>JAZHRO010000013.1:122420000-124920000 GCA_037157565.1 Thalassia testudinum
TACGTTTCCTTGTAACCCAGCTCAGGGATCTCAAATGAAGAAATCAGATCATCCTTAATTGGTTGTTTTAATTCAATCTGGTCAGCCTCGTAATACGTGTCCCCCCCAACAGGTGCCTGAGCGGGTTCTATCATTGGCTTTCCTGAAGAGGGTTCATCCTGGGAATTATTCCAAGATTGAATCAAAGCAACCACAAATCTCATCCTCAATTTCGCTAATTTCCCAAGTAGAAACTCACCCGGGTTCTTATCCTTAACATCCTGGAGCCAATCCAACAAAGACTTGTTTAAATCATCAATCATTTCAATCAAGGGCTCCAATCTCTCAATGCAAGGTATTGGCTGAACTTCTAAAGATTGAATGATATTCCTCAAGTTAGCCAGAACCTTATCTTGAACCTGATTAACCTGAACCACATGAGTTGGTTCAGGGTTGGGCGGGTTTGGGCTCAATGCAGGGGAATTAACGAATTGAGATTCATTATACCCTTCCTGATAATAGGTCATTTTAGATTGTTGAAAAGATGGTGATGACCTAAAGGTAGTGAAATCAGAGGATGGGTAAGGATTGGTGTATCCTTCTTGATTATAGATCGTATTATGCTGTTCCTGAAAGAAAGACGATCTATAATCGATGTAGCTCTAAGAAGGATAAAAATCAGAATCAAAGTGTTCAGGGTTAGACCCTAAACACGGGGGTCCGGAATTGTATCCCCAATCCGAATTATCCCAACTAACTGATGGTTGATTACAATACGAGTTGGGATAATCGTCATGTTGAGGATAATTTACAACAGGAGGGAAAGAGCAGGAATGCATGAAATATGTGGAAGAATTCATGAGACACGGGAGGAAGAAAGGTGCCCTGCAATACAAACAATCAAACCTGTCCTTAAATGGGTTAGCCTAAAGACCTACAGACTCTCAAAACCCATCTTGAGATAAAGGAACGATTTGATCTACTTCCGTCTGTTCAATCCAACCAGTTAGAAGGAGGGACTGGGGAGAAGGTTCTTCCTTCGGCTTGCGCCTTCGGTTCCTAGTGTACCCCCCAGCCGCGATCGTTTGACTCTACTCCCCTAGCTAGACATCAGATTGAACAGTAGAAACAGACTAATCGAAAATAATCTCGTTCTGGGTTCTGAATGTTGAACGTACGAACGCTTACGCTAACGTAGTCGATTTTGGAAAACCTGTCGTTGTAGTTCGAAAGCGAAGAATTCGTGTTCAACAAATAAAATTTATACCGAAATTAAAATTCTGGGTCGAACACAGGGAGGCGGACGTTTGATTTAAAAACTTCGCGTTTCTTTTTATTTGTCACGGAATAATTCAATTTAGAACTATCTAATTATTTACAATAAATAGAAGAGAGTAAGAGAGAAAAAGAATATTACACAAAGAAATCAAAATGAGATGTAGAATAAACAAGGAATTTTTGCATTGAAGAGACTGTTCATTACAACTAGAAAGCATAAAACAATTACTCTAAAAAGCGATAAATTTACTCTAGAAAGCATTAAAAGAATGGAGGGAGAAATGTCCTCCTCGACGGTCGCTTGGAGGACGAGTAGATTAATCTAGAAAGCAGTAAATCTATACTAGAAAGCTGTAAAAAGAATAGGGAGAGAGAAATCCTCCTCGACGGTTGCTTGGAGGACGAGCCGGACAGGATGACGCCTGGACGAAGGAGAACAAAGCGGGACGAAGGAGGATGAAGCAGAAGAGCGGGAACGAAGTAGCATGCCGTCGTCGTCGCGGGATCCACTTCCGAAGCGGAACGAAAATTGGACTTTATCTCACGAGAAGCATCCCGGGTGTGGGACAAGCTTCTCTTGAGCTTTGGAGGGGTAGAGAGGAGAAAGAAGGGATGAGAATTTCGTATGGAGGGGGTCTCCTTTTATAGTTGCAAGGAGTGGGGGCAAAATAGACATTATAACTTCAAAACAATAAATAAGGGGTGCCAAAAACACCTCCAACCACCTCCCTTTTGGAGCTAACTTTTTCCCTCCAAAAACCCTTGAAATCCAACCCTACATCTACCCCCTGAAGACATCTCCACCATCCACCTCACCCCCTTCTAGAAATGCCCATAATTGGCACCAAAATAATGGTGCTTTTCCACCATGGGTGGCCACCAAAGGGTGGCTAGCCACCCTTAACTACCCTCCTTCCATCCCTTGGTTTGGCACCAACCTACCTACCCCTTGGATCCTTAACCACCCTCCCTCAATCCATCCCAGTCATCCTATACCCCATGCCAACCATCCCTTCCTACCTTATATATACCTCTCATCATATCACCAAAATCTTCATCCTTGGATGCAACAATTATCTACCTATATTTCACCATACACAAGGCTAAGGAAGGAAAGAACAAAAGAATATTAAGGGGGAAACCTACCCACCCCCCTTGGTGCCTTCTGACGTCAGAAAACACATGAAGATAATACGTGCGTTGTGGCATGTGCCTATGACATCAATTTTAAAAGAGGATAATCAAAAGTGAGTCTGAATGTCGATCTCAGGGAGGTGTGAAATCGGATCAGTTTATCGCTTAATTTGTCACAAGATGTTCGCTTAGTTTGCTTGCAAAAAATGAGAGAGAGAGCTAGAAATTGATTATGATAACATGGCGATTACTTAGCTATGCATGGAACACAACATGATGAAGCAAGATGGTAATATATTGCATAAGTAGAATTGTTTTACAATTAAAATGCTATAGGAAAGCTTAAAACAACATAAACATTAAACTAAGGTAAAGATGCACAAAATGGAGAGGTGAGGTAGTCACAACGGTAGAGGGGCTTTCGTCGATGGCTCGGCAACTCTGGGAGAGTGTGAAGTGTGCTAAGTATATGCTAAGAAGAAGCTAGGAAGGGATGCCCCTAAATGGAGTGGGTGTGGGGGTTGTCATAGTGGAGAATAAGTTTCTAAATCAAGTAAGGGGTTTTAGCGACATCTAGGATGTCGCTAAAACCATTCCATAAACGTCAATGAAAGCCTCCTACTACTGATCAACTTGTGAGTGTGTGCTTGGCTGAGGTGCAATCCGCGTGCTCTCATTCTTAGCCATCGGATGCATGGTGCAGATCGCCATTGAACGGCTGAGAATGCTTCCAAACGACTTAGGCTTTACACTCATCATGCTCATTGCACAAGGAGATATTATGGTTGTCCGATCATGCGCGACGGACTAAGATTCGTGCATGAGAGCACGCACTATCGAGCATCGGCACAGGCATGTATGAATCGTGCACTCCCAGAGGTGCCACGTAGCTATGATCGCATGTGTTTCGCGTGTTTGAAATTAGGGTTACAAGTAACCCATTGTCGTAGTTGCAAAACTCATAATCAAATAAAATTTATACCAAAACTTCAAGGGAGTCCCAAGTCAAACACGGGGAGGCGAATGTTTGGTTTAATGAAAGCCGCGCTTCGATTTGTTTCCTTTTGGTGATTTAGGGCTTTGTTATTTTTTTTATTTTTGAAATAAAAAGACAAGCAATCACAGGAGAGAGATGGAATCAAATGTGAAATATTGCATGAATGCCTATTACAATAATCTACGAAAGCATAAAAAGAGAGGGAGGTGAGAAGAAATCTCCCGAATCGACTGTTCGACGAGACGACGGCACCTGGCGAAAGCTCGGATGAAGGAGGTGAGGAGCGAGACGATGGAGGTGAGATGCAGGAGGACGTCAGGTAGAGGAAAGCTTTAGCGTGGCTTCGAAATGGAGGTGAGAAGGTGGAGATGATCTGCTACCGGAATGGAGGTGGGAGGACAGCTCCAAGGCAACCTATGAATGGGAATGGGAAGATGGAGGAATATTTGGTGAGGCAGAGGTTCGCTACACTAATAGGTGCCTTGGGAGCTTGAGAGCAAGCTCTAATAGAGCATTGGTAGGCTTGCTAGAGCTTGGGAGTAGGTGGGAGTAGAGTAAGTAGAGATGATTTGGAATGGGGGGTGTAGGGGTGTTTATATAGTGGTGGAATGGAGGTGGTTTGCGTGCACTGGATTTTAGTGACATTTAAGATGTCACTAAAGACCCGCTAGAGACGTCGCTAAAGTATTCATGCACCTTGGCTGGAGCTTGAACGCTCGACTACAACTGTCATAGGAGAGACGATCGTCGGCTGTTGGACTAGGTGTGGACAACTATGATTGCGAGAGGAGAGCGCTCACCTGCCAGCATTTGAAATTTGCACCGCTAAAGCATGTGCTGGCAGCCGTCGAATGAGGCATCGCACGGTTGAGGCATGCCCATAGATCGCACGCACTCTGATTTGAATCACACAGCTCGTGCGATTGTGAGGATCGGATGGCGGCGTTGCTCGCAATCGACTTAAATGCACGCTCCCGATGGCATGCGTGTGATCTGGCGTGCACCTTCACCTCAGTGGGCGGCATTGGATCGTGCGTGGGGAATCTCGATCGCTCGATTGCTACCAGGCGGCCCTATTGCAGCTGGCACTGTAGCGGGCGTGGTGAATCGCGGCTTGATCTCGCGCTCACTCTTTGAGAGCGCTCGTCCTCATCGTTGTGCCACATTTGCGGGTGTGTTGTGAATAGGAATTGCGGCCGCGTGGTGAGGGCAGCCTCTCAGCCATTGGATTTTCATCTAACGGCTAAGATCACTTGATGGGCGACCTTTAGAGATGTGGCAGGTGGCTTTGGGCGCTCCAGATTGTGCCACGTGGCAACATCTAGACCGCCCACCCTTCATTGCTTGTAGAGGATGCCACGGTGCTCGGATTGAGGTAATTTCTATGCTGTCAGACTGCGATCGTCACTCCAGATCCATCCGTACGGTCGGATTTTTCATCCGAAGTCCATATGGGTGTCGCATTGCCTCCTGGCCATATAAAATGAAGGAATTGATATACAAAACACATAACTATCCTAAATGCCATGCAATGGATGTTATGTAGTATTTATAACATGATATGCATTGTTAAGCCTAGGAACTATCATCAATAAGCAAATTTATCATGAATTCATGTGTGTTTATAATACCCCCATTCTTACTTTTTGCTAGTCCCTAACAAAATTAACCTAAATGCTATGTATAAAAGTAGAATCGGGATTCGAGTATTTAGGCAAAATTCATCTATTGCTTTAGAAAATCTCAACCCCAAGACCTAATTACAAAAACTCAACAGTGCCCAGGTGTCTGCCAGAATGCAGACCGTCCAAGCCCTCGCCTTATTTGAGAAGAAAAGATACAAATTTTTTTTTCTTGTTTTTCTTCTTTTCTAATTTTTTTTATACTTTTGGAGTTTCAGAGTTCCGGGATAACTTTTTAAGGCTACCCGACCCACCCAAGACTCAAAAAGGACTCTAAGTGCTAAGCATCTAGTGAAAAGAGTGAAAGACTCACTAGGCGACCATTAAAATGGACTTCGAGTTTCTACGACCCTAGGTGATCTTTCCTAGAGGTTTATCTTTTCGAACAGTAGCTTTCTCCCTACTTTTATTTATGGGGTCAACATAAGGGCGAACCCAGTATATATCTCCCCGATTTATTCTACTTCCCCGCTTCTTCCCTAAGTGTTTTGGGAATTATTGTGCTTTTTTTTTGTGAGCTAGGTTCTAGACAATCGGCCAATGTGTTGTTAACCACAACAACTTACCAGCCATACTCATGCGGTGAAGTGTGGTTCTTTTTTCTCTTTTTTCTTTTCTCTTTTTTTTTTAAGTAGGTGGCTTTCCAGATCTAAGATTTACCTAAAGGCAGTATAATGAAAATGGTCTTGTGACTGGGCTCGAGACAACCGGCTGATGAGCTGTTACCACCGACAACTTGCCAGCCATACCACCCTAGATAGTTCATTAGCTACCCAATTTCCGAAGAAACCGTCGAAAAGTGAGTCAGTGCAAAAAAAGTGTGTAGATGCTTAGGCTTAAAGTCCCCCCAAATCAGAGGACGGGTTGATAAGTCGCATACTTATCATCCCAATTTATTTACCAAATTAAAATGAATTTTAATTGGCAAAGACTCGAGACTAAGTCCACATTCGAGTGAACACCCAGGCTAATTAAGCCCAAAGACCTAAAGAGTCTAAGTATTCAAGTCTCAAAGTGTCAATTCCTAAAGCTTACAACTCCTAATGCCTAAGTTCTTGTCTCCTAATTCTATTTTTTTTTTTAATAGAATTAAGAAAATAGGAAATTACTGTTGCAACTGACAAAAATATTATAAGATATTTCCACCCCCCCATGCTTATCTATTGCAATGTCCTCATTGTTAAAAATGAAAGCATGCAGGAGAGTAGAAGTGGAAGAATAGCACCTAGCTTCCGTGAGACTCTAGTCAGCTTGGAACAGTCTTTACATGTGCTAAGTTTAGTGCCTTCAGCTAGGCGATGATCAGCCCGTGGTGGTTAAGGAAAGGTAAGAGCAACCTTGTCCGAGACGGGTTTAGGGAGTACATGGTAAACAAAGGGTTTGAGACATTGTCCGTTGACCTTGAAGATATTACCCATCTTTGGGTCAGAGACTTCGATGACCCCGTTAGGGAAATTCCACTCATTAATGAATGGGCCATCCCACTTAGACCTCAATTTTCTAGGGAAAAGCTTCAATCGAGAATCAAAAAGCTTGACCTTCTGGTTCGACTCAAAGCTCTTTCGTGAAATCATCTGGTCATGGAGAGCTTTGGTCCTTGCCTTATAGATTCTGGCATTTTCATAAGCATCATTTCGAAGCTCCTCCAACTCAGATAGTTGGAGTTTCCTGGTTTTCCTGGCCAACTCTAGGTCAAAATGCCCGGTGTTCATGTTCTACGGGTAAGTGACATGCCTTACCAAACACTAGACGGAATAGAGACATACCAATAGGCATTTTGTACACTGTATGGTAGGCCCAAAGAGCATCATCTAGCTTTTGGGCCCAATCCTTCCTATCAGTCCTAACGATTTTCTGCAAAATGTTTTTGATCTTGAAATTGGAGACCTTGGCCTGTCCGTTCGTCTGAGGGTGGTAAGGTGTGGAAATCCGATGATTCACCTTGTATTTCCCCAGTAAATTTCGAAACTAGGCATGAGTGAAATGTGTGACACCATCACTGACAATTACCCTAGGAACCTCGAAATGACTGAAGATATTTTTCTTCACAAAATCGATGACCACCTTGTGGTCATTGGTCGGAGTGGAAATTGCCTCAATCCATTTGGACACATAATCAACAGCGACCAGAATATACTAGTATCCAAATGAAGGAGGGAAGGGTCCCTTAAAGTCAATGCCCCAAATGTCAAAAATTTCAACGGAAAGAATTGGGTTCAGGGGCATCATATCACTCTTAGCCATGTTCCCGAGTGTCTGGCATCAAGTGCATGACTTTGAGAATTCTTGGGCATCCTTAAATAATGACGACCAATAGAATCTGGATTGTAAGATTTTTGCTGCTATCTTTTTCCCAGAAAGGTATCCACCACACGTAGGTGTGGCAGAACTCAAGTATGCTATGGAATTCAATTTCCGGGATGCATCGACGAATAATCTAGTCTACGCCAATGCAGTATAGTTCGGGATCATCCCAAAAATAATATTTAGCCTCAAACACAAGTCTATCCCATTGTTGTTTGGTCCAACCCTGGGGGATTTGACCAACGGCCAAATAATTGACAATATCCACAAACCAGGGGGTTCGGGTACCCGAGACTATAAGGATAGTTTCATCTGGAAAAGTATCAGAGATCGGGACATCTGGATGAGGAGAATCAATCAGGATTCTCGAGAGGTAATCCACCACTACATTTTGTGCCCCAGCTTTATCTCCGATTTCAAGATCGAACTCTTGAAGCAATAGAATCCAGCGAATATGTGAGGGTTTGGCATTCTTTTTGGCCAAGAGATGTTTCAAGGCCAAGTGGTCGATATAGATGATGACACAAGAACCTAACAGATACTCCCTGAATTTTTCTAAAGCAAAAACTACGGCTAGCAATTCTTTTTCAATAATAGTGTAGTTCCTCTAGGCCTCATCCAGAGTCTTGTTAGCATAGTAAATCACATAGGGCTTTTTCTCAATCTTTTGACCCAAGACAACCCCGATGGCATAGTTAGATGCGTCAGCCATAATCTCAAATGGTGTTGTCCAGACCGATGGTTGCAACACCGGGGCACAGGTGACTGCCATTGTTAATAAATCAAATGCCTTACGACATGATTCATCAAACTCGAACGCCATGTCTTTAGCCAGAAGGTTACTCAAGGGTCGAGCAACCTTCGAGAAATCCTTGATGAATCTTTTGTAAAAACCCACATGCCCAAGGAAAGAGCAGATCTGTTTTATAGATGTGGGTGGAGGAAGTCTAGAGATAGCATCCACCTTAGCTTTATCAACTTTAATACCCCAACTAGAGACCACATGACCCAGGACAATGCCTTCCTGAGTCATAAAGTGGCTCTTTTCCCAGCTAAGGACCAGCCATGTTTTGATGCATCTTTGGAGGATCAATTCCAGGTTAGCCAGGCAGGACTTAAAAGAATCTCCAAAAATGGAGAAATCATCCATGAACACCTCAAGACAATCTCCCACCATGTCAGAAAAGATGGCTAGCATGCACCTTTAAAAAGTCACAGGGGCATTGAAAAGCTCGAATGGCATTCTACAAAATGTAAAGGTTCCATAGGTGTTAATCGTGTTAAGTCGAGTTTTAAAATTGTTGCATTGTAGTACAGTTGAAATAGCGTTCAAAACAAATATAATTTTATTACTCAAAAAGACTTTCGAGGTCAAATACAGGGAGCAAATTGGTATTTAGAAATCAAGATCACAATTTAAACTGAAAGAAATTGCAATAGTACCAATGTCAGAGTGCAAAAATATGGCAGTAAAATGGTGATGTAAATCACCACATGCTCCTACAATATCACCGAACAATTCAATATATGAATATGCAATATAAGCTAGATTATGTAGTCTAATGAAGGGTCAGGTGACTCAAAGTGTCTAATTTCTTCTTCTTTACTTCTTCTCTTTCTTTCTTCTTTCTTATTTTTCTTTCTGCGGTCCTTCTCTTTCTCTTTAGCTTTCTCTATCTTCTACCTTTGCTTCGCCTTATTATTCTTGCCTTTGCCTTTTCTGAGGTCCTCCTCTTCTTCTTTGGCTCTCTTCGGCTACTGCTCTGGCCTTCTTCTTTCTTCTTCCTTTCCTTCAGCCTCTACCTTCAACCCTTGCCTCTTCTTTTTCTTCTGAATTAGCTAAGAGTTGGAGCCAATCTCTACATGGTATAAACCCCCCCTAACCGTGCATAACTCTCCTCTCTCCTTCTCTCTTTCTATTTCAGAACTGCTCTCCCAGAGCATTAGCTGGTCAGGTAATCAAACCTAACGCAGACCCGAGTCTAGGCTCACCGATGTGTGTGGTGCGCGAGGAGTGAAGTCAAGTCAAGCAATCAGGTCTCCATGTCCACGTATTCGGTGTTGCAGACGAATCCGGTGAAGGGGGGGAGGAGGACCTCACCCTCAATGTTGGAGGCAAAGAGCCTACAACACTTTTTCAATTTTTGTGTATGAAGGCACCTTTCCACTTCTGAGGTGGGACTAAATGTCCCACCTTCCTTTCACACACCGCAACAGCAGGGTCCTGGCCAAATTGAAGGGGCTGCAACTGTTGGAGCCTTTGCTTGAGGGCTTGGACGCTTGCATACCTCTATTACACACAGCCTGGGATCGAAGCCTAGGCGTAGCAAGGCCTGGAGCGGCTTGAAGCTTGCTTCAAGCTCAGCAGTAATGGCAGACCATGGCCTGATACCTGAAATCAAGAACAAGGGCCTTATGGCCGCATCAGAACGTTCAGCAATATCGTCATGGCACGGCGAATGTAATGATGGCCGTGGCATGGAGCGAAGGTGGCTGTAGTGGCCAGACGATGACTGTTTTGGCCGGTGAAAGTGGGTCTATTCAGGGAGATATTTGTGTGGTCGATGGAGTGATTGGATTGAGGGGAAATGATCAGGGAGTTGCGGTGGAGGTTGTAGGGTGGTCGGCGAGGTGGATGGAGGTGCATAGCGACAGGAGCACCTCTCTGGAGGAGTTGCCGGAGATGGAGGAGGTGAAGGTGTTCGGTGGCGTCGGTGGTCGATTTTGAGGAATAAAGAGAGGGGGAGAAACAGTGAGAGAGAGGGAATCTAAGACCTACCTATAAGGGATGAAAAGGACAAGAATCCCATGCCGATATGGTTGCCGGACGTAGGGAAGACGAAGCCTCCATAGGTGAGGCGGCGGCAAAGACGAGGCAGGGGTAACGTCGGCCGATATTGCACGACGCAGAGGATGGAGAGGGAAATAACCCTGCCACAGGTATTGTGGTTGGGCAACGAACGAGATAGAGAAAAGCCGCTGGAGCTTGCGGAGGGTTGTGGTCAGAGGGGAGAGAGGAATGTGATGGATTCCAGCCCAATTTCAAGCTGAGAAGAATCGGTTAGATCTGGGACTTCTTTTATAGGTCATTGGAGAGAGATTTGTGCTTGGAAGCCAAGCTTCCAAGCAAGGGAAGCTTGCCAGAGAAGGAAGCTCTCAAGAGACCCAAATCTCTCATGCATTCGCATGAGAGATTGGGATAGATTCAAAGCTCTTTAATGGGTTCAGATTGATGGGAATTTCTCAAAGAATCTTCCTTCCAATTTTTGAAGGGATTCTCCAAGTAACCAAGGAGATCTCTATTAAAGGTTGCCAGAGTAGGATTTGACTGATCGATCTTTCGCTTTTAAGTCGTTTGTAGTTTAATGTGGTGGAAAAATCGACTAATCAATTTTTAACAAGAAATAACCACTCGCAGAGGAGCGGGTCGTATCCACAGGGAGGCAATAACGTATTAAAATTCGCGCCACTTAAAAATGTTTGTTCGTAGTCAATTTGGACAAGAACCAAGCCAAGATTGCCTTTAGATTAAGGTCTAAGCAAGAAACAATGCTGAAATGGAAATTATGAGAAACTACAGGATATTTTCCGCAATGTAGAGTCAATAGAATATGATTAAAATGTGGCAATGGCAAAAAATGTAAATTTTAATTAACGTTTTACTGTAGCAAAACAGGGGAATTTTTCCCTGTTGTCTTGCGCGACGAGGAGCCGATGGCCGGGCGCGGGAAGCTCGGAGGAGGTCCCTTGGATCAAGGGCTTTGAATCGGTGGTGGCGGCAAGTCGCGCGGCGGTGGGAGGTGGCCGGACGAGCTCCGGCGGAGGCGCTGCAGCCGGCAACTTGCGCAGCCTATTGGCGTGAAGTCCGCCGCCTGCTGCTGCTGCCGGGGTGGCTGCTGCCGCTGCCGTGGGCACTGCTGCGGCTGGCGTGGCAGGCGTTCGTCTGCAGGCGCGGGGAAGAGGGTGCTGCAAGCGGTTCTGCAAGCGCGGCGGAGGGTGCTGCAGCGCGGTTGGAGGATGGCGTGCACTGCGGAGGGTCTGCAGAGGGCGCTGGCGCGATTGGCGTGGGCGGTGGTCTGCAGGCGCGTGGAGATGGCCGCGGTGGTCTGCAGGCGCGGTTGATGGTGGGGGCGGTTGTGCTGCAGGCTGATGGGCGCGGGGAAGGTGGCGTGGGCTGATCTGCAGGCGTGCGCAGGTCTGCAGCCGGTGAGCGGTGGAGGGTGCAGGCGTGGGTGCGCACGGATGAAGGCGCAAGCGCGGGGGTGGTGGTGTGGGCGTGAACAGTGAGATGGGCGGGTGATCGCAGGTGAGCGGGTACCTTCAGATGTCCGGGAAATTTTCCGGACGTCTTAAGTGAATGAGAAGGAGATTACAGTGACGATGGTTGCGGCGGTGGTGGTTGGTGACGACGGCGAGGGAATTGCACGCTAAGGTGCTCACGGTAATGCGGGCGAGCTCCGGATGGTGGTGTGGCCTGTCACACCATACGCCCACGGTAGTGGAGACTCGCCGCCACGGTAGAGGCCGGCAGTGTGGAGTGGAAGAGAGAGGTTCTCTCTGCACAGTGGTGGGTCGGTGGCGGAGGCCTCCTGAGCTCGGCTGCCTCCCTGCTCCTTTTGTAGTGGCCTGAACAAGTTTGAAATCAGCCGCCGACCAGATCCACCACATCCGCTCCCCCTTGAATGGCTTCATCACTGCAGCAGCCGGGCGTTGGAGCGGCACTCAGCCGTTCTGAAAGAAGAAGAATAAAGAAAATAATGTTAAAATATTAGGATTATTTATGTATAGACCCTCAACTTCTATGTTAATGAAAACAATGTACCTAATTGGTTATCTAATTAGATGAATGCTATTCTAAGCTAATTCTAAATGCACTTAAGATATGAATGCAATGTATGGATTATGTAATTAGATTAAAACTATGAATTAATCTATTTACATCCTAATTTATACTAAATAAATGTTAGAATTAACCTAATGTGTAGGCACTTAAATACTTAAATAGCCCACAACTATGGGCTAATCAAATACCCCCATGCCTAGTTTTTGCTAGTCCCTAGCAAAATTAAGCGAAACCTAGCACTCCAAGTAGACTAGTCAACTCACTTAGTCTTCCTTCAGAAGCATATTAAGTTCAGGCTCTAGATCCAAGGTTCCTAAGTAGTTGCTAAGTTACAGACTAGGTCGGCTAAAGACGAGTTGCAGGCACAAGTTTCCCTGATTTCTGACTCTACCCTAAAGTTTATTAATCCCTGAGATTAAAGCATCCGTGCTTGTGCATTGGTCCAAGTTATTTGAGTTAAAGGAATTTTTTTTTTTAATATATATATACTTTTTTTTTTTTAATTCTTCTAAGTCTAACCTCAGATCAGCTATCAACACGGTCTGTGTCGGATTCATTGTCCCCATTACCATACCTCGAAAGGTGCCTGGCTTTCGATGCTTCGAGATAGCACCGCCCATAAAGACCCCAAGAACTCCTGGCAATCGACACTTCGAGATAGTATCGCCCATGGATTTCTTAAGCGAATTCAGGCCTATGGCAATTGGCACTTCGAGATAGGGCCACCCATGGTACCTGAACTGCGCAATGCGCTTACATGCCCCCAGTAGGACGGATATCCTAAGAGACAAGCGCCGAGGAGGTAATATGTTACCATCGCATCCTCAAGGTGAGTATATACTCCACCTCTCCTGCGGCGGGAACTCTTCCAATCAAAATGTGTTTTCAAGCCTTTCTTAAGTCAAAACTAAGAGAACCAAATCTCTTTTCAGAAATTAAGTTAATTACCAGACCAAGTGTGAAAAATTTGGATGCTTGGGTTACATGGACTCGTAAACCAAAAGGTAGAATAAGACTCCAGGTACTACCCCACCTTTTAACTCAAACCCTAGCTTCCCTTCCTCAACCTCTTGAAGAATGGTCCGCAACTTAACTCCTACTTAAGTTTTTAAGTCCACAAAGGACCCTAAAGGTCTAAAGCTAGTAGCTCATTTAGCTTCTAAAGTTTGACCCTAGAATTAATTTAGTCTACGCTAGAGTTCTGATTTGCTTAAGAATGCAGGACTTAGCCAGTTAAGCTCAAAACTTTTTTTTTTTTTTATATGTACAAATGTATGCAATTATGCTATGTATATCCCCAAGTACACCCCCCCATGCCTAAAATCTGCAATGTCCTCATTGCATAGAAGGATATTACCTAGGTCAAAGCTAGGCTGAATAGCCGAAGAACCTGCAAATCAGGTTCAAGAATTGCAGAAATAGGCCCTAAAAATGAGCAAAGCAAAGTTGGCCTAGAAAATAGGTAACCTAGGATGTTGGCGAGCTGATGATCAATCCCGATAGCAAATGCTCGCCCAACTAAAATGGGAATGAAATCTTCCCAGGTCACCAGAAGAGGTTCTAAAGGATAAACAGTTAAAATAACCTCCAAAGGGGTAGGGGTAGGATGACAAGGATCCTCCAAAAAGAATGGGGAAGGAATGGTATAGAGATAAACCCCCAGGGTAATGGACTGACTAAAGAAATCATCAATCCATACCCGATACTCCATTACAGAAAATATTGGTCTGTTAAGCCCCCTAGTCAGAACAAAAATGAGCAATTCTCTAAGGCAAGGATCGTCCAGGGTGTCCAAGTTACGAGGTTGTGGGATGGCCATAAGATCTAGGTTGGGTTTAATCAGCTTGGTGTCCATCCCAAACACTCTTTCTAAATCCTCAATTTCATCCCTAGCATTCCTTGCACCATCACGTGGATCTTCCTGCTCTTCATCAGGAGTCACAATTTCGCTTTCAGATATAAGCGAATCAGAGGGTGACTTCGAAGTGAATGAAGGCAGGTTGGAAGCAACAGATCTAGGGATTATCCTATCAATGTCATCCCCAGGTTTTTATTCTTTACTCAAATCTTCCCCGGAGTCTATATGTGAATCCACATAAATCTTAGAAATTGCTTCCAAATTTTCCATCATTTTATCATGAGGAGAAATATCATCAATGGGTGTGCCAAGGAAACCTAATTTGGTGAAATTTGTGACATCCTCAGGGGCTAACTCTTCAAATAAGACATAATCACCCTTAGTGTCACTCCAAATCTTGAATGTAGGTTCCTCATATAATTCGTCTTCCTCCTCATCACACAATTCATCATGTACCCGAGGTCTAGAATCATTTAATATCTCAGCAGATCCCCTAGGGTGCTCTATCTGAGGTAAATTATTTACATTGGTTACATCAGACTCCTCAGATAGGTCAATTTCTTTAGGGTTAGGTTCCCTAAGGGTGGGTTTGAGTTCCATATCGTGATCAGAAGGGAGGGTAGGATTGACAACTTGACTTTGACCCACTTCATCAAATGTCACGAAAATACTATCATCTGGGTCGAGGTCTTCCAATGGTACCATCATTCCCTTCTTTTGACTCCAATATAATTCAGGTGGATACTCAACCTTATCATCATCTTCCTCGAGTTGCCACCTTTCTTCATCCAATGCATAGCTACTTTCATGTGTATTTTCCTCCCACCTAAAGTGTAGATCTCTCAAGGAAGTGTCATCTAATGGGGAGGTTTCAAAATCGATCCTCGAAAAGTAGCTATTCTCCCCAGAATTTCCCTTCAACTTAAAGTGTAGCTTTCCCACGGGAGATGCATCTATTGTAGAGGGGTGTACATCATCGTCAATGGGGCAGATTGGGTGGCTAATTTCATCTCTTTCTTGTTGGCCTGCTCTCAAAGATTCTCCTAACAATTCACTCATTTCATTTTGCATTTTCTGTATTTCCATCTTCAAAGAGGAGAGGTCATTTCTATCATAAGAGAAGTCAGGCTCAGGCTTATAGTACCCAGGAGTGTTTGTCCAACCATTATAAGTTTTCAGGGAGGGTGGGTTGGGTATTTCTTTGGTATGTGCGATATTGGGCAAAGCAAATCCCGCTCCTGAGTTCTGCTCACTAATTTGGGGCTTAACTAGGCCAATACTCCTATAATAGGAGTAAAACAGATCCCAATGATTGTCATTATGTCCATCAAGGAATGGACCATCTCGGCATCTGGGATCGAAGGATGCAGAGTGGGGGTGAGGGTGTGGGCAAGATGTGAAAGGATGAAAATCATTGTGGTCCATTCTAACTCACACTTCAATCAGAATTCCCCAAGCAAGACACAATTCAAAAAGGACCTTTTAGGTCTTTCCCAATTTAGGCTTTTGATTTTAAGTCAGATTGCAGGTGACAATACAATTTGTTCAATCAATTTACGCGCCTATTGTCGACCTACGGCTCACCTAAAAAGACCTAGTTGGAGCTTAGGTGTTCTTCCCTAAATCTCAAATGGTCAAGTAAATCCAAAGACGGAAGATCGAGGGATGCAAGTAGGCCTAAGCCTTCCTTTGAAGCTGTGCTTTCGCGGTGCTCCTCAACTAGCCCCAAAAATCCGTGACAGGGTATCCCCCTCTTTGGATTTACAAAACCTTTGATCTCAAGTTCCGAACACTTCAGAATCCAACGAAAGGAGGGCTCTTGTCCTAGTATTTTCAAACCTAAGGAGTGTCTAGAAGCGTGCCGTGGTGCAAGTGAAATAAGTGTGCATACACCGTAAAAGATTTTGAACTTTGAATCGCACGCCAAGTTTGAAAATGAAATCCTTGGTTTTTAAAATGTCCTTCCTTTAATTAGTCCTTTTTCTAAAAAAAATGTGACCACTTGTTAGATTTATTCAGTACAGATTAGGTGGTCTTCGCATTAAATCCCAAATGCAATGCGTGATCAAAAATAGGATGCAAAGTAAGAGAATGCGTACCTTGCCTCCAGCGATCTTCGTTGCAAAAATGCACGCAATGCAGAAAAGCAAATCTAGAGGCTGCTCATACAGACCTAAATGGTTCGTCCTAGGGCAGGCAGCTTCTAGCAGGCAGCTCATTTTTTTCTTTTTCTATTTTTTTTTAGAACTACTTATGCACAAGCAAATAAAAGAAATAATAAAAAAAAAATAAACCTAAATCTAAAGAAAAAGGAACAGGCTCCCAAAAATTACCCAACACGAGTCCAAAACAAAATCGGGGAACAAACCCCTCAAAATTTACCCCAGAACAAGGGTTTCAAACTAACTGTAATGAAAAATTAAGTCTACAATCTTAATTATATTCTAATTAAACTAATGACTAAATGGTGTCCGTCGCGTCCTCGTCGCTCTCCTCCGTTTAAAAATGGCTCGCCCAATTCTCATCTGGCGACGTCAAGGGTCGCCTCTCACACTGGCTGATTCTTGCATAAATTTTCTCGCACAGAAAAGAAAATAATGAATGGTCAAATCTCTATGCATTGACAAATAATCAAAATAAAATTAGGCAAAATTATTGCGTCTGTTGCCTCCCCGGCAACGGCGCCATTTGACTAATCGATCTCTCACTTTTAAGTCGTTTGTAGTTTAATGTGGTGGAAAAATCGACTAATCAATTTTTAACAAGAAATAACCACTCGCAGAGGAGCGGATCGTATCCACAGGGAGGCAATAATGTATTAAAATTCGCGCCACTTAAAAATGTTTGTTCGTAGTCAATTTGGACAAGAACCAAGCCAAGATTGCCTTTAGATTAAGGTTTAAGCAAGAAACAATGCTGAAATGGCAATTATGAGAAACTACAGGATACTTTCCGCAATGCAGAGTCAATAGAATATGATTAAAATGTGGCAATGGTAGAAAATGTAAATTTTAATTAACGTTTTACTGTAGCAAAACAGGGGAATTTTTCCCCGTTGTCTTGCGCGACAGGAGCCGATGGCCGGGCGCGGGAAGCTCGGAGGAGGTCCCTTGGATCAAGGGCTTCGAATCGGTGGTGGCGGCGAGTCGCGCGGCGGTCGGAGGTGGCCGGACGAGCTCCGGTGGAGGTGCTACAGCAGGCAGCTTGCGCAGCCTGTTGGCGTGAAGTCCGCCGCCTGCTGCTGCTGCGGGGGTGGCTGCTGCCGCTGCCGTGGGCACTGCTGCGGCTGGCGTGGCAGGCGTTCGTCTGCAGGCGCGGGGAAGAGGGCACTGCAGGCGGTTCTGCAAGCGCGGCGGAGGGTGCTGCAGCGCTGTTGGAGGATGGCGTGCGCTGCGGAGGGTCTGCGGAGGGCGCTGGCGCGATTGGCGTGGGCGGTGGTCTGCAGGCGCGTGGAGATGGCTGTGGTGCTCTGCAGGCGCGGTTGATGGTGGGTGTGGGTGTGCTGTAGGCTGATGGGCGCAGGGAAGGTGGCGTGGGCTGATCTGCAGGCGTGCGCAGGTCTGCAGCCGGTGAACGATGGAGGGTGCAGGCATGGCTGCGCACGGATGAAGGCGCAGGCGCGGGGGTGGTGGTGCGGGCGTGAACAGTGAGATGGGCGGGTGATCGCAGGTGAGCGGGTACCTTCAGACGTCCGGGAAATTTTCCGGACGTCTTAAGTGAATGAGAAGGTGATTGCAGTGACGGTGGTTGCGGCGGTGGTGGTTGGTGACGACGGCGAGGGAATTGCACGCTAAGGTGCTCACGGTAATGCGGGCGAGCTCCGGATGGCGGTGTGGCCTGTCACACCACACGCCCACGGTAGTGGAGACTCGCCGCCACGGTAGAGGCCGGCAGTGTGGAGTGGAAGAGAGAGGTTCTCTCTCCACAGTGGTGGGTCGGTTGTAGTGGCCTGAACAAGTTTGAAATCAGCCGCCGACCAGATCCACCACATCCGCTCCCCCTTGAATGGCTTCATCACTGCAGCAGCCGGGCATTGGAGCGGCACCCAGCCATTTTGAAAGAAGAAGAATAAAGAAAATAATGTTAAAATATTAGGATTATTTATGTATAGACCCTCAGCTTCTATGTTAATGAAAACAATGTACCTAATTGGTTATCTAATTAGATGAATGCTATTCTAAGATAATTCTAAATGCACTTAAGATATGAATGCAATGTATGGATTATGTAATTAGATTAAAACTATGAATTGATCTATTTACATCCTAATTTATACTAAATAAATGTTAGAATTAACCTAATGTGTAGGCACTTAAATACTTAAATAGCCCACAACTATGGGCTAATCAGGATTCCTCCACGATGATGGAAGAGGGACTTATTTATGAAGATGATGAGAAAGCTAGGGGGCTGATTGAAATTATTTTTGAAAGTTAGGGGTAGAAATGTAATCAGACAGGACCTTTTTGCAAACTAGGTCAAGATGAGTTCCCCTTAGGTCCAAATTTTCGTACAAACCTAATTTGGACCTAAGGATCCAATGGTGAAGTTGGATTTTGGTTTTGACCATGTTTGACTGGGTAATTTATGTAAAAATCCAAATTAGGGCAAATATCTATCTGAAACTCCAATTTAGGTCAAGATAGGTTCTGATGGTCAATTTAAAGGTACTAAACTCTAGAGAATATTTTTCTATGATTTTAAGAGGGTTTAAGTGAATTTCATCCTGACCAAAACCTTGGTTAATCAAGTGGGTCTATTTTTAGGATTTCAAGAAGTCATTTAATTCATAGAACATACATAAACCCTTTTCTATTAAATCCAACCCACTTATTATCTTATTAAGATCATTTGACCTTTGTTTAGCCCTTGAGAAAACCCATGGTTGTATTGCATTGGTAAAATTATAGTTTTACCCCTTGTTTCTTATGTTTCTCTCAAAAAGGTCATGCAGTGAATTATGACCTTTAGTTGGTTATGTAGGAGCATTTATTCTCTTCATTGGGTCAAAATGAGCTAGTTAGGGCTCATGATGATGTTCCCATCAGTAGGGACATGTGAAATTTGTCTTTTCCTGGTCTTTGGGATGGATAGGAACTTGGTTGTATCCCAAATAACCGTCTAGGAAGCAAAAATATTTTTGCCCAGCTAACCTTTCAAGGATTTGTTCGATGAATGGCAAAGGAAAGTAATCCTTTTTAGTGGCTGTGTTTAGCTTCTTATAGTCAATACAAACTCTCCAAGTAGAAGCTGAACGAGTGGTGAAGGTTTCCCCTTTCTCGTTAGTCGTAACGCTTATTCCCACCTTTTTGGGTACAATCTGAATGGGGCTAACCCACAGACTATCCGAAATTGGGTAAATATTCCTAGCATCGAGCCACTTGATTATCTCCTTCTTTACCACTTCTCGCATATTCGGGTTTAGTCTCCTTTGCATTTCGTGAGAGGACGAGATCCATCTTCCATGAAAATATGATGATTACAATAAGATGGCTCAATCCCCCTAAGGTCATGGATGGTCCAACCAATTTCCTCCTTGTTGTTCTTAAGGGCCTTAATTAACCTCGATTCTTGCTCCTTAGTCAAATCAACACTAATAATCACAGGGAGTGTGTTTTTTGCTCCTAAGAACTCATATTTCAAATTTTTGGGCAATGGTTTTAATTCCAGCTAGGGTAGGTTTAGAATAGAAGGTAGGGAGGATGCTGATGAAGATTCATTAGGATGATCCAGTGGAAGAGGCTGGGAATGAACAAAATTGACAACCTCTTCAGGATATGGCAGGTCTACCACGGAGGGTTGTGGGTTGGGTTCGCTAAAGCTGGTGGAGTCCTCGAGTGCACTGATTTTCATACAAGTCTCAAGATCCTAATCCTCAAGCTCCTCAATGTATCCACAATCCTCAAATCCTCTTATCACCTTAAAAATATCCAAAGTTAATTTCTTATCCCCAAAGGCGATCTCCATACTACTGCTTTCACAGTTTATGTTGGCCTTGGCGGTAGCTAGGAACGACTCCCGAGAATGATGGGCGTGTTCCACAAATCATTAGGTACATCCATGTCAAGGATGAGGAAATCTATAGGAAAATAGAAATCCTTGACCTTGACAATTACATCCTCAAAAGCACCTTTCGGTGTGGTGACCGATCAGTCTGCTAATTGAGTGCTACTGAGGTTGGCCTGAGTTCACCTAACCCAAACCTCTCATAAAGAGAAGTCAGGATAAGGTTGATGGATGCACCTGGATCCAACAGTGCCCCATCAAAACTATATTCCCCAATAATGCATGAGATCAAGGGGGCACCTGGATCTTTCTTCTTTAGAGGAAGGTGATGCAAGATCACAAAACTTTCCTGCTCAAAGAGAATCACCTTCCTTGGAGTGGGTTCTCTCGATTTACGCTTTTGCGTACATAGTTCTTTCAAAATTTTAGCGTAAGCTGGGATATGCTTAATAGCATCGAGGAGCGGAATATTGATCTCTACGCTCTTGAATAAATCCAAGAGCTCCTCATTGCTGTCTAGGGTTTTCTTCTTCTTAGTTTTCAATATGGCTTCAGGGAATGGGATATGGGTGGTATTTTCAATTTCCAATCCCTGGGCCTTATTGTCTTCTTCAATCTCCTTTTCTCTCTCAAGCTCCCCAAAGTTTTGGCATCTAAAAGGTAATTTAGGGTCCTGGGTTTGCTTTCCACTTCTCAAGGTGACAGAGTTTGCAGAGGCATAAGGGTTTGGGTCTTAAGGTGGGTTAGTGAAGATTAGAGGGCCTTGGTTAGTCATGTAACCAGAAGAAGAAGATGAGGGACCCTACTCAACCACCTGAGCATGTGCGTATGGGTCCCTTTGATTCCTGTACCCTTGGGCTCTATTGCCTTGATTTTGCACATTGCATGGATTGGGTATGGGTTGGGATGGTAGAGATCCAGGTTGTCGAGTGTTAGCAATTAACCCAGTTTGCAAGTTATCCAATGATGTCTTCATTTGTTGCATAAGTTGAAGCATGGACCCTTGCATTTCCACCATCTGCTAGTTTAAATCACCCTACCCTGCAGATTGTTGGGCATTCCAAGATGGTTGAGTAACTGGTCTCAAGGGCAGCTGGGTGTATACTTGACCCTGACCCATAGGTCTTTGAGATGGATAGTTGCTGAGTTGAGTTTGGGTCTATTGCCCCTGACTTTTCCAGGAGAAGTTAGGGTGGCTCCTCCAACCCTAGTTATAACTGTTGGAATATAGGTTGGACCTAACATTCTCCTACATTGCATATGCATCCTCATAGGACGAGGATGGAGATAAGGAAGGATCAGAAAAACTGGGATCAAAGGCCCCAGTTTGGAACCCATAAGGTTCCGAGAAATCCTAGCTCATAGGTTGAGCCAAATCAAGTTGGTTCACGAATTTTTGCCCCGTGGGAGCTCATGAGAAATAGAATCCCAAATTCTGGGATTGAGTAGGTATAGAAGTGTTTCCTAAATTCCCAGACATCCATTCTTCCATTCTCTTAGCAACCAAGTCCATTTTATCCAGTTTATTACAAATTAATTCCATGTCAAATGAATGAGAATCCTGGATCTCATTAGCACTTGACCTAGGTTGTTCGGACGGTTGAATGCATCCATGGAGGCATGATTAATTGAGTTCTCGCTCATTTCCTCAAACAGGTCATATGAGCTATCTGCATCCTTATTGAGGAAATTTCATCTGCAGGAAGCGTCCACATGATTACGGAGTTGCTCAACCAACCCGTGATAGAAAATCTACACGAGTTGCCATTTCAGCACCTCGTGGTGTGGACACTTTCTCAAAAGTTCCTGGAATCGCTCACAGGCACCATGAAACGATTCCCCTGGCTGTTGGGCGAAAGTGGTAATCGCCCATCGCAAGGCATTGGTCCTTCTGATAGGAAAGAATTTCTTTAAGAAAGCCGACTTAAGAGTAGCCCAAGTTTCAATCGGCCTTCCTATGGTCCGATACCAATGTGCGGCCTTATCCCTGAGAGAGTGGGGGAAAAGCCTCATGATCATTTGCTCTTCGTTCACATTCCTTACTCTGGTGGTCTGAACCAAAGTGATCAAATCCTCCAGGTGCTGGAATGGGTCCTCCGAAACAAGCCCATGGAAATGCTTAATCAAACTTAAGACTTGGGGCTTGATTTCTATGTCTCCGATGGAAATCATGACGCCGAGACGTTCCCCATAGTTTGAAGGATCGTAAAAATCCTTCAAGGGCCGAGCACTCTGACCACGCATACGTTAGAACCATTGCTGCATCTGCTGCAATTCTTCCAACTGCCTCTGAATCAGCTCCTACCGGTTCGGGGGCAGGGGAAGTGGTTGTTGATCAGCCATGGGATCTACTTGGCTATAGCTCAACCTCCGCCTCCTAGAATGGTCTAAAGGTCCATCCAATCTAGGATTCAATGACCTCCTTCCAAGCATGCACTGGAAGGAAGTCGAAAGGACGAGGAAGAGAGGGAACCCTACAGTACAAGAATACAAGCCTATCCTTAGATAGGGTAGCCTAAAGGTCTACAGACTCTCAGAATCCATCCTAAGATTATGGACTATTTACTCTACTTATATCCAGGCAATCCAACCAGTTAGGAGGAGGGACTGAGGAGAAGGTTCTTCCTTTGGCTTGAGCCTCCGGTTCCTAGTGTACCCCCCAACTGCAGTCGTTTGACGCTACTCCCTAGGTAGACATCAGATTGACTAGTATAAGCAGGTTAATCGTGAATAATCTCAATTTGGATCCCGACGAGTGAATGAATCCTTAGGGCCAACGTCTAATTAATTTTAATTCGGCTTGGGACAATGGTGCTTCTGGAATGTGATGGGCCCTTAATGTGTTGTGCCCTTAATGATTTGTTTGAGAATGTGTGAATGTGCACAACCAAGAAGTTTTCAAGCAAGATTATTAATGGTGAGGTGAGTTTTAGAGTTCGAATCTTTCTTAATAGCTTTTAGGATTCAAATATTAGGTGCCTTCAACTAAGTTTTGTGAGGCAAACCAAGTATGTTTTTAAAAGTACGTGTTCAAGTATTTTCCTTTAGAAATCAAGAAAAATATGGAGTGTCTGGCTTGACCTAGTTATTGAATCCTATGAGGCAACTACAAAATGAACCTCTTTTAGATTAGGTGGTGCAGCCTAAACAATTCAATCAATCGGCTCAAATGCACCATCGATTAAGGCACACAAAAAGGTGATTAACCTAATATGATTTCTACTCTTTTATGTGTTGAATTCGCATACCGGGTCCACAGGTCGGAATCTCTGTTGAGTAGATGAAAATCAAGTTAGGTTATGTGCCTTTGATGTGGGTATATAAAGTGTGTAAATTGATTCGTCCCACAGAAAATATCTTTTTGTTTTTTTTTTATAAGATGTGGGTGAGATGGGTGAAGGTGACAAACAAGACAAACAAAGTCTATCCTAGGGTTTATGCAAACACCTAAGTAGATTAGGTCTTGGTTATGATTGTGGCGAAATGGACTAGTGGGGGGGAAATGTGGGGGACACTTACAAAACACTCTACCCATACTTTACTCTGGTCTACCACACTTGGTTCTCCATGCTAGGGTACCTGCAAGACAGTAGATCAAAGACAAGCGGGGCTTGTGCTATGTAAATGCAAAGAAGCGCAGAAAACATTAAAGTAAATTTCGTTGCCTCCCCAGCAATGGCGCAAAAATGATCGCATGTGTTTCGCATGTTTGAAATCAGGGTTACAAGTAACCCTTCATCGTAGTTGTAAAACTTGTGATCAAATAAAATTTATACCGAAACTCCAAGGGAGTCCCGGGTCGAACATAGGGAGGCGAACGTTTGGTTTAATGAAAATCGCACTTTGATTTGTTTCTTTTTGGTGATTTAGAGCTTTGTTATTCTTTTTTATTTTTGAAATAAAAATAAAAGCAATCACAAGAGAGAGATGGAATCAAATGTGATATATTGCATGAATGTCTATTACAATAATCTACGAAAGCATAAAAAGAGGGGGAGGTGAGAAGAAATCTCCCGAATTGACTGTTCGATGAGACGACGACACCTGGAGAAAGCTCGGATGAAGGAGGTGAGGAGCGAGACGATGGAGGTGAGATGCAGGAGGACGTCAGGTAGAGGAAAGCTTCAGCGTGGCTCCGGAATGGAGGTGAGAAGGTGGAGATGATCTACTAACGGAATGGAGGTGGGAGGATAGCTCCAAGGCAACCTATGAATGGGGATGGGAAGATGGAGGAATATTTGGTGAGGCAGAGGTTCGCTACACTAATAGGTGCCTTGGGAGCTTGAGAGCAGGCTCTAACAGAGCGTTGGTAGGCTTACTAGAGCTTGGGAGTAGGTGGGAGTAGAGTAAGTAGAGATGCTTTGGAATGGAGGGTATAGGTGATGAGAGCCTCATCATGAGCCATAACTAGCTCATTTTGACCTAATAAAGAGAATAAAAGCTCCCACATAACCTAGAAGAGGGCTTAATTGGAAGAATAAGTGTTCTGAGAAGAAAACATGAAATAAAGTGTAAAACTGTAATTTTACCATTGCAGTACATAAACAGGATTTCTCAGAGATAAAACATAGGTCAAATGGTCTAAATAAGATAAAAAGTGGGTTGGTTCAATCAGAAATGGGTTCATGTGCAATTTAGGAATTAAGTGACATCTAGCAACCCTAAAACAGACTCGCTTAATTCAACAGGGTTCTGGTCAGGATAAAAATCAAGTAAACCCTCTAAAATTCATGGAAAAATATCCCCTAGGGCTTAGAACATTCAATTTGACCTTTGGAACCTAGTTTGAGCTAGATTGGGGTCCTAGCTCATCAATTGACCTAATTTGGGTTTTTATGCAAAATATCCAGTCAAACGTGGTCAAACCTAAATCCAACTTCACCAATGGATTCCTTAGGTCCAAATTAGGTTTGTACCAAAATTTGTACTTAATGGGAGGTCATCTTGACCTAATTTGCAAATTAGTACACCTAATTACATTTTAGCCCCTATCTTTTGAAAATCATTACACAAACCCCCCCAACTTCCTCTCCACTCTTACAAATAGGTCCTTCCGCCATTATTGGGAAGAAATCCTTCTCCGGCGAGGAATGCAAGGGGTATACTCTCTGATTCCTTAGAGATATCCTCCCAGATTTTGAAGGGAGATTCTCTGAGGAATTCCCTTCCATTTGAGCTCAATTACGATCTTTGATTTCCATCCAATCTCTCATGCGAGCGCACGAGAGATTTGGATCTTCAATTACCTTCCTTCTCTGGCGAGAAGGCGGCAGTAGAAGGCTTTCCCTCCACGCACGAGAAGCTCGGCCAGCACTTATAAAAGGACCTCCGGTCCTCTGCTAATCTCTCAGACCTGTTTTGGCCGTAAAACCCTCCAAATTTCCTCTTTCCTCTATCCGACCAAGAAGCCCACAAGCTCCAGTGATTCTTCCTCCTCCCTCTCATCGCTCTGTTTCCATACCAGTAGTAGGGTTCACTCCGCCTCATCCTCCCACGTCACGCCGCACCACGCGCACGCCTCCCTGACCTCCTCTTCATTGCCGTTATCTCCCTCAGGGCCGTCTTCTCCGACGACGGTACAAATGAGCCATCCATCTCCTCTGCCCCCCTTTCACTCCTAACAATCCAGATAAGTTCCCCGTCTTCCACTCTTTCATTTTACCCACTTTATTTCACACAACACCCCTCGACCATCACTGTCCACCGCCATCTTCCTCATCTCTGGCCACCCTCTGGTGAGACGCTCCCGTTACTCCGTAGCCCCACACATCTCGCCAACCACCGCATAACCTCCGCCACACTCCACTGAACATCCCACACTCATCCACAGACCCTCTACACCACCACAACTCACCCTCGACCAAACCCATCCGTCCAGCCACAGAGCGACCTAGGCACGCACGCCTAGGCCGCCCCACGGCCTGCCACCTAGCGCCTCACCTTCACCGTGACATGGCGAACATCCCCCTGTGGTCTGATAGAGCCGCAAGTCCCTTTTTGTGTTGAGCAAGGTTTGAGCCTCAGCCGTCATTAGTGGTGACTCGAGGAGGTTGCACGACTCGCTCCAGGTTGAAGGACTCTAGGATTCTAGGTCCAGCAAGTGCGGGGAGGTCTCGCGAACCCAGTTGTCCAAGAAGTTGGCGTTGCGAGGCCTGCAGCTGCGGCAATTGGGCGAACGATCTCCTGCGGGCACGTGAGCAAAAGCGATGGAACATTAGTCCCACCTCGGTAAGCAGTGACCTCTCTGCGCACTTTAAATTGATTTTGTGTTATTCACTTGTCGCCTCTAATACACTGGGGTGAGGCCCCTCCTCACCTATCCATGCACCTCGTCCACGACTTCATCCCGTGGATCTGGTGCCCCAATCCGACTACCCCCTTCCTGAGCACTCCTCGTGCACCACACCCACTCCGGTGTGCCTGGACCTAGGCGCTCGACCCGACCCGATAACCCAGCTCTGGGAGAGCATACAGAAGAGAGATTCAGAGAGAGAGAGAGACGCGCGGGTGTGGGTAGAGGGTAGGTTTTGCTCTTTGGTTTGTGCATGGAAGAAGAAGGAGAAGGAAGGCACACTTAGCTGCAGAAGGAACGAAGGCTAAAGAAGGAAGAAGACTCGCAGAGGAAGAAATAAAAGGAAAGACAAGGTAGAAGAAAGAGGTGAAGCCAAAGAGAGAAGAGGACTCGCAGCAGGAAAAAGATACTACAGAAAAGAAAGCAAAGGAAGAAGAGAAAGAAAAAGAAGGACACTTCAGAGGCAAAGCCAGGACTTAGCCACAGGAAGAGAATCAAGAAGAGAAGGAAAAAGAAGGAGCGGCCAAGGAAGAAAAAGAGAAACAAACCAGAGCTGCAGCAGAGCAAATCACCAACAGAAGAGAAGAATTTGAGAAATACTTTAAGACGTCTGATGCAATATCAGACGTCCATTCTTTTTGAGCAAATTCTTCCCATAACATTATCATGTCACTGCTATTGAACTAGTCATTTCTTTTTATTTAAAAGTTGTGTTCTCAAGTTTTGGAATACTCAGATTGCTCCCTGTGTTCGACCTCGGATACTCTGATTTTCGTGTTATAAATTTTTATTTGTTTTCGCGGAAAGTTCATCTATATTACAACGAGATATTTGTTAAAACACGATCTAGTCACGTTTACAGTAGGGGTGCTTATATAGTGGTGGAATGGAGGTGGTTTGCATGCACAGGCCTTTAGTGGCATTTAAGACGTTGCTAAAGACCTGCCAGAGACGTCGCTAAAGTATTCATGCGCCTTGGCTGGCACTTGAACACTTGACTGCAGCTGTCGTAGGTGTGGCGATCATTGGCCGTTGGATCAGGCCTGGATGGCTGTGATTGTGAGAGGAGAGCGCATGCCTGCCAGCATTTGAAATTTGCACCACTGGCACGTGCACTGGCAACCGTCAGATGAGGCATCGCACGGTCGAGACACACCCACAAATTGCGTGCGCTCTGATTTGAATGCATGCCTCACGTGATTGTGAGGATCGGACAGTGGGCGCTGGTCGCAGTTGACTAAAATGCACGTCCTAGATGGCATGCATGTGATCTGGCATGCACCTTCGTGTCGGTGGGCGACGTTGGACCACGCGTGGGGAATCTCGACCCCTTAATTACGATCGAGCGGCCCTATTGCAGCTGGCACTATAGTGGGTGTGGCAAATCGCAGCTCGATCTCGCGCTCTCTCTTTGAGAGCGCTCTTCCTCACCGTTGCGCCACATCTGTGGGTGTGTTGCGAAGAGGAATTGCGACCGTGTGGTGAGGGCAGCCTCTTAACCATTAGATTTTCATCCAACGAATGAGATCACTTGATGGGCAGCCTTTGGAGATGTGGCGGGTGGCTTTGGGGGCTCCAGATGGTGCCACGTGGCAACATCTGGATTGTCCACCCTTCATTGCTTGCAGAGGATGCCACGGTGCTCAAATCGAGGTGATTTCTACGTTGTCGGACTGCGATCGTTGCTCCGGATCCATCCGTACGGTCGGATTTTTTATCCGAAGTCCGTAAAGATGTCACATTGCCTCCTACTATATAAAATGAAGGAATTAATATACAAAACATACAACTATCCTAAATTCCATGCAATGGATGTTATGCAGTATTTATAACATGATATGCAAAGCTAAGCCTAGGAACTATCATAAATAAGCAATTTATCATGAATTCATGTGTGTTTATCAAGCTGCTATCTGAGCCGCTCGATGGCGATCGAGCGGCTCAATTTTGATGCACGCTTCTTCGATCTTGATTCGAGGCTCACGAGGGCTCGAACGATCGTCCACCGATCAGCATGAAGGCGTGGACCAATGCGCCATCCTCACTCATTAGTCGCATTCTGGTGATGCGTCCACGCACCCTCACGATCGGACGGTTTAAAGCGCTTGATGAGGGGTGTTGGAGAGAAAGTGGTGGGCTGAGGGGGCATGGATGCACGACACATGGTCGGCTATGGGTTGTTGATCATCAGATATACATCCAGAACTTCCTAGATTTGTTGTGGGAACTACGAAGGTCAGATTGAAGTGATTTTGCATTCGTTGGACTCCGTTCATCGATCTGGATCCATCTGTGCAGTCTAATTACTCATCTGAGTCTTGTTTCAATATGCACTTGTATGCACAGCCAGTAAACATTGATTATAAGCAATTGAAATGTAGGGAAAACACAATATGCATGCAATGCTCCCAATCCCACTATGATATGACATTAATACACATGTGCCCTTGAAATTGACTTTAATTGATATAATAACACTGATAATTATAGAGTCATCACCTTCTTCCTCCTCTCTTCTTCCATGTGTCATGCCAAGGAGCACTTGATGGGGGACGACTAGTGATTAGCCCATATTTGTGGGCTATTTAAGTATTTAAGTGCCTAGGCATTAAGTTGATTCTAACATTTATATAGCATAAATTAGGATGTAAATAGATTAATTCATATTTCTAATTTAATTACATAATTCATGCATCGCATTCATATTTAAATGCATGTAGAATTAACTTAGAATTGCATTCATTTAATTAGTTAACCAATTAGGTACATTACATGCATTAATTTAGGTTAACATCAAAGTTGAGGGTTTGTATATAAATAACCATAATATTTTATCATTATTTTTTATTCTTCTTCTACGTGCAACGAATGCATTTCTTCCTCCAGTTGCCGCAGTGATGAACCCAATCAAGGAGGAGCGGATGTGTTGGATCTGGTCGGGGCAGCTGATTTCAAAAGAGAGGAGGAGGCAGCCGAGGTCGACAGGCCTCCACCCCTGACCCACCACTGTGCAGAGAGTTAGTCTCTCTTCCATTCCACACCGTCGGCCTCAACCGTGGCGACGAGCCTCCACCACCATGGGCGTGTGGTGTGACAGGCCACACCGCCATCCGGAACTCGTTCGCATTACCATGAGCACCTCAGCGTGCACCTCTCTCGCCGTCGTCACCAACAACCACCGCCGCAGCCACTGCATTTTCATCTTCTCAGTTAGTTAAGACATCCGGGAAATTTCCCGGACGTCGGAAGCTTCGACCCACACTCCAACAGCAACCGGCTGCTCCTTCACACCCGCATCCCTCCAGCTGCACAAGACCGCGCATCGCCTACAGCAGCACCGCCTCCAGTGCACCACTCACGCACGTAGCAGGCGTGCACTCTTCTCCATGCGTGCATCTGGCTGCACAAGCGTGCCTGCATACTGCGCACAGCCTGCAGCACTTCTCCAACGTGCTTCCGCCTACCCGCCGTGCACCAACCTTGCAGCAATGCGGCCAGCAGTGTGCGCGCCTTCCTTGCAACCTCGGCGTGCCGCACCTTCTGCAACAGTAGCCTCCGCGTGCACCTTCTGCAGCAGCCTCCGCGCGCGCGCCCATCTACGCTTCCTCCAGCAGGTGCAGCCACCGGCGCAACCCACCTTCACCGGAGCTCCGTCCGGCTGGCTCCAGCAACAGCTCGACATGCGGTTGCCACCATCGCGATGGCCTCACTTCAGCTAACCGCCTGTGCAAACTTCTCCTCGATTGAACCTCTCTCCCGATCGTGAGGAGGAGAGAGGCAAAATCCTCTGTTTTGATCTTAATTAGTTATTACATTTCATGCCATTGTCAGGAAAAAGAATTTTGGTTTATGAATATTTTATTGTGGTAAAATTTACAACTTCATACTTAAGCTCTCTTACAATTGCGTGGTTTTTGTAATTAACATTGTTTGACATTGGTTTTGGATTTAAATGTGCACAAATTTTCTTTAATACATGTCAATGAAAAATTGCATAAAATCATCACATATTTATTGAATATTTCAATGAGGAAAAATTGCACATCTACCCTTATGTTTTCAAGATATTGTGCATCTTCTTTCCATCGCATTTCATGTCAGATTTGACTATGAATTTCTCACAAGATTGAACGAATACGAAATAATTGAGATATTATTGCATCATTGCATCCTTGTGGATACGACCTGCTTCTAATTGAGTGGTTATATTAATTGTTGATTAGTCGATTTTTCCACCACATAAAACTACAAACGACTTTAAAAGCGAAGAATCGACACGTCAAATGGCGCCGTTGCAGGGGAGGCAACAAACATAATAATTTCACCTGATTTTATTTTTTATTATTTCTCAATTGCACAGTGATCTGACCATTTATTATTATTATTTTTTTGTGCGAGAAATTTGTGTGTGGAATCAGCCACCGTGAGAGGCGACCCTTGGTGTCGCTAGAAGAGGAATTGATCGAGCTACCTTGCAGAGGAGGAGAAGGACGAGGACGCGACGATCATCTTTGTACATTTAGTCGCTAATTTAATTAGAGTAGGATTAAGACTTTAAACTTAATTTTTCATTGCACATTTGGTTTGAAACCCTTGTTCTAAGGGATATTTTGAGGGCTTTGTCCCCAAATTTTGTTTTAGGCCCATGTTGGGTAATTTTTGGGAGCATGTTCCCTCTTCTTTAGATTTAGGTTTTTAGTTTATTTTGTGGATTGTTTACCTTGGTTTGTTTGTGCATAAGTAGTTAAATAAATAATAAAAAAAAATGAGTTGCCTACTAGAAGCTGCCTACCCCTAGGGCGAACCATTTAGGTCTGTATGAATAGCCTCTAAATTTATTTCTCTACATTGCGTGCATTCTCGCATTGTTGATTGCTGGAAGCAAGGTACGCATTCTCTTACTTTGCATCCTATTCTTGATCACGCATTGCATTTGGACTTAATGCGAAGACCACCTAATCTGTATTGAATAAATCTAACAAGTGGTCACATATATTTGTGAAAAAAGACTAATTAAAGGAGGGACATCTAAAAATCAAGGACTTGATTGTCAAACGTGGTGTGCGATTCAAAATTCAAAATCTTTTTGCGGTGAATGCACACTTATATCTCTTCCACCACGGCATGCTTTTAGACACTCCTTAGGTTTGGAAATACTAGGATAAGAGCCCTCCTATCATTGGATTCTGAAGTGTTCGAAACTTGAGATCAAAGTTTTTGTAAATCGAAAGAGGGGGATACCCTGTCATGGATTTTTGGGGGTAGTTGAGAAGCACCGCTAAAGCACAGCTTCAAAGGAAGGCTTAGGCCTACTTGCATCTCTCAATCTTCCATCTTTGGAGTTGCTCTACCATTTGAGATTTGGGGAAGAACACCTAAGATCCAACTAGGTCTTCTTAGGCGAGCCGTAGGTCAACCATAGGCGCGTAAATTGATTGAACAAATTGTATTGTCACCTGCAATCTGACTTAAAATCAAAAGCCTAAATTGGGAAAGACCAAAAATGTCCTTTTTGAATTGTGTTTTGCTTGGGGAATTCTGATTGAGGTGTGAGTTAGAATGGACCACATTGATTTTCATCCTTTCACATCTTGCCCACACCCTCACCCCCACTCTGCACTCTTTGATCCTAGATGCTGAGATGGTCCATCCATTGATGGACATAATGACAATCATTGGGATCCGTTTTACCCCTATTATAGGAGTATTGGCCTGGTAAAGCCCCAAATCAGTGAGCAGAACCTAGGTGCAGGATTTACTTTGCCCAATATCCCACACACCATAGAAATACCTAACCCACCCTCCCTGAATAATTATAATGGTTGGACAGACACTCCTGGGTACTATAAGCCTGATCCTGACTTCTCTCATGATAGAAATGACCTCTCCTCCTTGAAGATGGAAATACAGAAAATGCAAAACGAAATGATTGAATTGTTAGGAGAATCTTTGAGAGCAGGCCAACAAGAAAAAGATGAAGTTAGCCACCCAATCTACCCCATTGAGGATGACGTACACCCCTCTATAATAGATGCATCTCCCGTGGGAGAGCTACACTTTAAGTTGGAGGGAAATTTTGGGGAGAATAGCTACTTTTCGAGGTTCGATTTTGAAACCTCCCCATTAGATGACAGTTCCTTGAGAAATTCACGCCTTAAGTGGGAGGAAGATACATATGAAAGTAGCTATGCATTGGATAAAGAAAGGTGGCAACCCGAGGAAGATGATGATAAGGTTGAGTATCCACCTGAATTATATTAGAGTCAAAAGAAGGGAATGATGGTATCATTGGAAGACCTCGACCCAGATGATAGTATTTTCCTGACATTTGATGAAGTGGGTCGAAGTCAAGTTGTTAATCCTACCCTCCCTTCTGATCACGAGATGGAACTCAAGCCTACCCTTAGGGAACCTAATCCTCAAGAAATTGACCTATATGAGGAGTCTGATGTTACCAGTGTAAACCATTTACCTCAGATAGAGTACCCTAGGGGATCTGCTGAGATATTAAATGATTCTAGACCTCGGGTATATGATGAATCATATGATGAGGAGAAAGACGAATTATATGAGGAACCTACATTCAAGATTTGGAGTGACACTAAGGGTGATTATGTCTTATTTGAAGAGTTAGCTCCCGAGGATGTCACAAATTTGACCAAATTAGGTTTCCTTAGCACACCCATTGATGATATTTCTCCTCATGATGAAATGATGGAAAATTTGGAAGCAACTTCTAAGATTTATGTGGATTCACATATAGACTCCGGGGAAGACTTGAGTAAAGAACAAAAACCCGGGGATGACATTGATAGGATAATCCCTAGATCTATTGCTTCCAACCTGCCTTCATTCATTTCGAAGTCACCCTCTGATTCGCTTATATCTGAAAGCGAAATTATGACTCCTGATGAAGAGCAGGAAGATACATGTGATGGTGCAAGGAATGCTAGGGATGCAATTCAGGATTTGGAAAGAGTGTTAGGGATGGACACCGAGCTGATTAAACCCAACCTAGATCTTATGGCCATACCGCAACCTCGAAACTTGGACACCCTAGACGATACTTGCCTTGGAGAATTGCTCACTTTTGTTCTGACCGGGGGCTTAACAAACCAATATTTCCCGTAATGGAAATATTTCTTTAGTCAATCCATTGCCCTGGGGGTTTATCTCTGCACCATTCCTTCCCCATTCCTTTTGGAGGGTCCTTGTCATCCTCCCCCTACCCCTTTGGAGGTTGTTATATCTGTTTATCCTTTAGAACCTCTTCTAGTGACCTAGGAAGATTTCATTCCCATCTTAGTTGGGCGAGCATTTGCTAGCGGGATTCATCATCAGCTCGCCAACATCCTAGGTTACTTATTTTCTAGGCCAACATTGCTTTGCTCATTTTTAGGGCCTATTTCTGCAATTCTTGAACCTGATTTGCAGGTTCTTTGGCTATTCAGCCCAGCTCTGACCCAGGTAATATCCTTCTATGCAATGAGGACATTGCAGATTTTAGGCATGGGGGGGTGTGCTTGGGAATATACATAGCATAGTACATTCATTGCATACATTTGCATAAAAAAAAAATTGTTTTGAGCTTAACTGGCTAGGTCCTGCATTCTTAAGCAAATCAGAACTCTAGGGTAGACTAAGTTAATTCTAGGGTCAAACTTTAGAAGCTAAATGAGCTACTAGCTTTAGACCTTTAGGATCCTTTGTCGACTTAAAAACTTAAGTAGAAGTTAAGTTGCGAACCATTCCTCAAGAGGTAGCTAGGGTTTGAGTTAAAAGGTGGGGTAGTACCTGGAGTCTTGTTCTACCTTTTGGTTTATGGGTCCTTGTAACTCAAGCATCCAAATTTCACACACTTGGTCTGGTAATCAATTTAATTTCTTTCTTTCTTAAAAGAGATTTGGTTCTCTTAGTTTTGACTTAGGAGAGGCTTGAAAACACAATTTGATTGGAAGAGTTCCTGTCGCAGGAAAGGTAGAGTATATACTCACCTTGAGGATGCGATGATAACATATTACCTCCTTGGCGCTTGTCTCTTAGGATATCCATCCTACTGGGGGCATGTAAGTGCATTGTGCGGTTTAGGTACCATGGGTGGCCCTATCTCGAAGTGCCCATTGCCATAGGCCTGAATTCGCTAAAGAAATCCATGGGCGATACTATCTCGAAGTGTCGATTGCCAAGAGTTCTTGGGGTCGTTATGGGCGGTACTATCTCGAAGCATCAAAAGCCAGGCACCCTTCGAGGTATGGTAATGGGGACAATGAATCCGACACAGACCTTGTTGATAGCTGATCCGAGGTTAGATTTAGGGGAATCAAACAAAAATAAAAATATATATATATATAACAAAAAAAAAATCCTTTTTCCTTTAACTCAAATAGCTCAGACCAACGCACATGCACGGATGCTTTAATCTCAGGGATCAATAAACCTTAGGGTAGAGTCAGTAATCAGAGAAACTCATGCCTGCAACTCATCTTTAACCGACCTAGTCTGTAACTTAGCAACTACTTGGGAACCTTAAGTCTAGAGTCTGAACTTAATATGTTTCTAAAGGAAGACCGATTGAGTTGGCTAGTCAACTTGGAGTGCTAGGTTTTGCTTGGATTTGCTAGGGACTAGCAAAAACTAGGCATAGGGGTATTTGATTAGCCCATATTTGTGGGCTATTTAAGTATTTAAGTTCCTAGGCATTAAGTTGATTCTAACATTTATTTAGCATAAATTAGGATGTAAATAGATTAATTCATATTTCTAATTTAATTACATAATTCATGCATCGCATTCATATTTAAATGCATTTAGAATTAACTTAGAATTGCATTCATTTAATTAGTTAACCAATTAGGTACATTGCATGCATTAATTTAGGTTAACATAAAAGTTGAGGGTTTGTATATAAATAATCATAATATTTTATCATTATTTTTTATTCTTCTTCTACATGCAACGGCTGCATTTCTTCCTCCAGTTGCCGCAGTGAAGAACCCAATCAAGGAGGAGAGGATGTATTGGATCTGGTCAGGGCAGCTGATTTCAAAAGAGAGGAGGAGGCAGCCGAGGTCGACAGGCCTCCACCGCTGACCCACCACTGTGCAAAGAGTTCGTCTCTCTTCCATTCCACACCGTCGACCTCAACCATGGCGACGAGCCTCCACCACCGTGGGCGTGTGGTGTGACAGGCCACACTGCCATCCGGAGCTCGTCCGCATTACCTTGAGCACCTCAGTGTGCACCTCCCTCGCCATCGTCACCAACAACCACCGCCGCAGCCACTGCATTTTCATCTTCTCAGTTAGTTAAGACATCCAGGAAATTTCCCAGATGTCTAAAGCTTCGACCCACACTCCAACAGCAACTGGCTGCTCCTTCACACCCGCGTCCCTCCAGCTGCACAAGACCGCGCATCGCCTGCAGCAGCACCACCTCCAGCGCACCACTCGCGCACGCAGTAGGCGTGGGCTCTTCTCCGTGAGCGCATCCGATTGCACAAGCGCGCCTGCAAACCATGCACAGCCTACAGCACTTCTCCATGCGCTTCCGCCTACCCACCGTGCACCCGCCTTACAGCAATGCGGCCAACAGTACGCTCCAACAGTGTGCGTGCCTTCCTGGCAACCTCGGCGCGCTGCACCTTCTGCAACAGCCTCCGCACGTGGGCCCATCTGCACTTCCTCTAGCAGGTGCAGCCATCGGCGCAACCCACCTTCACCAGAGCTCCGTCCAGCCGGCTTCAACAACCGCTCGACGTGCGGCTGCCACCACCGCGACGGCCTCACTTCAGCTAACCGCCTGTGTGAACTTCTCCTCAATTGAACCTCTCTCCCTATCGCAAGGAAGAGAGAGGTAAAATCCTTTGTTTTGGTCTTAATTAGTTATTACATTTCATGCCATTGTTAGGAAAAAGAATTTTGGTTTATGAATATTTTATTGTGGTAAAATTTACAACTTCATACTCAAGCTCTCTTACAATTGCATGGTTTTTGTAATTAACATTGTTTGACATTAGTTTTGGATTTAAATGTGCACAAATTTTCTTTAATACATGTCAATGGAAAATTGCATAAAATCATCACATATTTATTGAATATTTCAGTGAGGAAAAATTGCACATCTACCCTTATGTTTTCAAGATATTGTGCATCTTCTTTCCGTCACATTTCATGTCAAATTTAACTATGGATTTCTCACAAGATTGAACGAATACGAAATAATTGAGATATTATTGCATCATTGCCTCCCTGTGGACATGACCCGCTCCTAATTGAGTGGTTATATTAATTGTTGATTTGTTGATTTTTCCACCACATAAAACTACAAACGACTTTAAAAGCGAAGAATCGACATGTCAACTAGGTAGGAGCAAAATGGGTGGTGGACATCCACCCTTAGGGGAGGAACAGAGGAGGATACCAGGAGCACAGGAGTTTTCTTCATAGTGCGAGAGCTGCCGCACTTGGAGCAAAAGCTTTTCGCTACTTGGAGGGCTTTTCTTCTTCTTTATCTGTCTTTGTATTAGCTAGTGTTTTCCATATTTTTCTTGTAAGAAGCATTTAGCTACTTGTCTTCTACTTCGCTAGTAATACAAAGATTTTAATTGCCTTTCGATTTCCTATTTTCCATTTAGTGTGTTTCCTATTTCTAGTAGTTTTAGTGCACCACATCTCTCTTCTAATTACCTTAGGCACACTTGCCTAGGGTGTGCTTAGAAGAGAAGCAATTTCTTGTCACTTAGGTTTGATTGATTAGGTGCAATCTTCCTTAGCATAATTCTCATCTTTGCAATTGTGCCCATTATTTTGAAAACCCTAAAAACAAAAAAAATCAAAAGACAAAAGATTACACGTTTATTTGAGAGGCAAGAGAGAGAATAAACTATCTGACTAACAATTTAGCCTCCTTGGACGACCCTAGATGCTCACCATATCTAGGTTTACAAATTGTAAAAGTTGATTGCAAAGATACGTGTCTCAACGACTTAATTTTCATATTTATAAAATCATGTATTTTTTCCATCAGATTGCACTGATGAGATGAATGAGTTGATGATGCCTCGTACTATTTCTAAACCTAGGATCAGTAGAGTCTCTACTAAGGACCTTACTCTCAAAGTCCATATCCCTTCTCCTATCCTTCAATCGGATGTTCTCAACAAGGATGGAGGTTATGATTACATTGGTTGAGACCATGTTGCTACCACCTTTGCCATTCTTAAAGGGATGAAGGTTGATTGTTGTTCCATAATCCTCCAAATCATGAATGAGAATCATGGTGCTAACCTTCCTTTTGGTACCCCCATTACTTATGTCCTTCAAAATTTCAATATCCCCCTTTTCCAAAGAAAGCACCTCCAAGATATCAACTGCTATTCGTGATGGTGCCTAAGAAGGACCTCACTCCGAGGATCTTCCTAAGGTAAAACATCCTGCACATCCACCTCTAAATCCTCTTAATATTCCCTTTCCACTTCCCTCTGATTCATCATATTTTTCTACCCAATGGGAAAGGACTTCTAAGGTTCAAGGCCTAGCTGTGGTAGAAGGATTACAACTGCTTCTTCACTGCACCGAGGAGCTCAACAACTTTAGCACCTCCATAATGTAGTTTGTGCAGCCTTTGCAAAGCTAGGGTTAAGGATGGATGCTCGTGATCGACATAGGCAGAACTAGAAGACTCTTTCTATTATCCAAGTTTTTATTTGCTACTGCTTCTTGCTGTTGTCATCTACTTTTTGTTGTTTTCTTGTTTGTTGTTTGGTTTGTACTCAAGGCAATAATGCCCAGTACTTTATCCACGGGAACTTGCCTGGTGGATTGAGGTACTAACATGCCTCTGTTTTAGGCTCATTTCTTAGTTTTAGGCTTCAATTTATGCAAATGGTTGTGAACTTAATTTCTCTTATGCTTAATATCATGTCTCATATCTTATGTGTCTAATTTGCTCTTGTGCTCCTTATCGTGCTTAATTGCTATACCTTGTGGTATGTTTCTAAAGTCAAGTTCATCTCTTTTTGATGAGAAACAAATGGGGGAGAATGGATTGAAATTGAACATGATTGGCAATTGCTCATTCAAAAAATTAGCTTCGCTTTCAAAAACCCTTAATTAAGATTTTTTTGATTTGGGGCAGTGATTGAGGGCGAGTAGCCCAAACTAGCAAACACTTAGGTTTTGTAGATCACCAAAAAGGGGAAGATTGTTAGTGCTATCCTCCTCATGTTTTGATGATTTACAAATTAGAAATAAGAGCTTAATCAAATAAGAGAATAAATTTTCTTTGTTAGATATACTTTGCATTCAAGATAACTTGTAGGTCAAGATGTTATCAAGCAAAGATTGAGAAAATCAAACCAAAATAATTTTCTAGTAGCTCAAAATTAAAAGTGATTTCAAAATGCACTCAAGGAGACCTTTGTACAAAAGATTAATCTCTTGTATAATTAATTCTATTGTAATGTGTGAAGAGATGCAATCATCTTTTATTGCTTCTTGAATGATGTTAAAGAGCCCTTGCCACTTGCCTCTCATCCTCGCCCTCTTGCCCCTCACTGCAACCACCTCTTCACCTCCCTCTCCATATACCTCATCTCTACCACTACCACTTAGCATCTTCAACTCCATCCTACACCATCCCATTTCCCTATATAACTCCTTGATAACCCGCACACCACAAGTAAGGAATAGGAAATGCGAAAACTACTGCAATGTCAGGGACGGCTGCTGCAGTGGGTGCTATAGGGACATGTAGAGGGACATGAGGAGCTGTGGCAAGCCTTGCAGGGGGGAGGAGACCTATTGTGACTGCCGATGTGTCAACTTGAAGGCGAACCCCACAAACTACGAGAGATGTGACTATTGCTAGGATTTTCCTATGAGAGCACTACTCCACCCCTCCCACTACCACTTTTCCAATGCCTAGCTATGGTGGAAATCCCTCTCCCCACCCCCTACCCCACCCCCCAAAAAAATGCTACTAATAATCAATAGGATAAGCAAAGAACTTTTGATATCTAATTTAATAGAAATTGCATATGTTGAATATTTAATTTCTATTTTAGAGATACCTATATGAGAATATTTATCTACAATGTAAGCAAGATTTCCTAATATGAACCCAAAGTAAGATGAGCCTAATTTTAAAGACACTGCCTGATATGCAGAAGACTAATGCTGCCATGCAGAGGCAACATAATGTGGAAATTACAGAGGTTCGCAACCAACTCGCACAGATTGCTAAGACTCGCAAGCCTGGTGCACTTCCATCTTAACCTCTGCCGAATCCAAACAACGTGTTGAGAACCCAAATCAAGGCCAAGCACATTACATTTATCAGGCCTTGTCTGCACCTCAACCTGATAGGTTAGAAGTTTCTACTTCATATACAAGATATCAGCAGCAACCTCCTCTCCTGCCAACTCTAAATCCAAACCGACCTAAACTTTATCACTACACATAGTGGCAAAACTACCCAAGACCCACCTTATCCTAATCAATTTGGTCCGAGTAGTTCAATCCTAAACCTAAGGTGGATATCAAGGACAAATCCACCCCAGATCCATGATTAGCCCATAGTTGTGGGTTATTTAAGTATTTAAGTGCCTACACATTAGGTTAATTCTAACATTTATTTAGTATAAATTAGGATGTAAATAGATTAATTCATAGTTTTAATCTAATTACATAATCCATACATTGCATTCATATCATAAGTGCATTTAGAATTAGCTTAGAATAGCATTCATCTAATTAGATAACCAATTAGGTATATTGTTTTTATTAACATAGAAGTTGAGGGTCTATACATAAATAATCCTAATATTTTAATAATATTTGCTTTATTCGTCTTCTTTCAGAACGGCTGGCTGCCGCTCCAACGCCCGGCTGCTGCAGTGATGAAGCCATTCAAGGGGGAGCGGATGTGGTGGATCTGGTCGGCGGCTGATTTCAAAATTGTTCAAGACACTATAAAAGGAGCACGGAAGCTGCCGGCTGCAGAGGCCTCCGCCACCGACTCACCACTGTGCAGAGAGATCCTCTCTCTTCCATCCACACTGTCGGCCTCTACCGTGGCGGCGAGTCTCCACCACCGTGGGCGTGTGGTGTGACAGGCCACACCGCCATCCGGAGCTCGCCCGCATTACCGTGAGCACATCAGCGTGCATCTTCCTCGCCGTCATCGCCGACCACCGTCACCAACCTACTGATCAGCCACCCTCTCAGTAACTTAAGACGTCTGGGAAATTTCCCAGACGTCTGAAGTTACCCGCTCACTTCACCGCACACGCCTGAAGTCGCCTGCAGACCCCTTCCCGCACCTGCAGAACCTTCAGCGCACCCACGTCCGTCAACCTTCAGCTCAAACACGCACAACCGCCTGCAGTCCACGCCGTTCACCACTGTGTCTGCAGAACCGCGCAAGCGCCCTCCTGCAGACCACCGCCACGCCTCCGCGCGCCAGCGCCCTCCGCAGACCCTCCGCGCGCCCACGCACAGCCATCTGCAAACCGCCAGCAACCGACCTCCGCCGAGCTTCCCGCGCCCAGCCATCGGCTCCTCGTCGCGCAAGACAACGGGGAAAAATTCCCCTGTTTTGCTACAGTAAAGCATTGATTAAAATTTACATTTTCTGCCATTGCCAGATTTTATTCATATTCTATTCAGTCTGCATTGCGGAAAATATCCTGTAGTTTATCATAATTGCCATTTCAGCATTATTTCTTGCTTAAACCTTAATCTAAAGGCAATCTTGGCTTGGTTCTTGTCCAAATTGACTCCGAACAAACATTTTTAAGTGGCGCGAATTTTAATACGTTATTGCCTCCCTGTGGAAACGACCCGCTCCTCTGCGAGTGGTTATTTCTTATTAAAAATTGATTAGTCAATTTTTCCACCACATTAAACTACAAACGACTTAAAAGCGAAAGATCGACACGGTCAATCCACAGCCTGAACAAATCTTGGAGAAACCTATAGACATTCTGTTTCCTTAGGCATTAGCCAAAGGAAATAGGAAACCAAACTCGTGGCACCTGAGGAGGACTTGGTTAAGCTCTTTGAGCAAGTTCAAATAAGCATTCCCTTGATGGATGCAATCCGCCACGTACCAGCTTACACACGATTCTGAAAGATTTTTGTACACTAAAGCGTAAGCCGCAAAACAAAGACAGAAGTCCTATTGTATTGTCAGAGCAAGTAAGCTCCATAATTTTGAGTAAACTCTCGTAAAAAGCAAAAGATCCTAGAACCCCTTTGATCTCCTACAAGATAGGGAATTTAGAGTTTGATCAAGCTTTATTAGATCTAGGAGCCTCCATAAACCTAATTCCTACCTCTCTACTAGATTACTTTGAGGAGAATGAGCTCAAATCGACTGAGGTGACTCTGCAATTAGCCAACATATCAATTAAGTCACCACGAGGAGTTCTCAAGGATGTTCTAGTTAGGGTACAAGATTTCTACTTTCCGGTGGATTTCATAGCCTTGGATATGGATACTCCTGAAAATCTAAGAGATATACCGATCATCTTGGGGAGGTTGTTCCTAACGACTGCTAGGGTGAATATCAACTGCGAAGAGAGCTAAATTGAGTTAAAATTCAAGGTCAAAACATTAAGGATAGATATCTTTAAAACCTAGAAAGAAATAAACTGTGGGGCAATCGAGAAAGTATGTGACATAGGTTCTCTGGTTGAGGATCCAATTCCTGAGGTAAACCTGATTCTCCAAGATCCTCAGCCATAAGAAGATACTGACCTACAAATTAGGGAGCCTAAATCTAACTTAGACCTATCCTTAGCTTCCACCTAAACTTCTGAGGCTAACCCAAACCCCCACCCGCTACTGATAACCCAATTTTGAAGTTGAAACCTCCCCCAGATCATCTGAAATATGTGTTTTTGGGTTCAAATCAAAAGTTTCCTACGATTATCAACTCTCGACTCACCTCTGATCGGGAAACAAAGCAAATTTCCATTCTCCAACAGCATCGTAGAGCCGTTGGTTGGAGTCTAGATGACCTAGATGGAATAAGTCCCTTGTATTGCACTCACCATATCTATACCAAAGAGGGTTCACAACCTTCTCAAGAGATGCAGAGAAGGCTTAACCAGAATCTCCAGGAGGTCGTGAAAAAGGAATCATCAAGTGGCTTGATATGAGAATCATCTACCTCATCTCTGATAGCTGCTGGGTGAGTCCCATCCAAGTTGTGCCTAAAAAGGCTTGACTCTCCGTGATTACAACTGAATCAAGAGAAACCATCCTGACACAAATTGCAAACTTGTGGAGAGTCAATATTAACCATCGAAAACTAAATTCCTCCACGAAGAAAGACCATTTCCCTCTCCCGTTCATTTACCAAATCCTCGAAAAGCTAGCGGGAAATTGATTTTTCTATTTTCTGGATGGGTACTCTGGATATAACTGATTGCATAGCAATCATATGACCTAATATACCTGAATTAAGTTAGAATCTAGCATAACTTAAGAATAATGCCTACATAAGCATCATAATTTGCATAGTAGTTAGTTTAATATCCTTATAGGTAATATTACCATTTTTTGCTCTAAAGGAGAGACGAAATTGATTGCAAATGATCCAAGGCCACAAATGATAGATCAGATCATACAGATCTGATCAGGAGAATGACGGGAATCCAATGCTTCCGAAATCGTCCTGATCAGACATCTGTAGCATCATGTGCAGCCCATAGAAGATCAAAAGCCAAGGAGCAAGAGGATAGAAATCCAAACCTCAGATGCCGAATCCGACCACACGAATGGATCCAGATCAGCAATTGTAGGTCAACGACGCAAAAATTATCTCAATTGAAGGCCTACAACACCGTCTTCAAAGCAAGGAAGATGGACAGCCATGATGACACCACGTGATGCCATCACAGCCACCCTTCGTCATGCCCCCAATCTCTGAACAACTCTTCTTATGCAATGTGGGTCATTGGATCGTCATCCAATGGCCACATCGAACCCAAGTCGACAGCTCCCTCGCGCCTCACCTAAGGAGGATCATCCTCAACTAATGGATCTCCATCCAACAGATAACAGTAGCTGTGTATGGATTTGGAAATGCAACAAAGTGCACCCTTAGTGCATTGGCTCACATGCTCAACCACAAAGCAAGGACACCGATTTGAAACACAATCTACATGAAATCAAGGAAGACGTGCGTGCGAATGAATTCAAAGCATTGGATCATTGTTTGGGATTCGTAGAGTGCATTTTTGATAGGAAAATGCATCGTAGTATAGTGTGCAATACGATCAAACAAAAAATATTTATAAGAAGATAATGAACTTTGAGTCCCAGTCGTTCGTCTATGGGAGGCGTTTGTTCAGATCTGAAATCGATCTTTTATCGCTCTACTTATTTAGAATCGCACATCGGTTACCAATCTTCGGATTAGAGTTTTGCCACTTCTATTGTGAACTCTGATTACATGTGTGTGTGTTAGATAAATAACAAAGGTGAAAGTATGAGTTTCGGTGTTCACAATTCTAGTTATGTGGTGGTTGTTTACGGAAAATGCATTTATAGTCAAATCTTCTATATTTTCCGGAACCGACATGCTTGTTGCAATGTATATATAAATGAAAAGTAGGCAACTTGAATCACACGAAATAGATTGCAACTAATAAGCTCATGGCAATTTTCAACATAGAGATATTTATATAAAAAAAATATATCTTTTATTTATTCATTCAAGAGAATGTTTGCAACATGGAATTTAGAGGAAAGCTTATAAAGGAAAGCTTGAAAAACATAAATCTAGCTAACAAAAAATGATTGCATACAGGAATCTATTGGGGGATTTTGCATGAATCATTGGGGGAGAATAAGAACTACACTACTAAGCAGTAAATGAAAGAAGTAAAACTATGAAGAGCTAAGCTACTAATCTAGCAGAAAAGAAGGGCATTCGGAGGTGGGCTCCGATGGCCTTTGAGTGGCTGAGAGGAGAAGGAGGGGCGGCCAATGGTTCTTAGGCTGGCCCTTGGAGAGAGGTTGGAGAGATGATCTAGCATCCTAGCATGGAGATGGTGGTGGCCATGGTGAGCAACTCATGGAAGTGGAAGTGAATGTAACTAACCTAAATGGAAGTGAACAAAGCCAAGAGATGGATGAATACCAAGAATGGGATGGGTGCAAATGGCCACCCCTTAGGTATTTTTATAGACCTAAGGGAGTCTCTCTAGAGAAGTGTGGAACTCTCTAGAGAGAGCCCCATAAGTGGCTGGCCATGGAGAGAGAGGGTAGTTCTTAGATCCATAAAAAGTGGATCTAAGAATTGAATGATTTTTGGTTGCTAAATTTGGCAACCAAGAGTGGCGCCACTTGAAGGGAGTTCTAGAGAACTCTAGATGGGTGTGTGTGTGTGGGTGTGTGGCCGTGCCCTAGATGGCTAAGTGGTCTAGGTTAGGTCCTAAGGGGTTTAGGTAGGTGTAGGCCTTAAATTAGGGTTGCAAACCCTAATTGCTAAGGGGGGATTGCAATTAAACTTAACCCAAGTTTAATTGAATGAGTGTGAACCTAATTGAGAGTGAAATAACTCAATTATGTTGGGCTTAGGTCAATTGGACTCTCACTAAGTCCAATTGGACTTGTGTGGGTTGAGATCCAAGCTCAATTGGATCCTATGAGTCCAATTGACTTAGGTAATGGTAATTGACTATGATCTAAGTCAATTAGGTTTAGTGAAGACCCAATTAGGTCCTTGGGGAGGTTTATAGGTGGTGTACTATGGTTATGGTACCTTAATTTAGGTTTCTATGGGGTTGGAATTGGGTTTAGGGACCTAGAGATCCAAGATCAAGGCTTGAATCTCAAAGCAGGAACTGGAGAGCAGTTCCAGATGTTCAAAAATGGAATCAGACATCTTATACTCAAAAATCAGAAGTTCAGAATTGTTGTCTAGACGTCCAATCAAAGTCAGGAAGAATTTTGGGTTCTATTTTGGGTATTCTACAGAAATTGGACGTCTGACCAAGTGTCTGGACGTCCAATAACAATGCAGAAGTAGGTTTAAGGTGTGCAGGAGTTGCCTAAGGGTTCTGGACGTCCTATAACTCATCTGGACGTCCAAATAGGGGCTAGAAATAGGGTTTTAGGGTTTTCCTAGGGTGCGGTGACCTAATCTAAGGGTGGCTAAGGCTTAGGGAGGCTTCTAGGCTATCCTAGGGCTAGGATGGACTTAAGTTCTTCACAATTTATTGCTTTATTCCTACTTAGTAGAATGGCATACCTTAACTCCCTTACATTATTATCTACTACATCTAATCTAGGTCTTCCACTCCAGCTCTGCTGCAACACCAGTTATTCTTTATTCTTCAAATCCAGCTTTAGATCCAGCTTCAGATCTAGCTTCTGATCAGCTTATTACCTGCAATTGACATAATGCTCTTAATCAGTACATTATAGCATTATTTTATGCATAGCTAAAAGAAAGCAGTAAAGGTGCTAGTAACGCTTATGCATGCATGAATTACCTTAACTTATGCTAAGTCCTAGCCTAATTTAGGTCAATTAAGACCTATGATTGCTGCGCAATCATACCCCCATGCCTAAATCTTGCTAGTTCCTAGCAAATGCGAGACTAAATTATTCACAGAAGGGTCCCTAAGGAATTGATTATTTTATCAAGTGTATGCCTAGAGATTTTTCTCCTTTTTGGTTTCATCCTATGCTCTAGAAATCCAGACAATCGTGAAAGTGTAGCTATGTAGCTTTTGCAACGGATTCGAGTGAAAAACTAATTCACCTCTAAAGCCTGTACTTGACCCCTAGTAAAAATTCTAGCAGGATAGGTGGACTTCTTCCCTCGAGGTATTCAAAATATTTTATGAATTCCACCCGGCTTTAAGCTTAGGTAGAGAATCTTAGAGGGAAAAGATTATATATTTGGTAGCTCACTCTCGACTAGTGCTACATAGAGATTAGTACTATAGATTCTAGATTCCCAAATTATTACGTAACTCAACTCAAAGAAAGATGAGAAAAACTATGCTCTCTTTTGATTCCTTTGTATTCATTCTCTTACTCTTTTTCTTTTTCTTTTCTTTTCTTTCTTTTTCTTAGAGCTCACAATCTCACCAGATTCACACATATGACCTGTATTTGGTGGTCTCACTTGGCATTAACACTTTAATTGAGTTTCCATAACCCTAACACTAAGTCGGAATTCCTCAGCCAGTATTCGGGTGGTCAGAAACATAGAAAGGTGGGTTATGGCCATATTTGGTGGATCTCAAATTTATTTGGTGGTATTGCCTCAATACAAATGAAATAAACGCTAACTATTCACATACTCTTTTTCTTTGCTTTTTCTTCTTTTTCTATTTTTTTTCTTCTTTTTATTTGTCTTTCTTTTTTTCATTTTTGTTTTCAACACAACACAACTAGCACACATCCATGAACTTTATTGAGGAGGCATTATTAGGGATTGGTGGTACTCAAGAGACATTGGGTGGCTTATTTGGTGGAAGTACCTACTCACAGCATCGGCAAAGATGGATAGGACGGTGTATTTCTGACCTTGACATCAATACCCTCCTTCAGCTGAGGATTTCGTAAAGAATGGTCGTAACCATCCACCTTAGCCTTAGTTTTATGAAAACTCGCTCTCTGCATATTTGCCTTATTTGGTGGCTCTCAAAATTTCACACAAAATGTATACGCAGGAACCGAGAGCGAAAACTATGTCTAATCTCATAGTATCATCACCTAATTATCTAGGACTCCGGATTCCTTGTACTAATCTTAGAGCACCAGTGCACTCTACTCTCATCTCACACTATTTGGTGGATTTATGGAAGAAAATATGCCTGACTCGCAAAACACTATCCAGGGGTTCAGGAAAAGAAGCACTACTTCTTCTCGATAGACTAAAGACTTTTATCAGCCTTCACCGTGAATCCATTGCAAATTCTACGTGTGTGTAAAAAAATTATACTGGATTCCAGATTACAGGAATCAACTAGAGGATAAAATCCCTAATGCATTCTTTTAATAAAATAATCTTATTCATGAATGCAATATGTATATATGTTATTAACAAGTAACCTCGTATAATTTGTATTTCGTGAAATTCACGTATCGGGTTACAATCAACTTGACCCTAAATTTAGAACAAAAGGGTGAGCGGGTGAGTCGGAAATGGCTGTTGCGGACGATTTCTAGCTCCAATGCGAGCATCGAAGGTGAAGTCGGTTGTTCTTTTATTTAGGGTCCTAAAATACGATTGACATGTAGCTCCGAGGTTTTCCTAAATGTTGGCATAAAAATTTTTAATTTTGTTGTATCTACCCCCCCATGCCTAAGTTCTTGCATGTCCTCATGCATGAATATAAAAGAAAATATATACAGCAGGGAGTAAATGGGTAGAAATCACCTGGAATTGCTCCTGAAATTATACATTCAGCACTGGCCAACTTGACAGTATGCAATATGCAGAAAGAAAATATGCTAAAAGGAAAAATATGCTATATATAAAAATGAATATGTATAGGGTGATGGATGCAGAGTAGATGTTGAGTTTAACGCCTCCAACTAGGCAAGAATTCAATCACACGTCCTCAATAAGATGAACGATCTCGTCAGGTGGAGGAGGTTCCTGGGCCAAAAATGGCTTGAGGTGCTGGCCATTTACCGTAGATATATGCCCAGATTTTGGGTCCCTAATCTGGACTGCCCCATTAGGATATGGCTGAATCACAACATACGAGCCAGTCCACTTGGACCTGAGCTTCCCTACAAATAATTTCAATCGTGAATCGAACAACCAGACTTGCTGGTTGGGCGTAAATGCTTTCCTCCAGAAGTGGTGGTCATGAAAGGCCTTGGTCTTGTCCTTGTATATCAATGCGTTCTCATAGGCCTCCCACCGGATCTCTTCTAATTCGTTGAGCTGGAGTTTCTGTTCTTGACCTCTTGCATCGAGGTCAAGGTTACATTTTCGCACCACCCAAAAGGCGCAGTGTTCCAGCTCTATAGGAAGGTGACAGTCCTTGCCATATACCATACGATATGGTGACATTCCGAGTGGGGCCTTGTAGGCGGTCCGATATGCCCAGAGTGCATCAACTATTTATCAGACCAATCCTTCCTATCTGGTCTAGCCGTCTTCTAGAGAATCAGCTTGATCTGACGGGTAGACACTTCAGCCTATCCATTGGTCCTGCGGGTGATACAGGGTGGCTATATGGTGATGTACCCCGTATTTCTTTAATAATGACCTAAAATGGGCGTGGATGAACTGGCTTCCCCCATTGCCAATTAGAGCATGGGGTATTTGGAATCTCGCGAAGATGTACTGCCGTACAAAAGAAATGATGGTCTTATGATCAACCTATCTCATTGGGATGGCCTCGACCCACTTCGAGACATAGTTAACAGCTAGTAATATGTACTCGAAGCCATGCGAGTTCGGAAAAGGGCCCATAAAATCGATGCCCCAGACGTCGAACACTTCTACAACCATGATGGGCTGGAGGGCCATCATGTCTCTCCTGGTCATAGAACCGACCGACTGGCATCGTTTGCAGTGTTGGGCATAAATGTGTTTATCTCTGAAAATAGTTGGCCAGAAAAATCTCGACTGCAAAATTTTTGTAGCGGTTTTCCATCCCGAGAAATGACCACCACAAGCATCATTGTGGCAAAAAGATAACACACTGGGATATCAGAATCTGGGATGCATCTTCGAATAATCTAATCCATTCCAATGCGGAAGAGCAGTGGGTCATCCCAGAGGTAGAATTTGGCCTCCGCAATGAATTTGAGTTTCTGGTCCTTGGATAGGTTCGCGAGAATCTTGCCTGCAGCAAGGTATTTCGCGATATCCACGTACCAGGGGAACTCAATAGAGTGAACTACCAAAAGAGATTCATCCAAAAATTGCTCATGGATAGGCAGGGAATAAGGAATGTGGCCTGGGTCCAGTCTGGATAGGTGATCCGCCACAACATTCTGCTTTCTGACTTTGTCACGGATTTCAATATCAAATTCTTGAAATAGAAGGATCCATCTAATGAGCTGTGGTTTGGCATCCTTCTTTGCCAACAAATGCTGGAGGGCGGAGTCGTCAGTGAAGATGATGACTTTGGACCCTAATAGGTACAATCTGAATTTCTCCAACCCGAATACTACTGCTAACAGCTCTTTTTCAGTGACAGTATAATTGCGCTAAGCCTCATTCAGCGTCTTGCTAGCATAGTATATGACAAAAGGTTGTTTCTCCCGATGCTGGCCTAAAATAACACCAACGGCAAAGTCAGAAGCGTCACACATCATTTTGAAATTGAGCGACCAGTTGGGTGGTTGGAGAATCAGGGAATCAAAGACAGCTCTTGGTAAGGTCTCGAAGGCGCTAAGACACAAGGTGTCGAACTCAAATGGAACATCGGCAACAAGGAGATTTGTCAAAGGTCGTGCAATTTTTGAGAAATAGCATATAAATCTCTGATAGAAGCCGACGTGACCCAAGAATGATCTGATCTGCTTGACTAAGCTAGGTGGCAGTAAGTGGGAAATAATCTCTGATTTAGCTCGATCGACCTTGAGTCCATTTTTAGAGATCCTGTGCCCTAGTACTATGCCATCCCTCACCATGAAATGGCTTTTCTCCCAGGATAATACTAGGTTTACCTCAATACACCGTTTCACGATCTTGGTGAGGTTATCAAGACAAGATGCGAAATCATCTCCAAAATCGGAGAAGTCATCCATGAACACCTCCACATAGTACCCAATCATGTCAGAGAAGATAGCCATCATACAACGCTGAAATGTTGCGGGTGCGTTGCAGAGGCCAAAGGGCATCCGCTTGAAAGCGAATGTTCCAAAAGGGCATGTGAATGTGGTCTTGTCTTGATCTTCTGGGCTAATTGCTACTTGATTATACCCGGAGTATCCATCCAGAAAGTAAAAGAAACTACGTCTGGCTAACCATTCCAAGATCTGATCAATGAAAGGCAAAGGAAAGTGATCCTTCTAGGTAGTCATGTTCAATTTCCTATAGTCGATGCAGACCTGCCAAGATGTCGCAGTGCGGGTCGGGATGGATTCGCCCTTATCATTTTTTACTACGGTGAGTCCTGCTTTCTTGGGCATTATCTGTATCGGACTCACCCACTGGCTGTCAGAGATTGGATATACAATACCTGCATCCAGCCATTTGATGATCTCCTTCTTAACAACCTCTAGCATATTCGGGTTAAGCCGTCTTTGAGGTTGTCTCAAAGGTTTCACCCCCTCATCCGTGTAAATGTGATGAGTGCAATACGAGGGGCAAATACTGCGGAGATTAGCAATACTCCACCCTATAGCAGCCCTATGGTCTTGTAGCGTAGAAATCAATTGATGCCCCTGTTCTTGGGTTAAGTGGGCATTAATAATGACTGGGTATGTCTCACTTTCGCCCAAGAACACATACTTAAGTGAGTCAAGTAAGGGCTTCAATTCAATCACGGGTGGGTCAGAGTCAAAAATGGGAGTGGGAGGAGCAAACTCAAGGGTGGGGATCTGTTGATCCATTTGCACGTGAATTCCCACTAATTCGCTTCCTGTGAAATAATCGGTTGTGACTGCGTTAACGAGCAACCCGTTAGCTGTGGTCACGTCTTCCTGCAACAACAGGGGCGATTCAGTAGTGTGCAGATCAGGATAGCTAGATTCAGGGGTGCTGTAGTCAGAAGCACACCCTAAACAGTCAGATCCTCGGGGAGATATGTGTAGTGCAATGGTCTTAGTCCCGTGTGGATCGAGGTCCAAGAACCCTAATAGTGCAGACGAATGAGACATTGGGTCATCACAAAGGAGTCCAATGTTACCACAGTATGCCGAATCTTCGTCTTCACCATCCTCCTCTATGCGATCACAATCAAAATTCTTTGATGCCCTGAATATGTCAAGTCGAAGTCACTCATTACCTAGGGATATCTCCAAACACCCAGATGCACAATCAATGTTTGCTCGGGCTATCGCTAGAAATGGGTGACCCACAATAATTGGTGCATCTCAGAGATTAAGAGGAACTTCCATATTGAGAACGAAAAAGTCTGCGGGAAAGTAGAATTCGCGGACTTTTACGATCACGTTCTCAACCACCCCTCTCGGTGTTTTTACTGATCTATCAGCCAGCTGAATCATGACCGAGGTAGGCTTTAACTCCCCAAATCGAAATCGATCAAATACGGCAGTGGGAGTTAGGTTGATGGACGAACCCAGATCTAGAAGGGCCCAATCAAATGGAGAATCTTGCAAGAAGCAAGATATGAGTGGGGTACCAGGGTTTTTCTTTTTCGGCGGCAAGTCAGCTAGAATCACGACGCTAGCTTCTTTTGATAGTATCGCCTATCGTCCAATTCTAGGCTGTCGCTTCAGGGTACAATAGTCCTTGAAGAACCTGGCGACAGCGGGGATGTGATCAATTGCCTCGAGGAGGGGAACCTAAATATGTACTTCCTTAAACATTGTCTTCAGGTCCTCAAAATTTCACGTGTCCTTCTGTACTACATTTCGCGTCAGAGCCTCAGGAAAAGGGACAGGAATCTTAGGGTCAAGTGGCCTCTTACCCTTATCTACCGTAGGTGGCTCCTGAGATGGAGTCGAACCCACCTGCGGCGAAAGGTGAGAAAAATCAGGACCCGCTTGCCTATGTGGTGGGTCGAATGTCTTCCTTCTACTCCTCAATGAGACAACATTTGCATTGGCTTGCTGTCCATGAGGTGGTGGGGGAGCGGAAGGGGCAGAGTATGCAGTGTTCTGCAAAGGTGGCAGGCCTTGGGCATAACCAGGTGGTGCAGGAGGCACCTGTAATATGGCATGTGCCTATCCCTGTGGTGCCTGAAACCTAGGCGGGGCACCTTGGTTCTGCACATACCGAGGGTTCAGAACAGGTTGGGAGGGCAAGGCTCCCTGAGTCCTATGCTCCTGCAACAGCTGGTTTTGCATGTTATGTATAGTTTGTATCTGGTCAGCCATTGCCTTCATTATCTACAAGCTATCCTCTGTAGATTTCCTCATTGATTCTTGCAGCTCCTCTTTCAATGCCTCCAAAGGGTCAGCCCGCTTTGGAGGGTGACTGGCAGCTTGGTGCAGTGGCTGGTATAAAGAACGGGGTTGCTGCTGCTGAGACGGGAATGGTTGCTGCCTAGGGTATGTGTTTTGCGCATTCCCGTATTGCCTGGTCTAGTAGTGTGGATCTTGATGTGGTCTCTGTGAATTACCAGACCAAGATAAGTTCGGATGCTGGCGCCAACCAGGGTTATACATCTCTGAATACGGGTTATTACGCCCATATCCTTAGATAGCACTGACGTCCTCGTAGGCCGAAGATGTCTGAGACATATATCCATCAAGGGGATACATATTATAATCTGCGGGTGGTGTGTAACCCTGGTTGTAAGGTGCCAGATCTCGATTGTTTATGGGATCCTGATATGCTGGATCTCGTAAATACAGAGAAGATGCATCCCGACTAAGTAGATTAACTTGAGTAGGAGGGGCTCGGGGTGCATAGGAGGGTCTTGAAGAGGCAAAGTTCAAGTCAGATTGACCCTGACTAATTTGGTCAATCTTTTTCTCAATCAGGTTTATTCTATCCAGCTGCTTGACGATGATATCCATGTCGACTCGAATAGACTCGGAGTGAGCCTCATGGACACCAACCCACTGCTAACCAGGCCGCTGGAACTGGCTCATGGAGGCAGCATTCATTGAATTCTCTGCCAAAGATTTGAACAACTCAAATGCGATGTTCTTGTCTGGGTATACCATGGTGCGGCCATTTCCAGAGAAGGTCGTGAAATTGGTCCCAGGCTTCATGCAACTTCTCCCCAGCTCCTTGGGAGAAAGTCGTGATTGCGTGCCTCATCGCGTTTGTTTGACCGATTGGGAAGAACTTTTGCAGGAATTCATGTCATAATTCTGGTTAGGTTCCAATTGGCTTCCCAATGGTCTTGAACCAGTATGAAGCTTTGTCCCTCAGAGAAAATGGGAAAAGCTTCATTAGAACAATCCCAAGATCAATGTTCCTCGGTCGAATCATTTCTGCGAGTAGACTCAGGTCCTCAAGGTGTTGGAACAGATCTTCGCTCGAGTTTCCATAGAAGTGAGTGCTGATCAAACCGATCACATTAGGCTTGAGCTCAAACGCATCTCCGCCTGCGGGAATCTTAACTAAGGGTGCAATGATTGGTGCGGATGGATCATAGAAATCCCGTAGTTGTTCTCCTCACGATGGATGCTACATTCTGTAAGCGTCGTCAAAATGCGGTCCATGCTCTACCGATGCCACTCCTCAGATTCAACCACCTGGGCTTCTAGATGAGCCATCGGGTCCAGATTATCAATATCCTAACCCGATCTAGGTCCAGGCCCAGGATTAACCATTGTGGCTATGGGAGTAGAAGAAGTGGGGGGAGAAGATGGTCCTGGTGAGGTGACTCACCTCCTTGGGAGTGGCTCCCAAGGTCAAACCAATTGAGGTCTAAGTGACCTCCTTCCTTGCATACACCACTCAACCCCTAGGTTGGTGTAGCCAAGCCAGATAAGGCTAACGCCCTATCAACCAGATGGTCCTTATGAATCAGATGACCAGGTTTTCGTTTTAAGTTCTAATTCCTGAAGAAAATTCGTCGTACAACCGATTGAAAGTGAATCCCGCCTCTTGGCTAACCCAGCCAAGAGGTTGAAAGCACCCAGTAGTACGACAACGAATTCGGGTTTATTTCATGTTTTAAACTTGATTTTTAGCCCATTTTTCTTCAATTGGGGTTTTTGGTGAGTGGCCCACAAGGTAACCAACTCACTGGCTAAGTACTAGACTTGATTAAGTCTACGTTAGCCCAAATGTGATCTCTAAATTGTAGCCCTAAAGGTTAACCTAGGGTTCATGCAATTCTAGGGTTTTGTTCTTTTGGTTTCTTTTTTTCAGCAGCAGACCACAAAAATTACAATTAGTTCTCTGACAACAATTGGAATCCAATTAACTTGAAATTTGGAGAGTAGATTTTTTTTTAATTATCTTTTCAGAAAATATTTTTTTGTAATTTTTACTATTTCAACCGAATTTTTAAAGATTTTTGAATGTCAAGGGGTCAGATTTGGAATTTTGACCCCTAGTCGGTCTTTCACTTTGAAATAGTATCAAATGACTTTCAAAAATTTGGAAAAAAATATGGAAAATAAAACCAATGAGATCATCTTTCAAACCCCATAAGTTTTATTCAAAATGTATTCGGGGATTGCTCAAAATTACTTTCTAAAATTTGAAAAATCTCAAATTTGGGTTAGTCTAACCCCTTTACATTTCGTGAATTTTTAAAAATTTTATACTTGGAATTTTTTCAAAAGAATGGTGACGTTTGAAAGATGATTTGAAAATGAAGATCTACAATGAATTTCAGATTTTTTTGCTCACTAGTTCTTCGGCAATCAAATTTTTACAACAAACTTTGAACATTGGCCGAAAATCAGAGAATGGTGGAGAAGCTTTTAAAAGATGTTTGAGTTTGGAATTCAAACTTTCCACCAAAAATATATTTTTTTCAAAAAATTTTGCATTTTTTTTCCAAAAAGGGTTTTTTTTCAAAGGATTTTCAAAATTTTTTTTTTTTTTGCTTTTGCAAAACTAACCTAGGATTCAAAAAGAAACTTAATCAAACTACCTAGCTTTTTTTCTTGATATTTTTTTCCTTTTCATGAAAATGAATAAGTTTTTCTTTTTCTAATGAAATTGCTAGAAGCAAATCTAACCTAGTGTTGACAAAAAAAAAACCTAGCCTAAAGAAGGTGTGATGTGCACCAGGAAATTTTTCCGCACTTGTTGTGTGCACAGACCCCATTTTTCCTATGTTGTCCTGCACATCCAAAACAAAGTAGTGGAAGATTTGTCAGTGATAGTCAAAAGATCAAAGTAAAAAAAAATGACGTTGCCTCCCTGGCAACGGCGCCATTTGTTTGGGATTCGTAGAATGTGTTTTTGACAGGAAAATGCGTCGTAGTATAGTGCACAATACGATTAAACAAAAAAATATTTATAAGAAGATAACGAGACTTTGAGTCCCGATCGTTCGTCTCTGGGAGGCGTTTGTTCAAATCTAAAATTGATCTTTTATCACTCTACTTATTTAGAATCGCATGCCGGTTTCCAATCTTCGGATTAGAGTTTTGCCACTTCTATTTTGAACTCTAATTAGATGCACGTGTGTTAGATAGATAACAAAGGTGAAAGTATGAGTTTCAGAGTGTACAATTCTAGTTATGTGGTGGCTATTTACGGAAAATGCATTTATAGTCAAATCTTCTATATTTTCCGAAACCGACATGCTTGTTGCAATGTATATATAAATGAAAAGTAGGCAACTTGAATCACACGAAATAGATTGCAACCAATAAGCTCATGGTGATTTTCAACATAGAGATATGTATGTAAAAAAATATATATTTTATTCATTCATTCAAGAGGATGTTTACAATATGAAATTTAGAGGAAAGCTTGTAAAGGAAAGCTTGAAAAACACAAATCTAGCTAACAGAAAATGATCGCATACAGGAATCTATGGGGGGATTTTGCATGCATTATTGGGGAAGAATAAAAGCTACACTACTAACAAGTAAATGAAAGTAGTAAAACTATGAAGAGCTAAGCTACTAATCTAGCAGAAAAGAAGGGCATTCGGAGGTGGGCTCTAATGGCCTTTGAGTGGCTGAGAGGAGAAGGAGGGGCGGCCAATGGTTCTTAGGCCGGTCCTTGGAGAGAGGTTGGAGAGATGATCTAGCATCCTAGCGTGGAGATGGTGGTGGCCATTGTGAGCAACTCGTGGAAGTGGAAGTCAATGTAACTAACCTAAATGGAAGTGAACAAAGCCAAGAGATGGATGAATGCCAAGAATGGGATGGGTGCAAATGGCCACCCCTTAGGTTTTTTTATAGATCTAAGGGAGTCTCTCTAGAGAAGTGTGGAAATCTCTAGAGAGAGACCCATAAGTGGCCGGCCATGGAGAGAGAGGGTAGTTCTTAGATCCATAAAAAGTGGATCTAAGAATTGAATGATTCTTGGTTGCTAAATTTGGCAACCAAGAGTGGCGCCACTTGAAGGGAGTTCTAGAGAACTCTAGATGGGTGTGTGTGTGTGGGTGTGTGGCCGTGCCCTGGGTGGCTAAGTGGTCTAGGTTAGGTCCTAAGGGGTTTAGGTATGTGTAGGCCTTAAATTAGGGTTGCAAACCCTAATTGCTAAGGGGGGATTGCAATTAAACTTACCCATGTTTAATTGAATGAGTGTGAACCTAATTGAGAGTGAAATAACTCAATTAGGTTGGGCTTAGGTCAATTGGACTCTCACTAAGTCCAATTGGACTTGTGTGGGTTGAGATCTGAGCTCAATTGGACCCTATGAATCCAATTGACTTAGGTAATGGTAATTGACTATGATCTAAGTCAATTAGATTTAGTGAGGACCTAATTAGGTTCTTGGGAAAGTCTAGAGGTGGTGTACTATGGTTAGGGTACCTTAATTTAGGTTCCTATGGAGTTGGAATTGGGTTTAGGGACCTAGAGATCCAAGATCAAGGCTTGAATCTCAAAACAAGAACTGGAGAGCAGTTCCAGATGTCCAAAAATGAATCAGATGTCTTATACTCAAAAATCAGAAGTCCAGACTTGTTGTCTAGACGTCCAATCAGAGCCAGGAAGAATTTTGGGTTCAATTTTGGGTATTCTACAGAAATTGGACGTCTGACCAAGTGTCTGGACGTCCAATAACACTGCAGAAGTGGGTTTAAGGTGTGCAGGAGTTGCCTAAGGGTTCTGGACGTCCTATAACTCATCTGGACGTCCAAATAGGGGCTAGAAATAGGGTTTTAGGGTTTTCTTAGGGTGCGGTGACCTAATCTAAGGGTGGCTAAGGCTTAGGGAGGCTTCTAGGCTATCCTAGGGCTAGGATGGACTTAAGTTCTTCACAATTTATTGCTTTATTCCTACTTAGTAGAATGGCATACCTTAACTCCCTTACATTATTATCTACTACATCTAATCTTGGTCTTCCACTCCAGCTTTGCTGCAACACCAGTTATTCTTTATTCTTCAGATCCAGCTTTAGATCCAGCTTCAGATCTAGCTTCTGATCAGCTTATTACCTGCAATTGACATAATGCTCTTAATCAGTACATTATAGCATTATTTTATGCATAGCTAAAAGAAAGCAGTAAAGGTGCTAGTAATGCTTATGCATGCATGAATTACCTTAACTTATGCTAAGTCCTAGCCTAATTTAGGTCAATTAAGACCTATGATTGCTGCGCAATCAATCATCGATTGACGGTGCAAATGCAGAGGCATGGCAAGCAGAGGACATCAGATGGCCATGTGCGGATGCACCCTCCAACAGAACGCGTCGTTGCACGTGCCTAAACGAAGGTGGTGCGGTGGGCAAGTTAAGCTGTCCGATCGCGAGATCAAACAACTGATATTGAAGGCATGTAAATTCAAACCAAGAAGGCGCGTGGCAAACACAAGGAGGGTGCAAATCACGATCTGAGGCCTGCAGGCGTGCCACGTGTCTCCACCAGAATGAATCAAGAGTGGAAGGCACAAATGAGGTTATTTGAGTCCAGATCAGAGCTGTTGATCTCCCGATCGACATATCTGATCAACCTTAGGTTGTTGCACAAGTTAGAGGGCTAAAATGCCCAATTTGCCCCTCATTAAATCGATAAAAAGAGCCCCAGGGACCCCCAGTTGAAGGCAACTCCCACCAGATACAACTCCAGCCTCTCTCTTTCTCTGCAACTCTTCTCTGGCATTCATCCCAATGCTCTGGATCTTAAGTGTTGCAGCACTTCACACAAGAATCCCACAAGCGACGTCGTCGTCATCTATTATCTCTCTATCTCTCTATTTCTCTATATCTCTTTAGCATAGTGATTCTAGTTTAAAAACTATTTCCAAATAGCAATAAAGTTTTGATTTTCTGGATATCTGATGTCTATATATACATATATAAATATTTGTTTAGAATGACTTTTTGAAGAGCTTTCACATAAAATCGTGGTTTGCCTCCCTGCGAACAACTTGATACTCACCGAAATATTTTTAAATATCATTTGTTTCACCGTGATTCACAACTACAATGATACAACATCTTTTAACGCGTCTCGCGAGCGAACAATAACTAGGTGACAATTCATCCTGAAGATCAGAAGACCACCTTTACCTGCCCCTATAGTACGTACATGTTTCGTAAGATGCCATTTGGGTTATGTAATGTGCCTGCCACGTTTCAGCAGTGCATGTTAGCCATATTTCTAACATTGTAGGTAAATACGTTGAAGTCTTCATGGATGACTTCTCGATATTTGGTCAAAGTTTCGATGATTGCCTTCTGCATTTGGTTCAGATCCTTTAACGATGCATTGACGTGAGTTTGGTTCTCCCCTCGGAAAAGAGCCATTTCATGGTTCATGAGGACATCAAACTTGGACACCTCGTATCTAAGAAAGGTATCCAAGTTGACCGAGCCAAGGTGAATTTGATTTCCAAATTGCATGTGCCTTCCTCAATCAAAGAAATCCAATCGTTTATGGGGAATGTCAATTTCTATTGACAATTTATATCTAATTTCTTGAAAATTGCATGCCCTCTGACAAATCTTCTCTCAAAGAACACACCTTTTGAAATGACAAGCGAGTGTGTTCGCGCTTTCGAGATTCTGTGCAACCGAGTAACCCAGGCTCCAATCCTACAATCTCCTAATTGGTCTCAGCCATTTGAGATCATGTGCGATGCATCTGACTACGTAATGGGAGTGGTTCTGGGACAAAAGATTGACGGGAAACTTGTGGTAATATATTACGCCAGCAAGACACTAGAAGAGGCTCAGCGTAATTATACAATTACGGAGAAAGAGTTGCTGGTTGTAGTATTTGGTCTGGAGAAATTCAAATCATACCTCCTGGGTTCCCATGTCATTATTTACTTGGATCACACCATAGTGAGGCACTTACTCACGAAGAAGGATGCGAAATCGAGACTGATTTAATGGATCATGCTCTTGCAATAATTCAACCTCGAAATTCACGATAAGGCAGGAAAAGAGAACATGGTTACTGACTATTTGTCTCATTTTCCTTCTTCGATTATTGACCCCTCCAGACCTATTACTAAGCATTTTTCGAATGAACATCTTCTGAGTATTGATGCTGGACTTCCCTAGTACACCGATATTGTCAATTAATTGGCATCGAACTAGATCCTATCTGATTGGCCGAAACCCAAGAAAGATAAATTGATTTCAGATGCCGAATACTATGTCTAGGAAGATCCTTATCTCTTTCACATCAGTGCTGATCAAATCATCTGGAGATGTATTACCGACTTCGAGGTCAATGATATTTTATCATTTTTTCATGACCAGGCCTACCGTGGCCATTTCTCTAGCCATAAACTGCAGCAAAAATCCTCCAGTGTAGCTTCTATTGGCCCACACTTTTCCAAGATAGACACAATTATCATAAGACATGCGCTTATTGCAAGACCTTAGGCAACATGAGCCACTGCGACATGATGCCTTTGAACCCAATTCTCTTGTGCAAGATTTTCGATATATGGAGGATTGATTTCATTAGTCCCTTCTCAAATTCAAACAGCTTCAAGTATATTCTTCTCACTGTGGACTACATGTCCAAATGGATTGAAGTCGTTCTGACCCAAACCAATGATCACAAAGTTGTAATCAAATTTATTCATGAGCATATCTTCTCTCAGTTCAGTGTCCCACGTGCAATCATTTCTGGCGGAGAGACCCACTTCGTGAATGTGCACTTCCAGTCCCTGATGAAAAAGTATGTGGTATCGCATTGTATTTCAACTCCTTATCACCCCCAGACTAATGGACAGGCTGAGCTCTCCAATGGGAAGATCAAAAAAAATTTTTAGGTCACTGTTTGACCTAAAAGAAAGGACTGGTCATCCCAACTTCCAGAAGCATTATGGGCCTATATGACCACCCATAAAAACCTACTCGGAATGTCTCCATTCAGACTCGTTTATGAGAAGGCATGTCACCTTCCTGTAAAGATGGAGCATAAAGCCTACTAGGCAGTACAGAAGTGCAATCTGAACCTCAGGGAGGTCGAAATCCACCGTTGTTTGTAAATGAGTGAGATCGATGAGTTATGTAATGATGCGTATGAGAACTCATGTATCTACAAGGAGCGGATTAAGGCCTTTCATGACAAGCACATTTCACGAAAATCTTTCTTTCCTAGTTAGAAAGTGCTTCTCTTCAATGTCCAACTCAAGCCCCAGGAAACTAAGATCAAAATGGACCGAACCTTTTCTAGTCCAGAGGATCTTTGGAAATGGGGCCATAGAAATCAGTGAACTCAGCCAAGACTCAGACCATTGTTTAGTGAATGGTCAAAGATTGAAACCATTCCTCGAACTTACTGATTCAAATCTGGCTGCTAAATCTTTTGATCTCCATTCACCATGAGCCACATTACGCCCTTCTGATGGCGTTAAACTTAGCGCTTAATAGGAGGCAACCCGTCATTTGAAAACCCGAGACCCTTCTTACCCATCTTTGAGTTGAGTTCCTCTTACACTTTAAGGTTTGTACTTTAGAACAACCAACTTCCCCTCCAATATTCATATTAGAGATTGAAATCGTTCGCAACAGTCATCTCCACCCATTCACCCACCCTTTGGAACTTGTTCTCAGTTACGAACTAAGCTAAACTCTAACTCACCTAATTTCCAATGAGGACATTACAAATCTTAGGCATGGGGATATTAAAGTGCAAAACAACATGAAATTCGATTCTTTTGAGGGGTTTCATTCAAAAAAAAAAAAGATTAAAGGGGAGGAAAACATTTTGAGTTGATTTGAAAATCTATGTTGAGTAGGAAAAAGAAGGGAAAAATAGAGAAAAAGGAGTAAAAAAAAATTGTGTTAGTCCTAGCAATTGAGTATGGAACCTACCTAAGTTCTAGGTTGGGTCGGATGATGAACTAAGTCCTAAAGTGCTAAAGAAAAGGAGATTAGTAAGGGATACCAACTGTAGGCCTCTTTGGCTTATTTTGGAGCTTAAACACTCACGTATTTGTTAAAATTTGGACTATTCCTCAAGAGGTTGAGGGAGTTACGAGGCTAATGTATTAAGTTCAAGGCTTAAGGATTATTTGGCCTAGTTGTCTACCCTTTAGTTTGAGAGACTTGATAACCTAAGCACCCAAAATTCACACACTAGTCTGGTTCAATGAGCTTAATGAAAAATAATGCCATAAAGTGTTCTGTTCTAAAAAAAAACGTTCCCTCGAAAATTTGACTTAAGAGCGGCTCGAAAACACAAGTTAATTGGATGAGTTCCTACCACAAAAAGGAGTAAAAACCCCCTTTGAGGACATGTTATAACATGTCATCTCCTCAACGCTTGTCTCTTAGGATATCTAAATATCTTACTGGGGGCATGTAAGCGCCTTGTGCTGGTTTAGGTGACATGGGCGGCATTATCCCGAAACGTCGATTGCCAGGGCCTTAATTTAGCTATAGAACTCCATGGGCGGCACTATTATGAAGTGTCGAATGCTAGGGTTCTAGGGGTTACCATGGGCGGCGTTATCTCGAAGCATCAATTGCCAAGGACCCTTCAAGGATTGATGATGGAGGTGAGTAATCTGATATAGACAGTGTTTAGGTTCAATTCGAGGTTGGATTTAGGAGAATGTAAAAGAGCAAATAGAGAAAACTCCCAAATATATATATATATATATATATATATATATCTTTTAATGATACACTAGCAAATTTAACCTAGACCTTGCTGCACATACGCACGAGTGCTTTAACCGCTGGGGTCAATGAACCTCTAGGCAGATTTTGGGGCCTTAGAAACCTTCATTGCAGACCTATGGCTGAGCTGGTTAGGTTTGTATCTTGGCTGATACTTGAGTATCTCTAGTCTTAGAGTTGGTATTTTGATCTAATTTCTATAAAGGTGGCACAAGCAGGCATCCTGACGATTAAAATTCGACCTAGAGATCCGATTTGGTCCATAGGATTTTGCTAAGGACTAGCAAAAGTTAATCATGGGGGTAAGATGGTATCACCATCATTAGTGTTAATTAACCTAATTTTACCTAATTATAGTAATAAATGCTCCTTAATATTCATCAAAAGATCATAACTTTATTCTAAGGGAAATACGAGAAGATGGGAAATCCCATTAATTCTGTTGTTTTAACTCCTAATCACAATTGCAGAATAACCAAGGGGTTAATATGGGGTTAATCGATGATCAAATAAACTTAAATTTCCAAGAAGTGTGCTCAGACTAATTGAAACAGGATTCTTCGCATTTCAAGGATTATTTTATTAATAAAAACCCTAAATATAGCCTCACTTCAATTAAACAGGTTTTGGTGGAAATAAATATAATATAAACATTCTAAAATTCATTTAAAAATATTCTATGAGGTTTAGAACCTTCGCTTTGACCAAAGGAATCTTTTTTGACCAAAAACAAAGACTTAGGTTAAAGTTGCTCTATTTTGGTGTTTTGCATAAATTCTTCAATCAAACTTGGTCAAAACTCAAATCTAAGGTCACCATTAGATTCCTTGGATCTAAATTAGATTAACCCTAAAATTTAAGCCCAATCAGAGTCCATCCTGACCTAGTTTGCATTTTAACCCACAGATCGCTATTTATTACACCTAAACCCTTATCTTTTCTATTTTCCTTACAATTAGGCCCCTAGCTTTTTGTTATTCCTGCGAACAGCACCCTACCACCTTCTTCTTCATTGTGTGAAAGAACTACAATAGCAGCAATAGGAAACACCCATTGGCAATGAGATTTAATCATCAAATTGGTTGATTAAATCTCACCAAAATTGGTGGGATTGTCAATCAACTCATGTCCTCTTAAGATCCAATTTAGAGAGTAGCACTGCCAGCAAGGTGATTTTCAGGGGATTCAAAAGCTAATCAGATCGCATGCTAAATTGGAAATTCATTAACCAATTGATTTGAAGTCTTCATCTATATAAAGGTCCTGACATCCTGAAGACCAATTCATGCTCAAATTGATCGGCTACCACCTTTTCTTCCTCCCCTCCAGCCAAAATTCCGACGCACCTTAGAGCTTCACCGTTCTTCTTTCCCACCCTCTACCATGTACAATAGTCAAAGGGTTCTTCCTCCCATGAAACTTCATGCAAAGCCTCATGGCCTAATTCGCCCTCGTCCGCTTCGGCCACATCTTCATCTCTAGCACACCACCGGTGACTAATGTAGACATAATTATTAAGGGTAAAATGCCTATTCATGCATGTTCCTAGGCTTATATTTACATTTCATGCTATAAATATTGCATTGCATGTTATAAAACCGAAGGTCTCCCCGGCAACGGTGCCAAAATGATAGGGTGTGCTTCGCGAATTAAAATCGGAGTTCTGAGGACCCATCGTCGTAGCTCGCAAAACGCGTCTATCAAATAAAATTTATAACCGAAACTTGAAAGTGAGTCCCGGGTCTAACACAGGGAGGCAAACATTTAGTTTTATGAAATCCACACTTTACTTTTATTTCTTTTTGCTGTTTTTATCTTTTCTAATTTTTTTGGTATTTAGCAAGCAAGAGATCAAGTCAATGACTTCTAGCTAATCTACTTTCAACAATATAAGGGAGAGAGAGAGAGAGAGAGAAACAACCATCTATTTATCAAGAATTGTTTGTTACAACTACGAAAGCGGAAAATCTATACAATGAAAGCGTAAAAGATAGAAAGAGGTGAAAGAAATCCCCCTCGATAGTTGCTCGGAGGAGGACTTGCTCTGACGTCACCTAGAGAAGGTGGTGAGGAGCGGAACGAAGGAGGACGGAATCGGAGGACGGAGGATGGGGCAGGATGGCGTCGTGACGAGGATCTTCTTCCTAAAGGGCAGTGAGAGGATGGCCACGGGATGCTCCACGAATGGGGATGAGAGGTGGGAAAACTATTTTCTTTTCTACTCTAGAGGAGCATCCCGGGCTTAGGACAAGCTCTCTCTAGAGCCTTGCAGGTGGTGAGAGGAAGAAAGGAAGAGATGGTTTGGAATGGTGGTGGGTAGGTCCTTTTATAGTAGAGGAAAAACAAATTCGCATCTGGGTCATTACTGACATCCATAAACATCACTGCAACTGTCACTGAAGATCCGCCCTTCAATTGCTCTTGCTGGTACGAGCAGACCATTAGTGATAGCTGCAAGCGTCACTAAAGGCCCTCATCACTGAAGATCCACTCCACTAGCGCATGCATCGCGCGCTACATGCTTCACGTGCTCGTGCTTCCCGCACCGTGTCTCGCACGCGCGCACTGGCATGCGCTGCGCTGCTGCTGGCCAGCATTGGGCAACCTGGATGGCACCACTGGGCTATCCAGTCTTCTTCTTTTGTAGAGGGTGCCACGGTGCTCAGATCTAGATGATTCCCACATTGCTGGACTGCGATCATCACTCTGGATCCATTCGTATGATTGAATTTTCCATCTGAAATCCATATGGATGTCGCATTTCCTCCTGGTCGTTGATCTTTCTCGGACTTCGTATGATGCTACGGTTCTCCGATCTAGACGATTTCAGAGGCGTTAGACTTCGATTGTCGTCCTAATCAAATCCGTACGGTCCGATCATCCATCCAAGGCCCTGAAATAAGTCTTCTTCTCTCCTGACCATAAAAAGGACCTAATTAACCTAAAATATATACAACTACTCTAAATGTAGAATGATGCATGCTATGCAATATTTATAATATGAAATGCAAATCTAAGTCTAGGAACATGCATGAATAGGCATTTTAACCTAAATAGATATGTCTATATCAGTGACCTTCCCCTTTCTTCATTCCCTCAAATTAACTTAGAGTTTTTATTTCTCTCCCCTCCAATTAGAATTCTAGAGCTCTAGAGCTCCAAACATTAAGTCTTCCGTCCTCTCCAACTCCGACCACCGCCGCGTCAACCACCGTCATTGTCTCACTCCTTTTCCTTCCTTTGACCCAATTGAGCTGGGCAAAAGGTCCTCCTCACTCCCACAAATGGTTTGCCCAACTCAATTGAACTCCACATCGCCTCCATCATCCCCCCCAACTCTGGTCGCCCATGCTTCATAAAGCTTCACCAGCCGGTCGCCTCACACCTTCTTCCACCCAATCATGACCACCACCACCTTCTCCTCACTCCAGCGAAGCTTCTTATCTTTTTAATTGGGCCCTAAGCCCGTATTCTTCTTACAGGTCGTTCACCATCACCAGTCATCTTCCCCATCGCTATCCACCATCAATCGGCGCTCACTTGCCTAGCTGCTGCACTCCTCGAGTGCGGAACAACACCAGGGGTCTTCATTGACCTTAAATTCGGAGGATTGAAGCCAGCTCCAGCTTCAATTGAGTAGAGCCCATCCATGGTGCAACAAATGAAGAAACAAAGAGGGGGATTGAACATAGTCCCACATCGTGGGGCTTTGATTTTGGAAAGGCTTCATAAGGGTTTACACCCCCTTACGCATCGCTAAGTACAAGGGGTCGAGTCCCCATACACACACACACACCCTCACCCACCCATGCATGCCTAAGTGGGTCTAGGTCCGAACCCGATCCAAATAGAGAGAAAGGAGAGAGAAGAAAGGCTATTGAGCCCAGAGAAGGGAAGGGCTAGTTTTGCTTGCCTAAACATTGGTCCGGACGTCTGATTTTAAACTTTAAGCCATCTAATTTGGCTCTTTGGTTAAGAAAAATGCTAAGTGTTGAAGGGTTGTTGTCCTCAGTTGAAAACCAACATTTTTTACCCTCTTTCACATTTATTTTTGGGAGATTGAAAGCTTATTTCTTTTTTCTTTATCTGATATTGACATTTATTGCAGAACGTATTTTTTTATGTAATATCATTATTCTCATTTAATATTTATTGATTAGTGGTTTAATTTACGATCTCTCACTTCCTAAGACGACCTCGGAACTCTCTTGATTCTAAGTTATAAATTTTGAATAGCGGTACACTTTAGTCATACCATGATGCATTATTAATCTTCAACGAAAGCACGTTAACACATTTAAAAGTACTTGAATGCATAAGTTGTTTGCGCTCTTAGGTTAAGAAGAAAATATGCCTATCAAGCATGGCATTTGTATATTTGTAGTTTACACTAACGAGAAATTCAAGTTAGAAAAGTTGCTATTATTTTTTGAAGGTAATAACATATGTGTGCCAAGTAGGGCATTAGCATTATAAAAAAACAAATGTCTTGCACCATTACATCATTTACATTATATTAGGTATGATTTTCTATCAAAAGATAATTAGTGGACAGCATATGCAAAGAGAAGATGTGTACATCTAGCCATGCTAAAATCTAAACATCACATGATAATAAAATGCAAGTTACCCATGGCACAAAATTTGAATTATCATTATTCCAACTAGGAAATGTTGCCTCGCACTTTTTAACCTTCTCAACCAAAAGGTATCTATGTTCATCCACCTACAAACAAAATCAAAGGTAGTCAAATTTGTATCTCAAAGATTGCTTACATAAAATGAAAATTGATGATGATGCTTTCTCTCATTTGATAAGTATGACACATAAAATCTTTCATGATATGAAATTTGTACAAAGGACAAATCTTTAAAATAAGAAAATGAGTTGGTAATTGAGATAGCACTCTACCTTACTGCATTACTTCCAAGTCTAACTCTAATTATCCACTCAAGAAGAAGAATATGCCATCCAAACAAACCATAGCATGAAAGAAAATATTATTTAAAAGAAATCCCAAGATGACCAAAGAATATCACTTTTTACCAAGATCTTAAACCTCTAGCCCTATTTGATAATGGAAATAAATTTGTGGAATTAGTAGATGAATAGGGAAGTAGAATAAATGATGGAATAAATGAGTTAACCCGTTTGGATGTTAGGCGTGTTAAGTAATGTATTAAAGTTATTCCACAGAGAGAGATGAAAAAAGTTCCAGGAGTGTTAACTCGTTTCCGAATGTGTTAAGTTTCAGGTGTGTAAACTCATTTCCGAACATGTTAAGTGATGTGTTAAATACTTAACACATAAAACAAACAGGTCCCTAGAGTCAAAAGCCTACCTCATGCTACATAAAATGTAGACCTTAGAACCCAATTGAATGCAAAAGAAAGCCATGGGATCCAATGATAATATGACAATCCAGATGGGGGCCTAATTGAACAATGATTTATGCATATGTGAGGATGCCTCAATAAAGCATTTTAAATATCAAAGAGGCTTCATTATCAAAATCATTGCCTGAATGTAAGAGAACATAATACAAAATGTGAAGGGAATAATTACAATTTAACCCTACAGGTGCACATAAGCAAAATGGAACATTAAAGGTGAAAATGTTAGTATCTTATTAGGAATAGGTATTTTTATGAAGGTATAGATATTTGCAAATATGTTGAATGAAAGTACTTCAACAATCAGGTAGCGCCACTTACTCATGTTAATGCTAAAATGAATGAACAACAAATACATTATTTGGCAACAAAATTTTCTTTACAATGCATGCCATAATGCCTATTCAAGTCAAGCCAATATTTGATTGAAAAAAAGCTACAAATACTAAGCCATTTTGTGCAATTAAGAATTTCCCAAGCATGCCCATCTTAAATCCATTTACACCCGAAAAGCCATAGTTACTTCTCCATGAAGGAGGCTACCACATCCCATCCATTTGAAAACATTGGTATTTAATGTTAGACTAAAATATATATGCTTTTTATAACTAATTTTAAGTACTTAAGGTGTACGATTAGCTGTCCATGAAGAATGCCATATGATGGACTCTATTGCACAACATAAATAACTAGCAAACATTATTAATAACTGCTCCACTATTAATCACCAAGAAAGAGTTCAATAAATGAACTCGGGTAGCTTACATGGAATGTTGCAACATATTTTTAGAATCGATAAACCAAATTCAAATGCCAAGAAAAGTGGTTGTAGAAATGGCAAAGATGCCTGCAAGAATCCTAAGTACAATTAAAGAGTTCAATGATTTAGTTGTTGCCATCCCTCGAGTGGTAGTGGGTCCACCTATATTAGCTTTTGCAGCCAATATCAAAGCTTTTTTATGAGCCCAGGCGCTTTCCCAACCCCTAAAATAAAAAGCTAAACAGTTACTTATACGAAAGCATACATAAAAATATAAACGATTAGAGACGAGATTAGTGCTGAAATTAGTTATTTGAAAGTTTGATCAAATTTCTAGTTTAATTGGTCAATCTATAATTAATTAAAATATTATTGTAATTGATCAAAATTTATTTTGATAAACCAATGTGGTATTTACAAACCTTCTAAATTAAGCTATAAAACATTTATAACTAAGACCTCTTGACCACCATTTTAAAATACACCTCCAAGATCTTCAACAAAACAAAATATGCTCTCTCTCTCTCTCGTGCTTTTGCATCTCTGCACCTATTATCATGTCTTCTAAATCACACCTTTTTGAGATAACAAAAATACTCGATTTGTATATTTATTTAAGATTCAATAAGATATATTGTTATTTTATATTGCTATTACTTTTATTTGAGACCTAAGTTATTGGGAGTCTTATTGTTCTTCTCTTATTCAGATATAAAAAAGAGAAAGTCTTCTAAAAAGTTCTGCCACCCTCATTCAAGTGGTGCGTTAATGTATTTGACTAACATCGACTAATCGTGAAATCTTAAGTTAGAAGGTTTAAATGTTAATTTTTACCTGAAAGATTTTTTACTCTAAAATCAAGTGTAATATTTCTTATTTGTTGGGATTGATTCATATTTTTTTTATTTGTGATGAATATTTCCTTTTAAATTTTATATTTTTCTACGGTACATTATTATTCACCCTCCTCTAATATAAATCTTAAATCCTACGAGCTCCCTGCGCACTCACAAATTAATCCCTCTTGCTTTCATCCCCACATTTATTTGCATTCCATTTTTCCTCAATCTCGAAAGCCCTACAACTAAGTGCCAACAAAATTCCACTCAAAATTACCTCTCCTTCATTTTCATAAATCAACCTCCTCTTATTCCTCATGCCTACACCCAACCACAGACCCGACAACTCTCCCAATCAATTCCTAATTGCCCACCAATATTCCTTACCGCTAATCCCACAATACCCGACTCCCTCAGCCACACACGACACACGCCCGACACTCTCCCATAGCACCCGTGCACATCCACGTTCTCACGAGCACTAATATCTGAACGCAGAAACCCTGGACCACTCAGACTGCCTACGCACACACCACGCCCTCCCACTTAATTTCAGCACCACACAAACCACACCATAATACCCACGCACGTACTCACACAACGCACCCAACCAAGACACGTGCCCGATTAATTCTTAAGACACCCATCGCAGGCCCTAAAGGGTTCCCACTTCCTCGCTCGATTGGAGACAGACACACACGTCCAGGAGTTCCACCAGTTACATCTCCTCCATCGCCCCACCCCCCTACAGTTCACGGTGACATCCGCGAGGGGGGGGGGGGGGGGCGGTGGCGCCTGCATCGCAACCCATCGTTGCCGACCACCACCATAGCCAGCGTTCACACCGACAGCTCCCTCGCAGTGCCAGTGCAAGGGGTGTGTGTGTTGGCCGCGACCATCGCCGACGTCAACCTCCGTGTGTACTCACGGCATCCCCCCGCATGTGAGGAGCACGTCGGAAATCCATCCACGTGCAGCTCCGCCTAAAGCCTTCAACGAGACGCACGCATGTTCCCGTAGTTCCACGTTCGTCGTCGACAACCCCGCCCCGTTGTTTGCCCTCTTATCCTGGTGTTGTTTTTCTTTATTACTAGTTTCATTAATTTCGTATTTGAAGTAATGAGATGAATCTCGGTTTCGTTTGATTGATTTCTTGCGGACGAAACTCTATTCATTCTATATTTGTGGTGATTCATTTCCATTGTTTTTTATTTCTGATTCATGTGGTAGCGAGTCACATGCAACGATAACGTGTTTGTATTAGTGATTGCGGTGTCTCGATCAATGGACTTGAGATCACTTGGAAGTAAAGACAACAAGACGTGAAGACAAGAGATAAAGGACACTTAGCACACCTAGAAATTTTTCCTAAAACCCACCTTAGAACAACACATTATCCTAAACCTATGTCCTAAACACACTCTTAGAAAACTACCTACACCTTCAATCCATGATCCTAAGGCCTAAACACCCTTGCTAAATTCAGAAAACAAAGACCATATACCATTACCTATGGCCGGCCACCCATATCCCTCTATCCAACATTAAATCCTCATTCAAGGGCCCTTCTTAAAAGCCCTTATCAACCCATTAGAAGGCTTCTTCAAGACTCCAAAACCAAAGAAGATATCTCTTTCTAAAAACATTCAACCAAAGCCAACCAATCCCCACCCTCCAACCTAGATCTAAGGGCCCTCATCACACCACCTTTGACATCCACTTTGGCTTCTTCAAGAAGCTTCATGGCCAACCACTACCCTTGATTTACCTCCTTCCTTAGATGCCCACCCAAGGGTTTACCCTAATCTTGATTTTGCTGGCCTTACCATAGTCCTTGATTTAAATTCAATGGCCCACATTTAGTTTTCATTTCTAGAAATAAACCTAAGCCCTTACCAATTCCAACATTCGATATTGTACTTTAGTTTACCTTTCTTTTTTTTTACAAAACATAGGAGTTAATTTTATTCATCCCCCACTCCTTGGAAACTTTAAAAAAGATAAGGGACTAGACCAAAACTTATCAGTACAAGGAAAAGGAAGAACCACAACTCGTGGCTTAGTACAAGGATAGACAATAAAAATCAAAGACACAAAACAGCCAAGCAAGTGACCAGCCATAAAGTCACATAGGGAAACTAAACTTTATCCAGCAAAATAATTTCGAAGACCCTATGAGGTCGACATTGCATAGTATCAAAGATCACCAATCCCCAGTGCACCATGCGACAAGTCGAAAGGTTAACCGTAGGATGTAGGCCCGTTGAATTCCATACGGGCCTGCCATGCAACCTGGGTCTTGCCCGTATAATAGTACTGTTGAGTCAACTTCAACCTCAAGAGGTAGCTCAGGGGAAGCGAAGAGCGCATGCTTGAGGGCTTTGATCAGGGCTATTTAAGGAGGCATTTTGCAATTCCTAGCGGAAGCCCCAAGGACAAAATTCCCCTCACTAGACCAATCCCATGTAAGAATAGGAACTATCACTAGAAGATGCGATGTTGACTTTAAGATCGAAAGAAGGCCGAACCCAAGAGAGAGATAACCTCTTAGGATGGGTGAGTTTATGTTACGACCCGATTCCCAGATCCCTACAAGACCTGAGACCGGCTCGCCTCGACTAATCCGAAGACCTAGTCGTCCAACGAGAAATAACCAAAAGCAGAAAATAAATCACATTCATACATGCAATAACTAAGCATAAGAAAAAAAATTGAGACGTAAAGGAACAACAGAGCTAAAAGTCTCAAGAAAGTAATACATGCCATCACAACAATACAGTGGGAAAGAAGACAGAAAGTAACGAGAACAGTAAAATAGATGTCTATTACTCACTACAATAGCAGAAAACTAAAGATCTGGAAAGAAATAACTACGGCTGGACTCAGCTGGGCCCAACACCCTCTGCAGCCGGAAACTCGGGTTACTCAACTCCAGGTCCTAAACAGGGTTATGAAAAGATAGAGTCAGCGAACACTGAGTAGAGTGGTGTTTATATTATTTATGTGCAAGTAAAGTAAAACAAGCAATCAGATTTTATTCTCATTTCTATTTATCTCATCTATGTATTTCTGGTTCATTTATTTCACAAGATCCAAGTATTTCTTGATCTTGCTTATTCCTCGTGGGAACGATCTTAATTACAATCTTTTCCATGGAGTAGAAGGTACACATGGTGCTTTCCTGGTCGGGAGAGTCCCCCACGGTAGTCCTACACCCAGTCAACCACCCCAGAGTCACTGGCATGACATAGCGGTGACTACGGCACGCGTGGTAAGCGCACAGGTAGCTACCCCGCATTGGCACGCAGTCGGTCGTTTCCGCTAGCGGGTACACCTAAAGTACAGCACAGAACAGTGTAGGGCCTTGCCCACTCAAAACAGGGGTCTCGCCCCACAAAATCAAATAGGGGTCTCGCCCCTCCACAGTTCGCGTACCCTCGTCTGACTACCCTTGTTTGCCCAGAGGGCCTAAAAGTCGGTGTAGGTTGGCTAGTCCTAATCCTAGGTCCCGTGGGACGACTAACTCCCTCCCTACACTAGTAGCACACCTCGGTACTACGTACGCGAGGGCCAAACAAGAGTCGGTGTAGAGTGACCAGTCCTACCCTGGGTCTCAACCTAAGGGGTGGCTGGTTCCCCTTCTAAATTAAAAGATACAGTCGCTCTCCTTGGTACCATGTACACAAGGCCAGTTCACTTCCCGTCTACATACCAGATTCCTTTCATACACAGGAGTTCTACTCCTAATTCCTCGTAGGGTTCATGCTCATATTCACCTCATTATCAATATCTGGATCACACTATCAAATTCTCAATTTTCCATCACATACAGGCAGCTTGTGTTTTCATGTCTAAAACAGTATCTCATAATTACACTAATACCATTTCTACCAAATTATTTTAAAAATGTACTCAAGTAAATAGTATAGCTGAAAACAATCTCATACATTTTTACCCTAGAATTCATTCCACATCCTAGAGTTCGATCAAATTATTCCATACAAGCACATTCTTATTTAAGTATTAACAACTGAATTAAAGCACTCTATCAAGTATCACGGGAGGAATGGGGGCCTACACCGCAGATCTCCTCATCTCCGCAGGGCCCAAACACACCATCGGCCGGTAACCTGTATCAGCAACTAATTTACATCAGGCGAGCTTAAAACAGTAGGTACTCAACACTAACATGTAGAGAAACTCGAGTGAAAAATAACGGTACTTCATTTGTGGAAATTCGATTCCGTTTAGGCCCTAAACGGGCCAAAAACACGATTACTATCCAAAATCAGATGTCTAGGACTAGTCCCAGACGCCTTAAAAGACATCAGATCTTACCTCTCACTTCCTACGGCTGCCTCAGATGTCCATACTCCTCTGCAATTGTCTGAGGAGGGTTCTAGACATCTCACCTTCCTTCCAATCGTCTGGAAGGACCATCGGAAGTCTGGCGATGTGGTCAGACATTCAAAAGTGTCTGGAAAGGCACACCACGTGCCTTTTCAACGCCCTGCACCTACGTACGAAATCGCAGACCTATTATCAGCCAGACATTCCTGAGCTACGGCCTGCACGGTAGAAAGTAGCGTAGGAAACACGTACCTATGCATGATAGTATGCTTTCAGACGTCCAGCTTCAGCTCCAAATGTTCTGATGCCTCTCCAGACATCTGGTCGACGTCCCAGACATCCGACACTAGAAAACCAGTATCCAGAACTCCCTTGCGCAGCTCGCCCTGCTCGCACCTCTGCCCTCAGTCGACGCAGCGGCAGCTCCAGTAGCTGCAGGAGTTTGAGAAGCTCCCCACCGGCATCATCCTCTCTCCCACGAACTCCTCCTCGAGCTTCATTGAGCTCCCATGGCCATCATCCCTCTCCTCCACTCTCCTCTCACTCCCTCACACTCTCTCGCTCTCACTCTTCCCCGTTCTCCATCGTCGGCTCCTTTTCTTCCTCACTACGGCTGCAGCAGAGATGGGAGACTGGTGGGGCATGGCCGAACGTAAGGAGAAGGTGGAGGTGGCGGTGGCGGTGGCTCGAGTGGTGGGGGGTGGAGTGTAGATGGGGGTTTAAATAGGAAGGATTTAGGGTTCGGGGTGAGGGGATGGAGGAGAAAGAAAGACTCTACACGCTGCCCGCGCGCAGAGCGAAAAGAACGTACGATATTTCCTACTTCCAGACGTCTAGCCCTTCATCCAGATATCCGGACAGACGTCTGACGGTGAATCCAGATGTCTTAAACATCCCAAACAGGCACCAGGTCATTTCAACATAACAAACTTAAACTAAGTTTCATCCTCGAAACTTAGGCTACGTATGGGGCGGAAAAAGTAATGCAAAAATGCATTATGATGTTGACACATCTATTTAGGTCAAAATGCCTATTCATGCATGTTCCTAGGCTTAGATTTGCATTTCATGTTATAAATATTGCATAGCATGCATCATTCTGCACTTAGAGTAGTTGTATATAATTTAGGTTAATTGCGTCCTTTTGGTGGTTAGGAGAGAAGGATATATATTTCAGAGCCTTGGATTGACGATCCGACCATACGGATCTAATCAAGACGACGATCGGAGTCCAATGCTTCCAAAATCGTCTCAATAGGAGTCTCGTAACACCATATGCAATCCAGGAATGATCAATGGCTGGGGGACTAGGTGATGCAATCTGAAACATCAAACGACAAATCTAACCGCACGGATGGATTCGGGTCGACGATCGCAGCCCAACGGTGAGAAAATCGACTCAATCCAACCTCTGTAGCATCCCCTACAAAGGAAAGAAGATGGACGGCCCAAATTGCACCACGTGGTACAACCCAGGCCGCCCACAAGTACGCATGTGCTACCGCACACGCACAGTAATGAGAGTGCACAAGCTCGCGCGGAGGCACACACGCGCAAGAGCAACAGCGCGTATCGCGCGTAAGCGAGCGACAAGGGCGCGTACAGCACGTGCCAATGATGCGGCAGCAGAGGCGCATGGGCGGGATCTTCAGCGACGTTTGCGGTGGATCTTCAGCAATGTTTATGGCCGTCACTAAATGTCCTGTATACGAATTTGATTCTTTCCTCCACTATAGAAGGACTCCTACCCCTCCCATTTTTCTTCATCTCTTCCTTTCTTCACCTCACCACCTCCAAGGCTCTAGAAAGAGCTTGTCCCAAGCCCGAGATGCTCCTCTAGAGTAAAACCAAATAGTTTTCCTTCCCCTCATCCCCATTCATGGAGCGTCCCGTGACCGTCCTCTCACCGCCCTTCGGGAAGAAGATCCTCACCACGACGCTGTCCTGGCCCATCCTTCGTCCTCCTTCGTCCCGCTCCTCACCACCTTCCTTTAAACGGCGTCAGAGTGAGTTGTACTCTGAGCAACCGTCGAGGGGGATTTCTCTCACCTCATTCTATCCTTTTATGCTTTCATAGTGTAGACTTTTCCCGCTTTCGTAGTGTAACAAGTAGTTCTTGATGAATAAATAATTGTTTCTCTCTCTATCTCCCTCTCCCTCTCTCTCTCTTATATTTTGTAAGTAGATAAAGTTTTCATCGACCGAATCTCTTGCTTGTTAAAAATACCAAAAAAATTAGAAAAGATAAAAATGAAATAAACAAATAAAAAGAGAAATGCGGATTTCATAAAATCAAACATTCGCCTCCAATTGTTCGACCCAGGACTCACTTTTCGAGTTTCGGTATCAGCTTTATCTGATAGACATGTTTTGCGAGCTACGACGACGGGTTACTTATAACCCTGATTTCAAACACGTGAAACATGCCCGATCATTTTAGCATCGTTGCCAAGGAGGCAACGCCCTTTGGTTTTTTTTTCCGTGTTTTTCCGCCTTACCTTACTTTTTTCTCACTTTTTCTTTGATCTTACTGTGATTGCAGGTACTCTTCTGAGGTGGGCCAAAGTGGATAGATCAGAAAAAAGTGTGGATTAAGGTTTTGCAAGTGTCCCCCACACCACCCCCACCTTAGTTTTCATTCCATAACCTAATAACTCAAACCCAAATCAACTTAAGTATTTTTTATAAACCCTAAGATAGATTTGGTTGTTTGTTTGCCACCTCCACTCACCTCACCATCCACATAAATAAAAAAATAATAAAAAAGGTGTTATCTAGTTGTGGGATTTTCTGAAAGCTATACACTTAACACCCACAACCTCTTATCCTAAGGCACAAATCACTTTGATTCTACCACTTAACCAGGATCTGACCTGTGGACCTGGTACAATTCAACTAAATACACATAAGTGAGTAGAAATCTGAATAGGTTAAGCATTCTTGTGTGCCTTAACTAAGTGGTGCAATAGGCCAATTAATTGAGCTATTTGGGCTGCACCACCCACTTTAAAACTTATCCACCAAGTAGCTTGCCAATTAGGGTTGATTTTTAGGACTGAACCAGGAACTCCATATTTTATTTTTGATTTTTAAAGGAATGTATCTACACCAGTGCTTTCAAAACTTAGAGTGTTCTACTGAACCTTGATTGAATATACCTAAAGATTAAACCCTAAAAGCTACTAAACAAGGTTGAACCCTAAAAGACACATCATCAAATAACCTTGTTTGAAAACCCTGGTTGTGCACACACACACATGTTAACTGATCATTAAGGGCACAACCCATCTAAATGGCCCATCACATTCCTGAAGCACCATTGTCCCAAGCCTACCTAAAATTGATTAGACATTGGCCCTAAGGACTGGTTCGCTCGTCGGGATCCAGATTGAGATTGTTCACGATTAACCTGCTTATACTAGCCAATCTGATGTCTAGCTAGGAGAGTAGCGTCAAACTACAGCGGCTGGGGGGTACACTAGGAACTGGAGGGGCAAGCCAAAGGAAGAACCTTCTCCCAAGTCCCTCCTTCTAACTGGTTGGATTGCCTGGACATAAGTAGAGTAAATCGTCCATAATCTTATGACGGATTCTGAGAGTTTGTAGACCTTTAGGCTACCCAACCTAAAGACAGGCTTGTATTTTTGTATTGCAGGACTCCTTCTTTCTCTTCTAATTTCCCTCCTTACTTCACCATGTACCCTTCCACATCTTACACACATTTCCAATCCTATCCTCCTACCACCAGTTATCCCCAAAATGATTACTATTCCGACTTGACTTGTAATTACCCATCCACTAGCCGGGATAACTTTGATTGGGGATATGAATCCAGAGCTCAATATCCAGGGCCTAACCCTAGACAACAAGACTATGATTGCTATCCTTCCCAAACCTACAATGATTATGGATCTCCATCCTTTGATGACCAAACCAACCCAATCTACAATCAGGAAGGATATAATGATTATAACACCTACCCTCCCCAGTATTCCACTGAATATAGGTTGCCACCATCCTTTGAACAACCTAGAATGACTTACTTTCAGGGAAGGACCTGAGAACCTCGACATCTTGACTCCCCTAGATTTAACCCAAACCCACTTAAACCTGAATCGAACCAGTCGGTTCAGGTGAACCAGATCCAAGATAGGGTGTTGACTAATTTGAGGAACACTGTACAATCTTTTGAAGCTCAACCAACACCATGCACTAAAGCAATGGAGCCTATGATCAAAATAATTGATGAACTTAATAGTTCTTTATTTTATTTGTTCCAAAGTATTAGGGATAGGGACTTGGGTGAGTTTCTTCTTGGGAAATTGTCGAGGTTGAGGATGAAATTTGTGGTTGCCCTAATTAAATCTTGGGATGATTCTCAAGATGAACCCCCTTCATGAGAGCCAATGTCTGAACCTGCTCATGCGCCTATCAAGGGGGATACATATTCTGAGATTAGAAATAACCAGGTTGGGCTAGAGCAACCCTTTGAGGATGAATCGAGTTTCTCACCCAAGATCCTAGAGCCAGGGAATGATGAAAAATATGTCTCCACAGACCATGAAATGACATGATTTTGAGACATATATAAATAAGGATCATGAATTCTTTGATTCTAAAGGTGAAGAATCTTTTGGTGAAGTCTCATTGGAACTCAAGGAAGAGGATTCTTGTAAGACAATCGGGCTCGAGGAGTATGACGAACTATTGATAGCCCGGCCATTAAAGATTATGATCATGTTGGGGCTAACTTGGACGATTCGAATCCTAATGATTCAATCAGTAGCCCCATTCCTCAAACACACCCTAAAGAATTGAATGATGATATTTTTGAGATCACCAAACCCAAGTCAATCCTGATTCAACCACAATTGTTGGACTTGGGTACTTTAGATGGGGTGTACAATGATTTGGAGGTCTCGCAAACATTGATTTTGGAGGATAGAAAGTTGGAATTAAAAATCTAGGAAGCTAATTCTGAGGGAACTTTGATGTTGGATCTAAGGGTTCCTGTTGACCTGAAACCATCTACTTTCTACTAGGACCCTTACGATATCTTTCACGTGCAACCCAAGCTCGAAATAACTGATTATTTTTCTGAGCTAGATGTTAAGTGGACAACCACACTGATGAGAACCTCATCATGAGCCATAACTAGCTCATTTTGACCCAATACAAAGGATAAAAGCTCCTATATATCTCAAGGAAAGGCTTAACTCAGAGAATTCTGAGTTTGAGAAGAAAACCAGTCACAAGGGGTAAAAGTGCAATTTTACCAGTATAATCTGCATACAGGGTAATTCTGGGCCCAAACACAGGTCAAAACAGCTTAATAAGAATAAAAGTGGGATGAGATGATCTAGCAAGGGCTACAGCACTTCCAAGGAACCAAATGATAATCTGTAACCCTAAAACAACCCACTTCAATTCACAAGGTTCGAGGCAAAGTAAAAGTAGAATAAACCCTCTAAAATTCATAGAAAAATAATCTCTAGGGTTTAGAACCTTCAATTTGGCCTTTAGAACCCATTTTGACCTACATTGAGAACCATGCCCAATTAATAACTTAATTTGGGTTTTTGCGCAAATTGACCGGTCAAACAAGGTTTAATATGAAAATAAAATTCACCATCAGATTCCTTAGGTCCTAATTAGTCATGTATAAAAACTTGAGCCTAAGAAGAAACCTCCTTGACCGAATTTACACTTTGGTCCTCATATATTTACTCTTTGGCCCTCAACTTTTGAACCCTCGCATTTAGGCCCCTAACTCTCCTTCGTTCTTTGCAAACAGGTCCCTCCTGCAAAACCCTGCCAGCACCATGCTCCGGCGACCTTGCGCGGAGCATGGCGCCGCGCAGGGTGAGGTGGAGGACCTGGCAAGTGTACCGGGGGTGCCCTGCGTCGTCAGCCGTCGCAGGAGCACCCCCATGGTCACTGTAGCCCCCCATACCGGCCGTGCGAACGCACGGACGGTATGGGTTCGAATTCCGACCATGCTCCAGCGAGGGAGACACGTCGTCTCCCTCCGCCTTCCTCCCTGCTTCAACCCTATAAATACCCCCCGCCGCTCCACCGACCAAGGCAGCCTGGACCTGACGGAGAAAACCCCCAGCTTTCTTCTCTTCTTTCTCCGGCAGACGCTCACCAGCTCCGGCGACTTCCTCCCCCTCCACCTCTTCGCTCTGCCGCACTACCAGCAGCAGAGACCTCCTCCCCTGCTCTTCCCGCGCCACGCCGCACCCAGCTGGCGCCTCTCCAGCCTTCTGCTCGCCGCCGCCCCTCTCCCTGAGCATCGTCTTCTCCGGCGACAGTCGATACGACTGTCGCCCTGTTCCTCCCCTTTCGTCCCTGCAGTTAAGTTAGACTTACTCCCCTTCTTCTCCTCTTTCTTTCCCCGCTTTCGATTTAGTCAATTAAGCCCTCTACCGACCCTGTTCACCCTCATCCTCTCCGCCTCCGACCACCCTCCGGCGAGCCGCTCCCATCACCTCAGCGACCCACACGGCTCGCCGACTACCGCAGAACCTCCGCCTCCTCACCCTGATCCTCTTCCGCCCCTCCACTTCCCACCAAACACCCTCTGCAGACCCACCGAACACACCCACTCCCTCGCTCACAGTTTGACCTAGGACGACCAGACAGCCCCATCTCGCCCCCTGCAGACCCCCTGACCACCTTCGCCGTGCCACGGCGAAGGTCCCCCGCCTGTCTGATCTGGCCGAGAGGCCGTGCCATTGGTTTCAGGTTCCAGGCCTTGACCGCCATTGGCGAGGAAGCTCGAAGCCTGCTCAAGGTTGCTCCAAGCCGAGATATCCCAGGTTGAATAGCCACGGCCAGCGCGGAAGAGTCTCGCGCACACACCCTGGCCCTCAATTGGAGCTGTGCGCCTCAACAGCCGATGCAATTGGGAGCACCATCCCTGCTGCAGGCGTGAGAGAATTGGGGTGGGACATTTAGTCCCACCTCGGAATCTCTCAAAGGCGCGCGGATGCATAAAGGCAAAAACTGCCTTATGCTGTTTGCCTCAGTTACCACGGGGTGAGGTCCCTCTCACCCGACCCGACCCGACTCGGCCTCGTCCGTGACCACGCTCCGCGGACCTGGCCCGACCCGATTAGACTGACCTGCACTCCTCGCCCACCACGCACGCCGGTGGGCCTGGACCCGGGCCTGACCCGAACCCGATTACCCGGTAGCGCTCTGGGAGAGCTTCCGAAGAGTGATTTCAGAGAGAGAAATACGCGGGGGAGGGGGGTAGAGTAGGTTTTTGCCTTGACGAATAAACTCTGAAGTGTGCAGGCCAAAGAAGAAGAAGCAGATCCGCTGAAGAAGAAGGAGCTGCTGCACTGTAGCGAAGGCATTGTTAAGTCGTCTCAGCACCGGGGCAGACGACGGAAGGACAGCAGCTCAAGAAGGAAGAGCAACGGCCATCGCGAAAGAAGAAAAAGAGAAGTCAAGGCACGTGAAGACAAAGAAGAAGAAGGAATGAAGAGAAGCAAGAAGCAAGAAAAGAAGAAGACGATCTGACGAAAAAGAAAGAAAGGAAACAAGGAAGAACAGAAGAAGAAGAGCACGAGGGGAAAATCTGAAAAAAGCAGAAGAAAAAGGAGAAGAAGAAGAAGAAGAAGAAGAACAGGAAGAACCAAAGACAAAGAGGAAGAAAGAAGAAAAGAAGCAGAAGCCAATTTTTCATCTCTCTCTCTCTCTTTATTTTTGTAATAGAACTTGTATATCTCTAGAATATAACTTGCTCCCTGAGTTCGACCTCGGGAACTCTTTTATTTTTCCGAGTAAAAAAATTTTTATATGATACGTTGGTAACAACCGGTTTTACTACAACGATATAACACGAAACCGGTCGACGAACCATACGGCATATCATTTTGGCGCCGCTGCCGGGGAGCAACGGCTATTCTAGAGGTAAACATTCCTGTATCTTTTAATTTCTGATAATCTCCTCTCTTTTGTGCAGCTACAGGAACTCAAGAAGACAAGCAACCACACGACAACCACTCCGAAGACAGGTAAATCTTTTCTCTCACTATTAACCCCTACACTCTAAAGAGAAAGAAAAGTAAAGAACAAGCAATATAGGGCTAACCTGTCTTCCATATTTAGTAACCATAAAAGTTGCATGTTTTCAACTCATTATTTCTGCACACTATCAAGGGTATTTAAGGGCTAACACATTCTTGCTTGAGCCCTAATTACCCAACAAAGAATTAACTGGACCAAGTAGAGCCAACCTAGGATCCAACACTAGGGATTTAGAGACACACTACTTAACTCAAGAATTGAGAAAACCAAATGAAGTGTGCCCAAGCCCTTGTCTGAAAATACCTATACAAGAAAAATCCTAAACAATTGGCTCTCTCTAAACACTTGAACCCTAAAAGACAGGACCTAAAAGCTCTTAAAGAAAACAATAGGTAAAGTTGACCCCTTGGGTTAACCAACCTTAAATTAGGTCACTCTTTGCACCTAAAAAGACTAAAGTTCAAGTGAAACCTTAAACACCCTGATCTTAAAATTGGTAGACTTAAGAGGTCAAGATCCCCATTCTGGTCTACCTGGAACCGCAGTGACAAGAGAGGTCGGGTGGGGGAAACCCTGTAACCCGTGGGGACGCTCTACCGTGTAGGGGTCTTCGCGGGACTCTCCCTCTCTGGCTGCCCAGGTAATTCTCAGGTGGACGATCTTTCTGATCAAGGGGTCCATCTGCCCCGCACCTCTATAGTCACCCAACACATTTTTGGGTGTCTTGATTGGGTCCATCACCTTCTAAACTTACCTCTCCCAACTGTGCATGTACGGAAGGAGGTCTCTAAGACCACCCTTAAGACCTCCTTTAGAAATTCACTCTCGTCAAGGCCAAGCCTCGACGCCCGTGTTTGTGCAGCAACACCCTCACATTATTCTCTCTTCTGATTCAGAACCAAGTTCTTCTTCTTCCCCCATCATGGCTCAGCCAGTTGAGGAAGAAAATAATCTGGAACACCAGCTCCAGCGACTCAATGACCTCTTCCAAAACTTCGTGCACCCACCACAGCGTCCTATGATGCGGGACCACTACAATCCTGCTGCGGTGGCAATTGAGCCTCGAGTTAGGATCCCGATTGGAGGACCTGATTCCGAACTAAAGCCCAACATGATTCACGCTATACCTAAATTCCATGGGCTTAATTCTGAAGATCCCTTCCAGCACATCAAACAGCTTAAGCATCTGGCCCACACTTTTGGATCAGATGCGCAAAATCGGGATATTCTTCTCATGAAGATGTTCTCCTTTTCTCTTATGGACAAGGCCGCCCATTGGTATCAAACTCAGACCCGGCCGATCAACACTTGGGAAGAACTTCAATCCGAGTTTTTGAAAAAGTTCTTTCCCGTTGGTCGGACCAACGCCTTGCGCCATCAGATTACACACTTCACTCAACAATCAGGAGAACCTCTCCATGAGGCATGGGATCGTTTTCAGGATCTCATGAGGAAGTGCCCCCATCACGGAGTTCCTAAATGGGAACAAGTCCAATCTTTTTACCAGGGACTCCGTGAGGACATCCGCCTTTTCGTCAATGCAACCTGCGGAGGAAACATCATGGGTCAACATGAAGACACCGTATGGGAGATTCTCGAAAACATGTGCGAGAACTCCATCAACAATGACTCCATGGGATTATTCGACAGGACGAATACCCGCGCAGCGACGAATCTTAAGGGAGCACATGAGACGCAGGGCCTGTCCGCATCAGTCGACCTGGAATTAATGGCCAGTCGATTGGACAAGGTCTCAATTATTGAAAAGAAGGTGGATGAGCTGACTCAGCACTTGCAGCGAGCCACCTCTGCGCGTAACTCCTTTGCACAACCTCCTTCCACACAGGAGACTGTGCAAAACATCCTACACCGATCCTCCCCTGGGATGGATCCATATCCGTCCCCATCTGATTCTTGGACTGGAAGATCATCCGATCCTTTCTTCACCAGCCGGGGGAACTCCATTCCCCCTTTCCCTGATTCTCAGGAGGTTCCTCAGACCTGCGAGAACCTCAACGCCATCCAGAACGACCCATTCTCCAACACTTACAACCCTGGATGGCGAAACCATCCAAATTTTCAGTGGGCGGGAAATTCTCAAACCCAAAGACCACCTTTTCAGTCCCGCCCACAGCCCTCTCATCACTACCAGCCACCTCAGCCTCGGCCCAACCCTACTTATCCATCAGGGCCAAATCAAGATCAAATGTCCTTAATCCTTCAGACTCTGGCTGACATTCAAAAATCGAATGCGGCCATTCAAAAACAGCACAAGGACGAGCTTACTGAAGTTAAAACTCAGCTGGCCCAGTTGGCAAATTCTCGCCAGCCAGGCACACTCCCTTCCCAACCCCTTCCTAACCCAAATAACGTGCCAACCCAGAAGCGCGTTATGAATCCAAATTTAGGCCACGCTCAATGGATTTATCAGGCCCCTACTGCCCCATCTCCAGACGAGATGGAAGCCTCTACTTCTCGTATGGGATTTCAGCAGCAGCCACCCCTCCTACCAAATCCAAACCAAAATCAGGCCGGATTAAATTCTGTAACAACACGTAGTGGTAAGACAACTCAGGACCCGCGTTATCCAAACCACTCCCAGCCTGATAATCATGACCCTAGGATAGTTATCCAAGGTACCGCTGTTCCAGACCCACAACCAGGACCTATCCTAGAGGAACCAACCAAGATCCCGTTTCCCGAGGCCCTGACCAAGGGAAAGAAGACCACCAAACCCGTGGCCCCTGAGGAGGACCTGGTCAAGCTCTTTGAGCAGGTCCACATAAACATCCCCTTGATGGATGCAATCCACCACGTACCAGCTTACGCACGATTTCTAAAGAATATATGTACACCCCAGCGTAAGCCGCGAACCAAGGGAGGGAGCCCAATTGTTCTGTCAGAGCAAGCCAGCTCTGTAATCCTTAGTAGACTCCCACCCAAGGCAAAAGATCCTGGAACTCCCCTGATCTCCTGTAAGATAGGTGGTACCCAATTTGACAGAGCATTGTTAGACTTAGGTGCATCTATAAATCTGATACCCACATCCTTACTTGACCATCTGGAAGAATCTGAGCTGAAACCAACTGAGGTGACATTACAATTAGCAGATCGATCTATAAAGTCACCAAAAGGGATTCTCGAGGATGTTATCGTAAGAGTGCGGGATTTCTATTTTCCAGTGGACTTTATAGTCTTAGACATGGATGCACCTGAGAACCCTAGGGATACACCAATCATTCTAGGGAGACCTTTCTTGGCTACTGCTAGAGCCAACATCAGCTGTGAGGAGGGCCAAATAGAGCTTAAGTTTGGAGATCAAACACTGAAAATTGATATATTTAAGGCCCAACAAGGAATTAATTGCGGCGTCATCGAGCAAATTTGTGACATCAAGACTTTGGTTGATGAATCACACCTCCAGAATGACTTGAGTATTCCTCATCAACCACAGAAGGATCTTGACCCGCAAATAGAGGAGTCCATTCCGGATGTGAACAACCCAGTAACTCCCACCCTTGAACCTCACATCTATACTGATCCACCCGCTGCTGCTGAAAACCCCATCCTCGAACTGAAACCCCTTCCTGCTCATTTGAAATACATCTTTTTGGGTTCTAATCAGACCCTTCCTGTGATCATCAATTCCAACCTCAATCCTGAACATGAATCCCGTCTGATTGTTGTCCTCCAGCAACATCGCAGAGCCATCGGATGGACCCTCGATGATTTGACTGGAATAAGTCCCTCTTATTGTACTCATCATATCTATTCAGAAGAGGGCACACGACCTTCTCGTGAAATGCAGAGACGCTTAAACCCCAATCTGCAGGAGGTCGTGAAAAAGGAGATCATCAAGTGGTTAGATGCCGGGATCATCTACCCGATCTCCGATAGTCGTTGGGTGAGCCCGATTCAGGTCGTGCCTAAAAAGGCAGGACTCACCACTATAACGACTGAGACCGGAGAAATCATTCCTACCCGATTAGCCAACTCGTGGAGAGTCTGTATAGATTACCGTCGACTCAATTCCTCCACGAAGAAGGATCATTTCCCACTACCCTTCATTGATCAAATTCTCGAAAAACTAGCGGGAAATAGGTTCTTCTGCTTTCTTGACGGGTACTCCGGTTATAACCAGGTGGCAATCCATCCTGAGGACCAAGAAAAGACCACATTCACCTGCCCCTTCGGAACATACGCTTTCCGAAGGATGCCTTTCGGTCTTTGCAATGCACCCGCTACTTTTCAGCGATGCATGCTTGCCATATTCTCAGATATGGTAGGTGATTATCTGGAAGTCTTCATGGATGACTTTTCAGTTTTCGGAGCATCATTCGACGATTGCCTCCAACACTTGGTCCAGATACTCAGGCGGTGCATCGACGTGAATTTGGTTCTTTCCTGGGAAAAGAGCCATTTCATGGTGCCTGAGGGAATTGTCCTGGGACACTCAATTTCGGAGAAAGGTATCCAAGTGGATCGAGCTAAGGTTAATCTGATTTCTCGCCTTCCTATGCCTAGCTCGATCAGGGACATCCGATCCTTTTTAGGGCATGTCGGTTTTTATCGACGATTTATCCCTGATTTTTCAAAAATCGCACGCCCCCTGACCACTCTTCTCTCCAAGGATGTTCCCTTCGAAATCTCCAAGGAATGCACTCAAGCATTTGAAATCCTGCGTGACCGAGTCACCCAAGCCCCGATCCTACAGTCCCCTGATTGGTCTCAACCCTTTGAGATCATGTGTGATGCATCCGACTTCGCTGTAGGAGCGGTTTTGGGGCAGAAAAATGACAAGAAACCTGTGGTCATTTACTACGCCAGCAAAACACTCGATGAGGCTCAGCGTAACTATACAGTTACTGAGAAAGAGCTGCTAGCTGTAGTATTTGCCCTAGAGAAATTCAGATCATACCTTCTGGGTTCCCATGTCATCATATACTCGGATCACACGGCTGTGAGGCATCTCCTTGCAAAGAAGGACGCGAAACCTCGATTGATCCGATGGATCTTGCTGTTGCAAGAATTTGACCTCGAGATTCGCGATAAAGCGGGAAAACAAAACGTGGTAGCTGATCACTTGTCCCGTCTTCCTTCTGAAATGATAGACCCTTCCGGACCCATCACTGAGCATTTTCCCGATGAGCACCTGCTGACTATTGGTACTAGCCTTCCATGGTTTGCTAATATTGTAAATTACTTGGCATCTCATCAGACCCCGTCCGATTGGCCGAAGGCCAAGAAAGACAAATTACGCTCCGATGCCAAGTATTACATTTGGGAAGACCCGTACCTCTTCCGCATAGGTGCCGATCAGATCATCCGGAGATGTATCCCGGAAGGGGAAGTCAACAATATCCTCTCTTTCTGCCATGACCAGGCATGCGGTGGCCATTTTGCCGGGCATAAAACCGCATCAAAAGTCCTCCAGTGCGGCTTTTACTGGCCCACACTGTTCAAAGACGCATACAGTCATTACAAGGCATGCAGTCGTTGCCAGACTTTGGGCAACATGAGCCATCGCGACATGATGCCTATGCAACCGATTCTAGTATGCGAAATCTTTGATGTTTGGGGGATTGATTTTATGGGCCCCTTTCCTGTTTCGGATGGTTTCGAATACATTCTGTTGGCTGTGGACTACGTGTCCAAATGGATCGAAGCCATACCGACCCGAACCTGTGATCACAAAATCGTTCTCAAATTCATTCATCAACACATTTTCTCAAGGTTCGGGATTCCTCGTGCAATAATCTCTGATAGGGGGACCCATTTCACAAATGCTCAGTTTAGGTCACTGATGACCAAATACGGGGTGTCTCACCGAATCTCTACTCCTTACCACCCCCAAACTAATGGTCTAGCTGAGCTGTCGAATCGGGAGATCAAGAAAATCCTACAGGTCACTGTTCGACCTGACAGGAAGGACTGGTCGTCCCGACTTCCGGAAGCATTGTGGGCCTATAGGACCGCCCACAAGACCCAATTGGGCATGTCTCCCTTTAGATTGGTGTACGGAAAGGCATGCCACCTTCCCGTCGAACTGGAGCATAAAGCCTATTGGGCAGTACGGAACTGTAATCTAGATCTTTCCAAGGCTGGGACCCACAGAAAACTCCAAATCAGCGAGATCGATGAATTACGCACAGACGCGTACGAGAACTCGCAAATCTACAAGGAGCGGGTTAAAGCCTTCCACGACAAACACATCTCGAGAAAGATCTTTCATCCTGGTAAAAAGGTCCTACTCTTTGATGCCCGACTCAAACTCTTCCCAGGAAAACTGAGATCTAAGTGGGTCGGACCATATTTGGTCCGACAGGTTTTTGGAAATGGAGCAATCGAAATCAGTCCACTCAGCCACGATTCTGAACCTTTCATCGTGAATGGTCAAAGACTCAAGCCGTTCATTGATGTAACTTCTACTGATTTGGCTGAGGCATCTCATATCCTCCTTTCCCCTTGAGCTTATTGCGCCCAGCCGATGGCGTAAAACTCAGCGCTTAACGGGAGGCAGCCCGTCATTCTCTTTGAAAACCTGAAACTTGTTCTGACACCTTTCAGCACTCGAAGTTCACCCTGAACTGAGACCCCCTAGGTTACAATGAGGACATTGCAAATCTTAGGCATGGGGGGGTAGGAAAGTGCAAAAACTTGTAAGAAAAGGTTTCAAGCAAAAAAATTCACATATGCCAAAAATACCATAAAAATTACTAAAAAAAAAAAAAAAATTTTCGAAAAAGAATAAGAGGAAAAGAGGAGAAGGAAAATTTTGTGAAGAAGAGAAGAAACAAAATGAAAAAGGAGCACAAAATTATAAGAAAAGTTGATAGTCATTAGTAAGGAACTAAGGAATTAACCTAAGTTCTAGACCTCATTCAAGAAAATAACTGAAAAGTGCACAATGAGATTAGTAAGAATGCAAACCTTAGGCATTCTTGAATAGACTCTTAGTACTCATTAAGATCTGGACACTCCTCAAGAGGTTGAGGAAAATGAAAAGCTGAAGTATTAGGTCTAAGGCTTAGGGAGTATTCGGCCTCGTTAACTAATTTTTGGTTTACGGGACTCAGTAACCTAAGCACCCTAATCTCACACACAGCCTGGTTCAGTAAGCGTAAAAATCAGAATCACGCAGAAGCGTCGCAAAAATCTGAAAAGAACACCTAGAATAGGAGCGGCCGATCAACACAAGTTGATTTGGACGAGTTCCCAGCGCGGAGAGGCGGAAAATCCCCTCGAAGATGCGTAACAAAATATCATCTCCTCGGTGCTTGTCTCTTAGGATATTTACATATCCTACGGGGGGCATGTAAGCACTCTGCTGGTTCAGATTCCATGGATGGCATTATCTCGAAGTGTCAATTGCCAGGGTCTGGATTCGGCCACGGAATACCATGGATGGGATTATCTCGAAATCTCAATAGCCAGGGTTCCGGGGGTTGCCATGGGCGGTGCTATCTCGAAGCATCGATCGCCAGGAACCCTTGAGGATTGATGATGGGAGCAAGGAATCTGATACAGACCGTGTTGAAAAGCCAATCCTAGACTAGAACTAAAAAAAAAAAAAAAGAGAGAGAAAACTCTCCAAACAGAAAAAACTTTCTATCTCTCTCTCTTACAAAACGCACTGCGAACTGAGCCAGGGCTAAAATCATTTCAAGCACGGGTGCTTTAACCACGAAGTCCAATAAACCTTAGGTTAGTTCTTGTGGGCCTTAAAAACCTTTGCTAAAAGACTGAGGCTAAGGCTAGACAGATTTGGATCTTGATTGGTACTAGAGTATCTTTTAGGCCTATGGTCAGCATTCTAACCTAATCTATGCTCAAATAAAAAAAAAAAAAAAAAAAAAAAAAAGCACTTATCTAAAACCATTGAAAACTTCATGGTCTAGAACAAGGGTTGAAACCTTAAGTTTTTTTTGCTAAGGGACTAGCAAAAGCTAGGCATGGGGGTATGATGAGAACCTCATCATGAGCCATAACTAGCTCATTTTGACCCAATACAAAGGATAAAAGCTCCTATATATCTCAAGGAAAGGCTTAACTCAGAGAATTCTGAGTTTGAGAAGAAAACCAGTCACAAGGGGTAAAAGTGCAATTTTACCAGTATAATCTGCATACAGGGTAATTCTGGGCCCAAACACAGGTCAAAACAGCTTAATAAGAATAAAAGTGGGATGAGATGATCTAGCAAGGGCTACAGCACTTCCAAGGAACCAAATGATAATCTGTAACCCTAAAACAACCCACTTCAATTCACAAGGTTCGAGGCAAAGTAAAAGTAGAATAAACCCTCTAAAATTCATAGAAAAATAATCTCTAGGGTTTAGAACCTTCAATTTGGCCTTTAGAACCCATTTTGACCTACATTGAGAACCATGCCCAATTAATAACTTAATTTGGGTTTTTGCGCAAATTGACCGGTCAAACAAGGTTTAATATGAAAATAAAATTCACCATCAGATTCCTTAGGTCCTAATTAGTCATGTATAAAAACTTGAGCCTAAGAAGAAACCTCCTTGACCGAATTTACACTTTGGTCCTCATATATTTACTCTTTGGCCCTCAACTTTTGAACCCTCGCATTTAGGCCCCTAACTCTCCTTCGTTCTTTGCAAACAGGTCCCTCCTGCAAAACCCTGCCAGCACCATGCTCCGGCGACCTTGCGCGGAGCATGGCGCCGCGCAGGGTGAGGTGGAGGACCTGGCAAGTGTACCGGGGGTGCCCTGCGTCGTCAGCCGTCGCAGGAGCACCCCCATGGTCACTGTAGCCCCCCATACCGGCCGTGCGAACGCACGGACGGTATGGGTTCGAATTCCGACCATGCTCCAGCGAGGGAGACACGTCGTCTCCCTCCGCCTTCCTCCCTGCTTCAACCCTATAAATACCCCCCGCCGCTCCACCGACCAAGGCAGCCTGGACCTGACGGAGAAAACCCCCAGCTTTCTTCTCTTCTTTCTCCGGCAGACGCTCACCAGCTCCGGCGACTTCCTCCCCCTCCACCTCTTCGCTCTGCCGCACTACCAGCAGCAGAGACCTCCTCCCCTGCTCTTCCCGCGCCACGCCGCACCCAGCTGGCGCCTCTCCAGCCTTCTGCTCGCCGCCGCCCCTCTCCCTGAGCATCGTCTTCTCCGGCGACAGTCGATACGACTGTCGCCCTGTTCCTCCCCTTTCGTCCCTGCAGTTAAGTTAGACTTACTCCCCTTCTTCTCCTCTTTCTTTCCCCGCTTTCGATTTAGTCAATTAAGCCCTCTACCGACCCTGTTCACCCTCATCCTCTCCGCCTCCGACCACCCTCCGGCGAGCCGCTCCCATCACCTCAGCGACCCACACGGCTCGCCGACTACCGCAGAACCTCCACCTCCTCACCCTGATCCTCTTCCGCCCCTCCACTTCCCACCAAACACCCTCTGCAGACCCACCGAACACACCCACTCCCTCGCTCACAGTTTGACCTAGGACGACCAGACAGCCCCATCTCGCCCCCTGCAGACCCCCTGACCACCTTCGCCGTGCCACGGCGAAGGTCCCCCGCCTGTCTGATCTGGCCGAGAGGCCGTGCCATTGGTTTCAGGTTCCAGGCCTTGACCGCCATTGGCGAGGAAGCTCGAAGCCTGCTCAAGGTTGCTCCAAGCCGAGATATCCCAGGTTGAATAGCCACGGCCAGCGCGGAAGAGTCTCGCGCACACACCCTGGCCCTCAATTGGAGCTGTGCGCCTCAACAGCCGATGCAATTGGGAGCACCATCCCTGCTGCAGGCGTGAGAGAATTGGGGTGGGACATTTAGTCCCACCTCGGAATCTCTCAAAGGCGCGCGGATGCATAAAGGCAAAAACTGCCTTATGCTGTTTGCCTCAGTTACCACGGGGTGAGGTCCCTCTCACCCGACCCGACCCGACTCGGCCTCGTCCGTGACCACGCTCCGCGGACCTGGCCCGACCCGATTAGACTGACCTGCACTCCTCGCCCACCACGCACGCCGGTGGGCCTGGACCCGGGCCTGACCCGAACCCGATTACCCGGTAGCGCTCTGGGAGAGCTTCCGAAGAGTGATTTCAGAGAGAGAAATACGCGGGGGAGGGGGGTAGAGTAGGTTTTTGCCTTGACGAATAAACTCTGAAGTGTGCAGGCCAAAGAAGAAGAAGCAGATCCGCTGAAGAAGAAGGAGCTGCTGCACTGTAGCGAAGGCATTGTTAAGTCGTCTCAGCACCGGGGCAGACGACGGAAGGACAGCAGCTCAAGAAGGAAGAGCAACGGCCATCGCGAAAGAAGAAAAAGAGAAGTCAAGGCACGTGAAGACAAAGAAGAAGAAGGAATGAAGAGAAGCAAGAAGCAAGAAAAGAAGAAGACGATCTGACGAAAAAGAAAGAAAGGAAACAAGGAAGAACAGAAGAAGAAGAGCACGAGGGGAAAATCTGAAAAAAGCAGAAGAAAAAGGAGAAGAAGAAGAAGAAGAAGAAGAACAGGAAGAACCAAAGACAAAGAGGAAGAAAGAAGAAAAGAAGCAGAAGCCAATTTTTCATCTCTCTCTCTCTCTTTATTTTTGTAATAGAACTTGTATATCTCTAGAATATAACTTGCTCCCTGAGTTCGACCTCGGGAACTCTTTTATTTTTCCGAGTAAAAAAATTTTTATATGATACGTTGGTAACAACCGGTTTTACTACAACGATATAACACGAAACCGGTCGACGAACCATACGGCATATCACACACCTATTGAACCATCATTACCCGTTGTCCGACACTTTGGTCTTGGGTTGCACAGCACTAAACTGCAGGCCCGACCCCGCAAACACAACAACCTTCGATTTTAGGTGATTTTCATCCAGAACCTTAGAACTACTCAACCCTGAGGCATGGGTTAGCATCATAACTTGGTCCACATCTGTGGACATATTCTGTTGGTGGGTTCGAGGATCAATATATTTATTTTGATTCTGACCCGCACTTGTGAATTCTCAATTTCTTCTTTGTATGCATGTTATGCCTAGCTGAAGGCATTAAACTTAGCGCGTGTGTATACACTCTTCTCTCTGCAGAGCTGACCGGATTTTCACGACACTCAAGTGATATTCTGTTTACTCTACCCTTTTCATGTGTTTATGTTTACAATGAGGATATTGCAACATTTAGGCATGGGGGGGTGGATAATCAATTCCTGAAATCATTATGTTAACTTCGTAGAATTTCCTTTAGTTTCTTTTAAAAAAAAATTGAAAATTCAAAAAGATAAAAAAAAGAAAGAAAGAAATTAGAAAAAGGGAACTTAGTCATGTGGAAGTTATTAACTTTAGGAAATGATACGAGAGGACCTAAACACTTAGACTCTTCAGGTCTTCGGGCTTAATTAGCCCGGGTGTCCACTCGAATGTGAACTTAGTCTCGAGTCCTCACCAATTCAAATTCATTTTTAATTTGGCTAATAAATTGGGATGATTAAGTATGCGACTTATCAACTCGCCCTCTGATTTGGAGGGACTTTAACCCTAAGCATCTACACACATTTTTCGCACTAATTCACTTTTCGGTGGTTTCTTCGGAAATTGGGTAGCCAATGAACTATCTAGGGTGGTATGGCTGGCAAGTTGTCGGTGGTAATAGCTCATTGGCCGGTTGTCTAGAGCCCAGCCACAAAACCATTTTCGTCGTACTGCCTTTAGGTAAATCTTAAATCAGAAAATCCACCTACTTAAAAAAAATAAAAGAAAAAAAAATAAAAAAAGGAGAAAAAAATATAAAACCATACTTCACCTCATGAGTATGGCTGGCAAGTTGTCGATGGTAACAGCTCATCGGCTGGTTGTCCACAACCCAGCTCACAAAAAATGCGCAATAATTCCCAAAACACTAAGGGAAGAAGTGGGGAAGTAGAATAAACCGTGAAAATATATACTGGGTTTGACCTTGTGTTGACCCATAGGGAAAAGCTACCGATCGAAAAGACAAACCTCTAGGCAAGGTCACCTAAGGTCGTAGAAACCCGAAGTCCATTTTAACGGGTGCCTAGTGAGTTTCACTATTTCCACAAGATGCTTAACACTTAGAGTCCTTTTCGAGTCTTGGGCGGGTCGAGTGGCTGTAAAAAGTTATCCCGGAACTCTCAAACTCCAAAAGTACAAAAAAATTAGAAAAGAAGAAAAATAAAAAAATGTATCTTCCCTTTTCAAATAAGGCGAGGACTTGGGCGATCTGCATTCTGGTAGGCACCCGGGTACTGTTGAGTTTTCATAGTTTAGGACCTTAGTTGAAATTTTCCATTGTTAATAAACAACTTAGGCTTAAGTGATCTAATCCAAATTTTGAATTTTATACATAGCATGTAACTTAATTTTGCTAGGGACTAACAAAAGATAGGCATGGGGGTATGATGTAGATACATCTATTTAGATTAAAATCCCTATTCATGCATGTTCCTAGGCTTAGATTTGCATTTCATGCTATAAATATTGCATAGCATGCATCATTCTGCACTTAGAGTAGTTGTATATATTTTAGGTTAATTACATTCTTTTTGTAGTCAAGAGAGAAGGATATTTATTTCAGAGCCTTGGATTGACGATCCGACCATACGGATCAGATCAAGATGACGATCAAAGTCCAACGCTTCCGAAATCGCCTCGATCGGAGTCCCGTAACACCATATGCAATCCAAGGAAGATCAACGACTGGGGGACTACGTGACGCAATCCGGAGCATCAAACGACAAATCCGACCGCATGGATGGATTCGGGTCGACAATTGCAGCCCAATGGCATGAAAATTGACTCAATCCGACCTCTGTAGCATCCCCTACAAAGGAAAGAAGATGGATGGCCCAAATTGCACCACGTGGCACAACCCAGGCCACCCATGCACACGCATGCGCCACCGCACGCTCATAGCAACACAGGTGCGCACGCATGCGCAGAAGCAAGCACGCGCAAGCACAGTGGCGGTCATCACACGTGCCCGCACAACAAGGGCTCGTACAGCACGTGCCAACGATGCAGCAGCAAGGATGCATGAGCGGGATCTTCAGCGACGTTTGCAGTGGATCTTCAACGACATTTATAGCCGTCACTAAATATCCTGTATATGAATTTGATTCTTTCCTCCACTATAAAAGGACCCCTACCCCTCCCATTTTTCTTCATCTCTTCCTTTCTTCACCTCACCACCTCCAAGGCTCCTCAAGAGTAAAACCAAATAGTTTTCCTTCCCCTTATCCCCATTCGTGGCGCATCACATGACTGTCCTCTCACCGTCCTTCGGGAAGAAATCCTCACCGCGACGCCGTCCTACCCCACCTAGGTCCTCCAGCTCCGTCCTCTTTCGTCCCACTCTTCACCACCTTCCTCCAGGCGACGTCAGAGCGAGTCGTCGTCCGAGCAACCGTCGAGGGGGATTTCTCTCACCTCATTCTATCTTTTTATGCTTTCATAGTGTAGATTTTTCCCTCTTTCGTAGTGTAACAAACAGTTCTTGATGAATAGATGATTGTTTCTCTCTCTCTCTCCCTCCCCTCTCTCTCTTATACTTTTGCAAGTAGATAAAGTTTTCATCGACCCAATCTCTTGCTTGTTAAAAATATCAAAAAAATTAGAAAAGATAAAAATGACCAAAAATAAATAAAATCGAAGCGCAGATTTTTATAAAACTAAACATTCCCCTCCTTGTGTTCGACCCGAGACTCACTTGTCAAGTTTCGATTATAAATTTTATTTGACCACAAGTTTTGCGAGCTACGACCATGGGTTACTTGTAACTCTGATTTCAAACACGCGAAACACGTGCGATCACATAACAAACTTAAAGAGGACCGAAGTAGGTTCGAAGAGACGTACCCTCAAAAAGCTCCGGGTACCGCTCTCGCATCGCCACCTCAGGCTCCCAGGTCACCTCCTTTTACCACTGGCTTCTCCATAGAACCTTCACCAGTGGTACCTGCTTCCGTCTCAGGCTTCAAACAGCTTTTCCTAATATCTGTACTGGCCTCTCGAGATAAGTCAGGTCGTCTCCTACCTCGTTACTCTCGTGGCTCAGAACGTGATGGGGATTGGAGACATACTTCCTGAGGTTGGACACGTGAAACACGTCGTGCACTCCAGAAAGCTGGTGAGGAAGGGCAAGCCGGTAAGCAACGGGTCCTACCCATTCTAGGACCTCAAAGGGCCCCACAAATCTCGACGCAAGCTTCCCCTTCACCCCAAAACATTGTAAGCTTTTCATGAGCGAAACACGAAGAAAGACTTGATCCCCAACCTTGAATTGCACCTCTCTGCGCTTCTTGTCAACATAGCACTTCTGCCTACTTCTGACAGTGCGGAGTCATCTATGAATCTACTCTATCACCTCCTGACTCTACCGGATCAACCTGGGAGCAACCTCCCACTTGGTCCCCACCTTCACCCAACTCAAGGGTGCAGTACACTTCCTCCCATACAGAGCCTCCTAAGGTGCCATGCCGATGCTCGAATGATAGCTGTTATTGTATGCAAACTCTGCGAGGGGTAAATGCTCCTCCCAGGAGCCTCTCCAGTCTAGTACACAGGCACACAGGAGGTCCTCAAGTGTCTGTATCGTGCACTCTGACTGCCTGTCAGTCTGGGGGTGGTAGGCTGTACTAAACTTTAGACGCATCCCCAAGGCCTGCTGAAACTTTGCCTAGAACTGAGAAGTGAAACGTGTATCTCTGTAGGATACGATCTCAATAGGAACTTCGTGCAGGCACACCACATATCTGATGTATCGCTTTGCTAGCTGTGCTTGCCCAAAGGTGACTCAAATCAGCAGAAACTGTGCTGTCTTCGTCAACTAGTCTACGATCACCCAAACTGCATCTTGTCCCCACTGGGTAACTGGTAGACCCACCACTAAGTCCATGGTGATGCTCTCTCACTTCCACTCTAGCACAGGAAGTGGCTGCAATAGCCCTGCAGGCCTCTGATGCTCATCATTCACCTGCTGACATACCAAACACTGCTGAATAAACTCACCAACATCCCGCTTCATCCCTTTCCACCAGAAGTCGCATCGTAAATCATGGTACATCTTTGTGTTCCCGGGATGTATGGTAAACCTGGACCCGTACGCCTCAGTTAGGAGCTCTCTCAACAACTCCTCGTCTCTAGGAATGCATAGGCGTCCCCTCATGCGTAGTATCTCGTCTGAGAAAGAAAAGTCTCCTAGGTCCCCTATCAGCACCCTATCTCACAGTGTCTGTAAGGATCGGCCATCTGCCCCGCGATGATGCGGTCTATCAGCTCTGGTCGTGCCTGCCGCGTCACTATCAATGCCCCACAATACCCCCATGACTCCCGGGGTCGCCAACTACCCACCTCCTCCATCAGTCTCCAACTCTATGCCTGTAAGCTAGCTAAGTGGGTGGGTGCCTTCCGGCTCAAGGTGTCGACCACCACATTGGCCTTCCCTGGGTGGTAGGAGATGTTGCAATCGTAGTCCTTCAGGATCTCTAACCAACATCTCTATCTCATGTTGAGCTCCTTCTGGTCAAACAAGTTCCTGAGGCTCTTATGATCTGTAAAGATCTCTAAAGTCTCACCGTAAAGGTAGTGCCTCCATGTCTTCAGCGCGAAGACAACTGCTACCAACTCTAAGTTATGGGTAGGGTAGCTATGCTCATGGGGCTTCAGTTGCCGTGAAGCATAAGCGACAACGTGACCCTACTACATGAGCACACCCCCTAACCCCTACAATGAAGTGGGTGTAAACCACAAAACCACCACTACTGTCTGGGATGGTAAGTACAGGAGCTGAAGTCAGTCTCTCTTTCAACTCCTGGAAACCTCCACACTCGTCTGTCCAGGCAAAGGGCACGTCCTTCCAGGTCAGCTGGGTCATAGGACGCACGATCTGAGAGAATCCTCTGATAAACCGCAGGTAGTAACCTGCCAGTCCCAGAAAGCTACGTATCTTTGTCACTGGGCGTGGCCTCTCCCACCTGAGTACGACCTCTACCTTGGCCGAATCCACAGCCAATCCATCTCTTAAAATCATGTGGCCCAAGAAAGTCACCTGTCTCAACCAAAATTCACACTTGTTGTACTTGGCATACATCCTGCGTCGGCTCAAGGTATCCAGGACCATGTGTAAATGCTGTTCATGTTGTACCTGATCCCGTGAGTAAACGAGTACGTCATCGATGAACACCACCACAAACTGGTCTAAGTACGGCTTGAAAACACGGTTCATCATATCCATGAAGGCAGTGGGGGCATTGGTTAGTCCAAACGGCATGACCAAGAACTTGTAGTGCCTGTACTAGGTATGGAAGGTTATCTTGGAGACGTCAGTCTCCCTGATCCTCAACTGGTGGTAACCTGACCTCAAGTCTATCTTGGAGAATACTGTGGCGTCTCGTAACTGGTCAAAAAGGTCATCGATACGAGGAAACGGGTACTTGTTCTTGACGGTGACCCGATTCAGCTGTCGGTAGTTGACAAAAAGTTGCAGGGTACGTCCTTCTTCACAAATAGCACAAGGGCTCCCCACAGGGATGCACTGGGCCTCACAAAGCCCTTCTCCAACAGGTCCTGTAGTTGTGACTTGAGCTCTCGCAACTCAAGTGGTGCCATCCGGTACAATGCAGTAGAAATGGGGCTAGTCCCCGATACCAGTGAGATCTCGAACTCGATCTCACACTCTGGAGGTAAACCTGGTAACTCCTCCGGGAAGACGCCGAGGTACTCGCAGACCACCGGGATACTCCGAAGGTCAGCCATGGGACTAGGCTCTGCCACTACATAGTTTAAGAAGCCCTCACACCCCTAGCTCAAAAGCCTCGCTGCCCGAAGCACAGAGATGTATTTGAAACCTCCATCCACCGGCTGACCGTGAAACTCAAAGGGAGGCAACTCCAGTATGGAGAAGATGATCTTCCTCCCGAAACAGTCCACCAGGGCATGATAGGCGGACAGCCAGTCCATCCCCAGAATCACGCCAAAATCCTCCATTTGGATCACAATCAGGTTAGCGGGGAGGCTGTGTCCCCCTATGCTGACCTCGCAATCCATGTAGACCTCCTCGGCTACAAACAACTAGCCACCTAAGCCTCTGATCATAAACGGATCCTCTAACAGTACACTGCCCTGCCTCAAACTGACGGCAAAACCCATAGAGACAAAAGAGTGGGTGGCGCCGGAATCAAAAAGTACGTACACTAATCTACCAGAAACGGTAACCATACCTGCCACCACAGAACCTGAAGACCTAGCGTCTCTGTGTGTTAGGGCGTTGATATGACCCTCAGCTCTTGGTGCAGACGAAGCAGCTACACTCTGGGTTGGGCGAGCAGTAGCTGGTCGGTACCCTCCTCTTGACTGCTGTCCTCCCCCACGCGCTTGGTGACCATGACCGCCAGCTCGACCTCCAGCGCTCGGTGAGGGGAGCATCTGCTGTGCGCCAGCCCTAGATGGGCAATCCCTCTTGATGTGGCCCGGCCGACCACACTGGTAGCAGAGGGGTATACTACCTCCTTCCTCAGTAAGTCCCTGCTGGCGGCTGGGCGAGGGTCCGGTGCTGGCAACTAGCCCCTACCTAGGGCCCCCAAAGGCCACTGGTGGCCCCACAGAACGGGATGGCTCTCCTATGGGCATCGTGTGCCTCCTCTCCCGATGGCTTTGAGAGTGCTCTAGCAGGTAGGGCCTCTTCCGTTCGCCATTAGTGTTTCGTGCGGTTGGGTTGGTCTCCTCGTAAGTCATGGCCGCCCCGACCACACGAGAGAAAGTGGGCAACTTCAGGGGTTTGACATACCCTCGAATCGCAGGTCGGAGTCCCTCCGTAAACCTCCACAGGCACTCCTCCCCATTAGACACAGTTGTCAAGGCAAAGCGTGACAGCTCCAGGAAACACTTGCGATACACGCTAGCCATCATTGCCCCTAGCGAAGAGTGTAGAACTCCCACCTCCTCTAGTCCTACTAGGTCTGCGGAAAGTACTGCTCGCAGAAGAGAGCCACGAACTGGTCCTATGTCGGCTCTCCCATCCTGGCCTCTAACTGCCCTCCACCACTTGTGTGTTACGCTCTCCAGCTAGTACGTGGCAAAGGCCACATGGCACTCCGCAGGAGGGCAAAGGGTATCGAACACTTTCTCTATCTGCTCCAGCCAGTCCTCTACCTTAGATGGGCTCTCATCCCCCCTCGAAGGAGGGGGGGCTTCAGCTTTCAAAACTGACCGAAAAGCTTGGCGTGTAGCTACAGCGGAGGAATAGGCATGCCTTCAGGCAAGGAAGGCTCGTGCTCAGAAGTGTCAGAGGGTGGTGGGGGTGGTGGAGGATCACCCCCTCCCCCTCCTGCTCGTCTGACGCTACGACGGTCTCGCTGTCCCATCGAGGACTCCCCTTCCACATCCTCAAGGAGAGGTGACTGAGGAGGCTGCTGGAGCTCCTCCCGCACGATGTCTTTGATCAGCTGGGCGAGATCTTGAGCCTGAATGCCCGGGAGGAGGGGTGGGTCAACTGGTGCCTCAGGTCCGGCACGTCCACCCCTCTGACCTCATCTACGGCCACGACCACGGCCTGCCTCGGGAACTCCTCAACGAGGCATCTCCTTGAAGGAGATGCAAGAAATAGAACAAGAGTTGTCAACGATACCAGATTACATTGAGAAAATACTAGAAAACGAATATCAAAGCGATATGTTGTGATGGATATCCTAGTTATATGCACGTGAGTGGTTATTCTCTGACCAATTGCTTCATTTCTCAGGACGACCTTGCTCTAATAACATCTTGTTACGACCTGGTTCCCAGATCCCTACAGGACTCGAGACCGGCTCTCCTTGACTAATTCCAAGACCTAGTCATCCAACAAAAAATAATCAAAAGCAGGAAATAAACCACATCACACATGCAATATAAGTAAGCATAAGAAAAAAAATGAGACGTAAAGGAACAGTAGAGCTAAAAGTCTCAACAAAGTAATACATACCATCAATACAACACAGTGGAAAAGAAGACAGAAAGTAATGGGAACAATAAAATAGATGTCTATTACTCACTACAACAGTAAAAAACTAAAGAGCGGGAAAGAAACAACTACAGTTGGGCTCAGCTGGGCCCAACACCCTCTGCAACCGGAAACTCAGGCTGCTCAACTTCTGGTCCTGAACAGGGTTACAAAAAGATAGAGTCAACAAATGCTGAGTAGAGTGGTGTTTACATTATTTATGTACAAGTAAAGTAAAATAAGTAACCATGTTTTATTCTCATTTTTATTTATCTCATCTATGTATTTCTGGTTTATTTATTTCACAAAGGATCCAAGTATTTCTTGATCTTGCTTGTTCCTCGTGGGAACGATCTTGATTGCAGCCTTTTCCATGGAGTAAAAGGTACACGTGGTGCTTTCCTGATCGGGAGAGTCCCCCGCGGTAGTCCTACACCTAGTCAACCACCCTGAGGCCACTGTCGCGACGTAGCAGTGGCTACGGCACGCGTGATAAGCGCACGGGTAGCTACCCCGCACTAGCACGCGATTAGTCATTTCTGCTAGCGGGTACACCTAAAGTACAGCACGGAACAGTATAGGGCCTTTCCCTCTCAGAGTAGGGGTCTTGCCCCTCAGAATCAAATAGGGGTCTCGCCCCTTCACAGTCCACGTACCCTCGTCTGACTACCCCGGTTTGCCCAGAGGGCCTAAAAGTCTATGTAGGTTGGCTAGTCCTAACCCCTGGCCCCGTGGGGTGGCTAGCTCCCTCCTTACACTAGTAGCACACCTCAGTACTACGTACACGAGGACCAAACAGGAGTTGGTGTAGAGTGAGCAGTCCTACCCCGGGTCTCAACCCAAGGGGTGGCTGGCTCCCCCTCTACACTAAAAGGTACAGTCTCTCTCCTTGGTACCGTGTACACAAGGGCCAGCTTACTTCCCGTCTACATACCAGATTCCTTTCATACATAGGAGTCTACTCCTAATTCCCTGCAGGGTTCATGCTCATATTCACCTCATTATCAATATCTGGATCACACTATCAAATTCTCAATTTTCCATCACATACAGGCAGCTCGTGTTTTCATGTCTAGAATAGTATCTCATAATTACACTAATATCATTTCTAGCAAATTATTTTAAACATGTACTCAAGTAAACAGTATAGCTCAAAACGGGCTCATCAATTTCTACTCTAGGGTTCATTCCACATCCTAGATTTCGATCCAATTATTCCACACAAGCACATTCTTATTTAAGTATTAACAACTGAATTAAACCCTCTACCGGGTATCACGGGAGGAATGGGGGCCTACACCGCAGATCTCGTCGTCTCGGCGGGGCCCGAACATGCCACCGACTGGTAACCTGTACCTGCGACTAATTTACATCAGACAAGCTCAAAATAGTAGGTACTCAACACTAACACATAGAGAAACTCGAGTGGAAAACAACGGTACTTTGTTTGTGGAAATTCGATTCCGTTTGGGCCCTGAACGGGCTAAAAACATGGTTACTGTCCAAAATCAGATGTCTGGGACTAGTCCTAGATGCCTTAAAAGACGTCAGATCTTACCTCTCACTTCCTGTGGCTGCCTCAGACAGCTAGACTCCTCTGCAACCGTCTGAGGAGGGTTCCAGACGTCTCACCTTCCTTCCAGTCATCTGAAAGGACCGTCAGACATTTGGCGATGTGGTTAGATGTCCAAAAGTGCCTGGAAAGGCACACTGCGTGCCTTTCCAATGGCCTACACCTACGTATGAAATCGTAAACCTATTATCAGCCAGACATTCCTATGCTACGGCCTGCATGGTGGAAAGTAGCACAGGAAACATGTACCTCCGCGCGATAGTATGCTTTCAGACATTCGGCTTCAGCTCCGTACATCCTGATGCCTCTCCAGACGTCTGGTCGACGTTCCAAGCATCCGATACTAGAAAACCAATATCCAGAACTCCCCTACGCAGCTCACCCCGCTCGCGCCTCCGCCCTCAGACGACGTAGCGGCAGCTCCAAAAGTTGCAGGAGCATGAGAAGCTCCCCGCCGGCGTCCTCCTCTCTCCCACGAACTCCTCCTCGAGCTCCTGTGGCCGTCGTCCCTCTCCCTCGCTCTCCTCTCACTCCCTCGCACTCTCTCGCTCTCGCTCTTCCCCGTTCTCCCTCACCAGCTCCTTTCCTCCCTCGCCGCAGCTGCAGCAGAGACGGGAAGCTGGTGGGGCGTGGCCGAACGCAAGGAGAAGGTGGGGGTGGCGGTGGCTTGAGTGGTGGGGGGGGTGGAGTGTAGATGGGGGATTTAATTAGGAAGGATTTAGGGTTTAGGGTAAGGGGATGGAGGAGAGAGAAAGACTGCGTGTCGCCTACATGCAGAGCAAAAAGAATGTACGATATTTTTCTACTTCCAGACGTCTGGCCCTTCATCCAGACGTCCAAACAGACGTCTGACGGTGAATCCAGACATCTTAAACACCCCAAACAGGTACCAGGTCATTTCAGTTTACGCCAATTCGTCATTAGAAAATCCCATCAGTTTTGTCGGACCCTTTCCCTCTACCTCCATTACCTTGATCTTGAAGCCTTCTTCTTGATCAAGGTGGTCCACGCCACCTTTGGCATGGAACCTTCAGGTGTACCTTCGCCTCTGCCTCCTTATCGACATCTCCGTCTTCCGAGCCATGCCTTCGTGGCTATCTGCTTCAATATTTTTTATTTTTTCTTTTAAGTTTTCCTCTACTTTCCTAGTTGTATTCTTATTTACTTCTAGTTGTAATGAACTCTTTCTCATTAGCAATAAAGTTGAGATTAATTATTAGTGAAAACGTTTAGTATGTGTTGTTCTTCATTTATTGTCATATCTATCTACTCACCTCCCTTCTAACTATACAAAAATACAAATAAATGACATGGATCTATAAAAAAATAATGACAAGTGCTGGACTCATATAAATAAACTCGCTAATTTCACCTCCACTTATCGTAGTTTCATAAATTTTGTTGGTATCTAGGAACTCACGCTACGATGATTTCCTTATCAGGTTCCTTTCAACCTTGCCACTCTCCTCTTTGGAGGGGGTTGAGGTAGCCCCTTGAGCTTCTCCTAACCATTATGGTTGTTGATACATTGATAATTTTATAAATAATTCATATTTAACATTTGCTAACTTTAGTACAATTGTTTTTTAAATAAAGTTCAATTATGCAATTTCTATAAATTTTATACCTACGATGCTTGATTATGTAATTTAATTTAGATTAAAATATCAATATAAGGTTTGTAATAATTGATGTGTAGGCATTTGATTTTGCAAGGATTAAACCTATACAAGAGAATGTGAAGGATATGAACCGGCTAGATCAAAGTTGATGTGGGCACTTGAAGTTTAGATAAATTGCTAAGAATCTATATGCATGAAGATATTACTGGACAAACATAGTTGAAAGCTCAACTTTGGACAATACAAAATGATGACTACATTGCACAAGAATCTATAAGCCTCATGGACCATCCCATGATACACTTATCATCGATATATTTTAACTTGTCATCATCGAAAAATTAATTTTCATTTGTAGGTTTAAAATTAAAGATTTAGAATTTAAAGTTTATAAAAAATAATTTTACATATGAAAATTAATTTTTCATGAGTTAGGTAAATTTAGAATTTAAGATTTAAGAAACCTAAATCCTCAACATAAATGTTATATCCTGATTTTAAGGGTGAAAAAATTACTTTTTTGGGTAAAAAATTAATTTTTATAGATGAAAAATTAATTTTTATATGTAAAAAAAATCCATTGAAAAAAAAAAAAAAACTGATATATTCTATTACGTCGGAGAGTATGCTGTAACGCAAATTTCCTACTGCATCCCATCAGAAATTTAAAAACAAGTAACGAATTAAATTAAGGATTAGAGATGAACAACCTTTAACGTGGCGCTGTACGTTTCACACCGCAAGAGCCCCAGGATGCACACTCCTAACAGCGGGGTGTGGGGGCGGGGGTTGCGCGCGGGGGGCGGTGGGGGTGGTATTGAAGGTTGCAAATTCAAAAGCCGGAGGACATATAATGGAGAGGCGAATTGGACCTTAAAATACAGTACTCTTTGGACTACGAATTTGTAAAGGCCCATGACCACCCAAGAAAGAGATCAAACTAAAACAAAGTGACACGCTACCTTTTGCCTGGGACACGGTTGTTAAGGGATTTAGATGAGAGGGAATTGGAGGGATATATACGTGTACAAAGATATTATCATTTTTGTTGAACCTTGCTACTTGATTACGATACAAGTTGAAAATCATTCTTCCAAGGACTTCGAGATGGGATCCCAGACACTTTAAGTTTGCAATTTAAATTTGTGCTAATAGAATAAAGATGGAGTTGAGTTAGGAGTAGAACCACACAGAACAACTAATCTAAGCAATTGAGTTTCTTGAGTTCCTTTTTTGTTAATGGGATTTCATTACTCCGAAATCGTTACATCGGGGGCAAATGTTTACAGACACTATAAAGAGGCAAATAAGCACTTGCTGACAAGCTTTACATCAAATATTTAGTGCATTAAGACATACAGCAATAAGAAAAGCATGGGAATGCAGCAACGTAGATGGAATCCGTTAGGTTACAAGTCAGTTGATTATGACAGAGAAGATCCAAATTTAAATTTTGACCCTGCATTATTAGGAGGTTACAATCATCAGACCGTCAAATTCTCCCATGTTACCTAGGAAAGGTTCTGGGTCATTAAAAAAACACTACTTACATGGAAGTAAATCCCTTTATAACAGAGGTTCAAACAATACAAGGAAAAAGACAGATACCACTAAAAATCGGGAAACGAGTAGATGATTAGGACCGGCATCTTAACATGGGGAGGCTCCAGTATAGACTTTACGTACCAGGAGTAATTAATACGATTCTGCATCCAACCGCAAACATACATGCGTAGAAGATAACTAAAACATCTATAAAATCTTATGATATGTAACGTTATTTAAATTTTTTTTTTCAAATAGATGTAAGAGATGGAAAATATTGCCTCCAGCAGAAAGTGGATTTCCCCAATCATGGGCTTGGAAAAGGCGGGAATAGATTCCCAAAGACACGGGCCTACAGAAAGAAGCAAAATATCGGTTTAAAATACAGAGGAGGAAAAAGAGAGAGAGAGAGGAAAAAAAAAGGGATAACCATAGTCGAGAATAATGTAGTTTGGCCATGCTAAACCGTAAGCAACATCATTGGCTCATGTAACCTTGAATGCTTCGGGCGTGTCTGATGGAAGAAAAATTTGAAAAGGGTGACAGAGGGAAGCCGTGGCAAGTTTCATTTTTCCTACCTTTCCTATGAATGAAAAGCGAGCTATAGAAAAGCTTTAGAATTGTAAAGAAATTAAGAGCATGCCTCCGAACGAAGAAATGCATGCTTTCTTTTCCTCGCAGGATTCTTGAACACATCTCATTCCATATAAATGAGTAGAATTATAGTACAGCTGATGAGCACTCCTTTCCTCTAAAGAGGAGGTTCAAGATTTGAATATCACCCGTGGCAATTGGAAAAGGAATTTTACTAATTACAAGATGCACTAGAATTGGAGTCAATCACATGGTCGATCAAAATGTAAAATCGGTCGATCAATGAATTTGATTGTTTTGGTTTATCAATGAACTTAATTGGTCAATCAATTGTTGTATTTCCATAAAACAGGAATTTCCCTAAACATCTGGTTGTGGGCTCTATATAAGGGCTACAAGGAGGGTTCTCATTCGACACACAAAAAGAGTAGAAAAGATCTCTCTATTCTCTCCCCCTCTCTCGTTCTTATCTCTCTTTCTTGGTGCATTAGTTTGACGTGAGATTGGTAAAAAAATCTCCAATCACTTTTATCGATCTTGTATAAGGAAATTAAGAGATCCACGATAAGTTTTTGGTTGATCAAACTATTAAATCGATAGATCAATCAGGAATTTGGTTGGAAATCAAATTACTGTAATTCCCTACTTGGAGGGGGTGAGATATGCGTGACGTAATATAAAATGCGGAATTAAAAAAATGACAATATCACAAAAATAAGCAATCACACAATTACACAAGTATTTTTAGGTGGAAACTCAAACCGGGTGAAAATCACCACCTAACCCTCTCGAGTTAGGATTTCCCGATCGATCTAGTCGATCAAATCCATTATACGAACTACTTAAATGAGGGTGGTTCAACTTCTATTACAACCACACTACGAGTACGAGGGTAGCGTTTCTCAACTCCTTTTCACAAGGAGGATTTTGTCTCACGAAAGAGACGGGAATTCGCAACGCGAATACCCAACCAATAATAAAGAACAATTACAACACAACCTATAGAGCCAACAAAGAATAACCTAGCTACTATAGGTAAAGAAACTTTCCATTCCTTGGAAGTGCGTCAACGTGACAACGCGGGTGCGTGAACCATGCTTTGGTACAACGACGCTCTCGTAAACGTGGAGGGAGAGCGGGTGCACAACTCAGATAAAGCTCTCTGGATGTAGAACTAGGCTTGGAGAGCTAGAGCTTTCTTCTCAAGATTAAAAGACACAAATTTATATGAAAGTGTGTTGCTTGGTGTGTCTTGGTGTATCTTACAAGCCAAGAGGTCCTCCGCTTTTTATAGAGGGCCTAGGAAGGCTTTGGAAGGCCTTGGAAGGCTTCCATAGCCATTGGGTTGAACCTAAGGCAAAACAGGTCGTAATCAGAATCAACAATAATTCTAGCAGGGTCATCAGACGTATAGTCCTTGCATTAGACGTCTGGAAAACCTGTTTATGACATCTGGGAACTAAGTCAGACGTCTTATTCTAAGCAGGTTTCCTTCCTGACTTGAATTAGACCTAAACAGGGTTCTAGTGTATGGCCATCAGACGACATATAGGATGTCTGACACTAGGTCTGGACATCTGGAAACCTATTTGTTATGTGGAATTGGATTCCCAAGGAAGGTAACAGCTAGAAAATCTCTTAAAGGAGATTTTGGGTCAGTCGAGGCAAAACGATCACATATCAAACGTCTAGGGTCCTTTACGAACATCTGATATAAGGATAACGGTCATTTTCCTCAACGTTTACTTAGGCAGCTAACGTTCCACTAATTGGATGTTTGGCAAAGGCATCAGACGTCTCCTAAGATGTCTGGACTAAGGTCTGGACGACTGATTCTAACAGACAGAACCTATTAAGTCCAGCCTAGATGTTTTGGACGTCTGATCAAACAGTCAGACGCCTTAAAAGTCACTATCAGACGTCTGATTTCCAGATTGGACGTCTGATAAGGCTGTCTGAATCCTATTTTGGTTTTTCTAAGTTATCTACAGAAAACTTAAGTATCCTAGGGTTTGTGCAAATGTTCCTAGGACTACTGTAAGGGTTCTTTGAGGCTCTTTAACAAATATTCTAAGAAATAAAAGAGCAAGAATAAAAGGACAAAAGTACATAGAGTCCTTCCATCTTCAAGCTTTCGCTCCTCGCGAAGCTCCTCTAATCCGCCATGGATACAAACTCGAACTCCGTCTAAACACCTGTCTCCATTTATAATTTAACCTGAAAACTAGGACTCAAAAGCAAATGTTAAAAGACACGTATTTTGTTATCATCAAAATAAACGGTCGTAGTGCTCTAGCACCAACAATCTCCCCCTTTTTGATGATAACAAAACCATAAATAATAATGCATAAACATTCTTCCCCTTTTTACATTATCAAAAAGGTGCTATGATTTCAATTCTCCTAAACTCCTCCTTAAAACATGCTCTTCTAATTTTTGGGTTAAATTTCTTTTAATCAAGAGTAATGTTTTTATCCTTTTTGTAATAACAAGATAGCTATATATTTTTCTCCCCCTTTCTAAAGGAAATATAGCTAACTTATTTTTGAAACTCCCCCTTAAAGATTGACAGGTAGCTTATTAAATTTAACTCCCCCTATCTATATGCTAATGATAAAAAGGATAGGGTTAGAGATTACCTCACCTACCATGACCAATAGAATGGCCCAAATGGAGGTGGTGGATGCCATATCGGATGAGGTTCCCATTCGTAGCTTGGAGGTCCGGGCATTGACGCTGGTCTCCAATTGGGCGGTCAACGTGCGATGGGTCGGTCGATTATTCGTCGTCTCGTTGGTCTCCTCTTTTCCTTCCTCCTTGGTCTATTTCTTAGTCCTCCCAATTTGAGTTGACCGTTCTAAGCTTGTAGGTCCAGTCCTTTACATTGATTTCTTCTTTGAAACATACAAAACAGGATTCCAATTCTTTCTTCGGTATCCAAGTGCGGTTGGATCCGGATCTGTTAGTAGGTCTCATTGACGGAGATCCTTTCTCAATCTTAGGACTATGCAAATTTTCTAGTTTGTTGATTAATTTGTTAGAATTTTCCCTAAAATATGCGATTTCTTTTTCTATAATATGCATCTTAGTCTTTAAATAAGAAATTTCTAATTTTAGACTAATATTTTCCTCAATCAATTTAGTATTTTCATTGATTAAATCTTTATTTTCTAATAAGAAGTTATTATCCTTAGGACTAGCTTCTAGATCCTTGAGTTTTATTTCTAATATTTCATTTTCACTTTTAAGAAAACTAAGATTCCTTTTAATATTTTTATTTTCTACCTTAAGTAATTTACTAAGCTCAAATAATTCATCAAAAGCATCTTGTAAATCGGAATTTATCTCATTGTCGGAGTCACTTTTGTTGTCACCTGCTGCTCCTATGAAACTCATGCAGGCGGTTTCATTCTTCTTTTTGGGACTTTCTTCTTCTTTCTCCGAGCTCAAGTCGTCCCAAGTCACTTGGAACGCCTTCTTCTTGTACTTCTTGAGAAGAGGGCACTCGGGTCATAGATGTCCTTTTTCGTTGTAGTGGTAGCAACATCTCGAGCTCTCCTTTTCCTTCTCCTTTTCTTTCCTTGATTCCCTATAATACTTGAAAAACTTTTTAAGTAAAAATTTGAAGTCCTCGTCATCGGAACTTACCTCACTATCCGATTCGGCTTTGAAGGCGAGGGTTTTCTTTAGCTTTGACTCCGATGTATCCTTCTTCTTTTGCTTTAGCTTCGTCTCGTAGGCCATCAGATTTCTTAAGAGATCCTCTGTTACGACCCGATTCCCGAATCCCTACGAGACACGAGAATCAGATCGACTTGACTGATCCCAAGACCCAGTCGTCCAACGAAAAAGTAACCAAAAGAGCAGTAAAATAACCCACATTCACCATGTATATAACTAGTAGTAACAAAATACATCAGTAAAGAAAAGAACTACTACAGTATACACCACCACAACGGTAAAGAAAATAAACAGGTACATAAACATGATATTTACAATAAAAGAGTACAGTGGTAACAGAAACTACTCACTACCACAGAAGGAAAGGTATAGTGGGTATTACACAAGTAAAAACTACTGGGCTCTACTAAGCCCAGCACCCTCTGCAGCCGCCGGCTCTAGCTACTCAACACCTGGTCCTGAAAAGGTGACACGTCAGCGAAATGCTGAGTAGAGTGGCAAACAAAACCTAAGAAAACAGTAAGGTGGACAGTAGCTGTTATATTTTTAATCTCTTTTTTTATTTTCCGTTTACTCGTTATTGAGTTATTCCTCATATCTTTCTCTTGATCTCGAATGTTCCTCGTGGGAATGATCTTGATTGCAGTCTTTTCCGAAAAGTAGAAGTAACACGTGGTGCTCTCCTAGCCGGGAGAGTCCCCCGTGGTGGTCCTACCCTCAGTCAACCACCCCAAGGTCACTGACAGACGTAACGGTGACTACGGCACGCACGATAAACACATGGGTAGCTACCCCGCACTGGCACACGGTCGGTCGTTTCCGTTAACGGATGCGGCCCAAAGCACAGCACAGAACCAGTATAGGGCAAAGCCCTCTCAGTAACAGGGGTCCAGCCCCTCCACAGTCCGCGTACCCTTGCCTGACTACCCTGGTTTGCCCAGTGGGCCTAGGCCTAACAAGTCGGTGTAGGAAGGCTAACAGAACCCCAGGCCCCGTGGGGTGGCTAGCTCTCCCCCTACACTAGCAGCTCTCCCCGGTATGGTGTACGCGAGGGCCAGAAAGTCAATGCAAAGTGGCCAAACCCACCCCGGTCTCAACCTGAGGGCGGCAAGCTCCCTTCTACACTAGGAGGTAATATGTGCTCTCCTTTGGTACCACGTACCCAACACACTTTCCCATTTTACTTTTTCAATCCTATTCCATTTATTTTCAGGAGTTCTACTCCTAATTTTCCGTAGGGTTAGTGTTCATGTTTCCTCAGGTCAAGCCATTTTAAGTTTCATCAATTCAGTTTTATTGTCATATAGCCCGTGTATACATTCATATATAAGCAGCTGTTATCTAATTATAAGCAATTATCATTTTTCTTTATACTTTTCCAAGACTGCAATTCATCCATTCACGACATTCATTTCGGTGTTTCTGTTCCTAAGATTCATGTCACACCCTAGGATCTATCATTCAATCTGGTTTTCCAGTCCTAGGATTCATGCCATACCCTAGGATCTATCATTCAATCTGGTTTTCCAGTCCTAGGATTCATGCCATACCCTAGGATCTATAATTCAATCTAGTTTTCCAGTCCTAGGATTCATGCAATACCTTAGAATTTATTAATTATTTAACAAGTGCATAATTTTTTGATAAACAATTAAAGGGAGCCACTCTACCCGCAAAGCCGGGAGTACTGGGGGTGTGATCGGTAAGCCCGCGCGCCTCCGCAACTCCCAGAGCCACAACGAAATGGGGTCCTAACACAATTACAAGGAACTACTCAGAACAGGATACAATTTCTATAAATAGGTAGAGCAACTAAATATGAGAAGAACGAAACTTGAAACGCGGAAAACGAACATCGAACAGACCCTAAACGGGCCAAAAATGACAAGTCTGCCCAAAATCAGACGTCTGGAACATTTTCCAGACGTCTTAAACGATGGCTCAGGTCATACCTTGCTCCTGTGCGGTCCTTCAGACGTCCAGAATCCTGCTGAACTGTTTGGACTTAGTTTCCAGATGTCCAACTGTCACTTCAGACGTCTGGAGACCCTCTCTGTCGTCTGGCGCTGTGCCCAGACGTCTGATCTGTGTGGGAGGGCGTGCCCTTGCACCTTCCCGAACGAGACCTGCACGCACACGCGATCGTCCTCAACACGAAATGAGGAAGAACTCCTTGGCGGGACGGCTGCATGGCTGTACACGCGAGAAAAGAAGGGGAGAAAAAATATCATACCTTTCAGACGTCTGGACCTTCCTCCAGACGTCCCCTGCGTCGTCTGGACGTATGTCTAAACATCTGATTCTAGAAAATTTTCCCAGAATCAGGACCTCCTAGCCCTCCGCCTGCAGTGCACAGCCGTGCTGCGCCGCGCTCGCCTACTGCCTGAGCTGCAGCAACTCCTCCCCAACACCACGCTTCCGCTGCGCACCCGCCGGTCGGCCCTGGCTGCTCCGGCAAGCTCGCACCCTCGCGATCTAGCTCTCTCCCTCTCGCAGCAGCCCCCCCTCCCTACGCACTCACAACAGCAGCTGCCGCTGCCCTCGCCCGCTCACTCTCTCGCTGACAGGAAGAAGAAGAAGGCGGTGGAGTGAGGGTGAGGGAGAGGAGAGGGGGTATTTGAAGGCTACCGTGGGGAGAGAGAGAGAGAAAAAGGTGGTTGCTGATGGCAAAAGTACGTGGTTTGTTAATTAGGTCGTTGTAACGCGTAAATCCGCTTTCGCTCTTAAATTTATATTCCTAGATAGGGGAGTATCTAGGGTCGTCCAAGGAGGTCAAATGTTTGCAAAATTGTGATTCTCTTGCTTGGAATACAATCTCAACTTTCTTTTTGGTATTTTTCAATATATCATTTTTTTTTGTTTTTGAATTAAGACAACATGCGAATTGGTGGCAGGAAGGTGATTTACACTTCAATTTAAATACTACTTCTAAGTGGCAAGTAGAGCCTCTCCCTAACCTCACTCTAGGCAAGTGAAGGCCTAGAATAATTAGGGAGAGGGAGTGAGGAATGCTAAAAACAAGCAAATAGAAATGCAAAATAGAAAACTGCAAAGAAGGTAACTAGATAAATGAAAAGTGTTTTACAAAAAAGGCCTAGTAGAGGAATGCTTCTACTACTAGAAAAATTAAAATAAAGAAAAGCAAACACAAATCCTCTAGAAAGATGGTGAAGAAGAGGGCTTCTTGCTCCAAGTTTGGTAGCTCCCAAGCTTGAAAAGAATCCTTCAACTCCTTCTTTGCTGTGCTCCGCCAAGGTGATGTCCTCCAAGGCAAGCCCAAAGGGGGCGTGCCCTAAGCTTCTCTCCAAGGGTGGACGTCCACCCTAGGTCCTTCTCCCTTGCCTGGCCATCCTCCTTGAAGTGGAAGAGTCCCCCTCCTTGGCGTGGCCCAAGTTGAAGAGAGTGGGGAGAAGAAGGCACCAAAAGGGCTGGTGATGTGCCCCTTTAATCTCCTTCTCTACTCCTTCTCCTTGGGCATAGGTATGGGTGGATGTAGGTAGAAAAATACACTAATGGAGGATGCCCCAAAATGGTGGTAGGTGGTGGGTTTTTATAGAATAGGAAGGGGGCTAAGGTGTCCCTTGGAATGGAGGGCCAAGATGGAATGTTGGAGGTGGTTAAGGATCCAATGGCCAAGGGTGTTTGGCGCCACCTTAAGAGGAACCAAGGGGGTAGTTATGGGGGTTGACACCCCTTGATATTGGTGCCAAAATGGCTTCTAGAAGAGGGTCTAAGTTGGTGCCAAGAAGGATTCTAGAAGGAAGGTTAGGTGGATGGCTAGGATGGCTTATGTGGGTAGGTGTAGGGTGGATTAAGGGCTGAAAGTTGGCGCCAATATAGAGGTGGTTAGGGGTAGTTTTTGGCGCCAACTTTAGGTGTCTTTTGGTGGAGATAATGGGGTGAAGGGATAGCTAGGAGGTGGCGCCAACTTGAGTAGGGTAGCTAGCTTAGGTAGGCTTAAGTTGGTGGAGCTAGCTAGGGTTGACTTTGAAGGTAATGGATGGCCAAGGAGCTGGTTGTTAGCTAAGCTAAGCTAAGCTAAGCTAAGCTAGCTTAGCTAATGGAGGAGTAGAGGAGAAGGTGTTGGAGCTAGGGTTTGGAGGGAGGAGCTGAGGAGAAGTCTAGAGCTGGAGCTGGAGCTGGAGCTGGCTGCTGCTGAAGAGGCTAGCATGGGGCTACTCTAGCTGCTTAGCTTGCTAGTTCTTTGCTAGTTGCTGAGCCAAGCTAAAGTGAGCTAGCTTCTACTAAAATGAGCTGAGGTGAGCTAGGTCTGGTGCTCCCGAGGATAATCAAGCTGGTTGAGGCAGCTAAGGTAGCTTAGCTCAACTGAGTTGAGCTAAGCTGAGTCCCCAGGAGCTGGACTTGAGCTTCCTAAGCTGAGATGAATTCTTCTTCAGCTGGCTGGAGTTGAGTGGAGCTGGATGTAGCTGGATCTGAGCTGGGGTGAACTCCTGTCAACTCAGTTGAGCTAGCTAGAGCTCCTTGTGGACTAGTGGGAGCTGAGATGAGCTAGACTTAGCTAAGTTGAGTTGGATCTGAGCTGACTTGAGCTAGGGTGAGCTAAGATGAACTCTCTTGAGCTACCATTCAGCTGAGATTAGTTGAATGGAGCTGGGATGAGCTAACCCTAGTTCAAGTGAGCTAGGTTCCAGCTGCAGTGAGCTAGATCAAGCTGAGGTGAGCTGGATCAAGCTGAGTTCCAGCTAGTCTGCGCTTCTCCTTCACCATTTGCCTTCTTGAGTGCTAGGGTTTTAGGGATCTGTGCATCTGTACATCCCTAACACTCACAAAAATACATTAAAAAGACAATAAAAAATGCAAAGCATGCCTAACCTAATTTATGCCTAAATGCAGCCCACAAACCCATTTACGGAGTAAAATCCTAAGAGCTAGGTTTATTTTAATGCATAAGAATGATGATAAACTGGCGTTTATCACACCCCCATACTTATGTTTTGCTAGTCTCTTAGCAAAACTTCAATTTTTTTGGAAAACGAAATTTTTTGGGAAATCTAATTTTTTTAACTTTTGATGGGAAAAAGAGATTAAGGGGCCTTAGTAGATTAAAACACAGGAGGTATGGGATTTTTTAAAGATAAACATCAGGATTTATTTTTGGATTCAACTATTAGACAGAACGGGATCAATATATCCTCCAAAAAATTCACAAATTAACCCCTTGTTAATTCAGATGACTTGAAATGTTTGTTTTTAGGATTTTTCTGGCTCATGAATCTGATTCGCAACTTGCAAAATCCTTTAAAACCTTGTGTCTGTGCTTGTGAAAAGCCAACAATTATAAGGGCGTGTTAATTAATTTAATTTAATTTAATTTAGTTTTTTTTTTTTGCCCCATGCTTATTTTTAGCTTAGTCTTACAACAGATGTGTCGGGATCATCATTCCCGTTACCATTCCTCGAGGGGGCTCTGGCACCAGTACTTCGGGATAGCACTGTCCATGACACCACCCAGGAGCTGACAACCCCAAAACACGATGCGGTGAAAAGAGGCGCTTCAAGCAAACTCAAGCTCTTGCTCCGACACTATAGGTAGAGCACCGTCCAAGAGACTTGAGCTGATAAAATGCGCTTTAATGCTCCATCTAAAGATATGAAATATAGATATAGAGTAGCGCCGAGGCTGTAACATGTTGACATCGCATCCTCAAAGGAGGTATTTTCCTTCTTCTCGACGGTGGAAACTCAAACCAATGATTTGCTTCAGACTTTTACTAAATCCAAACAAGGGAGTTTTTCAAATTTTTAGTTGTTTTTAAGTGTTGGCTTGTGTGTGAAAATTGACACAAGAAGTTTCTCGAGACACGCAAGTTTTTGAATCAGAAACTAAGTCAAATACTTTCCATATTACAAAATAGGATCAAGTCACCTGAACTATCATGAGTTCAGGTGGAATTTTAGAGAAGGATATCTGATCTAGTCTAAAATAGACCCTGGAATTCTAATGATCAGATCCATGTCCTCATCCTTAGTTTGTTAAAGATTAAATCCCATTGTACCAAAAGTGAATTTTTCGACCTTAGTCCCAATTTCAAAATTTTTCCTCAAAAACTTTTCAACATTTTTATTTTTTTGGGTATGCAAGCAGGAAATAAATTAAAGAAAATTGCATGTTTTTAGGTTTTGAACATCCTAAATCGATCGTAAAAATTTAAAACACCCCCCCATGCTTACGATATGCCATGTTCTCATGCATTAGGAGGGAAAAAGGATCACCTTAGTGAAGAACGGTTGGGTTTAGGATGAACAAAACCTGGAAAAAGAAGAAAAAAAGGAAAGCAAGAAAAAATGATGGGTTACCTCCCATCCAGTGCTATCTTTTACGTCATTCAGCCGGGCATGAAGGTATGCACGGAAGACGTAAAATCATGTAGATAATTGGACACTTGAATGCCTGCAAAAAAGGTGTCTTCTTCTAGATCCCTAGAAAATTAATTAGAAATAATATTGGGATCAAAGTTGGATGGAAAATGATAAGTGTAGCCCGAGTTTGGCTATGGTTTTAAATCAGGTTGGGTGCCAAACTCGGGTGGGGTTGGTGGCAGGTCCGTAAGAAAGGGGTCGGGGAAGGAATGGTGAGCATTGGGGGAAGTTAGTGTGGAAAAATTAGGTGCGTGAATAGTGGGTGGGTTAGGGGGTATCAGGAATAAATTTGGGGTCAAGACAAGTTTCACAGATTTCGCCGACCACTAATTCTGAATCAGAGTCCTCAAAAAAATTATTGTCGGTAAGGGTATCTATTAACATTGTCTCCTCCACCATATTGGAAATTTCAGTATTTGAGTCCTCAAAGAAGTTATCATCATGGAATCTCCTGGAGGATTTGAAAATATCTAAAGTGAGAGTTTGGCCTGCACAAGTGATATCCATTTTTCCTGTGTGGCAATTGATATTTGCCTTTGCAGTGGCCAAAAAAGGGCGTCCAAGGATTATTGGGGAGTCCAGTATTGATTCAGGTGCCTCAATGTCAAGAACCAGAAAGTCTACAGGGAAGACACAATTCTGGACCTTGACTAAAACATCCTAGATAATCCCACGAGGTTTGATTGTAGATCGGTCGGCTAATTGCAGGGTAACCTCGACGGGTTTTAATTCACCGATCTGAAATTCTTCGAATAAACTTGTGGGAATAATATTAACTGAGGCACCAAGATCAAGGAGGGCGCGATTAAATGTAGTGTCATCAATAATTACAGAAATTAAAGGTGCCCCCGGATCTTTCATCTTAGGAGGCAGCTTACTCTGTATGACAGAGCTTACTGTCTCCGAAAGATGCACCTGTCCTAGATTTTTAGCCTGCCTTTTAGGAGTACAAATCTCCTTCAAAAATTTAGCATAGGCAGGTATATATTTGATGGCATTTAGGAGATGAATATTGATATGAACTTGCCCAAATAGCTCCATGAGTTCTCTGTAGTGGGCTCAGATTTCTTTTTTTTGTTGGTGGTGGGGTAGAGAGCTTGTGGGAAAGGGACATGAATCTTGTCTTGAGATTTTTGTATTTCTTTTTCTTCCTGATGGGGAGGTGGGGAGTCAATTTGCACAGGTATTTCACCAGGTTGGTGTGACGGCCCGAGGTCAGTGGTGGTTTTCCCACTCCTCAAAGTTACTGCATGTGCAGTCGGATTATTAATTGGAGGAGGTGGGGGGGTCTGTGATTGCTGAAACCTGGGAGGTTGCTGAGGTGGTGGATTAGGAGGAGGCTGATTCGGATAGTATGAAGTTCTACCTGTATAATGGTTTCCTTGGTGATTAGGGTTGGGCATGGGTTGGGACGGAAGATGTCCTGCAGGTCTTTGCATGGGAGTAACCCTAATCTGATTGTTCAGATTTGTGATGGTGCGGGTTACTTCCGTCATTTTTGTTTGCATATCCTGCAAGGTTTGCATCATCTGGCATTGATGTCTTGTTGGGATGGCCCAGGATGGAAGTTTGGATTCGACCCATACCCGTTAAAATGACGTGGTTGGGAGGAAATTTGATTATTCTAGGAGTAGTTCGGGTAATTTTTCCAATTGGAAGAATTTTTAAAGGGCTCCTGGATGGCAGAAATATTTTGAGTGGGGTTAAGATCTGGATAGTTGTAATTCCCAAGTGAATCATGGGAAACCTCAGAATAATCAGCAGGAGTAGAGTTGAGATTGTGCAAATTTTCTCTTCGTGGAAAGTTAGGTTGGGTTAGATGTGGGTGTGGAGCTTGAGTTGATGTGGCTAGTCTTTCCTCAATTTTCTTTTGATTAATATGCATCTGGTCGAGTTTTTGAGCGATCAATTGAAGATCGTCTTGGGTGACACGGATAGATTGAGTGCCTATTTCATGAACACCGAACTGCGGGTTTTGGGTTCTGCAAATGTGTTCATGGAAGCTTGATTAAATGAGTTTTCACTCATTTCTTCGAACAGGTCATAGGCACTTTCTGCATCTTTATTTAAGAAGTTGCCGCCACACAAGGCGTCGACAAAATGTCGGATTTGATCTTCTAATCCATGATAGAAGATTTGCATGAGCTTCCATAAAGGAATCTCGTGGTGCGGACAACTTCTTAAAAGATCTTGAAATCTTTCCCAAGAATCATGAAAAGTCTCACTAGATTTTTGATGAAAGGTCGTAATAGATCTTCGCAAGGAATTTGTACGACCTATGGGAAAGAATTTCTTGAGGAAGGCACTCTTGAGCTGAGGCCAAGTTGTGATGGGTAGGCCAATGGTCCTAAACCAATAAGCGGCCTTATCTTTAAGAGATAATGGAAAAAACCGCATCAGCCATATGTCTTCTTGCACATTTCGGGAACGGGTTGTCTGTGCAAGAAGAGTTAGCTCTTCAAGGTGGCTGAAAGGGTCTTCCCTAGGAAGGCCATGAAAGTGTTTAATTAGGTTCAGGACTGCAGGCTTGATCTCAAAGTCCCCCTCCGGTATGACCACCCCTGGTCGTTCCTCATAATAAGACGGATCATAGAAATCTTTTAGAGGAACAACAGGCTGCTGATGGGGTGGTGGGTTTGGCATTGGATTGGCTAGGTTTTGGATGTTCCTAGTCAATGTTTGTTGATTGGAATTTAATTTATTAATCTGATCGGCCATCAATTTTAAAAGATCAGGTAGGGGGTCTTGATGTTGTGTGTGGGGCAACTCAAGATTAGGGAGCTCCAAGTGTGGGAAGTTAATGGTGGGTGGGTTTTGGGTGGAAGGGTTAGAATTAGGGTTAGTGGTGGGGTTAGATGTGGAAGTGGAAGGGTCAGTGGACCTATTTTATTGTGTTTCCATTTTTTTAGGAGAAGAAGACAGAAAAAGTGGTCTTTTTGCGTGGGGAGCGAAATCAAATGGTCCTTCCAAGTGCGGATTTTGAGACCGTCGCCCGTGCATAAAATGGAAGAACGGGAGGGGAGGAGAAGAGAAAGAGATGAGAGAAAGTGTGCAATTCAAACAAATAAAACTAGACCTAACTTAAATGTGACTCCCTAATAATAACCTAAGACTTGGTCTATATAGGAAATAAGTAGTCAATAGTGAATACCCGTTCTATCAACAAATTTAGCCAAGTTGCTTAAGGGGAGGTTTGGGCCCAAACGTTTCCCAGGGAAAACCCCAGGTGCTTGTACAAACCCACGCCTGGTCGTTTGACACGGCCCCTCAGCCTGAACACCAGATATAGATGACAGAATTGGTACTAACTAAAGAAAACTTAAGACCTATATAGCAAGCCTAAGTTGATAAAGCCTTAGGGGTCAAGTTGCTATAAATTTTAATTAGGTCTAGGATGCTATAGTGCACACGGAATGTGGAGGGCGTACATTGGGATGTTGCCCTGCTATTTTGATTTTTTTGTGTGTGTGCAGGAATTGGAGAGTGGCTCCAATGAAAATCAAGTTGTCACATAATTTTCTTATATTTATGTCTTTTAGGATTTAATTTAATTAAATGTGTTTTAGGGTTTTTCTCTTTAAATTTTCAAACAAGTTTGAAATCTCACAATCAAAGGAAAGACAAGTTATATTGGTGATGGTTAATTTCCTTTAATGTGAGTCTCTAAAAAGAAAGAAAGAAGCCCTAAACCAATTACCCCTAAGACAGAAAATTACTACCAATGGATTGATTTTTGGCTTTCTGAATTAAGTAGTGGTCCAAACAAGTGAAACAACACCACTACTTTGAATAAAATCAAACAAGGATTCCAAAAAAATTTTTTGTAAGATTTTAGGAATTTGTTTGACAATTTTTTTGAATTTTTAATTGTACTGGTGTCAAAGTCCAGAAATGATACCTGTGGGTATTTTGGACTTTTCAGTATTACCACTGACCTCAGAAAATTTTTATGATCTTATATGATGTGTGAAATTTCACAAGGATTCCAGCAAGTTAAATTTTACAAAAATTGGATGAGTATAAAAATTCTAAAAATTCACGGACAGTAGCAAAATAGGAAGATTAGAGGGTGTGACCCCTCTGCAGTCCACGAATTTTAAAAAATTAAGTACAGATCCAATTGTTCTGAAATTTGGAACAGATGTTCCTAACGTAGTTGGGAATCACTATATGAAATTTTATGAATTTAGGAGGCCTGTGGTGTTAGGAATCAATTTTTGAAGTCTAGACAGAAATCTGGACCCGAAAAATAGAACACCAATACTTGCAATGGAGTGGTGTTAAAGAAGCATTCAAGCAAACAATGGATTTTATATGAACACCACTCCACTTAATTAATTTGTTTGGGGTCCTGAAAGCCAAGTTTAATATGTTTTTGGTAGTTTTAATTAATTACGTGACCAGAAGGAGGAACCAACCTGAATTTCGCGGGAAGAAGAGGAACTTTAAGCTCTCGCTTCCAGATTCCTGCCTTCCCACTGTAGTTCCTGCACACACAAAAGAAAGAAAAAGAAGGGGATGAGATCCACTTCAAGCAAGAGAAAATTAATTAATGCAAAGGCGTGCCTGCCCGGCAACGGCGCCAAAAAGTGATAGCGATTTTACGCGGTTTGTTAATTACGTCGTTGTAACGTGCAAAATCGATCAACTCTTAAATTTATATTCCTAGATAGGGGAGTATCTAGGGTCGTCCAAGGAGGCTAAATGTTTGCAAAATTGTGATTCTCTTGCTTGGAATACAATCTCAACTTTCTTTTGGTATTTTTCAATATATCATTTTTTTTATTTTTGAATTAAGACAACATGCGAAATGGTGGCGGGAAGGTGATTTACACTTCAATTTAAATACTACTTCTAAGTGGCAAGTAGAGCCTCTCCCTAAGCTCACTCTAGGCAAGTGGAGGCCTAGAATAATTAGGGAGAGGGAGTGAGGAATGCTAAAAATAAGCAAATAGAAATGCAAAATAGAAAATTGCAAAGAAGGCAACTAGATAAATGAAAAGTGTTTTACAAAAAAGGCCTAGTAGAGGAATGCTTCTACTACTAGAAAAATTAAAATAAAGAAAAGCAAACACAAATCCTCTAGATAAATGGTGAAGAAGAGGGCTTCTTGCTCCAAGTTTGGTAGTTCCCAAGCTTGAAAAGAATCCTTCAACTCCTTTGCTGTGCTCCGCCAAGGTGATGTCCTCCAAGGCAAGCCCAAAGGGGGCGTGCCCTAAGCTTCTCTCCAAGGGTGGACGTCCACCCCAGGTCCTTCTCCCTTGCCTGGCCATCCTCCTTGAAGTGGAAGAGTCCTCCTCCTTGGCATGGCCCAAGTTGAAGAGAGTAGGGAGAAGAAGGCACCAAAAGGGCTGATGATGTGCCCCTTTAATCTCCTTCTCTGCTCCTTCTCCTTGGCCATAGGTATAGGTGGATGTAGGTAGAAAAATACACTAATGGAGGATGCCCGAAAATGGTGGTTGGTGGTGGGTTTTTATAGAATAGGAAGGGGGCTAAGGTGTCCCTTGGAATGGAGTGCCAAGATGGAATGATAGAGGTGGTTAAGGATCCAATGGCCAAGGGTGTTTGGCGCCACCTTAAGAGGCACCAAGGGGGTAGTTATGGGGGTTGACACCCCTTGATATTGGCGCCAATGGCTTCTAGAAGAGGGTCTAAGTTGGCGCCAAGAAGGATTCTAGAAGGGGGGTTAGGTGGATGGCTAGGATGGCTTATGTGGGTAGGTGTAGGGTGGATTAAGGGCTGAAAGTTGGCGCCAATATAGAGGTGGTTAGGGGTAGTTTTTGGCGCCAACTTTAGGTGTCTTTTGGTGGAGATAATGGGGTGAAGGGATAGCTAGGAGGTGGCGCCAACTTGAGTAGGGAAGCTAGCTTAGGTAGGCTTAAGTTGGTGGAGCTAGCTAGGGTTGACTTTGAAGGTAATGGATGGCCAAGGAGCTGGTTGTTAGCTAAGCTAAGCTAAGCTAAGCTAAGCTAGCTTAGCTAATGGAGGAGTAGAGGAGAAGGTGTTGGAGCTAGGGTTTGGAGGGAGGAGCTGAGGAGGAGAAGTCTGGAGCTGGAGCTGGAGCTGGCTGCTGCTGAAGAGGCTGGCATGGGGCTACTCTAGCTGGCTTAGCTTGCTAGTTCTTTGCTAGTTGCTAAGCCAAGCTAAAGTGAGCTAGCTTCTACCAAAATGAGCTGAGGTGAGCTAGGTCTGGTGCTCCCGAGGATAATCAAGCTGGTTGAGGCAGCTAAGGTAGCTTAGCTCAACTGAGTTGAGCTAAGCTGAGCCCCCGGGAGCTGGACTTGAGCTTCCTGAGCTGAGATGAATTCTTCTTCAGCTGGCTGGAGTTGAGTGGAGCTGGATGTTGCTGGATCTGTGCTGGGGTGAACTCCTGTCAACTCAGCTGAGCTAGCTAGAGCTCCTTGTGGACTAGTGGGAGCTGAGATGAGCTAGACTCAACTAAGTTGAGCTGGATCTGAGCTGACTTGGGCTAGGGTGAGCTAAGATGAACTCTCTTGAGCTGCCATTCAGCTGAGATTAGTTGAATGGAGCTGGGATGAGCTAACCCTAGTTCAAGTGAGCTAGGTTCCAGCTGCAGTGAGCTGGATCAAGCTGAGGTGAGCTGGATCAGGCTGAGTTCCAGCTAGTCTGGGCTTCTCCTTCACCATTTGCCTTCTTGAGTGCTAGGGTTTTAGGGATCTGTGCATCTGTACATCCCTAACACTCACAAAAACACATTAAAAAGATAATAAAAAATGCAATGCATGCATAGCCTAATTTATGCCTAAATGCAGCCCAAAAACCCGTTTACGGAGTAAAATCGTAAGAGCTAGGTTTATTTTAATGCATAAGAATGATGATAAACTGGCATTTATCAGTTGCACCTGCAGGGAGGAAGGAAAGAGAAGAAGGAGGCGGCAGTTCAGTCTGCGCGCGCATGCGCACAGACGCGAACCCGTACGCCGAAAAAATTAAATTCCAGATGTCTGGGAAGTCTTCCAGATGTCTGGACCAATTCCCAGACGTCTTAAATGACGTTTGATGCTAGGGTTATAACATCCTTGATGTTGAGTTCCTCCACCTCGTTTGCCTCCTCGATGGCGGTGACCTTTTGCTCCCATTCCAGTCCAAGGGAACGGAGTCGCTTTCCTTGAAGCTCCCCCTTGATGAAGGTCTTACCTAAAGCTTTTAAACTATTTACAATGAGAGTGAACCTAGTGTTCATCTCACTTAGAGATTCGTTAGACTTCATTGAAAAAGACTCAAATTCTTGAGAAAGTAAATTTATTTTAGAAGTCTTTACCTTAGACGTGCCTTCGTGTGTTACCTCTAATGTGTGCCAGATCTCGTATGCGGTGGCGCATTGCGAGATTCTGTTGAACTCCTCCGGGCTCAATGTGCAATACAATGCATTCATTGTTTTAGCATTTAGGGAGAACTCTCGGATTTGCTGCTGCGAGTATCCTGTGGTGGGTCTCTCTGGGATGTCGAAGGGGGTCTCGCATCGGTCCCATATTGTGAAGTCATTGGCTTGAAGCCATGTCTTCATCTGGGGCTTCCAGTACGGGTAATTGCTCCTGTCAAAGAACGGCGAACGGGTCGTAGACTGCCCCTCGGAAATCTTGCTCGCGGAGCTACTTCCCTCCATGATCTTCTTACTGGGTGTTACTCCAATCTCATAAGAACTGGCTCTGATACCAAATGTAATTCCCTACTTAGAAGGGGTGAGATATGCGTAACATAATATAAAATGCGGAATTAAAAAGATAACAATCTCACAAAGATAAGCAATCACACAATTACACAAGTATTTTTAGGTGGAAACCCAAACCGGGTGAAAACCACCACCTAACCCTCTCGAGTTAAGATTTCCCGACCAATCTAGTCGATCAAATCCACTATACGAATTACTTAAACGAGGATAGTTCAACCTCTATTGCAACCACACTACGAGTACGAGGGAAGTATTCCTCAACCCCTCCTTTTCATAAGGAGGATTATGTCTCACGAAGGAGACGGGAATTCGCAACGTGAATACCCAACCAATAACAACAAATAATTACAACACAATCTATAAAGCCAACAAAGAATAACCTAGCTACTATAGGTAAAGAAACATCCCATTCCTTGGAAGTGCGTCAATGTGACGACGCGGGTGTGTGAACCACGCTTTGGCATAATGACGCTCTCATACACGCAAAGGGAGAGGGGGTGCACAACTCAGATGAAGCTCTCTGGATGTAGAACTAGGCTTGGAGAGCTAGAGCTTTCTTCTCAAGATCAAAAGACACAAATTGATATGCAAGTGTGTTGCTTGGTGTGTCTTGGTGTATCTTACAAGCCAAGGGGTCCTCCTCTATTTATAGAGGCCTAGGAAGGCTTTGGAAGGCCTTGGAAGGCTTCCATAGCCATCGAGGTTGAACCCAAAGCAAAACAGGTCATAATCAGAATCAATCATGATTCTGATAGGGTCATCAGACGTCTGGTCCTGGCATCAGACGTCTGGAAAACCTGTTTAAAACGTCTAGAAACTAAGTCAAACGTCTGATTCTAAGCGGGTTTCCTTCCTGACTTGAATCAGACCTAAATAGGATTCTAGTGTATGGCCATCAGATGACATATAGGATGTCTGGCACTAGGTGTAGATGTCTGGAAACCTATTTGTTATGCGAAAATGGATTCCCAAGGAAGGTAATAGCTAGAAAATCTCTTAAAGGAGATTTTGGGTCAGTCAAGGCAAAACAGTCACATATCAGACGTCTGGGGTCCTCTATGGACATCTGATATAAGGATAATGGTCATTTTCCTCAACGTTTACTTAGGCAACCAACGTCCCACTAATTGGACGTCTGGCAAAGGCATCAGACGTCTGGACTAAGGTCTGGACAACTGATTCTAACAGGCAATACCTATTAAGTCCAGCCTAGATGTTTTTGGCATCTGATCAAGCAGTCAGACGTCTTAAAAGTCACTATCTGACGTCTGATTTCCAGATTGGATGTCTGATAAGGCTGTCTGAACCTTATTTTGGTTTTCTAAGTTCTTTATAGAAAACCTAAGTATCCTAGAGTTTGTGCAAGTGTTCCTAGGACTACTGTAAGGGTTCTTTGAGGCTATTTAACAGATATTCTAAGAAATAAAAGAGCAAGAATAAAAGGACAAAAGTACATAGAACAAGATAAAAAGAATTCTATCATATTCTTCTTGTCCTCCCATCTTCAAGCTTTCGCTCCTTGCGAAGTTCCTGTGCCTCTGTCAAGCTCCTCCAATTCACCATGGATGCGAGCTCGAATTCCGTTTAAACACCTGCCTCCATTTGCAATTTGACCTGAAAACTAGGACTCAAAAGCAAATGTTAAAAGACACGTGTTTTGTTATCATTAAAATAAACAATCATGGTGCTCTAGCACCAACAATTGTCTCGGCTTCATTCTCCTGAGGTGATTTTCAAGGACGTTCAAGATTGGAGTGCATCGAATTTTGGAGGTGGATCGTTGTATCCTGAGAGTCAGACTCTGATGCACCAGTATTGTGGGAGGTGATACCTTCTCTAAGCAAAGTCCTTAATGGACGCTTCGATCGGAGTAAAATCTAATCTCTTCTTATTTTGTTTATTTATGATATTGCATGTTATTTATTCTTTATTTTATTCTGTATCTTGCCAAATCATGTTTGTTTTTCTTGATTTAATATTTTTTTTTGAAATAAACTTATATTAAAAGGGGAAGAACCCAATACACGAGATGCGAGGAAAAGAAAGAAACACCTAACCCTCAAAAGAGGAAGAAAAAAAAATGCCCCAAAGAATGGGGGAACACCAAAGCACAAAACAGATGAAGAAATGAAGGATCAAGAAAAAGAAAATGTCCTGAGATTGGGAATCGGACATTCTCCCGAATGAGAACGACCCCACGCTCGTAGAACGACAGAAACCAAAATAATTGAACCCTGACTCTCGTCAAGAATTCCGTCGTAACTTGCACAAGGTCACACGTGGTCTCCAACAACATTAAACAACACTAAAAAAAACAAGAAAAAGAAGACCTAGATCCACCCACATACAAAGAACATCTACAATAACACCACACAAACACATGTGCCCTCGCTTGCTTCCCCGCAGCAGTAGTCCGGACAGGCAAGGAGGCTACACGAAACCACCCGTTCGGCGACGAGGTGGAAGCCGACAACGAGACAAGCCCACGCAGCTTGATGATAGCCCGACGATGGCTGACCCCTACAGCGGCGCCAAAACGTCGACCATGCTCCCCCCAAATGAGTTCCAGACATTGCTAACAAAGCGAGCTTCACTGCCAACCTTCCCACGTCGGGGATCATTGGAGATAAAGGAGGTTGGTTGCCTCAATGCGTCGAGGAATGCGAGCCAAAGTGCGTTGCATGTCGAGAAAGTTCTTTGGACTAGGTAGAGGGAGGTCAGCAGAGGGAAAGGGGAGGTCCGGAGGAAGGGGGCTCCGATCAGGCCGATTTGGCCAATCGGAGCCCAATCGGAGTCCCAAAGTTTGGGTTCTTTTCTCACTCATGCAAAGAGGAAAGCAGGGAAGAAAGCAAGTGCCGAAGGATGTGTCTAAACTGATGTTTGATTTAATATTTTTTATTTATACAAAAATGTTGAAAATACATATATTTTTATTTCCTATATATATTTATTTCAGTAATATTTTTCCCTCAGTGTATGAGTATTCTCTATATTTTTTTTGTCCTCTCTGATATACATCTCTTATATCATAATCTTCCCAGCAATGAAATGTTTATTTAAAAAAACCAAAAAAAACTTACGAGCAGGTGTCAGTGCCCCCATGTTTCCGTGCAAGAGTTTGTCCCCCTACAAAAGTGTGGTGTCCCCTAAGTACAGGTTTGATCCCTGCCAATGTTATTGGCCTCTACCCCTAAAAGGCAAAAAAAAAATACAAAAGATTTGCTTGAATCATCAAAAAAATGCAACAAATCCTGGTCTAATTTTGCAAAAAATCGAGTGAATTGAAATAATGTGGGAAGTCTCGAGGAATATCAGCTAATTAACAAATTTTGCCTTAGAATTTTATATTCTCCAAATAACTTCTAAGTATGAACCAATATGGTAAATACCTCACTTTGACATTTTATTTGTCACAGGTTCAAATCCCATGGCTTTCTTGTTTATTACATATGAAGTTGAATATTTGTTGCTTCTATGGTGTCAATAAAGCTCACCGTTATTTTGACGTTGCAGGTTTTAGGTTCCTATACTTCCCTCTAATTTGCTGTTCAAAGAGTTGTGATTATAAAAAGGGAGACTTTTACATGGGTGCTCATGAAAGCATTTACACTAACAAATATACTCCAAGATTTTGCTAGTTAACATTCTCAGAATATTGGTTCTGCTTATCATCAATAATGGGTTTTTAGATAGTTGTCAAAATTGATGGAATTAAACTCAAAGATGGTGTTTCCATTTAAGCTGCTATGCCGCCAAATTTATATGCTGAAGATCTCTCTTTGAACCGTTGGGGTCCTGGAGTCCCTCCAAAACACCGTTGTTCAGGTGGGATAAGAACGAGATTGACGGAGGAGGAGAAAGAGGGTGGAGATGGAAGAAGATGGAGGGGTAAGAAAACAAATTCCTAAAACCTTAAATGCAACAAACCCTTTACTTCTTTGTCCAATTTCGTCAACCTTGGCAACGTAAGGATATTGATTTAATGGATAAGTCTCTTAAGTGTACCTGTATAAATATAAGAAGTCAAGGGAAATGTGTGTTATTGCAAATGTTACGAACGCGATTTCAAGACGTCTTTTAAGACGTCTGGGAGGTGGCCCAGACATCTGGAACCCCTTCCAGACGTCTGGGATTTGATTTCTACGGCACGCGCGATTTTGTCTGCGCGCCTACGCGCGCAGACCTGCGACGCCTCTTTTCCCCTCTCTCCTCCGCAGGCGCAGCGCTGCCCCCCTCCCTCTCTCCTCGCGCGGCTTTAAAAAGGCCTCGCCCTCTCCCTCACTCTCATCTCCTCTGCTCCCTTCTTCTTCTTCTTCTTCCAGCCGATGCGAGAGTGAGCGAGCGGCGGCAACAGCAGCCGCGGCGAGTTGCGGAAGGAGGTGTTGCGCGAGGGAGGAGACGCTAGGCTGTGAGGGCTCGAGCTTGCCGGGGCACCTAGAGCCTGCCGGCGGGGGAGCAGAGGGCGAGGAGTGTCGCGAGAGGGCTACTGCAGATCGAGCAGCAGGCGGACGAGGCGCGGCGCGGCCGTGAGTCGCAGGCGGAGGGCGAGTCGAGCTCTGATTCTGGAAGTTTTTTCCAGAATCAGACGTCTGGGCTTCCAACCAGACGACAGGGAAGACGTCTGGAGGACTGTCCAGACGTCTGACAAGTAAGTTATTTTCGTCTTCTTCCTTTTCTGCAACCGTTCGTACTAAGAGCGAGGAGTGGGTATGTGTAGGCTCTGAGATTCGCATCTAACACGAATCAGACGTCTGGCGGCAGTGCCAGACGACGGGAAGGACTTCCAGACGTCTGGGGTGACCATCGGACGTCTGGGAACTAAGCCAGACGCCCCCGCAGGCTTCTGGACGTCTGAGAGACTACGCAAAACAAGGTACCATCTGACCCACATTTTTAAGACGTCTGGAAGAGGTTCTAGACGTTTGATTTTGGACTGTTTCGTCGTTTTCGACCCGTTTAGGGCCCGTTCGGAGTCTATTTTCCACGTTTCGAGTTGCGTTCTTTTCGGCATAAGATCCTCTACCCGTTCCCAGTAATTATATACTATTCTGAGAAACTCTTTGTGTTTGATCCTTGTGTTAGGACCCCATTCCGTTGCAGTCTCGGGGGTTGAGGAGGCGCGCGGGATTTCCGACCACGCCCCCAGGACTTCCGTTGTAGCTGGTAGAGTGGCTTTAAAGTTATTAACATAATTTGTTACAATTATGGAATAATTAATAGAACCTAGGGCATTGCATGAATCCTAGGAATGAGAAACCAGATTGAATGATAGATCCTAGGGTATTGCATGAATCCTAGGACTGGAAAACTAGATTGAATGATAGATCCTAGGGTACGGCATGAATCCTAGGACTGGAAAACTAGTGATATGATTATAGATATTACAGTATTGGAAAATGTGGAAAGGAAATAATAGTTGCCTGTAAATTAGTTTAACAGCTGCCTGTTATGATAAATGAACATGATTGAGAATATGGGTTGTATGAACGTGAAACTGAAAGGGGTGAAACCGGAATGTGCTGAGTTAAAAGAGCTGGAACCCTACAGGGAATTCGGAGTAGAACTCCTGGAAAGTGAATGGAATAGAATTAGGGAAGTGAGCTGGCCCTTGAGTACGGAGTACCAAGGAAAGCGACTGTCCCCCTGTTTAGTGTAGAGCGGAGCTAGCCGCCCTAGGGACCCGGGGTTAGGTCTAGCCACTTTGTACCGACTTGCTGGTCCTCGTGTACGTAGTACCGAGGAGAGCTACTAGTGTAGGGAGAGCACTAGCTACCCCACAGGCCCCGGGGTTCTGCTAGCCTCCTACACCGACTTGTTAGGCCCACTGGGCAACCAGGGTAGTCAGGCGATGGTGCGCGGACTGTAGAGGGGCAAGACCCCTGTTTGGTTACTGTAGAGGGGCTGGACCCCTGTTACTGAGAGGGCTCTGCCCTATACTGGTTCCGTGCTGTGCTTGGGTGCACCCGTTAACGGAAACGACTGACCGCGTATCAGTGCGGGGTAGCTACCCGTGCGTTTATCGCGTGTGCCGTAGTCACCGTTACGTCTGTCAGCGACCTTAGGGTGGTTGACTGAGGGTAGGACCACCACGGGAGAATCTCCCAGCCAGGAGAGAACCATGTGCGACTTCTACTTTTCGGAAAAGACTGCAATCAAGATCGTTCCCAGGAGGAACATTCGAGATCAAGTGAAGGATCTGAGAAATAGATAAATTGTGAAACAATAGAACGACGTAAATAAAGAAAGAAAGAAAATGAAACATCTACTGTATACTCTACTGCTTCTTTAGTTTTAGCTGCCACTCTACTCAGCGTTTCGCTGACGTGTTACACTTGTTACTTTTCAGGACCAGGTGTTGAGCAGCCAGGGTCAGCGGCTGCAGAGGACGCTGGGCCGAGTAGGGTCCAGTAGAGTTACCACTGTTCTTTTGTGCCCTTTTTGTTCCACTGTAGTGAGTAGTTCTTGTTACTCTCTGTACTTTTCTTTACTTGTAGTTCATGTTATGTTATAAATGTTGTTCTACTGTTGTGGTGGTACATGCTGTAGTAGTTCTTTTTCTTATTACTGTATTTTGTTACTGCTAGTTATATTTCATGTTGAATGTGGTTTATTTTACTGCTCTTTTGGTTACTTCTCGTTGGATGATTAGGTCTTGGAATTAGTCGAATCGATCCGGTTCTCGTATCTCGTAGGGATTCAGGAATCAGGTCGTTACAGCAAATGATTAAAAGGGCACCAATCGAGGGCCTTCGGTGACCCAATTTTACGTGTATGATGTATGTTTGGATAGAAGGTCTAGCCATCAAATATACACTATATAGTAGACTCTATTTATAGGGTGTTTAGCGATATAATAATTATATATAATTATTTCCTTTTGGGAGAACATAATCATCCACTTCACTTCCTAGGAGCAACATTGCCCTTGTGTCGCGTCTCCTCCTGGGTAGCTTTGCTTGGGCTTCATCATCGTGGCATCTGGGCAGGCCTTGCATCGTTCTGCCTAGATATCAAGTCATCTTCTCTGCTAGCAATCTAGGTGGACCTTATGTTGTCCCGCTTGGATCTAGACTTGGCGTCACTCCACACGTTATTGGTACCAGCTGGACCTTTTACCTGAATTCGAGCTTGTTCACGAAGTAGATGGCCCATTGGGCTTGTTACTTTTAGGGCCAACTTTTGCTCCCTTGTTGGGCGCCCTTTTAAAAATCCGTAATCTTCTTCTTAGCCTTCGTAGAGTAGACATTTAAGAGAGGAGTTGAGCATTTTTCTTCTTTTACATTATTCAACGACACAGGTTCACCTTCTAAATTTTATGGAATTTAATCAAATGGTTATTTATCCAAATTATGATCCTTACGAAGTCAAAGTTCAAGGTCTTAAATCTTCTTTTCAATGTCTAATTTCTATTGATGCATCCGGCGCGCTTGCCAAATCCTTCTTCAAGGCTGCCTAATGCATTTAAAGATCTAAAAGTTTAGTTACCCATAAAAAGGAAATCTTCTGTGTCGATGGTCGAAGCTCTTATCTCTGTTCACATTAAAGTCAAGATAGAATTTTTGTCACTTTTTAATTTTATATACTGAACTTTGTTTAATTTTAGTTAATTACCTCACATTTTACGCTTCCCAACCAGCAAATTCATAACTTGTCTCCAACTCAAACTTCTAGATCCGAGGTGCACAATTGACGTTTAAAAGAAAAAAAAAGGAGGTGGATGGTGGCAAAGTCATTCGAATATGATTAACGCTCACGTAGGATAATTTTCTACGACAAAATCGATACCCTCTTTTTGTTTACCATAAATTTAAAAAAGGAAAGATAAATCCACACCCAGAAGTATCTCACAGGACACAAAACACCTACCAATAGAGAGAGCTTCAGAACATGCCGAAAACATGCGTGCAGCACATAGGCGTGACTGTACCGTTACTCTACGAATATTGTCCATCTTTGACGTGGCAGGAATTAGGGATGTGCGTCAAAAAGTGCGTGAACTGAACCCAAAATGGGCACCCGGACAGAGAGCAATGCGAACCGAAAAGTGCCAAGTGGGCCAAAGGTCACTTCCCTTTAACGTGGAAACTGGATGACCCACTGGGAACTTTCCCTCCCTAAACTTAGAGCACATGCACGTGACCGTGTCTGGCCTTTTTTTCCAGAGAGAACTCTGAACACCCCCAGGATGGTCGGCACAGTGTCCAGATTGGAACGGATTAAATATGCCTGTCGAGCTATAAATTTCAATATATATATATATATTCCTTGGCTTAAATCCTAGACGTTGGCCTGTAGACGTCACTTTTCTCAAGCATGAGTGATAGGTGAACTACAAATAAAAATCAAATGCAAATTAATGTGTCTGACATGAACTGCATGTATGATAGAGTTGAATTGATTTTACGCGCATTACAATAGCGAAGAACAACTATATTTTTCTGTTGTGGGAAGGATGCGCTCAGCGACTTTCTTTGACAATAAGTTCTAACACTATTTCTTTTTTTCCTGGATAGAAGGTCAGTTGCTGAATTACAAGACCACGGTGATTTTATTGGCATTGTAGTTCAAACTAATAAGCTTTGTGTCTCTGGCTAGCAATAGAATATATGGCAAGAGATGGATAGAAAATATTTGTAACTTCCTAGCCTGTATACTGACTTGAGTTCGGAGTTGATTTAATAACCATGCCCACTAGTTGGAAAGTGATCCTTTCACAATTTTTTTATTTTCGATGGGCATAACTCAATTCCACGGGAGGGAGAGAACAACATACATCAAGAAAGCAACCCAAAGGATTGGGGAGGGAGTGCATCACAGGGAGAAAAGAAGAGAGAAAATGGAAGGAAAAACATTCCACTTGCAGTTGGACGCAAAACCTGCCCGTAGCAAGGGACAAAAGGTTGGCAAGTCAAAACATGACTCCGTACAACCAAGTACGAGAAAATGAAGTTGTTCATCCAAAAGAACCAATAGTAACCGTTGTAGCCTGTAAGAACAATACCTTTCAAATTGCTCTGAACTAATGGCATGAATCGAATTATTGACACGACGAAACATGTCATAGAAGAATCGTCAAACGACCCTTCAATGAAGCTCTTTATCCAGTACCACTCCCAAGACATGAAGACCAAACTCAACGAGAAGAAAAAAAGGATGCAAAGAAAAGATGGGGCCAAGCTAAGGGTGAAGACCTCAAGCCTCTTTGACATCAAGACTTCAACCCAAATTCCCCTCTCCACTCTTGACTCGAACCAAGAAGAATAAGATAACACCTTCTTTCATTTCAAACAATTCCAAATCTCTCTATCAAGATGAACTTTACAGCCGAAATTGGTCCATATTGAAACTCCCCCAAAAGCTAATCTAACCAAGTCTAGCTTCCTCCCACCAACACCATGCTTCGTGAAGAAACAAAGAACCCATCGGCTCACATAGTTGCATGGGTTGCCATAGGGTGAACCAAACCAAGGCTAAGATAATCTTCCGACAATAGTCCCATTCACCGTTGAACGAAACATAGAAAGATGAAACAATCTACTTCAAAAGTTAGGATTGCCATGGCATGTTGGAGATTATCTCGAAGGAAAACTATCCAATAGGTCAAAAGGAACTCAAGTAGTAACCTCTCAACCAAAAAAGTAGATGGAGAAATCCAAGAAGAAGCACTATAGGAAGCATAAAGGGGGGTGGAATACATAGCCAATAGGTGGATGGGAACTTCATCCATGTAGTCGAAAGCACACCTTTGATAGGGAATACAGAACCAAGAACATAGCAAATGGAGGAACAAATTAGTAGCTCAAACACCAGTGAGCTTCAAGAACAATGCTTGGTCGATCATGGTGTGGCGAACACACCAAGATTGAACCATCCACCTCCAAGTTTATGGCAACACAGCTCTTGTAGCTCCACATGCACCAAAGGCACCCTATAGGAGCCACTAGCATCTCTTATATAGTTGCACATAGGAGGACCCTGCAGGAAACAAGGAAGAGATATAGTGGCAGCACCCACTAGCATCACCAGCGAGTGTTATAGACCACACGATGGAGGAGCAAGCACCAGATGGGCTCTCCCACACACATGCACAAAGGAGAAAACGAAGCCTCGAAGATCACCGTTGTTGAGCTGACCTTAAGTCTCTACCACTGTTGCGTCAAGACGCATCCAAGGCCTGAAAGCTTTAATCACAGAGATAGAAGATGGTGGGTGATGATGAGAGGCAAGGGAAGAGAGGTGGGGTCCCAAGCGACCCTAGGTGGCCATCTAGTTGGAGTTTGACAATGCTAGGGTTTACTTGGTGTTAGAGCTAGGAGAGGGAGAGTCTAGGGGAATTGTGACGGTTATGGCATGGAAGGTATAGGTAATCCTTTCCTAGTTATGTCATGGCAAAAAATTCTTATGTCATGCTTTTGTGCTCTAGCATAACAAAATGGCCAATTAAGGAAGCAAGGGTGTGAGTAGCTGAATTAACATGTAGACTTGACATGGTTTAGATCACACAATAAGTATCAAAGCGAACATCTTTCTTGGATGTTTTATTAGATATGGAGTCATCCTTGTAAGATGTAGGTTTATGGCCAACATCAATTAGTAATACATGCGTGAAATTGATAACATGGGCACCTCTAGGTAGAAGCAAACTTTGGAAAGAATAATAAAAAAATCCAAAATAACTTCTATTGAAGTAATAATTCACAAGGTCATTGTGCGTATATGTTTTCCACCTTGGAAGTAAACTTTGTCATATTAGTTAGGTGTTACAGGATCATAATGATTAGTGGTCAATCAATAAATACAATGACCATCATGAAAATCAAATGCTTAGATTTAAAAAATCATAACAAAATGCCTTATAAACCTCCATGCATGGAAATGGAGAGGAAAGGTAACAGAATTTTCCCCTCACTTGGTATGAACAAAGTTTGAATTCAAATCATAGGACTCTTACTTCGAATGGAAGAAATACTTACCAACTGTGCTACAGTTAATTTTAGTCATAAAAAATACTTGCTATGGTAGATTATGTCAACGACTTAGAATTCTACCATTGAACGTATTCTATATATATATAGTCTCGATGTTGAACATGGCCGGTCCTGCTTCGTTATATTTTCATGTCCTACGATCTGTGTCATAGCTTTGGAAAAGTAGGGGGAAAGAAGGAAGTAGAATTTCGATAGAAAACGGACGAGGAGTTCGAGAATTGGACGTCTTCGACCTTTTGTGTGCGGAGTGGCCGACACGATTACCAGTAAAATCACTTTTGAAATTAAGATTATATATATATATATATATATATATATATATATATATATATATATATATATATGCGACGACATAGGAGGAGGAGGAGAGCCTTATCCATCCGTAATCCAGCTTTATATATGTCCGTCAGGTAAATAAATACCGATCGTTAATTTCCATGGAAAGGGAACCACGCGATACAGAGACTTTATTATATGTTGCTTCCAGATTCTTCCTTCCTGAACCATATTCTTTCTTATCCATTCTATTTAATTAGAGTTTTCGCCCTGATTTTATATTATTTATGTTGGTCAAAACGATTTTCAAAATTATATATATATATATATATATATATATATATATATATATATATATATATATATATATCCGCGCGCATATGCATGAGAAAATGACTGCCATCTATTTAATTCTTTTATATTTGTGTAAGTTAAAAAATAGAGAAATATATATTGTAACATAAAAAATGATGTAGGGTATTATTTTTATATTTTATATAATATTGAGAATATTTATTTACTTGATAATTGATATTTAATGTAAAAAAATAAAAAATTTTAAGACTTGTTACGTGGTAATCTTCATCATATTTAAAAAAATTATCACATCATTTTAACCTAAAGAATGTACAGGTGATAAATTACTTTGTACCGGTAATAAATTATTTTGAGGGTAATTTCATCTACCCAAAGCGATTTTGACATATGAGTTTAGGGTTTAAGATTGAGGGCTTAGATTTATGGAAAGTGATTTCACGTATGAGAAGTGATTTTTCACTTGAAAGATGATTTTTCACCTTACAGTTTAGGGTCTACGATTTAGAGTTTAGAGTTTAGTGAAATTAAATCCTAAACACTAAAGACTAAATCCTAAACCTTAAGGTGAAAAATCACCTTTCAAGTGTAAAATCACTTATTATACGTGAAGAAATACTTAAAATTTAATTTTGCACAAGTGTAAAATAATATTTACACCCGTGCAAAAAAATATTACATCAGTGTAAAGAAGTTAAAGTAAGATTACACTGATACAATCTTACATTATACCCATGTAAAAATTTTTTGAAGATGTAAAATAATTTTATATAAACATTTAACTCTATAAAAATAATGTATTATTAATTTTAACAGTGATAAATTCTACCGCATGTCAACCTTTTTTCTAACTAAATAAAAAAATTATATTTATAATCATACGCCAACATTCACATTTTCCAACTCCCATCCTCCCTGTAAATCTACCTTCTTGGGAAACGTACATTCATTCCATGGATTTTCACCCAAGTGAATATTCATATTTATCTATTTTACCTGCGATATTATATACAAAATACTCGAACGTCTGCATCTATTTCACGTGCGATATAACGACAACATATGATAGTTTAGGTATAAATATACACACTGTATTTTTTTATTTCTCAAAGGGTTTAGTGCTTATATATAAATCCATCTCAAGTAGTCACCTGGGAAAAAAACTATTTTCTGTTGAAACCTATGTTCCTTACAACTTCTCTATCAATATAATTGAGCTGCACGCTATTGGCCTCCGATCTGCTTCTAAAGTATACCATTGGAGAAATTATTGTACGGAAGCCCTCAAATTTAGAGGTAGGCGTAAAAAAAAACTATTCCCGTGGAAAGGATCAATCCGTTGCCCATTATTATCTCAACAAATTGTCCCCTTTTGTTGTTGTTTCTGATCCAATTGATGGAAAATTGTCAAAGAGATCCTATTCCATTTTAAGTTCGTTAAAATAACAAATAAAGGAAAAGTTCTTTATTAATTTATAGCACTTTTATACCTCTTTAAACTATCAAATAATTCTACATTACCTCAAAATCAAAAAAAGCTTCGCTCAATGTAAATGATTGGATCTTTTACACATATGCATGGATTTCACACTTTTAAAATTAATAAAATGTCATTTTGTTTCAAATATTAATTTTATTATCACTTAAAGCATTACTCGTTAGTGCAAATATCACTCTATTAGTTATTTGTTAGTCTACAAATCACGATTAGGCAAAAGACAACAATGGTTGAGTCCAGCTACATATCTTTAAACGAGATCAAGCGGTGGAGATTTACTCCATCATATAGAGGAAAGGTGGGAAAAGAGAGGTCTTCCCTCCATTCTTGACCCTTCCTTTCCACGAGAGTGGAGAGGACCATAGGAGAGGGGTCGAGAGCTCTAGCATTCAACCACCCACCACCTTCTCAGCACTCTAGATTGCCATTAATCATGGCCTTCACCAATCATACAGAGGGAAGCTCCATCTCAATGCAAAGGTCAGAGATTAGTCCCTCTCTTAAATGCTCTCACTCAACTCTTCTTCCACCTTTCTTCACCTTCCTCTCTTGTTTCTCTTATTCCCTTGCTCCTTTTCTCAAGTTAGGGTTCGTATTCACACAGTTTAATGTTGCGCGAGAAACCCCATCAACCAACAATTGGTGTTTGGCGACCTCATGCGAAGGAAGATTGAGCATTGAGGAGGAGAGTATAAAGGAGAAGGAGGAATAATGAAGACACTACCATGAGATACATAGGGTTTTGGGGATGTATAGAATTTTAGGGTTTAGGATTTTGGTGCGGATTTAGGGTTTTTGGTGGGGGGTTTAGGGTTTTTGGTGTGGGTTTAGGGTTTTGGGATTTACGATTTTTGGTGTGGGATTAGGGTTTTGGGGATTAAGGTATTTGGTGCAAATCTAGAGTTCTTTGGGTTTATGATTTTTGAGGTTGGTTAGGGTTTTCTCATTCAAGGGTTTAAGGTTCTTGCATTAAGGTTTCAAGGGCTTGGTTATGGGCTTGGGATTCTCGGGGTTTTAGGGAGGCTACTTACACATTCTTCCATTTCTTTAATTAGAATGGGTTGGTTTGAAAGCAAGGAAGGGATTCAAGAAGTCCACATCAAGTATGGTGGGAAGAATGTAAGAGGAGTTGATGAAAAGATCATTAGGTTTGGATCTAGACAACACATGTTGGTTCAATTTCACAGAGTTCGTAGCTAAGGAATACCCTTGGGAGGTTGAAAATGTACTGAAGATAGAGTATAGAGATCCAAAGGCATGGGTCTTCCGATATGTTGAGGTAAAAAATGAAGCTGATCTCATCAACATGTTCAATATCCATATGGATGGAAGTCCTATACATTTAGTTGTCAATTTCATCAAGGTTGATGTTTTATGTTCTATGGAAAAATTGAATGAAAATAGAAATTTAAACTTGACATGAGAACCTTAGGGAAGGATTTGCCTTCAGAACATCTATGTATAGTTGAATCAGGTGTTAACCTAGGTCAAGCTAATGTAGCATCAAATTTCCATTTGCACATTAATGAACCCCCTAAAACTTATAGATCTAACTTGAATGTGGATCAAATTAATTTGTTGCAACCCCCTATTATCATTGAAACAGAAGTTACTATAACTCAAGGATCAATGGTCAGTGAAAACAGAGCATCTATGGTGAATTGTGTGTTTACAGAGAAGGAGAATATTGTTGGTGTGAATGTCAATGATACAAGTCAAAGGAAGATGACTATTAGTGGTCCTAGCAAGCCAAAATCTAAGATGAAAGAGTCACCTAAAAAGAATGTAAGAAGTCCTACTAGGAGTAGCCTAAGATTAGATGTTGCCAAAGCTTCTAACGAAGCTGCACCTATGGATGTTAGTTTGGTTGGGAGCAACTTTGAGAAGGTTAGGACTTCACCAATGCTAGCAATAAGATCTAGTCAAGGAAAAAAATCAATTGAAGAGGTTTGTGTCAATCAGAGTTCCTCAAACACTAAGGATAAGAAGAAATGATAAGGATAGAAATGCAAGGAAGACAGATAAGAGCAACCATAGGAGAAAGGAGGTTACTTTGGTTAGCCATTGTTTAGATAGCATAGTGATGAGAGCCTCATCATGAGCCATAACTAGCTCATTTTGACCCAATAAAGAAGATAAAAGCTCCTACATAACCTAGAAGAAGGCTTAACTGAAGGAACAAGTGCTTTGAGAAGAAAACATGAAATAAAGGTTAAAATTGTAAATTTACCATTGCAGTACATAAATGGGATTTTTCCGAGGCAAAACATAGGTCAAATGGTCTAAATAAGATAAAAAGTGGGTTGAGTCAATCAGAAATGGGTTTATGTGCAATCTAGGAATTAAATGACATTTGGTAACCCTAAAATAGACCCACTTAAATTAACAAGGTCCTGGTCAGAATAAAAATCAAGTAAATCCTCTAAAAATCATGGAAAAACATTCTCTAGGGTTTAGAACACTTAATTTGGCCTTTGGAACCCAGTTTGACCCAGATTAGGGTCCTAGCTCTTTAATTAACCTAATTTAGGTTTTTACGCAAAATATCCAGTCAAACGTGGTCAAACCTAAAATCCAACTTCACCATTGGATTCCTTAGGTCCAAATTAGATTTGTACCAAAATTTGGACCTAAGGGGAGGTCATCTTGACCTACTTTGCAATTTAGTACACCCAAATCACAAATTGGTCCCTATCTTTTGAATATCTTTGCAGAGAGCCCCCTAAGTTCTTCGCCCCTTTGCAATCCGGTCCTGCCGCCATTGTTAGGGCAGAACCAAGCTCTGGCGAGGTTTAGAGAAGGATTGCTCCCTAATCCCTTAGAGATTCCCTCCCAGAAATGGAAGGGGGATTCTCTGAGGAATTCCCTTCCTTCTAGAGCAAATCACGATCCCTGGTGTGAACCCAATCTCTTGTGCGAACGCACGAGAGATTTGGGTATCCACCCTCCTTCCATCTCCGGCGAGCCGGCAGAGTTGATTGCGGGGTCTCCACGCAATAGTAGGTGCGGCCAGCACCTATAAAAGACTCCCCATACCTTGCCACAGAACGGAAGCTTGATTTTGACGGAGATCCCCTCCAAATTCCCTCTCTCCCATCTCCGGCCAAACGACCCGCAAGCTCCGGCGACCTCCTCCCCTCCTTCTCGTCGCTCTGCTGCCATACCAGTAGCAGAGTCAACTCCGCCACTTCCTCCCACGTCGCGCTGTACCACGTGCGCGTGCCCCTGACCTCATCTTCGTCGCCGCTTCCTCCCTCAGGGTCCTTCTTCCCCGACGACGGCAGTTACGCGCCGTCCTCTCCGCCGCCTCCCTTCCTTCCAGACCACTCCAGATACTTTCTCCCTCCTCTCCTCTCTCTTTTCCCCCTGCTATTTTATCTGATTACCCCTCGACAGTGCCTAACCACCTCCATCGTCCTCGCCTCCGACCGCCCTCTAGCGAGCTGCCCACACCACTCCGCCCCTCCACACGGCTCCCCAACCCCCTCGTGAGCTCTGCCTCACCACCAGGAACTCACTTCACCCTACCACTGCCACTCCAGACCTCCACAATCACCCCCCGAACAACCCAACATCTCCGGCCACAGGTTGACCTAGGCACACACGCCTAGGCCGACCTGCGGCCTGCAGCACTGCGCATCATCTTCGCCGTGCTACGGCGAAGGTTTCTAGCCAATCTGATTGGGCCAATAGGCCGTTCTTGTGTGTGACAGGTTTAAGCTCCGGCCGCCATTATCAGCCGAAGCAGCAAGGAGCTTGCAGCAGCTTCAGGTACCAGGACTCCCAGGCTGCAGGTGCAGTAGACTCATGTGAGTGTCGCGAAGTGAGTGAGGCTAGCAAGTCGCACAGAGAGGCCAGCAGCTGGAGCAATCGCGCGACGAAAGCTCTGCGGGCGCGAAAGCAGGACCGACCAGATAGTCCCACATCGTGGGATTGCAAAACACAGGTATCATATAAATTATTTTTGTGTTTTAAGCCCATTGCCTCCGTAAGCACAGGGGTGAGGTCCCTCACCTGCCCTCACCCGCCTCGTCTGCGGCTTGACCTCACGGATCTGGCGGGATCCGACCCGACCTAAACCTACGCACTCCTCGCGCATCACCACCTGCCGGTGCGCCTGGTCCTGGGTTCGAATCCGGACCCGATTACCTGTGGCTCTGGGAGAGCGTCCTTGAGCGAGTTGCTTGAGAGAGAGAGATGCTCAGGTAGAGGGACGGGGGTAGGTTTTGCTGTGGTATGTGCAGGAAGGAAGAAGCAAAGGAAGCAGCGAGCAGTTAGCAGCTGCAGAACAGGAAGAGAAGAAAGAAGAGGCTGTGCAGCAGAAGAAGGAGAAGCTTTCGTAGAGAACCAAAGAGAAGGACGAAGGAAGGCAAGGCAGAAGAAAGAGAAGAACAAAGAGAGCCCAAGTGAAGACTGCAAAGATCAGAAGAAGAAGAAGAAAAAAAAGGAAGGCAAGGCAGAAGAAAGAGAAGAACGAAGAGAGCCCAAGTGAAGACTGCAAAGATCAGAAGAAGAAGAAGAAAAAAAAAAGAAAGGCAATGCAGGAGAAGAAATAAGCGAAAAGAAACAAAGGCAGGAAGATGCCTTCGCAAGACAAGAAGAAGTGTAGAAAGAGAAAGAAGTACAAAGGAGAAGAAGAGCCACGAAGAAGAAGAGAGAAAGGAGATTGCATTTAAGACGTCTGATACAAAAATCAGTCGTCCAATTCTATTTTTCTTTCACAAATCCTTTTTAATATTCTCTCTTTGAATCAATCCTTTTCATTTAACAGTTGTATTCTTTGGTTTTAAAAAGTACTGAGATTGCTCCCCGTGTTCGACCTCGGACACTCTAGTTTTTCGAGTAATAAAATTCTTTATATTTGTTTAAACGTTTTTTCGGTTATACTACAACGTGATATACTTTAAACCTGCACAAAACGTTGAGAACATTTTGGCGCCGTTGCCGGAGAGCAACGGGCACTTTTAAAGCTTTTGATTACAACTTTTCTATCTAATATCTGACTTAACTTCTCTTTTGTTGTGTTCAAGCAGGGAAAGCAAAACAAAAAGGAAAGAACAATAACTGCACAACAGACTCTCCAAGGAACAGGTAATTTCCATAAGCTCTCTCTCTTAACCCTCTCATAATCTAAAAAGGAAAAAAAAAAGAAGAGAAAAATCAACTTAGGGCTACATGTTTCATATTTAGTAACTCATCAAGTTGCCCGATTTTCATTTCAACATATTTTTGTCAGTTCATCCAACTAAGGCAATTAGGGCTAAAACTTTCTTGATTGAGCCCTAGGTGCTAATTTCTAAGGCAACTAAATTGGACCCACTAGAGCCAAGTTAGGGATTGCAAAGCTAGGGTTTTTAGAGACACATCTTCTCTAAAACAAAGAAACAAACTTTCCAAAAAGAGGTGTGCCTAGACCTTGTTTGAAACGATTTATACAAGAGGAACCCTAAGCAAATCAGGCTATTAATCCATTTGAACCATAAAAGAAAGGACCTAAAAGCTCTCAAAGGAACAAGAGGTGAAGTTGATCCCTTGGGTCAACCAACCTTAATATTAGGTCACTTTTTCACTCAAAATACTTAAAAGTTCAAGTGGAATAATAAGTACCTTGATCTTAAAATAAAAAAGGTAGACTTAAGAGGTCAAGATCCCCATGTAGGGGTCTTTGCGGGACTCTCCCTCTCTGGCTGCCTAGGTATTTCTCAGGTGGACGATCTTCTGATCCAGGGGTCCATCTGCCCCGAACCTCTATAGTCACCCAACAATTTTTGGGTGTCTTGATTGGGTCTAGCACTGAAGACGTCGGTTTTGTATTTGTTATAACATTGTAGTAAAGCCGGTTGTTACCAACGTTTCATAAAAATTTTTTTACTCGGAAAAATGAAAGAGTTCCCGAGGTCGAACTCAGGGAGCAAGTTGTATTCTAGAGATATACAAGTTCTATTACAAAAATAAAGAGAGAGAGAGAGAGAGATGAAAATTTGGCTTCTTCTTCTTCTCTTCTTTCTTCCTCTTTGGCTTTTGTTCTTCCTTGTTTTCTTTCTTTTTCTTCTTCTTCTTCTTCTGCTTTCTTCAGATCTTCCCCTCGTGCTCTTCTTCTTCTATCTTCTGTTCTTCCTTGTTTTCTTTCTTTCTTTTTCTTCAGATCTTCTTCTTCTTTTCTTGCTTCTTGCTTCTCTTCATTTCTTCTTCTTCTTTGTCTTCACCTGTCTTCAGTTTCCAATCAGACGACTTAACCCACGGATGCTACAGTGCCGCTTCAGTTCTTCTTCCGCAGTCCTTCACCTGTGCCTGCACGCTCAAGAGTCCAGCATCAGAGGGCAAAAACCTACTCTACCCCCCTCCCCCGCGTTTCTCTTTCTCTCTGAAATCACTCTTCGGAAGCTCTCCCAGAGCGCTACCGGGTAATCGGGTTCGGGTCAGGCCCGGGTCCAGGCCCACCGGCGTGCGTGGTGGGCGAGGAGTGCAGGTCAGTCTAATCGGGTCGGGCCAGGTCCGCGGAGCGTGGTCACGGACGAGGCCGGGTCGGGTCGGGTCGGGTGAGAGGGACCTCACCCCGTGGTCAGGAGGCAGACAGCATAAGGCACTTTTTGCCTTTATGCGTCCGCGCGCCTCCGAGAGGTTCCGAGGTGGGACTAAATGTCCCACCCCAATTGAGCGCGCGTCACGGATGGAGCAGTGGGCGATCGTGGCTTCCCGCGCGGCCTTCGCCCCGTCTGTGAACCAGGGACGTTTCGCGGAGAGTCCCTGCGCAACCTGGAAGTCAATCCTGGGCGAAGGCGTGCCCGCACCTGCAGGTGAAGCAGCTCTGCCTGCGCAGTAATGGCGACGGCGGGCGAGTCACCTGGTCACAGAAGAACGGCCTCTCGGCCAAATCAGACAGGCGGGGGACCTTCGCCGTGGCACGGCGAAGGTGGTCAGGGGGTCTGCAGGGGGCGAGATGGAGCTAACAGGTCATCCTAGGTCAAACTGTGAGCGAGGAAGTGGGTGTGTTCTGTGGATCTGCAGAGGGTGTTTGGTGGGAAGTGGAGGGGCGGAAGAGGATCAGGGTGAGGAGGCGGAGGTTCTGCGGTGGTCGGCGAGCCGTGTGGGTCGCTGAGGTGATGGGAGTGGCTCGCCGGAGGGTGGTCGGAGACGGAGAGGATGAGGGTGAACAGGAGCGGTCGAGGGTTTAATTGACTAAATTGAAAGCGGGGAAAGAAAGAGGAGAAGAAGGGGAGTAGTTCTAACTTAACTGCAGGGACGAAGGGGGAGGAACAGGGCGACAGTCGTATCGACTGTCGCCGGAGAAGACGATGCTCAGGGAGAGGGGCGGCGGCGAGCAGAGAGCCGGAGAGGCGCCAGCTGGGTGCGGCGTGGCGCGGGAAGAGCAGGGGAGGAGGTCTCTGCTGCTGGTATTGCGGCAGAGCGAAGAGGTGGAGGGGGAGGAAGCCGCCGGAGCTGGTGAGCGTCTGCCGGAGGAAGAAGAGAAGAAAGCTGGGGGTTTTCTCCGTCAGATCCAGGCTGCCCTCGTCGGTGGAGCGGCGGGGGGTATTTATAGGGATGAAGCAGGGAGGAAGGCGGAGGGAGACGACGTGTCTCCCTCGCCGGAGAATGGTCGGAATACGAACCCATACCGTCCGTGCGTTCGCACGGCCGGTATGGTGGGCTACAATGACCAGGGGGGTGCTCCTGCGACGGCTGACGACGCAGGGCACCCCCGGTATACATGCCAGGTCCTCCACCTCACCCTGCGCGGCGCCATGCTCCGCGCAAGGTCGCCGGAGCATGGTGCTGGCAGGGTTTTGCAGGAGGGACCTGATTGCAAAGAACGAAGGAGAGTTAGGGGCCAAAATGCGAGGGTTCAAAAGTTGAGGGCCAAAGAGTAAATATATGAGGACCAAAGTGTAAAGTCGGTCAAGGAGGTTTCTTCTTAGGCTCAAGTTTTTATACATGACTAATTAGAACCTAAGGAATCTGATGGTAAATTTCATTTTCATATTAAACCTTGTTTGACCGGTCAATTTGCGTAAAGACCCAAATTAAGTTATTAATTGGGCATGGTTCTCAATGTAGGTCAAAATGGGTTCTAAAGGCCAAATTGAAGGTTCTAAACCCTAGAGATTATTTTTCTATGAATTTTAGAGGGTTTATTCTATTTTTACTTTGCCCCGAACCTTGTGAATTGAAGCGGGTTGTTTTAGGGTTACAGGTTATCATTTGGTTCCTTGGAAGTGCTGTAGCCCTTGCTAGATCATCTCATCCCACTTTTATTCTTATTAAGCTGTTTTGACCTGTGTTTGGGCCCTGAATTACCCTGTATGCAGATTGTACTGGTAAAATTGCACTTTTACCCCTTATGACTGGTTTTCTTCTCAAACTCAGAATTCTCTGAGTTAAGCCTTTCCTTGAGATATGTAGGAGCTTTTATCCTTTGTATTGGGTCAAAATGAGCTAGTTATGGCTCATGATGAGGTTCTCATCATACCCCCATGCCTAACTTTTGCTAGTCCCTTAGCAAAAACTTAAGGTTTCAACCCTTGTTCTAGACCATGAAGTTTTTAATGGTTTTAGATAAGTGCCTTTTTTATTTGAGCATAGATTAGGTTAGAATGCTGACCATAGGCCTAAAAGATACTCTAGTACCAATCAAGATCCAAATCTGTCTAGCCTTAGCCTCAGTCTTTTAGCAAAGGTTTTTAAGGCCCGCAAGAACTAACCTAAGGTTTATTGGACTTCGTGGTTAAAGCACCCGTGCTTGAAATGATTTTAGCCCTGGCCCAGTTCGCAGTGCGTTTTGTAAGAGAGAGATAGAAAGTTTTTTTCTGTTTGGAGAGTTTTCTCTCTCTTTTTCTTTTTAGTTCTAGCCTAGGATTGGCTTTTCAACACGGTCTGTATCAGATTCCTTGCTCCCATCATCAATCCTCAAGGGTTCCTGGCGATTGATGCTTCGAGATAGCACCGCCCATGGCAACCCCCGGAACCCTGGCTATTGAGATTTCGAGATAATCCCATCCATGGTATTCCGTGGCCGAATCCAGACCCTGGCAATTGACACTTCGAGATAATGCCATCCATGGAATCTGAACCAGCAGAGTGCTTACATGCCCCCCGTAGGATATGTAAATATCCTAAGAGACAAGCACCGAGGAGATGATATTTTGTTACGCATCTTCGAGGGGATTTCCCGCCTCTCCGCGCTGGGAACTCGTCCAAATCAACTTGTGTTGATCGGCCATTCCTATTCTAGGTGTTCTTTTCAGATTTTTGCGACGCTTCTGCGTGATTCTGATTTTTACGCTTACTGAACCAGGCTGTGTGTGAGATTAGGGTGCTTAGGTTACTGAGTCCCGTAAACCAAAAATTAGTTAACGAGGCCGAATACTTCCTAAGCCTTAGACCTAATACTTCAGCTTTTCATTTTCCTCAACCTCTTGAGGAGTGTCCAGATCTTAATGAGTACTAAGAGTCTATTCAAGAATGCCTAAGGTTTGCATTCTTACTAATCTTATTGTGCACTTTTCAGTTATTTTCTTGAATGAGGTCTAGAACTTAGGTTAATTCCTTAGTTTCTTACTAATGACTATCACTCTTTTTTTTCTCATAATTTTGTGCTCCTTTTTCATTTTGTTTCTTTTCTCCTTCAAAATTTTCCTTCTCCTCTTCTCCTCTTATTCTTTTTCGAAGAATTTTTTTTTTTTTTTTTTGAAAGATGTGAATTTTTTGTTTGAAACCTTTTCTTACACGTTTTTGCACTTTCCTACCCCCCCATGCCTAAGATTTGCAATGTCCTCATTGTAACCTAGGGGGTCTTAGTTCATTCCTTAAGACAGAAATTTGGATGAGTGAATGGGTCGGGTTGAATTTTTGCAGACGATTTCAAATCCCAGATGCAAACATCTGAGTTGGGGTCGGCTGTCTACAAGGGTGAACTTCGAGTGCTGAAAGGTGTCAGAACAAGTTTCAGGTTTTCAAAGAGAATGACGGGCTGCCTCCCGTTAAGCGCTGAGTTTTACGCCATCGGCTGGGCGCAATAAGCTCAAGGGGAAAGGAGGATATAAGATGCCTCAGCCAAATCAGTAGAAGTTACATCAATGAACGGCTTGAGTCTTTGACCATTCACGATGAAAGGTTCAGAATCGTGGCTGAGTGGACTGATTTCGATTGCTCCATTTCCAAAAACCTGTCAGACCAAATATGGTCCGACCCACTTAGATCTCAATTTTCCTGGGAAGAGTTTGAGTCGGGCATCAAAGAGTAGGACCTTTTGACCAGGATGAAAGATCTTTCTTGAGATGTGTTTGTCGTGGAAGGCTTTAACCCGCTCCTTGTAGATTTGCGAGTTCTCGTACGCGTCTATGCGCAATTCATCGATCTCGCTGATTTGGAGTTTTCTGTGGGTCCCAGCCTTAGAAAGATCCAGATTACAGTTCCGTACTGCCCAATAGGCTTTATGCTCCAGTTCGACGGGAAGGTGGCATGCCTTTCCGTACACCAATCTAAAGGGAGACATGCCCAATTGGGTCTTGTGGGCGGTCCTATAGGCCCACAATGCTTCCGGAAGTCGGGACGACCAGTCCTTCCTGTCAGGTCGAACAGTGACCTGTAGGATTTTCTTGATCTCCCGATTCGACAGCTCAGCTAGGCCATTAGTTTGGGGGTGGTAAGGAGTAGAGATTCGGTGAGACACCCCGTATTTGGTCATCAGTGACCTAAACTGAGCATTTGTGAAATGGGTCCCCCCATCAGAGATTATTGCACGAGGAATCCCGAACCTTGAGAAAATGTGTTGATGAATGAATTTGAGAACGATTTTGTGATCACAGGTTCGGGTCGGTATGGCTTCGATCCATTTGGACACGTAGTCCACAGCTAACAGAATGTATTCGAAACCATCCGAAACAGGAAAGGGGCCCATAAAATCAATCCCCCAAACATCAAAGATTTCGCATACTAGAATCGGTTGCATAGGCATCATGTCGCGATGGCTCATGTTGCCCAAAGTCTGGCAACGACTGCATGCCTTGCAATGACTGTATGCGTCTTTGAACAGTGTGGGCCAATAAAAGCCGCACTGGAGGACTTTTGATGCGGTTTTATGCCCGGCAAAATGGCCACCGCATGCCTGGTCATGGCAGAAAGAGAGGATATTGTTGACTTCCCCTTCCGGGACACATCTCCGGATGATCTGATCGGCACCTATGCGGAAGAGGTACGGGTCCTCCCAAATGTAATACTTGGCATCGGAGCGTAATTTGTCTTTCTTGGCCTTCGGCCAATCGGACGGGGTCTGATGAGATGCCAAGTAATTTACAATATTAGCAAACCATGGAAGGCTAGTACCAATAGTCAGCAGGTGCTCATCGGGAAAATGCTCAGTGATGGGTCCGGAAGGGTCTATCATTTCAGAAGGAAGACGGGACAAGTGATCAGCTACCACGTTTTGTTTTCCCGCTTTATCGCGAATCTCGAGGTCAAATTCTTGCAACAGCAAGATCCATCGGATCAATCGAGGTTTCGCGTCCTTCTTTGCAAGGAGATGCCTCACAGCCGTGTGATCTGAGTATATGATGACATGGGAACCCAGAAGGTACGATCTGAACTTCTCTAGGGCAAATACTACAGCTAGCAGCTCTTTCTCAGTAACTGTATAGTTACGCTGAGCCTCATCGAGTGTTTTGCTGGCGTAGTAAATGACCATAGGTTTCTTGTCATTTTTCTGCCCCAAAACCGCTCCTACAGCGAAGTCGGATGCATCACACATGATCTCAAAGGGTTGAGACCAATCAGGGGACTGTAGGATCGGGGCTTGGGTGACTCGGTCACGCAGGATTTCAAATGCTTGAGTGCATTCCTTGGAGATTTTGAAGGGAACATCCTTGGAGAGAAGAGTGGTCAGGGGGCGTGCGATTTTTGAAAAATCAGGGATAAATCGTCGATAAAAACCGACATGCCCTAAAAAGGATCGGATGTCCCTGATCGAGCTAGGCATAGGAAGGTGAGAAATCAGATTAACCTTAGCTCGATCCACTTGGATACCTTTCTCTGAAATTGAGTGTCCCAGGACAATTCCCTCAGGCACCATGAAATGGCTCTTCTCCCAAGAAAGAACCAAATTCACGTCGATGCACCGCCTGAGTATCTGGACCAAGTGTTGGAGGCAATCGTCGAATGATGCTCCGAAAACTGAAAAGTCATCCATGAAGACTTCCAGATAATCACCTACCATATCTGAGAATATGGCAAGCATGCATCGCTGAAAAGTAGCGGGTGCATTGCAAAGACCGAAAGGCATCCTTCGGAAAGCGTATGTTCCGAAGGGGCAGGTGAATGTGGTCTTTTCTTGGTCCTCAGGATGGATTGCCACCTGGTTATAACCGGAGTACCCGTCAAGAAAGCAGAAGAACCTATTTCCCGCTAGTTTTTCGAGAATTTGATCAATGAAGGGTAGTGGGAAATGATCCTTCTTCGTGGAGGAATTGAGTCGACGGTAATCTATACAGACTCTCCACGAGTTGGCTAATCGGGTAGGAATGATTTCTCCGGTCTCAGTCGTTATAGTGGTGAGTCCTGCCTTCTTAGGCACGACCTGAATTGGGCTCACCCAACGACTATCGGAGATCGGGTAGATGATCCCGGCATCTAACCACTTGATGATCTCCTTTTTCACGACCTCCTGCAGATTGGGGTTTAAGCGTCTCTGCATTTCACGAGAAGGTCGTGTGCCCTCTTCTGAATAGATATGATGAGTACAATAAGAGGGACTTATTCCAGTCAAATCATCGAGAGTCCATCCGATGGCTCTTCGATGTTGCTGGAGGACAACAATCAGACTGGTTTCCTGTTCAGGACTGAGGTTGGAATTGATGATCACAGGAAGGGTCTGATTAGAACCCAAAAAGATGTATTTCAGATGAGCAGGAAGGGGTTTCAGTTCGAGGATGGGGTTTTCAGCAGCAGCGGGTGGTTCAGTATAGATGTGAGGTTCAAGGGTGGGAGTTACTGGGTTGTTCACATCCGGATTGGACTCCTCTGTTTGCGGGTCAAGATCCTTCTGTGGTTGATGGGGCATACTCAAGTCATTCTGGAGGTGTGATTCATCAACCAAAGTCTTGATGTCACAAATTTGCTCGATGACGCCGCAATTAATTCCTTGTTGGGCCTTAAATATATCAATTTTCAGTGTTTGATCTCCAAACTTAAGCTCTATTTGGCCCTCCTCACAGCTGATGTTGGCTCTAGCAGTAGCCAAGAAAGGTCTCCCTAGAATGATTGGTGTATCCCTAGGGTTCTCAGGTGCATCCATGTCTAAGACTATAAAGTCCACTGGAAAATAGAAATCCCGCACTCTCACGATAACATCCTCGAGAATCCCTTTTGGTGACTTTATAGATCGATCTGCTAATTGTAATGTCACCTCGGTTGGTTTCAGCTCAGATTCTTCCAGATGGTCAAGTAAGGATGTGGGTATCAGATTTATAGATGCACCTAAGTCTAACAATGCTCTATCAAATTGGGTACCACCTATCTTACAGGAGATCAGGGGAGTTCCAGGATCTTTTGCCTTGGGTGGGAGTCTACTAAGGATTACAGAGCTGGCTTGCTCTGACAGAACAATTGGGCTCCCTCCCTTGGTTCGCGGCTTACGCTGGGGTGTACATATATTCTTTAGAAATCGTGCGTAAGCTGGTACGTGGCGGATTGCATCCATTAAGGGGATGTTTATGTGGACCTGCTCAAAGAGCTTGACCAGGTCCTCCTCAGGGGCCACGGGTTTGGTGGTCTTCTTTCCCTTGGTCAGGGCCTCGGGAAACGGGATCTTGGTTGGTTCCTCTAGGATAGGTCCAGGTTGTGGGTCTGGAGCAGCGGTACCTTGGCTAGGGTCATGGTTATCAGGCTGGGCGTGGTTTGGATAATGCTGGTCCTGAGTTGTCTTACCACTACGTGTTATTACAGAATTTAATCCGGCCTGATTTTGGTTTGGGTTTGGTAGGAGGGGTGGCTGCTGCTGAAATCCCGCACGCGAAGTTGAGGCTTCCATCTCGTCTGGAGATGGGGCAGTAGGGGCCTGATAAATCCATTGAGCGTGGCCTAAATTTGGATTCATAACGCGCTTCTGGGTTGGCACGTTATTTGGGTTAGGAAGGGGTTGGGAAGGGAGTGTGCCTGGCTGGCGAGAATTTGCCAACTGGGCCAGTTGAGTTTTAACTTCAGTAAGCTCGTCCTTGTGCTGTTTTTGAATGGCCGCATTCGATTTTTGAATGTCAGCCAGAGTCTGAAGGATTAAGGACATTTGATCTTGATTTGGCCCTGATGGATAAGTAGGGTTGGGCCGAGGCTGAGGCGGCTGGTAGTGATGAGAGGGCTGTGGGCGGGACTGAAAAGGTGGTCTTTGGGTTTGGGGATTTCCCGCCCACTGAAAATTGGGATGGTTTCGCCATCCAGGGTTGTAAGTGTTGGAGAATGGGTCGTTCTGGATGGCGTTGAGGTCCTCGCAGGTCTGAGGAACCTCCTGAGAATCAGGGAAAGGAGGAATGGAGTTCCCCCGGCTGGTGAAGAAAGGATCGGATGATCTTCCAGTCCAAGAATCAGATGGGGATGGATATGGATCCATCCCAGGGGAGGATCGGTGGAGGATGTTTTGCACAGTCTCCTGTGTGGAAGGAGGTTGTGCAAAGGAGTTACGCGCAGATGTGGCTCGCTGCAAGTGCTGAGTCAGCTCATCCACCTTCTTTTCAATAATTGAGACCTTGTCCAATCGACTGGCCATTAACTCCAGGTCGACTGATGCGGACAGGTCCTGCGTCTCATGTGCTCCCTTAAGATTCGTCGCTGCGCGGGTATTCGTCCTGTCGAATAATCCCATGGAGTCATTGTTGATGGAGTTCTCGCACATGTTTTCGAGAATCTCCCATACGGTGTCTTCATGTTGACCCATGATGTTTCCTCCGCAGGTTGCATTGACGAAAAGGCGGATGTCCTCACGGAGTCCCTGGTAAAAAGATTGGACTTGTTCCCATTTAGGAACTCCGTGATGGGGGCACTTCCTCATGAGATCCTGAAAACGATCCCATGCCTCATGGAGAGGTTCTCCTGATTGTTGAGTGAAGTGTGTAATCTGATGGCGCAAGGCGTTGGTCCGACCAACGGGAAAGAACTTTTTCAAAAACTCGGATTGAAGTTCTTCCCAAGTGTTGATCGGCCGGGTCTGTGTTTGATACCAATGGGCGGCCTTGTCCATAAGAGAAAAGGAGAACATCTTCATGAGAAGAATATCCCGATTTTGCGCATCTGATCCAAAAGTGTGGGCCAGATGCTTTAGCTGTTTGATGTGCTGGAAGGGATCTTCAGAATTAAGCCCATGGAATTTAGGTATAGCGTGAATCATGTTGGGCTTTAGTTCGGAATCAGGTCCTCCAATCGGGATTCTAACTCGAGGCTCAATGGCCACCGCAGCAGGATTGTAGTGGTCCCGCATCATAGGACGCTGTGGTGGGTGCACGAAGTTTTGGAAGAGGTCATTGAGTCGCTGGAGCTGGTGTTCCAGATTATTTTCTTCCTCAACTGGCTGAGCCATGATGGGGGAAGAAGAACTTGGTTCTGAATCAGAAGAGAGAATAATGTGAGGGTGTTGCTGCACAAATACGGGCGTCGAGGCTTGGCCTTGACGAGAGCGAATTTCTAATGGAGGTCTTAAGGGTGGTCTTAGAGACCTCCTTCCGTACATGCACAGTTGGGAGAGGTAAGTTTAGAAGGTGCTGGACCCAATCAAGACACCCAAAAATGTGTTGGGTGACTATAGAGGTGCGGGGCAGATGGACCCCTTGATCAGAAAGATCGTCCACCTGAGAATTACCTGGGCAGCCAGAGAGGGAGAGTCCCGCGAAGACCCCTACACGGTAGAGCGTCCCCACGGGTTACAGGGTTTCCCCCACCCGACCTCTCTTGTCACTGCGGTTCCAGGTAGACCAGAATGGGGATCTTGACCTCTTAAGTCTACCAATTTTAAGATCAGGGTGCTTAAGGTTTCACTTGAACTTTAGTCTTTTTAAGTGCAAAGAGTGACCTAATTTAAGGTTGGTTAACCCAAAGGGGTCAACTTTACCTCTTGTTTTCTTTGAGAGCTTTTTGGGTCCTGTCTTTTAGGGTTCAAGTGTTTAGAGAGAGCCAATTGTTTAGGATTTTTCTTGTTAATTATTTTCAATCAATGGCTTGGGCACACCTCTTTTGGATTTCCTCAATTCTTGATTAAGGGGTGTGTCTCTACTGAAATCCTAATGTTTGACCTTATGTTGGCTCTACTTGGTCCATTTAACTCTTTGTTGGGCAATTAGGGCTCAAGCAAGAATGTGTTAGCCCTTAAATACCCTTAATAGTGTGCAGGAGTGATGAGTTGAAAACATGCAACTTTTTATGGTTACTAAGTATGGAAGACAGGTTAGCCCTATATTGCTTGTTCTTTTCTTTTCTTCCTCTTTAGAGTGTAGGGGTTAATAGTGAGAGAAAAGATTTTACCTGTCTTCGGTGTGGTTGTGTGGTTGCTTGTCTTCTTGAGTTCCTGTAGCTGCACAAAAGAGAGGAGATTATCAGAACTTAGAAGAAACAGGAATGTTTACCTCTAGAATAGCCGTTGCTCCCCGGCAACGGCGCCAAAAAATGAAGACGTCGGTTTTGTATTTGTTATAACATTGTAGTAAAGCCGGTTGTTACCAACGTTTCATAAAAATTTTTTTACTCGGAAAAATGAAAGAGTTCCCGAGGTCGAACTCAGGGAGCAAGTTGTATTCTAGAGATATACAAGTTCTATTACAAAAATAAAGAGAGAGAGAGAGAGAGATGAAAATTTGGCTTCTTCTTCTTCTCTTCTTTCTTCCTCTTTGGCTTTTGTTCTTCCTTGTTTTCTTTCTTTTTCTTCTTCTTCTTCTTCTGCTTTCTTCAGATCTTCCCCTCGTGCTCTTCTTCTTCTGTCTTCTGTTCTTCCTTGTTTTCTTTCTTTCTTTTTCTTCAGATCTTCTTCTTCTTTTCTTGCTTCTTGCTTCTCTTCATTTCTTCTTCTTCTTTGTCTTCACCTGTCTTCAGTTTCCAATCAGACGACTTAACCCACGGATGCTACAGTGCCGCTTCAGTTCTTCTTCCGCAGTCCTTCACCTGTGCCTGCACGCTCAAGAGTCCAGCATCAGAGGGCAAAAACCTACTCTACCCCCTCCCCCGCGTTTCTCTTTCTCTCTGAAATCACTCTTCGGAAGCTCTCCCAGAGCGCTACCGGGTAATCGGGTTCGGGTCAGGCCCGGGTCCAGGCCCACCGGCGTGCGTGGTGGGCGAGGAGTGCAGGTCAGTCTAATCGGGTCGGGCCAGGTCCGCGGAGCGTGGTCACGGACGAGGCCGGGTCGGGTCGGGTCGGGTGAGAGGGACCTCACCCTGTGGTCAGGAGGCAGACAGCATAAGGCACTTTTTGCCTTTATGCGTCCGCGCGCCTCCGAGAGGTTCCGAGGTGGGACTAAATGTCCCACCCCAATTGAGCGCGCGTCGCGGATGGAGCAGTGGGCGATCGTGGCTTCCCGCGCGGCCTTCGCCCCGTCTGTGAACCAGGGACGTTTCGCGGAGAGTCCCTGCGCAACCTGGAAGTCAATCCTGGGCGAAGGCGTGCCCGCACCTGCAGGTGAAGCAGCTCTGCCTGCGCAGTAATGGCGACGGCGGGCGAGTCACCTGGTCACAGAAGAACGGCCTCTCGGCCAAATCAGACAGGCGGGGGACCTTCGCCGTGGCACGGCGAAGGTGGTCAGGGGGTCTGCAGGGGGCGAGATGGAGCTAACAGGTCGTCCTAGGTCAAACTGTGAGCGAGGAAGTGGGTGTGTTCGGTGGATCTGCAGAGGGTGTTTGGTGGGAAGTGGAGGGGCGGAAGAGGATCAGGGTGAGGAGGCGGAGGTTCTGCGGTGGTCGGCGAGCCGTGTGGGTCGCTGAGGTGATGGGAGCGGCTCGCCGGAGGGTGGTCGGAGACGGAGAGGATGAGGGTGAACAGGAGCGGTCGAGGGTTTAATTGACTAAATTGAAAGCGGGGAAAGAAAGAGGAGAAGAAGGGGAGTAGTTCTAACTTAACTGCAGGGACGAAGGGGGAGGAACAGGGCGACAGTCGTATCGACTGTCGCCGGAGAAGACGATGCTCAGGGAGAGGGGCGGCGGCGAGCAGAGAGCCGGAGAGGCGCCAGCTGGGTGCGGCGTGGCGCGGGAAGAGCAGGGGAGGAGGTCTCTGCTGCTGGTATTGCGGCAGAGCGAAGAGGTGGAGGGGGAGGAAGCCGCCGGAGCTGGTGAGCGTCTGCCGGAGGAAGAAGAGAAGAAAGCTGGGGGTTTTCTCCGTCAGATCCAGGCTGCCCTCGTCGGTGGAGCGGCGGGGGGTATTTATAGGGATGAAGCAGGGAGGAAGGCGGAGGGAGACGACGTGTCTCCCTCGCCGGAGAATGGTCGGAATACGAACCCATACCGTCCGTGCGTTCGCACGGCCGGTATGGTGGGCTACAATGACCAGGGGGGTGCTCCTGCGACGGCTGACGACGCAGGGCACCCCCGGTATACATGCCAGGTCCTCCACCTCACCCTGCGCGGCGCCATGCTCCGCGCAAGGTCGCCGGAGCATGGTGCTGGCAGGGTTTTGCAGGAGGGACCTGATTGCAAAGAACGAAGGAGAGTTAGGGGCCAAAATGCGAGGGTTCAAAAGTTGAGGGCCAAAGAGTAAATATATGAGGACCAAAGTGTAAAGTCGGTCAAGGAGGTTTCTTCTTAGGCTCAAGTTTTTATACATGACTAATTAGAACCTAAGGAATCTGATGGTAAATTTCATTTTCATATTAAACCTTGTTTGACCGGTCAATTTGCGTAAAGACCCAAATTAAGTTATTAATTGGGCATGGTTCTCAATGTAGGTCAAAATGGGTTCTAAAGGCCAAATTGAAGGTTCTAAACCCTAGAGATTATTTTTCTATGAATTTTAGAGGGTTTATTCTATTTTTACTTTGCCCCGAACCTTGTGAATTGAAGCGGGTTGTTTTAGGGTTACAGGTTATCATTTGGTTCCTTGGAAGTGCTGTAGCCCTTGCTAGATCATCTCATCCCACTTTTATTCTTATTAAGCTGTTTTGACCTGTGTTTGGGCCCTGAATTACCCTGTATGCAGATTGTACTGGTAAAATTGCACTTTTACCCCTTATGACTGGTTTTCTTCTCAAACTCAGAATTCTCTGAGTTAAGCCTTTCCTTGAGATATGTAGGAGCTTTTATCCTTTGTATTGGGTCAAAATGAGCTAGTTATGGCTCATGATGAGGTTCTCATCAAGCACCTTCTAATCTCATCACATCTTTCGGTGCATGTTTGGTAGGAGGTCCTTAAGACCACCCTTAAGGCCTCCTTTAGAAATTCACTCTCATCGAGGCTAAGCCTCAACGCCCTTGTTTGTGCAGCAACCCCACCACATAAATCTTTCATTTGATTCAGATTCTGATTCTCCTTCTTCTCCCATCATGGCACAACCCATTGAAGGGGAGAATAACCTTGAACACCAACTTCAACGCCTGAACGATCTCTTTCAGAACTTTGTAAACCCACCGCAGCGACCTATGATGCGAGATCACTATAATCCCACTGCGGTGGCAATCGAACCCCGAGTACGAATCCCAATTGGAGGACCTGATTCTGAACTGAAGCCCAATATGATTCATGCCATACCAAAGTTCCATGGGCTTAACTCTGAGGATCCATTCCAACACATTAAACAACTCAAGCATTTGGCCCAGACCTTCGGGTCAGATGTACAAAACCGGGATATCCTACTCATGAAAATGTTTTCGTTCTCCCTCTTGGACAAGGCCACACATTGGTATCAGACTCAGACCCGTCCGATCAACACTTGGGAGGAATTGCAGTCCGAATTTTTGAAAAAATTCTTCCCTGTTGGCCGGATGAATGCCTTGCGCCACCAGATCACCCATTTCACTCAACAACAGGGAGAACCTCTTCACGAAGCTTGGGATCGATTCCTTTATCTCATGCGAAAGTGCCCCCATCACAGAGTTCCTAAGTGGGAACAAGTCCAGTCTTTTTACCAGGGACTCCGTGAAGATATTCGCTTATTCGTCAATGCAACGTGCGGAGGAAACATCATGGGTCAACACGAGGACACGGTGTGGGAGATTCTCGAAAACATGTGCGAGAACTCCATAAATAATGACTCCATGGGCTTATTCGACAGGACGAATGCCTGCGCATCGACGAATCTAAGAGGGACACATGAGATGCAGGACCTGTCCACTTCCGTCGACTTGGAACTGATGGCCAGTCGATTGGACAAGGTCTCTATTATAGAAAAGAAGGTGGACGAGCTAACTCGACATTTGCAGCAAGCCACCTCTGCACAAAACTCTTTTGCATGACCTCCTCTGGCAAGGGAAACAGTGCAAAACATATATCACCAACCTGCCAAGGGGATGGACCCATATCCACCCCCGTCTGCCTCTCAGACCGGAGTAACCTCCGATCCCTTCTACTCGAGTTGGGGGAACTCTGAACCCTCGTACTCTGACTTTCCTGAGGCTCCTCAGAACTGCGAGGACCTCAACGCCATCCAGAATGACCCATTCTCCAATACCTACAACCCTGGATGGCGAAATTATCCTAACTTTCAGTGGGCGGGAAATTCTCAAAGACCACTATATCAACCCCGGCCACAAGCCCCTCGTCCATATCAGCCGCCTCAGCCTCGGCCCAATCCCACCTACCAATCCGGGCAAAATCAGGATCAACTGACTCTTATCCTACAAACACTGGCTGACATTCAAAAGACGAATGCGGCAATGCAAAAACAACACAAGGACGAGATCACAGAGGTTCGCAACCAACTAGCCCAGATGGAAAATTCCCACCAACCTGGCACCCTTCCTTCGCAACCTCTACCCAACCCAAATAACGTGCTAACCCAGAAGCGTGTTATGAATCCAAATTCAGGCCAAACACATGTGATTTATCAGGCCCCCGCTACTCCATCGCCAGACTGGATGGAGGCTTCAACATCTTATGCGGGATTTCAGCAGCAGCCACCCCTCCTACCTAACCCAAATCAGGCCGGGTTGAACTCTGTAACAACACGTAGTGGTAAAATAACCCAAGACCCACATTATTCGAACCACTCCAAGCCTGATAGTGGCTAAGACCCTAGGATATTTATCCAAGATACTACTGTCCCAGATCAAGAACCTGGACCTATCCTAGAGGAACCAGCTAGGATCCCATTTCCTGAGGCCTTGACCAAAGGAAAAAGAACAACCAAACCCGTGGCTCCCGAGGAGGATCTGGTCAAGCTCTTTGAACAGGTCCAGATAAACATCCCGTTGATGGATGCAATCCGCTACATACCGGCTTATGCAAGATTCTTGAAAGACATATGTACACCTAAACGTAAGCCGCGAACCAAGGATGGGAACCCAATCGTACTGTCAGAGCAAGCCAGCTCTGTCATTTTGAGCAAACTCCCACCCAAGGCTAAAGACCCAAGAACTCCCTTGATTTCTTGTAAAATTGGTGAAACCCAATTTGATAGAGCCCTACTAGACCTAGGTGCCTCCATAAATTTAATACCTACATCCCTCCTTGACCACCTTGAAGAATCTGAACTTAAACCCACTGAGGTAACATTGCAGTTAGCCGATCGATCCATCAAGTCACCCAAAGCAATACTCGAGGATGTCATTGTTAGGGTATGAGATTTTTATTTTCCAGTGGACTTCATAGTACCAGACATGGATGCACCTAAGAACCCAAGGGACACACCAATCATATTAGGGAGGCCCTTTTTGGCCACTGCTAGGGCCAATATAAACTGCGAAGAGGGCCAGATAGAATTAAAATTTGGGAATCAAAATCTGAAGATTGACATTTTCAAAGCCCAACAAGGGATTAATTGCGGGGTTATAGAGGAAATATGTGATGTCAAAGCCGTGGTTGAAGAACTGCATCTAGAGGACAACCTGATTATTCCTGATCAACCACTAGAGAATCAAAAACCGCTAACAGAGGAGCGCGAACATGATCTAGACACACCTATAACTCCTACCATTGCTCCTAATACAAACCCCGAACCACCCGCTGCTGCTGACAATCCTGTCATGGAACTCAAGCCCCTTCCCGAACATCTGAAGTACGTCTTTTTGGATTCAAATCAGACGTTTCCTGTGATTATCAATTCTCGACTCACACCTGACTAGGAACTCCGTTTGATTTCTGTTCTCCAGCAACATCGTAGAGCCATTGGATGGACTCTCGATGATTTGACTAGTATAAGCCCTTCATACTGCACACATCGAATCTACACAGAAGAAGGCTCACGACCTTCAAGAGAAATGCAAATACACCTAAACCCTAACCTACAGGAGGTCGTGAAAAAGGAGATCATAAAGTGGTTAGATGCAGGGATCATCTACCCGATCTCCGACAGTCGTTGGGTGAGTCCAATACAAGTGGTGCCTAAGAAGGCAGGACTTACCATCATCACGACTGAAATCGGAGAAGTCATTCCTACCCGAATAGCTAATTCGTGGAGAGTCTGCATTGATTACAGAAGACTCAATTCCTCCACGAAGAAGGATCATTTCCCACTACCGTTTATTGATCAGATCCTCGAGAAACTAGCGGGAAACAGATTCTTCTGCTTTCTTGACGGGTACTCCGGTTACAATCAGGTGGCAATCCATGCAGAGGACCAAGAAAAGACCACATTCACCTGCCCCTTCGGGACGTACGCGTTTCGAAGGATGCCGTTCGGTCTCTGCAATGCACCTGCAACTTTTCAGCGGCATGCTTGCAATATTCTCAGATATGGTAGGTGATTATCTGGAAGTCTTCATGGATGACTTTTCAATTTTTGGACAATCATTTGACGATTGCCTCCAACACTTGGTCCATATACTCAGGCGGTGCATCGAGGTGAATTTGGTTCTTTCCTGGGAAAAGAGCCATTTCATGGTGCCTGAGGGAATTGTCCTGGGACATTTAATCTCGGAGAAAGGCATCCAAGTGGATCGAGCTAAGGTTAACCTGATTTCCAAGCTCCCTATGCCTAGCTCGATTAAGGACATCCGATCTTTTTTGGGGTACGTCGGTTTCTACCATCGATTCATCCCTGATTTCTCCAAAATCGCACGCCCCCTGACTAATCTTCTCTCCAAGGATGTGCCTTTCAAAATTTCCAAGGAATGCACTCAAGCATTTGAGATCCTACGTGACCGAGTCACCCAAGCCCCAATCCTACAGTCCCCTGATTGGTCTCAACCCTTTGAGATCATGTGCGATGCATCTGACTTCGCTGTAGGAGCGGTTTTGGGGCAGAAAATTGACGGAAAACCTGTGGTCATTTACTACGCCAGCAAAACACTGGATGAGGCTCAGCGTAACTATACGGTTACTGAGAAAGAGCTGCTGGCCGTAGTATTTGCCCTGGAGAAATTTAGATCATACCTTCTGGGTTCCCGTGTTATTATATACTCGGATCACACAGCTGTGAGGCATCTCCTTACAAAGAAGGACGCGAAACCTCGACTAATCCGATGGATCTTGCTGTTGCAAGAATTTGACCTCGAGATTTGTGATAACGCGGGAAAGCACAATGTGGTAGCTGATCACTTGTCCCGCCTTCATTCTGAAATAATTGACCCTTCTGGACCTATTACAAAACATTTTCCTGATGAGCACCTCCTGACTATCAGTGCAAGTCTTCCATGGTTCGCTGATATAGTTAATTACCTGGCATCACACCAGATTTCGCCCGATTGGCCGAAGGCCAAAAAGGACAAATTGCGTTCCGATGCCAAGTATTACCTATGGGAAGACCCGTATCTATTCCGCATTGGTGCTGATCAGATAATTCGACGGTGCGACGCGGAAGTGGAAATCAAAGACATACTCTCATTCTGCCATGACCAGGCATGCAGTGGACATTTTTCTGGACATAAAACCGCATCAAAAGTCCTCCAGTGTGGCTTTTACTGGCCCACAATTTTCAAGGATGCATACGATCACTGTAAGGCATGTTCCTGTTGCCAGACTCTGGGCAACATGAGCCATCGAGACATGATGCCTCTACAGCCGATCTTGGTATGCGAAATTTTTGATATTTGGGGGATTGATTTCATGGGACCCTTTCCGACCTCGGATGGCTTCGAATACATCTTACTCGCAGTTGACTATGTTTCCAAGTGGATAGAAGCCATTCCGACCTGAACCAACAATCATAAAGTTGTTATAAAATTCCTCCATCAAAACATTTTCTCAAGGTTCGGGATTCCGCGTGCTATAATTTCCGACGGAGGGACCCATTTTACAAACACTCAGTTCAGGTCACTAATGACCAAATATGGGGTGTCACACCGAATCTCTACTCCTTACCACCCCCAAACTAATGGTCTAGCTGAGCTATCTAACCGAGAGATCAAGAAGATCCTTCAGGTTACTGTTCGACCTGATAGAAAAGATTGGTCTTCTCGGCTTCCGGAAGCATTGTGGGCCTATAGGACCGCCCACAAGACCCAATTAGGAATGTCTCCCTTCAGACTAGTGTACGGGAAGGCATGTCACCTCCCCGTCGAGTTGGAGCATAAATCCTATTGGGCAGTACGAACTTGTAATCTCGACCTTTCTAAGGCTGGAACCCACAGAAGACTTCAAATGAGCGAGATCGATGAATTACGGGACGATGCGTATGAGAACTCGCGAATTTACAAGGAACGAGTTAAAGCTTTTCACGACAAACACATTTCTAGAAAGGTCTTTCATCCTGGTCAAAAAGTTTTACTCTTTGATGCCCGACTAAAATTATTCCCAGGGAAGCTAAGATCCAAGTGGGTCGGACCCTACCTAGTCCGACAAATCTTCGGAAATGGAGCCATTGAAATCAGCCCACTCAGCCACGATTCTGAACCCTTTGTCGTGAACGGTCAGAGACTCAAGCCGTTCATTGACATGACCGATATAGATTTGGCTGAGTCATCCTTTACCCTCCATTCCTCTTGAGCTCATTGCGCCCAGCTGATGGCGTAAAACTCAGTGCTTAACGGGAGGCAACCCATCATTCTTTGAAAAACCTGAAACCTTTTCTGACATCTCTATGCGGAACTCATATTGCACTTTAGGGTTCATCCTTTAGAACAGCCGACTTCACCTCAGGTATACCTACCCGAGATTAGAAATCATTCGCAACAGGTCACTTCAACCTATTCACTCACTACACACCTGTCCTAATGCATGAACTAAGCTGAATTCGAACCCACCTAATTTACAATGGGGACATTGCAAATCTTAGGCATGGGGGGGTATGAAAGTGCAAATTGTAAGAAAATTCATATCAAGAAAGGGTTTCATTAAAAAAAAAAAAAGGACTTGATAGAGGGGAGGAACAATTCAGGGTCATACAAATGAGAGGAGGAAAAGAAAGAAAAATGACAAAAAGGATCACAAAATGAAAATAAAAAGAAATAGTCATTAGTAAAAGATTAAGGGGTTAACTGAAGTTCTACACCGAATCAAGAAAAAGAAAAGAAAAGTGCTACGGAGATATAACAAGAGATTAGTGGGAACGCTGGTCTTAGGCCTCTTGGGCTAGTACCTTTAGCTTAAAAATTCACGTATCCATTAAAATCTGGATAATCCTCAAGAGGTTGAGGAAAATGCGAAGCTTGAGTATTAGGTCTAAGGCTTAGGAAGTATTCGGCCTCGTTAACTGACCTCCGGTTTGCGGGATTCGGTAACCTAAGCACCCAAATTCACACACAGTCTAGTTCAGTGCACATAAACATCCAAATCATGCGAAAGCGTTTAATGTTCTAAAAAAGTCACCTAGATTAGGAGCGGCCAATCAATGCAATTTGATTTGGACGAGTTCCCAGCGTGGAGAGGTGGTAAATTCCCCTCGAAGATGCGTAACAACATATCATCTCCTCGGTGCTTGTCTCCTAGGATATTTAAATATCCTACTGGGGGCATGTAAGCACTCTGCTGGTTCAGATGCCATGGGCGGCATTATCACGAAATGTCGATCGCTAGGGTCTGAATTTGGCCACGGAACGCCATGGGCGGGATTATCACGAAATCTCGAAAGCCAGGGTTCTGGGGGTTGCCATGGGCGGGATTATCCCGAAATCTCGAAAGCCAGGGACCCTTGAGGATTGATGATGGGGACGAGGAATCCGATACAGACCGTGTTGAGAAGCTAATCCAAAGCTAGAAATAAAAAGAAAAGAGAGAGAAAACCTCTCCAAACAAATAAATCTTCTATCTCTCTCTTACAAAAAAATGCACTGCAAACTGAACTTAGGCTAAAAATATCTCAAGCACGGGTGCTTTAACCACGGAGTCCAACAAACCCTAGGTTAGTTTCTGTGGGTCGTAGAAACCTTTGTGGAGGACTGAGGCTAAAGCGGAACAGGTCCGGATTTTAGTTGGTACTTAAGTACCTTTAGGCCTAGTATCAGCATTACTACCTAATCACAAAATAAAAGAAGCACTTATCATAATTGTTGACAGACATTCAGGGTCTAGAACGGAAGTTAAAACCTTGAAATTTTGCTAAGGGACTAGAAAAAGCTAGGCATGGGGGTATGATGAGAGCCTCATCATGAGCCATAACTAGCTCATTTTGACCCAATAAAGAAGATAAAAGCTCCTACATAACCTAGAAGAAGGCTTAACTGAAGGAACAAGTGCTCTGAGAAGAAAACATGAAATAAAGGTTAAAACTGTAATTTTACCATTGCAGTACATAAACAGGATTTCTCAGAGACAAAACATAGGTCAAATGGTCTAAATAAGATAAAAAGTGGGTTGAGTCAATCAGAAATGGGTTTATGTGCAATCTATGAATTAAATGACATTTGGTAACCCTAAAACAGACCCACTTAAATTAACAAGGTCCCGGTCAGAATAAAAATCAAGTAAACCCTCTAAAAATCATGGAAAAACATTCTCTAGGGTTTAGAACACTTAATTTGGCCTTTGGAACCCAGTTTGACCTAGATTAGGGTCCTAGCTCTTTAATTAACCTAATTTAGGTTTTTACGCAAAATATCCAGTCAAACATGGTCAAACCTAAAATCCAGCTTCACCATTGGATTCCTTAGGTTTAAATTAAATTTGTACCAAAATTTGGACCTAAGGGGAGGTCATCTTGACCTACTTTGCAATTTAGTACACCCAAATCACAAATTGGTCCCTATCTTTTGAATATCTTTTCAGAGAGCCCCCTAAGTTCTTTGCCCCTTTGCAATCCGGTCCTGCCGCCATTGTTAGGGCAGAACCAAGCTCTGGCGAGGTTTAGAGAAGGATTGCTCCCTAATCCCTTAGAGATTCCCTCCCAGAAATGGAAGGGGGATTCTCTGAGGAATTCCCTTCCTTCTAGAGCAGATCACGATCCCTGGTGTGAACCCAATCTCTTGTGCGAACGCACGAGAGATTTGGGTATCCACCCTCCTTTCATCTCCGGCAAGCCGGCAGAGTTGATTGTGGGGTCTCCATGCAATAGTAGGTGCGGCCAGCACCTATAAAAGACTCCCCATACCTTGCCGCAGAACGGAAGCTTGATTTTGACGGAGATCCCCTCCAAATTCCCTCTCTCCCATCTCCGGCCAAACGACCCGCAAGCTCCGGCGACCTCCTCCCCTCCTTCTCGTCGCTCTGCTGCCATACCAGCAGCAGAGTCAACTCCGCCACTTCCTCCCACGTCGCGCTGTACCACGCGCGCGTGCCCCTGACCTCATCTTCGTCGCCGCTTCCTCCCTCAGGGTCCTTCTTCCCCGACGACGGAAGTTACGCGCCATCCTCTCCGCTGCCTCCCTTCCTTCCAGACCACTCCAGATACCTTCTCCCTCCTCTCCTCTCTCTTTTCCCCCTACTATTTTATCTGATTACCCCTCGATAGTGCCTAACCACCTCCATCGTCCTCGCCTCCGACCGCCCTCCGGCGAGCTGCCCACACCACTCCGCCCCTCCACACGGCTTGCCAACCCCCTCGTGAGCTCCGCCTCACCACCAGGAACTCACTTCACCCTACCACTGCCACTCCAGACCTCCACAATCACCCCCCGAACAACCCAACATCTCCGGCCACAGGTTGACCTAGGCACGCACGCCTAGGCCGACCTGCGGCCTGCAGCACTGCGCATCATCTTCGCCGTGCTACGGCGAAGGTTTCTAGCCAATCTGATTGGGCCAATAGGCCGTTCTTGTGTGTGACAGGTTTATGCTCTGGCCGCCATTATCAGCCGAAGCAGCAAGGAGCTTGCAGCAGCTTCAGGTACCAGGACTCCCAGGCTGCAGGTGCAGCAGACTCATGTGAGTGTCGCGAAGTGAGTGAGGCTAGCAAGTCGCACAGAAAGGCCAGCAGCTGGAGCAATCGCGCGACGAAAGCTCTACGGGCGCGAAAGCAGGACCGACCAGATAGTCCCACATCGTGGGATTGCAAAACACAGGTATCATATAAATTGTTTTTGTGTTTTAAGCCCATTGCCTCCGTAAGCACAGCGGTGAGGTCCCTCACCTGCCCTCACCGGCCTCGTCCGCGGCTTGACCTCGCGGATCTGGCGGGATCTGACCCGACCTAAACCTACGCACTCCTCACGCATCACCACCTGCCGGTGCGCCTGGTCCTGGGTTCGAATCCGGACCCGATTACTTGTGGCTTTGGGAGAGCGTCCTTGAGCGAGTTGCTTGAGAGAGAGAGACGCTCGGGTAGAGGGACGGGGGTAGGTTTTGCTGTGGTGTGTGCAGGAAGGAAGAAGCAAAGGAAGCAGCGAGCAGTTAGCAGCTGCAGAACAAGAAGAGAAGAAAGAAGAAGAGGCTGTGCAGCAGAAGAAGGAGAAGCTTTCGTAGAGAACCAAAGAGACGGAAGAAGGAAGGCAAGGCAGAAGAAAGAGAAGAACGAAGAGAGCCCAAGTGAAGACTGCAAAGATCAGAAGAAGAAGAAGAAAAAAAAGGAAGGCAAGGCAGAAGAAAGAGAAGAACGAAGAGAGCCCAAGTGAAGACTGCAAAGATCAGAAGAAGAAGAAGAAAAAAAAAAGAAAGGCAATGCAGGAGAAGAAATAAACGAAAAGAAACAAAGGCAGGAAGAAGCCTTTGCAAGACAAGAAGAAGTGCAGAAAGAGAAAGAAGTACAAAGGAGAAGAAGAGCCACGAAGAAGAAGAGAGAAAGGAGATTGCATTTAAGATGTCTGATATAGAAATCAGTCATCCAATTCTATTTTTCTTTCACAAATCCTTTTTAATATTCTCTCTTTGAATCAATCCTTTTCATTTAACAGTTGTATTCTTTGGTTTTAAAAAGTACTGAGATTGCTCCCCGTGTTCGACCTCGGATACTTTAGTTTTTCGAGTAATAAAATTCTTTATATTTGTTGAAACATTTTGTCGGTTATACTACAACATGATATACTTTAAACCCGTACAAAATGTTGAGAACACATAGAGTAGCAACATAGCATCAATGGAAGTCAATTGAGGAGTAATAATAGGCTTAGTGAGAAGCCATTGCCTATTTTGCTATGTGATGATGAGGGAAATAATTCAAATAATCCTAAGTTTGTTGCATCCGGTAATGAAGGTGATGATGGTAGTGATGCATGTGAGGACTTAGACTCTAATAGTGGCAATGATTTGGGTGAGGAAATCATAGCATATGAAGGCAAGAACTTCATCACTAGCTTAGAGGATTGTGACCCTATTGTAGGCATAGATTTCAAGAATATTGAACTATTCAAATCGTCATTGTCTAAGTATTGTATCAAGAAGCAATTTTGTGTGAGAACATTGAAGAGTAATAGGAGAAGGGTCATAGCAGTGTGTGATGATGAGAACTATCAATGGAGAATACATGCTTCAACCTTACAAGATGGGATCACTTTTAGGATCATGACATTAAGATCTAAGCATACTTGTACCTCTATCAATCAAAAAAGAAATCTCATGGCCTCCGAGGATTGGGTAGTAAACCATGCAATGAGGTGGTTGAGGGAGAATCCCAATCTGTTAGTGAAGAAAATTGGAGAGAGGATCTTTACAAATCAAAACATCAGAGTCCCTTATATGAAGATATATAAGGGCAAGGTAAAGGCTCTTGGTGAAGTCTTTGGAGCCAATGAGATATCTTATTAGAAAATCCCCCCTTTGGTTTATGAGTTGAATAGAAGGAACCTGAGTAGTGTAATTCACAATCATGCTGAGCCTAAAAACACTTTTTTAAGGTTGTTTGCTAGTTTCAAGGCCGTGAAAGATGGATTTTTGAATGGATGCAAACCTTTTCTGGGCTTAAATGCATGCCATCTAAAGGGGAAATACATGGGGAACTTGCTAGCAGCAACAACTTTAGATGGCTCAAATGGACTATTCCTTATTGCTTCTGCAATATGAAAGGATGAATCCATTTCTTCATGGTCTTGGTTCATGGTCTATTTAAAAGAGGCCACTAGATTTCCTACTAGTGAAGGATAAACAATCATTTCAGATGGTGGAAAAGGGCTAACTATTGCTATTAGGGAGCATTTCCAACAATAAGAACACTGTGCTTGCATGAGGTAACTATTGGTGTAAGGGCACCACGATTGGTAATTTTGATGATAACAAAACACTTATATTTAACATTTGTATTTGAAGTCTAAGATTTCAAGTTATTTACAAATGAATACAAGTTTGAAGGTGAAGTGTAAAGAGCTCGTGTCCATGGTGGATTGGAGGATGTTTTTAGGCTAAGACAGGGTTTTAAAATTACTTCGTTGCAATATAACTGAAATAGTGCGTGAACAAATATAATTTATTGCTCGAAAGAAATCCGAGATCGAACGTAGGGAGCAATATGGCAATTTATCTTAAGATCAATTTTAAGCATAATATAGCAATATAATGGAAATTTCAAGCACAAATAATATAAATATAGAAGCAAGAGTCAATGTAGCCAAAAAGATTAGGGTAAAATGGTGATTTAAATCACCAAATTACCCTATTACAATTATACTTAAATAATGCTACAATATCAATCACCAAATGCCATGTATGATAAGTGCACAGTGCACTCCCGGTCAGAGATCAGACGCCTGAAACTTTAGTCAGACGGCTTAAACTCTTCTTTGCTACAGTGCCAAGAGGGCACTCTTCTTCTTCCTTTCCTTTCTCTCCTCAGGCTCTTTTCTTCTTCTCACTTTTCTCTGCTCAAGGGAAGGCACAACACAGAGGCATGGTTGCCTCGTAGAGACTAAGTGTTGAGAGGGGTTCATTGAAGCAAACCCCCCCTCTCTCTCTCTTTTTCTCTTCATGCCTGCCTAATTGGATCAGTAAGCGGGTAAACAGGTGGGTAAATGGATCCTGGCCAGACCTGCATGGAATGAATGCAGGCGAGGCGTGTGCTGAGGCATGTGCGGGGACCCGACCCCCTGTGCATGCTAAGGCAAACAGCCGGTATCGAAAAATTAACTTAAACGCTATCAGCTGCTTATCCGCGCCTGATGTGGAACTAAAAAGTGAAATGACCCATCATCTTTTGGTAGTTTAAGACGTCTGGAGTGTTCACCAAATGTCTATCCAGATGTCTGGAGAGAGAGCTAAACGTCTGAAAGTACCTTTCTTTTCCGTACGCACGCCATGCCTTTCCCCTCACCACCTCTCCCCTCCCTGCAATGACACCCGCACCACTCCCTCGCCCATGCCCTTCCCCTCACCTCCTCTCCCTTTATAAGCCCCCCTCCTCTTCCTCTTCGTCTCACACCATCGTAGATGAGCCAGAGAGGGAGAGAGAGTAAGCGGAGAGTGGAGAGCAGATCGTGGCTCTAAGCACGAGAGCGGAGGGTGTTGTGTTGCTCTACTGCAACTTCTGCGGCAAGGGAAGCCCAAAGCGGTTTTGCGAAAGTTATTTGTTTTGCGAAACCAGACGTCTGGAGTGACCTCCATACGTCATGGTACACGTCTGAAGGTGGGATGAGACGTCTGGTAGAGATTTATTTTCCTGTATTTTTCTCTACCAAGTTCTGATAATGCATGCGCATGTGTTAGAGGTTGGGAGGCGCATTGGCGAGAGGACCAAGGCAGTTTCGGACATCCGAGAGCATCTCTAGATGTCTGATGGAACCCTTGGACTTCGGCACTGCATTCCAGATGTCAGATAGAGGCACCCTGAGAGAGGTATGCCTGCGAGTTAGTTTAAGACGTCTGGGACCTATCCCAGACGTCTGATTTCTGTCAGACCTCATGTTTTTAGGTCCGTACAAGGCCCAAATAATGTCGATTTTCCGTAAACGAAACATTTTTTTTTCCATACGAATTTCTTCACGTAATGGTACCTTGTCTTGTCATCTGAAACCCTTTTGACCTATCAATCCATGTTTTAGGTCTCCAATTCGTTAGGTGTACGGGACCTGCAGAGACATCGAGAGTTGCTGTATGAGCCCCCATTCCACCCGGTTATCCTGGTAGAGTGGTTCTGACTATAAATCTCCAAGATTAATAAAATGCATGCAATTAGTTAAACCTAGAATGTGAGATGAATCCTAGGAAGAAATAAACGTATGCTCTAGAATGCATCTACTCAATTGAACCCTAGGTTGTGACATGAACACCAAGGCTAGAGAAAAATGCATGTGAATGGCTGAGTAAATCATGCGCTGATTGTATTATCTGGAATGGACCACATTATGAACAAACATGTACTTTGATTGAGTTGCCTGTTTTGTATGTAACAAATCGGATATAAAGAAATTCATGTACAAACCCTACGGGGAATGTTGAACGAGACAAGAATACCGTAGCTCGAAGAACCGGATGGTTCTGGAATTGCTGCCCATGGGCGACCGTTAAGGGAAGTGAGCTGACCTTCGTGTACGTAGTACCGAAGAAAGCAACTATCCCTTGTAGTGTAGACGGGAGCTTGCCGCCCTTGGGTTGAGACCCAGGGTGAGTTTGGCCACTCTACGTCGACTCCTGTTGGCCCTTGCGTACGTATTACCGAGGTGAGCTACTTAGTGTAGGGGGGACCTAGCCACCCCAGGGGGCTCGGGGTTAGGCATGGCTACCCTACACCGACTCTTATTAAACTGTTGGGAAAATCGGGATAGTCGGACGAGGTTACGTAGACTGTGGAGGGGCGAGACCCCTGTTCTGTTCTGAGAGGGCAAGGTCTTGTGATGTTCTGTACTGTACGTTTGGGCATACCTGCTAGTGGAAATGACTGACCGCGTGCCAGCATGGGGTAGCTACCCACGCACTTATCACATGTGCCGCAGTCACCGCTATGTCGCGACCATGACCTCGGGGTGGTAGACCGGGTATAGGACTACCATGGAGGGACTCTCCCAGCCAGGAGAGTGTCACGTGTGCATCCTACATCATGGAAAACTGCAAGCAAGATCGTTCTTTTAGGAAACAAGAAGATTAAGTAATGTAATGGATCCTGATTAGAGATCTCTACATAGCAAACTGTTATAAGATAATTAGAATCGGAAAGTAATATGTTAAGCTACTTGTTATGTACATTTTATGTTTTAGCCACCACTCTACTCATTGTTAGCTGACTCCAGATGTATAACCTTGTACAGGTCAAGGATTTGAGCAGCCCAAGTCACCGGCTGCTGAAGACGCTAGGCCTAGTCGAGCCTAGATGTAGTCTTCGTTGCTAGTGAGTTTCTGTAGTTCACTTTCCAGTACTTTTCCGCTGTATTTTCTATCATCTATGTACTAGTTTTTGGTTGTAATGGCTTTATTTCTATTCTTGAAGGCATGTAATATTTTAGTATTACTATTCTGTTTCTCCTTTGTTGCCAATTTCTTTTTGCTTAGATACGTTACTTGTGTAGTTGTGGATTGATGCATGTTATTTGGTTATTTCTCGTTGGACCACTGGGTCTTGGGATTAGTTGAGGCGAGCAAATCTCGGGTCCTATAGGGATCTGGGATCGGGTCGTGAAAAGATGGTATCAGAGCAAGGTCGTCCCGAGAAATGAACCAAATAGTTCGAAAATCACCACACTTGTATATGTAGCTAGGATAGCCATCACAACGTTTATCTTGATTGTCATTTTCGAGTCTTACGTCTCCTCTATAATCAAACATTCACCGACAATCCCATTTCTTTTCGATCTCCATACAGGAGATGCCTCGACAAGGAGCTCTTGAGGCAGGCCGCGGACGTGGTCGTGGCCGAGGGCATGGTCGCAAGGGAGGGCGAGCGATGGCCGAGGACGGGTTTGCTCCACCTCTCCTTCTAGGCATTTAGGCCTTGAACCTTGCCCAACTGATCTGGGATCTCATATGGAAGGAGCTCCATTAGCCTCCTCTTCCTAGGGATGTGGAGGGGGAGTCCTCCGTGGAGCAGGTGAGCTGCTATGGCGCTGGATGAGCTAGAAGGGGAGGGGGTGATCCTCCACCACCCCCACCTCCTTCAGACACTTTGGGGGATAAGCCCTCCTTGCCTGGAGGTGCACCCATTCCCCCGTTGCAGTTGCACCATGAGGTCTTCAGCCAGTTTAGGAAGCTGAAGCCCCCTTCCTTCAAGGGGGAGGAGAGCCCATCTGAGGTAGAGGATTGGTTGGAGTAGATGGAGAAGATCTTTGACACCCTCTGTCCTCCTGCGAAGTATCTCATGGCCTTCGCCACGTATCAGCTGGAGAGTGTAGCTTATAGGTGGTGGAGGGCGGTTAGAGGACAGGAGGAGGGAGAGCTGGAGTGGGACCAGTTTGTGGTGCTCTTCTATAAGCAATACTTCCCACAGACTTGGCAGGATCAGAGGAGGCAAGAGTTTCACACTCTCCGCCAGGGGTCGATGACAGTTAGCGCGTATCGTATGCATTTCCTGGAGCTGTCGCGCTTCACCCCGACAGCCGCGTCTACCGACGAGGAGTGCTTGTGGAGGTTCACTGAGGGCCTTCGACCCGCCATTCGGGGGTATGTAAAGCACCTGAAGCTGCCTACCTTCTCCTGCATAGTCGAGGCTACCATGACCTACGAGGAGACCAACCCGTCCGTGCGAGACACCTATGGAGGAGGACGAAAGAGGCCCTACCTGCAGGAGCACACACAAGGCCGTCGGGAGAGGAGGCACCATGCACCAACAGGGGAGCTGTCCCATTCTGTGGGTCCACCAGGGACCTTTGGGGGTCCTTGACAGGGACCAATCGATTGCAGTAGACCCCTGCCCAGTCACTAGCAGGGACGGCAGATAGAGGGAGGAGGTCGCATACCCCTCTGCTATTAGTGTGGCCAGTCGGGCCACATACGGAGGAATTGTCCATCTAGGACCAGAGTGCAGCCGACGCTTACAGTACCGAGCACTGGAGGCCAATCTGGCGGTGATGAGAACCTCATCATGAACCCTAACTAGTATATTTTGACATAATAAATTGAACAAAAGCTCCCACATAACTTAAGGGAATGCTTAAGTCAGGAAATTGTTGAGAAGAAAATAAAACATTACATAAAGGGTAAAACTGTAATTTTACCATTGCAGTGTATGAATGAGATTTTTGAGGGTCTAGACACAGGTTAAATGGACTTCATAAGAAAAAAAATGGGATGGTTTGATCAGAAAAGGGTTATGATAAAATCTGGGAATTAGATGACATTCTGTAACCCTAAAACAAACACTTTAATTCACAAAGTTCCAGGCAAGATAAAAATAAATTAAACCCTCTAAAATTCATGAAAAAATATCCCCTAGGGTTTAGAACCTTTAATTTGGCCATTGGAACCTATCTTGACCTAGATTAAGAACCATAGTCAATTTTTGACCTAATTTTAGTTTTTGTGTAAAATATCCAGTCAAACATGGTCAAACCTAAAATCCAACCTCACCATTGGATTCCTTAAGTCTAAAATTAGGTTCATACCAAAATTTGGACCTAAGAGAAGGTCGCCTTGACCCACTTTACAAAACGGTCCTCAACAATTACTTTTTGACCCTTAGCTTTTTGAAACCTTGCAAGGACCGCCCTACCTTTCCCGCCATCTTCTTCAATTGGGTCCGTCTGCTACCCTCCTACGCAGGCCATACCTTCGGCGACTTTGCGAGGAGGATGGCGCCGCGCATGCATGGGGAGTCGACCCAGATTTGAAAGGGAGACTCCCTGCGTTGTCCCCTGCAGCATGGGCTGGCTCCCATGCCTTGTCAGCCGCCATACCTCTCGTGCGAACGCTCGAGAGGTATGGGTCTCGTTCCGATCATACCTCTGGTGAGGTGTTCCCACCTCCTCCTCGCGATTCTCTCTTGGCCGATGCCTATTTAAGGAGCAGCAACCCCTGCCGCATCCTTCAAGCCTGATTTGGCCGAAGAAATCCCTCCAATTTCACCTCCTCCTCTGACCATGCGCTTGTAGGCTCTGACGATTCTCCTCCTCCTCTCTTGTTGCCCTACCACCAAACCAGTGGCAGGGTTACCTCTGCCATCTTCCGCCGTGCCTTGCTGTACCAGCAGGCGCCCTCCAGCACCTCTTCCTCGTCGCCGTCTCTTCCCCTGGGCGACTTCGTCTTCGGCGACGGCAGCACAACCGCTCACCACCCCGTCCCCCCCTTCTTCCAGAGACTCTTAGATAAGCCCTCCCTCTCTGCTTTTTATTTTTTCCCTCATTAATTTCTGTTATTTCACCTCACCGCTCACACACCACCGCCACCTTCTCCACCTCCGGCAGACCACCGGCGAGGTGTATCCACCGCTCCAAGCATCCACCCACCTCGCCAACCACCTCACAAGCTCCGCCATGACTCACTGATCATAACCCCTCTTCCCATTCACCGCCACACGCTCCCAGCACTTCCCCCGAACACACCCATTTTCACAGCTACAGGGCGACCTAGGCATGCACGCCTAGCCCATCCTGTGGCCAGCTGACCCCTTCTTCACCTTCGCCATGATACGGCGAAGGTTTTCCTGTTGTTTGATAGGGCCGCAAGGCCGTTCTTGTGTCATGCAGATCCGAGGCTCCGTCTGCCATTAACGAGCAAGCAAGCTTGCTTATTCCCGAGCTCCAGGTCACATACTCCAGGCTTCAGGATTCCAGGCGACACGCGTTGAGTGGGCGAGTGCATCCAACCTGAGAATAGGCCTTGCGCAACTCACAACTGCTCCAATTGGGTGGAGCTCACCTCCTGCAGGCACCAGCAGAAGTGGGTGGGACATTTAGTCCCACCTCGTAAATGTAGGAGCGCGATGAGCGGCATAAATTGAAAAAGTGGCTAAGGCTTATCGCCTCAGTCACACGGGGTGATGTCCCTCTCACTTGCTTACCTAGCCTCGTCCGCGACCATCCCCCGCGGACCTGGCTTGACCCGAATACCCAACCTGTGCATTCCTCGCACACCACCCACACCGGTGTGCCTGGTCCCAGGCACACATACCCGACTCGATAACCCGAGAAGGCTCTGGGAGAGATGTCCTGAGAGTGAAATAGAGAGAGATGCTGGGAGGGTAGGGGTTAGGTTTTGCCTAACCGTATGATGCCTGTGCAGGGAACAGAAGAGGAAGCAAGGAAGGAGGAGGAGCGGCTGAGGACTTAGCTATGGGAAGACAGCTGCGGCCAGATGATTGCATAGCAAAAATACACCAACAATTGTGCCGTCTTGTGTTATTTCCTAGCATTACCAGTGCATATTAGGTAGCCATAGTCGCATTTGTTAAAATACACACATGCATGCATTTATTTGAGAGGGGAGGAGAGTGAAATAAATGGCCTTGTAATTGACAAATTCTTCAAGTGCTGCCTCGCAAAATTTCCATCTTTATTTTTATTTCTATTTTATTTTGAAATTCTTCCCCGCGGCTGCAAAGCATGGCAGCTTCCTCCTCGCGCCATTCCCTGTAGCAGCTTGCCCTGCAGCTGCATGCACAGCCATGCATAGCCAAGGCATGGCTGTGCATGCCTTCTTCCTCTTTAAAAGGGCACGGCTTCTTCTTTGCAATGAGAGCCGGGTCCAACACCAAAAACACAGCAGCTTCCCTCCTTCCAGGCCGCCTCCTCCCCTCTCCCCTCCATATGTAGCCTCTCCTTCTGAGGAGCCACGCTGCAGGTAGGAGCAGCTCACAGTGGTGCATAACAACCACTGTGAGTGCCACCACCGCCCAGCTCCTCAAAGAGCCGGTGGGTGTGGTGGTTCTCTCTCTGTTTCGATGTTTAGCCATTTCCGCCATTGCCACAAGAGCTTCAAGCTTTGAAGCTCAAGCTCCGCAGCAGCACTAGCAAGGCGGCAGCAGCAACGCAGGCCTCCAGCGCACGCCTGCAGGTCGCCCTCGCCTCTCGCTTCTTCACACCCGCACCCACCTCTCCGCGCAAGCCAGCAGCTGGCGTAGCCTCCTCAGCAATCGCGCCAGCCGCTCCACACCGCCTGCACTCACGGAACCGGGCACAGACGGTCGCACGAGCCGACCGTGCACTGTAGCCACTGTTCACACATTTCAGTAGAACATTGTGGCTACAGTGCGGTGAATGGTAAGTTTCTCACTTATCCGGTCACCCGACGTGCCGCGATCGTCTGTTGCCTGCCCGCGCACACCCGCGCCCGCTCCCGCGTAAGCCCGCGCCCGCTCCCACGTACGCCCGCGCCCGCTCCTTCGCCCGCACCCACCCACATCTTCGCCCTCTTCAATGCCCGCCTCACCGCGCAACGCAGTGCGCTGCGGTTCCTCCCATGCCCGTTCCCTCCTGCGTGTGCGCCTCTTCGCGTGCCTATGCGCCTGCGCGTGCGCTTGGCATCAGATGACGGGCGCTGCGTGCGGACGACTTAACTCCCAATGCCAACTCTAGCAAAATCGAGCTCTCTCTCTCTCTCTCACAACACTCTCTCACTCTCTCTACAGACACATACACACACACACACTCACACTCTCGTACACACACCCACTCACTTATACTCTACTATATACATATATATATATACGTACATATATATATATATTTATATAGATATATAGATATATATATATATATATATGCTTATATCTATACATATCGTAGTACTTATATAGCTAAGTATTAGTATACATACATACATACATACATACATACATACATACATACATACATACATACATATATATATATATCACTTACCATATGTTGTATCGTGGGAATATCCGCACCAGTTGCTGATATTCCCCGATACACGCGTATAGAAAGTGTTTTCGCACACATCTTCCACCAATCCACCTTACACTCCATGCGGCACTTCGTCCTGTTGGTTGCATCTTTCTAGACGACGACCGACTAGACATCATGCTACACGCCATCTCCACCTCCACCCCCACCCCTTTATACATATATAAAATATACATATATATATTATATTTACTTTATTTCTATTTCTCTTTCCTGCTAGTAAGAAGATAAAAAAAAAATATACAAAAGAGAAAAGATAATCCTTGACTTGCAGGTACTCAGTCTTGCGAAAACTAGTTTTGAAACCCTAATTTGGCTCAAAGCCAAGAACCTGATTTTGAGGGTGTACCTCAAGGATAAAAATTATCAGAAAAAAAAATCCTAAATAGAAAAACACCAAAAACATAATAAACGAACGGAAGAGATTCATTGTAGGAAAGGTGTAGAAACTTCTTTTAATCCTACTTCCCTGAGTTCGACCGTGAGCCTAAAAGTGATCAAGATAAAATCAAGTAGGCTAGGTTAAAAAATTTTGTAAAAGAGATGGTTAGGCTCGATTTAGGTTAACCACTATACTCATTTCAACAATAAAATCACCATATTAACACAACCTATCCGGGCCCGATCACCAGAGAGAAAGAAGGGACTTGGAGCAGTAGAAGAAGTCAGAAGAGAAGGCAGAGACAGAAGAGAAAAAGAAGAAGCCAAGAAGAAGAAGAGGAAGCAGCAGCAGCAGTTGAAAAGAAAAGGAGAGCACAAGAACTGTAGCAAGTGGCACTTAAGGCGTCTGACCCTTGGAGTCAGACATCTGAAAAGAGAGAGAAAGGAAGATAAAAGAAGAAAGAGAGAAGAAAAGAAGAGACATTTTTATTTTCCTCTCTTTAATCTTTTTGTAAAACAGTATATTGTAAATTATGATTTTCTACGCTTCTATAATCAAGTTTGCTCCCTGAGTTCAACCTTAGAGATTTTCTCTATTCGAGTAATAAAATATAATCAAACCAATGTGGCAGTTACACAAAAACCCGCAACCAGTTTTTGGCGCTGTTGCCGGGGACGAAGGCACATTCTAGAAGCTTCAAAATCACAATTTCTGATTTTATACTAATTCAATCTCTCTTTTGTTGTGCAGGAAAGGAAGGCAAGGAAGAACAAAGCCGCCGCACAATAAGCACACTAGAGGACAGGTAGCCCTCAATCCTCTCTCTCTTAAACCCTCACATTCTAAAGAGGAAAAAGAAAAGAAAAAAATCAATCTAGGGCTACTTGTCTTCTATACATAGTAATTCACAGAGTTGCCTATTCTTAAATTTTAATATATTTTATTTGCATATCCACTTAAGATAACTAAGGCTAAAACCTTCTTGCTTGAGCCCTAGTTACCCATTTCTAAGGCAACTAATTGGACTAATTAGAGCCAACCTAGGATTCTAAGCTAGGGTTTTAGAGACACATCTTCCAATCAAGAACTGAAAATTCCAAAAAAAAAGGTATGCCTAAACCATTATTTGAAAAGACCTATTAAGAGAAACACTAAGCAATCCGGCTCATAATTCACTTGAACCATAAAAGAAAGGACTTAAGAAGCTCTCAAAGGAACAAAGAGATGAAGTTGATCCTTTGGGTCAACCAACCTTTAAATTAGGTCACTCTTGCATAATAAAAGGTTTAAAGTTCAAGTGAAACCCTAAGCACCTTGATCTTAATGAAAAGTGATAGACTTAAGAGGTCAAGGTCCCCATTCTGGTCTACCTGGAATCTTAGTGACAAGAGAGGTTGGGTGGGGGAAATCCTGTAGCCCGTGGGGGCGCTCTACCATGTAGGGGTCTTCGCAGGACTCACCCTCTCTGGCTACCCAAGTAATTCTCAGGTGGACGACCTTTTGATCAAGGGGTATCATCTGCTCCGAACCTCTATAGTTACCCAACATATTTTGGGTGTCTTGATTGTGTCCAGTACATTTTAATCTCATCTAGTCTATCAGTGCATGTTCGGTAGGAGGTCCTTGAAACCTCCTCTAGAAATCCACTCTCCCCGAGGCCAAGCCTCGGTACCCTTGTTTGTGCGACAACCACTTCACATAGATGTCTCCTCTGATTTTGAACCTAGTTCCCCTTCTTCTTCCATCATAGCTCAGCCTGTTGAAGAAGAGAATAATCTTGAGTACAAGCTCCAGCGACTCAATGATCTCTTCCAAAACTTCATGAACCCACTGCAGCGCCCCATGATGCGAGATCACTATAATCCCACTGCGGTGGCAATTGAGCCTCGAGTCAGAATCCCAACTGGAGGACCTGATTCCGAATTGAAGCCCAACATGATTCATGCCATACCTAAATTCTATGGGCTTAACTCTGAAGATTCCTTCCAGCATATCAAACAGCTCAAGCACCTGGCCCAGACCTTCGGGTCAGATGCATAAAATTGGGATATATTACTCATGAAGATGTTCTCTTTCTCCCTTATGGACAAGGTGGCTCATTGGTATCAGACACAGACCCGCCCGATCAACATCTGGGAAGAACTTCAGTCCGAATTTTTGAAGTTCTTTCCTGTTGGTTGGACAAACACCTTGCACCATCAGATTACTCACTTCACACAGCAGACGGGAGAACCTCTTCATGAGGCATGGGATCGATTCCAGGATCTCATGAGAAAGTGCCCCATCACAGAGTTCCTAAACGGCAATAAGTCCAGTCTTTTTACCAGGGATTTCGTGAAGATATTAGACTATTCGTCAATGCAACTTGCGGAGGGAATATCATGGGTCAACATGAAGACATCGTGTGGGAGATTCTCGAGAATATGTGTGAGAACTCCATTAATAATGACTCCATGGGATTATTCGACTGGACGAATACCCGCGTAGCAACGAACCTTAGGGGAGCACATGAGACGCAGGGCCTGTCCGCATCGGTCGACCTGGAATTAATGGCAAGTCGGTTGGACAAGGTCTTAATTATTGAGAAGAAGGTGGACGAGCTAACTCAGCACTTACAGTGAGCCACCTCTGTGCAGAACTCCTTCGCATAGCCACCTCCCGCACGGGAAACTATGCAGAACATTTTCCACCGACCTTCTCCTGGGATGGACTCGTATCCACCCCCATCCGACTCCAGGACCGGAGGAACCTCTGATCCTTTCTATTCTTGCCGAGGGAACTCTACTCCCCCATTCCCCGACTTTCCTGATGCTCCTCAGACCTGCAAGGACCTCAACGCCATCCATAATGACCCATTTTCCAGCACCTACAACCCTGGATGGTGAAACCATCCCAATTTCTAGTGGACGGGAAATTCTCAGAATCCAAGACCACCCTTTTAACCCTGTCCACAAGCCCCTCATCCTTATTAGCCACCTCAGCCTCGACCCAACCCCACTTATCCATCTGGGCCCAACCAAGACCAAATGTCCCTCATCCTCCAAACTCTGGCTGACATTCAAAGAACGAATGTGGCTATCCAGAAACAACATAAGGATGAAATCACAGAGGTCCGCAACCAGCTTGCCCAGTTGGTAAATTCTCGCCAACCAAGCACACTTCCTTCTCAACCTCTGCCTAACCCGAATAGCATACCGACCCAGCGGTGCATTATGAACCCAAACCCGAGCCAAGCACACTTGATTTATCAGACCCCTTCTATTCCATCACTTAACGGGATGGAAGCATCAACCTCCTATGCGGGTTACCAACAACAGTAGCCCATCTTACTAACCCCCAACCAGAACTAGGCAGGGCTAAATTCGGTAACCTATAGTGGTAAAGCAACCCAAGATCCACCTTATCCTGACCACTCCAAGCCTGGTAGTGACCCAAACCCTAGAACAGTTATCCAGGATGTTCCTATCCTTGTCCCAGATCAAAAACCTGGACCTATCCTAAATGAACCAAGGTTCCATTTCCCGAGGACTTGACCAAGGGAAAGAGGACAGCTAAACCCGTGGCTCCTGAGGAGGACCTGATCAAGCTCTTTGAGTAGGTGCAAATAAACATCCCCTTGAAAATAAACATCCCCTTGATGGATGCAATCCGCCACGTACCAGCTTACACACGATTCTTGAAAAACGTGTGTACACCTTAGCATAAGCTGTGAACCAAGAGTGGGAGTTTGATTGTACTATCAGAGCAAGCCAGCTCTGTGATCCTGAGTAAACTCCCACCCAAGGCAAAAGATCTAGGCACTCCCCTGATTTCATGTAAGATTGGTAAAACCCAGTTTGATAGAGCATTATTAGACCTAGGTGCCTCTATAAACCTGATACCCACATCCCTGCTTAACCACCTAGAAGAATCTGAACTGAAACCAACTGAGGTGACATTGCAGTTAGCCGATCGATCTATCAAGTCACCTAAGGGAATTCTTGAGGACGTTATTATTAGGGTGCGAGATTTCTACTTCCCTGTAGATTTCATAGTTCTAGACATGGATGCACCTGAGAATCCAAGGGATTCACCAACCATACTAGGGAGACCTTTTCTGGCCACTATAAGTGCCAACATAAGTTGTGAAGAGGGCCAAATAGAGCTGAAATTTGGGAATCAGACTCTCAAGATTAATATCTTTAAGGCCCAACAAGGGATTAATTGCGGTGTCATAGAGAAAATTTATGACATTAGAGCCGTGGTTGATGAACCACAAATTGAGGACAACATGATTATCCCTCATCAACCACAAGAAGATCTAAAATCGTAATTGGAGGAGTCAGAACTTGATCTAGACAAACCCATAACTCCTACCCTTGTACCCCACACCCACTCTGAACCACCTGCTGCTGCTGATAACCCCGTTCTTGAACTCAAGCCCCTTCCCAATTGACGAGTCAATTTTCCACTATGCATTGTAGTACTTAAGTGGTGGAAAAATAGACTAATCAACAATAAAAATAACTACTCACAGAAGAGCGGGTCGTGTCCATAGGGAGGCAATTATGTAATAAACTCTCGATTATTTCGTATTCTTTCGGTCAAGTGCGAAATCCCTAGTCAAATCCGACATAAAACGTGATGGAAAGAAGATTCAAAATTACTAAAAAATATAAGGGTATATGTGAAATTTTCCCTCATTGAAATCTTCAATAAATATATGATGATTTTATGTAATTTTCACTTGACATATACTAGAGAAAATTGGTGCACATGTTGATCCCAAAACCAATCTTAAAACAGGTGAATATGAATAACATGCAATTATCAGAAAGCATGAGGGTGCATTCGCAATTTTACCATAATAAAATAATCATAAATGAAAATAAATTTCTGGTGGCAATGGCAGTAAATGTAATTTTTAATCTCCCTCAAAATAGAGCATTTGCTCTCTCTCTTACTTGCATGCGGGGAGGATCGTCGGTGGGGCTGTTAACGCACTAGGGAGGTTGGCGAAGATGAGGCCTAGCCGATGGAGGCTGCGGCGTCGATGGAGATGGCCAGAGGTGGCCGGCCAACGGAGGAGAAGAACGTTGGAGGAGGTGCTGGAGGCAGACCTCTAGGGGTGCTCTTACTGTGTGTGGTGCAGGGCGCACCTGGAGTGGCCTGCGGTGGCGTGGCGGTAGCTCTGCGTGCAGCGCTGGCGGTGTGGGCGTAGTGCCTGCGGGGAACGCTAGGCACTGGAGAGGGGCACTGGCTTGAGGCGACGCTAGAGGGGCGCCAACGCCTGCGGTGGTAGCTTCTGCTGGTGGGAGGAGGTGCTTGTGGGGGCGAAGGAGGCACGCCTGCAGTAGGGGCGTGCAAGGAGGAGGTGCTAAAGGGAGGCGCTGTGCGGGAGAGAGGGTGTGGCGCCTGGAAGTTTGGCAGGGGCGGGGGTGGGGCAGTGTGTGAGCGGTGGAAGATCTGGTGATGGCGGATGCGAACAGAGGTGGCGTGAGTGCTTGCAGCATTGGAGGGAAGCGCTGGTGGTGCGGGTGCGTGAGCGGGCACCTGCGGGAGGGGACGCGCTTGCAGGAGCGTTGGAACAGGGTGGAGATGGGTGCGCGGAGGTGATGAAGGTGCGGTGCCTGCAGGGGTAGGCTTGGTGCACAGTGCACACGGGTTATGCGGTTCTGGATGATGTACGCCTGCAGGAGGGGAGCGCGTGGCCTGGCAGGGGCGCGCAAGGTGGAGTGGCGCAGTTGCGTGAGTGCCTGCAGGCGTTGGGCGTGAGGTAGACTGGTGCGGTGATTGGAGAGGCGGCTGAAGATGGGCGCTGGAAGGGAGGATGTGGTGCACAGTGCACTCGGGGATGCAGTTCCCTGCAGGGGGGAAGATGCCGATGCCCCTCTCCTTTCTCCGCCTCCTCTTTAACTCCTCTCTCCCCACGTGCGTGAGTTAAGGGATTTTCCAAATCCCTTTGCTATTTTTGGCTGGCGGGCATTGAGGAGTGAGTTGCGGCTGGTTATTTGAAAGGGAAATTTACCCTCCCCTCCTTATTCTTTTCCCAAATCTTCTTCCTGCACATAAAAACATAAAATTATTACATATTAAGTTATAGAATGCTATAAAATAAACGTAAACTTAAATAATGATGCATGCAAACATTCTATAACTTAATTTAGTTATTAACAAATCTAAAAGGTAAGATTAAAGTTAACTTAGGCTTAATAATAGTCCATTAAAATGGACTCATCACCGATCATTTGAAATATGTCTTTTTGGGTTCCAATCAGACACTTCCGATGATTATAAACTCCAAACTCACACCTGACCAGGAATCCCATCTGATTGCTGTTCTCCAGCAACATCGCAGAGTCATTGGTTGGACTCTCAATGATTTGACTGGAATAAGTCCCTCTTATTGCACACACCGCATCAATTCTAAAGAGGGCGCACGACCTTCATGTAAAATGCAGAAACGTCTAAATCCCAATCTGCAGGAGGTCGTGAAGAAGGAGATCATTAAGTGGTTAGATGCAGGGATCATATACCCAATCTCTGACGGTCGTTGGGTGAGCCCAATCCAGGTTGTGCCTAAGAAGGCAGGGCTCACCACTATCACGACTGAAATCGGAGAGGTCATACCTACCCGTATAGTCAACTCGTGGAGAGTCTACATAGATTACCGAAGACTCAATTCCTCCATGAAGAAGGATCATTTCCCACTACCATTTATTGATCAGATTCTCGAAAAACTAGCGGGAAATAGATTCTTTTGCTTTCTTGATGGGTACTCCGGTTACAACCAAGTGGCGATTCATCCAGAGGACCAAGAGAAGACCACATTCACCTGCCCTTTCAGGACTTACGCATTCCAAAGGATGCCTTTCGATCTCTGCAATGCACCTGTGACTTTTCAGCGGTGCATGCTTACCATATTATCTGATATGGTAGGTGATTATCTGGAAGTCTTTATGGATGAATTCTCAATTTTTGGGGCATCATTTGACGATTGCCTCTAGCACTTGGTTCACATACTCAGGCAATGCATTGACGTAAATCTGGTTCTGATGAGAACCTTATCATGAACCCTAACTAGCACATTTTGACCTAAATAAGTGTACAAAAGCTCCTATAAAACCTAAGGGAAAGCCTAAATCAGAGAATTACAAATTGGAGTATAAAATAATTCACAAGGGGTAAACCTACAATTTTACCAATGCAGTACATAAATGGGATTTGTAAGGGTCTAGACATAGGTTAAATGGGCTTAATAAGAGAGAAAGTGGGATGATTTGGTCTGAAAAGGATTATAGCGACATCTACGAATTAAATGACACTCTACAACCCTAAAACAAACCCACTTTAATTCACGAAGTTCCAGGCAAGATAAAAATCAATTAAACCCTCTAGAATTCATGAAAAAACATCCCCTAGAGTTTAAAACCTTCAATTTGGCCATTGGAACCTATCTTGACCTAGATTGAGAACCATACACAATTTTTGACCTTTTATGCAAAATGTCTGGTCATATGTGGTCAAACCTAAAATCCAACTTCACCATTGGATTCCTTAGGTCCAAATTAGGGTTATGCCAAAATTTGGACCTAAGGAAAGTTTGCCTTGACCCACTTTACAAATTGGTCCTCAATAATTACTTTCTGACCTTTAACTTTTTTTGAACTCTTGCATTTACCCCCTCAACTTTCTCATCATTTTATGCGAACCGGTCCCTCTGCCACCGCAGCAACAAGCCATACCTCCGGTGACTTCGCGTGGACGATGGCGCCGCGCAGGGCATGGGAGCCGGCCCCAGAAACGAGAGGAGGGTCCCCTACGTTATCCTCTTCTGCATGGGCCACCTCCCATGCCCTGTCGGCACCCATACCTCTCGTGCGAACGTGCGAGAGGTATGGGTCTCCGACTGCCCATGTCTCTGGCGGGGTTTTTCCCCCCACTCTCGCATGCCTGTCGGCCTGCCCTCGCCTATTTAAGAAGCAGCATGCTCTGCCGCTTCTCCCAAGCTTGTCTTGGTCAGAGTTCGACCCCAATTTCATCTTCTTCTCCTCCGGCCAAGTGGTCCAGTAAGCTCTGGCGAGCCTCCCTCCTCCTTCTCGTCGCTCTGCCATAATACTAGTGGCAGAGCTGTCCTCACCATCTTCCTCCACTTCGTGTAGCACCCGTGCAAGCATCTCTAGCCCCGTCGTCGCCGTCGTCTCCCTCCACTGGACATCGTCTTCTCTGGCGACAGCAGGTACTGCCAATAGGCATCTCTCCCCCTTCGTCCACTTAATAAGGTTAGACTCACTCCTCTCTATCCCCTCTTCAATTCCCCTCAATTTATTTCACAAAGTACCCCCCGATTCCACTATCCACCATCGCCATCTCCACCTCTGGCTAGATCTCCGACGAGGCATCCCCGCCGCTCCACACCTCCATCTGCCTCGCCAACCGATCCCTGAGCTTCACCACCTTCCACTGATCACCTCTCTCCCTTTCACTCACCGCGCCACCCACTGAAACCGTCCCCCGAACAAACCCATCTGCACACACACAGTGTGCCCTAGGCACACACACACAGGCATCTTCACGCCTCGCTGACCCCCAAGCTACCTTCGCCGTGCTCCGGCAAAGCTAGCTGAGCATTCTGACGTGACCACAAGGCCGTTTGCGTGACTGTAGGTTCAAAGGCTCACCGCCATTGCTTCCGAGCTTGGAGCAAGCTTGCTAGCAGCTCCAGGCCTCTACAGTCCCAGGTTGAAGTCCCAGGCAGTGCGGAATTGAGTCGTGCTCGCATCCAGGCTGCTGATTAGCGTCAAAGGACTCTGTAGCCTCGCCAACTGAGGGAACCATCTGCTACAGGCGGTCGCAAAATGAAGGTGGGACGTTTAGTCCCACCTCGGAAGCTGATAAATAGGAGGGGGCGTTTACATTGAAAAGGTGAAGTAAGATTATCGCCTCAGAACACGGGGTGAGGTCCCTCTCACCCGCTTCACCCGGCCTCATCTGCGACCACTCCCTGCGGACCTGGCCTGACCCGTATACCCGACTTGCACTCCTCGCCCACCACCGCATGCCGGTGGGCCTGGTCTCGGGCACGTACACCCGACCCGTATACCGATGAAGGCTCTGGGAGAGTGAACCTGAGAGAGAAATAGAGAGAGAGGGATGCAGGGAGGGTAGGGGTTAGGTTTTGCCTAACCTTACACTATGCAGGGAAGTAGGAGAAGAAGAAAAGAGAAGGAGTGGCTGAGGACTTAGCCGCACAGAGGAGCAGAAGGAGAAGAAGAAGGAGGAGATAGTGCAACAGTAGAGAAGAAGAGAAGGAAAGAAGAGGAAGCGACGAAGGACACTTAGCCGCATCAAAGAGCAGGAGCTGAGGAAGAAAGAAAGGAAGAAAAAGAGGAAGACAGGAGCAGAAGCTGAAGAGGAGAAGCCAACTGAAGAAGGAGAAGGCACAGTGCAAGAAGAAGAAGCCCAGAAGGCCGAGTAGAGAAGAGAAGAAGAAAAAGCCAAGGAGAAGAAGCAGCAGCAGCCACCAAAGAGAGAAAAAAAGGAGATGAGCACTGTAGCAACTGCTACTTAAGGCGTCTGATTCATGGAATCAGACGTCTGAAGAAAGAAAGAAGAAAGAGAGAAGAAAAGAAGAGAAGAGAAATTCTATTCCCTTTCTCTAATTTTTTTTTGTAAAACAGTATATTGTTGCGAATTGTGATTTTCTTTGCTTCTAAAATCAAGTGTTGCTCCCTGAGTTCGGCCTCGGAACATTCTAAATTTTGAGTAATAAATAAATTAAATTGATCATTGTTTTTCACAACATACTACAACGTACCTTTTTGAAAACCACGAACAAATGATCGATTAGCATTTTGGTGCCGGGCATTCTAGAAGCTATTAAATCACAATTTCTGATTTACTACTGACTTAATCTGTTTTCTTTTGTTGTGCAAGCACAGGAACACAAGAAGGAACAAGTAGCCGCACAACAACCACACCAAGGAACAGGTAATCTTCTATCCTCTCTTTTAAGCCCCTTAAATTCTAAAGAGGAAGAAGAAAAGGAAAAGCAATCTAGGGTTACCTATCTTTTATACATAGTAAATCACAAGAGTTGCCTGCTTTTTAATTTCAACACATTCTATCTGCATATCCACTAAAGGTAATTAGGGCTAAAAGCTTCTTGCATGAGCCCTAGTTACCTAATCCTGAGGCAACTAACTAGACTAATTAGAGCCAACCTAGGATTCTAAGCTAGGGTTTTAGAGACACACCTTCTAATAAAGAACTAAAAATTTCCAAAAGAAGTGTGCCTAAGCCATTGTTTGAAAAGACCTAATAAAGAGAAACCCTAAGCAATCCGGCTCTTAAATCACTTGAACCACAAAAGAAAGGACCTAATAAGCTCTTACAGGAACTAATAGGTGAAGTTGATCCCTTGGATCAACCAACCTTTAAATTAGGTCACTCTTTGCACACAAAAGGTTAAAGTTCAAGTGAAACCCTAAAGCACCTTGATCCTAATTAAAAGTGGTAGACTTAAGAGGTCAAGGTCCCCATTCTGGTCTACCTGGAATGTCAGTGACAAGAGAGGTCGAGTGGGGGAAACCCTGTAACCCGTGGGGGCACTCTACCGTATAGGGGTCTTCGCGGGACTCACCCTCTCTGGCTGCCCAGGTAATTCTCAGGTGGACGACCTTCTGATTAAAGGGTATTGGAGTGGCTTCGTTTCAACCGGGTTTTAGTTATAACGTTGTAGTAAAGCCGGTTATTACCAACACTTCAAATATAAATTTTTTACTCGGAAAATAAAAGAGTTCCCGAGGTCGAACTCAGGGAGCAAGTTGTATTCTAGAGATATACATGTTTCTTTTACAAAAAGAAAGAGAGAGGGAAAGAATTTGTTGTTTTCTCTTTGTTCTGCAGAGGGGATGCTCTTCTTTCTCTCTTTCTTTAGATCTCCTTCTCTCTCTGTTCTGCAGAGGTGATGTTCTTCTTCTGCAATGGTGATGCTCTTCTTTTTCTTCCTGCTGTTCCTGCTTTGGTGATGTTCTTCTTTCTTCAGAGCTCCTTGTTCTTCTTCCTTGGTTTCTGCCTTGACCTCTCTTCTTCTTCTTTATGGCTGCAGAGCTTCTGCCTTCAGCTACTAAGTCTTCCTTTCTTCTTCTGCTTTGGCCGTTGCTCTTCCTTCTTCTTCAGCCTGCCTTCTTTCCTGCTCTGGCTGCTGACCTTCCGTCGTCTGACCCGGTGCTTAGACGACTTAACTATGCCTTTGCTACAGTGCAGCTCCTTCTTCTTCCGCGGGTCTTCTTCTTCTTCTTTGGCCTACACACTTCAGAGTTTTTCGTCAAGAGGCAAAACCTACTCTACCCTCCCCCCCCGCGTCTCTCTTTCTCTCTGAAACCACTCTTGGGAAAGCTCTCCCAGAGCTACCGGGTAATCGGGTTCGGGTCAGGCCCGGGTCCAGGCCCACCGACGTGCGTGGTGGGCGAGGAGTGCAGGTCAGTCTAAGTCGGGTCGGGTCAGGTCCGCGAGGCGTGAGCGCGGACGAGACCGGGTAACCGGGCGGGTGTAAGGGGACCTCACCCTGTGTACTGAGGCAATGAGGCTAGTGCACGAAATCAATTTAAACAGTGGAACGTGTGTGAGGCTTACCGATGCGGGACTAAACGCAGACCGTTCCTCGCGTGCGCCTGCTGGGAGATCGCGGCCTGGCTTCTGCAGCTGCGGCTTCTATTTGCATAAGTTGCTGGCTGGCTGCCTTCGCAAGACGCCCCGCACTCCGCAGCAGCTGGAGACCTGGAGTCCTCAAGCCTGGAGCGCGGGAGAAGCTGCTTCAATGTGCGTCAATGGCGGTCGAACCTCAAAGCCTGTCGGACACGAATATGGCCTTGCGGCCTAATCAAACCACTGGGGAACCTTCGCCATGGCACGGCGAAGGTGAGGAGCTGCGCGGCAGGCCGCAAGGAGGTGTCTGGCGGCAGCCCTGGGTCGGACTGCAACCGGAGGAATGGGTTTGTTCGGGGGAGTGTTACGGAGATGTGGAGTGGCAGTGGAGGGGTGGGGGGTGCTCAGTGTGATGAAGCGGAGGTTCGGTGAGGGTCGGCGAGCCGTGTGGGTTGCTGAGGTGATGGGAGCGGCTCGCCGGAGGGTGGTCGGAGGCGAAGGGGGTGAAGGTGGTCAGGGTCGGTAGAGGGCTTAATTGAATAAATTGAAAGTGGGGAAAGAAAGAGGAGGAGAAGGGGAGTATCTCTAGCTTACTTGCAGGGACGAAGGGGGAGGAATAGGGCGACAGTCATATCGACTGTCGCCGGAGAAGACGATGCTCAGGGAAAGGGGCGGCGGCGAGCAGAGAGCCGGAGAGGCGCCAGCTGGGTGCGGCGTGGCGCGGGAAGAGCAGGGGAGGAAGTCTCTGCTGCTGGTATTGCGGCAGAGCGAAGTGGTGGAGGGGGAGGAAACCGCCGGAGCTGGTGAGCGTCTGCCGGAGGAAGAAGAGAAGAAAGTTGGGGATTTTCTCCGTCAGATCCAGGCTGCCCTGGTCGGTGGAGCAGCGGGGGGTATTTATAGGGAGCAAACAGGGAGGAAGGCGGAGGGAGACGACGTGTCTCCCTCGCCGGAGGATGGTCGGAAACAAGAACCCATACCGTCCGTGCGTTCGCACGGCCGGTATGGTGGGTTACGATGACCAGGGGGGTGTCCCTGCGACGGCTGACGACGCAGGGCACCCCCGGTTTACTTGCCAGGTCCCCCACCTCACCCTGCGCGGCGCCATGCTCCACGCAAGGTCGCCGGAGCATGGTGCTGGCAGGTTTTGCAGGAGGGACCTGGTTGCAAAGAACGAAGGAGAGTTAGGGGCCAAAATGCGAGGGTTCAAAAGTTGAGGGCCAAAGAGTAAATATATGAGGACCAAAGTGTAAAGTCGGTCAAGGAGGTTTCTTCTTAGGCTCAAGTTTTTATACATGACTAATTAGGACCTAAGGAATCTGATGGTGAATTTCATTTCCATATTAAACCTTTTTTGACCGGTCAATTTACGTAAAAACCCAAATTAAGTTATTAATTGGGCATGGTTCTCAATGTAGGTCAAAATGGGTTCTAAAGGCCAAATTGAAGGTTCTAAACCCTAGAGATTATTTTTCTATGAATTTTAGAGGGTTTATTCTATTTTTACTTTGCCTCGAACCTTGTGAATTGAAGTGGGTTGTTTTAGGGTTACAGATTATCATTTGGTTTCTTGGAGGTGCTGTAGCCCTTGCTAGATCATTTCATCCCACTTTTATTCTTATTAAGCTGCTTTGACCTATGTTTGGGCCCTGAATTACCCTGTATGCAGATTATACTGGTAAAATTGCACTTTTACCCCTTATGACTTGTTTTCTTCTCAAACTCAGAATTCTCTGAGTTAAGCCTTTCCTTGAGTTATGTAGGAGCTTTTATCCTTTGTATTGGGTCAAAATGAGCTAGTTATGGCTCATGATGAGGTTCTCATCATACCCCCATGCCTAGCTTTTGCTAGTCCCTTAGCAAAAACTTAAGGTTTCAACCCTTGTTCTAGACCATGAAGTTTTTAATGGTTTTAGATAAGTGCCTTTTTTATTTGAGCATAGATTAGGTTAGAATGCTGACCATAGGCCTAAAAGGTACTCTAGTACCAATCAAGATCCAAATCTGTCTAGCCTTAGCCTCAGTCTTTTAGCAAAGGTTTTTAAGGCCCACAAGAACTAACCTAAGGTTTATTGGACTTCGTGGTTAAAGCACCCGTGCTTGAAATGATTTTAGCCCTGGCTCAGTTCGCAGTGCGTTTTGTAAGAGAGAGATAGACAGTTTTTCTGTTTGGAGAGTTTTCTCTCTCTTTTTCTTTTTAGTTCTAGCCTAGGATTGGCTTTTCAACACGGTCTGTATCAGATTCCTTGCTCCCATCATCAATCCTCAAGGGTTCCTGGCGATCGATGCTTCGAGATAGCACCGCCCATGGCAACCCCCGGAACCCTGGCTATTGAGATTTCGAGATAATCCCATCCATGGTATTCCGTGGCCGAATCCAGACCCTGGCAATTGACACTTCGAGATAATGCCATCCATGGAATCTGAACCAGCAGAGTGCTTACATGCCCCCAGTAGGATATGTAAATATCCTAAGAGACAAGCACCGAGGAGATGATATTTTGTTACGCATCTTCGAGGGGATTTCCCCGCCTCTCTGCGCTGGGAACTCGTCCAAATCAACTTGTGTTGATTGGCCGCTCCTATTCTAGGTGTTCTTTTCAGATTTTTGCGACGCTTCTGCGTGATTCTGATTTTTACGCTTACTGAACCAGGCTGTGTGTGAGATTAGGGTGCTTAGGTTACTGAGTCCCGTAAACCAAAAATTAGTTAACGAGGCCGAATACTCCCTAAGCCTTAGACCTAATACTTCAGCTTTTCATTTTCCTCAACCTCTTCAGGAGTGTCCAGATCTTAATGGGTACTAAGAGTCTATTCAAGAATGCCTAAGGTTTGCATTCTTACTAATCTCATTGTGCACTTTTCAGTTATTTTCTTGAATGAGGTCTAGAACTTAGGTTAATTCCTTAGTTCCTTACTAATGACTATCACCTTTTCTCATAATTTTGTGCTCCTTTTTCATTTTGTTTCTTTTCTCCTTCACAAAATTTCCTTCTCCTTTTATTCTTTTTCGAAAAATTTTTTAATTTTTATGGTGTTTTTGGCATATGTGAATTTTTTTGTTTGAAACCTTTTCTTACAAGTTTTGCACTTTCATACCCCCCCCCATGCCTAAGATTTGCAATGTCCTCATTGTAACCTAGGGGGTTCTTAGTTCATTCCTTAAGACAGAAATTTGGATGAGTGAATGGGTCGGGGTGACTGTTGCGGACGGTTTCTAATCTCAGATGCAAGCACCTGAGGTGAAGTCGGCTGTCTTAAAGTGTGAACTTCAAGTGCAAAAAGGTGTCAGAACAAGTTTCAGGTTTTCAAAGAGAATGACGGGCTGCCTCCCGTTAAGCGCTGAGTTTGATGCCTTCAGCCAAGCGGGAAATGCGATGGAGAGGGGATGGTCAAATCAGCGGAGTTTTGTAAGACAAGCACCTTGATTAAGAGCCTGGTTGGTCCAACCAGGTGCTTGTTCAGATCAACAGGCTGATGATGCAGCCCAAACCCAATCAATCTGGTGGGTTGATAGATGTGGATAAAAAGGTGTGGAACCCACCATAAACTATGAAGCTCAGATGGATGTGGAAGTGTAAACGCAGGGTTTGGCTGAGTCGAATCAGCCTGGTCAGAGTAGGGACCCGTAGAATAATCAATGAATGACGCGGAAACCCTACGGGGGTGATCAGAGAATGATAGAGCATGGTATGTAGTCTGATCAATGTTCGAAACCCGATGTGGAAATACAATCGGCTCGGTGAGAGGTGAATCTGAATAGAAATTGAGTCCGGTTGCGGGTCGGGGTTTGGGAGAGGTTTTGATCCGTTCTATGTGTGCGGAAGAGGTGGCCATTGTGTACGAGGGCTCTTCTAGAAACAGATGATAGGTGGTTTTCTGTAGAGAGTCCTCTGGGTAACTATCAAATGCCGGAAGAGTGTCTGTAGGATGAAAGGAATCGGATTCGAGAAAAAATTTGGATTCTTGGTTGTAATCACTCTTGGCATTTTCTGTTTTTGGTTCCTGAGGATCGAAAAGGAATGATTCTGTGTTATCAGTGATCTCGGGAATCAGGACCTCAGAGTCGGAGTCAGAGTCATGTGAACTGAGGTCGTAGATAGACCTGGCGTGTTCAGGAAGGGGAATCTCTCCGCAATTATAGTCAGATCTGAAATTGTCGGAGAGTTGGCGAAAATGAGATTCATGATCATGAATTCCACCACAGCAAAGATCATCAGATGTGGAATCAGCAGCCTGACTGGGTTCTAGCCTATATGTCAATTCTGGGCTCAAAAAGATGTTCTGTTCAAGCTCTAAGCTGGTAGGATAGACCCCATTAAAACCTTGCTCATCCAACTCCTCAGTTTCTGTATCGTAAATTGGTATATCTTCTGAAAAATCAATCAGATTTCCTGAGGATGTTGGAGAAGGACATTCATCAAATAGAGGCCCAGAATCATGTTCTTCTTTAGAAATTTTATCTTTCTCATATGGGGCCTCATAATCTTCCCAATAAGTTTCAGATCTAGATTCTAGGTTTAGGATGTGGGTAGGATTACTAGAATCGAAGTCCGAATGACCTTCGAGGGTTACCTTATCAAAACAAGGGGCGGAATTTATACCCTCCAGAGGTTCAATTCTAATCTTGTTATTGCAGGAGTCTTGGAGTTCTAAGCTTGGTGATTTATGGCCTAGGGTTGGCTCAGCATTGTGTTCTCCTGCAACTTCCCAACCTATTTTAATGCTATCATCTATTTGGGTTGGGAGTCGACAACCACCTTGTGCCTCAGTCCCGGGGTCTGGGAAACTGGATTGAATTTTAGTACTGTTCCAAGATGACTCATCCTCTATTTCTGGTGTATACGGGTATTTTTGGTTGATAGTTTTTTCTAAAAGTCTCATCATCTCTACCCGTTTTTCAAGAGCATCTTGGTTTTGTTCCCAAAGTACAGGATTTGTCAAGCATTGAAGGTATTCAGATTTGTGTAATTTGTCTATCTCAATGTATCCTGTCATGAGCATATCTCGGGTTGATCCTTTTGAAATTTCAGTCAATAGGATTTGGGCACAGTTTATGATGAAAGCTGTGGTTGTTGGGACATCAACCTGAATGTTTTCTACTGGTGTTGAGGGTTCGATTTCATAGATTTCAAGGGCATCCTCAATCATCTTATCTTTCATGGATCTCATATATTCAGGTTTTTTGAATGGTAGTCTTGCTAGGTAATTAGGCTGCATAATTGGATCAGGTGGTGGAATCAAGATATAGAATCAAAGTTTGAATCAAGATGGAAGAAGGGGATTTTGTTCAGAATCAGAGGAAAGAAGGGCCGTGTGAATGATTTTTGCAAAAACAAAGGAGCCGAGGCTTAGCCTCGGGGAGAGTGAATTTCTATAGGAGGTTTCAAGGACCTCCTGAAAAATACTGAAGGACTGGATGAGATAAGCAGGTGCTGGACCTAATCAAGACACCCAAAAATTTGTTGGGTGACTATAGAGGTGCGGGGCAGATGGACCCCTTGATCAGAAAGATCGTCCACCTGAGAATTACCTGGGCAGCCAGAGAGGGAGAGTCCCGCAAAGACCCCTACACGGTAGAGCGTCCCCACGGGTTACAGGGTTTCCCCCACCCGACCTCTCTTGTCACTGCGGTTCCAGGTAGACCAGAATGGGGATCTTGACCACTTAAGTCTACCAATTTTAAGATCAGGGTGCTTAAGGTTTCACTTGAACTTTAGTCTTTTAAGTGCAAAGAGTGACCTAATTTAAGGTTGGTTGACCCAAGGGGTCAACTTTACCTCTTGTTTTCTTTGAGAGCTTTTAGGTCTTGTCTTTTAGGGTTCAAGTGTTTAGAGAGCCAATTGTTTTAGGTTTTCTTTTGAATAGGTATTTTCAATCAATGGTTTAGGCACACTTCTTTTGGATTTTCTCCATTCTTGAGTTAAGTAGTGTGTCTCTAAAACCCTAATGTTGAATCTTATGTTGGCTCTACTTGGTCCAGTTAGTTCTTTGTTGGGTAATTAGGGCTCAAGCAAGAATGTGTTAGCCCTTAAATACCCTTAATAGTGTGCAGGACTAATGAGTTGAAAACATGCAACTCTTTATGGTTACTACGTATGGAAGACAGGTTAGCCCTATATTGCTTGTTCTTTTCTTTTCTTCCTCTTTAGAGTTTAGGGGTTAATAGCAAGAGGAAAAATTTACCTGTCCTCGGAGTGGTTGTCGTGCGGTTGCTTGTCTTCTTGATTTCCTGTAGTTTTTTCTGCACAAAAGAGAGGAGATTATCAGAAATTAAAAAGAAGCAGGAATGTTTACCTCTAGAATAGCCGTTGCTCCCCGGCAGCGGCGCCAAAAAAATGGAGTGGCTTCGTTTCAACCGGGTTTTAGTTATAACGTTGTAGTAAAGCCGGTTATTACCAACACTTCAAATATAAATTTTTTACTCGGAAAATAAAAGAGTTCCCGAGGTCGAACTCAGGGAGCAAGTTGTATTCTAGAGATATACATGTTTCTTTTACAAAAAGAAAGAGAGAGGGAAAGAATTTGTTGTTTTCTCTTTGTTCTGCAGAGGGGATGCTCTTCTTTCTCTCTTTCTTTAGATCTCCTTCTCTCTCTGTTCTGCAGAGGTGATGTTCTTCTTCTGCAATGGTGATGCTCTTCTTTTTCTTCCTGCTGTTCCTGCTTTGGTGATGTTCTTCTTTCTTCAGAGCTCCTTGTTCTTCTTCCTTGGTTTCTGCCTTGACCTCTCTTCTTCTTCTTTATGGCTGCAGAGCTTCTGCCTTCAGCTACTAAGTCTTCCTTTCTTCTTCTGCTTTGGCCGTTGCTCTTCCTTCTTCTTCAGCCTGCCTTCTTTCCTGCTCTGGCTGCTGACCTTCCGTCGTCTGACCCGGTGCTTAGACGACTTAACTATGCCTTTGCTACAGTGCAGCTCCTTCTTCTTCCGCGGGTCTTCTTCTTCTTCTTTGGCCTGCACACTTCAGAGTTTTTCGTCAAGAGGCAAAACCTACTCTACCCTCCCCCCCCCCGCGTCTCTCTTTCTCTCTGAAACCACTCTTGGGAAAGCTCTCCCAGAGCTACCGGGTAATCGGGTTCGGGTCAGGCCCGGGTCCAGGCCCACCGGTGTGCGTGGTGGGCGAGGAGTGCAGGTCAGTCTAAGTCGGGTCGGGTCAGGTCCGCGAGGCGTGAGTGCGGACGAGACCGGGTAACCGGGCGGGTGTAAGGGGACCTCACCCCGTGTACTGAGGCAATGAGGCTAGTGCACGAAATCAATTTAAACAGTGGAACGTGTGTGAGGCTTACCGATGTGGGACTAAACGCAGACCGTTCCTCGCGTGCGCCTGCTGGGAGATCGCGGCCTGGCTTCTGCAGCTGCGGCTTCTATTTGCATAAGTTGCTAGCTGGCTGCCTTCGCAAGACTCCCCGCACTCCGCAGCAGCTGGAGACCTGGAGTCCTCAAGCCTGGAGCGCGGGAGAAGCTGCTTCACTGTGCGTCAATGGCGGTCGAACCTCAAAGCCTGTCGGACACGAATATGGCCTTGCGGCCTAATCAAACCACTGGGGAACCTTCGCCGTGGCACGGCGAAGGTGAGGAGCTGCGCGGCAGGCCGCAAGGAGGTGTCTGGCGGCAGCCCTGGGTCGGACTGCAACCGGAGGAATGGGTTTGTTCGGGGGAGTGTTACGGAGGTGTGGAGTGGCAGTGGAGGGGTGGGGGGTGCTCAGTGTGATGAAGCGGAGGTTCGGTGAGGGTCGGCGAGCCGTGTGGGTTGCTGAGGTGATGGGAGCGGCTCGCCGGAGGGTGGTCGGAGGCGAAGGGGGTGAAGGTGGTCAGGGTCGGTAGAGGGCTTAATTGAATAAATTGAAAGTGGGGAAAGAAAGAGGAGGAGAAGGGGAGTATCTCTAGCTTACTTGCAGGGACGAAGGGGGAGGAATAGGGCGACAGTCGTATCGACTGTCGCCGGAGAAGACGATGCTCAGGGAAAGGGGCGGCGGCGAGCAGAGAGCCGGAGAGGCGCCAGCTGGGTGCGGCGTGGCGCGGGAAGAGCAGGGGAGGAAGTCTCTGCTGCTGGTATTGCGGCAGAGCGAAGAGGTGGAGGGGGAGGAAACCGCCGGAGCTGGTGAGCGTCTGCCGGAGGAAGAAGAGAAGAAAGTTGGGGATTTTCTCCGTCAGATCCAGGCTGCCCTGGTCGGTGGAGCAGCGGGGGGTATTTATAGGGAGCAAACAGGGAGGAAGGCGGAGGGAGACGACGTGTCTCCCTCGCCGGAGGATGGTCGGAAACAAGAACCCATACCGTCCGTGCGTTCGCACGGCCGGTATGGTGGGTTACGATGACCAGGGGGTGTCCCTGCGACGGCTGACGACGCAGGGCACCCCCGGTTTACTTGCCAGGTCCCCCACCTCACCCTGAGCGGCGCCATGCTCCGCGCAAGGTCGCCGGAGCATGGTGCTGGCAGGTTTTGCAGGAGGGACCTGGTTGCAAAGAACGAAGGAGAGTTAGGGGCCAAAATGCGAGGGTTCAAAAGTTGAGGGCCAAAGAGTAAATATATGAGGACCAAAGTGTAAAGTCGGTCAAGGAGGTTTCTTCTTAGGCTCAAGTTTTTATACATGACTAATTAGGACCTAAGGAATCTGATGGTGAATTTCATTTCCATATTAAACCTTGTTTGACCAGTCAATTTGCGCAAAAACCCAAATTAAGTTATTAATTGGGCATGGTTCTCAATGTAGGTCAAAATGGGTTCTAAAGGCCAAATTGAAGGTTCTAAACCCTAGAGATTATTTTTCTATGAATTTTAGAGGGTTTATTCTATTTTTACTTTGCCTCGAACCTTGTGAATTGAAGTGGGTTGTTTTAGGGTTACAGATTATCATTTGGTTTCTTGGAGGTGCTGTAGCCCTTGCTAGATCATTTCATCCCACTTTTATTCTTATTAAGCTGCTTTGACCTATGTTTGGGCCCTGAATTACCCTGTATGCAGATTATACTGGTAAAATTGCACTTTTACCCCTTATGACTTGTTTTCTTCTCAAACTCAGAATTCTCTGAGTTAAGCCTTTCCTTGAGTTATGTAGGAGCTTTTATCCTTTGTATTGGGTCAAAATGAGCTAGTTATGGCTCATGATGAGGTTCTCATCAGGTATCATCCACCTCGAACCTCTATAGTCACCCAACATTTTGGGTGTCTTGATTGGGTCCAGCACCTTCTAACCTCGTCCAATCCATCAGTGCATGTTCAGTAGGAGGTCCTTGAAACCTCCTCTAGAAATTCACTCTCCCCAAGGCCAAGCCTCGGTACCCTTGTTTGTGCAACAACCACTTCCCATAGACCTTTCTTCTGATTCTGAACCTAATTCCCCTTCATCCACAATGGCTCAGCCCGTTGAAGAAGAGAATAATCTTGAGCACCAGCTCCAGCGACTTAATGATCTCTTCCAAAACTTCATGAACCCACTGCAATGCCCCATGATGAGAGATCACTATAATCCTGCTGCGGTGGAATTGAGCCTCGAGTCAGAATCCTAACTGGTGGACCTGATTCCGAATTGAAGCCCAACATGATTCATGTCATACCTAAATTCTATGGGCTTAACTCTGAAGACCCCTTCCAACACATCAAACAGCTTAAGCATCTGGCCAAGACTTACAGATCAGATGCGCAGAATTGGGATATCTTACTCATGAAGATGTTTTCTCCCTTATGGACAAGGTGGCTCATTGGTATCAGACGCAGACCCGCCTGATCAACACTTGGGAAGAACTTCAGTCCGAGTTTTTGAAGTTCTTCCTCATTGGTCAAACAAACGCCTTGCGCCATCAGATTACTCACTTCACGCAGCAGACCGAAGAACCTCTTCATGAGGCATGGGATCATTTTCAGGATCTCATGAGAAAGTACCCCCATCACGGAGTTCCTAAATGGGAACAAGTCCAGTCTTTTTACCAGGGACCCCGTGAAGATATTAGACTGTTCATCAATGTAACTTGTAGATGGAATATCATGGGTCAACATGAAGACACCGTGTGGGAGATTCTCGAGAATATGTGCGAGAACTCCATCAACAATGACTCCATGGGACTATTTGACTGGACGAATACCTGCGCAGCGACGAACTTTAGGGGAGCACATGAAACGTTGGGCCTTTCCGCATCAGTTGACCTGGGATTAATGGCCAGTCAATTTGACAAGGTCTCAATTATTGAGAAGAAGGTGGATGAGCTGACTCAACACTTGCAACAAGCCACCTCTGCGCAGAAGTCCTTCGCACAGCCCCCTCCCACATGGGAAACTGTGCAGAACATTTTCCACCGACCTTCTCCTGGGATGGACTCTTATCCACCCCCATCTGACTCTAGGATCGGAGGGACCTCCAATCCTTTATATCCTTGTCGGGGGAGCCCTACTCCCCCATTCTCCGACTTTTCTGAGGCTCCTCAGACCTGCGAGGACCTCAACACCATCCAGAATGACCCATTTTCCAACACCTACAATCCTGGATGGTGAAACCATCCCAATTTCTAGTGGATGAGAAATTCTCAGAATCCAAGACCACCCTTTCAGCCCCGTCCACAAGCCCCTCATCCTTATCAGCCACCTCAGCCTCGGCCCAACCCCACTTATCCATCCGGGCCCAATCAAGATCAAATGTCTCTTATCCTCCAAACTCTGGCTGACATTCAGAGAATGAATGCGGCTATCCAAAAGCAACATAAGGATGAAATCACTGAGGTCTGCAACCAACTTGCCCAATTGGCAAATTCTCGCCAACCAGGCACACTTCTTAGCCTCTTCCTAACCCAAATAGTGTGTCGACCCAGCAGCGTGTTATGAACCCAAACCTAGGCCAAGCACACTTAATCTATCAGGCCCCTTCTGTTCCATCACCTGGTAGGATGGAAGCATCAACCTCCTATGCAGGTTACCAACAGTAGCAGCCCATCCTACCAACCCCCAACCAGAACCAGGCAGGAATAAATTCTGTAACAACCCGTAGTGGTAAGGTAACCCAAGATCCACCTTATCCAGACAACTCCAAGCCTGGTAGTGACCTAAACCCTAGGACAGTCATCCAGGATGTTCCTATCCCTGTCTCAGATCAAAAACTTGGACCTATCCTAGAGGAACACCAAGGTTCCATTTCCCGAGGCCTTGACCAAGGGAAAGTGAACAAGTAAACCCGTGGCTCCTAAGGAGGACCTGATCAAGCTCTTTGAGCAGGTCCAAATAAACATCCCCTTGATGGATGCAATCCACCACATATCGTTTTATGCATGATTCTTGAAGAACGTGTGCACCTCAGCGTAAGCCGCGAACCAAGAGTAGGAGTCCAATTGTACTGTCAGAGCAAGCCAGCTCTATAATCCTGAGTAGACTCCCACCTAAGGTAAAACCCAGGCACTCCCTTGATTTCATGTAAGATTGGTGAAACCCAGTTTGATAGAGCATTGTTGGACCTAGGTGCCTCCATAAACTTGATACCCACATCCCTACTTAACCATCTAGAAGAATCTAAACTGAAACTAACTGAGGTGACATTGCAATTAGCAGATCGATCTATTAAGTCACCTAAGGGAATTCTTGAGGATGTTATTGTTAGGGTGTGGGAATGCTACTTCCCTATAGATTTCATAGTTTTAGATATGGACGCACCTGAAAACCCAAGGGATACACCAATCATACTAGGGAGACCTTTTCTGGCTACTGCAAGGGCCAACACACCTAACAGGTACGATTAAAGATACTTAGGCTTAATATTAGTCCATTAAAATGGACTCATCAAATACCCCCATGCCTAAAATTTGCTAGTCCCTAGCAAAAATGAAAAATAATAGAAGTAATTAGAAGATTTTTTCTTTTCTTATTTCAAAACTTTAGAAATCCAGACAAATGTGAAGTGCTGATAGCCTAGGTAACAGATCCAAGTGAAAGAGCCAATTCGCATTGGGAGTTCATACATCACCCTTGGTAAATATTTCTATCGAGATAGGCAACTACTTCCCTCGGGGATAAAGCAGACAATAATTTATAATTTGACCCCGGCGTTTGGCTTAGGTAGGAGATATTGAGTTGAATGGATTTATATTTGGTGGCACACACTCATCTGGTGCTGCATATAGTCTAGTACTGTAGACTCTAGATCTCTAGACTATTAGACAAGTCAACTCTAAGAGAGGCTACACAATTGTGCTCTCTTGATGTTCCTGGGCATTCTCTCTTTTCTTTCTTTCTGAGATCACGAATATCGCCAGATTTAGAAATTGTACTCACTATTTGGTGGCCTCACATGGCATCCACACTTCAATTAAAGTCCTAATAACTCTACAACTAAGTTAGAGTCTTCAACCAGTAATCGGGTGATCAAAAATACTAAAAGGTAGGTATTGGTCATATTTGGTGGAATGTGCAAGGTGTTCTGTTGCCTCAAAAACAATATTACATTAGAAACTTAGACTTTTTTTTTTGGTAATATAACTATTTCTTCTTTTTCTTCTTTCTGTTTCTTCTTTTCCCCCTTTTTTTATTTCTTCTTGTTTTTGTTTCTTTTTCAATCAACACAACATGATACGGACTTTTATTTACAAGGCATTATTAGGGATGATGATGGTCAAAAGGAAGTTGTGTGACTTATTTGGTGGAAGTGCTTATTCTTGGCACAGGGAAGAAATGGATAGGACAGGCGTAATTCTGACCTTTAACACTATTACCCTCCTTTAGCTGAGGACTCTATGAAGGACGGTCGTAACCATCCACCTAGTTATAGCTTTATTAAGACTCAATCTCTGTGTATCTACCTTATTTGGTGGCCCTCAGGAATTCACACAAAATACGCACACAGGAATAGAGAGTGAAAACTACGCCTAACTCTGAAGTATCATCATCTAATTATCCAAAACTTAAGAGTCCTTGCACTAGACTTAGCGCACCAGTAATTTCTCTACTTTCTTCTCATAAATATGAGGTGGATCTACTGGAAGATAGTATGCCTGACTTCCTATGAACTGTCCAAAGGTTCAGTAGACTTACAGATGCTCATTGGTTTTCCTCAAGGATCCATTGCCAGGTCTACGTGCACATGAAATAAATGTACTAGATTCTAAACTTAAGAAATAATTTAGAAGAAAAACCTCTAATGACAAAGGTATTTTACTAGGGACTAACCCATTTAACTCAAGAAAAGAATTTTTTTTTTTATAATGACCTAAATGCATGAATACTTCCTAAAATGCAAATGCACTCCCCCATGCCTAATTTCTACAATGTCCCCATTGTAAAATTAAAACAGGAGGAGAAAGGAAAGAAATCACCTGAAGACGGTGTTATTCAGACCACTGGGTTGCCTCCCAACAAGCACTGCATTTTCTGTCAGCAGCCAGACTAAGAAGGAACCTATAAGTCTGGTTCCAAACAAACAAAGTTAGGCCCTAAAAATATGCGTAACAGTGCAGGACTAGAAAATAGGTAACCACGGATGTTGGCGAGCTGATGATGCAATATAATTCCAAATGGTCGCCAGAAGAAATGAAAATAGAAAATCTCGTTGGCTACCTTGGGAGGTCTAGGAATAATAAATAGAATATGAAAAGGGACCTCTTGAATTAGAATAAGTGGAGGATAACAAGGATCCTCTAGAGCAGGATGGGTTTTAAAAGATATACACATAATTAGTTCAAACCCTTGAATGGTGAGAGTAAAAGTACAAGCATCAATCCACACTCGCCATTCTACTCTAGGATGTAGTGGCCTGATATATTCTTCAGAAAGAATGTACATGAGTAGAGATCTGAGCCAAGGATCGGTTAGGGAGTATAAGGGCTGTTTGTAGCGTTGGAAGGTAATGGTTAAGTCCAATGAGGGCTTAGTTGGTGTTAGGTCCAATTCCAACAATGATTCAGATTGTGTACACTCCCTAACAGTTGTAGACAACTTCAAGTTATCTTGCCTAGCATTAATGATCGGAGTCATATTTGAATCAAGAGTAGACTCCAAATTACAACTTTTTGTTGGCAGGGTCAAAATGTCAAAATCATTATCATTCAGCTCATCCCCAGATTCGTTTGGTTCACTCAAATTTTTGTCGGGGTGTATATGTGATTCATGAGGAGTTGGATCAGTATGCTCAATTATTCACAAAGGAGGATCATTCTTAATATTTTGAAGCAAGCCTATATCATTGAATTCGTCATTCTTCTCGGGGTATAAATCCTCAATTGACGTGTTTTGTTCCCGAGAGTCTCCCATAGACTTCTCATTATTTTGTTTGTCCTCCTCTAATATCAACTCTTGTTTTGATGGAGGATGACTCTCAAAAGAAAGGAGGAATCTAGATTTGACCATATTGTTTATATCCTTTGGAGCTAAATCCTCAAATGATAAATAATTCTCCTGTGATTCAGTCCAGATTTTCAGTCCAGGTTCCTCTGTTGGGGCATCCTTATCCTCTGAAATGGACTCTTCATATCCCTGAGACCAGAATTGATCATAGTCTATTCCCTTATGGTCACATTTATTGGATGCATTTAAATCCTCAGGATGCTGAATGGTAGGTGTTGATTCCCTAAGTAGAGGGTCAGGAGTAGGCTCACTAAGGGTAGAATGGGATTCCACCAAATAATTAATAGGGGAACTGATAGGAATAATACAACCTTGACCCGGTTGGTAGGGGTAAGGAGAATACTGTCATTGGGGTCAAGGTCCTCAAGAGGTAGCATCTTCCCTTGCTTTTGACTGCAATATAATTCAGGTGGATAATCACTATGATCGTTATCCTCTAGTGGCCGTGTCTCATTGGGAGAGTCTAAGTGTTAGCTACCTAAAATTGGATCCCTATTGTCATTAGGTTCCTCAGAATTATTTTCATGATCATGGTTTATTGGGAAGCATGTAGCTAAGTTGTCTTATTTCTTTATTTAATTGTTGACTATTCCTCAACATCTCTCCCATTGATTCCATTATTTCCTTTTGCTGTTTTTTCATTTCTATCATAAAAGAGGAGAGACTACCATTATCAGGTTGGGGAGGATAGTCAATTTCAGGCTCTGGTTGCCTAGGGTTATCGGTCCAACCTCGATACGGAAAATCATGAAGGGTGGGAGGGTTGGGTGTTTGCATGGAAGTAGGGATTTCAGGATCGGAAAATCCCGCTCCTAGGCTCTACTCAAAAGTGGGGGTTATCAAGCCAGTACTCCCAGGATAAGAATGAGAATGATCCCATGAATTGTCAATGTACCCATCAAAGGATGGATATGCTCAGGGCATGGGATCCTGATTAAAAGATGGGAAGTATTGACTCTGATAATCTGAATGATAGGAGTAAGAGTAATCCATTTCTTAAAGTAAAATAATTTTAACTCTTTTAGGATTTAGCAAAATTCAAAATATAAGCAGAAACTTCCTAGAGAGTTCTATTGTCAAAGCAAACGCAAATTCAAAGGGATCTGTTTTTAGTAGATTGTAGGTCTTAGAGTTATATGTCTAGTTGGTGGCCAAACAAGTTTTGCAAAAAAAATTACGCTTCCTAGGCCAACCTTCGCAAGGGATGGAAGTCTTGAATCGAGCCCACACACGAGGAACCGAAGTAACTTGGTGGATAGGCTCGTTGATTTCCGACTAACTTCCCTTGTGGTGCAAAAGAGGAGAGATAGAAATTTATCTAGTGACCTTTTGTGTGAGGTGCACAGTGTGTCAAGTGTGCAAGCATATGATCGTGTTTTGATTTTTTGAAATTCCGCAAATAGGATCCTTTTGCACACAATTTTCAGTCACCGATTTTAAGGTCCAACCTCTTAACAGTCCCGATTTTTAAAGTGACCACTGAATTAATTTGATTCAAGCACTTTAGTGGTCTTAGATTTAATTTCAATGCATATGCATGATAGGTAATTGATGCTCAAGAGAAGACGTACCTTACTCTAGCTTTCTTCGTGCAATGTATGCAATGCAGGAAAAATAAACTAGATGCTGCTCATTCAATCCTAAATGGTCGTCCTATAGATATGCAGCTTCTAGTAGGCAATTCGATTTTTTTTTTTTTTAATAACAATAACAAACATACCTTATCTAACTAGCTAACAAAAATGCAATTCAAACAGTTTAAATAATCCTATAATCTAAATAAATGGGAACATGCTCCCAAAAATACGCTCCCGCATACAAGTGCGATAAGAAATAAAGTGGCACTGGGAACACGTTCCCAAAAATACCCAACACGGGTCCAAAAGATAGAAATTAAATTCTAGTATCTATCTAACTAAATCTAACTAAGATCTACTGCCTAAATCAGAAATAGGCTTCTCCGTAAGCCTATGTGCGTGGGATCAAGGCCCACGTGTTCCTGTTGTCGTCCTCCAGGTGGCGTCAAGGTCCACCAAAAAGATCATCTCTACCGTGCGCGTCGTTCAGGTTCAATGTCGTCGCTCTATTGTGCCTGTCGCCTCGTCGGATTCCTCGTACAATAGTAAAATGATTAGATAATTTCGCAACTTAGAATACTCAGAAAAAAATAATAATAACATGAATCTATTGCGTCTGTTGCCTCCCCGGCAACGGCGCTAATTTGACAGAGCCGACTTTCCACTTTGCGTTGTAGTATTTAAGTGGTGGAAAAATCGACTAATCGAAAAAAAAAATGAAAATAACCACTCTCAGAAGAGCGGGTCGTGTCCACAGGGAGGCAATTTTGCAATAAATTCTTAATTATTTTATATTATTTCGAATAAGTGCGAAATCCCTATTCAAATCTGACATAAAATGCGAAGGAAAGTAGATCCGCAATAACTTAAAAAGATAAGAATATATGTGCAGTTTTCCCTCAATAAAATCTTCAATAAATTCATGATGAATTTATACAATTTTCATGTGACATGTACTAGAGAAAATTAGTGCTCAGGTTAAGCCCAAAATCAATCTTGAAATAGATGAATATCATGAATGTGCAATTATCAGAGAATATAAGTGTGCATGTGCAATTTTGCCACAATATAATAATAAAAAATAAAAATCAACAATGGTAGTGAATGTAATTTTTAATTGTGGAGGAAACAGAGCATTTGCTCTCTCTCCTCCTCGCGAGAGAGAGAGAGAGCACCAGCGGGGCTTTGGAGAGGCTAGGGAGGTCGGCAAGGCTGAGGGCTCTCCGATGGAGGCTGCGGCGTCGGCAGAGGTGGCCGGTGGCGGCCGGCCGGCGGAGGAGAAGATGCCGGCGGAGGTTGCCTATTGATGAGAACCTCATCATGAGCCATAACTAGCTCATTTTGACCCAATACAAAGGATAAAAGCTCCTACATAACTCAAGAAAAGGCTTAACTCAGAGAATTCTGAGTTTAAGGAGAAAACAAGTCATAATGGGTAAAAATGCAATTTTACCAGTATAATCTACATACAGGGTAATTCAGGGTCCAAACATAGGTCAAAGAAACCTAATAAGAATAAAAGTGGGATGAGATGATCTGGCAAGGGCTACAGCAATTCCAAGGAACTAAATAATAATCTGTAACCCTAAAACAAACCCACTTCAATTCACGAGGTTCAAGGCAAAGAAAAAATGGAATAAACCCTCTAAAATTCATAGAAAAATAATCTCTAGGGTTTAGAACCTTCAATTTGACCTTAGAAACCCATCTTGACCTACATTGAGAACCATACCCAATTAATAACTTAATCTGGGTTTTTGCGTAATTTGACAAGTCAAACAAGGTTTAATCTAGAAATAAAATTCACCATCAGATTCCTTAGGTCCTAATTAGTCATGTATAAAAACTTGAGCCTAAGAAGAAACCTTCTTTACCAACCTTACACTTTGGTCCTCATACATTTACTTTTTGGCCCTCAACTTTTGAACCCTCGCATTTTGGCCCCTAACTCTCCTTCGTTCTTTGCGTTCAGGTCCTCCCTGCAAAACCTGCCAGCACCATGCTCCGGCGACCTTGCGCGGAGCATGGTGCCGCGCAGGGTGAGGGAGAGGGTCTGGCAAGTAAACCAGGGGTGCCCTGCGTCGTCAGCCGTCGCAGGGACACCCCCCTGGTCGCTGTAACCCACCATACCGGCCGTGCGAACGCACGGACGGTATGGGTTTCCATCTCCGGCGTCCTCCGGCGAGGGAGACACTTCGTCTCCCTCCGCCTTCCTCCCTGATTCGGTCCCTATAAATACCCCCGTCGCTCCACCGTTCTTCCCAGCTCGGATCTGACGGAGAAAACCCCCAACTTTCCTCTCTTCTCACTCCGGCAGACGCCCACCAGCTCCGGCGGTTCTTCCTCCTCCTCCTCTTCGCTCTGCCGCAATACCAGCAGTAGAGACTTCTTCCCCTGCTCTTCCCGCGCCACGCCGCACCCAGCTGGCGCCTCTCCGGCCCTCTGCTCGCCGCCGCCCCTTCCCCCGGGCATCTTCTTCTCCGGCGACAGTCGATACGACTGTCGCCCTGCTCCGGCCCCTTTCGTCTCCGTAGCTAGGTCAGAACTTCTCCCCATCTCCCCCTCTTTCTTTTCCCCACTGTCTTTTATTTGATTAAACCCTCGACCGCTCCTGTCCACCGTCACCCCCTTCGTCTCCGGCCACCCTCCGGCGAGCCGCTCCCATCACCCCAGCAACCCACACGGCTCGCCGACCACCGCAGAACTTCCGCCTCCTCACCCTGATCAACCCCCGCCCTTCCACTTCCCCCATATCACCCTCTGCAACCCCACCGAACAAACCCATCTTCCGACCCACAGTCCGACCTAGGGCAGCCCTCGCACGCCGCCCCACGCCTCGCCACCACCCACACGAGCTTCGCCGCACTCTGGCGAAGCTCCCGGCACCTTCTGATTAGGCCGAGAGGCCGTTTTGCTGTGAACAGGTCACCCGACCTCCGCCGCCATCGCCGTGCAGAAGGAGCTGCTTCCGCCTGCAGCTGCAGGCGCGTCACGCCCAGATTCGACTCCCAGGCCTTGCGAGGCATTTCGACAAAGCGTCAGGCTGCAGCTGAAGCGAAGCCCTCGCGCGAAAGCCTCGCGTAACGCCGCAATTACCAGCTGTCTCCTCCGCGTGGGCACCAACTCGGGGTGGGACATTTAGTCCCACCTCGGAAATCTCTGAAGAGGCGCAGCGGTACAAAGTGAAAAAGTGCTGGAGGCTTATTGCCTCAGCACACGGGGTGAGGTCCCCTTCACCCGCGGGGTGAGGTCCCCTTCACCCGCCCGGTTACCCCGTCTCGTCCGCGCTCACGCCCCGCGGACCTGGCCCGACCTGACTTAGACTGACCTGCACTCCTCGCCCACCACGCACGCCGGTGGGCCTGGACCCGGGCGCGACCCCTACTCGGCTACCCGGTAGCTCTGGGAGAGCTATCCTATGAGCGGATTCTGTGAGAGAGAGATGCGGGGGGAGGGTAGAGATAGGTTTTGTCCCTCTCTCTGATCAAGCTGTGTAAGTGTGCAGGCACAGGTGAAGAAGAAGGACCGCGGAAGAAGAAGAAAGCTAAGGGAGACACTGTAGCAACAAGCGGTTTAAGTCGTCTGATTGAAAAATCAGACGACGTCCTGAAGGGAAAAGAAGAAGGAAGGAGAGACGATGTCCTGACAGGTAAAGGAAAAGAAGAAAGAAGCAGATCTGAAGAACAAAAGAACAAGGAAGAACAACAAAAGAAGAAGAACAAAAGAACAAGGAAGAACAACACAGGTGAAGAAGAGGACCACAAGGAGATAAACACAAAAGAAGAACAGGAAGAACAAAAGCTAAAGAGGAGAAAGACAAAGAGAAAGAAAAGAAGAAAAGAAGAAGAACTCAAACTTTCATCTCTCTCCCTCTCTCTCTCTCTCTAGAATACAACTTGCTCCCTGAGTTCGACCTCGGGAACTCTCTTTTATTTTTCGAGTAAAAAAATTTTATATATTTGAAATGATGGCAATAACTGGCTATACTACAACGCTATAACAATAAAACCCGGTTATCTCTCGAAGCCAACGTTTCATTTGGCGCCGTTGCCGGGGAGCAACGGCTATTCTAGAGGTAAACATTCCTGTTCCTCTTTTTAATTTCTGATAATCTCCCCTCTTTTGTGCAGCTACAGGAAATGAAGAAGACAAGCAACCGCACGACAACCACTCCGAGGACAGGTAAATTTTTCCTCTCGCTATTAACCCCTAAACTCTAAAGAGGAAGAAAAGAAAAAGCAATATAGGGCTAACCTGTCTTCCATACTTAGTAACCATAAAGAGTTGCATGTTTTCAACTCATTAGTCCTGCACACTATTAAGGGTATTTAAGGGCTAACACATTCTTGCTTGAGCCCTAATTACCCAACAAAGAACTAACTGGACCAAGTAGAGCCAACATAAGATTCAACATTAGGGTTTTAGAGACACACTACTTAAATCAAGAATGGAGAAAATCCAAAAGAAGTGTGCCTAAACCATTGATTGAAAATACCTATTCAAAGAAAACCTAAAACAATTAGCTCTCTAAACACTTGAACCCTAAAAGACAAGACCTAAAAGCTCTCAAAGAAAACAAGAGGTAACGTTGACCCCTTGGGTCAACCAACCTTAAATTAGGTCACTCTTTGCACATAAAAGACTAAAGTTCAAGTGAAACCTTAAGCACCCTGATCTTAAAATTGGTAGACTTAAGAGGTCAAGATCCCCATTCTGGTCTACCTGGAACCGCAGTGACAAGAGAGGTCAGGTGGGGGAAACCCTGTAACCCGTGGGGACGCTCTACCGTGTAGGGGTCTTCGCGGGACTCTCCCTCTCTGGCTGCCTAGGTAATTCTCAGGTGGACGATCTTTCTGATCAAGGGGTCCATCTGCCCCGCACCTCTATAGCCACCCAACACATTTTTTTTGGGTGTCTTGATTGGGTCCAGCACCTTCTAAAACTTACCTCTTCCAACAGTGCATGTACGGAAGGAGGTCCTTAAGACCACCCTTAAGACCTCCTTTAGAAATTCGCTCTTGTCAAGGCCAAGCCTCGACGCCCGTGTTTGTGCAGCAACACCCTCACATTATTCTCTCTTCTGATTCAGAACCAAGTTCTTCTTCTTCCCCCATCATGGCTCAGCCAGTTGAGGAAGAAAATAATCTGGAACAATAGCTCCAGCGACTCAATGACCTCTTCCAAAACTTCGTGCACCCACCACAGCGTCCTATGATGCGGGACCACTACAATCCTGCTGCGGTGGCCATTGAGCCTCGAGTCAGAATCCCGACTGGAGGACCTGATTCCGAATTAAAGCCCAACATGATTCATGCTATACCTAAATTCCATGGGCTTAATTCTGAAGATCCCTTCTAGCACATCAAACAGCTAAAGCATCTGGCCCACACTTTTGGATCAGATGCGCAAAATCAGGATATTCTTCTCATGAAGATGTTCTCCTTTTCTGTTATGGACAAGGCCGCCCATTGGTATCAAACTCAGACCCGGCCGATCAACACTTGGGAAGAACTTCAATCTGAGTTTTTGAAAAAGTTTTTTCCCGTTGGTCGGACCAACGCCTTGCGCCATCAGATTACACACTTCACTCAACAATCAGGAGAACCTCTCCATGAGGCATGGGATCGTTTTCAGGATCTCATGAGAAAGTGCCCTCATCACGGAGTTCCTAAATGGGAACAAGTCCAATCTTTTTACCAGGGACTCCGTGAGGACATCCGCCTTTTCGTCAATGCAACTTGCGGAGGAAACATCATGGGTCAACATGAAGACACCGTATGGGAGATTCTCGAAAACATGTGCGAGAACTCCATCAACAATGACTCCATGGGATTATTCGACAGGACGAATACCCGCGCAGCGACGAATCTTAAGGGAGCACATGAGACGCAGGGCCTGTCCGCATCAGTCGACCTGGAATTAATGGCCAGTCGATTGGACAAGGTCTCAATCATTGAAAAGAAGGTGGATGAGCTGACTCAGCACTTGCAGCGAGCCACCTCCGCGCGTGACTCCTTTGCACAACCTCCTTCCACACAGGAGACTGTGCAAAACATCCTCCACCGATCTTCCCCTAGGATGGATCCATATCCATCCCCATCTGATTCTTGGATCGGAGGATCATCCGATCCTTGCTACACCAGCCGGGGGAACTCCATTCCCCCTTTCCCTGATTCTCAGGAGGTTCCTCAGATCTGCGAGGACCTCAACGCCATCCAGAACGACCCATTCTCCAACACTTACAACCCTGGATGGCGAAACCATCCCAATTTTCAGTGGGCGGGAAATTCCCAAACCCAAAGACCACCTTTTCAGTCCCGCCCACAGCCCTCTCGTCATTACCAGCCGCCTCAGCCTCGGCCCAACCCTACTTATCCATCAGGGCCAAATCAGGATCAAATGTCCCTAATCCTTCAGACTCTGGCTGACATTCAAAAAACGAATGCGGCTATTCAAAAACAGCACAAGGACGAACTTATAGAAGTTAAAACTCAACTGGCCCAGTTGGCAAAATCTCGCCAGCTAGGCACACTCCCTTCCCAACCTCTTCCTAACCCAAATAACGTGCCAACCCAGAAGCGCGTTATGAATCCAAATTTAGGCCACACACAATGGATTTATCAGGCCCCTACTGCTCCATCTCCAGACGAGATGGATGCTTCAACTTCTTATGCGGGATTTCAGCAGCAGCCACCCCTCTTACAAAACCCAAACCAAAATCAGGCCGGATTAAATTCTGTAACAACACGTAGTGGTAAAACAACTCAAGACCCGCATTATCCAAACCACTCCAAACCTGATAACTATGACCTTAGGATAGTTATCCAAGATACCACTGTCCCAGATCCACAACCTGGACCTATCCTAGAAGAACCAACCAAGATCCCGTTTCCCGAGGCCTTGACCAAGGGAAAGAAGACCACCAAACCCGTGGCCCCTGAGGAGGACCTGGTCAAGCTCTTTGAGCAGGTCCACATAAACATCCCCTTGATGGATGCAATCCGCCACGTACCAGCTTACGCACGATTTCTAAAGAATATATGTACACCCCAGCGTAAGCTGCGAACCAAGGGAGGGAGCCCAATTGTTCTGTCGGAGCAAGCCAGCTCTGTAATCCTTAGTAGACTCCCACCCAAGGCAAAAGATCCTGGTACTCCCCTGATTTCCTGCAAGATAGGTGGTACCCAATTTGATAGAGCATTGTTAGACTTGGGTGCATCCATAAACCTGATACCCACATCCTTACTTGACCATCTAGAAGAATCTGAGCTAAAACCAACCGAGGTGACATTACAATTAGCAGATCGATCTATAAAGTCACCAAAAGGGATTCTCGAGGATGTTATCGTAAGAGTGCGGGATTTCTATTTTCCAGTGGACTTTATAGTCTTAGATATGGATGCACCTGAGAACCCTAGGGATACACCAATCATTCTAGGGAGACCTTTCTTGGCTACTACTAGAGCCAACATCAGCTGTGAGGAGGGCCAAATAGAGCTTAAGTTTGGAGATCAAACACTGAAAATTGATATATTTAAGGCCCAACAAGGAATTAATTGCGTCGTCATCGAACAAATTTGTGACATCAGGACCTTGGTTGTTGAATCACACTTCCAGGATGACGCGATTATGCCTCATCAACCACAGAAGGATCTTGACCCGCAAACAGAGGAGTCGAATCCAGATGTGAATAACCCAGTAACTCCCACCCTCGAACCTCACATCTATACTGAACCACCCGCTGCTGCTGATAACCCCATCCTCGAACTGAAACCCCTTCCTGCTCACTTGAAATACATCTTTTTGGGTTCTAATCAGACCCTTCCTGTGATTATCAATTCCAACCTCAGTCCTGAACAGGAATTCCGTATGATTGTTGTCCTCCAGCAACATCGTAGAGCCATCGGGTGGACTCCCGATGATTTGACTGGGATAAGTCCCTCTTATTGTACTCATCATATCTATTCGGAAGAGGGCACACGACCTTCTCGTGAAATGCAGAGACGCTTAAACCCTAATCTGCAGGAGGTCGTGAAAAAGGAGATCATCAAGTGGTTAGATGCCGGAATCATCTACCCGATCTCCGATAGTCGTTGGGTGAGCCCAATTCAGGTCGTACCCAAGAAGGCAGGACTCACCACTATAACAACTGAGACCGGAGAAATCATTCCTACCCGATTAGCCAACTCGTGGAGAGTCTGTATAGATTACCGCCGACTCAATTCCTCCACGAAGAAGGACCATTTCCCACTACCCTTCATTGATCAAATTCTCGAAAAACTTGCGGGAAATAGGTTCTTCTGCTTTCTTGACGGGTACTCCGGTTATAACCAGGTGGCAATCCATCCTGAGGACCAAGAAAAGACCACATTCACCTGCCCCTTCGGAACATACGCTTTCCGAAGGATGCCTTTCGGTCTTTGCAATGCACCCGCTACTTTTCAGCGATGCATGCTTGCCATATTCTCAGATATGATAGGTGATTATCTGGAAGTCTTCATGGATGACTTTTCAGTTTTCGGAGCATCATTCGACGATTGCCTCCAACACTTGGTCCAGATACTCAGGCGGTGCATCGATGTGAATTTGGTTCTTTCCTGGGAAAAGAGCCATTTCATGGTGCCTGAGGGAATTGTCCTGGGACACTCAATTTCGGAAAAAGGTATCCAAGTGGATCGAGCTAAGGTTAATTTGATTTCTCACCTTCCTATGCCTAGCTCGATCAGGGACATCCGTTCTTTTTTAGGGCATGTCGGTTTTTATCGACGATTTATCCCTGATTTTTCAAAAATCGCACACCCCCTGACCACTCTTCTCTCCAAGGATGTTCCTTTCAAAATTTCCAAGGAATGCACTCAAGCATTTGAAATCCTGCGTGACCGAGTCACCCAAGCCCCGATCCTACAGTCCCCTGATTGGTCTCAACCCTTTGAGATCATGTGTGATGCATCCGACTGCGCTGTAGGAGCGATTTTGGGGCAGAAAATTGACGGGAAACCTGTGGTCATTTACTACGCCAGCAAAACACTCGATGAGGCTCAGCGTAACTATACGGTTACTGAGAAAGAGCTGCTAGCTGTAGTATTTGCCCTAGAAAAATTCAGATCGTACCTTCTGGGTTCCCGTGTCATCATATACTCGGATCACACAGCTGTGAGGCATCTCCTTGCAAAGAAGGACGCGAAACCTCGATTAATCCGATGGATCTTGCTGTTGCAAGAATTTGACCTTGAGATTCGCGACAAAGCGGGAAAGCAAAATGTGGTAGCTGATCACTTGTCCCGTCTTCCTTCTGAAATAATTGACCCTTCCGGACCCATCACTGAGCATTTTCCCAATGAGCACCTGCTGACTATTGGTACTAGCCTTCCATGGTTTGCTAATGTAGTAAATTACTTGGCATCTCATCAGATCCCGTCCGATTGGCCGAAGGCCAAGAAGGACAAATTATGCTCCGATGCCAAGTATTTCATTTGGGAAGGCCCGTACCTCTTCCGCATAGGTGCCGATCAGATCATCCGGAGATGTGTCTCGGAAGAGGAATTCAACAATATCCTCTCTTTCTGCCATGACCAGGCATGCGGTGGCCATTTCGCCGGGCATAAAACCGCATCAAAAGTCCTCCAGTGCGGCTTTTACTGGCCCACACTGTTCAAAGACGCATACAATCACTGCAAGGCATGCAGTCGTTGCCATACTTTGGGCAACATGAGCCATCGCGACATGATGCCTATGCAACCGATTCTAGTATGCGAAATCTTTGATGTTTGGGGGATTGATTTTATGGGTCCCTTTCCTGTTTCGGATGGTTTCGAATACATTCTGTTGGTTGTGGACTACGTGTCCAAATGGATCGAAGCCATACCGACCCGAACCTGTGATCACAAAATCGTTCTCAAATTCATTCATCAACACATTTTCTCAAGGTTCGGGATTCCTCGTGCAATAATCTCTGATGGGGGGACCCATTTCACAAATGCTCAGTTTAGGTCACTGATGACCAAATACGGGGTGTCTCACCGAATCTCTACTCCTTACCACCCCCAAACTAATGGTCTAGCTGAGCTATCTAATCGGGAGATCAAGAAAATCCTGCAAGTCACTGTTCGACCTGACAGGAAGGACTGGTCGTCCCGACTTCCGGAAGCATTGTGGGCCTATAGGACCGCCCACAAGACCCAATTGGGCATGTCTCCCTTTAGGCTGGTGTACGGAAAGGCATGCCACCTTCCCGTAGAACTGGAGGATAAAGCCTATTGGGCAGTACGAAACTGTAATCTAGATCTTTCCAAGGCTGGGACCCACAGAAAACTCCAAATCAGCGAGATCGATGAATTATGCCTAGACGCGTACGAGAACTCGCAAATCTACAAGGAGCGGGTTAAAGCCTTCCACGACAAACACATCTCGAGAAAGATCTTTCATCCTGGTCAAAAGGTCCTACTCTTTGATGCCCGACTAAAACTCTTCCCAGGAAAACTGAGATCCAAGTGGGTCGGACCATATTTGGTCCGACAGGTTTTTGGAAATGGAGCAATCGAAATCAGTCCACTCAGCCACGATTCTGAACCTTTCATCGTGAACGGTCAGAGACTCAAGCCGTTCATTGATGTAACTTCTACTGATTTGGCTGAAGCATCTTATATCCTCCTTTCCCCTTGAGCTTATTGCGCCCAGCCGATGGCGTAAAACTCAGCGCTTAACGGGAGGCAGCCCGTCATTCTCTTTGAAAACCTGAAACTTGTTCTGACACCTTTTTGCACTTAAGGTTCACCCTTGTAGACAGCCGACCTCACCTCTGATGCTTGCATCTGGGATTAGAAATCGTCCGCAAAAATTCAACCTGACCCATCCACTCATCCAAATTTCTGTCTTAAGGAATGAACTAAGTTAAATAAAAACCCCCTAGGTTACAATGAGGGCATTGCAAATCTTAGGCATGGGGGGGGTATGAAAGTGCAAAACTTGTAAGAAAAGGTTTCAAACAAAAAATTCACATATGCCAAAAACACCATAAAAATTAAAATTTTTTTTCGAAAAAGAATAAAAGGAGAAGGAAATTTTGTGAAGGAGAAGGAGAAGAGAAACAAAATGAAAAAGGAACACAAAATTATAAGAAAAGGTGATAGTCATTAGTAAGGAACTAAGGAATTAACCTAAGTTCTAGACCTCATTCAAGAAAATAACTGAAAAGTGCATAATGAGATTAGTAAGAACGCAAACCTTAGGCATTCTTGAATAGACTCTTAGTACCCATTAAGATCTAGACACTCCTCAAGAGGTTGAGGAAAATGAAAAGCTGAAGTACTAGGTCTAAGGCTTAGGGAGTTTTTGGCCTCGTTAACTAATTTTTGGTTTACGGGACTCAGTAACCTAAGCACCCTAACCTCACACACAGCCTGGTTCAGTAAGCATAAAAATCAAAATCATGCAGAAGCGTCGCAAAATTCTGAAAAGAACACCTAGAATAGGAGCGGCTGATCAACACAAGTTGATTTGGACGAGTTCCCAGCGCGGAGAGGCGGGAAATCCCCTCGAAGATGCGTAACAAAATATCATCTCCTAGGTGCTTGTCTCTTAGGATATTTACATATCCTACTGGGGGCATGTAAGCACTCTGCTGGTTCAGATTCCATGGATGGCATTATCCCGAAGTGTCAATTGCTAGGGTCTGGATTCGGCCACGGAACACCATGGATGGGATTATCTCGAAATCTCAATAGCCAGGGTTCCGGGGGGTTGCCATGGGCGGTGCTATCTCGAAGCATCGATCGCCAGGAACCCTTGAGGATTGATGATGGGAGCAAGGAATCTGATACAGATCGTGTTGAAAAGCCAATCCTAGGCTAGAACTAAAAATAAAAAGAGAGAGAAAACTCTCCAAACAAAATAACTTTCTATCCCTCTCTTACGAAATGCACTGCGAACTGAGCCAGGGCTAAAATCATTTCAAGCACGGGTGCTTTAACCACAAAGTCCAATAAACCTTAGGTTAGTTCTTGTGGGCCTTAAAAACCTTTGCTAAGGACTGAGGCTAAGGCTAGACAGATTTGGATCTTGATTGGTACTAGAGTACCTTTTAGGCCTATGGTCAGCATTCTAACCTAATCTGAGCTCAAATGAAAAAGCACTTATCTAAAGCTATTAAGAACTTCATGGTCTAGAACAAGGGTTGAAACCTTAAGTTTTTGCTAAGGGACTAGCAAAAGCTAGGCATGGGGGTATGATGAGAACCTCATCATGAGCCATAACTAGCTCATTTTGACCCAATATAAAGGATAAAAGCTCCTACATAACTCAAGAAAAGGCTTAACTCAGAGAATTCTGAGTTTAAGGAGAAAACAAGTCATAAGGGGTAAAAATGCAATTTTACCAGTATAATCTACATACAGGGTAATTCAGGGTCCAAACATAGGTCAAAGCAACCTAATAAGAATAAAAGTGGGATGAGATGATCTGGCAAGGGCTACAGCAATTCCAAGGAACTAAATAATAATCTGTAACCCTAAAGCAAACCCACTTCAATTCACGAGGTTCAAGGCAAAGAAAAAATGGAATAAACCCTCTAAAATTCATAGAAAAATAATCTCTAGGGTTTATAACCTTCAATTTGACCTTAGAAACCCATCTTGACCTACATTGAGAACCATACCCAATTAATAACTTAATCTGGGTTTTTGCGTAATTTGACCAGTCAAACAAGGTTTAATCTAGAAATAAAATTCACCATCAGATTCCTTAGGTCCTAATTAGTCATGTATAAAAACTTGAGCCTAAGAAGAAACCTTCTTGACCAACCTTACACTTTGGTCCTCATACATTTACTTTTTGGCCCTCAACTTTTGAACCCTCGCATTTTGGCCCCTAACTCTCCTTCGTTCTTTGCGTTCAGGTCCTCCCTGCAAAACCTGCCAGCACCATGCTCCGGCGACCTTGCGCGGAGCATGGCGCCGCGCAGGGTGAGGGAGAGGGTCTGGCAAGTAAACCAGGGGTGCCCTGCGTCGTCAGCCGTCGCAGGGACACCCCCTGGTCGCTGTAACCCACCATACCGGCCGTGCGAACGCACGGACGGTATGGGTTTCCATCTCCGGCGTCCTCCAGCGAGGGAGACACTTCGTCTCCCTCCGCCTTCCTCCCTGATTCGGTCCCTATAAATACCCCCGTCGCTCCACCGTTCTTCCCAGCTCGGATCTGATGGAGAAAACCCCCAACTTTCCTCTCTTCTCACTCCGGCAGACGCCCACCAGCTCTGGCGGTTCTTCCTCCTCCTCCTCTTCTCTCTGCCGCAATACCAGCAGCAGAGACTTCTTCCCCTGCTCTTCCCGCGCCACGCCGCACCCAGCTGGCGCCTCTCCGGCCCTCTGCTCGCCGCCGCCCCTTCCCCCGGGCATCTTCTTCTCCGGCGACAGTCGATACGACTGTCGCCCTGCTCCGGCCCCTTTCGTCTCCGTAGCTAGGTTAGAACTTCTCCCCATCTCCCCCTCTTTCTTTTCCTCACTGTCTTTTATTTGATTAAACCCTCGACCGCTCCTGTCCACCGTCACCCCCTTCGTCTCCGGCCACCCTCCGGCGAGCCGCTCCCATCACCCCAGCAACCCACACGGCTCGCCGACCACCGCAGAACTTCCGCCTCCTCACCCTGATCAACCCCCGCCCTTCCACTTCCCCCATATCACCCTCTGCAACCCCACCGAACAAACCCATCTTCCGACCCACAGTCCGACCTAGGGCAGCCCTCGCACGCCGCCCCACGCCTCGCCACCACCCACACGAGCTTCGCCGCACTCTGGCGAAGCTCCCGGCACCTTCTGATTAGGCCGAGAGGCCGTTTTGCTGTGAACAGGTCACCCGACCTCCGCCGCCATTGCCGTGCAGAAGGAGCTGCTTCCGCCTGCAGCTGCAGGCGCGTCACGCCCAGATTCGACTCCCAGGCCTTGCGAGGCATTTCGACAAAGCGTCAGGCTGCAGCTGAAGCGAAGCCCTCGCGCGAAAGCCTCGCGTAACGCCGCAATTACCAGCTGTCTCCTCCGCGTGGGCGCCAACTCGGGGTGGGACATTTAGTCCCACCTCGGAAATCTCTGAAGAGGCGCAGCGGTACAAAGTGAAAAAGTGCTGGAGGCTTATTGCCTCAGTACACGGGGTGAGGTCCCCTTCACCCGCCCGGTTACCCGGTCTCGTCCGCGCTCACGCCCCGCGGACCTGGCCCGACCCGACTTAGACTGACCTGCACTCCTCGCCCACCACGCACGCCGGTGGGCCTGGACCCGGGCGCGACCCGTACCCGGCTACCCGGCAGCTCTGGGAGAGCTATCCTATGAGCAGATTCTGTGAGAGAGAGATGCGGGGGGAGGGTAGAGATAGGTTTTGCCCCTCTCTCTGATCAAGCTGTGTAAGTGTGCAGGCACAGGTGAAGAAGAAGGACCGCGGAAGAAGAAGAAAGCTAAGGGAGACAGTGTAGCAACAAGCGGTTTAAGTCGTCTGATTGAAAAATCAGACGACGTCCTGAAGGGAAAAGAAGAAGGAAGGAGAGACGATGTCCTGACAGGTAAAGGAAAAGAAGAAAGAAGCAGATCTGAAGAACAAAAGAACAAGGAAGAACAACAAAAGAAGAAGAACAAAAGAACAAGGAAGAACAACACAGGTGAAGAAGAGGACCACAAGGAGATAAACACAAAAGAAGAACAGGAAGAACAAAAGCTAAAGAGGAGAAAGACAAAGAGAAAGAAAAGAAGAAAAGAAGAAGAACTCAAACTTTCATCTCTCTCCCTCTCTCTCTCTCTTTATTTTTGTAGTAGAACATGTATATCTCTAGAATACAACTTGCTCCCTGAGTTCGACCTCGGGAACTCTCTTTTATTTTCCGAGTAAAAAAATTTTATATATTTGAAATGATGGCAATAACTGGCTATACTACAACGCTATAACAATAAAACCCGGTTATCTCTCGAAGCCAACGTTTCACCTATTGTAGCCGCTTGCTGCAAATGGCGCGTGGTGCTGCGGCAGGCACGCGGTGCGGAGAAGATGCGCCTGCGGGGAGGCTCTGGAGAAGGTTGGAGCGTGCATGGAAGGTGGAAGCGATTTGCAGACGCGGCGGGTGAGCGGTGCTGCGCTAGGGTGCGGTTGCGGTGATGCAGGTCTATAGAGGGGCGAGGGTACGGCTGTAGGCTTGGTGCGATGCGACTGCAGACGCTTGCAGGGGCGTGCGCCTGCGGGGAGGTGCTGGAGAAGGCGCTGTGCAGGTGCAGGCTTAGTGTGCTGGAGGAAGGCACGCACCTGCTGGGAGAGAGGGCACTCTGCAGGGAAGAGGGGGCGCTAGAAGGTGGAAGCGATCTACAGACGCAACGGGTGAGCGATGCTGCGCTAGGGCGTGGTGCAGGCAGAAGGGAGGTAGCGCCTGTGGGTGCTGGAAGGTGTGGGTGCATGGCGAGATTTGAAGGTTGAGGCACGCGCGGGCGAGAGGGTGCGCAAGGCGGATGCCTACAGGCGTGCTTGCAGGGGCACTGGAGAAGGGAGTGCTTGCGGGCACTTGCAGGCAGTGCGGGCGCCAGGTGGTGCTCGGGAGAGAGGCGCACTGAGGTGTGCGCCTGCAGGCTGGCTGGAGATGAGCGCGCGCCTGCGGGCGTGCAAGGTGGAGAAGGAGGATGCGCGGTGCAGGCTTGGAGGCGGTGGTGAAGGAGTGGTGTGGGGGCACAGTGCATGCGGTGGAGCTTTTCCCCACAAGGGGGAAGATGGCCTTCTCTAGTGCACCCCGCCTCCTCTCTTTTAACTCCTCTCTCTCCCCGCATGCGCCAATCAAGGGATTTTCAAATCCCTTTTCTATTTTTGGCCGGCGGGTGTTGGAGGAGAGTTACGACTGGCCGGCGGAAAGGGAAAAGATCCCACCGATTGTTGGGGAAATTTGCTCCCCAACCCTTGTTCTTTCTAAATATAATACCTGCACATAAAAATAGCAAAATTATTACACATTAAGTTATAGAATGTTATAAACTTAAATCATGATGCGTACAAATATTCTATAACTTAATTGCAATTATTAACACACCTAAAAGGTACGATTAAAGATACTTAGGCTTAATATTAGTCCATTAAAATGGACTCATCAATTACCCCTCATCAACCACAAGAAGATCTAAAACCGCAATTAGAGGAGTCAGAACTTAACCCAGACAGACCCATAACTCCTACCCTTGTACCCCACACCCACTCTGAACCACCCGCTGCTGCTAATAACCCCATTCTTGAACCCAAACCCCTTCCCGATCATTTAAAATATGTCGTTTTGGGTTCCAATCAGACACTTCCTGTGATTATAAACTCCAAACTCACACCTGACCAGGAATCCCGTCTGATTGCTGTTCTCCAGCAACATCGCAGAGCCATTGGTTGGACTCTCGATGATTTGACTGGAATAAGTCCCTCTTATTGCACACACTGCATCTATTCTAAAGAGGGTGCACGACCTTCACATGAAATGCAGAGACGTCTAAATCCTAATCTGCAGGAGGTCGTGAAGAAGGAGATCATTAGGTGGTTAGATGCAGGGATCATCTACCCGATCTCCGACAGTCGTTGGGTGAGCCCAATCCAGGTTGTGCCTAAGAAGGCAGGGCTCACCACTATCATGACTGAAATCAGAGAGGTCATACCTACCCGTATAGTCAACTCATGGAGAGTCTGCATAGATTACCGAAGACTCAATTCCTCCACGAAGAAGGATCATTTCCCACTACCATTTATTGATCAGATTCTTGAAAAACTAGTGGAAAATAGATTCTTCTGCTTTCTTGATAGGTACTCCGGTTACAACCAAGTGGCGATTCATCCAGAGGACCAAGAGAAGACCACGTTCACCTGCCCTTTCGGGACTTACGCATTCCGAAGGATGCCTTTCGATCTCTGCAATGCACCTGTGACTTTTCAGTGGTGCATGCTTGCCATATTCTCTGATATGGTAGGTGATTATCTGGAAGTCTTCATGGATGACTTCTCAGTTTTTGGGGCATCATTTGACGATTGCCTCCAGCACTTGGTTCACATACTCAGGCGTTGCATTGACGTAACTCTGGTTCATTCCTGGGAAAAGAGCCACTTTATGGTGCCTGAGGGGATCGTCCTGGGACACTTAATTTCTGAGAGAGGCATCTAGGTGGATTGCGCCAAGGTTAATCTGATTTCTAGACTTCCTATGCCTAGCTCGATCAGGGACATTCGATCTTTTCTGGGGCACGTCGATTTTACCGTCGTTTCATCCCTGATTTCTCAAAAATCGCGCACCCCCTGACTACTCTTCTCTCCAAGGATGTCTCCTTTGAGATTTCTAAGGAATGCACTCAAGCTTTTGAGATTCTTCATGATAGAGTCACCCAAGCCCCAATCCTACACCCTCCTGATTGGTCTCAACCCTTTGAGATCATGTACGATGCATCTGACTTCGCTATAGGAGCGGTTCTGGGTCAGAAGATTGACGGGAAACCCGTGGTCATCTACTACGATAGCAAAACACTTGACGAGGCTCAGCGTAACTACATGGTTACGGAGAAAGAGCTGCTAGCAGTAGTATTTGCCCTTGAAAAATTCAGATCTTATCTCCTGGGTTCCCACGTCATAATCTACTCGGATCACACAGCTGTGAGGCATCTCCTTGCAAAGAAGGACGTGAAGCCTCGATTAATCCGATGGATCTTGCTGTTGCAAGAATTTAACCACGAGATTCGCAACAAAGCAGGAAGACAGAACATAGTAGCTGATCACTTGTCTCGCCTTCCTCCTGAGATCATCGACCCTTCTGGACCCATCACGGAGAATTTTCCTGATGAGCACCTCTTGACTATTGGTACCGGTCTTCCATGGTTTTCTGATATAGTAAACTACTTGACATCACACCAGATCCCATTTGATTGGCCGAAGGCCAAGAAAGACGAGTTGCGCTCCAATGCCAAGTAATACATCTGGGAAGAACCGTACCTATTATGCATAGGTGCTGACCAAATCATTTGGTGATGTGTCCCGGTGGGCGAAATCAATGACATTATCTCTTTTTGCCATGACCAGGCATGTGGTGGCCATTTTTCTGGGCACAAAACTGCATAAAAAATCCTTCAGTGTGGCTTTTACTGGCCCACTATCTTCAAAAATGCATACAGTCATTGTGAGGCATGCAGTCGTTGCCAAACTTTGGGCAACATGAGCCATCGTGACATGATGCCTTTACAGCTGATTCTCGTATGCGAGATTTTCAATATTTGGGGGATTGATTTTATGGGCCCCTTCCCTATTTCGGATGGCTTCGAGTACATTTTACTCGCTGTGGACTACGTGTCCAAATGGATCGAAGCCATTCTGACCCGAACCTGTGATCACAAGATCGTCATCAAATTAATTCATCAAAATATCTTCTCACGGTTCGGGATTCCTCGTGAGATCATCTCTGATTGAGGGACCCATTTTACCAATGCTTAGTTCAGGTCACTGATGACCAAATACGGGGTGTCTCACCGAATCTCTACTCCTTACCACCCTCAGACTAATGGTTTAGCTGAGCTATCAAATCAGGAGATCAAGAAAATCTTGCAGGTTACTGTTTGACCTGACAGGAAGGACTAGTCGTCCCGACTTTCGGAAGCTTTGTGGGCTTATAGGACCGCCCACAAGACCCAATTAGGCATGTCACCTTTTAGATTGGTGTACAGGAAGGTGTGTCACCTTCCCGTTGAACTGGAGCACAAAGCCTATTGGGCAGTACGGAGCTGCAACTTAAATCTTTCTAAGGTTGGAACCCACAGAAAGCTTCAGATAAGCGAGATTGATGAATTACGCCCTGATGCATATGAGAACTCATGAATCTACAAAGATCGGGTTAAAGCTTTTCATGATAAGCACATATCTAGAAAGATCTTCTACCCTGGTCAGAAGGTCCTACTCTTCGATGCCCGACTCAAACTCTTCCCTGAAAAATTGCGATCCAAGTGGTTGGACCGTATCTTGTCTGACAAACTTTTGGAAATGGAGCCGTCGAGATCAGTCCACTCAGCCACGATTCCGAACCTTTCGGTGTGAACGGTCAGAGACTAAAATCGTTCATTGACGTAACCATTACAGATTTGGCTGAGTCATCATTTATCCTCTATTCTCCCTGAGCTTATTATGCCCAGCTGATGGCGTAAAACTCAGTGCTTAACGAGAGGCAGCCCATCATTCTTTTTGAAAAATCAAAACCCTTTCTGACATTTCTTTGCACTTTAGGTTCATTCCTTAGGACAGTCGACTTCACCTCAGGTACTCATACCTGAGATTAGAAATCATCTGCAACAGTCACCTCGACCCATCCACTCACCCAAATTCCTATCCTAATGCTTGAACCTGACCAATAAAAACCCACCTAATGAACAATGAGGATATTGCAAATCTTAGGCATGGGGGGGGATGAAAGTGCAATGAAATGACATAACAAGAAAAGGTTTCAACAAAAAAATTCGCATGTACAGAAAAAGAAAACTTTGAAGGAGGAAGAAAGTGCAGGTAAACTTTATAGGAGGAGAAAAAGAGCAGAATGCTGAAAAGGAGCACAAAATTGAAGAGAAAAGGGATAGTCATTAGTAAAAAATTAAGGAATTAACCAAAGCTTTAGACCACATTAAGGAAAAGAAAAGCGAAAGTGCACAACTAGATTAGTAAGAACGCAAACCTTGGGCATTCTTGGATAGACTCTTAGTACCCATTAAGATCTAGATATTCCTTAAGAGGTTGAGGAAAATGAAAAGCTTAAGTATTAGGTCTAATGCTTAGGGAGTATTCGGCCTCGTTAACTGACCTTCGATTTACGGGACTCAGTAATCTAAGCACCCAAATTAACACACACAGTCTGGTTCAACGAGCATAAATATCAAAATCACGCAGAAGCATTTCAAATATTCTGAAAATGTCACCTAGATTAGGAGCGGCTTATCAACACAAGTTGATTTGGACGAGTTCCCAACGCGAAGAGGTGGGAAATTCCCCTCGAAGATGCGTAACATATCATCTCCTCGGTGCTTGTCTCCTAGGATATTTACATATCCTACCGGGGGCATGTAAGCACTCTACTGGTTCAGATTCCATTGATGGCATTATCACGAAGTGTCAATTTCCAAGGTCTGAATTTGACCACGGAACACCATGGACGGGATTATCTCGAAATCTCGAAAGCCAGGGTTCTGGGGGTTTCCATGGGCGGTGCTATCTCGAAGCATCGACTGCTAGGGACCCTTGACGATTGATGATGGGGACAAGGAATTCGATACAGATCGTGTTGTGAAGCCAATCCTAAGCTAGAATTAAAAAGAAAAGAGAGAGAAAACTCTCCAAACAAATAAACCTTCTGTCTCTCTCTTACAAAACGCACTGCAAACTGAACCAAGGCAAAAAAATATCTCAAGCACGAGTACTTTAACCACGAAGTCCAATAAACTTTAGGTTAATTCCTGTAGGCCTTAAAAACCTTTGCTAAAGACTGAGGCTAAAGTTAGACAGATCTGGATCTTGGTTGGTACTAGAGTACCTTTTAGGCCTATGATTGGCATTCTGACCTAATCAAGGATACAAGAGGAAAAGCACTTATCAAAATTGATGAAAGAAATTCATGGTCTAGAACAAAGGTTAAAACCTTAAAATTTTGCTAAGGGACTAGCAAAAGCTAGGCATGGGGGTATGATGAGAACCTCATCATGAACCCTAACTTGCACATTTTGACCTAAATAAGTGTACAAAAGCTCCTACAAAACCTAAGGGAAAGCCTAAATCAGAGAATTACAAATTTGAGTAAAAAATAATTCACAAGGGGTAAAACTATAATTTTACAAATGCAGTACATAAATGGGATTTCTAAGGGTCTAGACATAGGTTAAATGGGCTTAATAAGAGAGAAAGTGGGATGATTTGATCTGAAAAGTGTTATAGCGACATCTAGGAATTAAATGACCTTCTACAACCCTAAAACAAATCCACTTTAATTCATGAAGTTTCAGGTAAGATAAAAATCAATTAAACCCTCTAAACTTCATGAAAAAACATCCCCTAGAGTTTAGAACCTTCAATTTGGCCATTGGAACCTATCTTGACCTAGATTGAGAACCATACCCAATTTTTGACCTAATTTGGGTTTTTGTGCAAAATGTATGGTCAAACGTGATCAAACCTAAAATCCAACTTCACCATTGGATTCCTTAGGTCCAAATTAGGGTTATACCAAAATTTGGACCTAAGGAAAGTTTGCCTTGACCCACTTTACAAATTGGTCCTCAATAATTACTTTCTGACCCTTAACTTTTTTGAACCTTGCATTTACCCCCTCAACTTTCAAATCATTTTCTGCCAACTGGTCCCTCTACCACAGCAGCAGCAGGCCATACCTTCAGCAACTTCGCGCGGAGATGGCGCCGCGCAGGGCATGGGAGCCAGCCCTAGAAACGAGAGGAGGGTCCCTTGCGTTGTCCTCTTTCGCATGGACCACCTCCCATACCCTGCCGGCACCCATACCTCTCGTGCGAACATGTGAGAGGTATGGGTCTCCAACTGCCCACGTCTCCGGTGGGGTTTTTCCCCCACTCTCGCACGCCTGCCTGCTTGCCCTCTCCTATTTAAGAAGCAGCATGCTCTGCCACTTCTCCCAAGCTTGTCTTGGCCAAAGCTCCACCCTAATTTCGTCTTCTCCTCCGGCCAAGTGGTCCAGCAAGCTCTGGCGAGCAACCCTCCTCCTTCTCGTCACTCTGCCATAATACCAGTGACAGAGCTGTCCTCACCATCTTCCTCCGCTTCGCGTAGCACCCGCGCAAGCATCTCTAGCCCCGTCGTTGCCGCCATCTCCCTCCACTGGACATCGTCTTCTTCGACGACAGCAGGTACTACCAGTCACCATCTCTCCCCATTCATCCACTTAATCAGGTTAGACTCACTCCTCTCTATCCCCTCTTCAATTCCCCTCATTTTATTTCACAGAGTACCCCTCGATTCCACTGTCCACCATCGCCATCTCCACCTCTGGCCAATCGATCAACCGCTAGCGGGGCGTCCCCGCCGCTCCACACCTCCATCAACCTTGCCAACCGATCCCTGAGCTTCACCACCTCCCACTGATCACCTCTCACCCTTTCACTCACCGCACCACCGACTGAAACCGTCCCCCGAACAAACCCATCTGCACGCACACAGTTTACCCAAGGCACACACGCACAGGCATCTTCATGCCTCGCTGACCCCCGAGCTACCTTCGTTGTGCTCCAACGAAGCTGGCTGAGCATTCTGACGTGGCCACGAGGCTGTTTGCGTGACTGCAGGTTCAGAGGCTCGCCGCCATTGCTGCCGAGCTTGGAGCAAGCTTGCTAGCAGCTGTAGGCCTCTGCAGTCCTAGGTTGAAGTCCCAGGAAGTGCGGAATTGAGTCGCGCATGCATCTAGGCTGCTGATTAGCATTGAAGGACTCTGCAGCCTCGCCAATTGAGGGAACCATTTGCTACAGGTGGTCGCAAAATGAAGGTGGGACGTTGAGCCCCACCTCGGAAGCTGACAATTAGGAGGGGGCGTTTAAATTGAAAAAGTGAAGTTTACTGATTGCACAGTAAAAATACACCAATAAATATGCCATTTTGTGTTATTTCCTAGCACTGGCATTGCATATAAGGTAGCTACAGTTGCATTTGTAAAAAGGACACTTGCATGCATTTATTTGAGAGGGAAGGATAATGCAAATAATTGGCCATGTAAGTAACGTCTTCATCAGGGGTTGCATCCCAATTTCACCTTCTTCATTTTTTTATTTTGACTTTGAAATCATCTCCCTCGCACGGCTCAGGGCATGGGGCTTGCATCTCTTCGTGCCATTCCTCTGCCAACAGCATGGCTGGACTTCCTCTGCCAGCAGCATGGCGGGGGGTTGCCTCTTCTTTAAAAGGCCTTGCCATCTTCCTTGCAAGGGAGAGCCTGGAAGACACACCGCCGCAAACACCTTCCTCCAGGCCATCGTCCTCCCCTCACCCCTCCATACGCAGTACCTCTTCCCACTGAAGAGATACACTGCGGGTAGGAGCAGGCTCACAGTGGTCCCACGACCACCACTGTGAGCCCCACCACCACCCAGCTCCTTCATGAGTAGGTGGGCGTGGTGGTTTCATTCTTTGTTTCCATCACTGAAGCTCTCGTCACCATTACCGAAGCTCCAAGCTCCGGAGCTCCAGCAGCAGCAGCAGCAGCAGCAGCGGCCGCCAGCAGTAGCGCAAGCACCACGCGCATGCCAGTGTAACGACCCAATTCCCAAGTCCCTACGAGACACGAGAACCGGACCGACTTGACTAATCCCAAGACCTAGTCGTCCAACGAGGAAGTAACCAAAAGAACAGTAAAATAAACCACATTCAACATGAAATATAACTAGCAGTAACAAAATACAGCAGTAAGAAAAAGAACTACTACAACATGTACCACCACAACAGTAGAACAACATTTATAACATAACAAGAACTGCAAGTAAAGAAAGTACAGAGAGTAACAAGAACTACTCACTATAGTGGAAACAAAAAGGGCACAAAAGAGCAGTGGTAACTCTACTGGACCCTACTCGGCCCAGTGTCCTCTGCAGCCGCTGACCCTGGCTGCTCAACACCTGGTCTTGAAAGGTAACGAGTGTAACACGTCAGCGAAACGCTGAGTAGAGTGGCAGCTAAAACTAAGAAAGCAGTAAAGTGTACAGTAGCTGTTTTATTTTCTTTCTTCCCTTATTTATGTCTTTCTATTGTTTCACCATTTATCTATTTCTCAGATCCTTCACTTGATCTCGAATGTTCCTCGTGGGAACGATCTTGATTGCAGTCTTTTCCGAAAAGTAGAAGTAACACGTGGTGCTCTCCTGGCTGGGAGGGTCCCCCATGGTGGTCCTACCTTCCCAGTCAACCACCCCAAGGTCACTGACAGACGTAACGGTGACTACGGCACGCACGATAAACGCACAGGTAGCTAACCCGCACTGGCACATGGTCAGTCGTTTCCGTTAACGAGTGCACCCAAAGCATAGCACGGAACCAGTATAGGGCAGAGCCCTCTTAGTAACAGGGGTCCAACCCCTCCACAGTAACCAAACAGGGGCCTTGCCCCTCCACAGTCCGCGCACCCTCGCCTGACTACCCTGGTTTGCCCAGTAGGCCTAACAAGTCGGTGTAGGTGAGCTAGCAGAACCCCGGGGCCCGTGGGGTAGCTAGTACTCGATCTACACTAGTAGCTCTCCCCGGTACTGTGTACACGAGGGCCAAAAAGTCGGTACAAAGTGGCCAGACCTAACCCCGGGTCCCTGGGGCGGCTGGCTCCGCTCTGCACTAAGCAGGTAACAGATGCTTCCCCTGGTACTACGTACCCAAGAGACAACACTCTTCCACATCTTTCCTTCTCAGTTCCATTTCATTCTCTTTCCAGGAGTTCTACTCCTAACTCCCCGTAGGGTTCCAGCTCTTTTAACTCAGCACATTCAGGTTTCACCCTTCCAGTTTCACGTTCATACAATCCATGTTCTCAAACATGTGTATTTATTCATAACAGGCAACTATTTGTTCCTTTCCATTTTTCCAAGACTGCAGTATTCATATATTCCACTAGTTTTCCATCCTAGGATTCATGCCATACCCTAGGATCTATCATACAATCTAGTTTTCCAGCCCTAGGATTCATGCAACACCCTAGGATCTACCATTCATTCTAGTTTCTCATTCCTAGGATTCATGCAATGTCCTAGGTTCAATTTATGGTTCCATAATTTAACAGATTATACTAATAAACTTAAAAGCCACTCTACCAGTTACAACAGGAGTACTGGGGGCGTGGTCGGGAATCTCGCGTGCCTCTGCAACCCCCGAGACTGCAACGGAACGGGGTCCTATCACAAGGATCAAACACAAGGAGTTTCTCAAAATAGTATATAGCTACTGTAGACGGGTAGAGGATTTAATTCTGAAAAGAACGCAACTCGAAACGCGGAAAACGGACTCCGAACGGGCCCTAAACGGGTCGTCTTAAAAATGGGGATCAGATGGTACCTTGTCCTGCGTAGTCTCTCAGATGTCCAGAAGCCTGCGGGGGCGTCTGGCCTAGATCCCAGACGTCCGATGGTCACCCCGAACGTCTGGAAGTCATTTCCGTCGTCTGGCACTGCAGCCAGACATCTGATTCACGTTGGATGGCGAATCTCAGAACCTACGCGTACCCATCCCTCACTCTCAGTACGGACGGTCGAAGGAAAGGAAGAAAGACGAAAATAACTCACCTGCCAGACGTCTGGACAGTCCTCCAGACGTCTTCCCAGTCGTCTGGTTGGATTCGCAGACGTCTGATTCTGGAAAATTTTCCAGAATCAGAGCGCGACTCGCCCTCCATCCGCGACGCACGGCCTCGCCGCGCCTTGATGAGAACCTCATCATGAGCCATAACTAGCTCATTTTGACCCAATACAAAGGATAAAAGCTCCTATATATCTCAAGGAAAGGCTTAACTCAGAGAATTCTGAGTTTGAGAAGAAAACCAGTCACAAGGGGTAAAAGTGCAATTTTACCAGTATAATCTGCATACAGGGTAATTCTGGGCCCAAACACAGGTCAAAACAGCTTAATAAGAATAAAAGTGGGATGAGATGATCTAGCAAGGGCTACAGCACTTCCAAGGAACCAAATGATAATCTGTAACCCTAAAACAACCCACTTCAATTCACAAGGTTCGAGGCAAAGTAAAAATAGAATAAACCCTCTAAAATTCATAGAAAAATAATCTCTAGGGTTTAGAACCTTCAATTTGGCCTTTAGAACCCATTTTGACCTACATTGAGAACCATGCCCAATTAATAACTTAATTTGGGTTTTTGCGCAAATTGACCGGTCAAACAAGGTTTAATATGAAAATAAAATTCACCATCAGATTCCTTAGGTCCTAATTAGTCATGTATAAAAACTTGAGCCTAAGAAGAAACCTCCTTGACCGAATTTACACTTTGGTCCTCATATATTTACTCTTTGGCCCTCAACTTTTGAACCCGCGCATTTAGGCCCCTAACTCTCCTTCGTTCTTTGCAAACAGGTCCCTCCTGCAAAACCCTGCCAGCACCATGCTCCGGCGACCTTGCGCGGAGCATGGCGCCGCGCAGGGTGAGGTGGAGGACCTGGCAAGTGTACCGGGGGTGCCCTGCGTCGTCAGCCGTCGCAGGAGCACCCCCATGGTCACTGTAGCCCCCCATACCGGCCGTGCGAACGCACGGACGGTATGGGTTCGAATTCCGACCATGCTCCGGCGAGGGAGACACGTCGTCTCCCTCCGCCTTCCTCCCTGCTTCAACCCTATAAATACCCCCCGCCGCTCCACCGACCAAGGCAGCCTGGACCTGACGGAGAAAACCCCCAGCTTTCTTCTCTTCTTTCTCCGGCAGACGCTCACCAGCTCCGGCGACTTCCTCCCCCTCCACCTCTTCGCTCTGCCGCACTACCAGCAGCAGAGACCTCCTCCCCTGCTCTTCCCGCGCCACGCCGCACCCAGCTGGCGCCTCTCCAGCCTTCTGCTCGCCGCCGCCCCTCTCCCTGAGCATCGTCTTCTCCGGCGACAGTCGATACGACTGTCGCCCTGTTCCTCCCCTTTCGTCCCTGCAGTTAAGTTAGACTTACTCCCCTTCTTCTCCTCTTTCTTTCCCCGCTTTCGATTTAGTCAATTAAGCCCTCTACCGACCCTGTTCACCCTCATCCTCTCCGCCTCCGACCACCCTCCGGCGAGCCGCTCCCATCACCTCAGCGACCCACACGGCTCGCCGACTACCGCAGAACCTCCGCCTCCTCACCCTGATCCTCTTCCGCCCCTCCACTTCCCACCAAACACCCTCTGCAGACCCACCGAACACACCCACTCCCTCGCTCACAGTTTGACCTAGGACGACCAGACAGCCCCATCTCGCCCCCTGCAGACCCCCTGACCACCTTCGCCGTGCCACGGCGAAGGTCCCCCGCCTGTCTGATCTGGCCGAGAGGCCGTGCCATTGGTTTCAGGTTCCAGGCCTTGACCGCCATTGGCGAGGAAGCTCGAAGCCTGCTCAAGGTTGCTCCAAGCCGAGATATCCCAGGTTGAATAGCCACGGCCAGCGAGGAAGAGTCTCGCGCACACACCCTGGCCCTCAATTGGAGCTGTGCGCCTCAACAGCCGATGCAATTGGGAGCACCATCCCTGCTGCAGGCGTGAGAGAATTGGGGTGGGACATTTAGTCCCACCTCGGAATCTCTCAAAGGCGCGCGGATGCATAAAGGCAAAAACTGCCTTATGCTGTTTGCCTCAGTTACCACGGGGTGAGGTCCCTCTCACCCGACCCGACCCGACTCGGCCTCGTCCGTGACCACGCTCCGCGGACCTGGCCCGACCCGATTAGACTGACCTGCACTCCTCGCCCACCACGCACGCCGGTGGGCCTGGACCCGGGCCTGACCCGAACCCGATTACCCGGTAGCGCTCTGGGAGAGCTTCCGAAGAGTGATTTCAGAGAGAGAAATACGCGGGGGAGGGGGGTAGAGTAGGTTTTTGCCTTGACGAATAAACTCTGAAGTGTGCAGGCCAAAGAAGAAGAAGCAGACCCGCTGAAGAAGAAGGAGCTGCTGCACTGTAGCGAAGGCATTGCTAAGTCGTCTCAGCACCGGGGCAGACGACGGAAGGACAGCAGCTCAAGAAGGAAGAGCAACGGCCATCGCGAAAGAAGAAAAAGAGAAGTCAAGGCAGGTGAAGACAAAGAAGAAGAAGGAATGAAGAGAAGCAAGAAGCAAGAAAAGAAGAAGACGATCTGACGAAAAAGAAAGAAAGGAAACAAGGAAGAACAGAAGAAGAAAGCAGAAGAAAAAGAAGAAGAAGAAGAAGAAGAAGAAGAACAGGAAGAACCAAAGACAAAGAGGAAGAAAGAAGAAAAGAAGCAGAAGCCAATTTTTCATCTCTCTCTCTCTCTTTATTTTTGTAATAGAACTTGTATATCTCTAGAATATAACTTGCTCCCTGAGTTCGACCTCGGGAACTCTTTTATTTTTCCGAGTAAAAAAATTTTTATATGATACGTTGGTAACAACCGGTTTTACTACAACGATATAACACGAAACCGGTCGACGAACCATACGGCATATCATTTTGGCGCCGCTGCCGGGGAGCAACGGCTATTCTAGAGGTAAACATTCCTGTATCTTTTAATTTCTGATAATCTCCTCTCTTTTGTGCAGCTACAGGAACTCAAGAAGACAAGCAACCACACGACAACCACTCCGAAGATAGGTAAATCTTTTCTCTCACTATTAACCCCTACACTCTAAAGAGAAAGAAAAGAAAAGAACAAGCAATATAGGGCTAACCTGTCTTCCATATTTAGTAACCATAAAAGTTGCATGTTTTCAACTCATTATTTCTGCACACTGTCAAGGGTATTTAAGGGCTAACACATTCTTGCTTGAGCCCTAATTACCCAACAAAGAATTAACTGGACCAAGTAGAGCCAACCTAGGATCCAACACTAGGGATTTAGAGACACACTACTTAACTCAAGAATTGAGAAAACCAAATGAAGTGTGCCCAAGCCCTTGTCTGAAAATACCTATACAAGAAAAATCCTAAACAATTGGCTCTCTCTAAACACTTGAACCCTAAAAGACAGGACCTAAAAGCTCTTAAAGAAAACAATAGGTAAAGTTGACCCCTTGGGTTAACCAACCTTAAATTAGGTCACTCTTTGCACCTAAAAAGACTAAAGTTCAAGTGAAACCTTAAACACCCTGATCTTAAAATTGGTAGACTTAAGAGGTCAAGATCCCCATTCTGGTCTACCTGGAACCGCAGTGACAAGAGAGGTCGGGTGGGGGAAACCCTGTAACCCGTGGGGACGCTCTACCGTGTAGGGGTCTTCGCGGGACTCTCCCTCTCTGGCTGCCCAGGTAATTCTCAGGTGGACGATCTTTCTGATCAAGGGGTCCATCTGCCCCGCACCTCTATAGTCACCCAACACATTTGTGGGTGTCTTGATTGGGTCCAGCACCTTCTGAACTTACCTCTCCCAACTGTGCATGTACGGAAGGAGGTCTCTAAGACCACCCTTAAGACCTCCTTTAGAAATTCACTCTCGTCAAGGCCAAGCCTCGACGCCCGTGTTTGTGCAGCAACACCCTCACATTATTCTCTCTTCTGATTCAGAACCAAGTTCTTCTTCTTCCCCCATCATGGCTCAGCCAGTTGAGGAAGAAAATAATCTGGAACACCAGCTCCAGCGACTCAATGACCTCTTCCAAAACTTCGTGCACCCACCACAGCGTCCTATGATGCGGGACCACTACAATCCTGCTGCGGTGGCAATTGAGCCTCGAGTTAGAATCCCGATTGGAGGACCTGATTCCGAACTAAAGCCCAACATGATTCACGCTATACCTAAATTCCATGGGCTTAATTCTGAAGATCCCTTCCAGCACATCAAACAGCTTAAGCATCTGGCCCACACTTTTGGATCAGATGCGCAAAATCGGGATATTCTTCTCATGAAGATGTTCTCCTTTTCTCTTATGGACAAGGCCGCCCATTGGTATCAAACTCAGACCCGGCCGATCAACACTTGGGAAGAACTTCAATCCGAGTTTTTGAAAAAGTTCTTTCCCGTTGGTCGGACCAACGCCTTGCGCCATCAGATTACACACTTCACTCAACAATCAGGAGAACCTCTCCATGAGGCATGGGATCGTTTTCAGGATCTCATGAGGAAGTGCCCCCATCACGGAGTTCCTAAATGGGAACAAGTCCAATCTTTTTACCAGGGACTCCGTGAGGACATCCGCCTTTTCGTCAATGCAACCTGCGGAGGAAACATCATGGGTCAACATGAAGACACCGTATGGGAGATTCTCGAAAACATGTGCGAGAACTCCATCAACAATGACTCCATGGGATTATTCGACAGGACGAATACCCGCGCAGCGACGAATCTTAAGGGAGCACATGAGACGCAGGGCCTGTCCGCATCAGTCGACCTGGAATTAATGGCCAGTCGATTGGACAAGGTCTCAATTATTGAAAAGAAGGTGGATGAGCTGACTCAGCACTTGCAGCGAGCCACCTCTGCGCGTAACTCCTTTGAACAACCTCCTTCCACACAGGAGACTGTGCAAAACATCCTACACCGATCCTCCCCTGGGATGGATCCATATCCGTCCCCATCTGATTCTTGGACTGGAAGATCATCCGATCCTTTCTTCACCAGCCGGGGGAACTCCATTCCCCCTTTCCCTGATTCTCAGGAGGTTCCTCAGACCTGCGAGAACCTCAACGCCATCCAGAACGACCCATTCTCCAACACTTACAACCCTGGATGGCGAAACCATCCAAATTTTCAGTGGGCGGGAAATTCTCAAACCCAAAGACCACCTTTTCAGTCCCGCCCACAGCCCTCTCATCACTACCAGCCACCTCAGCCTCGGCCCAACCCTACTTATCCATCAGGGCCAAATCAAGATCAAATGTCCTTAATCCTTCAGACTCTGGCTGACATTCAAAAATCGAATGCGGCCATTCAAAAACAGCACAAGGACGAGCTTACTGAAGTTAAAACTCAGCTGGCCCAGTTGGCAAATTCTCGCCAGCCAGGCACACTCCCTTCCCAACCCCTTCCTAACCCAAATAACGTGCCAACCCAGAAGCGCGTTATGAATCCAAATTTAGGCCACGCTCAATGGATTTATCAGGCCCCTACTGCCCCATCTCCAGACGAGATGGAAGCCTCTACTTCTCGTACGGGATTTCAGCAGCAGCCACCCCTCCTACCAAATCCAAACCAAAATCAGGCCGGATTAAATTCTGTAACAACACGTAGTGGTAAGACAACTCAGGACCCGCGTTATCCAAACCACTCCCAGCCTGATAATCATGACCCTAGGATAGTTATCCAAGGTACCGCTGTTCCAGACCCACAACCAGGACCTATCCTAGAGGAACCAACCAAGATCCCGTTTCCCGAGGCCCTGACCAAGGGAAAGAAGACCACCAAACCCGTGGCCCCTGAGGAGGACCTGGTCAAGCTCTTTGAGCAGGTCCACATAAACATCCCCTTGATGGATGCAATCCACCACGTACCAGCTTACGCACGATTTCTAAAGAATATATGTACACCCCAGCGTAAGCCGCGAACCAAGGGAGGGAGCCCAATTGTTCTGTCAGAGCAAGCCAGCTCTGTAATCCTTAGTAGACTCCCACCCAAGGCAAAAGATCCTGGAACTCCCCTGATCTCCTGTAAGATAGGTGGTACCCAATTTGATAGAGCATTGTTAGACTTAGGAGCATCTATAAATCTGATACCCACATCCTTACTTGACCATCTGGAAGAATCTGAGCTGAAACCAACTGAGGTGACATTACAATTAGCAGATCGATCTATAAAGTCACCAAAAGGGATTCTCGAGGATGTTATCGTAAGAGTGCGGGATTTCTATTTTCCAGTGGACTTTATAGTCTTAGACATGGATGCACCTGAGAACCCTAGGGATACACCAATCATTCTAGGGAGACCTTTCTTGGCTACTGCTAGAGCCAACATCAGCTGTGAGGAGGGCCAAATAGAGCTTAAGTTTGGAGATCAAACACTGAAAATTGATATATTTAAGGCCCAACAAGGAATTAATTGCGGCGTCATCGAACAAATTTGTGACATCAAGACTTTGGTTGATGAATCACACCTCCAGAATGACTTGAGTATGCCTCATCAACCACAGAAGGATCTTGACCCGCAAATAGAGGAGTCCATTCCGGATGTGAACAACCCAGTAACTCCCACCCTTGAACCTCACATCTATACTGAACCACCCGCTGCTGCTGAAAACCCCATCCTTGAACTGAAACCCCTTCCTGCTCATTTAAAATACATCTTTTTGGGTTCTAATCAGACCCTTCCTGTGATCATCAATTCCAACCTCAATCCTGAACAGGAATACCGTCTGATTGTTGTCCTCCAGCAACATCGCAGAGCCATCGGATGGACCCTCGATGATTTGACTGGAATAAGTCCCTCTTATTGTACTCATCATATCTATTCAGAAGAGGGCACACGACCTTCTCGTGAAATGCAGAGACGCTTAAACCCCAATCTGCAGGAGGTCGTGAAAAAGGAGATCATCAAGTGGTTAGATGCCGGGATCATCTACCCGATCTCCGATAGTCGTTGGGTGAGCCCGATTCAGGTCGTGCCTAAAAAGGCAGGACTCACCACTATAACGACTGAGACCGGAGAAATCATTCCTACCCGATTAGCCAACTCGTGGAGAGTCTGTATAGATTACCGTCGACTCAATTCCTCCACGAAGAAGGATCATTTCCCACTACCCTTCATTGATCAAATTCTCGAAAAACTAGCGGGAAATAGGTTCTTCTGCTTTCTTGACGGGTACTCCGGTTATAACCAGGTGGCAATCCATCCTGAGGACCAAGAAAAGACCACATTCACCTGCCCCTTCGGAACATACGCTTTCCGAAGGATGCCTTTCGGTCTTTGCAATGCACCCGCTACTTTTCAGCGATGCATGCTTGCCATATTCTCAGATATGGTAGGTGATTATCTGGAAGTCTTCATGGATGACTTTTCAGTTTTTGGAGCATCATTCGACGATTGCCTCCAGCACTTGGTCCAGATACTCAGGCGGTGCATCGACGTGAATTTGGTTCTTTCCTGGGAAAAGAGCCATTTCATGGTGCCTGAGGGAATTGTCCTGGGACACTCAATTTCGGAGAAAGGTATCCAAGTGGATCGAGCTAAGGTTAATCTGATTTCTCGCCTTCCTATGCCTAGCTCGATCAGGGACATCCGATCCTTTTTAGGGCATGTCGGTTTTTATCGACGATTTATCCCTGATTTTTCAAAAATCGCACGCCCCCTGACCACTCTTCTCTCCAAGGATGTTCCCTTCGAAATCTCCAAGGAATGCACTCAAGCATTTGAAATCCTGCGTGACCGAGTCACCCAAGCCCCGATCCTACAGTCCCCTGATTGGTCTCAACCCTTTGAGATCATGTGTGATGCATCCGACTTCGCTGTAGGAGCGGTTTTGGGGCAGAAAAATGACAAAAAACCTGTGGTCATTTACTACGCCAGCAAAACACTCGATGAGGCTCAGCGTAACTATACAGTTACTGAGAAAGAGCTGCTAGCTGTAGTATTTGCCCTAGAGAAATTCAGATCATACCTTCTGGGTTCCCATGTCATCATATACTCGGATCACACGGCTGTGAGGCATCTCCTTGCAAAGAAGGACGCGAAACCTCGATTGATCCGATGGATCTTGCTGTTGCAAGAATTTGACCTCGAGATTCGCGATAAAGCGGGAAAACAAAACGTGGTAGCTGATCACTTGTCCCGTCTTCCTTCTGAAATGATAGACCCTTCCGGACCCATCACTGAGCATTTTCCCGATGAGCACCTGCTGACTATTGGTACTAGCCTTCCATGGTTTGCTAATATTGTAAATTACTTGGCATCTCATCAGACCCCGTCCGATTGGCCGAAGGCCAAGAAAGACAAATTACGCTCCGATGCCAAGTATTACATTTGGGAAGACCCGTACCTCTTCCGCATAGGTGCCGATCAGATCATCCGGAGATGTATCCCGGAAGGGGAAGTCAACAATATCCTCTCTTTCTGCCATGACCAGGCATGCGGTGGCCATTTTGCCGGGCATAAAACCGCATCAAAAGTCCTCCAGTGCGGCTTTTACTGGCCCACACTGTTCAAAGACGCATACAGTCATTGCAAGGCATGCAGTCGTTGCCAGACTTTGGGCAACATGAGCCATCGCGACATGATGCCTATGCAACCGATGCTAGTATGCGAAATCTTTGATGTTTGGGGGATTGATTTTATGGGCCCCTTTCCTGTTTCGGATGGTTTCGAATACATTCTGTTGGCTGTGGACTACGTGTCCAAATGGATCGAAGCCATACCGACCCGAACCTGTGATCACAAAATCGTTCTCAAATTCATTCATCAACACATTTTCTCAAGGTTCGGGATTCCTCGTGCAATAATCTCTGATGGGGGGACCCATTTCACAAATGCTCAGTTTAGGTCACTGATGACCAAATACGGGGTGTCTCACCGAATCTCTACTCCTTACCACCCCCAAACTAATGGTCTAGCTGAGCTGTCGAATCGGGAGATCAAGAAAATCCTACAGGTCACTGTTCGACCTGACAGGAAGGACTGGTCGTCCCGACTTCCGGAAGCATTGTGGGCCTATAGGACCGCCCACAAGACCCAATTGGGCATGTCTCCCTTTAGATTGGTGTACGGAAAGGCATGCCACCTTCCCGTCGAACTGGAGCATAAAGCCTATTGGGCAGTACGGAACTGTAATCTAGATCTTTCCAAGGCTGGGACCCACAGAAAACTCCAAATCAGCGAGATCGATGAATTACGCACAGACGCGTACGAGAACTCGCAAATCTACAAGGAGCGGGTTAAAGCCTTCCACGACAAACACATCTCGAGAAAGATCTTTCATCCTGGTCAAAAGGTCCTACTCTTTGATGCCCGACTCAAACTCTTCCCAGGAAAACTGAGATCTAAGTGGGTCGGACCATATTTGGTCCGACAGGTTTTTGGAAATGGAGCAATCGAAATCAGTCCACTCAGCCACGATTCTGAACCTTTCATCGTGAATGGTCAAAGACTCAAGCCGTTCATTGATGTAACTTCTACTGATTTGGCTGAGGCATCTCATATCCTCCTTTCCCCTTGAGCTTATTGCGCCCAGCCGATGGCGTAAAACTCAGCGCTTAACGGGAGGCAGCCCGTCATTCTCTTTGAAAACCTGAAACTTGTTCTGACACCTTTCAGCACTCGAAGTTCACCCTGAACTGAGACCCCCTAGGTTACAATGAGGACATTGCAAATCTTAGGCATGGGGGGGTAGGAAAGTGCAAAAACTTGTAAGAAAAGGTTTCAAGCAAAAAAATTCACATATGCCAAAAATACCATAAAAATTAAAAAAATTTTTCGAAAAAGAATAAGAGGAAAAGAGGAGAAGGAAAATTTTGTGAAGGAGAAAAGAAACAAAATGAAAAAGGAGCACAAAATTATAAGAAAAGTTGATAGTCATTAGTAAGGAACTAAGGAATTAACCTAAGTTCTAGACCTCATTCAAGAAAATAACTGAAAAGTGCACAATGAGATTAGTAAGAATGCAAACCTTAGGCATTCTTGAATAGACTCTTAGTACTCATTAAGATCTGGACACTCCTCAAGAGGTTGAGGATAATGAAAAGCTGAAGTATTAGGTCTAAGGCTTAGGGAGTATTCGGCCTCGTTAACTAATTTTTGGTTTACGGGACTCAGTAACCTAAGCACCCTAATCTCACACACAGCCTGGTTCAGTAAGCATAAAAATCAGAATCACGCAGAAGCGTCGCAAAAATCTGAAAAGAACACCTAGAATAGGAATGGCCGATCAACACAAGTTGATTTGGACGAGTTCCCAGCGCGGAGAGGCGGGAAATCCCCTCGAAGATGCGTAACAAAATATCATCTCCTCGGTGCTTGTCTCTTAGGATATTTACATATCCTACGGGGGGCATGTAAGCACTCTGCTGGTTCAGATTCCATGGATGGCATTATCTCGAAATGTCAATTGCCAGGGTCTGGATTCGGCCACGGAATACCATGGATGGGATTATCTCGAAATCTCAATAGCCAGGGTTCCGGGGGTTGCCATGGGCGGTGCTATCTCGAAGCATCGATCGCCAGGAACCCTTGAGGATTGATGATGGGAGCAAGGAATCTGATACAGACCGTGTTGAAAAGCCAATCCTAGACTAGAACTAAAAAGAAAAAGAGAGAGAAAACTCTCCAAAGAGAAAAAACTTTCTATCTCTCTCTCTTACAAAACGCACTGCGAACTGAGCCAGGGCTAAAATCATTTCAAGCACGGGTGCTTTAACCACGAAGTCCAATAAACCTTAGGTTAGTTCTTGTGGGCCTTAAAAACCTTTGCTAAAAGACTGAGGCTAAGGCTAGACAGATTTGGATCTTGATTGGTACTAGAGTATCTTTTAGGCCTATGGTCAGCATTCTAACCTAATCTATGCTCAAATAAAAAAAAAAAAAAAAAAAGCACTTATCTAAAACCATTGAAAACTTCATGGTCTAGAACAAGGGTTGAAACCTTAAGTTTTTTTTGCTAAGGGACTAGCAAAAGCTAGGCATGGGGGTATGATGAGAACCTCATCATGAGCCATAACTAGCTCATTTTGACCCAATACAAAGGATAAAAGCTCCTATATATCTCAAGGAAAGGCTTAACTCAGAGAATTCTGAGTTTGAGAAGAAAACCAGTCACAAGGGGTAAAAGTGCAATTTTACCAGTATAATCTGCATACAGGGTAATTCTGGGCCCAAACACAGGTCAAAACAGCTTAATAAGAATAAAAGTGGGATGAGATGATCTAGCAAGGGCTACAGCACTTCCAAGGAACCAAATGATAATCTGTAACCCTAAAACAACCCACTTCAATTCACAAGGTTCGAGGCAAAGTAAAAATAGAATAAACCCTCTAAAATTCATAGAAAAATAATCTCTAGGGTTTAGAACCTTCAATTTGGCCTTTAGAACCCATTTTGACCTACATTGAGAACCATGCCCAATTAATAACTTAATTTGGGTTTTTGCGCAAATTGACCGGTCAAACAAGGTTTAATATGAAAATAAAATTCACCATCAGATTCCTTAGGTCCTAATTAGTCATGTATAAAAACTTGAGCCTAAGAAGAAACCTCCTTGACCGAATTTACACTTTGGTCCTCATATATTTACTCTTTGGCCCTCAACTTTTGAACCCGCGCATTTAGGCCCCTAACTCTCCTTCGTTCTTTGCAAACAGGTCCCTCCTGCAAAACCCTGCCAGCACCATGCTCCGGCGACCTTGCGCGGAGCATGGCGCCGCGCAGGGTGAGGTGGAGGACCTGGCAAGTGTACCGGGGGTGCCCTGCGTCGTCAGCCGTCGCAGGAGCACCCCCATGGTCACTGTAGCCCCCCATACCGGCCGTGCGAACGCACGGACGGTATGGGTTCGAATTCCGACCATGCTCCGGCGAGGGAGACACGTCGTCTCCCTCCGCCTTCCTCCCTGCTTCAACCCTATAAATACCCCCCGCCGCTCCACCGACCAAGGCAGCCTGGACCTGACGGAGAAAACCCCCAGCTTTCTTCTCTTCTTTCTCCGGCAGACGCTCACCAGCTCCGGCGACTTCCTCCCCCTCCACCTCTTCGCTCTGCCGCACTACCAGCAGCAGAGACCTCCTCCCCTGCTCTTCCCGCGCCACGCCGCACCCAGCTGGCGCCTCTCCAGCCTTCTGCTCGCCGCCGCCCCTCTCCCTGAGCATCGTCTTCTCCGGCGACAGTCGATACGACTGTCGCCCTGTTCCTCCCCTTTCGTCCCTGCAGTTAAGTTAGACTTACTCCCCTTCTTCTCCTCTTTCTTTCCCCGCTTTCGATTTAGTCAATTAAGCCCTCTACCGACCCTGTTCACCCTCATCCTCTCCGCCTCCGACCACCCTCCGGCGAGCCGCTCCCATCACCTCAGCGACCCACACGGCTCGCCGACTACCGCAGAACCTCCGCCTCCTCACCCTGATCCTCTTCCGCCCCTCCACTTCCCACCAAACACCCTCTGCAGACCCACCGAACACACCCACTCCCTCGCTCACAGTTTGACCTAGGACGACCAGACAGCCCCATCTCGCCCCCTGCAGACCCCCTGACCACCTTCGCCGTGCCACGGCGAAGGTCCCCCGCCTGTCTGATCTGGCCGAGAGGCCGTGCCATTGGTTTCAGGTTCCAGGCCTTGACCGCCATTGGCGAGGAAGCTCGAAGCCTGCTCAAGGTTGCTCCAAGCCGAGATATCCCAGGTTGAATAGCCACGGCCAGCGCGGAAGAGTCTCGCGCACACACCCTGGCCCTCAATTGGAGCTGTGCGCCTCAACAGCCGATGCAATTGGGAGCACCATCCCTGCTGCAGGCGTGAGAGAATTGGGGTGGGACATTTAGTCCCACCTCGGAATCTCTCAAAGGTGCGCGGATGCATAAAGGCAAAAACTGCCTTATGCTGTTTGCCTCAGTTACCACGGGGTGAGGTCCCTCTCACCCGACCCGACCCGACTCGGCCTCGTCCGTGACCACGCTCCGCGGACCTGGCCCGACCCGATTAGACTGACCTGCACTCCTCGCCCACCACGCACGCCGGTGGGCCTGGACCCGGGCCTGACCCGAACCCGATTACCCGGTAGCGCTCTGGGAGAGCTTCCGAAGAGTGATTTCAGAGAGAGAAATACGCGGGGGAGGGGGGTAGAGTAGGTTTTTGCCTTGACGAATAAACTCTGAAGTGTGCAGGCCAAAGAAGAAGAAGCAGACCCGCTGAAGAAGAAGGAGCTGCTGCACTGTAGCGAAGGCATTGTTAAGTCGTCTCAGCACCGGGGCAGACGACGGAAGGACAGCAGCTCAAGAAGGAAGAGCAACGGCCATCGCGAAAGAAGAAAAAGAGAAGTCAAGGCAGGTGAAGACAAAGAAGAAGAAGGAATGAAGAGAAGCAAGAAGCAAGAAAAGAAGAAGACGATCTGACGAAAAAGAAAGAAAGGAAACAAGGAAGAACAGAAGAAGAAAGCAGAAGAAAAAGAAGAAGAAGAAGAAGAAGAAGAAGAACAGGAAGAACCAAAGACAAAGAGGAAGAAAGAAGAAAAGAAGCAGAAGCCAATTTTTCATCTCTCTCTCTCTCTTTATTTTTGTAATAGAACTTGTATATCTCTAGAATATAACTTGCTCCCTGAGTTCGACCTCGGGAACTCTTTTATTTTTCCGAGTAAAAAAATTTTTATATGATACGTTGGTAACAACCGGTTTTACTACAACGATATAACACGAAACCGGTCGACGAACCATACGGCATATCACGCCTCATCCGCCTGCTGCTCGAGCTGCAGCAGGCCTCCCGCGTTACCCCGCGTCTACTGCTCCCCCACCGGCCGGCTCTGGCAGCCCCGGCAAGCTCGCCCTCACGGCCGAGCGCCTCCTCCCTCACACAGCACCTCCTCCCGTACTCACCACGGCTGTCGCTGCCGCCGCTCGCCAGTGCTCTGCGCGGGAAGTATCTGCTGACCTCCTGCCCTAGATGGGCAGTCCCTCCGGATGTGGCTCGGCTGGCCACACTGGTAACAGAGGGGAACCCGACTCCCGCCCTCAGTGGGTCCCTGCTGTCGGCTGGGCGGGGGTTCGATGTTGGCGACTGGCCCCTGTCGAGGGCCCCCAAAGGCCACTGATGGCCCTGTAAAACGTGACGGCTCTCCTGCGGACGCCACGTGTCTCCTCTCTCGTCGGCCCTGTGAAAAGTCTGGCTGAAAGGGCCTCTTATGCCCGCCGTCAGTATCCCGCGCGGACGGGTTGGTCTCCTCGTAAGTAATGGCTGCCTCCACCACCCTCGAAAACGTAGGCAGCTTCAGGGGTTTGACATACCCCGGAATCGTAGGCCGGAGCCCCTCGGTGAACCTCCAAAGGCGCTCCTCCTCAGTAGCTACCGCTGTCGCTGCAAAGCGGGACAGCTCCAGGAAACACGTGCGGTATGCACTCACGGTCATTGTCCCTTGGCGAAGAGTGTGGAACTCCCGCCTCCTCTGGTCTTGCCACGTCTGGGGAAAGTACTGCTCGCAGAAGAGGGCGACGAACTGGTCCTAGGTCGGCTCGTCCCTCTCCTGTCCCCGGTCCGCCCTCCACCACCTGTGTGCCGCACTTTCCAGCTGGTATGTGGCAAAGGCCACGCGACACTCCACCGGGGAGCGAAGGGTGTCGAAAATCTTCTCCAGCTTCTCGAGCCAGTCCTCTGCCTCGGTCGGGTCCTCATCCCCCTTGAAGGAGGGGGGCTTCAGCTTCCGGAACTGCCCGAAGAGCTCGGAGTGGCACTGCAGTGGGGATGTTGGTGCACCTCCAGGCAAAGGTGTCTCGTGCACAGAAGTATCAGAGGAAGGTGGGGGCTGAGGCGACCCATCCCCTCCCTCGTGTCCAGCGCCGCGTCCGTCTGGTGGTCCCACAGAGGACTCCCCCTCTGCAGCCCTAGGGGGAGGCGCTCGGGGCGGTGGGTAGAGCTCCTCTCGCACAATATCCAGTATCAGCTGGGCGAGGTCCTGGGCCTAGACGCCTTGGAGTAGTGGCTGGTCCACTGAGGCGTCGGCAACGGCACGTCCACCTCACCGACCTCGTCCTCAGCCACGCCCGCGGCCCGCCTCACCAGTCCCGCGACGAGGCATCTCCTGCAAGGAGACGCGACGCAAAACAGAACACGTCAATATGGAACGATACCTAACGGAAACGTCTAAGAGCTCATGTCAAAAGATATGTTGTGGTGGCTACTCTAGTTATAGACATGTGAATGGGTTATTTTCCAGTCAGTTGATTCACTTCTCGGGACGACCTTGCCTGATACCATATTGTAACGACCTGATTCCCGAGTCCCTACGAGACACGAGAACTGGATCGACTCGACTAATCCCAAGACCTAGTCATCCAACGAGGAAGTAACCAAAAGAGCAGTAAAATAAACCACATTCAACATGAAATATAACTAGCAGTAACAAAATACAGCAGTAAGAAAAAGAACTACTACAGCATGTACCACCACAATAGTAGAACAACATTTATAACATAACAAGAACTGCAAGTAAAGAAAGTACAGAGAGTAACAAGAACTACTCACTATAGTGGAAACAAAAAGGGCACAAAAGAGCAGTGGTAACTCTACTGGAACCTACTCGGCCCAGCGTCCTCTGCAGCCGCTGACCCTGGCTGCTCAACACCTGGTCCTGAAAGGTAACGAGTGTAACACGTCAGCGAAACGCTGAGTAGAGTGGCTTTTAAGTTTATTAGTATAATCTGTTAAATTATGGAACCATAAATAGAACCTAGGACATTGCATGAATCCTAGGAATGAGAAACTAGAATGAATGGTAGATCCTAGGGTGTTGCATGAATCCTAGGGCTGGAAAACTAGATTGTATGATAGATCCTAGGGTATGGCATGAATCCTAGGATGGGAAAACTAATGGAATATACGAATACTACAGTCTTGGAAAAATGGAAAGGAACAAATAACTGCCTGTTATGAATAAATACACGCGTTTGAGAACATGGATTGTATGAACGTGAAACTGGAAGGGTGAAACCTGAATGTGCTGAGTTAAAAGAGCTAGAACCCTACGGGGAGTTAGGAGTAGAACTCCTGGAAAGAGAATGAAATGGAACTGAGAAGGAAAGATGTGGAAGAGTGTTGTCTCTTGGGTACGTAGTACCAGGGGAAGCACCTGTTACCTGCTTAGTGCAGAGCGGAGCCAGCCACCCCAGGGACCCGGGGTTAGGTCTGGCCACTTTGTACCGACTTTTTGGCCCTCGTGTACACAGTACCGGGGAGAGCTACTAGCGTAGAGAGAGTACTAGCTACCCCACGGGCCCCGAGGTTCTGCTAGCTCACCTACACCGACTTGTTAGGCCCACTGGGCAAACCAGGGTAGTCAGGCGAGGGTGCGCGGACTGTGGAGGGGCAAGGCCCCTGTTTGGTTACTGTGGAGGGGTTGGACCCCTGTTACTGAGAGGGCTTTGCCCTATACTAGTTCCGTGCTGTGCTTTGGGCGCACTCGTTAACGGAAACGACTGACTGCGTGCCAGTGCGGGTTAGCTACCTGTGCGTTTATCGCGCGTGCCGTAGTCACCGTTACGTCTGTCAGTGACCTTGGGGTGGTTGACTGGGAAGGTAGGACCACCACGGGGGACCCTCCTGGCCAGGAGAGCACCACGTGTTACTTCTACTTTTCGGAAAAGACTGCAATCAAGATCGTTCCCACGAGGAATATTCGAGATCAAGTGAAGGATCTGAGAAATAGATAAATGGTGAAACAATAGAAAGAGGTAAATAAGGGAAGAAAGAAAATAAAACAGCTACTGTACACTTTACTGCTTTCTTAGTTTTAGTTGCCACTCTACTCAGCGTTTCGCTGACATGTTACACTCGTTACCTTTCAGGACCAGGTGTTGAGCAGCTAGGGTCAGCAGCTGCAGAGGATGCTGGGCCGAGTACGGTCCAGTAGAGTTACCACTGCTCTTTTGTGCCCTTTTTGTTTCCACTGTAGTGAGTTGTTCTTGTTACTCTCTATACTTTCTTTACTTGTAGTTCTTGTTATGTTATAAATGTTGTTCTACTATTGTGGTGGTACATGCTGTAGTAGTTCTTTTTCTTACTGCTGTATTTTGTTACTGCTAGTTATATTTCATGTTGAATGTGGTTTATCTTAGTGCTCTTTTGGTTACTTCCTCGTTGGACAACTAGGTCTTGGGATTAGTCGAGTCGGTCCAGTTCTCATGTCTCGTAGGGACTCGAGAATCGGGTCGTTACAGCCAGCGACGTCCGCAGGCTCTCCTCGTGCACGCAAGTGCCTTCCAGCGTGCCCGCGCACGCAAAACCGACCACAACCAGTTGTCCATCTCGCATGGCACTGTAGCTGTTATTCATGCCTCTCAGCACGACACTGTAGCTACAGTGCGGTGACCGGGTTGTTTCTCACTTATCCGGTCACCGCGCGCTCTCTCTCCTCCTCGCGACCACCTCCAGCCAGTCAGCGTCAATGCCTACGTCTGCACCCGTGCCCGTCTATGCCCGTGCCCGCGTCTTCGCCCACATCCACTCTCACCTGCAATGCAGTGCGCTGCATTGCCCTCTCTCCCACATGCCCGCATCCGCTTACGTGCGACAACAGTTCAGGCGCTTGCGCCCGCGTCTGTGCCTTGGCCATCAGACGACAGATGCAGCCTCTGGACGACTTAACTCGCCCGCTCTCTCTCACACTCCTCCAGCATGCATCCCTCACTCATACACACACCACACTCGTACACACACACACTTGTACACTCACACAATCACTTGTACACACCTATACATAGTTGTACATATATACATATATATATATATACACATATTAATACATACATACATATATATATACATATACATATATATATATTTATACATATATACATACATATATATATCTATATATATAAATACATATATATATACATATACACATACATATATTACTATATATATATATATATATATATACATATCTATATATATCCATATACATAGATACTTATACAAATATATCTATATACATATATTACTATATATATACCAATATATATATATTTACATATCTACATATATATACATAACTACATATACACACTCCACCGCGCATTATATCATGGGAATATATGTACCAGTTGCTGATATTCCCCGATACCCACGTAAAGAAAGCGCCTCCGCACACACTCCCACACATCCATCCTACATGCTACGTGCCACTTCGTCTTGTTGGTTGCGTCTTTCTAGAAGTGGACCAACTCGACACTGTGCTACACGTCATTTCCACTTCCACCCCCACCCCTATATATATAATATATATATCTATATATATGTATATAGACTATATTTATTTCTCTACAAGCAACCTCTCTTGTTTTTATTTCTCTTTTGTTTCCTGCTATTAAAAAGATAAAAAAAAATAGTAAAAGAGAAAAGATAATCCTTGTCTTGCAGGTACTCGGTCTTGCGAATAGCAGGACCAGGTTTTTTGGAAACCCTAAGTTGGCTCAAAGCTAAGAACAATTTGGCTCGAAGCCAAGGACCTGATTTTTAGGGTGTACCTCAAGGACAAAATTATCAAAAAAAAATATATTAAATAGAAAAAAACCAAAAACATAATAAACGCACGAAAGAGATACGATTTAGGTAAGGCGTAGAAACTTCTTCACCTTTAATCCCTGCCTCCCTGAGATCAACTCTGGGCCTAAAAGTGACCAAGATAAAATTAAGTAGGCCAGGTAAAAAGGTTTTGTGAAAGATGGTTAGGCTTAATTTAGGTTAAGCACTATACTCACTTCAACGATAATTTCACCATATTAACACAACCTATTCGAGTCCTAACACATCTTTTTCTGGCACCATTGCTGGGGAGGTGCGCATTGAGGTAAGTTTCTACTCCATTCTTTTAATTTTCTCTTCTCATACCCTTCTCTTCACGGGTGCTTTTGTTTGCTGGTGTGCAGGTAAACCAGTTTCAAGGAGGAGGCAAGCAGAGGAAGTCGGAAACGTAGGCAGATCCAAGGTGGAAACGAGAGCATGAAGTCGTTGGCACTGCACTGGAGCTTCGCCCACGTTGCTGAAAAGGTAGGTCTCTCTCTTAGCAACTTAGGTCAACTTGTCACCTTAATAAAAAAAATATAAAAAAAAGCCTAAAAACACTTCTTGGGATTTCTTGGGGCAAGTGGATTAAAAATCACTTGTTTGATTGTCTGCTATCACCCTCACCGCCTCGGGATTTCCCGCCAAACTTCGCATAGCGAAGATCCAAGAATCTTGATTCTTGAATCTTTTGTTGTGTGAAGTATTCTTTGAGGCAAGATTAAATAGATTGATTTCCATCCCTCGCCTCATTTATCCTCAATTCGGGGTCACATTTTTGGTGGGGAGACTTGAAATTGAGTTGATTCCAACCCCACAACAACCTTTCACGTGCCTTAGATTTGATCCTGAATACTTCAACCCCAACATTTTGATTTTCTCTTTACATTATCTTGTGGTTGAGCCTTGTGTGTGAAACATCATTTTGGTGATTGGAAGCACATGAATTGAAGTGCTTTGGCTCCCTTTCACACTAACCTAAAATTAACTCATGAATCCACACATAGAAATTTCCACCTAGGGAAGCCCATTGCATTTTTAGCATGCATTAACCAACTCACATTGAAGAAGGGTTTGTTGGGCATAGAAGAACTTGTATTTTCTCAAAACCTAGAGATTGGTTGAATTGGTAACTCAGCAAAATTTTAAAATCCATACTACTTATGGCTGAAATTCTAAAAACCATTCACCATCTAAAACTTCAATTCAGGGAGATTTCCCCGTTGCATGCTTGGTTTACACATTTTCTAAAATCAATGCACTTGGGCATTACCTGTAAACAATGCCCTTCACATTCCTGAAGCACTTGATCCTAAGCCTCTAATTAAAACTGGTGGCAACTTGACCCTTATTAAGGATTTGAGGTCTAACTACCTGCGTGTAGCACCTACGTGCTGGTGTGGGTTCCCGCGTGCTATCGGGTGTCTAAGACTGGGGCAAACGACCTTTCAATCTGGCTTGGTGGTTCCGCGGTGCTTGCATTTGGTTCCGTAGGTTGTGATAGTTGGCAACTTAGATCTTTAGGTCTAAGGGCACATTGTAGAGGTTAGGACTTTGATTGCCTTGATTTGTCATCAAGTGTACCTTTCTGACGTCATTTCTCTCATCCCCTTTTCCCTTCTTATCTCCCCCATTCTTCCTGCGGTAGTGCATGTTTGGAAGGAGGTCACAAAATCCTGAATTGTTTGAATTGTCAGATAATTTTAGAAGGACAGAAACCGAATCGTCATCCTCCTCCACAAACATGGCTGCACGCCCACCCCCAAATCCCGAGGGAGGAAATGTATAATGAGCAGATTGAGGCCATTAGGGAAACATTGGAGGAAATGTAGAACCCTCCCGAACGGGAGGAGCCTAGGTCTCTTAGCTCCTATCAGAATCCCACTGCTACAGAGACCATAGGACAAATTCGGGTCCCCATGGGCGGGGACGACTTTGAATTGAAACCTAACATAATTGGCCTAATAAATTTTCACTTCAATGGTCTTGCAAGTGAAGATCCTTTTCTCCACTTGGAAGACCTAACCCGATTGGCTGAAACTGTTAAATCGAGAAATATCAGGTTACCTATAGTCCTCATGAAAATGTTCCCGTTTTCATTGCGGGATAAAGCGTCGTAATGGTTATGCACCCTTGGGAGAACCATCCACTCTTGGGAAGAGATGCGAACAGCATTTCTCAAGAAGTTCTTCTCAATTGGGCCAACCAATACGCTTTGCCGTGCTATCACTTCATTTACGCAACAAGACGGCGAACAGTTTCATGAGGCATGGGAGAGATATAATGACCTCCTCAGGAAGTGTCCGCACCACAGTCTGCCTAAGTGGCATATAGCCCAGATTTTCTATTATGGGCTAAATTAGACTTTGAAGCAGATTGCAGATGCTTCCTGCGAAGGGAATTTCATGAATAAAGACGAGAATGGAGCATTCGAATTATTTGAAAACATGAGCAAAAACTCAATGAACAATGCCTCCATTGTTGCTTTTAATTGTACCAGCCTGCCCCTTAATGTTCACGAAGTTGACATGGGACCCTCCCATTCATCCACTGATCTTAACCTTATCGCACAAAAATTGGATGAAGTCTCCGTCGTGCACAAGAAGCTGGACGAGCTTCTGGCCAATCCCGCCCGTTCTATGGCAAACACCCCCACCTCACCACCTCGTCACAATCCTAATTCTTCCAACACAAGGCTTATCTCCAAAAACCCCGTGAGATCTTCCTTACCGAAGTGTCGCGCCGAGCGATTCGGTAAGTCATGTGGATCTGGCTTCTGCAAGACAGTATTTTGACATGGAGGACCAAGCCTCCGTGTGCTCGAATGCATATTTACATGCGGACTCGTCTTCTGGCTTAGAAGACGCTTATGCCCTGGGGAACAACCCGTTCTCTGCTACTTATAACCCAGGTGGCGAAATCATCCAGACTTCGCATGGTCCAATAACCCGTAGCGCCAAAACCTCGCGGGTGGGTCAATGCGACCATCCGCACCCGTTATCCCAAGGGCCCAGTCTAATCCTGTGGCGAATTCGTCATCAGGTCCTTGCATATCGCAAACAGAACACGCATCATGTCCTCTTGATAAACTGATGCAAATGATGACGGAAATGTCTAAGCGCCATGAGGAGAACATGACCTCTCTTCAGCACCAATTGGTGCAGCAGAATGTTGAGATCAGTCAACTACGCGTGGCAACTCGATCTTAGGGCACTCTTCTAGCCCAACCTATTCCCAACTCATGAAATTTCATACCCCGTGGTCCTCAACCACAGGTATGACCTTCTCAGGGGCAGGTTCATCAGATTCTGCAGGCTCCGAGCATCCCACCGGGATTTCAAGCTAATCCGCTGCAGCACCTCTCCCTTATGTCCCTATTGTGTACCCTCCTCCACCCTATGATCCCACTGGACCTGCGATATCCAATGCGATTACTACGAGGAGTGGTAAGCAAACCGTTGATTCACCTCGACTTGATCCTGGCCCATCTTTCTCATTGCCCTCTCATTCGGGATGCGCACTGCATTTGCAAGAGGATGATCACCCAAATTAGTGCCAGAATTGGTCCCATTCCCTGAGGCTCTACTGAGGGAGCCAAATGGCAAGAAAAAGGATGCGCAGGCCTTTGATAACCTGCGTAATAGCTGACTTCCTCTATAGTTTTATTATTCCGTTGTAGTATAGTATGGAGGGAGGTGATTACCAGTTTAATACAATTTGTTACTCGGAAATAAAGAGTTCCCGAGGTCGAACTCAGGGAGCAAGTTGTATTCTAGGGGTACAAGTTTCGTTTACAAAAATAAAGAAAGAGAGAGAGAGAGAGAATTTGTTGGCTTCTTTCTTCTTCTCTTCTTTTCTCTTTGCCTATCTTCTTCTGCTTGACTCTTCTGCTTTATCTGCAGCAGTAGTGATGCTTTTCTTCTTCTTTCAGTTCTTGTTTCTGCTCGTCTCTTTCTTTTTCTTCTCCCTTGCGGTCCTGTTCTTCTTCTTCTTCTTTCTTTCTTCTTTTCCTTTCTTCAGACTTTTTCTTCTCGTGCTCTTCTTCTTCTTCTTTCAGTTCTTGTCTTGGCCTCTCTGCGTTCTCCTCTGCCTCGCCTTCCTTCTCCTTCTTTGCCTTCAGGATGTCGTCTGATTTTCCAATCAGACGACTTAAACCGCAGCTGCTACAGTGCCGCTCGGTGATCCTCCTTCCTTCAGCTTTCGTCTTCAACGGTTCTTCTTCACCTGTGCCTGCACACTTACACAGCTTGATCAGAGAGGGGCAAAACCTATCTCTACCCTCCCCCGTGTCTCTCTCTCACAGAATCCTCTCATGGGATAGCTCTCCCAGAGCTGCCGGGTAGCCGGGTACGGGTCGCGCCCGGGTCCAGGCCCACCGGCGTGCGTGGTGGGCGAGGAGTGCAGGTCAGTCTAAGTCAGGTCGGGCCAGGTCCGCGGGGCGTGAGCGCGGACGAGACCGGGTAACCGAGCGGGTGAAGGGGACCTCACCCCGTGTGTTGAGGCAATAAGCCACCAGCACTTTTTCGCTTTATACCGCTGCGTTCCTTCAGAGCCTTCCGAGGTGGGACTAAATGTCCCACCCCAATTTCGCGCCTGCGCGGAGGAAGCAGCCGGTAATCGCAGCGTTACGCGAGACCTTCGCGCGAGGGCTTCGACTTGACTGCAGCCTGGTGCTTCGCGAAGGCGCCTTGCGCTGTCTGGGAGCGTAACCTGGGCGTGACTCACCTGGGGCAGCAGGTGAAGAAGCTGCTTTGCTTCAACAATGGCGGCGACGAGTGCAGGTACCTGCCCACAGAAAAATGGCCTCTCGGCCCAATCAGAAACGCGGAGGACCTTCGCCGTGGCACGGCGAAGGTGGTCGGGGGGTGTGTAGGCGGCGGGGCGGAGCCTAAGGGCTGCCCTAGGTCGGACTGTGGGTCGGGAGATGGGTTTGTTCGGTGGAGTTGCAGGGGGTGATTTGGGGGAAGTGGAGGGGCGGAAATGGATCAGGGTGAGGAGGCGGAGATTATGTGCAGGTCGGCGAGCCGTGTGGGATGCTGGAGTGATGGGAGCGGCTCGCCGGAGGATGGCCGGAGGCGGAGAAGGTGAGGGTGATTGGTCGGAATCGAGGGCGACAGTAGATGTTTAAAGTGAGGAAAAGGAAGAGGGGAGGAAGAGGAGGAGTTCTACTTACTTAGCAGGACGAGGAGGGGCCGGAGCGGGCGACAGTCGTATCGACTGTCACCGGAGAAGAAGATGCCCGGGGGAAGGGGCGGCGGCGAGCAGAGGGCCGGAGAGGCGCTAGCTGGGTGCGGCGTGGCGCGGGAAGAGCAGGGGAAGAAGTCTCTGCTGCTGGTATTGCGGCAGAGCGAAGAGGAGGAGGAGGAAGAACCGCCGGAGCTGGTGGGCGTCTGCCGGAGTGAGAAGAGAGGAAAGTTGGGGGTTTTCTCCGTCAGATCCAAGCTGGGAAGAACGGTGGAGCAATGGGGGTATTTATAGGGACCGAATCAGGGAGGAAGGCGGAGGGAGACGACGTGTCTCCCTTGCCGGAGGACGCCGGAGATGGAAACCCATATCGTCCGTGCGTTCGCACGGCCGGTATGGTGGGTTACAGCGACCAGGGGGGTGTCCCTGCGACGGATGACGACGCAGGGCACCCCCGGTTTACTTGCCAGACTCTCCCCCTCACCCTGCGCGGCGCCATGCTCCGCGCAAGGTCGCCGGAGCATGGTGCTAGCAGGTTTTGCAGGGAGGACCTGAACGCAAAGAACGAAGGAGAGTTAGGGGCCAAAATGCGAGGCTTCAAAAGTTGAGGGCCAAAAAGTAAATATATGAGGATCAAAGTGTAAAGTTGGTCAAGAAGGTTTCTTCTTAGGCTCAAGTTTTTATACATGACTAATTAGGACCTAAGGAATCTGATGGTGAATTTTATTTCTAGATTAAACCTTGTTTGACTGGTCAATTTACGCAAAAACCCAAATTAAGTTATTAATTGGGTATGGTTCTCAATGTAAGTCAAGATGGGTTCCTAAGGTCAAATTGAAGGTTCTAAACCCTAGAGATTATTTTTCTATGAATTTTAGAGGGTTTATTCCATTTTTTTCTTTTCCTTGAACCTCATGAATTGAAGTGGGTTTGTTTTAGGGTTACATATTATCATTTAGTTCCTTGGAATTGCTGTAGCCCTTGCTAGATCATCTCATCCCACTTTTATTCTTATTAGGTTGCTTTGACCTATGTTTGGACCCTGAATTACCCTGTATGCAGATTATACTGGTAAAATTGCATTTTTACCCCTTATGACTTGTTTTCTCCTTAAACTCAGAATTCTCTGAGTTAAGCCTTTCCTTGAGTTATGTAGGAGCTTTTATCCTTTGTATTGGGTCAAAATGAGCTAGTTATGGCTCATGATGAGGTTCTCATCATACCCCCATGCCTAGCTTTTTCTAGTCCCTTAGCAAAAACTTAAGGTTTCAACCCTTGTTCTAAACCATGAAGTTCTTAATAGCTTTAGATAAGTGCTTTTTCATTTGAGCTCAGATTAGGTTAGAATGCTGACCATAGGCCTAAAAGGTACTCTAGTACCAATCAAGATCCAAATCTGTCTAGCCTTAGCCTCAGTCCTTAGCAAAGGTTTTTAAGGCCCACAAGAACTAACCTAAGGTTTATTGGACTTTGTGGTTAAAGCACCCGTGCTTGAAATGATTTTAGCCCTGGCTCAGTTCGCAGTGCGTTTTGTAAGAGAGAGATAGAAAGTTATTTTGTTTGGAGAGTTTTCTCTCTCTCTCTGTTTTTTTTTTTTTTTAGTTCTAGCCTAGGATTGGATTTTCAACACGGTCTGTATCAGATTCCTTGCTCCCATCATCAATCCTCAAGGGTTCCTGGCGATCGATGCTTTTAGATAGCACCGCCCATGGCAACCCCCGAAACCCTGGCTATTGAGATTTCGAGATAATCCCATCCATGGTGTTCAGTGGCTGAATCCAGACCCTGGAAATTGACACTTTGAGATAATGCCATCCATGGAATCTGAACCAGCAGAGTGCTTACATGCCCCCAGTAGGATATGTGAATATCCTAAGAGACAAGCACCGAGGAGATGATATTTTGTTACGCATCTTCGAGGGGATTTCTCGTCTCTCCGCGCTGGGAACTCGTCCAAATCAACTTGTGTTGATCGGCTGCTCCTATTCTAGGTGTTCTTTTCAGAATTTTGTGACGCTTCTGCGTGATTCTGATTTTTACGCTTACTGAACCAGGCTGTGTGTGAGGTTAGGGTGCTTAGGTTACTGAGTCCCGTAAACCAAAAATTAGTTAACGAGGCCAAATACTTCCTAAGCCTTAGACCTAATACTTCAGCTTTTCATTTTCCTCAACCTCTTGAGGAGTGTCCAGATCTTAATGGGTACTAAGAGTCTATTCAAGAATGCCTAAGGTTTGCATTCTTACTAATCTCATTGTGCACTTTTCAGTTATTTTCTTGCATGAGGTCTAGAACTTAGGTTAATTCCTTAGTTCCTTACTAATGACTATCACTTTTTTCTCATAATTTTGCGCTTCTTTTTCATTTTGTTTCTTTTCTCCTTCTCCTTCACAAAATTTCCTTCTCCTCTCTTTTTCGAAAATTTTTAATTTTTATGGTGTTTTTGGCATATGTGAATTTTTTGTTTGAAACCTTTTCTTACCAGTTTTGCACTTTCATACCCCCCCATGCCTAAGATTTGCAATGTCCTCATTGTAACCTAGGGGGTTTTTATTTAGCTTAGTTCATTCCTTAAGACAGAAATTTGGATGCGTGAATGGGTCGGGTTGAATTTTTGCGGACGATTTCTAATCCCAGATGCAAGCATCTGAGGTGGGGTCGGCTGTCTACAAGGGTGAACCTTAAGTTCAAAAAGGTGTCAGAAAAAGTTTTGGATTTTTAGGAAAATGACGGGTTGCCTCCCGTTAAGCACTGAGTTTTACGCCATCGGCTGGGCGCAATAAGCTCAAGGGGAATGGAGGATATAAGATGCTTCAGCCAAATCAGTAGAAGTTACATCAATGAACGGCTTGAGTCTCTGACCGTTCACGATGAAAGGTTCAGAATCGTGGCTGAGTGGACTGATTTTGATTGCTCCATTTCCAAAAACCTGTCGGACCAAATATGGTCCGACCCACTTGGATCTCAGTTTTCCTGGGAAGAGTTTTAGTCGGGCATCAAAGAGTAGGACCTTCTGACCAGGATGAAAGATCTTTCTCGAGATGTGTTTGTCGTGGAAGGCTTTAACCCGCTCCTTGTAGATTTGCGAGTTCTCGTACGCGTCTAGGCGTAATTCATCAATCTCGCTGATTTGGAGTTTCCTGTGGGTCCCAGCCTTGGAAAGATCTAGATTACAGTTCCGTACTGCCCAATAGGCTTTATGCTCTAGTTCTACGGGAAGGTGGCATGCCTTTCCGTACACCAGTCTAAAGGGAGACATGCCCAATTGGGTCTTGTGGGCGGTCCTATAGGCCCACAATGCTTCCGGAAGTCGGGACGACCAGTCCTTCCTGTCAGGTCGAACAGTGACTTGCAGGATTTTCTTGATCTCCCGATTAGACAGCTCAGCTAGACCATTAGTTTGGGGGTGGTAAGGAGTAGAGATTCGGTGAGACACCCCGTATTTGGTCATCAGTGACCTAAACTGAGCATTTGTGAAATGGGTCCCCCCATCAGAGATTATTGCACGAGGAATCCTGAACCTTGAGAAAATGTTTTGATGAATGAATTTGAGAACGATTTTGTGATCACAGGTTCGGGTCGGTATGGCTTCGATCCATTTGGACACGTAGTCCACAGCCAACAGAATGTATTCAAAACCATCCGAAACAGGAAAGGGGCCCATAAAATCAATCCCCCAAACATCAAAGATTTCGCATACTAGAATCGGTTGCATAGGCATCATGTCGCGATGGCTCATGTTGCCCAAAGTCTAGCAACGACTGCATGCCTTGCAGTGATTGTATGCGTCTTTGAACAGTGTGGGCCAGTAAAAGCCGCACTGGAGGACTTTTGATGCGGTTTTATGCCCGGCGAAATGGCCACCGCATGCCTGGTCATGGCAGAAAGAGAGGATATTGTTGAATTCCTCTTCCGGGACACATCTCCGGATGATCTGATCGGCACCTATGCGGAAGAGGTACGGGTCTTCCCAAATGTAATACTTGGCATCGGAGCGTAATTTGTCCTTCTTGGCCTTCGGCCAATCGGACGGGATCTGATGAGATGCCAAGTAATTTACTACATTAGCAAACCATGGAAGGCTAGTGCCAATAGTCAGCAGGTGCTCATCGGGAAAATGTTCAGTGTTGGGTCCGGAAGGGTCAATTATTTCAGAAGGAAGACGGGACAAGTGATCAGCTACCACATTTTGCTTTCCCGCTTTGTCGCGAATCTCAAGGTCAAATTCTTGCAACAGCAAGATCCATCGGATTAATCGAGGTTTCGCGTCCTTCTTTGCAAGGAGATGCCTCACAGTTGTGTGATCTGAGTATATGATGACACGGGAACCCAGAAGGTACGATCTGAATTTTTCTAGGGCAAATACTACAGCTAGCAGCTCTTTCTCAGTAACCGTATAGTTACGCTGAGCCTCATCGAGTGTTTTGCTGGCGTAGTAAATGACCACAGGCTTCCCGTCAATTTTCTGCCCCAAAACCGCTCCTACAGCGAAGTCGGATGCATCGCACATGATCTCAAAGGGTTGAGACCAATCAGGGGACTGTAGGATCGGGGCTTGGGTGACTCGGTCACGCAGGATTTCAAATGCTTGAGTGCATTCCTTGGAAATTTCGAAAGGAACATCCTTGGAGAGAAGAGTGGTTAGGGGGCGCGCGATTTTTGAAAAATCAGGGATAAATCGTCGATAAAAACCGACATGCCCTAAAAAGGAACGGATGTCCCTGATCGAGCTAGGCATAGGAAGGTGAGAAATCAGATTAATCTTAGCTCGATCCACTTGGATACCTTTTTCCGAAATTGAGTGTCCCAGGACAATTCTCTCAGGCACCATGAAATGGCTCTTTTCCTAGGAAAGAACCAAATTCACATCGATGCATCGCCTGAGTATCTGGACCAAGTGCTGGAGGCAATCGTCGAATGATACTCCGAAAACTGAAAAGTCATCCATGAAGACTTCCAGATAATCACCTACCATATCTGAGAATATGGCAAGCATGCATCGCTGAAAAGTAGCGGGTGCATTGCAAAGACCGAAAGGCATCCTTCGGAAAGCGTATGTTCCGAAGGGGCAGGTGAACGTGGTCTTTTCTTGGTCCTCAGGATGGATTGCCACCTGGTTATAACCGGAGTACCCGTCAAGAAAGCAGAAGAACCTATTTCCCGCAAGTTTTTCGAGAATTTGATCAATGAAGGGTAGTGGGAAATGATCCTTCTTTGTGGAGGAATTGAGTCTGCGGTAATCTATACAGACTCTCCACGAGTTGGCTAATCGGGTAGGAATGATTTCTCCGATCTCAGTCGTTATAGTGGTGAGTCCTGCCTTCTTGGGCACAACCTGAATTGGGCTCACCCAACGACTATCGGAGATCGGGTAGATGATTCTGGCATCTAACCACTTGATGATCTCCTTTTTCACGACCTCCTGCAGATTGGGGTTTAAGCGTCTCTGCATTTCACGAGAAGGTCGTGTGCCCTCTTCTGAATAGATATGATGAGTACAATAAGAGGGACTTATTCCAGTCAAATCATCGAGAGTCCACCCAATGGCTCTGCGATGTTGCTGGAGGACAACAATCAGACGGGATTCCCGTTCAGGACTGAGGTTGGAATTGATAATCACAGGAAGGGTCTGATTAGAACCCAAAAAGATGTATTTCAAGTGAGCAGGAAGGGGTTTCAGTTCGAGGATGGGGTTATCAGCAGCAGCGGGTGGTTTAGTATAGATGTGAGGTTCAAGGGTGGGAGTTACTGGGTTATTCATATCTGGATTCGACTCCTCTATTTGCGGGTCAAGATCCTTCTGTGGTTGATGAGGCATAATCGAGTCATTCTGGAAGTGTGATTCATCAACCAAGGTCCTGATGTCACAAATTTGTTCGATGACGCCGCAATTAATTCCTTGTTGGGCCTTAAATATATCAATTTTCAGTGTTTGATCTCCAAACTTAAGCTCTATTTGGCCCTCCTCACAGCTGATGTTGGCTCTAGCAGTAGCCAAGAAAGGTCTCCCTAGAATGATTGGTGTATCCCTAGGGTTCTCAGGTGCATCCATATCTAGGACTATAAAGTCCACTGGGAAATAGAAATCCCGCACTCTTACGATAACATCCTCGAGAATCCCTTTTGGTGACTTTATAGATCTATCTGCTAATTGTAATGTCACCTCGGTTGGTTTTAGCTCAGATTCTTCTAGATGGTCAAGTAAGGATGTGGGTATCAGGTTTATGGATGCACCCAAGTCTAACAATGCTCTATCAAATTGGGTACCACCTATCTTGCAGGAAATCAGGGGAGTACCAGGATCTTTTGCCTTGGGTGGGAGTCTACTGAGGATTACAAAGCTGGCTTGCTCTGACAGAACAATTGGGCTCCCTCCCTTGGTTCGCGGCTTACGCTGGGGTGTACATATATTCTTTAGAAATCGTGCGTAAGCTGGTACGTGGCAGATTGCATCCATCAAGGGGATGTTTATGTGGACCTGCTCAAAGAGCTTGACCAGGTCCTCCTCAGGGGCCACGGGTTTGGTGGTCTTCTTTCCCTTGGTCAAGGCCTCGGGAAACGGGATCTTGGTTGGTTCTTCTAGGATAGGTCCAGGTTGTGGATCTGGGACAGTGGTATCTTGGATAACTATCCTAGGGTCATGGTTATCAGGCTTGGAGTGGTTTGGATAATGCTGGTCCTGAGTTGTTTTACCACTACGTGTTGTTACATAATTTAATCCGGCCTGATTTTGGTTTGGGTTTTGTAAGAGGGGTGGCTGCTGCTGAAATCCCGCATAAGAAGTTGAAGCTTCCATCTCGTCTGGAGATGGAGCAGTAGGGGCCTGATAAATCCATTGTGCGAGGCCTAAATTTGGATTCATAACGCGCTTCTGGGTTGGCACGTTATTCGGGTTAGGAAGAGGTTGGGAAGGGAGTGTGCCTGGCTGGCGAGAATTTGCCAACTGGGCCAGTTGAGTTTTAACCTCTGTAAGTTCGTCCTTGTGCTATTTTTGAATATCCGCATTCGTTCTTTGAATGTCAGCCAGAGTCTGAAGGATTAGGGACATTTGATCCTGATTTGGCCCTGATGGATAAGTAGGGTTGGGCCGAGGCTGAGGCGGCTGGTAATGACTAGAGGGCTGTGGGCGGGACTGAAAAGGTGGTCTTTGGGTTTGGGAATTTCCCGCCCACTGAAAATTGGGATGGTTTCGCCATCCAGGGTTGTAAGTGTTGGAGAATGGGTCGTTCTGGATGGCGTTGAGGTCCTCGCAGGTCTGAGGAACCTCTTGAGAATCAGGGAAAGGGGGAATGGAGTTCCCCGGGCTGGTGTAGAAAGGATCGGATGATCCTCCGATCCGAGAATCAGATGGGGATGGATATGGATCCATCCTAGGGGAAGATCGGTGAAGGATGTTTTGCACAGTCTCCTGTGTGGGAGGAGGTTGTGCAAAGGAGTTACGCATGGAGGTGGCTCGCTGCAAGTGCTGAGTCAGCTCATCCACCTTCTTCTCAATGATTGAGACCTTGTCCAATCGACTGGCCATTAATTCCAGGTCGACTGATGCGGACAGGCCCTGCGTCTCATGTGCTCCCTTAAGATTCGTCGCTGCACGGGTATTCGTCCTGTCGAATAATCCCATGGAGTCATTGTTGATGGAGTTCTCGCACATGTTTTCGAGAATCTCCCATACGGTGTCTCCATGTTGACCCATGATGTTTCCTCCGCAAGTTGCATTGACGAAAAGGCGGATGTCCTCACGGAGTCCCTGGTAAAAAGATTGGACTTGTTCCCATTTAGGAACTCCGTGATGGGGGCACTTTCTCATGAGATCCTGAAAACGATCCCATGCCTCATGGAGAGGTTCTCCTGATTGTTGAGTGAAGTGTGTAATCTGATGGCGCAAGGCGTTGGTCCGACCAACGGGAAAAACTTTTTCAAAAACTCGGATTGAAGTTCTTCCCAAGTGTTGATCGGCCGGGTCTGAGTTTGATACCATTGGGCGGCCTTGTCCATAAGAGAAAAGGAGAACATCTTCATGAGAAGAATATCCCGATTTTGCGCATCTGATCCAAAAGTGTGGGCCAGATGCTTTAGCTGTTTGATGTGCTGGAAGGGATCTTCAGAATTAAGCCCATGGAATTTAGGTATAGCATGGATCATGTTGGGCTTTAATTCGGAATCAGGTCCTCCAGTCGGGATTCTAACTCGAGGCTCAATGGCCACCGCAGCAGGATTGTAGTGGTCCCGCATCATAGGACGCTGTGGTGGGTGCACGAAGTTTTGGAAGAGGTCATTGAGTCGCTGGAGCTGGTGTTCCAGATTATTTTCTTCCTCAACTGGCTGAGCCATGATGGGGGAAGAAGAAGAACTTGGTTCTGAATCAGAAGAGAGAATAATGTGAGGGTGTTGCTGCACAAACACGGGCGTCGAGGCTTGGCCTTGACGAGAGCGAATTTCTAAAGGAGGTCTTAAGGGTGGTCTTAAGGACCTCCTTCCGTACATGCACTGTTGGAAGAGGTAAGTTTAGAAGGTGCTGGACCCAATCAAGACACCCACAAATGTGTTGGGTGACTATAGAGGTGCGGGGCAGATGGACCCCTTGATCAGAAAGATCGTCCACCTGAGAATTACCTGGGCAGCCAGAGAGGGAGAGTCCCGCGAAGACCCCTACACTGTAGAGCATCCCCACGGGTTACAGGGTTTCCCCCACCCGACCTCTCTTGTCACTGCGGTTCCAGGTAGACCAGAATGGGGATCTTGACCTCTTAAGTCTACCAATTTTTATTTTAAGATCAGGGTGCTTAAGGTTTCACTTGAACTTTAGTCTTTTAAGTGCCAAGAGTGACCTAATTTAAGGTTGGTTGACCCAAGGGGTCAACTTTACCTCTTGTTTTCTTTGAGAGCTTTTAGGTCCTGTCTTTTAGGGTTCAAGTGTTTAGAGAGCCAATTGTTTTAGGTTTTCTTTGAATAGGTATTTTCAGACAAGGGCTTGGGCACACTTCATTTGGTTTTCTCAATTCTTGCTTAAGGAGTGTGTCTCTAAATCCCTAGTGTTGGATTCTAGGTTGGCTCTACTTGGTCCAGTTAATTCTTTGTTGGGTAATTAGGGCTCAAGCAAGAATGTGTTAGCCCTTAAATACCCTTAATAGTGTGTAGGAGTAATGAGTTGAAAACATGCAACTCTTTATGGTTACTAAATATGGAAGATAGGTTAGCCCTATATTGCTTGTTCTTTTCTTTTCTTCCTCTTTAGAGTTTAGGGGTTAATAGCAAGAGGAAAAAAATTTACCTGTCCTCGGAGTGGTTGTCGTGCGGTTGCTTGTTTTCTTGATTTCCTGTAGCTGCACAAAAGAGAGGAGATTATCAGAAACTAAAAAGAAACAGGAATGTTTACCTCTAGAATAGCCGTTGCTCCCCGGCAACGGCGCCAAAAACTGGCGTAGCTGACTTCCTCTATAGTTTTATTATTCCGTCGTAGTATAGTATAGAGGGAGGTGATTACCAGTTTAATACAATTTGTTACTCAGAAATAAAGAGTTCCCGAGGTCGAACTCAGGGAGCAAGTTGTATTCTAGGGGTACAAGTTTCTTTTACAAAAATAACGAAAGAGAGAGAGAGAATTTGTTGGCTTCTTTCTTCTTCTCTTCTTTTCTCTTTGCCTATCTTCTTCTGCTTGACTCTTCTGCTTTATCTGCAGCAGTAGTGATGCTTTTCTTCTTCTTTCAGTTCTTGTTTCTGCTCGTCTCTTTCTTTTTCTTCTCCCTTGCGGTCCTGTTCTTCTTCTTCTTCTTTCTTTCTTCTTTTCCTTTCCTCAGACTTTCTTCTTCTCGTGCTCTTCTTCTTCTTTCAGTTCTTGTCTTGGCCTCTCTGCGTTCTCCTCTGCCTCGCCTTCCTTCTCCTTCTTTGCCTTCAGGACGTCGTCTGATTTTCCAATCAGACGACTTAAACCGCAGCTGCTACAGTGCCGCTCGGTGATCCTCCTTCCTTCAGCTTTCATCTTCTTCCACGGTTCTTCTTCACCTGTGCCTGCACACTTACACAGCTTGATCAGAGAGGGGCAAAACCTATCTCTACCCTCCCCCGCGTCTCTCTCTCACAGAATCTGCTCATGGGATAGCTCTCCCAGAGCTGCCGGGTAGCCGGGTACGGGTCGCGCCCGGGTCCAGGCCCACCGGCGTGCGTGGTGGGCGAGGAGTGCAAGTCAGTCTAAGTCGGGTCGGGCCAGGTCCGCGGGGCGTGAGCGCGGACGAGACCGGGTAACCGGGCGGGTGAAGGGGACCTCACCCCGTGTGCTGAGGCAATAAGCCTCCAGCACTTTTTCGCTTTATACCGCTGCGTTCCTTCAGAGCCTTCCGAGGTGGGACTAAATGTCCCACCCCAATTTCGCGCTTGCGCGGAGGAAGCAGCCGGTAATCGCAGCGTTACACGAGACCTTCGCGCGAGGGCTTCGACTCGACTGCAGCCTGGTGCTTCGCGAAGGCGCCTTGCACTGTCTGGGAGCGTAACCTGGGCGTGACTCACCTGGGGCAGCAGGTGAAGAAGCTGCTTTGCTTCAACAATGGCGGCGACGAGCACAGGTACCTGCCCATAGAAAAATGGCCTCTCGGCCCAATCAGAAACGCGGAGGACCTTCGCCGTGGCACGGCGAAGGTGGTCGGGGGGTGTGTAGGCGGCGGGGCGGAGCCTAAGGGCTGCCCTAGGTCGGACTGTGGGTCGGGAGATGGGTTTGTTCGGTGGAGTTGCAGGTGGTGATTTGGGGGAAGTGGAGGGGCGGAAATGGATCAGGGTGAGGAGGCGGAGATTATGTGCAGGTCGGCGAGCCGTGTGGGATGCTGGAGTGATGGGAGCGGCTCGCCGGAGGATGGCCGGAGGCGGAGAAGGTGAGGGTGATTGGTCGGAATCGAGGGCGACAGTAGATGTTTAAAGTGAGGAAAAGGAAGAGGGGAGGAAGAGGAGGAGTTCTACCTACTTAGCAGGACGAGGAGGGGCCGGAGCGGGCGACAGTCGTATCGACTGTCGCCGGAGAAGAAGATGCCCGGGGGAAGGGGCGGCGGCGAGCAGAGGGCCGGAGAGGCGCCAGCTGGGTGCGGCGTGGCGCGGGAAGAGCAGGGGAAGAAGTCTCTGCTGCTGGTATTGCGGCAGAGCGAAGAGGAGGAGGAGGAAGAACCGCCGGAGCTGGTGGGCGTCTGCCGGAGTGAGAAGAGAGGAGAGTTGGGGGTTTTCTCCATCAGATCCAAGCTGGGAAGAACGGTGGAGCGACGGGGGTATTTATAGGGACCGAATCAGGGAGGAAGGCGGAGGGAGACGACGTGTCTCCCTCGCCGGAGGACGTCGGAGATGGAAACCCATACCGTCCGTGCGTTCGAACGGCCGGTATGGTGGGTTACAGCGACCAGGGGGGTGTCCCTGCGACGGATGACGACGCGGGGCACCCCCGGTTTACTTGCCAGACTCTCCCCCTCACCCTGCGCGGCGCCATGCTCCGCGCAAGGTCGCCGGAGCATGGTGCTGGCAGGTTTTGCAGGGAGGACCTGAACGCAAAGAACGAAGGAGAGTTAGGGGCCAAAATGCGAGGGTTCAAAAGTTGAGGGCCAAAAAGTAAATATATGAGGATCAAAGTGTAAAGTTGGTCAAGAAGGTTTCTTCTTAGGCTCAAGTTTTTATACATGACTAATTAGGACCTAAGGAATCTGATGGTGAATTTTATTTCTAGATTAAACCTTGTTTGACTGGTAAATTTACGCAAAAACCCAAATTAAGTTATTAATTGGGTATGGTTCTCAATGTAGGTCAAGATGGGTTCCTAAGGTCAAATTGAAGGTTCTAAACCCTAGAGATTATTTTTCTATGAATTTTAAAGGGTTTATTCCATTTTTTTCTTTGCCTTGAACCTCGTGAATTGAAGTGGGTTTGTTTTAGGGTTACAGATTATCATTTAGTTCCTTGGAATTGCTGTAGCCCTTGCCAGATCATCTCATCCCACTTTTATTCTTATTAGGTTGCTTTGACCTATGTTTGGACCCTGAATTACCCTGTATGCAGATTATACTGGTAAAATTGCATTTTTACCCCTTATGACTTGTTTTCTCCTTAAACTCAGAATTCTCTGAGTTAAGCCTTTCCTTGAGTTATGTAGGAGCTTTTATCCTTTGTATTGGGTCAAAATGAGCTAGTTATGGCTCATGATGAGGTTCTTTGGATATAACCAGGTGGCAATTGACCCCAGAGACCAAGAGAAAACCACCTTTACCTGCCCCTTCAGCACCTTTGCATTTAGAAGGATGCCGTTCGAACTTTGTAACATGCCAGCAACTTTCCAGAGATGTATGCTGGTGATATTCCATGACATGGTGGGTGACTTTCTCGAGGATTTTATGGATGACTTTTCGGTCTTTGGACCTGTTGAATGTACGAGTTGCTACGCTAACGTGTTCAATTTTGAAAGCCTATCGTCGTAGTATGAAAGCGAAGAACTCGTGTTCAACAAATAAAATTTATACTAAAATGGAAATTCCGGGTCGAACATAGGGAGGCGGATGTTTGATTTAAAAACAACGCATTTGTTTTTATTTGTCACGAAATAATTCAATTGATTAAAGCTATCTAACTACTTACAATAAATAGAAAAGAGAGAGAGAGAATAAGAGAGAGAGAATATTACAAACAAAAACCAAAATGAGATGTAGAATAAACATAGAATTTCATCATTAGAACGATTGTTCATTACACTAGAAAGCGGGAAAATGATTACACTAGAAAGTAATAAATTTACTCTAGAAAGCATTAAAAGAATGGAGAGAGAAATATCCTCTTCGGCGTTCGCTTGAAGGACGAGTCGAACGAGACGGCGCCTGAACGAGGGAGGACGAAGCAGGACAAAAGAGGACAAAGCAGAAGAACAGGAACGGGGCAGCACGTCGTCGTCATCGTCATCGTGAGATCCACTTCCGAAGGGGGACGAAAAATTGACTTTATCTCTTGAGAAGCATCCCAGGTGTGGGACAAGCTTCTCTTGAGCTTTGGAGAGGGAGAGAAGAGAAGGAAGGGATGAGAATTTCATGTGGAAAGGGTCTCCTTTTATAGTTGCAAGGAGTGGGGGCAATTTGGTCATTACAACTTTAAAAACATTAATTTAGGACCTTTAGTGATGGATAAAATCGTCGCTAAAGGTCTGAATGTGGGCGTAGTGGGCGGTCCATGCGCGCCTGCTCGCTTGGCCGTGCACGCAACGCTCACGTTCAGCCATCCTCAACCGTCCGATCGCGAGATCGAATGGCTCAGATTGCGCTACGCCCGCCTCCTCAGTGTGCGCCCGATCGCGTGCGATGCCGCATTACCGAAGAGCGTGCAATAGCACGTCATCTTGATTGAGCTCGCGCGGCCATTGGATTGCGATCGTGCGGTCGATCAAAGGCGTGCCCCTGCTCCAAATTTCGTATGGCGAGGCTCGAACACGCGCTCTCGCTTTGCGTTAGAGTGCTCGACCAATGCACTAGGGGCGCGTTTGTGTCAAGCGCCTAACTTCAGTGCGGGCGCATCGCAGCTGTTGGATCTTGATCCAACGGTGGGGGAAGGGCGGATGCGGGGGCTTCAGCACTTGCATGCGGGTGATTGGGCGATCGAGATGGTGCCACGTGGCGCTATCTTGGCCGTCCATCTTCTGGATGATGTAGATGATGCCACGGGTGTCGGATTGACTCGATTTTCATGTCGTTAGGCTGCGCTCGTTGATCCAAATCCATCCGTGTGGTCGGATTTGTCGTTTAAAGTGTGGATTTACACCATCTTGGCCCTTGATCTTCTAGGGTTCCCCGATCACTATCTGATGTTACAGATGCCTGATTAGGGCGATCTTGGAGTTCTTGAACTCCAATCATCACCCTGATCACATCTGTACGGTTGGATCTTCGATCCGAGGCCCCAATAAAAAGTTTGCCCTGTCCAAGCACATAAAAGGAGATAATTAACCTCCATTTTATTCAAACTACTCTAAATGCAAGATGATGCATGTTAAGCAATATTTATAGCATGAAATGCAATCCTATGCTTAAGAACATGCATAAATAGACATCTTAAGTAGTGTAAACGTGTTTACATCATACCCCATGCTTATCTTTTGCTGGTCCCTAGCAAAAACTATATGCTATTTATAAAAGAATCAGGTTGGATTATTTGGGCATGAGTTATTTTCAATCATTAAGAAAATGTCTACTTAGGATCTGAACTTTCATAAACACAACAGTGCCCGAGTATCTGCCAAAATGTAGACCGCCTCAAGGCCTCGTCTTATTCAAATAAAATTTTCTTTTTCTCTTTTTCTTCTTTTCTAATTTTTTTTTTGGATTTTCAAGTTTTAGGGTTTAAGAGTGGCTTTCTACAGCCATTCAACTCACCCACGATTTGATGAGAACCCTAAGTTCTAAGCATCCTATTGTGAATGTGATAGACTCGTTGACTGGTAGTTAAAACGGACTTTGGATTTCTACTCCTCTAGGTGACCTAAAAAAAAAAAATTCTGCCTAAAGGTGTATCTTTATAACCAGTAGCTTTCTCCCTACTTTTATTTTTTTACGGGGTCAACACAAGGGTGAATCCAGTGTATATCTCCTCGGTTTATTCTACTTCTCTACTTCTTCCTAAGTGTTTTGGGAATTTTCAATGCATCTATTGAGCTGGGTTCTGGACAACCAGTCGATGAGCTGTTACCATAGACAACTTGCCAGCCATACTCGTACAACGAAGTGTGATTTATTTCTTTTTTTCTTTTCTTTTCTCCTTTTCTTTTGATTTTTTTTTAAGTAGGTGGCTTCCCTGGTCTAAGATTTACGTAAAGGCAGCAGAAAGAGAAAGAACCAGTGACTGGGCTCTGGACAACCTACCTATGGGCTGTTACCCACGATAACTTGCCAGCCATATCACCCTAGAAGGTTCATTATCTACCCAATTTCCATTAAAATCGCCGAACAACGAGTCAGTGCAAAGAAAGTGTGTAGATGTTAGAAACTCAAAGTTCCCTCAAATCAGAGGGCGGGTTGATAAGTCGTGTACTTATCACCCAAACTTATTTATTCCAATTACGATAGAATTAAAATGGCAAGGACTCGAAAGACAAATCCACATTTTAGTGGATACACAGGCTGATTAAGTCCAAAGACCTAAAGGGTCTTTGTGTTCAAATCATAATGTAGTATTTCCTAAGATAGAAAATTTTCTTAAACCCAAGTTCTCCTTCCTAATTTCAAAATTTTTTTAAATAAAATAAAATAAATTTATAGAGCTGAAAAATAAATTCAGAGATAAATATCCACCCTCCCATTCCTATCTAATGCAATGTCCTCATTGTATTAAAAAGACATAAAACAGAGTGGAATAGCATAGAAAGCACCTAAATTGCGTGAATGTCAGGTCCGCTCCGAGATGAAAACTAAAAAGAACTGTATATGTGCTGAATTTAGTGCCTTCAGCTAGGCACACTATACAAAGAAGAGAAATAAAGAATTCACAGGTGCAGGTTAGAATCAGAATAAACATAAGAAACTTCTGACCTGTCAGTAAATGTCCACAGATGTGGACCAGATTGTGATGTAGGTTCATACCCCATAATCGAGAATATCTCAGGTTCTGGATAAAAATTACCCAAAACCTAAAATCAGTATGCAAGCGGGGTCGAGCTTGCGATTTATGAGGATGCAACCCAAGACCAAAAAGTCAGGTTACAGAGAATTCAAGCTCAAAAGGATAATCATTGAATGTGTGCTTGGGTTTGACATCCTCAAAACAAATGTCGTAAGGGTCCTGGTTTAAAGGTTTCAGCTTAATAGGCACCCTTTGACTCAGTCTTGTACTTCCTCCAGAACTTACTTCCCAAATCAAAATTTCCCGGCTCCTATCATCCTCATTCAGCATGTCAAATTCTAGGACCTCTTGTATATTAATGACCCCATCTGAAATCTCCAAGTCTAAATGATGTGGCTGAATCAAAATTGACTTGGGTCTAATTATCTCAGAAATAGAATCATTGATAAGCTCAACGGGGTGTAACTGACAATCAGGGCATTGAATTGAATCCTCCAGAAAATGCAATTCTGGATCTGTAATGTGTGCCCTAATAGGATCAGTTTCCTCAATTCTTGGGCTACCAAATGATCTTTCAGATTCCTCAAGCCCATCGTCTCACAAAAATCGTGTTTTGTAAACTCGCGTGAGACTTCACAACTTGAATTTTCACCATCAGAATCAAGGAAATCAAGATCTGTATTAATGTATGTCCCAAAATCATCTGTCACTTTCTGTTCCAAGGAGACATATGTTTCCTCGTACCCCGAATCAGGTATCTCAAGTGAAGAAATCAAATCATCCTTAATTGATTGCTCTAATTCAATCTAGTCAACCTCGTAACACGTGTCCCCCCAACAGGTGCCTAAAAAGGTTCTGACATTGGCTTTCTTGAAGAGGGTTCATCCTGGGAATCATCCCATGATTGAATCAAAGTGACCACAAATCTCATCCTCAATTTTGCTAATTTCCCAAGTAGAAACTCACCTGGGTTCTTATCCTTAACATCCTGGAGCCAATCCAACAAAGACTTGTTCAAATTATCAATCATTTCAATCAGGGGATCCAATCTCTCAATGCAAGGTATCGACTGAACTTCTAAAGATTATATAATATTCCTCTAGTTAGCCAGAATCTTTTCTTGAACCTGGTTACCCTGAACCAAATGAGTTGGTTCAGGGTTGGGTGGGTTTAGGGTCAAAGCAGGGGAATTAACGAATTGAAATTCGTTATACCCTTCCTGATAATAGGTCATTTCAGATTGTTTAAAAGGTGGTGATGACCTAAAGGCAGTGTAATCAGAGGATGGGTAAAGATCGGTGTATCCTTCTTGATTGTAGATCGTATTAGGTTGTTCATGAAAGGTTGACGATCTATAATCAATGTGGCTCTAAGAAGGATAGAAATCACAATCAAAGTGTTCAGGGTTAGACCCTAAACACAGAGGTCCAGAACTGTATCCCCAATCCGAGTTATCCCAACTAAATGGTTGATTACAGTACGAGTCGGGATAATCGTCATGTTGAGGATAATTCAAAATAGGAGGAAAAGAGCGGGAATGCGTGCAATATGTGGAAGGATTCATGAGAGACGGGAGGAAGAAAGGTGCCCTACAATACAAACAATCAAACCTGTCCTTAAGTGGGTTAGCTTACAGACCTAGAGACTCCCAAAACCCGTCTTGAGATAGAGAAATGATTTGATCTAATTCTATCTATTCAATCCAACCAGTTAGAAGGAGGGACTGGGGAGAAGGTTCTTCCTTCGGCTTGCACCTCCGGTTCCTAATGTACCCCCCAGCCGCGATCGTTTGATTCTACTTCCCCAGCTAGACATCAGATTGAACAGTAGAAACAGACTAATCGAAAATAATCTCGTTGTGGGCTCTGAAGAGAGAGTTGAATCCTTAAGGCCAACGTCTACTCTGTTTTATTTAGGGCTAGGTTTGAATATCCTTTGGAATGTGATGGGCCCTTTAAATGGGTTGTGCCCTTAATGATTGATTGATTTGTGTATGCGTGCACAACCAGTGGTTTTCAAGCAAGATTAGTTTTTTTTTTTGATGCGGTGAATTTTAGGGTTCAAATCTTGTTAGTAGATTTTAGGATTCAAGTTTAGGTGTTTTCAAATAAGTTTTGTTGGCACACCAGGTTTTGAAAGCACAGGTGAAGATGTTTTCCTTTAAAACTTAAAAGAATGTGGAGTGCCTGGTAAATCCCTAAGAGTTGAACCTAAGTGGCAGCTACTTGATGAGTTGATTTTAATTGAAGTGGTGCAACCCAATCAACTCAAACAATTGGCCTATTGCATCTCTTAATTAGGCACACAAATGATCACCTAATCTGATTTCTACTCAATTATGTGTTTGAATGTGTGTACCAACTCCAAAGATCGATTTACCGGTTGAGTTTGAAAATCAGATGAGGTTGTGTACCTCTATGAGATTTTTTTTATTTATTTTTTAATGTGGGGGTTGGGGCGGGTGTGGGTGTCAAACAACAAACAATCTAACCTTAGAGTTTATAAGAACACCTAGGTTGATTGATGTTTGTATTATTATGTGGTGAAATGAAATCTAATGGGTGGGAGGTGGGGGTAACTTACAAAACCTTCCACAGCACTTTTCTCCAATCTTCCGCTTTTGCTCATCTCAAAAGAGTACCTGCAATCACAATAAGAAAGGAGAGAAGTGAGGTAAATGATTTGTACGTTAGAAAACGCGAAGAAAAAATCAAAGAGCGTCGCCTCCCCGGCAATGGTGCCAAAATGTTGAATGTACGAGTTGCTACGCTAACGTGTTCGATTTTGAAAACCTGGCGTCGTAGTATGAAAGTGAAGAACTCGTGTTCAACAAATAAAATTTATACCGAAATGGAAATTCCGGGTCGAACACAGGGAGGCGGACATTTGATTTAAAAACAACGCGTTTGTTTTTACTTGTCACGAAATAATTTGATTTATTAAAACTATCTAACTAACAATAAATAGAAAAGAGAGAGAAAGAATATTACAAACAAAAATCAAAATGAGATGTAGAATAAACATAGAATTTCATCATTAGAACGATTGTTCATTACACTAGAAAGCGGGAAAATGATTACACTAGAAAGCAGTAAATCTACTCTAGAAAGCATTAAAAGAATGGAGAGAGAAATATCCTCCTTGACGGTCGCTTGGAGGACGAGTCGGACGGGACGACGCCTGGATGAAGGAGGACGAAGCAGGACAAAAGAGGACGAAGCAGAAGAACAGGAAAAGGGCAGCATGTCGTCGTCGTCGTGGGATCCACTTCTGAAGGGGGACGAAAAATTGACTTTATCTCACGAGAAGCATCCCCAGTGTGGGACAAGCTTCTCTTGAGCTTTGGAGAGGGAGAGAAGAGAAGGAAGGGATGAGAATTTCGTGTGGAGGGGGTCTTTTTTTATGGTTGCAAGGAGTGGGGGCAATTTGGTCATTACAACTTTAAAAACATTAATTCAAGACCTTTAGTGACGGATAAAACCGTCACTAAAGGTCTGAACATGGGCGTAGTGGGCAGTGCACGAGTGCTCGCTCGCTTGCCCGCGCGCGCAATGCTTGCATGCGTTCAGCCATCCTCAGCCGTCTGATTGCGAGATCGGATGGCTCAGATCGTGCTACGCCCGCCTCCTCAGCGTGCGCCCGATCGCATGCGATGCCGCGTTACCGCCGCTCGTGCAATAGAATGTCATCTTGATTGAGCGCGTGCGACCATTGGATCGCGATCGTGCGGTCGATCGAAGGTGTGCCCCCGCTCCAAATTCCGCGTGGCAAGGCTCGAACGCGCGCTCTCGCTTCGCGTTAGAGTGCTCGACCAACGCGCTGGGGGCGCGTTTGTGTTAAGCGCCTGACTTCAGCGCGAGCGCGTCGCAGCCGTTAAATCTTGATCCAACGGCGGGGGAAGGGCGGATGCAAGGGCTTCAGCAGTTGCATGCAGGCGATTGGGCGACCGAGATGGTGCCATCTTGGCCGTCCATCTTCTAGATGATGTAGATGGTGCCACGGGTGTCGGATTGACTCGATTTTTATGTCGTTAGGCTACGATCGTCAATCTGAATCCATCCGTGTGGTCGGATTTGTCATTTGAAGTTCAAATTTACACCATCTTGGCCCTTGATCTTCTAGGGTTCCCCGGTCACTATCTGATGCTACAGATGCCTGATTAAGGCGATCTTGGAGTCGTTGAACTCCAATCGTCGCCCTAATCACATCTTATGGTTGGATCTTCGATCCGAGGCCCTGATAAAAAGTTTGCTGTGTCCAAGCACATAAAAGGAGATAATTAACCTCCATTTTATTCAAACTACTCTAAATGTAAGATGATGCATGTTAAGCAATATTTACAGCATGCAATGCAATCCTATGCTTAAGAACATGCATAAATAGACATCTTAAGTAGTGTAAACGTGTTTACATCAGGACCCTCTTTTGATAACTGTCTTGCCAACCTGACCCGTATCCTTAGGAGATGTATTGATGTGAACCTCGTGCTTTCCTAGGAAAAAAGTCATTTTATGGTACACGAGGGAATTGTTCTCGGGCATATCATCTTTGATAAGGGTATCGAGGTTGATAGAGCTAAGCTTGATGTAATTGCTGATTTACCTGTGCCTAGCTCTGTTAAGCAAATCCGCTCATTCTTGGGACACGTTGGTTTCTATAGGAGATTCATCAAAGACTTCTCCAAGATTTCTAGACCTTTAACTCATCTCCTATCGACCGACGTACCCTTTTATATGGGCCTCGACTGCATACGAGCATTCGCGCAGCTAGTGAGGCTATCACCAAGGCCCTGTTCTCCAGCCACCTGATTGGTCCCGACTTTGAACTCATGTGTGACGCTTCTGACCTTGCAGTCGGAGCCATCTTGGGACAAAGATGTGATAGACACCCCTTCGTGGTGTACTACGCCAGTAAAACGTTGGATGAGACCCAGCGTAATTATACTAACACTGAGAAAGAACTACTGGCGGTCGTCTTTAGGCTGGAGAAATTCTGCTCTTACCTTCTGGGCTTGCATGTTATTGTTTTCACTGACCACGCGGCCATTTTTCATCTCGTGCACAAGAAGGATGCCAGGCCTAGACTGATTCACTGGATCCTTCTGCTCCAAGAATTTGACATTGAGATCCGCGATAAGGCTGGAGCCCAGAATGTTGTTGCTGATCATCTCTCTAGACTAGACCCTGACCACATTGGACTTACCCTGCCGATTAACGTGGTTTTTCCCGATGAGCACCTATTGACAATTAATGTGGCAAGTGGACCTTGGTATGCCGACATTGCCAATTACCTTACTTTTGGTTCCCTTCCACGTGGCTGGCCTAAAAACCAACGCGAGCGTCTTATTGCAGAAGCAAAGTATTATTTCTGGGATAATCCACTACTTTTTTGAATAGGTGCTGATCAGATCATTTGTCGCTATATTCCTGACAGCGAATTCCCCAGTGTGCTATCCTTCTGCCACGATCAGGCCTGCGGAGGCCATTTCTCTGGGAGGAAAACTGCAGCCAAGGTGTTGCAGTGTGGTTTCTTTTGGCCCTCCCTTCACCAAGATGCACACAATTATGCCAAACATTGCACTAGGTGCCAGTCGTTAGGGTCAATGTCACATCGTGACATGATGCACTTGCAACCCATCCTAGCTGCTGAAATCTTTGACATTTGGGGAATTGATTTCATGGGTCCCTTTCCTCCTTCTAATTGCTTCGAATACATCCTCGTTGCTGTTGATTATATTTAGAAATGGATCGAGGCTATTCCCACGTGCCATGCTGACCATGTCATATCCACTTGATTTGTCAAAGACCACATTTTTGCACGCTTTGGGATCCCTCGAGCCATTATCTCGGATGGAGGAAGTCATTTTACCCATGCTTCTTTTTGGGCACTTATGAGGAAATATGGAGTCCACCATTATATCGCATCTCCGTATCATCCTCAGACGAACGGCCAGGCTGAGGTGTCGAACCAGCAAATCAAGCAAATTCTCCAGAAAATGGTTTGACCTGACCGTAAGGATTGGTCCGACAAGCTGATTGACGCACTTTGGGCGTATCGGATCGCCTTCAAGGCTCCCCTTGGTATGTCTCCTTATAGAATCGTTTACGAGAAGCCTTGTCATTTACCCGTGGAGCTGGAGCACCGTGCTTATTGGGCGGTTCGCCAATGTAACCTCGACCCAGACCTGTGTGGTCGAGAAAGGAAACTCCAACTCCAAGAGCTGGAAGAGCTCCGTCGTGAAGCCTATGATTCTACCTTAACCTTCAAGCAACGCACTAAGGCTTTTCACAATAGCCGAATTCGGCGGAAGGAATTTGAGCCATCTCAACAAGTTTGGCTTTACAATGCCTGGCTCAAATTCTTTCCAGGGAAATTGAAGTCCAAATGGACTGGTCCCTTCTTGGTCTAGAGACCATTTCCCAACGGGACCATTGAAATTGAAGATCCCAAATCTGGGTATAAATTTACGGTCAATGGGAAGCGTTTAAAACCTTATCTTACTCATGAACCTGCCCCCGTTGGAGAAACAGTTGCCCTGCTGGAGGGTAACTAATGTCGTGCCTCATTCTGAGTCCAGCTGGGGACGTTAAATTCAACGCTCGTTTGGAGGCACCCCAGCAGCACTCCTCCACTGTCACATACACTTCACTTCACACCTTTTCACTTCACCACCCACCCTACCACCCTGTTGTATACCCTGCACCTTAGCTCTCGTTCCCCGATCTTTGGACCTTCCTCTACCCTACCTTGCATGCATATGAGGACATAGCATCGTTTGGCATGGGGGGGTGGATAGGCATCTATAGGATCTGGGTATTATATGGTATCATGCAGCTTCCATCCATCTATAAATATGTAGATAGCATAAAAAAAAAGGTGTTTAGTATTGATTTGAAGGCTGAAACAAAAATACAATAAGTGTTTATGGATATTCAACCACTATTTTGAAGACTTTCCAAGCCACAGAAGCTTGATTCGCTCAGGCTCGGCTTAATTCACTTGAGCATTGACAAAATAGATCGAAATTTCTCCTAACTAAGGACATATTCTTGTACCTGAGACATCAGTACAGGATCCGTTGGTTTGCTTCTACTCGAGAGCCTAAGTAATCTTGGTTCACACTACACATATCAAGAAAGACCAGGTGAACATAAGATCCAACCCTAGTGTTCATTACGCAAGGTGGAGTCCTTACCTGTGTGTCCAGGTAGACTTTTTATCCCAAGCTTTAGTCTTGTATCTAGGAGAAACTCTTTCCACCAAAAAGGAATTCTCCCACCAAAAAAAAGTGTGCTCCTCCAAATAAAGTTGTAAGAGAAATACTGACACTAGTTTCAAAAAAAAAGAAAAGAAATCTGTGCAAATAAGTCAATATATCTCACAAATGTCTGTAAATTCTTCTCCCTCAAAGTGTTTCAGGGAAAAGTTACAAATACCCTGTTTCTACCATATATTCTTTGAGCCACAAATGTAATAAAATGGGAGTTGAGTTTTCCGTCATCTTTTTAAGGGTCAATCCGAAAACATAAGTTGAAACTAAGACCAACCTGCACTTAAAGATTCGTGAAACCCTGGGCTTGAGTCTTAATGTTCATCTGGTCAGTCTTGATCCTGCACTATGCACAAGCCACAATCTCTTGAGCTCTCGAGTATGGCAAAACCCTCCTGAGTCCTGGAAATCGTACTTAAGGTTTAAATATCAAGAGTCTAGGTTAGTCGAGAGATGGTCTATGTCACATAAGACTTAAAGTACTAGTAGTCTTCTCTGCAATTTGTTCTCACAATATCCAACAAATAAACACACCCATGTCGCCTCAGAAGAAAATCTTTAGCTTAAGATCATTTCTAAATACAATACAAAATGTTTTGCTAAGGACTAGCAAAAGATAGGCATGGGGGTATGATTGCACAGCAAAAATACACCAATAAATATGCCATCTTGTGTTATTTCCTAGAACTGCCATTGCATATTAGGTAGCTACAGTTGCATTTGTAAAAAAGACACTTGCATGCATTTATTTGAGAGGGGAGGATAATGCAAATAATTGGTCATGTAATTAATGTCTTCATCAAGGGTTGCATCGCAATTTCACCTTCTTCATTTTTTTATTTTGACTTAGAAATCATCTCCCTCGCAAGACTCAGGGCATGGGGCTTGCATCTCTTCGCACCATTCCTCTGCCAAAAGCATGGCTGGACTTCCTCTACCAGCAGCATGGCGGGGGGTTGCGTCTTCTTCTTTAAAAAGCCTTGCCATCTTCCTTGCGAGGGAGAGCCTGGAAGACACACCACCGCAGACAGCTTCCTCCAGGCCATCGTTCTCCCCTCTCCCCTCCATATGCAGTACCTCTTCCTACTAAAGAGATACACTACGGGCAGGAGCAGACTCATAGTGGTCCCACGACCACCACTGTGAGTCCCACCACCACCCAGCTCCTTCGTGAGTGATTAGCCCATAGTTGTAGGCTATTTAAGTATTTAAGTGCCTACACATTAGGTTAATTCTAACATTTATTTAGTATAAATTAGGATGTAAATAGATTAATTCATAGTTTTAATCTAATTACATAATCCATACATTGCATTCATATCTTAAGTGCATTTAGAATTAGCTTAAAATAGCATTCATCTAATTAGATAACCAATTAGGTATATTGTTTTTATTAACATAGAAGTTGAGGGTCTATACATAAATAACCCTAATATTTTAATAATATTTTCTTTATTCGTCTTCTTTCAGAACGGCTGGCTGCCGCTCCAACGCCCGGGTGATGCAGTGAAGGAGCCATTCAAGGGGGAGCGGATATGGTGGATCTGGTCGGCCGCTGATTTCAAATTTGTTCAAGACACTACAAAAGGAGCAGGGAGGCAGCCGAGCTCAGGAGGCCTCCGCCACCGACCGACCACTGTGCAGAGAGAACCTCTCTCTTCCACTCCACACTGCCGGCCTCTACCGTGGCGGCGAGTCTCCACCACCGTGGGCGTGTGGTGTGACAGGCCACACCGCCATCCGGAGCTCGCCCGCATTACCGTGAGCACCTTAGCGTGCAACTCCCTCGCCGTCATCGCCGACCGCCGTCACCAACCTACTGATTCAGCCACCCTCTCAGTAACTTAAGACGTCTGGGGAATTTCCCAGACGTCTGAAGTTACCCGCTCACTTCACCGCACATGCCTGAAGTCGCCTGCAGACCCCTTCCCGCACCTGCAGAACCTTCAGCGCACCCACGCCCGTCAACCTTCAGCTCAAACGCGCCTCAACTCTCCAACAGCCACGCCTCCGCTCAACAGCCTGCAGACCCTCCGCGCACCCACGCACAACCGCCACCAGACCGCCTGCGCCCTCCACCGCTCACCGGCTGCAGACCTGCGCACGCCTGCAGATCAGCCCGCGCTCTCCTCCAACGCCTGCAGACCAGCCTGCAGCATCCTCCAACAGCCGCCTGCAGCTTCCACCGCACACGCCAACCGCCTGCAGCTTCCACCGTGCCAGCGCCCTCCGCTGACCCTCCGCCCACACCAGCTTCCACCGCACACGCCAACCGCCTGCAGACCACCGCGCAAGCGCCCTCCTGCCGACCACCGCCCACGCACAACCGCGCGCCCTCCTGCAGACCCTCCGCGCACCCACGCACAACCGCCTGCAGACCGCCCAACCGGCCACCCCCGCAGCAGCAGCAGGCGGCGGACTTCACGCCAACAGGCTGCGCAAGCTGCCGGCTGCAGCACCTCCGTCGGAGCTCATCCGGCCACCTCCGACAGCCGCGCGACTTGCCGCCACCACCGATTCGAAGCCCTTGATCCAAGCGACCTCCTCCGAGCTTCCCGTGCCCGACCATCAGCTCCTCGTCGCGCAAGACAACAGGGAAAAATTCCCCTGTTTTGCTACAGTAAAACGTTAATTAAAATTTACATTTTCTGCCATTGCCACATTTTAATCATATTCTATTCACTCTGCATTGCGGAAAATATCCTGTAGTTTCTCATAATTGCCATTTCAGCATTGTTTCTTGCTTAAACCTTAATCTAAAGGCAATCTTGGCTTGGTTCTTGTCCAAATTGACTCCGAACAAACATTTTTAAGTGGCGCGAATTTTAATACGTTATTGCCTCCTTGTGGATACGACCCGCTCCTCTGCGAGTGGTTATTTCTTATTAAAAATTGATTAGTCGATTTTTCCACCACATTAAACTACAAACGACTTAAAAGCGAAAGATTGACCGGTCAAGGTCAAATGGCGCCGTTGCCAGGGAGGCAACAGACGTAATAATTTCGCCTAATTTTATTTTCATTATTTTTCAATTGCACAGAGATTTGACCATCTATTATTTTCTTTTCTATGCGATAAATTTTGTGCAAGAATCAGCCACTGTGAGAGGCGACCCTTGACGTCGCCAGACGAGAAGTGGACAAGCAATTTTGAAAGGAGGAGAAGGACGAGGACACGACGGACACCATTGTATTTAATCGCTAATTTAATTAGAATAGAATTAAGACTAAAGACTTAATTTTTCATTACAGTTAGTTTGAAACCCTTGTTCTGGGGTAAATTTTGAGGGGTTTGTTCCCCGATTTTGTTTTGGACCCGTGTTGGGTAATTTTTGGGAGCCTGTTCCCTTTTCTTTAGATTTAGGTTTATTTTTTTTTATTATTTCTTTTATTTGCTTGTGCATAAGTAGTTCTAAAAAAAATAGAAAAAGAAAAAAAAATGAGCTGCCTGCTAGAAGCTGCCTGCCCTAGGACGAACCATTTAGGTCTGTATGAGCAGCCTCTAGATTTGCTTTTCTGCATTGCGTGCATTTTTGCATCGAAGATCGCTGGAGGCAAGGTACGCATTCTCTTACTTTGCATCCTATTTTTGATCACGCATTGCATTTGGGATTTAATGCGAAGACCACCTAATCTGTACTGAATAAATCTAACAAGTGGTCACATTTTTTTTAGAAAAAGGACTAATTAAAGGAAGGACATTTTAAAAACCAAGGATTTCATTTTCAAACTTGGCGTGCGATTCAAAGTTCAAAATCTTTTACGGTGTATGCACACTTATTTCACTTGCACCACGGCACGCTTCTAGACACTCCTTAGGTTTGGAAATACTAGGACAAGAGCCCTCCTTTCGTTGGATTTTGAAGTGTTCGGAACTTGCGATCAAAGGTTTTGTAAATCCAAAGAGGGGGATACCCTGTCACGGATTTTTGGGGGTAGTTGAGGAGCACCGCGAAAGCACAGCTTCAAAGGAAGGCTTAGGCCTACTTGCATCCCTCGATCTTCCGTCTTTGGATTTACTTGACCATTTGAGATTTAGGGAAGAACACGTAAGCTCCAACTAGGTCTTTTTAGGCGAGCCGTAGGTCGACAATAGGCGCGTAAATTGATTGAACAAATTGTATTGTCACCTGCAATCTGACTTAAAATCAAAAGCCTAAATTGGGAAAGACCTAAAAGGTCCTTTTTGAATTGTGTCTTGCTTGGGGAATTCTGATTGAAGTGTGAGTTAGAATGGACCACATTGATTTTCATCCTTTCACATCTTGCCCACACCCTCACCCCCACTCTGCATCCTTCGATCCCAGACGCCGAGATGGTCCATTCCTTGATGGACATAATGACAATCATTGGGATCCGTTTTACTCCTATTATAGGAGTATTGGCCTAGTTAAGCCCCAAATTAGTGAGCAGAACTCAGGAGCGAGATTTGCTTTGCCCAATATCCCACATACCAAAGAAATACCCAACCCACCCTCCCTGAAAACTTATAATGGTTGGACAAACACTCCTGGGTACTATAAGCCTGAGCCTGACTTCTCTTATGATAGAAATGACCTCTCCTCTTTGAAGATGGAAATACAGAAAATGCAAAATGAAATGAGTGAATTGTTAGGAGAATCTTTGAGAGCAGGCCAACAAGAAAGAGATGAAATTAGCCACCCAATCTGCCCCATTGACGATGACATACACCCCTCTACAATAGATGCATCTCCCGTGGGAAAGCTACACTTTAAGTTGAAGGGAAATTCTGGGGAGAATAGCTACTTTTCGAGGATCGATTTTGAAACCTCCCCATTAGATGACACTTCCTTGAGAGATCTACACTTTAGGTGGGAGGAAAAAACACATGAAAGTAGCTATGCATTGGATGAAGAATGGTGGCAACCCGAGGAAGATGATGATAAGGTTGAGTATCCACCTGAATTATATTGGAGTCAAAAGAAGGGAATGATGGTGCCATTGGAAGACCTCGACCCAGATGATAGTATTTTCGTGACATTTGATGAAGTGGGTCAAAGTCAAGTTGTTAATCCTACCCTCCCTTCTGATCACGATATGGAACTCAAACCCACCCTTAGGGAACCTAACCCTAAAGAAATTGACCTATCTGAGGAGTCTGATGTAACCAATGTAAATAATTTACCTCAGATAGAGCACCCTAGGGGATCTGCTGAGATATTAAATGATTCTAGACCTCGGGTACATGATGAATTGTGTGATGAGGAGGAAGACGAATTATATGAGGAACCTACATTCAAGATTTGGAGTGACACTAAGGGTGATTATGTCTTATTTGAAGAGTTAGCCCCTGAGGATGTCACAAATTTGACCAAATTAGGTTTCCTTGGCACACCCATTGATGATATTTCTCCTCATGATAAAATGATGGAAAATTTGGAAGCAATTTCTAAGATTTATGTGGATTCACATATAGACTCCGGGGAAGATTTGAGTAAAGAACAAAAACCCAGGGATGACATTGATAGGATAATCCCTAGATCTGTTGCTTCCAACCTGCCTTCATTCACTTCGAAGTCACCCTCTGATTCGCTTATATCTGAAAGCGAAATTGTGACTCCTGATGAAGAGCAGGAAGATCCACGTGATGGTGCAAGGAATGCTAGGGATGAAATTGAGGATTTAGAAAGAGTGTTTGGGATGGACACCAAGCTGATTAAACCCAACCTAGATCTTATGGCCATCCCACAACCTCGTAACTTGGACACCCTAGACGATCCTTGCCTTAGAGAATTGCTCATTTTTGTTCTGACTAGGGGGCTTAACAGACCAATATTTTCTGTAATGGAGTATCGGGTATGGATTGATGATTTCTTTAGTCAGTCCATTACCCTGGGGGTTTATCTCTATACCATTCCTTCCCCATTCTTTTTGGAGGATCCTTGTCATCCTACCCCTACCCCTTTGGAGGTTATTTTAACTGTTTATCCTTTAGAACCTCTTCTGGTGACCTGGGAAGATTTCATTCCCATTTTAGTTGGGCGAGCATTTGCTATCGGGATTCATCATCAGCTCGCCAACATCCTAGGTTACCTATTTTCTAGGCCAACTTTGCTTTGCTCATTTTTAGAGCCTATTTCTGCAATTCTTGAACCTTATTTGCAGGTTCTTCGACTATTCAGCCCAGCTTTGACCCAGGTAATATCCTTCTATGCAATGAGGACATTGCAGATTTTAGGCATGGGGGGGTGTACTTGGGGATATACATAGCATAATTGCATACATTTGTACATATAAAAAAAAAAAAGTTTTGAGCTTAACTGGCTAAGTCCTGCATTCTTAAGCAAATCAGAACTCTAGCGTAGACTAAATTAATTCTAGGGTCAAACTTTAGAAGCTAAATAAGCTTCTAGCTTTAGACCTTTAGGGTCCTTTGTGGACTTAAAAACTTAAGTAGGAGTTAAGTTGCGGACCATTCTTCAAGAGGTTGAGGAAGGGAAGCTAGGGTTTGAGTTAAAAGGTGGGGTAGTACCTGGAGTCTTATTCTACCTTTTGGTTTACGGGTCCTTGGAACCCAAGCATCCAAATTTTTCACACTTGGTCTGGTAATTAACTTAATTTCTGAAAAGAGATTTGGTTCTCTTAGTTTTGGCTTAAGAGAGGCTTGAAAACACATTTTGATTGGAAGAGTTCCCGCCGCAGGAGAGGTCGAGTATATACTCACCTTGAGGATGCGATGATAACATATTACCTCCTCGGCGCTTGTCTCTTAGGATATCCATCCTACTGGGGGCATGTAAGCGCATTGCGCGGTTCAGGTACCATGGGTGGCCCTATCTCGAAGTGCCGATTGCCATAGGCCTGAATTCGCTTAAGAAATCCATGGGCGATACTATCTCAAAGTGTCGATTGCCAGGAGTTCTTGGGGTCGTTATGGGCGGTGCTATCTCGAAGCATCGAAAGCCAGGCACCCTTCGAGGTATGGTAATGGGGACAATGAATCCGACACAGACCGTGTTGATAGCTGATCTGAGGTTAGACTTAGAAGAATAAAAAAAAAAAGTATATATATTAAAAAAAAAATTCCTTTAACTAAAATAACTCGGACCAATGCAAAAGCACGGATGCTTTAATCTCAGGGATCAATAAACTTTAGGGTAGAGTCAGAAATCAAGGAAACTTGTGCTTGCAACTCGTCTTTAGTCGACCTAGTTTGTAACTTAGCAACTACTTAGGAACCTTGGGTTTAGAACCTGAACTTAATATGCTTCTGAAGGAAGACTAAGAGAGTTGACTAGTCTACTTAGAGTGCTAGGTTTCGCTTAATTTTGCTAGGGACTAGCAAAAACTAGGCATGGGGGTATTCGATTAGCCCATAGTTGTGGGCTATTCAAGTATTTAAGTGCCTACACATTAGGTTAATTCTAACATTTATTTAGTATAAATTAGGATGTAAATAGATTAATTCATAGTTTTAATCTAATTACATAATCCATACATTGCATTCATATCTTAAGTGCATTTAGAATTAGCTTAAAATAGCATTCATCTAATTAGATAACCAATTAGGTATATTGTTTTTATTAACATAGAAGTTGAGGGTCTATACATAAATAACCCTAACATTTTAATAATATTTTCTTTATTCGTCTTCTTTCAGAACGGCTGGCTGCCGCTCCAACGCCCGGGTGATGCAGCGAAGGAGCCATTCAAGGGGGAGCGGATATGGTGGATCTGGTCGGCCGCTGATTTCAAATTTGTTCAAGACACTACAAAAGGAGCAGGGAGGCAGCCGAGCTCAGGAGGCCTCCGCCACCGACCCACCACTGTGTAGAGAGAACCTCTCTCTTCCACTCCACACTGCCGGCCTCTACCGTGGCGGCGAGTCTCCACCACCGTGGGCGTGTGGTGTGACAGGCCACACCGCCATCCGGAGCTCGCCCGCATTACCGTGAGCACCTTAGCGTGCAACTCCCTCGCCGTCATCGCCGACCACCGTCACCAACCTACTGATTCAGCCACCCTCTCAGTAACTTAAGACGTCTGGGGAATTTCCCAGACGTCTGAAGTTACTCGCTCACTTCACCGCACACGCCTGAAGTCGCCTGCAGACCCCTTCCCGCACCTGCAGAACCTTCAGCGCACCCACGTCCGTCAACCTTCAGCTCAAACGCGCCTCAACTCTCCAACAGCCACGCCTCCGCTCAACAGCCTGCAGACCCTCCACGCACCCACGCACAACCGCCACCAGACCGCCTGTGCACTCCACCGCTCACCGGCTGCAGACCTGCGCACGCCTGCAGATCAGCCCGCGCTCTCCTCCAACGCCTGCAGACCAGCCTGCAGCATCCTCCAACAGCCGCCTGCAGCTTCCACCGCACACGCCAACCGCCTGCAGCTTCCACCGCGCCAGCGCCCTCCGCAGACCCTCCGCCCACGCCAGCTTCCACCGCACACGCCAACCGCCTGCAGACCACCGCGCAAGCGCCCTCCTGCCGACCACCGCCCACGCACAACCGCGCGCCCTCCTGCAGACCCTCCGCGCACCCACGCACAACCGCCTGCAGACTGCCCAACCGGCCACCCCCGCAGTAGCAGCAGGCGGCGGACTTCACGCCAACAGGCTGCGCAAGCTGCCGGCTGCAGCACCTCCGCCGGAGCTCGTCCGGCCACCTCCGACCGCCGCGCGACTCGCCGCCACCACCGATTCGAAGCCCTTGATCCAAGCGACCTCCTCCGAGCTTCCCGCGCCAGACCATCGGCTCCTTGTCGTGCAAGACAATGGGGAAAAATTCCCCTGTTTTGCTACAGTAAAACGTTAATTAAAATTTACATTTTCTGCCATTGCCACATTTTAATCATATTCTATTCACTCTGCATTGCGGAAAATATCCTGTAGTTTCTCATAATTGCCATTTCAGCATTGTTTCTTGCTTAAACCTTAATCTAAAGGCAATCTTGGCTTGGTTCTTGTCCAAATTGACTCCGAACAAACATTTTTAAGTGGCACGAATTTTAATACGTTATTGCCTCCCTGTGGATACGACCCGCTCCTCTGCGAGTGGTTATTTCTTATTAAAAATTGATTAGTCGATTTTTCCACCACATTAAACTACAAACGACTTAAAAGCGAAAGATCGACCGGTCAGTGAGCAAGTGGGCGTGGTGGTTTCATTCTCTGTTTCCATCACTGAAGCTCTCGCCGCCATTCCCGAAGCTCCAAGCTCCGGAGCTTCAGCAGCAGCAGCGGTCGCCAGCAGCAGTGCAAGCACCGCGCACATGCCAGCGACGTTCACAGGCTCTCCCCATGTGCGCAGGCGCCTTCCAGTGCACCCACGCACGCAGAACTGGCCGCAACCGGTTGTCCATCCGGCGTGTCATTGTGCTACTGTTCACACCTCTCAGTGCGACACTGTAGCTACAGTGCGGTGACCGGGTTGTTTCTCACTTATCCAGTCACCGTGCACTCTCTCTCCTCCTCGCGACTGCCTTCAGCCAGTCAGTGCTAACGCCTGCGTCCATGCCTGTGCCCATCTACGCTCGCGCCCGCGTCTTCACCCGCAACGCAGTGTGCTGCGTTGCCCTTTCTCCCACACGCCCGCATTCGCCTGCGCATGACAACAGTGCACACACTTGCACCCGCGTCTGTGCCTTAGCCATCAGACGACGGACACAGCCTCCGGACGACTTAACTCGCCCGCTCTCTCTCACACTCCTCCAGCGTGCATCCCTCACTCATACACACACCACACTCGTACACAGACACACTTGTACACTCACACAATCACTTGTACACACCTATACATACTTATACATATATACATATATATATTTATACATATATATATACATATTAATACATACATACATATATATATACATATACATATATACATACATATATATATATCTATAGATATAAATACATATATATATATACATATACATAGATACTTATACAAATATATCTATATACATATATTACTATATATATATATATCTATATAGTTAAATATATATACATATATATCTAGTTATAAATATATATATACCAATATATATATATTTACATATCTACATATATATACATAACTACATATACACACTCCATCGCGCATTATATCGCGGGAATATCTGCACCAGTTGCTGATATTCCCCAATACTCGCGTAAAGAAAGCACTTCCGCACACACCCCCACACATCCATCCTACACGCTACATGGCACTTCATCTTGTTGGTTGCATCTTTCTAGAAGTGGACAAACTCGACACCGTGCTACATGCCATTTCCACCTCCACCCCCACCCCTATATATATAATATATATATGGACTATATTTATTTCTCTACAAGCAACCTCTCTTGTTTTTATTTCTCTTTTGTTTCCTGCTATTAAAAAGATAAAAAAAAAATAGTAAAAGAGAAAAGATAATCCTTGTCTTGTAGGTACTCGATCTTGCGAATAGCAGGACCAGTTTTTTTGGAAACCCTAAGTTGGCTCAAAGCCAAGAACAATTTGGCTCGAAGCCAAGGACCTGATTTTGAGGGTGTACCTCAAGGACAAAATTATCAAAAAAAAAGAAATCTTAAATAGAAAAAAATAAAAAACATAATAAACGCACGGAAGAGATACATTTTTGGTAAGGCGTAGAAACTTCTTCACCTTTAATCCCTGCCTCCTTGAGATCGACCTTAGGCCTAAAAGTGACCAAGATAAAATTAAGTAGGCCAGGTAAAAAAATTTTGTGAAAGATGGTTAGACTTGATTTAGGTTAACCACTATATTCACTTTAACGATAATTTCACCATATTAGCACAACCTATCCGAGTCCTAACACTTACCACCTCAGAACACAGGGTGAGGTCCCTCTCACACGCTTCACCCGGCCTTGTCCACGACCACCCCCCGTGGACCTAGCCTGACTCATATACCCAACCTGCACTCTTCGCCCACCACCGCATGTCGGTGGGCCTGGTCCCAGGCGCGTACACCCAACCAGTATACCCGCGAAAGCTCTGGGAGAGTGAACCTGAGAGAGAAATAGAGAGAGAGAGAGATGTGGGGAGGCTAGGGGTTAGGTTTTGCCTAACCTTACACTGTGCAGGGAAGCAGGAGAAGAAGAAAAGAGAAGGAGCGGCTGAGGACTTAGCCGCACAGAGGAGCAGAAGGAGAAGAAGGAGGAGATAGTGCAACAGCAGAGAAGAAGAGAAGGAATGAAGAGGAAGCGACGAAGGACACTTAGCCGCATCAAAGAGCAGGAGCTGAGGAAGAAAGAAAGGAAGAAAAAGAAGATAGGAGTAGAAGCTGAAGAGGAGAAGTCAACTGAAGAAGGAGAAGGCACAGTGCAAGAAGAAGAAGAAGACCAGAAGGCCGAGCAAAGAAAAGAAGAGAAGAAAAAGCCAAGGAGAAGAAGCAACTGCAGCTAAAGAGAAAGAAAAAAAGGAGACGAGAACTGTAGCAACCGCTACTTAAGGCATCTGATTCATGGAATCAGACGTCTGAAGAAAGAAAGAAGAAAGAGAGAAGAAAAGAAGAGAAGAGAAATTCTATTCCCTTTCTCTAATTTCTTTTCGTAAAATAGTATATTGTTGCGAATTGTGATTTTCTTTGCTTCTAAAATCAAGTGTTGCTCCCTGAGTTAGACCTTGGAACATTCTAAATTTCTAGTAATAAATAAATTAAATTGATCATTATTTTTCACAACATACTACAACGTACCTTTTTGAAAATCACGAACAAATGACCAATTAACAAGTTCTTTCCTAGGAAAAGAGCCACTTTATGGTGCCTGAGGGGATCGTCCTGGGACACTTAATTTCTGAACTAGGCATCCAAGTGGATCAAGCCAAGGTTAATCTGATTTCTAAGCTTCCTATGCCGAGCTCGATCAGGGACATCCGATCTTTTATGGGGCACATTGGTTTTTACTATCGTTTCATCCCTGAGTTCTCAAAAATCGTGCGCCCCCTGACCACTCTTCTCTCTAAGGATGTACCCTTTGAGATTTCCAAGGAATGCACTCAAGCTTTTGAGATCCTTCGTAACCGAGTCACCCAAGCTCAGATCCTACAATCCCCTGATTGGTCTCAACCCTTTGAGATCATGTGCGATGCATCTGACTTCGCTGTAGGAGCGGTTCTAGGGCAAAAGATTGACGGGAAACCCGTAGTCATCTACTATGCTAGCAAGACACTTGATGAGGCTTAGCGTAACTACACAGTTACGGAGAAAGAGCTGCTAGCTGTAGTATTTGCCCTTGAAAAATTCAGATCTTATCTCCTGGGTTCCCACATCATAATCTACTCGGATCACACAACTGTGAGGCATCTCCTTGCAAATGACGCGAAGCCTCGATTAATCCGATGGATCTTGCTGTTGCAAGAATTTGACCTCGAGATTCGCGACAAGGCGGGAAGACAGAACATGGTAGTTGACCACTTGTCTCGCCTTCCTTCTGAAATCATCAACCCCTCTAGACCCATCACGGAGCATTTTCCTGATGAGCACCTCTTGACTATTGGTACCGGACTTCCATGGTTTGCTGATATAGTGAACTACTTGGCATCACACTAGATCCCGTCTGATTGGTCGAAGTCCAAGAAAGACAAGTTGCACTCCGATGCCAAGTACTACATCTGGGAAGACCCGTACTTATTCCACATAGGTGCTGACCAAATTATCCGACGATGTGTCCCTGAGGTCGAAATCAATGACATACTCTCTTTCTGCCATGACCAGGCATGCGGTGGCCATTTTTCTGGGCATAAAACTGCATCAAAAATCCTCTAGTGTGGATTTACTAGCCCACTATCTTCAAAAATGCATACAGTCACTGTAAGGCATGCAGTCGTTGCCAAACTTTGGGCAACATGAGCCATCGTGACATGATGCCTTTACAGCCAATTCTCACATGCGAGATTTTCGATATTTAGGGGATTGATTTTATGGGCCCCTTCCCTATCTCAGACGGCTTTAAGTACATTTTACTCACTTTTGACTATGTGTCCAAATGGATCGAAGCCATTCCGACCTGAACCTGTGATCATAAGATCGTCATCAAATTCATTCATCAGAATATCTTCTCACGATTCAGGATTCCTCGTGCTATCATCTCTGATGGAGGGACCCATTTTACCAACGCTCAGTTCAGGTCACTGATGACCAAATATAGGGTGTTGCACTGAATCTCTACTCCTTACCACCCTCAGACTAATGGTCTAGCTGAGCTATCAAATCAGGAGATCAAGAAAATCCTGTAGGTTACTGTTCGACCTGATAGGAAGAACTGGTCATCCCGACTTCCGAAAGCTTTGTAGGCTTATATGACCGCCCACAAAATTCAATTAGGCATGTCACCTTTTAGACTGGTGTATGGGAAGGCGTGTCACCTTCCCGTCGAACTGGAGCACAAAGCTTATTGGGCAGTACAGAATTATAACCTAGATCCTTCTTAAGGCTGGAACCCACAGAAAGCTTCAGATAAGCGGGATTCATGAATTACGCCTTGATGCGTATGAGAACTAGTGAATCTACAAAGAGCAGGTTAAAGCCTTTCATGACAAGCACATATCTAGAAAGATCTTTCACCCTGGTTAGAAGGTCCTACACTTCGATGCCTGACTTAAATTGTTCCCTGGGAAACTGCGATCCAAGTGGGTCGGACCATATCTTGTCCGACAGATTTTTGGAAATGGAGCCGTCGAGATCATTCCGCTCAGCCACGATTTCGAACTTTCATCGTGAACGGCCAGAGGCTCAAATCGTTCATTGACGTAACAAATATAGATTTAGCTAAGTCATCATTTATCCTCCATTCTCCCTGAGCTAATTGCACCCAGCTAATGGCGTAAAACTCAGCGCTTAACGGGAGGCAGCCCGTCATTCTTTTTGAAAATCGAAACCTTTTTCTGACATTTCTTTGCACTTTAGGTTCATTCCTTAGGACAACCGACTTCAGCTCAGGTACTCGCACCTGAGACTAGAAATCATTCGCAAAAGTCACCTCGACCCATCCACTCACCTAATATCTGTCCTAATGCATGAACCAAGCCAAATAAAAACCCAGGTAATGTACAATGAGGACATTGCAAACCTTAGGCATGGGGAGGTATGAAAGTGCAATGAAAAGTCATAGCAAGAAAAGGTTTCAACAAAAAAAATTCACATATACCAAAAAAAAAAAATTTGGGAGGAGAGAAGAAAGTGCTAGTAAGCTTTACAAAAGGAGGAGGAAAAGTGCAGAATATTAAAAAGGAGCATAAATTTAAAAAAATAAAAAGGGATAGTCATTAGTAAGAAATTAAGGAATTAACCAAAGTTCTAGACCACATTAAAGAAAAGTAAAGAGAAAGTGCACAACAAGATTAGTAAGAACGCGAACCTTAGGCATTCTTGATTAGACTCTTAGTACTCGTTAAGATCTAGATATTCCTCAAGAGGTTGAGGAAAATGAAAATCCTAAGTATTAGGTCTAAGGTTTAGGGAGTATTAGGCCTCGTTAACTGACCTTCGGTTTACGGGACTCAATAACATAAGCACCTAAATTCACACACACAGTCTGCTTCAACGAGCATAAATATCAAAATCATGTAGAAGCGTTTCAAATGTTCTGAAAATGTCACCTAGACTAGGAGCGGCCGATCAACACAAGTTGATTTGGACAAGTTCCCGACGCAGAGAGGTGGGAAATTCCCCTCGAAGATGCGTAACAACATATCATCTCCTCGGTGCCTCTCCTAGGATATTTACATATCCTTCTGAGGGCATGTAAGCACTCTGCTGGTTCAGATTCCATGGATGGCATTATCACGAAATGTCAATTGCCAGGGTTTGAATTCGGTCATGGAACACCATGGACGGGATTATCTCAAAATCTCGAAAGCCAGGGTTCTAGGGGTTACCATGGGCGGTTATATCTCGAAGCATTGATTGCCAGGGACCTTTGAGGATTGATGATGGGGATGAGGAATCCGATACAGACCGTGTTGTGAAGCCAATCCTAAGCTAGAATTAAAAAAGAGAGAGAAAACACTCCAAACAAATAAACCCTCTGTCTTTCTCTTACAAAACACATTGCAAACTAAACCAAGGCTAAAAATGTCTCAAGCATGGGTGCTTTAACCATGGAGTCCAACAAACTTTAGGGTAGTTTCTGTGGGCCTTAAAAACCTTTGCTAAAGACTAAGGCTAAAGCTAGACAGATCTGGATCTTGGTTGGTACTAGAGTACCTTTTAGGCCCATGGTTAGCATTCTGACCTAATCAAGGAGACAAGAGAAAAAAAAAGCACTTATCAAATTTGGTGAAAGGAATTCATGGTCTAGAATAGAGGTTAAAACCTTAAATTTTTGCTAAGGGATTAGCAAAAGTTTAGCATGAGGGTATGATGAGAACCTCATCATGAACCCTAACTAGCACATTTTGACATAATAAATTGAACAAAAGCTCCCACATAACTTAAGGGAAGGCCTAAATCAGGAAATTGTTGAGCATAAAATAAAACATTACACAAGGGGTAAAATTGTAATTTTACCATTGCGGTGTATGAATGGGATTTCTGAGGGTCTAGACATAGGTCAAATGAACTTAATAAGAAAAAAAAGTGGGATGGTTTGATCAGAAAAGGGTTATGACAAAATCTGGGAATTAAATAACATTTTGTAACCCTAAAACAAATCCACTTTAATTCACAAAGTTATAGAAAAGTTAAAAACAAATTAAACCCTCTAAAATTTATGAAAAAATATCCCCTAGGGTTTAGAACCTTCAATTTGGCCATTGGAACCTATCTTGACCTAGATTGAGAACCATACCCAATTTTTGACCTAATTTGGGTTTTTATGCAAAATGTTCGATCAAACATAGTCAAACCTAAAATCTAAACTCACCATTGGATTCCTTAGGTCCAAATTAGGTTCATACCAAAATTTGGACCTAAGGGAAGGTCGCCTTGACCCACTTTACAAAACGATCCTCAATAATTACTTTTTGACCCTTAGCTTTTTGAAACCTTGCAAGGACCCCCCTACCTTTCCCGTCATCTTCTTCAATAGGGTCTCTCTGCCACCCGCTTGTGCAGGCCATACCTCCGGTGACTTTGCGCGGAGGATGGCGCCGCGCATGCATGGGGAGCCGGCCCCAGATTTGAAAGGGAGACTCCCTGCGTTGTAGCCGGCCCCAGATTTGAAAGCGAGACTCCCTGCGTTGTCCCCTGCAGCATGGGCCGACTCCTATGCCCTGTTGGCTGCCATACCTCTCGTGCGAACGCTCGAGAGGTATGGGTCTCATTACGTCCATACCTCTGGCGAGGTATTCCCACCTCCTCCTCATGATTCTCTCCCGGTCGATGCCTATTTAAGGAGCAGCAACCCTTACCGCATCCTTCAAGCTTGATTTGGCCGAAGAAATCCCTCCAATTTCGTCTCCTCCTCCTCCGGCCATCCACCCCAGGCTCCGACGATTCTCCTCCTCCTCTCTCGTCGCCCTGCCATCATACCAGTGGCAGGGTTACCACCGTACCAGCAGGCGCCCTCCAGCACCTCTTTCTCATCGCCGTCCCTTCCCCTAGGCGCCTTCGTCTCTAGTGACGGTAGCACAGCCACTCACCACCCCGTCTTCCCCCTTCGTCCAGAGACTCTTAGATAAGCCCTCTCTCTCTGCTTTTTATGTTTTCCCTCATTTATTTCTGTTATTTTGCCTCACCTCTCACACACCACCACCACCTTCTCCACCTCCGACAGACCACTAGCAAGGTGTATCCACCGCTCCATGCATCCACCCACCTCGCCAACCACCTAAGAAGCTCCACCATGAATCATTGATCATAACCCCTCTTCCCATTCACCACCACACGCTCTCAACACTTCCCCCGAACACACCCATTTTCACAGCCACAGGGCAACCTGGGCACGCACGCCTAGGCCACCCCAAGGCCAGCTGACCCCCTCTTCACCTTCACCGTGATACGACGAAGGTTTTCTGGTTGTTTGACAGGGCCACAAGGCTGTTCTTGTGTCATGTAGATCTGAGCCTCCATCCGCCATTAACGAGCAAGCAAGCTTGCTTGTTCCCGAGCTCTAGGTCACACACTCCAGGATTCAAGATTCCAGGTGACGCGCGTTGAGTGGGCGAGTGCATCCAACCTGAGAACAGGCCTTGCGTGACTCATAGCTGCTCCAATTGGGTGGAGCTCACCTCGTGCGGGCGCCAACAGAAGCGGGTGGGACATTTAGTCCCACCTCATAAACGTAGGAGCGCGGTGGGTGGCATAAATTGAAAAAGTGACTAAGGCTTATCGCCTCAGTCACACGGGGTGAGGTCCCTCTCACCCGCTTACCCTACCTCGTCCGCGACCATCCCCCGCGGACCTGGTTCGACCCGATTACCCAACCTGTGCACTCCTCGTGCACCACCCACGTCGGTGCGCTTGGTCCCGGGCACGCATACCCAACCCGATAACTCGAGAAGGCTCTGGGAGAGCTATCCTGAGAGTGAAATAGAGAGAGAGAGATGCGGGGAGGGTAGGGGTTAGGTTTTGCCTAACCGTATGATGCCTTTGTAGGGAACAGAAGAGGAAGTAAGGAAGGAGGAGGAGCGGCTGAGGACTTAGCCATGGGAAGACAGTTGCGGCCAGAGAGAAAGAAAGAAGAAGGACTTGGAGTAGCAGAAGAAGTCAGAAGAGAAGGCAGAGACAGAAGAGAAAAAGAAGCCAAGAAGAAGAAGAAGAAGCAGCAGCAACTGAAAAGAAAAGGAGAGCACAAGCACTGTAGCAAGTGGCACTTAAGGCGTTTGACCCTTGGAGTCAGACGTCTGGAAAGAGAGAGAAAGGAAGACAAAAGAAGAAAGAGAGAAGAAAAGAAGTGACATTTTTATTTTCCTCTCTTTAATCTTTTTGTAAAATAGTATATTGTAAATTGTGATTTTCTATGCTTCTAGAATCAAGTTTGCTCCCTTAGTTCGACCTCGGAGATTTTCTGTATTCAAGTAATAAAACATAATCAAACTGATGTGGCAGTTACACAAAAACTCGCAACCAGGTGCCCATGGTTATGAGGCTCGTGGAGGAGGACAGCAGTCACGAGGACGGTACTGATCCGCTGCCTCCCGCCGACCCAGAGCACAACTGCTTCTTCTGCACCGAGGGTTGAGGGGCGTGTTAACACCCTGACTCACAGAGATGCTAGGGCTTCAGGCTCCGTAGTGGCAGGTATGGTTACTATTTCCGGCAGGCTTGTTTACATGCTTTTCGATTCCAGTGCCACACATTTGTTTGTTTCTGCAGATTTTGATGTCAGCATGGGGTCGAGTAGTGTACTTTTAGAGGAGCCCTTCCTGATTAGGTGACCAGGTGGGCAGGTGTTTGTTGCCGAGGAGGTTTTCACTGACTGTGAGGTCACGATAGGGGGACACAGTCTTCCGATAGACCTGATCATGATCCCGATGGAGGATTTTTGTGTGATCTTGGGGATGGACTGGTTAGCTGCATATCATGCCCTTGTAGACTACTTTGGGAGAAAGATTATTTTCTCCATACCACGGTTGCCTCCCTTCGAGTTCCACGGCCAGCCAGTAGACAGAGGATTCAGGTGCATCTCCGCGCTTCGGGTAGTGAAGCTATTGAGCCAGGGTTGCGAGGGCTTCCTTGCTTGCATCCTAGTAGAGCCCGACCCCGTGGTTAGCTTATAGAGTATTCCGGTGGTTCGTGAGTACCCCGACATCTTTCTAGAGGAGCTGCCAAGATTGCCACCTGAGCATGAGATCGAGTTTGAGATCTCACTGGTACCGTGGATCAGCCCCATTTCTATTGCACCGTACTAGATGGCCCCACTTTAGCTGCGAGAGCTCAAGTCACAACTACAGGACCTGCTAGAGAAGGGCTTCGTGAGGCCAAGTAACTCCCCGTGGGGAGCGACCATTCTGTTTGTGAGGAAGAAGGATGGTACTCTTCGGCTGTGCATCGACTACAAACAGCTGAACCGGGTCACCATCATGGAGGGCAGCTGGTGGGTGCACGAAGGTCGTGGGCGTGAGATGAAGACAACGGCGAGGTTGACTGTGAGTTTGGAGGCTGGGAAGCTCCCCTTCCGACTATGGGTGTGTGGCATGCTTTGGGTTCTTTTATTGAGTTGCAAGTGGCCGTTTGGGAAGGAAGATGAGGATGATGAAGAAGAAGAAGATGAGGAGAAGGAATTGGTGGTGTTGGTTTGCGGCGAGAGGAGGTGAGGGCGAGGACAGGTGTGGGGGTGGCGGTGGTGATGAGGGTCGTGTGAGGTGGCTGCAGTGAGGGGCTGAAGCATGGGTTCTCTAGAGGTTGAAGAAGATGAGGGAAAGGAAGAAGAAGCTTAGGCGCGAGAGAGGGCGTGGAATGTGGTTTGGCTATGGGTTTTTTTGGTCGGGTGAGGGCGGTTGATGGTGGTGCATGCTGTCACCATGCACCATGATAGCCGAGTGAAGCATGGGTTCTCTTCAGGTCACGATGCACACAGATCTCCATTGTGCTCGCTGGTTCCACGGTGCGTGCCTCCTTCACGATGGAGAAGATGGAGAGATAGTCCCCGCCAGGGGGAGAAGATTGATTGCTTCCTCTTTGTTGGCCCGCTTTAAAATCTCTACAGCCGACTTCTGCAACCACTTGCGAAGATTGCGAGTGGTTGTAATCGACGGATAAGTTCTGTCCGTTTAGCCATTAGACATCCGATAAAAATATCAAATATCTTAAAATGTTTGGTTAGCAAGGAGTCCACGCTGGAGGTTCTAGACATCCAGACTAGATTATAGACATCTTAAAATGGGACTTTGGACGTCTGACTCCTGCCTTCATGTGTCTTGTACCTAGCCTGCATCCACCAAATGATTGTCATAACTTATCATATGTTATTAAGCATAAAATTGGTGCATAAGATGATACACAGACTATGTTGAATTCCCCCTTAATTCCTAATCAAATATTAACTAAGAATGACTAATTAAAGAGTACTTAGGCCAAATAATGATCCACAAAAGTGGACTTATCAAATGCCTCCATGCCTAAGGTTTGCTAGTCTTGTGCAGAAATGAAAAACAATAGAAGTAATCAGAAGATTTCTTCTGTCCTTATTCCAAAAAATTAGATATCTAGACAAATGTGAAGTGGTAGTAACCTAGGAACGGATCCAAGTGAAAATAACCAACTTACACTTGCAGTTCGTACTTATCCTTTGGTAAATATTTCTATCGAGGTAGGCAACTACTTCACTCGGGGATAAAGCAGAAAATAATCTGACATTTGACCCCGACTTTTTGGCTTAGGTGGGAGATACTGAATTGAATGGATTCATATTTGGTGGCACACACTCATCTGATGCTACATGTAATCTAGTACTACAGACTCTAGATCTCTAGACTATTAAATAAGTCATTTCGGAGAGAGGTTAAACAACTGTGCTCTCTCGACATTCCTTTATGCTCGCTCTTTTCCTTCTTTTCTTTCTGAGATCACAAATCTCACCAGATTTAGTAAATGTACTCACTGTTTGGTGGCCTCACATTGCATTCACACTTCTACTAAAGTCCTAATAACTCTATAACTAAGTTAGAGTCCTCAGCTAGTATTCAGGCAATCAGAAATACTGAAAGGTAGGTATGGGTCATATTTGGTGGATAGCAATAGGTATTTTTGTTGACTCAGAAACATCGTCACGAAGATAAAACTATAAACTTGAACTCTTTTCTTTTTCTTTTCTCTCTCTCTCTTTTTTCTAAATATAAATGTTTCTTTGTTTTTTTTTTCAACTACTAACGCAAAATGACGCATACTTTTATTTATGAGGCATTATTAGGAATGATGATGGTCAAGAGGATATTGTGTGGCTTATTTGGTGGAAGTGCCTATTCTCAGCACCGGGAAGGAATGGATAGGACAATCGTATTTCTGACCTTTGACATTACTACCCTCCTTTAGCCGAGGACTCTATGAAGGACGGTCGTAACCATCCACCGTAGTCATAGTTTTATTAAGACCCAATCTCTATGTATCTACCTTATTTGGTAACTCTCAGGAATTCACACAATGTTTACACGCAGGAATAGAGAGCAAAAACGATGCCTAATTCTGAGATATCATCATCTAATTATCTAGAACTTAAGAGTCTTTACACTAGACTTAGCGCACCAGTAGTCTCTCTACTTTCTTCTCACAAATATGAGGTGGATCTAATAGAAGATGGCATGCCTGACTCCCTATTAACTGTCCAAGGGTTCAGTAGATTAAAAATGCTTATTGGTTCTCTTCAAAGATCCATTACCCAGTTTATGTGCAAGTGAAGTAAATGTACTAGATTCTAAACTTAAGAAACAATTTAAGAAGAAAAATCTTTAATGACACCTCCATGACAAAGATGTTTTGCTAGGGACTATTCAGCTCAAGAAAAGAATTTTCTTTTTATATGCTAACCTAAATGCATGAATACTTCTTAAAATGCAAAATGCACCCCCCCATGCCTAAATCCTACAATGTCCTCATTGTAAAATTAAAACAAGGGGAGAAAGGAAGGAAATCACCTGATGATGGTGTTATTCTGAACGCTAGGTTGCCTCCCAACAAGCACTGCATTTTCTATCAGCAGCCAGACTTATAAGGAACCTGTAAGTCTGGTTCCAAACAGAAAAAGCTAAGCCCTAAAGATATGCGTAATAGCATGGGCCTAGAAAACAGATAGCCACAGATGTTGGCGAACTGATGATGCAGTGTGATTCCAAATGCTCTCCAGAAGATATGAACATAGAGAACCTCATAAGCTGCCTGGGGAGGTCTAGGAATAATAAAAGGAACATGAAAAGGGACCTCCCGAAATAGAATAAGTGGAGGATTACAAGGGTCCTCCAAAGCAGGAAGGGCTTTAAAAGATATAAACATTATTATTTCAAACCCTTGAATGGCAAGACTAAAAGTACAAGCATCAATCCAAACTCGCCATTCTACTCGAGGATGAACTGGCCTGATATGCTCCCCAGAAAGATTGTATGTGAGCAGAGACCTAAGCCAAGGATCGGTTAGGGAGTGTAAGGATTGTTTGTGGTGTTGGGAGGTAATGGTTAAGTCCAATGAGAGCTTAGTCGGTGTCGGGTCCAATTCCAACAACAATTCAGATTGTGTATTCCCCATAACAATTAATGCAGAAAAATTCATGTCACCCTGCCTATCATTAATGATCGGAGTCATATTTTCACCTTCCAGTATATGTGAATCAGTGGTGGACTCCAAATTAAATTCCTTTGATGGCAGGGTCGAAAGAACAGAATCATTATCATTAATTTCATCCCCAGATTCTTTTGATTCACTTGAGTTTTTGTCGGGGTGTATATGTGATTCACCAGTAAAGAGAGGAGTTAGATAAGTATCCTCAATTATTTCTGAAGGAGGATCCGTCTTAATGTTTTGGAGTAAACCTATATCACTCAATTCTTTATTTTTCTCAGGGTATAAATCCTCAATTGATGTGTGTTGCCCTCGAGAGTCTCTCCTAGGCGTCTCAATGTTGTGCTCATCCTCCTCCAATATCAACTCCTGGTTTTGCAGAGGATGACTCTCAAAATCACAACTAGAGAGGAATCCGGATTTCACCAGATTATTTATATCCTCAGGGGGTAAGTCCTTGAATAACACATAATCCCCCTAAGATTCACTCCAGATTCTAAGGTCAGGTTCCTCCATCGGGTTATCATCCTCCTCTAAAATAAACTCTTTGTACCCCTGGGACCAAAATTGATCCAATTCATCTTCCATTCTCTTAGGGTCACCTTTATTGGGTGCATTAAAATCTTCAGAATGCTGGATGGTAGGTGTTGATTCCCTAAGTGGAGGGTCAGGATTAGGCTCACTAAGGGTAGAATGGGGTTCCACCACATAACTAATAGGGGAAGTGATATGAACAATATGACCTTGACCTGGGTTATCAGAGGTAAGGAAAATACTGTCATTAGGTTCAAGGTCCTCAAGAGGTATCATCTTCCCTTCCTTTTGACTTCAATATAGCTCGGGTGGATAATCACTAGGATCGTTCTCCTCTAGTGGCCGTGTCTCATGGGGAGAGTCTAAGTGATAGCTACTTAAAACCGGATCCCTATTGTCATTGGTTTCCTCAAAATTCTTTTGATGATCACGGTTATACGGGTAGGGATCAGAATCATTAGTAAGAGCATAGCTAAGCTATCTAATTTCCTTATTTAATTGTTGACTATTCCTCAATATCTCTCCCATAGACTCCATATTTTTTTGTGTTTTTTGCATTTCTATCATAAAAGAGGAGAGGCTACTACTATCATATTGGGGAGGATAGTCAATCTCAAGCTCTGGTTACCTAGGGGTATCTGTCCAACCTCGATAAGGAAAATCATGAAGGGTGGGAGGGTTGGGTGTTTGCATAGTAGTGGGGATTCCATGGGTGGAAAATCCCACTCCTAGGCTCTGCTCAAAAGTGGGAGCTATCGGGCCAGTACTCCCAGGATAGGAATATGAATGATCCCATGAATTGTCAATGTACCCATCAAAGTATGGATACACTTGGGGCATGGGATCCTGGTTAAAATGATAGGAGTAAGGATAGTCCATTTCTTTCAATTAAATGGTTTAACTCTCTTAGGATTTAGAAGCAATCATAATAAAAGCAGAAACTTCCTAGAGAGTTCTACCACTGTCAAAACAAACGCAAATACAGTGGAATCTATTTTTAGTAGATTTTAGGTCTTAGAATTAGGTGTTCAGCTGGTGGCCAAATAAGTTTTGCAAGAATTACGCTTCTTAGGTTGACTTTCGTTGGTGCCTACAACCTACTCGCAAGGGATGGAAGTCTCGAATCTAGCCCATACACGAGGAACCGAAGTAACTTGGTGGATAGGCTTGTTGATTTCCGACTAACTTCCCTTGTGATGCAAAAGAGGAGAGGTAGAAATTTATCTAGTGACCTTATGTGTGATGTGCATAGTGTCTCATGTGTGCAAGACATGTTCGCATTTTGAATTTGAAATCTTGCAAACAAGATCCTTTTCACACAATTTCAAGTCACAAATTTTATGATCCAACCTCTTAACAATCCCAATTTTTAAAGTGACCACTAAATTAATCTGATTCAAACACTTTAGTGGTCTTGAATTTAAGTCCAATGCAAATGCATGGCAGGTATTTGATGCGAAAGAGAAGACGTACCTTACTCCAACTTTCTTCATGCAAGAATGTATGCGATGCACTAAAGATAAACTAGATGCTGCTCATTCAATCCTAGATGGTCGTCCTATTGATATGCAACTTTTAGCAGGTAGTTCAAATTTTTTTTTTTGATAATTAATACGCAAACAAACCTATCTAATTTAGTTAACTAATTAACGTGCAATTCAAATAATTCAAATAAACCTATAATCTAAATACAATGGGAACACATTCCTAAAAATATGCTCCTGCATATAAGAGCGATAAGCAATAAAAGCACTGGGAACACATTCCCAAAAATGCCCAACACGGGTCCACAAGACAAAAATTAAATGTCTAAGGTCTATCTAAACTAATCTAAATCTAAAAGAAGCAAATAAATGTCTATGGTCGCCGATCCTTCCTCCACGCGTGTGGGATCAAGGGCCACGCGCTCCTATTGTTGCCCTCTAGGTGACGTCAAGATCCACCAAGAATATCGCCTCTACTGTGCGTGCCCGTCACGTTCGTTTCCTCCAAACAGATGTACCTCGCATAGGAAAAAGAAATAGATCAATGATTCAAAGAAGCTTTAGAAATAGCATAAAAATGATAGAAAATCCCCGGCAACGGTGCCATTTGAAAGCACGATCTTCATTTTCGTTGAAAACTTTAACATAAAATGTTACGTCGTTGTAGTATGTCGCATGGTAGAGAATCGCTTTTCAAAAATATTTAAAAATTCAAAACTAACCACGAAGAGTTAGGTTATCTCTACAGGGAGGAATTAGCCTATTTAAACTAGTGAATTGTGTATCATTTATTCGGGAAACTCAACACGTGCACATACTAACTGGTGCACATGTTTTCAACATAAATTCTTGATTTAAATGATTAATCAATAATGTAAGGGTGTACATGCAAAATCACCATAATATAATATTCTGTTAAGAAGTGAATAGTGATCTTGGCATATAACAATAAATGTAAGTATTAATCTACAATAGGATAAACCCTGTTTGCTATAACCTCATCTTATGCTTTGAATCCTTTATGAAAGTAATTCAAATAAACAAGAGGTATATCCATGCAAATTGCTTTTCATAATTTAATGCCTTAAATAAATGAATAGGAACGTCCGCAATGGCATGATTCGTAATTTTTAATCAGAGAGGAAACATGGGATTTCCCTTCTCTCCTCCACGTGCACGTGGAGGAGGGTTCACCAGCCACGAGTCTAGATGGAGTAGATGTGTGCGAGGAGAGGCTCGCAACGGTGGTGGCAGCATGACCAGAGGTGGCTGGACATGGTCGGACGGCGGAGGAGAATGCTGGTGATGGCGATAGCAGGTGGCGCTTGCAGGCGTCGTGGAGGGCAGCTGGTGGGTGCATGAAGGTCGTGGTCATGAGATGAAGATGACGGCGAGGTTAACGGTGAGTTTGGTAGCTGAGAAGCTCCCCTACCCATGGTGGGTGTGCGGCGTGCTTTGGGTTCTTTTATTGAGTTGCAGGTGGCCGGTTGGGAAGGAAGACGAGGACAAAGAAGAAGAAGATGAGGAGAAGGAGTCGGTGGTGTTGGTTTGCGGCAAGAGGAGGTGAGGGCGAGGACAGCTGTGGGGGTGGCGGTTGTGGTGAGGGCCGTGCGAGGTGGCTACGGTGAGGGGCTGAAGCATGGGTTCTCTAGAGGTTGAAGAAGATGAGGGAAATGAAGAAGAAGCTTAGGCGTGAGTGAGGGCGTGGAATGTGGTTTGGCTATGGGTTTTTGTGGTCGGGTGAGGGTGGCTGATGGTGGTGCATGCTGTCACCATACACCACGGCAGACGAGTGAAGCGCAGGTTCTCTTCAGGTCACGATGCACGCGGATCTCCATTGTGCTCGTTGGTTCCACAGTGCGTGCCTCCTTCACGGTGGAGAAGATGGAGAGATAGTCCTCGCCAGGGGAGAAGATTGATCACTTCCTCTCTGTTGGTCTGCTTTAAAATCTCTGCAGCCGACTTCTACAACCACTCGCGAAGATTGCGAGTGGTTGTAATCGAAGGATAAGTTCTGTTCATTTAGCCATTAGACGTCCGATAAAAATATCAAATGTCATAAAATGTTTGGTTAGCAAGGAGTCCACGCTGGAGGTTCCAAACATCTAGGCTAGATTCCAGACATCTTAAAATGGGACTTTAGATGTTTGACTGGTGCCTTCACGTGTCTTGTACCTAGCCTGCATTCACCAAATGATTATCATAACATATCATATTTTATTAAGCATAAAATTGGTGCATAAGATGATACACAGACTATGTTGAATTCCCCTTAATTCCTAATCAAATATTAACTAAGAATGACTAATTAAAGATTACTTAGGCCAAATAATGGTCCACAAAAGTGTATTTATCAGGAGGCTGACCTCAGCTCCTATAGTCACCATCCCTGGCAGTGGTGGCGGATTCGTTGTCTACACAGACGCCTCGTTGCAGGGGTTGGGGGGTGTGCTCATGCAGCGGGGTCACATTGTAGCCTATGTTTCACGACAACTGAAATCCCATGAGCATAACTACCCCACCCATGACTTGGAGTTGGCGGCAGTTGTCGTCTCATTGAAGACCTGAAGGCACTACTTGTATGGAGAGATGTTCAAGATTTTCACTGACCATAAGAACCTCAGATATCTGTTTGACCAGAAGAAGCTCAACATGAGGCAGAGACGTTGGTTGGAGCTCCTGAAGAACTATGATTGCAGCACCTCCTACCACCTAGAGAAGGCCAATGTGGTGGCTGACGCCTTAAGCCGGAAGGCGCCCACCCACTTGGCTTGCTTACGAGTACAGAGTTGAAGGCTCATGGAGGAGTTGAGCAGCTGACGACCCCAGGAGTCATAGGGGTACTGTGGGGCAGTGACAGTGGCGAGGCAGACATGACCAGAGTTGATGGATCACATCGTGATTGGACAGATGATGGACCCATACCTATGGACACAGCGAGACCGAGTGTTGGCAGGGAGCCCAGGAGAGTTCTCGTTCACTGACGGAGTCCTATATATGAGGGGATGCTTGTGCGTTCCTAGAGACGAGGAGCTGTTGAGGGAGCTCCTGATTGAGGCACACAGATCTAGATTTACCAAACATCCCGGGAACATGAAGATGTATCATGACCTACGACGTGATTTTTGGTGGAGGGGCATGAAGTGGGATGTGGGTCTTTTCGTTCAGCAGTGTCTGATATGCCAGCAAGTGAAGGCCGAGCACCAAAGGCCTGTAGGGCCATTACAGCCACTTCCCATGCCAAAATGGAAATGGGAGAGTGTCACTATGGACCTGGTAGTGGGATTACCTGTGACGTGGTGCGTACTCGAATAGGCTTTATTAAAATGGTGATATTAATGTTAAAATGAGTATAGTGAGTTAACCTAAGTCAAGTCTACACCAGTTTCATAAAATTTTTAACTTGGCCTACTTGATTTTATTTTGATCACTTTTAGGCCCAGGGTCGATCTTAGGGAGGCGAGGATTAGGTGATTTGCGAAGTTTCTATGCCTTTCCTAAAACGTATCTCTTCTTTGCATTTATTATGTTTTTGGTTTTCTTGATTTTTAGGTTTTTTTTCCGATAAACTTGTTCTTGAGGCACACCCTTAAATAGGTCCTTGGTTGTACGCCAAAATACACTGAATCCTGTCTCGCCACACGTGAGACCGTGTGCTTGCAAATCAAGATTTATCCTTTCTATTTTATACTTTTTTTAGTCTTTTTAGTAGCAGGAAGAAAAGACAAATTGAAAGCAAAATAGAATGCAATGAAAAAGAAATACTTAGCTTAGTATATCTATATATGTATATATAGTAGATATAGAATATGTATAGTTATATGATGTTATATAGATAGGGGTGAAGATGGAAATGTGAATGGGATGTAGCACGGTGTCAAGTTGGTCCACCTCTAGCAAGATGCAACCAACAAGACTAAGTGATGCGTGAGTGTGGAGCGGATGTGTGTGAGTGTGGGTGGAAGCGCTTGCTTTGCACGGGTATCGGGGAATATCTGCAACTGGTGCGAATATCCCCGCGATACGATGTGCGGTGGAGGGGTAAGTGCACGGGTATGTGGGTAGTGTATGTGAGGTGAATATGTGTATAGGGGAATGTAGATAAGTGGATATATAAGTATATATGAATATGTATATGTGTATATATATATATATATCTATAACTATATATGTATATATATGTGTACATGTATATATATCTATATATATATGTGTATATATATATTTATGTATATGTAAATATATGTGAGGGTGAGAGTGTGCAAATGTGTATATATATGTGTGTGTGTGTATGCGTGAGTGTGTGAGTGTCTGTTGGTATGTGTCAGGGTGTGTGTGTGCGCGCTGGAGGAGGAAGGCACACAGTGCAGGCGCTGAAGGACCACCGCACTGCACGCAAAGGGGAAGGAGCACGCACGTGCAGCGCACAAAGGCTGCACGCTGGGAGGGTGATGAGTTAAGACGTCTGGAGGCATCGTGCGTCATCTGGAGGCGCGTTGGTGCGTGGGGGCGTAGAGGCGAAGGCGAATGTGCGTGCGCTGGTGAGCGGTGACCGGCTGGAGCGGGTGCGGGTGAGGAGAGAGAGCGACGTAGCCACCGGCTAAGCGAGAAATGACCCGGTGGCTACAGTGTCGCGCAGACTGCGCGCTACAGTGCACTACAGTGCGCGCGAGGTCTGGCGATTGGCTGGAGCAGGTTTGGCGCACGACTGGCTTTGTGGAGCACCTGTGTTCACGGAAAGGAGCCCCGAGCGATCTGCTTGGGCAGGTGGTGACTGGCTGGAGGTGCACGAACATGCTGGAGGTGCGCGGACGTGCTGGAGCTTCAGAGCTTGGTGCCCTGCATTAATGGTGGAGGAGAACAACATCAAAACGAAAACAAAGAAAATGCAAATACAAAAAAAACGAAGCAAGAAACCTCCACGACCACCTGCTCACGATGGAGCTGGGTGGTGGTGGAACTCACAGTGGTGGTCTGAGACCACTGTGAGCTTTCTCCTGCACACGGTGTGCCTCTTCTCAACTTGTGAGAAGAGGGACTGTGTATGGAGAGGGAGAGGCAAGGAGGTTGCCCAGCTATGCGTGTGGTGTAGTATGAAGATGGCGATGGGTCTGTATGAAGGTGGATGTCGACTCCCCGTAGCAAGGGGGAGTGCAAGGTATTTTATAGAGGGAGAGCACGCCTCTCCCCATGCTGCTGGTAGGAGGAGTGACGAGGAGAAGTGCACACCATGCCCTACAGCTGCATGGGAATAAGAAAGTGAAATGGTGAAATTGCGATGCAACACTCAATGAAGATGTTAATTATGGAAGTGGATTGGATGGCCATTTATTCTCACTCTCCTACCCTCTTTATAAATGCATGTAGGTGTATATTTACAAATGCAAGTATGGCTACATAAGATGCATGGGTAATGCTAGGAAATAACATAAGATGGCATATTTACTGGTGTATCTTGCTGTGCAATCATAACACAGTGGGGACACGATGCATTCTGGGTGGTTGTAGATAGGCTGACAAAGACGGCACGGTTTCTACCGATCTGAGTCACTTTTGGACCAGCACAGTTGGCGAAGCAATACATCAGAGATGTGGTGCACCTTCACAGGCTTCCCCGCGAGATTATTTCAGACAAACACACTCGTTTCACTTCCTAGTTCTGGGTGGAGTTTCAATGGGCTTTGGGGACCTGTCTGAGGTTCAGCACAGCTTACCACCCCCAGACAGACGGACAATCGGAGTGCACCATTTAGACCCTTGAGGACCTTCTACATGCTTGCATACTGGACTGGAAAGGCTCCTGGGAGGACCATTTGCCCCTAGCGGAGTATACATACAACAACAGTTATCACTCGAGCATCGGCATGGCACCATATGAGGCTCTGTACGGGAGGAAGTGTATGGCTCCCTTGAGTTGGGTTGAGGTGGGGACCAAGTGGGAGGTTGGTCCCCGGCTTAAACGCTAGAGTCAGGAGGTGATCGAGCAAATTCTTCGACGACTACGTACTGTCAGGAGCATGCAGAAGAGCCACACTGATTTGAAGTGTAGAGAGGTACAATTTGAGGTTGGGGATTACGTCTTCCTCCGTGTTTCGCCCATAAAGGGCTTGCAGCAGTTTGGGGTGAGAGGGAAGATTACACCGAGATTTGTGGGGCCTTTTGAGGTCATAGAACGAGTAGGACCTGTCGCTTATCGGCTTTCCCTTCCACAACATATTTCACATTTCCAACCTCAGGAGATATATTGCTAATTTTAGCCATGTCCTTAGCCACGAGAGCATCGAGGTGGGAGACAACCTGACCTATCCTGAGAAGCCGGTACAGATACTAGACAAAGCCATCTAGAGTCTGAGATGGAAGGAGATACCCCTAGTAAAAGTCCTGTGGAGAAGCTAGTGGTACGAGGAGGCAACTTGGGAGCCTGAGGCAACAATGCGAGAGTATTACCAGGAGCTTTTCAAGGGTATGTCTCTTCAAACCTACTTCAGTTCTCTTTAAGTTTGTTATAAGCAGCTGCGTTATTTTTCGTACCCTAGTTAGCTCAAGTTTGGGGGACGAAACTTCCTTTAAGTTTGTTATGTTGAAATGACCTGTCACCTTTTGGTAGTTTAAGACGTCTGGAGTGTTCACCAGACATCTGTCCAGACATCTGGAGAGAGAGCCAGACGTCTGAAAGTACCTTTCTTTTCTGTATGCATGCCATGCCTTTCCCCTCACCACCTCTTCCCTCCCTACGACGACATCTGCACCACTCCCTCACCCATGCCCTTCCCCTCACCTCCTCTCCCTTTATAAGCCCCTACTCCTCCTCTTCGTCTCACACCATCGCAACTAAGCCATAGAGGGAGAGAGAGCGAGCGGAGAGCGAAGAGTAGATCGTGGGCCTGAGTGCAAGAGCAAAGGGCGCTGTGCTGCTCTGCTGCAGCTTCTGTGGTGAGGGAAGCCCAGAGCTACTCCACAGAAGTCATTTTTTTCGCGGAACTAGATGTTCGGAGTGACCTCCAGATGTCGTGGCAGACGTCCGAAGGTGGGATGAGACGTCTGGTAGAATTTATTTTCCCGTATTTTTCTCTGCCAAGTTCTGATAATGCACGCGCATGTGTCAGAGGTTGGGAGGCACGTCGGCAAGAGGACCAAGGCAGTTTCGGACATCCAAGAGCATCTCCAGACATCTGTCGGAACCCTCGGACGTAGGCACTACGTTCCAGACGTTCGATAGAGATGCCACGAGAGAGGTATGCTTGCAAGTTAGTTTAAGACATTTGGGACCTCTCCCAGACATCTGATTTCTATCAGACCTCGTGTTTTTAGGCCCGTACAAGGCCCAAACGATATCGGTTTTCCATAAACGAAATGTCTTTATTTTCCATACAAATTTCTTCACGTAATGGTACCTTGTTTGTAACATCTGAAACCCTTTTGACCAGTCAATCCATATTTTAGGTCTCCAGTTCATCAGGTGTACGGGACCTGCGGAGACATCGGGAGCTGTTGTACGAGCCCCCATTCCACCCGACTATCTTGGTAGAGTGGTTCTGACTAGAAATCTCCAAGATTAATAAAATGCATGCAATTAGTTAAACCTAGAATGTGAGATAAATCCTATGAAGAAATAAACATATGGTCTAGAATACATCTACTCAATTGAACCCTAGGTTATGACATGAACACTAGGGCTAGAGAAAAATGCATGTGAATAATTGAGTAAATCATGAGCTGAATGAATTATCTAGAATGAACCACATTATGAACAAACCTGTGCTGTGATTGAGCTACCTGTTCTGTATATAACAAACCAGATATAAAGAAATTCATGTACAAACCCTACGGGGAATGTAGAACGAGGCAAGAATACCGTAGCACAGAGAACTAGATGGTTCTGGAATTGTCGCCCATGGGTGGCCGTTAAGGGAGATGAGCTGACCTTCATGTACGTAGTATCGAAGAGAGCAGCTATCCCTTGTAGTGTAGAGGGGAGCTTGCCGCCCTTGGGTTAAGACCAGGGTGAGTTTAGCCACTCTACGTCGACTCCTGTTGGCCCTTGCATACGTAGTACCGAGGGGAGCTACTTAGTGTAGGGGGAGTTAGCCGCCCCAGGGGGACCAAGGTTAGGCATCACCACCCTACACTGACTCTTGTTAGCCCGTTGGGCAAACCAAATAGTCGGACAAGGGTACGCGGAATGTGGAGGGGTGAGACCCCTGTTCTGTTCTGAGAGGGCAAGGTCCTATGATGTTCCATACTGTACGTTTGGGCGTACCCGCTAGCGGAAACGACTGACCGCGTGCCAGCGCGGGATAGCTACCCGTGCGCTTATTACGTGTGTCGTAGTCACTACTATGTCGCGACCATGACCTCGGGGTGGTAGACCGGGTGTAGGACTACCACAGAGAAACTCTCCCGGCTAGGAGAGTGTCACGTGTGCATCCTACATCATGAGAAACTACAAGGAAGATCGTTCCTTTAGGAAGCAAGAAGATTAAGTAATGTAATGGATCCTGATTAGAGATCTCTACATAGCAAACCGTTATGAGATAATTGGAATCGGAAAGTAATATGTTAAGCTACTTGTTATTTACATTTTATGTTTTAGCCACCACCCAACCCAACGTTAGCTGACTCCAGATGTATAGCCTTGTACAGGTCAGGGATTTGAGCAGACCAAGTCACCGGCTACTGAGGACGTTGGGCCTAGTCGAGCCCAGCTATAGTGTCTGTCACCAATGAGTTTCTGTAGTTGCACTTTCCAGTACTTTTCCGCTGTATTCTCTATCATCTATGTACTAGTTTTTTGTTGTGATGGCTGTATTTCTGTTCTTGAAGGCATGTAATATTTTAGTATTACTATTTTGTTTCTCCTTCATTGCCAATTTCTTTTTGCTTAGTTACATTACTTGTGTGGTTGTGGATTGATGCATGTTATTTGGTTATTTCTCGTTGGACCACTGGGTCTTGGGATTAGTCGAGGTGAGCCGGTCTCAGGTCTTGTAGGGATCTAGGATCGGGTCATGACAAAAAGTCCCCTCCTTCATGCATGCTGTAGTTGGTAACGGTGTTGGTTGAAGTCGAAGGAGAAGGAGATTGCTTCAATTGACCACCTTGGATGCTTCCTTAGACTGGGTCACGCAACCTGGGGCACTCGCTTGGAGTGGATAACTGAAGAACGTGATGAGAGCTCGCTTGAAGCAGTTGCAGCAATGGCACTATGGCGCGAACACCTGAAAAGAGAAAAACGGCTCGATGGCCACGTCAGAGATGCTCAGGAGCTTCACGATGATGCGGTGAATGTGGTGGTGGCGGTGGCGTGCTGCAAAGGTGGTCATAGGTGCTTGGGGAAGATGAAAATCGAAGACGGAGTTGGGTCAGTTCGGTGGAGGGATCGGGCGAGTATTACCCTCAATTTCTTGAGGGTTTTGCTCTGGTGGATGGGGCAGAGCTTTTGGGATAGGTGGCGAGGCTTATGGTGCAGTGTAGCAGACGGAGAGCCTCGCCGGAGTGGTTGCCAGAGCGGAGGAAGATGAAGTTGTAGATGGTGTAGGAGCGGTCGAAATTGAATTGTGGCAGTACGGTGATGAAGAGTAGATGCTACGGAGTCGATGAAGCAAGCTAACGGACGAAGGGGAGCGGAGATGGCGCAGGTTGTGGTATGGCCGACGCAGAAGGAGATGAAAACTACAATGAGGTAGATGGCAATGAAGATGAGGTTAGGAAGCGTCACACGAGTATGTTGACACACGGAAGATGACAGGGAAGAAGAATCGGCCGCCTATGATATGTAGCAGCCAGCAAAGGAGCTGGGGATAGGAGTTCGCTGGAGCAAGCTCGGAGCGAGCCGGAGGTAGAGGGAGGAAGAGGATTTTTGGGTTAAAGACTTGCTAAGGAAGTGAGGAATTCCATGGGGGGTCTTTTATGGGCTTAAGGAAGCTTGAAGAGTAGGAAACAAGCTTCAAAGCTTGCATAGGATTCAAGAAGAATCCCACTAATTTTGTGAATTCACATGCACGAATCAGTGGGTTTTAGGATTAGAATCGATCCTAATAGGTTTCCTATGTGTGAACATCAATCCTACCAAATTTGGTGGGATTTGATTACCATTTGAATGAGATTTGAGTCGGTCAAAGCTTACTTAGAGGTCGGTTGACCTCCAATGGTGGCAAGGACCGATTTGAGAAGAATTTGAAGAAGTTGGGGGGCTTTTTGCAAGAATTTTGAAAGCTGAGGGGTTATTTGAGAGAATAAGAGTCAGACTTGGATCAAAATGCAAAGTAGGTTGAAATAATCTCAGATTAGGCACAAATTTTGATACAAACCTAATTTGAACATAAGGAATCTCGAAAGCTGAGGGGTTATTTGAGAGAATAAGAGTCAGACTTGGATCGAAATGTAAAGTAGGTTGAAATAATCTCAGATTGGACCCAAATTTTGATACAAACCTAATTTGAACCTAAGGAATCCAATGGTGAAGTTGGATTTTGGTTTTGACCTAGTTTGAATAGGTAATTTATGCAAAAACCTAAATTAGGGCAATAGTCTGTTTAAGACTTTGTTTCAGGTCAAAATGGGTTCAGATGGTAAAATTAAGAATGCCAAACCCTAGAGAATATTTTTCTATGATTTTTAAAGAGCTTAGATGAATTTTATCCTAACCAGAACCTCAGTAAATTAAGCGGATCTATTTTTAGGGTTTCGATAATTCTTGAAATACGTGAAAATCCATTTCTGTCTACATGGACCCACTTATTAAGCATTAATGACTAAATGACCTTTAATAAACCCCTGACGTACCCTGTGGTTATTATGTATTTGTGTTAAGATGGTAAAATTGTAGAAATAACCTTATTTTCATCTTTTCTTCTCAAAACAATTCATCCTACTTAAGAAACTTTTTTTCTGATATGTAGGAGCTTTTATTGACTTTATACAACCAAATTGAGCTAGTTATGTCTCATGATGGTGTTCCCGTCATACCCCCATGCCTAGCTTTTTCTAGTCCCTTAGCAAAATTCTATGAATCAAACTAGTTATCTAGGTCGGATGTAATCGTTAGGATGCCATACTAACTCGCATCTCTAGGAATCAGATCTTAATACCAATAATAGGCCTGGAGGTACTCAAGTACCAGCCCAGATCTAGACCTGACTAGCTTTCTCCTCAGTCTACCGCGAAGGTTTCTAAGGCTCGTAAGAACTAACCTAAGGTTTGTTGTACCTAGCGGTTAAAGCACCCGTGCTTGAAACATGGTTAGTCCAGGTTTAGTTTGCTAGTACATTTTGTAAGAGCGATATAGAAGGAGAATTTCATTTGCGGAGAGCTTTCTCTCTACTTTTCTTTTCATTATATTTTTCCTTAGATCCATCTTTAGATTGGCCCTGAACATTGTCTGTATCGGATTTCTTGTCCCCACCATCAATCCTGGCAAGGTCCCTGCCAATCAATGCTTCGAGATAGCACCGCCCATGGAAACCCCCAGAACCATGGCTTTCGAGATTTTGGGATAATCCTGCCCATGGTGTTTTGTAGCTAAATCTAGACCCTAGCAATCGACATTTCATGATAATGCCGCCCATGGATTCTGAATAAGCACAAGATGCTTACATGCCCCTGGGAGGATATTTAGATATCCTAGGAGAGAAGCATAGAGGAGACGATATGTTATTGTGTATCTTCAAGGGGAATTTCCTACCTCTCCGTGCTGGGAACTCATCCAAATCAATTTATGTTTTCAAGCCGCTCCTAATCTAGATCTTAGGACCTTTTTCAGAATAGAAGAAATGCTCTTTGGCATGATTTCATTATTTAAAGCGCATTAAACCAGACTGTGTGTGATTTAGGGTTCTTAAGTTACTAAGTCCCATAAACCAGAGGTCAATTAACGAGGTCGAATACTCCCTAAGCCTTAGACCTAATACACAAGATTTTCATTTTCCTCAACCTCTTGAGGACTAATCTGGATTGTGACGAGTACGTGAGTGTTTAAATCCAATTAGATCCAAGAGGCCTAAGGTTAGTATTCACCACTAATCCCTTAAGTTTTAGCCTTCCAGGTCTTAATTTATCATTCAATCCAACCTAGAGGTTAGGTAAGTTTCATATTACTTTGAAGGGACTCAATTTCTTTCTTTATCTTTTTGCTCCTTTCTTTTCTTTTAAATTTTTCTTCCCTCCTTTTTCTCATTTTTCTCAAAAATGGCTCTCCTTTTTCCTCAACCTCCTTTTTTTTTTCTTTTGTGAAACCCTTTTTGTGAATTGATTCTCACGGCATTTTGCACTTTACTACCCCCCCATGCCTATGATTTGCAATGTCGTCATTGTAAATTAGGTGGGTTCGAGTTCAGCTTAGATCATACATTGGAATAAGTTCAAAGGGTGCGTGGATGGGTAGGGATGACTATTGCAGATGATTTCAAGCTTTGGTATGAGTATCGGAGGTGGAGTTGACTATTCTAATGGATGAAACCTAAAGTGCAATATGAGTTCAGCAAAGAGATGTGTCAAAAGGGTTTCAGGTTTTTTAAGAAAATGATTGGTTGCCTCCCGTTAAGCGCTGAGTTTAACGCCATCGGTCGAGCGCAATAAGCTCAGGGAGAATGGAGATCAAAAGATACCTCAGCCAAGTTCGTATCAGTGAGTTCAATGAATGACTTGAGTCACTGACCATTCACGATGAAAGGTTCAGAATCAAGGCTGGGTTGACTAATTTCGATGGCTCCATTTCCAAATATTCGTCTCACCAAGAATTGTCCAATCCATTTAGATCTAAGTTTGTCTGGGAAAAGTTTTAGCTTGGCATCAAAGAGTAGGACCTTCTGACCAGGATGGAAAGTTTTCCTAGAAATGCGTTTGTCATGAAAAGCCTTCACCCGCTCTTTGTAAATTTGTGAGTTCTCATACGTGCCATTGTGTAGTTCCTCGATCTTATTCATTTGAAGCTGACAGTAGGTTTCAGCCTTAAGTAGATCTAGATTATACTTCCATACTACCCAATAGGCTCTGTGCTCCAACTCGACGGGGAGGTGACATGCCATCCCATACACCAATTTGAATGGAGACATACCTAATTGGGTTTTGTGGGAGGTCCTATAAGCCCACAAAGCTTTCGGAAGTCGAGCTGACCAGTCCTTCCTATCAAGCCGAACAGTTACCTGGAGGATTTTTTTGATCTCTCGATTAGACAGTTCAGCCAATTGTTAACACGTCTTGATCGTGTTTTAACAGTTAGTTACGTCGTAGTATAGGTGATCAAGTGTTGTCAACAAATAAAAATTTATTACTCGAAAACCTAAGTATCCAAGGTCGAACACAGGGAGCAATTGGAATTTATTACTAATCTCAAGAATGTAATTGAACACTTAATTACTCAAAACTTAATTCAAAACAAATAAATGCATGAGTTTAAAAGTCAATTGTAGCAAAAAGAAGGAATTTGGACGTCTGATCATGGGATCAGACGTCTTAAAAATATGTTTTCTCCTCTATCTGCTTCTTGTTCTTCTGACTTCTAATTTTCTTCCTTTCTTCTTTGTGCTTCTTCTTCTTCCTTGGCTCTGCAGTTCTCTTGCCTTGCTTCTTTCTTCTTATTTTCCTCTATCTTCTACCTTGCCTCTCTTCTGTAGTTTACTTTCTCCTTTTCTCTGCGGGTCTTCTTCTTCTTCCTTCCTTGGCTTCAGCTTCTCTTCTTCTTCCACTTGTCTTTACCTTTCTTTGTTTCTTCTTTGTTCTCCAGTTCCTCTTCTCTTTTCCCTTTGCCTCTTCCTTCTGCCTTGCCTTGCTCTTTTTCCTCTACGAAGGCTTCCTTCCTTCTTTTCCTTTGCTTGCAGCGGCTAAGTCCCTACTGCCTTCTTCAATTCTTTCCCTGCACAAACCAAGGAGAGCAAAACCTATCCCTCTACCCACACACGCATCTCTCTCTCAGTATGTCACTCTTCAGCACGCTCTCCCAGAGCCGGGTAATCGGGTCGGGTCGTGCGCCCGGGTCGAGGCACACCGGCGTGGGTGTGGTGTGCGAGGAGTGCTCAGGAGTGTATCGGGTCAAGTCACCAGATCCGTGTGATGAGCTCACGGACGAGGCGCTGTGTATAGGTGAGGGACCTCACCCCAAGTGTTATTGGAGGCAACCAGCTGATAGCATGAAATCAATTTAAACCACTCCAACGCTTTACAGCTTACCGAGGTGGGACTATTGTTCCACCGTTCTTTCTCGCGCGCCCGCAGCAGACCATTCTCCAATTGCCACAACTGCTGGTCTTGCAGCATCACTTGCTGGGACAACTGGGTGCGCAAGACCTCCCCAAGTTTGCTGCACCTGGAATCCTGAAGTCTTGCAACCTGGAGCAAGCGTGCAGCTTCCTCGAATCACCTCTAATGGCGGTTGGAGCTTGAAACCTGCCTGACACAAAAAGGGCCTTGCGGCTCAATCAGACCACAGGGGAACCTTCGCCGTGTCACGGCGAAGGTCAGGCGGTAGGTGGCAGGCCACAGAGCAGCCTAGGCATGCGTGCCTAGGTCGCTCTATGGCCAACCGGATGGGTTTGGTCAGGGGGCAGTTGTGGCGGTGTAGAGGGTCTGTGGATGAGCAGAGGATATTCAGTGAAGTGTGGCAGAGGTTATGCAGTGGTTGGCGAGACGTGTGGGGCTACGGAGTGACGGGAGTGTCTCGTCGGACGGTGGTCGGAGATGAAGAAGATGGTGGTGGACAGCGGCAGTCGAGGAGCGTTTGGTGAAATAAGGGGAGGGAAATGAAAGAGGGGATAGAGACGAATAGTTCTAACCTAACTAAGTGGACGAAGGGGGTGAGAAGGCGGCTGGTAGTACCTGCTCTCGTCGGAGAAGAAAGTGTCCAATGGAGGAAGACGGTGGCAACGATGGAGCTAGGGAAGCGCGCACGGGTGTTGCGCGATGCGGAGGAGGATGAGGAGGACAGCTCTGCCACTGGTTTTGTGGCAGAGCGACGAGGAAGAGGAGGGGGGCGCACTAGAGCTCGCTGGACCCCTTGGCTGGAGGAGAAGAAGAGGAAATCGAGGTGGAATTCTGGCCAAGTCGAGCTGAGGAGGTGCAGCCAGAGTTGGGGGTTAATTTATAGCGCAGGCAGGGACTCCTATGCTTGGAAGCCAAGCTTCCAAGTGCGGGAATCCTCGCTGGAGATGGAAACAGTTAAGAGACCCAAATCTCTCGTGTGTTCGTATGAGGGATTGGATGCAAATCATGGATCAGGATTGGGTTCAGATGGAAGGGAATTCCTCAGAGAATCTCCTTTCCAAATCTAGGAGGAGATCTCTGAGGAATCAGAGAGTATTCCCTCTCTATTCCTCACCGGAGTAGGATCTCTCCCCAGTAATGGTGGAGGGACCTACTTGTAAGAGTGGCGAGGAAGATAGGGGGTTTTATGCAATGGCTTTCAAAAGATAGGGACCAAAATGTAATTGAGTGTACTAATTTGCAAAGTAGGTCAAGATGACCTCCCCTTAGGTCCAAATTTTGGTACAAACCTAATTTGGACCTAAGGAATCCAATGGTGAAGTTGGAATTTAGGGTTGACCACATTTGTCTGGACATTTTGTGAAAAAAACCTAATTAGGTTAATTGATGAGTTAGGATCCCAATCTAGGTCAAAGTAGGTTCCAATGGCCAAATTGAATGTTCTAATCCCTAGGGGATATTTTTCCATGAATTTTAGAGGGTTTAATTTATTTTTATCCTGACTGGAACCTTGTTGAATTAAGCTGGTCTGTTTTAGGGTTACTAGATGTCATTTAATTCCTTGTTTGCACATGAACCCAGTTTTGATTAAACCAACCCACTTTTTATCTTAATCAGACCATTTGACCTATGTTTTGCCTCTGAGAAATCCCGTTTATGTACTGTAATGGTAAAATTACAGTTTGACCCTTTATTTCACGATTTCTTCTCAGAACACTTATTCCTTCAATTAAGCCCTCTTCTAAGTTATGCATGAGATTGTATTCTCCTTATTAGGTCAAAATGAGCTAGTTATGGCTCATGATGAGGCTCTCATCATACCCCCATGCCTAGCTTTTGCTAGTCCCTTAGCAAAATTTCAAGGTTTTAACTTCTGATTTTGACCCTGAGTGTCTGTCATCAGTTATGATAAGTGCTTTTCTTTTTCTTTTGTGATTAGGTCAGAATGCTAACAACAGGCCTAGAGGTACTCAAGTACCAACCAAAATCTGGACCTGACCAGCTTTAGCCTCAGTTCTCCGCAAAGGTTTTTAAGGCCCGCAAAAACTATCCTAGGGTTTGTTGGATTCCGCGATTAAAGCACTCGTGCTTGAGACAATTTTAGTCTAAGTTCAGTTTGCAGTGCATTTTTTGTAAGAGAGAGACAGAAGATTTATTTGTTTGGAGAGTTTTCTCTCTCTTTTCTTTTTATTTCTAGCTTCGGATTAGCTTCTCAACACGGTCTGTATCAGATTCTTCGTCCCCATCATCAATCCTCAAGGGTCCCTGGCTATCGATGCTTCGAGATAGCACCGCCCATGGCAACCCCCAGAACCCTGGCTTTCAAGATTTCGAGATAATCCCGCCCATGGCGTTCCGTGTCTAAATTTAGACCCTGGCGATCGACATTTCGTGATAATGCCGCCCGTGGTATCTGAACCAGCAGAGTGCTTACATGCCCCTGGTAGGATATTTAAATATCCTAAGAGATAAGCACCGAGGAGATGATATGTTGTTACGCATCTTCAAGGGGAATTTCCCACCTCTCCGAGTATGGAACTCGTCCAAATCAACTTGTGTTGATCGGCCGCTCCTAATCTTGGTGACTTTTTCATAACATTAAATGCTTTTGTGTGATTTTGATATTTATGCGCACTGAACCAGACTGTGTGTGAATTGGGGTGCTTAGGTTACCGAATCCCGCAAACCAAAGGTCAGTTAACGAGGCCGAATACTTCCTAAGCCGTAGATCTAATACTTAAGCTTTGCATTTTCCCCAACCTCTTGAGGATTATCCAGATTTTAGCGGATACGTGAATTTTTAAGCTAAAGAATCTAGCCCAAGAGGCCTAAGACCAGCATTCCCGCTAATCTCTTATTATGTCTCCTTAGCACTTTTCTTTTATTTTTGATATGGTCTAGAACTTCAGTTAATTCCTTAATCTCTTGCTAATGACTATTTCTTTTTCTTTTTCATTTTGTGCTCCTTTTTGTCATTTTTGCTCTTTTTCTCCTCCTTATGATTATGTGGCTCACAAAATTTCCTCCCTCCTATAATTTGTTTTTTGTTCTTTTTCATAATTTTTCAATTTTTTGTGTTTTTGACATATGTGAATTTTTTTGTGAGCATCCTTCTGACTTTTTCTTGGTTCTGTATGTATGCACTTTATCACTCCCCCATGCCTAAGTTTTGCAATGTCCTCATTGTAAATAGAGGGTGTGAAATAGTGTTGAGGTCAAGGACTTAGAACAGGATACATCGGGTCGGTGAACGGGTCGGAAATGACTGATGCAGACGATTTCAAGCTCTGGTACGTGTACCAGAGGTGGGACCAACTGTTTAAGGCTAAACTTAAGGTGTAATGGACGTGGAGTACAGACGGATAATCAGACGGGTCTCTATTTTTGGGATGACAGGTTGCCTCTCGTTAAGTGCTAAATTCAATGCCTTCAGATGAGAGAAACATGGGGTGGAGAAGGAGTGGTCAAACCAGTGGAATTTTGTAAAACAAGCACCTTGATGAAGAGCCTGGTTGGTCCAACCAGGTGCTTGTTAAGATCAGTGGGTTGATGATGCAGCCCAAACCCAATCAGTCTGGTGGGTTGAAGGATGTAGATCAATAGATGCGGAACCCACCATATGCATCGTGGCTCGGATGGATATGGAAGTGAAAACTCAGGTTTAGGCTGAGTCAAATCAGCCGGGTCAGAGTAGGGTTTCGAAAAATAATTCATGCATGGCGTGGAAACCCTACAGGGGTGATCAGGGAATGATGGCTCCTATTTTTCGGTCTGATCAATACCGGATACCTGGTATAGATATGGAGTTGAATCATCTGCAAACGGCTCAATGAGAGGTGAATCAGAATAAAAATTGAGTCTGGTTGTGGGTCGAGGTAGAGAATGGATTTTGATTGGTTCTGTATATGTGGAGTAGGTGGCTTCAAAGAGAATTGGCTTGTTATAATCAGGAAGCAGATTTTCTCCGATGTTATGGTCAGATTCGAAATCGTCAGAGAGTTTGCGAAAATCAAAATCTGAATGAGATTCAAGATCGTGAGTTCCACCATAGAATAAATCATATGTTGTATATTCAGCAACCTGACTGGGGTCTAGCCTAGATGTTAATTCTGAGCTTAAAAGGGTGTCCTTATCTGGTAGAGGCTCAGGTTCTAAGCTGGTAGGACAGACCCAATTGAAACCCCACTCGTCCAACTCCTCAATTTCTGTATCGTAGATTGGCATGACTTCCGAAAAATCGAGTAGTTCCTCTGAGGATGTTGGCGAGGGATATTCATCAAATAGAGGCCCAAAATCATATTCTTCATTGAAAGATTGATCTTCCTCATATGGGGCCTTGAAATCTTCCCAGTAGGTTTCAGATTTAGATTCTTGGCTTAAGATGTGGGTTGAATTACTGGAATCTAGGTCTGAATAACCTTCGAGGGTCACCTTATCAGAATAAGGGATGGAATTTATACCCTCGAGAGGTTCAGTTATACTCTCATGATCGCAGGAGTTTTGGGATTCTAAGCCTGGTGATTCATGGTCTAGAGTAGGCTCAACATGGTGTTTTCCTGCATTTGGATCTTCCTAACCTTCTTCAATATCAGGCACATTGTATTCCATCTGGGTTAGCAATCCACAACCATTTTGTGCCTCAAACCCGAGATCAGATTGATCCTCGATGTTGTCCCAAGATGGTTCATCCTCTATTTGTGGTATATATGGGTACTTCTGGTCGATAATTTATTTTACTAATCTCGTTATCTCTTCCCATTTTTCAAGATCATCTTGTTGTTGCTTCCAAAGTCGAGGATTTGTCATACATTGAAGGTATTCAAGATTGTGCAATTTTTCTATCTCAATGTACCTTGTGATGAGCAAGTCACGGGTTGATCCTTTTGTGGCTTCTGCCAATAATACTTGGGCACAAGTTATGATAAAGGTTGTGGTTGTTGGGACATCAACCTGAGTATTTTCTACTGGTGTTGAGGTTTTGTCTTCTTTTTCATAGAATTTCAGGGCATCCTCAATCATCCTATCTCTCATGGATCTCCGATATTCAAGTTTCTTGAATGGTAGTCCTAAGTGGTGTGGCTGCATATTTGAATCAGGTGGTGGAATCAAGATGTAGAATCAGAGTTGGAATCAAGATGTAGAATCAAGTTATGAAGCGATTAGATGACTAACGAGTCCCATTGAAAATGTATGTGTGTGCTCTAAAGAGAAAAGATGAGGGACTGGAGATGTTTTTGACCCAATCAAGACACCCAAAGACGTTTGGATGACTATGGAGGTTTGGGGCGGATGGTACCCTTGAATCGGAAGGTCGTCCACCTGAGAATTACCTGGGCAGCCAGAGAGGGAGAGTCCCGCAAAGACCCCTACACGGTAGAGCGTCCCCACGGGTTACAGGGTTTCCCCCACCCGACCTCTCTTGTCACTGAGATTCCAGGTAGGCCAGAATGGGAACCTTGACCTCTTAAGTCTACCACTTTTATTTCAAAGGTGCTTTAGGGTTCTCACTTGAACTTTAGATGTTTTGATGTTGTGACCTAATTTAGAGGTTGGTTGACCCAAGGGGTCAACTTCACCTGACCTGTCCAATAGATGGCAGAATGATTCTAGGCTTGGGGCCTAGGGATCACCCTGATTTGACTCCCAGTTTATTAGGTCCAAGATTTTAAGATTCAAGTGATCTTAGAGCGCAATTTTTAGGGTTTGTCTTGTTTAGATCTCTTCAATCAAAGGCTTGTAGCACACTGATGCGGGAGGGTTCATTTCCTTTTTTTTACAGGCATGTGTGACTAGCACTCCAAGACCCTACTGTAGAAACCCTAATTTGGTTCTATTTCCAATCCTCTTTTTCTTCTTGAAAAGGTTCTCTTTGGACTTAAGAGCAAGAAATGTGTTGTCCGCAGAGATTAAGCGTGACTTTTATTAGGCACATGAATTTTTGTAGGATAGAATCTAAAAAAAATCGCTCCAACTTCAAGAAGATTTGAAAAAAAAATTTCGAAAATCAGGAAACGTTTGCCTTAAAGATGGTGATTACTATAGAAAGAAGGCAATTGATTCCTAAATTAATTTCTTCCTTTTGTCTTTCAAAGCTTAGGGGATGGTTTAAGGAAGAAAAGAAATTACCTGCTGGTGGCTGCTACCTTCCTCTATAGTTTTATTATTTCGTCGTAGTATAGTATAGAGAGGTGATTACCAGTTTAATACAATTTGTTACTCGGAAATAAAAGAGTTCCCGAGGTCGAACTCAGGGACCAAGTTGTATTCTAGAGATACAAGTTTCTTGTACAAAAAATAAAGAGAGAGAGGGAGAGAATTTGTTGGCTTCTTTCTTCTTCTTTTCTCTTTGCCTATCTTCTTCTGCTTTATCTGCAGCAGTAGTGATGCTTTTCTTCTTCTTTCTTTCTTCTTTTCCTTTCTTCAGACTTTCTTCTTCTCGTGCTCTTCTTCTTCTTTCAGTTCTTGTTTCTGCCCGTCTCTTTCTTTTTCTTCTCCCTTGCGGTCCTGTTCTTCTTCTTCTTCTTTCTTTCTTCTTTTCCTTTCTTCAGACTTTCTTCTTCTTGTGCTCTTCTTCTTCTTTCAGCTCTTCCCTTGGCCTCTCTGCGTTCTCCTTCTTCTTTCAGCTCTTTCTGCTTGTCTCTCTGTGTTCTCCTCTGCCTCGCCTTCCTTCTCGGTGATCCTCCTTCCTTCAGCCTTCGTCTTCTTCCACGGTTCTTCTTCACCTGTGCCTGCACACTTACACAGCTTGATCAGAGGGCAAAACCTATCTCTACCCTCCCCCGCGTCTCTCTCTCACAGAATCCGCTCATAGGATAGCTCTCCCAGAGCTGCCGGGTAGCTGGGTACGGGTCGCGCCCGGGTCCAGGCCCACCAGCGTGGGTGGTGGGCGAGGAGTGCAGGTCAGTCTAAGTCGGGTCGGGTCAGGTTCGCGGGGCGTGGTCGCGGACGAGACCGGGTCGAGAGAGCGAGTGAGTGAGAGGGACCTCACCCCGTGCTCAGGAGGCAACGAGCATAAGGCACTTTTTGCCTTTATGCGGGCGCTCTCCTTTGACAGGTTACGAGGTGGGACTAAATGTCCCACCCCAATTTCGGTGCCTGCGCGGAGGAAGCAGCGGCCGTCGAGGCGAAGTGCGGGGCTTCGCGCGAGAGCTTCGACTCGACTGCAGCCTGGTACTTCGCGAAGGCGCCTCGCGCTGTCTGGGAGCGTAACCTGGGCGTGGCGCACCTGGGGCAGCAGGTGAAGAAGCTGCTTCGCTTCAACAATGGCGGCGACAAGCGCAGGTACCTGCCCACAGAAAAATGGCCTCTCGGCCCAATCAGAAACGTGGAGGACCTTCGCCGTGGCACGGCGAAGGTGGTCGGGGGGTGTGCAGGCGGCGGGGCGGAGCCTAAGGGCTGCCCTAGGTCGGACTGTGGGTCGGGAGATGGGTTTGTTCGGTGGAGTTGCAGAGGGTGATTTGGGGGAAGTGGAGGGGCGGAAATGGATCAGGGTGAGGAGGCGGAGATTATGTGCAGGTCGGCCAGCCGTGTGGGATGCTAGAGTGATGGGAGCGGCTCGCCAGAGGATGGCCGGAGGCGGAGAAGGTGAGGGTGATTGGTTGGAATCGAGGGCGACAGTAGATGTTTAAAGTGAGGAAAAGGAAGAGGGGAGGAAGAGGAGGAGTTCTACCTACTTAGCAGGACGAGGAGGGGCCGGAGCGGGCGACAGTCGTATCGACTGTCGCCGGAGAAGAAGATGCCCGGGGGAAGGGGCGGCGGCGAGCAGAGGGCCGGAGAGGCGCCAGCTGGGTGCGGCGTGGCGCGGGAAGAGCGAGGGAGAGCAACCCTGCAGCTGGTAGTGCAGCAGAGCGACGAGGAGGAAGAGGGGAGAAATGCCGGAGCTGGTGGGCGTCTGCCGGAGTGAGAAGAGAGGAAAGTTGGGGGTTTTCTCCGTCAGATCCGAGCTGGGAAGAACGGTGGAGCGACGGGGGTATTTATAGGGACCGAATCAGAGAGGAAGGCGGAGGGAGACGACATGTCTCCCTCGCCGGAGGATGCCGGAGATGGAAACCCATACCGTCCGTGCGTTCGCACGGCCGGTATGGTGGGTTACAGCGACCAGGGGGGTGTCCCTGCGACGGCTGACGACGCAGGGCACCCCCGGTTTACTTGCCAGACCCTCCCCCTTACCCTGCGCGGCGCCATGCTCCGCGCAAGGTCGCCGGAGCATGGCGCTGGCAGGTTTTGCAGGGAGGACCTGAACGCAAAGAACGAAGGAGAGTTAGGGGCCAAAATGCGAGGGTTCAAAAGTTGAGGGCCAAAAAGTAAATATATGAGGACCAAAGTGTAAAGTTGGTCAAGAAGGTTTCTTCTTAGGCTCAAGTTTTTATACATGACTAATTAGGACCTAAGGAATCTGATGGTGAATTTTATTTCTAGATTAAACCTTGTTTGACTGGTCAATTTATGCAAAAACCCAAATTAAGTTATTAATTGGGTATGGTTCTCAATGTAGGTCAAGATGGGTTCCTAAGGTCAAATTGAAGGTTCTAAACCCTAGAGATTATTTTTATATGAATTTTAGAGGGTTTATTCCATTTTTTCTTTGCCTTGAACCTCGTGAATTGAAGTGGGTTTGTTTTAGGGTTACAGATTATCATTTATTTCCTTGGAATTGCTGTAGCCCTTGCCAGATCATCTCATCCCACTTTTATTCTTATTAGGTTGCTTTGACCTATGTTTGGACCCTGAATTATCCTGTATGCAGATTATACTGGTAAAATTGCATTTTTACCCCTTATGACTTGTTTTCTCCTTAAACTCAGAATTCTCTGAGTTAAGCCTTTCCTTGAGTTATATAGGAGCTTTTATCCTTTGTATTAGGTCAAAATGAGCTAGTTATGGCTCATGATGAGGTTCTCATCACCTGCCCTGGAGTGGTTGACTTGCGGGAGGGATCTTCTCGTGAAATACCTGCAAGATCACAACAAAGCAAAGTAGGGCAAGTTAGTGTTCAATATGATAAAAAGAATGTAGAGACTAGTGATAAATTGCACGTTGCTCCTCGGCAACGGCGTCAAAATGGTGACGCGTCTTGATCGTGTTTTAACAGTTAGTTATGTCGTAGTATAGGTGACCAAGCGTTGTCAACAAATAAAAATTTATTCCTCAAAAACCTAAGTATCCAAGGTCGAACACAGGGAGCAATTGGAATTTATTACTAATCTCAAGAATGTAATTAAACATTTAATTACTCAAAGCTTAATTCAAAATATATAAATGCATGAGTTTAAAAGTCAATTGTAGCAAAAAGAAGGAATTTGGATGTCTGATCATGGGATCAGACATATTAAAAATATGTTTTCTCCTCTATCTGCTTCTTATTCTTCTGACTTCTGATTTTCTTCCTTTCTTCTTTGTGCTTCTTCTTCTTCCTTGGATCTGCAGTTCTCTTGCCTTGCTTCTTTCTTCTTATTTTCCTCTGTCTTCTGCCTTGCCTCTCTTCTGCAGTTTACTTTCTCCTTTTCTCTGAGGGTCTTCTTCTTCCTTGGCTTCAACTTCTCTTCTTCTTCTACTTGTCTTTACCTTTCTTTATTTCTTCCTTGTTCTTCAGTTCCTCTTCTCTTTTCCTTCACCTCTTCCTTCTGCCTTGCCTTGCTCTTTTTCCTCTGCGAAGGCTTCCTTCCTTCTTTTCCTTCGCTTGCAGCGGCTAAGTCCCTGCTGCCTTCTTCAGTTCTTTCCCTGCACAAACCAAGGAGAGCAAAACCTATCCCTCTACCCACACACGCATCTCTCTCTCAGTATGTCACTCTTCAGCACGCTCTCCCAGAGCCGGGTAATTGGGTCGGGTCGTGCGCCCGGGTCCAGGCGCACCGGTGTGGGTGTGGTGTGCGAGGAGTGCTCAGGAGTGTATCGGGTCAGGTCACCAGATCCGTGTGATGAGCTCACGGAAGAGGCGCTGTGTATAGGTGAGGGACCTCACCCCAAGTGTTATTGGAGGCAACCAACCGATAGCATGAAATCAATTTAAACCACTCCAATGCTTTACAGCTTACCGAGGTGGGACTATTGTTCCATCGTTCTTGCACGCCCGCAGCAAACCATTCTCCAATTGCCACAACTGTTGGTCTTGTAGCGTCACTTGCTGGGACAACTGGGTGCGCAAGACCTCCCCAAGTTTGCTGCACCTGGAATCCTGAAGTCTTGCAACCTGGAGCAAGCGTGCAGCTTCCTCGAGTCACCTATAATGGCGGCTAGAGCTTGAAACCTGCCTGACACAAAAAGGGCCTTGCAGCTCAATCAGACCACAGGGGGACCTTCGCCATGTCATGGCGAAGGTCAGGCGGTAGGTGGCAGGCCGCGGAGCAGCCTAGGCATGCTTGCCTAGGTCGCTCTGTGGTCGACCGGATGGGTTTGGTCGAGGGGCAGTTGTGGCAGTATAGGGGGTCTGTAGATGAGCGGAGGATATTCAATGAAGTGTGGTGGAGGTTATGCGGTGGTTGGCGAGACGTGTGGGGCTGCGGAGTGACGGGAGCGTCTTGTCGGAGGGTGGCCGGAGATGAAGAAGATGGTGGTGGACAGTGGCGGTCGAGGAGCGTTTGGTGAAATAAGAGGAGCGAAATGAAAGAGGGGATAGAGACGAACAGTTCTAACCTAACTAAGTGGACGAAGGGGGTGACAAGGCGGCTAGCAGTACCTGCTGTCGCCGGAGAAGAAAGCGTCCAGTGGAGGAAGACGGCGGTGACAATGGAGCTAAGGAAGCACACACGGGTGTTGCATGACGCAGAGGACGATGAGGAGGACAGCTCTACCACTGGTTTTGTGGCAGAGCGACGTGGAAGAGAAGGGGGCGTGCCAGAGCTCGCTAGACCCCTTGGCCGGAGGAGAAGAAGAGGAAATCGAGGTGGAATTCCAGCCAAGTTGAGCTGAGGAGGTGCAGCCGGAGTTGGGGGTTAATTTATAGGCACAGGCAGGGACTCCTGTGCTTGGAGGCCAAGCTTCCAAGCATGGGAATCCTCGTCGGAGATGGAAAGAGTTAAGAGACCCAAATCTCTCGTGTGTTCGCACGAGAGATTGGGTGCAAATCATGGATCAGGATTGGGTTCAGATGAAAGGGAATTCCTCAGAGAATCTCCCTTCCAAATCTTGGAGGAGATCTTTGAGGAATCAAAAAGTATTCCCTCTCTATTCCTCGCCGGAGTAGGATCTCTCCCCAGTAATGGTGGAGGGACCTGCTTGTAAGAGTGGCGAGGAAGATAGGGGGTTTTATGCAATGGCTTTCAAAAGATAGGGACCAAAATGTAATTGAGTGTACTAATTTGCAAAGTAGGTCAAGATGACCTCCCCTTAGGTCCAAATTTTGGTACAAACCTAATTTGGACCTAAGGAATCCAATGGTGAAGTTGGATTTTAGGTTTGACCACATTTGTCTGGATATTTTGTGAAAAAACCCTAACTAGGTTAATTGATGAGTTAGGATCCCAATCTAGGTCAAAGTATGTTCCAATGGCCAAATTGAATGCTTTAATCCCTAGGGGATATTTTTCCATTAATTTTAGAGGGTTTAATTGATTTTTATCCTGACCGAAACCTTGTTGAATTAAGAGGGCCTGCTTTAGGGTTACTAGATGTCATTTAATTCCTGGTTTGCACATGAACCCATTTCTGATTGAACCAACCCACTTTTTATTTTATTCATACCATTTGACCTATGTTTTGCCTCTGAGAAATCCTGTTTATGTACTGTAATGGTAAAATTGTAGTTTTAGCCTTTATTTCATGATTTCTTCTCAGAACACTTATTCCTTCAATTAAGCCCTCTTCTAAGTTATGCAGGAGCTTTTATTCTCTTTATTAGGTTAAAATGAGCTAGTTATGGCTCATGATGGAGCTCTCACCAATCCATTGGTTTAAGGGTGGTAAGGAGTCAAGATTCGATGTGACACCCCGTACTTGGCCATCGGGGATCTAAACTGTACATTTGTAAAATGGGTCCCTCCATTGGAGATAATGGCACGTGGGACACCGAACTGAGAAAAGATGTGTTGATGAATGAACTTGATTACCACCTTATGATCATTAGTTTGGGTTGGGATAGCTTCGATCCATTTAGACACCTAGTCTACAGTGAGGAGAATGTATTCGAAGCTATCCGATTTAGGGAAGGGTCACATAAAATCAATCCCCCATATATCGAAGATTTCACATATGAGAATTGGCTGTAAAGGCATCATATCACGGTGGCTCATGTTACCCAAGGTCTGGCAATGAGTGCATGCCTTACATTAGTCATATGCATCCTTGAAGATCGTGGGCCAATAAAAGCCACAATAGAGGACTTTAGCTATGATTTTATGTCCGGAGAAGTGTCCGCCGCAGGCCTGGTCATGGCAGAAGGACAGAATGTCCTGAATTTTCGCTTCCAAGATGTATCGTCTGATGATCTGATTAGCACCAATGCAGAAGAGGTACGGGGCTTCCCAGATATAGTACTTGCCATCATAAAGCAACTTGTCCTTCTTGGCCTTCGACCAATTAGACGGGATCTAGTGTGACGCCAAGTAATTAACTAAATCAGTGTACCAGGGAAGTCCTGCACCGATAGTCAAAATGTGCTCATTAGGAAAATGTTCTGTGATTAGTCCGGAAGGGTCGATGATGTCAGAAGGAAGGCAGGACAAGTGATCAGCTACCACATTCTATTTTCCTTCCTTGTCGCAAATCTTGAGATTGAATTCTTACAACAGCAAGATCCCGTGGATTAGTCAAGGTTTTGTGTCCTTCACGAGAAGGTGCCTTACTGCGGTGTGATCCAAGTATATGATAACATGGGAACCCAAAAGATAGGATCGAAATTTTTCGAGGCCAAATATTACAGCTAGCAACTCTTTCTCAGTAACTGTGTAGTTACGCTGAGCCTCGTCAAGTGTCTTGCTAGCGTAGCAGATGACCAGGGGTTTCCCGTCTATTTTCTACCCAAGCACCAAACCCACTGCATAGTCAAATGCATCGCACATGATCTCAAAGGATAGAGACCAGTCAGGGGATTGCAGGATTGGTGCTTAGTAACTCGATCACGTAGGCTCTCAAATGCATGAGTGCACTCCTCAGTAATTTTGAAAGGGACATCCTTTGACAATAGATTAGTCAGGGGATGCACGATTTTCGAGAAATCGGACATGAATCGACGGTAAAAATTGATGTGCCTCAGGAAAGAACGAATGTCCTTGACCGAGCCAGGCATGGGTAAATTGGAAATCAAATTAACCTTAGCTCGATCAACTTGGATGCCTTTCTCAGAGACGAGGTGACCCAGGATAATTCCCTCAGGTACCATGAAGTGGCTCTTTTCCCAAGAAAGAACCAAATTCACATCGATACAATGCCTGAGGATTTGGACCAAGTGCAGGAGGCAATCATCAAAAGATTCCCCAAATATCAAGAAGTCATCCATGAAGGCTTCAAGGTACTCACCTACCATATCTGAGAATATGGCAAGCATGCATCATTGAAAAGTAGCAGGTGCATTGCAGAGACCAAACAGCATCCTACGGAATGCATATGTCCCGAAGGTGCAGGTGAAGGTAGTCTTCTCTTGGTCCTCAGGATGGATTGCCACCTGGTTATAATCGATGTACCCATCCAAGGAGTAAAAGAATTGATTCCCTACCAATTTCTCGAGTATCTAATTAATAAATGGCAGTGGAAAATGATCCTTTTTCACGGAGGCATTTAGTCTTCGGTAATCAATACAGACTCTCCACGAGTTTGAGATGTGGGTTGGTATAGTCTCTCCGGTTTCAGTTGTAATGACAGTGAGTCCTGCCTTTTTAGGCATAACCTGGATTGGACTCACTCAACGACTGGCAAAGATCGGGTAGATGATATCTGCATCTAACCACTTGATGATCTCCTTTTTCACGACATCCTACAGGTTTAGATTCAGGTGTCTTTGCATTTCATGAGATGGTCATGAGCCCTCTTTGGTGTAGATGTGATGCATGAAATATGAGGGGTTGATGACAGTTAGGTCATCGAGAGTCCAACCAATGGCTCTCCGATGCTGCTGGAGGACAGATATCAAGCAAGTTTCCTGATCAGAGGTAGGGGGGGAATTGATATTCATGGGAAATGTCTGATTAGAACCCACAAAGACATATTTGAGATGGCCAGGGAGGTGTTTCAACTCCATGACTGGATTTTCAGCAGTAGCAAGTGGTTCTGGGTGAGGTTCAGGAGCAACGGTAGGAGCTAAAGTTATCTCTAGATCTAGTTCAGGCTCCTCTATGTGTGGGGTTTGATCCTCTTGTGGTTGATCATCAAAGATAAGTAAGTTTTCCTCGACACATGGGTCATCAACCAGGGACTCGATGTCGCAAATTTGTTCGATAATCCCACAATTAATTCTTACTTAGGCCTTAAAGATATTGATCTTTAGTGACTTATTCCCAAATTTTAACTCAATTTGGCCCTCCTCACAATTGATGTTGGCCCTAGTTGTGGCTAGAAAAGGTCTCCCCAAAATGATCGGTGTGTTATTCAAGTTTTTAGGAGCATCCATGTCTAAAACTATAAAGTCCATGGGGAAGTAGAAATCACGTACCCTAACTATGACATCCTCGAGAATTCCTTTTGGTGACTTAATAGATCGATCAGCTAACTGCAATGTCACCTCTGTTGGTTTAAGCTCAGATTCTTCAGGGTGGTCAAGTAGGGATGCAGGTATTAGGTTTATGGAGGCTCCTAAATCCAATAATGCACGATCAAATTGAATATCACCAATTGTACAGGATATCAGAGGGGTACCAGGATCTTTTGCCTTAGGCGAGAGCATACTCAAAATGATGGAGCTTTCTTGCTCCGACAATACGATTGGTTTCCCGCCTTTGGTTTGCAGCTTACGCTTTGGTGTACATATATCCTTTAGGAATCTCGCGTAAGCCGGTACGTGGCGTATCGCATCCATCAAGGGGATGTTTATTTGGACCTGCTTAAGGAGCTTGACCAGGTCCTCCTCAAGAGCCACAGGTTTGGTTTTCTTATTTCCCCAGGTCAAGGCCTAGGGACATGGAACCTCAGATGGTTCCTCTAGAATTGGTTCAGGCTCTTTATCAGGGATGGGCGTAGATAAGTCCACTTTTGTGGATTATTATTTAGCCTAAGTACTATTTAATTATTTATTCTTATTTGTTAATTAATTAGGAGTTATATGGAAATTCACCTTGGCCTGCATTTAATTTTATGCTTCAATTTTACATTTAATAACATATGTTATGATAATATAATTTATTTGATGAATGCAGGCTAGGTACAAGAATCAGACACTTATTTTTACTTCTATAAGATGTCTTGAACTTTGATTGGACATCTGGAACTGCTATCACAAATTCATGGCATTACATTTTTTTAAGACGTCTGATGCTCTAGTTAGACGTTTGAAGAAGAACCACCCGTGCTTATCTGCCATTCCAACCACTCGCAATCGTCGCGAGTAGTTGGAGACACTTGCAGCCAAAGGAAAAGGAGGAGGCTTTTGTTTAAAAAGAAGCCACGTCCACTGAGAGAGGCATTCCCTTCCCCCCCAAGCGGGGACTATCTCTCCATCTCCACCACCGTGAAGGAGGCATGCACCGTGAACTTCAGCAAGCACTGTGGTCTCTGCGCACCTACCTCCCGCCTTCGTCCTCTCGACGGTCGCACGGTGACAGTGTGCGGCCACCACCGCAAACCCCTCACCGTGCAACCGTACCAGCAAGCACGCACCCGCCTGCGTTCCACACACTGGCTGCACGTTCAGCAGCATCGCTCAACACGAACCTCACTGCACGCAACCGTACCTGCGTACAAGCCTACGTGCGCGCACAACCAGCCTCGCACATGCTGTGTGCACGCCCGCGTGCCACCGCCCGGCCTCTTCCTCTTCTTCTCCTTCTTCATCTTCTTCATCTTCCTTTGCGCACTGAAGGAACCCAACAAACGGCGAGAGGACCTCCATACAACAATCCCCGATGACCTCCGTTTGACTCACCGTTGACTCCATCGCACTCACCTCGACTCCACGAGCACTGCCACATCATCAGAAACGCCGATGGCAGTCCTTACGCACGTATGGAGGAACCCACCGCCGACGACCTCCGTCTTCCCGTCCGGTGAACTTCGGCCACCTCTCGATGTGAGACCACCACCATTGGAACACCCTTCATGCCTTCAACCTTCACCGAGCTTCGCATGGCCATCCATCCCTCCTCCTTGCACTCACAAGGGCTTCAAATCCCCTGTTTTGCTACAGTGAGGTCGCAATTAAAATTTACGAGGTATGGCATGGTAAAAAAATACTATTCATTTATTTATTGAATTATCATATTCTGAAAGAATTGCATGAATATCCCTCCTGTCTGTTTGAATTACACATAGCTGAACTCCTCTCATGCATGATAGAGTATGGAACATTGGTTATGGGAAACGAGTTCAGTTTTGATTAAGATTGACAATGCTTATCAGTACTAAGATCATGATTCATGTGTTTCCATTGTGGTAATTTTGCATGTGTGCCCTTACATTATTGATTAATTATTTAAATCAAGAATTTATGTTGAAAACACGTGCACCAATTAGTATGCGTACACGTTGAGTTTCCCGAATAAACGAGAGACTATTCACCAGTTTAAATAGGCTAATTCCTCCCTGTGGAGGCGACCTAACTCTTCGTGGTTAGTTTTGAATTATTAAATATTTTTGAAAAGTGATTTTCTACCACGCAACGAACTATAACGACACGACATTTTATGTTAAAGTTTTTATCAAAAATGAAGATCGCTCTTTCAAATGGCACCGTTGCCAGGGAGGAAACACACCTATTAATTTTTTCGGGAATTATATGTTATTTTTATGCTATTTTGAAAGCTTTTCTAAATTACTAACTATGGATCTTCTTTTGTGCAAAAACACGCAATGAACACGATGGGCATGTACGATGGAGGCGATCTTGTTGGTGGACCTTGATGCCACCTGGAGGCTAGCAACGGGCGCTTGTGGGCCTTGATCCCACGCACGTAGGCATATAGAGGAACCTTTTTCTGATTTAGTCATTAGATCGTAGTTTAGATTTAGTTTAGATAGACATTAGAACTTAATTTCTGTCTTGTGGACCCTTGTTGGGCATTTTTGGGATCGTGTTCCCAGTGTTTCTTTATTTCTTATCGCTCTTGTATGCGGGAGCATATTTTCGGGAGCGTGTCCCATTTTATTTAGAGTATAGGATTATTTGAATTATTTGAACTACATATAGGTTAGTTAGTTAGTTATATTAGGCTTGATTGCTTAAATTTTATTTAAAAAAAAAAAATTGAACTGCCTGCTAGAAGCTGCATATCAATAGGGTGATCATCTAGGACTGAATGAGCAGCATCTAGTTATCTTAATTGCATTGCATTCATCCCTGCATTGAAGAAAGCTGGAGTAAGGTATGTCTTTTTCTTAAGCATCAATTACCTGTCATGCATTTACATTGAATCTAAAGCTAAGACCACTAAAGTGCTTGAATCGAATTAATTCAGTGGTCACTTTAAAAATTGGGACTGCTAAGAGGTTGGACCTTAAAATCTGTGACTTAAAATTGTGTGCAAAAGGATCTTGGTTGCAAGATTTCAAAACTCAAAACATGAACGTATGATTGCACACCTGAGACACTGTGCACCTCACACATAAGGTCACTAGTTAATTTTCTACCTCTCCTCTATGCACCACAAGGGAAGTTAGTCAAAAATCAACAAGCCTATCCACCAAGTTACTTCAGTTCCTCGTGCATGGGCTCGATTCGAGACTTCCATCCCTTACGAGTAGGTTGTAGGCACCAACGAAGGTCGGTCTAGGAAGCGTAATTCTTGCAAAACTTGTTTGGCCACCAACTGAACAGCTAAGACCAAGAATCTACTAAAAATAGATCCCACTGTATTTGCGTTTGTTTTGACAGTGGTAGAACACTCTAGGAAGTTTCTGATTTCTTTTAAATCCTAAGAGAGTTTAACCTGTTTAATTGAAAGAAATGGATTATCCTTACTCCTATCGTTTTAACTAGGATCCCATGTCCCGTGCGTATCCATCCTTTGATGGATATATTGATAATCCATGGGATCATTCGTATTCTTATCCTGGGAGTACTGGTCCGATAGCTCCTACTTTTGAGCAGAGCCTAGGAGCAGGATTTTCCAACCCTGGAACCCTACTACTATGCAAACACCAAACCCTCCCACCCTTCATGATTTTCTATATCGAGGTTGGACCGATACCCCTAGGCAACCAGAGCCTCAGATTGACTATCCTCCCCAATTTGATAGTAGTAGCCTCTCCTCTTTTATGATAGAAATGTAAAAACAACAAAAGGAAATGATGGAATCTATGGGAGAGATGTTAATGAATAGTCAACAATTGAACAAAGAAATTAGACATCTTAGCTACGCTATTCCTAGTAATTCTGATCCCTACTCATACGACCGCGATTGTGAAAATAATTCTGAGGAAACCAATGACAATAGGGATCCTGTTTTATGTAGTTATCACTTAGACTCTCCCATTGAGACACGACCACTAGAGGAGAACGATCCTAGTAATTATCCACCTGAGCTATATTGGAGTCAAAAGAAAGGGAAGATGGTACCTCTTGAGGACCTTGACCCCAATGACCGTATTATCCTTACCCCTGCTAACCCAGGTCAAGGTCGTATTATTCATATCACTTCCCCTATTAATTATCTAGTGGAATCCCATTCTACCCTTAGTGAGCCTAATCCTGATCCTTCACTTAAGGAATCAACACCTACCATTCAACATCCTGAGGATTTAAATGCACCTAATGAAGGTGACCCTAATGGAATGGAGGATGAATTAGATCAATTTTGGTCTCAGGGATATAAAGAGTCTATTTTAGAGGACGAGGATGACCCAATGAAGGAACCCGGACAGAAAATTTGGAGTGAATCACAAGGGGGTTATGTGTTATTTGAGGACTTGCCCCCTGAGGATATAAATAATCTGATGAAATCTGGATTCCTCCCTTCTTTCGATTTTGAGAGTAATCCTCCGCAAAACCATGAGTTGATATTGGAGGACAAACACAATAGTGAGAAGCCTAGGGGAGACTCTCAGGGACAATGAGGATTTATACCTCGAGAAGAACAACGAATTCAGTAATATAGGCTTTCTCCATAACATTAAAGATGATAATCCTCCTAAAGATATTAAGGATAATGAAGTAGCACACAAAGTCCGCAGAAAGGATGTAATTGACAAGAAAGAACCCGGGGATGGATTTGTTGATAATTCTAATCTCGCTACTTCCCAAGACACCCAACTATCGTCAAAGCATGTTGATCATGAGTCTACTAATGAGATATTGAATTCTATTCATGACTCATCTATTGTAGAGGAGCAGTTGGAGGTTCATAAAATAATGAAGCTAGGTAAGGATGTGAAATACGAATTCTTATTGGGAATGGAGCCCAAATAGCTTAAGCCCTCTTTGGACTTAATAATTACCACCCAATCACTCAAGCAACCAGTAGATTCCTTACCTAATCCTCAGCTCAGGTCTCTGCTCATTTACATTCTTTTTGGAGAACATATCAAGCCAGTACATCCTCGGGTAGAGTGGCAAGTGTGGATTGATGCTTGTACTTTTAGTCTCATCATTCAAGGGTTTGAAATAATAATGTTAATATCTTTTAAAACCCATCTTACTTTGGAGGATCCTTGTTATCCTCCACTTATTCCGTTTCGAGAGGTCCCTTTTCATATTTCTTTTGTTATTTCTAGACCTCCCAAGGTAGCCAACGAGGTTCTCTACTTTCATGTCTTCTAGCGAGCATTTGGAATCATGCTGCATTATCAGCTCGTCAACATCCGTGGCTACCTATTTTCTAGGCCTGCGCTGTTACTCATATTTTTTGGGCCTAGCTTTTTCTATCTGGAACCAAACTTACAGGTTCCCTATAAGTCTGGCTGCTGACAGAAAATGCAACGCTTGTTGGGAGGCAACCCAGCATCTAGAATAACACCATCATCAGGTGATTTCCTTCCTTTCTCCCCTTGTTTTAATTTTACAATGAGGACATTGTAGGATTTAGGTATGGGGGGGTGCATTTTATATTTTAGGAAGTATTCATGCATTCAGGTTAGCATATATATATTTCTTTTCTTGAGTTGAATTGATTAGTCCCTAGCAAAACATCTTTGTCATTGAGGTGTTAAAGATTTTTCTTAAATTGTTTCATAAGTTTAGAGTCCAATACATTTACTTCACTTTCATGTAGACTGGGTAATGGATCTTTGAAGAGAACCAATAAGCATTTTTAGTCTACTGAACCCTTGGACAGTTAATAGGGAGTCAGGCATACTATCTTCTAGTAGATCCACCTCATATTTGTGAGAAGAAAGTAGAGAGATTACTGGTGCGCTAAGTCTAGTGCAAAGACTCTTAAGTTTTGGAAAATTAGATGAGGATACCTCAGAGTTAGGTATAGTTTTCACTCTTTGTTCCTGTGTGCATACATTGTGTGAATTCCTGAGAGTCACCAAATAAGGCAGATACACAGAGATTGAGTCTTAATAAAGTTATGACTATGGTGGATGGTTACGACCGTCCATAGAGTTATCGGCTGAAGGAGGGTAATAGTGTCAAAGGTCAGAAATACGTTTGTCCTATCCATTCCTTCCCAGCGTAGAGAGTAGGCACTTCCACCAAATAAGCCACACAATATCCTCTTGACCATCATCATCACTAATAATTCCTCATAAATAAAAGTCTATGTCGTGTTATGTTGATTTATAAAGAAAGAAAAAGAAGGAAAAAATAGAAACAATTATGTTTAAAAAAAACAAAAAAAAAAGAAAAGAGTCCAAGTTTATAGTTTTATTTTCGTGACGATGTTTTTGAGGCAACAAAAATACCCATCGCGATCCACCAAATATGACCTATACCTACCTTTCAGTATTTCTGATTGCCTGAATATTGGCTGAGGACTCTAACTTAGTTGTAGAGTTATTAGGACTTTAGTTGAAGTGTGAATGCCATGTGAAGCCACCAAACAGTGAATTCATTTACTAAATCTGGTGAGATTTGTGATCTCAGAAAGAAAAGAAGGAAAAGAGTGAGCATAAAGGAATATCAAGAGAGCACAGTTGTTTAGCCTCTCTCCGAGTTGACTTATTTAATAGTCTAGAGATCTAGAGTTTGTAGTACTAGATTACATGTAGTATCAGATGAGTGTGTGCCACCAAATACAAAGCCATTCAACTCGATATCTCCTACCTAAGCCAAAAAGCCAGGGTCAAATTTATAGATTATTTTCTGCTTTATCCCCAAGGGAAGTAGTTGCCTATCCTGATAGAAATATTTACCAAGGGATAAGTACGAATTGAAAATGTAAGTTGGTTATTTTCACTTGGATCCGTTACCTAGGCTTTTATCATTTCACATTTGTCTGGATCTCTAAATTCTTGGAATAAGGGAAGAAGAAATCTTCTGATTACTTCTATTATTTTTCATTTTTGCTAGGGACTAACAAAACTTAGGCATATGGGCATTTGATAAGTCTACTTTTGTGGACTATTATTTAGTCTAAGTACTATTTAATTATTGTTCTTAGTTGTTAATTAATTAGGAGTTATATGGCAATTCACCTTGGCCTGCATTTAATTTTATGCTTCAATTTTACATTTAATAACATATGTTATGATAATATAATTAATTTGATGAATGCAGGCTAGGTACAAGAATCAGATGCTCATTTTTACTTCTATAAGACGTCTTAAACTTTGATTGGACATCTGGAACTGCTATCACAAATTCACGGCATTACATTTTTTTAAGACGTTTGATGCTCTAGTTAGACGTCTGAAGAAGAACTGCCCATGCTTATCTACCGTTCCAACCACTCGCGATCGTCGTGAGTAGCTGGAGACACTTGCAGCCGAAGGAAAAGGAGGAGGTTTTTGTTTAAAAAGAAACTGCATCCACTGAGAGAGGCATTCCCTTGCCCCCTAAGTGGGGACTATCTCTCCATCTCCACCACTGTGAAGGAGGCATGCACCGTGGACTTCAGCGAGCATCGTGGTCTCTGCGCACCTGCCTCTCACCTTCGTCCTCTCGACGGTCACATAGTGACAGCGTGTGGCCACCACTGCTAACCCCCTCACCATGCAACCATACTAGGAAGCACGCGCCCGCCTACGTTCCACGTGCTGACCACACGTTCTGCAATGTTGCTCAGCACACAACCTCACTGCACGCAGCTGCACCTGCGTACAAGCCAACGCGCGCGCACAACCAGCCCCGCGTGCGCTGTGAGCATGCCCGCGTGCCACCGCTCCGCCTCTTCGTCTTCTTCTTCATCTTCCTTTGCACACTGAAGGAACCCAACAAGCGGCAAGAGGACCTCCATGCAGCAGTCCTCGACGACCTCCGTTTGACGCGCCGTTGACTCCACAGCACTCACCTCGACTCCACGAGCGTCGCCACATCATCAAAAACGTCGACGGCAGTCCCCGCGCATGCACGGAGGAACCCATTGCCGACGACCTCCATCTTCCCGTTCAGTAAACTCCAGCCACCTATCGATGTGAGACCACCACCATTGGAATGCCCTTCATGCATTCAACCTTCACTGAGCTTCGCACGGCCATCCATCCCTCCTCCTTGCACGCACAAGGGCTTCAAATCCCCTGTTTTGCTACAATGAGGTCGCAATTAAAATTTACAGGGTATGCCATTGTAAAGAAATACTATTCATTTATTTATTGAATTATCATATTCTGAAAGAATTGCATGAATAGCCCTCCTGTCTATCTGAATTACGCATAGTTGAACTCTTCTCATGCATGATAGAGAATGGAACATTGGTTATGGGAAATGAGTTCAATTTTGATTAAGATTGACGATGCTTATCAGTACTAAGATCATGATTCAAGTGTTTCCATTGTGGTGATTTTGCATGTGCGCCCTTACATTATTGATTAATTATTTAAATCAAGAATTTATGTTGAAAACATGTGCACCAGTTAGTATGCGTACGCGTTGAGTTTCCCGAATAAATAAGACTATTTACTAGTTTAAATAGGCTAATTTCTCTTTGTGGAGATGACCTAACTCTTCGTGGTTAGTTTTGAATTATTAAATATTTTTGAAAAGCGATTTTCTACCACGCAACGAGCTATAACGACGTGACATTTTATGTTAAAGATTTTATCGAAAATGAAGATCACTCTTTCTGGCGTGTCTTGGATAACCAACCTAGGGTTAGGGTCTATAGTCTCAAGTGAGTTGTGGCTTGGAAAAGGTGGGTCCTGTGTTGCTTTGCCACTACGGGTGGTGACAGAATTTAATCCTGCCTGATTCTGGTTTGGGCTAAGGAGGATAGGTGTCTGATGTTGAAATCCAGAATAAGAGGTTGAAGCACCCATCCCGTCAGGGGATGGAGCAGAATGGACCTGATAGACAAAGTGGGCTTGGCCCTGATTTAGATTCATAACGTGCCTCTGGTTCGACACGCTATTTGGATTCGGAAGAGGCTGAGAAGGGAGTGCACCCAGCTAGCAAGCACTTGCTAGCTGGGCCAATTGATTACGCAGCTCAGAGATCTCTTCTTTATGTTGTTTTTGCATGTCAACCAAGGTCTGGAGAATGAAAGATGTCTGATATTCCTTAGGTGGTCCAGATTGGAAATTTTGATTAGGCCTTGGTTGAGTGGGTTGATAGGGATGCAGGTCTTGTGGTTAGGGTTAGAATTGAGGTCTTGGATGTGGGTTATTCCCTGCCCACACAAAGTTTGGATGATTACGCCATTCTGGGTTGTAGGTATTGGAGAAAGGATTGTTCTTGATGGCATGGAGATCCTTGCAGGTCTGAGGATCCCCAGAATAATCAGGGTACGAGAGTTCAGAGTTCCCCCAACTATGGTAGGCTAGCCTGGAGTTGCCTCCGAAGCCGTAATCAAGCGGGGGTGGATATGTATCCATCCCTGGAGAGTGGTAGTTACTGTGTGTAGATTCCCTACTTGAGGGCGGGTGTGTATATGTGCTTTGTGGTGCAGAGGTGGTCTTGTGTAGATGTTGAGTGATGTCGTCCACCTTTTCCTCAATGATGGAGACCTTATCCAATTGATTGGCTACCAACTCCAAGTCAACGGATGCGGAAAGGCCTCAAGATTCGTGTACCCCCCAATTGTTTGTCAATGCATAGGTGGACGTCCGGTCTTACGCATCCAGTGACTCATTGTTGAGGGAGTTCTCGTACATGTTATCGAGAATTCCCCAAATTTCATCTTCATGCTGACCCATGATGCTACCACCACAGGTTGCATTAACAAATAGCTTGATATCATCATGGAGCCCGTGGTAAAAGGATTGGACTTGTTCCCACTTCGGGACTCCGTGATGGGGGCATTTGTGCATGAGATCCAGAAAATGATCCTATGCCTCGTGTAGAGATTCTCTTATTCCTTGGGAGAAGTGCATGATTTGGTGCTGCATAGCGTTTGTGCGACGAATGGGATAGAATTTTTAAAAGAAGGTGGTTTGAAGTTCTTCCCATGTGTTTATCGCATGTGGATAAGTTTGAAACCAGTAGGTGGCTTTGTCAGCCAGAGAGGAGAAGATCTTTAAGAGCAAGCCATCTCAATTCTGCATGTCTGCCCTAAAGGTGTAGGCCAGATGCTTCAGATTCTTGATGTGTTGGAAAGGATCCTTGGAGTTCAAGCCATGGAATTTTGGAGTCATGTGAAGCATACTAGGCTTGAGCTCCACCTCAGGTCCTCCCGCAGGGATATTGATTCATGGTTTGATCTCCACTACCACAAGATTGTAGTGATCTCCCATTTGAGGCCACGGTAGTGGCTTGATGAAGGCATTGATCTGATCTCTGAAATCAAAGAATTGTTGTGGTTCAAAGTTAGGTTGTTCTGGCTGATCCATGGTTGTGATTGGAGGTTCGGGCTTAGAATCAGAGGAAATGTCAATATGATCAGGTTGTTGCACAAACATAGAGATCGAGGCTTGGCCTCGACGACAGTGAATAACTAATGGAGACCTCAAGGGTGGTCTTAAGGACCTCCTCCCAAACATGCACTGATGGAGAAGATGAGATATAGAATGTTAGACAGACCCAATCGAGGCACCCAAAGATTTTTGGATGACTATAGAGGTTCGAGGCGAATGATACCCCTGGATCAGAAAGTTGTCCACCTGAGATTACCTGGGTAGCCAGGAAGGGAGAGTCCCGCAAAGACCCATACATGGTTGAGCGTCCCCACGGGTTATAGGATTTCCCCCACCCGACCTTCCTAGTCACTGAGGGTCCAAGTAGACCAGAATGGGTAACTTGACCTCTTAAGTCTACCAATTTTAAGTTTAGATGAAGTGCTTATGATTCCTCTTGAACTTTAAAATATTTTTGTGCAAGGTCACCTAATTTGAAGATTGGTTGACCCCACAAGGTGGGTCAACTTCACCTGTTTGTCCTTTGAGATTATAAGGTCCCAACATTTTAAGATTCAAGTGGATATTTAGAGCCTGATTTTAGGGTTTGCTTGATTAGGTCAATTCAACCAAGGGTTGGGACACACACAAGTTGGGAGAATATATTCTTGATTAAGCAAGTGGAGTCCTCAACCTTAGAATAGAAATCCTATTTTGGCTCTGATTGATCCAATTAGTTTCGTCCAAATTTGGTACCTAGGGCTCAAGCAAGAAGGTGATAGCCCTAGATACCTTAAACCCTAAGTAGGTACAGAAGTCAGGGTTAGGGTTTGTCTACAAAAGAATCAAATTAGGCAACTTGTGAGGAGTGATTCTAAGAATAAAATGCAAGTTGATCCTAATTGATTTTTTTTCCTTTTTAGCTTTCCAAATCAGGGGCTTAATGAGGATGGAAAATGAGATTACCAGCTCCTGGAGTGGCTGTTGTGCGGTTGATCTTGCTCCTTGGTTAAATCCCCTACACAATTGTAATCAAAAGAGATAAATCAAGTTAGTATCAAGTCAGGAATTGTAATCCAGAGATCAAATTGCACATTGCTCCCCGGCAACGGCGCCAAAATGTTTACGGGCTAAGATGGGGTTTTAAAATCAATTCATTGCAATATAGCCAAAATAGTGCGTGAACAAATATAATTTATAGCTCGAAAGAAATTCGAGGTTGAACGTAGGGAGCGATATGGCAATTTATCTTAAGATCACAATTTTAAGCATAATATAGCAATCTAATGGAAATTTCAAGCACAAATAATATAAATATAGAAGCAAGAGTCAATGTAGCCAAAAAGATTAGGGTAAAATGGTGATTTGAATCATCAAATTACCCTATTACAATTATACTTAAATAATGCTACAGTATCAATCAACCAAATGACACGTATGATAAGTGCACAGTGCACTCCCTGTCAAAGATTAGACGACTGAAACTTCAGTTAGATGGCTTAAACTCTTCTTTGCTACAGTGCCAAGTGGGCACTCTTCTTCTTCCATTCCTTTCTCTCCTCAAGTTCTTTTCTTCTTCTCACTTTTCTCTAGTCAAGGGAAGGCACAGCACAGAGGCACGATTGCCTCGTAGAGACTAACTGTTGAGAGGGGTTCACTGAAGCAAACCCCCCTCTCTCTTTTTCTCTTCACGCCCACCTAATCGGATCAGTAAGCAGGTAAACAGATCCTAGCCTGACCTGCGAGGTGTGACCGCGGGCGAGGTGTGTGTGGGTACCCGACCCCCTGTGCGTGCTGAGGCGAACAACCGATTTCAGAAAATCAACTTAAATGCATTTGATTGCACATCAATCATGAAACCTAAAACACCGGAATTGAGCTAGATTCTAGCATAACTTCGAGTCAATGCATGCATAAGCATCATAATTTGCATACTAGTTAGTTTATTAGTCATATAGATAATATCATCATTTTATGGCCTAAAGGAGAGATGATTTTAATCGCAGATGATTTGAAGCTACAGATGTCAGATCAGACTAGACAGATCTGATTAGAACGACGACGGGAGTTCAATGCTTCCGAAATCATCCCGATCAAACAACCAGAGCATCGTGTATAGTACAAAGAAGAACAGAGATCATGGAGCCAAAGGGCAAAGATCCAAACCTCAAATGACAAATCCAACCATACGGATGGATCCGGATCGACGTTCGCAGTCCAACGGTGCAGAAATCAACTTAATCGAAGGCTTATGTCATCAGATATAAAGAGAAGAAGAACGGATGGCCACGATGGTGCCATGTGGCACCATCGCAGCTGCCCCTCGCCATGCCCCCAACTCCTGAAGGCACCTCTCCTCGTAGCATAGGCCATTGGATCTTCATCTAACGGCCACGAGCGCGCCACGTCGCCACCCAGATTAGATCAGTATAAATTTAAACAAGCAAGTATATATCATAAAGAGTTTGCGCAGCGCATTGGCTCGCGCACGCGCATATATGAACGGGACGCGGGTTCGAGCCCTGTGCTGCGCAAAATTGATGCGACGTCGGTGGGCAGGCAGGCATGCACAGGCGCAATTGCGTGATCTGACGACGAATAATGTGCCATGTGGCGCGATCAGAGTGCACCGCGGGCGGGATACGAGATTGCGTAGGTTGTTGCGAGATCAGGAAGGTGTGAGAAGCGCGTGTAGGATTTGAAATCGGGCGGCTAACGATGAGGCGGGATTTGAAGGCATGCAGTGAAGGTGAAAGCGCGAAGGTGCGAATGAGTGGGAGTCATGCGATGAGGATTTAAGGGCGCACAGCGTGCCACGTGTCGCTACCAGAATGAATCCGAGCATAGAAGGCCTTTTCAAGGTTATTTTTATGCCAAATCATAATCGTTGATCTCCCGATCAACGAATCTGATTACCCAAAGGGTTGTTGCACAAGATTAAGGGCTGAAATACCCTTTTTGCCCTCCACAAAAGCTATAAAAGGAGGCCCCAGGCCCCCCAGTTGAAGGCATCCACTTAGAACCTCTCTCTTCCATCAACTCCAGGCATATTTCATCTTCTCTACAACTCTCCGTCCCTCTACAACTCCGCTCCAACTTCGTCCCGGTGCTCTGGATCTGAGGTGCTGCCGCATCTCGAACAAGCATCCCGCAAGCGACGTCATTTCTCTGCCACTTTCTTCTATCCTCTCTCTCTCCCTCTCTTTCTCTCTATCTTTACTTTTTGCATAGCAATTTCTATTATGAAAAACTCTTTATCAATGCAATGAAATCTGATCTTATGAATATTTGATGCATCTCTATACATTTATACATATATAAATATCTTGTTAGAACTAGTTTCATTGAAAAGCTTCTGTTAAAAATCGAGATTGCCTCCCTGCGAATGACCTGATACTCACCGATTTTATAAATATTATTTGTCATCTTGTTTTTGCACTATACTACAACTAAACAACTTTTAATCGCGATAACGCGCCGAACAACTATTAGCTGCTTATCCACACACGATGTGGGACTAAAAGATCCCCTCCTTCGTGCATGCTATAGTAGGTAACGGTGTTGATTGAAGTCGAAGGAGAAGGAGGCTGTGTCAATTGACCACCTGGGATGTTCCTGAGACTGAGCCGCGCGACTTGGGGCACTTGCCTGGAGTAGATGCCTGAAGAATGTGATGAGAGCTCGCTCGAAGCAGCTACAACAATGGCACTGTGGTGAGAACAGTTGAAAAGAGGAAAATGGCTCGATGGCCACATCAGAGATGCTCAGGAGCTTCGCGATGATGCGGCGAATGTGGTGGTGACGGTGGCATGCTGCGAAGGTGGTCGTAGGTGGCTGGCAGAGATGAAAATCGAAGGCAGAATTGGGTCTGTTCAGTGGAGGGCTCGAGCGAATAATCCTTTCCATTTCTTGAGGGGTTTTGCTTGCATGGATGTGGCAGAGCTTTTGGGATAGTTGGCGATGCTTATGGTGCGATGTAGCGGATGGAGAGCCTTGCCGGAGTGGTTGCCAAAGTGGAGGAAGATGAAGTTACGGATGATGTAGGAGCAATCAAAATTGAATTGTGGCGATACGGTGATGAAGAGTAGATGCTAGGGAGTCGACGAAGCTAGCTAACGGACGAAGGGGAGCGGAGCCAGAGGAGATGAAAACTCCAATGAGGTAGACGACGATGAAGATGAGGTTAGGAAGCGTCACACGAGTATGTTGAGATGCAGAAGACGACAGGGAAGAAGAACCTGCCGCCTATATTATGTGGTGGCCGGCGAAGGAGCTAGGGATAGGAGTTCGCTGGAGCAAGCCAGAGGTAGAGGAAGAGGATTTTTAGCTTAAAGACTTGCTAAGGAAGTGAGGAATGCCATGGGGGGTCTTTTATAGGCTTAAGGAAGCTTGAAGAGTAGGAAACAAGCTTCAAAGCTTGCTTAGGATTCAAGAAGAATCTCACTGATTTTGTGAATTCACACGCACGAATCAGTGGCTTTTAGGAATTAGAATTGATCCTAATAGGTTTTCCTATGTGTGAACATCAATCCCACTAAATTTGGTGGGATTTGATTGCCATTTACGCGAGATTTGAGTCGGTCAAAGCCTATATGGAGGCCGATTGACCTCCAATGGTGACAAGGACCGATTTGAGAAGAAGATGAAGTTGGGGGGCTTTTTGCAAGGATTTGGAAAGCTGAAGGGTTATTTTAGAGAATAAGAGTTAGACTTGGACCAAAATGCAAACTAAGTCGAAATAATCTTAGATTGGGCCCAAATTTTGATACAAACATAATTTTGACCTAAGGAATCCAATGGTGAAGTTGAATTTTGGCTTTAAACTAGTTTGATTGGGTAATTTATGCAAAAACCTAAATTAGGGCAATAGTCTGTCTGAGACTATTTCAGGTCAAAATAGGTTCAGATGGTCAAATCAAGAATGCCAAATCTTAGAGAATATTTTTCTATGATTTTTAGAGGGTTTAGATGAATTTTATCCTAACTAGAACCGCAGTAAATTAAGCAGGTCTATTTTTAGGGTTTCGATGTCCATTAATTCTTGAAATGTGTGAAAACCTGTTTCTGTCTGCATGGACCCACTTATTAGGCATCAATGATTAAATGACCTTTAAAAAACCCCTGGCATACCTCATGGTTATTCTGTATTTGTGTTATGTTGGTAAAATTGCAGAAATAACCCTATTTTCATCTTTTCTTCTCAAAATAATTCATCCTGCTCAAGAGACCTTTTGATTGATATGTAGGAGCTTTTATTGACTTCATAAGACTAAATTGAGCTAGTTATGGCTCATGAAGCTGTTCCCATCAGAGGAGTTCATTGGAGGAGAAGGAGCTTTGCTTGGAGCGAAAGCTTGAAGACAAGGAACCAAAGTAGAGGAGCTCAACATGGAGGATCTCTTAGGCAATCTTATGGCCTATGAGACAAAGTTGAAGCAGAAGGACACATCGGAACCAAAGCCAAAGAAGACTCTCGCCTTCAAAGCCACTTTGAACACCGAGGTAAGTTCCAACGAGGAGGACCTTAGGATTTTACTTAAGAAATTTTCTAAGTTTTGTAGGGATTCAAAGAGGGAAAAGAAAGAGAAGGAAAAGAAAGGTAGCTTGAGACGTTGCTACCATTACAACGAAAAAGGGCATTTTCAACTCGAGTGCCCTCTTCTCAAGAAGGAAAAGAAGGAGAAGGAGAAGAAATACAAGAAGAAGGTGTTCCAAGCTACTTGGGATGACTCGAGCTTGAAAGAAGAAATCACTTGCACGAACTTCATGGCCATGGCGAGTGATAACGACAACGACGACAGCGACAATGAGGTAAACTCTGATTTACAAGATGCCTTTGATGAGTTATATGAATTTAGTAAGTCACTTAAAATAGAAAATAAAAACATTAAAAAGAATCTTAGTTTTATAAAAACTGAAAATGAAAGATTAGAGATTAAAATTAAAGATCTAGAAATTAGTTCTAGTTCTAATATTTCTAAAAATGATAACTTATTGTTAGAAAATCATAATTTAATCAATGAAAATAGAAAATTGATTGAGGAGAATACTAGTCTAAAAATAGAAATTTTTGATCTGAAGGTCAAGATGCATATTAATGAAAATGATCTTGCTTATCTTAAAGAAAAATCAGAAAAATTGTTAAATGGAGTTAGTACCAGTCATGAGGTTGAGAAAGGATCTCCTTCAAGGAGACCCACTAACAAATCCGGATCCAAGCTAACTTGGATACCAAAAGATCAATTAGATTCTTGTTTTGCAAGTTTCAAGGGAGATTACAATTTGAAGGATTGGACCTACAAGCTCAAGGGTGGTCAACTTAAATTGGGAGGACCAAGGAGTAGACCAAAGAGGAAGATGAGAAGATCAATGAGAAGTCCAATAGATGATCGAACCACAGTGAGTTGATCGCCTGATTAGAGATTGACACCGATGCCTGGACCTCCAAGCTTCAGATGGGACCCCATCCATTATGTCAATGTCCATTTGGGCCATTCTATTGGCTTTGGTAAGTAAGGTAATTTTTGAACCCTATCATTTCATATATAGCATCTAGATAGGGGGAGTTTAAAATTGATGAGCTAATTGTCCATCTTTAAGGGGGAGGTTTAAAAATAACATAGCTATATGACCTTTAGAAAGGGGGAGATGATAACATAGCTATCTTGTTTTATGAGAAAGATGAAATTAGAAGAGCATGTCTTAAGGGGGAGTATAGGATAAATGACTAAAAGTTATTAAACCTTTTTGATAATGTCAAAAAGGGGGAGAATTTTTGGATTTATATTTATGATTTTGTCATCATAAAAAGGGGGTAGATTGTTGGTGCAAGGGCACCACGATCGGTAATTTTGATGATAACAAAACACTTGTATTTAACATTTGCATTTGAAGCCTAAGATTTTAGGCTATTAGCAAATGGATACAAGTTTGAAGGTGAAGTGTGAAGAGCTCGCGTCCATGGTGGATTGGAGGAGCTCGTTGGAGGAGAACGAACTTTGCTTGGAGCGAGAGCTTGAAGATAAAAAGAATATGATGGATTTCTATTTTTCCTGTAGTTTGTACTTTGTATCTTTTGTGTTTATTTTCTTTTCTCTTTATTTATGTCTAGATGTATGTCAAAAAGCCTCAAAGTATCAAAACAGTAGTCCTAGGAACAGTTACACAACCCTAGGATACTTAGACCCTTCGTAGTTAACTTAGAAAACCAAAGTAGGCATCAAACAATGTAATCAGACGTCCAATCTGGACTTCAGATGTCTGTTCTTGACTTTTAAGGCGTCTAACTGTTTTATCAGACGTCCAAAAATAGTTAGCCTGAAAACCACTTACTGTCTGCCAGATTTAAACGTTCAACCCTTAGTCCAAATGTCTTAGCAGACGTATGATGACTTTGTTAGACATCAAATTAGTGGAATGTTGGCTTATAAATATAATTGTTGAGGATTGACCCTTAATCTTCTATCAGACATCCGTAGAGGACCTCAAACGTCTGATATATAGATGTTAGCCCTTGATTGAGCCAAAATCACTTATCATCAGAGATCTAGCCGTTTGTGCCTTGGGAAATTCATTCCTGGAGTAATTTAGGTTTCCAGACGTCCAAACATAGTGCTAGACGTCCAACCTATCGTCTGACCAACTTACACTAAAACCCTGTTTAGGTCTGACTCCAATCAAGAAGGAAAACCGTTTAGTACTAGACTTCTGATCTTCTTTCATGACGTCTTATACTTGTTTTCCAGATGTCTGATGTTAGAACCAGACATCTGATAATACTGTCGGAATAATTAATAACCTTGATTCCAGACTGTTTTGCCTTGGGTTCATCCCCAACGGATACCTAAGACTTTTACAGCCTTCCTAAGCCATCTATAACTAGGAGAGGCTCCTTCCTTTGTAAGATACATCAAGAAATATTATTTCCACATCCTTTTGTGTCCAAGAGAAGTTAAATCAAATGAGAAGTACTCAAGCCTTAGTCTACATCTTGAGAGCATCTTCACAACTATGCACCCGCTCTCCGGCCTACATATGCAAGGGCGTCGTCGTGCCATCACGTGGATTGCGCAATCCACTTCCATCTCAAGGAAGTACCCGTTACCTATAGAATCTAAGTTTAAGACTGTACTTTTTAGCTCTATAGGATTGTTGTTTTATTTGTTTTTGGTTGGGTATTCGCTTTGCGAATTCCCATCTCCTTCATGGGACAAAATACTCCTCGTGAAGAGGAGGGGTTTGAGGTACACTACCCTCGTATAAAATAGTGTGGTTGTAAGAGATTGAACTACCATCGTTTGAAGTAGTTCGTTAGTAGATTTGATCGACTCAGTCGATCGGGAAATCCTAAGTCAAGAGACTTAGGTGGTGGTTTTTACCTGGGTTTGGGTTTCCACCTAAATATCTTTGTGTACTTGTGTGATTGCAATTTTGTGAGATTGTTATTTTTATTTCCGCTTATTTTTCGCATCACATAAATCTCACCCCCCTCAGTAGGGAAACTACAGTAACTGTATTGTAACTTTAAAGAATCATTTCCTGGGTGAAGACATGGAGAGACTTGTGTGGTGTGTTTCAAAATCATTTGATAGGAATCAATTTCTGCATTACATGCATGAAATACAAAAAGCAAACCCAGGTGCAACTGAGTATTTGGATAAGGTAAAGGAAAATGGAGCATGCACACTTTTAGGAACAATGCACAGAAACACTATATCACAAACAACCTCAATGAATCATTCAATTCATGGATCAGTGATGCAAAGCCTCATGTTGTTTTGACATGATTGACTACCTAAGATAAAAGTTGATGATTCAAGTTGATAAGAGAAGAAGAGTTGTAGAGAATTGGAAGGGTGCTTTACTGATAAACACCAGTTTATCATTATTCTTATGCTTTAAAACAAACCTATCTCATAGGATTTTACTCTGTAGATGGGTTTTTGGGCTGCATTTAGGCATTAATTAGGTTAGGCATGCATTGCATTTTTTATTATCTTTTTAATATGTTTTTGTGAGTGTTAGGGATAAATAGATTAACAGATCCTTAGAACCATAGCACTTAGGAAGGCAACAGGTGAACGAGAAGCACAAACTAGTTGGAACTCAGCTTGATCCAGCTCACCATAGCTGGAATCCAGCTCACTTGGATTAGGGTCAGCTCATCCTAGCTCCATTCATCTCATCTCAGGTGAATGACAGCTCAAGAGAGCTCATCTTAGCTTACCCTAGCTCAGGTCAGCTCAGATCCAGCTTAACTTAGTTGAGTCTAGCTCATCTCAGCTCCCATTAGTCCACAGGGAGCTCTAGCTAGCTCAGCTGAGTTGAATGGAGTTCACCCCAGCTCAGTTCCAACTACATCCAGCTCCACTCAACTCCAGCCAGCTGAAGATGAATTCATCCCAGCTCAGGAAGCTCAAGTTCAGCTCCCGGGGACTCATCTTAGCTCAACTTAGTTAAACTAAGCTACCTTAGCTGCCTCAACCAGCTTGATCCTCCCTGGGAGCACCAGACCCATCTCACCTCAGCTCATTATGGTAGAAGCCAGCTTACTTTAGCTTGGTTTAGCAGCTAGCAAAGAACTAGCAAGCTAAGCCAGCAAGAGTAGCTCCATGCCACCCTCTTCAGCAGCTGCCAGCTCCAGTTCAAGCTCCAGGCTTCTCCTCCTCAGCTCCTCTCTTCAAACCCTAGCTCCAATACCTTCTCCTCTACTCCATAGCTAGCTAAGCTAGCTTAGCTTAGCTAGCAACCAGCTCCTTGGCCATCCACCACCTTCAACTCAACCCTAGCTAGCTCCACCAACTTAAGCCCTACCTAAGCTAGCTATCCTACTCCAAGTTGGCGCCACCACCTAGCCACCTCTTCACCCCATCATCACCACCAAAAGGCACCAATTTTGGCACCAAAACCTAACCCTAACTGCCCCCTTTTTGGTGCCAACATCCACCCCCATATCCACCATACACATAACCCTACAACCCATCCTAGCCACCCACCTACCCCTCCTTCTAGAACCCTACTTGGCTCCACCTAAGCCCCCCTTCCAGAAACCATTTTGGCGCCAACTTCAAGGGGTGCCACCACCCATAACCACCACCTAGGTGCCCCTTGGGTTGGCGCCAATCACCCTTAGCCATAGGATCCCCAACTACCCCCCATATCCTATCCTAGCCATCCATTCCAAGAGCCACCTATGCCCCCTTCCTACTCTATATAAATCGACCACCTACCACCATTTTAGAGCATCCTCCATTAGTGTTTAATTCCACCTACATCCACCTACACCTATGGCCAAGAAGAAGGAGTAGAGAAGAAGATTAAGGGGGCACATCACCAACCCCTTTGGTGCCTTCTTCTCCCCACTTTCTTCAACTTGTGCCATGCCAAGGAGGAGGAGCATTCTACTTCAAGGAGGATGACCAGGCAAAGGAGAAGAACCTAGGGTGGACGTCCACCCTTGTAGGAGGAGAATTAAAGGTGGTAGCAACCACCTTGGAGGACATCATTTGGTGGAGCATCTCACGCCAAGGAGAAGGAGTTGTCTTTTCAAGTCAAGGAGCTACTTGGCTTGGAGCAAGAAGCCCTCTTCACCATCTATCTAGAGGATTTGTGTTTCATTTTGCTTAGCATTGTTTCATTCCCTCTCCCTAATTATTCTAGGCCTCCACGTGCCTAGGGTGAGCTTAGGGAGAGGCTCTACCTGTCACCTTAACGTTAGCTTTATTGAATTAAGTATTAGTTGTTTTCCAGCTTTCAACAAAAACTTGCATGTTGCCTTTATTTCAAAAATCTATAAAAAGTGTATATTGAAAAAGATCAAAAAAGGAAAGTTGAGATTTATTTTCTAAGTAAGAGAGTTAATTTCTGCAAACTTACCTCCTTGGACGACCCTAGATACCCCACTATCTAGGTTTATAAATTTAGGAGTTGATCGGTTTTGCGCGTTACAACGATGTATTTTACAAACCGCGTAAAATCCATATCATTTACTCCCAACAACAATGTAGTACATTAGGCATTTGATAAGAGATGTAAAGGGCTTCATTGTGAGGAAGGCAAATGATGGGAATGTGGAGATTAAGACAATAGCAAGGAAGTTTGTTTTGGACATGTATGCAAAAGAATGTAGTTGTAGGAAGCGACAAGGGACTAGCGACGAGATAAAGTCAAATTTTCGTCTCCCTTTCGGAAGCGGATCTAGCGACAACGACGACGTGCTACTCCGTTCTCGTTCCTCCTACCTCGATCCCGTTCTTCTGCTCCATCCTCCTTCGTCCAGGCGATGTCTCATCCTGCTAGTCCTCCAAGCAATCGTCTAGGAGGATAACTTCTCTCTCCCATTCTTCTTTACAACTTTCTAGTGTAGAATTTTCCTGCTTTCTAGTGTAGCTGATTTCCCGCTTTCTAGTGTAATTCTTCTTTGGTTTTATTGTATAAACATTTTGAATTATTGAATGCATGTTTCCTCTCTCTCTCTCCCTTTTGTTTAGTTTGATTGTTGTTATGGCTTCATTGTAATTACATCACCTCACTTTTCAAGAAAAATTCTAAAAAAAATATAATTGCGAATATAGATCGACGTAGCCTCCCTGTGTTCGACCCGGGATTTTTATTCCGGTGTAAATTTTATTTGTTGAACATGAGTTCTTCGCTTTCATACTACGATGACAGCTTTTTCAAAACCAAGCACGTTAGCATAGCAACTCGATGTTTAACATTTTGGCGCCGTTGCCGGGGAGGCAACGATTTCCAATCTTCTTTTCGCATTTCTTACACTTGATTATTTTCTAACTTGCTTTCTCTTGTGTCTATTATTTTGCAGAGACCTGATAACACCACGCAAGGGGGTAGTAATTAGGTTGAATATGGCCCATATTTAGAATAAAAGGCACAACATAAAGTAGAATAGGAGCGTTGCTTGCATCAAGTACCAAGATTGCTTATAAACCGTATTAATGGCCATTTGTGTAAAGTATTTGTCAAAACAGGCCTCAGATGAGCAATCGGACCGCACGGATGGATTCAGGACGACGAACGGAGTCAAACAGACTTAAGATCAGCCAAATCCGACATCCGGAGCTCCCATAATGGGCCCAAGAAATCATGACCGTTGATCTGGAGATCAACGGCCCAGAACGCGCCACGTCGCCCCGCCCCGCCCCCGCCGCTCTCTCGCCCTCAAGCCAGCCAAGAACGAATCTCGGCCGTTGATCTTCGATCGAACGGCCGAGATCCGCGCACTCGCCCGCGGTCGCCGCGACAAAGCGCGGGTGTGGCGCAACGGTTAGCGCGCACGCCCGCGTCGCAGCGACGCGCGTTCGAATCGCGCGGAGCGGAAATCAAGCGCGAGCGAAGGGCGCGGCGAAATTGACCCGCCCGATCAGCAGCGGGCGGTCAGGATTGCGCCACGCGGCGCGACGACAGCGCCCGATCGCCCACGCGCGCGCGCACGCAGGGCGGAAACGCGCGCGTGCACGCACGCCCGAAGCGCGATCTCAACACGGGTGCGGGAGGATCTCAGCCGTCCGATCTTCGATCGGACGGCTCTTGTTCATCATCCATGGATCGCGCTTGGAGAGAGAGGGGGCGGGCGGCTGACCGGCGGCAGAAGGCCTTCACCGACGTATCTGGAAGCGGTTTTAGCGACGTTCTGGATGTCGCTAAAGCACATTCTTCTTTTAGGAAGCCCTTAACTCTATTTAAACCCCCTTCTACCACCATTCAAGGCATCCTCTCCCACTTGCAACTACTCCACTCCTCTCCTAGCTAGTCTTAGGCACTCTTGTAATCGCCGGAGACGACGAGCCGCCGACGGAGCCTCCTCCACCGCCGTGGCTGCCTCGTCGCTCTCCACTCTCTCTCTACCTCTCTCTCTCTCTCTTTTAAGCTTTCATTTACTTTTTTTGAAGCATGTATTTAATATTGTAAACCATGAACTATGAATGCACGTTTAATGAAATTATTTTCCATTTAGTTGCCATTTTACTTTCTGTTTAAAGTGCATGATCAAAACCAAGAGCTTTCTAACCCTAAACTCTCTCTATCTCTCGCTTTTCAAAACTGTCTCTTTCGCAAGCAAAACTCCGCCTTTTTCGTGACAACAAGTGGTATACAAAATCCGATTTCCACGCCTCCCTGAGATCGACACTCGGACTCACCTCCGTTTACTTCTTTTGAAACCGACGTATCAAGTGCAACTATAACGACACCTCTTAACACACACGCATGAAGGCACGTCAAGACCTCCATTAGGGAATCATCAAGCGGTAAACTGGAGTAAAATGCAGTTGAAGACAACTGTAAGTGCTCCCCATTCTTTCCCCCTCCATAGATTTCATTCGCCACATTAAAATCAAATTCCAACTAACCTAGGTGTTTGCATAAATCCTAGGAATAGTTTGGTTGTTTTGATTTTCACTCACATTCATTCCACCCTCATTTATATAAAAAAAATAACAAAAAGATAATCTTGTGAGGTAATTTTCAACAAACACACAACGTACACTCACATTCAAGGTACTTAACCAAATTGATTTGTTTCTACTCAACAGGGTTCTGATCTATGGAACCGATACACATAAAGCAACACATAAAAGAGTAGAAATCATTCTAGGTTAACCATCTTTGTGTGCCTAACTTAGTGGTGCATTTGTGGCCAGTTGTTTGAGTTGTTTGGGCTACACCACTCTACTTAAAATCAACTCATCAAATAGCTTCTCCTTAGGGTTTTCAATCTAGGTCTATTCCAGGCACTCCACTTTCTTTCTGGTTTTAAAGGAAAACATTCTTCACCCGTGGTTGACAACCTGGTTTACCTAGAAACTTGATTGCAATCCACCTACTTTGAAACCCTAAAAGCTACTTAAGTAAGATTTGAACATTAAAATCCACGCATCACAAATAATCTTGCTTGAAAACCCTGGTTGTGCACACACTTACGCAAATCTCAATCAATCATTAAGGGCACAACCCATTTTAAGGGCCCATCACATTCCATAAGCACCACAGTCCCAGGCCTTAATAAAATTGAGTAGACATTGACCTTAAGGTCTGATTCGCTCTTCAGGGCCTACTCTGAGATTGTCTTTGATTAACCTACTTGTACTGATTAATCTGATGTCTAGCTAGGAGAGTAGCGTCAAACGACTGCGGCTGGGGGTACACTAGGAACCGGAGGTGAAAGCCGAAGGAAGAACCTTCTCCCCAATCCCTCCTTCTAACTGGTTGGATTGAGCAGATACAAGTAGAGTAAATCATTTACAGTCTTAAGGCAGGTTTTGGGAGTCAGTAGATGTAACGACCCGGTTCCCGAGTCCCTACGAGACACGAGAACCGGACCGACTCGACTAATCCCAAGACCTAGTCGTCCAACGAGGAAGTAACCAAAAGACAGTAAAATAAACCACATTCAGCATGAATATAACTAACAGTAAGAAAGTACAGCAGCAAGGAAAGAAACTACTACAGTAGGTACCACCACAACAGTAAAACAGCATTTATCATATAACAAGAACTGCAGGTAAAGAAGGTACAGCGGAAACAAAAACTACTCACTAGAACAGAAACAAAAGGGGTACAAAAGGCTGTGGTAACTCTACTGGACCCTACTCGGCCCAGCGTCCTCTGCAGCCGCCGACCCTGGCTGCTCAACACCTGGTCCTGAAAAAGGTAACGAGTGTAACACGTCAGCAAAACGCTGAGTAGAGTGGCAAACTAACTAAAGGCAACAGTAGAGTGTACAGTAGCTGTTATGTTTTATTACTTCCTTTATTCACATCTTTCAATTTTTCTCACTATTTCATTTATTTCTCAGATCCTTTACTTGATCTCGAATGTCCTCGTGGGAACGATCTTGATTGCAGTCTTTTCCAAAAGTAGAAGTAGCACGTGGTGCTCTCCTGGCCGGGAGAGTCCCCCGTGGTGATCCTACCCTCAGTCAACCACCCCAAGGTCACTGACAGACGTAACGGTGACTACGGCACGCGCGATAAACGCACAGGTAGCTAGCCCGCACTGGCACGCGGTCAGTCGTTTCCGTTAACGGGTGCGCCCAAAGCACAGCACGGAACCAGGGCAGAGCCCTCTCAGTAACAGGGGTCCAACCCCTCCACAGTAACCAAACCGGGGCCTTGCCCCTCCACAGTCCGCGCACCCTCGCCTGACTACCCTGGTTTGCCCTAGTGGGCCTAACAAGTCGGTGAAGGAGGCTAGCAGAACCCCGGGGCCCGTGGGGTAGCTAGTACTCTCCTAACACTACTAGCTCTCCTCGGTACTACGTACACGAGGGCCAACAAGTCGGTACAGAGCGGCCAATCCTAACCCCGGGTCCCTGGGGCGGCTGGCCCCACTCTGCACTAAACAGGTACAGGTACTTCCCTTGGTACTGCGTACCTAAGAGACAGTACAAACTACATCTCAGTTTCCATTCCTTTTTCTTTCCAGGAGTTCCACTCCTAATTCCCCGTAGGGTTCCAGCTATTTATCTCAGAACATCATATGTTTCACTTTCCAGATTCACGTTCTCAAAAATCCATGATCTCAATCATGTTTCTTTATTCATAACAGACAGCTATTAATTCAAATTACAAGCAGCTTTATATTCCTTTCCTTTTTTTTACAAGACTGCAGTATTATACATTCCACTAGTTCTTCCATCCTAGGGTTCATGTCACATCCTAGGATCTAGCATACAACTAGTTTTCCAGCCCTAGGATTCATGCATCACCTAGGAGCTATCATTCCATACATTTCTCATTCCTAGGATTCATGCAATGTCCTAGCTTCTAGTTATGGTTCCATACTTTAACCGATTTTATTAATAAACTTAAGCCACTCTACCAGGTACAATGGGAGTAATGGGGGCGTGATCGGGAATCCCGCGCGCCTCCGCGACTCTCAAGACTGCAACCGAACGAGGTCCTATCACAAGGATCAAACACAAGGAGTGTCTCAAAACAGTGTATAGCTACTGTAGACGAGTAGAGGAATTAATTCTGACAAGAACGCAACTCGAATCGCGGAAAACGGAGCCCGAACGGGCCGTAAACGGGTCGAAAAAGATGATACTGTGCAAAATCAGACGTCTGGAACTCCCTCCAGACGTCTTAAACGGTGGATCAGAGAATTACCTGTTCAGCGTGGTTTCCCAGACGTCCAGAAGTCTGCAGGGACGTCTTTCCTAGATCCCAGACGTCCGATGGTCCCTCAGGACGTCTGGAGGTCACTCCCGCCATCTGGTACAACTTCCAGACGTCTGATTCGCAAAAGATGGCGAATCAGCAAACCTGCGCACAGCCAACCCCCTCCCTCAGTACGGTCAGTCGACAAGAAGGAAGAAGAAGGCGGAAACTCACCTTTCAGACGTCTGTATGATCTTACAGACGTCGACCTTGCCGTCTGGCTATCAATCCAGACGTCTGATTCTGGAAATTTTTCCAGAATCAGGACCCTGCTCGGCTTCCGCTCGCGACGCCGCCCGCGTCGCACCTCGCGCTCCTGCTGCTCAGACCGCAGCAGGTCCCTCTCCGCGTCGCTCCGCGCCCCCTGCGCCCTCCGCCAGCCAGCCAAGCCGCTCCGGCGAGCTCGCCCCCACGGCAGAGCTCCGCCCTCGCACGCCGCACCTCCGCGCTCACTGCGGCCGCCGCTGCCGCCCTCGCGTCCGCTCGCTCTCGCGCACAGGAAGGAGAAGAAGAAGGAGGCAGTGGAGACGGGAGGGGAGGCGCGCCCCTTTTAACGCCGCGCGGAGAGGAGAGAGGAGGTGGCAGGCCGCCTGCAGCCGCAGAGAGAAAAAGGGGGAAAAAGCGGTCTGCGCGCTCAGGCACACAGGCGACTCGCGTGTGTCGAAAATAACGGATTTCCAGACGTCTTGAAACTATCCCAGATGTCTTATCAGACGTCTGGTTGTTATCCCAGACGTCTTGTCCGACGTCTGAGCCACCTCCCAGACGTCTTAAAAGACGTCTGGGGCACACATTCGTTACAATATAACAAACTCAAAGGAAGTTTCATCCCCGAAACTTGCGCCAACTAGGGTGCGGGAAAAAGATGTCCAAAAAAACCATAACAAACTCAAAGAGGACCGAAGCCGGTCCGAAAAGACGTACCCGCGAAAAGCTCCGGGTACCGCTCCCGCATTGCCGCCTCAGGCTCCCAGGTAGCCTCCTCGTACCGCTGGCTCCTCCACAAAACCTTTACCAGGGGTACTTGCTTTCGTCTCAACCTGCGGACGGCTCGGTCTAGGATCTGCACTGGCCGCTCGGGGTAGGTCAGGTCGTCGCTCACCTCGACGCTCTCGTGACTCAGTACGTGGCTGGGATAGGCTACGTACTTCCTGAGGTTGGACACGTGGAACACGTCGTGCACACCAGAAAGCTGCGGGGGAAGGGCAAGTCTGTAAGCAACGGGTCCAACCCGCTCCAGGACCTCAAAGGGCCCCACGAACCTCGGCGCGAGCTTCCCTCTCACCCCAAACCGCTGTAAGCCCTTCATGGGCGAAACACGAAGGAAGACATGGTCCCCAACCTCGAACTGCACCTCTCTGCGTCTGCGATCTGTGTAGCTCTTCTGTCTGCTCCTGACAGTGCGGAGTCGTCTGTGGATCTGCTCAACTACCTCCTGACTCTGCCGGATCAACCTGGGGCCAACCTCCCACTTGGTCCCCACCTCAACCCAACTCAAGGGTGCCGTGCATTTCCATCCGTACAGAGCCTCGTAGGGAGCCATGCCGATGCTCGAGTGATAACTGTTGTTGTATGCAAACTCTGCCAGGGGCAGGTGCTCCTCCCAAGAGCCCCTCCAGTCTAGTATACAAGCATGCAAAAGGTCCTCAAGTGTCTATATCGTGCGTTCCGACTGTCCGTCCGTCTGGGGGTGGTAAGCCGTGCTAAACCTCAACCTCGTCCCCAAGGCCTGCTGAAACTCAGCCCAAAACTGGGACGTAAAGCGGGTATCCCGGTCGGATACGATCTCCCGCGGAACTCCGTGTAGTCGCACCACATCACGGATATACCTCTCTGCCAACTGTGCTGGTCCCAAAGTGACTCGGATCGGCAAGAATCGTGCCGTCTTCGTCAATCTATCCACTATTACCCAGACTGCGTCGTGTCCTCGCTGGGTAACAGGTAAGCCCACCACCAAGTCCATGGTGATGCTCTCCCACTTCCACTCTGGCACTGGAAGCGGCTGAAGCGGCCCTGCAGGCCTCTGATGCTCGGCTTTCACCTGCTGGCACACTAAGCACTGCTGCACGAACTCACCCACATCCCGTTTCATCCCTCTCCACCAGAACTCGCGTCTCAAGTCATGGTACATTTTCGTGTTTCCGGGATGTATGGTGAATCTGGAACCGTGTGCCTCAGTCAGGAGCTCTCTCAACAGCTCCTCGTCTCTGGGGACGCACAACCGTCCCCTCAAGCGTAACACCTGGTCTGTGAAAGAGAAGTCCCCTGGGTCCCCTGATAGTACTCTGTCGCGCAAAGACTGCAAGTACGGATCGGCCATCTGTCCCATGATGATGCGGTCTATCAACTCTGGCCTGGTCTGCCATGTCACCGTCACTGCCCCACAGTACCCTCGTAACTCTAGAGGTCGCCAACTGCCCACCTCCTCCAAAAGGCTCCAACTCTGTAACTGTAGACTGGCCAAGCGTGCGGGCGCCTTACGGCTCAAGGCGTCAGCCACCACATTGGCCTTTCCCGGGTGGTAGGAGATGCTGCAGTCGTAGTCCTTCAGGAGCTCCAACCAACGTCTCTGTCTCATGTTGAGCTCCTTCTGGTCAAAAGGATATCTGAGGCTCTTGTGATCTGTAAAAATCTCGAAGGTCTCACTGTACAAGTAGTGCCTCCATGTCTTCAGCGCGAAGACAACAGCTGCCAACTCTAGATCGTGGGTAGGGTAGGTATGCTCATGGGGCTTCAGTTGCCGCGAAGCGTAAGCGACCACGTGACCCCTCTGCATGAGCACACCTCCTAACCCCTGCAAGGAAGCGTCCGTGTACACAACGAACCCGCCACTACTGTCAGGGATGGTGAGCACGGGAGCCGAGGTCAACCTCTCCTTCAGCTCCAGAAAACACGCCTCACAGGCGTCTGTCCAAGCGAAAGGCACATCCTTCCGGGTCAACTGTGTCATAGGACGCGCAATCTGTGAAAATCCTCTGATGAACCGTCTGTAGTAACCTGCCAGTCCCAGGAAACTGCGAATCTCAGTGACTGAACGCGGTCTCTCCCACCTGAGCACTGCCTCGACCTTGGCGGGATCCACCGCCAGGCCGTCTCCAGAGATCACATGACCCAAAAAGGTCACCTCCCTCAACCAGAACTCGCACTTGCTATATTTGGCGTACAGCCTGCGTCGTCTCAGGGTGTCCAGAACCATCCGCAAGTGCTGTCCGTGCTGCGTCCGATCTCTAAAATAGATGAGTACATCATCTATGAAAACCACCACAAACTGATCCAAGTACGGTCTAAACACCCGGTTCACTAGGTCCATGAAAGCAGCGGGGGCATTGGTCAGCCCAAACGGCATGACCAAAAACTCGTAATGTCCGTACCGGGTGCGGAAAGCTGTCTTGGAGACGTCGGTCTCCCTGATCCTCAACTGGTGGTATCCAGACCTCAAGTCGATCTTGGAAAACACCGTGGCACCCCGCAACTGGTCAAACAAATCGTCGATCCTCGGTAGCGGATATCTGTTCTTGATGGTGGCCCTATTCAGCTGTCGGTAGTCCACACAAAGGCGTAGGGTCCCATCCTTCTTCTTCACAAACAGCACCGGGGCTCCCCAGGGAGACGCACTGGGCCTCACGAAACCTTTCTCCAAAAGGTCCTGCAACTGAGACTTGAGCTCTCGCAGCTCAAGCGGTGCCATCCTGTATGGCGCAGTGGAGATGGGGCTGGTCCCTGGTACTAGTGAGATCTCAAACTCGATCTCACGCTCGGGCGGTAGTCCTGGTAACTCGTCTGGAAACACGTCGGGGTACTCTCTGACCACCGGGATGCTCTGGAAGTCTGCCACGGGGCTGTGCTCTGCCACCACACAAGCTAGGAAGCCCTCACACCCCTGGCTCAAAAGTCTCGCCGCCCGAAGTGCCGAAATGCACCTGAAACCTCCGTCCACTGGCTGCCCGTGAAACTCGAAAGAAGGCAACTCCGGAATGGAGAAGACAATCTTCCTCTCAAAACAGTCTACCAAGGCGTGGTAAGTGGACAGCCAATCCATCCCCAGAATCACTCCAAAGTCCTCCATCTGTATCATGATCAGGTCAGCTGGCAGGCTATGTCCCCCGATGCTGACCCCGCAACCCGTGTACACCTCCTCAGCTATGAACAGCTGACCACTCGGACCTCTGATTACGAACGGATTCTCTAACAGTGTATAATCCTGGTCCAAACTAACTGCGAAACTGGCTGCGACAAACGAGTGTGTAGCGCCGGAATCGAAAAGCGTGTAAACGAGTCTGCCAGAAACTGAAACCATACCTGCTACCACGGATCCCGATGCTCTGGCGTCCCTGTGTGTTAGGGCAATGATACGCCCCTCAGCTCTAGGTACGGACGAAGCAGCCACACTCTGCGTCGGACGGGTAGGTGCTGGCCGGTACCCTCCTCGCGACTGTTGTCCTCCTCCTCGTGCCTGGGAACCGCGGCCTCCTGTGCGCCCTCCAGTGCTCTACGCGGGAAGTATCTGCTGACCTCCTGCCCTAGATGGGCAGTCCCTCCTGACGTGGCCCGGCTGGCCACACTGGTAGCAGAGGGGAACCCGACTCCCGCCCTCAGTGAGTCCCTGCTGTCGGCTAGGCGGGGGTCCGGTGCTGGCGACTGGCCCCTGTCGAGGGCCCCCAAAGGCCACTGATGGCCCTGCATAACGTGACGGCTCTCCTGCGGATGCCACGTGTCTCCGTTCTCGCTGGCCCTGTGAGAAGTCTGGCTGAAAGGGCCTCTTCCGCCCGCCGTCGGTCTCTTGCGTGGACGGGTTGGTCTCCTCGTAAGTCATAGCTGCCTCTACCACCCTCGAAAACGTCGGCAGCTTCAGGGGTTTGACATACCCCCGGATCGCAGGCCGGAGCCCCTCGGTGAACCTCCAAAGGCGCTCCTCCTCAGTGGCTACCGCTGTCGCTACAAAGCGGGATAGCTCCAAGAAACGCGTGCGGTACGCGCTCACGGTCATCGTCCCTTGGCGGAGAGTGTGGAACTCCCGCCTCCTCTGGTCCTGCCACGTCTGGGGAAAGTACTGCTCGCAGAAGAGGGTGACGAACTGGTCCCACGTCGGCTCGTCCCTCTCCTGACCCCGGATCGCCCTCCACCACCGGTGTGCCGCACTCTCCAGTTGGTACGTGGCAAAGGCCACGCGGCACTCCACCGGGGGGCGAAGGGTGTCGAAGATCTTCTCCAGCTGCTCAAGCCAGTCCTCTGCCTCGGTCGGGTCCTCATCCCCCTTGAAGGAGGGGGGCTTCAGCTTCCGAAACTGTCCGAAAAGCTCGAAGTGGCGCTGTAGGGGAGGTGCTGGTGCACCTCTAGGCGAAGGTGCCTCGTGTACAGAAGTGTCGGAGGAAGGTGGGGGTGGCAGGGGCCCATCCCCTCCCTCGTGTCCAACGCCGCGTCCGTCGCGTGGTCCCACAGAGGACTCCCCCTCTGCAACCCCAGGAGGAGGTGCTCGGGGCGGTGGGTGGAGCTCCTCTCGTACAATATCCCGTATCAGTCTGGCGAGGTCCTGGGCCTGGATGCCAGGGAGTGGTGGCTGGTCCACCGAGACGTCAACGACAGCACGTCCACCTCGCCGACCTCGCCCTCGGCCGCGCCCGCGGCCAGTCTCGCCAGTCCCGCGACGAGGCATCTCCTGCAAGGAGACGCGAAACAAAACAGAAACGTCAAAACAAACGGTACCTAATAAAACTTCTAAGAGCTCATGTCAAGAGACATGTTGTGGTGGCTACTCTAACTATAAACATGTGAATTGGTTATTTTCCAGTCAGTTGATTCACTTCTCGGGACGACCTTGCTCTGATACCATCTTGTAACGACCCGGTTCCCAAGTCCCTACGAGACACGAGAACCGGACCGACTCGACTAATCCCAAGACCTAGTCGTCCAACGGGGAAGTAACCAAAAGACAGTAAAATAAACCACATTCAGCATGAATATAACTAACAGTAAGAAAGTATAGCAGTAAGGAAAGAAACTACTACAGTAGGTACCACCACAACAGTAAAACAGCATTTATCATATAACAAGAACTGCAGGTAAAGAAGGTACAGCGAAAACAAAAACTACTCACTAGAACAGAAACAAAAGTGGTACAAAAGGCTGTGGTAACTCTACTGGACCCTACTCGGCCCAGCGTCCTCTGCAGCCGCCGACCCTGGCTGCTCAACACCTGGTCCTGAAAAAGGTAACGAGTGTAACAGTCAGCAAAACGCTGAGTAGAGTGGCAAACTAACTAAAGGCAACAGTAGAGTGTACAGTAGCTGTTATGTTTTATTACTTCCTTTATTCACATCTTTCAATTTTTCTCACTATTTCATTTATTTCTCAGATCCTTTACTTGATCTCGAATGTCCTCGTGGGAACGATCTTGATTGCAGTCTTTTCCAAAAGTAGAAGTAGCACGTGGTGCTCTCCTGGCCGGGAGAGTCCCCCGTGATGATCCTACCCTCAGTCAACCACCCCAAGGTCACTGACAGACGTAACGGTGACTACGGCACGCGCGATAAACGCACAGGTAGCTAGCCCACACTGGCACGCGGTCAGTCGTTTCCGTTAACGGGTGCGCCCAAAGCACAGCACAGAACCAGGGCAGAGCCCTCTCAGTAACAGGGGTCCAACCCCTCCACAGTAACCAAACCGGGGCCTTGCCCCTCCACAGTCCGCGCACCCTCGCCTGACTACCCTGGTTTGCCCTAGTGGGCCTAACAAGTCGGTGAAGGAGGCTAGCAGAACCCCGGGGCCCGTGGGGTAGCTAGTACTCTCCTCGGTACTACGTACACGAGGGCCAACAAGTCGGTACAGAGCGGCCAATCCTAACCCCGGGTCCCTGGGGCGGCTGGCCCCACTCTGCACTAAACAGGTACAGGTACTTCCCTTGGTACTGCGTACCTAAGAGACAGTACAAACTACATCTCAGTTTCCATTCCTTTTTCTTTCCAGGAGTTCCACTCCTAATTCCCCGTAGGGTTCCAGCTATTTATCTCAGAACATCATATGTTTCACTTTCCAGATTCACGTTCTCAAAAATCCATGATCTCAATCATGTTTCTTTATTCATAACAGACAGCTATTAATTCAAATTACAGGCAGCTTTATATTCCTTTCCTTTTTTTTCCAAGACTGCAGTATTATACATTCCACTAGTTCTTCCATCCTAGGGTTCATGTCACATCCTAGGATCTAGCATACAACTAGTTTTCCAGCCCTAGGATTCATGCATCACCTAGGAGCTATCATTCCATACATTTCTCATTCCTAGGATTCATGCAATGTCCTAGCTTCTAGTTATGGTTCCATACTTTAATCGATTTTATTAATAAACTTAAGTCACTCTACCAGGTACAATGGGAGTAATGGGGGCGTGATCGGGAATCCCGCGCGCCTCCGCGACTCTCAAGACTGCAACCGAACGAGGTCCTATCACAAGGATCAAACACAAGGAGTGTCTCAAAATAGTGTATAGCTACTGTAGACGAGTAGAGGAATTAATTCTGAAAAGAACGCAACTCGAATCGCGGAAAACGGAGCCCGAACGGGCCGTAAACGGGTCGAAAAAGATGATACTGTGCAAAATCAGACGTCTGGAACTCCCTCCAGACGTCTTAAACGGTGGATCAGAGAATTACCTGTTCAGCGTGGTTTCCCAGACGTCCAGAAGTCTACAGGGACGTCTTTCCTAGATCCCAGACGTCCGATGGTCCCTCAGGACGTCTGGAGGTCACTCCCGCCGTCTGGTACAACTTCCAGACGTTTGATTCGTAAAAGATGGCGAATCAGCAAACCTGCGCACAGCCAACCCCCTCCCTCAGTACGGTCAGTCGACAAGAAGGAAGAAGAAGGCGGAAACTCACCTTTTAGACGTCTGTATGATCTTACAGACGTCGACCTTGCCGTCTGGCTATCAATCCAGACGTCTGATTCTGGAAATTTTTCCAGAATCAGGACCCTGCTCGGCCTCCACTCGCGACGCCGCCCGCGTCGCACCTCGCGCTCCTGCTGCTCAGACCGCAGCAGGTCCCTCTCCGCGTCGCTCCGCGCCCCCTGCGCCCTCCGCCAGTCGGCCAAGCCGCTCCGGCGAGCTCGCCCCCACGGCAGAGCTCCGCCCTCGCACGCCGCACCTCCGCGCTCACTGCGGCCGCCGCTGCCACCCTCGCGTCCGCTCGCTCTCGCGCACAGGAAGGAGAAGAAGAAGGAGGCGGTGGAGACGGGAGGGGAGGCGCGCCCCTTTTAACGTCGCGCGGAGAGGAGAGAGGAGGTGGCAGGCCGCCTGCAGCCGCAGAGAGAAAAAGGGGGAAAAAGCGGTCTGCGCGCTCAGGCGCACAGGTGACTCGCGTGTGTCGAAAATAACAGATTTCCAGACGTCTTGAAACTATCCCAGACATCTTATCAGACGTCTGGTTGTTATCCCAGACGTCTTGTCCGACGTCTGAGCCACCTCCCAGACGTCTTAAAAGACGTCTGGGGCACACATTCGTTACAGTAGATCCTTAGGCTACCCCACTTAAGGACAGCCTTGATTTATTGTGCCGTAGGGTCCCTATCCCCATTCCTTCCGACCTTCTCCTAGTTTATGCTAGGAAGACGGTCATTGAATCCCCGATTAGAAGGATCATTAGAGTACTCTAGGAGGTGCAAATTGGATTTTGGTCAAATTGATCCCATGGCCAACCAACAGCCTCCTCTGCCAGGAAATCCACAGGATGAATTTCGAAGGCAGCTGGAACAAATGCAGAGAATGTAGGAATGGTTCCAGAGAATGCAGGGTGCTCAGCCCTTGAAGGATTTTTATGATCCTTCAAATTACGAGGAACGTCCCGGCGTCCAAATTCCAGTCGGTGACGTAGAAATCAAGCCCCAAGTGTTAATCCTGATCAAACATTATCATGGGCTTGGCTCCGAAGATCCGTTTCAGCACTTGGAGGACTTGACCACTTTGGTCCAGACCACCAAGGCACAAAACGTAAATGAGGAGCAAATGATCATGAGGCTCTTCCCCCACTCTCTTAGGGATAAGGCCGCGCATTGGTATAGAACAATAGGAAGACCAATTACAACTTGGAATGAGTTGAAATCGATCTTTCTGAAGAAATTCTTCCCAGTCAGATGTACCAATGCTTTAAGACAGGCAATCACTACCTTTACCTAGCGGCCGGGGGTGCAGTTTCATGTGGCCTGGGAGCGATTCCAGGACCTATTGCGGAGGTGTCCACACCACGAGGTGCTGAAATGGCAACTCATGCAGATCTTCTATCATGGGTTGACCGTGCAACTCAGAAATCATGTGGATGCTTCTTGCGGAGGCAATTTCCTCAATAAAGATGTAGATAGTGCACACGATTTATTTGAGGAAATGAGTGAGAATTCAATCAATCATTCCTCCATGGATACATTTAACCGGTCCTAGCAGCCCAGATCAAATGCCAATGAAGTCCATGACTCTCATTCATTTGATATGAAATTGATTTGTAACAAACTTGATAAGGTGGACTTGGTTGCTAAGAGAATAAAAGAGTGGATGGCTAGAAATTCTATGAACAACTCTCGTCCACTCAATCCCAAAATTCGGGATTCCATTCTTCACGAGCTCCTTCTGGACGGGAGTTCGTGAATCAACTCGATGTGGCTCAACCTGTGAGTCAGCATTTTTCGAAACCCTACGGGTTCCAAACTGGGGCCTTTGATCCCAGTTTTTCTTATCCTTCCCTTTCTTTCTCTCCATCCTCACCTTATGAGGATGTCTGTGCTGTACAAGAGAATGTTAGATCCAACCCCTACTCTAATGCCTATAATCCAGGTTGGAGAAACCACCCTAACTTCTCTTAGAAAAACCTAGGGCAACAGACCCAATTCCGACCCGGCAACTATGCTCCGCAATGACCAATGGGTCAGGGTCATGTATATACTCAGTTGCCTCCAAATCAGGTCAATCAGCCAGCTTGGAATGCCCGTCAACCCGCAGGGCAGGCTGATTTGAACCGACAAATGGTAGAGATGCAAGGATCCATGCTCCAACTCATGCAGCAAATGAAAACCTCGCTGGACAACTTGCAGTCCAGGCTCATTGCTAACTCTCATCAATCCGGATCTCTACCATCCCAACCCGTACCCAACCCGCAAAATATTATGAATTCGGGCAACCAAGCCCATGGGTACGGAAATCAGAGGGACCCACACGCACATGCTCAGGTGGTTGAGCAGGATTCCTCCTCCTCCTCTTCTTCTTCTGCAAATCAACAATTCCTGGCTAATCAAGCCCCTCCAATCTTTCCTAACCCTCCTCAAGACCCAAATTCTTATGCATCTGCAAATTCTGTCACCTTGAGGAGTGGTAAGTAGACTCAGGATCCACAACCACACTATTCTAATCTTTTGAATCCTGAAGAACTTGAGGAGAGAGAGAAGAATTCTGGAGGAAAAATCAAGGCTCAGGAACCTGATTCCAAAGATCTAACTCATGTTCCTTTTCCTGAAGCCTTAACCAAATCAAAGAAGTCTGTTGATAGCAATGAGGAGCTTTTAAATCTATTTAAGAATGTTGAGATTAATATCCCGCTCCTTGATGCTATCAAGCACATACCGGCTTACGCAAGAGTTTTAATGGATTTATGTACACTAAAGCGTAAGTCGAGAGAATCTGTGTCAAGGAAGGCGGTACTCTCCAAGCAGGCTAGTTCTGTTATCCTGCACCACCTCCCTCAAAAAAAGAGAGATCCAGGTGCTCCGTTGATTTCTTGCGTCATCGGAGATTACACATTTGATAGAGCACTTTTGGATCTGGGTGCATCCATCAACCTAATTCTGACTTCTCTTTATGACAAGTTTGGATTAGGTGAACTTCGGCCAACTTCAGTAATGCTACAGTTAGCAGACCGCTTGGTCACAAATCCGCGAGGCATTATTGAAGATGTTATAGTTAAGGTCAAGGATTTCTATTTTCCTGTAGATTTCCTTGTCCTTGACATGGATGTACCTGATAATCTAAGGAACACGCCCATCATTCTGGGACGTTCGTTCCTGGCTACCGCTAAAGCCAACATTAATTGTGAAAGAGGTAGCATGGAAATCGCCTTTGGGGATCAACGAATGAAATTGGATATTTTTAAGGCGATCAATAAATTTGAGGATTGTGGATTTATTGAGGAACTTGATGGGGATAATGAAAACATTGAAACTTGTTTGATGGTTTCTTCAATCGAAAGTTCCTCCTTTGATAATGAATTCGACCCACAACCCTCTATGGCTGACCTACCATCTTCTGAAGAGGTTATTGATTTTGTTCACTCACAACCTCTTCCTCTTGTTAAATCTTCAGCATCTACCCTACTATCAATCATCAACCCGCCAGAGCTTGAACTGAAACCATCGCCTAAGAATTTGAAATATCAATTTTTAGGACCTCAGAAGACGCTCCCTGTGATTATCAGTGCTAAATTAACAAAGGAGCAAGAGATTAAATTGATCAAGGTCCTGAAGGAACATAAGGAGGCAATTGGTTGGACCATTCATGACCTCAGGGGGATCGAGCCATCTTACTGTAATCATAGAATATTCTTGGAAGATGGATCCCGCCCTTCTCGCCAGATGCAGAGGAGATTAAATCCAAATATGAGAGAAGTGGTCAAAAAGGAAATCATCAAGTGGCTCGATGCAGGAATTATTTATCCAACTCTGATAGTCCCTAGGTAAGTCCTGTGCAGATTGTTTCGAAGAAAGCCGGGATTACCATTGTGACTAACAAGAGAGGAGAATCTGTCACAACTCGTTCAACTTCCTCTTGGAGGGTTTGTATTGATTATAGGAAGCTGAACACAGCCACTAAAAAGGATCATTTTTCCCTGCCCTTCATCGATCAAATCTTGGAAAGATTAGCTGGGCAGAAGTACTTCTGTTTTCTTGATGGCTACTCGGGATACAACCAAGTTCCTATCCATCCTGAGGATCAGGAAAAAACTACTTTCACCTGTCCCTACAGAACCTTTGCTTTTCATAGGATGCCTTTCGGGTTATGCAATGCACCTGCGACTTTTCAAAGGTGTATGCTAGCCATATTTTCTGACATGGTGGGAGAGTTTATGGAAGTCTTCATGGATGATTTCTCTATTTTCGGAGAATCATTTGACTCTTGTTTGGCTAATCTGGAAATGATTCTTAAGCAATGTATCAAAACATGATTGGTCCTTAGCTGGGAAAAGAGTCATTTCATGACCCAAGAAGGCATCGTTTTGGGTTAGGTAAACTCTGAACGGGGAATTGAAGTGCATAAAGCTAAGGTTGATGCTATCGCTAAACTTCCTCCTCCCACATCTGTTAAACAAATCCGATCATTCCTTGGCCATGTGGGATTCTATCATAGATTCATCAAGGATTTCTCGAAGGTTACTCGTCCCCTGAGCAATCTTCTTGCCAAAGAAACATCGTTTGTTTTTGACGAATCATGCCGAAAGGCATTTGATTTCCTAAAAACGACAGTCACCTGTGCTCCAGTTTTGCAACCACCAATTTGGACAGCCCCTTTTGAGATCATGACCGACGCTTCTGATTACACAGTCAGGGCTGTCTTGGGTCAGAAAATTGATAGAAAGCCCTCTATCATCTACTACACTAGTAAAACTCTAGATGAAGCCCAGAGGAATTACACTATTACTGAAAAGGAATTACTAGCTGTAGTGTTCGCTTTGGAAAAATTCAAGGCTTATCTCTTAGGGTCTCATGTTATCATCTATACCGACCACTCAGCCTTGAGACATCTCTTGGCCAAAAAGGATGCTAAACCCCAGCTTATTCATTGGATTCTTCTGCTTAAGAATTTAATCTTGAAATCAAGGATAAAATCGAGGTACAAAATGTGGTAGCGGATCATTTGTCGAGACTCCTAGGTGATTCCTCTTGTCTGGACATTCCGATTGCTGACACTTTTCCAGACGAAACTATTCTTATAGTTTTAGGTGTCCATATGGCTAAAACCAGACTCCCATGGTTTGCTGACATTGTTAACTCTTTGGCCATTGGTCAAATCCCCCAGGATTGGACCAAGCAATAATGGGATAAACTCAAATCTGAGGCTAAATACTACCTCTAGGAGGACACTGAGCTGTACCGCATCGGCTCTAATCAGATTATTCGTCGATGTATACCGGAGGATGAATTCAACAGTATACTCGAGTTTTGCCATGCATCTGGGTGTGGTGGACATTTCTCCGGGAAAAAGATGACTACAAAAATCTTGCAATCTAGCTTCTATTGGCCGTCTTTATTCAAGGATGCCCAGGATTTCTCAAGGTCGTGTTCTCAATGTCAGGCACTCGGGAGCATAACTAAGAGAGATATGATGCCCCTAAACCCAATTCTTCCTATCGAAATTTTCGATATTTGGGGCATTGATTTCATGGGACCCTTTATCCCTTCATTTGGACATCAATACATTCTTGTTGCTGTTGATTATGTGTCCAAATGGATTGAGGCAATTCCCACCTAAACCAATGACCATAAGGTGGTCATCAATTTTGTCAAGAAAAATATCTTCAGTAGGTTCGGGATTCCGAGGGCTATCATCAGTGATGGTGGCGCTCATTTTACTAATGCCCAATTCCAGAATTTGTTGGCCAAATACGAGGTTAATCATCGAATTTCCACACCTTACCACCTCCAGACGAATGGACAAGCCAAGATCTCCAATCTAAAGATCAAGAACATTCTGCAGAAAACAGTTAGGCCTGATCGTAAGGACTAGACTCAAAAGCTTGAGGACGCTCTTTGGGCCTACCGTATGGCATATAAAACGCCCATCGGCATGTCTCCATTCCATTTGGTGTATGGAAAGGCATACCATCTACCCGTAGAGATTGAACACAAGGCATTCTGGGCGATCAAACAATGTAATTTAGATCTGAATTTAGCTGGGAAGACCAGGAAACTCCAACTATCTGAGTTGAAGGAGCTTAGAAATGATGCATATGAGAATGCCAAGATCTACAAGGCTCGAACCAAAGATCTACATGATCAACTGATTTCCTGCAAGAGCTTTGAGCCGAACTAGAAGGTCTGGTTATTCGATTCTAAACTTAAGCTCTTTCCTGGCAAACTTAAATCTAAATGGAATGGCCCAGTCATAATTGACCAGATTTTTCCAAATGGAGCCATTCAGATTTCTAACTCAAAGACAGGTAACACATTTAAAGTCAACGGTCAACGTTTGAAGCTTGTTATTGACTGTATTCTTCCAGAACCCGTCTCAGACATGGTTGCCCTAGCCATTCTATGACTTCTTTGGCTGGACTTCGCCTAGCTGATGGCATTAAACTCAGCAGTTGTACATATGATACAAAGCTGATACGAGCTTCGTATTCAAGTGACATCTTTCATACTCTACCCTTTCTTTCATGTCTCTTTTTCAATGTGGACATTGCATCAACTAGGCATGGTGGTAATGGTGGATTTATTTTTGAATCATTTGGTCAACTTTGTGAAATTCATGTAAATTATTTTTCTCTTCTTATTTATACATAAAAAAAAAATTAGGAAGGAATAGTTAGACATTAGGACTTTTCAATCTTAGGAAATTTTACATTAGGATTTGAACACAAAGACCCTTCAGGTCTTTGGACTTAATTAGCCCGTGTATCCACTAAAATGTGGATTTATTTTTCGAGTCCTCGCCAACCTTAATTCTATTTTAGTTGGAGTAAATAAGTTTGGGTGATAGTACACGACTTATCAACCCACCCTCTGATTTGAGGGAATTTTGAGTTTTAAGCATCTACACACTATCTTGTCACTGACTCGTTGTTCGACAATTCTAACGGAAATTGGGTAGCTAATGAACCTTCTAGGGTGATATGGCTGGCAAGTTATCATGGGTAACAACCCATAGGTAGGTTGTCCAGAGCCCAGTCACTAGACCTTTCTCTTTTTGCTACCTTTAGGTAAATCTTAGACCAGGGAAGCCACCTACTTAAAAAAAAAATCAAAAAAGAAAAGGAGAAAAGAAGAAAAGAAATAAGCCACACTTCATCGCATGAGTATGGCTGGCAAGTTGTCGGTGGCAACAGCTCATCGACCGGTTGTCCAGAACCCAGCTCAATAAATGCACTAAAAATTCCAAAACACTTAGAAAGAAGCGGAAAAGTAGAATAACCGGGGAGATATACACTGGATTCACCCTTGTGTTGACCCCGTAAAAAAAAATAAAAGTAGGGAGAAAGCTACCGGTTGTAAAGATACACCTTTAGGCAGAATTTTTTTTTTAGGTCACCTAGAGGCATAGAAATCCGAAGCCCGTTTTAACTACCGGTCAACGAGTCTATCACATTCAGAATAAGATGCTTAGAACTTAGGGTTCTCATCAAATATTAGGTGAGTTGAATGGTCGTAGAAAGCCACTCTTAAACCCTAAAACTTGAAAATCCAAAAAAAAAATTAGAAAAGAAGAAAAAGAGAAAAATAAATTTTTCTTTGAATAAGGCGATGGCTTGAGGCGGTCTGCATTTTGGCAGATACTCGGGCACTGTTGTGTCTTTGAAAGTTCAGATCCTAAGTAGACAATTTCTTTGTGATTGAAAATAACTCAAGCCCAAATAATCCAACCTAATTCTTTTATAAATAGCATATAGTTTTTGCTAGGGACTAGCAAAAGATAGGCATGAGGGTATGATGTAAACATGTTTACACTACTTAAGATGCCTATTTATGCATGTTCTTAAGCATAGGATTGCATTGCATGCTATAATTATTGCATAACATGCATCATCTTGCATTTAGAGTAGTTTGAATAAAATGGAGGTTAATTGTCTCCTTTTATGTTCATGGACAGGGCAAACTTTTTATCAGGGCCTCGGATCGAAGATCCAACTATATAGATGTGATCAGGGCAACGATTGGAGTTTAACGACTCCAAGATCGCCCTAATCAGACAACTGTAGCATCAGATAGTGACCGGGGAACCCTAAAAGATCAAGGGCCAAGATGGTGTGAATTCACACTTCAAATGAAAAATCCAACTGCATAGATGGATTCGGATCGACGATCGCAGCCTAACGGTGCAAAAATCAACTCAATCCGACAGCCGTGGCACAATCTACATTATCGAGAAGATGGACGGCCAAGATGGCACCACGTGGCGCCATCTTAGCCATCCAACCAGCCCTTAAGACTGCCACTGCCTCTCCAAAGGAAATCCAATGTGCGATTTGGGCCATTAGATCTTGATCCAACAGCTGTGGATGCGTCAGCCTGATTTCATCCGCGCGACACATTCCATCGCGCAGCGCAGTGGTCGCGAGTCATTGCGCATTCACAGGACGCGAGTTCTACTCGCGATCTGTGGCGCGCGCGCGATTAAAGGCGACTGCTTGATTGGCTGTGGATGGCCCAGATCGCCCAATAGCGCTCACGCGCTATTAGACGTGCAGCGAAGACGCAGCATCACATGCGATGGGGCGCGCAGAGGAGGCGGGCGAAGGCGCGATCTAAGCTGTCTGATCTCGCGATCAGACGGCTAAGATCGACTGGATGTGCACGTGCGTTGAGCACGCGGGCAAGCGAGCGGGCGCGCGCGTACCGCCCACTACACCCACGTTCGAACCTTTAGCGATGATTTTATCCATCACTAAAGGTCCTGAATTAATGTTTTTAGAGTTGTAATGACCAAATTGCCCCCACTCCTTGCAACTATAAAAGGTGACCCCCTCCACACGAAATTCTGATCCCTTCCTTCTGTTCTCTACCTCTCCAAAGCTCAAGAAAAGCTTGTCCCACACCTGGGATGCTCCTCGTGAGATAAAGTCAAATTTTTGTCCCCCTTTTGGAAGCGGATCCCGCGACGACAACGACGTGCTGCTCCATTCTTGTTCCTCCTGCCTCGATCCCGTTCTTCCGCTCCGTCCTCCTTCGTCCAGGCGGCATCTCGTCCGGCTCGTCCTCCAAGAAATCGTCGAGGAAGATAACTTCTCTCTCCCATTCTTCTTTACAGCTTTCTAGTGTAGCTGATTTCCCGCTTTCTAGTGTAATTCTTTTTTGATTTTATTGTATAAACATTTTGAATTATTGAAAGCATGTTTCCTCTCTCTCTCTTCCTTTTGTTTAGTCTGATTGTTGTTATGACTTCATTGTAATTACATCACCTCACTTTTCAAGAAAAATTCCAAAAAAAATATAATTGCAAATATAGATCGACATAGCCTCCCTGTGTTCGACCCATGATTTTTATTCCACTATAAATTTTATTTGTTGAACACGAGTTCTTCGCTTTCATACTACAACGACAGATTTTTCAAAACCAAACACGTTAGCGTAGCAACTCGACGTTTAACTACAGCTAACACCCTCTTCACAACAATCATTTGTAAGTGCAATACATATCCAAGTGTAATATCTCTTTCAAGTCGAAGGTAATGGAATCTAATCCCTATTAAATTCCTTCTTAATTGATAAATTTTCATCTATGTTCATACTAATTTCTCTCAATTTTGTTCTTCTTAAAGTGGTGTGACATACAAGCCACCTGTCCATAATAGAGTTCACATGAGCAAGACCAAACCTAAAATAGGCCCATCAAGGAAAAGAACCAAGCAAAGTACAAAGTACAGGAAAGAAAGTTGCAACCATTGACATAAATGTTGATGGTCCAGCTGTTAGGTTGGATTAAGGTAGAGAACAATATTTATTCATTTAGGCCTCTTCTTATATTCCATTCACTTATTGTTGATTGTTATTGATTATAGGGAATTATTTGGATGGGTGTGGAGTATTTTTTCATGGATCAGGAGTACTAAGGGTCTTCTTTTTCTTTCTTCTCCACCTAAATTACCCTATTATAGTGCATATGTATTTGTACTTCAATTTCATGCATTTTGAAGTGTTGATGTGACTCATAATTGGATAGATACATACAACCACTCCATGTGAACTTTTTTACAATGCATGAAGTTTTATAGATTTTTTTTGGATAGTTGAATAATTAAAGTATAAACAAATATCAAGGGTTAAAGTATAGAAACATTAGAAAGTATGGATGGGACATGATAGTGGGATACTTTTTGTGATACTCTTTGTTTTGGTGCAAATACACCTTGATCGTTAATTTTGATGATAACAAAATATTTGTATTTAGCCATTGCATTTGAGTTGTAAGTTCTCAAGTTACAAATATTAGTTAATTACTTCAGTATATTAAGTTCTCAAGCCTAATTAGTTAATTAATGTACAAATTATTAAATTAATGATACAATTGACTTAATAATTAGTTAATTTATATAATAAGTTATTTATTGCACATTTCTTTTATTTTAAAGATTTATTTTAATTTATTTACATTTAATTACATGTTTAAGTTAATTTTATACATTAATAATTTATAAATTCTATAATACAATATAAATACAGTATAAATAGGTTGAAAATAGTTAATATAATATTATGCAAGTTTGCATTTTAACTTACTTCAGTATTAGTTTAAATTACTAATTTATTTTATTTTAAGTTAATAAATTACTTAATTAACTTAATAACTTAATTATCTACTATAAATACATAATTAAATTAACTTATTGGTATTATATAGTATATATTATATTTTTAAATATGTATAAGCAGTATTAAACATAGTTATGTACATATAGATAGGGTTATATAATTACCTAGGTTATTATACATTTAGGTTAATATAAATTTATATATAATAATACAATAAAGTTATATATATTAAATCATTTTAAATATTTAATTTAATATATAGAATACATGTATAAGTTAATTATGTACATTATCTACATATTATACAACATCTACATGTAGTTTAGGCCAATTCATATTTACAAGTATATACATAGTATACAATGTATTTTTGGGTATTTTGGATATTTTTATGATTTTTATAGATTTTATATGAATAGTAGAGATAGGGGATGAGAGAGAAAGAGTGAGATGAGAGATAGAAGTTTCTTTTTTTTATTTTTGATATTAGGTCTTTTATTAAATTCTAAGGTATAATGAATCGTTAGCTGGTATGTTCTACCAAGACGATGATTCGGAATACCTTCAAACTTGGCACTGACAAGAGCATTTTCGTGCATTTTGAAATTGTCGAAAATCGTAGTATAGTCGCAAAAACCACTCGTCAAAGATATTTATAATAACGAAACTCGCATAGATTTCTTTTTTTTTTAGAACTTGAGTCACGGTAGTTCTTCTCTGAGAGGCATGAAAACAAGTCGAGAATTGGATCAGCTTTTCTAACCTAAATCTAATCTAACCTAATATTTTTGGTATTTTTGTATTTTGCGCTCTTTTTGAGTTTTTGGTTTTTATTTTCAAAGTGAAATGAAACCTAGATCTAGATGTGCTAGTGAAAACCTAAGTGATTGTGTGGATCTAAGTGGGGCCATGGTGGTCGTGCATGGTGTGACAAACCTAAATGGGACTCTCTTAACTACACTAATAAGCATGCATCAAAGTTGTAAGCCGTGAAGATAATAGCATGCATATAAAACCATTAGACAAGAGTATCATGCATAAAAAATTAAGCCACTATAAAATCCAGATACATGGAAATAAAGCTAAAATAAAGAAAGGGATCAACCAAGAGAGGCTAAGGAGAAGCCTTCTTGGCCGTCCACTAAAGAGAGGAGGATGGGTGTGTGCACCCAAGTGGAGAGAGGAGGGTGTTGCACCCTTTCTCTACTAATGGCCATCCTTGAGAAGACCTTGAGGGGGGTCTTCTCTATGGCCGTCTAAGAGGAAAAGAAAATGGGGGCGTGGATCCTCTATGGTAGAAGAAGAGGGCATGCCCACAAGAAGAAAGGAGAAGGTGTTGCATCCTTATGCTCTTCTTCTTCTTGCCACCCTTGAAGAAGCTTGGAGGAGAGCTTCTTCCTATGCGTCCATGGAGGGAGCCTTGGAGGAGGACGGCCTTGAGAGGGAGAGGAGGAGGTGTGGTCGCAAGTTGAGAGATGAAGAGAGTGAATGGAGATGGTGAGAGAGAGGATGGTCAATTTCGTGGCTCTCTGTCCTTATGGGAAGGCTCCATTTGGTTGCCACTTTTAGTGGCTCCAAAAATAGAATTTCCATCAATGTATGATCTAGAGTTGACGCATGGTGTTTTAGGGTTTTCAAGAGTGGGTATGCATGGGTTGGTAGGGGTAGAATAGGAAGGTAGGATTTAGGAAGGTGTGTGTGTATGATTTGAATTTCGTAGAGTGATGTTGTGTGGATTTTGGTAAATCTAGGTTAGGTTGACCTACATGAAGTGGGTGTGGACTTAATTAGGCTTAGGAAAGTCTAATTGGATAGGAGTGAACCTAATTAGGTCTAGGTCAAGTCTAATTGGATGTGTGCATGTGATTAGGCTAGGGTAACCCTAATAGGTATGAGTTAATTAGATCCTGGGTGGATTTAATTGGGCTCGGGTGCACCCAATCAACTGTAGGTGCACCCAATTAGGTATGTGATGGTTCAACTAGGTTAGGGATAGGATAAGTATGGCTATGGATAGTGTACTAGGCTTAGAAGGTCTCTAATTAGGTTTCCTAGGGTGTCTACTGGGGTTCCTAGGTCAAAATAGGCAAGCTAGGGCTTCCAACACCAAAACCAAGAACCAGACATTAGTATCAGACATCTAGAATAATGGTCAGACATCTTATACTATAAAATTGGACATCTGGACAATAAATTGGACGTACAATTATGTGTCAGTATGAGTTTTGGCTTCCTGGATTGTTATTCTGCATAAATCAGATGTCCAGCCAGATGTTTGGATGTCCTAAAAGGTGCTGGAGAGTGGGTTTTAGGTTTCTAAGGTGGGTTTTGGTTCCTAAGTGTTTCGGAGAGGGATAAAGTGGATAAGAACATGGATAGTGCTATACATGATTGGGGTTTGAGGCTAAGGTGCCCTAATGGAGGTTGTTTTGGGTTTGGGAAGGCTATCCTAGGATTTCTAAGGGTAGGGATAAGGCTATCTTCCTCACTCCTCTTATCTGGGTCAGTCTTCTTCTTCCTTTATTGCTTTATTCCACTATCTCCATCCTGGATCACTTTATTACCTACAAATAGTAATAAAAACCATTAAATAGCAGGATATCCCATCTTATTTTAAATAGACTGATGCAATGCATGATATGCAAGATATGAGTGCAATATCCACAAATTAAGGTAGGTTCAAACATTATTTAGGTTGATTAGGACCCATGATTGCTATGTAATCAGGCACACACCTAAAGAAATATCAAATCCTACTCAAGACATCTTTGTTTTATTTTTTTGTGATTTTTTAATGTATTTTATTTATTTACAAAACTTACACATAAGAGACCTTGAAGGAGTTTTGGAGAGTGAACCTAAGGCCTCTAACTCTATCCTAAGGGCTGAAAGAAGGGTTTAAACACCCAAAGCATTCAGCACAGTACAAGGATTGTGTTTGACTAGTTAAGCATGATTTTCAACCAAATTTCCATTTTAAATTTCATTTTGGACAGATACTTCACAAGAGTACCTGACAAAAGAATTAATCATGAAGATTACAAGCATCTTTATCAAATTAAAATCTATCTTTATACATGAATGCTAGTTTTGTAAATTTATAACACAATACACACAAATCAGCTCCTTAAACCCATCAACTAGACCCAAATTCCCAGCTGAAAACTTTCACAACAGTGGCTGAACTGCTGCTGTTTCAATTTCCCAGCAGCTGCTGCTACTGTTCTAATTCTGATTAAATGATGCTGCAACTAATCAGATGGCCTAAATAATGCTGCAACTATTTTAGCAGCTGATGGCTGCTCATATGATGGATCAGCCATCTTAAAATAGAAATGCAGTTGCTTCAACAGCTGCTGCTGTTGATCTGTGTGATTCTTAGCAGCTACTCAGCCAAAATTCAGCAGCTAGAAGCTACTACTGTAGATCTGATCAGATTACATAGATCTGATCTAATGCTCAGGTTCATCTCAATGTTGGACTGATAAGCTCAGATCAGTCCTTTTTATTTGTTGCTTTATTTGTTTAGAACTAATTAAATCCCCTTCTCACAAATCATTTAAAACTCTGAAAGTCTGGGAATCAGCATAAAGAAACTCATTCAAGAATCAAATCAGTCCTCTGATCAAATCTGAAATTCCATACCATTCAAAATTAAACCATGTTACCCTGCTGTAGAGTTTTTGGTCGAGTCACTAGGGTGATGTGATCAGCTAGAGTCCCTATTCACCATTGAATGGTGAACAGGGACAGGACAGTAGATGATTCATTTAAACCCATTAAAACATTGTTCATGCCTCAAATCAGACTCACTGATTTTCCTTGGCTTGAACTACTAAAGTGCCAAAAGTCAAAGATCATAATTCAAATCGGATGAGAACTCATCTTAGCAAAAAGAATCAAGTGAAAACAGTTCAAACCCATTCATTCAAACCAATTGAGCTCATGAAAAGCAAATTCACTTGATCAAAATCAATTTTAATCAACTTAACTCTCAAATCTGAGATCAGGCATTTAAACCACAAACAAATAACTCAAGTGAATCAGATCTAATACCACACACACAGAGGGCTCTTGTGGTCAACTGGAATGAGTGAATGAACCCTCCAACGGTTTGAGCGCACCATGAATTCTGAGAGCTAAAAAGCTTCAGATCTCATGATGGTTGTATGCAATGAGTGACTTATGAAACAAATAATCCAGGAAACAAATGTGAAATGACCATGAGTGAGGGGGAAGCTGTGTGAATTGTGAATGAGGTGAAAACACATCTCTGATCTAGACTGATCAGAGAAGGTGAGGTCGCTCTATTACTTCTAAACTAAGCTAATTGATGACTCTACAATTACAAGTGTTAATAACATCAATTAGAGTCAATTTCGAGAGTACTTGTGCGATAATGTCATATTATAATGGGCTTGGAATGCATATTGCATGATCTTTAGATTTTAATCGCTTAGAATCAATGTTTAATGACCATGTGCACAAGTCTCATATGAGTGATTGGACCATATAGATGGATCCGGATCGATGAATGGAGTCCAATGGACTCGAGATCACTTCGATCCAGCCTCTGTAGCTCCCACAACAACCTCGAGAAAGATCAACGGCCAGGGTGCAAGGTGACATCCTTATGAGCCTCGAATAAAAATCCGACTATATGGATGGATCCAGAGCGACAATCGCAGTCCGGCTGCGCGGGAATCATCGCGATCCGAGCACCGTGGCAAATCCTACAACAGAAAGAAGATGGACGACCTAGATGGTGCCACATGGTGCCATCTAAGCCACCCAACACCGGCCAACACCCACTCTTCATCAAGGCATCATCCACTCTCAGCCGTTGGATCTTGATCCAATGGTTTAGAGATCATCTCCACCGTGCACCCATAATTCTTCTTTGTGATAAAGAACGGCCTTGGCTCACCAAGCGTGAAGGCATCTCTCAAGGGAGGGGCACGGGGATTAAGTGCAGACAAGGCATGCGGCAGCAGCAGCGGCGGCACAGCAAGGCACACGCAAGGCGCAGCGTGGTAGTGCAGACCAGCGTGCGCTAGCGCAGATGCGTGTGACAAGGAGCGTGAGGCGCATGGAGCAACTAGAGCATTGAAGGTGCGAGGGCAAGGGTGACGTACATGGCTGGTCTTTAGCGACGAATTAAATGTCGCTATTGACCCAGATACGAATTTGAGCCCTTTCTTCAATTATCAAAGGAGTCCTACCCCTCCCATTTGCACCAAGCTTCCACCCAAAAGGTGCCACCACCTTCTAGAGTTTCAAGCAAGGCCCGAAAGCCATCGAGCCACCGACAGAAGCCCCTCCACCACCATGGTTGTCTCGACGCATTCTTCTTCCTTGTCTTAGCGTTATTTTATTTTGTAGTGTAGTTCATGTCTTGATTTTGTTAGAGCATTCATCTACATTATGTTTGATTACACATTTGATAAAAAATTGTTGGCACATTGATCTTATGATATGGTTCTCTAAGCCTTCTCTCTCTCTCTTTCTCTCTCTCATTTTCTCAAATTGATTTTAAGTGCACAAACGACATATTTACGTGACACGAAAGCGAGTATTTGATCTAATTATTGCCTCACTGTGTTCGATACTTGGACTCACCTCCGATTCTCTTTTTAAGATTGACGTCATAAAATGAACTACAACGAATGATTTAACACAAATGCACCCAACGAACGTCACTAATCCATCACACAATGCATCATCTAATCTACTCTAACTAAACTACATTGCACTAATTGCTACTCTAATTACTCTAGAAAGCAAGGAAATCCTAATCTAAATGAAGAATGGGATGCCTGGGCTATAGCTGGTCACTGCAGTGACGAAGGGTGATGAGGAGGTCTCCAACAAAGAATGAGGTCCCTGGATCCACAACGGGTTGCTATGGCAATGAAATTTGGAGAGAAGAATCACCCTTGTCACCAGCGACTTTGATGAAGGAGGAAGAAAAATTAGAGAATGGATGAATTAATCGGCTCAGTGGGGAAGGGAGTCGATGGTGCATGCGAGGAGATGGGGTGATGCTTAAGTAGACGAGGGAGTGAATCAAAGCACCGTGAGGTAGATTTAGGTGAGATTAGGGTAAACGGTGGTGATTGGCTAAGAGGAGGGCGGGAACTCTAGTATGAAATCTGACCATAGGATGGGATCTGGGCTGGGGGGTGATCCTATGCGCAATGTTACGCAAAAGTTCGATCTAGATCGGCTGTTGATCAGGGAATATACGCAGGCAACGGCCGCAATGGAAAGTGTTCTTGCATGAATAGTGGACCGCCTTTATCAGGTGTATTGGGATATTTATGCTTGAGTCCTTAAAGTGAAATGGTAGGGAAATTGTGAGGTAGCCCATAAGTGGTGAAAAGGCCTCGTAGAGCGGTCCCTGGATGCTTGCAAAGAGAACCTGCAGGTCACAAATAGGTCCTTGAAAGGTTTTAGCTTACTTAAATGTATAAGATGAAGGACCTAATCATAATCTATTGAATGCAAGGTCCTAATGATGTCCAAATGCAACTAAGTTTTTATTTAAGCATAATTGAACATTTAAGAATATGATTTCACTCTTGATTTGAACTTTTGAACTCAAAAATGTGTTCAATTTGCAAATGGATCATCAATTTACATTTTTGAATAGAATATCACATTTTATGACCTAATTATGCATTTTCAACACTGATTAGCTATTTTAGGTCATTTTTGTTATTTCCCACACTCAACTCATTTCATGTGTTAATTATGCAGTGTTTAACCTAGTTTCTAGCTTAACTTATGCATTTTAGCTATGATGAGCCACAGCCCATCAAGTACTTGTTAAAGAGCCTAAAATATAATAACCTAAGTCCTAGACACACTTAACCTTAGAAAACTTAGGTAAATCCTAATCAAGTTAGAAAGCCAAAACAACAAAAAGTCTACCTTATTAGATGTCTAGACATCTCATCAAACATCCAATAACTCCTTTTAAGTTAACCACACATTTGATCAGACATAGAGTTAGAGGAATGTAGCTAAAGTTCATGAAGAAAAAAGAATAGGATTATGATTTGTTTATATTCAATGTATTTTCTCTTTTTTATTTCCTTAGATACTTGTTAAAGATCCCAAAATATAATAACCTAAGTCCTAGACACACTCATATAATCTTAGGATGCCTAGGTAAATCCTAGAATCAAGTTAAAAAGCCAAAATAGCAAATAGTCTACCTTATCATGCATCTAATAACCCATTTTAAGTCGTCCAAACATTTTATCAGACTTCCAATGGCCAAATCCCCTGAACCTAAGTCTCTGTCATTTGCTTTCAAACATGCATACCCTATATCAGATGTTCAGAGCTTCTTCCAGACGTATGATACCCTTCCCAGACGTCTAATACTGGACCACTATGATTTGATTTAAGCCTAAATATTATTATCGTACCAAATCATGATTTCCCAACTCACAAGAAACTCTATTCTTAGTAACACATCTCACATCGTACGTCCAACACTATGACCAAACATCCTATAGATGTCCAATGATTAGGACCATGTACCATGTCCAAGTCCAAGGACTCAACCTTCCAAAATCAGATGACCAATCTGTTGGTGATTGATGGGAACACCATCATGAGCTATAACTAGCTCATTTTTTACCTAATTAAGTCAATAAATGCTCCTACATAACTGCTAGAGAGTCACAAGTCATTGCATATTCATTCTGGAAGAAAAATAAGAAACTAGTGTTAAAACTGTAATTTTACCAGCTCATCATGAATGCAGTACAACCAAGGGTTTTCTCAGGGGTTGAATGAAGGTCAATTGGTCTTAATAAGATAACAAGTGGGATAAGATAGACAGAAAAGTGTGCACGTGTTCTGAGAATTAAATAGCTTTTGAAACCCTAAAAACAGACCCGCTAAATTAACTGAGGTTCTGATCATGATAAAAATCACCTAAATCCTCTAAAATTCATAGAAAAATATTCTATAAGATTTAGAACTTTCAATTTGACCATCAAAACCCGTTTTGACCCAAAATAGAACCACTAACAGACATTTACCCTAATTTGGGTTTTTACATAAATTACCAAATTAAACATGGTCAAAACCAAAATCTAACTTCACCATTGGATTCCTTAGGTCAAAATTAGTTTTGTACCAAAATTTGGACCCAAGATGAGTTTGTCTTTACCTAGTTTGCAAATTGGTCCTGTCAAATTTCATTTCTATGCTTAACTTTCAAAATTATTTCAAATAGGCTCCTAACTTTGTCATCGTTCTCACAAAAAGGTCCCTACCGCCATTAATCCTATTCCTGCTTGCTCTGATGACCTTAAAATGGAAAGAACTTCCTGATTTCTTGACGAATCCCTTTCAAAATTGAAAGGGAAGTTCGTCAAGAAATTCTGTTCCTATTAAACCCAATCCTAAACCCTAGAACTTACCCAATCTCTCATGCGAATGCATGAGAGATTTGGGTCTCAAGAAATTTCTATTTCCGGCTAAGCTTTCCAAGCTTGGGAAACTTCATTCCCAAGCCCAGGCAGTCTCTAAAGGCCTATAAAAAGACCCTCAGACCTCACCAGGTTTCCTACGCTCAAAATCGACCGAGATTCCCCATAATTCCTCTCTCTCTTTCACGACTGAAGGTTCCTCGACGTCCGGTGACCTCTTCTGCTTCTCCTCATCATTCGTTTGCAATACCAGCTACGAATCTATCTTCCTCACCTCCTTTCACGTCTCGCCGTACCAGCAGATGCCTCCTCCATCATCCTCGCCATTTCTCCCTCATTGGAACTACCTTTGTCTCTAGCATCGGCAATACCTCAACTGACGCCATATCTGCCTCGCTACGTCCAATAACCTCCTAGCTAAGTCCCTTACCTTCTTTACTTTATTTTCGCATTCACCTCACCTCATTTTGACCACCGACGACCCTCCGTGACTTCATCTTCTCTATCTTCGGCAACTCCTCCGGCGAGCCCATCTCACCACCATAGACCACCAAACTCCTCACCGACTACTTCAAAACCTCCGCCTCACCTCTACGCTCATTTCCCCTCTCCTTATTCACCACTTCACTCACGCTCACCCCCGAACACACCCACTTTCACACACACAGACCAACCTCGACACGCACGCACGGACCACGAGACGCCACACAAAACCCCCCGTCGCACTCGCCGTAGTCCGACGATCCTCCCTAAGCATTCTAATAAGGTCTAAAGGCCGTTTTTGTGTTTTTAGGTGTCGAGCTCCTTCTCTCCATTAACAACGAGTTCGAGCTTGCTTGAGAGCTGCTCAAGGACGTCTTCGCCCTAGAAGTCATCTCCAGGTGACGCGGAAAGCCTCCAGGACTTCGTTCGGGCTGACAATTGGAGGAGTCTACCTCCTCATTGCATGAATTCGACGAAGGAGCTGCTGCTGCAGATGCACGGAAAAGAAGGCGGAACAATAGTCCCACATCGTGGAGCGCAGGAGTAGTAGAGGCGAATAAATTGAAAAAGTGTTAGAGGTTATTCGCCTCATAACAATGGGTGAGGTGCACTCACCCACGCACACTTGCACCTCATCCGCGACTCTATCCCCTGCGGATTTGGCCGACTCGTTTACCCGCCTAGACTGACCTGCACTCCTCGCTCACTACCGTACACTGGTGAGCCTGAACCTAGGTGCGTACGATCTGGTAACCCCATTACCTGTGGCTCTGGGAGACGGATCCTAAAGAGAGAAGGAGAGGATAGTTGCGCAGGTTGGGGAGGGTTTTGCTCCAATGAGACTCTGACACTTAGTTGGATTTAGAAGAAGAAAAGGAGCAGCAGAGAAAGAAAGAAGAAGTAGCAGAAAGGAAGGAACACAGAATGAAGAAGAAATCCAAGCACTATAGAATCAGACGTTTAAGATGTCTGATCCTACCATCAAACGACACATTTGAGCATTATTTCATATATTGATATTTGAGTTCCTTAGCTGTTATTGTAAGTAGTATATGGTGGTTTAAACCACCATTTTACTCCATTATTTTTGCAAATTGATACTTTATCCTAGTGCTATATTATTTTGAAATAATTATTGATTTCAATTCTATAGCTTTCTTGTCTTATATTGTAATTCTTGAGATTTAAATTCCCATATTGCTCCCTGTGTTCGACCTCGGAACCTTTTCGAGTAATAAAATCTATTTGTTTTCAAAGCGATTTTGGCTATACTCCAACGCACATTTTAAAACGACAATATCACCTTGTTAACATTTTGGCGTCGTTGCCAGGGAGCAACGGGCAATTTAGAACTCTTGATTGCAATTTCTAATTTGGTACTAACTTGCTTTATCTCTTTGTTGTTGTTTCAGGAGGGATTCATTGAAGAAAGTTCAGCCACACATCAAACACGCTAGGGGCAGGTAAACTCTATCTACTCTCTCTTAAGCCCCTATCTCTGAAAAGGTTAAAAGGAAAAAATCAATTAGGATTACTTGCATTCTATTCTTAGATAATTCACCAAGTTGACTGATTTGATTTAGACAACAAACTCTGATTCATGCACCCACTTAAAGTTTAAGGTATCTAGGTCTACCACATTCTTGTTTGAGCCCTAGGTATCACATTTAGACAAATTAAATCGGACCAAATCAAGAGCCAACTAGGGTTTCCAGTTTAAGGATTTTGAAACACACTTGCTTAAACAAGAATCAACTTTCCCAAATAGTGTGTGCCTAAACCTTGATTGAATTGATCTATTCAAGCAAACCTAAAAATCAGTCTCTTAATCTCACTTGAATCTTAAAAGAGGGACCTAAATTTCTCAAAGGATAAACAGGTGAAGTTGACCCACCTTATTGGGTCAACCAATCTTTAAATTAGGTCACTCTTGCACTCAATACATATTAAAAGTTCAAGTGATATCCTAAGCATCCTTGCTCTTAATAAAACTGGTAGACTTAAGAGGTCAAGTCCCCATTCTGGTCTACCTGGACCATCAGTGACAAGAGAGGTTAGGTGGGGGAAACCCTGTAACCCGTGGGGATGCTCTACCATGTAGGGGTCTTCACGGGACTCTCCCTCTCTGGCTGCCAGGTAATTCACAAGTGGATGACTTTTTGACTAAGGGGTATCATCTGCCCCAAACCTCTATAGTCATCCAAAATTTTTGGGTGTCTTGATTGGGTCCATCAAATTCTATTCTCGTCCAGTCCATCGGTGCATGTATGGTAGGAGGTCCTTAAGACAACCCTTGAGGCCACCATTAGTTATTCACTCCCATCGAGGCCAGGCCTCAACTTCCATGTTTGTGTAGCAACCCCATCACATAGACATCTCTTTTGATTCATCTGAGCCTAACTCTCCTTCTTCCATCATCATGGAACAACCAGTAGAAGAGGACAACCTCGAGAATCAGCTTCAGTGCCTTAATGATCTATTCCAAGCCTTTGTGAATCCACTGCGGCATCCTATGATGTGAGATCATTACAATCCCGCCACGGTGGCGATCAAACCTCGAGTCCAAATCCCGGCTTGAGGTCCTGATACTGAACTCAAGCCGAACATGATTCATGCTATTCCAAAATTTCATGGGCTCAATTCCGAGGATCCTTTCTAGCACATTAAATAGCTCAAGCATCTGGTCCATACCTTGGGGTCAGATGTTCAGAATTGGGATATTCTTCTCATGAAAATGTTCTCCTTCTCTCTCATAGACAAAGCAGCTCACTGGTATCAAACTCAAATGCGTCCAATCAACACATGGGTTGAACTACAATCCAATTTTTTGAAAAAGTTCTTCCCAGTTGGTCGGACGAATGCTTTACGACACCAAATCACACACTTCACACAATAGCCTAGAGAACCACTTCACGAAGCATGGGATTGTTTCCTGGATCTCAAGCGAAAGTGCCCCCATCACAGAGTTCCTGAATGGGAGCAAGTTTAGTCTTTTTAACAGGGACCCCGTGAAGATATTCATTTATTCGTCAATGCAACTTGCAGAGGAAATATCATGGGTCAACAAGAAGACACTGTGTGGGAGATTCTTGAGAATATGTGCGAGAACTCCATCAACAATGACTCCATGGGCATATTCGACCGGACGAATGCCAACGCATTGACGAATCCAAGGGGAGCACATGAGACGTAGGGCCTGTCCTCTTCTGTCGACTTGGAACTGATGGCCAGTCATTTGGATAAGGTCTCTATTATTGAGAAGAAGGTGGATGAGTTAACTTGATATCTGTAGCGAGCCACCTTTACGCAAAACCTGTTCGCATAGCCGCCCTCTGGGAGGGAAGCTATGCATAACATCTACCACCGATCTTCTCAAGGGTTGGACCCGTATCCACCCCCGTCTGACTCTAGGTTCGGAGGAAACTCTGGACCTGCCTATTCTAGTTGGGGGAACTCTGAACCCTCATATTCTGACTTTGCTGAGGTTTCTCAGACCTACGAGGACCTCAACGCCATCCAGAACGACCCATTCTCTAATACCTATAACCCTAGATGGCAAAATCATCCTAATTTCATGTGGGCAAGAAACAATCAGAATCAGAGACCACCATATCAGCCCCGTCCACAAGCTTCTCATCCATATCAGTTACCTTAGCCTTGACCCAACCCCACCTATCAATCTGGGCCAACTCAAGGAGATCAAATGACTCTTATCCTTCAGACTCTAGCTAACATTCAAAATATGAATGCGGCTATGCAGAAATAGCACAAAGATGAGATCATAGAGGTCCGCAATCAACTCGCCCAGATGGCAAATTCCTGCCAACCTGGTACACTCCCTTTGCAACCTCTACCTAATCCCACTAACATGCCAAATCAGAGGCGTGTTATAAACCTAAACCAAGGCCAAGCTCATGTGGTTTATCAGGCCCCTTCTGCTCCATCACCCGATGAGATGGAAGCTTCGACATCATACTCAAGATTTCAGCAGCAGCCACCTATTTTACCTATACCAAACCAAAACCAGGCAAGACTGAATTTAGTTACAACCCGTAGTGGCAAAGCAACACAGGACCCACCTTACCCAAGCCACTTTTAGCCTGGAAGTGCTAACCCAAACCTTAGGATAGTCATCCAGGATACCCCTGCCCCAGATCAAGAACCTGGACCTATTCCAGAGGAACCATCTAAGGTTCCATTTCCCGAGGCCTTGACCAAGGGAAAGAGGACAACCAAACCCGCGGCACCTGAAGAGGACTTGGTCAAGCTCTTTGAATAGGTCCATATAAACATCCCCTTGATAGATGCAATTCGCTACGTACCAGCTTACGCACGATTTCTGAAAGACGTGTGTACACCTAAGTGTAAGCCGCAAACCAAAAGTGGGAGCCCAATTGTATTGTCAGAGCAAGCCAGCTCTATCATTTTGAGTAGGCTCCCACCTAAGGCAAAAGACCTAGGTACTCCCCTGATTTCTTGTATAATTGGTGATATCCAATTTGATAGAGCATTATTGGATCTAGGAGCCTCCATAAACCTAATACCTACATCCCTACTTGACCATCTTGAGGAATCTGAGCTCAAATCAACAGAATGTGACATTACAGTTGGCAGATCGATCTATTAAGTCACCTAAAGGAGTTCTTGAGGATGTCATTTTTAGGGTTTGGGATTTCTATTTCCCAATGGATTTCATAGTCTTGGATATGGATGCTCCAGAGAATTCGAAAAACACACCGATCATACAATGGAAACCCTTTCTGGCCACTGCTAGGGCCAACATTAATTGTGAGGAGGGCCAAATTGAACTAAAATTTGGGAACCAGACACTAAAGATCGACATCTTTAAGGCCCAACAAGGGATTAATTGTAAGGTTATAGAACAAATATGTGATATCGAGGTTCTGGTTGATGATCGATATATCGAGGAAAACCTAACTACTTCTGATCAACCACAAGAGGATCAAAACCCGCAATTAGAAGAGTCTAAAGTCAACCTAGACACACCCACCCTGAACCACCCATTGCTGCTGATAACCCTGTTTTAGAACTAAAGCTTCTTCCCGATCATCTAAAGTATGTCTTTTTGGGTTCCAATCAGATGTCTCTTGTGATTATCAACTCCAGACTCACACCTGATCAGGAATCTCATCTGATTTCTGTTCTCTAGCAACATTGAAGAGCCATTGGATGGACTCTCGATGATTTAACTGGTATTAGCCCCTGTTATTGTATACATCGCATCTATATTGAAGAGGGCACACGACCTTCCCGTGAAATGCAGAGACGTCTGAATCCTAATCTGCAGGAGGTCATGAAGAAGGAGATCATTAAGTGGTTAAATGCTGGGATCATCTACCCGATCTCCTACAGTCGGTGGGTGAGTCCAATCCAGGTTATGGCTAAGAAGGCAGGACTCACCATGATCACGACTGAGACCAGAGAAATCATATCGACCCGTGTAGCGAATTCGTGGAAAGTCTACATTGATTACAGAAGACTCAATACCTCCACGAAGGATCATTTCCCGCTACCATTTATTGATAAGATCCTTGAAAAACTAGCAGGAAATAAATTCTTCTGCTTCTGAGATGGGTACTCCAGCTATAACCAGGTGGCAATCCATCCTAAAGACCAAGTGAAGACCACTTTCACCTGCCCCTTCGGGACGTACGCATTCCGAAGGATGCCTTTTGGTCTCTGCAATGCACCCGCTACTTTTCAGCGGTGCATGCTTGCCATATTCTCAGATATGGTGGGTGAATATCTGGAAGTTTTCATGGATGACTTCTCAATTTTTGGCGAATCATTTGACGATTGCCTCCTGCACTTAGTCCAAATCCTCAAGAACTGCATCGATGTGAATTTGGTTCTTTCCTGGGAAAAGAGCCACTTCATGGTTCCTGAGGGAATTGTCCTGGGACATCTCATCTCTGAGAAAGGCATCCAGGTTGATCGAGCCAAGGTAAATCTGATTTCCAAGCTCCCTATGCCTAGCTCAGTCAAAGACATCCGATCCTTCCTTGGGCACGTCAATTTTTACCGTCGATTCATTCCCGATTTCTCAAAAATCATGCACCTCCTGACTAATCTGCTAAGGATGTCCCTTTTGAAATCACCAAGGAATGCACTCAAGCATTTGAGATCCTGCGTGATCGAGTTACCCAAGCACCTATCCTGCAACCCTCTGATTGGTCTCAACTCTTTGAGATCATGTGTAATGTATCCGATTACGCTGTAGGTGCGGTACTTGGGCAGAAAATTAACGGGAAACCCCTGGTTATCTACTACGCTAGCAAGACACTTGACGAGGCTCAGCGTAACTACACAGTTACTGAGAAAGAGCTGCTAGCTGTAGTATTTGCCCTGCAAAAGTTTAGATCGTATCTTTTGGGTTCCAGTATTATCATTTACTCAGATCACACTGCTGTGAGGCATCTCCTTGCAAAGAAGGACGCAAACCTCGACTAATCTGCTGGATCTTGCTGTTGCAAGAATTTGATCTCGAGATTTACGATAAGGTGGGGAAACAGAATGTGGTAGCTGATCACTTATCCCACCTTCCTTCTGACATAATCAACCCTTCCAGACCCATTACTGAACATTTTCTCGATGACCACCTCCTGACTATCAGTACAGGACTTCCATGGTTTGCTGATCTAGTAAACTACTTGACATCACATCAGATACCGTCTGATTGGCCAAAAGCCAAGAAGGACAATTTACTTTCCGATGCTAAGTACTACTTTTGGGAAGACCCGTATCTCTTTTGCATTGGTGCTAATCAAATCATCCGACAATGTGTCCCAGAAGCGAAAATTCAGGACGTCTTGTCCTTCTACCATGACCAGGCATGCGGTGGACACTTCTCTGGTCATAAAACCACAGCAAAAGTCCTCCAATGTGACTTTTATCGGCCCACAGTTTTCAAAGACGCATACAATCACTGTAAGGCATGCATTCATTGCCAGACCTTAGGCAACATGAGCCACCGTGATATGATGCCCTTACAACCGATTCTTGTATGCGAAATCTTTGATGTCTGGGGGATTGATTTTATGGGACCCTTCCCTATTTTGGATGACTTCGAGTACATTCTGCTTGCTGTTGAGTAAGTGTCCAAATGGATCGAAGCCATTCCGACCCGAACCAATGATCATAAGGTAGTAATCAAATTCATTCATCAGAACATCTTTTCTCGATTCGAGATTCCACGTGCCATAATCTATGATGGAGGGACCCATTTCACGAATGCTCAGTTCAGATCACTGATGACCAAATACGGGGTGTCACACCGAATCTCTACTCCTTATCACCCCCAAACTAACGGTCTAGCTGAGCTATCGAATCGAGAGATCAAAAAAATTTTCCAGGTCACTGTTCGCCCTGACAGGAAAGATTGGTCGTCCCGACTTCTGGAAGCTTTGTGGGCTTATAGGATCGCCCACAAAACCCAATTAGGCATGTCTCCATTTAGAGTAGTGTATGGTAAGGCATGTCACCTCCCCGTCGAATTGGAGCACAAAGCCTATTGGGTAGTACGGAACTGCAATCTCGATCTTTCTAAGGCAGGAACCCATAAAAAGCCTCAAATGAGCGAGATCGATGAATTGCGCCACGACGCGTATGAGAACTCGTGAATTTACAAAGAGCGGGTTAAGGCTTTTCACGACAAGCACATATCCAGAAAGATCTTTTTCTCTGGTCAAAAAGTCCTACTCTTTGATGCCAAACTCAAACTATTCCCAGGAAAACTCAGATCAAAATTGATTGGACCTTACCTTGTCCAATGAATCTTTGGAAATGGAGTTGTCGAAATCAGTCAACTTATCCACGATTCAGAACCTTTTGTCGTGAACGGTTAGAGACTCAAACCGTTCATTGAACTTACCGATACAAATATGGCTGAGATATCTTTTACCCTCCATTCTCCCTTAGCTCATTGTGCCCGACTGATGGCGTTAAACTCAATGCTTAACAAGAGGCAACCCATCATTTTTGAAAAACCCAAAATCCTTCCTGACACATCCTATGCTGAACTCATATTGCACTTTAGGGTTCATCCACTAGAACAACCGACTCCACCTCTGGTACACGTACCCGAGCTTGAAATCATCCGCAACAGTCATCCCGACCCATTCACCCACCCAACACCTATTCTAATGAATGATCTAAGCTGAACTCGAACCCATCTAATTTACAATGAGGACATTGCAAATCGTAGGCATGGGGGGTATTAAAGTACAAAATGTCGTGAAAATCACTTCATAAGAAAGGGTTTCATCAAAAAAATCACATATTCAAAAATACCAAAAAAATAAAAAATCCTTTAAAAAGAACAAAAATATGAGAGGAGAGGAAATTTTGATGGCATATCAGATTTTGAGGAGAAAAAGGGGAGGAGATAAAAATGTCAAAAAGGATCACAATTTGAAAAGAAAAAGAGGTAGTCATTAGTAAAAGGTTAAGGAATTGACTTAGTTCTAGACCATATCAAAAGAAAGAAAATGAAAGGCAAAACGTACTAATAAAACTGAGAAAAGATTAGTAGGAACGTTGATTTTAGGCCTCTTGGGCTGTAATCCTAGGCTTAAAAATTTAAGTACCTACTAAGATCTGGATAGTCCTCAAGAGGTTGCAGAAAATGCGAAGCTTAAGTATTAGGTCTAAGGCTTAGGGATTATTCAGCCTCGTTAACTGACCTCTGATTTGCGGGACTCGGTAACCTAAGCACCCCAATCCACACACAGTCGGGTTCAGTGTGCCAAAGTATCAAAATCATGCAAATGCACTTAAATTGTTTTGAAAATGTTACCTAGATTAGGAGCGGTCGATCAACACAAGTTGATTTGGATGAGTTCTCGGTGCAAAGAGGTGGGAAATTCCCCTCGAAGATGCGCAATAACATATCGTCTCCTCGGTACTTGTCTTCTATGATATCTACATATCCTACCGAGTGCATGTAAGCACCTTGTGCTGGTTCAGATGCCATGGGCGGCATTATCCCGAAATGTCGATTGCCAGGGTCTGGATTTAGCTGCAAAATGCCATGGACGGGATTATCTCGAAATCTTGAAAGCCAGGGTTCTGGGGGTTGTCATGGGTGGTGCTATCTTAAAGCATCGATTGCAGGGACCTTATGAGGATTGATGGTAGGGACTAGGAATCGATACATACTATGTTATAAAGCCAATCTGAAGCTAGAAATAAAAAGAAAAGAGAGAGAAAACTCTCCAAAAATAAAGAAAAATTCCTCTATCTCTCTCTAACAAAAATGCATTGCAAACTGAACCTAGGCTAAAACATATTACAAGCACGGGCGTTTAACCGCGGAGCTCAACGAACCTTAGGTTAAATCCTGTGGGCCTTAAAAACCTTCACGACAAACTAAGACTAGAGCTGGTCAGGTCTGGATCTTGGTTGGCACTTGAGTACCTCTAGGCCTACTATTAGCATTCTAACCTAATCTATAAAAAGAAGCACATAGCAAAGTTTTTCAGCATCAAAAGATTTTATGGTCTAGAATCAAAGTTAATACCTTAAAATTTTGCTTAGGGACTAGTAAAAGCTAGGCATGGGGGTATGATGGGAACACCATCATCAGGCATAACTAGCTCATTTTTTACCCAATTAAGTCAATAAATGCTCTTACATAACTGCCAGAGAGTCATAAGTCATTGCATATTCATTCTGGAAGAAAAATAAGAAATTAGGGCTAAAACTACAATTTTACCAGCTCATCTTGAATGTAGAACAACCAAGAGTTTTCTCAGGGGTTGAATGAAGGTCAATTGGTCTTAATAAGATAACAAGTGGGATAAGACAAACAAAAAATAGTTTGCACATGTTTTGAGAATTAAATGAATTTTGAAACCCTAAAAACAGATCTGCTTAATTAACTGAGGTTCTGATCAAGATAAGATTTACCTAAACCCTCTAAAATTCATAGAAAATATTCTATAGGATTTAGAACTTTCAATTTGACCATCAGAACACGTTTTGACCCAAAACAGAACCACTGACAGACATTTGCCCTAATTTGAGTTTTTACATAAATTACCCAGTCAAACATGATCAAAACCAAAATACAACTTCACCATTGGATTCCTAAGGTCCAAATTAGGTTTGTACCAAAATTTGAACCCAAGATGAGTTTTTCTTGACCTAATTTGCAAATTGGTCCTCTTTAATTTCATTTCTACCCTTAACTTTTAAAATCCTTTCACATAGGCCCCTAACTTTGTCATCATTCTCATGAAAAGGTCCCTACCGCCATTAATCCTATTCTTACTTGCTCCAACAACCTTAAAATGGAAAGAACTTGCTGATTTCTTGATGAATCCCTTTCAAAATTGAAAGGGAAGTTCGTCAAGAAATTCCCTTCCTATTAGACCCAATCCTATGCCCTAGAACTTACCCAATCTCTCATGTGAACACATGAGAAATTTGGGTCTCAAGAAATTTCTATTTCCGGCGAAGTTTTCCAAGCTTAGGAAGCTTCATTCCCAAGCCCAGGCAATCTCCAAAGGCCTATAAAAGGATCCTCAGACCTCACCGAGTTTCCTACGCTCGAAATCGATCGAGATTCCCTATAATTCCTCTCTCTCTTTCACAGCCGAAGGTTCCTCGACATCTGGCGACCACTTCTATTTCTCTTCGTCGTCCGTCCGCAATACTAGTGGCGGATCTATCTTCCTCACCTCCTTCCGCGTCTCGCCGTACCAGCGGACACCTCCTTTGTCATCCTCGCCGTTTCTCCCTCACCGAAACCACCTTCGTCTCCGGCGTCAGCAATACCTCAACCGACGCCATCTCCACCTCGCTTCATCCAACAACCTCCTAGCTAAGTCCCTTACCTTCTTTACTTTATTTTCGCATTCACCCCACCTTGTTTCGACCATCGACGACCCCCCACGACTTCATCTTCTCCATCTCTGGCAACTCCTTCGGTGAGCCCATCTCACCACCACAGACTACCAAACTCCTTGCCGACTACTTTAAAACCTCCGCCTCACCTCTCCGCTCATTTCCCTTCTCCTTATTCACCACTTCACTCACTCACACACACCCCCGAACACACCCACTTTCACGCACACTGACCGACCTCGACATGCACGTACGGACCACTAGACACCACACAAAACCCCCCATTGCACTCACCGTAGTCCGACGATCCTCCCTGAGCATTCTAACAAGGCCAAGAGGCCATTTTTGTGTTTTTAGGTGTCGAGCTCCTTCTCAACATTAACAGTGAGTTCGAGCTTGTTTGAGAGTTACTTAAGGACATCTTCGCCCTAGAAGTCATCTCTAGGTGACGTGGAAAGCCTCCAGGACTTCGTTCGGGCTGACAATTGGAGGAGTCTACCTCATTGCACGAATTCGACGAAGGAGCTGCTACTGCAGACACGCGGAAAAGAAGGCGGAACAATAGTCCCACATCGTGGAACGCTGGAGCAGTAGAGGCAAATAAATTGAAAAAGTGTTAGAGGCTATTTGCCTCATAACACAGGGTGAGGTCCCACTCACCCACGCACACCTGCCCCTCGTCCGCGACTCCGTCCCCTACGGATCTGGCCGTTTACCTGCCTAGACTAATCTGCACTCCTCGCTCACTACTGCGCACCGGTGAGTTTGGACCCCAGTGCGTACGATTCGATAACCCCATTACCCGTGGTTCTAGGAGAGCGGATCCTAAAGAGAGAAGGAGAGGATAGCTGTGCAGGTTGGGGAGGGTTTTGCTCCAATGAGACTCTGACACTTAGCCGGATTTAGAAGAAGAAAAGGAGCAGCAGAGAAAGAAAGAAGTAGCAGAAAGGAAGGAATAGAGAACGAAGAAGAAATCCAAGCACTGTAGAATCAAACGTTTAAGATATCTGATCCTACCATCAGACGACACATTTAAGCATTATTTCATATATTGATATTTGAGTTCCTTAGCTATTATTGTAAGGAGTATATGGTGGTTTAAACCACCATTTTACTCCATTATTTTGCAAATTGATACTTAATCCTAGTGCTACATTATTTTGAAATAATTCTTGATTTCAATTCTATAGCTTTCTTGTCTTATATTACAATTCTTGAGATTTAAATTCTCATATTCCTCCCTGTGTTCGACCTCAGAACTTTTTTGAGTAAAAATTTATTTGCTTTCAAAGCAATTTCTACTTACTCCAACACGCATTTTAAAATGACGATATCACTTTGTTAACCGTGATAAAGCACCATGATCATTGATTTTGATGATAACAAAACATGTTATATTTAACATTGTATTTGGAGATGAATATTTCAGGCTTAGGCTTGGATGAAGCTTGATGAAAGCTTAAGATCAAGGAAATGAGGAGATGAAGATAGAAGGAGTTGTAGTTAGATTTGTTTTATTTCATTTTTAGAATGTAAATAATCCTTGCATTATCCTTAGGATACCTTTAGAATGTTCCTATCCTCACTCTTCTAATTCAGCATACAAGACTTTATTTCTGATTGGATTTTCAAACATTCTATGATTATTTCTGACGTCTGATCTACTTTATCAGACGTCTAGGCTCCTGTCCAAAATCTAGAATCATGTCCAGAATCCTAGACCTCAGTTACCTAGGTTTTCAGATGTCTGTGCTCTACTTCAGACCTCTAATAGTGTCTTTCAGATGCCTCTTCGAGCTTGTGATATCTCTCTAACTTTAATAGAACAACGGTTATAATTTTAGTTGTCTTTCAGACATTTGTCATTTTCTTGAGATGTCTAAAAAATGATTAACATTTACTTTCTATCCAACGTTAAAATTGACCTCAATTGATTATGTTCGTTACTTTTTGATTTTGGAACGTTGTAGGCCATTAGATGTGTTTACATTTATTCAAACGTCAAATTCTTCTTTTTATGACGTCTACATCTTTTACCAGACGTCCAGCCAGACGTCTGATCATATGTCTTCAGATCCCTATTTGGATCCAACTTCAATCCAGTAACAATCACTTTGATCCTGAGGCTTTTTCAAATGTCCAATGTTATTCTCAAACATCTAAAGCTATCTATTCAGATGTCTATCTTTTTGTTTAGACATCCCTGTATTCAATCTTGAGAAATCCAGTAAGGACTTCTTTCTCACTGAAGTCTTTCAGATGTCTGGCTTTATTCTTAGATGTCTGAAATCTCCTTCAGATGTCTATCATGACTTTTCAAACGTCTAATATAGTCAAACTTTGAGTAAATGCATTGTAGCTATTCTACCTTAATTTATTCCATTTAAATTCAAATCCCAACGACTACCTAGGCTTAAATCTGACCTCATACACCTATAAATACTCACCAACGGTTGCTTTAAGCCTACACATCAAGAAAAGAAATATTCTAGTACTAAATACTGTCTATTATCTTATTCTAAGCTTTCTAAAGCTATTGTGCTCTTTTATGCTCTTTTGTTCTTGGAAATTTTTGAGAGCAACGTCACTCCCACTTTAATTTTCTACATCACATAGGTTTGCAAAGGGAGTATCATAGCTTACTTTCTATTCTATATCATTCAAGGCTCTTAGGATTGTTTATTTTATTTTATTTTATTAGTTTGTTTGGGCGCTCGAGCTATGGGTTTCCCATTTCCTCTTAGTAAAGGGGCTAAACTCTCCTTGGGGGTTGTCCAGGAGAGGGAAATTATTTTTTAGGAACACCACCCTTGGATTAGTGGTGTGATTTAGTGATTCCTATTGAATTGGGGTCAAAATCCTAGATTGGGAGATCTAGATAGAGGTTTTCCCCGCAAGGGTTGCCTCCCTAAATACCTGCGTATTTTTGTTGTGATTGCTTTTTACTTAATATTATTTCACAATTCAACCCCCCCTTCTTGTGCCACTAATAGTTGGTATCAGATCTTTGTTTGATCTTATACATAGGTGTAAAAGCCTTTACAAGATGATCTGATGGCATCAAGGGTATTCGCAACAAACGAAAACTAGGGATTCTCAATGACGAAACCTCCTTACTTCAATGGTACGAACTATTCGTACTGGAAGCAAAGGATGGAAGTCTTCCTCCAATCAGTGGATTATTCACTTTGGGAAATGGTGGAAACACCATTTGTGAAGCCAAAGAAATCGAAAAATGGACCTTGATGGAGGACAACAAGAAGAAGCTCTCACTCAACTCCAAGGCTATGAATGCCTTGCATTGTGTGCTGAGCCTCGATGAGTTTAATCGAATTTCTCAATGCACAACTGCAAATGAGATCTGGAAAACTCTCGAGATTACTCATGAGGGAACGTATAAGGTAAAGAATTTAAAAGTTGTTATGCTAACCCAAGATTTTGAGAAATTTGAAATACAGGAGAATGAAAGCGTAAAGGACATGTACATTCACTTCACTTTTATTGTCAACAACTTGAAGGCACTTGGAAAAACATTCATCAAAGGTGAGCTTGAAGGCAAGATTTTACGTTCTTTAACAAATGTTTTTGAGCCAAAGGTTACAGCTATAGAAGAAGCAAATGAAGTTGAGAACTTGAACATGGATCAACTTCTCGAGAATCTCATGGCCTATGAGACAAAGCTAAATCAAAAGAAGGGAATTGATGAAGGAAAGAAAAAGCAACTAGCCCTTAAAGCAAATTCAAATTCAGAAGAAAGTGATCAGGATGAAGATGAAGATCTTGAGTTTCTCACAAGTAAGTTTCTAAAATTTTTGAAGAGTAATGTTGGAGAGAAAGATCTACGCAAATAGGGATTGGATTTTGAAAAACCCATCATCGTAGTATGATTTGTGAAGAAATCCATCAATAGATAAATTTATGTCGAAACTCTAAGAATTTTAGATCAAACACAGGAAGGCAGATGTTTGATTAAAAAAAATACGTGTTTGTTTTGTTTGTCACGAAATAGATTACCTAGTTGAAACTAGCTATCTATTTAACAAATAATAAATAGAAGAAAGAGAGAGAGAATATTACAAATAAAGACAAAAGAGAAGTAGAATAAACATGGATTTCATCATCAAATGTTGTTCATTACACTAATCATTACAACTAGAAAGTGAAAAATCTATACTAGAAAGTAATAAATCTACGTTAGAAAGCGGTAAAGAGAATGGAGAAAGAAGTATCCTCCTCGATGATTGCTTGGAGGACGAGTCAGACGGGGCGACGCCTGGAAGATGGAGGTCGAAGCAAGAAGAAGGAGAACGAAATAGGAAGAACCGGAGGCGAGGCAGGACGTCGTCATTGCGGGATGCTCCACGAAAATGGGAGAAGGTGGAAAAATTCTAATTTTAACTCTAATGGAGCATCCCAGGTTTGGGACAAGCTCTTAGAGCTTTGGAGGGGGTGAGAGAAGAAAGGAAGGGATGAAAAAAGTGTGGGGGTCATAGGGCCTTTTATAGGTGAAGATTGGAGATGGTATAAAGGTCATTTCACTTTAAAAATTTATTTCAAGGTCTTTAGTGACAGATTTATCCGTTACTAAAGGACTAAATGTGGCCAACATGCATGCCTCAGCCATGCCTCTTCTTCTTCCTTTGATTTCAATGCATGCAACGCTCATCCATGATCTTACGATCTCAGCCGTCCATCTCGCATCCGATGGCTTAGATCGCATCATGCCTACACCTTCATCTTCTCTTCCTCAATGCTTAAAGCCCACAATCTCGCTATCTCAGTCGTCCGATCATGAGATCGGATGACTTAAGGTGCTCATCGCGCACCTACTTCAGCCGTTGAGCACATGATGTGGATGAATCAAGGCCGTCCACACGAGATCAGGCGATCCTGACTTAAATTGGATTTGCTCTCAGGAGGTGCGCTACGGGGATTCGATCTCGCGACCTCACGCACAAAAGGATGTTATCCACCACGCTACACCCATGGATAGATAAGAAGAGAAGTCCTATACCATTTAATGCTGACCGTTGGATCTTGATTCGACAGTTGAGATTAAATGTGGAATTCTTCTCACATGAGATGTGGCTTGAGGGAGGCAACCTGATTAACTCTCAGCTGTTGGATGAGAAGATAGGGCAGTAAGGGAATTGGAGGGTCTAAATGGCACCACGTGGCATCATCTGGACCGTCCATCTTCTATGAGTTGTAGATGGTGCCACAGATGTCGGATTAAATCGATTTTTGCGCTGTTGGGCTGCGATCGTCAATCCGAACCCATCTGTGTGGTCGGATTTGTCATCTGAAGTGCAGATTGATACCATCTTGGCTCTTGATCTCTAACCTTCCTCGGATTATATCTGATGCTATGGAAATCCGATCATGGTGATTTTGGAGTTGTTGAATTTTGATCGTCGCCTTGATCAAATCCGTACGGTTGGATCTTCAATCCGAGGCTTCGATTGAATATTGCCTTGTTACCTGACCACAAAAAGGGAAAATTAACCTCAAATTTACACAATCTAACCTAAATGCAAAATGATGCATGTTATGCAATATTTACAATATATGATACATCTATGATACTAAGAACATGCATAAATAGACATTTTAGGCTATTCCGATGCATACGCATCAAGTAACATGCATTTCAAGGAAAAAAGAGATAAGGAAGAAACCAAAAGGGAACCAATCATTTATTACAATTGTAAAAAGAAGGGACACATTGAAATAGATTGTCCACTTCTTAAGAAGGATGGTGAAAGGAGCAAAATAAAAAAGGCGAAAGACATAAAGAAATTGTTTGATAAGTAGAAGAAAGCTCTGCAAGCAACTTGGGATAATTTGAGCAAAATTGAACAAGAAGACAATGATTCAAATAAAGAAGACAACTTGGATTCATGGTACTTAAGGATGAAAGCAACGAAGAGAGCAACAATAAAGCATCACCTTCTTATGCTTATACTATAGAAGAATTACAAGATGCTCTAGAAGAAATTTATGAAGTTTGTAGGTTGTTAACAATAGAAAACAAAAAGTTAAAAAGTAATTGTACTTCTTTTGAGCATGAAAAGCATGAGTTTGTAATAGAAAAGACAAATTTTTTATGACTAAAACTCAACTTCTTGAAGAGAATAGCTCTTTGAAAATATATATTACCTTGTTGAAAGATAAAATAGATTTTATTGAAAATGATTTAGCTAGCCTTAAAGAGAATTAAAATAAGTTAGTTAATGATCTTGTTAAGATTTCTAAGGGTAAGCAAAAAATAAATGATAATCTAGCACACACTAAGATTTTTGTGCACCAAAGCCAAAAGGATGGAATCCAAGAAATAAATACTCTTCAATGAGAAAAGTTAATCCTAAAGGACCCAAGAAAATATGGATACCTAGATCCTTGGTTTATTCTTATTTTGTAGATGATTGCGTAGATCCAAGTTATCTATATGGACTTCATCAAGGAGGAATCAAGGTACTAGGAGAACCAAATGGCTATGGAGGGTGGAATTCATACCATTGCCACTAATTCAAACACTTTGTGACACCTTTATTTAGTAAGTTTGGAGGTAAATTTCATTGATTTTAATAGGAGAGTTTATAGGGATTAAATATTTAAAAAAAATAGATGTTTGTTGTTAGGGGGAGTTATTTGAAATTGACTAGCTAAATTTGTAATTAAAGGAAGAATGATCAAAGTTCAATATTTAGAAGTTAATTTCTCTTAAATAAAGAAGTATAGATTAAGGGGGAGATTAAAATATTTATAATTACATCTTTTTGATAATGTCAAAAAGGGGGAGAAATTTCTTTTGATTTATATGATTTTATCATCATCAAAAGGGGAGAGATTGTTGGTGATAAAGCACTATGATCATTGATTTTGATGATAACAAAACATGTTATATTTAACATTGTATCTGGAGATGAATATTTCAGGCTTAGGGTTGGATGAAACTTGATGAAAGCTTAAGATCAAGGAAATGAGGAGATGAAGATAGGAGTTGTAGTTAGATTTGTTTTATTTCATTTTTAGAATGTAAATGAGCCTAGCATTATCCTTAGGATACCTTTAAAACCTTTCTATCCTCACTCTTCTAATTCAGCATGCAAGACTTTGTTTCTAATCGGATTTTCAGACGTCCTATGATTACTTCAGACGTCTGAGTCTACCTGGACATCCAAGGGCACCGATACACTACACACTCATGCCCATCCACTTCCATTTCAGGGTAGTAATCCTTCACTTATAAGAGCTAAGTTTACACTTATATATTTTGGTTGTATAAGCTATTTGTGTTCCCATTTCTGTTGGATATTTGTGTTGTGAATTTTCATCTCCATTGAAGACAAAATTCTCTTCATGGAGAAGAGTAGCTTTGAGGTACACTACCCTCATTGAAAGTAGTGTGGTTGAAATTAATGTTGTATCACCCTTGTTCACAAGTTATTGAATTTGATCTACTTAGATTGGGAAATCCTAAGTTGAAAGATGTAGGTGGTGATTTTTACCCGAGTTGGGTTTCCAACCAAAAATCTCTTGTGAAATTAAGGTGAATGCTTTGTATGATTGATTTTATAATTTCAATTATTTGTCATTTTTATTTCCTATACTATTCACCTCCCCTTTAGTGCAAATTATACTTTGGTGATGTTTTGATACTTTCTAAAGATGTGGACATGATAGGACATATTAACCTATAGGTGATTTTTATGTCAGTGATTTATGGACGGTTAAGTACATGGTTTATCTGATTATTCTACATTACCAAAATGTTAACATATTTAATTACATACTTTCTTGTGGAACTTTTTGTCTTTGCTGATGTACTAGTGCATTTGCAAGTTGGACTATGGTAATGCTCAGTGGGCATAAGAAGAAGAGATGAGGGACAAGAAAGGAATGACGAACAAGAGAATGAAGGTAATGTTTAGTTCCCTTAACCATGTAACATCTTCTTTGCTAAGATAACAAATAGACATGTTAGGACTCCTTTCACATACATCATGAGTTCATTCATTTACCTTTGCATACATGTAACAGTAGAATTTATTTCATTCACCATCTGTTTGATTTATATTAGGTCATTGACATATGTATCTTTATCTTCCATTTAGGAGGTATTTTCTTCCTTCACGTGCCATTTGAAGAAGCTACAAGTCTTGGTGCAACATGTGAAGAACTTTTTCCTACTACTCCAAGGCTTTCTCAATGTCTTCATTGTACTAGGAACCTTGTAAAAGCAAGAAATGTGTGGAGTTGAAGAGAATGATGAGAAGAAACTTGGAGTAATCCATTCGGATCACCCTTTCTTCAACGAGAAAAAGACCTACTTTGTACTTGCTACCCATGTAAAAGAGTTGTGTCCATGTGTTGGAACTTAGTGTAATGAAATGTATTTACAAGTATTAAAATGTGCAAAGTTGATTTACTTACCTTCAAATTGAAATAAAATATTTTCCTCTTGTGTCTCTCTCTTTTGGGTTGATCGGTTATGCTCTTGTAGTAGAAATATATAGGGGTATAAAAAGGGGGAGAATGGTCTAATGGAATGGCTCAACTGTTGGAGGACAAAATGAAAACTTTGTCCAAAAAACCAACAACTAGGTGATGGGGGCAACAGTCATCAAAAATGGACCAGAGATTGTTAGAAAAGTCTAACTTTTGTCGGAGTTAGTGACTTATACCCACACATTTGATGAAGGTTAACTGTAGGATTATTTATGTAAAACGGGTAATGATTTGAGTGACGTTGAAAGCAATATTAGAAACACAATAGCTTTATATTAATTGTGAAAGTTTACAATAGCATTTATGTAAAAAATTTTAAATATTCTAACTTTTTTCAAATATTATATAACTGCACATTTGTACTCATCATGTTTATTTATTTATTATATCGAGTTAGAATTGAAGGGGAGTAATTTAGATATGAAGTGTATTAGGATGTTCAGATTTTTTTAAACAGCTAATCTCCGTTTCTCAATCCAAATTCAAAATTGATAGCAATTGAAAAGTTTGCAACTAAAAGAGATGAAGATAATTTTTTTAAGGCAAATTTATTTATATTTGCCATACTACCATGCATATCCTCACTTTCCCAACCATGCTACCATCAGCTTTGTTATCAATGTGATTTAAGTATACGTATTATAGGAAATATGCTGCATAGGACCAATGCATAGCATCTATGCTGAGAGCATTGATACTACCATGTTGCGCTAACGTCGATTATAATATGAGTAAAATGGTAGCAATGTTGTCATATAGATGTTACAGTACTATGAATATAACGTTAATGATATAGCACTAATATATGTAGTGTTGTAATGTTACGGCATTGCATTCCTTTTGTCCTCTTACCCTATCAAAAAAAATGCAAATTAGCTTAAAAAAGCCACCATGCAACCCCCCCCCCCCCCCCCCCGGTGTCTTTTGTTTTATAGATCTACACCACTTAATGAGGTTTTATTTATATGCTCTCAATATGATTATTAATCATGTGGGTGGTTGGATCAATGGGAAATTTCTTTAAGATGACAGATTGATCTTCTGTTAGAAGAAGAGTTGTCAGATTTCTCCTGCTCAAGTCTCATCGATCACTCCCATGGCCTATCTATTGGGACCACACATGAAATTGTTGATTCAAACGGCCAAGTTCTAATCAACTCATTTTGGTTGTCGACTATTTAGGTTCTCATTAGAGTTGATCAATTTTGATCGTCGATGTTTCCAACTTCAATAGCGCTGCGTCATCCAATAGAGTGGAGCTTCCTTCCTTAGTTGCTACGAGTCGTATTGTTAGAGTGTTTTCTTTGTCTCTTTTTTAGTTTTTATTTTATTTGATCACATTTTATAATTTCTCCGTGTTGAAGTTACCCTACTCTGCACGATGTTGCAGTTTTCCTCCTTTCACGAGGGGGCATTTTATTTTCCTCCTATGCGAGGAAGTGTTGGTTTGTCTCTCTCCCCTCACTCTCTTTGTAATCTCCCCGTTTAGTTAATAAAATTTATTTCTCAGGAAAAAAAAAAAAAGCTTAAAAAAGCCACCAACTCCCTCTTCCTTTATTTTTTTTTATTTGTTTGTTTGTTTGTTTGAAAGACGCCCTCCTCCTCGTCCGCCTTTACGTCATGACATATGTCTCTCTCCAGCGATTGATTCATCCTCCTGATAAAAAGATGTCTTTAGCGAGAAGGCATTCCCATCTATATTATATATAAAAGGGTGAGGGGTGCGAAGAGGTTTACGTAAGGGTGAGCTTCTTCACCCATAATTCAACGACCGGTTGGCTTGAGCCCTGATTGCATAGCTTTCTTGTGGAACTCTCCAACGGCTATTTCCTTTGTGTAATAAGCATTTGGAAATTGTTTGGGATAAATGCTTTCGAAACCATCATGTATTGTGAGCGTTTATTACCTACCCTGGAGGAACATGCCCATGAATGTATTCTTCGTACCCTTGGGCATTGGTTGGTTGTAGAAATTATTTAGAAGGGATGGGATATGTTTGAGGTATAATTGTGAGATAAACTTAGGATAAAGCGAAGTCATCTCTTAGTTTGGCAAAGTGCGACGTTTTGTAACTTTAGAGGTTTTATTTGTGGGAAAGTTGGTGGTTAGTGTGTCATGTCAAGGCTAAAGTTGATTAGAAAGTTATTTGTGAACCACTTTACCTATTGCCAAACTGATTATTTATCCCCTTATCCTCATATATAGTCAATGCAATCTCGAGTAACAATTCAATAAACAAGTTAATGAGACCTAAATGGTTAAAAAATAACCGTAATTTCTTTTTAACTTATGGCACTTTGTAAAATTATTCAATATCTAAGTTTCATGGCTAACATAAATACAACTATCACTATGTATGAGATCATACTCCCATGATATTGGTCACAAAAACTTGCATGGGAACTACAAGTTTTGATAAATTGAGGATCAAAAGATATTTTTTGTTCTCCAATGTGAGTTCTCACAATGATTTTTTTTTTTTAATTGGTCACAAAAACCTACATGGGAACTATAAGCTTTGATAAATTGAGAATTGAAAGATATTCTTTGTTCTCCAATGTGAGTTCTTACAATGATTTTTTCTTTTAACAAGTTTGAGATATAGGTACCTGATCTACCCCAAATTTATTGATCCCCACACAAGTGATTACAAAACAAAGTCCATCAAGGAAAAGTACATGCATAAAAATAAAAAAATATAAAGAAAAGGAAAAAATAAAAGTGTGAAAAAGCGAAAGAACAGGCATCCCAAAAATGTAAATATATTATCCAATGGTAACTTCAGATAAGCACAATCAACTCCAACCCCACGTATAGCCTTCAAGCCCAACAAACCTACACGTGAAGAATCTCACAGCTTCTAATGTCAGTCCCAGGGCTGCGTCGAGCTCTTCACAAAGAAGGTGGCAAGCAGCTATTCCAAACTAAGAGAAAATCAACGTATGAATTATTGCATCTCTCATTTCATCTAAAAATAGAGGTTTCTAAACATGAATAAAGCCTTCATAAGTTATAGCCCAACAATCATGGCCCCTTCTACCAGTAACAGCAATCCTTAAAAAATCTAAATCTTGGGAAATCTCCCTAATTAACACCCATCAATAGCCTTTAAGAATTAGCTGCAGCAAGTCCCAACATCATTACAGCAGCATCAGCTCCTCAAAAATAACAACCAAACTAGCAGTAACTCTAGCCATGGCAAAGTATCTATTCAATATTGTCAAGAACATCCAAATCATTTCAAATAAACATATGAAAGGGAATAAGGCACGTAGCTGCTGTGCACACACCAATAGATGGTTTGTGTACTTCCCAATTCACTCGCCAAGGGCATGGCCCAAACATTAAGCCTCCTCTAGAAGAACAGCAGCAACAACATATGTTTCCCAATTCTACAATGTTCAAAAAGAACAAAATAGCGGCAAAAATCAGTCTATGGCTTCACAACTGATTTTATAGCAGCTTCCACCAAATTCAAAATGGAGAAGCAATAAAAGAAGAGTTATCTTTTGTACACACTGCTTCGCAAATCTCTCACCAAGAGCATAGCCCAAACAAGGCATAGCCTAGACATAGCATCTACTCCCATAATAATTATAGCAGCAGCTACCTCAATCACAGCACCTAAGAGAACATCACAATGTTGAATCCAACAACCTCCAACCACCTCTTCCTTAAAATCCAATTAAGAGAAATACTGAAGTAGCATTTTCAGCAAAACAAATGAAAATATTCAACAATTAAGAATTTGAGCATAAAGGAGGAGAACTTATCTTTTGTGCATACACCAACAAATGGTGTGTGCATTTCCTTGATTGCTCGCCAACACCATAAGGAGTTCTTAATTACAATGATTACTGAATGGATGCAAATGAAAGATCCCAACAGTGTAATCTATACAACAAATAGACTGACTTAGTACAAGAGCAACAATGACTTAGTACAACATACAAGCATTTAATTTAAGTCCTTAATTGACTGATAAGGCATTGCTGCAAGCCTCAAACTCTCATGGAAAGAAGTACAACAAGTGTAAATATGCACCTGGGAAAATCAAAATGGAAATAAGACTGCAATAAGAGGCTACTACGTAGATAAGCAACGGCATCTCTAGTGGTAAGTATGGATATCGTTAGTATATGAGGAAGTAAGCATTAATTGCACAAAGCAACCGCATAGTTATAGCCTATAGGGTGAAAGCAACTACACATTTCAGAACCAAAGAATGGATGCTAAAGGGAGAAGATTCCATCGCCTAGCAATCGGAATCATATTTACTCATACAATTCGAAATTAAAAGTAGAGAAGAACATTTACCTTTCTGTACCTGTTGGCAAGTGGAACACCAACATGTTTATTAAATTGTGGTTTAGCAAACTTTCTTGTGGATTTTTTATAAGAAAATTATTAATAACCATAGCAAAATACTTTTAAGTATAATGAATTAATGCAAAAGCAGACCTTGTGATTTGTTGGACCATTATGCCTAGTGTGATTATGAAGCAATGCATGCGGTGGTTTTGGGCTCAGATTGCAAGTATAATATAAACTCATGTCATCTGGTTCACAAGCAGCCATGTGGGCTACCTCAACAAGGGTTAGCAACCATCTTGGGTGCCAACCATATCATGTTTCCAGCTCAAGAACCAACTCCTTGGGTTGCATGGATGAATTCCACCCATCCAAACCAAGTGAGTAGTAGCTCATGTCATGGTTTAGTTTATGTAAGCATGTGACCTTCCATGGGAATAAGTAATAGAAAATAACAAGCTTTCATCATTACCCATGGAACTCAAGGCGAGGTCCTAAATAGCAGTAAACACCGACACAAGTCAACTTGAAATGAGAAATAATCTACTATTACAAACTACAGTGAAACTACACCCTACAATGCACAACACAAGTAATATCTAGCCTACTTAAATACATTCCAACCCACATAAAGTCCATGTTTATAAGTAGCCATGCTAAATATCAGGAAGAGATAAATCAAAAATCTAGGTACACTATATAGTTGTTGCAAATCAAAAAATCCATCAAAGTAAAATTCCTAGCATGACAAATTTTGCATCTTGACCACGATAAATGCATGAGCAGATTGTAGTTCCACCTTTCGGACTTCAACCTCAACCTCCAACTCATCTATCCTCTCCTATAGCCTAATAGTTCATTCATGGCACTCCTCTAGTTCTTTCTCCATGAACTACTTCTGCATTTGGAGTTGTCAAAGTTCCAACTCCAATTCCTTAACATTGTGGAGGAGGTAATCAACATATTCCTCATTCACCTTTGTTTTACGGGACAAGCGCACCATGTTTAGCTCCATGACATGGTACTTGAGAGATAGAAAGTAGGATTCAGCCCTTGCGGAGTTGATTGGTGGGGCTATATAATTTGCTTGGATTTTGTAGTTGCATCCCTAGCATTAACATTAACAATTGTTAATATAATATTCAATGATAAAAGAGATGTAAATGGAAGGAGTTCTTAGGTAGCTTAGCACAACACCACATGGGTAAATGTAGAAAAGCCGATCCATCATTTCCAGAGATTGGTCATCACTGGGCTCCAACCATAGAACACAAACCAAACCAAAGTGGCATTTGCGACCATGTGTTGTTGTCATGAAATCACTCATCATCCTTGCACTAGTCATTACTTAAAATGCAAAAATGTGGTAGTAAATATTATGTCCACATAGGCTATGATAGTAAAGGTTAAACTACTAGCACTACTATGGCAGAAATGACAACTACTACTAGTACTACCATTACTACTATAACTATAGCTATTGGAGTCAAGGTACTTCATGTCCAATTATAACCACCAAACACCATAGTAAAGTGGAAATGTCCTCAACCAAGATGTGGCCTTATGGGCACAAATATTACTACAAATCATGGAGTGAAGAATTAATGGCTTTGGTAATCTGCCCACAGACGGAACACTTCCCAAGGGTTGTTCGTAGTTTTTCGGAGAAGTAGGGGTGTGAGTGAAACTTTAAACCCCCTCAGTTTAGGTGTGTGGGTCTTGCAAGAAGAAAAGATTCTGTGGGGAGATTCCGCAATTTTCACACTCTTTCTCTTCCCACACAACACACACACCTTCCCTCCTCTCTTTAAAACCCCCTCCACCCTCTCCATTTCCTCTCCACCCTCACCATCTCCCTCACCTCTCCACACCACCACCACCTCCACCTTCGTTCCTCCACCCCTGCCTGTGACCACTCCTCTTACCCGTCCCCTTGCAGCCACGAGTAGGGGAAGGAGGGAAGCTCGCAATGGAGGAGAAGTAGAGAGGGAGAAGCGTGGGCGAGGGAGAGGGAGAGCGAGGAGCTAGGAGGAGAGAGGGAGAAAGGGTGAGGGGAGGAGCCATAGGTGCGAGAAGGAGATCGAAGGAGCTTGAGAGAGGAGGTGCGACCTCCTGCAATCGCGGGAGATGCTGCTGTGACCTCTGCAGGTAGAGGAGAGCACGAGGAGAAGCTCGCAGGAGGATACTGCGGAACCATTTTCCGCAGTATCAGATGTCTGGAACTCCATCCAGATATCTGGAGGATCCTCAGGATGCCCGGGGCTAGCTCAGGACGTCCGGGGCTAGCGCCGGACGTCTGACAGCATGTAGAGTGCCGAGATATGTCCTGCGTACGCTCCTGCATGCACGTACTTGTGCTTTTAAGTGTTGTGATTTTTAAGCCTTGCACATGAGAAGGTATGGGGCATGGGAAAGGCACGTGGCACGCCCTTCGAGGTGTTCTAGGATGTCTGGAGACAATGCCAAATGTTTGACGGCACTCCCAAGCAACTGAAAGGAATGTCAGACGTCTGAGATCTCCCTCATACGGTTTCGGGGGGGTTCAGACGTTTGAGGAAGTTGCAGGGAAGCAAGGTGAGGTTCTGAAGTCGTTTAAGACATCTGGATATAGTCCCAGACGTTTGATTTTAGTCAATATGCACATTTTTAGCCCGTTTAAGGCCTAAACGGAGTCGGTTTTGCGCAAATGAAGTATCATTGGTTTCCATTCGAGTTTCTCTACGTGTTACTCATATACTATTTTGAACTCATTTTATGTGATTGGTCAATTGTATAGGTCTCCAGCCAATAAAGTATACAGGGCTTGCAGAGATGACAGGATCTACGATTCAAACCCCCATTCTACCCGTGTATCCTGGTAGAGTGGTCCTTGAAGGTTCGTCCCTACCAGGAGGGGTGACGTAATAATAATTGCGGAATTGAATATATAAAGCAATATCACAAAAATAAGCAATCGCACAATGTACACAAAGATTTTTAGGTGGAAACCCAAACCGGGTGAAAACCACCACCTAACCCTCTCGAGTTAGGATTTTCCGATCAACCTAGTTGATCAAATCCACTAACCGAATCACTTTGAACGAGGGTGATTCAACCTCAATACAACCACGCTACAAGTACGAGGGTAGCGTTCCTCAACCCCTTCTCTCCACGAGAAGGATTTTGTCCCACGAGGGAGACGGGAATTCGCAAAGCGAATACCCAACCAGAATACAAAGATAAAATAAACAACAGTCCTATAGAGCCAACAAAATTAAACCTAACTTCTATAGGAAATAGGAAACTCCCCTTTGCAAGGAGTGCGTCGACGATGACGCGGTGCGTGTGCCACGCGATGGCACTACGTCGCTCTCGTTATCAACAGCGGGAGAGCGGGCGCGCAAACTGTTTGATGCTCTCAAGATGTAGAACTTGAGCTTGGAGAGCAAGAACTTCTTGGACACAAGAGTGTGAAAATGTGTAGCTAAGTGTATCCAAGTGTATTTCTAAGTGTCTCTTATGTTTTCTAAGTTGTGTATTGTGTTACAAAGGTTCCCCTCTATTTATAGAGGCCTTAGGAAGGCTTTGGAAGGCTTGGAAAAGCATCCATAGCCGTTGGGTGCAAAGCCCAAGAGAATCAGGCCGAAATCAGGACAATGATTGCATTTGACAGGGTTATCAGACGTCTAACTCTGGCATCAGACGTCTGGAAGGCCACTTTAAGACGTCTGATTCCAAGGTCAGACGTCTGATTCTATGCGGGTTTCTCCCTGACTTGAATCAGATCTAAACAGGGTTTTTGTACAAGTCCATCAGACGACATAGAGGACGTCTGGCACTAAGTCTGGACGTCTGGAAACCTACTTTTACCGTGGGAATTGATTTCCAAACGTTGCAACGGCTAGAAAATCTCTGAGAAGAGATTTTGGGTCAGCCGAGGCAAAACGGTCATTTATCAGACGTCTGTGAAGTCCTATGGACGTCTGATAAGGCTCTAATGGTCATATTCTTGAGTGTCTTCTAAGCTAGCCAACGGTCCACTAACTGGACGTCTGGCAAAGTCATCAGACGTCTCCTAAGACGTCTGGTATAAGGTCTGGACGTCTGAATTCATCAGACAGAACTAACTATGTCCAGCCTAACAGTTATCAGACGTCTGAAACAACAGTAAGACGTCTTAAAATCCTTTATCAGACGTCTGATTCGTGAATTAGACGTCTGGAAAGTCAGTTTTAACCCTATATTGGTTTTCTAAGTGTTCTACAGAAAACCTACGTATCCTAGGGTTGTGCAGGTGTTCCTAGGACTACTGTTAGGGTTCTTTGAGGCTCTTTAACATAATGTCTAAGGAAAATAAAGAGCAAGAAAATAAATACAAGAGATACATGAAAGGATAAAAAAGAATCTATCCTATTCTTCTTGTCTTCCATCTCCAATCTTTCGCTCCACGCGAACCTCCTCTATTTTCCGTCAAGCTCCTCCAATCCGTCCTGGATGCGAGCTCGAGTTCCGTCTAAACACGTCTTCATTTGCAATTGACCTGAAATCTAGGACTCAAATTGCAAATGTTAAATAACACGTGTTTTGTTATCATCAAAACAAATGATCGTGGTGCTCTAGCACCAACAGTCCTCTCTTTAATCCTAGAATTAATAATTAAATTGCATGTTTTAGAAATATTTGATTGAACCCTAGGGTTGAAAGAGATGAATGCATGCTACTTTAGAAATATTAAATTGAATCCTAGGTTGTGAAATGAACACTAGGGATGAAATAGATGAATATGCATGTATTGAATGATTAAATTGATATGTTGCTTACTGAAAGTAGCAAACCATGAGCTGCCTGTACCACATTTAATGAACCATGACATAAATGAAAATATCTACAGTGTACTGAATAATCGATGGTGAAATCTTGAGCTTCCTATTATGCATTTAATGAATCGGATGTGGAAATTAGAAAGTTTATGTACGAACCCTACAGGGAACTAAAAAGCAACTTGCATTTATGGAATGAGTATCGTATGTAAAAGGGAAGTGAGCTGGCCCTCGAGTACATGGTACCAAGGAGAGCAATTGTCCCTTTTGCATGGAAAGAGAGCTAGCCCTCGTGTACATGATACTGAGGAGAACTATCGTCACTTTAGTATAGGGGGGAGCTAGCCGCCCCTTGGTTGAGACCCAAGGTTAGGAATGGCCCTCTACATCGACTTTGGTTAATTTAGTGGAGGGGAGCCAGCTGCCTCGTGGGGCCCGGGGTTAGGACTGGCCACCCTACACCGACTCTTGTTAGGCCCATTGGGTAAACCGGGACAGTCGGGCGAGGATGCGCAGACTGTTGAGAGGCGAGACTCCTGTTCTATTCTATGTTGTATGTTTGGGCGTACCCGTTAGTGGAAACGACTGACTGCGTGTCAGTACAAGGTAGCTACCCATGTGCTTATCGTGCGTGCCATAGTTACCACTACGTCGCAATCGTGACCTCGGGGTGGTAGACCGGGTGTAGGACTACCACGAGGGCTTTCCCAACTAGGAGAGTACCATGTGTACATCCTACATTGCGGAATAAACTACAATCAAGATCGTTCCCTTAAGGAACAAGAGGATTAAGAAATGTTATGGATCCTTATTAGAATAGCTGAAACAGAAACACTTAGTTGAGATAAATGAAAATAAATGATTAGTTACTTATTTCTTTAAGTTAAATTGCATGTAAATGGCTTAACCACCACTCTACTCAACGTTAGCTGACTACGGATTGTATAACCATGTTCAGGTCAGGGAGTTGAGCAGCTAGTGCCACCGGCTACCGAGGGTGCTGAGCCTAGTCGAGCCCAGTCGTAGTGTTGTTCCTTTTCTATTTCAGAGCCTTTTGTAGTAGTGAGTACTTTAGTATGTATTAGTTGTTTCTGTTCATGTTATATTTTCCTTTGTTGTAATTATGATGGCTATGTATATTATAGTACTCTTCCGCTTGTGGCATGTAATATTTTTGAGACTTCTCATCTGTTTTCCATTACTGTCTTTTATTATTTCTACATAGTTACATTGAATGTGTTGTTGTAATATATTTTTCACTTTTGGTTATTTCTTATTGGATGACTGGGTCTTGGGATTAGTCGAGGCAAGCCGATCTCAGGTCCTGTAGGGAGTTGGGATCGGGTGGTAACACAGACTCTACACAATCTGCTCACAACAGAATTCACCAACTTGAACTGTAATCCCATCCACTTCTGCATCTCCCACTTCCATATCTCCTTCATCTTCATAATCATCTATGTTTGTATTGAAGAGCTTATCATCGATATTCCAATGGTAGATCATGTTGTGTATAATACAATATGCCATCATAATACACCACTGGGTCTTGAAACTATAGAATGGTTGGGTCTTGAGAATCTTGAACCGTCTTTTCAACACACCAAAGGCATGCTCAACAACATTACAGAGCTGTGCATGCAAATGGATATATAGCTCCTTGTAATTGCAATACCAGTTTGTATAATTCTGATACTCCTATAGGTGATATACAACACCACGAAATAGAGCAAGGAAATGGTTAGCATTTTCATGATCCAAATCAACTAGACACTTATGCCCATGCAGGGCATTGGATCCTTTCCACATAGCTGATTGCACAGCAATCATGGGTCCTAATCAACCTAAATAATGTCTGAACCTATCTTAAATTGTGGATATTGCACTCATATCTTGCATATCATGCATTGCATCAGTCTATTTAGAATAAGATGAGATATCCTGCTAGTTAATGGTTTTTATTGCTATTTACAGATAATAAAGTGATCCAGGATGGAGATAGTGGAATAAAGCAATAAAGGAAGAAGAAGACTGATCCAGATAAGAGAAGTGAGGAGGATAGCCTTATCCCTACCCTTAGAAACCCTAGGACAGCCTTCCCAAACCCAAAACAACCTCCATTAGGGTACCTTAGCCTCAAAACCCAAACATGGATAGCACTATCCATGTTCCTATCCCTCTCCCAAACACTTAGGAACCAAAACCAACCTTAGAAAACATAAAACCCACTCTCCAACACCTTTTAGGACGTCTAGACATCTGGCTGGATGTAAGATTTCTGCAGAATAATAATCCAGGAAGCCAAAACTCATACTGACACAGAATTGGACGTCTAATTTAGTGTCCAGACATCCAATTTTGTAGTATAAGACGTCTGACCACTATCCTGGACGTCTGATACTGCTGTCTGGTTCCTGATTTTGGTGTTGGAAGCCCTAGCTTGCCTATTTTGACCTAGGAACCCACCAGACACCCTAGGAAACCTAAGTAGAGACCTCCTAAGCCTAGTCCACTATCCATAGCCCTACTTGTCCTATCCCCAACCCAATTTAACTATCCCATACCTAACTGGGTGCATCTACAGTTGATTAGGTGTACCCGAGCCCAATTAGATCCACCCAGGATCTAATTAACTCATACCTATTAGGGTTACCCTAGCCTAATCACATGCACACATCTAATTAGACTTGACCTAGACCTAATTAGGTTCACAACTACCCAATTAGACTTTCCTAAGCCTAATTAGGTCCACACCCACTTAATCTAGATTGACCCAACCTATTTAGCACCTAATCCTACCAAAACCCACAACCTAGCCCTACGAAAAACACACACCCACACACACACGCACACCTTCCCATTTTACTCCCACCAAACCCATGCACACTCTCTTGGAAACCCTAAAAACTTGTGTCAAACCTAGATCCAAAAATTGTGGCATTGGCTATTTTTGGAGCCACCAAAAGTGTCAACCAAATGGAGCCTTCCATAAAGGGCAAAGAGAGAGCTACGAAATTGGACCCTCTCCATACACTCTCCCATCCATACTCTCCACTCTAAACTTGCTTCCACCCTCCAAAACCTTAAGGCCGTCCTCCTCATCCTCCTCCAAGGCTCCATGGACGGCTAGCTAGAGAAGCTTCTCTCCAAAGCTTCAAGGACGTCCATTGGTAGAGAAAGGGAGCAACACCCTCCTCTCTCCACTTGGGTGCACTAGCCCCCATCTTCTTCTTCTTGGACGGCCATGAAGGCTCACCCATAGCCTCTTGTGGCCGGCCATCTCTTTTGGTAGGTGTGTAGACGGGTTTGCACACCCAAGGTCTAGCCTACACCCTCACACAAGGCCGATGGCCCTAGTGGCAACTTTTCGGTGTGACAAATTTTCTTCTATTTATATGCTTCTAGTGTAAATGATGTGTGATAATTTTTTATGCATAAATAATTTCATGATGTTTCTGTGATTGATTGTCCTCATGTTTGCTTGCCTATATGACACTTTGGTTTGTTCACACCATGCACGGCCACCATGGCTTCATTTAGATGCACATAGTCACTTAGGTTTTTGCTAGTTTATCTAGATCTAGGTTTCAATTCTCTTTTTGAAATAAAAAAATCAAAAACACAAAAAGACAAAAATAATAGCTTAGGTTAGATTTAGGTTATAAAAGCCGATCCAAATCTCGATTCATTTTCACGCCTCCCAGAGACGAACGACCGGGACTTAAGTTCTAAAAAGAATAAAGATCTATGAGAGTTTCCTTATCACAAATATCTTTGACGAGTGATTTTTGCAACTATACTACGATTTCCAACGATTTCAAAATATGCGATTTCCACACTCGTCAAATGGCGCCGTTGCCGGGGAGGTAACACGTGAGTTTAGATTTGGATTTTCTTAACTTCTATTTGTTTTGATTGTAGGGTGTTAAGATGAGGATCTGCGCACACATCGACCCGTGGTGAAGGCCGCAGGTATCTTCTTCGTCCTCTACTTTATTGCTTCCTTAGGTTAGAAAAAAATAAAAAAAAAAGAAAAAAAAATGTATAAATTCAAATTCAAAATTTCAGATCTGAATTAGAAAAAAGAAATCATTTTCTTTGGTGTGTGTTTTAACTTGGAAACTATTTAAACACACCAAAATCAGATTTGAAAATTCGACCAGCAAATATTGATGATTTTCAAAAATTTATTGCTATGAAATTAGGAGTCCAAAAATCTTGGGATTCGGTCTGGTATTAGATTTTCAAACTAGCTTTCCAGTACCACCTTTTATTTGGAAAACTTATCACTATAAAAATTTTAAAAATTCGCACAGTGGAAGGGGGTCAGAATAGTCTGCACTCTGATTTTTTTTAAATTTAAACGTTAATTCTGTCCTTTACATAAATCAAATATCTTTTAAATTTGTGGGTTGAAAAGCCACTGAAACCTAGTTTTTTCTATGAATTTTAAAGAATTTTTGGATTTTTTTTTATACTGTTTCAAACTGCACTTCTCGCAGGGAGTCTATCTGGTCTATTTGTCCCCCTGGAACATAAAAATTCATGAAAAATTGCACGAAATAGTAAAAATATTAAAAAAATATTCCCTGAAAATTTTATTGAAAAATTAAGATCTCTACCAAATTTCATATTATTTTTCTTCAGTTATTGATCTGGGGAGTGATTTCAAGTCAGACTGAGGTCTGACTACAGATTTTAGAAGAAGCACAAACCCTAGGTAATTCACATTAGGGTTTAAATTTAGAGACTCAAAACAAACCTTTTTGAGCCTGATTTGGGTGTGATTGCATGAGAAAGGATTTGATGTGAAGACTATCTCTTATCTTTATTCGCATCTTCTCTCAAATATCCATGAACCCATATCATTCTTTTGACCCTCGGGGTCCTCCATCTCCCAGCCCAACCATGATTTAGACTCCTCCTGGTTGGGAGACTGATCCTAACCAGCTGAGATATGATTATCCTTATCCCCCAGCTTATTTAGAACCTGAATCTCATGGATCTGACCCTTATCTAGATCAGAACCAATTGAAATCCATAGTTGCTGAATTCCGGGAATATAACAAGAACTATATAGATCAATGTGCCAAGCTTCTGGAGCAAATTAGACGATCTCAGGCACAATCTCAATCTTATCACTCCTCCCAGGGACAACAGACTTGGAACAACCAGCCTAGTGGGTCTAGTGACCCATATTTTGGAACCACTAGCTATTCTACTGATTCTTGCTACCATGGGGAGGCATCCTAGACTCAGCCAACCCAAAAGGCACCTTTGGACCTAATCCATGATTTGGGTAGATCAATTAAGGAATGCACTATTTCTGATACACCTGTACCTGATGAGATATCTCTAATGGATTGGAATAATGGATCACAAGTACAGGACCACATAACAGGTTCTCAATCAACTCCCTCTGTAGTCAGCCCCACTCAGGGCGATACACCTATTGATTCATATCCAAATTCGTATAACCCTGAGTGGAGAAACAATCCAGATCTTTCATGGCCACCACAGAGACCGACTCAGACTGAACATCAATCTAGGCCAGCCCAATACTCCACTCAATCCACTTTAGGGCAACCATCTAGTCCAGCCCAACCCGCAACCACCCTTGAAGATATCATGAACATTTTGTTGGACTTTGATAAGAAAAATGAAGAAAGGCTATCTAAGTTGGAAAATCACGTGAAATCTCAAGGGGATCAAATCAAGAGACTTCAAGAATCACTCTATCCCCGAATGCAAATGCCTTTTCACTCCTATTCTCCACCTATTCTTCCAACCCCTCCTCCAATCTATCAAACATGTCCTTGTGTGGGGGTCAAATTTGTGGCCTCTAAAAGGAAGAGAAAAGCTAAGAGCCCACCCAAATGACCTGATTTGGGCTCAACCAAAAATCATAAGACCAAACCCACATCCAGCTCTGACTCAGACTCAAGGGACAAAAAGAAGAAAAAGGCTTCTGAAGTTGATTTGACCTATTTACCCTTTCCTGAGGCCTTAAAGAAAGAGTCACAAAAGAAAAAAATGACTTGCACACCTAAAGAGGTGGTTTTATTAGCTAACATAAGTGCATTTGTTTCTGGCACTATACCACCCAAAATGACTGACCCTGGAAAACCCTTCATATCTTGTGCCATAAAGGGATTCACCTTCAACAAAGCCCTTGTGGATCTAGGGTCTTCCATTAGCTTGATTCCTACCGCCCTTTTTGACCGCACCAAACTTGGAGATCTACACCACACACCTGTCACCATTAGAATGGCAGATGGCTCCATCAAACTACCGAAGGGGGTAGTTCAGGATGTGATTATTAAAGTGCAAGGTCTTAGCTTTCCAGTCGATTTTATTGTCTTGGACATGAATATATCGGAGAAGCTAAGTAATTCACCCATTATTCTGGGTAGACCTTTCTTGGCTACGGCCAATGCACAGATTGACCGTTACTTAGGATGTATGGAGGTGAGTAGCGGCAATGAGAAGATTCACTTTGATATGTATGCAGCCACTAAGAAAACAAAGTCAGGGTACTTTCTGGATGATATGGGAAGTGAGTCGGAGGGTAATTCGGAAGAAACTATGGCAATTGACACCTAGGTAAAACCACACAACCCGAATCAACAATCCACTAGATCACATAAGTCACCCTCCCTACCAGATCAAATCACTGATAATATGGTTGACTATCTTGATCGACCTAGCCCAATTCAAACCCCTGCCCCTTGCAATGAATCCCAGATTACTCAATTGATCAAAATGATTCATGAAATAAAAGAAGCTAGTGCAAGAGAATATGATGATATAAGGAAAGAGCTTCATAGAATTCGGGATGAGCAACAAAAACCAGAAATGTTTGAATCTGGGTCAGGTGTGTCACAACCGATTTGCGATTCGGTGGTGGTCATGCAGGATTTTGTTGATCAAATACCCAAGGTGGATGATATTGATAACCCTATGGAAGCTGAGAATGGAGATTTATTTGAGAATCTTGATCTTGATATAGGTCCTGAGTACCAATCATTTCATTTTGAGGAACCAAGCATTAAGGGACCTGAATATAATTTTGTTGTATTTGAGAATACCCATGGAGACATTGATGAATTAATTCAAATGATCTCATACACGGAGCAACAAAATCAAAATGACTGTAACAACTCCTCAATCAATGATTCAGCCCATTCCACTTTCATGGAGGGACTCACTACTAAATCTAATGCCCAACTTCATCTAAGTGAGAAGAAGGAAATATCCCCTTATGAAATAGATATTCAAGAAATTGAAAGATTATTGGGGATAACATATGATGAGTTATCAGAGGAAGCTAGGAATTTTAGGGAATCATGTGATAATTGGGATTTGGCATTGGACAATTTGGAAGAGATAAAAGAAGATGAGACCCAAACATCTTTGGTAGAGACAGAGATTGATCACTGGACCTTGATTTCCAGATCTGATCACACTACTTGGGTCATGCCTTCCATTCATTATCAGGACCCATTTGATTTCACCCCACACAACTCCACCCATACCCCTACCACCCACATTCTCCATCACCTCTTCGAGATGCCTTCACCTTCATTCCTTCCAGGCACCCGTATTTATCTGTCTTTCTTCTGTAGCATCTGGCTGCAGATAATCCCAAGCTGCTACGAACGTGGCATCAGACGAATTTTAAGACGTCTGGGAAGTGGCCCAGACGTCTGTCCAGACGTCTGGAACCCTTCCCAGATGTCTGGTAATAAACTTTTTCGGCGTACCGGGTTGCGTCTACGTGCCTGCGCGCGCAGACTGCGCCTGCCGCCTTCGTCTTCTTTTTCCTCTCTCTTCCTGCAGATGCGTCGTTTCTCTTCTCTCTCTCCCCGCGCTGCCTTATATAAACCCTCACCCTCTCCCTTACCCTTATCTCCTCCACCTTTTGACGTCTGACCACTATCCGGCGTGAGGGCCGATGGCCAATGGCCCTAGTGGCAACTTTCCGGCGTGAGAGATTTTCTTCTATTTATATGCTTTCTAGTGTAAATGATGTGTGATAATTTTTTATGCATAAATAATTTCATGATGTTTCTGTGATTGATTGTCCTCATGTTTGCTTGCCTATATGACACCTTGGTTTGTTCACACCATGCACGGCCACCATGGCTTCATTTAGATGCACATAGTCACTTAGATTTTTGCTAGTTTATCTAGATCTAGGTTTCAATTCGCTTTTCGAAATAAAAAAATCAAAAACACAAAAAGACAAAAATAGTAGCTTAGGTTAGATTTAGGTTATAAAAGCCAATCCAAATCTCGATTCGTTTTCACGCCTCTTAGAGACGAACGACCGGGACTCAAGTCTAAAAAGAATAAAGATCTATGAGAGTTTCGTTATCACAAATATCTTTGACGAGTGATTTTTGCGACTATACTACGATTTCCAACGATTTCAAAATACGTGATTTCCACGCTCGTCAATAGCCCATCTCAACACTTGTATGTCCACACTATTCCCTCCCATCTGGTGTCCATGAAGACAAACTGCAGGTCATAGTCAACCACAACAATCACATTATGGCTCGTCCAGCCCTTTCAATTGCAAAACCAACCCTAATCCTCTAGGGGCATCGTAGCCTAAACATGACACCCTAATCCTCTTGGGGCATCATAGCCCAAACATGATAACCCAAATTATTAGTACACTACCATTAGTAAAAAATGTCTATTTTACTTGATGTTTTCTTCAAACGAATCTAAAAATACAAGAAGAACCTCAGATTGGCTCGATTATGTGCTAGGAACTCAACATTGGCTCTTGGCATTCTGATGAACATCCACTTGAGGGAGACCATGTTATCAAAGACAGTGTTGAAATATCGAGAAATGGGCTCCCTAGAATACTAAAACCTTTCGATGAGATGACAATTTAATGAAGCATAAGTAAGGGCATGCAAGAAGATCGCTAATTGTTCGTTCCCAATTATAAACCGTGAATCGTACAATGGGGTCCTCTCCTTCACATAGTCAAAAAGTGCAAGGAAAGCCTCTTTGCTCACCTTAAACTCATCGTGGCTCCGTCTATAGTGGTCTTTGAGTACTTCTTGAACCCAATAATGGCCACCGAAAGCCCCATTGTTTCTAGGTTGACAAGGGACCAATTCATTTGTGAAGGGTGGGAACTCATATGCAAGTGGAAGAATGACCTTAGCCAGTGCTAAGGGATTGTCCTTGTATTCATTGTTGAAAGACTCAATAAACCTATCAACTCTGGAACTCATTCCTATTTGAAAACAAAGGAAATCTTGAAAGTGACATTTATATCATGTTATGGCATTATAATAAGTGGACAAGATAAAGTTTGAGATGATTAAAACCTGCAAAAAAGAGGTGCATGAGGTTCTAAACATTACATGCTATAATGAAATAGTCTACATATGCCTAAATACTACATGCCTAAATGAAATAGTCAAAGCCATCCTAAATAGTACATTCCAAGATGAAATAGTCTGACTAATCTTAAATATTATATGCCATAATAAGGAGAGTTCAAAATGCAACAAAATTAAAAGATAACAATAATAGGTTAGAAGTTCAGAGGTTGTAGTCGCTCACAATGTGCCACCTTAGAAATGATCCAAGCTCCAACTCCGAATGTACAACATCCTTGAAGACAACCCTCCAACTAGAATGAGTGGAGACATCAGCTAGAGTCACCAAATCATTGAGGATGATATTAGGGACCCACTCCCGCAACAAGCACATGCACTTGCGGATATCCTCAATTGCATAATCAACTCTCAAAGGTGGGGAGATGGGGTGATTAACCAAGGTCCTCTTGAGATTAGTGAACTCATACACCCTCAAAGAGAATGCGCCAGTTGCAATAGATCCTCCCCCTTCTCTTACATTTCCCTTACATTTCCCACCACTTGAGGTCAAACCAATGGAAGCCTACTTTGAGATCTGTGGCTCAATATGGGATTGCAAGGGAATTAATGCTTGCATTGGAGGAGGGTTATTAGAAGCATCAAATGGGATAGTGCCACTACCAAACAAGGATGGTCCAATAAAGGGTGTTTGGAGAAAGGTCCAGATGTCATTAGTGGTTGTGTTTACAAAGGGCTCTGATCCTGTAGCAGAAGCTTTAACATATAGGTCAACACTTGTTGGTTGAAAGTAGGAGCAACCTCCATTTCATCGTGGATAACTTCATAATCAGATTGCTCTATTTCTTCAGCAACATTTGATGAGAGTGCATGCTCCCTAGTGGCTATATCCTTCCCAACTATAGTATGGACATCATTGTAGTAATGGAAGGGTTTGTTCCATAATTAAGCTAGCTTAGGGGCTAGCTACAAAGAAAGAGTAAGAGTAAGAATCACTAAGTTACCAAATGGAAGGAATCTAGATAATTTGAGGACTATAATCTTGCCGAATTACCTTGTTCCAGAAAGAAGGTGATGGTGGTACAGGGGTATCAATGCAAGGATCCATTCTACAACTACCCTTGCTCAAGACTTGAACGTACAACATGTACTTCCTCTTGATCTCTTTCCACCTGTTGAAGAGTTGATTGTGGGAGTAGGCCAATCCAGTTGTAGCCATAAACTCCTTATTAATCTCGTTCCAAGCGATCTTGGTGAATGATCCCTCATACCAACAACCAAGAAATTTTCAACAACTCATTTATGGTCAAGTAGTCCCATTTCTTAGCCCTCTTGGATTTATATAAGGAAGGTTAGGATGAGGAAATTCTATACATGGAATCGTAGGGTAACATCCACAGAATCTTGCTACCCTAGGGAGGCATCTTGGACTCAGCCAACCCAACAGGCATCATTGGACCTACATATTGATTAGGACAAATCTTCTGGGGAAGTCACCACTTCTAATACTTCTGCACTTGATGAGATTTCACTTAAAGATTGGACCAATGGATCACAAGTACACAACCAAACAGCGGGTCCTCAATTAACGTCCTATATAGTCAACCCCACTCAGGGAAGTACATACTCTGAATTATATCCAGACTCATACAACCTTGAGTAGAGAAACCACCTTGATCTTTCATGGCCACCCAAAGTCAAAATCAAACCCAAGATCAATCTAGGCCTACCTAGTGCTCCACTCAATCCACTTTAGGGAAACCTTCTAGTTCCACCCAACCCACTATTACATGGGAAACTATTATGACTCTATTGTTGGATTGGGACAAGAAAAATGAAGAAAGGATGATTCACTTGACAAAAGAAATTCAATCTCAATGGGATCAAATTAAAAAGATTCAAGGAAATCACTGTTCTCAACTTGTCTCGCATATGTCTTATGGTTTCATGCAATTTCGAGGACAAGTGCCCATGATATCTTATCCCCTTCTTCCCACTCCTTATCCTTATCAGCCACCACTTTTTCCTACTCCTTCGAACTACCATGTCTGCAATTATTCGAGGGTAATTTCCATGACCACGAGAACCAAAAGAGACATAAGCCCAACCAAACAGTTTGATTCAAGATCATCTAAAGATCCCAAGATAAAACCTGACTCTGATTCTAACTCTCGAATCAAAAAGAAAAAGAAGGCCCTTGAATCTAGTTATATTGTCATTCCGTTTCCTGAGGCCTTAAAAAGAGAATTAAAGGAAAAAGCCTATGCATTGAATTTGAATTTAAAGGATTTTCTCAAGGAGGGATACCTTCAAATTCCTCTCCTTGACATTCTTCAACACAATCCAGCCTATGCCAAGATTCTGTAAAATTCCCACATTAAGCGTAAGCTGGAAGAAAAACCAAAAGAGGTAGTCTTGTCTACGCATATGAATACACTTGTTTTGAGCACTCTACCTCCTAAAATGAATGACCCCAATAAACTGATCATCGACTTTCAATTTGTAATAAAAATGGTGTTCAAATGTCGTCGTTGTAATATAGATGTCACAAATGCAAATCGATGTCACGTCAATTTTATTTATTTACTATTTTTACTGGTTTGTTTCTAGGTCATTCATTGGGAGGCAGTTATTGATATACATCACTCTCTAAGTCCAAAAATGATCTTTTATTCCAAAAAATGTTGATTTTATTTACAAAATGTATGAATGAATCAAATAATGAATGAATGGGTTAATTATTTACAAAAGAAACAATTAAAATGCCTGAAACATATGTACAACAAACAGGCATAAAAAACTATATATAATTACTTTATGTTAGTTATATACAACTACTATAAGTAATACCAAGTATAGGTACAAAAATAACTAATTATATCTACTATACTAAATTATATTAACGTACTAATATCTATAGTAACATATATTATATTTACAGTGACATAAATAAGCGTCGCTAAAACCTTAGTAAAATTATATACATAACATAAGGCAAAATAGTTGCCTATACTGACATATATACAAATGTACAGTAACAAATCTAATTGTCACTAAAACTCTTAGTTATTTATATATATATATAAGAACTAAAACATTATCTTTACATTGCTTATACTATTACTATATATATATATATATTACAGTATACATATACATACTTATAATTATTTATTTACAATATTTGTATACATATGTACTTATGCTATATATCTTATACATATATATACACATACATATATACACACGCACACAATACACACACAGGTAAACACGTCGAGCTCTGCTCGACTCACTTTGATCATATTTTAAAATCGTCACATCGTAGTATAGTGATCAAATCGACTCAAGCATTTGAATTTATAATACTTGAAGTAGAAAGAAATTCGAGGTTGTCTCTAGGAGCAAGTAATTGCACAAATAGCACTATCCAATTAAGGCTCAAGAACTAGTTATAATTAATTTGCTTTTCTATTCATGCAACTTAGTTCAAGAGAATTAATTATGTAATTCTATTTTAACTGGTACTCAATTAAAAATAATCAAGATATGATGCAATCAAGCACTAATTTATCGAATCACTAACAATTAGGCATGAAATCTCAATATCAATCATCAACAATTAAAAATCAAGTTAAACAATTAATCATTCAAACACATTCAATTTAGTCCCTAGAAACTCGATTGTATTACACTCAGATCCTTAGATATTTGCATTTAGGTCCCTGTGAGAATTTCCTTCTTTCAACAAGGTCCTTGCCTCCTTCTCCTTCTTCCTTCTTCTACAGGCTGTTAATGAAGGAGCTTTAGATGGAGATCAATGGCCAGCTCCAGCCATTGGATGGGGTTGGGATTGATTGAGGATGGTTGCTAAAGGTCGATCAATGTGATGGTCCCCTTGGATCAGTGATCGGATGAGGCGATGGAGGTGTCGAGGACGGAGAGGATGGGTTTGAGGGCAACGGAGGCCTCGACGATGGAAGAGTCGAAGCTTCAGACTAAGGTGTCATCAAGCTTCAGTGAAACCCGTTGGAGATGATGGCGGTGGTTATTGGCTACGATGATGTCCGAGGAGGGCAGCTGGAGTCAAGGAAAGCGACGGCGGGCGTGGGTGTCGAGTGGGCAGTTGGTGGCTACGAAACCCTCAATAATTTGAGGGGTTTTGCTCCTCATGGAATGGCAGAGGTCGTAGGGTGGTCGTAGGGTGAATGAGGCAATGGGGCGTGCACGTCGAAGTTGGTGTTGGAGTGTGGGCGGGGCTCGCCCTACGTAGAGAAGACGATGGAGAAGAGGATGGTGCGGTGGTTGAATCCTAGGTCTAAAGGGGGGAAGCTATTCTATACGGAGAGGAGAAGGTTAGGGGGTACCTATGAGGAGAGAGGACGGTTACGAAGAAGGGTGGTGAGCCCACCAAACATGGAGAAGAAGGTGAAGTCTGACGGGTGTCGTTTGGACCGAGGAAGAGGCTCGAAGGACCATCTTCTATCGTAGGAAGCACGGCGAGGAGTTGGGGAAGGCAGCCATACCCTTAGTTGGTGGCGAGGGACCGACGATGAGCAGGACGAAAGGAAGCTCCAAGGTGCTTCAATGGAGGTGATCGGAGGAAGGAAGGGGAGAATCCGGCCAAATTGAGCACGACTCAACTCGGAAAAAGTTCGCTAATATTTATAGACCTATAGCCGTGCAAGGAGGTTGGGAAGCTTGCAAGAAGAACTCCGAGAAAAGTGAGTAAGGCACAGCTACTTTGGATGTGGATTCCGACGAGAAGAGTTGGCTGTTGATGAAATAGAAGCCTCCATTAGATGCAAGGAAGCTAGGAGAGTTGGTCCTCCAAATTTCACGGAGGGAGGTTAAGGGGAGCGACGGGAAAACGAGATCAAATCTCGCCTTCCCGCACTCCATTGATGGGTGAAGGTGGAGGTGCTTGCAGGGGTATAACTGTGAAGAAGATGAAGAATTAGGGGGGCCTTTGTAAGGAAATTATAACTTAGGGACCAAAATGCAAAGTTGACAAAGATGAAGCCAAATGAACCCAATTTTTATGGTAGCCTAATTTAGATATAGGGAAGTTTATGGTGAATTTAATTTTGACTTTTGATGTCGTTTGCATGGTCAATTTACATTTTGACCCAAATTATACCAAATACCCGTCTTTAATTCTGTTTTAGGTCAAAACGAGTTCTGATTGTCAAATTGACTATGCCAAACCTTATAAAATATTTTTAATTGATTTTTAGAAATTATATATTATATTTATTTCCATCGAAACTATTTTAATTGAAGTGGAGTTGAAATTAGGGTTTTAATTAGAATTTAAATGTAAATCCTAAATTACTCAATACCAACCCACTTTTAAGATGTTTAAGCTCAATTGACCTTTAACTAATCATAGGTTCACTATTTACACACTTGTTCGGGTTTTTAAGTAAGTCACATTGTAGTATAGTCAATCAAGCGTTATAAACAAATAAGAAGTTTTTATTACTCGAATGTTGAGTCCGAGGTCGAACACAGGGAGCAAATGAAATTTATTCACTAATCTTAATCAATGTAATTGAACACTTAAATCTACTCAAAATCTAATTCAGAGTATAATGCAGAAGTTTATGAATACTAAAATATAGCAAAATAGAGAGATTGAGAAGAATAGGGTAAAAATTCTGATTCTCTTTCTCTTGTCTCTCTTCTTTAGCTTCTTCTTTCTTCTTTCTTTTCTTCTTCTTCTTTGGTTCTTCTCTGCTTCTTGGCTTCTCTTCTTTCTTTCTCTGACTTTACTCTTTCTTCATTTCTTTCCTCTACGTGCTTGCCATAGTTTCTCTTTCTCTTTTTTGTCTTCTTCTTCTGCCTTGATTTCTCAGCTTCTGCCTTTGCCTTTTGCTTTCCTTCTTCTTCCTTCTCTACTTGGTCGCACCTTCTCCTTCCTTCTTCCTTCTGCCTTCAGCCTTGTCTTTTCGGCCTTCTTCTTCAGCCGCACCCTTCTGCTACAGTGCCTTGGCTTTTCCTCCTTAGCTTCCTTAGCTTCAGCCCTTTGCTTTTCTTCTTTCTTGACTTAGCTTCCTCAGGTTCTTCCTTTCCCTGCACACACGAGAGTGCAAAACCTACCCCTACCCTTCCCCGTATACACTCTCCCTCTATTTCTCTTTTCAATTTGCTCTCCTAGAGCCAATCGGGTACTCGAGTCGGGTTGCACACACTTGGTTCCAGGCGCACCGGCGTGGGTGGTGTGCGAGGAGTGCAAGGTAAATGGGTCGGTCAACTAGGTTCGCATAGGCGTGGGTCACGGACGAGGCAGGTGACGTGGGCGAGGGGACCTCACTCCGTGTTCTAAGGTGACATGCTAGAAACACAAATTCAATTTATCTTACTCATCGTGTGCTAAACTTTCCGAGGTGGGACTAAAAGTCCCACCCGCTTCGCTCGTGCCTGCAGGTGATTGCTTCAACAAATTGCCGCAGCTGGATGCTCTCTCAAAGCCCATTCTCTGTCTGGATGTGTGAGTGAGACTAACCTACGTCACCTGGACCTGGAGACCTGGAGCAATGCTGCTGGAGAGAGCTTTCAAGCTCCTTGCTCGTGCTTCATTAGCGGAAAGAGGTCAGATTTGAAACTTACGAATATGGCCTTGCAGCCCTGTCAAACCATGTGGGAAGCTTCACCATGTCACGGTGAAGGTGTCTAGGTGGGTGGCTAGCCGTGGGGTGGCCTAGGCGTGCGTACCTAGGTCGCTTTGTGGCCGTGAAGGTGGGTTTGTTCGGGGGACACTTGGGGAGGTGTTGGCGGTCGATGGAGATGTGGATAAGGATCAGTGGATGATGGCAGAGGTTTTGAGGGGTCTGGCGAGGCGAGTGGAAGCATGGAGTGATGGAAGCACCTTTGCCGGTGGTCGGCTGGAGGTGGAGAAGATGGTGGTGGTTTGCGGTGTCGAGGGGTTAAAAATGGCAATAAAGATAGGGGAAATAAAGAGAGGAGAGAGGGAAATAGATTTAACCTAACGTCGAGGGAAATCGCTTAACAAAATAATTAATATTAAAATTAAACCACTCACAGATGAGAGGGTCGTATCCACAGGGAGGCAATGACGCAATAAAATCTTGATTATTTCATATTCATTCAATCTAGTGCAAAATCCATAGTCAAATCTGACATGAAATGCGACAGAAATAAGATGCACAATAACTCGAAAATGTAAGGGTAGATGTGCAATTTTTCCTCACTGAAATATTCAATAAATATGTGATGAGTTTATGTAGTTTCCAATTGACATGCATTAGAGAAAATTTATGCACATCTTAATCCAAAACCAATGTCAAACAATGTTAATCACAAAAGCCACGCAATTGTAAGAAAGCTTGAGTATGAAGTCGCAATTTCACCATAATAAAATAATCATAAATCAAAATTCCTTTTCCTGGCAATGGCATGAAATGTAATTACTAATTAGAGCAAAAGTAGAGGATTTTACCTCTCTCCTTGCGCATGGGAGAGAGGTTCAATCGAGGAGCTACCTCTACAAGAGGTCGGCTGAAGCGAGGCCTTCGCAGTGGTGGCAGTGGTGCGTCATGAGATGGCCAGAGCCGACCTACCAGAGGAGAGGAGTGGCGACTGTGGAGAAGCCTGCTGCTGGTCGCGCTTGCTAATGAAGGCATGCATAGGTGCTGGTTGCACTGTAGGCACGCAGAGGCATGGGCGCGAGGGTGTGTGGACGCTCTGTAGGCCACTTGGGCGTGCGAGCACTTGTGACTGGGCGATTGCAGGCACTGCTGGTGAAGGTGCGCAGGTGCTGCAACGGGGGCCGGTGGAGGTGCGGGTTCTGCAAAGCACACAGGCGCGCGGTGGTCCTGTTGGCGCCGCTGTAGGTGCTGCAGAGGGCGCTGCAGATGATGGAGCGGGTGCGTGCAGGAGCTAAGGCGAGGAGATGCGGGCGTGCGGTGGCTGGGCTGGAGGAAGGGTGCGTTGGAGAAGGAAGTGAGGGCGTGCTGTGGGTTGCTAGGCTGGAGACGCATGGTGGGTCTGATGAAGCGGGGGGAAGCTATTGATGCATGCACTGGCTGAGGTGAGGGTGCGCGTGCGTAGGTGGCTGGTGTTGCAGTGATGAAGTGAGGGTGCGATGTTGGTGTGTGCGCTGGAAGTGGATGCACTGAAGGATGGACGTGCGGTGGCACTTGGCAGGGCTGAAGGTGGCTGCGGTGGGGAGCAGGCAGGTGTGTGCAGTAGCTAAGAGCTGCATGTGGAAGTGGTGTGGTTTTTGGGTTCCTTTAGGTGGAGTGGAGGAAAAATAGAGGATGGGAAAAAGATGGAGGTGGATGCTGGTGATGGCACTGAAGATGTAGCATGCACGCCTGTGTGTGCTTATGGTGGAGCAACGTGCAATCACGGTGATGTGAGCAAGCTCTGAATGGTGGTGCGGCCTATCACACCACACACCCATGGTGGTGGAGGCTTGTCGGCACGGTTGAGGCTGGTGGTGGTGGAGTGGATGAGAGTAGTGCACTCTCTGCACAGTGATGAATAAGGGTGAGGGCCTCCTCTCAACGGCAGCTCTCCCTTCTCCTTTTGTAGCCACGGCCACATTGGTTTCAAATTCAAAATGCCGTAGCATGAATGTGATGCACAGGAGGAGGAGGCGGAGCCGAAGCTAGAGGAGTTACCTGTGCAAAGGAGAAAAAAATAAAAGAATAAAATATTATGGTTATTTATGCATAAACCCTTAACTTCTATGTTAACTTAAAACAATGCATGCAATGCACCTCATTGGTTAACTAATTAAATGAATGCAATTCTAAGTTAATTCTAAATGCATTTAAATATGAATGCAATGCATGAATTATGTAATTAAATCAGAAATATAAATTAATCTATTTACATCCTAATTTATGCTAAATAAATGTTAGAATTAACTTAATGTCTAGGCACTTAAATGCTTAAATAGCCCACAAATATGGGCTAATCAAATACCCTCGCCTAGGTTTTGCTAGTCCCTAGCAAAATCAAGCAAAACCTAGCACTCCAAGTAGACTAGCCAACCTAATCGGTCTTCCTTTAGAAGCATATTAAGTTCAGACTTTAGACCTAAGGTTCCCAAGTAGTTGTTAAGTTATAGACTAGGTCATCTAAAGACGAGTTGCAGGCATAAGTTTCCCTAATTTCTGACTCTACCCTAAGGTTTATTAATCCCTGAGATTAAAGCATCCAAGCATGTGTATTGGTCTGAGTTATTTGAGTTAAAGGAAAATGGATCTTTTTTTTTAATAATATATATATCTATTTTTTTTTTGTTTGATTCCTCTAAGTTTAACCTCGAATCAGCTATCAACAAGGTGTGTGTCAGATTCATTATCCCCATCACCGTACCTCAAAGGGTGCCTGGCTTTCGATGCTTTAAGATAGCACCACCCATAGCGACCCCAAGAACTCCTGGCAATCGACACTTCGAGATAGTATCGCCCATGGATTTCTAAAGCGAATTAAGGCCTGTGGAAATCGGCACTTCGAAATAAGGCCGCCCATGGTACTTGAACCGTACAATGCGCTTACATACCCCCAGTAGGATAGATATCCTAAGAGACAAGCGCCGAGGAGGTAATATATTATCATCACATCCTCAAGGTGAGTATATACTCCACCTCTCCTGCAACAGGAACTCTTCCAATCAAATTGTGTTTTCAAGCCTCTCCTAAGTCAAAACTAAGAGAACCAAATTTCTTTTACGAAATGAATTAAGGTGATTACTTACTTACACAAGACCAAGTGTGTGAACTTTGGATGCTTGAGTTACAGGGACCCGTAAACCAAAAGGTAGGACGAGACTCCAGATACTACCCCACCTTTCAACTCAATCCCTAACTTTCCTTCCTCAACCTCTTGAGGAATGGTCCGCAACTTAACTCCTACTTAAGCTTTTAAGTCTACAAAGGACCCTAAAGGTCTAAAGCTAGTAGCTCACTTAGCTTCTAAAGTTCGACCCTAGAACCAACTTAGTCTTACCTAGAGTTCTGATTTGCTTAGGAATGCAGGACCTAACCAGTTAAGCTCAAAACTTTTTTTTTAATTATTTTATTATTATTTTATTTTTTTTTCAATGCAAATGTATGCAATGCAGAATGCTTTAATTAAATGCATGAATGCACTATGCTATGTATATCCCCAAGTACACCCCCACATGCCTAAAATCTGCACCGTCCTCTTTGCATAGAAGGATATTACCTGGGTCAAAGATGGGCTGCCATTCTTTTGTTAGCAGCCGAGTAGCTAAAGAACCTGCAAATCAGGTTCAAGGATTTCAGAAATAGGCCCTAAAAAAGAGCAAAGTAATGCTGGCCTAGAAAATAGGTAACCTAGGATATTGGCGAGCTAATGATGAAACCCAATAGCAAATGCTCACCCAATTAAGATGGAATGAAATCTTCCCAGGTCACCAGAGGAGGTTCTAAAGGATAAACTGGCATAACAACCTCCAAAGGGGTAGGGGGAGGATGACAAGGATCCTCCAAAAGGAATGGGGAAGGAATGGTGTAGAGAAAAACCCCCAGGGCAATGGACTGACTAAAGAAATCATCAACCCATACCTGATACTCCATTACAGGAAATATTGGTTTGTTAAGCCTCCCGGTCAGAACAAAAGTGAGCAAATCTCTAAGGCAAGGATCGTCTAAGGTGTCCAAGTTTCGAGGTTGCGGGATGACCATAAGATCTAGGTTGGGTTTAATCAGCTTGGTGTCCATCCCTAGCATTCCTTGCACTATCACATGTATCTTCCTGAACTTCATCAGGAGTAAAAATTTTGCCTTCAGACATAAGCGAATCAGAGGGTGACTTCGAAACAAATGAAGGCAGGTTGGAAGCAACAGGTCTAGGGATTATCCTATCAATGTCATCTCCGGGTTCTTGTTCTTTACTCAAATCTTCCCCAGAGTCTATATGTGAATCCACATAAATCTTAGAAGTTGCTTCCAAATTTTCCATCATTTCATCATGAGGAGAAATATCATCAATGGGTGTGCTAAGGAAACTTAATTTGGTCAAATTTGTGACATCCTCAGGGGCTAACTCTTCAAATAAGACATAATCACTGTAACGACCCGGTTCCCGAGTCCCTACGAGACACGAGAACCGGACCGACTCGACTAATCCCAAGACCCAGTCGTCCAACGAGGAAGTAACCAAAAGACAGTAAAATAAACCACATTCAGCATGAATATAACTAACAGTAAGAAAGTACAGCAGTAAGGAAAGAAACTACTACAGTAGGCACCACCACAACAGTAAAACAACATTTATCATATAACAAAAACTGCAGGTAAAGAAGGTACAGCGGAAACAAAACTACTCACTAGAACAGAAACAAAAGAAGGTACAAAGCTGTGGCAACTCTACTGGACCCTACTCGGCCCAGCGTCCTCTGCAGCCGCCGACCCTGGCTGCTCAACACCTGGTCCTGAAAAAGGTAACGAGTGTAACACGTCAGCAAAACGCTGAGTAGAGTGGCAAACTAACTAAAGGCAACAGTAGAGTGTACAGTAGCTGTTATGTTCTATTACTTTCTTTTATTTACATCTTTCAATTTTTCTCACTATTTCATTTACTTCTCAGATCCTTTACTTGATCTCGGATGTCCTCGTGGGACGATCTTGATTGCAGTCTTTTCCAAAAGTAGAAGTAGCACGTGGTGCTCTCCTGGCCGGGAGAGTCCCCCGTGGTGATCCTACCCTCAGTCAACCACCCCAAGGTCACTGACAGACGTAACGGTGACTACGGCACGCGCGATAAACGCACAGGTAGCTAGCCCGTACTGGCACGCGGTCAGTCGTTTCCGTTAACGGGTGCGCCCAAAGCACAGCACGGAACCAGGGCAGAGCCCTCTCAGTAACAGGGGTCCAACCCCTCCACAGTAACCAAACTGGGGCCTTGCCCCTCCACAGTCCGCGCACCCTCGCCTGACTACCCTGGTTTGCCCTAGTGGGCCTAACAAGTCGGTGAAGGAGGCTAGCAGAACCCCGGGGCCCGTGGGGTAGCTAGTACTCTCCTAACACTACTAGCTCTCCTCGGTACTACGTACACGAGGGCCAACAAGTCGGTACAGAGCGGCCAAGCCTAACCCCGGGTCCCTGGGGCGGCTGGCCCCACTCTGCACTAAAACAGGTACAGGTACTTCCCTCGGTACTGCGTACCCAAGAGACAGTACAAACTACATCTCAGTTCCATTCCTTTTCTTTCCAGGAGCTCCACTCCTAATTCCCCGTAGGGTTCCAGCCCTTTATCTCAGAACATCATATGTTTCACTTTCCAGATTCACGTTCTCAATTTCCATGATCTCAAACATGTTTCTTTGTTCATAACAGGCAGCTGTTAATTAATTTCACAGGCAGCTTATATATTCCTTTCCATTTTTCCAAGACTGCAGTAATATACATTCCACTAGTTTTTCCATCCTAGGATTCATGCCATATCCTAGGATCTATCATACAATCTAGTTTTCCGGCCCTAGGATTCATGCAACACCTAGGAGCTATCATTCCATACATTTCTCATTCCTAGGATTCATGCAATGCCCTAGGTTCTAGTTATGATTCCATACTTTAACAGATTTTTTTAATACTTAAAACCACTCTACCAGGTACAACGGGAGTAATGGGGGCGTGGTCGGGAATCCCGCGCGCCTCCGCGACTCTCAAGACGGCAACCGAACGAGGTCCTATCACAAGGATCAAACACAAGGAGTGTCTCAAAACAGTGTATAGCTACTGTAGGCGGGTAGAGGAATAAATTCTGAAACGAACGCAACTCGAATCGCGGAAAACGGAGCCCAAACGGGCCCTAAACGGGTCGAGAAAGACAATACTGTGCAAAATCAGACGTCTGGAACTCCTTCCAGACGTCTTAAACGGTGGATCAGAGAATTACCTGTTCAGCTTGGTTCCCCGGACGTCCAGAAGTCTGTGGGGACGTCTCTCCTAGATCCCAGACGTCCGATGGTCACTACGGACGTCTGGAGGTCACTCCCGCCGTCTGGTACAACTTCCAGACGTCTGATTCGCAAAGGATGACGAATCAGAACACCTGCGCACAGCCAACCCTCCTCCCTCAGTACGGTCAGTCGACAAAAAGAAGGAGAAAGCGGAACTCACCTTTCAGACGTCTGTATGATCTCACAGACGTCGACCTTGTCGTCTGGATATCAGTCCAGACGTCTGATTCTGGAGATTTTTCCAGAATCAGAACCTCGCTCGGCCTCCGCTCGCGACGCCGCTCGCGTCGCACCTCGCGTGTCCGCTGCTCCGCCCGCAGCAGGTCCCTCTCCGCGACGCTCTGCGCCCCCTGCGCCCTCCGCCGGCCGGCCAAGCCGCTCCCGGCGAGCTCGCCCTCACGGCAGAGCCCCGCCCTCGCATGCCGCAGCTCCTCCGCGCCTACTGCGGCCGCCGCTGCCACTGCGCCCTCGCGTCCGCTCGCTCTCGCGCACAGGCAGGAGAGAAGGAGGAAGATGGTGGAGACGGGAGGGGAGGCGCGCCCCCTCCCCCTTTTAACGCCGCGCGGAGAGGAGGGAGAGATGGTCGCAGTCGCCTGCAGCCGCAGAGAAGATGCGGGATCGCAGGTCTGCGCGCACAGGCGCGCAGACGAATATCCCGTGCGAGCATAGCTGTTCGCCAGACGTCTGTAAACTATCCCGGACGTCTGGTCAGACGTCCGGATGTGATCCCAGACGTCTTTACAGACGTCTGGGCCACCTCCCAGACGTCTTAAAAGACGTCTGGGGCACGCGCTCGTTACAATATAACAAACTCAAAGGAAGTTTCGTCCCCGAAACTTGCGCCAACTAGGGTGCGGGAAAAAGATGTCCAAATAACCATAACAAACTCAAAGAGGACCGAAGCCGGTCCGAAAAGACGTACCCGCGAAAAGCTCTGGGTACCGCTCCCGCATTGCCGCCTCAGGCTCCCAGGTAGCCTCCTCGTACCGCTGGCTCCTCCACAAAACCTTTACCAGGGGTACTTGCTTTCGTCTCAACCTGCGGACGGCTCGGTCTAGGATCTGCACTGGCCGCTCGGGGTAGGTCAGGTCGTCGCTCACCTCGACCTCTCGTGACTCAGTACGTGGCTGGGATCGGCTACGTACTTCCTGAGGTTGGACACGTGGAACACGTCGTGCACACCAGAAAGCTGCGGGGGAAGGGCAAGTCTGTAAGCAACGGGTCCAACCCGCTCCAGGACCTCGAAGGGCCCCACGAACCTCGGCGCGAGCTTCCCTCTAACCCCAAACCGCTGTAAGCCCTTCATGGGCGAAACACGAAGAAAGACGTGGTCCCCAACCTCGAACTGCACCTCTCTGCGTCTGCGATCTGCGTAGCTCTTCTGTCTGCTCCTGACAGTGCGGAGTCGTCTGTGGATCTGTTCAACTACCTCCTGACTCTGCCGGATCAACCTGGGGCCAACCTCCCACTTGGTCCCCACCTCAACCCAACTCAAGGGTGCCGTGCATTTTCGTCCGTACAGAGCCTCGTAGGGAGCCATGCCGATGCTCGAGTGATAACTGTTGTTGTATGCAAACTCTGCCAGGGGCAGGTGCTCCTCCCAAGAGCCCCTCCAGTCTAGTACACAGGCACGCAAAAGATCCTCAAGTGTCTGTATCGTGCGTTCCGACTGTCCGTCCGTCTGGGGGTGGTAAGCCGTGCTAAACCTCAACCTCGTCCCCAAAGCCTGCTGAAACTCAGCCCAAAACTGGGACGTAAAGCGGGTATCCCGGTCGGATACGATCTCCCGCGGAACTCCGTGTAGTCGCACCACATCACGGATATACCTCTCTGCCAACTGTGCTGGTCCCAAAGTGACTCGGATCGGCAAGAATCGTGCCGTCTTTGTCAATCTATCCACTATTACCCAGACCGCGTCGTGTCCTCGCTGGGTAACAGGTAAGCCCACCACCAAGTCCATGGTGATGCTCTCCCACTTCCACTCTGGCACTGGAAGCGGCTGAAGCGGCCCCGCAGGCCTCTGATGCTCGGCTTTCACCTACTGGCACACTAAGCACTGTTGCACGAACTCACCCACATCCCGCTTCATCCCTCTCCACCAGAACTCGCGTCTCAAGTCATGGTACATTTTCGTGTTTCCGGGATGTATGGTGAATCTGGAACCGTGTGCCTCAGTCAGGAGCTCTCTCAACAGCTCCTCGTCTCTGGGGATGCATAGCCGTCCCCTCAAGCGTAACACCTGGTCTGTGAAAGAGAAGTCCCCTGGGTCCCCTGACAGTACTCTGTCGCGCAAAGACTGCAAGTACGGATCGGCCATCTGTCCCGTGATGATGCGGTCTATCAACTCTGGTCTGGTCTGCCGTGTCACCGTCACTGCCCCACAGTACCCTCGTAACTCTAGAGGTCGCCAACTGCCCACCTCCTCCAAAAGGCTCCAACTCTGTAACTGTAGACTGGCCAAGCGTGCGGGCGCCTTACGGCTCAAGGCGTCAGCCACCACATTGGCCTTTCCCGGGTGGTAGGAGATGCTGCAGTCGTAGTCCTTCAGGAGCTCCAACCAACGTCTCTGTCTCATGTTGAGCTCCTTCTGGTCAAAAAGATATCTGAGGCTCTTGTGATCTGTAAAAATCTCGAAGGTCTCACCGTACAAGTAGTGCCTCCATGTCTTCAGCGCGAAGACAACAGCTGCCAACTCTAGGTCGTGGGTAGGGTAGGTATGCTCATGGGGCTTCAGTTGCCGCGAAGCGTAAGCGACCACGTGACCCCTCTGCATGAGCACACCTCCTAACCCCTGCAAGGAAGCGTCCGTGTACACAACGAACCTGCCACTACTGTCAGGAATGGTGAGCACGGGAGCCGAGGTCAACCTCTCCTTCAGCTCCAGAAAACACGCCTCACAGGCGTCTGTCCAAGTGAAAGGCACATCCTTCCGAGTCAACTGTGTCATAGGACGTGCAATCTGCGAAAACCCTCTGATGAACCGTCTGTAGTAACCTGCCAGTCCCAGGAAACTGCGAATCTCAGTGACTAAACGCGGTCTCTCCCACCTGAGCACTACCTCGACCTTGGCGGGATCCACCGCCAGGCCGTCTCCAGAGATCACATGACCCAAAAAGGTCACCTCCCTCAACCAGAACTCGCACTTGCTGTATTTGGCGTACAGCCTGCGTCGTCTCAGAGTGTCCAGAACCATCCGCAAGTGCTGTCCGTGCTGCGTCCGATCTCTAGAATAGATGAGTACATCATCTATGAAAACCACCACAAACTGGTCCAAGTACGGTCTGAACACCCGGTTCATCAGGTCCATGAAAGCAGCGGGGGCATTGGTCAGCCCAAACGGCATGACCAAAAACTCGTAGTGTCCGTACCGGGTGCGGAAAGCTGTCTTGGAGACGTCGGTCTCCCTGATCCTCAACTGGTGGTATCCAGACCTCAAGTCGATCTTGGAAAACACCGTGGCACCCCGCAACTGGTCAAACAAATCGTCAATCCTCGGCAGCGGATATCTGTTCTTGATGGTGACCCTATTCAGCTGTCGGTAGTCCACACAAAGGCGTAGGGTCCCATCCTTCTTCTTCACAAACAGTACCGGGGCTCCCCAGGGAGACGCACTGGGCCTCACGAAACCCTTCTCCAAAAGGTCCTGCAACTGAGACTTGAGCTCTCGCAGCTCAAGCGGTGCCATCCTGTATGGCGCGGTGGAGATGGGGCTGGTCCCTGGTACTAGTGAGATCTCAAACTCGATCTCACGCTCGGGCGGTAGTCCTGGTAACTCGTCTGGAAACACGTCGGGGTACTCTCTGACCACCGGGATGCTCTGGAAGTCTGCCACGGGGCTGTGCTCTGCCACCACACAAGCTAGGAAGCCCTCACACCCCTGGCTCAAAAGTCTCGCCGCCCGAAGCGCCGAAATGCACCTGAAACCTCCGTCCACTGGTTGCCCGTGAAACTCGAAGGAAGGCAACTCCGGAATGGAGAAGACAATCTTCCTCTCAAAGCAGTCTACCAAGGCGTGGTAAGCGGACAGCCAATCCATCCCCAGAATCACTCCAAAGTCCTCCATCTGTATCATAATCAGGTCAGCTGGCAGGCTGTGTCCCCCGATGCTGACCCCGCAACCCGTGTACACCTCCTCAGCTACAAACAGCTGACCACTCGGACCTCTGATTACGAACGGGTTCTCTAACAATGTATAATCCTGGTCCAAACTAACTGCGAAACTGTCTGCGACAAACGAGTGCGTAGCGCCGGAATCGAAAAGCGTGTAAACGAGTCTGCCAGAAACTGAAACCATACCTGCTACCACGGATCCCGAAGCTCTGGCGTCCCTGTGTGTTAGGGCGTTGATACGCCCCTCAGCTCTAGGTGCGGACGAAGCAGCCACACTCTGCGTCGGACGGGTAGGTGCCGGCCGGTACCCTCCTCGCGACTGCGGTCCTCCTCCTCGCGCCTGGAAACCGCGGCCTCCTGCGCGCCCTCCAGTGCTCTGCGCGGGAAGTATCTGCTGACCTCCTGCCCTAGATGGACAGTCCCTCCTGACGTGGCCCGGCTGGCCACACTGGTAGCAGAGGGGAACCCGACTCCCGCCCTCAGTGAGTCCCTGCTGTCGGCTAGGCGGGGGTCCGGTGCTGGCGACTGGCCCCTGTCGAGGGCCCCCAAAGGCCACTGATGGCCCTGCACAACGTGACGGCTCTCCTGCGGACGCCACGTGTCTCCGCTCTCGCCGGCCCTGTGAGAAGTCTGGCTGAAAGGGCCTCTTCCGCCCGCCGTCGGTCTCTCGCGCGGACGGGTTGGTCTCCTCGTAAGTCATGGCTGCCTCTACCACCCTCGAAAACGTCGGCAGCTTTAGGGGTTTGACATACCCCCGGATCGCAGGCCGGAGCCCCTCGGTGAACCTCCAAAGGCGCTCCTCCTCAGTGGCTACCGCTGTCGCTGCAAAGCGGGACAGCTCCAAGAAACGCGTGCGGTACGCGCTCACGGTCATCGTCCCTTGGCGGAGAGTGTGGAACTCCCGCCTCCTCTGGTCCTGCCACGTCTGGGGAAAGTACTGCTCGCAGAAGAGGGTGACGAACTGGTCCCACGTCGGCTCGTCCCTCTCCTGTCCCCGGACCGCCCTCCACCACCGGTGTGCCGCACTCTCCAGCTGGTACGTGGCAAAGGCCACGCGGCACTCCACCGGGGGGCGAAGGGTGTCGAAGATCTTCTCCAGCTGCTCAAGCCAGTCCTCTGCCTCGGTCGGGTCCTCATCCCCCTTGAAGGAGGGGGGCTTCAGCTTCCGGAACTGTCCGAAAAGCCCGAAGTGGTGCTGTAGGGGAGGTGCTGGTGCACCTCCAGGCGAAGGTGCCTCGTGTACAGAAGTGTCGGAGGAAGGTGGGGGTGGCAGGGGCCCATCCCCTCCCTCGTGTCCGGCGCCGCGTCCGTCGCGTGGTCCCACAGAGGACTCCCCCTCTGCAACCCCAGGAGGAGGTGCTCGGGGCGGTGGGTGGAGCTCCTCTCGTACAATATCCCGTATCAGTCTGGCGAGGTCCTGGGCCTGGATGCCAGGGAGTGGTGGCTGGTCCACCGAGACGTCAACGACAGCACGTCCCCCTCGCCGACCTCGCCCTCGGCCGCGCCCGCGGCCAGTCTCGCCAGTCCCACGACGAGGCATCTCCTGCAAGGAGACGCGAAACAAAACGGAAACGTCAAAACAGACGGTACCTAACAACACTTCTAAGAGCTCATGTCAAGAGATATGTTGTGGTGGCTACTCTAGCTATAAACATGTGAATTGGTTATTTTCCAGTCAGTTGATTCACTTCTCGGGACGACCTTGCTCTGATACCATCTTGTAACGACCCGGTTCCCGAGTCCCTACGAGACACGAGAACCGGACCGACTCGACTAATCCCAAGACCCAGTCGTCCAACGAGGAAGTAACCAAAAGACAGTAAAATAAACCACATTCAGCATGAATATAACTAACAGTAAGAAAGTACAGCAGTAAGGAAAGAAACTACTACAGTAGGCACCACCACAACAGTAAAACAACATTTATCATATAACAAAAACTGCAGGTAAAGAAGGTACAGCGGAAACAAAACTACTCACTAGAACAGAAACAAAAGAAGGTACAAAGCTGTGGCAACTCTACTGGACCCTACTCGGCCCAGCGTCCTCTGCAGCCGCCGACCCTGGCTGCTCAACACCTGGTCCTGAAAAAGGTAACGAGTGTAACACGTCAGCAAAACGCTGAGTAGAGTGGCAAACTAACTAAAGGCAACAGTAGAGTGTACAGTAGCTGTTATGTTCTATTACTTTCTTTTATTTACATCTTTCAATTTTTCTCACTATTTCATTTACTTCTCAGATCCTTTACTTGATCTCGGATGTCCTCGTGGGACGATCTTGATTGCAGTCTTTTCCAAAAGTAGAAGTAGCACGTGGTGCTCTCCTGGCCGGGAGAGTCCCCCGTGGTGATCCTACCCTCAGTCAACCACCCCAAGGTCACTGACAGACGTAACGGTGACTACGGCACGCGCGATAAACGCACAGGTAGCTAGCCCGTACTGGCACGCGGTCAGTCGTTTCCGTTAACGGGTGCGCCCAAAGCACAGCACGGAACCAGGGCAGAGCCCTCTCAGTAACAGGGGTCCAACCCCTCCACAGTAACCAAACCGGGGCCTTGCCCCTCCACAGTCCGCGCACCCTCGCCTGACTACCCTGGTTTGCCCTAGTGGGCCTAACAAGTCGGTGAAGGAGGCTAGCAGAACCCCGGGGCCCGTGGGGTAGCTAGTACTCTCCTAACACTACTAGCTCTCCTCGGTACTACGTACACGAGGGCCAACAAGTCGGTACAGAGCGGCCAAGCCTAACCCCGGGTCCCTGGGGCGGCTGGCCCCACTCTGCACTAAAACAGGTACAGGTACTTCCCTCGGTACTGCGTACCCAAGAGACAGTACAAACTACATCTCAGTTCCATTCCTTTTCTTTCCAGGAGCTCCACTCCTAATTCCCCGTAGGGTTCCAGCCCTTTATCTCAGAACATCATATGTTTCACTTTCCAGATTCACGTTCTCAATTTCCATGATCTCAAACATGTTTCTTTGTTCATAACAGGCAGCTGTTAATTAATTTCACAGGCAGCTTATATATTCCTTTCCATTTTTCCAAGACTGCAGTAATATACATTCCACTAGTTTTTCCATCCTAGGATTCATGCCATATCCTAGGATCTATCATACAATCTAGTTTTCCGGCCCTAGGATTCATGCAACACCTAGGAGCTATCATTCCATACATTTCTCATTCCTAGGATTCATGCAATGCCCTAGGTTCTAGTTATGATTCCATACTTTAACAGATTTTTTTAATACTTAAAACCACTCTACCAGGTACAACGGGAGTAATGGGGGCGTGGTCGGGAATCCCGTGCGCCTCCGCGACTCTCAAGACGGCAACCGAACGAGGTCCTATCACAAGGATCAAACACAAGGAGTGTCTCAAAACAGTGTATAGCTACTGTAGGCGGGTAGAGGAATAAATTCTGAAACGAACGCAACTCGAATCGCGGAAAACGGAGCCCAAACGGGCCCTAAACGGGTCGAGAAAGACAATACTGTGCAAAATCAGACGTCTGGAACTCCTTCCAGACGTCTTAAATGGTGGATCAGAGAATTACCTGTTCGGCTTGGTTCCCTGGACGTCCAGAAGTCTGTGGGGACGTCTCTCCTAGATCCCAGACGCCCGATGGTCACTACGGACGTCTGGAGGTCACTCCCGCCGTCTGGTACAACTTCCAGACGTCTGATTCGCAAAGGATGACGAATCAGAACACCTGCGCACAGCCAACCCTCCTCCCTCAGTACGGTCAGTCGACAAAAAGAAGGAGAAACCGGAACTCACCTTTCAGACGTCTGTATGATCTCACAGACGTCGACCTTGTCGTCTGGATATCAGTCCAGACGTCTGATTCTGGAGATTTTTCCAGAATCAGAACCTCGCTCGGCCTCCGCTCGCGACGCCGCCCGCGTCGCACCTCGCGCGTCCGCTGCTCCGCCCGCAGCAGGTCCCTCTCCGCGACGCTCTGCGCCCCCTGCTCCCTCCGCCGGCCGGCCAAGCCGCTCCCGGCGAGCTCGCCCTCACGGCAGAGCCCCGCCCTCGCACGCCGCAGCTCCTCCGCGCCTACTGCGGCCGCCGCTGCCACTGCGCCCTCGCGTCCGCTCGCTCTCGCGCACAGGCAGGAGAGAAGGAGGAAGATGGTGGAGACGGGAGGGGAGGCGCGCCCCCTCCCCCTTTTAACGCCGCGCGGAGAGGAGGGAGAGACGGTCGCAGTCGCCTGCAGCCGCAGAGAAGATGCGGGATCGCAGGTCTGCGCGCACAGGCGCGCAGACGAATATCCCGTGCGAGCATAACTGTTCGCCAGACGTCTGTAAACTATCCCGGACGTCTGGTCAGACGTCCGGATGTGATCCCAGACGTCTTTACAGACGTCTGGGCCACCTCCCAGACGTCTTAAAAGACGTCTGGGGCACGCGCTCGTTACAATCACCCTTAGTGTCACTCCAAATCTTGAATGTAGGTTCCTCATATAATTCGTCTTTCTCCTCATCATATGATTCATCATATACCCGAGGTTTAGAATCATTTAATATCTCAGCAGATCCCTTAGGGTACTCTATCTGAGGTAAATGGTTTACACTGGTAACATCGGACTCCTCAAATAGGTCAAATTCTTGAGGGTTAGGTTCCCTAAGGGTGGGCTTGAGTTCCATCTCGTGATCAGAAGGGAGGGTAGGATTAACAACTTGACTTCGACCCATTTCATCAAATGTCACGAAAATACTATCATCCGGGTCGAGGTCTTCCAATGGTACCATCATTCCCTTCTTTCGACTCCAATATAATTCAGGTGGATACTCAACCTTATCATCATCTTCCTCGAGTTGCCACCTTTCTTCATCCAATGAATAGTTACTTTCATATGTATCTTCCTCCCACTTAAGGCGTGGATCTCTCAAGGAAGTGTCATCTAATGGGGAGGTTTCAAAATCGATCCTCAAAAAGTAGCTATCCTCCCTTACATAATCCCCAAAATTTTCCTCCAGCTTAAAGTGTAGCTCTCCCATGGGAGGTGCATCTAGTGTAAAGGGGTGTACGTCATCCTCGATGGGGTAGATTGGGTGGCTAATTTCATCTCTTTCTTGTTGGCCTGCTCTCGAAGATTCTCCTAACAATTCAATCATTTCGTCTTGCATTTTCTGTATTTCCATCTTCAAGGAGGAGAGGTCATTTCTATCATGAGAGAAGTCAGGCTCAGGCTTATAGTACCTAGGAGTGTCCATCCAACCATTATAATTATTCAGGGAGGGTAGGTTGGGTATTTCTATGGTGTGTGGGATATTGGGCAAAGCAAATCCCGCTCCTAGGTTCTGCTCACTGATTTGGGGCTTAACCAGGCCAATACTCCTATAATAGGAGTAAAACGGATCCCAATGATTGTCATTATGTCCATCAAAGGATGGACCATCTCGGTGTATGGGATCGAAGAGTGTAGAGTGGGGGTAAGGGTGTGGGCAAGATGTGAAAGGATAAAAATCAATGTGGTCCATTCTAACTCACTTCAATCAGAATTCCCCAAGCAAAACACAATTCAAAAAGGACTTTTTAGGTCTTTCCCAATTTAGGCTTTTGATTTTAAGTCAGATTGTAGGTGACAATACAATTTGTTCAATCAATTTACGTGCTTATTATCGACCTACAGCTCGCCTAACACGACCTAGTTGGAGCTTAAGTGTTCTTCCCTAAATCTGAAATGGTAGAGCAACTCCAAAGATGGAAGATCGAGGTATGCAAGTAGGCCTAAGCCTTCCTTTGAAGCTGTGCTTTCGCAGTGCTTCTCAACTACCCTCAAAAATCCGTGACAGGGTATCCCCCTCTTTGGATTTACAAAACCTTTGATCTCAAGTTCCGAACACTTCAGAATCCAACAGTAGGAGGGCTCTTGTCCTAGTCGTTCCAAGACTTAGGAGTGTCTAAATGCGTGCCGTGGTGCAAAAGATATATGCGTGCATATACCGCAAAAAGATTTTGAATTTTGAATCTCACACCACGTTTGAAAATCAAGTCCTTTATTTTTAGATGTCCCTCCTTTAATTAGTCATTTTTCAAGAATATATGTGACCACTTGTTAGATCGCTTCAAGACAAATTATGTGGTCTTCGAATTAAGTCCAAATGCAATGCATGATCAAGAATAGGATGCAAAGTAAGAGAATGCGTACCTTGCTTCCAGCAATCAACTATGCGAGAATGCATGCAATGTAGAGAAATAAATCTAGAGGCTGCTCATACAGACCTAAATGGTTCGTCCTAGGGGCAGGCAACTTCTAGCGGGTAGCTCATTTTTTTTATTTTTTTTATTTTTTTTAGCTACTTATGCACAAGCAAATAAAGGGTAAACAATCCATAAAATAAATTAAAAACCTAAATCTAAAGAAAAGGGAACAGGCTCCCAAAAATTACCAAACACAAGCCTAAAATAAAATCAGGGAACAAACCCCTCAACTGTACCCTAGAACAAGGGTTTCAAACCAAATGTGCAATGAAAAATTAAGTCTAAAGTCTTAATCCTACTCTAATCAAATCAGCTACTAAATGTACAGAGATGATCATCGCATCCTCGTCCTTCCCCTCCCTTGCAAGGAAGCTCGATCAATTTCACCTTTGGCAATGTCAAGGGTCGCCTCTCACTATGGCTGGTGTGATTGCGAGTCGTAGAATGTGTGTTGCAGATCGTTGCACTCGCCTCAGAAAAGAAATTCAGAGTTAAATATGATTCAAAATTTAAACCAATGTGAACGAATGAATGAATGAATGCGATTTAATTAAGCCCATTGCCTCCCCAGCAACGACGCCATTTGATAAGATGATTTTCGCTTTCGAATAATGTATTAAGATGATTTATCGTTGTAGGATCAAAGTGGTGGAAAACTGCTTAACAAAATAATTAAAATTACAATTAAACCACTCGCAGATGAGCAGGTCGTATCCACAGGGAGGCAATGACGCAATAAAATCTCAATTATTTCGTATTCGTTCAATCTAGTGCAAAATCCATAGTCAAATCTGACATGAAATGCGACTGAAAGAAGATGCACAATAACTCGAAAATGTAAGGGTAGATGTGTAATTTTTCCTCACTGAAATATTCAATAAATATGTGATGAATTTATGTAGTTTCCAATTGACATGCATTAGAGAAAATTTGTGCACATCTTAATCCAAAACCAATGTCAAACAATGTTAATCACAAAAGCCATGCAATTGTAAGAAAGCTTGAGTATAAAATTGCAATTTCACCATAATAAAATAATCATAAATCAAAATTCCTTTTCCTGGCAATGGCATGAAATGTAATTACTAATTAAAGCAAAAGTAGAGGATTTTACCTCTCTCCTCCTTGCGCATGGGAGAGAGGTTCGATCGAGGAGTGACAAAAGGCCATTTTCGCGTATTTGAAAGTCGTCGGAAATCAAAGTATAGTCACGCAAAAACGTTCGTCAAAAATTGATTTCTAAAGATAACGAGACTTGAGTCCTGGTCGTTCGTCTCTGAGAGGCGTTGCTTTTACTTTTGAAATCGATCTTACTCTACTTTATTTCGAATCTCATGCCGATTCGTGATTATTACGTATTTAGGTATGACATGCTTAGTTGCAAGAATATTAGGAATCGGAAATAGGCAACTTGAATCACATAAAAGGAATAACAATTATTAAGCTCATGGTGATTTCAAACATATAGAGACAAATATATATATATATAAGCATTTTTCATTCATTCAGCGGGAGAGTCATTTGCAACATAAAACGTAGAGGGAAGCTTGTACATAAATGCTTGAAAATTAAATCTAGTTACCAGAAAATGATCGCATACAATAATCGATGGGGGGATTTCGCATGCATCATTGGGGGAGAAATAAGACTACACTACTAAGCAGTAAATAAAAGTAGTAAATATACGAAGAGCATAATCTAAATCGAGCAGAATGGAAGGGCATTCAGGGGTGGTCCCCGATGGACTTTGAGTGGTTGAGAGAAGAAGGAGGGGCGGCCAATGGAACTTAGGTCGACCCTTGGAGAGAGGTTGGGGAGCTGATCCAGCTTCCTGGAGTGGAGATGGTGGCCTCCATGGTGGTGCTCAACTCGTGGAGGTGGAGTGGAGATGGAAGTGGCTAGCCTAAGTGGAATGGATGCCAAGGAAGTGAATGGGTGCAAATGGCCACCCAAGGGGTCTTTTTATAGACCTAAGGGAAGCTCTCTAGAGAATTATGGAATTCTCTAGAGAGGCCTATGGTGGGAGCTCGTGGGAGAGTGAGAGAGAGAGGGTGGATGGTGGTTTTTAGATCCACCAAATGTGGATCTAAAAATTGAATGGCTCTTGGTTTTTATTTTTGGCAACCAAGGCAACCACACATGGTAGAGAGTTCTAGAGAACTCTAGGCTAGATATTTTCGTGTGGATGGTGTGTGTGGGTGTGTGTGGGTGTGTGTGGGTCGAAACTTAGGTGCCTATGTTGAGTAGGTTGGGTTCTAGTGGGTTTAGGTCAAGGTAGGTCTCAAATTAGGGTTATAAACCCTAATTCACTAAGGCAAAGTGCAATTAAACTTAATACAAGTTTAATTGGGCGTGTGGAAACTTAATTGAGAGTAAAACAACTCAATTAAGTCAGGTCTAGGTCAATTGGACTCTCACTGAGTCCAATTGGACAGTGTGTGCTGAGATCAAGGCTCAATTGGACTCAATGAGTCCAATTGAATAGGCTGATGGAATTGACTAAGATCCAAGTCAATTAGGTTTAGTGAGGACCTAATTATGTCCTTAAGGAGGTCTAGAGGTGATGTACTAGGGTTAGGGCACCTTAATTTATGTTCCTATGGGGTTGGAATTAGGTTTAGGGACCTAGAGATCCAAGACCAAGGCTTAAATCTCAAAACAGGAATTGGAGAGCAGTATCAGACGTCTAATAATGGAATCAGACGTCTTATACTCAAAAATCAGAAGTCCAGACTTGTTGTCTGGACGTCCAATCAGAGTCAGGAAGGATTTCGGGTTCTGTTTTGGGTATTCTGCAGAAATTGGATGTCTGACAAAGTGTATGGACGTCCAATAACACTACAGAAGTCGGTTTGAAGTGTGTGGGAGTTGGCTAAGGGTACTGGACGTCCTAAAACTTATCTGGACATCCAGAGAAGGGTTGGAACTAGGGTTTTAGGGCTTCCTAGGGTCCGGTGACCTAATCTAAGGGTGGCTAAGGCTTGGGGAAGTCTCTAGGCTATCTTAGGGCTAGGTTGGACCTAAGCTCTTCACATTTTACTGCTTTATTCCTACTTAATAGAATAGCAAACTTTTAACCCCCTTACATTATTATTCCTACATCTAAACTAGGCCTTCTGCTCCAGCTCTGCTACAACTCCTGTTATTCCTGATCCAGCTTCAGATCCAGCTCCTGATCAGCTTATTCCCTACAATCGACATAATGCACTTAATCAGCACATTATAACATTATTTTATGCATAGCTAAAGGAAAGCAGTAAAGATGTAGACAATGCGTATGCATGCGTGAATAACCCTAACTTATGCTAAGTCCTAGCCTAATTTAGGTCAATTAATACCTATGATTGCTGCACAATCAAGGAGCTACCTCTACAAGAGGTCAGTTGAAGCGAGGCCTTCGCGGTGATGGCAACGGTGCGTCGTGAGATGGCCAGAGTCGGCCTGCCGAAGGAGAGGAGTGGCGGCGGTGGAGAAGCCTACTGCTGCCCGTGCTTACTAGTGAAGGCGTGCGCGGGTGCTGGAGGCGCTACAGGCACGTAGAGGCATGGACGCGAGGGCGTGCGGGCACTCTGCAGGCCACTTGGGCATGCAGGAACTTGTGACCAAGTGATTGCAGGCACTACTGGTGATGGTGCGCAGGTGCTCCAGCGAGGGCGGGTGGAGGTGAGGGTTTTGCAGAGCGCACAGGCACACGCAGTGGTCCTGTTGGCGCCGCTACAGGTGCTGCAAAGGGCACTGCGAATGATGGCGCGGGTGCGTGTAGGCGCTAGGGCGAGGAGATGCGGGCGTCCGGTGGCTGGGCTGGAGGCAGGGTGCCTTGGAGAAGGAAGTGAGGGAACGTTGTGGGTTGCTAGGTTGGAGGCACGTGGTGGGTCTGACAGAGCGGGGGGAAGCTGCTGGCGCGTGCGTTGGCTGAGGTGAGGGCGCACGCGTGCAGGTAGCTTGTGCTACAGTGATGAAGTGAGGGCGCGATGTTAACATGTGCACTAGAGGTGGATGCACTGAAGGATGGACGCGTGGTAGCACTTGGCAGGGCTGAAGGTGGCTGCGGTGGGGAGCAGGCAGGTGTGTGCAGTAGCTGAGAGCTGCACGTGGAAGTGGCGTGGTTTTTGGGTTCCATGGGAAAAAGATGGAGGTGGATACTGGTGATGGCAGTGAAGATGTAGCATGCACGCCTGTGTGTGCTTATGGTGGAGCAGTGTGCAATCACGGTGATGCGAGCAAGCTCTGAATGGTGGTGCGGCCTGTCACACCACATGCCCACGGTGGTGGAGGCTTGTCGGCATGGTTGAGGCCGGTGGTGGTGGAGTGGATGAGAGTGGTGCACTCTTTGCACAGTGATGAATAGGGGTGAGGGCCTCCTCTCAACGGCAGCTCTTCCTTCTCCTTTTTTAGTCATTGTCACACTGGTTTCAAATTCAAAATGCCGTAGCATGAATGTAATGCGCAGGAGGAGGAGGCGGAGCTGAAGCCGGAGGAGTTACCTATGCAAAGGAGAAAAAAAATAAAAGAATAAAATATTATGGTTATTTATGCATAAACCCTTAACTTCTATGTTAACTTAAAACAATGCATGCAATGCACCTAATTAGTTAACTAATTAAATGAATGCAATTCTAAGTTAATTCTAAATGTATTTAAATATGAATGCAATGCATGAATTATGTAACTAAATTAGAAATATGAATTAATCTATTTACATCCTAATTTATACCAAATAAATGTTATAATTAACTTAATGTCTAGGCACTTAAATACTTAAATAGCCCACAAATATGGGCTAATCAGCGATGATGAAGGGGCCGGAGGCATGCGTGCGGGTATGGCACGGCGCGGAGGAAGGAGATGAAGACAGCTCTGCCACTGGTATTGTGGCAGAGTGACGAGAATGAGGAGGAGGAATCATCGGATCCTGCTGGACACTTGGCCGGAGGAGAAGAGAAGAAATTGGAGGTGGTTCTCCGGCCAAGCCAAGCTGATTCTGTGTGGCCGGAGATTAGGGTCCTTTTATAGGTGTTGGTAGAGGCTCTTGTGCTTGGAAGGCAAGCTTCCAAGCGCAAGAATCCTCGTCAGAGAAGGAATCAGTGAGAGACCCAAATCTCCCAAGCGTTCGCACGAGAGATTGGTGAGAATCAAACCTTAAAATTGCATTCAGACGGAAGGGAATTCCTCAGAGAATCTCCCTTCCAAATCTGAGAGATCTCTGAGGAATCAAGGAGCAATCCTCCTTGGATCCTCGCCAGAGTAGGATTCCTCCACTTTAATTGTGGAGGGACCTAATTGCAAAGGGTGGCGAGGAAGGTAGGGGGTCTGCGTAATGATTTTCAAACGATAGGGGTCAAAATGTAATTGGGTGGACTTATTTCCAAAGTAGGTCAAGGTGACCTCCCCTTAGGTCCAAATTTTGGTACAAACCTAATTTAAACCTAAGGAATCTAATGGTGAAGTTGGATTTTAGGTTTGATCACATTTTACTGGACGTTTTACACAAAAATCCAATTTTGGTTAAATATCTAGCTAGGACCCCTACTTAGGTCAAAATAGGTTCCAAAGGCCAATTTGAAGGTTCTAAACCCTAGGGGATATTTTTCCATGAATTTTAGAGGGTTTAATTGATTTTTATCCTAACAAGAACCTTGTTGAATTAAGCGATTCTGTTTTTAGGGTTACAGAATGTCATTTAATTCTTAGCTCTCACAATAACCCTTTTCTGATTCAATCAACCCACTTTTCATCTTGTTAAGACCATTTGACCTATGTTTAGCCTCTGAGAAATCCTGTTGATATACTGCAATGGTAAAATTGCAATTTTACCCTTTGTTTCATATTTTCTTCTCAGAACAGTTATTCCTTGAATTAGGCCCTTCTCTAGGTTATGTAAGAGCTTTTATTCTCTTTCTTAGGTCAAAATGAGCTAGTTAGGGCTTATGATGATGTTCTCATCATACCCCCATGCCTAGCTTTTGTTAGTCCCTTAGCAAAATTTCAAGGTTTACCTTCTGTTCTAAACCATGAGTTTCTTTCACCAATTATGATAAGTGCTTTTTCTTTTTGTTTTGATTGGGTTAGAATGCCGATGGTAGGCTTAGAGGTATTCAAGTACCAACCAAGATCCAGACCTGACCAGCTGTAGCCTCGATCCTCCGCGAAGGTTTTTAAGGCCCTCAGGATCTATCCTAAGGTTCGTTGGACTCCGCAGTTAAAGCACCTGTGCTTGAGACATATTTTAGCTTTGGTTTACTTTGCAGTGTGTTTTTGTAAGAGAGAGACAGAGGATTTATTTGTTGGAGAGTTTTCTCTCTCTTTTCTTTTTATTCCTAACTTCGGATTGGCTTCTCAACACGGTCTGTATCGGATTCCTCGTCCCCATCATCAATCCTCAAAGGTCCTTGGCAATCGATTCTTTGTGATAGCACCGCCCATGGCAACACCCAGAACCCTGGCTTTCAAGATTTCGAGATAATCTCACCCATGACATTCCGTGGCTGAATCCAGACCCTGACAATTGACATTTCGTGATAATGCCGCCCATGGTATCTGAACCAGCAGAGTGCTTACATGCCCCCGGTACGATATGTAAATATCCTAGGAGACAAGCACCGAGGAGACGATATGTTGTTACACATCTTCGAGGAGAATTTCCCATCTCTCCGCACCTAGAACTCATCTAAATCAACTTGTGTTGATCGGCCGCTCCTAATCTAGGAAACCTTTTTCAGAACATTTAAATGCTTTTGCGTGATTTTGATAGTTATGCGCACCGAATCGGACTGTGTGTGTATTGGGGTGCTTAGGTTACCGAATCCCGCAAATCAAAGGTCAGTTAACGAGGCCAAAAACTCCCTAAGCCTTAGACCTAATACTTAAGCTTCGCATTTTCCCCAACCTCTTGAGGATTATCTAGATCTCAGCGGATACTTGAATTTTTAAGTCTAAGAGTCTAACCCAAAAAGCCTAAAATCAGCGTTCCTACTAATCTCTTTTGGTGTCTCATTAGCATTTTTTCTCATTTTTCTCTTTTTTCTTGATGTGGTCTAAAACTTTGGTTAATCCCTTAATTTCTTACTAATGACTATCCTTTTTCTTTTTTTTCATTTTGTGCTCCTTTCTGTCATTTTGCTCTTTTTCCCCTCATGTTTATGTGGCTTCAAAATTTTCCTCCCTCCTCCATTTTTTTGTTCTTTTTCATAATTTTCTATTTTTTTAGTATTTTTGACATATGTGATTTTTTTGTGAGAATTCTTCTGACTTTTCTTAATTTCTGTATGTTTGTATTTTACCACCCCCCCATGCCTAAGTTTTGCAATGTCCTCATTGTAAATGGAGGGTGTGAAACAATGTTGGGTTCAGGGACTTAGAACAGGATACATCGGGTGGGTGAATGGGTCGAGAATGACTGATGCGGACGGTTTCAAGCTCTGGTACGTGTACCAGAGGTGGGATCGACTGTCTATGGTTGAACTCAGGGTGCAATAGACATGGAGTATAGATAGATAATCAGACAGATCTTGATTTTTTGGAATGACAGGTTGCCTCCCATTAAGTGCTAAATTCAACGCCTTCAGCCAAGCAGAAAATGGTATGGAGAGGGAGTGGTCAGATCAGCAGAGTTTTGTAAAACAAGGACCTTGATTAAGAGCCTGGTTGGTCCAACCAGGTGCTTGTTGAGATCAACAAACTGATGATGCAGCCCAAACCCAATTAATATGGTGGGTTGATAGATGTAGATCAACAGATGTGGAACCCACCATATGCAATGGAGCTCGGATGGATGTGGAAGTGTAAACTCGGGTTTTGGTTGAGTCGAATCAGCCTGGTCAGAGTAGGGATCTGTGAAATGATCAGTGAATAATGTGGAAACCCTACAAGGGTGATCAGAGAATGATGGATCATGGTTTTCAGTCTAATCAATATTTGATACCCGATATGTGTGTGGAGGTGCAAACGGCTCAGTGAGAGGGGAATCAAAATAGAAATTAAGTCAGGTTGCGGGTCGGGGTTGAAAACAAGTTTTGATGGATTATGTATGTGTGGAAGAGGTGGCTTCCATGAGAATTGTGTATGAGGGCTCTTCTAGAAAGAAGTAACAGGTGGTTTCATGTAGAGAGTCCTCGTAGTAACTTTCAAAATCAAAGATGAATGCCTGAAGAGTGTCGATAGGATACTGGAAATCTGAATCGAGAAAAGATTTGAATTCTGGGTTGCAATCACTCTCGGCATTCTCTGGTTTTGGTTCCTGAGGATCGAAAAGAAACGATTCCAAGTCACTGGAACTTGATCTTAAATCAGTGATCTCGGGAACCAGGACCTCAGAGTTAGAGAATGTTATGACCCAGTTCCCGAATCCCTACAGCACCCGAGACCGGCTTGACTCGACTAATCCCAAGACCCAGTCGTCCAACAAGAAATAACTTAAAAGCAAGAAAGTAAACCACATTCACTATGCAAAGTAACTAACAGTAAAAGAGTACAAGCAGTAAAGGAAGTAAAAGCTGCTAACAATACATATCACCACCACAACAGTAAAGTAGAACAAAGTACAAAAATAGAAACAGTAACAACAGTCTAAAAATCACTAGTAGAACTGAGAGTACAATAAAAATAGGAAACTACTGCTTGGCTCGACTGGGCCCAGCACCCTTTGCATCCAATGACTCGGGCTGCTCAACTCCTGGGCCTAAAAAGGGTTGCGAGTAAAATGGAGTCAGCGAATGCTGAGTAGAGTGGTAACCAAAATAACTAAAGTAGTAAAAGCTAACAGGTAAATTTATCTTTTCCAATTATTTTATTATATAAGTCATTTCTTTTCACCCATTGGTTTACTTTCAGATTTCTTTCTTGATCTCGCATGTTCCTCGCGGGAATGATCTTGATTGCAATCTTTTTCGAAGAGTAGAGGCACACATGGTGCTCACCTAGTCAGGAGAGTCCCCCGTGGTGATCCTACACCAGTCAACCACCCCGAGGTCACGGACAGGCATAGCGATGACTATGGCATGTGCGATAAGCACACAGGTAACTACCCCGCACTGGCACGCAGTTAGTCATTTCCGCTAGCGGGTACGTCCAAAGTACAGCACGGAACAGTATAGGGCCTAGCCCTCTTAGTAACAGGGGTCTAGTCCCTTAAAACCAAACAGGGTTCTCACCCCTCCACAATCCGTGCAACCTCATCTGACTACCCTAGTTTGCCTAGTGGGCCTAACAGGTCTGTGTAGGGTGGCTAGCTCTCTCCCTACACTAGTAGCTCTCCCCGGTACAGTGTACGCGAGGGCCAACAGAAGTCGGTGTAGAGCGGCCAATCCTAACCCCAGGTCCTAACCCAAGGGTGGCTAGCTCCACTCTACACTAAATAGGGGACAATCGCTCTCCTTGGTACCACGTACTCAAGGTCCAGCACACTTCCCACTCACATTTCCAAATCCTTTCCATTCACCCACAGGAGCTCTACTTCTAATTCCCCGTAGGGTTCATGCTCATACTCACCATGTTGTTCCATACCATGTTTCATCATTCACATTTCCATTCTCGTATTTACACATGCAGCTCGTATTTCCATAATTAACATATGCAACAAGTGAAAACATAGGTAACTATTTAACTAGCACAGGAATTTCTTATTCCAACAGGCAACTCGTATTTATTAACAAATAATTGTTTACAATTCTACTCATTCATTTATGACTGCAATTTCAAACATGCATACAAACAGTGCAACTATTTCTCGTCCTAGGATTATGCCACATCCTAGGTTTCTAGTTATCTAATTTCACATATGCATTCATATTTTACATTTAAAACAGGGGGAAACAACTATACCGGAAAATTCGGGAGTACTGGGGGCTCGAACGGTAGACTCACGTGCCTTTGCAAGCTCCGAACACGCAACAGATCGAAGTCCTATGCCAAGGCACATACCATAATGGAATGTTCAGAATAGTATATAAGGATTTCTAACATGTAACGGAACTCACAAGAAAACCATAGATATCTCGTTTGCATAAAACGGACCCCAAACAGACCCTAAACAGGTCAAAAGCAGAACTGCAGAACCAAATCAGACATCTGGCACAAGGTCCAGACATCTTAAAAGTCACCAGGGTCTCACCTCAAGTTCCTATGTCAACTTTAGACGTCCAGGACCCTTACTTGACCGTCTAGACTCATCTCCAAACGTCCTACTCACGTGGGAGGGCATGCCCCGCGCCTTCCCAAAGCTTCCCCTACGCGCAACAGACAAAATCTCCCCCTTTTAGCCAAACAGGTTGGCTTTGTGGCGCGGCCTACATGGTTGTAACCACAAGAAGAACGTACCTTCGCAAAACCTTGCTTTCAGACGTCTGGTGTCGTCACCAGACGTCCAACCCATCGTCTGGATGGCACTCCAGACATCTGATACTGGGAAAATCCCAGTACCAGAGCGAGCTCCCGCTCCTCTCGCCATGCGCAGCCACGGCTCCTCCCTCTCGCCTACAGCTTTGATTGCAGCAGGAAGTTGGGGACGACTCCCCTGATGCACTCCACCCACACGCTCCGCTCCAGCCGTGCACCCTCTGCGAGCTCCCACGAACTCGCAAGCTCAACCTCCTCCTCCTCCTCTCTCCTCTCTCTCTCTCGTCCCTTTCACGGCAGTGGAGAGGAGGGAAGGTGGTGGTGGTGGAGTGGAGAAGAGAGGAAGGGGGGTGAGGGCTCTTATATAGAGAGCGGCTAGGGGTCGGTGAAGGGGAGAGAAGAAGAAGAGAGAGAAGAAGGCAGTCTTGCTCGCAGCCATCACGCAGAACCAACCCTGTGTACAAATTTTTCAATTTTTAGACGTCTGGGAAGGGGTCCAGACGTCTAACCAGACATTTGATTGACAGTCCAGACGTCTTAAAAGGCTCAGAATAGAATGGGTCTTTACATCATAACAAACTTAAAGGAAGTTTCATCCCCGAAACTTGAGCTAGCTAGGGTGCAGAAATGGAAATATAAATGCATAACAAACTTAAAGAGGATCGAAGCCGATCTGAAAAGACGTACCCTCAAAAATCTCCAGGTACCGCTCTTGCATCATCACCTCAGTCTCCCAGGTAGCCTCCTCGTACCGCTGGCTCCTCCACAAGACCTTCACTAGGGGTACCTGCTTCCATCTCAAACTCTGGATGGCTATGTCTAATATCTACACTGGTCTCTCGAGGTAGGTCAGGTTGTCACCCACCTCGACACTCTCTTGCGTCAGAACGTGACTGAGATCAGCGATGTACTTCCTGAGGTTGGACACGTGGAACACGTCATGCACACCAGAAAGTTGGGGAGGAAGGGAAAGCCGGTAAGCAACGGGTCCTACTCGCTCCAGGACCTCAAAGGGCCCCACAAACCTCGGCGCAAGCTTCCCTTTCACCACAAAATGTTGCAGGCCCTTCATGGGCGAAACACGAAGAAAGACATAGTCCCCAACATCGAACTGCACCTCTCTGCGCTTCAGATCAGCATAACTCTTCTATCTGCTCCTGACAGTGCAAAGTCATCTGTGAATTTGCTCTACCACCTCCTGACTCTGCCGGATCAACCTGGGGCCAACCTCCCACTTGGTCCCCACCTCAACCCAACTTAAGGGCGCAGTACACCTCCGTCCGTACAGAGCCTCGTAAGGTGCCATGCCGATACTCAAGTGATAGCTGTTATTATATGCAAAATCTGCCAGGGGTAAGTGCTCTTGCCAAGAGCCCCTCCAGTCTAGTACACTGGCTCGTAAAAGGTCCTCGAGTGACTGTATAGTGCGCTCTGATTGTCCGTCCGTCTGGGGTGGTACGCCATACTGAACCTCAACCGTGTCCCCAAGGCCTACTGAAACTCAACCCAAAACTGGAAAGTAAAATGGGTATCCTAGTCGGATACAATCTCACCCGAGACTCCGTGCAGATGTACTACATCACAAACATACCTCTCTACCAACTGTGCTGGTCCTAAGGTGACTCGGATCGGCAAGAAGTGTGCTGTCTTCGTCAATCTATCTATTATCACCTAGACTACATCGTGTCCTCACTGGGTAATGGGTAAGCCCACCACCATGTCCATGGTGATGCTCTCCCACTTCCACTCTGGTATAGGAAGTGGCTGCAACGGCCCTGCAGGCCTCTGATGCTCGAGCTTCACCTGCTGGCACACCAAACACTGCTGCACGAACTCACCTACATCCTGCTTCATCCCTCTCCACCAAAAGTCACGTTCAGATCATGATACATCTTTGTGTTCCCAGAATGTATGGTGAACTTGGACCCGTGTGCCTCAGTCAGGAGCTCTCTCAACAACTCCTCGTCCCTGGGAACGCACAAACGTCCCCTCATACACAGCACCTCATCTGTAAAAGAGAAGTCTCTTGGGTCCCCTGACAGCACTCTATCTCGTAATGACTGCAGGTACAGATCTGTCATCTATCCTATGATGATGCGGTCTATCAGCTCTGGTCTCATCTGCCGTGTCACCGTCACTGCCCCACAATACCCCTGTGACTCTCGAGGTCGCCAACTGCCCAACTCCTCCATAAGCCTCCAATTCTATGCCTGTAAACTGGCCAAGTGGGTAGGTGCCTTCCGGCTTAAGGCGTCAGCCACCACATTGGCCTTCCCCGGATGGTAGGAGACGTTGCAGTCATAGTCCTTCAAGAGCTCTAACCAACGTCTCTATCTCCTGTTATGCTCCTTCTGATCAAACAAGTACTTGAGGCTCTTATGATCCGTGAAAATCTCAAAGGTCTCACCGTAAAGGTAGTGCCTCCATGTCTTCAGCACGAAGACAACAGCTGCCAGCTCTAAGTCATGGGTAGGGTAGCTATGCTCATGGGCCTTCAATTGCCGTGAAGCGTAGGCGACAACGTGACCCCACTGCATGAGCGCACCCCCTAACCCCTGCAACGAAGCATCCGTGTAGACCACAAAATCGCCACTACTATCAGGGATGGTAAGCACAAGAGCCGAAGTCAGCCTCTCCTACAACTCCTAAAGACATGCCTCACAAGCGTCTGTCCAAGCAAAGGGCACATCCTTCTAGGTCAACTGAGTCATAGGACGCACAATCTATGAGAAACCCCTAGTAAACCACTGGTAGTAACCTGCCAATCCCAAGAAGCTATGTATCTCAGTCACAGTACGTGGCCTCTCCCACCTTAGTACAGCCTCAACCTTGGCTGGATCCACAACTAAACCATCCCCTGAGATTACATGGCCCAAGAAAGTCACCTGCCTCAACCAAAACTCGCACTTGTTGTATTTGGCATACAGCCTGCATCGTCTCAAAGTGTCCAGAACCATCCGAAAGTGTTGTCCATGCTATGCCTGATCCCACGAGTAAACGAGCACGTCATCAATAAATACCACCACAAACTGATCCAGATACGGTCTGAACACCCGGTTCATCAAATCCATGAAGGTAGCGGGGGCATTGGTCAGCCCAAACGGCATGACCAAAAACTCGTAGTGTTCGTATCAAGTGCGGAAAGCTATCTTGGAGATGTCGGTCTCCCTGATCCTCAATTGGTGGTAGCTTGATCTCAGATCTATCTTGGAAAATACCATGGCACCTCGCAACTAGTCAAATAGATCATCAATCCTCGGCAGCGGATACCTATTCTTGATGGTGACCCTATTCAGTTGTCTGTAGTCAACACAAAGGCACAGGGTAACATCCTTCTTCTTCACAAATAACACAGGGGTTCCCCACAGGGATGCATTGGGCCTCACAAAGCCCTTCTTCAACAGGTCCTGTAGCTGTGACTTGAGCTCTCGCAGCTCAAGTGGTGCCATCCGGTACGGTGCCGTAGAAATGGGGCTGGTCCTTAGTACCAGTGAGATCTCAAACTCGATCTCATGCTCAGGCGGTAGTCCTGCCAACTCCTCTAGAAACACGTCGGGGTACTCTCTGGCCACCTGGATGCTCTGAAAGTTTTCCACGGGCCTGTGCTCTGCCACCACATTGGCTAGAAACCCTCACACCGCTGGCCCATAAGTCTCGCTGCCCGAAGTGTAGAAATGCACCTGAAACCTTCGTCCATCGACTATCCGTGGAACTCAAAGGAAGGCATCCCTACTATGGAGAAGATGATCTTCCTTCCAAAATAGTCCACCAAGGCTTGGTAAGCGGACAGCCAATCCATCCCTAGAATCATGCCAAAATCTTCCATCGGTATCACGATCAGGTCAGCGGGGAGGCTGTGTCCCCCAATACTGACCTCAGAATCTGTGTAGACCTCCTCAACTACAAGTAGCTGACCACTTGGACCTCTGATCACAAACGGATCCTCTAACAACACGCAATCCTGTCCCAAACTGACAGCAAAACTCGTAGTGTCAAAAGAGTGTGTGGCGCTGGAATCAAAAAGTACGTAAACTAATCTGTCAGAAATTGTAACCATACCTGCCACCACTGAACCGGATGCCCTGGCGTCTTTGTGTGTCAGGGCATTGATACGCCCCTCAACTCTCGATGCAAAAGAAGTAGCCACACTCTGCGTCGAACGAGTAGCCGCAGGCCGGTACCCTCCCCATGACTGCTATCCTCCCCCACATGCTTGGGAACCACAACCACCTGCTCGGCATCCAACGCTCGATGCGAGGAGCATCTACCGTGCTCCAGCCCTAGACAGGCAGTCCCTCCTGATGTGGCCCGGCTGGCCACACTGGTAGTAGAGGGGGACTCGACTCCCTCCCTCGGTAGGTCCCTGCTGACGGTTGGGCGAGGGTCCAGTGCTGACAGCTAGCCCTTATCGAGGGCCCCCAAAGGCCACTGACGGCCCCGCAAAATGAGACAGCTCTCCCACAGGTGCCGCGTGCCTCCTCTCTCATCAGCCCTATGAGTACTCTAGCTGGTAGGGCCTTTTCCGTCCGCTGTCAGTGTCTCGTGCGACCAGGTTGGTCTCCTCATATGTCATAGCTGCTCCACCACTATCGAGAAGGTGGGAAACTTCAGGGGCTTGACATACCCCCGAATGGCAGGCCAGAGCCCCTTAGTGAACCTCCACAGGCGTTCCTCTTCCGTAGCTACGGCTGTTGCAGCAAAACGTGACAGCTCCAAGAAGCGCGTGCGATACGCGCTAACAGTCATCATCCCCTGGCGAAGAGTGTGGAACTCCCGCCTCCTCTGGTCTTGCCAAGTCTACGGGAAGTACTGCTCACAGAAGAGGGTCACAAACTGGTCCCACTTCAACTCTCCCCTCTCCTGGAGTCTAACCGCCCTCCACCACCTATGTGCCGCACTCTCTAGCTAGTACATCGAAAAGGCCACGCGACTCTCTGTAGGGGGCGAAGGGTGTCAAACACCTTCTCAATCTGCTCCAGCCAGTCCTCTACTTCAGACGGGTCCACATCCCCCTTGAAGGAGGGGGGCTTCAACTTCCGAAACTATTCGAAAAGCTCGTAGTGCAGCTGCAGTGGGGGAACGGGCACGCCTCCAGGCAGGGAGGGCTCGTGCTAATAAGTGTCAGAGTACAGTGGGGGTGGTAGAGGACCACCCCCTCTACCTCGTTTAGTGCTGCGTCGGTCTCTCGGCCCTACAGAGGACTCCCCCTCCACTTCCCTAGGGAGAGGCGCCCGTGGAGGCGGGTGGAGCTCCTCTTGTACTATGTCTCTAATCAGTTGAGCGAGTGACGTGCTGTTGTGCGTGTGTGTTAAGAAGTGTCGTTATAGTCACACTTGCAACGTCGATTTTAAAATAAGTAAACGGAGGTGAGTCCGAGTGTCGATCTCAGGGAGGCATGAAAATCGGATTTTGCTTATCACTTGTTGTCACGGGAAACGTGGAGTTTTGCTTGCGAAAGTTGCGATTTTGAAAAGCAAGAGAGAGATAGAGAGAGAGATTAGAGTTAGAGCATTCCTTGTTTGATCATGCAACTTAAGCAGAAATTAAAGTGACAACTGAACAGAAAATAACTTCATTAATCATGCATTTTAGTTCATAGCTTACAACATTAAATACATGCTTCAAACAAAAGTAATGGAAAGCTTAAAAGAGATAGAGAGAGAGAGGATGGAGAGCGACGAGGCAGCCACGGCGGTGGAGGAGGCTTCGTCGGTGGCTCGTCATCTCCGACGATTACAAGAGGGCTTAAAGCTAGCTAAGAGAGGGGTGGAGTAGTTGCAAGGGAAGTGAATCCTTGAGTGAGTGGTTGGAGGGGGTTTAAATAGGGTTAAGGGCTTCCTAAAAGAAGAAGGGCCTTTAGCGACGTCCAGAGCGTCACTAAAACCACTCCCCAAAGCATCGGTGAAGCCCTCAAGCCCGTCGGTCAGTCGCCCACTTTGTTTCTTCTTCTCATGCGATCCGCGGCCACTGCCTGAGAGCCGTCCGATTGAAGATCGGACGGCTGAGATCTCTCCTCGGCTACGCTTGGATCGCGCCCCCAGCGCGCGTGTGCGTGGGCGTCATCGCCCGGCGTGCGCGTGCGCATGGGCACCCGTGAGCTGTGGCCGCGCCGCGTGGCGAAATCTCGGCCACCCACTGCTGATCGAGCGGCCCAATTTCCCCGCGTACAACCTCTATCTTCAATTTCAGGCTCCGCGCGGCTCGAACCTGTGTCGCGTGCGTGCGGGTGTGCGCGCTAACCGTTGCACCACGCCCGTGCTTTGTTGCGGCGACTGCGGGCGGGCACGCGAGTCTTGGTCGTTCGATCGAAGATCGACGGTCGAGATCTGATCTCGGCTGGATGAAGAAGCGGCGTGCAGTGGAGCGAGGGTGACGTGGCGCAATATGGGTCGTTGATCTCTAGATCAACGGTCAGAACTTCTTGGGCCCATTTTAGGAGCTCCGGATGTCGGATTTGGCCGATCTTGAGTCTGTTGGACTCCGTTCATCGTTCTGAATCCATCCGTGCAGCCCGATTGCTCATTTAAGGCCTGCTTTGACAAATGCTTACACAAATGGCCATTAACACAGTTTTATAAGAAATCTTGGTACATGATGCATGTAATGCTCCCATTCTACTTATGTTGTGCCTTTTATTCTTAAGATGGGACATATTCAAGATAATTATCACCCCCTTGTGTAGTGTTATCATACCCCCATGCTTACTCCTTGCTAGTCCCTAGCAAGGTTTATTCTAGCCTTTATTTCCTTTCAGAATTTAAGAAGTAATTGCTTAGACACTTCGTCACTTGTCAATAGGAGAAAATATATGAAGATCTTAATCTACAAAGACTTAGCAGCGCCTAGGTGTCTGCCAAAATACGAATCGCCCTAATCCTTGCTTTAATGTATATAACTATACATATGTATATGTATATATTTATTTTTTTTTAAATTTTTTTCTGAATTCAGTGTGGGTTGGTAACTTTTTACAGCTACCCAACCCACCCAAAACTCGGTCAAAACCCTAAGTGCTAAGAATCTTGGTGTGAATGATGTGATAGACACACTTAACGGTAATTGAGATAAACTTCGGGTTTCTACGCCTCTAGGTGACCGAAAGAGGAAATAAATTTGCCTGAAGGTGTATTTGTTCGATTGTTAGCTTTTTCCCTACGTTTGTTTTAATTGGGGTCAACACAATAATTTTTTCAGTGTATATCACCCCAGCTTGTACTACTTCCCCACTTCCTTAAGTGTTTTGGTCTTTTTGTGCAGTTATTGAGCTGGGCTCTGGACAACCGACCAATGGGCTGTTACCCACGATCACTTGCCAGCCATACTTGTGCGGTGAAGTGTGGTTTATTTTCTTCTCTTTTTTTTTCGCAGGTGGCTTCCCTGATCTCAAATGTACCTAGAAGCAATGAAGAAGAAATGGCCTGTGGCTGGGTTCTGGACAACTTGTCAATGGGCCGTTACCCATGACAACTTGCCAGCCATACCACCCTAGAGAGTTCATTAGCTACCCAATTTCTGTCAAAATCTCCGAGAAGTGAGTCTGTGCAAAAATGTGTGCAGATGCTTAGACTCAAAGTTTTTCTGAGTTAGAAGGTAAGTTGATAAGTCGTATACTTATCACCTTATTTAGTAGGTGGATTAGAATAGCTTAAGGTTGCAAGAATTTGAAGCTAAATCCATATTTTAACGGACACCAGGGCTGATTAAGCCTGAAGGCCTGAAAAGTCTAAGTGTTTAAGTTCTTTTTGTATTATTTTCCACTATTGACAAGTTTCTAATGCCTAAGTTTTTCTTCCTAAATTTAATTTTTCTCTTTTTATTTATTTATTTATTCATTCAGACTGATTAAATAAGCTTAGGATTATGCAATTTACCACCCCCCCATGCTGAAGTTCGACAATGTCCTCATTGGCAAGTACATGGATGCATAAGGGTTCAAAAAGATAGTACCTGAGTGACGTAAACTACCGAATCAGTCTGAATCCTCTGGGTTGCGTCCCAGGAAGCGCTAAGTTTAACGCCTCTAGCTGGGCGGTGCTCTGTGTCAACCCTCAACAAGGGTGACACTTTTCTTTGGGGGAACCTGGGCCAGGAAATGCTTCAATCTTTGACCATTAACTGTAAAAGTATGCCCAGTGTTAAGATCAGCGATTTCAACTGCCCCATTAGAGTAGGGCTTAACCACCTGAAATGGCCCAGTAAATTTGGACCAGAGTTTCCCCGGGATGAGTTTTAGGTGTGCGTTAAATAGCCAAACTTGCTGGTTAGGCTCAAAGGTTTTTCTATGAATGAGTCAGTCGTGGACGGCTTTCATTTTCTCCTTATACAATCGACTATTGTCAAAGGCGTCCCGACAAATTTCTTCGAGCTCAGATAATTGGAGCGTCCTCTGCGCACCAGCCAACTGGGGATCCATGTTACATTGCTTGACAGCCCAGTAAGCCCGATGTTCCAATTCGACAGGAAGATGGCAGGCCTTGCCAAAGACCAGGCGATAAGGCGACATGCCTATCGGGGTCTTCAAAGCGGTCCTGTATGCCCACAGGGCATCATCAAGTCATGTGGACCAGTCTTTCCTATCAGGTCTCACAGTCTTCTGTAAAATGTTCTTGATTTGTCTATTTGAGACCTCAGTCTGCCCATTTGTTTGTGGATGATACGGGGTAGCAATGCGGTGGTTCACCCCGTATTTTCTAAGTAGGGCACGGAATTGGGAATGGATAAAATGGTTTCCACCATCACTGATCATGGCCTTGGGTATTCCAAACCGGGAAAAGATGTTCTTCTTAACAAAGTCCATGACAGTCCTGTGATCGCATCGGCGGGTGGCAATGGCTTCAATCCATTTAGAAACATAGTCTACCAAGACCAGGATGTACTCAAAGCCGTTGGATGGTGGAAAGGGGCCCATAAAATCGATACCCCAAACGTCGAAGATTTCGACAATCAAACTGGGCTGAAGGGGCATCATATCTTTCTTGGTCATGGTCCCCAGCGTTTGGTAGCTTGAGCAAGTCTTGGCAAGGATGTGTGCATCCTTAAATAGGAACGGCCAGTAAAATCCAAACTGCAAAACTTTTGCAGCTGTTTTCTTTCTAGAGAAGTGGCCGCCACACGCTTGGTCATGACAAAAGGAAAGCACACTCTGAACTTCGTCTTCGGGGATACACCTCCTAATGATCTGATCAGCACAGAGGCAAAACAGCATGGGATCATCCCAGAAATAGTGCTTCGCCTCATCCAAGAACCTGTCCCGTTGCTGTCTGGACCAGCTGTGTGGGGTTTGTCCTACAACCAGGTAATTGACGTAGTCAGCAAACCATGGGATTTTCTTGTCTTGCACGGCTAGGATGTGTTCATCAGGGAAGGCATCAGATAGAGGTATGGAGGGTCCAATATGGTCTGGATGAAGTCTAGATAAGTGGTCAGTCACCACATTCTTTGATCCGGCCTTGTCTCGGATTTCCAGGTCAAATTCCTGCAAAAGTAGGATCCATCTGATGAGCCTGGGCTTTGCGTCCTTCTTGGCTAACAGGTGCCGGATGGCTGGATGGTCAGTGTAAATAGTCACGTGGGATCCTAGCAAGTATGATCGGAACTTTTCAAGTCCAAAGACTACAGCGAGCAACTCTTTCTCTATGACAGTATAATTACGTTGGGCCTCGTCCAACATTTTGCTCGAGTAGTAGATCACCATGGGCTTCTTGTCTTGCCTTTGTCCCAGGATAGCACCTATGGCAAAATCTGATGCATCACACATAATCTCAAAGTCCTGGGACCAGTCTGGGGGTTGAAGTACAGGTGTGGTGGAGACTAAGTCCCGGAGGGTGTGATAAGCCTGGATGCAATCAGGAGACATGTGGAATATGGCGTCATTGGCTAGATGGTCAGTCAAGGGTTTGAAAGCTTGGAAAAGTATTTAATGAACCTTCGGTAGAAGCCAACATGTCCTAGGAAGGAGTGAATCTGCCGAACCAAACTAGGTGGAGGAAGTTTAGAAATTAAATCAACCTTAGCCCGATCTACTTCGATGCCCTTATGCGATACGATGTGACCGAGGACAATTCCTTCTTGAACCATAAAATGGCTCTTTTCCCAACTTAACACCAGGTTAACCTCGATACATCGTTTCAGGATTTTCTCCAAGTTGCTCAGACAATGGTCGAATGAATTCCTGAACACCGAGAAATCATCCATAAAGACCTCTAAGTATTCACCCACCATTTCTAAAAAAATGGCTAGCATGCAACGCTGGAAGGTTGCAGGTGCGTTAAATAACCCGAACGACATTCGACGGAATGCAAACGTGCCATACGGGCAAGTGAATGTGGTCTTTTCTTGATCTTCCGGAGCAATTGCGACTTGGTTATATCCTGAATATCCATCCAGGAAGCAAAAATACTTCTGCCCTGCCAATCTTTCAAGGGTTTGGTCAATGAATGGCAAGGGGAAATGATCCTTCTTAGTGGCTTCATTGAGCTTCTTATAATCAATGCACACCTGCCATGCGGTGGTGGTGCGGTGGATTCGCCACGATCATTGGTGACAACAGTGAGCCCAGCTTTCTTGGGAACCACTTGAGTGGGGCTCACCCAAGGGCTATCGGAGATAGGGCAGATGATGTCGGCGTCAAGCCACTTGATAATTTCTTTTTTAACGACCTCCTGCATGTTTGGGTTTAAACGTCTCTGCATCTGGCAAGAAGGTCGGGCCCCGTCTTCCAGGTAAATTTTATGGGTGCAATAGGTGGGGCTGATTCTTCTTAAATCCGAAATGGTCCAACCAATGGCGGCCCGATGTTCTGAAAGGGTCGCAGTCAACCTGAGTTCCTGATCCTTGGTTAAATGAGAATTAATAATCACTGGGAAGGTCTGGTCAGGTCCCAAGAAGACGTACTTGAGATTCTCGGGCAATGGTTTAAGTTCAGGTGCGGGTGGAACCATAGTCGATGGGAAGGGAAAGGGCGGGAGTTGATCAACATCGATCTCTTCAAATGGTGTTGTGTGATGGTACTCAGCCATACAGAGGTCCACGGGTAATGATGGTGATGGGTCAGAATAGTCACTACAGGTTTGGTGGTCTGATACAGAACTGAGGGTGAGGCATTCCTCGATTAAAGTTTCCACGGGATCATGTTCCTCAATGCAATCGCAATCAAAAGACTTTGTCGCCAGGAAGATATCCAATTGCATTTTCCTGTCCCCGAAGGCGAATTCCATACATCTCGTGTCGCAATCAATGTTTGCTTTAGCCGTAGCTAAGAAAGGTCTGCCTAAGATTATGGGTGCGTTCTATAATTTTTCAGGGACTTCCATGTTGAGCACCAAAAAGTCGACCGGGAAATAGAAGTCCTTGACCGGTACAATCACATCCTCGACAACCCCCTTCGGGGTTTTGACTGATCTATCAGCCAGCTGGATGGTGACAGGGGTTGGTGTCAGCTCCACAAAATCAAATTGGTGGTACAGGGTTGTTGGAATCAGATTGATAGAAGCACCTAGGTCCAGGAGTGCTCTATCAAACGTCATGTTCCCGATATTGCAGGAAATCAAGGGCGCTCCTGGGTTAGTTCGCTTGAGTGGAAGGTTGCTTGATATTACGGAACTTGCTTGTTCAGAGAGCACAACCTTCCTAGGTGCTTGAGATCTCGGCTTACGCTTGGGTGTACAGGCATCCTTTAAAAACTTGGCGTAAGCAGGGATGTGTTTGACGGCTTCAAGGAGCGGAATATTGATCTATACTTGCTTAAAGATTTCCAACAGCTCCTCAATTTCCACAACATTCTTCTTTTTCTTGATTGTTTCCAAGGCCTCAAGGTAGGGTGTCTGAATGTGGATTGATTCTATTTCTGGGTCCTTGGTTGGTGCCTTTTCTAAGTCGGGTATTTTAGTGGGTGAAGTCTCGGGGAGAGTAGGCCATTTGGGATCCTGGGTTTTGGTGCCGCTTCTCAAGGTCACCGCATTCGCAGAGGCATTGGGGCCATGGGTTGATCCTTGAGAAGACGAGGACTCTAAGGGATCCTCATTTGAGCTTCCATGAAAGTGGCTCTGGATCAAACTTAAGACATTCGATTTCAGCTCAAAATCATCTCCCCCCTCCGGGATCCTAAGGTGTGGCTCGACTCTAATAGCAGAGGGATTATAGAAATCGCGGAGGGGCCTCGGCTGATCCTGAAATGGCAGTAAATCAAGTGGTGGTTGCTCTGGTATGTCTTGGAAAGGTGGTGGTGGTTGTTCTTGTGGGTTCTGTAACCGTTGTATGGCTTGCATGATGGTGTGGATTTGTTGTTGCTGAAGCCGGTGGTTAGCATTGATTTAAGCTTGGATGATGGCCATAGCGTCTGGTGGGGGTTGATCTTCAGCCTCATCTACCCTAGGTTCAGCCATGTTTCCAACAGAATTACATCGCCTAGATTCCTGCCCCAAAACACACAACCCGGGATGCAGTGAGCATCTCCCGTGCATACACTAGAGAAGAATAGGAGGGGATGCGGAGGGCGACAGATGCGAGAAATGTGTTTTAATCAAGCACACAAGCCTAGTCCTTATGGTTTATTCCTTAGGAGACCTAGAAATCTCACAAAGGGTGATTAAGTCCGTAAACACTGGACCCCCTTTCCTAAGGCTAATCTAGCCAGTTGATTACGAGGGGATTGCAGGGAAGGTTCTTCCTTTCGCTTGCGCCTCCGGTTCCGTAGATCCCACAACTGCGGTCGTTTAACACTGCCCCGCAGCCTAGTCACCAGATTCTACCAAGGGAATGAAAGCCAAGTGCCTAGCGAACAAAACCTCACCTTTCGAGACTTAACTCAGTCCTGCCTAGGGCACATCTACTCAGTTTTGAAGGGTTAGGATAGTGCTTGTGCTTAGGGTTATGTGATGAGGCATTGATTGGGGTGGTGCCTCTTAATTTTCCACTTTCAAGGTGTGTGCTTCTAGCAAAACATGATTTTCAAGCAAGGGTTATTTAAGATGTGATGTCTTTTAGTGTTTCATCCTAACTTTCGTATTTTTTTAGGGTTGACGTGTCTTAATGTTTTCAAACAAGTTTCAGTGGGCACGTCAAGTTCTGCACACAATTTGGTGAAAGTAGATTTCCTTTTATTCTGTAGAGGCTCTAAAACCCTAATGTACTCATCCTAATGATCATGCAGCTTCTATTAGATGAGTCGATTTTAGGGTTGAGTGGTGCGGCCCAGGTTAACTCACGGTGGCTTCACAAACACCACTCAAGAAAAAGAAAAGAACACTCCAAGAATTTATTCAGAATGTTAGTGTACATTTTTTTTTGTGGGGTGATGTGTTAAGGATGTGTGTCAAGCAATCATACACCACGCCAATTTTTTTCAATTTTTACAATTTTCTTTAGTTTTTTCATGCAAGCAATCAATCATGAGAGAAAAATTACTCACTATCGGTCCTCGTAGCACCTACTCCCTTGCTACCGTTGTGGGATGCGTCGCTTCACCATCCACGTGCCGAATTCCTTCAACCATCAAGTAAAAAGAAACTAGGGCATTAGACGATGTGAGAATGAATGTGGAATGGAGGTAACAAAACAAATCCGTTGCCTCCCAGGCAACGGTGCCAAAAACTGACGTGCTGTTGTGCGTGTGTTAAGAAGTGTCGTTATAGTCGCACTTGCAAAGTCAGTTTTAAAATAAGTAAACGGAGGTGAGTCCGAGTGTCGATCTCAGGGAGGTGTGAAAATCGGATTTTGCTTATCACTTGTTGTCACGGGAAACGCGGAGTTTTGCTTGCGAAAGATGCGATTTTGAAAAGAGAGAGAGATAGAGAGAGATTAAGGTTAGAGCATTCCTTGTTTGATCATGCAACTTAAGCAGAAATTAAAGTGACAATTGAACAGAAAATAACTTCATTAATCAAGCACTTTTAGTTCATAGCTTACAACATTAAATACATGCTTCAAACAAAAGTAATGAAAAGCTTAAAAGAGATAGAGAAAGAGAGAGGATGGAGAGCTACGAGGCAGCCACGATGGTGGAGGAGGCTCCGTCGGCGGCTCGTCGTCTCCGGCGATTACAAGAGAGCCTAAAGCTAGCTAAGAGAGGGGTGGAGTAGTTGCAAGGGAAGTGAATCCTTGAGTGAGTGGTTGGAGGGGGTTTAAATAGGGTTAAGGGCTTCCTAAAAGAAGAAAGGGGCTTTAGCGACGTCCAGAGCGTCGCTAAAACCACACCCAAAAGAGTCGGTGAAGCCCTCAAGCCCGTCGGTCAGCCACCCGCTTTGTTTCTTCTTCTCGTGCGATCCGCGACCGCTGTGAGAGCCGTCCGATTAAAGATCGGACGGCTAAGATCTCTCCTCGGCTGTGCTTGGATCGCACCTCGGGCGCACATGTGCACGGGCGTCATCGCCCGACGTGCGCGCGCGCGTGGGCGCCCATGAGCTGTGGCCACCCCGCGTGGCGAAATCTTGGCCGCCCGTTGCTGATCGGCATCCCAATTTCGCCGCGTGCAACCTCCGTCTTCAATTTCAGGCTCCGCGCGGCTCGAACCCACGTCGCGTGCATGCGGGCGTGTGCGCTAACCGTTGCACCACACCCGTGCTTTGTCGGGGCGACTGCGGTCGGGCACGCGAGTCTCGGTTGTTCGATCGAAGATCGACGGCTGAGATCTGATCTCGGCTGGATGAAGAGGCGGTGTGAGGTGGAGCAGGGGTGACGTGGTGCAATATGGGTCGTTGATCTCTAGATCAACGATCAGAACTTCTTGGGCCCATTGTAGGAGCTCTGGATGTCGGATTTGTCCAATCTTGAGTCCGTTAGACTCCGTTCATCATTCTGAATCCATCCGTGTGGTCCGATTGCTCATTTGAGTCCTGCTTTGACAAATGCTTACACAAATGGCCATTAATACAGTTTTATAAGCAATCTCGGTACATGATGCATGCAATGCTCCCATTCTACTTATGTTGTGCCTTTTATTCTTAAGATGGGCCATATTCAACATAATTATCACCCCCTTGTGCAGTGTTATCAGCGAGGTCCTGGGCCTGAATGCCCGGGAGAAGTGGCAGGTCAACTGGCACCTTGGGCCTGGCACATCCGCCCCTCTGACCTCGTCCATGGCCGCATCCGCAACCTGCCTCAAGAACACCACGGCGAGGCTTCTCCTGCAAGGAGATGCGGAAGACAAAACAAAAAGAAGTCAACTCTAATGGACTTCAGCGAAAGAAACTCAAAACAGATGTCAAGCGGTACGTTATGGTGGTTACTCTAGTTACATGCATGTGAATTAGTTATTCTCAAGCTAGTTGGTTCATTTCTCGGGACGACCTTGCTCAGATACCATCTTGTTACGACCTAGTTCCCGAATCCCTACAGGACCCAAGATCGACTCGACTCGACTAATCCCAAGACCCAGTCGTCCAACAAGAAATAACCGAAGAGCAGGAAAGTAAACCACATTCACTATGCAAAGTAACTGACACTAAAAGAGTACAAGTAGTAAAGGAAGTAAAAGCTGTTAACAGTACATATCACCATCACAACAATAAAGTAGAACAAAGTACAAAAATAGAAATGGTAACAGCAGTCTAAAACTCACTAGTAGAACTGTGAGTACAACAAAAGCAAGAAACTACTGCTGGGCTCGACTGGGCCCAGCACCCTCTGCAGCCGGTGACTCGAGCTGCTCAACTCCTGAACCTGAAAAGGGTTACAAGTAAAACAGAGTCAGCGAACGTTGAGTAGAGTGGTAACCAAAATAACTAAAGCGGTAAAAGCTAACAGGTAAATTTATCTTTTCCAATTATTTTATTATATAAGTCATTTCTTTTCACCCATTGGTTTACTTTCGGATTTCTTTCTTGATCTCGCATGTTCCTCATGGGAATGATCTTGATTGTAATCCTTTTTGAAGAGTAGAGGCACACGTGGTGCTCTCCTGGCTAGGAGAGTCCCCCGTGGTGATCTTACACCCAGTCAACCACTCCAAGGTCACGGACAAGCATAGCGGTGACTATGGAACGTGCGATAAGTGCACGGGTAGCTACCCCACACTGGCACACGGTCAGTCATTTTCGCTAGCGGGTACGTCCAAAGTGCAGCACGGAACAGTATAAGGCCTAGCCCTCTTAGTAACAGAGGTCTAGCCCCTCAGAACCAAACAGGGGTCTCGCCCCTCCATAGTCCGCGCACCCTCGTTTGACTACCCCAGTTTGCCCAGTGGGCCTAACAAGTCACTGTAGGGTGGCTAGCTGAACCCCAGGCCCCATGGGGTGGCTAGCTCTCTGCCTACGCTAGTAGCTCTCCCCAGTATAGTATACGCGAGGGCCTACAGAAGTCGGTGTAGAGTGGCCAATCCTAACCTTAGGTCCCAACCCAAGGGTGGCTAGCTCCGCTCTACACTAAACAGGGGACAGTCGCTTTCCTTGGTACCACATACTCAAGGGCCAGCACACTTTCCACTCACATTACCAGATCCTTTCCATTCATCTATAGGAGCTCTACTCCTAATTCCCCGTAGGGTTCATGCTCATATTCACCATGTTGTTCCATACCAGGTTTCATCACTCACATTTCCATTCTCGTATTTACACATGCAGCTCGTATTTCCACAATTAACATATGCAACAAGTGATATCACAGGTAACTGTTTAACTAGCACAGGCATTTCATATTCCAACAGGCAGCTCGTATTTATTAACAAATAATTGTTTACAATTCTACTCATTCATTTATGACTGCAATTTTAAACATGCATACAAACAGTGCAACTATTTCTCGTCCTAGGATTCATGCCACATCCTAGGTTTCTAGTTATCTAATTTCACATATGCATTCATATTTTACATTTAAAACAGGGGGAAACCACTCTACCAGAAAATTTGGGAGTACTGGGGGCTCGAACGGTAGACTCCGTGCCTCTGCAAGCCCCGAAAATGCAATAGATCGAAGTCCTATACTAAGGAACATACCACAATGGAACATTTAGAATAGTATATAAGGATTTCCAACATGTATAGGAACTCACAAAGGAAACCATAGATATCTCGTTTGCGTAAAACGGACCCCAAACAGACCCTAAATGGGTCAAAAATAGGACTGCAGAACCAAATCAAATGTCTGGCACAGGGTCCAGACATCTTAAAAGTCACCAGGGTCTCACCTTAAGTTCTTGCATCGACCTCAAACATCCAGGACCCTTACTTGACCGTCTGGACTCAGCTCCAAATGTCCGACCCACGTGGGAGGATGTGCCCCGCACCTTCCCAAAGCTGCCCCTGCACTCGATAGACAAAATCTCCCCCTTTTAGCCAAACAGATTGGCTCTGCGGTGTGGCCTGCATGGTCGTAACCGCAAGAAGAACGTACCTTCGCGGAACGTTGCTTTCAGACATCCAGTGTCGTCACCAGACGTCCAACCCGACGTCTAGACGGCACTTCAGACGTCTGATACTGGGAAAATCTCAGTACCAAAGCGAGCTCCCGCTCCACTCACCGCGTGCAGCCGTGACTCCTCCCTCTCGCCTGCAGCTCTGGTTGCAGCAGGAAGTCGGGGACAGCTCCCCCGACGCACTCCTCCCACACGCGCCGCTCCGACCGTGTGCCCTCCGGCAAGCTCCCACGAACTCGCGAGCTCAACCTCCTCCTCCTCCTCTCTCCTCGCTCTCGCTCCCTCTCTCTCGCTCGTCCCTCTCACAGTAGTGGAGAGGAAGGAAGGTGGTGGTGGTGGAGTGGAGAAGAGAGGAACAGGGGGTGAGGGCTCTTATATAGAGAGCGGCTAGGGTTCGATGAAGGGGAGAGAAGAAGAGAGAGAGAAGAAAGTGATCTTGCATGTAGCCAGCGCACAAAACCGACCCTACGTATAAATTTTTCATTTTTCAGACGTCTCACCAGATGTCTAACTAATAGTCCAGACGTCTTAAAAGGCTCGGAACAGAACGGGTCATTACAGAGAATGAATCATGTGAGCTGAGGTCGTAGATTGGCTTGTCGAATTCAGGAAGTAGATTTTCTCCGAAATCAGGGTAAGATTCGAAAATGTCGGAGATATTGCGAAAATCAAGTTCTGAGTGAGATTCGAGATCAAAGGTTCCACCACAGAATAAATCACATGTTGTAGATTCAGCAGCCTGACTGGGGTCTAGCCTATATGTCAATTCTGAGCTTAAAAAGGTGTCCTTATCTGGTCTAGGCTCAAGTTCTAGGTTTATGGGAAAGACCCAATCAATACCCCACTCATCCAACTCCTCGATTTTTGTATCGTAGATTGGTGTGACTTCCGAAAAATCGATTTGTCTCTCTGAGGATGTTGGCGAGGGATATTCATCAAATAGAGGCCTAAAATCATACTCTTCATTGAAACTTTGATCTTCTTCATATAGGGCCTCGTAATCTTCCCAAGACGTTTCAGATCCAGATTCTAGGCTTAAGATGTGGGTTGAATCATTAGAATCTAGGCCCGAGTAACCTTCGAGGGTCAACTTATCGGAATAAGGGGCGGTATTTACACCCTCGAGAGGTTTAGTTCTAATCTCATCATTGCAGGAATTTTGGAATTCTAAGCTTGGTGATCCAGTTTCTAAGGTTGGCTCCATATTTTGTTCTCCTACAATTGGAACTTTCCACCCTAACTCAATATCAGGCATGTTGTACTCTATCTGGGTTGGGAATCTGATGTAAACACATTTACACTACTTAAAATGTCTATTTATGCATGTTCTTAAGCATAGGATTGCATTTCATGATATAAATATTGCATTACATGCATCATCTTGCATTTAGAGTAGTTTGAATAAAATGGAGGTTAATTGTCTCCTTTTATGTGCTTGGACAGGGCAAATATTTTATCGGGGCCTCGGATCAAAGATCCAACCGTATGGATATGATCAGGGCGACGATTGGAGTTCAACGACTCCAAGATTGCCCTAATCAGGCATCCGTAGCATCAGATAGAGATCGGGGAACCCTAGAAGATCAAGGGCCAGGATGGTGTAAATCCGCACTTCAGATGGAAAATCCGACCACACGGATGAATTCGGATCGACGATCGCAGCCGAACGACACAAAAATCGAGTCAATCCGACATCCGTGGCACCATCTACAACTTCCAGAAGATGGACGGCCAAGATGGCGCCACGTGACACCATCCCGACCGCCCAAACGGCCGCCTACACTCTATGAAGACCGCGCACCCATCCCCTCTCCGCCGTTGGATCTCAATCCAACGGCTGTGGACGCATCGTTTTAAAAGCATCCGCGCGACCATTTGGGCGAGGCAGCGCAGCGGTCCAGCGCCTTATCGCGAGGCGCTGGCGCGCGTTCGAGCCTCGCCAAGCGATTTCTGAGGCGGGCGGGCGCGCTCCAATTGACCGCACGATCGCGATCCAACGGCCGCGCGCGCCCGATAGCGCCAACGCGCAATTGGACGCTCTGGTGAACGCGCGATCGTACGCGCAGGCGGGCGGGCGGTAGCGGTGAAGGTGCGATTTTAAGCCGTCCGATCTCGCGATCGGACGGCTGAAAATCAAGTGGCGTGCGTAGGCGTTACGCCCGCGGCCAGCCGAGCGGGCGCGCGTGGGCGCGGCGGCGACGGCGGGGCTTTAGCGACGGTTTTATCCGTCACTAAAGACCCCTTATTTATTATTTTGAAGATGTAATGTCCATTTTGCCCCACTCCTTGCAACTATAAAAGGAGACCCCCTCCATACGAAATTTTCATCCCTTCCTTCTCCTCTCTACCTCTCCAAAGCTCAAGAGAAGCTTGTCCCACACCCGGGATGCTTCTCGCGAGATAAAGTCCAAATTTTCGTCCCCCTTCGGATGTGGATCCCGCGACGACGACGGCGTGCTGCTTCGTTCCCGTTCTTCTGCTTCGTCCTCCTTCGTCCCGCTTCGTTCTCCTTCATCCAGGCGTCGTCCCGTCCGGCTCGTCCTCCAAGCGACCGTCGAGGAGGATTTCTCTCTCCCTATTCTTTTTACTGCTTTCTAGTATAGATTTACTGCTTTCTAGAGTAGTCTATTCGTCCTCCGAGCGATCGTCGAGGAGGACATTTCTCCCTCCATTCTTTTAATGCTTTCTAGAGTAATTGTTCTATTTTTTTCTAGTTGTAACTGAAGAACTCTTTTATGATAAATTCCTTGTCTATTCTACATCTCATTTTGATTTCCATGTATAGTATTCTTTCTCTCTCTTACTCCCTCTCTCTCTTTTATTTGTTGTAGATACTTAGATAGTTTAAATTGAATTTCTTCGTGACAAAATAAAAAGAAACGCGAAGTTTTTAAATCAAACGTTCGCCTCCCTGTGTTCGACCTGGAATTTTAATTTCGGTATAAATTTTATTTGTTGAACACGAATCCTTCGCTTTCGAACTACAACGACGGGTTTTCCAAAACCGAACACGTTAGCGTAGGTGCGTAAATAAGTTCAACAGAATCCACAACCACTCTATGCCTCAAACCTGAGATCTGGGAAATCGGATTGATCCTCGATATTGTTTCAAGGTGGTTCATCATCTGTTTGGGGCGTGTACGGGTACTTCTGATCGATAATTTGTTTCAATAATGTCATCATTTCTTCCCATTTTTCAAGTCATCTTGGTGTTGTTCCCATAGTATAGGATTTGTCATACATTGAAGGTATTCAAGGTTGTGTAGTTTTTCTATCTCAATGTATCCTATTATGAGAATGTCTAGGGTTGATCCTTTTATGGCTTCAGTCAATAATACTTGGGCACAGTTTATGATGAAGGTTGTGGTTGTTGGTACATTAACCTGAATGTCTTCTGTTGATGTTGAGGGTTTATATTCAATTTCATAGAATTCAAGGGCATCCTCAACCATCCTATCTCTCATGGATCTCTGTGATTCAGGTTTCTTGAAAGGTAGTCCTAAGTAGTTTGGCTGCATATTTGGATCAGATGGTGGAATCCAGATGTAGAATCAGAATTTGGCTCAAGATGTTGAATCGAGTTGTAAAGAGATTAAATCTGAGTAGAGAGTCCCACTTCAAAATGTATGTGTGTGCTCTAAAGAGAAGGGATGAGGGACTAGATGTGTTTTTGACCCAATCAAGGCACCCAAAGATGTTTGGATGACTATGGAGGTTCGAGGCGGATGATACCCCTGAATCAGAAGGTCGTCCACCTGAGAATTACCTGGGCAGCCTGAGAGGGAGAGTCTCGCAAAGACCCCTACACGGTAGAGCGTCCCCATGGGTTACAGGGTTTCCCCCACCCGACCTCTCTTGTCATTGAGATTCCAGGTAGATCAGAATGGGGACCCTAACCTCTTAAGTCTACCACTTTTAAGATCAAAGGTGCTTTAGGGTTTTCACTTGAACTGTAGATGTTTTGGTGTTGTGACCTAATTTCAAGGTTGGTTGACCCAAATGGTCAACTTCACCTGACCTGCCCTAAAGATGGCAGAATGATTCTAGGTCAAGACCTAGAAATCACCCTGATTTGACTCCCAGGTTATTTGGTCCAATGTTTTTAAGATTCAAGTGATTTTAGAGCTTAATTTTAGGGTTTGTCTTGCTTAGATCTCTTCAATCAAGGGCTTGGGTAGTACACTGATGCGGGAGGGTTTGTTTCTTTTCTATGCAAGCATATGTGACTAGCATTTCAAAAACTCTACTGCTGAAACCCTAATTTGGTTCTATTTTTAATCCTCTTTTCTTTTCACAAAAGTTCTCTTTGGACTTAAAACAAGAAGTGTGTTGTCCGTGGAGATTAAGCATGATTTCTACCAGGCACAGGAATTTGCAGGATAGGATCTCTAAAAATCGCTTCAACTTCAATAGGTTTTGAAAAATTTCGCAAAATCAGGAAACTTTTGCCATAAAGATGGTGATTACTATAGAAGGAAGGCAATTGATTCCTAATTAATTACTTTCTTTTTGTCTTCCCAGGATTAGGAGGTGGATTTAGGGAAGAAGAGGGATTACTTGCCGTGGAGTGGTTGATTTGCACGGGAGATTTCCTCGTGAAATACCTTGCAAGATCACAACAAAACAAATAGGGCAACTTAGTGTTCAAATATAATCAAAAATAATGTAGAGACTAGTGATAAATTGCACGTTGCTCCTCGGCAACGGCGCCAAAATGTTTACATGCTTGGTTGGGTTTTTAAGTAAGTCATGTTGTAGTACAGTCGATCAAGCATTATAAACAAATAAGAAGTTTTTATTACTCGAATGTTGAGTCCGAGGTCAATTACAGGAAGCAAATGGAATTTATTCACTAATCTTAATCAATGTAATTGAACACTTAAATCTAATTCAGAGTATAATGCAGAAGTTTATGAATACTAAAATATAGCAAAATAGAGAGATTGAGAAGAATAGGGTAAAAAGTCTGATTCACTTTCTCTTGTCTCTCTTCTTTAGCTTCTTCTTTCTTCTTTCTTTTCTTCTTCTTTAGTTCTTCTCTGCTTATTGGCTTCTCTTCTTCTCCCTTCTTTCTTTCTCTGACTTTCCTCTTTCTTCTTTTCTTTCCTCTGCGTGCTTGCCTTAGTTTCTCTTTCTCTTCTTTGTCTTCTTCTTCTGCCTTGATTTCTCAACTTCTGCCTTTGCCTTTTCCTTTCCTTCTTCTTCCTTCTCTACTTGGCCGCACCTTCTCCTTCCTTCTTCCTTCTACCTTCAGCCTTGTCTTCTCGGCCATTCTTGTTCAGCCGCATCCTTCTACTACAATGCCTTGGCTTTTCCTCCTTAGCTTCCTTAGCTTCAACCCTTTTCTTTTCTTCTTCTTTCTTGCCTTAGCTTCCTCAGCTTCTTCCTCTCCCTGCACACATGAGAGTGAAAAACCTACCCCTACCCTTCCCCACGTACACTCTCTCTCTATTTCTCTCTTCGGTTCGCTCTCCTAGAGCCAATCGGGTACTCGGGTAGGGTTGCGAGCACCCGGGTCCAGACGCACCGACATGGGTGGTGCACGAGGAGTGCAGGGTAAATGGGTCGATCAGCCAGGTCCGCATAGGCATGGGTCGTGGACGAGGCAGCGTCGAGGGGATAAAAATAGCAATAAAGATAGGGGAAATAAAGAGAGGAGAGAGGGAAAGAGGTTTGACCTAATTTAATGGATGAAAGGGGGACAAGAGAGCGGCTGGCCGTACCTGCCGCCGCCAGAGAAGAAGCTTCCAGTGGAGGGAGAACGGCGACAATGAAGGGGTTGGAGGCACGCGCGCGGGTATGGCGCGAAGCGGAGGAAGGAGATGAAGACAGCTCTGCCACTGGTATTGTGGCAGAGCGACGAGAAGGAGGAGGAATCGCGGGAGCCTACTGGACACTTGGCCGGAGGAGAAGAGAAGAAATTGGAGGTGGTTCTTCGGCCAAGCCAAGCTGATTCTAGGTGTTGGCAGAGGCTCTTGTGCCTGGAAGGCAAGCTTCCAAGCACAAGAACCCTCACTAGAGAAGGAATCAGAGAGAGACCCAAATCTCTTGAGCGTTCGCACGAGAGATTGGGTGCGAATTAAACTTTAGAATTGCGTTCAGACGAAAGGGAATTCCTCAGAGAATCTCCCTTCCAAATCTGAGAGATCTCTGAGGAATCAGGGAGCAATCCTCCTTGGATCCTCGCTAGAGTAGGATTCCTCCGCATTAATGGTGGAGGGACCTAATTGCAAAGGGTGGCGAGGATGATAGGGGGGTCTGCGCAATGATTTTCAAAAGATAGGGGTCAAAATGTAATTGGGTGGACTGATTTGCAAAGTAGGTCAAGGTCACCTCCCCTTCGGTCCAAATTTTGGTACAAACCTAATTTAGACCTAAGGAACCAATGGTAAAGTTGGATTTTAGGTTTGATTACGTTTGAATGGATATTTTACATAAAAACCCAATTTAGGTTAAATGTCTAGCTAGGACCCCTACTTAGGTCAAACTAAGTTCCAAAGGTCAATTTGAAGGTTCTAAACCCTAGGGGATATTTTTCCATGAAATTTAGAGGTTTTAATTGATTTTTATCCTAACCAGAATCTTGTTGAATTAAGCGGGTCTATTTTTAGGGTTACAGAATGTCATTTAATTGTTAGCTCTCACAATAACCCTTTTCTGATTGAACCAACCCACTTTTCATCTTGTTAAGACCATTTGACCTATGTTTAGCCTCTGAGAAATCCCATTGATGTACTGCAATGGTAAAATTGCAGTTTGACCCTTTGTTTCATGTTTTCTTCTCAAAACAGTTATTCCTTGAATTAAGCCCTTCTCTAGGTTATGTAGGAGCTTTTATTCTCTTTCTTAGGTCAAAATGAGATGATTAGGGCTCATGATGATGTTCTTATCATTCACCTTCCAGCCATTCTGCATTCATAATTATTCGTGAAAATTACATAATTAACCCCATTTTATAATAATTCCTTTCTCTTTAGCCCTAATTGAGTAATACCCTTTTAATATGTTAATTAAATAAATTTAACTTTAGAACTAGCTAAATTAGGTTAGTTATAGAGAATGATGGCGATGCCATCGAGCTCTAACACTTAGCCATTTTCAAGGCTCTTCTCTTCTCTCTTCCTCCTTTCCTCTCACACACTTAGTCATTGTAGGGCCTTAACACTTTCAAATCGGTTCAACTACTCTACCCAAAAGTTGGGTTTTTAATGGGCGAGCCAGCTCATTTTCGTGGGATACATAGCACCTCGAAAGGTGGGACCAGACCACTACTAATGAGTCAACCCTAGTTATGTTTAGGTGTATTTCTATCCAATTTCAGACTCGTTATTGGGTGCACTATTCAAACATTTAATCACATGCATGCTCGTATCAAATCAAATAGGGAAATGAGTAATGAGTTGCTAGCGCCCTATGCCATGACGATTGGGAAGGCAATGACACAAATCCAATATATACGACGCCACGTGGTTGTCAACACACGATGTGGCACCTTCTTAGGTGCCCAATTGGGCGCTGCTATGCACATAACAGCATTCTAATTTCATATATTTGGCCCTCGATTTGAGGGTCATAATTTAATCTAATTTAAAATTAAATTATACTATTGTAAAGTCCTCATATAGGACTACATAATTAAGTAATTAGTTTAATAAATAAGTTATTTGCATATATAATAAAATTAGTTAAAGTCTACAGTTTATACATGTTAAGTTAAGGGTTAATCTCTTAATTAAAGCACAAATTGGTTAATTAATAGTACAATTGACTTTATACAATATTAATATACATAATAAATTATTTATTATACATTTTTATTATATTTTAGAAACTTTATTTTAATTTATATACAATTAAATACATGTTTTAGATAGTTTTACATATAAATAATCTATAAATACTATAATACATTATAAATATGATATAAATATGTGCAAAATATTTAATATATCATTATAAAAATATACATTATAACTTACTTCAGTATTAGGCTAAATTACTAATTTATTTTATTTTAAGTTAATAATTTACTTAGTTAACTTAATAACTTAATTATTTACTGTAAATATATAATTAAATTAAATTACGGGTATTATATAATTTATATTATATAGTTAAATACATATGTACAGTGTATGTGATTGTGAGGGTGATTGTGATCAGATGGCTTGAATGAGATCACCTTGAAATGGATTTTGTGCACCATTAGATTTGGAAGCTATCAAGCTTTAGATCTTATGATTGCCTCATGGATGGGTGAATTGCGAAGTAAATCATGAGGAAAAATCAAAAGTGATTGTGAAATGGTGGGGAAGAAGAATGAGCAAGCGAGTGAGAATGAATTCATCTTCTCTGATCAGAATTGACCAGAGAAGGTGAGGAATCATTACACCAATCTACTCCTAACTAATTACTAAATCCATCAATCAATTCACTAATTAATTCTACTCCTAGAAAGTAGTAAATCTGATATATCAAAGCAAGAAAACTAATCTAAGAAAGTGGCAAATCTAGCTAACAAATGAAGGTGATGTCCAAGGTCCATCGGTCGGAGGTCAATGGTGATGAAATGGAGGAGACCCTCAGTTGAAGAAGGAGGTGTCCAAGAGCCAACAGCCGATGGCTAGAGGTGATTGAAGGAGGGTGAGTAACCTACTCTAATGGGAACACCATCATAGGCCCTAACTTTCCACCTTTAGTTAGCATTGAAAGATAAATGCTCCCACATAACCATCTGAGGGTTATAACTCCACTTCAGGCTGTTTTGAAAAGGGAACAGGAAACTAGGGTTAATTCTGTAATTTTAACAGTATATCATGAACACAGAATAGCCAAGAGGTTTGTTAAGAGTAAAATGGGGGTCAAATGAGCATTAAAGACTAATGAGTGGGTCCATGCAAGATAGAAACGGGGTTTCACGTATTTCGAGAGCCAATACAGCACCCAAAACCCTAATTTTAAACCTGCTTAAATTATAGAGGTTCTGGTCAGGATAAAATTCATTTAAATCTCCTAAAATTCATATATAAATATTCCTTGAGGTTAGGTAACCTTGATTTGACCTTTGGAACTTATTTTGACCATAAATAGAGTCACAAACAGAGTTTTACCCTAATTTGGGGTTTGCGTAAATTACCTAGTCAAACTTGGTCAAAAATGAAATCTAACTTCACCATCAGATTCCTTGGGTCCAAATTAGGTTGTTCCAAAATTTGGGCCCAATCAGAGTCCATCTTGACCTAGTTTGTATTTTAGTCCATTTAAACTCTATTTTTCACACTTACGCCCCTAACTTTTGAAATCTTTGCATTTAGCCCCCTATCTTCTCATCATTTTATTTAAAAATGTCCCTGCTGCCATTAACAATGTAAACCCAAACACACCAACTTTCAATCTGGGATTTCTCCCTGATTTCTCGATCAATTCCTTCCCAAATTGGAAGGAATGACCTTGAGAGAATCCCCAATCATCTGAACCTTGTCTTGGACACCAATACTTATCAAGGAGCTCGTACGAACTCCTCAAGATCAGGGATCTCTTTCCCTAGGAATCCGAGCTCTTCGAGCTTGTTTCCAAGCTTGGGCTAAGCCCTGAGACCTTTAAAAGGTCCCCCAACGCAAGACCTCGCTCCTTAACGAGTTTTTGGCTGAAAACAACTCTTCCTCCTCTACCTTAGGCCTACTCCAACTCGTCTCTGGTGAATTTCCTCCTCCGACCTCATCGCCTATTGCCACGTACTATAGGCAACAGGTTCTTCTTCCTCTCCATCGTTCGCACCTCGCCACACCTGCGAGGGGCTTCCTTCCCCTTCAGACATTGTCGTTCCTCTCCCTAGAGCTTCTTTTGTCTCCGGTGCCAACCAATCATAGCCGATGTCACCTCTGCCCCCTCATCATTTGCAACTGCTCTAGTTCGACTCCTCACCTTCCCCTTACCTGACTCACACAGTTAATCTCCACTTTTGCACACTGATTGCGCAGCAATCATAGGTCTTAATTGACCTAGATTAGGCTAGAACTTAGCATAAGTTAGGGAAATTCATGCATGCATAAGCATTATCTGCATCTTTACTGCTTTACTTTAGCTATGCATAAAATAATGTTATAATGTGCTGATTAAGTATATTATGTCGATTGCAGGCAATAAGCAGATCTGGAGCTAGATCTGGAGCTGGATCTGAAGCTGGATCTGAAATAACGGGAGTTGTAGCAGAGCTAGAGCAGAAGGCCTAGTTTAGATGTAGGAATAATAATGTAAGGGGGTTACAGGTTTTCTATTCTATTAAGTAGAAATAAAGTAGTAAAATGTGAAGAGCTTAGGTCCATCCTAGCCCTAGGATAGCCTAGAGACCTCCCCAAGCCTTAGCCACCTTTATATTAGGTCACCGCACCCTAGGAAGCCCTAAAACCCTAGTTCCAACCCTTCTCTGGATGTCCAGATAAGTTTTAGGACGTCCAGGACCCTTAGCCAACTCCCGCACACTTCAAACCCACTTCTGCAGTGTTATTGGACATCCAGACACTTTGTCAGACGTCCAATTTCTGCAGAATACCCAAAACAGAACCCGAAATCCTTCCTGACTCTGATTGGACGTCCAGACAACAAGTCTAAACTTCTGATTTTTTGAGTATAAGACGTTTGATTCTCTTATTAGACGTCTGATACTGCTCTCCAATTCCTGTTTTGAGAGTTAAGTCTTGATCTTGGATCTCTAGGTCCCTAAACCCAATTCCAACCCCATAGGAACCTAAATTAACGTGCCATAACCCTAGTACATCACCTCTAGACTTCCCTAAGGACCTAATTAGGTCCTCACTAAACCTAATTGACTTGGATCTTAGTCAATTCCATCTGCCTATTCAATTGGACTCATTGAGTCCAATTGAGCCCTGATCTCAGTACACATTGTCCAATTGGACTCAGTGAGAGTCCAATTGACCTAGACCTAAATTAATTGAGTTATTTTACTCTCAATTAAGTTTCCACACACCCAATTAAACTTGTATTAAGTTTAATTGCACTTTACCTTAGTGAATTAGGGTTTATAACCCTAATTTGAACATACCTTGACCTAAACCCACTAGAACCTAACCTAATCAACCTAGCCACCTAAGTTTCGACCCACACACACCCACACACACCATCCATACGAAAATACCTAGCCTAGAGTTCTCTAGAACTCTGTACCATGTGTGGTTGCCTTGGTTGCCAAAAATAGCAACCAAGAGCCATTCAATTTTTAGATCCACATTTGGTGGATTTAAAAACCACAATCCACCCTCTCTCTCTCACTCTCCCACGAGCTCCCACCATAGGCCTCTGTAGAGAATTCCATAATTCTCTAGAGAGCTTCCCTTAGGTCTATAAAAAGACCTAAGGGGTGGCCATTTGCATCCATTCACTTCCTTGGCATTCATTCCACATAGGCTAGCCACTTCCATCTCCACTCCACCTCCACGAGTTGAGCACCACCATGGAGGCCACCATCTCCACACCAGGAAGTTGGATCAGCTCCCCAACCTCTCTCCAAGGGCCGGCCTAAGCTCCATTGGCTGCCCCTCCTTCTCTCAGCCACTCAAAGGCCATCGAAGACCACCTTCAAATGCCCTTCCTTCTGCTAGAGTAATAGCTTCGCTTTTCGGATATTTACTGCTTTTATTTACTGCTTAGTAGTATAGTCTTACTTCTCCCCCAATGATGCATACAAAATCCCCCCATCGATTCTTGTATGTAATCGTTTTCTGGTAGCTAGGTTTAATTTTCAAGCATTTATGTACAAGCTTTCCTCTACGTTTTATGTTGCAAATGACTCTCCCACTGAATGAATGAAAAATGCTTTTATATATATATTTATCTCTATATGTTTGAAATCACCATGAGCTTAATAATTGTCATTCTTTTTGTGTGATTCAAGTTGCCTGTTTCTGATTCCTAATATTCTTGCAACTAAGCATGTCATACCTAAATACATAATAATCACGAACTGACTTGTAATTCTAAACAAAGTAGAGTAAGATCGATTTCAAAAGTAAAAGCAATGCCTCCCAGAGATGAACGACCGGAACTCAAGGTCTCGTTATTTTTACAAAACAATATCTTTGTTGGATCGTATTTCACAACTATACTATGACGCTTTTATGAAAAACATGAGCTACGATTTTTTCCCAACACACACTCACACGACCCTACCACTGTCACCTTCTCCAGCTTCGGCAATGCTTCAGCGAAGCCCTCCACTTGCTCCATTGCACCAAATCGCCTGCCACCGATCCCTACACCTTCGCCATCTCTCGCCCACCAAAAGCCCTCAAGAAATTGAGGGGATTGGCCACTTAGCGCCTCCACTCGACACCACCTTCCCAAGGTTGTCAGACCTCCACAAGCACCCTCACTCCATGAAACCACTACCAGCGCACTCGTCATTCACCAACGATCCTTCTGAGATACTCTGACGTGACCGTGAGGCCCTATTCTCTATTTTAGGTGCTCACCATCTCTCCACTGTGGCCCTCATCTTCTTCGACCTTCGCTGTAGTTCTCCAACCATAATCATCCAACTACAGGTTGTAATTGACACGACCCAGCTCTAGGTCCTTTCCCAGGACCTCAATCAAAGATAGCAGCCTTGCCTTCGCCTTCAATTGGGGACATCATCTCCTGCAACTACTGCGCGAAGGAACTGTGGGAACATAGTCCCACATTGTTAACAACAGGACCCCCAGCAGCGCATATAAGGAAAAAGTGACGAGGGATTATCACCTTCGAGTCACCAGGGTCAGGTCCCTACCACACGCCCCCGCACACGCTGTGCCTCACGTGCTTGTCCATGCCATTGCCCATGCACACGCCATGCGGGTCTAGGTGGTGGATCCAATTACCCGATATCCAAGTCTGGTCTGATTTTAAGCTTCAAAAGATGGAAAGAGGATCTGAGAGAGGGGGGTGGGTTTTTCTACCTTGAGATTTGAGCCCCATCCCCTCTCTCGATACTTAGAGAAATTCTAAAGAGGCCCTTGAGCCTTAGTTGCCACTGCTGCTATGTTCTTAAAGAAGAAGGGCCTTGTTCTCTTGAGAAGGGCCCTTGAGCCTCTTCTGTTAAGGCGACTGAAGTCTATGGCCTATCATCTAAGGCCCTCTGCTATTTACTATTGAGATATTTAAAGTACTAATATTGATTGTGGTTTACTGTTGAAATATTTAAGTAATTGTGAGCTTAAACTTAAAGGGTTAATTTGGTGATTCAAATCACCATTTTAACCCAATCATTTTGCAATACTATTCTGATTTTTATTGAAATATCATTTTGAATATCATTGATTTCAATTGCGTATATGTTTCTTGTGATTGGAGAATTAAATTGCATCTTTGCTACCTGTGAACGATCTCAGACTCTACTTTTCGAATTTGAGTTTATAAATTAAATGATTTGAGCAATTTTGTCCTATACTATGATGCATTTCCTTAAACAACGATGATTTCACCTGAACATCTATTACCACAGGTAAGGAATTGAGATGGGGAAGCTGAGGGGATGGAAGAAGGGAACCACTCCAGAGGAGGGAGCGATTAGCCTGCACATGAGCTCAAGGAGGAGCTTAAGTAGACTTGTCACTAATTGCACTCATCACAGTGGTCAGATTAGGCTCCTAGGTTAGCGATGGTGGGATGGGATTGTGCGAAGAGTGGGAAAGTCTAGGATGAAATCCGTCCATTGGATGAGATCTAGAATGGATGGTGATCCTACGTGCAAAGGTGCACGAAGATGGAATTTGGATCGGTCGTTGGATGAAGAGATCATGGGAGCGACAACTTAGATTGGCCGTGTTCTTTGGCTACAGTGCACCTCGCGCATCTCTCAGGTGTGTTGGACATTTTGCAAGTAGGCCCTCTACGTGAAGGGGTAGAAGAATTAGGACAAAACCAATTAGTGGTAAAGATTTTTGAAGCGCAATCCTTTGTGAATTGCAAAGCAGTCCCAGCAGCTTACAAATAGGTCCTTGGAAGTTTTAAACGTGAAGAAATGTGAATGACCTAAGGACCTAAGTGAAAAACTATTAATGCAAGGTCCTAATGATGTCCAAATGCTACCAAGTTTTTATCAAGGCTCAATTGAACATTTTAGAAGTTGATTTCACTCTTGTTTTGTACTTTTGAACTCAATTGTGTGTTCAATTTGCAAATGGATCATCAATTTTCATTAATGAATAGAATATCTCATTTTATGACCTAATTTTACATTTTTAACACAAATTGGATGTTTTAGGTTATTTATGTTAATTCCCACACTTAACTCATTTTATGTGTTAATTGTATAGTGTTTAGCCTAGTTTCTAGCTTAACTTGCCCATTTTAGCTACAATGAGCCACACCTCATCACAAACCTCTCATATCTTGCACCATCTAGGGATTCACATTCAATAGAGCCCTAGTGGACTTGGGGTCAGCCATTAGTTTGATTCCTACCGCCCTTTTTTAGCACAGTAACCTTGGAGAACTACACCATACACCAGTGACCATTAAATTGGCAGATGGCTCCACTAACATACTTAGGGGGTTAGTGCGTGATGTTATCATTAGAGTGCAGGATTTAAGCTTCCCAGTTTATTTTATTATTTTGGACATGAAAATATCAAAAAAGTTAAGTGATTCGCCATTATTCTGGGTCACCCTTTCTTGGCTACAACCAATGCATGGATTGATTGCTACTCAAGATGCATAGAAATGGGTAGTGGCAAGGAGAAAATTCACATAGATATTTTTGCAGCCGCTAAGAAATCAAAGTTAGGGTATTCAGCGGATGATTTGGAGGATGATTTGAAAGAAAGTATGGCAATTGATACATGGATAGGACCTTCGGAATGCAATCATACTAAGCAGACCCATCAAGATGAACATTAGAAACAAAGTATGATCATCGGTTGAAACATTGATGAGATTGTAATCACTGAATTTGAGGAAGATATGAAAGAATTGGAAACTTAATTTACTTGATTTGGGTCCTGATGAATAGCAATTGTCAATCTTTTCTGACCCTATCTTCCTTATTAATGAATTAAAAACCTCTGAAGAAGAAATAAAGGAGCTTGAAGACTTATTAGATGACACCATGGTACACATACACCCTGGGAAAATTATTTTTGAGGATATTGATACTCTACCTAATAGTTTCGAGGACTTACATCATGACCTTAAAGGTAAATTGGAAAATTCTTGTGAGATTCTTGATCATCCCAGGGGAGTGCTTCATGATTCTGAGCTAGGCATCCAAATTTTGGGAGAATATGAGCAATTTGAGGATGAAGAAAAGAATGAGACTCAGGAAGAAACATATTTGGGAGAGATAGAAATGGATCACTGGACCTTGACTTCCAAATCTGACCACACCAATTAGGTCATGCCTTCCATTCATTATCATTATCAGGACCCATATGATTTTCCCCCCACTTATCACTCCACTTACACCCCATCCACCCATATTCTCCATCACCTTTTCAAGATGCCTCCATCTTCATTTCTTCCAGGCACACGCATTCATTTATCTTTCCTCTGTAGCATCTGGTTGCAAATAATTCCAAGTCCCATTTTCATAGTTTTCCAACTTTTTAGGCTTGGAATTCATGGGTAGCCAGTCTGCATTTGCGGCCCGCTACTAGCGAATGAGATTAAACTCTGTATCATTATAATTGCCATTCTCAACACCATTTTGACTATTCCTTTTCAAGTTTAAGCCCAGCTGGAGGCATTAAACTCAGCACCTATATATATTTTCAAGAAAAAAAATCTTTATACATAGCATATTTCTTTTATATGTTCTCCATCTATAAGTATTGGATATGTTGAAAGCCAGAAACTCAAATACTATTCTAGGTGACCTCTACCCATTTTCTTTATGTTTATTTTCATGCATGAAGACATGCAAGAACTTAGACATGGGGGGGTAGTGTATTTGCTGAGTAACTTTTATCAATACCTAGAAATTCCTACAATTTTATATATTTTAGTTGAAAAAAATTTGAAATAGCTTGTAGTCATGTAAATAGCATGTTTTGCATGTCTCTAGCTAAGTTGAGTAGAGAGATTAGGTGCTTAGAATTAATCAAACTAAGAGGTTAGTAAGAAACCTTAGACCATAAGCCATTGCAGGCTATAGTTAACTTAATCAGTCGAGGATAGCTCACTAAATTTGGTTTGGTTTGATTCTTAATGAATCTGGTTAGCAGAAACCAATGGTCAAGGAGTAAGAGAGTATAGGGCCTTGTTGTCTACTCTTTGGATTTGTGAGCTAAGTAACTTAAGCAGTCTACAAATTCACACACATTAGAGTTGACCTTAAGGCATCTAAAACCATGAAAACACAGATACCACCGGGATCAGATTCATGTTCTTTTCACCCCAAGGATCTCCACAGGGAAATTCTTGAAAGGATGAAGAATGAGTCACTCACCTAGAAAAAAGATTTGGAGGAAAAAGAAAAATATATATTTAGCCTTAAAAAAATAAGAATAAAAAGAGAAAAAAAACCTCAGCAAATAAATAGCACATTGTTACAAATGGGTGCCACTCTACCAAATAAAAGCTTCTCGCTAAATATGGATGCTACCCTTCCAATAAACAACACCTTGCTACATATGGGTGTTTATCCTATAGAAAAGGAAAAGAAAAAATATGGAGATAAAAATTAGGAATAAGAGACCTAGGGGTCCAACCGGGGAGAGATATACGCCTAGAGCATTGACCTCGGGAAAGGATGACGAGAAAGCTACCAATTATGAGTAAGCCCAAACCAAGGGTGTGAATTAGGTTGACTAGGATTGAATTACGATGCCTTGAGATATGGACTTTTACAACATGGGATGCCTATAGGTCGAATCTACTACACATGCACAGACGCTTTAAAATCATAGCTACCAAACCTTGAGTGGGCAATGAAGCCTAAGAAATCAAACTTTGAAAACTAAAGGTTGAAGCTTAAAAGAAACTGAAAGATTTAGTCACCCGAGTCTAGATGTCCGTCCTTGATGCTGTAGGCCTATTGGAATAAGAATCCTTGCTTTCTCTCTAAAGTGCAATTGATAATAAGTGTCCGGTTAATGTACGAAACTTAGGATTGGAGATAAAGCATTCATATAATTCTTACTAGGGACTAGCAAAGTTTAGGCGTGGGGGCATGATTGCACAACAATCATAGGTCTTAATTAACCTAAATAATGTTAGAACCTAGCTTAACTTGTAAATATTTGCATGCATATCATTCATATCTTGCATCATATCATTTTATATTATTGTACATAAAAAATGAGAGTTTATCTTATTACTTAATGCTTGATGTACACGCATCTATTTCACATAAATTATCTATTTATGCATGTTCTTAGGAGTATAATTGCATTCAGCATTATAAATATTGCATAGCATGCATCATTCTGCATTTAAAATAGATTGTACAAATTATAGGCTAATATGCCCTTTTATAGTCCAGGGACAAAGAGATATTTATCTAGACCTCGGATTGAAGATCTAACCATACGGATGGATTCAGATCGACGATCACAACCCAATGCCTCCAAGATCGTCCCAATCGGACCTCCATGGCATCATATGTAGTCCTAAGAAGATTAGAGGCCAAGGGGCAAGGTGGTAAAAATCTGAACCTTAGATGAAGAATCCAACCGCACAGATGGGTTCATATTGACAATTGTAGCCCAACGGCGTAAAAATCGATCCAATCTGACATCCGTGGCACCACCTATGAGCAATAGAAGATGGACGGTCCAGATGGCACCACGTGGTGCCATCCAGACCCTCCAAATCGGCCATTGCCTTCCTACACACACCCATGCCAACTTTAATCTCAGCCATTAGATCCCAATCCAATGACTAAGGTTAAGCCTCACCCACGCAATCAAATCCTAAAGGAGTACTCCTCACTTAATCTTGACTGTTGGATCAAGATCCAACGGTCAAGACTCCATGCCTTAGCCGTCTAGACTGCAACAATCCACGAGCATAGCATGATGATCACGCACGTTGCTCACAAAGAGAAGGCATGGGTTCGAAACCCACAGCTCATCAAATTCTCTATAGGCGCATGCGATTGAAATTGGATCGTGAGATGGAGATCGATTGGCGATGGTGGGGCCACGTGGCAGCACTGATCGGCGCGGATGGAAAGCGCGCTAAACATGCACAATGACGCACCGCTAGACGTAGGATCACATGCATGCGTGAGGCAGTTAAGTCATCTGAAGGCCATCCCAGCCGTCGGATTTTGATTGCACGCACCATCAGACGCACGTTATGCGCTCAAACGAGAGCCACATGATGAAGATCAAGCAGCTCGTGCTCCTCCCACACTAACAGTCACGTTCCTTTAATAACACTTGCATGTGCCACTAAAGGACATAGATTAATTCCTAAGCCTTTAAAATGACTCTTATGCCCTTCTCCTCACCTATAAAAGGGACCTTACACCCCCCTCATTTCATCATCCCTTCTCTTCTTCTCTCAACCTCTGCAAAGCTCTAAGGAGCTAGTCCCAAACCCAGGATGCTCCTCTAGAATAGAAAAAATCAAAATTTTATCCATCTTCTTACCCCCTTCATGGAGCATCCTATGGTTCTTCTCTCGCCACCATTCCTAAAGTGGATCCCACTACGACACCGCCTTGCTTCGTCCTCTGTCATCCAGCTTCATCCTCCCTCCTCCAACCTCTCACCATCATCTTCTGGGCGCTCCATCAACGTGGCTTGTCCTCCAAGCAACCATCGAGGAGGATTTTCTCATTCAATTTTGCAATTAATATAATGAACATGACTATATTCTTATGAAATATTTCTCTCTCTCTTTCTTTGTATTATTCTCTCTTTTCTATTATTTATTTTTTAAGTAGAATAGCTAGCGTAGATTAATTTCAACCAGCTACTCTTCTTTAAAAACTAATTCCAAATGTGACTTTTAGTCAAACGTTAGCCTCCCTGCGTTTGACACGAGACTCACTAGAGCTTCGGTTATAAATATTATTTGGTAGCAGATTTTTTTACGCACTGCAACGATGGGTTTTTAACTCAAACTTCTAATGTGCGAAATCTCGCTCAACAATGCTTTTATTGTTATTTGCAAGTAATAAGGTGACTCAAATAAAGCTAGGATGTGAAATAAAGTAGAATAAAGTAAGGAATAGAAGAAGAAACTTGATCCAAACAAGAGGAAAGAGGAGGATAGCCTTATCCCTACCCTTAGAAACCCTAGGACAGCCTTCTCAAGCCTAAAACCACACCCATTTGGACATCCTAGACTTTGAGCCTAAAACATGGATAATGCTATCCATGTTCCTATCCACATTATCCCTATCCCTAACCTCCACTTAGGTCAACCTAAATCCATAACCCCAAAACTTGGATAACACTATCCACAGTGTTATCCTGCTATCCATAGATCCTATCCTACTATCCATGTTCTTAGTTATCCTATCCCCAACCCAATCCTTACTATAGAATCCCATCTAGGTCCATAACAGAATCAATTGACTCAACCTAAGTCAATTGGGTCAACCACACTCCAATTGGGTCCATATGGACCGTATTAGGCTAACTTGTGTTTGATTAGGCTCACTTGAACCTAATTGGACTTGACCTTGCCTAATTAGATTCAACCCAAACCCAATTGGACTAGCCCACACCTAATTGGGTTCACAATTACCTAATTAGGTTAACTTAGAACCTAATAGGACCTCCTTAATCTACCTAGTCTAATTAGGTTCACATTCAGATTTGTACCCACCTAGGCTAAGTTGACCCAACCTTATTTAACCTAACACCCACAACCTAGTCTACGAAATTCAAACCACACACATCAACACCTTCCAAATTAACCCCACCTATAGATCGTCAACAATTAGTTCCACCAAAAGTGGTGACTAATTGAAATCCTTCCCATAAAAAGCCTAAATACAGTTCACACATACAACATTCCCTCCCTCCATCACAACTTGCGACCACCCTCCTCCAAACCCTAAGCCATCCATCTTCTTTCAAGGTGCTCCTTCTCCTCCAAGAACCACCATGGGTGATTAAGCAAGAAGAAGAAGAAGGCCACCTTTCTCCTCTACTCTCCTTCATGAGTGTGTGGCCATAGAGAGGGCACTCTCCTCTTTCTCTCTTCTCCGTGGTCGGCTAGAAAAGCTAGAGAAGCTTCTCTCCAAAGCTTCAAGGACTGCTAGGAAGAAGAAGGGCTCTCCACCCTCTCTTCTTCTCTTGGGTGTGCTCTCTCCTCTCCATAGAGAGGACACCCCCCCTCTCTTTCCTTATCTTGGATGGCCACAAGGTTCCCCATGCCTTGCTTGGCCGTCCATCTATTTAGATTTCCTTATCACTTTCTATTTAGGTAATTTTTTGATTTTGATTAGTGATGTTCAATATTTGTGATGGATGGTATTTTCAAGTTATGTTGATTCAACATTTGAATAATTAGTTCAAAGGTATGGATGTGTGATTTCATTCATCTTCCTCTCTTGTTTGCATATGGCCATTAGTTAAGTCTAGGTAGTGGTTTTCACTTCGCTTAGTTAGATTTAGGTTTTGTTGTATTGGCTTTCATTTTTTAAAATTCAAAAGCAAAATCGTAAAAAAAATTGCAAAAGCAAAAAGACAAAAAGAAAATGTTTGGATAGATTAGGTAAAGTCGACAAACAGATCCGTAATCTAAACCCTCGCATTTTTATGTCTCCCAGAGACGAGCAACCGCGACTCATGAATTAAAGAGAAAAAAAAATCAACATGAGTTTCGTAACGAAATAAATTTCTTTGAGTAAGGGTTCTGTGCAACTATACTACGAACAACATGACATAGTTTCTAAGCTAAATCACACGTGAAACAACTTATCACCTAGCTAATGAGAACCCAACATTGTCAATTCAAATAATTTTCCTTTAAAATTAACTTTACAAATACAAATGGCATGAGAGTAGTAGTTATCACATCTATCAGAACCCAACAACATACATCATTTCATTATAATCACTTCTAAACTCAATTTAAAAAAACTAAGTACATGAGCATAACAGATATCTAAGCAATCAAGATCACCAGCAATACAGAACCCAACATTCATCACTTGAAATTAATCTAATTAATCTCTTCAAAGTTTAGCTACTAATAACAACTATCAACTAATAATAATAACAGAATCGTAACCGATATCCCCCCTCCCCCCCGCCCCACCCACAATAACCACATGGCATGAGAATCATAGTTTTACAAACCATTGCAACAAAGCACAATTCAATATGAATAGGGTATACAAACATTACCTCCCTTCCAGCAATGAAAACACAAGTAGACAAAGCTCCAACAATCTACTGGCTATGGCCTTCACCTCCCCCCACTCTGTAGCAAAGTATAAATAAACTAAGGTTTGCAGTGGCAAAAGGAAAATGAAGAGAAAAATCCTAGCTTAACATCAGAATACATCACCTTTCCCCCCATCCTTGACACCTAATGCTTCCACTTGCTCCTCTTCTGTCTCTTTCAATAGGAAAGCAAGGAGCACAAGAACACATAACACCTTAGGCTTGCAGTTTCTTACATAGGCTTGTGACCCCTGATGTCCATTCTAATCCTCTTCCAACTACCACTTGTTATGGAAGAGGTATGGGAATAACAACTCAAGGTCGCCAGAAGAGGACTAAAGATTAGTAAAATGTCCTCAAATGGTCTTTGTAGATAGCATGCAACGTGTTGCTTAGGGGTCATGAGAGCGTGTGAACAATTGAGGAGGAAAACGTCCCACCATGCTTACAAAAGTAGCATTGACATTCAGTAGCTAGCCGAGCTTTAGAGGCAAAAACAACAAATGTAGATCAATTGAGGTGCTATAGGCGAGATCCTCACCTCATTATGGAGGAAAGGCTTGCAAGAAAAGTGATATAGGGAAAGGATTAGGTCAAAAAGCAAACACAATGTCACTCGATTGAAACAAAAGCAAGATGGACACAAAAATACAAATCACACATACATGTAGATGCTCTCTCTCACATGTGCAAAGAAGATTAGAGATGCAAGAATGGAGATAACAATGATTAGGGTTTCATAAGTGCAATGCAATCGCTCACCAGTCGCTCCAAAATCACCCCTAAATTGCACCCCTTCCCATCCCCAAACCACCTCCAAGCCCACGTGATCCCCATGTAGGGTAACATCAGGATGGTGGAACACTACAATCAACTGCTCACTACAACATAAACGACTTTTGTCGTCGGTTCAAAATCGATGGCAAATCCATTATAATAGACGATAATAAGCGACGTCATTAATACCGTCACTGTTTAGATTTGCCGTCAGTTACAAGGATAATCCGACATGGAAATAATGTATGACCATCAGACAAATTAAAGTTTTCGACATCATTTCATAACCAACGGGAATTATTTTTGCCGTCGATTATCTAAAAATCGACGGTATATGTAAGTCACTTCTTCGTGCATTTACGCACCCTTTTTGTCTTTACCCCGTCGTTTAAGCCAGTTTACCATCGCTTATCTAACCGACGATAAAAATATTATTACCGTCACTTATATTTATCACCGACGACATAAACCTTCTTTTTTTATTTACCTTGCTACAATTTGTGTCGTCACGTATTTAAATGACGGCAAAAATTTTATTACCGTCACTTCTATGTCGTTGCATATTTAAGTAAGCGATGGTATATGTATGAAGATAAAAATATTTTTGCCGTTGCCTATTTGAATAAGCGATGGCAAATGTACGGATTTATTTTTTTTATTACCGGCGGATGGAAACTACCTACCAAATGTCCTTAAAAGTCTTACTTTTATAGAAAATAAGTAATGCAAATGAACAGAAATTTATATTTCATTAATATAAAATGTAGTACATTAAAAGTTTGAAAAGGAAATATTTACATAAGAAAAGAAAATAGATAAAAATCAAAATGAAACTGCCCCAATGCCACCTCCACCACCCATAGAGTCGTCATCGTCTTGTCTGTAGCTGCTGGGATTCATAGAAGATGGATGCTCTAGCTAACCCTTATTCTAAATAAGGGCTATAAGCTGTTGAAGCTTATCATCCATCGCATTCATCTTGTTCTTCATTTCTGCCTCTCTCTTCTCCCTCTCCTCATCTCATCTCTGTAGTGTGTCAATCTTTTGATGCGACTGATCGACAACACTAGATGAGACGACACCTTTCCTCCCATACCAGGTCGATAACGAGTATGCCCTCCATACACTACGAACAAAACCACCGTGGTCCGGTAGCATCACTCTCCTAAATGCCTCCTATGGATCCAAAGGCTACCGGACGTTGTCGAAGGTCTCGTCAGCGATGGGATGTACTAATTGTACCATTTGATCCTAAATGTTTTAAAAAATATTATTGTAATATATATATACAAAGTTATAAATTTTTTGAATTTAGGAAGCTTACGTGTTTCTCCTGGTATGACTCATGAATCCACTTATGAGCACCCTCAGCTGGTCGCTTACTGTAGTTGACCTCGTAGATTTCTATCCTCATCATTTCCATCCCATCATGTGTAGTAGACTGAAAAAAAAATGATACAATTAAGTTCAAATAAATTAAAAACTAAGTAATATTTAATTGAAAAGTAATTTCAATACTTACATAACGGCTCCTGACTGTCTCGATACTCCTTCGACCTAAACAATGGGTCTATGATGGAGATTTAGCCCTATTGGCTTTATTTCCTTTTGCTTGCTCCTATAAACATACATAATAATATGTTTTATGAATTTAAGATATATGAAATTAATAGAATAATTTCTAATCATTTACTAACCTCTGTCTTTGGATTCATCCAATGCTCACATGCCTTTCTTCCAATCGTCAGGCATGACATCAGGAGGAGCTTCATGCATTGCCTCTTCGAGTGAACTCTTGCTCAAGAACCACTAAATATCAAATATAAATTGTTAGAAATAATATAAAAAATTATGTATATAATAAAAATGAAAATGTTTAAAAATTCTTACGTTCCTCTTGGTCTCCATCCTCCAATCCCTGTGGATTTTGGTGGCGTGTTTAAGGATATATCGAGAGGCATTGGGGTCATCACCCCAATCGTAACTTTGCTACATTAATTTTAAAAATATATCTGTCATGTTACTTTAAAATAAATTTAAGATAAAATTATAAAAGAAATAACTTTTGTAAATAAAATTACCTCCAACGGATGAGCTACCTCTTCAGTTCTGCGAGCACCTTCCTCCAGTCGAAGTAGGAAATAGGCACAATGGACTTAACAATTGTGCTCACTCGACTGATAAAGCCCGAGTAATCCTCCACCTCCCTTGTGGATCTAAGCCTAATTGTTAATCTCACGCCTTCGGGGATACACTGGAGGTCTAGATTTTTTGTCTTACCCCGCCCTCTTCTTAATCTACCTACGTAAACATTAATCATATTCATTATATATTTCTGAAGGAATGTAATTTACTTCTCAAAGGGATATGATTTCTTACCGAAACCTATGTCTGCCAGTGAGTGGTCGACATGAACTTGAGACATACTCCCCACCCTCTCATCCTGCGTCTCCTCACCCTCCTCCTCTCCCTCCTCCTCCCCCTCAATGTTATATGATCCTCCATAATCTGGATCATCCTCTACACGACCTGGGAAGGTCTGAGCAATCTCTTTCCCCTTTCCCTTCCCCCCTGCCTGTAGTAAACGTGCCATCTCCACAGGTCGTACGAAACGTGACTGGGGGGGTGGCTAAGCCTACTATAGGGGGTGGCGTAGTGGGCTGTGTCTCAGGAGGACCCTTTCTTCTAAGTTTTTTCTTAAACAACTTCATCTATTACAAGTAAAATATGTAATAATTAATATAGTTAAAAATCATTAATATATAAATCATTAATGAAAAAAGTTTGCTAAACATAAAAAAATTCATTTAAACAGAAATGAAACAAATCAAAGAAATTGTTACTAACCTTAAACGTCAGCATCTATTGCAAATAAATAATCTTTTTTTGTTAATTCTTAATATGCTTCAGACTGTACGTCAAAATAGTTGCGCGGTACTATTCTTATGGGTATAACCCATCCCCTTTGGTAATTATTGGGAACATAAAAAACTTGTGCCACTTGACATGCCAATGTAAATGGTTCATCAGACTGAAGAATTTGGTGATTAGGATTTAAACTTAAGAAATTATGTTTTTTATCAATTTTGAAACCAATGCCATTTAAATAGGACAACTCTATGATCATATTTGAAGCTGATCTCCATAATTTCTTTGATTTTACCATAGTATTCATCTGAACCGATGGAAAGATCTGAATTAACAACAACTCTGACCTGTTGTGTAACCTTCCTATCATTAATTTCATTTATTCTGAATCTAAACCCATTTATTATATACCCAGAGTGGTAATGTACATAATGTAATGGTGAATCGGCAATTACATCAAAATCCGGTACCCAACGTGGGTCCTTATCCTCTTTCAATTGATGAACTCAGTCTTTAAACCAATCTAAGAAGCCAAATTCATTTGTACTTGAAAGAGGTAATTGTTTGAATTCCTCGTAAAATGGATCAATTTCAGGAATTTATTTTAAAATATATAGATGCGCGCAACATCTGTCATTTTCTGAAATAGCCTTGTACTTTGTATGAAGAATCGACCTTCCTCTGATATCAAAAATTGACAAACATTCTTCATCATTGTCATCGTATTCCCCCTCATAATTCCATTGAAATTTATTAAAGCGATTGTCTATTTCATTCATATACATGGATGTAAAATCAATACACTACTCCACGAGATAGCCTTCTACAATTGATCCTTCTGGCTTTGCCTTGTTCAAAACATAATCTTTAAGCTTTTTCAAAAACCTCTCCACAGGATACATCCATTTGAATTGTATAGATCCACCTATTCTCGCTTCATTTGTAAGGTGCAGCGTGAGATGGACCATTACATCGAAGAAGGCTAGGGGAAGAATCTGTTCCATCTTACATAGAGTAATGACTATTTGTTTATCCCAGTATTCCAGCGTATCATTCTGTAGCATCTTCGAAAAAACAGCTTTGAAAAACCTACTCATCTCTGTGAATGAATGACAACCGTAACTGGCAGTATTCCCTATATCGCCAGTGGAAACAATACTTGTATATAAACGTACGAGTCATGACTTTTCAAGCCAGATATCTTTTTCTGCGCTTCATTCACACAACAAGAAGGCTGCGAGGAAAATTCATTTGGCACTTAAATTTCCTTTAAGAAGGAGAGCGGTTTACTCTTCTTATCTTGATTCAAGCTGTAAATAGCAGGTGAGAAGTAGCCATCATCCTCATGAATATGCAGCTCCGGACGTATCCCCAAAGTCTTCATGTCTTTTCTTATTTTCACTGTCCTTTGGATCATCAGTCAAATTTAATACGTCTAAGATATTATCCATCACATTCTTTTCGATGTGCATAATATCTAAATTATGACGTATTCTAAGATCTTTCCAGTACGGCAGCTCTAAAAAAAAATGCTTTTCTTTCGAAATCCAGAAATCCTCGAGGTCATCTGGTCTTATTTGAATGGCCGACTCAACCGTATCTCACCCATTTCTTGTAATCTCTCCGCTATAACCTTACCCGGCAACATGATAGAATCTGTACTAAGTTTATTTTTTTTATTTTTCATTGAATACAGACATGTCCTGCCATCAAATTTACTCCTGAATTATGACATTCTCCATCTATATTCAATAGGTAAAAATCTGCGATGTTCTAAGTAATAGAATTTCTTACTTTCCTGCAGTGATAGGTGATAAGTATTTTCCATACAGACTGGGCAAGCAAGCTTTCCTTTAGTACTCCAACCTGAAAAATTTGCATACGATAGGAAGTCGTTTATGGTCCACAACAATGTTGCATGCATATTGTAAAATTCTTTCTTTTCTGCATCACATGTCTTCACGCCGGTGAATCACAACTATTTCAGTTCATTGATTAATGGCTGGAGATAAACATCTATCGCATTTCCTGGTTGTTTTGGACCGAGGATTAATAGGGTCAGCATCATGAATGACGATCTCATACACAAACAGGGAGGTAAGTTATAAGTGACCATTACCACTGGCCATATAGAGTACGATAGGTACATACTCTTAAATGGTTTGAATCCATTGCTTGCAAGACCCAACAGCAGTTCCTTGCTTCTAAAGCGAATGAATTGTTTCTTTCATCAAATCTCTTCCACTCTTCTAAATCAGTAGGATGACATATTCTTCCATCTTGAGATTTACAATCCTGATGCCATGTCATCCACTGTGCAGTTTTAGCTAATGTAAAAAGGCATTGAAGCCTAGGTGTTAGTGGGAAGTAACGAAGAACCTTCTGAGGTTGTTTCCTTTTGCTTTCATTTTAACCTTCCTTATATCTCTGAAGTCCACATTCGGGACAGTTACTCAAGTTTGCGAATTCATTTCTAAAAAGAATGCAGTCATTCGAATATGCATCAATCTTATGATAGTCCAAACCAAGCTTATGAATCTGTTTCCTTGCCTCATACCATGAAGCTGGAAAATCATTAGGGTTATTCAGCAGCTCAGCAATAAATTGAAGTATTTCTAACATGAATTTAGCGCTAGCTCTATTCATAACCTTCAGTTGAAACATCTTCAACAAAAATGACAACTTAGACATTTTCATAACACTGGGAGCAATAGGATCCTCAGCCACCTTAACAGCATCACAAAATGGATCACAACTGAATGGATCTTCCTCATCTATATTTATATCCTCTCATGCTCTCATCTCGTTCAACATGTCTTGTATTTCTTCACCTCTGCTATCACTAATTTCCTCGTCGATCTCTTTGTCAACAGTGTTTTCATTGTTTATGACTTTCTCAGTCAACTCCTCTCCATGAGCTACCCAAGTAGTGTAATGCTGTCACCACCCATTACAAATGCAGTGCTTGAGCACAATATTACGATCATGCAATGAACCATTCAAACATCTTCTGCATGGGTAGAAGATATTTTCAAATTGACCTCCTCACCTGAATATCTTCCTATCGTCATCAAAGGCCCAATCTAGGAATGAAATTACTCCATCCTTATATCTAGTGTAATCTGAACCCCCAATCCAATCCAAGATTTATCTATTGTAACCTAAAATTTAATGTAAACAAATCACTTATTAGGAAAGGAAAGGACCAAATGATGTGTATCTTGATTAAGATTTTCACTTTATAGCACATCCTTAAAAATTTGATCACAACTTAGGTTTGCTCGTTACATGTAACCTTATTATGGTGAAATTTCGGCAGCCTCTCCCCGTAATTCTCCAGTATACCCTCCAATACTAACCTTAGCTAGATTTCCTTTAATACCCAATTAAGGGCACCACAGGAAACTAGATAAGATTAGTTGGTATACCAGAGAAGAGTAGGAAGAAGCTGTTGGTGCTAGAGCACTACGATCATTTGTTTTGATGATAACAAAACACGTGTCATTTAACATTTGTACTTGGAGTCTTAGATTTCAGGTCAATTGCAAATGAAGACGCGATTAGACGGAGTTTGAGCTTGCATCCAGGATGGATTGGAGGAGCTTGATGGAGAACAGAGGAGATTCGCGAGGAGCGATAGATTGAAGATGGAAGGACAAAAAGAATAGGATAGAATTATGTTTATTTCTTTCATGTACTTTTGTCTTTATTTCCTTACTATTTTTGTTCCTTAGAACATCATGTTAAAGAGCCTCAAAGTACCCTAACAGTAGTCCTAGGAACACCTGCACAACCCTAGGATACTTAGGTTTTCTGTAGAAAACCTAGAAAACCAATATAGGATTCAAACAGTCTTTTTAGACGTCTAATTCCAAAATCAAACGTCTTATAATGAGTTTTAAGACGTCTGACTGTTGATTCAGACGTCTGATAACATTTAGGCTGGACTTAGTTAGTTTTGTCTGATGAAATCAGACGTCCAGACCTTAGTCCAGATGTCTGATGATTTTGCCAGACGTCCAATTAGTGGACCATTGGCTGGCTTAACAAATACTGAAAGATATGACCGTTAGAGCCTTATCAGACGTCCTTAAGCCTTTCCAGACGTCTGATAAATGACCGTTTTACCTCGGTTGACCCGAAAATCTCTTCTCAGAGATTTTCTAGCCATTGCACTCTCTTGGAAATCCATTCCCGCAGAAAAGTAGGTTTCCAGACATCCAGACATAGTGCCAGACGTCCTGTAGGTCGTCTAATGGACTTGCACTAGAACCCTGTTTAGATTTGTTTCAAGTCAGGAAGAAACCCTCCTAAAAACAGATGTCTGACTTTGATCCTAGACGTCTTAAACTGATATTCCAAATATCTGATGCTAGGATCAGACGTCTGATTACCCTGTCAGTGCAATGGTTGTTCCTGATTTCGGCTTGATTCTCTTGGGCTTTGCACCCAACGGCTATGGAAGCTTTCCTAAGCCTTCCAAAGCCTTCCTAAGGCCTCTATAAATAAAGGGGAGCCTTTGCCACTCGATATACACCTAGACACACTAAGAACAAGCATTTCCACTCTTTTGTGTCCAAGAGAAGCTCTTGCTCTCCAAGCTCAAGTTCTTCATCTTGAGAGCATCAAGCATTTACGCACCCGCTCTCCCGCCGTAGTTCACGAGAGCGACGTTGCACCGTCGTGTAGCTCATGCACCCGCGTCATCGATTCGACACACTTCCATCAAAGAGGAGTTTCTTAATTCCTATAGAAGCTAGGTTTAAATCTTTGTTGGCTCTATAGGATTGTTGTATTTATCTTTGTTACTTTGGTTGGGTATTCGCTTTGTGAATTCCCATCTCCTTCGTGGGACAAAATCCTTCTCATGAAGAGAAGGGGTTTGAGGTATGCTACCCACGTATAAAGTAGCGTGGTTGTAATTGAGGTTGAATCACCCTCATTTAAGTGATTCGTTTAGTGGATTTGATCAACTTGGTTGATCGGAAAATCCTAACTCGAGAGGGTTAGGTGGTGATTTTCACCCGGTTTGGGTTTCCACCTAAAAATAATTGTGTACCTTGTGTGATTGAATTTTGTAAGATTGTTTTATATTATATTTTCGCAATTTATTACGTCACCCCCTCTTAGAAGAAGAATCTACAGAAGCAACTGAAATTCACCGCAGAAGGTTACATGTAACGAGCAAAACTAAATTGTGGTTAAATCTTTAAGGACCTTCTTTAGTTTGATACTTCACCGAACTAAAGTTGATCGAGTCTTATGGCATGTTACAAAGATAACACATCATGCATGTAAGTGAGGTATACATACACTTCCTGCATTGTCCGTATGACATAATCATAAGTCTCGACGGACGAGTAATTTGGACATATTTTGACTCAGAAGACTTTTACCCTAAGGGTTAGCATACCTAATGTTTGGCCTCACGTGCATATATCTTTTTTAGCAAGTGTGTGCATCTAAAATAATGCTAATAATTGCAAAGAAATTGACATAAACATAAGCAATCATCTGATAAGAAATAAAATTATTTTTTCTTAAATGCTAGAAAGAAATGTACAATAAATCAAATAAAACTACAAAGTGGATGATGTAGCTTTAGAACAATAAATTATATGAACATAAGATCAAATGCCTTCCTGGGCAACAGCTTGAGCAATTGAAAGTTGTTTTAATTTGTCTATTAGAGTTTGAGCAATGCTTGAGAGATTTGAATGGAGGTCTATGATTGGTTTTGAGTTGATTTCAATACCTGATGTGATTTTCCTCCTTTATGTTGTCTGTAGCGTAAGGAGGGGGATCAATTAAGGATTTTAGGATCTAAAGATTCCTAATATAAGCTGGATTGAATTCTAGATATATCACAGATTATTTGCGACAAGTTAGAATGGAGATTTACTGCTTTGAATCAGATCTGGGATGAACACTTTCATCACCCACATTTGAGGTGATTTATAGATTTCAAGCATTCATTTAAAGGGTTAAAGTGTTGATTAAGGTTCAAAAATGGTTCAGATGGAGTTTAAATGGACTTTGAAGGTTCAAAAATGGTTCAAGGGTTAAGGTGTTTCCAATTCCTCTCCCTCCCTTTCCCCCTTCCCTTCCCCTCCCCACACGACGACGACATCTGCCTCGATGCCTTCCACCCCACCGTCCACCTCAACAACAACTCGTGAGACGGCAATGGCATAAGAGATCCCCTTCGCGACAACAAGGATGGTGGTGCGAGGGATGCACAGCGTAGTGGAAATGGAATGTTGTGCACATAACCTAACCAAATCCTAACATAACCTAACCAAAGCCCAACCTAACCCTAAATCCCCAACCAACCAATACATTTAACATTAAATAATTTTAAAAATTTTGACAGAGTTTTCACTTAAATTTTAAGTTTTTTCATAAACCTGCATATCAAAATAACAGACATAATAAAAGTGGGCACACCCCACAATAAGAGTACATCATACAAAAATATAAAGTGCACAAAAGTGGGCACACCCCACCATACATTCAAACAAACAACATTATGTGGGCACACCCCACATCTAATATAATCCTAAAATATCATAAAAATAAATTTAAAGAAATGAAATTATACCTCCGATGTACTACAGCCTCTGAGCGTGATCGAGCATGACCGTCACCAAAAATCTGTAAATTCAATAACGCACAATAAATTAAATAATAAATCATTATGTTATTAATAACTTAATATATTAATTTGATATAAGGAAAGTAAGATTAGAAGGGGATGAAGAGGAGGGTGGAAGTAAGGAGAGGATGGGGGAAGGCATAGTAGCAGGAGGAGGAGGGGAGGGGGATGGCAGGCAGAGGAGGAGGGAGGGCAGGGGCATTCCCTACAAGATGTGGAGGGTGGCAAGGAGGAGGAGGAGGAGGAGAAGGGGGTCAGGGAGGAGGAGGAGGGGCGACAGGAGGGTGGCAGGGTGGAGGTGAAGGCCGGCAGTAGGGGCTCGGGCTGGAGGAGGAGGAGGGGGGTGGCTGTAGGGCATCGAGGAGGAGGAAGGCGGCAGCTGCAGTCTGTTAGGAAGGAGGAGGAGGTCGGGGAGGAGGAGGGGGTTGGTGAGAGGGGGTCATGGAGGAGGGGGGGCGGCGGCAATGAGGAGAAGTTAAGAGGAGGAGGAGGAGGAGGAGGAGGAGGGGGGGCAGTTGGAGGGCGTCGAGGAGGAGGAGGGCAGTGGCTGCAATCTGTTGGGAAGGAGGAGGAGGATGGCAGGAGGGGGAGGAGGAGGAGGAGGTCAGGGAGGAGGAGGGGGGCAGTGGGAGGGGGTCATGGAGGATGGGGGGGCTACGGTGGCAAGGTGTTTAGGAACTGGGGGCCAACGCGAGGAGGTCTGGGAGGAGGAGGGCGGCGGCGGCGACAGGGAGTTGGGGGAGGATGAGGAGGATGGCAGAAGGGGGAGGAGGAGGAGGTCAGGGAGGAGGAGGACGACCATCAGCGGGATCCGGATCAAAGGAGGAGGAGCGACGGCAAGAGGGGCACTGTCGTGGGTGATGGTGTGTTTAGGGAAGAAGATGAACAGTAGGAGGGATGGGGGCTCGCGTGCGATAGATGAAAGACTCTACGCCGTTGGTTATACTCCAAACCGACGGCAAAGTGTTAATTCAATTACTAGGCCAGTGCGCCCAAAATTTTTGAATCTCTCCAAAACCCTAAATTATTAGCGTCATTTACTCTATTAACCGACGGTGAAACTATTTTCCCCATCACTTATTTAGAAAACCGACAGTGAGAGATCAAATAAGCCCACCCCATCGATAAAATATAACCAACTTTTTACTGTCGCTTATGTAATCAACTGATGGTAAATGAAAGTTTAACTTGATCTTTACCGATAGTTTAGGCGGATATTGTAATTGAAATTTCGCCGTCGCTTGTTCATATAACCGGTGGCAAATATTCCATTATAAGACGTCTAATACTAAGATGATTTTTTTCCTATTTTCACAAGATCAAAACAGGGTTTTAGATAAGTTGTCCAGATGACAGGTCGGACGTCTGACATTATGTCAAACGTATGGAAAGACAAATCACTGCGGAAATGGATTTATGACAATCCTTTGCCATCGCTTATTACAGAAACGGATGATATTAATAGTTTTACTGTCGTTCATGAAATAAATCAACGATAAAAATATATTTGTCATCACTTACTGCAGCGACGGCGAATATTAATGACAACCACCTGGCCAATCACTTTTGTTCAACCAATGACCGGTCGAGTACAGGCCCTCGCCGTCACTTATAGTAATAAGAGACGACAAATATAATATTGTCGTCGATTTTATTAACCGACGGAAATGAACCGACAGCATAACCCCTTTTTGTAGTAGTGGCTCCAAATAGGGCATACAAGGCCCAATACCAATAAACAAATAGTGCCTATGGTTTTAATGTTAAGATGGGTATATTTTAATATAATTTGGTGTTGTAGTGTAGTTACTAGGGTAGGTTAAGAATGAGTATATTTTGATAAACATTAGTGTTGATGTGATGGAGTGGAATAAGTGTTATTTCACTCCCATTAGAAGGGTTATTCTATGGAATATTACGATCAAAAGAATATCCAACCAAGTTATCTCTTAAGCAAATGAGGTCATAAGCTCTATTTGGTTGAGGGATAAGTTTGTCTCGAGATAGAATGAGTAAGGGATAAGTTGTGTTTAAGGGTGAAAATAGGTTGGTTTCAGATCGGGTTTGGCTAAATTTATACCTATATCCATTTACAAAATCCATATCCATGTCCTACCCATTTACTTATTGGATACAAAAATTCAAATTCATACCCATACCCATCTATCCATTGATATCTATTTACTTATTGGGTATCCACTTATAAATGAATCTTACAATCAAATTGTGCCTAAGTTAGAGTTAAAGAAAAAAAAAATCTATAACACGATTCATCGATTATTTATTTTTAACAAACTTGAAACATAAGGGCTCAGCCTACTCCAATTTTAGTGATTCCCATTAAAATTATTACAAAATAGAACTTCAAGGGAAATATATCAAAATTCGAGAAAATCATGAAGGAGATTAAAGTTAAAGGAATGAGAGACTTAAGGTAGGATTTATTTATCTTGGGTAAATATGAATTTTATTTAGGTACTCAGGTCGAATAATCCAGTATGTGCATAGATCTATACCCATACCTAATCGGATTTTTTAGATAAAACCCATACTCAAATTCTATCATGTTCAGATCAGATTTTACTCATTCTTTCCTGTTCAGATTTGGTCAGATTCGGATCGGATTTATTAAAACTTACATCCCTAATTGTATTGAGTGTTTGTTTGGAGGAATAGAATAAGTTGTGGAAAATAAATAATTAATAATAACGTTGTGATATTAGTGAGTAATATTTTAATATTATAATAAGAATATTAATTTATTATATTAAAATAAATATATTTTAATATATATTAATATCAGTTGGATATAATATGATAATTTAAAATTAATAAATTTGAAGATATATTAATATTGAATTAATAAAATAAAATAAAATAGATCCCACCTCTGACAAGACTTATTCAAAGCTTATCCCTCTAATCGCGAGTACCCCAAGCCAGACGAAGCACTAATTTTGGTGCTCGTCGTATTGGCAATACGGCTTTGGACTAAAGTTGCTCGGATTTTGGTTTGGGGATATCCATGGTTGTCTTTTTGGGTTGTATTGTAAATCGTTTTTAATAATTAAATGTTGTTTATTATTTCCCAAAAGCACTGTAATTCAACTAAAATATTAATTAGTCAAGCGTAAATTTAGGAAAAGCCTTTTACCCGTACGAATCTCCTCGTATACTTTATCACCAACGTCAGTACCACGCATCACCTCTTCGTGACATGGAGGGAGAGGGAGAGGGAGAGGGAGGTCCCCATCTCTTCCAAGGAAGAAACCGATGGGCGAAAGCGTCGGGACACTGGTGGTGCCATATTAAATACCAGCAACTGTAGGCGACCGCTCCACCACCACACACCCCCCCACCCCCCACCGCAGAGAGCCTTATCCAATGACCCCTTTCCCCATAAAGAATGGAGAGGGAGAGGGAGAGGGAGAGGGAAAGGGAAGGAGAGAGAGTGGGGGTGTGGATGGGGACAAAGGATAAAAGAGAGAGAAGCGAGTGGGACACAAAATAGCAAAACGGACATCGCAGATAATGCCGAATCCTTATATTTGTAGTATCAAATTCGAAAAAAAATTAGGCCCCCTGCAACCCCGTGCTTATCTTTACACCTCACCTTGTGTGGATAGGAACAGCTTCAACCGTCCCTTTTTCCTACATGGCATAACATACACCAACACGTACAAGTCTTCCTCTTGAGGGGAGGTGAGCCAAACACCCCCCTCATACACATATATATCCCTTTGTTGTTTGGTCTGCTTGCAGATCAGCACCCCGCCCCCCATATTGTTGTTATTACTAATTGTGAGGAAAATGGAAGCCTTCTGCAAGCTGGAGGAGAGCCGTAGGAGGAGCATAGGGGACGAAGATGATGATGATGATGATGATGATCTTGGATGCCCATCTTCTTCTTCCTCTACCTCCTTGGACTCAGGCAATTCTCAGGCATCATCCTCATCAGACTTCATGGATGATGCCACATCTTCCTCAAACTCCCCCACATCTTCCTCATCAAGTCAGGAGCATGTGGGGAGCCCTTTGTTTGAGATGTCCACTCTCATGGAAGATCTCCCCATCAAGTAAGCATGCAACAAACTATCACATACATAAGGTTGCGCTTTTCTTATCTATCTCCAATTTGGGGATGTATAATTGTCTTTTGGGTGGAATTTTGATGTCGGTATTTGTCCAAAAACTTTCAGGAAGGGGTTGTCAAGGCACTTCCAAGGGAAATCTCAGTCCTTCGCATCATTGGCAAATGCCAGGTGCCTGGAGGATCTTGTGAAGCCGGTGAGGACATGTAGCAAGAAGAGGAGCATGAAGCCATGCAAGAGCTATGGAGGCGGCTTAGATGCCCACAAGCCCCTATCCCCAAAGGGCATCACAAAGAAGCCATCAAAGGGGTCTTTGTCCTCCCTTGTGGGATTGAGGAGGAATGGGCTTGTTGTGGGTAGGCCACCAATCCATCCACATGGCTCAGCAGGGAACCTCTCCTCTCAACCCATCTTGTTTGCTTGATGATGAATGTCGATGTGGTCCATCATCAAAGGCAATCTAGTCTAAACCATGGTCCTTTTCTTTTTTTTTTTTTCTTTTTAATCCACTAATGATCAGATGTCTAGATAGACAGAGAGATCTGTGTTGGTTTTTTCATGAGTTTGACTTAGAAAGGCCTTTGATTGTTGTGATCATTTTCGATCTACAAAGTCTTTTTTCTTTTCCTAGGAATGTTTTTCTTTATCGTGAGACAAGGGGTATCTGGATCTGTCAACATGGATTTATTAGTGGATGATGATGTGGGTGGTGGTGACGATGATGCGGAGTTGGATCTTGCGTGCCGATGGCTTTTTTTTTTTCTCTCTTATTTGGAGTGACGTCTATGAAATTGTATCAGGTGGCTATTGGTTTCGGTTAGGTGTTGGGATCGTTTTCTCCCTTTGATGGTCAAAGGCTCCCTCGCACACCATAAAAGGGATAACTAAAATTCTCGCCTACGTGATCATTACCTTGTATATATCTTACATATTTGTCAAATTCACGATGGAAATGGATTGTGTTGTGGCTCACTTGCATATATTTAGGATTATCAATATGCTTTACATCTTGATTGAAGAATATAAGTCGGTCAAAATTCATGATGAGAGTGGATGTTGTTGTGGATCCAAATGGAGCAATACTGCTTGCTTTGTTATTAAATATCCATGGTTCTTTAGTGGTTGAGATGAGGCTTTTCACAAACAGCAACCGTGCTTTTTGGCAAAGCCTTTTTTATTTGGCAAAGCTTTGGAGATGGGTTACCAGAACATAGGTTATAATCACGGAAGGATCCCGTTCTTTGTGGGATCAGGCTCCCATCCCTCTCCATGGGGATTAGGAATTTGTGTCAATTATTTGCAACTTGAAGCGAAACCTTCTACCACATTTTTATGTGGGGGTATACGATATAGGTTGAGTGGTTATTAATAAGATCAAATCAAGCTGCGTTTATTACTATTTCAATTTTTCTCTAGAATTTGAAGTTCAAAAATATAATTTGCTATGACTTCCATTCCACTTCCAATAGGATTTTGGAGTCTTCGCCATCCGTGGGATACGCATCTTGTATGTATCTTCACGAATAGAAATAGAATTTTGAGGAATGCAAATACAGAATTTGTGAGCACCTCCAAAGAAACAAATAAATAAATGGTACCAAACTTTCAAAAAAGAAAAAAAAAAGCCTTTCGGAAAAGCAAAAAAATAATACCAGTGATAGAATTGGCAGTTGAGGTTAGGGGGAAAAAGATGGGATACGTGCCCAACAAGCTCAACGAAAACCTTAGCTGCAAACTGTTTGGTGAGTGGATTCCCTCTGCCCTAGGGGAAGAGGAGCTCTCTCTTGACTAGGGATGCAAATTGGTTGGATTGGGTCGAATTCGACCAAATTCATACACACACTTATCAGTAAAGTTTATTTCTATAATCTACTTATTTATCTATCAGTTACAAAAATTTAAATATATATCTATATATATCTACTCATCGGATATTTATTTATAAATTAATCTTACAATTAAATCATATTTAAATTAAACTAAAATAAGAAAAATAAACCTATAACCTAGTTTATCAATTATTTATTTTTAATAAATTGAAATATAGAAGTTCAGGTTACTTCAATTTTAGAGATTTTTATTGAAATTATTACAAATAACTTTAAAGGAAATATATCTAAAATAAAAAATATAAAGAAAAATAAAATATAAATATATTTCAAATAAAAGATCAACATCCAAGATATAAATATTTAATGGAAACTTTAAAAATACTTCCAACCTTCAAAATCATGAAAGAAATTATAAGGGAAATTAAACCTGGGGGAATGAGGGATTTAGGTGAGACATATTTCAGGTAAATGAAGATTTTATTCGGATACTCAAGCCGGGTAATCGGGTATAGATCTATATCCATACCCAATCGGATTTTTTAAATAAAACCTATATTCGAATCTTGTCAGATTTGAGTTAGGTTTTACCCTCTTTTTTTTTTGATTGAATTGAGTCGGGTTCACGTCATATTTAATGAAACTTGCATCCCTACTCTTACTCTGACCTAATATTGATACAACATATCTCCTTTGTAATTTCACTTTATAGATGAGTAATTATGAGTGCATGTTTCGAGGTGAGAGGTGAAAGAGTAATAGTATATATAATCGACACTATATCATGACAACAACACAGCACCTTTTGCTGGAGCATACATCTTCACCGACGTCCATAGTCCACCCATCCACAGCATGCAACTCGACTGTAGCATCTCTCTAGCGAGAACATCAACCTTAACGAGCACCCATGACCTCCTCATCCTCCTCTCCCCTCACAAACATGGCTCCCAACCCACCTCCAAATATTTCGACACTACTCACCACCACCACCTCCTTCCTTTCCGCCTCACCTCACCTCCTACATCTCCCAGCTTCAACCACCAACAACACCACCTCACCTCCTCTCCCAACTCTAACCACTAACAGCACCATCCTCCTCCTCTACCCCGTCTCTTTCCTATTAGAATCATTATGTTAGCTTACATATATTATCATAAGGAAACCTACATCAATCAATATCATATATTTGTCTATTATATAATCCAATAATTATTGGGCAAATTACACTTCTAATAACATGGGACTAATTACATAGAAAGCTATTTTTCAGGGGAATTATGGTTCTTTGATTAAAAGAACTGTTAATTCCAATGCAACGATTATGATCCCTAAGGGTATGCAAGGAGTGGGCGATTTTGTTTTTCACACACCCCATCGTAGGGAATATAAGGGTCAAGGGAAGAAAACCCAAAAGACACATGTCATTTTCTTCTCTTTTGCTCTAACTCTCTAAACCCTTGGAAGTACCATTGTCGTCGTTGTAGGAATCGCTACAGTAACTCGTAGGATCATTGCACGTGTCCTCCATCCTTCATTCCAAGTGATGAACTCAGGTATACTTCCATTTATTTTTTTTGGCATTGGGATTAACGATGCAATGTAAAACAGAGGTTATGGGATTTATTGAAAACCTATGACAAAGATTCATTTACTTTTGATTCAATTTTTTCATTTGTCAAAATTCATCAAGTGGTATAAGAGCTTCTTATTTTCCAATATATTGTTACGCAGTGATTTTGCTTTTAGGATTTTTTCATTAGGTTAAGAACAGTTCTTAAAATCATGGTTGATTATGATTTAAGTCCCATCTTCATTGAATCAATGAAAACTAACATTTGATTCATGTGGTTTTGTTAGTATTTAACCCCAATATGATTTCAAAATTATTATTTTCAATTGATGTTTTGATTAACATCTTTTTTGCCACATTCGATTTTCTAATTGTTGCCCTACACCTACACTCGATGCTATGATCCAACCAGAACCCGAATAGAAATCGGGCAACTGCTAAGGCAAGCTACTCTCTCTCCTGATCTGAGTACACAAACTATGGTAAGCATCAACAAAGCTAAGTAGAGTGACTAAAAAGACAGTGTGTGAGGAAAAGAAAAGGTGTATGGTGAAGTGGTAAAACAAAGGAACAGGTAAGGTGGTGGTATTATTTAACATTAGCCCATTCATGTTATGTTAACATAATTATAAATTCATCCAATGCTTTCTCTGTTGTTTCTCGTATTTTGTTAAGTACGATTCCAAGCCTTCCCAACTCATATGCCTCCTATTGAGGGGATCTCATTGCAATGTTCCCAAGTCACAGGGTGACCACAGGATGCCCTCTTGGTCAGGAGAATGCCCCCATACCCACCCTACAACTGATGTGAATTTTTACACAATTTTATAAAGATGCAAGTTAAGTCGTTGAGACGCATAAAATCCGACCAGCTTTTAAATTTATACACCTAGATAGTGGTGGTATCTAGGGTCATCCCAGGAAGCCAATTTGTTAGTCAATTAAGTGATTCTCTCTCTCTCGCCTCTCAAATCAATCACTTCTCTTTTTGTATTTTGACTTTTGTGAATTTTTATGTTTAGAAATAATTGAGACACGAATGCGAGGATAGAATTACGCTAAAGAAACTAAACCCTAAGTGACACAAGATCTCTTCTTTTCTAAGCTCATCCTGGACAAAGTGTGCCTAAGGTAATTAGAAGAGAGATGTGGTGACTAAAGAAATAAAGATGCCACTTGAAAATAGAAAACTCAAAAATAGAAAAGAGGCACTTTGCTAGTTAAAAAGAAATGTTTACAAAGTACCTAGTGAGCTCAAATAAGCAGAGGTACCACTTAGTTAATCCCTCGGTAGATGAATGCCTCTACTAACAAGAATTAAAAAGGCAACAAAGTAAAAGATAGAAAATTCTACCGAGTAGCTGAGGTAGCCTTCGCTCCAAGAATGGTGGCTTCCAGACTTGAATAAGATTTCCTTTTATCTCCATGAGTTGCTCCTCTCAAGAGTGGATGTCCTCCACCCTTCTTTCGTCCTACCTGGCCGTCCTCCTTAGTGAAGAGTTTGTACCTTGGCGTGGCACAAGGAAGGAGAGAGAAAAGGAAGAAAGCACCAAGGGAGCGGGTAGGTTGCTCCCTTAATCTTCTTCTCTCCTTCTCCTTTCCTGGCCGTGGGATGTATGGTAACTATATGTGTTTGATAAGAAGAATTGTTGCTTGCCAAGGATGGTTTGGAATGGTAGAAGGGGAAGTCTTTTTATAGGTGTGGAGAGGAGGGTGGATGTGCCCTTTGGATGAAGGGCTAGGATGGCTTTTTGGTGGTGTTTCAAGGATCCAAGGGAGGAGGATGATTGGCACCAAGTGTGAATGGGAGTGGCACCTTTTGGAGGCCATCCTTCATGAAGAGGCACCATAAAGTTGGCACCAATGTAAAGGTGGTTAGGTGGTGTTTGGACAGCCATGGGATGGGTGGTTAGTGTTGGACCCTAGTTCCATCTCTCTTATGTGTTTTAATGTTAACAAAACTATTTTAAATTCTAATATGTTTATGAAGTAATTTCAGGTCAAAAGAATTTGTGGATGCAAGCAAAAAGATTGCACATAAAGGAAGAAGTTTTGAAGACTTTAGTTTTTATTGTATCTTAGAATTTTTGTATGTCTCCAAACAAGTAAAATATAATCTAGGTATTAAAATCAAAGTAGAGATAACTAGGATTCAAAATCTCGTTCATTTACTCGGTTCTTAACTCAATGTCGACTCTTTCAAATCAAAGTCGCCTAGAGTAAATTGGATTTCTCAATCGATTTACACTAATGATCTTTGGTACTTGCTTGGCACAGGTTTGGACCTAAGTTCCAAACTGTGAACATCAAGTACCGGTACTGTTACGATCATGGGCGTCAGAAGCAGTTTAAGACGTCTGAGAAGTGTCCCAGACATCTGGCCAGACGTCTGGAACCCTTCCCAGACGTCTGGTAATAAATTTTTTCGATGTACGGGTTCGCTTCTGCGCACCTACGTGCACAGACTGAACCTGCAGCCTTCGTTTTCTCTCCCTGCAGGTGCCGCTTTCCTTCTCTCTCTTCCCGCGGTTGCCCTAAAAGAGAGCTCCCCCTCTCCCTCACCCCCACTCCACCGTCTTCTCTTCTCCTTCTCCCCGCGAGCGAGCGAGCGAGTGAGGGTACAGCAGCGGCTGCAGCGGGCGTGTGGGAGGGAGTGTTGCGAGAGGAAGAAGAAGCTCGACCGTGGAGGTGCGAGCTTGCCGGGGCAGTTAGATCCGGCCAGCGAGGGGAACAGCGGGCGTGGGGTGTCGCGGAGGAGCTACTGCAGCTTGGGCAGCAGGCTGACGCGGCGCGGTGCGGTTGTCCATCGCAGGCGAAGGATGAACCAGGTGCTGATTCTGGGAAAATTTCCCAGAATCAGACATCTGGACTTACGTCCAGACGACTCGTAGGACGTCTGGAGGAAGATCCAGACGTCTGACAAGTACAATATTTTTCCTCCTTCCTTTTACGCGTGTACGGCCATGCAGCCGTCCGCCGCGTTCTCTGAGCCTTTTCGTGATGAGAGCGGTTGCGTGTGTGCGCAGGTGTTGTTCGGGAGGGCACGAGGGCTCGCCATCCCACGCGGATCAGACGTCTGGCCATAGTACCAGACGACGGAGAGGACCTCCAGACGTCCGGGGTGACAATCGGACATCTGGAAACTGACTTTAGACGATCCAGCGGGCTTCTGGATGTCTGAAGGATTGCGCAGATTGAGGTACGACATGATCAACCTTTTAAGACATCTAGAAGAGGTTCCAGACGTCTAATTTTGGACAGATTCGTCGTTTTTGACCCGTTTAGGGCCTGTTCAGAGTCTGTTTTCTACGTTTTGAGTTGCGTTCTTTCCAGATTTATTTTCTCTACCTATTTACAGTAATTGTGCACTATTTTGAGAAACTACTTGTGTTGATCCTTGTGTTAGGTCCCCATTCCGTTGCGGCTCTAGGGGTTGCAGAGGCACGCGGGATTGCCGACCACGCCCCCAGTACTCCCGGTTTCGTGGGTAGAGTGGCCCTTTAATTTATTTGACAAAATTTATACAATTATGAAATAATTAATAGAGTCTAGGGCATTGCATGAACCCCAAGACTGAGAAATTAGATTGAATGATAGATCCTAGGGCATTGCATGAATCCTAGGACTGGAAAACTAGATTGAATGATAGATCCTAGGGTATGGCATGAATCCTAGGACTGGAAAACTAGTTGAATATACAACCATTGCAGTCTTGGAAAAGTAGAAAGGAAATGATAACTGCCTATAAATTGGTTAACAACTGCCTATTATGAATGAATAAATATGCTTGAAAACATGGGTTGTATGAACGTAAAGTCGGAACGGTGAAACCTAAATTGGCTGGGTTAAAAGAGCTTGAACCCTACGGGGAATTAGGAGTAGAACTCCTGGAAAGGAAATGAAATAGAATTGGGGAAGTGAGCTGGCCCCTAAGTATGGAGTACCAAGGAGAGCGACTGTCCCCCTGTTTAGTGCAAAGCGGAGCTAGCCGCCCCAGGGACCCGGGGTTAGGACTGGCCACTTTGTACCAACTTTTGGCCCTCGTGTACACAGTACCGAGGAGAGCTACTAGTGTAGGGAGAGCACTAGCTACCCCACAGGCCCCAGGGTTTTGCTAGCTCTCCTACACCGACTTGTTAGGCCCACTGGGCAAACCAGGGTAGTCAGGCGAGGGTGCGCGGACTGTGGAGGGGCAAGACCCCTGTTACTGAGAGGGCTCTTTCCTATACTAGTTCCGTGCTGTGCTTTGGGCGCACCCGTTAACGGAAACGACTGACCACGTGCCAGTGCAGGGTAGCTACCCGTGCGTTTATCGCGCGTGCCGTAGTCACCGTTACGTCTGTCAGCGACCTTGGGGTGGTTGACTGAGGGTAGGACCACCACGGGGGACTCTCCCGGCCAGGAGAGCACCACGTGTTAGTTCTACCTTTCGGAAAAGACTGCAATCAAGATCGTTCCCATGAGGAACATTCAAGATTAAAAGAAGGATCTGAGAAGTAAATCAATAGTGAATAAATGGAAAAGTATAAAAGAAGAAAATAAAAATATAACAGCTACTGTCCACTCTACTGCTTCTTCTAGCTTTTAGTTGCCACTCTACTCAGTGTTTCGCTGACGTGTCACCCTTGTTACCTTTTCAGGACCAGGTGTTGAGCAGCCAGAGTCAACAGCTACAGAGGGTGCTGAGCCTAGTAGGGTCCAGTAGGGTTACCTGTAGTACTTTCTGTACCTTCTTTCCGCTGTAGTGAGTAGCTTTCTGTTGCTCCTTGTACTCTCTTTAATGTAAACTTCATGTTCATATTTATGTTTATTTCTCTACTGTTGTGGTGGTGTATACTGTAGTGTTTCTTTCCTTTACTGTTGTATTTTGTTACTGCTAGTTATATACATGGTGAATGTGGTTTATGTTAGTTCAACTACTCATATATAATATTTTGATGATTTTACAAAATGTAGAAAATGAAATAATAAATAAAGCGTACCATATTGTTTTCTCTCTATAATAACATATTTGCAGGAATTCAAAAAGCTTTCCAAGACGGGAGATTAAAAGCGTGAAGACGAGTAGCAAAAGTATTAGGTCTTAGGCTTTTTTCATGTAAACTTTCAAAGGTTGTAATTTTCATGTTATTTGAGTCTAGAAATATTGTAAAGAGCCCCCAAACATAACCTATAAATAGCTAACTTAGGCTCTCTACACTTAGGATAAATTAGAAACAAAAAACCCAACACTTATACTTTTATCAGACGTCCATTAAAAAGTCCAGACGTCTGATTTTCCATAATAAGACGTCTGACATATGTATCAGACGTCTAATTTCAAATATTTCTGGCTTTGTTCATCTCCTCATAAACATCAGTCGAAGGACTTCACTTTCAGACGTCGATAACCGTTCACAGACGTCTAATTATTTACCCAGACGTCCTCATACTAACCGTTAGACTTTTTATCGGCAAAAACAATTTCTAGACGTCTTGACACACTTACAGACATCTGCCTTTGAACCGTTGGCCATGATTTTCTGTGCGTATCTGTCTACGGCCACACAATCTTTTGGCAGAAGCAGGAAGGAAGAGTATTTTGGATTCCAGACGTCTGGTAATGTCCTCAGACGTCTGTAACGACGTCTGATCCTCTAAATCTAGAACCCTGTTTGGATCCGATGATAACAGGAACGAATGCACCATTCATTAGACGTCCAGTAAAATCATCAGACGTCTTATGACATAATATCAGACGTCCTTCTTTTGATCCAATAGAGTCCGTTAAGGATATCCTGCAATAATAGACGACCATAGTAAAAATCAGACGTCCTGTAAGACGTCTGATATTATATTTAGACGTCTGATGTTGCTGTCAGAATCATCATTGCCCTGATTTTGTGTGGATTTCGTCCTAAACTCTTGGGATTTGTCTCCAACGGCTAGAAGAGCTCTCCCAAGTGTTCTTGAAGGTTCCAAACTTGCCTATAAATAGACTACAACTCTTCTTTGGCAAAAGACACCTCTTGAGATACAATTCCATTAGAAAAATCTCTTGCTCACTACTCTAAGCTCCATCTTGCCCTTGTGCTGTGCTAATACTCTGATCAAAGGGCAAATCCATACTCCCGGCTCGCTCCGTTCTGCAAATCATCAGGGAGTTCTTTTCATGCTTAGTAGATAAGAAGGCAACTAAATTATTGGGGTGCTCTATAGGTGTTATTTCTACTTGTTAATTTCTGTACTTTGGGTATCCGGCCTGTCGGGTCCCCGTCTCTTCATCTTGAAGAAAGAAACCTCCGTTTAGGGATCGGAGGTGGGAATTGTAATTGAGGTACACTACCCTCGTTTAAGTAGTGTGGTTAGTGGATTGATCACCTTGTGATCGAAAATCCTAAGTCAAGAGATTGGCTTAGGTGGTGGTTTTCACCCATCTTGGGTTTCCACCTAAAAATAATTGAGTATATTGTGTGATTGAATTTGTTGCATTACAATACAATATAATTTCACTATTCACCCCCCCTCTAGTGCAATTTCATTTGGTATCAGAGCAGGTTTTCCGCCTACAAGAGTAACATCCGCGGAAAGATCACATGGAGGGGAAGGCAATTTCCACAAGCAGATTGGAGGGGCAATCCACCACTCGACCACCACTCTTCGAAGGAACCAACTACACCTACTGGAAGCTGAGAATGAAGATGTGGCTTCAAGCCAACGATTTCTCCATTTGGGAGAAATGCGAATCCGCATACGTCATTCCCGAGAAACCAGAAACTGGTTACACAGTGGAGCAAATCCATCACCTTGGACTGAATGCCAAGGCAATGAACTCACTCTACTGCGCTCTCAGCTCGGAGGAATTCAACCGCATCAGCCAATGCGAAACCGCCCACGAGATCTGGAGAACCTTGGAGGTTACTCACGAAGGTACATCTAAAGTTAAATCCTCAAAGATAAACTTGTTATCGCAGGAATTCGAAGCTTTCTCTATGAAGGAGAATGAAAGACTTGGGGACATGTACACCCGATTCACGTTAATCGTGAATAACCTCAAGTCTTTAGGAAAGACATTTATAAAGGGGGAGCTTCAAGGGAAGCTCCTTCGTTCCCTTGGACCTGAGTGGGAGCAAAAGGTAACGGCAATAGAAGAAGCCAACCAAGTAGAGGATCTAGACATGGAAAATCTACTTGGGAATCTCATGGCTTACGAATCAAAAATGGAGCAAAAGAAGAAATCAACCTCATCGGAGCCAAAGAAGAAGACCTTAGCCTTCAAAGCTACTTCGGATGATGAGGTAAGTACCGATGACGAAGAATTTGTTTTATTAGCTAAAAAGTTTAAAAAGTTTCTCAGAAATAGAAGAGAGATCAAGGGAAAGAAAAGAGAAGAAGATCCTCTAATTTGCTATAATTGCAAAAAGAGAGGTCACATAAGGAAAGATTGTCCCTTACTCAAAAGGGATGATGAGAAGAAACCCAAGAAGCCTTCTGACTACAAGAAGATCTCCAAACCAAAAGGATTCAAGAAGAAGGCGTTTCAAGCAACGTGGGATGACTCCACCTCCGAAGAAGAAGAGGAGGAGGAAACAAATGAAGAAACGGCATGCTTGGGACTAATGGCAACAAATGATGGTTCCGAGTCTGAATCTGAGGAACCTGAGGTAAACCCCTACTCTTTGGATGAATTACAAGATGCCTTTGATTCACTATATATAGATCTTAAGAAAACTAAAACCCAAAGCAAGGCTTTAAAAGAAGAAAAGTTAGAAAATAAGAGATTAATCAATGATCTTGAAGAAAAGAATCTAATTCTTACAAAAGAAACCACTGCTTTAAATATGCAAATAAAAAATCTAATGATTGAGAAAGAGTCATTAACAAATGATTTGTATACAGCAATGAGTGAACAAAAATTTTTAGATAGAGAAGAATTACTCGACAAAATCCATGTGCTTGAAAAATCAAACTCTTTTAAAAAGGATGAAAATGGCTTACTTAGAGTAGAGATTAGGGCATTAGAAGATAAACTAGATATAATGAAAATAGAGATAAATCATCTCAAAGAAAAGTCAAACCAACTTCTTGAGGACCTAGCCAAATTTACAAAGGGGAAAGATAACTTGGACAAACTCATTGCCCATCAAAAACCTTCCTCAAGTAAATTTGGATTAGGCTTTTATGAGCCTAGTCAAAGTGAGCCAAAAAGGGACCCTCCTCTAAAGGAGAACACTAACAAATACGGATCCACTTTACAATGGATACCGAAAAGACAACTCTCACTTTGTTTTGTAGGGATGAAAGGACATCATAATGTCAAAAATTGGATATACAAAATGAAGGATGGACGACTCAAATTAGAAAGACCTATAGAAACACCAAGTCACAATCGAAGATCTTTTGTAGGAGGAAGAAGGTCTACAAGGAGGAAGACAAGGAAACCTCCACCACCAAGGAGGCCGATGGGTGATGGACTCCGGATGCTCCAAACACATGACAGGAGACAAGCGCCTATTTTTGGACCTCCAACCTACGGATGGAGGAACAGTTACATTTGGCAACAACCACAAGGGTCATATTATTGGCCTTGGTAAAATAGGTAACCCTCTCTCTCCCATCTCAAATGTTTCTCTAGTTAAAGGACTAAAACATAATCTTTTAAGTGTAAGTCAAATATGTGATAAGGATTTTAAAGTAGTGTTTACTTCTAAAATGTTTGAAATTATGCATGCATCAACCAATGAAACCCTTCTCAAGGGAACTAGATTTAAAGACATTTATGTTGTAGAATTTGATAAAAATGGCACTTATGAATGTCTTATAGCAAATGATGAGTTAAGTATATGGCATAAAAGACTAGGACATGTTCATATGAAGCTGGTTCAAAAATTAGCTAAACATGAACTAGTCCGAGGTCTTCCTAAAAGAAAATTTTTAAATAAACTTGTTTGTGATTCATGTAAATTAGGTAAGATTATAAAATCTAGTTTTAAAAGCAAAGAAGTTATATCCACATCAAGACCTTTAGAACTACTTCACCTAGATCTATTTGGACCAACAAAATATGAGAGCCTCAGTGGATGCAAATATTGCCTTGTAATTGTAGATGATTTTTCGAGGTTTTCATGGGTCTCCTTCTTGAGATCTAAAGAAAGAGTGTTTTCTGTCTTTTCTATTTTTTGTAGGAAAATTCAAACTGAAAAAGGCTACCAAATCACTCGTATCCGTAGTGATCATGGGGGCGAGTTTGAAAATTCCTTGTTTGATGATTTTTGTCAAGAGCATGGTATTGCTCATGAGTTCTCTTTTCCTCGAACACCTCAACAAAATGGGGTGGTTGAGAGAAAGAACCGTACTCTTCAAGAGTGTGCTCGAACATTACTCATAGACTCGGGGTTACCGAAGTACTTTTGGGCTGAGGCGGTCAACACGGCTTGTTACGTGTTAAATCGCACCTTAATTCGATCCGGATTGCGAAAAACTTGTTTTGAACTATACTATGGGAAAATACCCAAAATTAGTTATTTTAAAGTTTTTGGATGTCGATGTTTTGTCCTGAATACCCGCTCTAATTTAGATAAATTTGATGCCAAAGGTGAAGAAGCCATCTTTATTGGTTACTCCTCACGTAGTAAGGCATATCGGGTTTTTAACAAGACCACATTAATAGTGGAGGAAACCCTTCATGTCTCCTTCGATGAATCTCCTCATTCCTCCATTGACCGAGTCAATATGGATGATGAAGATGATTCTACTATTGATGTGTCTAACATTCCAAACTCCAATATCCATAATCTTCCAAAAGATTGGATATATCAAAGGGATCATCCCGAAAGTCAAGTCATTGGAAGTGTTTCTGATGGCGTTAAAACCCGATCTCGTTTTAGTTGCACCTTTGGTCTCTCCGCCTTTGTATCTCAAGTTGAACCGAAGAGTGTCGAGGAAGCATGCTCCGAAGAAACTTGGATGATGGCCATGCAGGAGGAACTCAACCAATTCCAAAGGAATGAAGTTTGGGATCTAATACCTAAGCCTGAAGGGCAAACGATAATAGGTACCAAATGGGTATTCCGGAACAAGTTGAATGAATCCGGTATAGTTATTCGAAATAAGGCTCGGTTGGTAGCACAAGGGTACAACCAAGAAGAAGGAATTGATTTTGATGAGACCTACGCTCCCGTAGCTCGACTCGAATCAATTCGCATGCTTCTTGCTTATGCCGCCTTTCTTGGCTTTAAACTCTTTCAAATGGACGTTAAGAGCGTGTTTCTCAACGGATTCATTAAGGAGGAAGTTTTTGTAAAACAACCTCCTGGTTTTGAGTCTCATGATAAGCCTCATTTTGTCTACAAATTAAACAAGGCACTATATGGTCTAAAGCAAGCTCCTAGAGCTTGGTATGAAAGGCTCAAAGAGTACTTGTTAAATGCAAAATTCTCTATAGGGGAAGCTGATTCCACATTATTCATTAAAAGAAAAGGAAAAGACATTTTATTAGTTCAAATATATGTAGATGATATTATATTTGGTGCTACTAATGAATCTATGTGTAGAAAGTTTTCAGAAATTATGCAGGAAGAATTCGAAATGAGTTTGATGGGTGAACTCAAGTTTTTCTTGGGCTTGCAAATCACTCAGCTCGAGATTGGAACCTTTGTGTGTCAATCTAAATACACAAAGGAGATGTTGAAGAGATTTGATATGAACAAAAGTAAAGGGAAGAACACTCCTATGAGTGTCACAACTTCCTTAGACTTGGACGAATCAGGTACGCCCATAGATCAAAAGCTCTATCGTAGTATGATTGGATCTTTACTATATTTAACTTCCAGTAGACCTGATATTTTGTTTAGTACCTGCTTATGCGCTAGGTTTCAATCAAATCCTAAACAATCACACCTAAATGCTGTAAAACGAATATTTAGATATCTAGTTGACACATCTGATTATGGCTTATTCTACCCTAGGAGTCCACAATTCAACTTAGTTACATATAGCGATGCGGACTACGCAGGTAGCCGCACTGATAGGAAAAGTACTAGTGGGACGTGCCAATTCTTAGGCGAATCACTAGTCTCTTGGTTCTCAAAGAAACAATCTAGTGTAGCTTTATCAACTACAGAAGCTGAATACAGAGCCGCTGCACTAGCATGTTCCCAAGTGCTTTGGATGAAAAGTACTTTGAAGGATTTTAACCTGATATTTAATAAGATAAAAATATTATGTGACAATACTAGTGCTATCAACCTCTCGAAAAATCCCGTACATCACTCTCGCACAAAACATATTGATGTTCGACATCACTTCCTAAGAGACAATGTACTTAAGGGAGAAATCGAAGTTGAATTTATTTGTACTGAACTGCAGTTAGCTGATATTTTCACTAAACCTTTGAATTATGATCGCTTTAATTATATACGTAGGAAACTAGGCATATGTAAGCTAAGTGATATTTGAAGAATTTAGTGTTTTAATGGAACCTCTTTTGTCATGAGCATAGATTGAACCTTGATTTCTCTAAGCCTTCATTCAAACATCCAAATGCACACTCTGTCCAATATCAGACGTCTGATTAAATAATCAGACGTCTTATACATTAGAATTCGTCGTCTAAACATCTGGCACAGACGACGATTTTATATATAACAAAACAGTAATATCAGACGTCTAGTATGAAACGCAGACGTCTGAACTGTCGTCCAAATGTGTTGACAGACGTCTATCTCGGAGACAGAACATGTACTGCCTGTCGGACGTCTGAATATATGGCTAGACGTCGTATGAATCGTCTGACAGGAAAAACGGACGACCCTGTAACTTTAAACGAAAATCCAGGAAGGTCTGTCTGCAGAAATCGGACGTCTAATATTAAATTTAGACGTCTTCTTTGCCGTCTGAGTAAGAAATCAGACGACAACCTGGAGAATAAATCTTTTTGCTGGGGAGGATTCCTGCAGAAATCAGACGTCTATATTAGAATTAGTCGTCTGATTATTCGTCTGATGAATAAAACAGACGTCTCCCTGAAATGGGAAAAAATTCCTCTGCCAAATCCCGACGTCTGACATAGTTGACAGACGTCTGATCGGGGAAAAATCTGCGCGTCGCGGCTTTTCTCTGGACGGTTTGAGATGCAAATCTCCCCAACTTCAGGGGGAGACTTGCTCGGTGACCTTGGGATATAAAATCCCCTTCGCAAAGGTCCCACTCTCCTGTCCAAAATCCCTACCCCACACGATCTGCGCGCCGCTCTCCCTCACACCCGACGGCCCACAGCAGCAGCTGGCGAAGTTCTGCTCGCAGCCAGACGACCGTCGCGCCTCTTCGACGACTGACGGAACTGCTGCTCCTCTGCGCGCGTCGTCCCTGCCTCTCGACCGCGCATTTGGAGGCTTCCCTCCTCCCGTGGGTATACCCTCTCAACGCCTAGGGCATTTTCATACTCCTTTTACCCACGGCCTTGTAGCATCTAGTTCACTTCTTGATTCACTTGACCTACATGTGCATTTCATTGTCAGCCCTAACCCTCGGTCAAGAAAACCTTCTTAGCCCTAGCTGCATCTTCCATGGCAAGGGTATTACCTCATGAGGATCAAGCCGACTTTTTAGTGGCTTGCATCCAAAGGTATATTGCCACAACTACATGGCAGGTTGTATTGCCTCAAGGCATACTGCCACATATTTTTTTCATGATGATTACAGTGTTTCAAACTATGTTTTGGGTGAATGTTGTTTGGTTGAATGGTTGTTTCTTTTTTGCAGGTATTCCATCCTCAACGCACCACTCATTTCTCCTAAACCTAACCACCCATTCCACCAAATATGCCTCCCCGTAGGAAGTAAGTTGAGGGATCTTCCAGTTCCTCTTCCACTTATTTGGCAGATCAATTGCGGGGTGACATCGCTAGGCAGCGATTTCGTCGTTTCGCGAATGCCAAAGTTAAATGCCCTCGTTTTATTGTTTGGAATGATTTTGCCCATTTGAACCTTCGGGAACACTTCCAAACTCTCCATCTTTTCCAATATTTTGACCGTCAATTCCACTCCGGCATTGGAACTCTTGGTGTGTTCCCTGATCTTTGCCGTCTCTTTTATGCCAACATCGTTGAGGACTACAGCAACGATGAACTTGAACTCCATACCCGCCTATTTGGTCGTGAAATACACATCACATCTGAAACTATCTCTGACCTTCTAGCCATCCCCAATGAGGGAAATGATTTCAATGACATACTGAGGCAATACGACCCTGAAATCATCAATCAAGAGTTAGTTCTCTCGGAAAAATATGCTGAAAACCTTGGCACTCTACCGTGCAAAAATCTCAAACCCCTTCCACGTCTACTCTCTCGCATTTTTGGGTGGGACCTCCTAAACAAATCAGGAGGTTTTGATTACATCTCACGCCAACACAAGGCTCTCCTTTTTGCGGCCGTTCGTCATATTCCTTTCAATTATTGCCGCCTCATTGTTCGCGTCATGAATGAGGACCATGGGGCATCACTTCCGTTTGGGTCTATTCTATCCAAAATCTTTTCATCCCATCGGATTTCCATAACTGACCAAGCAGTTGACAAGAAAATTGAGCCTTACAACCGGGCCACAGCCGCCAAGATGCATATACTTAGAGAACATCTTGAGCCCGCCGACGAACCCATGGAAGAAGAGCCCCTTCCACCCTTTCCAGACTTCCATGAACCACGACCCCTTCAAATAGAAGCTCCCCGCTCGAGCTTTGATGAAGCATGGGATCCGCCACAGATTCCCTCTCCTCCGGCATCTCCCTCCTGCTGCGTCGAACCGGCGAGATGTACACCTACATGGGAAGCATGCGCCGCGACATCGACGAACTTAGATCAGATGTTCAAAATTTGCAGATAGGACAAGGACCCGCTCGTCGCCGCCGCCGCCAAGATCAAGAAGAATAGTTTTAGTGCTTCTATTTTTCTGTCTTTTATTCTAAGTTTGTATTAAGAGGCCTTGACCCTCTACTTAATATTTTTGGGAACAAATAGCTAGTCCATGCTTAAATATTTCTATTCCTAATCAATTTTCCTTAATGCCTTGTCATCTTTTAAACATGCAATTTTATTCACGCACTCTACTTTGTAGATATTACTCTTGTAGTTTGGATTTTGACTCCCTTTTAACAACCCTTCATGATGATATTCAAAAAGGGGGAGAAGAATGTAAGTAAGAAATTAAGGAATAATAAATAGATAAAGGCTATCAAGTACAACCTTTAGGGGGAGGAAAGAGGAACCTACAGCTATATTTTGAAAATCATCAAAAAGGGGGAGATTGTTAGTTCAACTACTCATATATAATATTTTGATGATTTTACAAAATGTAGAAAATGAAATAATAAATAAAGCGTACCATATTGTTTTCTCTCTATAATAACATATTTGCAGGAATTCAAAAAGCTTTCCAAGACGGGAGATTAAAAGCGTGAAGACGAGTAGCAAAAGTATTAGGTCTTAGGCTTTTTTCATGTAAACTTTCAAAGGTTGTAATTTTCATGTTATTTGAGTCTAGAAATATTGTAAAGAGCCCCCAAACATAACCTATAAATAGCTAACTTAGGCTCTCTACACTTAGGATAAATTAGAAACAAAAAACCCAACACTTATACTTTTATCAGACGTCCATTAAAAAGTCCAGACGTCTGATTTTCCATAATAAGACGTCTGACATATGTATCAGACGTCTAATTTCAAATATTTCTGGCTTTGTTCATCTCCTCATAAACATCAGTCGAAGGACTTCACTTTCAGACGTCGATAACCGTTCACAGACGTCTGATTATTTACCCAGACGTCCTCATACTAACCGTTAGACTTTTTATCGGCAAAAACAATTTCTAGACGTCTTGACACACTTACAGACGTCTGCCTTTGATCCGTTGGCCATGATTTTCTGTGCGTATCTGTCTACGGCCACACAATCTTTTGGCAGAAGCAGGAAGGAAGAGTATTTTGGATTCCAGACGTCTGGTAATGTCCTCAGACGTCTGTAACGACGTCTGATCCTCTAAATCTAGAACCCTGTTTGGATCCGATGATAACAGGAACGAATGCACCATTCATTAGACGTCCAGTAAAATCATCAGACGTCTTATGACATAATATCAGACGTCCTTCTTTTGATCCAATAGAGTCCGTTAAGGATATCCTGCAATAATAGACGACCATAGTAAAAATCAGACGTCCTGTAAGACGTCTGATATTATATTTAGACGTCTGATGTTGCTGTCAGAATCATCATTGCCCTGATTTTGTGTGGATTTCGTCCTAAACTCTTGGGATTTGTCTCCAACGGCTAGAAGAGCTCTCCCAAGTGTTCTTGAAGGTTCCAAACTTACCTATAAATAGACTACAACTCTTCTTTGGCAAAAGACACCTCTTGAGATACAATTCCATTAGAAAAATCTCTTGCTCACTACTCTAAGCTCCATCTTGCCCTTGTGCTGTGCTAATACTCTGATCAAAGGGCAAATCCATACTCCCGGCTCGCTCCGTTCTGCAAATCATCAGGGAGTTCTTTTCATGCTTAGTAGATAAGAAGGCAACTAAATTATTGGGGTGCTCTATAGGTGTTATTTCTACTTGTTAATTTCTGTACTTTGGGTATCCGGCCTGTCGGGTCCCCGTCTCTTCATCTTGAAGAAAGAAACCTCCGTTTAGGGATCGGAGGTGGGAATTGTAATTGAGGTACACTACCCTCGTTTAAGTAGTGTGGTTAGTGGATTGATCACCTTGTGATCGAAAATCCTAAGTCAAGAGATTGGCTTAGGTGGTGGTTTTCACCCATCTTGGGTTTCCACCTAAAAATAATTGAGTATATTGTGTGATTGAATTTGTTGCATTACAATACAATATAATTTCACTATTCACCCCCCCTCTAGTGCAATTTCAGTTTATTTTACTGCTCTTTTGGTTACTTTCTCGTTGGACGACTAGGTCTTAGGATTAGTCGAGTCGGTCCGATTCTCGTGTCTCGTAGGGATTCGGGAATCGGGTCGTTATAGGTACTCATCATGAGTACCGGTACATGAAGGTCACAGGACCCATGACTGTGCGTTACAATTACCGATACTCATCATGAGTACCAGTACATGTAGGCCACAGGACCCACGACTGTGCGTCACAAGTACTGGTATTCACAATGAGTACCGGTACCCAGTGATTTGGCTGTACTGACTGTATGTAGTCAGTACCAGTACCAAGAGTTCAGTACCGGTACCAACTAACTATTGTGACCAGTCTGAACGGCTAATTTGAAATTAATCATAATTCTAATGTTCCTAAAATACCCCTAACGGCTAGAATTCGTGGGAGAGGTGATTAATGGTCTATATAAGCACTCTTTGAGTGTTATTTTTGACACACATCTAAGCTAAGAAATATACTCTTGCCTATACCTTCAATTCTCCATTTTCAAGCTGAAAGAGAGTTTATTTTGTTGCATACACTTTAAGGCATCTCATCATTTGCAACAAATCTTCAAAGGCGATCGTATTTTTCTGTAATCAATCGTTTGTTTTACGCCTTAGTTTTTCTCATTAGATTTGATTATACTTGTTATAAGATATATTCTTGTTGGAGACTTAGGAAATAGTTGTAAGCTTCTATTTACATTTTTCTTACACCTGTATTTTTATCTTTTCTTCATATCTTGTAATTGGGTTGAAGTAACCCGTTAATTACCTCTGATATTAGTAAATTAATTCCCTCTGAGTTGAGGGAATCGGGTTAAAAATCCTAAGTTGGGAGACTTAGGTAGTGGAGTACCTAGGTGAGGGGAACCACTATACATCTTGTGCCTTTTGTGGTTTAATTTGTCTTGCAACTTTTTATTTCCCACACTATTCATCCCCCTTCTAGTGTGCTTGTGATTTACATATCCTACAGGTGGTATCAGAGCAGGTTGCGAAAAGAAGTGACAATTCTATTTCGCTAGGTCATCTCCAGTAAAGCGCACCGAAAGACAGTCATCCACACGTCCTCCCTACTTTGATGGGATGGACTATGGATACTGGAAGAGGAGGATGAAAATCTTCCTCAAGGCAATGGATGAGGACTCATGGATGTTTATTCAAGAAAAGTACGTGGATCCGGAGCCACAAGAAGGAGTGGCATGGATGGCAGAGCAAAAGAAAAGGATTGTGGGAAATGCAAAAGCGATGAATGCACTCTATTGTGTGTTATCAAGAGAAGAATTTAACCGTATCTCCACATGCGAGTCCACATACGAGATATGGAACACATTGTAAGTCACCTATGAAGTTACAAGTAAAAGAAACACATATTTCTATTCTAACAGAAAGCTTTGAGTGTTTCAGGATGCAGAAAGGTGAATCAATTAAAGGGATGTACACAAGATTTGGAGAGATTGTGAATCCAATAAAGAATCTTGGAGTCAAACTGAATGAGGAACAACTTGTAAGGAAAATCTTAAGATCCCTTACAAGCGACTGGTCTCCAAAGACCACAGCCATTCAAGAGGTAAAAGATCTTTCTACTCTCTCATTAGATGAGTTAATTGGAAGCCTCATGGCATATGAAGTCCAGTTAGAAAATATGAAGAAGAATGAAGAAAAATCCATTAGCAAGAAAAAGGAGCTTGCTTTCAAAGCTTTAAAGGAGGTATCGGACTTTGAAGACTTAAATTCCGATGAAGAAGAGGAGCTTGCTCTTCTAACAAGAAGATTCAAAAGATTCATCTGAAAATAAGGTAAGAAAGTAAATAAATTTTTAAATGACATTATTTGTTTTGAGTGTAAGAAAAAGGGGCACGTACGAAAAGATTGTCCAATGATCAAGAAGAAGAAGGAAGAAAAGGACAAAGAACTCGATCGAAAGAAAAAGAAGACTTCAAGAAAGGCAATCAAGGCAACCTGGGATGATAGTGATTCCGACACGGAATCGTCTTCCGAAGAATCTGAAGAAACAGAAGTTGCACATCTTTGCTTAATGGAAAACGATGACAACTCGGAAAATGAGGTAGATTCTGAAGTTACCTTTACTGAATTAGTACAAGCATATGAAGATTTATATAATAAGGCTAGGATGATTAAAAAAGAAAATAAGGTTTTGCATGATAGTTATAGAACTCTAGAAATAGAAAATCTTGTTTAGAAATAGAATTAGATATGTCCAAAAAAACTAACAACCAATTACATGCAAAAATAGTAGAATTAGAGGATAGTTATGAACACTTTGAAGATACTTTGAATAATTTAAAAATAACAATTAGGCTGAATACGGAATTTTGTAATAATCTAAAAGCTAAGTTCAATAATAAAAAGAACACACAAAATAAATCACATGCACCTAGACATGCATGGATTTATCAAAAGGTCAATAATCCTAAGAATTATAGATCTAACACAAAAATGATCTATAAACCTAAGGATTTGAAAGATACTAACCATCAAGGATCCAAAAGAAAATGAGTACCTAAAATATATTTAATAAATTATTTTACAAGTCAAAAAGGACAAATGGATCCTAGACAGTGGGTGTTCCAAGTACATGTCGGGACACTCCAACCTCTTTATCAAATGAACCAAAATCGAAGATGGAGGACACGTCAAGTTGGGCGACAACAAACGTTGTCGCATTATTGGTGAAGGTACAGTAGGAAACTCTTCTAAGCAGGTACGTAATGTTCTTTTAGTAGAAAACTTAAAACATAACCTGCTTAGTGTTAGTCAAATATGTGATAATGGATGTGATGTTTTGTTTACTAAAGTTGGATTTAAAATATTAAAAAAAAGAATAAATACGATTTTAATTGAAGGGTTTAGATATGAAAATATCTATGCTCTTCATTTTTCAAAAGAGAAGTATGTAAAATGTCTGCTTGCCTCCCATATTGAAGTAGATCTTTGGCACCGTAGGCTAGGTCACATTAATCATAAACATCTTAATAGGTTAGCCAAAAATGAGTTAGTAAGGGGCCTACCTAAACTAACTTATAAAAAGGATGTTTTGTGCAAGTCGTGTGAACTCGGAAAAATGCACAAAACTTCTTTTAAACCTAAAGACTTAGTTTCAACAACACGACTTTTAGTGTTGTTACACCTTGATCTATTTGGACCAACACGATTTGAGAGTCTAAATGGATCAAAATTTTGCCTAGTTATTATTGATGACTTCTCTAGGTTCACTTGGGTCATCTTCTTGAAACATAAGGATGACTCATTTGATTCCTTCCTAAGTCTTACTCGAAGACTTCAAAAGGAAAAATCATCTTCTATTCTTAGACTTAGGACTGATCATGGGGGTGAATTTGAAAATGAAAAATTTCTAAGTTTTTGTCTCAATTCTGGCATAACCCATGAATTTTCATTTTCTCGGGCTCCATCTCAAAATAGTGTTGTAGAGCACAAGAATCGCACTCTACAAGAATGTACCCAAACTTTGCTCTTGGAGTCTGGGCTTCAAAAATATTTCTGGGCTAAAGCCATTACTACAGTATGTTATGTTCTAAATAGAACACTCTTAAGGCCTATTATTAAGAAAACTTCATATGAGCTTTATTATGAGAAATCTCCTAGGATATCATATTTCAGGGTGTTTGGAAGTAGATGTTATTTATTAAACACCTGTGACCGACTTGATAAGTTTGATGCTAAAGGTGATGAAGGCATTTTTATTGGCTATTCAACAAGAAGCAAAGCTTATCAAGTCGTTGAAAAATCCCTGCATGTTTCATTTGATGAAACAAATTTAAGTGAACCGAAACCAAATCATTTAGATTCTGATGATGAAGATACCCCCTTCATTGATGTATCAAAGATAGAAGATTCACGAAATGTACATGATCTTCCAAAAGAATGGGTACACCATAAGGATCACCCTCAAGAATAGAGTATTGGTGGTATTGAACAAGGTGTAAAAACCCAATCTCACTTTAGAGCTAATTTTATCCTTAATACTTTTGTTTCACAACTTGAACCCAAGAAAGTTGATGAGGCATTAAAGGATGAATCATGGGTTGTAGCTATGCAGGAGGAGCTGCTCCAATTTACTAGGAACAATGTATGGAACTTGGTATCCGCTCCTGAGGGTAATTCCATCATTGGAACCAAGTGGGTGTTCCGAAATAAATTGGATGAATCTGGTTCAGTGATCAAGAATAAAGCCAGACTTGTAGCTCAAGGCTATAACCAACATGAGGGTATTGACTTTGATGAGACATATGCTCCTATTGCTCGCTTGGAGTCCATACGGATGCTACTTGCCTTTGCAAGTGCAAAGGACTTCAAGTTATATCAAATGGATCTCAAGAGCATTTTTCTTAATGGTTATATTAAGGAAGAAGTTTATGTCCATCAGCCTCCCGGGTTCGAGGACCCAACACACCCAGAGCATGTATACAAGCTCAATAAGGCATTATATGGAGTTAAACAAGCTCCCAAGGCCTGGTATGATAGGCTCAGGACCTTTCTTCTTCAGCATGGTTTTAGAATTGGAGTTGTTGATTCAACTCTTTTTGTAAAAGGAGAAGGTAATGACATCTTATTGGTTCAAATATATGTCGAAGATATTATATTTGGATCAAATAAAGAGTCCCTGTGTCAACATTTCTGTAAGATTATGAAGACTAAGTTTGAAATGAGTATGATGGGTGAACTCAGATTCTTTTTAGGACTCCAAATTCAACAATTAAACACAGGAGTTTACATTAGTCAATCAAAATATGTTCTTGAAATTCTCAAGAAATTTGACTTTGAAAATGTAAATGGCAAAGAGACTCCGATTGCTCTATCTACTTCTCTTGGTGAAGATTTATCCGGTAAGAGGGTAGATGAAAAGAAATACTGGGGAATGATAAGTTCACTATTATATCTCACAGCTTCTAGACCTGATATTCTTTTTGCTACATGTTTATGTGCGAGATTTCAGTCCGAACCTAAGGAATCTCATTATAATGCAGTAAAAAGAATATTTAGATACCTAAACAGCACAAAAGACCTTGGTCTTTTCTATCCTAAAGCACAATCTTTAGATCTATTATCCTATAGTGATGCAGACTATGTAGGGAGTCGGACAGACCGAAAGAGCACAAGCGGCACATGTCATTTTATTGGAGAATCTCTAGTCTCATGGTTCTCTAAGAAACAGACTTGTGTTTCACTTTCTACGACTGAAGCAGAATATATTGCAGCTTCACTTGCTTGCTCTCAGGTCATTTGGATGAGACAGACTTTGTCCAACTTTGGATTGATTTTTACGCAATCCAAGATATTATGTGATAATACAAGCACAATAAATCTATCCAAAAATCCTGTACATCATTCACGTACCAAACACATAGACATTAGACATCATTTTCTCAGAGATAATGTACTTCAAGGATCTATTCAATTAGAATTCATTGACACTCAAAACCAATTAGCAGATATCTTTACAAAACCTCTTGCAGCAGAGAGATTCTACTTTATAAGGAGAAAATTAGGACTTGGTACAATAAAAGAGATTCTAATCTAACATTTTGTTTGATATAAACTTTGTTTGTATTTATGAAAATTCCTAAGGGATTTTTTGCAAATTACCCATGCTTACTAAAAGAGGGGTAAAATGTAATATTTCCATATGTCTAGAAATACAAGGGTGTTGTTTGCAATTTGGTTGCTTAACTTAGGTTGTTGATCACATTATTTTTTCAACACCTAAGTTGTCAATACTTTTTTTCTCAACCACTCCCATATAAAAGAGGTCAAGTGCAAACACTTGCCTCATTTCTTCACAACCAAACCCTAGTTCCACATCAAGCACCTCCAAGCCCTTGCCAAGAAGAAGAAGAATCATCTCCATTCTTCATACCCTAGGTATATTCTTCTCTTCTCATCAAATCTTGTTTCCTTGAGTTGTTCTACATCTTGTTTTGTTCTTTCTAGACATCATTTCTGCTACTACAATGTGTTTTTCATCGGGTACCAGTACCCATCATCGGTACCGGTACTCACTGGGCGCAGTAGTGCCTGCTTTACAGAGTAGGTACCAATACTGAAGATGAGTACTGGTACTAGCTCGTATTTCTGGATGGGACAGAAACCAACCAGTACCGGTACATGCAGGCTTAAATGTGTCGTTACTTGAACACATAATCTTTATCTCTAATTGTATTCTTATTTCTTGTTGTTGTATGTTTTCAGATCGCACCAAAATCTAAAAGTAAGGGAAAAGCACCTCAAGATGCATTCCACAAGTTTTGCATCAATGAGGATGCTAAATCTAAATTTGATTGGTATAAAGGCCTAAAACTCCACTGTAGGCCTTTTGAGTGGAAAGATTTTTCTATACAAATCTATGAGTTCACTACCTGTCTTTCCAATCAGCATCTTATGCATTTCTTTGATGAGGCATCTTTTGCTGATGTTCCTGGAGTTTACCCTGACATTAATTGTCTATTTTTTGCTAATCTCCAAGAACAAGAAAATTGGTGCCATCTTGTCTTAACTTCCAAAGTCTTTGGTCAAAAAATCACCATTACTCCTAAATTTTTATCAACCATCACTCAATGCCCTAATGAAGGTCATCCTTTTCACACACTTAAGGAGCAATTTCCTACCCACAAAATTCATGAAACTTTATTGATTCCTAATTGCCAAGGCAAAGCATTGATTTCCCCTAATATGACTCTTTTTGCTCGTGTTCTTTTCCGTATTTTAGCATGGAATTTAAGGGCTAAAAATTTGGGTTTTCACAAAATTTCCGTTGACATTTTACCCTTAATTTATGCTATCATTACAGGATTTCTGGTCAACTGGAACACAGCTTTCATTCACTTTCTTAGACCACATTACTGTGCATCAGCTTTACCTTTGGATATCTTAGTGTCTCATATATTTCATAAAAATAAAATTGACCTTTCTAATTTCACTCCTCTTAGAAAAGTGGATTATTTCAAATGGACCACTCTCCAGAAAATGGGAGTGAAACCCGCTAGAGAGGAATCCACTAGTGATGATGAAGAAGATGAAGTTGATCCAAATGCTCAATCTTCTTCTCATCCACCTCCTGAATCATCTTCAGCTTTTGTCCCCATAACTTATCCTTTTCCGGAAGTCGAAACTCCTTGGAGGAACCTATCTTATGGGCCTAGCACCGATCCCAACATGATCAACACTTTCAATTACATTGGCCAAAATTTAACCAATCTGAATTTTGCCTTCCGTCACATGGAACGCAAATTTCATGATCTTTCTATATCTCTTGAGTCTTCCTATGTTGCATCCTCCACTCAACATACCAAACAAAGGAAGCGGACTCAACCAAAAGCACCTCCAGAATACAGCGAAAGAAGACAAAAACACTTCCAAGATCTATCTCTTGTAGCAGAAAAAGAACCAATTATTAATGAAGATGAGGAAGAAGAAGACACAGAAGATGAAGAAAATGTTTCATATGAAGAAGATGATGATGATGATGATGACGACAGCACCAATGATGATGATGACAATGTCGATGACAATGACAATGACAATGAAGATGAGAAGAAGATGAATAACCACTCATTAGATAACGTCGTAGAAATTAGTTTTTTTTTAGTATGTAAGCTTGTTGTTGATTGTATGACTCTTAACATTGTTATGAAATTTATTTTGTGTCATGTAAGCTTCTTAGAAAATTTCTATGGCTCTTAATATTTATTTTGTGTCATGAACTTTACCATGTTATGAAATTTGATGCTTTGTTTGATTATGTATTTATGCTTTGTTATAAAATTTGAACTTTTATGGTATTTGCTCAATTTTTTTTGCTTACTTGACAAAAAGGGAGAGAAATGAAATGAATGAATGGATACTTCATATCTAAAATAGGGAGAGCTTAGTTTGAGGGGGAGGTTTTTTACTCTCTTGTGGAGTTTTTTTTATTCTTCTCTTATTAAGTCTCTATTTATTTTTAATATGAGTATCTTATTTGTTTTGTCAACATCAAAAAGGGGGAGATTGTTGGACCCTAGTTCCATCTCTCTTCTGTGTTTTGATGTTGACAAAACTATTTTAAATTCTAATATGTTTATGAAGTAATTTCAGGTCAAAAGAATTTGTGGATGCAAGCAAAAAGATTGCACATGAAGGAAGAAGTTTTGAAGACTTTAGTTTTTATTGTATCTTAGAATTTTTGTATGTCTCCAAACAAGTAAAATATAATCTAGGTATTAAAATCAAAGTAGAGATAACTAGGATTCAGAATATCGTTCATTTGCTCGGTTCTTAACTCAATGTCGACGCTTTCAAATCAAAGTCACCTAGAGTAAATTGGATTTCTCAATCGATTTACACTAATGATCTTTGGTACTTGCTCGGCACAGGTTTGGACCTAAGTTCCAAACTGTGAACATCAAGTACCGGTACTCATCATGAGTACCGGTACATGAAGGTCACAGGACCCATGACTGTGCATTACAAGTACCGGTACTCATCATGAGTACCGGTACATGTAGGCCATAGGACCCAAGACTGTGCATTACAAGTACCGGTACTCACAATGAGTACCGGTACCCAGTGATTTGGCTGTACTGATTGCATGTAGTCAGTACCGGTACCAAGAGTTTAGTACCGGTACCAACTAACCATTGTGACCAGTCTGAACAACTAATTTGAAATTAATCATAATTCTAATGTTCCTAAAATACCCCTAACGGCTAGAATTCGTGGGAGAGGTGATTAATGGTCTATATAAGCACTCTTTGAGTGTTATTTTTGGCACACCTCTAAGCTAAGAAATATACTCTTGCCTACACCTTCAATTCTCCATTTTCAAGCTGAAGGAGAGTTTGTTTTGTTGCATACACTTCAAGGCATCTCATCATTTGCAACAAATCTTCAAAGGCGATCATATTTTTCTATAATCAATCGTTTGTTTTACGCCTTAGTTTTTCTCATTAGATTTAATTATACTTGTTATAAGATATATTCTTGTTGGAGACTTAGGAAATAGTTGTAAGCTTCTATTTACATTTTGCTTACACCTGTATCTTTATCTTTTCTTCATATCTTGTAATTGGGTTGAGGTAACCCGTTAATTACCTCTGATATTAGTAAATTGATTCCCTCTGAGTTGAGGAAATTAGGTTAAAAATCCTAAGTCGGCAGACTTAGGTAGTGGAGCACCTAAGTGAGGGGAACCACTATACATCTTATGCCTTTTGTGGTTTGATTTGTCTTGCAACTTTTTATTTCCCACACTATTCATCCCCCCTTCTAGTGTGCTTGTGATTTACAGATCCTATAGTTAGGAAGTTTCCTAGGCACCATGTCAAAGGGTGTCAAGAAAGGTAGGGTTGGTGCCAAGTGTGAATGCAAGGTAGGACGTCCATGAAAGGGTGTGGCCAGCTTAAAGTGGTGGTAGTGTGAATGTATTAGGGTGGTGGGTAAGAATCTTCTTAGGTGCCAAAATGAAAGGGTGCTTTGGAAGGAGAGCTGGCGCCAAGGTTGAAAAGGTGCTGAGGTGTACACATCTAATTGGCCTAAAATGTCTATTTATGCATGTTCCTATGGTCATAGAAGCATCATGCATTATAAATATTGCATAACATGCATCATCATGCATTTACATTAATGTGTATAAATTGTATATTAATTTGCCTCTTAATGTGGCTAGGGGACACGACAACATCATTCTGGGGCCTCAGCTTGAAAATCAAACCATACGGATCTGATCAAGGCAACGATCGGAGTCCAACGCCTCCGAGATCACCCCAATTGGAACTCCGTAGCATCAGATGCAGTCCGAAGAAGATCAAAGGTCAAGGGGCAAGGTGGTAAAAATCTAGACCTCAGATGAAGAATCCAACCACACGGATGGGTTTGAATCGATAATCGCAATTCAACGGCGTGTAAATCAATCCAATCCGACATCCATGGCATCCCTTAGAAGCAAAGGAAGATGGACGGCTATGATGGCGCCACGTGGCACCATCATAGACTTCCAAATTGGTCGCCCGCACTTCTCCTTAGTTGCAACCACTGATCTGAGCTGTTGGATCACCATCCAACAACCCAGATCTTGTCGCGTCACTCCAAACCTAACACCTCACATCCTTTGAAGGCAAAGGGCGTGTGATCTCGACCGTAGGATCAAGATCAACAATCAAGACGAGTGACCCTTAAAACCAAAACACAGCACATGTGAAGGTGCAACACAGTAGTCGAGCGCCTTATCGAGAGCACACGACGTGCATTCGAACCGCGAGGAGTGGATTTGATCAGCTGAGAAGGCATGGGGGGTGAAATTCACCTATTGATTGGTGATCAGACGGCGATGGCAGCCGCTATGTGTTGCGCTAGATGGAGGTGAAGCTGCATGCACGAGATAACTTGTTAACAGATGCGTGATCTGACGAGCTCCTTCTTTGCAGCGCGAGGCAAGGTGTGTTTTATGCCATCCGATTGAATGATCAGACAACTGAAGTGATGCGACGCGATCTAAGCGCCAACAACTGAAGGCAAGGAGGCGCGCTACGTGGCTTCATGTGGAGTGTCTAATCTCGACCACATGACTCACAAGCCACGCACGCCAACGATTACCTTTGCCTTTAGTAACTCTTACATGCGTCACTAAAGGTCGAGAATTAATTCTAAAGGCCTTAAAATGACCCTTATGCCCCCAATTCTTAACCTATAAATAGTCTACCCCTCATACACATTTCTTCATCCATTTCTTCCTTCTCTCACCATCTCCAAAGCTCTAAGAGTTGGTCCCATACTTGGGATGCTCCACCAGAGTTAGAGTAAAATAATTTTTCCATCTTTTCACCCCTGTTCATGGGCACCCATGGTTGTCTCCTCAACCCCATTCGGGAATCAGATCTCACTGTGACACCACCCTGCTTCGTCCTCCATCCTCCAGCTTCGTTCTCCCTCATCTAGCATCTCACGACCATCTTTCGAGTGCTCCGTCAACGCTGCTCGTCCTCCAAGCGACCGTCGAGGAGGATTTTCTCATCCCTATCTTTTTAGCACTTTCTAGTGTAGATTTCAATTTTGCAATTAGTGTAATGAACATGGCTATATTCTTATGAAATATTTGTTCTCTCTCTCCCTCTTTCTTTGTATTATTCTCTCTCTCTCTTTTCTATTATTTCTTCTTTAAGTAGAATAGCCAGTGTAGATTAATTTCAACCATCTACTCTGCTTTGTAAAAATAAATGCAATTTTTAATCAAATGTTCGCCTCCCTGTGTTCGACCTGGGACTCACCAGAGCTTCAGTTAAATTTATCTGATGGAAAATTTTTACACACTACAACGATGGGTTTTTAACTCAAACTTTTTATGTATGAAATCTCACTCATTAGGTGCCATGGAGGATTAGTGGAGCTAATGAAGAGCTGATGGTGAGCTCTACTAGTAGCTTAGCTAGCTAGGCTACTAAGTGGAGCTAAGTAGAGCTGTCTTGAGCTAGGATGAGCTGGATTTGAGCTGGATCCAACTAAGTTGAGCTAGGATCCAACTACTGGAGCTTTTGTCTTTACAATTGTTTCAAGTGCCTTCCATATTGCCACGGTTTCTTTGATTTCCAATGCACTCACCCCTAACAATCAAATGGAAACTACATAAGATAATGTGAAAAGAATGCTAATGTATACTCTAAACCCTAAATGCACATGCATGCTAAATGCAATGATATAATAATGCAATTGACAAAATCCTAGGAACTAGATGTGAATAGATGCAAAGAATGATGATAAAATGGTACTTATCAACAACCTAGTTCACAGCCCCGAGGTCACAACCATGATGTAGTAGTGAGTATGACACGCACGATAAGCACATAAGGAGCTACCCTGTACTAGGACACGGTCAGTTGTTTCCACTAATGGGTACGCTCAAGAACAGTGACAAAAGCTACAAGTCCTCAGTACTGTATACCCCTTACTCAACTATCCCAATTGGCCTCTCGTGCGCCCAACAGGAGTCCACATAGAAAGGTTGACTCCTATCCAGGTCCTGATGGGAACACCATCATGAGCCCTAACTAGCTCATTTTGACCCATAAAAGAGAACAAAAGCTCCTACATAACCAACTGGAGGTCCTAATTCAATGAATAACCATTCTGAGATAAAAGCAAGAAACAAGGGGTAAAACTATAATTTTACCATTACAGTGCAACAACGGGTTTTATCATGAGCTAAACACAGGTCAAATGGTCTTAACAGGGTAATAAGTGGGTTGAATCAGACAGAAAAGGGTTCGTGTGAATGCTGGGAATTAAATGACTTCTTGTAACCCTAAAACAGACTCGCTTGATTAAATAAGGTTTTGGTTAAGATAAAATTCACTTAAATCCCTAAAAATCATAGAAAAATATTCTCTAGGATTTATAACCTTCAATTTGGCCATTAGAACCTATTTTGACCTAAAATGAGGTCTTAGACAAATATTTGCCCTAAATTAGGTTTTTGCATAAATTGCCTAGTCAAACATGGTCAAACCCAAAATCCAACTTCACCATTGGATTCCTTAGGTCCAAATTAGGCTTGTACCAAATTTGAACCTAAGAGGAGTTCATCTTGACCCACTTTGCAAATAGGTCCAGCCCAATTACATTTCTACCCATAGATTTCAAAAACCCTTACAATTGACCCCCTATCTTCTTTGTTCTTTTCAATTAGGTCCCTCCACCATTATAGCTTAGGGAATCCTACTCTGGCAAGATTTCAAGGGTGATTTCTCCCTGATCTCTCAGAGAATCCCCTTCAAAATCGAAAGGGAGATTCTTTAAGAAATCTTCTCCAATGTGAACTTAATTTGAGGCCCTACTTGGTACCCAATCTCTCGTGCGAACGCATGAGAGATTCGAGTCTCTTTTGAGTTACCATCTCTGGCGAACTTGCCATGCTTGGAAGCTTGGCTTCCAAGCACAAAACCAACCTCCAGGGCCAATTTAAGATGCCCCAATTCGTCCCGCATCTCCTCAGCTTGAAATTGACTGGAAAATCCCCTCAAATTCGTCTCCCCTCCTCTGACCAGTTCGCTCATCAAGCTCCGGCGACCTTCCCTGATTTCCCTTGTCGCCTAGCCACAAAATCGGTGGCAGGTTCCTCTCCCTCACATTCGTCCGGGTCACGTAGTACCCACCGATGCCTCTGCATCCCCTTCATCCTCGCCGACCACCTTCTCTAAGCACCTTCGTCTCCGGCATCGGTAATACAAGCCAAACGCCATCCCTGCCTCCCTCTTCGTCCCTTCACGCCTGTAACGACCCGATTCCCGAGTCCCTGCGAGACACGAGAACCGGACCGACTCGACTAATCCCAAGACCTAGTCGTCCAACGAGGAAGTAACCAAAAGAGCAGGAAAATAAACCACATTCAGCATGAAATATAACTAGCAGTAACAAAAATACAGCAGTAAGAAAAGGAACTACTACAACATGTACCACCACAACAGTAGAACAACATTTATAACAAAACATAAACTACGAGTAGAGAAAAGTACAGAGAGTAACAAGAACTACTCACTACAGTGGAACAAAAAGGGAACAAAAGAACAGTGGTAACTCTACTAGAAGCGTCCTCTGCAGCCACTGACCCTGGCTGCTCAACACCTGGTCCTGAAAAGTAACGAGTGTAACACGTCAGCGAAACGCTGAGTAGAGTGGCAGCTAAAACTAAAGAAGCAGTAAAGTGTACAGTAGCTGTTTTATTTTCTTTCTTCCTTTATTTACGTCTTTCTATTGTTTCACAATTTATCTAATTCTCAGATCCTTCACTTGATCTCGAATGTTCCTCGTGGGAACAATCCTGATTGCAGTCTTTTCCGAAGAGTAGAAGTAACAAGTGGTGCTCTCCTGGCCGGGAGAGTCCCCCGTGGTGATCCTACTCTCAGTCAACCACCCCAAGGTCACTGACAGACGTAACAGTGACTACGGCACGCGCGGTAAACGCACGGGTAGCTACCCCGCACAGGCACGCGGTCAGTCATTTCCGTTAACGGGTGCGCCCAAAGCACAGCACGGAACCAGTATAGGGCAGAGCCCTCTCAGTAACAGGGGTCCAACCCCTCCACAGTAACCAAACAGGGGCCTTGCCCCTCCACAGTCCGCGCACCCTCGCCTGACTACCCTGGTTTGACTAGTGGGCCTAACAAGTCGGTGTAGGTGAGCTAGCAGAACCCCGGGGCCCGTGGGGTAGCTAGTACTCTCCCTACACTAGTAGCTATCCTCGATACTGTGTACAAGAGGGCCAACAAGTCGGTACAAAGTGGCCAGACCTAACCCCGGGTCCCTGGGGCGGCTGGCTCCGCTCTGCACTAAGCAGGTAACAGGTGCTTCCCCTGGCACTACGTAACCAAGAGACACACACCTCCACATCTTTCCTTCTCAGTTCCATTTCATTCTCTTTCCAGGAGTTCTACTCCTGACTCCCCGTAGGGTTCCAGCACTTTTAACTCAGCACATTCAGGTTTCACCCTTTCAATTTCACGTTCATACAACCCATATTCTCAATCATGTTCATTTATTCATAACAGACAGCTGTTAAATCAATTTACAGGCAGCTATTATTTCCTTTCCACAGTTTCCAAGACTGCAATATCTATATTCATTTCACTAGTTTTCCAGCCCTAGGATTCATGCAATACCCTAGGATCTATCATTCAATCTGGTTTCTCATTCCTAGGATTCATGCAATGCCCTAGGTTCTATTAATTGTTCCATAATTGTAACAAATTATGTTAATAATTTCTAAAGCCACTCTACCACCTACAACGGGAGTACTGGGGGCGTGGTCGGAAATCCCGTGCGCCTCCGCAACCCCAGAGACTGCAATGGAACGGGGTCCTAACATAAAGATCAAACACAAGGAGTTTCTCAGAACAGTATATAATTACTGGAAACGGGTAGAGGATCTTATTCCGAAATGAACGCAACTCGAAACGCGGAAAACGGACTCCGAACGGGCCCTAAACGGGTCAAAAACGACGAAACAGTCCAAAATCAGACGTCTGGAACCTCTTCCAGACGTCTTAAAATGTGGGTAAGATGGTACCTTTGTTCTGTGTAGTCTCTCAGACGTCCAGAAGCCTGCGGGGGCATCTGGCCTAGTTCCCAGACGTCCGATGGTCACCCCGGACGTCTGGAAGTCCTTCCCGTCGTCTGGCACTGCGGCTAGACGTCTGATCCGAGTTGGATGACGAATCTCAAAACCTGCACGTACCCACTCCTCGTGCTCAGTACGAATGGTCGCAGAAAAGGAAGAAGGACGAAAATAACTCACTTGCCAGACGTCTTGACAGTCCTCCAGACGTCTTCACCATCATCTGGTTGGAAGCCCAGACGTCTGATTCTGGAAAAATTTTCAGAATCAGAGCTCGACTCACTCTCCACCCGCGACGCACGACCGCGCCGCGCCTCGTCCGCCTGTTGCTCGAGCTGCAGCAGCCCTCCAGCGACGCTACACGCCTGCGATTCCCCAGCCGGCCGGCTCTAGCTGCCCCAGCGAGCTCAAGCCCTCACGGTCAGGCGTCTCCACCCTCGCGCAACACCTCCTCCTGCAACTCGCCGCGGCTGCCGCTGCCGCCGCTCGCACTCCCGCATTGGCTGGAAGAAGAAGAAGGAAGCGGAGGAGATGGGAGTGAGGGAGAGGGCGAGGGCCTTATAAGGCCGCGCGGGGAGAGAGAGAGAGCACAGTCTGCGCCTGCAGGAGGAGAGAGGGAAAAAGGGGGAGGGTGCGGCGGTTGCAGGTCTGCGCGCGCCTGCGTGCAGACGCAGCCCTGCACGCCACAGAAAAATAGATCCCAGACGTGTGGAAGGGGTTCCAGACGTCTGGGTTACCTCCCAGACGTCTTAAAAAATCACCTTGGAAGGCGTTCGTAACAACGCCCAAATAAGTTCCCTCTCCCTTCTACTCCTTTTTCCCCTCTTTATTTTGCAAAAACACCCCTCGACACCACTAAACACCCACACCTTATCCACCTCCATCCAAACCTCTGGCGAGGCATCCTCATCGCTCTGCACCTCCACCCGCCTCGCTGACCACCCTACGACCTCCACAACACCCCACTGATCATCTCCCACTACTCCAATCACTCCACCACTCACCCAAACACACCCCCGAACACACCCACACACACGGCCACAGGTTGCCCTAGGCACGCTCACTCAGGCAGTCCCACGCCATGCTAACTCCCACAGCATACACGTCGTGCCTCGGCAAAGCCTCCTAAACATTCTGACATGGCCGCGAGGCCGTTTGCATGATTGCAGGTCCAGGGGCTTGCCGCCATTGATGCACAGCAGGAAGCTTGCTTGCAAGCTTCTCCAGGCTCCACTCGCTCTAGGCTTGTGTCCCAGGCTGCGCGGGGAACTCCCGCGAACACTTCCAAGCATCTACTTGAAGCCCAGTGCCATCACTACAGCTGCAATTGAACGAAGACATTCGACTGCAGGCATGCGTGAAAGAAAGTTGGAAGTTAGTCCCACCCCGGAAACTTTTGGCACACTGCACCCACATAAATTATTTTTCTACATTAAGCACTTCGCCTCCTACTCACGGGGTGAGGTCCCCTCTCTCCCGACCCAATGCCTCGTCCGCAACCACCCCCCGCAGACCTGGTGATCGGACCTGACCCAGCACACCTCGCCCACCACCGCACACCGGTGGGCCTAGTCCCGGGTGCATACCCGACCCGATTACCCGAGAAGTGGCTCTAGGAGAGTGAACCTAAGAGAGAAAGAGGAGAAGAGAGCATGCACGGGTAGGGGTAGGTTTTGCTCTGCAGGGGAAGGAGAAAGGCAAGGCTGAAGAGGAAGCTAAGGAGCTAAAGAGCTGAAGTAGAGAGAGGAAGGAGAAGGCTGAAGATAGGAGAAGAAGAAGCTGAAGGTAGCCAAGATAGAGAAGAAGGCAGAGGAAGAGAAAGGCTAAGGCAAGGAATCAAAAGAAGAGAAAGAAAGAAGAAGAAAGAAAGCAGCCGCCAGAGACAGAGAAGAGAAGAGAAGAGAAGAAGGAGAAGAAAGAAGATCAAGTACTGTAGCATCCACATTTTAAGGTGTCTGATTCACAAATCAGACGTCCAATTTTGTGTTTATTCACATACATTGGTTCCTTTAGTGCCTTACATTTATTCTTATCTTTTTACACTACAACATTAATTTTATTGCATATTATATTCTTTCAAATTATCAAGTTGTGATCTTGATTTCTAACCCCTAATTTGCTTCCTGTATTCGACCTTAGACTTTAGAATTCGAGTAACAAATTGTATTTATTTTGAACGCTTTTTCGACTGTACTACAACGCAACTTTTTAAAACACGATCAAGCGCTCTCAACAGGTCCCAACCCAGGGAGGTCAACTCTCTCTACATTATGAGGCAATTAACTTTCCTTGGTACTCGTGTACCCAAGGGCCAACTCACCCCCACCAGTCCAACCCTCAACACTGCTAATCATCTTTGTTGCTCAAGCATTAGATTTCCACACCATTGGTAACTTCCAGATTCACACAACGGGTTACTTTCCCCAACCCCCATGTTTTTCTTTCTTTCTTGTCAGCATTGTCCTTATCTAAGGTTTCTGTGCATTTAATATCCATTGTTTAGTTTTCACTCCTAAGGTTCAAGCATGACCCTAAGTTCTGTCATTAAGATCTTCATCCCACCATACGTTCAGATATTTGTGCTCATGTATTCTCTGTTACAATTTCAATTATTTGACTCATTCTGGTCATTAGTGGCTTATGGTACCAAGTCATTTCCTAAGGCAAGTTACTAACAACAACCTACCACTAATGACACAACTAAGCATATAAAGACATATCTTTCAGTCCAAATCACAACTAAGTGAGGCATGTACTCAACAATATTTATTAGACATATAGGAGATCAGTTTGTAGGCACACATAACGTGCAAAGCCGATTGTCGTAGGAAGAAATAGCATTCTAGGGCATTCATTAACTAAACCAAGGAAGTCGAAGAAGGACCACTCTACCTCAACTTTCTGGGAGGAATGGGGGTACGGCGGTCTATCCAAAACCCCTATAGTCATTGTGCAGCCTTGCTCAGGATGCATGCCCCTCCTAGGCATAGTTCCTAGACACCAAGTGGGTCAAAGAGGGTCATTAAGGATTTAATTGGTTTTTTAGTATACTAAATGTGTGCCAACAGCACCAAGAATGGTACCAACATGAAGGAAATTTAACAAGCTTTCCAGCAATAACTTTCGTGCATGAATTCGAGGTCGTTTGAACCCTACATCGGCTCAAAAACACCCTCTAGGTTCCACGAACTGACCTTGGACTGGTCTAGGTTGACTGGTCCATGCAAATTGGCCTCCCCCACCTGTCATGCCACGTGTCTCACCTGAATGCATCCCTACTCATAGCCACAGATCACCCCTCCCTCCTGCATTCCCCTACTACTCGATCATGCCTAACCCGGCTGATCTTCGCCACACTTCGTGCCCCAATTGGTGCATGGTTAATGCTATAGAATGCAATCCACGCTCCTCACAAGAGCGTGGCACAACACAATGAAGGCCTTCTGATCATAATCGAATCGCTCAAATGCACCCCCACAACTCCCTTCTTCACACGAGCGTGCCTCCTCGCACCCGAGTTGGGCAACACGGCACAGGGACCACCGTTTGATGCGGATCGAATGACCTTAGCTCAGCGTCACAACCACGACCATGCGCCTCGCTAGCTCTCCTGTACAACGAGATCTAGCATGGCGCTCGAGGCAAGTGCAGTGCGTTGGAAATGGTGGGGTGGTGCTCGTGAGGTAAGGTACTCAACCTAAGGTCAAGGGTGGGTTTTTAAAGGGCTTTTTATGGTTAAGTGGGATCGAGAAATCTTGCAAAATTAGCCCTGAAGTTATTTTTAGTGTAGGGTCCCTGAAATGAAAACTAAATGGAGCAAAAATTGTGGAAACACCCTCAAAAATTATGATAAACAACATAGAGTCCCTACATGTGTTAATTAGTGTGTGTAAATTATGAGAAGGCCCCTGGAGTTTAGGAAAAGCTTCCTGGGAGCTTTGGACACTCTAATGGGTATGCAAAATTTACAGAAAGCCCCCCGAGGGTTTGAAGAATTCGTCAATGTTCCCGAAATGCATTTTTGAGTATGCAGAATTTATAGAAAATACCCTAGGGTTTGAGAAATTGTACAGCGACCCTGAAGTACACAATTTTGTGAGTAGAAATTGCAAAAACACCCTTGAGGTCCTGAAAATCACCTAATGACCCCTGTAGGGTGAAAATGGAGATACAGAAGGGCCATTTCACCCGATATTCATCTGATACCGGTACTTATATTGAGTGTCGGTACTAGTTTAGTGTAATATTGCATCAATCGATCCTGGAACACCAATCGTATAATTTTAGTACCGGTACATATAGGATACAGATTTTGCTCCAGAACTTTTCCAGATTCGATGTAATACTGGCACATTAGATTGGTACTAGTACACATTGTTTTTAGTACCGATACATAAGGTTGAGTACCGATACACAAGGCATACTATTTTTCCCAAAATTGTACCCTATGAATACGGTACTCAATGTGAGTACTAGTACTCATGGACATGTTTTTTTCCTGGAATTTGGAGTCATGGCAAATTGTACCTGGTAGGTATCGGTACATCCTTTAAGTACCAGTACATAAGGAATCCAGGAAACATCTAGTACTCATTAGGCACCGACATTCGTTCTTGGTACCAGTACCATTAGCATCCAAGTGGTACCAGTACTCATCTTGAGTACCGATACATATATATTAATCAGTGATATACAATTTCATTCATGAATAATTTTGCATAAACATTAGTGTTATTACACTCATGTGTAATTGGTTTTGATATTTTAAGTAAATTGGTGCTTTTAACATTCTTGCCAAAGCAGTTATTGTCTCTTGCATTACTTTATTTAAAATACCAAAATAATTACATTTCTTGTGGATGTTAATTAGCCCAAAAGAAAATTACTACATGACTGAATTTCACTATTTAATTGATAATAAATGTGAATAGATCATCCAGTTCTCATGTAGGTGATGAACTAATATAAAGATGAAATTCATTTATCCCACATGATTGATCTCTCATGTTTAGTTATCTACATTAAAATCTACCCTTCATAATATTGGTATTTCTGTCCAAAAACTAAATGGAAATATTGTATTGTATTATTTTTTGAATTGCATTTATTCATTAGAGCATGTTTCTATCTTTTATTTCAATTAACTCCTCTGCATCTACTATTACTACTAATCTAAACTCCATTCCAGAATTGAATGGGTCTAATTTTAATTCCAAAAGAAGATTGTCATGATAGTTCTGGGATGCATGGATCTAGACCTTACACTAAGAATGGAACAACATCTTCCTTTTACAGATCAAAGCACTTCTGATGCAAACAAGAACTTTGAGAGGTGGAAGCATTCCAATCGCATGTGTCTCATGATCATGAAGCACATCATTCTAGAAAATTTCATGGGTGCTATCTCAGAGGAATCCAATGCCAAAGGATTCCTTAATGAGATAGAGAAACAGTTTGCAATGAACGAAAAGGTAGAGACAAGCAACCTTGTAGGAAAGCTTATCTCACCCAAGTATAAGGAAACTAGGAGCATACGAGAGTACATCATGGAGATGTCTCATTTGGCATTAAAACTAAAGGCACTAAAGTTGGAGTTGTCGAAAATCCTCTTTGTGCACTTAGTTTTGATATCCCTTCCTGCACAATACGAACAGTTCCAAATTAGTTACAATTAGCAAAAGGAGAAATGGACTCTTAATGAGCTCATTTCTCATTGTGTGTAAGAAGAGAAGAGACTCAAGCAAGACAAGCCTGAGAGTGTTCATCTAGTTACCAGTTCTTCAAAAAAAGGGGCAAATGATGCTGCTACCAGTTCTTCAATAAAAGGCAAGCAGAAGAAACCGAAGGCAACTTGTTTCTTTTGCAAGGGTGAAGGACATGTGAAGAAAGCCTATACCAAATATCATGCCTAGTGTGAAAAGAAGGGTACGTATCTTTCTTTGGTTTGTTCTGAAGTCAATTTAGCTTTCGTGCCCTCAGACTTTTGGTGAATAGATTCAGAAACTACTATTCACATTAGTGTCTCTATGCAAGGTTGCCTAAATTGTCAAATGCCAAATGAAGCTAAAAGGTTCATTTATGTAGGCGACGGTAAGAGCATGGAAGTTGAAGCTGTTGCAAATTTTAAATTATCTTTAGGTACTAGATTTGATTTGAATCTAAAGAAACATTTGTTGTACCGTCATTTAGACGGAATTTAATTTCTGTTTATCTATTGGATAAGTTTGGTTATTCTTGTTCTTTTGGAGATAAACAATTTAAGTTGTTTCTTGATTTAAATCTAATTGCTACTGGTTCTTTATCTACGAATAACAATCTATATAAGCTTCATACATTCTCCACTACTTTTGAAACCTTGCATGCTACATCGAGTGGTACGAAATGCAAATTAACTAGTGAGAATTCCAGAATGTTATGGCATAAGCATTCGGGTCATATCTCTAAATAGAGAATTTATAAGCTTATATTCGCACGAATTCTTCATTCCATGGATTGTACAGATTTAAATATCTATGTTGAATGCTTAAAAGAGAAACGAATGAACGAAATAGTTATAGGTGTCATAAGAGCTTCTAGCATCTTAAAACTAATCCATACGGATATTTGTAGACCATTCCCTACGACTTTATGGAATGATCAATGATATTTCATTACATTCATAGACGATTACTCCAGATATGACTACCTATATGTAATTAATGAAAAGTCATAGTCCTTGGATGCATTCAAATCCTATAAGGTTGAGGTTGAAAATCAACTTTCGAAAATGATTAAGGCTATCAGATCTGACCGTAGTGGTGAATACTACAGCAGATATAATAGATCAGGTGAACAACGACAAGGACAGTGTGTTTCCTTCCTAGAAGAATGTGGAATTGCACCTTAATACACCATGCCAGAGACATCTAGCATGAATGGTGTTACAGATAGGCACAATAGTACTCATAAGGTTATGGTAAGAAGCATGATTAGTCATACTTCTTAACCATAGTCTCTTTTGGGAGAAGCATTAAAGACGGTAGCATACATCCTAAATATGGTACCAACAAAGACAATGACAAAAACCCCATATGAAATGTGGACTGGTAAAATACCCAGTCTTAGGCATTTCCATGTTTAGGGTTGTCTAGCTGAGGCTAAGCCTTATAGGCCTAACAAAAGCAAATTAGACTCTAGAATGGTTGCCTGCTATTTTGTTGGGTACTCGAAAAGGTCTAAGGGATATAAGTTTTTTGTCCCTAAAACTCGCTCATTTTTCGAAATGAGAAATGCCCTTTTTTTTGAAGATATTGGTTTGAGTGGAGATAATAGGCACATTACCAATTAGAAACCTGACCATATTCCTAAGAATAAAACTGAACAGGGTCAAGTTCTTATTCCTAGTGTCATTCCAACAACAGTTAGGGATGAAGATAATGTTGAAAATCCTCCCTATGGATCAAACACAACAACCTCAAAGTAATCAAGAAGCACCCCTGAGGCGGTCCATTAAGGAAAGGAGAAGTGCAATTTGAACTGATTATGTTGTATTTTTCTAACAACATGAGGCTGACTAAATGAATTCGGATCCCATTTCAGTTGAACAAACCATGTGGAGTTCTTATTCCCAAGAATGAACCAACACCATAAATGAGGAAATGAAATCAATGAGTGACAATGGCGTTTGAGAACTTGTCCCATTACCTGAAGGTGTAAAACTCATTTATTGTAAATGGATTTTTAAAAGCAAAAGAGATTCTAAGGGTAGTGATGAGAACCTCATCATGAATCCTAACTAGCACAATCTAACCTAGGTATGCAAGATAAAGCTCCTACATAACTCAAAGAAAGGCTTAACTCAGAGAATTCTGAGTTTAAGAAGAAAACAAGTCATAAGGGGTAAAAATGTAATTTCACCAACACAATCTGCAAACAGGGTAACTCAGGGTCCAAACATAGGTCAAACTAACTTAATAAGAATGAAAGTGGGATGATCTGATCCAACAAGGGCTACAGCAACTCCAAGGAATTAAATGACATTCTATAACCCTAAAACAAACCCACTTCAATTCACGTGGTTTGAGGTAAGGTAAAAATCAACTAAGCCCTCTAAAATTCATAGAAAAATAATCTCTAGGGTTTAGAACCTTCAATTTGGCCTTAGAAACCCATTTTGACCTACATTGAGAACTATGCCCAATTAATGATTTAATTTGGGTTTTTACATAAATTGGCCAGTCAAACATGGTCTGACCTAGAAAAAAAATTCACCATTAAAATCCTTATGTCCAACCTAGTCATGTATAAAAACTTGAGCCTAAGAAGAGACCTCCTTGACCGACTTTGCAATTTGGTCCTCATCATTTACATTTTGACCCTCAACTTTAGAAACCCTTGCATTTTGGCTCCTAATTTCATCTTCGTTCTTTGCATTTTGGTCCCTCCTGCAAGTCTTTGCGCAGCACCATGCTCCGGCGACTTTGCGCGGAGCATGGCGCCGCGCAGGGTTAGGGGGGCGTCCTGCCAAGAGAACGCGGAGTTCCCTGTGATGTCAGCTATCGCAGGGACTCGGCCATGCCACCTGACGACGCACACACCTTCCGTGAGAATTCGAGGAAGGTATGGGTCTCGTCTCTGACCATACTCCGGCGAGGGACGCACGTCGCCAGCGTGCGTCCGCCCCTCCACTACCGCCTTTATAAAGACCAGCGTCACCAGCCATTTCTCCCAGCTCAGTCTTGACGGAGACTCCCTCAACCCTTCCTCTCTCTCCACTCTGACAGGAACCCACCAGCTCCGGTGGCTCCTCCTCCTCCTTCTCGTCGCTCTGCTGCAATATCAGCAGCAGAGCCACCTTCTCCTGATCTCCCCACGTCGTGCCGCACCAAGCGCGCGCTTCCCTGCCCTCTTCCTCGCCACTGCTCTCTCCCTCTAGGTATTTCTTCTCCGGCGACAGTCGATACGGCTGTCCGCCTCTCCGGCCCCCTTCGTCCCTGCAAGTAGGTTACAATTACTCCCAATCTTCCCCTCTTTCTTTTCCCCACATTATTTCATTCAAATCGACCCTCGACTGACCCTGACCACCATCACCTTCCCCGTCTCCGGCCACCCTTCGGCGAGTTGCCCCCGTCGATTCGCAGCTCCACACAACTCGCCAACCGTCCCACAAGCTCTGCCTCATCACACTGAACGCCCTCCGCCCCTCCACAGTCCCTCCACACTCACTCAACATGCCACCGATCACACCCACTTTTCCGGCCACAGGACGACCTAGGCACGGACACCTAGGCCGTCCTGCGGCCTGCTGCACTTCGCACCACCTTCGCCATGCCACGGCGAAGGTCCCCCAGTGGTTTGATTACACCGAGAGGCCCTTTTCGTGCTAGACAGGTCTGCTGCCCCGACCGCCATTGGCGACGGCTTGACAAGCTCCCAAGCGTGCTCCAGGCTTCAGAGCTCCAGGCTATCAGTTGCTGCGAAGGCGGGCAAGTCGTGTGAAGGCAGGCAGCTGGCGAGCGAGGGGAATCGAGGCTGCAGTTGCTGAAGCAAGGCTACGGTCTTCCTGCGGGCGCACGCTAGGAGAGGCAACCGTTTAGTCCCACATCGTAAGTTCTCGAAGCGCCGCACCGATTTAAATTGATTTTATGCATACGGCTTATCGCCTCCGAATGCACATGGGGTGAGGTCCCTCGCCCATCACACCTGCCTCATCCGCGGATTCACCTCGCGGACCTGGCGGATCCGACCCGACACTACCCTGCACTCCTCGCGCACCACCCACGTCGGTGCACCTAGTCACGAGTACGCTATCCGACCCGTTAACCCGGCTCTGGGAGAGCTTCCTATGAGCGATTTACAGAGAGAGGGAGACGTGCGGGTAGAGGGAAGGGGTTAGGTTTTGCTGTGCCTTATGTGCAGGGACAGGGCGCGAAGGAGAACGACTAAGTGCTTAGCTGCAGGAAGGAGAAGGAAGAAGATCTGAAGAGAGGTTGAGTAGAGGAAAAGGCAAGGCAGAGAAGGAGCAGAAGAAGAAGAAACCCTGAAGAAGCCTTGCAGCTGAGCAAGGCAGGAGACCAAAGAAGAAAAGAAGCAGAGGAAGAAGAAGGCTCGCCAAAGAAGAGAAGAAGAAGAAGAAGCAGTGAAGGAAGAAAAGGAGGCACTGTAGCTGACCGCCGTTTAAGTCGTCTGACTGCGGTATCAGATGACAGATGAAGCTTTAGAGGAGATAAAGCAGAGAGGAAGAAGAAGAAAAGAGAAGGCTCCGCAACTGAAGAGAAAGAAAAGAGAAGAAGGAAGAAAGAAGCAGAAGAAGACTTCGTGCAGGAAAAGATAAAGAAGAAGAACTGAAGAAGAAAAGAAATAGAAGACAAGCAGAAGAAGAATTGAAGGCAACAAGAAGAAGAAGACCCGTAGAGACACTGCAGCTAAAGAAAAGCCAAAGAAGAGAAGAAGACAAGCAAAGAGAGAAAGAAGAGAAGAAAAACCGAAATCCATCTCTCCCTCTCTCTCTCTCTCTTATTTTTGTAATAAAGAAAACTCTGTACTTCTAGAATTCTAATAGCTCCCTGAGTTCGACCTTGGGAAACCAAACTATTTCCGAGTAAATTTTGATAGTAACGACAACCGTAGCTATCTTATTTTACACTATAACGACATTACTATAATAAGCACTAAAACAAAGATTAGTCGCGGTTGAAAATCCCGTCACCAGGTAGTGTGCATAAGTTTAAGGCTCGTCGTGTTACAAAAGACTTGACTAAAAAAAAAGGCATTGATTTCAAAGAGACATTCTCCCTTTTTCTTCAAAAGATTCATTTAGAACCATGATGCCTTGGTGGCTCATTTTGATTTAGAGTTACAACAGATGGCTGTGAAAATAGCATTTCTTAATGATGACATTAATGAAATAATATATATGTTGCAACCAGAACACTTTGCCTTAGGTGATACAAAGAAAATGATTTGCAAATTAAAAAAAATTATCTATGGTTTAAAACAAGCTTCACATCAGTGGTATTACAAATTTCACCAGGTTATATCATTTGGTTTCGAGACAAATTCAGTTGATGAATGTGAATATCATAAATTTGATAAGGGCAAACATGTTTTCCTGATTTTGTATGTCAATGACATATTACTTGACAATAATGATAATGGTTTACTATTTAAAACCAAGATATTTCTCTCAAATAAATTTGAGATGAAGGATCTTGGTGAAGTATCTTTTGTATTGGGAATTCAGATACACCGAGATTGCTCTCTAAGTATTCTTGGATTATCACAAATAAACTACATTAAAATCATTCTAAAGATATAAGATATGGAAAACTGTAAGGCAGGAAATGCTCCTGTGGCTAAGGGAGATAAATATTCTCCCTCGATCAATGCCCTAAGAATCAAGTTGAAGCTAAAGAAATGGAAAACATTCCATGTGTATCGGCAGTGGGAAGCTTGATTTATGCACAAGTCTGCACCTGGCCAGATATTGCATACATTGTTGGCATGTTGGATAGATACATAAGTAATCCCAGACCCAATCATTAGAAGGCAACCAAACAGGTTATGCGGTATCTTCAGAAAATAAAAGACTTCATGCTCACATACAAGAAATTAAATACGTTAGAGATCCTCGAGTATTTGAACTCCAATTTTGCTGGAACTGAAGATCCACTTTAGGCCATATTTTTCTGCTAGCTGAATGAGCTATTTCATAGAGTGCTAAGGAAACAATGATAACTACCTCTACGATGGAAGCGAAATTTATACCATGCTTTAAAGCCTCGAATGAAGGAATATGACTTAGGAATTTTATCACAGCCTTACGTATTATGAACAGTGTTAAAAGACCACTACAAATCTACTATGACAATAATTCGGCAATGTTGTATTAATTCCAACAACAACAGAATTTCGTCGAGGTTGAAGCATATTGATATAAAGTTTCTGGTTGTTAAGGAAAAAGTTGAAAGTGACCAAGTATCCATTGAGCACATAGGAACTCACTCCATGGTGGCAGATTTGATCACTAAAGGGCTAATGCCAAAGGTCTTTCATGAGCATGTTGTTCAACTGGGTGTTGTATCATTTTCGTGATACTATAGTTTAGTGGGAGTTTATTTCATTTTGGTGCTCATTATGCGTGGACATGTTTGTATACTTTTGCACAAATTAAGTTATATTTTTCTTTGGACTCGATCAGTATCAATTTTGATCTCTTATTATGATAAGGTTGGACCAATTGAAAAATAGACATGTATGGACCATATTAACATGTAATTTTTTATGCTATGTACCCATATTTGATCTATGTCATTATTTGTGTTGGTATAAGTGATCATTTAGGGATTTAATCCAATGAATAAGGTGACGAAAACTGCATTGGTCCTATAATTTAGCACGAAATGGACAAAATTAGTGGAGGTGTATTTCTATATGATATACAGTTTTAAGCCCATATAGTTATAAAATAATGTGAGGTTATATAGATAACATATATAGCCCAGGTAGGAGATTGTCAAAATCATTATGTGGGCTTACATATATTATCATAAGGAAACTTACATTAATTAATATCATATATTCATCCGTTATGATTCGATAATTATTGGGTAACTTGCACTTCTAATAATATGGGGCCAAATACGTAGAAACCTTTTTTCCAAGAGAATTATGGTTCTTTGATGGGAAGAATCATTAATTCCAATACAGTGGTTATGGTCCCCAGGGGTATGCGAGGAGTGAGTGATTTTGTTTTTCCTACATCCCATCGTAGGGAATATAATGCCAAGGGGAGAGAACCCAAAGGACATGTCATTTTCTTCTCTTCTGCTCTAACTCTCTAAACCCTTGAAAGTACCATTGCCATCGTCGTAGGAATCGCTATAGCAACTCGGAGGATCATTGCACATGACCTCCATCCTTCATTCCAAGTGATGAACTCAGGTATACTTCGATCTATTTTGGTGTTTTTAGTGTTGGGATTGACGATGCAATGTAAAACAGAGATTCTGGGATTTATTGAAAACCTATGACACAGATTCGTTTACTTTTGATTCAGGTTTTCATTTGTGAAAAGCCATCACTTCCTCAGCACAACATGCACCTAGCTCCTCCCCTCTTACTCCTCTCCTTGTCTACTCACATCCTCATCAAAAACTTGGTTAAATGGATCAACTAATTTATGCTTTAAAAATGAAATGTGTTATACAATGAAAAATCATAAAACAGAAGCTAAGGATCAAGCAAAAAAAAAAGTTAAATGGTAACTCATTTATGCTTCAAAATGAAATGTGTTGTACACGGAGAATTATGATACAAAAGCTAAAGGTACAAGAGTATAGGAAATCATGAATCTTAAAAATTCATGGAAAAAATGATTGATGTGCTCTATACAAATGTTTTGAGGATGAGTGTATTGTGTGTTGTATTCTAAATTATGTTATGTAGAATGGATGTATGTGTTGTGTGTTGTATTGTGTTTTTTTTTCCCTTGAATAGTCATGATATATTGAGAGTGTGTGTTGTATGCTGTGTTCTAAATTATGTTCTATAGAATGAATGTATGTGTTGTGTGTTGTGTTGTGTTTTTTATTTTTCGCCTTGGAAAGTCTACGATTTTTGCGTAGACAAGTCACAAACACCACCTTGGAAAGTGTTACGCTTGAATTTTTGCTTGGAAAATAACCTTACATTATTGTTTTCTCATGATACAAACATCCTAAAATTATGTCTTAGGACTTGCCTAGAGGGTCCAAATCAAGGGTGGGAATCTTCTCTTCCACATATGCACATAGAACTATATAGATGATAATCCACATCTGAAGATTAGGTCATCATCTAACTCAACATTCACACATGCAATGTTCATTTTCTTTTTTCGCAAAAGCCTAAGGATATCGTGATAAAGGCTTGCGGGTTAAGTCTTAGTTGAGGCTAACGGAAGAGAAACGTTTTGTTAGGGTAGAAGTCCAATTACATTGCAAAACAATGATTCAATTGGGCTTTACAAAAGAGTCCAAGGAGAAAAAGTTATAAAGTTAAGGGAGTAATAATCAAGTAGCGGATTCATATCCGAAATAAGATAATAAATTAACCAATAAATTAAAGAAAATATATTTAAATAGACGGATTCTTAACCTAACTATCAAGTAAAAGCATATGACATAATATTGTCATTATCCAACATAATATAGGTTATCCATGCATTATGATGGCATTAGACTACTCCTTGGAAAAGATAATAACTTCAAGAAATTAAAGAAAATATTTAGATAGATGGATTCTTAACATAAAGATCAACTAAAAGCATATGACATAATGTTAGGCAGAGGAACAGAGTGCCATTATCCAACATAACTAATGGGGACACCATCATGAGCTCTAACTAGCCCATTTTGACCCATAAAAGAGAACAAAAGCTCCTACATAACCAACTGGAGGTCCTAATTCAATAAATAACCTTTTTGAGAGAAAAATAAGAAACAAGGGGTAAAACTACAATTTTACCATTGCAGTACAACAACGAATTTTCTCAGGAGCTAAATAAAGGTCAAAAGGTCTTAACAAGATAAAAAGTGGGTTGGTTCAGACAGAAAAGGATTCGTGTGAGTTCTGGGAATTAAATGCCTTCTTGTAATCCTAAAATAGATCCACTTGATTAAGCAAGGTTCTGGTCAGGATAAAATTCACCTAAACCCTCTAAAAATCATAGAAAAATATCCTCTAGGATTTAGAATCTTCAATTTGGCTATTGGAACTTATCTTGACCTAAAATGGGGTCTCAGACAAATGTTTTCCCTAAATTAGGTTTTTGTGTAAATTATCTAGTCAAACGTGATCAAACCTAAAATCCAACCTCACCATTGAATTCCTTAGGTCCAAATTAGGTTTGTACCAAAATTTGGACCTAAAGGGAGCTCATCTTGACCAACTTTGCAAATAAGTTCAACCTGATTACATTTCTACCCCTATCTTTCAAAAATCCTTGCATTTGCCCCCTAGCTGCTTCATCATCTCTGCAAATAGGTCCCTCCACCATTATAGCAGAGGGAATCCTACTCCGACGAACTTTAGAAGGTGACTCCTCCTTGATTGTTCAGAGAATCCCTCCCAAAATTGGAAGGGAGATTTTCTAAGTAATCTCCTCCAGTATGAACCCATCACTGAACCCTAATTTGTACCCAATCTCTCATGCAAACGCATGAGAGATTTGGGTCTCTTTTAAGCTTCCAACTCCGGCGGACATACCTTGCTTGGAAGCTTGGCTTCCAAGCACAAACCCATCCTCAGAAGCCTATTTAAGCAAACCTTGCTCCATCCGCATCTCCTCAACTTGAAATTAGGCCGATCCACCCTCAATTCATCTCTCCTCATCGGCCACAACATCTCCGCAAGCTCTGGCGGTTCCTCTCTCTCTCTCTCATCACCCAACCACAATACCAGTGGTTGGGTTGACTTCCTCTCATTCATCCGCGTCGGCCATACCAGCCCTGACATCGCCACTGCCCACATCTTCGCCGCCGCCTCATCTACGGAGATCTTTGTCTCCGACGTCAGCCATACCAACCCAGATGCCTCTCCTGTCTCCTTCATCCTTAGTTTAGGTCAGTTAGCTTCCCTTTCTCTTCTACTCCCGTTCCCCTCTTTATTTCTCAAAAACACCCCTCGACGCCACCGATCACCATCACCTTATCCACCTCCAACCATACCTCCGGCGAGGCACCCCCGTCACTCCGCACCTCCACCCACCTCGCCAAACACCCTACGACCTCCACAACACCCCACTGGTCATCTTTCACTACTCCAATCTCTCCTTCGACCACCCAAAAGCGCCCCCAAATACACCTACTCACACGGCCGCAGTGTGCCCTAGGCACACTCCCACAGGCATTCCCACGTCACGCTGACCACCGCCACCTATTCGTTGTGCCTTGGCGAATCTCCCTAGACGTTTTAACGTGGCCGCAAGGCTGTGCTCATGATTTTAGGTTCGTGCAACACCGGCCGCCATGGACGAAGAAGCTTGAAGCTGCTTCCTGTGTTCCAGTTGATGCTGCTCCAGGCGTGAGTCCCAGGTGACGCAGACTTGAGGCACAAGTGCGTCCAGGCTGCCAATTGGAGTCAACAGCCCAAGCAGCCTCGCCAATTAAGCTAGACACCAAGGGAGGTGGGACGTTTAGTCCCACCTCGGAAGTGGGCGAGCGGGCGTATGCACATAAATTGATTTTGTGCATAAGCCTTGTCGCCTCCTACTCACGGGGTGAGGTCCCTCTCTCCCCCTCTCACGGCCTCGTCCGCAGCACTGCCCTCCTCGCTCACCACCCACATTGGTGAGCCTGGACCTGGGTCTCTGTTAGGTCCAATTACCCAACCCGAATGTGGCTTTGAGAGAGCGAACCGAAATAGAGAAGAGAGAAGAGAGGAACACTACACAAGGGAAGGGGGGTTTTGCTATGGAAAGATTGGCTCCACACTTAGCCAAATCCAAGGAAGGAAAAAGAAGGAAGGAGAAAGGTCAGGCGAAGAAGAAGGAGAAGAAGCCAAGGAAGAAGGAAGATGCTGAGGTTCGCAAGGCTAAGACCAGATAAGAAGAAGAAGAAAGGAGAAGAAGCTAAGGCAGAGAAGGCAGAAGTCAAAAGAGAAGGAAGGAGCTGAAGGAAAGAAAAGAGCCACAGAGAAGCTAAGGCAAAGAAGGAAGAAAGGAAGAAGAAGGAAGATGCCAAGGAAGAGAAAGAAGAAAGAAAGAAGGAATCAGAAGAAGAAGAGGGAAGGAGACACCAAAGAACAAAGAAGAAAGAAGATAAAGAGAGAGAAAGAAGAATAAGAGAAGAAATAGAAGAAAGGAATCAGAAGAAGAAAAAAGGCACTGTAGCACTTCATTTCCAATCCTTCATAAGTCCTCCATTATATTTTTAGCTACATTTATTCTTATTATCCATATACTCATGCTTTATATTTTTAATTAGATTTTTGAGTAGTATTATGTGTTCAGATTTCATTCATTATTGAGCTTAGTGCATAAATTCCATTTGCTCCCTGTGTTCGACCTCGGACTTTAAATTCGAGTAATAAAATTGTATTTGTTTTGTACGCTTTTTCGACTTTACTACAATGCGACACTTTTTAAAACCCGATCAAGCGTGATAAATAATAACATAGGTTATCCATGCATTATGATGGCATCAGATTTCTCCTTTGTTTATATTTCGACAAAAAAATATAAACAAATTCAATGCCAAAAAAATACTTTAATTTCCCCAAATCTTTAACCTCGAATTCCTTTACCAACTTTCTCTTCAATCTTAGAATTTCTTGACCATCATCACCCATAATATCATGTACCTAGAGCAGTATGATTATCACACTTGTACTACCCTACTTCACAAAGAGAGTATGATCAATTTTTATAGCCTTGTTGCTACATTGCAGCACAAAGTCGTTCAAATTGGTGGTTGTCTTAGCTTATACAAGGATTTTCTAAGGCGACAACATTTCCCTTTTTATTCGTATCCAAGAGGCATATATATGTGCGCCTCCTCTTTGAGATTTTCATTCAAAAGAAGCATTTTTTGTTCAAATTGGTGGTTGTTTTAGCTTATACAAGGATTTTCTAAGGCGACAACATTTCCCTTTTTATTTGTATCCAAGAGGCATATATATGTGCACCTCCTCTTTTAGATTTTCATTCAAAAGAATTTTTTATATCTAACTGATGTAATGACCAGTTAAACTGGACTACAAGGGAAAGAATGATTAAAATAGAATTCATCTTGGAGACTAGAGTGAAAGTCTTAGAATAGTCTATACCGTATTTTTAGTTGAATGCCTTCTCCATTAGTCTTGCTTTGTATCTATTCTTTTTGAACATTAGCCTTGTAATTTATTACATACACCCACTTCAAGCCCACAATGTTCTTGTCTTTTAGCGTATCCACCATCAGCCAGAAATCTCGTAACCAACAAAATAGTCATCCATGGTTCAAACCAAGTCAAAATTATGTTGTAACAAAATACAAAAATCATGGGCATTCAAATTGTGTAAATCAAATCCAAGAATCTTAGATTCCAATGTAACAACTTCATCTATGCATGTGCAAACAACCACTGTTGAAAGTAAGTCAATTAACATTTCTTGACATGGTATCAGAGCCTTTAGAAATTGACTGACCTTCCCTTCCTACTAGCCTTCGCCCACTGCCGCTCGAACCACCTTCAAATGCTATCCTCGAGTGAGCTTCTACTCAGGTGTGAAGCTCGCAACCCCAACGCACCATCTCTACCGCATAACTTTGCCACTCCACCGCAACCACACTTGTCGTCATGCCATAGCGATCGCCACTAGTGGTCCATCCCATCGTTGAAGCCTGAACAGCCATGTGCCGTCGTCACCCATGTCCTCTCCCATCGCTGCTCCATCACCCCTTCCCCATCACAACCACCACCACCAAAACACCCCAAACCCTAACACCTTTTGGCACTCACCCTTACATATAACCCCTCACCCGAATATCACCCCAACCCAACTCAATTACCCACTACACCCACCCACCCATACCTAGTCCCACCTATAGCGTCGCATGACGAAGCGCACACCATTGCCCGCTCGAAGACCGCCAACTCACTCGCTTGCGTCACCTCCTTCACCGACTACTGGACCTTCTCATCAACACCACTACTACCCATTACCACAACCCTTAAGCACATCTCCTCCCACCATCTACCTCGATGACTCCAGCTATCTCATGTACTCAACTCCATCATCACTGGAACCCCCTACGGAACAATACCACACATGGCCTCAACTCCCCTCACATCAACAGAGAACACTCATCTTCTATCCAATCACTATACCTACAGCAATCTACAACCCACCACCAGGAGCTCCACCACCCTCCCTCCACGCACCATCTTCTTCAACCAGGCACTCCAAATTACCAACCCATACGAAGCTTGTCAAGTACTTCCCCTTGAGTGCCCCATTTGCCCAAGCTGTGACAACCCATGCCAAAGGTGTCTCCACTGTAGCAACACCATACATACAACCTAACTACACCCCTCAACTTCTGCATTTGGAATCCTTCTCATCGCCATCTACATCATCGCCATTACCACCTCACTGCTTCACCACCCTTAGGGAGTTCCACCACACCTACCACCCACTCCTACGTGTTCTAGAAGACTCTGTCAAGTCATTTTGATATGGCTACGTCCACAACAACCTCACCAATCACATCTCCAATATATTCCAGGGTACATCACTTCCTATCCCTCAAGTTTTCTCCCACTAACTATCTACTATGGAAAACACAGCTCATGCCCTTACTCCGAGCCCATAATGTACTTGGCCTCATTAATGGCTCCGACACATGTTCGGCCCCAACACCAACCCCCTCGACATCTAATTCCACTATGGCAGAACCCACAAGGGCTAGTCAGTCTCAAGCATGGCATGCTCGGGACCAAATGCTGTTAAGCTAATTGTCACTTCTTGATTTAAGGAAGTGATGCCAACGGTCGTCGGACTCAACACAAGCTATGATGTCTAGAAAGCTCTCCATGACACCTATGGTGCCTGTTGAAGGCGCATCGCACGTTTTGATAGGGAAAGCATCATAGTATAGTGCGCAATACGATCAAACAAAAATATTTGTAAAAAGATAATGAGACTTTGAGTCCCAGTCGTTCGTCTCTAGGAGGCATTTGTTTAGTTTTGAAATCGATCCTTATCGCTCTACTTTATGTAGAATCACATGCCGGTTTATGATTATTACGTATTGAAGTACGACATGCTTAGTTGCAAGTATATCAGAAATTAAAAATAGGCAACATTAATCACTCAAAAGATATTGCAATAAGCTCATGGTGATTCTCAACACATAGACATATATACAAAAATATATCTTTTATTCATTCAAGAGGGTGTTTGCAACAGGAAATGTAGAAGAAAGCTTGTACAGGAATGCTTAAAAATGTAGACCTAGCTATCAGAAAACGATCACATATAAGAATCTACGGGGGGATTTTGCATGCATCATTGGGGAAGAATAAGGACTACACTACTAAGTAGTAATTAAAAGGCAGTAAATGTAAAGAGCTAACTACTAATCTATCAGAAGTGAGGGCATTCGAAGGTGGTCTCTGATGGCCTTGGAGTGGTAGAGAGGAGAATGAGGGGCGGCCAATGGAGCTTAGGCCGACCATTGGAGAGAGAGAGGAGTGATTCAGCATCCCGACATGGTGTCCTTCATGGTGGTGCTCAGCTCATGGAGATGGTGGTTGAGATGGTAGTGGCTAGCCTAAGTGGAAGTGGATGAAAGCCATGAATGTGGATGGGAGCCAATGGATGTGAATGGGTGCAAATGGCCACCCCTTAGGTCTTTTTATAGACCTAATGGATTCTCTCTAGAGAGAGTCCAAGAGTGGCTAGCCAAGTGGTTTTGAGATCCAAAAAATGTGGATCTCAATTTGAATGCCTCTTAGTTGCTAAATTTGGCAACCAAGAGTGGTGCCACTTGGATAGAGTTCTAGAGAACTCTAGATGTGTGGGAGTGTATGGATGGGTGTGTGTGTGTGGTTGTGCTCTAGGTGGCTAGGTGGTTTAGGTTAGGTCCTAAGAGGTTTAGGTAGGTGTATGCCTTGAATTAGGGTTATAAACCCTAATTGCTAAGGGGAAATTGCAATTAAACTTATCCTAAGTTTAATTGAATGAGTGTGAACCTAATTGAGAGTGAAATAACTCAATTAGGTTGGGTTTAGGTCAATTGGACTCTACCTAAGTCCAATTGAACTTGTGTGGGTTGAGATTTGAGCTCAATTGGACTCAATGAGTCCAATTAACTTAGGTGAAGGTAATTGACTTTGATCTAAGTCAATTGGGTTTGGTGAGGACCTAATTATGTCCTTAGGTAGGTATAGAGGTGATGTACTAGGGTTAGGACACCTTAATTTAGGTTCCTATGGGGTTGGGATTAGGTCTAGGGAGCTAGAGATCCAAGATCAAGGCTTGAATCTCAAAACAGGGACTGGAGACCAGTTCCAAATGTCCAAAAACATGATCAGATGACTTATACTCAAAAATCAGAAGTCCAAACTTCAGTTTTGGACATCCAATCTGAGTCAGGGGGAATTCTAGGTTCTGTTTTGGGTATTCTACAGAAATTGGACGTCTGACAAAGTGTCTGGACATCCAATAACACTGCAGAAGTGGGTTTGAGGTGTGCGGGAGTTGGCTAAGGGTCCTGGATGTCCTATAACTTATCTGGACATCCAGATAAGAGTTGGAACTAGGGTTTTAGGGCTTCCTAGGGTGCTGTGACCTAGTGTAAGGGTGGCCAAGGCTTGGGGGAAGTCTCTAGGCTATCCTAGGGCTAGGATGGATCTAAGCTCTTCACATTTTACTGCTTTATTCCTACTTAATAGAGTAGCATACCTTAACTCCCTTACATTATTATCTACTACATTTAATCTAAGTCTTCAGCTCCAGCTCTGCTGCAACACCCATTATTCCTGATCCAGCTTTAAATCCAGCTTCAGATCCAACTCCTAATCTAGCTTCTGATCAGCTTATTGCCTGCAATTGACATAATGCACTTAATTAGCACATTATAACATTATTTCATGCATAGCTAAAGTAAAGCAGTAAAGATGCAGAAAATGCTTATGCAGGCATTAATTACCCTAACTTATGCTAAATTCTAGCCTAATTTAGGTCAATTAAGACCTATGATTGCTACGCAATCAGTGCCCCATCTCACACTGAAGTTCTTCAACTACAAATGCAACTCTAAGCCCTCAAAAAGAATGATGATAGCATCCCAACTTATCTCTGCAAAGCAAAATACCTATCAGATGAATTGGCAACTACAGGACACGCCTTGGATATATATGAGTTCAATGCAATCGTCTTCCAAAACTTAGGAAGCGGCTACAGTGATATAGTTGCCACTTTGGCATCTCGATCATCTCATGTCTCCTACTCTGAGCTACAAAGCATTCTCCTTGGCCATGAAATACGACTACAATAGAACACCACTCCAATTGCAGAAGCTTCTCCCACTACTCATACTACCCATTTCATGACCACTTCAAGTCAATCCACCCCTCGTGGTCGAGGTCAAGGATAGGGCTGCAATGGAGGTCATGGTCATGGCCGCTCCCCATGCGTTGTTTGTGTTCACTTTGGCCACAACCCGTATCATTGCTAGGAAACTCTCATATTGCAAAGACAATGATGTAGGCACATCTATTTCACATAAACTTTCTATTTATGTGTGTTCTTAGGCATATAATTGCATTCAGCATTATAAATATTGTATAGCATGCATCATTCTGCATTTATATTAGTTTGTACAAATTATAGGTTAATTTACCCTTTTTGTGGCTAGGGGATAGGGTGATATCATTTCGGGGCCTTGGATTGAAGATCCAACCATATGGATTTGATCAGGATGATAATCGGAGTCCAACGCTTCCGAGATTGCCCCAATCAGACCTCCGTAGCATCATATGCTGTCCGAGAAAGATCAGAGGTCAAGGGTCAAGGTGGTGTAAATCCATACCTCAGATGACAAATCCAACTACATGGATGGGTTCAGATTGACGATCGCAGTCCAACGGTGCAAAAATCAGTCCAATCCGACGTTCGTGGCACCATCTACAAGCATTTGAAGATGGATGGCCCAAATGGCGCCATGTGGCACCATCCAGACTTCCCACTGCATCCTGCCCAACCTCTAAAGCATCATGACCTATGATCTAGACCATTGGATCGCCATCCAACAGCCACAATTTGGCCATGTCGCTCTCCAAGCCCCGCTTTACATCTCCTAAAGGCGAGGGCTCGAGTAATCTTGACCGTTAGATCGCCATCCAACGGTTGCGAACGCTCTACCCATAAAATGTAAACGCAATAGAGAATCAAGCGTAGCGCAGCACAGCGGTTGTGCACCTTACACACGACATGCGACACACGCTTAAATTGCAGCGAGGGGTGGAATTCACAAAGAAGCGATGCGCGAGGAAATTTGATCGTTGGATGTGGCACAAACGATTGATGCAGCGGCAACATGGCACATCAGATGGCTCATGATCCGCATGCGCATGATAACACACAAGATGACGTGCCCTCCGCACACTGTGAAGAGTGGCTGTGGGCAATTCTCGACCGTGAATGCGCGACCTGAGGGCTCTCGTGATGCCACGTGTCGCGACGCTTGGTAGCATGCCTCAACTACTGAAGGAGAAGAGGTGCCTGACGTGGCCTCTTGAGGAGAGCTTGATCTCCATCAGAGGGTCCTTCTTGCATGCGTGCCTACAGCAACGTGCTCCATTAGTGATGCTTACATGCGTCACTAAAGGCCACATATTTATTCTAAAGGCCTTAAAATGACATTTTTGCCCCCATATCCTCACCTATAAAAAGCCTACCCCTACCACACATTTCTTGATCCCTTCTCTTCTGCTCTCACCTCCTTTAAAGCTCTATGAGCTGGTCCCATGCTCAGGATGTTCCATTAGAGCTGGAGTAAAATAATTTTCCTATCTTCTCACCCACTTTGTGGAGCATCCCATGGTTATCTTCTCGCCACCATTCGGGAAGCTGATCCCCCTGCAATGCCACCTTGTTCCATCCTCCATCCTCCAACTCCATTCTTTTTCATCCAGCATCCTATCTCCATCGTCCAGGTGCTCCATCAACGCGGTTCGTCTTCCAAGCAGCCGTCAAGGAGGATTTTCTCATCCCTCTCTTTTTACCACTTTCTAGTGTAAATTTTCAGCATTCTAGTTGTAGAAATTAATTGTAATGAACATATGGCTATGAAATATTGGTTCACACTCTCTCTTTTCTCTGTATTATTCTCTCTTTTCTATTATTTATTATTTAAGTGGAATAGCTAGTAGATTAATTTCAACCAGCAAATCTGCTTTCTGAAAATAATTTTAAACATGATTCTTAATCAAATGCTTGCCTCCCCGTGTTTGACCCGAGACTCACCAAAGTTTTGGTTATAAATTTTATTTGATAGCGAATTTTTATGCAACTATAACGATGGGTTTTTAACTTAATCCTTTAGCATACGAAATCTCGCTAATCAGACAACAATTGCAAAATTGAATTTACTAACAATTTGTTCTTGGTAAAGGATCACTGCACCTCCAAGATCCTTCTTTGTGGAACAAATGACAAAGGGCTATATAAACTACCTCAATCAGCTACGTCATTATCTATTCCTCCTTCATCCTTCATTTCAGTTTGGGACTCGTGGCACCTATGGCACAACCAACTTGGGCATCCTCAACCCAAAACTATGAATTCCATCTTCAAGTCTTTTGGTGCTCACTTTATTTCGTCGTTATCAAATAATTTCTTGGCGTGCATGTTAGGAAAGCTATCCAAGCTTCATCTACCTGTGACATGCACTCGAAGTGCTTTCCAATCGAACTTATTTTCACTGATTCTAGGGCCTGCTCTTTGCCATTCCTTGTTTGGTTTTTGTTATTTTGTTCTTTTCATTGATGACCTCTCAAGATATTCCTGGCTTTATCCTTTAAAGAAAAAAAGTGAAGTTGCTTCTGTCTTTATTTCTTTTCATCAAATGGTGGAATGTTAATTAAACTCAAAAATTAAAATGGTTCAGTCTGATGGAGGCAGAGAATATCAAGCTCTTAAGCTATTCTTTCAACAGTATGGGATCATCCACCGTATTTCTTGTCCTCACACCCACAAACAAAATGGATTCGTCATAAGAAAAATTCAATATATAGTGGATACTGGCCTTACCCTCCTTGCTCATGCCTCTATACCCCACAGTTTCTGGCACTTTGCTTTTTCCATTGTCGTCTACCTCATTAATAGACTTCCCACCACCATGAGAAACCATCACACACCCCACTTTTCTCTTTATAATAAACTGCCTGACTACCACTTCCTACAAACATTTGGGTGTGTAGTCTACCCCCTGCTTCATCCATATCAACATCACAAGTTCTCCTATTGCACCACCAAATGTGTCTTTCTAGGGTATGCTTCCAACTATTATACCTATCTCTTCTATGATATTTAAACAAAGAAAATGTACACTACCCATCATTTTCGATTCGATGAATCTATTTTCTCTTACAAAGATGAGCTATTCTTGGTCCGCCACCTCCAGTCCACTTCGAGCTGGACCCTTGTCCTTGGCTATCCATCCCCATGCCATCCATCCCCTCCACCACTCAAAGCTCTACCAACGAGTTACCTCCTAGTCTAAGACAGGATAGTGTCTCACCAACACCACCATCCTCTGCCCTTGCTCGACGAGAATTGAGACCCAAGCAACTAGTCGAGTACCACACTATGATGGTAACACCATCATTTGGTCATAACTAACTTGATTTAATCGAAATCAAGTGATAAATGCTCCTAAATGATCGTCTGAGGGTCGTAATTCTGTACTGAACTGTTCTAAGGGGAAGATAGAAAAACAGGATTAATTCTGTTGTTTTACCATTCCATCATTAATGCAGATTAATCGAGGGGTGAATTTAAGGTCAAATGAAGGTGAATTTAAGGTCAAATTAACTCAAAAGACTAAAAATTGTGCTCACATTGACTAAATCAGGGTTTTACGCATTTTGAGGATTAAAATATCATTTAAAATCCTAATTATCAGCCCTACTTAAATTGAAAGGGTTATGGCCAAGATAAATTCAATCTAAATCTCCTAAAAATCATTTAAAAATATTCTAAGAGGTTTTGTACCTTTGGTTTAACCATCTGAATCCTTTTTGACCAAAAACAAAGTTTCAGATGGGAATTTACCTTGGTTTGGGCTTCTATGCAATTTACCCAGTTAAAAGTGGCCAAAACTCAAATCCAAGTTTACCATTAGATTCCTTAGGTCTAAATTAGGTCAACACCAAAATTTGGACCCAATCAAAGTCCATCTTGACCTAGCTTGCATTTTGGGCCCTAAAAACTCTACTTCTCACACTTAGACCCCTAACTTTCATGTTTCCTTACCAACAGGCTCCTAACTTCTCATCGGTTTCACAAATACACCCCTTCCACCATTGACGTATGAACAGGATCTAAAACCCAAAATGACTGACCTTTAACTAGGGATTTCTCCCTGATCTCTCAATAAATCCCTTCAACATTGGAGGGATTGATTACCAGATGACACCTTCCCATTGGTCCTTGTCTTGCTGCCTACCAGGAAGAGGAGAGGATCTCAGTTACCAAATTCCTGATCCTAATTCATGAATCCTTCCTAAATTGAGCCCAAATTTGTGCTCTATATAAGCTCTAGGACATCCTCAGGCATTCCTCAGCCAAGAATCAACCGAAATTCCTCCTCTTCCTCCTCCGACCAACTTCTTCGGCTCCGACGAGCGCCTCCGCCTCCCTCATCCAACCAACCAACCACCAAATTGGGTGGCTCACATCCTTCCTCACCTCCTTACGACCGTCTCCAGCCAAAGCACGGTCGTTCTCTACCTCTTCTTCCTCGTCGATTCCATCACTAGATTTCACCTTCGTCTTCACGTTTGGCCGACCAATGCCAGACACATCTCACCTCCTCAAGCTCCCCTAAGTTCCCTAATCTCTCCCTCACTAGACTCTTTCTAAGCCCTTAGTCTCTAGGTTCAACCACTTCACGCACCATTCCACCACCTTCGTCTCCTTCTCCAACACAAGTTCTAGAGAGCTCACGTTAAAGCTACACGACACGAAACCACATACCACCACCTCCACAACCATCCCCGAGTTCCAGCTACCAAAAGGCCCAAGTTTATTGGGGAGTTTGGCCACTGAAACCCGCCACCAGATGACCCATCACACAACCACCTCCACCGACATCGTCTGGCCACCACACTGCATCAAACACCAAATCACCACCACCATCACGTTTGTCGTACTTCGGGGATACTTCTAAGCACTCTAATTGGACCCAAGGCCATATTTTCTTTGCAAGTCGCCGTCACCATCAGCGATCAACTTCTCCGACTTCGTCAGTCGCTATCTGTCAATCAACTGCCTCTCCACCACTCTTAATAGCTATGGCTTGACACTAGGGTCTCATCTGGGCCCTCAATTGATGAAGGCAAACTAGCAACAGCTGCAATCGATGAGGATTTCATTGACTAAAGCACATGAAGAAAGCCACTTAGAATAGTCCCACATCAACAATTTTTTATTTTGAAACACGTTAATAAGGTTTTTGGTGTTGTAGCTGCTTGCCTCAAGTCACGGGGTGGCATCCTTCCTCACGCCTCTCACTCCTCACCCACTACCCACACCCAGGCAGACCTGGTTCCCGGTTCGGATCCGATTACCCAAATACCCAACCCGGATTTAAGGAGGGAGAAGGAAGGAAAATCCTGAGGGAAGGAGGGGGGTTTTGCACTATGCTACCTTAGGATTCATGCCTACACTTAGGCAATTTGAGAGGTGCTTTGGGCTTGATAGTTAAGTAGTTTGAGCTCTTCTCAGGACGTCTGATTGTGGCTTTAATTTGGTTTGAGATTACTGATTGAACTTGAGATCTAATCTTGAATTGGGAATTGTGCCTCATTGTTGAGGATAATTGGCGGTTCCAACCATCATTTTTATTCTCTTTATTTTTTTTATTCTGTGATACAATTTTGAGCATTAATTAATTACTCTCATATTTATGATTGAATATTAATTGCATACATCATTATTTGTGATTGTTGTGATTGGTTGATTGAATTGCTATATTTTCTACCTGCGAATGACCTCGAAACACAATTTTTCGAGCAATTACAAATTTAAGTGTTATGCTTTTAGCACCTATACTACAACATATCTATTTTCTAAAACACAGTAGAAGTGCCCAACATTTTGGCATCGTTGCCAGGGAGCAACACGCATTTCAGTCATAGATCACACTTTCTGATTGATTCTAACTTGCCATATTTACTTTGTTATATTGTTGAAGGTGAATCTGAAGATCGACCGTACAAGCAACCACACCAGAGGTAGGTAATCATATTTCCTTCTTCTTTAAGCCCCTACTCTCTTGGAAAGATTAAAAGAAAAATCAATTAGAATCAACTTGCTTTATTTACGTAGTAATCATCATTCTTCAAGTTTCCTAATTTGATTCAATTTGACTAGAGATATCCATCCTAATACTTCCACCTATTAGAGACATAAGGTTCCTTGGGCTATTCACCTTCTTAATTGAGCCCAAGGTACCATCTTTAGAAGAATTGGACTTGGAAATAGTCAATCTAGGGTTTTCGCATTAGGGTTTCCAAGAGTACACACTTGCTTGCTTAAAAAGGAAATATTTTTCCCAAATTGTGTGTTACCCAAGCTCTTTGCTGAATTGATCCAATCAAGTGAACCTTAAAATCAAGGCTCTATAATCACTTGGATCAATAAAATTTGAGGCCTAATAACTTATTTGAGAACCAACTCAGGGTGATTTCGATTCTTGACCTAAACCTCATCCTCAACTTTAGCACAAGTCAAATGAAGTTGGTTCACTTTGTGAATCAACCAACCTCCAAATTAGGTCACAAATCAAATTAACTTCAAGTTCAAGTGAAATTCAAGGCACAAGCAAGATTAAAACTGGTAGACATAGGAGTTGACGAGAACCATTCTCGCACATTTGAAAGTCGTTGGAAATCGTAGTATAATCACGCAAAAACGTTCTTCAAAAATTAAGTTTGTAAAAATTACGAGATTTGAGTCCCGGTCATTCGTCTCTGGGAGGAGTTTGCTTTACTCTTGAATTCAATCTTTTTACCGCTCTACTTCGTTTAAAAACGAACGCCGGTTTCCAATCTCCTAACTAAAACTTCACCACTTCTGTTATTAACTCGGATTACGTGCACTTGTGTCAAATAAATTACGAAGGTGAACGTGTGAGTTTCTGTGCACGCGATTCTAGTGAGGTGGTGACTATTTATGGAGAAAGCATCTATCGTTAGATTTTCAATATCCTCAAGAAATGACATGTCTGTGCGTAATGGACAGACAGTTGAAGAGCAGGCAACTTAAATCATGCAAATATGATAATTATTAAGCACATGGTGATTTCAAACATATAAAGAGATATATATATATAAATGCATTTTCATTCATTCCATTGGGGAGTTGTTTACACAAGAAATTTAGAGGAAAGCTTGTACGTAAATGCTTGAAACGGAAATCTAGCTACCAGAAAATGACTACATACAAGAATCAATGGGGGGGATTTCGCATGCATCATTAGGGGAGAAGTTAAGACTATGCTACTAAGAAGTAATAAAAGCAGTAGAAATTATGGAGAGCATAAACTAAATCTAGAGAATAAAGGGCATTCAGGGGTGGTCCCCGATGGCCTTGGAGTGGTCGAGAGGAGAATGAGGAGTGGCCAATGTAGCTTAGGCCGACACTTAGAGAGAGGGAGGATTGATCCAGCATCCCGGCATGATGTCCTCCATGATGGTGGTGAGCTCGAGGAGGTGGAGTAGCTAACCTAAGTGAAGGTGGGCGTGTATGGAGCTAATGAGGTGAGTGGTGCCAATGGAAACCAAGGGATGTGAATGGGGTCACTTGGCCGCCCATGGGGTCTTTTTATAGACCCAATGGCTTCTCTCTAGAGAGGTGTGGAACTCTCTAGAGAGAGTCCAAGAGTGGCTGGCCAAGAGGTTATGAGATCCAAAAATTATGAATCTCATTTTGAATGCCTCTTGGTTGCTAATTTTGGCAACCAAGATGTGGCGCCACTTCAAAGAGAGTTCTAGAGAACTCTAGAGAAGTGTGTGTGCATGAATGGGTGTGTGTGTGTGTGTGTGTGTGGTCGTGCTCTATATGGCTAGGTGGCTTAGGTTAAGTCCTAAGGGGTTTGGGTAGGTGTAGGTCTTGAATTAGGGTTACAAACCCTAATTACTAAGGGGAAAATGAATTAAACTTAACCTAAGTTTAATTGAATGAGTGTGAACCTAATTGAGAGTGAAATAACTCAATTAGGTTGGGTTTAGGTCAACTGGACTCTTACCAAGTCCAATTGAACTTGTGTGGGTTGAGATCTAAGCTCAATTAGACTCAATGAGTCCAATTGACTTAGGTGAAGGTAATTGACTTTGATCTAAGTCAATTGGGTTTGGTGAGGACCTAATTAGGTCTTTAGGTAGGTCTAGAGGTGATGTACTAGGGTTAGGACACCTTAATTTATGTTCCTATGGGATTGGGATTAGGTCCAGGGAGATAGAGATCCAAGATCAAGACTTGAATCTCAAAACAGGGACTGGAGGGCAGTATCAGACGTCCAATAATATGATCAGAAGACTTATACTCAAAAATCAGAAGTCCAGATTTTAGTTCTGGACGTCCAATCTGAGTCAGGGGGAAATCAAGGTTCTGTTTTGGGTATTCTGCAAAAATTGGATGTCTGACAGAGTGTCTGGACGTCCAATAACACTGCAGAAGTGGGTTTGAGGTGTGTGGGAGATGGCTAAGGGTCCTGGACGTCCTATAACTTATCTGGACGTCCAGATAAGGGTTGGAACTAGGGTTTTAGGGCTTCCTATGGTGTTGTGACCTAATCTAAGGGTGGCTAAGGCTTGGGGAAGTCTCTAGGCTATCCCAGGGTTAGGATGGACCTATGCTCTTCACATTTTACTGCTTTATTCCTACTTAATAGAATAGAAAACCTTTAACTCCCTTACATTATTGTTCCTACATCTAAACTAAGCCTTCTGCTCTAGCTCTGCTGCAACTCCCGTTATTCCTGATCCAGCTTCAGATCCGACTCTAGATCCAGCTCCTGATCAGCTTATTCCCTGCAATTGACATAATGTACTTAATCAGCACATTATAGCATTATTTCATGCATAGCTAAAGAAGAGCAGTAAAGATGCAGATAATGCGTATGTATGCATGAATAACCCTAACTTATGCTAAGTCCTACCTTAATCTAGGTTAATTAAGATCTATGATTGCTGCGTAATCTTACCCCCATGCCTAAATCTTGCTAGTCCCTAGCAAATGCAAGACTAAATTATTTACAGCGAAGGTCCTTAAGGGACTGATTATTTTATCAAGTGTACGCCTAGGGATTTGTTTCCTTTTTATTTTCATCCTATTCTCTAGAAATCCAGACAGTCGTGAAAGTGCAGCTATGTAGCTTTTGCAATGGATTCGAGTGAAAACTGATACACCTCTAAAGCCTGTACTTGACCCTTAATAAAAATTCTAACGGGATAGGCGGACTTCTTCCCTCGGGCTATTCAAGATATTTTATGAATTCCACCCTGGCTTTAGGCTTAGGTAGAGAATCTCTGAGGGAAAAGATTATATATTTGGTGGCTCACTCTCACTTGATGCTACATAAAGACTAGTACTATAGAATCTAGATTCCTAGACTACTAAGTAACTCAACTCAGAGAAATACTAGAAAAACTATGCTCTCTTTTGATTCCTTTGTATTCATTCTCTCTTACTCTTTTCTTTTTCTTTTCTTTCTTTTTCTTAGAGCTCACAACCTCACCAGGTTCACATATATGATCTGCATTTGGTGGTCTCACTAGGCATTAACACTTTAATTGAGTTCTCATAACCCTAACACTAAGTTAGGATTCCTCAGCCAGTATTCGGGCAGTCAGAAACACAAGAAAAATAGGTTAAGGCCATATTTGGTGGATCTCAACTTTATTTGGTGGTCTTACCTCAATGCAACTGAACTAAATATTCACTCTTTTTTCTTTACTTTTTCTTTTTTTTCTAATTTTTTTTTTCAATTTTTCTTTCTTTTCATCATCATTTTTTTTCTTTTTTTTTTCAACATAACACAACTAGCACATATCCATGAACTTTATCGAGGAGGCATTATTAGGGATTGGTGGTACTTAAGAGACATTAGGTGGCTTATTTGGTGGAAGTGCCTACTTACGGCACCGGGAGAGATGGTTAAGACGGTGTATTTCTGACCTTGGCATCAATACCCTCCTTCAGTTGAGGATTCCGTAAATAATGGTCGTACCCATCCACCTTAGCCCTAATTTTATGAAAACTCACTCTCCGCGTATTTGCCTTGTTTGGTGGCTCTCAAAATTTCGCACAAAAATGCATACGTAGGAACCGAGAGCGGAAACTGTGCCTAATCTCTTAGTATCATCACCTAATTATCTAGGATTCCTAATTCCTTACACTAATCTTAGAGCACCAATACACTCTACTCTTCTTCTCACATTATTTGCTGGATTTTTGGAAGAAAATCAGCTTGACTCCCAAAACACTGTCCAGGGGTTCAGGAAAAAAAGCACTACTTCTTTTCGACAGACTGAAGACGTTTATCAGCCTTCACTGTGAATCCATTGCAAATTCTACTTGTGTGTGAAAAATTGTACTGGATTCCAGATTACAGGAATCAACTAGAGGATAAAATCCCTAATGCATTCTCTTAATAAAATAATCTTATTCATGAGTGCAATATGTATATATGCTATGAACAATTAACCTCGTATAATTTGTACTTCGTGAAATTCCCGTATCGGGTTACAATCAGCTTGACCATAAATTTAGAATAATAGGTGAGCGGGTGAGTCGAAAGTGGCTGTTGCGAACGATTTCTAGCTCCAATGCGAGCATTGGAGGTAGAGTCGGTTGTTCTTTTATTTAAGGTCCTAAAGTACGTTTTACATGCAGCTCCGAGGTTTTCTTAAGTGTTGGCAAAAAATTTTTCAATTTTTGCTGTATCTACCCCCCCATGCCTAAGTTCTTGCATGTCCTCATGCATGAATATAAAAGAGAATAAATACTGCAGGGAAAGAATGGGTAGAAATCACCTGTAAATTCTCCTGAAATTACATTCAGCACCAGCCTACCTGTTAACATGCAATATACAAAAGGGAAATATGCTAAAACAAAAATATGCTATGTATAAAAATGGTTATAAATGAATGATGGTGGAATGTGGAGTGAATGGTATCTATACGTGCTGAGTTTAATGCCTCCAGCTGGGCGAGCACTCAATCACACGTCCTCACTAAGATCATCAATCTCGTCAAGTGCAGGAGGTTCCTGGGCCAAAAATGGCTTGAGGCGCTGGCCATTTACCGTGAATATATGCCCATATTTTAGGTCCTTGATCTGGACTGCCCCGTTAGGATATGGCTGCGTCACAACATATGGACCAGTCCATTTGGACTTGAGCTTCCCCGCGAATAGTTTCAGACGTGAATCAAACAACCAGACTCGTTGGTTGGGCGTGAATACTTTCCTCCAAATGTGGCGGTCATGAAAGGCCTTGGTCTTGTCCTTGTATACCAATGCATTCTCATAGTCCTCCCGCCGGATCTCTTCTAATTCACTGAGCTGGAGTTTCCGTTCTCGACCTCCTGCATCGAGGTCAAGGTTGCATTTTCGCACCGCCCAAAGGCGCGGTGTTCCATCTCTACAGGAAGGTGACAGGCCTTGCCATATACCATGCAATATAGTGACATTCCAAGTGGGGCCTTGTATGCGGTCCGATATGCCCAGAGTGCATCGACTAATTTGTCGGACCAGTCCTTCCTGTCTAGTCTAACCATCTTCTGGAGAATCAGCTTGATCTGACAGTTAGACACTTCAGCCTACCCATTGGTCTGCGGGTGATACGAGGTGGCTATACGGTGATGTACCCCGTATTTCTTTAATAACGACCTGAAATGGGCGTGGATGAAGTGGCTTCCCCTGTCGCTAATCAGAGAGCGGGGTATTCCGAATCTCGCGAAAATATTCTGCTGTACGAAAGAAATGACGGTCTTGTGGTCAGCCCGTCTCGCTAGGATGGCCTCGACCCACTTCTAGACATAGTCAATGACTAGCAATATGTACTCAAAGCCATGCGAGTTCGGAAAAGGGCCCATAAAATCGATGCCTCAGACGTCAAACACTTCTACTACCATGATGGGTTGGAGTGGCATCATGTCTCTCCTGGTCATAGAACCGACTGACTGGCATCGTTTGTAGTGTTGGGCGTATTTGTGTGTATCTCTAAAGATGGTTGGCCAGAAAAATCCTGACTGCAAAATTTTTGCAACGGTTTTTCATCCCGAGAAATGGCCACCACACGCATCATTATGGCAAAAAGATAACACACTAGGGATCTCAGAGTCTGGGATGCATCTGCAAATAATCTGATCTGCTCCAATGCGGAAGAGCAGTGGGTCATCCCAGAGGTAGTATTTAGCCTCTACAATGAATTTGAGTTTCTGGTCCTTGGATAGGTTCGCAGGAATTTTGCCTGCGGTAAGGCAGTTCGCAAAATCCACATACCAGGGGAACTCAACATAATGAACTGCCAAAAGAGATTCATCCAAAAATTGTTCATGGATAGGCAGGGAATAAGGAATGTGGTCTGGGTCCAATCTGGATAGGTGATCCGCCACAACATTCTATTTTCCGGCTTTGTTGCAGATTTCGATATCAAATTCTTACAATAGAAGGATCCATCTAATGAGCCATGGTTTGGCATCCTTCTTTGCCAACAAATGTCGGTGGGTGGAGTGGTCAGTGAAAATGATGACCTTGGACCCTAAAAAATATGATATGAATTTCTCCAACCCGAATACTACTGCTAGCAATTCCTTTTTGATGATAGTGTAATTACACAGAGCCTCATTCAGCCTCTTGCTAGCAAAGTATATGACAAAGGGTTGTTTCTCCCGACGTTGGCCTAAAACAGCACCAACGGCAAAATCAGAACGTCGCACATCATTTCAAAATCAAGCAATCAGTCAGGTGGTTGGAGAATCGGTGAATCAGAGACAGCGCATTGTAAAGTCTCGAAGGCACTGAGACACGAGGTATTAAATTCAAATGGGACATCGGCAACCAGGAGATTCATCAAAGGTCGTGCAATTTTCGAGAAATCACGTATAAATCTCCGATAGAAGCCGACATGACCCAAGAATGATCTGATCTTCTTGATCGAACTAGGTGGCAGTAAATGGGAGATAATCTCTGATTTAGCCCGGTCGACCTCGAGTCCATTTTTAGAGATCCTGTGCCCTAGTACTATGCCATCCCTCACCATGAAATGGCTTTTCTCCCAGGATAGTACTAGGTTTACCTCAATACACTGTTTCAAGATCTTGGTGAGGTTATCAAGACAAGATTCGAAATCATCTCTGAAAATGGAGAAGTCATCCATGAATACCTCCACATAATCCCCAAACATGTCAGAGAAGATGGCCATCATACAACGCTGAAATGTTGCTGGTGCATTGTAGAGGCCAAAGGGCATCTGCTTGAAGGCGAATGTTCCAAAGGGGCATGTGAATGTGGTCTTGTCTTAATCTTCTGGGCTAATTGCTACCTGATTATACCCGGAGTATCCATCAAGAAAGCAGAAGAAACTGCGTCTGGCCAACCGTTCCAAGATCTAATCAATGAATGGCAAAGGAAAGTGATCCTTCTGGGTAGCCATGTTCAGTTTCCTGTAGTCGATGTAGACCCGCCAAAATGTCGCAGTGCGGGTCGGGATGGATTCGCCCTTATCATTCTTCATGATGTGAGTCCTGCTTTCTTGGGCACTATCTAAATCGGACTCACCCACTGGCTGTCTGAGATTGGATATACAATGCCTGCATCCAGCCATTTGATGATCTCCTTCTTAACAACCTCTAGCATATTCGGGTTAACCAGTATTTAAGGTTGTCTCGAAGGTTTCACCCCCTCATCTGTGTAAATGTGATGAGTGCAATACAAGGGGCGAATACCGCGAAGATCAGCAATACTCCACCCGATGGCAGCCCTATGGTCTTGAAGAGTAGAAATCAATTGATGCTCCTGTTCATGGGTTAAGTGGGCATTGATAATGACTGGATATGTCTCGCTTTCGCCCAAGAACACATACTTGAGTGAGTCAGGTAAGGGCTTCAATTCAATCACGGGTGGGTCAGAATTAGATATGAGAGTGGGAGGAGCAGAATCGAGGGTGGGAATCAGCTGATCCATGTGCACGTGAATTCCCGCTGAGTCGCTCCCTGTGAGATCGGTTATGACTACATTAACGGGAAACCCGTTAGCTATGGTCACTTCTTCCTGCAATAATAGGGGCAAATCAGTAATGTGTGGATCAGGATAACTAGATTCAGGGGTGCTATGGTCAGAAGCACACCCTAAACAGTCAGATCCTCGGGGAGATATGTGTAATGCAGTGGTTTCAGTCCCGTGTGTATCAGGGTTTGAGAACCCTGATAGTGTAGACGAATGAGACATTGGATTGTCACAAAGGAGCCCAATGTTACCATAGTATGCTGCATCTTCGTCTTCACCATCCTCCTGTATTTGATCACAGTCGAAGTTCTTTGCTGCCCTGAATATGTCCAGTTGAAGTCGCTCATTGCCTAAGGTAATCTCCATACACCCGGATGCACAATCGATGTTTGCTCGGGCTGCCATCAGAAATGGGCAACCCAAAATAATTGGTGCATCTCGGAGATTAGGAGGAACTTCCATATCAAGAATGAAAAAATCTACAAGAAAATAGAACCCGCGGATTTTCACGATCACGTTCTCAACCACCCCTTCGGTGTTTTGACTGATCTGTCAGCTAGCTGAATCATGACCGAGGTGGGCTTCAACTCCCCAAATCGAAATCGATCAAATATGGTAGTGGGAGTTAGGTTGATAGACGAGCCCAAATCTAGAAGGGCCCGATCAAATGGAGAATCCTGCAAGAAGCAGGATATGAGTGGGGTACCAGGGTCTTTTTTCTTCAGCGGTAGGTCAGCTAGAATCACGGTGCTAGCCTCTTTCGATAGTACCGCCTGTCGTCCAATTCTCGACTATTGCTTCGAGGTACAATAGTCCTTGAAGAACCTAGCGACAGCGAGAATGTGATCGATAGCCTCGAGGAGGGGGACCTGAATATGTACTTCCTTAAACATCGATTTCAGGTCCTCAAAATTCTGCGTGTCCTTTTTCTGTACTGCATTTCGTGTCAGAGCCTCAGGGAAAGGGATGGGAATCTCAAGGTTAAGTTGCCTCTTACCCTTATCTACCACAGGTGGCTCCTAGGATGAAGATAGAGTCAAACTCACCTGCGGCGAAGGGTGGGAAAAATCAGGACCCGCCTGCCTAGGTGGTGGGTCGAATGTCTTCCTTCCGCTCCGCAAAGAGATAGCGTGTGCATTGGCTTGCTGTCCATGAGGTGGTGGGGGAGCGGAAGGGGCAGAATACGTGGGATTCTGCAAAGGCGGCTGGCCTTGCGCATAATCGGGTGGTGCAAGAGGCACCTATAGTATGGCGTGAGCTTGTCCCTACGGTACCTGAAACCTAGGTGGGGTGCCTTGGTTCTGCATATATCGAGGATTCGGGATAGGTTGGGAGGGCAAGGCTCCCTGAGTCCTATGCTCCTGCAACAGCTAGTTTTGTGTGTTCTGTATGGTCTGTATCTGATTAGCCATTGTCTTCGTAATCTACAAGCTATCTTCTGTAGACTTCCTCATCAATTCTTGCAGCTCCTCTTTCAATGCCTCCAAATGGTCAACCTGCTTTGGAGGGTGGTTGGCAGCTTGGTGCAGTGGCTGGTATAATGAGCGGGGTTGCTGCTGTTGAGACAGAAATGGTTGCTGCCTAGGATACATGTTTTGCGCATTCCCGTATTTCCTGGTTTGGTAGTGTGGATCTTGATGTGATCTCTGTGAATTACTAGACAAGGAGAAGTTCGGATGCTAGCGCCAACCAGGGTTATACATCTCTGAATACGGGTTATTACGCCCGTATCCTTGATAGCGCTGACGTCCTCGTAGGCCGAAGATGTCTGAGACGTATATCCGTCAAGGGGATACGCATTATAATCTGTGGGTGGTGCGTAACCCTGGTCGTATGGTGCCAGATCTAGATTGTTTACGGGATCCTGATATGCAGAATCTTGTAAATACAAAGAAAATGCATCCCGAGTGAGTAGATTAACTCGAGCAGGTGAAGCTCGGGGTGCATAGGAGGGTCGTGAGGTAGCAGAGCTCAAGTCAGATTGACCTGGGCTAATCTGGTCAATCTTCTTCTCGATTAAGTTTATTCTATCCAGCTGCTTGATGATGATATCCATGTCAGCTTGAATAGACTCGGTGTGAGCCTCGTGGACACCAACCCGCTGCTAACCAGGTCACTGGAACTGGTTCATAGATGCAGCATTCATCGAGTTCTCTGCTAATGCTTCGAATAGCTCAAATGCGTTGTTCTCGGCTTTTGCGAGAAAATTCCCGCCGCTGGATGCATCAGCCAGATACCGATGTGTGTCATCCAACCCATGGTAAAAAATCTGAGCTACGTGCCATCTAGGTATACCATGATGCGAGCATTTCTGGGGAAGGCCGTGAAACCTGTCCCATGCTTCATGTAACTTCTCCCCGGCTCCCTGGGAGAAAGTCGTGATTGCGTGCCGCATTGCGTTTGTTTGACCGATTGGGAAGAACTTTTGCAGGAATTCACATCGTAATTCCGACCAGGTTCCAATTGGCTTCCCAATGTCTTGAACCAGTATGAAGCTTTGTCCCTCAGAGAGAACGGGAAAAGCTTCATCAGAATAATCCCGAGATCAATATTCTTAGGTTGAATCATTTCAGTGAATCGACTCAGGTCCTCAAGGTGCTGGAATGGATCTTCGCTTGAGTTCCTGTAGAAATGAGTGCTGATCAACCCAATTACATTGGGCTTGAGCTCAAACGCGTCTCCGCTTGCGAGAATTCTGACAGCGATGCGATGATTTGTGCGGCTGGGTCGTAGAAATCTCACAGTTATTCTCCTCGCGACAAGTGCTGCATCCTGTCAAGCATCGTCAAGATGCGATCCACGCTCTGCTGATGTCGCTCCTCAGATTCGACGACCCGAGCTTCCAGACGAGCCATCGGGTCCAGATTCTCGATATCCTGACCCGGTCTAGGTCCAGGTCCAAGATTTGCCATGGTGGCTCTTGAAGTAGAAGTAGGGGGAGAAGATGGTCTGGGTGAGGTGACTCACCTCCTTGGGAGTGGCTCTCAAGGTCCAACCAAGTGAGGTCGAAGTGACCTCCTTCCTTGCATACACCACCCAACCCCTGAGTTGGTGTAGCCAAGCAGGACAAGGCTAAGGCCCTGTCAATCAAATGGTCCTTATGGATCAGGTGACCAGATTTTTGGTTAGAAATTTGAATTCCTGAAGATAAGTTCGTCGTTCAACCGACTAAAAGTGATTCCCGCCTCTCAAGCTAACCCAGCCAATCTGGTTATGGAGAGACTAAGGGGAAGGTTCTTCCTTTGGCTTATGCCTCTAGTTCCGTTGACCCCCGAGCCGCGGTCGTTTGACACTACCCCACAGACTTGGTCACCAAATTTGGCAAGAGAGATTAAAAACACCGAGTAGTATGACAACAAACTCGGGTTAATTTCGTATTTTAAAATTAATTTTAACCTGTTTTCTTCAGTGGGGTTTGTGGTGAGTGGCCCACAAGGTGACCAAGTTCACCGGCTAACTAGACTTGATTAAGTCTAGGTTAGCCCAAAGTATGGTCTCTATTTGTAACCCTAAAGATTCAACCTAAGTTTTATGCACTTCAAGGGATTTTCTCTGTTTCAGCAGACCACAAAGGTAATGTTTGTTCTCTGATAATAATTGGAATCTAATTAATTTGAAATTTTGCGAGTATATTCCTTTTTTAATTAAATTTCCAGAGAACTTTTTTTTAAAATTTTTACTATTTCAACCGAATTTTTAGGGAATTTTGAATATCAAAGGGTCAGATATGGAATTTTGACCCCTATTTGGTTTTTTTCTTTGAAATAGTAACAAATGACATCAAAAATTCAAAAAAAATATGAAAAATAAAGCCAATGAGATCAGCTTTCAAACCCCACCATTTTTAGTCAAAACAGATTTGCATATTGCTCAGAATCGCTTTTTGACATTTGAAAATTTTTGAATCTGGGTCAGTCTAACGCTCGTGCACTTCGCAAATTTTTAAAAATTGTATACTTAGAATTTTTCAAAATAATAGTGGTATTTAAAAGATGGTTTAAAAATGAAGCTTTGGCCTGAATTTCAAAATTTTTCGCTTACTAATTTTTCGGCAATCGAATTTTTAAATTAAGCTTGAAATCTGGCCGAAAAAGCAAAAGATGGTGGAAAAACTTTAAAAGAGGTTTTAACTTGAAATCTAAGCTTTCCACCAAAAAGAAAATGTTTTTCTTTTCAAAACTTTTGCATGTTTTTTTTTTCAAAAAGAATTTTTAAAGGATTCAACGAAAATATCTTTTTTTTTTAAACTAACCTAGACTCGAAAGGAAACCTAATCTAGATTTTTGTTCAAAATTTATCTTTTTTTGCTTTTTTTCACGAAAATGAGTAAAATCTTTTTTTTTCACAAAGAATTTTTCAAAGGAAATTACAGAAAGTAAAACCTAATCTAAAAAAAATGATGATGTGCACCTGGTTTGTTTCTTTGCCGTGCTCGATGTGTGTGCAGATCCCATTTTTCTTCTATTTTTCCTGCATATCAAAAACAAAGTAGAGAGAAATGTGTCAGTGATGTTTTAAAAGATTGAAATCATATAAAATGATGTTGCCTCCCCGGCAACGACGCCATTTGGCGGGAACCGTTCTCGCGCATTTGAAAGTCGTCGGAAATCGTAGTATAGTCACGCAAAAACGTTGGTCAAAAATTAAGTTTGTAAAAATTATGAGATTTGAGTCCTAGTCGATCGTCTCTGGGAAGCGTTTGCTTTACTCTTGAGTTCGATCTTTTTACCGCTCTACTTCTTTTAAAAACACACGCCGGTTTTTAATCTCCTAACTAAAACTTCACCACTTCTATTATTAACTCGGATTACATGCGCATGTGTCAAATAAATTACGAAGGTGAACGTGTGAGTTTCTGTGCACATGATTCTAGTGAGGTGGTGACTATTTATGGAGAAAGCATCTATTGTTAGATTTTCAATATCCTCGGGAAACGACATTCTTGTGCGTAATGGATAGACAGTTGAAGAGCAGGCAACTTAAATCACGCAAATATGATAATTATTAAGCTCATGGTGATTTCAAACATATAAAGAGATATATATATAAATGCATTTTCATTCATTCCATTGAGGAGTTGTTTTCACAAGAAATTTAGAGGAAAGCTTGTACATTAATAATTAAAATGGAAATCTAGCTACCAGAAAATAACTGCATACAAGAATCAATGGGGCGGATTTCGCATGCATCATTGGTGAAGTTAAGACTATGCTACTAAGAAGTAATAAAAGCAGTAGAAATTATGGAGAGCATAAACTAAATCTAGCAGAATAAAGGGCATCGAAGGGTGGTCCCCGATGGCCTTGGAGTGGTCGAGAGGAGAATGAGGGGCGGCCAATGTAGCTTAGGCCGACCCTTGGAGAGAGGGAGGATTGATCCAGCATCCCGTCATGATGTCCTCCATGATGGTGGTGAGCTCGTGGAGGTGGAGTAGCTAACCTAAGTGAAGGTGGGCGTGTATGGAGCTAATGAGGTGAGTGGTGCCAATGGAAACCAAGGGATGTGAATGGGGTCACTTGGCCGCCCATGGGGTCTTTTTATAGACTCAATGGCTTCTCTCTAGAGAGGTGTGGAACTCTCTAGAGAGAGTCCAAGAGTGGCTAGCCAAGAGGTTATGTGATCCAAAAATTATGGATCTCATTTTGAATGCCTCTTGGTTGCTAATTTTGGCAACCAAGAGGTGGCGCCACTTCAAAGAGAGTTCTAGAGAACTCTAGAGAAGTGTGTGTGCATGAATGGGTGTGTGTGTATGTGTGTGTGTGGTCGTGCTCTATATGGCTAGGTGGCTTAGGTTAGGTCCTAAAGGGTTTGGGTAGGTGTAGGTCTTGAATTAGGGTTACAAACCCTAATTGCTAAGGGGAAAATGCAATTAAACTTAACCTAAGTTTAATTGAATGAGTGTGAACCTAATTGAGAGTGAAATAACTCAATTAGGTTGGGTTTAGGTCAACTGGAGTCTCACCAAGTCCAATTGAACTTGTGTGCGTTGAGATCTAAGCTCAATTGGACTCAATGAGTCCAATTGACTTAGTTGAAGGTAATTGACTTTGATCTAAGTCAATTGGGTTTGGTGAGGACCTAATTAGGTCTTTAGGTAGGTCTAGAGGTGATGTACTAGGGTTAGGACACCTTAATTTAGGTTCCTATGGGGTTGGGATTAGGTCTAGGGAGCTAGAGATCCAAGATCAAGACTTGAATCTCAAAACAGGGACTGGACGCCAGTATCAGACGTCCAATAATATGATCAGATGACTTATACTCAAAAATCAGAAGTCCAGATTTCAGTTCTGGACGTCCAATCTGAGTCAGGGGGAAATCAAGGTTCTGTTTTGGGTATTCTGCAGAAATTGGACGTTTGACAGAGTGTCTGGACATCCAATAACACTGCAGAAGTGGGTTTGAGGTGTGCGGGAGATGGCTAAGGGTCCTGGATGTCCTATAACTTATCTAGACGTCCAGATAAGGGTTGGAGCTAGGGTTTTAGTGCTTCCTAGGGTGTTGTGACCTAATCTAAGGGTGGCTAAGGCTTGGGGAAGTCTCTAAGTTATCCTAAGGCTAGGACGGACCTATGCTCTTCACATTTTACTGCTTTATTCCTACTTAATAGAATAGAAAACCTTTAACTCCCTTACATTATTGTTCCTACATCTAAACTAAGCCTTCTGCTCCAGCTCTGTTGCAACTCCCATTATTCCTGATCCAGCTTCAGATCCAGCTCCAGATCCGACTCCTGATCAGCTTATTCCCTGCAATTGACATAATGTACTTAATCAGCACATTATAACATTATTTCATGCATAGCTAAAAAAGAGCAGTAAAGATGCAGATAATGCGTATGTATGCATGAATAACCCTAACTTATGCTAAGTCCTAGCTTAATCTAGGTCAATTAAGACCTATGATTGTTGTGTAATCAGGAGTCAAGCTCACACATTCCGATCTACTTGGAATCACAGTGACAAGGAAGGTCGAGTGGGGGAAACCTTGTAACCCATCTGGACACTCTACTGTTTAGGGGTCTTTGCAGGACTCTCTCTTCCTGGCTGCCCAAGTAATTCTCGGATGGGTGAGTTTCTGATCCAAAGATACCATCTGCCTCAAACCGCCATAGTCACCCAGCCTTGTTTGGTGCCTCGATTGGGTCCAAGACATATTTTGTCCCTCATCTGATTCCATAGTGCATGTATGGGAGGAGGTCCTTAAGACCAGTCTTAAGGCCTCCATTAGTAGTTCACTCTCATCGGGGTCAACCCCTAACCCAATTATTTTATTCCTGTTCGATCAAATTGAGATCTCTTCCAATCCTTCCACATCTGAGCCCGGCTCCCCATCATCTGCATCCATTGAGAATCAAGAAGAAGTGCCTAATGTTCAGAATCAATTATAGCGCCTCACTAATTTATTCCATGCATTCATGAATCCCCTGCAACGTCCACAAATGCGAGGTCACTATAATCCCACAATGGTAGCAGTTGAACCCAGGGTGCAAATCCTGGCAGGAGGACCTAACACTGAATTAAAGCTGAATCTGATCAACGCAATCCCCAAATTTCATGGCTTGAACTTTGAAGATCCTTTCCAGCACATCAAACAGCTGAAACATCTAGCCCAGACCTTTGGACCACCTGTTCAGAACCGGGTCATCGTGCTCATGAAGATGTTCTCCTTCTCTCTCATGGATAAGGCTGCCCAATGGTATCAAACCCTGACTCGATCGATCAACACATGGAAGGAACTCCAATTTGAATTCCTAAAGAAATTCTTCCCAGTTGGTTGCACTAATGCCTTGAGGCACCAGATCACACATTTCACGTAGAATGCGAGAGAACCACTTCATGAGACATGAGACCACTTTCTAGATCTCATGCAAAAATGCCCTCATCATGGAGTTCTTAAATGGGAATAAGTCTAGTCTTTTTACCAGGGACTCCGTGAGGACATCAAATTATTTGTCAATGCAACCTGTGGTGGCAACATCATGGGTCAACATGAAGACACCGTTTGAGAGATTCTCGAGAACATGTGCGAGAACTCCAAAAACAATGAGTCTATGGGTGTGTTCGACCAAACAACCACCCGCACATTGACAAACACGCGAGGGACACTCAAGGCATGCAACCTATCTGCATCTGTTGACCTAGAGTTGGTGGCCAGTCGCTAGAATAAGGTCTCCATCATCGAGAAGAATGTAGGTGAATTGACTCGACATCTACAGAGAGCCACCGCTTCGCAGCAAAACACGTATGCACATCCATCCTCAGGTAGGGAGGCTGTCAATAACATTCACCACCATGAATATCAGGGGATGGATGTGTATCCAAACCCGTCTGATCCTAGTTTCGAAGGAAACTCCCGACCATCTAGTTGGGGGAACTCTAAACCCTTATACTCTGATTACTCTAGAGTTCCTCAGACCTCCAAGGATCTCCACGCCATCCAAAATGACCCATTCTCCAACTCATATAACCCTGGATGACGCAATCATCCAAATTTCGCATGGTCGGTGTTAATCGCTCTGAATTGGATTTTAAAATCGATGCGTTGCAGTATAGATTTAATTAGTGCAAAAAACAAATAGAATTTATACTCGAATGGAAGTCCAAGGTCGAACGTAGGTGGTAAGGTGGCAAATCGCGGCGCTGCTTTTGTGTCTTTATTATAGTATAGTCGTTATAGTATAAGATAAGACAGCTCCGGTTGTCATTACCATAGAAAATTTTTTACTCGGAAATAGTTTTCCCGAGGTCGAACTCAGGGAGCTACTAGAATTCTAGAAGTACAATGCTTTTATTACAAAAATACGAGAGAGAGAGAGAGAGAGGTAGATTTGTTTCTTGGCTTTTTCTTCTTCTCTTCTTTATCTCTTGTCTTGTCTTCTTTTTCTCTTCTTTCTTCTCTTTGCTTGATCTTCTTCAGTTCTTCTTCTTCTTTCTTTATCTTCTCTTCTTTATTCTTCTTCTCTTTTCTTCCTTCTTTTCTTTGCTTTCAGCTGCGGCACCTTCTCTTCTCTTCTTCTTTACTTTGTCTACAGAGCTTCATCCGTCGTCTGATTTCTCAATCAGACTGCTTAAGTGGTATCTGCTACAGTGCTTCCTTTGTGCTTCTTCTTCTTCTTGCTCCTGCGATCTTCTTCTTCTTCCTCCTGCGGTCTTCTTCTTCTTCCTCTTTCTTTGAGCGGCCAAGGCTTCGACCACCTTCTTCCTTCTTCTCTGCCTGCACACTCACACAACTGGTCAGAGCAAAACCTACCCCTACCCTTTCCCGCGTCTCTCTATTTCTCAGATTTCTCTCATAGGATCGCTCTCCCAGAGCTGGGTATTCGGGTATGGGTATCGCGCCCGGGACCAGGCCCACCGGCGTGCGGTGGTGGGCGAGGTGTGCGCAGTGTCGGGTATCCGGATCCGGCCCAGACCCACGAGGCGTGAGCGTGGGCGAGGGCAAGCGTGTGGGGTGCTCGTGCGTAAGGGACCTGACCCCTGTGTTCGAAGGCGAATAGCCTCGAACACTTTTTCAATTTAAGTGTGGGCTCTGAGCCGCGTACTTCCGAGGTGGGACTAAAGTCCCACCTCCCAGACTGGCGCCTGCAAGTGAGGAGCTCGCGGCAATTGCAGCAGCTCGCGAGGGGTTTGCCTCAACTGCAGACCTTAGAGTCTTCGCGGAGACACTCCGCGCAACCTGGGACCAGCGCCTGGGTGAGGTCAAAGCTGCAGCTGCAGGTGAAGGAGCTTCACCTACTCAACAATGGCAGCGAAGGGGACGTGACCTAAACACAGAAATACGGCCTCTCGGCCTAGTCAGAAGATGTAGGGAGCTTCGCCGGAGTACGGCGAAGCCAGTGCGGGTGGTGGCGAGGCGTGAGGCGGTGTACGGTGGTAGCCCTAGGTCGGACTGTGGTTGGAAAAATGGGTCTGTTCGGGGGCTCTTTAGGTGGCGTGTGGCAGGGAATGAAAAGGGGGAGGCTGTGGAGTGGAGTGAGGGGAAGCTTCTGAGGTGATCGACGAGGAGTGAGGAGGTCTGTGGAGGTGGAATGGGCTCGCCGGAGAGGGTGGTCGGAGACGGAGCAGGTGGTGGTGGAAGTTGTGTGTGGGGGTGCAAAAATATAAATTGACAGAGGGGAAATTTAAAGGAAGAGGAGAGGAAGCTTTTACCTAAGTTTTGGACGAAGGGGGGAGGGTGGAGCCACCGGCTCGTGCCTGCCGGAGCTGAGGAAGAAGAGGCCCTGGAAGGGGAGATCGGCGACGAGGAGGCAGGCGGAGGGTGTCGGCGGGTGCAGCACGACACAGACGAAAGGGTTAGGGGAACCCTGCTGCAGGTAAGGCAGTAGAGCGACGAGGAGGAGGAGTTGGTCGCCGGAAGCTGCAGGCCGTCTGTCGGAGCTGGAGAGGATGAAGTGGGGGGTTATTCTCCGTCAGAGACAGCTTGCCTCCTTCGGCTGGCGACGGCGGTCTTTATAAAGGCGAAGGCCGAGGGGTGGGCACAGGGAGGCGACGTGCCTCCCTCGCCGGAGAATGGTCGGAGCAGAAGCCCATACCTTCCGCGCGTTCTCACGGAAGGTGTGGGCGATGGCAAAGATCATGGTGGTGTCCCTGCGACAGCAGACGTCGTAGGGAACACCCGGTTCAACGTGCAGAGGGCCTCCCTCACCCTGCGCGGCGCCATGCTCCGCGCAAAGTCGTCGGAGCATGGCGCTGCTCAGAGTTTTGCAGGGAGGACCTAAGTGCAAAGAACGACGAAGAACCTAGGGGCCAAAATGTGAGAGTTTTGAAAGTTGAGGGTCAAAAAGTAATAGATGAGGACCAAAATGCAAAGTCGGTCAAGAAGGTCTCTTCTTAGGCTCAAGTTTTTATGCATGACTAAATGGGACCTAAGGATTCTAATGGTGAATTTTATTTCTAGATCAGACCTTGTTTGACCGATCAATTTGTGTAAAAATCCAAATTAAATCATTAATTGGGCATGGTTCTCAATGTAGGTCAAAATGGGTTCCCAAGGTCAAATTGAAGGTTCTAAACCCTAGAGTTTATTTTTCTATGAATTTTAGAGGGTTTAGTCGATTTTTACTTTGCCTCGAATCTCGTGAATTGAAGTAGATTTGTTTTAGGGTTACAGAATGTCATTTAATTCCTTGGAGTTGCTGTAGCCCTTGTTGGATCAAATCATCTCACTTTCCTTCTTATTAGGTTAGTTGACCTATGTTTGGACCCTAAGTTACCCTGTTTACTGATTGTGTTGGTGAAATTGCATTTTTACCCCTTATGACCTGCTTTCTTCACTAACTCAGAATTCTCTGAGTCAAGCCTTTCTATAAGTTATGTAGGAGCTTTTTCTTGCATATCTAGGTTAGATTGTGCTAGTTAGGGTTCATGATGAGGTTCTCATCAGAACAATTAGCAAAAAATTCTCAAGATTGCAATTCAAGCATAATATAAGCAATTTATAATAGAACTCCAAACAATAATGATATATAAATGAAAAGCAAATGTCAAATAGTGCAAAAAGAATGGGGTAAAATGGTGATTTAAATCACCAATTACCCCCTACAATAATATCAAATATCTCAATAGTATCAATCAATTTAAATCCACGTAGGATAAGTGCATCATGCACTCCCTTCAGAGATCAGACAATGGAATTCTCAACTAGTCGACTTAACCGTCCAACTGCTACAGTGCCAAGAGGGCACCCTTCCCCTTCCTTTTCTTCTTCTGCTTCCTTAAGCTCCAGAGAAGACACAACACAGAGCTCAGCAACACCAGCAAAGGCAAAGGCCTCCCACAAAGATCACTAAGTGTTGAGAGGAGGGCGGCAGAGCAAAACCCCCCTCCCCTCTCTCTCTTTTCTCTTCTTTCTCTCTCAGAATCAGGCGAACCAGACCAGACCTAAGTATCCAGGTAAACGGACCAAGGCCGAGACCCGCTAGGCGTGAGCGCGGGAAGGGCGTGCGTGTGGGGACCTCACCCCCTGTGCATGCTGAGGCGATAAGCCATAAGCACAAATCCAATTTGTATGCTGTGGAGGGGTTTGCTCTAGCCGATGTGGGACTATCCCGCAGAGATTCAACGTGCGCAGCTTCAGGTGAAGACCTTGCTCGATTAAGGCAGCAACTGAGGTTGTGATGCTCGATTGTAGGCCTGGAAACCTGCTTGGAGCTTCTCCGAGCAACCTGGGCATAGCACCTAGGATGTGCATGGCTTTGAACATGATGAACAGGGCGACGAAGATGGCAGCGGTGGCGGAGACTAGCAAGAAACCTGAAACCACGAGAATGGCCTTGCGACCATGTCAAACAAGCTCAAAAGGATCACCGTGGAGTGGCGAGTGCAGTGGTGGGTGCAGTGTGTGGTGCGAGTGATGGTGGAAGCCAACGATCTCGAGAAGGTGGTGCATAGGTGGTGGTGTTCGGTGGCACTGAGGAGAGGCCAATAGCCTCAATAACCAGAGGGCTTTTGCTCTCATGGACACGACAGTGCTAATGGGTGTTGTGGCAAGGTGAATGGTGGTCTATGTAGTGTGAGCGAACTCACCGAAGTTCTGCTGGAGGAGAAGAAGACGAGGAGCGTGCGAGTGAGGTGGTGGTCGAAACGAAGTGTGGTTGGTGTGTGAATGAAGTAGGGGAGTTAGGGAACTTATCTAGGTAGTTGGCAGACGATAGGGAGAAGAGGCAATGCCGGTTGCGATGTGGTCAACGTTGGGGAAGAAGGCTCCGATGAGGGTAGGATGGCGAGGATGAAGGAGATAGAGGTGCCCGCTGGTATGGCACAACGCGGAGGAAGGCAGGGAAGGAGGATCTGCAGCTAATATTACGGTCAGATGAAGGAAGGAGTCAGAGGAGCTCACCGGACGTTGAGGAGCTTCGGCCAGATGAGGAGGGATGAAATCAAAGGGGAATTCGGCCGAATTTGAGCATAAGAACTCGGTTTGATCTGGGGATCCTTTTATAGGCCTCTGGAGGATGCTTTAAGCTTGGGTAGCAAGCTTCCCAAGCTTGGAATGTTCTCCGGAGATGGAAGCTCAAAATATACCCGAATCTCTCATGCATTCACATGAGAGATTGGGAAGGTTGTAGGGCTTAGGATCTGGAAGGGAATTCCTTGACGAACTCCCCTTTCAAATCTGAGAGGGATTCGTTAAGGAATCCAGGAGAACATGCCAAAACAAGCTTGCTGGAGTTGTAGAATTAGGATTTCATGGCGGTAGGGACCTATTTGAAGAAAATGATGATAAAGATAGGAACCTTTTTGTAATAAATTCAAAAGCTAAGGGGTCATGTGAAATAAAGAAAATTAGACTTGGACCAAAGTGCATACTAGGTCGAAATAATCTCAGATTGGGCCCAAATTTTGATGCAAACCTAATTTGGACCTAAGGAATCCAATGGTGAAGTTGGATTTTGGTTTTGACCTAGTTTGACTAGATAATTTGCACAATTGCCCAAGTTAGGGCAAATGTTTGTCTGAGACTCTATTTTAGGTCAAGATGCATTCCAATGGTCAAATTGAAGGTACCAAATCCTAGAGAATAATTTTATATGATTTTTAGAGTGTTTAGGTGAATTTTATCCTGACCAGAACCTCAGTAGATTAAGCGAGTCTATTTTTAGGGTTTCAAATGTCCATTAATTCCTATAACGCATGAAAACCCTTTTCTATCTATTGTAACCCACTTATTAAACTCTTAAGACCATTTGACCTTTGTTCAACCCCTAAGAGAACCCACAGTTATTCTGTTTTTGTGATAGAATGGTAAATTTTGTATAAATAACCCTGTATTCTTGTCTTCTCAAATCAATGTTTTATGCCCTTAAGACCTTCTGATGGATATGTAGAAGCTTTTATTGACTTAATCAGATCAAATTAAGCTAGTTATGGCTCATGATGGTGTTCCCATCAGTTGGGAAATAATCAGAATTCGAGACCTCAATTCCAACCTCTACCACAAGCTCCGCGACCATATCAGCCCACTCAGCCTAGGCCGAACCCGAATTTCCAATCTAAGCCTACCAAGGAGGATCAAAAGAGTTTGATTTTGCAGGCCCTGGCAGACATCCAGAAAACTAATGCGACTATGAAGAAACAACATTAGGAGGAAATCACAAAGTTTCAAAATTAACTCGCACAGATGGCTGGGACTCGCCAACCTAGTGCACTCTTTTCCCAACCTCTATCGAATCCTAATAACGTGTCGAACTAAAGGTGTGTTTTGAACCCAAATCAGGGCCAAGCTCATTATGTCTATCAGGCCCCTTCTACACCATCACCCAACAGGATGGAGGCTTCCACATCATATTCGGGATATCAGCAACAACCATCACTCTTGCCAACTCCGAACCCAAACCAGGCTGGCCTAAACACTGTTACGACACGTAGTGGCAAAATGACTCAAGATCCACCTTACCCTAGCCACTCTAGCCGTGATAGTTCAGAGCTTACCCCTAGGATGGTCATCCAGGATACACTTATCCCGAATGCAAAGCCTGAACCAATCCTAGAGAAACCAACAAAGGTTTCATTTTCCAAGGCCTTAACCAAAGGAAACAGGAAATCCAACCCCATGGCACTCGAGGAGGACTTGGTCAAGCTCTCTGAACAAGTCCAAATAAACATCCCCTTACTGGATGCAATCCACCACGTACACGACTTATGCACGATTTCTGAAGGACTTATTTACACCAAAGCGTAAGCTATGAAATAAAGATGGGAGTCCGATTGTGTTGTCTGAGTAAGTGTTTTGGAAAAATCGTCATTCTTTAGAAAATGCATCGTAGTATAGTTGACAAAATCGCACAAAACACTTAAATTTATAAAGCTCAGAATCAAATTGAAGTCCAAGGTCGTTCACAGAGAGCAATTATGGCAATTTAATTCACTAATCATAATTTTCTTCAGAAAGATATGCAAATATGATTGAAACTTTGCTCAAAATAAATCAGAATAATATATCAATGAAACCAAATATGAGAGTGCAAAAAGATTGGGTTAAAATGGTGATTTGAGTCACCAAATTAACCCCTAGGTTTAAGCTCACAATTATTTCAAATACATGAACAGTATACTCAATCAAATATCAGAGTCAGAACCACTCAAATGCCAGATTAAATGACAACAGAAGGACTCAGATGCCTTAACCAGCAGTAGCTCACAAGGCACAAGAGCCTTACTTTAGGCCTCACAAAAGAAGTACAACGATAGCACCCAACAAAGGTACAAGGGCCTCGCACAAAGCCCTCAGAGACTAAGTGTTGAGAGAGGGAGAGGGCACGAATCCCAAGGTAGAGCAAAACCCACCCCCTCTCTCTGATTCTGTTCCCTGTCTCTCAACTCAAACACAGGTGAACAGTACCAAGTTTACAGGTATTTAGACCAAGGACCAGACCCGCCTGTTTGGTGTAGCGGGTGAGGAGTGAGTGTACGTGCGGTGAGTAGGACCTTACCCCGTGTGCTAAGGCAAACAACCTATATCACAAATTCCTTTTATTCGCTGCAGTAGACTTCAACATCCACGATGTGGGACTATCCCACTGCCTTTTCTTCACATAGCGGCTGCAGGCAATGGGTGCTGTAATTGGGGTTGAAGGGGACGCCTATTGCATTAATTGAAGACCTAGAGATGATCCTGGGAACGTTCTGCAGCACCTAGAGGTAGCAACGAGGATGAACTCAGCCGGAGAACTGCAGCGGAGGTCGGAGAAGAAGGTCGCAGTGGCGAAGCTCTGGTGATGCACCTGAGAAGGAGAATACAGCCTCTCGGCCCTGTCAGAAAAGCTCAGGAGGTTCACCTGAGTATGGCGAATGTGATGGTGGTCATGGCATGCTGTGAGGAGGTGTGTGTGTGCGTAACGAAGTCAGATAAGGTGAATGAAGATGGTGGTGTTAGATGGGAGGTTTTGGTGGTCAATAACCCTAATTTTGTTAGGGCTTTTAATCGTGAGGTTACAGTGTTACGACCCGATCCCAGATCCCTACAGGACCCAAGCTCAAGATCATAAAGATGGGAGCTTGCTCAAGATGATAGAGATGGCTTGCTGATAGGAACACCATCATAGGCCCTAACTAGCCACTTTTAGTCAGGTATGATGGATAAATACTCCTACATAATCATCTGAGGGTCATAATTCCATAATGTTTTGATTTGAGAAGAAAATAGGAAATTAGGGTTAATTCTACAATTTTAACAGCATATCATGAAGGTAGTCGCATGAAGGTAGGGCGTATGATGGTGTTCATCTCTGTCTCCGGCACGAGCTCCAAAGAGCTTGCACCGGCACTATACGACACAAAACCACAAACCACCACCACCACGACCATCCCTGAGTTCCATCGACCAAAAGCCCCAAGTTTATTGGGGAGTTTAGTCACTAAAACCCACCACAGGACGACCCATCACACAACTGCCTCCACCGACATCGTCTGGCGACCACACTGCACCAAACACCAAATCACCACCACCACGTTTGCCATACTCCGAAGATACTTCTGAGCACTCTAATTGGGCCCTAGGTCGTATTTTTTTTGCAGGTCGCCGTCGCCATCACCATTCATCTTCTCAAACTCTGTCAGCCACCGTTTGTCGATCAACTGCCTCTCCATCACTCCCAATAGCTGTGGCTTGACACCAAGGTCTCATCTGGACCCTCAATTGATGAAGGCAAACCAGCAGCAGCTGTAATCATCAAGGATTTCATCGGCTAAAGCACACAAACAAAGCCAATCAGGACAGTCCCACATCGGCACTTTTTGATTTTGAAACGCATTAATAAGGTTTTTGGTGTTGTAGTTGCTTGCCTCAAGTCATGGGGTGACGTCACTCCTCGCCCACCACCCACACCCAGGCAGGCCTGGTCCCCAGTCCGAATCCGATTACGTGAATACCCTGTACCCAGATTTAAGGATGGAGAAGGAAGGAAAATCCTGAGGGAAGGAGGGGGGTTTTGCACTATTCTACCTCAAGATTTGTGCCTACACTTAGGTAATTTTAGAGGTGCTTTGGGCTTAATAGTTAAGCCGTCTGAGGTCTTCTCAGGACATCTGATTGTGGCTTTGATTTGATTTGAGGTTACTAATTGAACTTGAGATCTAATCTTGAATTGGGAATTGTGCCTAATTGTTGAGGATAATTTGTGGTTCTAATCATCATTTTTATTCTCTTTATTTTTTTATTCTGAGATACAATTTTAAGCATTAATTGATTTCTCTCATATTTGTAATTGAATATTAATTGCATACATCATTATTTATGATTGTTTGGATTGGTTGATTGAATTGTTATATTTACTCCCTACGAATGATCTCAGAACTCACGATTTTTCGAGCAATTATAAATTTAAGTGCTGTTATGCTTTTATTGCCTATACTACAACATATATGTTTTCTAAAACACGGTAGAAGCACCTAACAATGCTTTTATGGGACTATCACACCGTAATGCTCAACAACAACCTGCCACCAACCTTATGTTTGTCACACAGGAAATAGAGCCCACATCATATTAGACTCAACAAATGTAAAATATATTATGATGGACTCAACCAATCGATCTTAATTCATCTTGTCCCATGATAGAAAGATTAAATACTCACGAGCGTAAACTTGAAATATTAGTCCACAGTAAAACATAATTTTGTTTCAACAAAATAGAGGTCTCAAAAAATACATCATCTACATATAGGCATAGGAGAATATACATATCACTCTTAACCATAGAGTAGACATACATGTCAGACTCATGACCTACAAAGCCAAAAGACTACATGGTCTTATCAAACTTTTTATGCCAATGTTTGGATGCTTATTTCAAATCATAAAGAGATTCAATAAGCTTACAAACCTTTTTCTCATTCCCAAGAGCTGCAAATCCCTCAGGCTAGTCCATGTAGATCTCCACCTCAAGATCACCATTCAGAAAGGCGGCCTTTACATCCATTTGATAGATAGTGAGATCATAAATAGATCTCAATGCAATAAGCATTCAGATGGTAGTTATCCTAATTACCGAAGAATAGGTATCAAAATAATTGATACCTTCTATTTGCTTAAATCATTTAGCAACAAGTCCAGCTTTGTATTTTTCAATAGATCTATCAGGCCTGAGTTTCCTCTTAAACACTCACTTGCACCCAATAATAAAACACCTCAGAGGTAAATCAACCAACTCCCAATTGTCATTAGAGATGATTAAGTCTATCATTCTTAATAACATCTTTCCAATGCTTAGCTTCAAAAGAAGCCATGGCATCATGATAAGTAGGGGGATCACCTTTAATTTGGTAAGCAATAAAGTAACTTCCTAAATCCTTGACAATCTTTGGTCGTTTACTCCTCCTAGGCTCAAAATCCTCTATATCATTGGGTTCAAAATGGGAAGGGCTAGCCCTCACATTAGGCAACCTTTCCACTTATTCAAGAATAGAACCAAATGTGATGGCTGAACTATTTGGAAGCACATTTTGCAATAATCCAATCTTTATATGGAAGACAATTTCAAAAAATGTACAATCAGAATTCTCAACAATACTATTGACATATATGCCTGAAATCTCAGAATTCATAACAAAAAATCTATAGGCATAGTTGTTGTCAATGTAACCTAGAAAGACTGTGTCAACTATCTTAGGATTAAGCTTCTTCCTCTTGTATTTTGGGATAGCTACGTTTGCAAGGTTGCCCCACACTTTGACATATTTTAGACTTAATTTTCTATTTCTCTATATCTCAAATGAATTACTTTCCTTATGTTTGAAGAGAAGTCTATTCAGAATATGACATGTTGTATTCAATACTTTCCCCCACATGTAAGTAGATAGTTTTGAGCTTTGCAAGAGAGCATTGACCATGTCAATTAAGGTCATATTCTTTTGTTCTGCTATCCCATTAGATTGTCAGGAATATGAGGCTGTCACTTCATAAACTATATCGAAAGCTTTGCACTGTTTATCAAATAAATTGAACATATATTTGCCTCCTTTATCCAACCTCAGTCTCTTAAGAGTTTTCCCAATTTTTGCTTCTACCTTTTTCTTGTAGATAAAGAATTTACTTAATGCCTCATTCTTAAACTTAACCAAATACACATAACAATATCTATTATTGTCATCTATAAAGGTGATAAAATATTTTTTATCGTCCTTGGTCAACACACTATGAAACTTACAAATATCATGTGCACCAAATCTAGAACCTCATTATCTCTAGTGATAGAGTGAAAAGATTTCCTAGTTTGTTTAGTCTACACACATATCTCACATTTCTTAATTTTATCTATAGTGTATTTAGGAATCATATTTAATTTCATTGTTCTTTTTAAAGAATTAAAATTTACATGACCCAATCTACCATATCATATATCACAAAATTCAACATTATTACAAATAGACTAAATAGAATGAAAACAAACATTATTCAGAGCATTTTTAGATGATACATTAATATCACATCTCACTCTAGCTAAATAATAAATCAAAATTTGTCAAATACCCATTTCCATAGAAAGTTTTATGTCTCAACATAACAACTTTATTACATTTAAAGTTCATTTCAAAACCCTCTCTAACTAATAAAGAACTAGAAAGAACATTATTCTTCATAACAGGAATGTGTAACACCCTGCGCAATGTCCAGACTTACCCTAAGGAAAACCTTAAGTCAACGTGTCCAAATCCCAACACCTTAACTGCAGAGTCGTTCTCCATCTTCATAGTCCCACTGTTGCAAGCTTAATAGGAAAAAACGAACGATTTATCAATACAAATATGTACATTGGCTCTAATATCCACAAGCCAATCAATAGAATTGAGAATAACATAGAGTTCAGGTTTTACTAAGACCTATTGCTAGGCCCGATCTCCTCAGTTATCACATTCACCTAAGAATTCCCCTATATGGTTTTCTGCTGAATTTTGTTAGAAGGGCAGTCCTTCTTCCAATGCCCAACCTACCCACAGTGTCATCATATCTTATTATTAGATCTTTTCTGGATCTTAGGTTTAGCCTTCGTTTTATTTTTATTATTTTTATTTTTATTTACCTTACCCTTGGATGTCATGACATTCACCTTAGACTCTACAGGCACTACAAGCTTCTATTTCATATGCTCTTCCTCAATAACAATGGCCACCACCAAGTCATCAAAAGAAATCTTTCATTTTCTATGCTTAAGAGTCATACTAAAATCCTTCTAAGATTTAAGAAATTTCTCAATGATGGACATGACTTGAAACTTCTCAAGAAGTTTCATTTTAGCCTTTACTAAATCATGGAACAATAATAGAAACTCATGTGCCTGATCTAAGATTAATTTGCCCTTAACCATTTAGAATTTAAGCAATTTTGTAATAAAATATTTTTAAATACTAAGATCTTTGGTATTATACTTCTTCTCCAGCTCCTCCCATAGCCCCTTCACAGTGGTTATAGATGTGTTGTATATATCAAATAGCACATTGGACAAAGTCAATAAGATGCAACCGTAACAAATATGGATGCACTCATTACACTCATCCATTGTCTTTTGGCCTTCAAAAGTGGATTTTACCTTATCCAAAATTAGGCATTTGATTTTCAACTTCGAGATCAACTCAATGGGGGTCAACCATAGCCTTATGTGTTGTTGCCAATGCTTGAAGTTCTGCCCACCAAACTTCTTAGGCATGCCAAACAGGTCTATACGTGATTTGAAAGTCATTTCCATCATGACAAATATTTTAAATCTATGCAATACATTCTGTAAAATTGTTAACTCAACGCATATACGAAATATAAAAATATATACAATGCCAATGATTTTGCGCAAATCAAAAATATTGAATCAAGCAAATTAAATAAGATATGCCTATATTAAAAATAAAATAAAAAACAAACATGCAATAACACCAACAAACATAACAAAAATACTGTGATCGAAGCATCCATAAAAGATTTCCCTTAGAAAAGATATCGCCCTCACAATACATTTGCATCTGGGTCTGACGTGCTCCTCCTTAGATACAACGATCTACCCCCAAGATTCAATGCACTCCAAGCTTAGACATTCTCGAAAATTACCTCATGAGAACTTAACCGAGGCAATTTGATCAATCAATTTGGTGGATTGATCGACCAAATTCTAAAATGACCGATCACTTTGATTAGTTAATCAATCAATCACCTCTCGATTGATCACTATCAAATACCTTATGCAAGATGATCGACAAATTTGATTAGAGATGGATCTACCAATCTTACATTGAACGGATGCGCTTTGAGAAAGAGAGATAAGAATGCGAGAGAGAAGAGTGGAGAGTTTCTCTATTGTGTTGTGTGTCAAATGGAAGTACTCTTGTGCCTCTTACATAATGACCATGACTCGACGTTTATGAAATTTCATCAAGTGATTGATGAATTTAATCTATTAATTGATCAAATTTACTCATTGATCGATCAACACATTGATCAATCAAATAAATTAAAAATTCATAATAAAAGAGTCTAAGTTCCAAGTTCCAAATTAATTCTCCCCTAAGGTTGAACCCAAGCCAAGCCAAACAAGGCAGGACACATGTGCATGTGTGTCCAATCCCACATCTTGCTCTTTGGTATATAAGTTACGGGAGGTAAAAATCTTTTATTTCCACAAAGAGATTTATCTACTTCTAATATGACAATAAAAACCTCTAATAAATCTTATTAATTTCAACATAAATTTTCTACATCATTACATATCAATTACATTCAATTAATACAATTAAACTTCCAAAACCAGCATAGGCTACCCCAAAATTCTTTTGTCACTTCCAAAGCAAATGAAAGGGGCCAAGGGATATGCATAAGTGTGTTGCTTGTATTTAGGTAATTTAGATGATTGACCGATTACCACAAATTTAGACATCTAAATAGTCAATTTAAGAATCTAAATAGACATTTATTTTTGTATAACTTATTTTGATTATACCTCTAACATCCGATAGTGGAAATTAGCCCAATTTCAACGAGAAGAGTGATGCCCCACAACCACTAAAATATAAGAAGATAACGATCCCTACAACCAAACAAAGGGTAACCGTTAGAGGTTGAACGCACAGTGTTGAACTTAGATTGACAAGTACCTCGCATGATTTTTTTATTCCTCTTTTTTTATTAAAATTAAACATCCCATTCAAAGGGAAAAACAAAATACAAGAGAATTTTGCCCGATATCGGCGAAGGAAGAAGAGACAACCGGAGCACCCTCCCGAATAAGGGAAAGTTACTCCCTGACAAATGGGCGGAACACAAAATCCATAATGAAAATAAAAACAAGAAAATAAAAAAATAATAATAAATCACGAAGAAGGCATTCCAAGTAATATAGTCCAAGACACACACCTTTAGTCCAAGGTAAAAGGGTAGAAATATTATGCTCGTTGATAATGATTGCACCACCGAGTAAGGAATTTCGCCATCGAAATAATCCGCACAAATGAGAAAATAAATTAAAATCGGATCCGAAAGAAATCGGGCAACTTCTCGATCGTAGTAGTCCAATGTTACACGTGACCCCAACAAACACAAAAGGCTGACTACAGTGGTAGAAAGTGAAACACAAGCATCAACAACACTAAAAACATAAACTCAACGAGAGGATGCCCAGGTGGAGTGGAAAACTGTGACCGAAGATAATGAGTTAAACGATACACTGCTCCATCGGTCAAGGCTCGACGGAGAGGGACTCCAAATCCAAAAGTTCGTTGCAAACACAGCTAGCACCAGAGTGACGAACACCAGCAGTACGACCACTGCCACCACAACAGTGTGCACCACCAGCGAGTCCCACTAGGCACCGTAACCCCTGCAGTGAGCGGAACCACACGAGCTCCGCCGCCAACACCACGAACCCCGTCGACGTCAGCGAGCTTCGCCTTGTCACGCACGACCACATCAGTGAGCAGCGAACCAGTGGGCACCGCCACTCCAGCGATCACATCGGCCCCAGCAGGCACCACGATAACGAGGCGCAAAACCAAGACCGAAGCAAGCGGAAGTGAGATCTACCGGACAAGGAACCCGAGGAGCCAAGAAAGAGGAGGGAGGTGGAGGGTGGAACGGAGAGGGAGGGAGGAGGGGAGGTCCCAAACCAGCGTGAGTGCGCCGATCGGGGGCCCAAGATGGTCACAGGTAGGGTTCTTTTTTGTGGGTGGGGGTAGTTAGGCGGAGCAGAATCTGGATTAGGGTTGGCACTTTTTTTTTTTTTTTTGAACTTGATCAAATTAGAGTTGCACGAGCATTCATAATAAATATACATGACGTATGGGAGTCTACACTTAATGGGTAGGAAAAAAAAAAATCATTTACATTCGTATCTTTATTTATGTTTAAAAATTTGAAATGATATTTTGGGAAAGAAAATCATTTACTAACAATAAAGTGTGTTTTAAATTTCATCTAAAATAGATATCTTTAACTCTGTGATCAAATTGCCTAACATGTACGTTCATTTAAGATGGCTTAAAGTTTCAAATTTCATTTCAAAATATCGTTGCAGATAAAAATGTGTATAGATATAGGAAATTTTTTCCGTACTTAAGTGTAGACACCCTTTTTCCAATATATATAATATCCATAAATGCACATACTAAGTTCCTAAAAATTTATTTATAGTTCGAATACCGATAGAGGTCGGTACGACGACGAGTAACAAAGAAGTTGAGGTGGACATTCTTAGAACAAGTATGGATTAGATTTGAATTTAAATCGGGCCTCGGTTGGGCGCATCTATATTTATCGTAGTACGAGTGGATGTACATATGTGCATATGTGATATGTGTGTAGGAAAACAGAAGTAATAGAATTTGGGGATGGTCAAAGTACGTTTGCGTCGTACTTATTTGGACGGTTAACGGTTCCAAATATTCCAAATCAGTAAGAAATTTAATGATCTATAAATCAAAATTAACGTCAATGCATGTTACAATTTTGCAACACATGAAATTAAGGAGCAAGCCTTAATGGTGTGGATCTGGGAGGTGTATAGACCGTCAGTAGGACTGTAAAGAAAGTGTCAATCCTTTTAATTTGATCCAAAATCGACTCAAATATTGGATCCAAGCTCGACCCGTCCCCGTTTAAAATAAACGAGTTCAAATCCATTTAACTCATTTTATAAATAGGTCAGGTTTAATTTTAAATCAATAAATTTGTCAAACCCACCCAACTCGGTACCACTCTCCCAACACTGCATGGTCCACACACCCCTTCCCCTTGCCCCCCATAGGCCCTAAGTCATTTCCTCCAACCCGAGTGACAGTAAGGAAAGGAGAAACCCTAAGGTCCCTAACTCTCGAGTCTCGACTCTTGCGGTGTCGCACGGCCGCAACATGCCAGACGATCGATCTCCATCTTCCTCTTGCTTCCGGAGATGAAGGGTGGCCATGACGGGGTCCAAGCACAGTAGCCAACGGTTGCAAAGAGGTTGACAGTGAGCAACTATGGCACAACGGTGCTCAACCTCTCAAGTCGACGCGATCAACATCGACGGCATCAACATCAACATAGCCATGATAGCATTGTCGATGCCAACGGTGCATCGCAGCGACAAAGGCAGAGCCACAGAGGCTTGAGTGTGTTGCTTACTGCGACAAAGGCAGCGACCACAGAAGGTTGGCTCGGAAGGACTTATTGATGCGAGTGATCCTCACCCCAAACTCACCAAACTCGTTAAACCTATTTAACTAAATGGGTTAAATAGGTTGGGTCGGATTTTAAGACCTTAAATGGGTCGATTTCAAATTTGGAGGTGTTGGATCGATTTAGTAAATGAATCCAAATCGACCTAATCCATTTGATATCCTATGTGTTAGTGAGATATCCTACGTATAGTTGCCCTTGGATCAGAAGAGATACACGAAAAATACAAGTTGTGGGAACCCTTGAAATTCTAGATTATCCGTTTCTAGGAATACTAATGCCTTGATGATGTTACAAGTGGCACGTGTCCATCCGCTAACCAGTCTTGTCCACGTGGATAGAGGTTGGAAGGCAGTAGCTGCCGACTTTGGGTTGTATAGTCTGGTCTTTTGTTGTTCCCTGTGGTGGTGTTCATTTAGCCGAGTTGTATGGTTTATTCCCCATTAGGTGTGGTTAATTTCGAGATTAGCTAATTTCAAAATTAGGCCTCTAATGCCAAAAAAATCCATTCCACCTCAAGGATGGAATCCATTTATTCCTCAAGATGGTGTTTAGTCGTGGAATTAACTAAGTGGAACAAACGGTACAATTGATAAAAAGCCCAATAAATAAGGGAATTGCTGTGGTTTTGGTATTTGGGTCACAGCATCTCTTCGAGGAATTAAGCAAGGGATAAGGAAAATGCTGCTAAGAATAAACCAATTTTACTCTTGAGGTGGTTTTAGTTTATTCTAGAATTGATGGTTTAATTTTAGAATTGATCAAATTCTAGAATGAAGTTGACCAAATGCGCTAAAAACGACTAATACGGCTAAACAAATACCACCTAAAACAATTCCTTATTCCTCATTTAATTCCACTTTACGTTTCAAATATCGAAATCCCTCTATTCCTTTATTTATTTCACTTTTTGGCAAGTTTTCTCTTTATTCCACTTTTTGATTCCTTCGATCTAACACCATTTATAAGACCAATCAACATTGACATCAGATTTCAATTTCAAGGATTTGCCATTGAGTTTGAGTTAACTCGTGAGCCAAATTAGATCACCTATTCTCACTAGCCCAAGGAGTCCTCCACTTGGATCATTTGAGTTTAAGTTAGCTCATGAGTTTAAGTTAGCTCTTTCTTCCCTTATTGGTGTATTGCCCCCATAACCTATGGGTTTTCGTTATATGTAATTCCTCCTTGTTAATGAATTTACCTTTAAGACATCAAGATAAAAAAAAAAAAAAAGGCTTCAGGCACAATGTCAAGCAAGCTAAGCTCTGATGGTACAAGAGTGAGCTGGTTGAAAAATCACAAAGAAACCTAAAGTCAGACGTCTCAGCAGTTCGCCGCTAATACCACTTTGAGCAACTTTTGGATCTTATCATCATTATGCGGAAATGCGAAGAGCAACAGAAATCTATGTAAAATTAACTGCACATGTCAATTCCGTGGATGCAGTCGGAAATAATCGCATGATGATGAGAATAATGCTCACCAAAATCCTAACTCCTCCGATGGATTTTCTACACGGTTGGTCAGGAAAATTGAAGAATAGGCATAAATCTACAAGTATTCACCTTAATGAGAAAGAACAAGCTTAAGTTCCCAGACATCATCCAAGAAAGTAGAAGAAAGCAATCACCTCTCTTCTTACTCTTAAATTGGTATTCCTGTAACAGGTCAAAGGATATAAACTGAGACAAGACCTGAATGGGCAGTCAGGAAGATACATGTAGGGCTGAGCATCAGGTCTGGGCCCAACCCACTAGGCCCATAATTTAAATGGACCCAGGTTAAAGCCTAGGTTGACCAAAATCCAACTTGACCCGAGATCCACCCATTTAGAACCCATATATATACTATACATATATGTATTCTATATATACATAAATTAATGCATTCAAATTTAAAATAAAAAATAATAAAGCTCTCTCCTCATTCGTAGACGTCCCACCCATTCTAGTGACACCCATTCATATGAGTAACATGCCTACTCTTAATCTCCACCCAATTTTGTAAATCGGTAACACACACTCATTTATTGAGTATTTACTATGAATTAGAATTAAATTATATAATTTTTTAAAATTATTTTAGAGATTTTTATTTACAAAATTACACATTTAATTTTCCTTTTTGATAATAAATAGGTCCCCATTTACTTAGGGATGAGGTTAGATTTGGATTAAGATTTTACAAATTAAATGAACTTAAACCCAACCCATGAACCCACTTAAATGAATTTAGGCTAGACGTAGGTTGGCGCTAAAGAGTTAGGCCAATTGCTCAAACCCTAAATAAATGCCACAATTGTAGGGCTCCACCCTATGATCCCAACTGAGTCTCCACTCAAAATCTCAAACCCCAAAAAGAAAGAACTGATCACATCTAACACAAAACCAAGCCTTTTCTAATACTCTTATACTGTTAAATGTTCTCTACTTCCACTTAAATTATTAAATAAATATCTACTAACATCATATCAATACATCCATCATTTTAACCATATACTTAACTCTCTCCTTATTCTATCCCCAAACAAACATCATTTTCACTTATTATATTTTAATCTCCTTAACCCCATTACCAAACTCAACCTAAGTCAAGTCGACCCGATAAGTTGCCATTTCCAATAAAAATGTGAAATGAACCACGTTCCTCATCACATCTCATCTCCCACGTGAACGAATGAAATATACTTTCATAACAGGGAAGAGCTCAAGGCAGTAAAACTCATGTTAATGTTATAATAGGAATCCGTTTTCCTCCGAACAATTATGGGCAAGGCAGAAGGTAACATAGATTGCAACAAATAGATTATAAATCACATAGAAATTAAGGTAAATACTAATAGCGTTCGATTACTCTCTAGATTATGTTTCCATCAAGAAAAACTCTTCAGATTATGTACAATTCTATTCGATCGATGGGAAACACCAAATATGCCCAATTTCTACCAAAACATTGTAGCATTTACATGCATCTCAAGTCTAAATTGATTGGAGACCATATTAACAAATATTCAAAGAGATTCATATACACATGAAAATATCGCACCTTTTTTTTCCTAAACCAGTGAAGTAAGAAGTGCCGTTAAAAGAGGAAACTAGCAGAAATATACTCACTTGGTTTAATGGCACTGGATCACATATTGTCCCACGACGTAGACAGCAAGAAATTATGAGTCAAGGCACATAACTCTATCCAGCATGCCAAAGTTGATGTTGCCTGGTACGTTTGATCCTTTTTGTGGAGCTTCTGAGGTGCGTTCGATCCATATAACAAAACGAATATTTTTTCACGAGGGAAGGCTGCAGTCAACAATATAATAACCTAACGCTCCACAACATCCAGTTGTTGCACCTTCACCCAAGGTCAGCAATTCATGGAGTGGATCCCAACCCAAAATGGTAGAGAACCAACACCACCAACCTGAAGCTGAATATTAAGAAGCTCCATGCACCCCTAAAATCTCATGGCAAGTCCAGACTGGACCCTACTGGAGGCCCTACATCCCATCGGCGTAAGGGAAGCTCTCCTTGAACCACTTCACCTGAATCTCTAGCCCCCCATCCCTCAGCGCATTTAGAGCAGTCATGTAAAGCCTCTCATCCAACCGAATCCGCTCCGACCTCGCATCCTGAAGCAGCCTGATCAGCTCGTCGAACATGCTCATCTTCGAGAACACCCCCACCATCAGCGCAGCCATGGTGCGGTCAACCCTCCCTCCATCCTCCCTGAACTCCTTATAATACCGTTCGCACACCTGGAACTCTTTGGCCTTGCTGTACGCCCCTATGATGCTGGTGTAGCTAATTTTATCTGGCGAAATCTTCCTCCGCAACATCTCCTTCCAGAGCTTCTCCACCTGCCTCAGATTTGCTGCCCGTCCATGCATATCTATGAGCGAGTTGTAGACCCAGACATTCGGCTCGCACTGCTTCTCTTTCATCCTGGCAAGAAGCTTTGTAGCATCCTGGATCCTACCGGCTTTGCCGTACATCGACATGATGTTCCCATACGCTACCACGCACTTGTCGTAACCTCTCTGGAGCATCTCGTTGAACAGGGCCTCGGCCTTCGCAGTGAGCCCAAGCCGGCAGTAGACGTTGATCATGGAGGCATAGCTCACTTGGCCCGGAGTGCATTCATGCTCACCGATCTCTTCCCAGGCCCTCACCGCAGCTCTGAGCCCGCCATTCTTCACGTGCCCGTTGACGACCGCGCTGAGCACACAATCAGAAACCGTGAAGCCCATCTCCCTCATATCCTTCACAACCTCCAACGTCTTCCCCACGAGCCCAACCTCCACATACATCAGAACCAGCTTCACGAAGACTGACGGATCCTTCACAACGCCTTTTTCCTTCACTTCCTGGTACAGATCCCCAGCGATCTCTGCTTCCCTAATCCCCGTAAAGGCACAGATCAGTGAGGCATAGAACGGCGGGTCGGGCGAGACACCCTTCTTCCCCGTCACCTTCCTGAAGAAGGTCAGGGCTTCAAATGCCCTCCCAGATCGCCCAAGCGAATCACATAAGATCAAACACATCCGAGAGAATGTTGCAGGGGGGATCTTCAGTTTCGACAATTCAACCTCATGGAACAACTCAAGGGCCCGATCCGTGTTCCCAAGCCGGCGGTGTGCATCCATCACCGAGCAGTAGCAACCAGCATCCTGGGGGATCCCAGCACGAACCATCCGATCGTGCAGCCTAACTGTGCTCCTGTACATATGCAGCTTGTTGTAAGCACTCAAAGCAGCAGTGAAGGCCGCAGTAGCAAGTCCCCCACGCTTTGTCTCGAACGCCTCGAGCAACGCCTCAACAACACGGAACTTCCTCGCCTTAATGCAGCCATCGATCAACCTCATGCAGGCAGATTTCTCGGGGAACACGCTGAAGGCCTTGAAGTCCTCAGCAAGTGCCAAGATGGAGAACCAGTTCTTGGATTTTAGCAGGTACCTGACAAGGATCCGCAGCGTGCTCCTGTCAGGTCGGAACCCTGCATCCAGCCGTGCCTTCTGGTAGTACTCAAAGACAAGCGTGTCAGTCAGTGGTTTCCCCGCAAGCTCCTGCGACGACCCATTGGATGAGCCAATGTAGGAGGCCGAGGTGGATGGAGATGAGGAAGGCTCCACCTGGAATGGGGTGATACGTATGTCACCACCGGAGGACTCTTCAAGGAGGGAAGAGGAGGAGGGCCTCACTGAGCACACGATGAGGAACCTCCGGGGTGGGGGAGCGAAGGAGAAAAGGTTGGTTCTTGGTAGAGATTGGGAGTGAGGGCAGGGGAGGAGCCATTCCAATTTTGGAACGGCCATATGAGAAGAAGAATGTGAGGAGATTGAGGGAAGGGGTAAGATTTTGGGGATGTCACTAGATATATACCTTATCCTCCACTGTGAATTGGAAGACGGGAATATCTGACTGGCCAGCAGGGATGTGCCACGTGAAGAGATCATGAGACAGAAGATTGTATGGCTGATGTGTGTGCACTGCACCAGAGTTGTCAAAGGATTGGATTGATCATCGCCGTCCACTTGGTTGGGACCTTTTGAGGAAGAGTATTAAGATGGAAGCACCGAATGTGGCAGAAAGCATACCACGTTTCACTTCCAGAGATTCATTTGAGCAGTAAAGAGAACGCCCGGAGATCCATGTGGCCACATCATATTACAAGCAGATTTTTTTGAGAAAAAACTAAATTTGAACATTATAAGGCATGGATTGGTCCATGTGGATATTAATATCGCAAGAAATTAAGCTGCCCGAAGAAATTGGAAGGAAAAAAGAAACCTAGAATATTCTGGGAAGGCCTCTAAATTCCTCTATCAACAATCAAAGCAGAAAAAAAATTTGAAAGAAAACGTAGGATGAGGGAGAAGTAAAAACCATAAAAATGACATGGCATCCCATCAAATTTCTTTCTGTTTTTCCTTGTATTTTATCATCAAAATTTGAAAAACTTAACCAATTATTGTCAAATCCACGTCCCATTCTTTAAATTCGAAGAAAATGAAAAATGCCATTCCTCTGGGTATTAACTACTTTACAAATCAAAAGAAATTAATAATTCAACCAGAAAAGTTAAGCTAACAAGTTATCTAAACCAAAATCAAAGTTACATAGAACCATGAGAACCTGTCAAAACCTAAAGCGCAAGCCTGACCTCAAAGTGCAGACAGGCTTGATATACCAAGCTACAATATGGGGAATTCCAAATGTTAAACAACCTTATTAACTTCCACATTGGTTGTTCTTAAAGGAACCTTGCAGGAAGAAAACATGTTATAGAGAAGAGGACAAATGTGACAGCCACCCTTGATTGCTCCTCCAATTTCAGAACCTTATCAAGTTAACCAAAAACAAGTTACGCTAACCTTGTGACTCATTTTCAACCCCCATTTTTCTTTAGTACAATAATCTCTATCATTAAAAAGACGAACAAATCCAGATAATTTGCATTAAGAACCTCAGAAAAAACTGGTGGAATTTAACTCCATGCTCGAAAATCACATCCTTGAAACACTGATCAAGTGGAAAATAGGGACTCAGCATGCCTGAAACTCAAGGAAAAGCAGCAACTTCTGTACAAGGATCTCCTTGGTACCGTATAATGTATTGCTCTCCCTAATCCAATTCCGCTCCAATGCAGAGGCTTTCAAGTTGGCATTCATATCACATTCAAAAGCCGAGACTATCTCATATAATGAAGTCCTGAGAACATCTGCCATGGCATAAGCTTTGGAATGGATGGCCACACTTCTCTTTCGGGGCAACATGGCACCTGTGCTCATGCTTTTTCCTGTATTTCGTGTAGCCCATCTGATGCTGCCAGGCCCAAACAAGTGTGCAGGCTGCAAACTTGTTTTCTTCCCTGCACAAGCTTCAACAGCAAGCAGACATGACAACAACGTTGTGACAACAGAGCCATTGCAACCACTAAGTTGGGCAACTCCGAATCTATCCTCATTGTACGACCGTGCAGTTAGAGTTGCTGCTGCCCGGGCAGACCAAGAACAAAGCTGAAAGGCATTTAAGAGACATGAAAATGAATTTACCGAATGAGACAAGATATCCTTCATCGGTACAATTGTCATAACAAATTCCTAACAAATTAGGAACACAAAAAGAACCACATTTTTAGACATCAACTGCATTTGGCTTCACATGGCACTTGAAAGTGCCCCAAAATCTAATCTTTTGGCTCTTACCAACATGTGGGGAAATCCCTTCAATGCAGCAAAAACCAAAGAAAATGTCCCAAAAAAAAAGTGAAATGAAATAAAATGAAACAGTTGCCATCTCAAAGACATGCAGATTGTTCATCCATAACAAGACTGTACAATACTAAAAGAAAATAGGTCACATCTCATGATGAACGGCAACCAAGTCACTTCTTTTTGTCAGTTAAAAAGGATATGAACCAACTAACATGCTCAGTTGGGCCTGAACAACTAAATATGACATTTTTCAAATGTCCAGAAAAAGGCCCTTCAAAAGAGAAATTAAGTGCCGGAGTCCCTTAGAAGCCAGTTATCCAAGGACAATATTAATCATTTTCCATATGATTCTAAAATCCATTGTGCACATGACTACTGAAAAAATGTCTGGGCATGCACAGAACACTAGAACAGAGTTCGCCAAATCATACCCTGTTTTTGGCTGCAGGGTAACCACCTGGGTTATCCTGTTAAAGAGGGTTATTCTCTGTAGAATAATAGGTTAAGTAGGGTTATCCTCTGTAGAATAAATATTGCTATTTCTAATGCAATATTTTCCACAACTTCTCCTAGGAACCAATACAAAATATATTAAAATCACTCATATTACAACAATCATCACATAGAACCCACTCCTAATTTTACGACACAACCAAACACCTAACCCGCCTTATCCCATCCATCAAATCACCTTGGTTACAACCTGTTGCCAAACATAGCCTAAAAATTAGGATTTTCGCAAATTTATCCATTTCAATTTCTAATCAAATCCAGAAAATATCAGATCAGATCAGATTTTTACTGTCAGAGTCTAAACTGCATTTGCCATGCATATTAGCCTAAAAATTAGGACTTTCCCTAATTTATCCATTTCAATTTCTAATCGAATCCAGAAAATATCAGATCAGGTCAGATTTTCTGTCAGAGTCTAAACTGCATTTGCCATGCATATTTAATTACGACCCATGAAGCAAGCAAAGAAGATTACCTTTGTTTATTGTTGGAGATTTAGAGGAAATAAGAAACATTATCGTAGATCTCAAAAAATAAATGACGAGAGTTGATCCTTTTATATAAAGAGGGCCACTCCTATTTCAAATCCTAACATAATCTTCTAGAATAACAAAGAAACAAATCTTTAACAAACCAAATCTAATAATATCCCTAAAAATAGAAAGTGATAAATCAAAAAAAGATTTTTCAACTTTTCTAATTCTATAATATCTCTTAACAATTACAAAGGTTAGACAAATATCCCATCCAATAAAATGCACCTAAGGGAACAACAGCAGAACAGAGTTTACAGATCATGGCTTAGAACAACAGCAGGACAACATTTACAGATTATGGGTTATATAGGAATGCACACCACTTCCATTCAATCAATTTTTTTTATCAGATTTCCAATATCTCAATCCAATCCAACCTATTAGAGTTAAAAAACTGATCCAATCTGACCCATAAGCCTCATAAAATATTGAACCTAAAAAAAAGTGATAAATCAAAAAAAGATTTTTCAAATTTTCTAATTCTATAATATCTCTTAACAATTACAAAGGTTAGACCAATACCCCATCCAATAAAATGCACCTAAGGGAACAACAGCAGAACAGAGTTTACAGATCATGGCTTAGAACAGCAGGACAACATTTACAGATTATGGGTTATAGGAATGCACACCACTTCCATTCAATCAATTTTTTTTATCAGATTTCCAATATCTCAATCCAATCCAACCTATTAGAGTTAAAAAACTGATCCAATCTGATCCATAAGCCTCATAAAATATTGAGGATTTAGACAATCCACTGTACACAATTAAGGGGGAAAAACAACCATGTACATTCAGCACCCACTCAATTTATGCCCAAGATTGCCAATTTGGTCTACGACTCCACCAAGCACCCAAACTTCTCTAAAAAATAAGATCAATGGAAAGTAGATGTGGAAAGACGTACGTCAACCACCTGTTGTCCTTTTTTTTATGGCAAAAAGAAAGATCGCATGAGGGTAGTGATCATCCGCTTCATTATAAAGAGCAGGCTTTTACATTACTGGGTGGACCACAACTCTTTTAGAAAAGTGAGATCCCTACAAGCATAATCAAAAAGGTCTCTCACCCCTAAAGAATGCCCCCTTTGTTTGAGCCAAGTAGCCCAGTGAATAGCATACTAAGGGGCCTCATCAAAAGCTCCTCAAAAAATCATCCAACAAGATACATCTACCAATCGCAATCCAGCACACTCCCAAATCTCTGTAGCAGAGAAGCATGGAAGAACAAATGGGCATAATCTTCTGGCTCCTCCCCGCATAGTGAATAAATAGCATTGACTGTGATGCAATCTTCAATCTTTTGTCATTGGCTTTTCTCTGCATAACAACCAAGCATAGATCGTGATCTTCAAAGACATCTTGAACTTCCAAATCAGTCTGCAATCTCTTAAAACGATGTCACCTAAGGAATAGGAAGAGAGAGATCTTTTGACCAGCTTTACAAAGAAAGAGCCATCTTCCCACATACAACATACAACAAATCTCCATAGATGGAAAGTTCCTCTTGGAGATGCAAGAAATCCTCCATCCATCGGTCAGATGGATTCCCCCAGAACAGGGCATCGCAAAGTGCCTGATGAATCCCAATAATCTGCCACGAGACCCTGTAAATAAGAGCGCAAATAACCGTGGAAACCTATCTTCTAAAGAGCCATGTCTCATTAAATCATCCAGCAAGGACCTGAATCCCTTTCCATCTCCCAAAATATCCATGGAATAAAGGATCACAAGAGGCATGGCCCTCAATGGACCCTACCAAAAAGCAAAAGAACCTCTAATTGGCATTGGCCCATCTGCCCTGTTCAACTTCCCACTACAGCATGCCTCAATCACAGAAGACATTAGATTCCCCTCTTCTCCCATTACTCAAACAACCCACCTCATTAATAGAGATTGATTCATAATCTTTAAGTCCAGAATCCCCGGACGCCCATCTGAATTGATTTTAACACATATTCCCTAGCAACCACAGGCAAGGCACAGCTTCCCTCACCCATCCCCTGCCTTAGCACCAGCTTATTCACCACATTCTGCAGCATGAGGAAGATATACAGGTACAATACAAGAATGGCAGAGAGAACAAACCATAGAAACACCAATTTGCCACCTCTTCAAGAGTAACCTTGGCTTCCATCTTGCAAGTCCTTTCTTGGTGCACTAAATAAGTGCTTTTTTAAAAAGAAAAAATTATTCTTTCAAAGGGTAGTTATCCCGATGACAACCACCAGATTCAATAGAGAAGAATATTCCAATCAGCCACCTGTAAACACCCATTGGAAGGAGGCTACCCAAAGGAACTACCGTAAAGAAAGGGACACCCTAGGAGTCCTCAAGGTAGCTACACAACTTTCATCTTTCACATCGTGTATACTGAAGGAGACAAAAGATGACAAGTTATTCAAGTAGAGTACAAACATTCTCTACTTCGTCTTTCAAACATCCTATGAACAAAACAATGTTGTCTGCAGATTGTAGGACTAGAACAATGCTGTGAGAACGACTCAGACAATATCCAAGGAGAAACCTCTATCACAAACTGCAGACATGCACATCACAAGGGCATCCACGACCAACAAAAACATAAGAGGCCAATGATACCTCACCCCTTGAATTGCATAAATCCATCCACCTTCTGGTTTCCCATTTACAAGACAATGAAGGAATATAGTCACACACCTTTTCATCCATGCAACCCATGAATAAGGAAAGCCGTGTTTGTGCAAGGAGTTCCTTGGTATCACAGAAAAATGAAGCATCTTATTGAAAACAAGAACCCTTACCTCTGTTATATAGAGAGTAGGGGTGCAAAATTACCTACAAAGTCCAACTAAGAATATAAATTTGATTAAGACTCTCAAACCTAAGAGAAATAAACTTTAACCTAACATAAATAGATGCAAAGACTCCAATAAGCCTCTAATACTAACAATCCTCAAATTAGAGCATAGATGACAACCAAGCCCAACTTGCTACAAAAAACCAAAACAAAACTCCCCCTCACACTAGACATTTACTTGCTGGAGGAGCAAGCAAGCAATAGGGGACGATTCTAAGCAAAAACGATGGTAGTAGAGCATGAAACGATCGCAAGCAGTAGCAGAAAGTAGGCAACACCGAGAGACAATCCCAAACAATAGCAGTAGTACTAGGCAAAAATGCAACAATCTCAAACAATTTAGGAGACAATCCCAATTAGGCATTAGAAGGAATTGAGAACCTTGCTCAAATCTCCCACTAGTCCTTAGGTTCATTTGGATGTCCAATGGCAAGATCAAATGCTCTAGAAGAATCCATAGAAGTAGAGGTAGAATTGGCCGCAAGGCCAGTAGCAACATCAACAATGGAGGACGGCTCACTCCTAAGTAAAGTTCTCAAATGTTCCAATTATGCAGCAATGAACGACATGGTAGACTATTATATAACAATCTCAATGAAAGTTTCAGCAATAGACGTCTGATTAAATCAAGCAAGCTTTCCAAATTTCTCCTAGCACTTCTCATAAGGATGTTTCTTCCTCTTAAAGTGCATGCAAGGAGAATAAATTGGACGACCTCATTCATAAACTCTCCCTCTAGAAGCAATGAGGGTAGAGGTGTCAAGTGCAACAGCAAGAAGAGTATAGATGGTGCATCGGTGTCACTTTTCTAGAGGCAGCTGTAAACTATTTCAAGATCTACTACCACGTTTAAGGATAGGATCTAATCTTGAGCCAACTAGTACCATGGTGCTAAGCTATCTAGGATGCGATAAGTTTGCCACTCTACTCCGTCTGCAAGCTACTTCTCACAGCAGGTAGGTTGAAAAACATAAAGTTATTCAAACAGGCCCTCTAAGCTCATGAAATACTCAACCCAGGACATAGCACCTTGGTTACTATTCCAAATGTACCTATAGATATCAGCATTGTAAGAACTACCCATCTGAAGGGAGTATCTTTTCTCCAAAGTCTCCCAAATCTCTTTGGTTGTTTTCTTGTATAGCATATTTGTAGCAAACTTCAAATCTAAGCTATTCATCAGTCAGTTCATAACTAACTAGTTGTCCACCACTTCTTGTATATCGTAGCATCCTCGAGATCCAAAGCTTTGTCAATCAACATGTGAAATTGATCTTGTCCCCTAGCAAATGTGCAGAACGCTTTTGACCACAGCACAGTTCGGGGATCCAATCAACTTGGTCATCATCCCCTCAATCGGAATAGAGGCCAAAATCTTAGTCTCAGATATCACAGCATCAACCATGAAGGATTAAAGTTAGTAATAGTTAGTCAAGAGTGCACATGGCTTGTGCAATAGGAACGTACTATGATTGTAGGGAGTCAACCTAACACATGCATAAAGTGTTATACATGCACTACATGCAATGTACATGAAGACTAGTGCCAATGATAAGACCAAGAAATTCTCTGAAGGGATCAGATCCACAAGAATCCGGTGAAGAATTCCGATTCGAATCAGAAATAGGAATTCCAATCACAAGCAATTCAATCTAGATGACAATGCCAAGCCAAGACTAGATGATGCTAGGCCAAGCTAATGTCAATTTGGGAGCCAACTTGATGCTAGGCGATTCTTAGGAGTGTTACATGGTCAGGAAGAGGGTTGTCAAACCCTCAATTGTCTAGTGGAAGCCCAATTTAACCCAAGGCCTAGCTGCTACAAGCCAGGTTTTGCAATTTCCAATCATCGATTGATGAATGGAGGTCCATGAGCCGGTGCCAGAGTGGTTGCCGACCTGTTGTTGGCGAATCGAAGGCTCAACAGAAAGTCAGCATCCGACGACGATGGTGGCTTTCCTTCTTGAAGACCGGCTACTAGGTTTTTTTTCCTTTTCTTTTTTTTTGTTTGACCTATTGTGGAAGAAAGAAAAGAGATTGGGATGAAAGAGGTATTCAACATCGACCTAGGACCACTGCTCTAATACCATGTCAAAGGAAAATGAAGCATCTTATTGAAATCAGAAACCTGACCTCTCTTATATGTAGAGTAGGGATAAAAAAATTACATGAAATGTGCGACTAAGAATATAAAATTAACCAAGACTCTCAAAATCTAAGATAAATAGCCTTTAACCTAAGATAAATGAACTCAAAGACTCTAATAACCCTCCAATACTCTAACGCAAAGGAAGACCTAAATTAACAAATCATAAATCTTTACAAAATATACCTTCTAACCAAAACCCTCTATAACACTCTTCTCCTAATAGCTGATAATCTCCATGGTCATGGTAACACAATCCACTAAATGTTGGCCCAAATAAAGGTCGCATGAACAAGGCTAATCAAGTCATCCAGAACCTCCCATAGCTAATTCGTCAAACCCCTCTTGAGTGACAAATAGATGGCATTCGAGAGCACAATGAGTCTATAATACTTTGTTCTTTCAACCATCTCTTTTTCTTTTTCAAGTGAGGTAAAAGGGAGGCTTCTCAACCTCCTTTGATAATAATAACTCATTTACAACCTACCTAAGACACCACCCAACAACTGACCAAAATACTTTAAACAATAAAATTGGAAACCCATCAAGTTCCAAAGCCCCCTTCACATTGAGTCCAGCCACACCTACTTTCACCTCACATTCAAAAAAAATATTGCACCAGCAATTCTGCATACAGATAAAAGGGAAGACCCCTCCTTCACCATCTCCCACTCTTGATTACCTCTCCTTGAATACTCTAAAATGTTGTTCCACCAATCTCTTAATGTCCTCTTTTGATTGCCTGCCATGTGAAAGAAACATGTCTGCACCCCCTCCCTTCAACCAAAGCGGTCATCATCACTTTCTTCACCCCACCTCTTCCTTCTTGCCTTCTAGAGAAATAATTTGTTGGGCATGCTTCCTCTCCAACACCTCCAAAATCATCGATATAGTATTATCCTCAAGTCTGTCAAATTCAGTGATCTTCCCCAAAGCCTTAGTCATCTTGCATTTCAACCCTTTCTTCATTTACCTTTTATTATGCAATAAAGTGTGGGTCTGCAGCCCTCTTGCCTTCGGTCAGATTAGATAAACCAAAGGATCACACTATCCACTACCAATCTCTCACTATTCATTTAATATCCGCCTCCAACTAAGCATGCTCAAACTTGAAACAGGAAAGGTCCAATGTCGGCCTCAATTACACAAAGGAAATGTCTCCAAAATCTCTATGGAATCAAGAAACATATCAATGCATCATTGCACTCCTCCAAGTATACCAACAATAAACTTGACCAATCTCCTCCAAGTTAAATGCTACCATGACCTACAAAGAGTCCATCGATCCAACATTAGTACCACCTCCATTGTTAGGTAAATCATCAAAAAAAGACTTATATCAAAGCCATCGTCAACCAACAATGCAGCCTCGCAAAAGAATCAATAACAAATGGGCCATACACACATGATCCCAAATAAGAAGCCATCACTACTCTTCAAGAGCATAATTACCACATGTTGACCTCTTCAATGCTCTTCCAGATCAAATAAATCAATGCTCCATGAGATAAGCCCACAAACCAACCATGAAGTCTTTGCCCCCAATCTACCTCTAAGCTTATTGATCATAAATCTAGAGCTAGGACTACTGGAAAAAAAAAAAAAGCCAAATCTGCTCCATAGTCCACCACATATCTTAAAAGTATGCCTTGACACTCTTGGTTATAAGAACCCCTGAATATTCCACACAGACAAAGCCCTCTCAGGACACTTCCTATGTACAAGCCATAACGCTTCCTAGCCACAAGACTAAATCCCTTCCGCCCTCCCTCCCCCCAATCTACCTCTAAACCCATTGATCATAAATCTGGAGTTAGGACTACTAAAAAAAAGCCAAATCTATTCCATAGCCCACCACATATCTTAAAAGTATGCCTTGACACTCCGGGTTATAAGAGCCCCTGAATATTCCACACAAACAAAGCACTCCAATTTATAAGAGCCCCTGAATATCCCACACAAACAAAGCCCTCCAAGGTGCTTCCTAGCCACAAGTCTCAATGCCTCCCTCCCTCGCATAGACCTAGATGTGCAACCTAGCATATGTAGGCTCATTCCTTCAATCTTACATATTTGCCGTCTATTTTCATCATCTCATGTGAAAGACTAGGCATGTGGCATAACACTCTTGAGGTTGAAATATCAAGCCCGTTTGATATCATCAATTAATTAATCGATCATTAGGCTTTTATTGTCACTTTTACGGCGTATCACTTAGCCCCATAAAGTACTTAGCTCCCATGTTTTTGGATGCTCAATGTCCCTAACACCACTTTCAATTATCAAATCCCAAACACAGATTGGTTGAGAAAATATTTAATAACTGGTTAGAAGCCAAAGATGGTCCAACTTAACATACTTTAAAATGCCTAAAGCAAATTACATATTCGTGATTCTTTAGTTTCCCCATTTCATTATTTTCTAGTATCGTACTAAACATAGGGTGTTCCAAATAAAAACACAAGGGCAAACCCCTCTAACAAGGTAGCATTCATGTCTTGGCATCCCATTTAAAAGGGACTGATATAATTATCTTGAATGTCATTGGTTGTTTTTCTAGAAAAAGAAAGGATGGCTTCCAAATAAAAACACAAGGGCGAACCATTCTAACAAGGAAGCATTCATGTCATGGCATCCCATTTAAAATGGACTAATATAATTATCATGGATGTTATTGGTTTCTTTTTTTTTTTTTTGGAATAGCAAAGGGATGGCTACCTACTGAAGGTCAGTAGTCATCCACTTTATTACTACGAAGGAGTAGCTACGACCCCATTACCAATAGGGTGTTATTGGCAATGATTTTCCAAAAGGTACCTATAACATTTTTAAAGCTTAAAGCTTAGGTGATGCATGCACTGGTGAAAGGGTAAGATCAAATGATTGGTTTTGCAGGAGAAAGCTAGGTTTTGCAAAATGATTAATGGTCAATTAGTAATTTATACAAGGTACTTTTTATTAAAAAATATGCATCTTCAGTACCTGGAAGTCATCAAAAGCCTCTTGAAGCCTGAGATCCATTTGAGAATCTGTTACTGGTGTTAACTGAGAGGTTGAACCCATTTTATCATCAGAATAAATTTCCAGAACCTCTGCAATCTTAGATGTAAGCTGTTCCAGAGGTCTCAAACATGCAGCTATTATTCTTCTGTAAGTTTCACCAGTTTCCTCAAAGAACGCAGCTCTACGCCAAGGTTCAACATTGCTTTCAGCAACAATACAGAGATCTAGATATGCAAGGTACTGTAAAAGGGACCTTGGACTACACTGCTCCAAACATTCAAGAAGAGGTTCACTAGGATTTGTTTCAGCAGCAGCTGATCCCTGTGGTGGAGCAAAAAAAGATCTTCTGGTATACACCACCTGAAAGCATTTTGTATGCCTAAGCTTATGAGAAAAGCAAAAAAACACATTTAGACGGTCAAAATTATAGGAAGAATAAAAAGCAATGAGGCCATCAATGAAAATGATCAGCACCTAAAGAACAAATATGAGATGAACAAAAGCCCGGAAAATGATGAATTACACAGGTTATTCGATGTTCATTTACCAACCTGGAGAAGATTATGGCTTACTTCCCAACAAAAAATAATCACAGCAGTCCCAATGAAAAGACGAATCTCCGTAAGAAAGAAGTGTCCAAAAGTGGCCCTGGCCTTCATGTAATTTGGCAAGAAGACTGCAAATAATATGGAGCACAGAAAAGTTGGCATCAAAAGCTTCATAGCTTGCTGAAAAGATGATAGAAGCCCCATTTTGAAGCTGAAGAACAGAGGGCGCTGCAAAAGAAATGAGATACTTAGGGACTGAACAGTTTGGAGGAGCAAGAAATCAAACAAAGTGTTGCCATCACTCGTAGCATGCAATGTGAAGCAATCTAGATCAAGCAAGCAGTTATATTCTATTAGCAAAAGCAAGCCTATTATTCCATCAAGAGGTCATATTAGTCAATCAATAAGAATTCAGCACAAGCATTCTAAAAATAAACAGGAAGCAAGGATGCCAAGAAACAGTGATTACATCCTTGAGCCAAATTTCTTCCTCAATTTTCTGTTTTATTATGGAAAATCTTGAGTATTTTTTTGAAAAGGCAAGATCTCAACTTATTAAGCAACAATAATAACAACAAGACATGGCCTAAAACATGGATTTTTGGCCTCCATTCATGTCCATTTTGGGTCCCCTTCGTCTTTGACCAAATAGCCAAGAGCATACTTCATGATTTTCTTTCAACAATTTTTCAGGCTTTCCTGGCTCTTCTTGTAAGACTAAACACATCCTAACTTCTTATACCTTTGGATTGTGGCACCAGTTTTCTATTAAATAACATCGAACAATTATAATTATACAGAATCAAGCTGCCCTCGTCAGCCAACCGGTTTCAGTTACAAATACCAAACATATATGCCCACCCTGCACAACCAAGTTCTAAATTCATAACCATAGACGGATGGCATTACATAAAATCTACTAAGCCTGAAGATCACTCAAGCTATTGTCTTCTTGTTTTCCTCACTTGAGAATGACCTATATAACAACTTCTAAGAGAGCAAGAAATCAACAGGACAGCCAATCACTCCTTGCATATAATTTGAAATGCTCTAGCCCAACTGAGCAGGTTATACTCTATTAAAAAAGGCAATCCTACTCTTCCATGGAAATGGCATTTTAAATTCAGCATAAGCATTCCCACAGGGAACAGGAATCAAGAACATAACTAAACCTGTTATTACATCCTTAAGCCGAATTTCTCCCCAACTGTCTCTTTTATTACGCAAAATCTTGACCTCTGTTCGGAAAGACAAAATGTTGACTTATTAAACAACAATAATAATGACAACCCTTTCCCACATTATGTGGGATTTAATACATGAATTCTTTGTCAAACTCAGATATATTCTGTGTCATCCCAGTTTTAGATTCAAATTATCAAGATCATGCATGACAGTTTCCCTCCAAGAGTTTTTCAGCCATCCCTCTTGTAAGATGGGACACATACAGCTTTTAACATCTTTAGACCAAGGTATCTATTTGCCACAAAATATTATAGGACTGTTAGATCATAAAGAACCAAACTTTTTTTTTTTTTGAGAAAGTAAACATGGTGGGCATGAGATTGAGATTTGATCCCATAACCTCTTGGATGCCAATAGAGTGCTCTACTACTGAGCCAATCCCTTGGTGGCAGCCACCCTAGCAGTTAATTTCCAAATGGCATAAGTCAATATCCGCACTGTGCACCCCAGTCACAACTTCCATTATTTTATAACCATACATGAGTGACACGACATAAAATCTTGTTAGCATGCAGACAGAGAAAAAAAAGCTCAAGCTATTGCCTTTTTATTTTCCTTGTTTGAGAATGAACTACATAACATGTTTAGATATATAAATGCCAATGGCATAAGCTACACAATTTGCTTACAAATCCTCACTTACAAAAACACAAAACGGCCATGCCACCTCACAAAAATCCTCCAGTCCCGTCACTTAAAACCCCATAAACCCTACAGCCAAAACAGTCTACAATCAGAAACATTTGCTAACAAAAAAAATCACTAGATCAGAGCAACAAAAGCCCAATAGCCAGACCAAATTCACTCCAAAGCTCTCAACAGTTGAAATCTCTGAAAGCCAATGTTACAAAAATCCTTATTTTCCCTCATCAGCTTTCACCACCCCAACAGAACCCAATAAGCAACAAACCAACCTCTCTCCAACTATCGAGCTCTCTTCCACACCAAAATCGGCCCAAAGTTCTCAACTTTCCACACTTCCATCCTCCCACGCACCCATCTCAGAATCAAAAAGCCAAAGTACCGACATCAGCAAACATCCAGAAAGAAAAACACACACGCAGCACTCTTACCTGCACAAAAGGGAAATTAAGCAACCACCTCCTCCAATAGGCATACCACACCCCATAGACCAACCCAACCACCGCCCCCCTCAACCCCATCCCGAGCACCACCCACCACCAACGCCCCTCGTTCCCCTCCACAGCGAACCCCACCGCGGCCATGCCCAAGAACCCGGAGACCCCACAGGCCACCAGGAACCCGGCGACGGCGAGGGTCCTCCCCGCCCGGCGGCGGAAGTGGGCATCCCAGCAGGGGCCCTCGAAGCCGCCGACGAGGAGCCGGAGGAGGGCATTGAGGAGGCCAGCGGCGAGGGAGGGGAGGGGAGCGTGAGGTTGTGGGTGGGCGTGGGAGATGGGGTGGAGGGAGAGGGAGAGGAGGAGGGAGGAGACGTGGAGCGAGAGGAAGGGCAGAAGGGAGGAAGGGGGCGTGAGGATGAGCAGGTGGAGGAGGAGGAAGACGATGGTGGTGGAAGTCGACTGCCAGAGGAGGAACCCTAGACGCCGCTGCTGGAGGAGCTCCTGTGGTGGTGTTGGCGGAGGAGGCATCTGGGTTTGAATGGAAGAAGAAAAAGTGGGTATGCGTTGGTGGGAAAAGAGGGAGGGAAGAAGGTGGTTAGAGTAGCCTAGACTAGACTGACCGAACTGGACTCCTCTCTTGGGTGGAGGGTGGGGTTTAAGGTGGCATTTACCTCTCCCCATGTGGGTTTTGGCTCTCACTTGACTACTAACTCAAGTCGAGCCGGATCTGATCGGATCCAATTGGGTAGGTCTCGTGCATCGAAAGAAAGAAGTTGGAGAGAGGCCGATTTTTTGGCTCGATTTTTAATTGTTAAACGGTTGCATCATTGCATCGAATGTTAGCTTCAACGTCCGATTGATTTGAGGAATTATTAGGTGGAATAAAAAGGGACGTAGATTTAGTAGGAAAAAATTGAGTAATTTTATTTTACCTAAGTAAATTGTAATTATGTCAAGGAATTAGTAAAGTTTATTTTACAGGAGGTGTTTATTTTGTGAAATAAATTTTTGGAATAAGTAGAAGAAAATTAATTGAGAAGTATGAAATGAAATTACATCTACCTATATGATAGGATAAAATAGTAGAATTTGTCAATTCTACCTCTCTTATGGAATTTGTGAATGCGATTGCACAATTTAATAACAGCATCAACTTATTCTGGAACAAAACTAACCAAGCACAAGATAAATCTTTAATTTCCTAGTTATTCTTTATACCAAATGCAACCTTAGAAAAAATGAAGTAATAATGAATAAGAAAGACCTCATCGCTGGCACGTCGTGTTTCTTGTGATGTCATGCTAGTTTATATCTGCATCTTTCTTATGGCAAGTTGATTGACATAGGTAGGGCACTCAACAAGCCTGTGAAACTAATTGATGAAGTAAGGTTTCTCAAATCATAGTAAAATCATATAACATGCAGGTTAAATACATCAAAATGTTGATGGACTTTAATGGCTTAAATATTTGGCTAAATAAGCCAATCGAATACCTATAAATATACATGTGCACGCATTCATATTGTAAAGCCCCAAACCAATATTCTAAAGACATTTCGGACTTAAATATGCTAAAACGAACCCATTGACGCTTGTCATACGTAAATCGGAGCATGTGCAAATTAAAAACATGTATTCAAAGTGGAAAGTCGCATCTTCTTCGATTTTGCAATCCAAAAGTATAGTTGGCTTCCCGATCTCATGAGGTTTTTGAGGATATGTTTTGTGCGGTGATCAAACCCTAGATACGTGAAATGCAAGTGAACTATGAGCAAATCTGCATACGATCTACCTTAGGAATCGCATTGTGCAAAGGACCGCTATTTTGAAATCTATAAATTTTATCAAATTCCTTATCTCGTAATAATTTTGATGATGTGTTTCGCAAGAATCGAAATTCGCTTGACCTAGTTATAAGAGTGCTCGTCATTTTGGAAAGTTAAAGAAATAAAAGAAAGAAATGTTGATTTCGTAAACCTAATCAATTTTAACCCTAAATTCCTTTTTAATCACCTCTTTCCTAAATCTAAACTCTTCCTAATTAATTCTTAAACCTATGCCCTTCCCTTCCCACAGTCTCTCTCTCTCTAACTTTATAAATCACTATCATGCAACCATAGCCACCGTCGCCACCAAGCACTCCCCTCCTTGTTTCTCCTCATGCACATGTAAAAGAAAGGAGGAGAGAAAGAGAGAAGTTGAGAGAGAGAGAGAGAGAGAGAGAGAGATGAGGAAGAGGTCGAGGTCAAGAAAGAGCCCAACAACGCTACAGGGATGCGTGAGGCTGCAGTAGTGTGAGGTGAGCCTTCTCCTTATCCCTCATACATGCATGGTGTCTTGTTGAAGAATATGAGAGGGAGAGACAAAGGAAGATAGAGAGGATTGAGAGAGAGAGAGAGAGAGAGAGAGAGAGGAAGGAGGGAGACAGTTGACAGGTGGCTAAAGGTGAACTTGGTGCGAAGGGGAGATGCCAGCGTTGAACCCATCCACGTACATGCATAGGTTTATGTAGAGATAGCTAAGGAGAGGAGATCAAGAGGAAGAGAGGAGAGAAGGAGAGGAGAACTGTCGTGAAGGGTCGTCGAGCTACTGTTGTGGCCATCAAGTGGTTAGCGACGACCAACGACAATGAGGCAGGGAGATCCATGCAGATGTGCATGGGTGCTCAACTTGGTGAACGAAGAAGTAGAGAAGAACGAAGGGAGAAGAAAATGAGATTTAAGGGGTGCAAAAATTCCACCCCAAAATTTAGAAGTTTTAAATATTCCATTTTAGCCCCTATGAAGAAAATGCTTTTTATTGAAATTTGACAACCATAATTACTTTGCACAAATCGAGGCCATCCAAAGGTGCATATAGGTAATCCAAGACTCGATCTTGGGGTTTCTGAGCATGCCAAAGACATCCATATGGTTAGATTGAATGAATTCCACTTCGAATCTTGAGGCATAGATTGAGAAGATATGTGTGGTGTTTGGAGCCTCCAACCTATTTTCTCGGAGTCGCCGTGACCCCTTTGTGATGTTAAGTAAAGTAATTTCTCTTTCTATTTGTGTGATTTGTCTACATTGCGGTTTTCTTCATATATTGCATCATTTAGCATGCATTCTCGCCTCTTGCTAAAATCAAAACCTATCTTCATGTTTCTTACGTACCATTTTAAGTATTTGAATATTAAATATTAATCCTATAAACAAGGTTGATGACTTGGAATGTAAACAATCGACTTGATATAGTGCACTATTAGGATTAACTGTTGGATTAAAAAGGGATTAATTACAAATTATTAGTGATTTTTTATGATTTAATGAATTATGAGGTACTTATGTATATTAGATGTGGCCCTATCATCGCATGCATGAAGCGAACTTTGTTTTTCATAAAATTGACATCATTGTGATTGTTAAATAATAATTTAATTGAGACCACTATGAGAAATTAGAAACTAAGTAGTTTAGCAATCAATTTGGAAGTGATGTGATATGATCCCTTTGATAACTTTGAAACAACAGTTGTAAATGATAAGACTCATGGGTTAATTCATTGATGTTATGAATTCAGTTATTTGGAAATAAGTTATTAAATTGATAACAATAAATTGGTCGGGACTAAATTGGATAACTAGTTTACCTCTACTACTCACTGGAACTTTGGTTGTAGCTTTAATCTGGTTACCTACAAGCGATCTACACAGATTTTTCACATGTATTTAACCTGAACTAAATCAGATTTTAAGTTCACTTTTATCCCCAAGGTCAAACTCAGATAGGCGAGTTTAAGGTTCTCGATTTTTATGCGGATCCTACAAATGGATCATTTTCTTTCGCTTATTATGTTTTTAGACTTTTCTTCATTTTAAGATTTTTTTGTGATAACCTTGGTCCTTAAGGGACACCCTAAAAAATATTCAGTCATTGGCTTCAAGCCAACTACAATCCAAATAATCTCGCTATATGTGAGATAAGGTACCTGCAAGTCACAAGTTATCTTCTCTTTTACAACTTCTTTTGTATTTTCTTAATTATCAAATAAAAGATAACAATAGTATAAAAGAGAAATTGCTGGAATTGAAATAAAATAAAATACTTAGCTTATTTATATAGATATAGCTATGTAATATAGTGATGGGGGGGATTGAATCTGTGATTCAATTTTATGTAGTGCAGTATTAGTTATACCAACGTCTAGAGAGACGAGATCGAAACTAATGATGCACCACATGCAGGGTGGAGAATGGACTTGTGTACGTGTGTGTGTGAAGGCTTTAAGTGCACGAAAATCATGTATGTGTTCGCAACTAGTTCATACACATGCGCGATAAAATGCACAGGAAATGGGGTGATGTGCATGTGCAATGTGTATGTGTGAATGTAAGTGTGGGTCTATGAATGAATGTGTGTGAGGAGAGGTGAGTGAGATGCGTGTGTGTGCGTTGTGTGTGTGCATGTGAGTGTGTGTGCTGGTGTAACCGAGTGGAGGGCTGAGAGTAGGAGGTGCTAGTGTGGTGAGTGGTGTGTGTGCGCACACAAGTGTGGGAAGAGGTGCATGCAAGTGCTGTGTTGCATGCGAGAGGAGGTGGTGACCTGCTGGAGCGAGCGAGGAGAGAGGGCATGCTAGCATGGTGAGGGCGTGCAACCAATTAAGTGAGGAACTTGCTAATTGCGAGATCATACCAGCTGGTTGATGAAGAGGCACGCAAGGTGAGGCGACCAACTGGGTGAGAAGCTCACCTAGTCATATGTCATGCCAAGTGGTCGCACAAAGGGGCGTGCAAATCGGTTGTTGCTATTTTCACCGACTAAGTTTCTCACTTAGCTAGTGATGTGAAGAGCAAGAAGGCACGCGTGAGGCTTTATCACCAGCAAAGCGTGCATGTGTAGGGCTATCACTGGATAAGTGAGAAGCTTTCCGATGATGAGGCCATAAAAATAAAGTGCAATTGACACACTATAGCAAAATAGAACAAGGAAAAAAGGGGAGCTTTTAACCAAATAACACAATAACGAGAGAATCCACCATGTCTACTTGCTCACAAGGAGCTAGATGGTGGTGGAACCTTGCAGTGGTGTTTGCATCCACGCAAGGTTACTCCCAGTTACCAATGGGTGCCTCTCAACTAGTGAGAGGCCGCTTTTACAAGAGAGGAAGAGAGGGAGAGAGGAGAAGAATGGTTGTCGAGAGGAGGTGTGAGTGTGCAAGTGCTATGAGGTGTGTGGGTACCGACCATGAGAGTGGAGGTGGGGGTGGTAGTTTTATAGATGAGGGGTGAGGTGTGCGGAGCAAGCAGGTGATCATTAGGATTTTTTTTTTTGGGAATTTTTTGGTGGAACACTTGGGATTTTAAGTAATATAGGTGGTACGGGGATGATGAAAAATGGTGGCACACATACACATAAATTGATGATTAACCTACCTCTCTCTCTCTCTCTCTAAATTATTCATGTATGCTAGTATTACAAAATGCATGTATTGTTAATTATTCCTAACTATGTAATTCTAGAAAATAACATAAGATTGACAAATTGTTGGTGTAAATTGCTGCACAATCACACCCTCATGCCTATCTTTTGCTAATCCCTAGCAAAACACTTATTTAGTACTTAATATAGTAGCAAAGTGTTTAGAAATGGTCTTTAGCTGAAGATTTTTTTGAAGCAATACTAATGTGCTTATCTGTTGGATATTATAAGAACTAATTGTAAAGAAGACTACTAGTACTTAAGACTTAGACAACATAGACCATCTCTCGACTAACGATGACTTTTGGTATTTAAACATTAAGTACAACTTCTAGGATTTAAAGAGTTTTACCAAGTTTTAAGAAGAAAAGAAGTGATGGTTGTGCTTAGTGCAAGTTAGGACTAACTAGACGAACTTAAGACTCAAATCCAGGGTTTCACTTCTTTTTAAGTCCAGGTTGATCTCAGCTACAGCTCATGTTTTCGAATCACCCTAAAAATAGTGAATACTTGTCACGACCCGATCCCAGATCCCTATAGGACCCGAGACCAGCTCGCCTCAACTAATCCCATGACCCAGTCATCCAACGAGAAATAACCAAATAACATTTATCAATCCACAATCACACAAGTAATGTAACTAAGCAGAAAAAAATTGGCAATAAAAGAAGAAATAGAATAGTAATACTAAAATATTACATGCCTTCAAGAACAGAAATACAGCCATCACAACCAAAAACTAGTACATAGATGATAGAGAATACAACAGAAAAGTACTGGAAAGTGTAACTACAGAAACTCACTAGCAGCAGAAACTACAGCTGGGCTCGACTAGGCCTAGCGTCCTTAGCAGCCGGTGACTTGGGCTGTTCAAATCCCTGACCTTTACAAGATTATACATCTGGAGTCAGCTAACGCTGAGTAAAGTGGTGGCTAAAACATAAAATGCACTTAACAAGTAGCTTAACATATTACTTTCTAATTCCAATTATCTTATAATGATTTGCTGTGTAGAGATCTCTAATCAGGATCCATTACATTACTTAATTTTCTTGTTCCTTAAAGGAACGATCTTGCTTGCAGTTTTCCCGTGATGTAGGATGCACATGTGGCACTCCCCTGGCCGGAAGAGTCCCTCTATGGTAGTCCTACACCCAGTCTACCACCCCAAGGTCATAGTCGTGACATAGTGGTGACTACAGCACATGTGATAAGCACACAGGTAGCTACCCCGCATTGGCATGCGGTCAGTCGTTTCCGCTAGCGGGTACGCCCAAACGTATAGTACGGAACAACACAAGGCATTTCCCTCTCAGAACAGAATAGGGGTCTTGCCCCTCCATAGTCCACGTACCCTCATTCGACTATCTTGATTTGCCCAACGAGCTAACAAGAGTCGGTGTAGGGTGGTCATGCCTAACTTGGGGCCCCCTAGGGCGGCTAGCTCCCCCCTACACTAAGTAGCTCACCTCGGTACCACGTACGCGAGGGCCAACAGGAGTCGACATAGAGTGTCCAAACTCACCTCGGGTCTCAACCCAAGGACAGCAAGCTCCCCTCTACACTACAAGGGATAGTTTCTCTCTTCGGTACTACGTACATGAAGGTCAACTCACTTCCCTTAATGGCTGCCCATGGGTGGCAATTCCAGAACCATCCGGTTCTCCATGCTATGGTATTCTTGTTTCATTCTACATTCCCCGTAGGGTTTGTATATGAACTTTTCTATATTCGGTTTGATGTATACAGAATAGTAGCTCAATCACAGTACAGGTTTGTTCATAATGTGGTACATTCCAGATAATACAGATAGGTCATGATTTACTCAATTAGTCACATGCATTTTTCTCTAGCCTTAGTGTTCACATCACAACCTAAGGTTCAATTGAATAGATGTATTCTAGAGCATACGTTTATTTCTTCCTATGATTCATCTCACATCCTAAGTTTTAACTAATTGCATGCATTTTATTAACTTGGAGATTTATAGTTAGAACCACTCTACCAGGATAACTAGGTGGAATGGGGGCTCATGCAGCAGCTCTTGATGTCTCCGCAGGTCCCATACACTCGACGAATTGGAGACCTAAGACATGGATTGACGGTTCAAAGGGTTCGACATGCTACAGACAAGGTACCATTACATGAAGAAAAACTTAGGGGAAACAAAGATGTTTTGTTTACGGAAAACCAACATCGTTTGGGCCTTGTATGGCCTAAAAACACGAGGTTTGACAGAAATCAGACATCTGGGAAAGGTCCTAGATGTCTTAAACTAACTCGTAGGCATACCTCTCTCGGGGCACCTCTATTGGACGTTTGGAACGCAGTGCTGACGTCTGAGGGTTTCGTCAGATGTTTAAAGATACTCTCGGACGTCCGAAATTGCCTTGGTCCTCTCGCCGACGCGCCTCCCAACCTCTGACACATGCGCGTGCATTGTCAGGACTTGGCGGAGAAATTACGGGAAAAAATAAATCTCTACCAGACGTCTCATCCCACCTTCGGTTGTCCACCCCAACGTCTGGAGGTCACTCCGAACGTCTGATTCCACGAAAAATGACTTACACGGAACCGCTCTGGGCTTCTCTCACCAAAGAAACTGCAGTAGAGCAGCACGTTGCCCTCCGCTCTTGCGCTCAGACCCACGATTTGCTCTCCGCTCTCCGCTCGCTCTCTCCCTTTTTGGCTCATTTGTGATGGTGTGAGACGAAGAGGGGGAGGAGGGGGGCATATAAAGGGAGAGGAGGTGAGGGGAAGGGCATGGGTGAGGAAGTGGTGCGGAGTAGGTGTAGCAGGGAGGGGAGAGGCAGTGAGGGGAAAGGCGTGGCGTGCGTACGATGCGTGCGGAAAAGAAAGTTACCTTCAGACGTCTGGCTCTCTCTCCAGACGTCTGGTGAGAGAGCCAGACGTCTGAAGGTAACTTTCTTTTCTGCACGCATCGTACGCACGCCACGCCTTTCACACTCCAGACGTCTTAGCTACCAAAAGGTGATGGGTCATTTCAATACTCAAACCCAACTCTTATTGCATATGTGGCTAAAAAATATTTTGTGGAAAACATAGGGTATTTACAACAATTTTTGGTGGATATGTACAAAAGTATTTACAATAGGATTTGGGGAACATACCAACTTATTGCAAAGAATATTTTTTTCTTTTTCTTTTTCTTTTGACACTTTCTTTTTTTTCTTTTCATTTTTTCTTTTTTTTTTTTTGAAAGCAAATGTCGGAATGTGTCTGATAATTTTATTTCGTGGAGCACACTTATTTGGTGGGTGAGTACTTGATAGAAAGAGCTTCTCCTAGACACGAAACTAAAGACTAAGATAAAGAGTTTACTTACACACACAGGTAAGGACTCCACCTTCCTTAATGAGCACTAGGGTTGAGAACTTAAATTCGTCTAGTTCTTCCTACATCCATGTAATGTGAACCAAAGTTACTCAACCCTTAAATAGAGGTAAATAGACAAATTCTGTAATGGTTGACTCAGGTACAAGAATATGTCCTAAGTTAGGAAAGATTTTGGTTATATCTTATCAAAGCTTAAGTGTATTAAGCCTAAGCCTGAGTAAATCAAGCTTATGTGGCTAGAAAAGTCTAAAAGCAAAGGTTGAATGTCCATAAACACTTATTTTATTTTTGCATCAACTTTCATATCATAAATAAACACTTTTGAAAACCTTTTGGAGTTTTTGAATTTTCAAAATTTATGTGTTTTTTGTGTTTTATAATTTTTTCAAGATTTTTCAATTTTTATGGAATTTTCAATAAAGCTATATATACACTAAAGATGGATATGTATAATGGAAGGGAGTCTTGCATGATACCCAAAGAATATACAAGATCCTATGAATGCCTATCCATCCTCCCATGCCAAATCTTGCTATATCCTTATATGCATGCAAGAGGGGTGAGACAGGATTAAAGGCTCTTGGTATAATAGTGAGTAACGGGTATAAGGCAGGGTGGACGGGTGGGTGGATGGTGGGTGGTGGAAAACATGTGGAAGTGTGAAGTGAAGTGACTGCAATGGAGTGAAATGGAATGTGAAGTGAAGTGGTAAAAACTCAAAAAATGGAATGGGGTGGCGAAAAATGAGAGATGAGAGGAAATGGCAGAAGGCGAAAAGGTGTTGGGGTGCCTCCCAACAAGAGCTAAATTTAATGTCCCCATCTGGACTCAGAGTAAGGCAGAAATTAGTCACTTTCTAGCAAGGCAACTGTCTCACCAACAGGGGCAGATTTATGAGTGAGATAAGATTTTAATCGCTGCCCATTTACCGTAAATTTATGCCCAGTTTTGGGGTCTTCGATTTCAACGACACTATTGGAAAAAAGTCGTGAGACAAGGAATGGCCCAGTCCACTTGGACTTCCATTTACCAAGAAAGAATTTGAGCTGGGCATTATAAAGCCAAACTTGTTGTGATGGCTCAAACTCCTTCCACCGAATGTAGCTATCATGAAAGGCCTTAGTTCTTTGTTTAAAGGTTAAAGCGGAGTCATAGGCCTCATGTCTCAATTCTTCTAATTCTTGGAGTCGAAGTTTTCATTCTCGACCATACAGATCTGGGTCGAAGTTACATTGGCGAACCGCCCAATAAGCGCGGTGCACCATCTCAACGAGTGTTACGACCCGGTTCTCGAATCCCTACAGGATACGAGATCGGACCGACTCGACTGATCCCAAGACCCAGTCGTCCAACGAGAAAGTAACCAAAAAGCAAGAAAGTAAACCACATTTATTATGCTAAGCAACTAACAGTAACAAAAGTATAGTAGTAAAGAAGTAAAACTACTACAGTACACACCACCACAACAGTAGAAAAGTAAACGAGTACAGGAATATAATGTGCAGAACGAAAGAGTACAGAATATAAAGGTACAAGAAGCTACTCACTACTACAAATGAGTACAAAAAGAGCTACAACTACTGGCCTCTACTGGGCCCAGCACCCTCTGCAGCCGTAGGCTCTGGCTGCTCAACACTTGGACCTGAAAAGGGTTATGAGTACACGAAATCAACGAACGCTGAGTAGAGTGGCAACCAACTAACTAAAGCAGTAAAGGTGGACAGGTAGCTGTTGTTTTTCGATTTCTTTCTTTCTTTAACTAATTATTCTTTCTTTCACCACTTGGTTTATTTATCAGGTCTCTTTCTTGATCTCGAATGTTCCTCGTGGGAACGATCTTGATTGCAGTCTTTTCCGAAGAGTAGAAGTCGCACGTGGTGCTCTCCTGGTCAGGAGAGTCCCCCGTGGTGGTCCTACACCCAGTCAACTACCCCAAGGTCACGGACAAACGTAACGGTGACAACGGCACACGCGATAAGCGCACGGTTAGCTACCCCGCACTGGCACGCAGTCAGTCATTTCCGTTAGCGGGTGCGCCTAAAGCACAGCACAGAACCAGTATAGGGCATAGCCCTCTCAGTAACAGGGGTCTAGCCCTTAAGAACCAAACAGGGGTCTCGCCCCTCCACAGTCCGCGCACCCTCGCCTGACTACCCTGGTTTGCCCAGTGGGCCTAACAAGTCGGTGTAGGGCGGCTAGTTGAATCCTGGGCCCCGTGGGGTGGCTAGCTCTCTCCCTACACTAGTAGCTCTCCTCGGTATAGTGTACACGAGGGCCATCGAGTCGATGCAAAGTGGCCAATCCTAACTCCGGGTCCCAACCCAAGGGCGACTAGCTCCCCTCTACACTAAGAGGTAACATGCGCTCCCCTTGGTACCACGTACTCAAGGGCCAACACACTTCCCAACACAATCCCAGATTCATTCCATTTATTTCCAGGAGCTCATCTCCTAATTCCTCGTAGGGTTCATGCTCATATTCCTCAAGCCATTTCATACCAAGTTTCATCATTTCTATTTCCATTCTCAGGTTATACACATGAAAATTGTAATTCTATTCCATATTCAGTTTATTCACATATAGCTCAAGTTTCCAACATTCACCTTTCCATTTTCAAATTATATACATGCAACTCATAGTATGTCATTTAACGTAAATGACAGGAATCCACAAGCAACAGTTTGCTAGCACAAGTACCTTACATCTCACAGGCAACTGTTATTTATTTACATGCAATTGTTATCTATCTACTCATTCAAGATTGCAATTCAATCATCCATTATAGACATTTCAAGTGTTTCTCATCTTAGGATTCATGCCATATCCTAGATTCTAATCATTCATTTCACACATGCATTTTAGTTTCAATTAAATTAAGGGGAAGTCACTCTACCAGTAGACCCAGGAGTAATGGGGGCTTGAACGGCAGGCTCACATGCCTCAGCAAGCCCCGAACTCGCAACGGAATGAGGTCCTATCACAAGGATCAAACACAAGAGAATGCTCAGGAAAGTATAGAAAGCATTCTAACAAGTAGAGGAATTCATACGAAAAGCATCGATATCTTAATCGTGGAAATCGGGCCTCAAACGGACCCTAAACGGGTCAAAACAGGGATTCTGACTCAAATCATATGTCTGGAACAACTTCCAGACGTCTTAAAAGAGTCCAGAGCCATACCTCAAGTCCTGCGCTACTCCTCAGACATCCAGGAACTCTGTTGGACCGTCTAGACCCAGTTCCAGATGTCCGACAACCTCTCCGGATGTCTGGAAGCGTTTCCCGTCGTCTGGTCCCTCGCCCAGACGTCCGAAGTGCATGGGAGGGCATGTCTCGCGCCTTCCCGAAGCAACACCTGCGCAAATCAACCGAAATCTTCTCAAAAAGGTAAGGAACAGTGTCTCGGTGGAGCGACCTGCATGGCCATATCCGCAAAGGAGACGTACCTTCGTGAAGCCTCCTTCTCAGACGTCTGGCACCACCTTCAGACGTCCGCACCGTCGTCTGGCGGTCACCCCAGACGTCTGATTCTGGGAAAATCCCAGAACCAGAACCTGCCTTTGCCTTCTTGTGTCGCGCGCGACCGCACCGCGCCCTCTCGCCTGCTGCTTCGGCTGTAGCAGTGTCGGGGAGGACCTCCCCAACGCACTCCTCCGCCTTGCGCACGCACTAACCAGCCACGAGTTCACCGGCGAGCTCCTACGCGAGCTCGCAGCTTACTCTCCTCTCCTTCTCAAGCAGCTCCTCCTCTCCTCTCATGCCGCTCCTCTCCGTCGCTCATCGCTCTGCTACTCTCGTTGGAGAAAGGAGGGAAGTGGCTAGAAGTAGGGTGAAACGAGGGAGAGAAGGGGGGTTTATATAAGGGTGTGGGGTTAGGGTTTTCGTCGGGAGGAAGGAGAGAGAAGGAGAAGAAACGAGGGACGTGTACTATCTATGCGCAGCACACGCGCAGATGTGAGCTCGTACACGAAAATTTCGATTTTCAGACGTCTGGGAAGGTGTCCAGATGTTTGACCAGACATCTGACCCAAGTTCCAGATGTCTTAAAGGGCTCAAACAGCACGGGTCTTAACGTCGAGCAAGTGACAAGACTTCCTAAAAATAATCCCATACAGTGACATACCTAGGGGAGCCTTGAAGGTGATTCGATATGCCCATAAGGCATCAGTCAGCTTGTCGGACCAATTCTTACAATTAGGACGAATAGTTTTCTGGAGGATTTGCTTGATTTGCCGATTCAACACCTTAGCCTAGTCGTTAGTTTGGGGATGGTATGGAGATGCAATATGGTTCTGAACTTCATACTTCCTCAGAAGTGCCTAGAAAGACTAATGTGTGAAATGGGTTCCTCCATCCAAAATGATGGCTCGAGGGATCCTAAAGCGCACAAAGATATAGTGATAGTAGGAGAATATCCTGTGGATCGCAACTAAATACTAAAGGGGAGGGGTGAATAGTATTGATTTAAAAATATAAATCAGATCAAAAAATAAAGCACCAAAGATTCAAGCACAGAGTACACCTGATTTATAGTGGAAATACAATCTGGGTGAAAACTACTACCTAAGCTTCCCAGCTTAGGATTTTTCCGACTAGTACAAGCTAGTCAATCCACTATCCGTACCACTTGAATGAGGGTGGCACAACCTCTTACAAATTCTTCTCTTTTATTCTGAAGAGAAGCAAAAAACAACAACTACAAATCTTCTCAACAAACTTGGGATCCGTAAATCAATACAACAATACAATAACATAAATAACTTCTATGGAACCTCAATAAAGATCAAACCGATTTTCGTAGAGGTTCGAGGCATCGTGCTTTTGAAGAACGAGGCACGAAGGCCTTTGAAATATGCACGAGAGGCTCTAACTAATGTAAGGTGTTTTTCTCTTTGAAAGTCATGAGTGAAAGGGTTGAGTACGACATCTATTTATACTAAAAGTTTTTCCTGAATAGGAAGTTAAATTGGTCAATCAATTAAGGTTATTTGGTCAATCAAAAGGCACTTTGTTCGATCAATTAAGATAGTTGGTCGATCACTAGTTGGTCGATCAATTAGCTTGGTTGGTCGATCAAAATAATTTTTATCAACTTCCTAAAATGGGTTGAATTGATCGGTTAAAGAAGTTGGTTGGTCGATCAATGAAGTTTGGTCGATCAATAACCCTAAAAGATAGTTTTGAAAAGATACGTGAAAAAATATTTTTGAGTTTTATTTGAGGTTCCTTATAATGAAGTCCTAGACTCAAAAAAGAATAAAAAGACTCACATCAGCAACTGTCTACACTTGACTTGAATAGAGGCTTCAATCCAAGATAGTCCTAAAATGTCAGTCTTAGCAATAAATATAATTTTGGTGCATCAAAATAGAGGTGCTTACATTCTCCACCTTTTTGATGACGGCAAAATTATAATTATGAAATTGAAAATAGCTTTACATACTAACTCCCCTTTTTTGTTTCAGCAAAAAGTAAACATGTTGCTGGTGATTTTACATTTAACTCCCCCTTAAACAAGTAATACAAGCATCAATAAATTATCATGCATTGAGAGAGCTTACAATATAAATCTGAAGGAGATAATAACCATGCAAATACATAAACATCATAACAAAAATGGTCTAGAAAAAGACAATATAAAAAGAGTCTAGAATAAAGTTATACATGCCAAGATAGAATGAAAGCAAATATAACAACAAATCTGTTGGTGATAAAGCACCATGATCATTGATTTTGATGATAACAAAACATGTTATATTTAACATTGTATTTGGAGATGAATGTTTTAGGCTTAAGGATGGAAAAAGCTTGATGAAAGCTTAAGATCATGTACTATGGAAGATAGAAGGAGATGAGCATCAAGAAAATGAGGAGATGAAGATAGAAGGAGATGAGCATAAAGGAGATGGGGAGATGAGGAGATGTAGTTAGATTAGTTTTGTTTTATTTTTTAGTATGTAAATGAGTCTTGAATTATCCTTAGGATACCTTTAGAACCTTCCTATCCTTATTCTTCTAATTTAGCATACAAGTCTTATTTCTGTTGGTTTCTCAGACATCCTTCTTTTCCTTCAGACGTCTAAATCTGATTTTTAAGACGTCTAATGAACTTTCTAGACATCCAGAACCTATACTCATTACAGGATCTTGAACCCTCTATCATCTGAATTTTTCAGACGTCTACTATTTATATCAGATGTCTAGTTTAGTATTTTCAGATGCCTCCTTGATTTTCAGAAGCCATCTTGAGATTTTGATAGTCTCTCCATATTTTAGCAATGGTCATTTTTCTTAGGAGACATTCAGACGTCTGACTCTGTCTTCCAACGTTCACTTTGATCGCATTTAAGTACTTCTGTTACACTTTGTTTTTGGAATGTTATAGGCCATCAGACATCCTTGCCTTTATTCAGATATCTAATGACTCTTTTTAAGATGTCTACACTATTGATCAGACATCCAGTAAGACATCTGACCATCTATCTTTAGATTCCTGTTTGAATCCAGCCTCATTCTAGGAATGATCACTTTGACCCTGAGGTTTTTTCAGATGTCCTACTTTATTTCTAAACGTCTAAAACTATCTATTTAGATGTCTCTCTTTTTTATCAGACGTCCCTGTATTTGATCCAGTAATCACTTTGATTTCTTGAAGCTTTTTCAGACATCCGATTTTATTCTCAGATGTCAGAAATTACTCCTTCAGACGTCTATCTTGCCTTTTCAGACGTCTGATCCAGTTAGATTTTGAGTAATTTCTTTGTAGCCGTTCTACCTTAATTTATTCCATTCCAATTCAAATCTCAACAACTACCTAAGCTCAAATATGATCTCCTACACCTATATATACTCACCAAGGGTTTCTTTAAGCCTACACATATAGAAAAGAAATATTCTAGTACTAAATACTTTCCATTATCCTATTCTAAGCTTTAAAAGGCTATTGTGCTCTATTGTACTCTTTTGTTCTTAGATATTCTTGAGAGCAACATCACTCCCACTCTTTTTTTTTTTGCATCACATAGGTTTGTAAAGGGAGTATCTTAACCTACTTCCTATTTCATATCATTCAAGGCTCTTACAATTGTTTACATTATTTCTTTTTGTTAGTTTATTTGGGTGCTCGAGCTGTGGGTTTCCCGTTTCCTCTTAGTAGATGGGCTAAACTCTCCTTGGGGGTTGTCCAGGAGAGGGGAATTGGTTTGAGGAACACCACCCTCGGATTAGTGGTGTGGTTTAGTGATTCCCATTGAGTTGGGGGCAAAATCCTAGATTGGGAGATCTAGGTAGAGGTTTTTCCCGTAAGGGTTTCCTCTTTAAATTCTGGTGTTCTTGCTGTGGATTGTTTGTAGAAAATTTTATTTTCACAATTCAACTCCCCTTCTTGTGCCACTAACATTTGGTATCAGAGCTTTGTTTGTTCTTATGCATAGGTGTAAAAGCCTTTACAAGATGATCTGATGGCATCAAGGGTGTTCGCAACAAGCAGCAACTGTGGATTCTCAACATCAAAGCCTCCATATTTCGATGGTACGAACTATTCATACTAGAAGTAGAGGATGGAAGTGTTCCTGCAGTTTGGAGATTACACACTTTGGGAAATGGTGGAAACACCATTTGAAAGACTAGTGAAATCTAAAGATGGAGTCTTGACAGATGACAACAAAGCCTTAATGAGTTTAATCAGATTTCTCAATGCACAAGTGCATATGAAATCTGGAAAAATCATGAGGTGACTCATGAGGGAACAAATAAGGTAAAGAATTCTAAAGTTATTTTACTAACTCAAGAATTTGAGAAATTTGAAATGCAGGAAAATGAAAGCGTGAAGGATATGTACACCCATTTCACCTTCATAGTCAACAATCTGAAGGCACCCAGCAAAACTTTCATAAGAAGTGAGCTTGAAGGTAAGATTTTATGTTCTTTAACTAACACTTTTGAGTCAAAAGTCACGGCGATAGAAGAAGCGAATGAAGTAGAAAATCTGGATATGGATCAACTTCTTGGAAACCTCATGGCATATGAGACCAAACTCAATCTAAAGAAGAAAGGATCAGATGAAGGGAAGAAGAAGCAATTAGCATTTAAAGCCCTTTCAGATTTGGAAGAAAGTGATCAGGAAGAAGATGAAGATCTTGAGCTTCTCACAAGTAAGTTTCGAAAATTTTTGAAGAGTAACATGGATTTCAAGGAAAAAAGAGATAAGGAAGAAGCCAAAAGGGAACCAATCATTTGTTACAATTGTAAAAAAAAGGGACACATTAAAATGGATTGTCCACTTCTTAAGAAGGATAGTGAAAGGAGCAAAATAAAAAAGGAGAAAGATACAAAGAAATAGTTTAACAAGTATAAGAAGAAAGCTATGCAAGCAACTTGGGACGACTCAAGCGAAAGCGAACAAGATGACAACAATTCAAATAAAGAAGAATCTGCTTGTCTTGGATTCATGGCACTTGAGGACGAAAATAACGAAGAAAGCAACAATGAGGTATCACCTTCTTACTCTTATACTATAGAAGAATTGCAAGATGCTCTAGAAGAAATTTATGGACTTTGCAGATTGTTAACAATAGAAAACAAAAAGTTAAAAAGGAATTGTAGTTCTTTTGAGCATGAAAAGCATGAGCTTGTAATAGAAAATACGAATCTTATTATGGATAAAACTCAACTTCTTGAAGAGAATAGCTCTTTGAAAATAGATATTACCTTGTTGAAAGATAAAATAGATTTTATTGAAAATGATCTAGTTAGCCTTAAAGAGAATTCAAATAAGCTAATTAATGATCTTGTTAAGATTTCTAAAGGTAAGCAAAAATTAAATGATAATCTAGCACACACTAAGAAAGATTTTTGTGCACCAAAGCCAAGAGGATGGAAACCAAGAAATACACACTCTTGGATGAGAAATGCTAATCCTAAAGGACCCAAGAAAATATGGGTACCTAGATCTTTAGTTTATTCTTATTTTGTAGATGATTGTGTAGATCCAAGTCGTTATCTATATGGACTTCATCAAGGACGGATCAAGGTACTTGGAGAACCAAATGGATATGGAGGGTGGAATACATATCGTTGGCACTAATTCAAACACTTGGTGACACCTTCATGTAGTAAGTTTGGAGGTAAATTTTTAGTTTATTTAATTGATATTGATAGGGAAGTTTATAGGAATTTAATATTTTTTTTAAAAGGAGAAAACAAATGCTTGTTGTTAGGGGGAGTTATTTGAAATTTACTAATATTATTGACTAACATTTGGTATCTATATTGACTAGCTATTTTTTTTTTAAATAGAGAAGCATAGATTAAGGGAGAGATTAAAATGATTATAATTACATATTTTTGATAATGTCAAAAAGGGGGAGAAATTCTTTTTAATTTATATGATTTTGCCATCATCAAAAAGGGGGAGATTGTTGGTGATAAAGCACCACGATCATTGATTTTGATGATAACAAAACATGTTATATTTAACATTGTATTTGGAGATGAATGTTTCAGGCTTAAGGATGGATAAAGCTTGATGAAAGCTTAAGATCATGTTCTATGGAAGATAGGAGATGAGCATCAGGGAAATGAGGAGATGAAGATAGAAGGAGATGAGCATTAAGGAGATGAGGAGATGAAGAGATGTATTTAGATTAGTTTTGTTTTATTTTTTAGTATGTAAATGAGTCTTGAATTATCCTTAGGATACCTTTAGAACCTTCCTATCTTTATTCTTCTAATTCAGCATACAAGTCTTATTTCTGTTGGTTTTCTAGACATCCTTCTTTTCCTTCAGACGTCTGAATTTGATTTTTAAGACATTTAATGAACTTTCCAGATGTCCAGAATCTTATCCAGAACCTATACTCAGTACCGGATCTTGAACCTTCTATCATTTGAATTTTCAAGCGTCTACTATTTATATCAGACATCTGGTTTAGTATTTTCAGATGCCTCCTTGATTTTTAGAAGCCATCTTGAGATTTTGATAGTCACTCATTATTTTAGCAATGGTCATTTTTCTTAGGAGACATTCAGGCGTCTGACTCTGTCTTCCAACGTTCACTTTGATCGCATTTAAGTACTTCTGTTACACTTTGTTTTTGGAATGTTATAGGCCATCAGACATCCTTGCCTTTATTCAGATGTTTAATGACTCTTTTTAAGATGTCTACACTATTGATCAGACATCCAGTAAGACATCTAACCATCTATTTTTAGATCCCTGTTTGAATCCAGCTTCATTCCAAGAATGATCACTTTGACCCTGAGGCTTTTTTAAATGTCCTGCTTTATTTCCAGACATCTAAAACTATCTGTACAGACATCTATCTTTTTGATCAGATGTCCCTGTATTTGATCTAGTAATCACTTTGATTTCCTGAAGTTTTCTCAGATGTCTGAAATGACTCCTTCAGACGTCTATCTTACCTTTTCAGACATCTGATCCAGTCAAATTTTGAGTAATTTCATTATAGTCATTCTACCTTAATTTATTCCATTCCAATTTAAATCTCAACGACTACCTAAGCTCAAATGTGACCTCCTACACCTATATATACCCACCAAGGGTTGCATTAGGCCTACACATATAGAAAAGAAATATTCTAGTGCTAAATACCTTCCGTTATCCTATTCTAAGCTTTAAAAAGCTATTGTGCTCTATTGTACTCTTTTGTTCTTAGAGATTCTTGAGAGCAACATCATTCCCACTCTATTTTTTTCTACATCACATAGGTTTGCAAAGGGAGTATCTTAGCCTACTTCCTATTTCATATCATTCAAGGCTCTTAGGATTGTTTACATTATTTCTTTTTGTTAGTTTATTTGGGTCCTCGAGCTGTGGGTTTCTTGTTTCCTCTTAGTAGAGGGGCTAAACTCTCCTTGGGGGTTGTCTAGGAGAGGGGAATTGTTTTAAGGAACACCACCCTCGAATTAATGGTGTGGTTTAGTGATTCCCATTGAATTAAGGGTCAAATCCTAGATTGGGAGATCTAGGTAAAGGTTTTTCCCGTAAGGGTTTCCTCTCTAAATTCTGGTGTTCTTGCTGTGGATTGTTTGTAGTAAATTTTGTTTTCACAATTCAACCCCCTTCTTGTGCCACTAACAAAATCATCTAAAGATGCCATGAAGGCATCCATGGTGGTCTGCAAATCTGAATCTAAATAAACATCAAGAGGCTCTAATCTATCAGATGAAGCTAGCTGACCAATGCAGAGGTGACGTTGAGCCGATGAAGATGGTGTTGATTGCCTAGAGATCCTGCGAGGAGGAGTAATCTGCTGGTCACTTGGTCCTATTGATGCTGATGGTGCTGCTGGTGATGCTGATGATGTTGGAGGAGGAGGTGTTGAAGGCATGGTAGTCGAACGACGAGGCCGGGGAGGTCAGTGAAGTTGCTGCTGGATACTATGAATAGACTCTCCAAGTCTATCCAGAAACTGTCCCTGAGCATTCGGTAGTCTGATACCTGATGCCCAAGACTCATCATAACCATGTCAGTCTCTCGCTGCCAATGCATCATCAAAGAAATCCCATTTGTGACATCCTGAATGCTGACAAAATCCCTGCTTGACAAAGGTCTATCCAGAAGACACCACTCCTGCTTGTAGAAGGACGAAGATGGTTGTACTGGAGGTGGACAGGTCACCGAGAAATGCTCATAAGGTAGGAAAGGAGGAGGTACTGCTGTCTGCTCCTTCTCCTGAGGTGCACCCTCACCACGGGCTCCCTTTTCTTGCTCCATCTTCGTATAAGTGAGTTTATCGAATATGGAGACACGAGTGATAAACTGTTTATGATTAATGTCCATGGGTACACTAAAATGGAGAAAGATATGAGACAGAAGTGTCCTAAACTGGAAGGAGTTGTTGGGTGGCTTACTCATGAGATAAAGAACCAAATGGTTCCAATTGAACCATTTGTTCTTCATAAAGGCATAGAGGGTGATTAGCATAATGTTAGGGCAGTTCTCAAAAGATGTGGACTTGGACATAAAATTCCATAAAAAGACACGATTCAAAAAACAAGGCAAACATCTAAAGTAAGGTGACTTGGCAAGACGACCCAAGTCAAAATGAGAGGGAGTGAGCAGGGTCTCCCTGATTGCGTCGGACTGAGTCTGCTAATGCAACTCAAGAAAAGTAGGTCCAACAGAAGGACAACTAAGAATCTCTGTCAAAACATCTGCATTGACCAGAACCTCTATCCCGTAGACGTTCGAGGTCAACTCGATGTTGGAGCCTTCACCTATATCTTTGAGATTGGCATAAAATAGGTGACAGGCCATGGGATCAACACCAGAAATGCGGCTATGCTTGGAACCCACATAAAAGTTTCGCTCAAACAAATGCAAAATCTGATGGTATGCAAATTTTTCATAGATCCCAGGGAAAACAAACTCAAAATAAGCGAAGTCAACAAGACTACTGGCGTGCTACGGATGCGTTTGTTTAAAAGGGTCATTGTAGTTTGCGTTTGCAACATCGATTTTAAATGAAGAAACAGACATGAGTCTGAGTATCGAACACAGGGAGGCATGAAAATCAGATTTTTCTGTCACTTAGTGTCATGGAAATGGCAGGTTTTCGCTTGCGAGAAAACATGGGAGAAAAGCGAGTGAGAGAGAGAGTAGGGTTAGAGTCCTTTTAGTCATGGCATTCACTTAGATCAAGATGGAAAACAACATCAATACTATATTTAACATGCAACTTGAGTTTTACAAATACAACAATAGCTAAATGCTTAAACAAAAGTAAAGTAAAGCTAGAGTAAAGGGAGAGAAAGAGAGAGGGGGGAGACGGCGAGGCGGCCATGGTGGTGGAGAGCTCCGTCAGCGGCTCGTCGACTTCGTTGATTACAAAAGATGCTAAGGGAAGCTAGAAGGGAGGTATACCACTTGCAAAGGTATTTAATGCCTTACATGGGTGGTTGGAAGGGGTTTATATAGGAAGATGAGCTTTCTAAATGAAGAAGGGGTTTTAGCAACCTCCGTGACGTCGTTAAAACCCTTACCAAAAAGTCGGTGAAGCTCCCTGCCCACTGGTCCCATGCGCGCACTGTGCTTCTTCTCTTCGAGCTGCGCCTGTAATCCTCGTGTGCGTGCTGTGGACCGTCCGATCGCAAATCGAACAGTCAAGATCGCTCGCGGGTCGCACCTTTGGATTGCACTTGCTGAGCTTCCGCCCCGCGCGTCATCACGGGTATTTGGTGTGAGAGTCTGCGATCGCACTGCGTTGCTCGCTTCTGCACCGTTCGTTTACAGATGAACTGCTATAATCGCACACCTCGCGATCGCTCTGAAATTGAAGTGCGGTGGGCGCCTCGAACGCGTGCCTCCTGCACGTGTAGCAGGGGCGCAACCACTGCGCTATCCTCCACGGTTGGTCGCGTTCTTTGATCATCCTCAGTCGTTGCCGACCGTTGGATGAAGATCCAACAGGTAGATTGTGTGCGCACTCGTGGGTTGTTGCTGAGGAGCCTAAGCGCACGTGCGAGGATGGTTTTCAGCCGTCCGATCGGAGGATCGGACAGCTTAAAGTGATGCACGATGAGGAGCGACGAGGGGCACACTCGGATGTTGCCATGTGGTGGCTGTGTGGCCGTTGATCATCAAATCAATGGTCAGAACTTCTTGGGTAAATTGCGGGAACTCCAGATGTCAGATTTGGTCGATTTTGAGTCTGTTGGACTCCATTCATCACTCTGAATCCATCCGTGCAGTCCAATTGCTCATCTGAGGCCTGTTTTGACATGGACTTGCACAAACAGGCATTAATACCAGTTTATAAGCAATATTAACATGCAATGTATGCAATGCTCCCATGCCCCTTTCATGATGTGCTATTCATGCATATTATCTTTAAGACTAACCCCATTTGGCAGAATTATCATCATAAAATGTAGTATTATCATACCCCTATGCTTACTCCTTGCTAGTCCCTAACAAGGTTCATTCTAGCCATTATTCTCAGTTAGAATTCAAGAAGTGATTACTTTGACATTTTGTTACTTGTCAACAGAAGGAAATATACTAAAATCCTAATCTACAGAGATTAAACAGTGCCTGGGTGCTTGCCAAAATATGAATCGCCTGAATCCTCCCTTTAAGGCATATATATATTTTTTTTCTTTTTCATCTTTTCTCATTTTAGATTTTTGGAGTTGAGAGTGTGTTGGTAACTTTTTATGGCTACCCAACCCACCCAAAATTCAGAAAAGACTCTAAGTGCTAAGCATCTTGGTGTGAAGATTATGATAAACTCAACGGTAATTCAGACAGACTTTGGGTTTCTACGCCCCTAGGTGACCAGAAAAGGAAGTGTTTTGCCTGAAGGTGTATCTGTCCGATCGGTAGCTTTCTCCCTACTTTTATTTTACTTGGGGTCAACACAAGGATTTTTCCAGTGTATATCTCCCCAGATTGCTCTACTCCTCCGTCTCTTCCTTAAGTGTTTTGGGCCTTTTTGTGCATGAGTTGGGTTCTGGACAACCGACCAATGGGCTGTTACTCACGATCACTTGCCAGCCATACTTGTGCAGTGAAGTGTGACTTATTTTGTTCTTTTTCTTCTTTTCTCTTTTTTTTTTGTTTAGTAGGTGGCTTCCCTGATCTCAAATTTACCTAGAGGTAATAAAAGAAGGTGGTCCTGTGGCTAGGCTCTGGACAACCAGCCAATGGGCCATTATCCACGACAAATTGCCAGCCATACCACCCCAGAAGGTTCATTAGCTACCCAATTTCTACCAGAATCTCCAAGGAGTGAGTTAGTGTAAAAATGTGTGCAGATGCTTAGACTAAAAGTCCCTCTGAGTTAGAGGGCTAGTTAATAAGTCGTATACTTATCACCTTATTTTATTGGTGGATTAGAATAAATTAAGGTTGCAAGGATTTGAAGCTAAATCCATATTTTACCGGACACCAGGGCTGGTTAAGCCTGAAGGCCTGAAAAGTCTAAGTGTTTAGGTTCTTTTCGTATTATTTCTCACTATTGACAAGTTCCTAATGCCTAAGTTTTTCTTCCTAAATTCAATTCTTTTTCTTTTTTTTAATTAATTTTATTTTATTCAAATTGATTAAATGAACTCAGAATCATGCAAATTATCACTCCCCCCAGGCTTAAGTTGGACAATGTCCTCATTGACAAATACATGGATGCAACTGGGGTTCAGAAAGATATTATCTGAGTGAAGTAAAATACTTGATCAGTCTGAGTCTTCTAGGTTGCCTCCCAGGAAGCGCTGAGTTTAATGCCTTCAGCTGGGCGGTGCTTCGTGCCATCCCTCAATGAGGGTGACAATCTCCTTTGGGGGAACCTGGGCGAGGAAGTGTTTCAATCTCTGTCCATTGACTATGAAAGTATGCCCAGTGTTCGGATCTGCGATTTCAATCGCCCCATTGGAGTAAGGCTTGACTACCCTAAATGGTCCCATCCACTTGGATTTGAGTTTCCCGGGAAAGTTTAAGTCGGGCGTCAAAAAGCCAGACTTGATGGTTAGGCTCGAAAGTTTTTCTATGGATGAGTCGGTCGTGGACGGCTTTCATTTTCTCCTTGTAAAGCTGACTATTCTCAAAGGCGTCCCGACGAATTTCCTCGAGCTCGGAGAGTTGGAGCATCCTCTACACACCGACTAACTGGGAATCCATGTTACATTGCTTAACGACCCAGTAAGCCATGTGTTCGAACTCGACAGGAAGGTGGCAAGCTTTGCAAAGACCAGGCGATAAGGCGACATGCCTATCGGGGTCTTGAAAGTGGTTTGGTATGCCCACAGGGCATCATTTAGTCATGCGGATCAATCCCTCCTGTCAGGTCTCATGGTCTTCTGTAGAATGTTCTTGATCTGCCTGTTTGAGACCTCAGTCTGCCCATTTGTTTGCGGATGATACAGGGTGGCAATGTGGTGAGTAACCCCGTATTTTCTGAGTAGGGCATGGAATTGGGTGTGGATAAAATGACTTCCACCATCACTGATCATGGCCTTCGGTATCCTAAACAGAGAAAAGATGTTCTGCTTAACAAAGTCCATGACAACCTTGTGGTCGCATTGGCGGGTGACGACAGCTACAATCCATTTGGAGACATAGTCTACAGAGACTAAGATGTACTCAAAGCCATTGGATGGTGGAAAGGGGCCCATAAAATCAATACCCCAGATGTCGAAGATCTCGACGAACAGAATGGGCTAGAGGGGCATCATGTCTTTCCTGGTCATTGTCCCTAGAGTCTGGCAGCGAGAGTAAGTCTTAGCAAAGTTGTGTGCATCCTTAAATAAGGAAGGCCAGTAAAATCCGGACTGTAGAACTTTTGCAGCCGTTTTCTTTCCTAAGAAGTGGCCACCATAAGCTTGGTTGTGATGAAAGGATAACACACTCTGAACTTCATCCTCCGGGATACACCTCCTGATGATCTGGTTGGCACAGAGGCGAAACAGCATGGGATCATCCCAGAAATAGTGCTTGGCTTCAACCAAGAACTTTTCCTGTTGTTGTCTGGACCAGCTGTGCGAGGTCTGTCCTACTACTAGGCAGTTGACGAAGTCAGCATACCAAGTTAGTTTTTTGTCTTGCATAGCTAGAATTTGCTCATCGGGAAAGGTGTCAGATAAAGGCAAGGAGGACCCAATGTGGTCTAGGTGGAGTCTGGACAAGTGATCGGCCACAACATTCTTTGACTTGGCTTTGTCGCGAATTTCCAGGTCAAATTCCTATAAGAGCAAGATCCATCTGATGAGCTTGGGTTTAGCGTCTTTCTTGGCCAACAAATGCCAGATGGCCGAGTGATCTGTATAGATGGTCACGTGGGATCCCAAAAGGTAAGATCGGAACTTTTCAAGTCCAAAAACTACGGCGAGCAGTTCTTTCTCTGTGACCGTATAATTTCGTTGGGCATCATCCAACGTCTTGCTCGCATAGTAGATCACCACGAGTTTCTTGTCTCGTCTCTGTCCCAGGACTGCGCCTATGGCAAAGTCTGATACATTATACATGATCTCAAAATCTTGGGACCAGTCCGGGGGCTAAAGTATGGGTGTGGTGGAGACTAAGCTCCTGAGGGTGTGGGAAGCCTGGATGCAATCAGAGGTCATGTGGAATAGGGCGTCATTGGCCAGAAGGTCGGTCAAGGGTTTGGAGAGCTTGGAGAAGTCTTTGATGAACCTTCGGTAGAAGTCAATGTGTCCAAGGAACATATGGATTTGCCAGACCGAGTTAGGTGGGGGAAGTTTGGAAATCAAATCAACTTTAGCTCGATCCACCTCAATGCCCCTATGCAATACGATGTGACCGAGGACGATTCCTTCTTGAACCATGAAATTTCTCTTTTCCTAGCTTAACACCAAATTAACCTCGATACATCATTTTAGGATTTTCTCCAAGTTGCTCAAACAGTGGTCGAATGAATTCCCAAACACTGAGAAATCATCCATAAAGACCTCAAGGTATTCGCCCACCATCTCCGAAAAGATGGCTAGCATGCAATGCTGAAAGGTAGCGGGTGCGTTGCATAACCCGAATGACATACGACGGAACACGAATGTGTCGTACGGGCAAGTGAATGTGGTCTTCTCTTGATCTTCAGGAGCAATTGCGACTTGGTTATATCCTGAATATCCATCCAGGAAGCAAAAATACTTCTGCCTTACCAATCGCTCAAGAATCTGGTCGATGAATGGCAGGGGGAAATGATCTTTCATGGTTGCCTCATTGAACTTCCTGTAATCAATACACACCCGCCATGCGATGGTGGTGTGGGTAGGGGTGGATTCGCCACGCTCATTGGTAACAACGATGAGCCCGGCTTTCTTTGGAACCACTTGAGTGGGGCTCACTCAGGGACTATCGGAGATAGGGTAGATGATGTTGGCATCAAGCCATTTGATAATCTCCTTCTTAACAACCTCTCGCATATTTGGCTTTAACCGTCTCTTCATCTGATGGGAGGGTCGCGCCCCATCTTCTAGGTAAATCTTGTGGGTACAATAGGTGGGGCTAATTCTTAAGTCTGAAATAGTCCAGCCAATGGCAGCCCTATGTTTTGCTAGGGTCGCGGTCAACCTAAGTTCCTGATCCTTGGTTAGGTTGGTGTTGATAATCACTGGGAAGGTCTGGTCAGGTCCCAAGAAGACATACTTGAGACTCTCGGGTAGAGGCTTTAGTTCAGGTGTGGGTGGAACAATGTTTGACGGAAAGGGGAAAGGTGGGAGTTGATCAACATCAATCTCCTCGAATGGTGCTGGTTGATGGTAATCAACCATAAAAAGGTCTGTGTGCATAGATGGTGATGGGTCAAAATAGTCGTTACAAGGTTGGGTCTGGTAGTCTGAGACAGAACTAAGGGTGAGGCATTCCTTGACCAAGGGTTCCACAGGATTGTGTTCCTCGAGACAGTCGCAATCGAAAGACTTGGTCGCCCGGAAGATATCCAACTGCATCTTCATGTCTCCGAAGGTGATTTCCATACATCCCGTGTCACAATCGATGTTTGCCTTAGCCGTAGCTAAGAAAGGTTTGCCTAGGATGATGGATGTGTTCTGTAGCTGTTCAGGGACTTCCATGTCGAGCACCAAGAAGTCGATTAGGAAATAGAAGTCCTTGACCTGAACAATCACGTCCTCGACAACCCCCTTCGGGGTCTTCATAGATCTATCGGCCAACTGGATGGTCACAGGTGTGGGTGTTAATTCTCCGAATCCAAATTGGTGGTATAGGGTCGTCGAAATCAGATTGATGGAAGCACCTAAGTCCAGGAGCGCTCTATCAAATGTCATGTCCCCGATATTGCAGGATACCAGGGGTGCTCCTGGGTTAATTCATTTAAGCGGAAGGTTGCTCGATATCATGGAACTGCTTGCTCTAAGAGCACAACCTTTCTAGGTGCTTGAGGTCTTGGCTTATGCTTTGGTGTATAGGCATCCTTTGGGAACTTGGCGTAAGCCGAAATGTGCTTGACGGCTTCGAGGAGCGGAATATTAATCTGAACCTACTTAAAGATCTCCAAAAGCTCTTCATTCTCCATGACACTTTTCTTTTTCTTGATCGTCTCCAAAGCCACGGGATATGGTGTCTGAATGTGAATAGGGTCTATTTCTGGGTCCTTGGGTTCTTCCTGCGCCTCTTCAGAGTCGGGCATTTCAGGGGGTGAAGTCACGGGAGGAGTCGGCCATTTGGGATCCTGGGTTTTGATGCCGCTTCTCAAGGTCACCACATTTGCAGAGGCATTGGGATCATGGGTCGATCCTTGAGAAGACGAGGAACAAGAAGCACCAAACCCAAGGGGTGTTTGTGGGGCTGGCTGGACCATGTGGGCTTGCCCGGGATTACCTTGGAACCCTTGCGAATTGGGGCCTCTGTTAATTACATTTCACGGGTTCAATTGTGGCTGAGAAGGAAGGGATCCCTATTGTTTACAATCCAACAGTTGGCTCAACTGTCCCTTCACTAAAGCCATTTCCTCCCGGTGTTTTTGGTTCATTTCAACCATCATTTTTATCATGGTGTCCATTTGGTTTGGTGGGGGAGGAGCCGCCCTATTAGGATTATAGGGGGGTCTAACCGGTGGTCCTTGTTGATAGGAGGGTGGGTTTGGTTGCTGGTTTGGCCTGGGCTGGTTCTAAAATTAAGGTAGTTTATGGTTTGTCCAAGCAAAGTTTGGGTGATTGCGCCAGCCGGCGTTGTAGGTGTTGGAGAAAGGGTCAGGTTTGGAATAACCTTGGATAGCCTGGTCATCTTCAAAGATAGCAGGTGTTGAGGGGGAGGGAAGAGAGTAATCAGGGGTTGTTTCAGGTTCATCTGGCTTAGTGGCTGGACCAGGTCAACATTGTGAGCTCCCTTTGCTAGGGAGAGGGTATGTAGTGGGTTTCTGGTCTGGTTCAGTAGTTCATCTATCTTTTTATCTACCAATTCCACTCGATCCAATTTCTTAGCAATGATATCCATGTCAACCGTTCCAAAATTTGCTTGTACCTCATAGATCCCACCACATGGTTGACTGGATCGACTAAACTGGGTCATGGAGGCATTGTTGAGCAAATTTTTGCTCATAGACTCGAAGAGTTCAGATGCACTCTCCTCATCTTTGTTCAGGAAGTTTCCCCCGCATGAGGCATCGACGAAGTTTCGAAGGTTGCTGTCTAGACCGTGGTAGAAGATCTGGGCCAATTACCAACTTGGTACTTCATGGTGTGGGCATTTCCTCAATAGTTCATTAAATCTCTCCCACGCCTCATGGAACTATTCCCCGCCCTGGAGTGTAAAGGTGGTAATGGCTCTTCTGAGGGCATTGGTCTTTCCTATGGGGAAGAATTTCTTTAAGAATGCATGCCTCAGTTCTTGCTAGGTGGCGATGGGTATTTGTTATGACCCGGTTCCCGAATCCCTACAGGACTTGAGACCGACTCGACTCGACTAATCCCAAGACCCAGTCGTCCAACAAGAAATAACCAAAAAGCAGGAAAGTAAACCACATTCACTATGCTAAGTAACTAATAGTAAAAGAGTACAACAGTAAAGAAAGTAAAAGCTGCTACAGTACATATCACCACCACAACAATAAAATAGTAACAGGGTACATGAACGTAAAGGTACAAGAGTCTGAACTCACTACAACAGAAAGTACTACAAAGAGAAGGCTACTGCTATTGGGCTCTACTGGACCTAGTACTCTCTGCAGCCAGAGACTCGGGTTGCTCAACACCTGGACCTGAAAAGGGTTATGAGTAAACACAGTCAGTGAACGCTGAGTAGAGTGGCAACCAACTAACTAAAGTAGTAAAAGCTAATAGGTAAACTAGCTATTCCATTTCTTTAATTTACAAGTTATTCCTTTTCACCCATTGGTTTATATTTTCAAACTCTTTCTTGATCTTGAATGTTGCTCGTGAGAACGATCTTGATTGCAGTCTTTTCCGAAGAGTAGAAGACACACGTGGTGCTCTCCTAGCCGGGAGAGTTCCCCGTGGTGATCCTACACCTAGTCAACCACCCCAAGGTTACAGACGGACGTAACGGTGACTACGGCACGTGCGATAAGCACACGGGTAGCTACCCCACACTGGCATGCGGTCAGTTGTTTCTACTAACAGGTGCGCCCAAAGTATAGCACGGAACAGTATAGGGCCTAGCCCTCTCAGTAACAAGGGTCTAGCCCCTAAGAACCAAACAGTGGTCTTGCCTCTCCACAGTCCGCGCACCCTCGGCTGACTACCTTGGTTTGCCCAGTGGGCCTAACAAGTCGGTGTAGGGTGGCTAGCTGAACCCTGGGCCCCATGAGGTGGCTAGCTCTCTCCCTAGTATAGTGTACACGAGGGTCAAGAAGTCGGTGCAGAGTGGCCAATCCTAACCCCGGGTCTCAACCCAAGGGCGGCTAGCTCCGCTATACACTAAACAGGGGACAGTCGCTCTCCTTGGTACTACGTACTCAAGGGCCAGCCCACTTCCCCACTCAAATTTCCAGATCCATTTCATTTATTTCCAGGAGCTCTACTCCTAATTCCCCGTAGGGTTCATGCTCATATTTCTCACGCCATTCCATACCAGATTTCCTCATTCACATTTCCATTCTCAGGTTATACACATACAGCTCGTATTTCTATCATTTAACGTATACAACAGGAAATGTCACATGTAACTGTTTAACTAGCATAGGTAATTCATATTTCACAGACAACTCTTGTTCATTAATAGGCAGTTGTTATCATTTCTATCTACTCATTCAAGATTGCAATTCAATCACGTATACAGACATTTCAAGTACTTCTCGTCCTAGGATTCATGCCATATCCTAGGTTCTAATCATTCATTCCACACATGCATTCAGGTTTATAATTAAATTAGGGGAAGCCACTCTGCCAGACAACCTAGGAGTATTGGGGGCTCTAACGGTAGGCTCACGTGCCTTAGCAAGCCCCAAACCCGCAACGGAACGAAGTCTTATAACAAGGAACAATCACAATGGAACATTCAGAATAGTATAGAAAGCCTTCTAACAAGTAGAGGAACTCACAAGGAAAACACCGATATCTTGTTTGTGTAAAACGAACCTCAAACGGACCCTAAACGGGTCAAAAACAAAGTTACTGACTCAAATTAGATGTCTGGCGCAATGTCCAGACGTCTTAAAAGTGACCAGAAATGCACCTCAGGCTCTGCGTCGACCCTAGACTTCCAGGACCTCTTCTGGATCGTCTAGACCCAGCTCCAGACGTTCGACCTCCTCTTCGAACATCTGGGAGTGCTTCCAGCCGTTTGGTAAGCAGCCTGATGTCTGAAACTCGTGGGAGGGCGTGTCCCACGCCTTCCCGAAGCAATACCTGCACACGACAGCAAAATCTCCTAAAATTAGCCACGCAAAGCATAGCTGCGGAGTGGCCTGCATGGCCGTATCCGTAAAAGGAAACGTACCTTTACGAAGATCTACCTTCAGACGTCCGGTGTAGTCACCAGACGTCCGCCTCGACGTCTGGACGTCACGCCGGATGCCTGATTCTGGGAAAAACCCAGAACCAGAACCTCTTCCCGCTCTCCCTCGCCGCGCGCAGCCGCGGCCTCGCCTCCTCGCCTGCAGCTCCAGCTGCAACAGTGTCGGGGATGACTCCCCTGACACTCTCCTCCTCCCCACGTGCTGCTCCAGCCGTGCGCCCTCTGTCGAGCTCCCACACGAGCTTGCGAGCTCAAGCTCCTCCTCCTCTCCTCACGCCGCCTCTCCTCCTCGTCACCGCTCTCGCGCTCTCTCTCGCGCTCGCTCCTCTCACTGCGATGGAGAGGAAGGAAAGAAGGTGGCTCTGGAGTGGGGAGAACGAGAGAGGAGTGGGGTTTATAAAGAGGTGCGTTAGGGTTTTGGGTGGAGGAGAGAAGAGGGAAGGAGAGAGAGAAGCGTACCGTCTACGTGCAGCCCACGTGCAGACACAAAGCTCGTACCCGAAAATTTCGATTTCCAGATGTCTGGGAAGGTGTCCAGATGTCTGACCAGACGTTTGACCGACAGTTTAGACGTCTTAAAGGGCTCAGGACAGGACAGGTCATTACATCATAACAAACTTAAAGGAACTTTTGTCCCTGAAACTTGAGCTAGCTAGGGTGCAGAAAAAGAACTGTATACACATAACAAACTTAAAGAGGACCGAAGCTGGTCCGAAAAGATGTACCCTCAAAAAGCTCCAGGTACCACTCTCGCATCGCCGCCTTAGGCTCCCAAGTAGCCTCCTCGTACCTCTGGCTCCTCCACAAGACCTTCACCAGGGGTACTTGCTTCCGTCTCAAACTACGGACGGCTCTGTTTAGTATTTGTATTGGTCGCTCGAGGTAGGTTAGGTCGTCACCCACCTCAACACCCTCGTGGCTCAGAACGTCACTGGGATCGGCGACGTACTTCCCTAGGTTGGACACGTGGAACACGTCATGCACACCAAAAAGTTGGGGAGGAAGGGCAAGCCTGTAAGCAACGGGTCCTACCCGCTCCAGGACCTCAAAGGGCCCCACAAACCTCGGCGCGAGCTTCCCTTTCACCCCAAAATGCTGCAAGCCCTTCATGGACGAAACACGAAGAAAGATGTGATCCCCAACCTCGAACTGCACCTCTCTGCGCTTCCGATCGGCATAACTCTTCTGTCTGCTCCTGACAGTGCAGAGTCATTTGTGAATCTGCTCTATCACCTCTTGACTCTGCTGGATCAGCCTGGGGCCAACCTCCCACTTAGTCCCCACCTCAACCCAACTTAAGGGTGCAGTACACCTCCGTCCGTACAGAGCCTCATAGGGTGCCATGCTGATACTCGAGTGATAGCTGTTATTATATGCAAACTTTGCCAGGGGTAAGTGCTCCTCCCAAGAACCCCTCCAGTCCAGTACACAGGTGCGTAAAAGGTCATCAAGTGTCTGTATCGTGCTCTTTAACTGTTCGTCCGTCTGGGGGAGGTACGCCATACTGAACCTCAACCATGTCCCCAACGCGTGCTGAAACTTAGCCTAAAATTGGGAAGTAAAATGGGTATCCCGGTCGGATACAATCTCGCGCAGAACTCCGTGCAGACGTACCACATCACGAATATATCTCTTTGCCAACTGTGCTGGTCCCAAGGTGACTCGGATTGGCAAGAAACGTGTCGTCTTCATCAATCTGTCTACAATCACCCAGACTACGTTGTGTCCTCGCTGGGTAACGGGCAGGCCCACCACCAAGTCCATGGTGATGCTCTCTCGCTTCCACTCTGGCACGGGAAGTGGCTACAATAACCCTGCAGGCCTCTGATGCTCGGCTTTCACCTACTGGCACACCAAACATTGCTGAACGAACTCACCTACATCCCGCTTCATCCCTCTCCACCAAAAGTCACGTCTCAGATCATGATACATCTTCGGGTTCCCGGGATGTAAGGTGAACCTGGACCCGTGCGCCTCAGTCAGGAGCTCTCTCAACAACTCCTCGTCCCTGGGAACGCACAAACGTCCCCTCATACGCAGCACCTCGTCTATAAAGGAGAAGTCTCCTAGGTCCCTTGACAGTACTCTATCTCGCAACGACTGCAGGTATGTATCTGTCATCTATCCTGTGATGATGCGATCTATCAGCTCTGGTCTCGTCTGCCGTGTCACTGTCACTGCCCCACAATGCCCCTATAACTCTAGGGGTTGCCAACTGCCCACCTCCTTCATAAGTCTCCAACTCTGTGCCTGTAAGCTGGCCAAGTGGGCGGGCGCCTTCCGGCTCAAGGCATCAGCCACCACGTTGGCCTTCCCCGGATGGTAGGAGATGCTGCAGTCACAGTCCTTCAGGAGCTCTAACCAACGTCTCTGTCTCATGTTAATCTCCTTCTGATCAAACAAATACCTGAGGCTTTTATGATCCGTGAATATCTTAAAGGTCTCACCGTAAGGTAGTGTCTCCATGTCTTCAGCGCGAAGACGACAGCTGCCGGCTCTAAGTCATGGGTAGGGTAGCTATGCTCATGGGGCTTCAGTTGCCGTGAAGCGTAAGCGACAACGTGACCCCGCTGCATGAGCACACCCCCTAACCCCTGCAACGAAGCGTCCGTGTAGACAACGAAACCACCACTGCTGTCTGGGATGGTAAGCACAGGAGCTGAAGTCAGCCTCTCCTTCAACTCCTGAAAACACACCTCACAAGCGTCCGTCCAAACAAAGAGCACGTCCTTTCAGGTCAACTGAGTCATAGGACGCGCAATCTGTGAGAAACCTCTGATAAATCGCCAGTAGTAACCTGCCAGTCCCAAGAAACTGCGGATCTCTGTCACTGTACGTGGCCTCTCCCACCTGAGTACTGCCTCTACGTTGTCTAGATCCACCGCCAAGCCATCCCCTGAAATGACATGACCTAAGAAGGTCACCTGCCTCAACTAAAATGCGCACTTGCTGTATTTGGCATACAGCCTACGTCGTCTCAATGTGTCCAGAACCATTCGCAAGTGCTGTCCGTGCTACGCCTGATCCTGCGAGTAAATGAGCACATCATCAATAAATACCACTACAAACTGATCCAGATACAGTCTGAACACCTGGTTCATCAAATCCATGAAAGCAACGGGGGCATTGGTCAGCCCAAACGGCATGACCAAAAACTCGTATTATCCGTACCAGGTGTGGAAAGCTGTCTTGGAGACGTCGGTCTCCCTGATCCTCAATTGGTGGTAGCCAAATCTCAAATCTATCTTGGAGAATACCGTGGCACCTCGCAACTGGTCAAATAAATCATCAATCCTCGGCAGCAGATACCTGTTCTTGATGGTGACCCTATTCAACTGTCTGTAGTCCATATAAAGGCGTAGGGTACCATCCTTCTTCACAAATAACACCGGGGCTCCCCACGGGGATGCACTGGGCCTCACAAAGCCCTTCTCCAATAGGTTTTGCAACTGGGACTTGAGCTCTCGTAGCTCAAGTGGTGCCATCCTGTAAGGTGCTGTAGAAATGGGGCTGGTCTCCAGTACCAGTGAGATCTCAAACTCGATCTCACACTCAAGCGGTAGTCCTGGCAGCTCCTCTGGAAACACGTCGGGATACTCTTTGACCACTGGGATGCTCTAAAAGTCTGCCATGAGGCTAGGCTCTGCCACTACACAGGCCAGAAAGCCCTCACACCCCTGGCCCAAAAGTCTCGCCACCCGAAAGTGCAGAAATGCACCTGAAACCTCAGTCCACCGGTTGTCCGTGAAACTCAAAAGAAGGCATCTCCGGTATGGAGAAGACGATCTTCCTCTCAAAATAGTCCACCAAAGCGTGGTAAGCAGACAACCAATCCATCCCTAGAATCACGCCAAAATCCTCCATTGGTATCACAATCAGGTCAGCGGGGAGGCTGTGTCCCCCAACACTGACCTTACAGTCTGTGTAGACCTCCTCAGCTACAAACAGCTGACCACCCAGACCTCTGATCACAAACGGATCCTCTAGCAATACACAGTCCTATCCCAAACTGACAGCAAAACTCGCAGCAACAAACGAGTGCGTGGCACCAGAATAAAAAAGTATGTAAACTAATCTGCTGGAAACTGTAACCATACCTGCCACCACTGAACCTGATGCTCTGGCGTCTCTGTGTGTCAGGGCATTGATACGCCCCTCAGGACTCGATGAAGAAGAAGCAGCCACGCTCTACTTCGGACGGGTAGCCGCTGGCCGGTACCCTCCCCGCGACTGCTGTCCTCCCCCACGCACCTGGGAACCACGGCCACCTACTCAGCCTCCAGTGCTCGGTGCGAGGAGCATCTGCTGCGCTCCAACCCTAGACGGGCAGTCCCTCCTGATGTGGCCTAATTGCACCGCAAAAATACACCTGCAATTGTGCCGTCCTGTGCTATTTCCTAGCATTATCAGTGCATATTAGGTATCCCTAGTCGCATTTGTAAAAATACATGCATGCATGCATTTAATTGAGAGGGGAAAAGAGTGAATAAAATGGCCTTGCAATTTACATTTTCTCCAAGTGCTGCTTCACAAAATTTCCATCTTTATTTTTATTTTTATTTGATTTTTAAAATCTTCCTCGCGGCTGCAAAGCTTGACTTCTTCTTCTTCACACCTTGCCCTGCAGCCGCATGCCCAGCCTCTCCCTGCCATGAGCCAAGCATGAGCCATGCACAGCCAGGGCATGGCTGTGCATGCTTTCCTCTTCTTTAAAAAGAGGGTGGCTCCTTCTTTGCAAAGGGCTTGGTCCCTAGCCAACAAAAAAAAACACTCTGTAGACCTTCTTCTCTAGGCCACCGTCTCTTCCCCCTCTCCCTCCATACGCAGGACCTCCTCCTCTGAGGAGACACCCTGCGGGCAGGAGCACCTTACGGCGGTGCACACCCACCACCGTGAGACCACCACCGCCCAGCTCATCAAAGAGCCGGTGGGCGTGGTGGTCTTCTTTTCCTGTTTCCTCATTCAAAGCCACTTCAGCCATTGGAGCAGGAGCTTCAAGCTTGAAGCTCAAAGCTCTGCACGCAGCAGCAGCAGCAAGGCGGCAACACGCAGTAAGGCAGCAGTAGCTGCCCCATCCCTTTCCGCACACGCCTGCAGGCCACCCTCGCCTCCAGCGCGCGCCTATAGGTGCCCTCACCACCCGCTTCTTCTCACTACACTCGCCTTTTTGCCTGCAATTGGCCATCGCGTGCCCCTGCAGCGGTTGGCCAAGCTTCACCACGCACACCAGCCAACACTCGCAGGCCACCGCACACCCTGTCGCGCTCCTTCGCCTGCAACCCAGCCCTCTCCGCGTGCTCTATCGCGACGTGCCGCCCGCAAGCCAGCAGCCGGAGCCACTCTTCCGCGCGCGCGCCGAGCCGTTCGCACTCACAGCACCGGACGTAGGCGGTTGCGTGGGTCACCTGGCCACTGTAGCCACTGTTCACGCGTTTCTGCGGAACACTGTGGCTACAGTGGGGTGACCGGTGAGTTTCTCACTTATTCGGCCACCCGGCTCGCCGCAACCGGCCAACGCCTGCGCCTGCATCCCGCACCGAGTCCGCCCCAGCGCCCGCCCGTGCGTCTGCATGAGGTCCTCTGCCAGCGCCCGCCCGCTTTCGCGTCGTCGCCCGCGTGCGCCCGCTCCAGCCCTTCCACGCAGCGCTGTGCGCTACGGTCGTCTCCGCGCCCATCGCCCTCCATCGCGCTCCTCTCTGCATGCATACGCGCCTGCGCGTGCGCGCGTGGACTCCAGACAGCGCTTGGAAGCTCCAGATGCCTTAACCGCGCCCTCTCTCTCTCTCTCACAGCACTCTCTCACTCTCTTTACCGACACTTACACTCACACTTTCATACACACACACACCTATACACTATTATATACATATATATATATACGTATACATATATATATTGATATATATACATATATTTACATACATATATATATATACTTATATCTATATATATATAGTAGTATTTATATAACTAAGTATTAGTATACATACATATATATATACATACATACATATACTTATATACATACATATATATATATATATATATATATATATATATATATATATATATATATACATATATTAGTACTTATATAACTATGTATTAGTCTATATAGATATATCTATATACTTATATATATATATATATACACACACATATATACTTACATATATACATATATTCGTATATCTATATATATATTATTACCTATATAACTAAGTATAAGTATAGATACATATATATATATATATATATATATATATACATATATACACACCTACTTATACATACATACATACATACATACATATATATATATACATATATACATATATATACATATCTAGCTACATATATCTATATATACATATATTACTATATACATATACATACATATACATATATATATATATATATATATATATATATATATATATATATATATATATATATATATATATATATATATATATATATATCTATAGATATATCTATCTATACATATATTTACATATATATATATATATATACATATATACATATATATAAGTACACATATACCTATATAGTTATAACCATATATATATACATATAGATATATATATATTTACCTATATACATATTTATTTTCATATCACACACCATACGTGGTATCGCCGGAATATTTGCACCAGTTGCTGATATTCCCCGATACACGCGTACAAAAAGCGTGGTCACACACATCTTCCACCATCCATCCTACACTCCACACGGCACCTCGTCCTGTTGGTTGCGTCTGTCTAGACGACGACCGACTCGACACCGTGCTACACTCCATCACCGCCTCCACCCCCACCCCTTTATACATATATATATATACTATATTTACTTGATTTCTATTTCGCTTTCCTATTAGTAAAAAGATAAAAAAATATATATATAAAAGAGAAAAGATAATCCTTGACTTGCAGGTACTCCGTCTTGCGAATAGCAAGACCCGTTTTGGAACCCTGATTTGGCTCAAAGTCAAGAACCTAATTTTGAGGGTGTGCCTCAAGGACCAAGATTATCAGAAAAAAAAAATCTTAAATAGAAAAACACGAAAAACACAATAAACGAACGGAAGAGATTCGTTGTAGGAAAGGCGTAGAAACTTGACTTGTAACCCCACTTCCCTGAGTTCGACCCTGGGCCTAAAAGCGACCAAGATAAAATCAAGTAGGCCAGGTAAAAAAATATTTTGTAAAGAGATGGTTAGGCTCGATTTAGGTTAACCACTATACACACTTCAACAATAAAATCACCATATTAACAACCTAACCGAGTCCGACCAACATCTTTTTCTGGCACTGTTGCCGGGGAAGTGCACCTGCAAGTAAGTTTCTATTCCATTCCTTTCATTTTTCTCTTCTCTCTTCATTGGTGTTTTTGTTTATTACTGTGCAGGTGAACCTGTCGCAAGGAGAAGGTAGGCAGACAAAGTCGAAGACGTGAGCAGATCCAAGGCGGGAACGAGAGTGTGAAGACGCCGACACTGCATTGGGGCTTCGCACACGTTGCTGAACAAGTAGGTCTTCTTTTCTTAGAAACTTAGGTTAACTTGTCACCTTAATAAAAAAATAAAAAAAACAAAAAACTAGAAAAACTTCTTGGGATCTCTTGGGGCAAGTGGATTAAAATTCACTTGTTTGATTGATTGCCTTTACTCCCACCGCCCTGGGATTTCCTGCAAAACTTCGCATAGCGAAAATCCAAGAATCTTGATTCTTGAATTTTTCGCCGTGTGAAGTATTCATTGAGGCAAATAAAAAGATTGATTGCACCCCTCTTTTGCCTCACTTATCTGCAAATTCGGGATCACATTTTTGGTGGGGAGACTTGGAATTGAGTTGATTCCAATCCCACCATGACTTTTCAACTTGCCTAAGATTCGATCTCGAATACTTCAACCCTAACAATTTGATTTTCCTTATCTTTTGGTTGAGCCTTGTGTGGACATCTTTTTGGTGATTGGGAGCACTTGAATTGAAGTGCTTTGGCTCCCTTTCACACTAATTTAAAACTGATTTGTACATCCACACATAGAAATCTCCATTTAGGGAAGCCCATTGCATTTTAGCATGCATTAACCAATTGACATTGAAGAAGGGTTTGTTGGGCTTAGAAGAAAACCTGTATTCTCTCAAAAACCCGGAGATTGGTTGAATTGGTATTTCAGTGAAATCCTAAAATCCATATTACTTAAGGCTGAATTCTAAAAACCATTCACTAATTAAAACTTCAATTTGTGGAGATTTCCCCGTTGCATGCTTGTTTTACACACTTGAAAAAAAATCAATCACTTGGGCATTACCCGTAAACAACGCCCTTCACATTCCAAAAGCACTTGATCCTAAGCCTCTAACTAAAATTGGTAGTAACTTGACCCTTATTAAAGATTGGAGGTCTAACTACCTACGTGTAGCGCCTACGTGCTGGTGAGGGTTCCCGCGTGCTATCGGGTGTCTAAAACTGGGGCAAACGGCCTTTCAATCTGGCCCGGTGGTTCCGCGGTGCTCGCATTCGGTTCCGTGGTTCGTGATAATAGGTAACTTAGATCTTTAGGTCTAAGGGCACACTGTAGAGGTTAGGAATTTGAATGTATTGATTTGTCATCAAGTGTACCTTTGTGGCGTCATTTCTCTCATCTCTTTTCCCTTCTTATCTCCCCAATTCTTCCTGTGGTAGTGCATATTTGGGAGGAGGCCACAAAACCCTGAACTGTTTGAATTGCCTGATAAATTTAGAAAAGAAGCCGAATCGTCCTCCTCCTCCACAAACATGGCTACACGCCTACCCCCAAATCTCGAAGGAGGAAACCGCCCTCAGAACCCACCAGGTGGTGGAGCCTTAGATCTCATAACCTGCCTCCAAGCCCAAATGGAAATGTATAATGAGCAAATTGAAGCCATTCGGGAAACATTGGAGGAAATGCAGAACCCTCCCGAACGGGAGGAGCCTAGGTCTCTTAGCTCTTATCAGAATCCCGCTGCTATAGAGACCATAGGACAAATTCGGGTCCCCATGGGCGAGGACGACTTTGAACTGAAGCCTAACATAATTGGCCTAATAAATTCTCACTTCAATGGTCTTGCAAGTGAAGATCCTTTTCTCCACTTGGAAGACCTAACCTGATTAGCTGAAACTGTTAAACCTAGAAATATCGGGTTACCTATAGTCCTCATGAAAATGTTCCCGTTTTCATTGCGGGATAAAGCGTCACAGTAGTTACGCACCCTTGGGAGAACCATCCACTCTTGGGAAGAGATGCGAACAGCGTTTCTCAAGAAGTTCTTCCCAATCGGGCGAACCAATGCGCTTCGCCGTGCTATCACTTCATTTACGCAACAAAAAGGCGAACAATTTCATGAGGCTTTGGAGAGGTATAACGACCTCAGGAAGTGTCCGCACCATGGTCTGCCTAAGTGGCATATAGCCCAGATTTTCTACTATGGGCTAAATTAGACTTTGAAGCAGATTGCGGACGCTTCCTGCGGAGGGAATTTTATGAATAAAGACGGGAATGGAGCATTCGAATTGTTTGAAAATATGAGTGAAAACTCAATGAACAATGTCTCCATTGTCGCCTTTAATCGTACCAGCCTGCCCCGAAATCTCCACGAAGTAGACACGGGACCCTCCCATTCATCCACAGATCTTAGCCTTATTGCACAGAAATTGGATGAAGTCTCCGTCGTGCACAAGAAGCTGGACGAGCTTCTGGCCAACCCCACCCATTCTATGGCAAACACCCCCACCTCACCACTTCGTTACAATCCCAATTCTTCCAACACCAGGCTTATTCCAAGAAACCCCGTAAGACCTTCCTTACCGAGTGTCGTGCCGAGCGACTCGGTAAGTCATGTGGAACTGGCTTCTGCGAGCCAGTATTTTGACACGGAGGACCAAGCCTCCGTGTGCTCGGAAGCATATTTACATGCGAACACGTCTTCTGGCATTGAAGACGCTTGCGCCCTGGGGAACAACCCGTTCTCTGCCACTTATAACCCAGGGTGGCGAAATCATCCAATTTTCGCATGGTCCAACAATCCGCAGCGCCAAAACCCCACGGGTGGACCAATGCGACCGTCTGCACCCGTCATCCCTAGGGCCCAGTCTAATCCTATGGCGAATCCGCCATCAGGCCCTTGCGTACCGCAAGCAGAACACGCATCAAGTCCTCTTGACAAATTGATGCGAATGATGACGGAAATGTCAAAGCGCCATGAAGAGAACATGACCTCTCTTCAGCACCAATTAGCACAGCAGAATGCTAAGATCAGTCAACTACGCATGGCGACTCGATCTCAGGGCACTCTTCCCGCCCAACCTGTTCTAAACCCGCGAAATTTCGTACCCCGTGGTCCTCAACCACAAGTACGACCTTCTCAGGGGTAGGTTAATCAGATTCTGCAGGCTCCGAGCATTCCATCGGGATTTCAGGCTAATCCTGCTGCAGCACCGCACTCTTATGTCCCTATTGCAAACCCTCCTCCGCCATATGATCCCACTGGACCTGCATCGTCCAATGCTATCACTATGAGGAGCGGTAAGCAGACCGTCGATCCACCTCAACCTGATCCTGGCCCATTTTCTTCATCGCCCTCTCCTTCGGGATGCGCACCACATTCGCAAGAGGACGATACACCTAAATTGGTGCCAGAATTAGTCCTATTCCCTGAAGCTCTACTGAGGGAGCCAAAAGGCAAAAAGAAAGATATGCAGGCCTTTGATAACCTGCGTAATTTGTTCAGGGATGTAGAAATCAAGGTACCCCTACTTGAGGCTATCGACCACATACCTACTGTCGCCCGATTTTTCAAAGACTACACAACGCCCAGGCGACAGTAAAAAAAAACTAAGAATCCGGTGGTTCTCTCACCTCATGCGAGTTGTGCTATACTGTCAAACCTACCACCGAAGCAGAAAGATCCGGGCACACCGCTTATTTCCTGTAGCATCCAAGGCTGCAGTTTTAACCGTGCCCTGCTTGATCTAGGATCTTCCATAAATCTTATACCGACCATCATGCTCGAAAAATTTTCCTTGGGAAATCTGAAACCCACCCCTGTCACGTTACAGTTGGTAGATCGTTCTGTCAAAATCCCAAAGGGTGTGGTGGAAGATGTGGTGGTTAGGGTCAACAGTCTCTATTTTCCTGTTGACTTTCTTATTTTAGATATGGAAGTTCCTAGCTCACTTTCTGATTGTCCGATCATCCTTGGTCGACCTTTCTTGGCCACATCCTGCGCCCATATCGACTGCGAGTCGGGCTGTATTGAGATTGTCGTTGGATCTGAAAAGCTCAAGCTTAACATCTTCAAGGCAGCCAAGAACTTTGATTGCGATTGTATCAAGGATGACACGACTGACGAGGACACGGCTGTTAGCACGTGTATCGGACTAATTGGGACTTATTCTGACTGCTGCGGATTACCTATAAACATTGAAGACTGACTGACGAACACATATTGTGATGTTCCCCCATCCCTCCCTATTCTCATACTTTCTCCTGACCAGACTTCTGACGAGGTTTTCTCTGCTTCCCATACCTCGTGGTCTGAGTCATATCCGGGCTGCTCACCACCGGTCCACACTCTTAAAGATCAGATTTCCCTTTCTTTCTGGCCAAATCAAGTGGATTTGCAACTCCACTCTGGGGCCTTGAGCCCACATCCTACTCACTGGGGCTATTCCCTTTTGGATCCATCTATCTAAGAAGCCCCTCTTCTTGGCCAATCTGAGGGCCAATTTCTTCTTCCTGACTTGTTCTCTGATTCGCCTGGGACAATCTCGTCCCAGGAAATGCTAGATCTCTCACCATCCACCATCACTTTTCACTCCACTGTCACGATCACTTCACTTTTCACTTCACCGCCCACCCTCCACCCACCCTACCACCCTGCTGTATACCCTGCACCTCAGCTCTCGTTACCCGATCTTTCGTCCTTTCTCTGCCTTTCCCTGCATGCACATGAGGACATAGCATTGTTTGGCATGGGGGGTTGGATAGGCATCCATAGGATCTGAGTATTTTATGGTATCATGCAGTTTCCACTTATTTATAAATATGTAAGAAAAAGAAAAAGAAAAAAAAATGTATATATATATATATAGTGTTTAGTAATGATCTGAAGGCTGAAACAAAAATACAATAAGTGTTTATGGATATTCAACCTCTGTTTTGAAGACTTTCCAGGCCACAGAAGCTTGATTCGCTCAGGCTCGGCTTAATTCACTTGAGCATTGACAAGATAGATTGGAATCTCTCCTAACTAAGGACGTATTCTTGTACCTGAGACATCAGTACATGATTCATTGGTTTGCTCCTACTCGAGAGCTTAAGTAAACTTGGTTTACACTACACATATCAAGAAAGACCAGGTGAATATAAGATCCAACCCTAGTGTTCATTAGGGAAGGTGGAGTCCTTACTTGTGCGGGCAGGTAGACTTTTTATCCCAGGCTTTAGTCTTGTGTTTAGGAGCGACTCTTTCCACCAAGAAAGAACTCTCCCACCAAAAAGAAAAGTGTGTTTCTCCAAATAATGTTGTAAGAGATATACTGGCACGTGTTTCAAAAAAAAAAAGTCAGTATATCTCACAAATGTCTATAAAGTCTTCACCCTACAAGAAGTTTTTCAGGGCAGGTCGCAAATACCCTATTTTCCTGTGAGCCACAAATGTCAGAAAATGAGAGTTGAGTTTTCCGTCATCTTCTTAAGGGTCAATCCGAAAACATGAGCTGAAACTGGGACTAACCTGTACTTAAAAATTCGTGAAACCCTGGGCTTGAGTCTTAATGTTCATCTGGTCAGTCTTGATCCTTCACTAAGCACAAGCCATAATCTCTTGAGCTCTCGAGTACGGCAAAAACCTCCTAGGTCTTGGAAATCGTACTTAAGGTTTAAATATCAAGAGTCCTGGTTAGTCGAGAGATGATCTTTGTCATGTGAGACTTAAAGTACCGGTGGTCTTCTCTACAATTGGTTCTCACAATATCCAACAATAAACACACTTATGTTGCCTCAGAAGAAAATCTTCAGCTTAAAGATCATTTCTAAATACTATTTTGCTAGGGACTAACAAAAGATAGGCATGGGGGTATGATTGCAACGCAAAAATACACCTGCAATTGTGCCGTCTTGTGCTATTTCTTAGCATTACCAGTGCATATTAGGTATCCCTAGTTGTATTTGTAAAAATACATGCATGCATGCATTTAATTGAGAGGGGAGGAGAGTGAATAAAATGACCTCGTAATTTACATTTTCTCCAAGTGCTGCTTCGCAAAATTTCCATCTTTATTTTTATTTCTATTTGATTTTTGAAATCTTCCCCACGGCTGCAAAGGTTGACTTCTTCTTCTTCACACCTTGCCCTGCAGCTGCATGCCCAGCCTGTCCCTGCCATGAGCCATGCATGAGCCATGCACAGCCAGGGCATGGCTGTGCATGCTTTCCTCTTCTTTAAAAAGAGGGTGGCTCCTTCTTTGCAAAGGGCTTGGTCCCCAGCCAACAAAAAAAAATGCTCTGCAGACCTTCTTCTCCAGGCCACCGTCTCCTCCCCTACTCCCTCCATACGTAGGACCTCCTCCTCTAAGGAGACACCCTGTGGGCAGGAGCACCTCACGGTGGTGCACACCCACCACCGTGAGACCACCACTGCCCAGCTCATCAAAGAGCCGGTGGGCGTGGTGGTCTTCTTTCTCTGTTTCTTCATTCAAAGCCACTTCAGCCATTGGAGCAGGAGCTTCAAGCTTGAAGCTCAAAGCTCCGCACGCAGCAGCAGTAGCAGCAAGGCGGCTGCACGCAGCAGCAGCCGCCCCAGCCCTTTCTGTGCACACCTGCAGGCCGCCCTCGCCTCCAACACGCACCTGCAGGCGCCCTCGCCTCCCACTTCTTCACACTGCACTCGCCTTTCCGCCCGCAATCGGCCACCGCGCGCCCCTGCAGCGGCCAGCCAAGCTTCACCGCGCACACCAGCCAACACCCGCAGGCCACCGTGCGCCCTGTCGTGCTCCTTCGCTCGCGACCTAGCCCTCTCCACGCGCTCTGTCGCGACGTCCCGCCCGCAAGCCAGCAGCCGGAGCCACTCTTCCGTGCGCGCGTCGAGCCTCCGCACTCACAGCACCGGACGCAGGCGGTTGCGCGACTCGCCCGGCCACTGTAGCCACTGTTCACGCGTTTCTGTAGAACACTGTGGCTACAGTGGGGTGACCAGTGAGTTTCTCACTTATCCGGTCACCCGGCGCGTCGCAACCGGCCAGCGCATGTGCCCACGATCCGCACCGAGTCCGCCCCAGCTCCCACCTGCGCATCTGTGTGCGGTCCTTTGCCAAAACGCCCTTGCTTCCGCGTCGTCGCCCACGTGCGCCTGCGTGCGCCCGCTCCAGCCCTTCTGCGTAGCGCTGTGCGTTGCGGTCCTTTCCTCGCCCATCGCCCTCCAGCGCGCTCCTCTCTGCGCGCATACGCGCCTGCGCGTGCGCGCGTGGACTCTAGACGGTGCTTGGAAGCTCCAGACGCCTTAACCGCACCCTCTCTCTCTCTCTCCCTCTCTCTCTCTCGCTCTCTCTCACAGCACTCTCTCACTCTCTTTACCGACACTTACACTCACACTTTCATACACACACACCTATACACTATTATATACATATATATATACGTATACATATATATATTGATATATATACATATATTTATATACATATATATATATATATATATACTTATATCTATATATATATATAGTAGTATTTATATAAGTAAGTATTAGTATACATATATATATATACATATATCTATATACTTATATATATATATATATATATACACACACACACATATATACATATACTTATATACATACATATATATATATATATATCTATACATATATCTATCTATACATATATTTACATATATATATATAAGTACACATATACCTATATAGTTATAACCATATATATATATACATATAGATATATATATATTTACCTATATACATATTTATTTTCATATCACACACCATACGTGGTATCGCGGGAATATTTGCACTAGTTGATGATATTCCCCGATACACGCGTACAAAAAGCGTGGTCACACACATCTTCCGCCATCCATCCTACACTCCACGCAGCACCTCGTCCTGTTGGTTGCGTCTGTCTAGATGACGACCGACTTGACACTGTGCTACACTCCATCGCCGCCTCCACCCCCACCCCTTTATACATATATAATATATACATATATACATATACTATATTTACTTGATTTTTGTTTCACTTTCCTATTAGTAAAAAGATAAAAAAATATATATATAAAAGAGAAAAGATAATCCTTGACTTGCAGGTACTCCGTCTTGCGAATAGCAAGACCCGTTTTGGAACCCTGATTTGGCTCAAATCCAAGAACCTAATTTTGAGGGTGTGCCTCAAGGACCAAGATTATCAGAAAAAAAAAATCTTAAATAGAAAAACACGAAAAACACAATAAACGAACGGAAGAGATTCGTTGTAGGAAAGGCGTAGAAACTTGACTTGTAACCCCACTTCCCTGAGTTTGACCCTGGGCCTAAAAGCGACCAAGATAAAATCAAGTAGGCCAGGTAAAAAAATATTTTGTAAAGAGATGGTTAGGCTCGATTTAGGTTAACCACTATACATACTTCAACAATAAAATCACCATATTAACAACCTAACCGGGTCCGACCAACATGGCCCGGCTAGCCACACTGGTAGTAGAGGGGAACTCGACTCCCGCCCTCGGTAGGTCCCTATTGATGGCTGGGTGGGGGTCCAGTGTTGGCAGCTGGGCCCTGTCGGGGGCCCCCAAAGGCCATTGACGGCCTCGTAAAGCGAGACGGCTCTCCCACGGGCACCGCGTGTCTCCTCTATCGCTGGCCCTGTGAGTACTCTGGCTGGTAGGGCCTCTTCCGTCCGCTGTTAATGTCACGTGCGACCGGGTTGGTCTCCTCATACATCATAGTTGCCTCCACCACTCTTGAGAACGTGGGCAGCTTCATGGGTTTGACATACCCCCGAATGGTAGGCCGGAGCCCCTCAGTGAACCTCCACAGGCGCTCCTCCTCAGTAGCCACACCTGTCGCAGCGAAACGTGACAGCTCCAGAAAACACGTACGATACACGCTAATAGTCATCGTCCCCTGGCGGAGAGTGTGGAACTCCCGCCTCCTCTGATCCTGTCACATCTGCGGGAAGTACTGCTCACAGAAAAGAGTCACAAACTGGTCCCACGTCGGCTCTGCCCTCTCTTGGCCTCTGACTGCCCTCCACCACCTGTGTGCCACGCTCTCCAGTTGGTACGTGGCAAAGGACACGCGGCACTCCGCAAGGGGGTGAAGGGTGTCAAACACCTTCTCGATCTACTCCAATCAGTCCTTTACCTCAGTCGGGTCCTCATCCCCCTTGAAGGAGGGGGGCTTCAACTTTCGAAACTGTCCGAAAAGCTCGTAGTGTCGCTGTGGTGGGGGAACAAGAATGCCTCTAGGTAGGGAGGGCTCATGCTCGGAAGTGTCAGAGTGCGGTGGGGGCAGTGGAGGACCACTCCCTCCCCCATGTCTAGCGCTGCATCGGTCTCGCGGTCCCACAAAGGACTCTCCCTCCACGTCCCCAGGGAGAGGCGCCCGTGGAGGCAGGTGGAGCTCCTCTCGTACTATATCCCATATCAACTAGGCGAGGTCCTAGGCCTGAATGCCCGGAAGAAGTGGCTGGTCCACTGAAACCTCGGGTCCAGCACGTCCGCCCCTCCGACCTCGTCCATGGTTGCATTCGCAGCCCGCCTCAAGGACTCCATGTCGAGACATCTCCAACATGGAGACGCGAAAAACAGAGCAAAAGACGTCAACTCTAACGGAATTTAGCAAAAGAAACTCAGAACAGATGTCAAAAGGCACGTTGTGGTGGTTACTCTAGTTATATGCACGTGAATTGGTTATTCTCAAGCTAGTTGGTTCATTTCTCGGGACGACTTTGCTCTGATACCATCTTATTACGACTCGATTCCTGAATCCCTACAGGACCCGAGATCGGCTCGACTCGACTAATCCCAAGACCCAGTTGTCCAACAAGAAATAACCAAAAAGCAGGAAAGTAAACCACATTCACTATGCTAAGTAACTAACAGTAAAAGAGTACAATAGTAAAGAAAGTAAAAGCTACTACAGTACATATCACCACCACAATAGTAAAATAGTAACAGGGTACATGAATGTAAAGGTACAGAAATGTAAAGGTACAAGAGTCTGAACTCACTACAACAGAAAGTACTACAAAGAGAAGGCTACTGCTACTGGGCTCTACTGGGCCCAGCACCCTCTACAGCCAGAGATTCAGGCTGCTCAACACTTGGACCTAAAAAGGGTTATGAGTAAACACAGTCAGCGAACGTTGAGTAGAGTGGCAACCAACTAACTAAAGTAGTAAAAGCTAGCAGGTAAACTAGCTATTCCAATTCTTTAATTTACAAGTTATTTCTTTTCACCCATTGGTTTATATTTTCAAACTCTTTCTTGATCTCGAATGTTCCTCGTGGGAACGATCTTGATTGCAGTCTTTTCGAAGAGTAGAAGGCACACGTGGTGCTCTCCTGGCTGGAGGGTCCCCCGTGGTGATCCTACACCCAGTCAACCACCCCAAGGTCACAGACAGACGTAACGGTGACTACGGCACGTGCGATAAGCACAAGAGTAGCTACCCCGCACTGGCACGCGGTTAGTCATTTCTGCTAATGGGTGCGCCCAAAGTACAACACAGAACTGTATAGGGCCTAGCCCTCTCAGTAACAGGGGTCTAGCCCCTAAGAACCAAACAGGGGTCTCGCCCCTCTACAGTCCGCGCACCCTTTCCTGACTACCTTGGTTTGCCCAGTGGGCCTAACAAGTCGGTGTAGGGTGGCTAGCTGAACCCCATGCCTCGTCAGGTGGCTAGCTCTCTCCCTACACTAGTAGCTCTCCTCGATATAGTGTACACGAGGGCTAAGAAGTCGGTGCAGAGTGGCCAATCTTAACCCCGGGTCCCAACCCAAGGGTGGCTAGCTCTGCTCTACACTAAACAAGGGACAGTTGCTCTCCTTGGTACTAAGTACTCAAGGGCTAGCCCACTTCCCCACTCACATTTCCAGATCCATTCCATTTATTTCCAGGAGTTCTACTCCTAATTCCCCATATGGTTCATGCTCATATTTCTCATGCCATTCCATACCAGGTTTCCTCATTCGCATTTCCATTCTCAGGTTATACATATGCAGCTCGTATTTCTATCATTTAACGTATACAACAGGAAATGTCACATGTAACTGTTTAACTAGCACAAGTAATTCATATTTCACAGGCAGCTCTTGTTCATTAATAGGCAGTTGTTATCATTTCTATCTACTCATTCAAGACCGCAATTCAATCACGCATAAAGACATTTCAAGTACTTCTCGTCCTAGGATTCATGCCATATCCTAGGTTCTAATCATTCATTCCACACATGCATTTAGGTTTATAATTAAATTAGGGGAAGCCACTCTACCAGACAACCTAGGAGTATTGGGGGTTGGAACGGCAGGCTCACGTGCCTCAAAAAGCCCCGAAATCGCAACGGAACGAAGTCCTATAATAAGGAACAATCATAATGAAACATTCAAAACAGTATAGAAAGCCTTCTAACAAGTAGAGGAACTCACAAGGAAAGCACTGATATCTTGTTTGCATAAAACAGACCTCAAACGGACCCTAAACGGGTCAAAAATAGAGTTACTGACTCAAATCAAATGTTTGGCACAATGTCTAGACGTCTTAAAAGTGACCAGAAATGCACCTCAGGCTCTGCGTCGACCCCAGATGTCCAGGACCTCTTCTGGACTGTTTGGACCCAGCTCTAGACGTCTGACCTCCTCTCTGGATGTCTGGGAGTGCTTCCAGCCATCTGGTAAGCAGCCCAGATGTCTGAAACGCGTGGGAGGGTGTGTCCCGTGCCTTCTCGAAGCAATCCCTGCACGAGATAGCAAAATCTCCTAAAATTAGCCATGCAAAGTGTAGCTGCAAAGTGACCTGCATGGCCGTATCTGCAAAAGGAAACGTACCTTTGAGAAGATCTGCCTTCAAACGTCCGGTGTAGTCACCAGACGTCCGCCCCGACGTCTGGACATCACGCCAGACGTCTGATTGTGGGAAAAACCCAGAACTAGAACCTCTTCCCACTCTCCCTCGTTGCGTGCAGCCACAGCCTCGCCTCCTCTCCTGTAACTCCGATTGCAGCAGTGTCGGGGATGACTCCCCTGACGCTTTCCTCCTCCTGCACGTGCCGCTCCGGCCGTGCACCCTCCGTCGAGCTCCCACACGAGCTCGCGAGCTCAAGCTCCTCCTCCTCTCCTCACGCCGCGTCTCCTCCTCGTCGCCGCTCTCGCGTTCTCTCTCGCACTCCCTCCTCTCACTGTAGTGGAGAGGAAGGGAAGGAGGTGGCTGTGGAGTGGGGAGAACGAGAGAGGAGGAGTGGGGTTTATAAAGAGGTGCATTAGGGTTTTGGGTGGAGGAGAGATGAGGGAAGGAGAGAGAGAAGCATACTGTCTGCGCGCAGCCCACGTGTAGACACGAAGCTCGTACCCAAAAGTTTTGATTTCCAGACGTCTGGGAAGGTGTCCAGACGTTTGACCAGACGTCTGACCGACAGTCTAGACGTCTTAAAGGGCTCAGGACAGGACGGGTCTTTACAGTCTTCCTCAAGTTCTAAGCCAGTAAGACGCTTTGTCTCTCAGTGAGAAGGGGAACATCTTGTTTAAAACAATGTCTAGCCTAATGTTCCTAGGTTTTACAATCTGGGCGATCCGATCATGATCCTCTAGGTGCTGGAAGGGGTCCTCATTTGAGCTTCCATGGAAGTGGCCCTGAATCAGACTCAGGACATTTGGTTTCAGCTCAAAATCATCTCCCCCTCGGGGATCCTAAGGTGTGGCTTAATCCGAATCGCAGAAGGATTGTAGAAGTCGTGGAGGGGCCTAGATTGGTCCTGGAATGGTGGTGGATCAAGTGGTGGTTGTCCTTGTAGGTCTTAGAAAGGTGGTGGTGGTTGCCCTTGCGGGTTCTGCAACTGGTGTATGGCTTGCATGATAGTGTGGATCTGTTGCTGTTGAAGCCGGTGGTTTGGGTTGATCTGGGCTTAGATGATGGCCATCGTATCTAGTGGAGGTTGGTCCTCAACCTCATCTACTTTAGGTTCGACCATGTTTCTAACAAGATCAAGTCTCTTGGATTCCCGTCCCAAAATAAACAACTCGGGATGAAGTGATCGTCTCCCGTGTATACACTAGAGAAGAACATGAGGGGATGCGGAGAGCGACAGATGTGAGAAGTATGTGTGCACAACCAAGCAGGCAGGCCTAGTCCTTATAGTGTATTCCTTAGGGGACCTAGAAATCTCCAAAGGAGTGATCAAGTTCATAGGCACGGGACCGCCCTTCCCGAAGCTAATTTGGCCAGGTTGATTACGAGGGGATTATAGGGAAGGTTCTTCCTTTGGCTTGCTCCGCCGATTCCGTAGACCCCACAACCGCGGTCGTTTGACACTTCCCCACAGCCTAGTCACCAGATTCTACTAAGGGAATGAAGGCCAAGTGGCCAGCAAACAAAACCACTCCTCTTGAGACTTAACCCAGTCCTGCCTAGGGCACGTCTACTCTATTTTAATGGGGCTAGGACAGTGCTTGTGCTTGGGTTATGTGATGAGGCGTTGATTGGGGTGGTGCCTCTTAGTTCTCCAATCAAGTGTGTGTGCTCCTATCAAAACATGGTTTTCAAGCAAGGATTTAAGATGTGGTATCTTTTAATGTTTGTCCTTACTTTTGTGTCTTTTAGGGTTGACGTGTCTTAATGTTTTCAGGCAAGTTTCAAGTGGGCATGCCAAGTTTTGCACACAATTGGTGAAAGTAGATTTCCTTTAATGTGCTCATCCTAGTGTTCATGCAATTTCTACCAGATGAGTTGATTTTAGGGGTGAGTGGTGCGGCCCATGTCAATTCACGGTGGCTTCGCAAACACCACTAAGAAAGAAAGAAAAACACTCCAAAAAGATTAGGTCTTTAAGAATGTTAGAGTGTATTTTTTGTTGGGTGATGAGTTAAGGATGCGGATCAGGCAATCATTCACCACGTTAATTTTTTTTTTCTATTTTAAAACCTTTTTAGATTTTTTTTTAGGAAAGTAAACAACCACAGGTAGAGAACTACTCACAATTGGTCCTTGCTGCGCTTACTCCATCTCCATTGTCACGAGTTGCATTCCTTCGCCGTCCAAGCGTCGAGTTCCTGCAACCATCAAGTAGAAGGAGAAAATGCGTTAGATGATGTGAGCATGGATGCAAAATGGAAGTGACAGAATAAATCCGTTGCCTCCCCGGCAACGGTTCCAAAAACTGACGTGCTATGGACGCGTTTGTTTAAAAGAGTCGTTGTAGTTTGCGTTTGCAATGTCGATTTTAAATGAAGAAATGGACGTGAGTCCAAGTATCGAACACAGGGAGGTGTGAAAATCGAATTTTTCTCACTTAGTGTCACGGAAAAGGCGGGTTTTCACTTGCGAGAAAATGCTGGAGAAAAGCAAGTGAGAGAGAGAAAGAGAGAGAGAGTAGAGTTAGAGTCTTTTAAGTCATGGCATTCACTTAGATCAAGATGGAAAATAACATCAATACTACATTTAACATGCAACTCGAGTTTTACAAATACAACAATAGCTAAATGTTTAAACAAAAGTAAAGTTAGAGTAAAGGGAGAGAAAGAGAGAGAGGGGGGAGACGGCGAGGCGGCCACGGCGGTGGAGGAGGGCTCTGTCGGTGGCTCGTCAACTTCGTTGATTACAAAAGATTCTAAGGGAAGCTAGAAGGGAGGTATAACACTTGCAAAGGTATTCAATGCCTTACATGGGTGGTTGGAAGGGGTTTATATAGGAAGATGAGCTTTCTAAATGAAGAAGGGGTTTTAGCGATGTCCGTGACGTCGCTAAAACCCTTACCAAAACATCGGTGAAGCTCCCTGCCCGCCGATCCCATGTGCGTGCTGTGCTTCTTCTCTTCGCGCCACACCTGTAATCCTCGTGCGCATGCTGTGGACCGTCCGATCGCAGATCGGACGGTCGAGATTGCTCGCGGGTCGCGCCTTTGGATTACGCCTGCTGAGCTTGTGCCCCACGCATCATCGCAGGCGTTTGGCGTGAGCGTCTGTGATTGCATCGCATCGCTCGCTTCCACACCGTTCGTTCACAGATGATCGACTGTAATCGCGCGCCTCGTGATCGCTCTGAAATTGAAGTGCGGCGGATGCCTCGAATGCGCACCTCTTGCTCGTGTAGCAGGGGCGCGACCGCTGCGCTGTCCTCCACGGTTAGTCGCGTTCTTCGATCATCCTCAGCCGCTGCCAACCTTTGGATGGAGATCCAATGGTCAGATCTTCGTGTGCGCGCTTGCAGGTTGCAACTGAGGAGCTTAAGCGTGTGGGCGAGGATGGTTTTCAGCCGTCCGATCGGAGGATCGAACAGCTTAAAGTGATGCGCTGTGAGGAGAGGCGAGGGGCACACTCAGATGTTGCCACGTGGCGACTGTGTGGCCATTGATCATCAGATCAACGGTCAGAATTTCTTGGGTCAATTGCAGGAGCTCCGGATGTCATATTTGGTCGATTTTGAGTCCGTTGAACTCCATTCGTCGCTCTGAATCCATTCGTGTAGTCCGATTGCTCATCTGAGGCATGTTTTGACATGGACTTGCACAAACAGCCATTAATATCGATTTATAAGCAATCTTAACATGCAATGTATGCAATGCTCCCATGGCCCTTTCATGATGTGCTATTCATGCATATTATCTTTAAGACAGACCCCATTTGGCAGAATTATCATCGTAAAATGTAGTGTTATCAATTATTGACATGCGAAGAGAATTTTGCAAATAATGAAAAATGGTCACGAGCGGCCTCGGTATTGAAAAAATGATCAAAAGTGTCATCACGATGACTAGAAGAGCCGCGTGCACGTTTAGCTGCCATACGGTAAAGAGCAGAAAAACATGGTTGGTCGATCAACAGAGATGATTGGTCGATCAAAAAAGAACTGGACTTTTGGTCGATCAACCAATGAATTTGGTCGATCAAAAGACCTCAGACTGGAAAAAAAAAGGCTGTTGACCGGATGATAAACTCACTAATGCTACAAGATTTTGCACGAAAAACATGCAAACAAGATCAACAAGTAGCAAGTCAAAGTACATTGTAAACACAAGAAAAAATCCAAAGAAATGAATATATTTATTGTTTAGAATGTACCAAGATCGAACCAAAGTTGGTCGATTAAAAGAGGTTCGGATGGAGGGTGTGCAAGGATGTCGAAGTTGCGCGAGCATGGAGGTGCAAGGAGGCAACGAGCGAGCACGCACATGTGAGGACCGAAGCATGGGGGACCCACACACGGAGGAGGCCTGTGCGTGAAGTGGTTAGAGACGGCAGTTGTTGGTTGATCAGACGAGTTTGGGTGTAGTGGGGACCATGTATGTAGAGTAAAAAATGGGTTTAGGGGTAAAAGTGAGGTGTTTTATAAAGAACATGATTAGTAAAATAGGTAAGTACCCTTAAGGCAACTAATCATGTAAATTAGGTACGGTAAGAGGTGATTGCGAACGCAAAACGAGGTAAAAAGATCACAATCTCAAAAGAGAATCCGCTCAGTTTTGGTCAATCAAAAATGGGTTTTGGTCGATCAAAATGAGAAGTGATCGGTCAATCTGATTGATTGGTCGATCAGAATATGAAAGATTGGATGGAAAATTCCTACCCAACTAGATTGGTCGATCAAATATTTTGATTGATCGATCAAAAGTCAAAATTTTGGAGGGAGATTTCCCACCAAAGAGTTTGGTCGATCAAATAGGCTATTTCGATCGATCAAACCATTTTGGTCAATCAATGGGCAATATTGATCGATCAAAAGGAAAAACATACAAACATTAAGCAAGTTAATTAAGTTCTTTTAATCTTGATAAACCTAGTGAATGACAAATTTGATTAAACCTTTCTTTTGGTAATGGTTTTGCGAATATATCAGCTAGTTGATTTTCTGTGTTAACAAATTCTAAATTGACATGTTCTGCTAGTACTCTTTCGGTCTGTGAAGCTACCCACATAGTCAGCATCACAAAAGGAATATAATTCCAATGTGTCTGACTTCGGATAAAAAAGTCCTAAGTCTTGTGTGTTGTTTAGATATCTAAGTATTCCTTTAACATTTAAATGTGTTTCTTTAGGGTTTACTTGAAAGCGAGCACACAAACAAGTACAAAATAAAATGTCAGGTCTACTTGCAGTTAAATATAATAGAGATCCTATCATGTTTTTGTATATCTTTTGATCTACTGATTTACCTATGTCATCAGTTATCAATTGGGTAGAAGTTGCCATTGGTGTTTCTTTACCTTTGACTTTGTCCATTGAGAATTTCTTCAGTATCTCTGCTGTGTATTTTGTTTGAGATTTGAAGATTCCAAAGGATAGCTGATCAATCTGAAGACCTAGGAAGAACCTGAGTTCTCCCATCATGCTTATCTCAAATTGTTCCTGCATTACCTTTGCAAAGTCTTGGCAAAGTAGATCATTAGTAGCACCGAAAATGATATCATCTACATATATTTGAATTATTAAGAGATCGTTTTTTTTCTTTTGGTAAATAAGGTTGGATCTATTTGACCAATTTTAAACTCAATGTCAATTAGATATGTTTTTAATCTATCATACAATCTCGTGGAGCTTATTTTACACCATATAATGCTTTATTTAATTTGTATACGTGTTCTGGATGATTCGGATCTTCAAATACTGGAGGTTGTTTAACAAAGACTTCCTCCTTAATGAATCCATTTAGAAAGGCACTTTTGACATCCATTTAAAAGAGTTTGAATTCCATATGGGCTGCAAAAGCTAGCAACATTCTAATAGATTCTAGTCGAGCAATCGGTACATATGTTTCATCAAAATCTATTCCTTTTTCTTGATTATAACCTTGAGCCACAAGTCTAACTTTATTTCTAACTACATTTCTTGATTCATCAAGTTTATTTCTAAAAGCCCACTTGGTTCCTATAATGGTTTGTGATTTAGGATTTGAAACAAGTTCCCATTCATGTTTTCTCTTAAATTGATTTAGCTCATCTTCCATAGCAATAATCCAATAGTTATCTGAGAGGGCTTCCTTAACATTGTTATGTTCTAATTGAGAAACAAAAGCTGTAAAGGCTAATGTGTTAAGGGAAGATCTGGTCTGAACTCCTTTTGACAATTCTCCTATTATCAATTCTTTAGGATGATCTTTCACAAAAGGGATATCTTTAGGTATTTCATTAGAAATATTCTCTTCTGGAATGTTTGATGGATCATGTATTGGGTCATCATCATCAATCGTGGAAGATTTAGGTTGATCTAGTGTTTCATTAAATGATACCTGCATGATTTCCTCAACAATAGAATTCTTCTTATTAAAGACCCTATAGGCTTTACTTCTGGTTGAATAACCTAAGAAAATCCCTTCCGTGCTTTTAGCATCGAACTTATCAAGATTATCTTTAGTGTTAAGTATAAAACATCGACATCCAAAAATCTTGAAGTAGGAAATTCTAGGTGTTCTTCCATGGTAGAGTTCAAAAGGTGTCTTCTTTAGAATTGGTCTAATCAAGGTTCTATTCTGGATATAGTAAGTAGTGTTTACAGCCTCAGCTCAAAAAAATCGAGGCAACTTTGACTCGCACAACATTGTGCGCGCACACTCTTGCAATGTCCTATTTTTCCTCTCAACTACACCATTATGAGCTGCAGCTCTTGGGAAGGCAAACTCATGTTTGATTCCATATTGATCACAAAAATTAAAAAAAGATTCATTTTCAAATTCTTCACCATGATCACTTCTGATCCTAATTACCTCAGATCCTTTCTCATTCTGTAATCTTCTAACTAGTTTGTTAAAGGCATCTATGGTTAAGTCCTTACTTTTTAGGAAAGATACTTAAGTAAATCTAGAGAAGTCGTCAATTATGACTAAACAGTATCTGCACCTACGTAGGCTTTCAGATTTGGTTGGTCCGAACAAGTCTAAGTGAAGTAGCTTCAGGGGTTGAGAGGTGCTAATCATCCTTTTTGGTTTAAAAGAATTTTTGGTTTGTTTACCAACTTGACAAGAATCACAAACTTTGCTTTTCTTGAAGTTGATTTTTGGCAGACCCTTGACAAGTTCATCTTTCACAAGTTTACTAATGTTGTCCATGTGAACATGACCTAGTCGTTTATGCCAAAGTGTTGCTTTTTCGTCAGATACGACTAGACATTCAAGACTGTCGTATTTGTCGAAGTTTACAGTGTAAATGTCTTTATGTCCATTTCTTTTAAGAATAATTTATTTTGTTTCATTATTATGAATTTTAAAACCTTTTGATGTGAATGTAATTTTATTCCCTTTATCACATATTTGGCTTACACTTAAAACTAAATGCATGTTATCAAAAGAGGTAGAAGAGTTACCAATTTAGCCAGTACCAATAATACGACCCTTGTGGTTGTTTCCAAATGTGATCGTACCACCTTCTTGATGGTTGAGCTGCAGGAATAGGTCTTCCTCGCCGGTCATGTGTTTGGAACAACCACTGTCCATTATCCACCTTCTTTATGCTCTTTCCTGTCATTGGTTTGTGATTGTGAGGCTTCGTTTGATAGAGTGGTTTCAATGTTCCATTGATTTGTTGGAATGTCTACTTCTTATAATCTACAGAGCCTACAAAACAAGATCGCAAAATACTTTTTGGTACCTATTTTTGTTTGGGTCCACGATGGTTAGTTCACGTTGCCTACTTTGGCATGCTACCTTTTTCTTTGTTCTGGCTAGAACTATATGCTTCATGGTTATTTTTTGGTATATAGCCTAACCTAAATTTCGTGGTGCTTTGGTTTGTGTTCCTAACAATTTATGCAAGTTTCTACTTCCATTTGTGAATTTAGTTAGGTCATTTAACAGAATGGCAGAGTTTTCTTTTAGTTTGTCTATGTCTACCTCTAAGTGGTTTATTTGAGATTTTAATGCAGTAATCTCAATAGATAGCTCTTTGTTTTGATTTTCAAGTGCTTCTTTTTGTGCTTTTTCTTTACCTAATGCTTTTTCTAGGTTTTTGTTTTCTAATTTTAATGATTTAGCTATATCATGCATCTCAAAGAATGCTTCTAATAATTCATCTTGGATAAAGGAGGTTACCTCATCTTCTAGTGCCATAAGACCGAGAAGAGCTTCTTCTCTCAAGGTTTCTTCTTCTTCTGAACTTGAGTCTGACTCATCTCAAGTTGCAGTAAAAGCTTTCTTCTTTCCATCTTTTTTGAAGTGCTTCTTCTTCTTTTCTGATTCCTTCCTAAGAAGTGGACAATCCTTCTTGATGTGTCCCTTTCTCTTGCAGTGTAACATATGACTGCATCATTCTTGGTTTCTTCTTCTTCTTCCTCCAGTTTTTCTTATCCTTGAGGAACTTCCTAAATTTTTTGGATAGGAGTGCTATATCTCCCTCTTCTTCTCCACTTAAAGTTTCTTCAGATTCTTGAATGGCAAGGGCAATAGCTTTTTTCTTTATTCCCTCATCTTCTTGTTCCTTCATGTGCTGAAGTTGAACTTCGTAGGCCATCAGGATTCCGATAAGATCGTCCAGTTTTAGGGTAGACAAATCTTTCGATTTTTGTATGGTTGTAGTTTTGGTTTCCCAATCACTGGTGAGTGATCGTAGTATCTTTCTCACCAATGCTTCATTCTTGATCTCTTGATTTAGGTTTCTCAGAGAGTTTATGATGTTCATAAACCTTGTGAACATTTCCTTAATAGACTCATCTTTCTTCATCCTGAAAAGCTCGTAATTCTATGTTAGCAAATTTACTCTAGTTTCTTTTACCTTCGTTGTCCCCTCATGGGTGACTTCGAGGATGCTCTAGATCTCATAGGCTGTCTTGCAAGCAAAAATGTGGTTGAATTCTGCTCTCAAAAGCCCACAGAAGATTGCATTCATGGCTTTAGCATTGTGGGTTGCCATCTTCTTTTGATTTGGTGTCACCGCCACTCCTTACTTGATTTCCAGATGAGTGTACTTGGAGGTGATGACATCCCATACTTCGAAGTCCATGGATTCTAGGAAGATCTGCATCCTAGTCTTCCAGTATCCGTAGTTCGTCCCATCAAAGAGAGGAGGACGAACAACAGATTGCCCCTCAACGTATGTGTCGACAGATGACTTTGACATCTTCTAAACTACTAGGCTCTGTTACCAATTGATAGTAGGAGAATATCTTGTGGATTGCAACTAAATACTAGAGGGGAGGGGTGAATAGTATTGCTTTAAAAATATAAATCAGATCAAAAAATAAAGCACCAAAGATTCAAGTACAGAGTACACTTGATTTATAGTGGAAACCCAATGCAGGTGAAAACCACTACCTAAGCCTCCCAGCTTAGGATTTTTCCGACTAGCATAGCCAGTCAATCCACTATCCGTACCACTTGAACGAGGGTGGCACAACCTCTTACAAACCCTTCTCTTTTATCCTGAAGAGAAGCAAAAAAGAACAACTACGGATCTTCGCAACTAACTTAGGATCCATAAATCAAAACAACAATACAATAATATAAATAACTTCTATGGAACCTCAATAAAGATCAAACTGATTGTTCGCAGAGGTTCAAGGCATCGTGCTTTTGAAGAATGTGAAGAAGGAGGTGTGGAGGCCTTTGAAATATGCACGAGAGGCTCTAACTAATGTAAGGTGTTTTTCTCTTTGAAAGTAGTGAATGAATGGGTTGAGTACGACCTCTATTTATACTAAAAGTTTTGCATGAATAGGAAGTTAAATTAGTTGATCAAAAGGCACTTTGTTCGATCAATTAAGATGGTTGGCCGATCAATTATCTTGGTTGGTCGATCAAAATGATTTTTATCAACTTCTTAAAATGGGTTGAATTAATCGGTTAAAGAAGTTGGTTGGTCGATCAATGAAGTTTGGTTGATCAATTAGGTAATTTGGTCGATTAATAACCCTAAAAGATGATTTTGAAAAGATACGCAAAAAATCATTTTTGAATTTTATTTGAGGTTCCTTATAATGAAATCCTAGACTCAAAAAGGAATAAAAAGACGCACATTAGCAACTATCTTCACTTGACTTGAAAAGAGGCTTCAATCCAAGATAGTCCTGAAATGTCAGTCTTAGCAATAAACGTAATTTTGGCACATCAAAACAGAGGGGCTTACATATAGGGCCTTTACAATTTTGGTGGTGACAACATGGTCAGCACGGCATGCGAGAATAACCTCAATCCATTTCAAGACATAATCAACGACAACAAGGATGTACTTATAGCTGTTGGATGGAGAAAAGGGACCCATAAAATCAATTCCCCATATATCAAAGATCTCTGCAACTAGGATGGGTTGCAAGGGCATCATATCTTGCCATGACATTGACCCTAGTGACTAGCACCTAATGCAGCACTTAGCATAATTGTGTGCATCCTGGTGAAGGGAGGGCCAAAAGAATCCACATTGCAACACCTTGGTTGTTGTCTTCTTCCCAAAAAAATGGCCTCATGGCAAAATGATATCACATCGAGGAACTCGCTATCAGGAACACAGCGACGGATAATCTAGTTGGCACCTAATCTAAAAAGAAGTGGATTATCCCAGAAGTAATACTTTGCCTCTATAATGAGACGCTCGCATTGGTTTTTAGGCTAGCCTCAGGGAAGAGAGCCAGAAGCAAGGTAATTAGCAATATCGGCATACCAAGGTCCACTTGCCACATTTATCAACAGAAGGTGCTCATCAGGGAAAGATTCATTGAGCGGCAGAGAAAGTCCAATATGGTCAGGGTCAAGTCTAGAGAGATGGTCTACGACCACATTCTGGGCTCCAGCCTTATCTCGTATCTCAAGATCAAACTCTTGTAACATAAGGATCCAGGTTTAGCATCCTTCTTATGCATGAGATGATGAATGGTAGCGTGATCAGTGAAGATGGTAACACGGGAGCCCAAAAGATAAGATCTGAATTTCTCTAGCCCAAAGATGACCACCAACAACTCCTTTTTAGTGGTCATGTAATTACGCTGGGCCTCATCTAATGTCTTGCTGGTGTAGCACACCGCGAAGGGGTGTCTATCGTGTCTTTGTCCCAAGATGGCTCCAACAGCTAAGTTAGAAGCATCACACATCAACTCAAAGTCGAGGGACCAATCAAGCGGTTGGAGAACAGGGGCCTTAGTGACAGTATCACGCAACTACGTAAATGCTCGAATACAGTCGAGGCCCATGTCGAAGGGCACATCGATCAATAGGAGATGCGTCAAAGGTCTAGAAATCTTGGAGAAATCCTTGATAAATCTCCTATAGAACCCTACATGACCCGGAAAGGAGCGGATTTGCCTAATAGAGCTAGATATAGGTAAATTAGCTATCACATCCACCTTAGCTCTGTCCACCTTAATACCTCCTTTGGAGATAATATGTCCCAGAACAATACCCTCATGCACCATAAAGTAACTTTTTCCCCAAGAAAGCACGAGATTCACATTAATATATCTCCAAAGGATGCGGGTCAGGTTGGCCAGACAATCATCAAATGTTAGTCCAAAGATAGAAAAGTCATCCATAAAGACCTCAAGAAAATCACCTAGTGTAACATCCCAAAATCCAAGTTCGAGTCATCTCAAAGTGGTTCAGGTCAATTCGAACCCGGAAACCTGGTTGCGGTTCGGTGCTGGTGTCAGCACCTCCTTAAATTTTAAAAATGCATATTTCAAGCGAAACCCTATTCAATTTTATCAAAAGGGTGCCATATGTGGTACCATTAGATTCCTCTCATCGCAAACTTTCCTGCGACGCTTGTTTCGTGTGATTCTGAGGTATATAGCTCAAGTTATGGTCAAAAGAAGTAAACAAGGACCTAAAGGTAAGGTGAACCCAACCTTAGGGGTAATTTGGGTATTTCACCCACCTAAATCTATTTAAAACAACCTATAGGCCTATATAAGGACCCCTTTAGGTCCTTAGGTCGTCACCTTTCTCTAAGCCTCTCAAACCAAAAGAGGAAGAGAGAGGAAAAATCTTGGATTTTCCTTCTCAAAAATCAAAAAATTTTCTCACAAGAACCTTCTTGTAATTTCGAGAACTTCAGGCTTCCCATCGCAAAATTTACAGTGGCACAAGTGGCGAGTAATGCATGGGCGATGCGTGGTAGCGGCAAGTGATGCACGGGCAAGGCATGGCGGGCAGCGCGCGGGCGAGTTCACACGAGAGCGCGTGGAGAGCGTGCGTGAGTGTGTGAGGCGGGTGCGATGGATCGCGACGCGTGGCGCGATCAGAGGTTGCGGTGCGGTGGTGAGCGTTGCCCATGGACAAGTGTGCGTACGAACCAGTGCTCGACACATGTAACGTAGGTAGGTCAATGTGACCGGTTGACTGGTCTAGTTGAATCGGTTTGGTTCAGGACCCCCTCGCATTTTTTTTTCCGATTCGAGGCCTTCCTGATCTTGGATTTCAACAAATAAGGTACCTTTAGAATTGTATCGATGCGTACTATGTGTTGGTGTCGTTTATTTTTACTTTTGAGTATGTTCTCCATATTAAAAAGAAGAAACATGATTAGGTGTTTCCGACCTTGGTCTGTGTGAACCACGTCTTATCCCCGGTGTGTGCGCAGATCCTGAGGCAGGCAAGGGGACTACCCCTAGGCTATGTGTGCATGGTTTGGAGTCACCATGACCCTCTAGTGACATTAGGTAGAGTAGTCTACCTTTCTTTTCATTTAGTCCGATTTTCGGGTACCTATGGACCTGGCTTGTGTGATTTTTCGTGTGTACCATCTTAGTTGGTGTGTAATTCTTCCTTTTACTGAGTTTGGAATCCTCTAATGTTTTTCCTTGATTTATGGACATGTTAATGAAAATATTGTGAGAAGAATTAATAATTGATAATCACGTGTACCTTATTATCACATGCATGAAACGAACTCTATTTTCCGTAAAACAAGTTATGTTGTCTTCAGTAATTTGTAGATAATATGGGGTCACTGTCACAAGATTGAAACTACTTGTAAATGGATAAGTTCAAGGGTAATGTGAATAATTGCTAATCCTGGAATTAGTAATACGAAATTACTAAGGATTTTCTGAATTGACAAAATAAGAGATACAATTATCTGGAAATTGGTTATATAATATGACAAATATGTTAGGAACTAAAAGGATTGGATAACTAGTTTTCAGCCCCACTACTTGCCAGGTTTTGGTTGTAAGTTTGGACTTTTCAAACTGGGTTCAGGGGTTGGTTTAGGAAGTGGCTGGCCTCCCTATGACTCTTTAGTTAGGCTTAGCAGCCAACTGGAATAGCGGATTGTAGGGCTCGAGACTTGGAGTGGTTCTTCTTGGTTGGTGGGTGGGTCATTGGCTATCTATGGTTCAACGTACACAACACTTGTACATGTTCACGCTACACGACATAGCCGCCACCCCTTTAGCGATGACCCCAAGGTGATGGAGTGTGGTGACTCAATGGGTATAAGGAGTCCTCTCAGCCAAGAGGGTGGCTTATATTGATCTTGCACCGTAGGAAGTTACATGAGATCGTTTCGTGCCCGACATGTCGATTGACATATTGAGAACAATAAGAATATAGGAAAATTACATAAACAGAACTGGATATGAAATAATTTGTAAACATACGAACTCTTAACGTAGTTCCCTTTTTCTTGTATTCTGTTACTTGGGTTACATGTCTAGTTGTTCTACTCTACTCAGTTTTCACTGACATTTGGTCTCAGGTTCCGTCCTCAAGTGTTGCTAAGCAGTCGGGTGCAACGGCTGTTGTTGGTCAGACTTCTGCGGAACCGGGTCCCACCTGAGGAGACGGTCCGCACTGAGCTAATGGCTCCTAGCAGTAGTCTTCTTTCCTCTGTTAGAATTTTATTTCTTGTCTTCTTAGTAGCTGTATGAGACTCTCTTTAATTTCTACTCTAGGTGAATTTTAATTATATTGTCAGGACTTTAGTTTTTCTTTCATTTAGTGCATTATGAATGAATGTTAGCTATTGATGTTTTATGGCTCTATGTTGGGTGACTATGATCTTGTAGGTATTCATGCTAAGTTGTTAGCATACGACGATCCGGGTTTTCGTCGATTGACGGGACTCGGGTCGTCACACCTAGCATGTCATGGAATATCGCCAGCATGCAACATTGGAAGGTAGCTAGCACGTTATAGAGTCTGAATGGCATTCTTCGAAAGGTGAAGGTGCCAAAGGGATAGGTGAAGGTGGTCTTCTCTTGATCACAAGCGTCGATGGCCACCTGATTATAGCCTGAGAACCCATCCATGAAACAAAAGAACCGATTTCCCGCTATCGTTATAGGATTTGGTAATTAAAAGATAGCAGAAAATGATTTTTCTTAGTAGCAACATTTAGTTTCCTATAATCTACACACACTCTCCAAGACGTAGGAATGAGTGTATGGATGGATTCGTGATGAGGTGTGGCTCATCATAGCTAAAATACCCAAGTTAAGCTAGAAATTAGGTTAAACATTATATAATTAACACAAGAAATGGGTTAAGTGTGGGAATTAACAAAAATGACCTAAAACATCCAATTTGTGTTAAAAACATGAATTTAGGTCATAAAATGAGATATTCTATTAATTAATACAAATTGATGATCCATTTGCAAATTAAGCACATTTTTGGGTTCAAATGATCAAATTAAAAGTGAAATCGACTTCTTAAATGTTCAATTAAGTTTCAATAAAAACTTGGTAATATTTGGACATCACTAGGACCTTGCATTAATAGTTTTTCACTTAGGTCCTTAGGTCATTCACATTTCTCATCGTTTAAAACTTCCAAGGACCTATTTGATAACCTCCAGGGACCTACCTGAAGACCATAAGGACGATGCTGCAACATTTTCCATCACTTATGGGTTTTTTCTCAAATTCTCTACCCCTTCACCCATTTGGACTCCTGTGAAAAATTCCCTTTAGACCTGCACCCGTGAACCATTGTAGCGGCGCAAGAACACAGCCGATCTCAGCTGTCATTCCCTTGTTTCCTTTGATCAACGGCTGTTCCTAATCGAAGCTTCGTGCAACTTTGCTTGTGTGATCACCTTCCATCATAGATCTAATTCTGCGGCTAGATTTCATCCATTTGCTTCGCGCGCATCCTCCTTCCCATCTCCACCACCCAAACCCTTTGTGCTTAATCACACCCTCGCGGTGCAATTCACTGATTTGCTTACTTAAGTTGCTCCCTAGCTCGCACACACACTATCGACTCCCTCCTACACTAAGCTGATCCTTTCATCCACATCTCCAGTTCCCCTTCCTCCTTCATCGGCCGCTGGTGACAGGGGCGGCATCTCCTCCTAAATTTCATCATTGTAGTGACCAGCTGCAGCTCAGGGATCTCATTCCTTGCTGGAGACCCTCACATCCCTATTCGTCGCCACAGCAACCCGCTGTGGATCCTAGAACCTCATTCTTCTAAGTAGATAGATTTATCGCTTTCATAGATTAGATTTACTGCTTTCTAGGAGTAGAAGTAATTAGAGAATTCACTGTGGAATTGTTAGATTAGTTAGGAGTAGATTAGTATAATGATCCCCCACCTTCTCTGGTTAATTCCGATCGGAGAAGATGAATTCATTCTTGCTCGCTTGTTCATTCTTCTTCCCCACCATTTCATGATCGCTTTCTGATTTTTCCTCATGATTTACTTTGCAATTCACCCATCCATCAGGCAATCAGTAGATCTGAAGCTTCATAGCTTTCAGATCTAATGGTGCGCAAAACCCATTTGAGGGTGATCTCATTCATGTCATTAGACCACAATCACCCTCCTTTAAGTTGAATTGGACTCAATTTGATTGTTCAAATCTGATTTGATTTCATGGGCTGATTTGTGAATTTAATGAGAACTTTGAATTCTATCAGTTTTAATCAATCTTATTGAGTTTGTACTTACTTGATTGAAGTAATTACAATGGGCATGAGCTAATTTAATGGGATTTTTAGTTAGAATGGTGTTTATGCCCAATTTGAATTGGTTTTATTCATCACCAGGTAGTGAGAAACCAAGGAGCATCTTATATAAGGATTTGAGGTTCTCACGATTACCTATTGTTTTTCAAATGATCGTTTAAGACACTTAAACACTAATCAATAGTGTACAAGTGTTTTCAGCTGATCAAATCATCTCATTGACCATAGATCAAAAGCCTATTTAGGAAACATTGGTTTCTCAACTCGAAATGATTTCAATATGATTATTAGGAGCTTTACTATGATTTGAAAGAACTTAATGGAAGCTCTGAATTGAACTGCAAAATGGATTTAATTGATTGCATTCAAATTTGATTTTAGTAGCAGTAGCTAGCTTGTTCTCTGATCTGCATTGCTTTTCAGTAGAATTTCATCTCTTATGATTGAATTCGTCTGAATAGTTGATTTAACCTTCAGAATTGCAATTGTAGTAGCTTTGTTGAGGATTTTCAAGTGGATTTTGGATGCACTGATTTTCTGAGATTGAATGTTCCTCAGATCTGGGAAACCAGATTTGAGGTTGATCTTTTCTAGAGTTTTGAACAAACTATGATGGCTTGATCTTTTAGTAGGGAATTGTTGCATTGAATAGCAGCAACAACAGCAGTTGTAGCAGCTACTGTTTAGATAGCAGCAGACCTGTTTTGAGGGCTCTTGAGTTGGTCTTAATGAGAGGATGTGTGCTGGGATTTAAAAGATCTTATGTAGCTGACATGTTTACATTGTTAGAACATCATGTTTCAAGCATTCATGTACCTAAAATGGATTGAAATTTAAATTGAATTGCTTATAATTTTCTTTAGGAATTCTTTGTCAGCTAATGCATTGAGTTTAACTACCACATATGTAAATTTGAATGAAATTGATTGAAGAATCGGGTTTAAATGTCTCAAAACCTTTCATATGTTGTGCTGAACATAACTAAACTACCTATTTGAAATACCAGCTCATAAAACTGATTTTAGAGCCTTAGGTTCTTTAGTTCAACACTCTTTAAGGCCTAAAAATGGGTTGCTTTGTATATAAATAAAAATCATAAAAAAATTCCAAAAAAATAAAATAAAGGTGTCTTGAGTAGGATTACATATTTTTCTAGGTGTGTGTCAAGTTTCAAGGTAATCTGAACCCTTCGCTTGGTAGAACATACTAGCCGACGGTTCAGTCTACCTTGGAATTTAATAAAAGAACCTAATATGAAAAACACCAAAAAGAACTTCTATCTCTCATCTCACTCTTTCTCTCTCATCCCCTACCTTTACTAAACCTATAAAAATCATAAAAATCCCAAAAAAAACCCTAAAATACCTTGTATATTATGTATATACTTGTATATATAAATTAAACCTAAGCTATATGTATAAATTGTACAATATGCATATAATATGTAAAAATAACTTATATACGTATTCTATATATTAAATTAAGTAATTAGAATGATTTAGTGTATATATAACATTATTGTATTATTATATATTAATTTATATAACTTAAATGTATAATAATCTAAGTACTTAAAGAAACCTATCTATATGTACATATTTATATCTCATACTGTACATATGTATTCATATATGTATTATGTACTGTACAATACCTGTGGGTTAATTTAATTAAGTAATTACATTAAATAATTAAGTTACTAAGTTAATTAAGTAATTTATTAACTGAAAATAAAATAAAATAGTAATTTAAACTAATACTGAAGTAAATTATAATGTGCACTTGTATAATACTATATTAAATATTTTCAATCTTTTTATACTGTATTTATAATGTATTATAGTATTTATAGATTATTTGTGTAAAACTAACTAAAACATGTATTTAAATATATATAAATTAAAATAAAGTTTCTAAAATATAATAAAAATGTGTAATAAATAATTTATTATGTATATAAACCCTATATAAAGTCAATTGTACTATTACTTAACTAATTTATACTTTAATCAAGTAATTAACATCTAACTTAACATGTATATACTATAGCTAATTTTATTTTATATTTAAATAACTTATTTCTATAAATAAATTATACAATTAGGTAGCCTTATATAAGGACTTTAAAATCACATAATTTAATTTTAATTTATACTAATTTATGGCTCTCAAATCGAGGGCCAAAAACCTCGATTTTGCATGCTGTTTAGCACTGGTAGAGCTCAAATTGGGCGCTTGTTTAGCGCCACATCATGGACGACCAATCGCTTCATGCAATATAAGTTGAATTCGTCTGATACCCTCATCAGTCGTTAGGTGCTGGGTACCAAAGAAACTCTTATGAACTTATGCTATTGATTCTCGATTTGCATGTCCCATGCGCTTGCGAGCGTGCGTAGGTGCGTGTGTAGGTGCATGTAAGCACGTAGCTGGGCCTGTGTGGGCCTAATATTAGTCCTGAAAGTGGATTAAATGCATAATAATTCAACTAGAATCTAGTTTAGTAGTGGTCTGGTCCCACCCGTATGGGTGCTGTGTACCCCACAAAAGGCTAGCTCACCAACTAAAAACCAAAGTTTTGGTTAAGTGGACCGAATCGTGTTTGTGTGTTGAGAGAGGCCCTAAAAAAATCTAAGTGTTGAGAGGAGAAGAAAGAGTTAGATGCTGCGCGGCTAAGTGTTGAGTTCCCAAGTGTGCCTATGTTGTATGTGTACATGTAAAATATAATATGTATAGTATATGTATAAAATATATGTGTATATAAATAATGTAAATAAATAAATATAAATATGTATACGTATATAATGAACATAAAGTGTAAGTATAATAGAATAGCATAGTCTGTTTGAGCTTTCATATATGTATATAAATAACTAAAAACTTTAGTGACAGTTGTATCCGTCTTTGTATATATGAATATATGTCAGTATAGATTACTATTTTTGCCTTAGATTTTGTACATATTTTACTAAGGTTTAGCGACATTTGTATATGTTACTATATATATATATTATATGTTACTATAGATATTAGTATGTTATCATGATTTAGTATGGTAGGCATTATTAGTTATTTTTGGACCTATACTTAGGTATTACCTACATTAGTTCTAAATAATTAACATAGAGTAATTATATATAGTTTTTGATGCTTGTTTGTGTACATATATTTTCAGACATTGTAACACTGATTAATTGATTTTTTTGTGAATAATTAACCAATTCATTCATTATTTGATTTATTCATTTATTTTGTAAATGAAATTAACATTTTTAGAATAAAGGAATATTTTTGTACTTATAGAGTGATGTATATCAATAACTGTCTTCCAGTAAACGACCTGGAAAAAAATAAGTAAAAATAGTAAATAAGTAAAATTGATGTGACATTGGTTTGCATTTGTGACATCTATACTACAATGACACTTTAAACACCCCTTTTTAGTACAAATCGGTCGTCAACGATCATATTTTTGGCACCGTTGCCAGGGACAAAAGCGACAACAGTGCTTTATTGGGATTGATTGACGATGGTCACAGTTCATCGATGAATTCGTCCCTGTCATTAACAAGAATGGTGAGGCCCACCTTTTTGGGCACAACATGAATCGGGCTCACCCATGTGCTATCGCTGATTGGTTAAATGATTCCCACATCAAGGCATTTAATGATTTCCTATTTAATGGCCTCTCGCATGTTAGGATTGAGACATCGCTACATCTCATAGTAAGGTCGAGCCTTCTTTGTATATATACGGTGAGTGAAGTAGGAGGGGTTAATGCCAGTCAAATCAAAGATAGACCATCCAATGGTTGCCTTATGTTCAGTTAGGACTTTCATTAGTTTGCACTCTTACTCCCTGGATAATTTTGAATTGATGATGACAGGGAGTGTATCATTGGGTCCTAAGAAAGTATATTTTAGCATGTCAGGTAGCGCTTTAAGCTCGGGAGTGGATGGAGAGAGATTTGGCAAAACATGGGACGAGAGTGTTACAAAAGGATCATTAGAAGGAAGAATAATAACGGGTAAAGAAAATAGGCCCTCAAGTTAGCCAAGAGTAGGGGCATCTTGGATTGATGGATCCAAGAAAGGGGAGCCCCAGGAACCAGTGCTTGGGAGTAAGGTCCTAGTGTAGAATATCGCTTCCGCTAGATTTGGTGAGGAAGAATGGGCACTTTGATCTTCAAGGGGGTAGATCGGAGGTGAGCAGCCCATAAATGACTCAGACTATGAGGTGCAAGAAGTAGAATGGGCCTCGTTAGGGGTTTGGTTAGGGAGGGATAGAAGGGGTGGGGAAATGTCACAATGAAAGTCAATCAGGATTTGGTGATTATCCATGGGTATGCCGCAATAGTCTGAATAAGTCCCTACCAACCCGATACACACACTTACGGCCATGTCATCGTCAGACGTATCATCCTCCATTACATCGTAGTCAAAATTCTTGGCAGCCTTAAAAATATTGAGCTTAAGCTTCTCGAAGCCCACGACTATCTCAATGCAGCCCGCTTCACAATCAATATAGGCGCAGGCTATGGCCAAGAGTGGTCTCTTGAGGATGATCAAGTAATCAAAAAGTGAATCAGGAACTTCCATGTCTAATACAAGAAAGTCAACAGGAAAACATAGACTGTTGACCCTTACCACCACTTCCACCACGGGATTTTGATAGAGCGATCTGCCAGTTGTAATGTAATAGGGGTGGGTTTCAGTTTTCCCAATGCAAATTTTTGAAACATGATGGTCGGAATGAGGTTAATGGAAGATCCTAAATCAAGCAAGGCACGATCAAAATTGCGGCCTTTGATGCTGCATGAAATGAGAGGGGTGCCTGGGTCTTTCTGCTTCGATGGTAGTTTTGAGAGAATAGCATAATTCCCATGAGGCAAGAGAACCATCGGAGTTTTCGTTTTCTTCAATGTAGTGTAATCCTTAAAGAAATGGGCGATGGTAGGGATGTGGTCGATTGCCTCCAGCAAGGGAACCTTGATTTCAACATCCTTGAATAAATCACGCAGATTATCAAAGGTTTGCTTGTTCTTTTTCTTGCCTTTTGGTTCTCTTAGTAGAGCCTAAGGGAATGGGGCAGATTCTGTCACTAGTTTGGGACTTTTGTCTACACGAGACTCCGATGTGGAATTGACTGTGCAGCAATTCATGCTTCTAATTTGGCCATCTTATGCTATTTCCTAACATTAAGCATTTATATTAGATAGCTATGCATGCATCTTGTAAATACTCTCATTTGTGCATTTTATGTAGAGGAAGATGGAGAGAGAGATTGAGAATCCATTCATCCATTTCATCCCTTCCATTTCCACCTTATTTCCATTCAAATCCCACCACTTATTCCACCTAATAAGCAACCTAACACAATCTACATTCATTTCCCAACATTTCAAGTGCCTACATGCAAAAACCCCACACAAATCCCACACTCCAAATGGCTTCCCATTGTCGCCACCCTCACCCATCACCTATAAAACTACTTTCACCTCACTCCACATATGTTGTCAGCAACCCATCACTCACCACACCTTAAGCCATTCCCTCCACCTCTACTCCCTGAGATGCACACACAGCCATCACACATCCCTCTTAGCCAGCCGCACACACACCTCACTGCTCTCTTCTCTCCCTCTCTTCCCTTCCTCGCGCTCAGCACCCTCTCACAAGTTGAGAGGGATGTTGAGAATAGAGGAGTTCTCTCCTGTGGCTGCATTCACCACAGTGAAAGAGCACCACTTCCCAACTCATCGCGAGTAGGTGGGCGTGGTGTATGATTGTGCAGCAATCATAGGTCTTAATTGACCCAAATTAGGCCAGGACTTAGCATAAGTTAGGATAATTCATGCATGCATAAGCATTATTTGCGTATTTACTGCTTTCTTTTAGCTATGCATAAAATAATGCTATGATGTACTGATTAGGTGCATTATGTCAATTACAGGTAATAAGCTAATCAGAAGGTAGATCTGAAGCTGGAATAACTGGTGTTGCAGCAGAGCTGGAGCAGAAGACCTAGATTAGATGTAATAGATAATAATGTAAGGGAGTTAAGGTATGCTATTCTATTAAGTAGGAATAAAGCAGCAAAATATGAAGAACTTAGGACCATCCTAGCCTTAAGATAGCCTAGAAGCTTTCCCAAGCCTTAGCCACCCTTAGATTAGGTCACCGCACCCTAGGAAACCTTAAAACCCTAATTCCAACCTCTATATGGACATCCAGATAAGTTATAGGACATCTAGAACCCTTAGCCAACTCTCGCACACCTTAAACCCACTTCTGCAGTGTTATTGGACATCCAGACACTTGGTCAGACATCTAATTTCTATAGAATAGCTAAGATAGAACCTAGAATCCCTCCTGACTCTAATTGGACGTCTAGACAACAAGTCTGGACTTCTGATTTTTCACTATAAGACGTCTGACACTTTTATTGGACATCTGGAACTGCTCTCCAGTTCCTGTTTTGAGATTCAATCCTTGATCTTTGATCTCTAGGTCCCTAAACCCAATTCCAACCCTATAGGAACCTAAATTAAGGTGCCCTAACCCTAGTACATCACCTCTAGACCTCCCTAAGGACCTAATTAGGTTCTCACTAAACCTAATTGACTTGGATCTTAGTCAATTCCTTCAGCCTATTCAATTGGACTCATTGAGTCCAACTGAGCCCTGATCACAGCATACACTATCCAATTGGACTCAGTGAGAGTCCAATTGACTTAGACCTGATTTAATTGAGTTATTTTACTCTCAATTAAGTTTTCACACACCCAATTAAACTTGTATTAAGTTTAATTGCACTTTACCTTAGTGAATTAGGGTTTACAACCCTAATTTGAGACCTACCTTGACCTAAACCCACTAGAACCTAACCTAATCAACCTAGCCACCTAAGTTTTGACCCACACACACCCACACACACCCACACACACCATCCACATGAAAAATACCTAGCCTAGAGTTCTCTAGAGCTCTCTACCATGTGTTGTTGCCTTGGTTGCTAAAATTAGCAACCAAGAGCCATTCAATTTTTAGATGCACATTTGGTGGATCTAAAAAACCACCATCCATCCTCTCTCTCTCACTCTCCCACGAGCTCCCACCATAGGCCTCTCTAGAGAATTCCATAATTCTCTAGAGAGCTTCCCTTAGGTCTATAAAAAGACCTAAGGGGTGGCCATTTGCACCCATCCATCTCTTGGCATTATTCACTTTCATTTAGGTTAGCTACATTCACTTCCACTCCACCTCCACGAGTTGCTCACCATGGCTACCACCATCTCCATGCTAGGATGCTGGATCACCTCTCCAACCTCTCTCCAAGGGCTAGCCTAAGCACCATTGGCCGCCCCTCCTCCTCTCAACCATCAAAGGCCATCAGAGCCTACCTCCGAATGCCCTTATTTTTGCTAGATTAGTAGCTAGTTCTTCATAGTTTACATGCTTTTATTATTGCTTAGTAGTGTAGCTCTTTACTCTCCCCTAATGATGCATGCAAAATCCCCCCATAAATTCCTATATGCGAACGTTTTCTGTTAGCTAGATTGATGTTTTTAAGCTTTCTTCTATAAGCTTTCCTTTAATTACATGTTGCAAACACTCTCTTGAATGAATGAATGAAAGAAATTTTTCTATATATATATGTCTATGTGTTGAGAATCACCACGAGCTTGTTGCAATATATTTTGTGTGATTAAAGTAGCCTACTTTTACTTTCTGATATTCTTGCAACTAAGCATGTCGTGCTTAAATACGTAATAACCATAAACTGCCATGCGATTTTAAGAAAGTAGAGAAAGAAAAGATCGATTTCAGATTTGCATAAACACATCCTAGAGACGAACGACCGGTACTCAAAGTCTCGTTATCTTTACAAAATCATTTTTTGACGAACATTTTAACGCGACTATACTACGATTTCCGATGACTCTAAAATGCGCGAAAATCGCTTCTGTCAGTGTATTCTATTTTTGTTAGTTTTGTTATTTTATTTCTTTTCTGCCATCACCATTTTTTAGAGCAAGAAGCTCTGAAGCTCCTTCTCACATTGCCGTGCACTCCAGCCCCTTCCCCTCGTGCCTCTAAATGCCTCACCACCCATCCCAGCTCCTGTGGGCGCTTCCTTGCCGAGCAGATCACCTTCTCCTCCTACGTGCACACAGCACTTGTGTGCGCACCAACTGGTGATCACGCACGGGAGCCAGTTGCACTTTTGCCCCTGCACTGTAGCCGCGACCTCACGCGGCTACAGTACGCGACTGGGGAGCTTCTCACTTATCCGGTGATCATGCATGCTCTCTCTCCTCCCGCGACCTACTCCAGTCAGTTGCAACTCTCCACTCATTCCTGCGCAGCTCCTGTATGTTGTGCTTGAGCATGATATACCCCTCCACGTGCACATACACCTATGCCCGCACACCCCACGCACCCTAAGCACGTGCCCTCTCCCCCTAGCGCGCTACGCTCTCCTTCCCTGCATGCTGCACTCACACACACACAGACGCACACTGATGGGAACACCATCATGAGTCATAACTATCTTAATTTGATCTAATTAAGTCATTAAATGCTCCTACATAACTGCTAGAAAACTATAATTCATTGCATAATCATTCTGAGAGAAAGACAAGAAACCAAGTTAAAACTGTAATTTTACCATCATATCATGAATGCAATACAATCACAGATTTTCTCAGGGTTAATTAAGGGTCAAATGGTCCGAAAATGCTAACAAGCGGGTTATAACAAACAAAAAAGGGTTTTCACGTGTTTTGAGAATTAAATGATTTTTGAAACCCTAAAAATAGACCCGCTTAATTAACTGAGGTTCTGGTCAGGATAAAATTCACCTAAACCATATGAAATTCATATAAAAATATTCTCTAGGGTTTGGTACCTTCAATTCGACCATCAGAACCCATCTTGACCCAAAACAGAGTCTCAGACTAACATCTGCCCTAATTTGGGTTTTTGCATAAATTACCCAGTTAAACTTGGTCAAAATATAAATATAACTTCACCATTGGATTCCTTGGGTCCAAATTAGGTTTTTACCAAAATTTGGGTCCAATCTGAGATCATCTTGACCAAGTTTGCATTTTGGTCCAGTTAGATTCTTTCTATCTCATTCAGACCCCTAACTTTCGAATTCTTTGCAAAAGGTCCCCTAGCATTGTCGTCTTCCTTGCAATAAGGTCCCTCTGCCATTATCGTGGAGAATTCCTACTCTGGCGAGCATATCTTTGGCAAGATCTCTACGATTACTTGATGAATCCCTCTCAAAATTGAAAGGGAAACTCGTTAGGTAATTGCTTTCCCTTTCAACTAGATCTGAATTTCCAGATCTCGCCCAAATCCTAATGCAAACTCATGGAAGAATTGGGTATCCTATTCCGATGAACCTTCCAAGCTTGGAAGCTTGGCTTCCAAGCTCTTTTCGCCCTCTAGACCCTTATAAAAGAACCGTCAGACCTCACTAAGTCTCCTTAGCTTGAATTTCGGCCGAAAACCCCCCTCTTCCTCTCTCCTCTTCGGCCGCAAGTCTCCACGATCTCCGGCAAGTTCCCCGTCCACATTCCTCATCCATCTTGCAAAACAAGCAGTGGATTCATTTTCCCCGACTTCTTCAGCGTGCCGCAATACCAGTGGATGCTCTTTTCCACGTCTTCCTCACCGCTTCTTCATCATCGGAGAATTCATCTTCCTCGACGCTGGCCATACCAGCTAGTGTCATCCTCCCCCTTTCGTCCACTTAGAATAGGTAGTTAGGTCTCTCTAGGTTCCTAGATTAGTTTCCTTTACCAAAAACTAAAAATAAACCCTCGACCTACAAGCAACCCATCTTCGTCCTCCGCTCTGGCCACCCCTCCAGCGAAGCCCTTCGTTCACTCCACTGCTCCAAACACTTCGCCAACTACTCCATAAGCTCCGCCATACCTTCGCACACAAAACCCCTCTACTTATTCGCCATTCCACCCATGCAATTGCTCCACCAAACACCACCTTCACGCTTCATCTCCGTCATCGTTCGCCCTCTACATGTCGCCAAACTTCATGCAAACACCTCCATCACATTCGCCAACACTAAGCAATCCTTCTGAGGTATTCCAATGTGGCCATGAGGCTGTCCTTTGTGTTTCAGATGTTTGCTGTTCTCCGCCGCCACCACCTTCATCTCCGCCTTTGTTCACAGTCCTCCAGCTGCCAAACCATCTGCATCTAGCATCAGCAGATGCGGTTTCACCTCACAATGCCAACCGTGTCTCCAATTGGCTTCCCAGTAGCACCAGCATTAGTAATTGAAGGGCTTCACCTCTGCTGCAGATGCACGAAGAAGACATGAGTAGATAGTCCCACATCGTGGGATTTGGAAGCAGCGCTAGTGCATAAATTGAAAAAGTGTTGAGGGCTTATCGCCTCAACACTTAGGGGGTGAGGTCCCTCGTACCCTCACGTGCCTCATCCATGACACTGCCCCCGCGGACTGGTGCACCCAACTACCTGCCTAGCCAAACACTCCTTGGCTGCGACCCATGCCCGCAGCCCTGGACCTGGGTGTGCTCTAGATCCGATTACCCATATATCCGGCACTGTTGAAGGCTCTGGGAGAGCGTGACCCAAGGAGAGAAAGAGAGGAGAGCATACGGGGGTTAGGGGGGTTTTGCTCTCTGGAGAAGTGGCTGACACTTAGCCAAATCTGAAGACCCTTTCCCCCTCTGCATGAAGAGGAAGAGAAGGAAAAGAGCAGAGAAAGAAGGAGAAAAGGAAGAAGGCCTAGACAGTAGAAAGAAAGAAGAGGAGGTCCATGAAAGAAGAGAAGAGGAAGAAGAAGAAGAGAAAGGGAAGAAATCAAAGGAAGGAAGAAGAAGAAGAACAATCGAAGAAAAAGAAAGGAGTACTATAGCAATGCACTTTTAAGTCACCTGATTGTAAAATCAGACGTCTGATTATCTGTTCCTTTATTTGATTATATTCAGTAAATACTATATATATGTTAAGCTGATAATTGGTGATCCAAATCACCATTATTTTGTTTAAAATTCTTTTTATCTCTTCATATACTCATGTTATACATTGCATATTAGTTTTTGAGTAATTAATTATGCTCATTTATATTATCTATTGAGATTAGTGTGTGAATTCCTATTTGCTCCTTGTGTTCGACCTCGGACTTCGAATTCGAGTAATAAATTTTATTTGTTTTCAATGCGATTTTGGCTATACTACAACGCAGCATTTATAAACATCGATCTCGCTCTGTTAACATTTTGACACCGTTGCTGGGGAGCAACACGCAATTCACCACTATTCTCTACATTATTTAATTATATTTGAGCACTGACTTGCCCTATTTGCTTTCTTGTGATTTTGCGAGGTACTTCATGAGGAGATCTTCCACGCAAAAATAGCTACTCCAGGGCAGGTAACTTCTCTATTCTTCCCTAATCAACCTCCTAATCTTGGGAAGATAAAAAAAATGAAACAATTAATTAGGAATCACCTGCCTTATTTTTCATAGAAATCATCATTTAAAGGGCAAGTTTCCTGATTTGCGAAATTCATTTCAAATTTCATTGAGTTGAAGTGATTCTATTTAGAGATCCTACCCCAAATTTCCTGTGCCTATTAGGGATCATGCTTAATTTATGATCATCTTAGACTACTCACTTTCATGTTTGAGTTCAAGGTGTACATGTTGAGATCAAATTGGATGAAGAATAGATCCAATTGGGGTTTCAATTTTAGGGTTTTTGGAGTGCTAGTTCACATTTGCCTAAAATAAAAGGCAAAAACCTACTCGCATTTGTGTGCTACCCAAGCCCTTAGTTGAAAAGATCTAACCAAGAAAAACCCTAAAATCAAGCTCTAAATTCACTTGAACCCTAAAATCCTTGGACCTAATAACTTAGGAGTCAAATCAGGGTGATTTCTAGGTCTTGACCTAAATCTCATTTTACCATCTTTAGAGTAGGTCAAGTGAAGTTGGTCTACATTGTAGGCCAACCAACCTCCAACTTAGGTCACAAGTCAAATTAAAACTTAATCAAGTGAAACTCAAGGCACAAATTATGACATAAAATTGGTAGACTTAAGGTCTTAAGTTCGTACATTCCGGTCTACCTAGACCCTTAGTGACAAGGAAGGTCGAGTGGGGGAAACCCTGTAACCTATGGGGACGCTCTACCGTGTAGGGGTCTTTGCGAGGCTCTCCCTTCCTGGTTGCCCAAGTACTTCTCGGGTGTACGAATTTTTGATTCAGAGGTATCATCCGCCTCGAAATTGCCTTAGTCATCTGAAAATCTTTGGGTGCCTTAATTGGGTCAATATCACATCCAGTCCCTCATCCCTTCTATTAGAGCACACACACAGATTTTCTTAAGGAATTTCTATCTGATCTAATCAACTTCAATTTAACCTGAGTTTTGATTCTACATCTTGATTCCACCACTTGATTCAATGATGTAACCTAACATGTTAGCATACCCGTTTGAGGATATACAAGTTAATGTGTCAAACACAACAACATTCATTTTAGAACAAGCACAACTAATTTTGACACAACTAGAAAATGGGGCAACTTGGCATATTCTCATGCCAAAATACTAAAAAATTGAGAGATGGCATAATGGTGAGTATATCTTGTGTAGATTTGAGCCATCACTATGGAAAGAACACCAAGATGACCTTGAAAAAAGAGACAAGATAATGTAGATGTTGAAACGTGTTGTCGATCAGAGGCATCAATACACCCTTGTGACATCTTGGATGAACTAGCACAATTTTCCAAATCCCGAATTTGATGGTCAAGCTTGTTATGGACCCCCAACCCAAATGGAACCCAATTCAAATTACGAACAAAACATTCCTAATCTTAAGATGGGTTGGAAGGATCCAATTGTAGGAGAACACGATTTTGAGCTAGCCCTAGAGACACAGAGCCCTGGTTCACCAAGCTTAGATTTCCTAGACTCCTGTGATAATGAGATTGAATCAGAACCTCTCGAGGGTGTAAATTCCGTCCCTTATTCTAATAAGGTGACTCTTGAGAGCAATTCTGACATCCCTGTAGAGCCTAACCTAGATTCTAGTGATCCAACCCACACCCTTAACCTAGAATCTAGATCTGAGCCTTATTAAGATGATTACAAGGCCTCGTGTGATGAAAATCAGACTTTGAATGTGGATTATGATTCTGGGCCTGTATTTGATGAATGCACCTCTCCAACATCCTTAGAAACACAAATTAATTTTTTGGAAGTCACGTAGATCTACGATACAAAAATCGAGGAGTTGGAAGAGTTGGGATTTGATTGGGTCTTCCATACAAGCCAAGAACCCGAGCCTATACCTAATAGGGACACCTTTTTGAGCTCGAAATCTGAGAATAGGCTAGATCCAAGTCAGCTTGCTGATTCTACATCTTTTGATTTATCTTGTGGTGGAACCTCTGATCCTGAATCAGATTCAGGACATGATTCTCTCAAGTTCTCCGACGATTTCGAATCTTACTCTGATTTTGGAGAATTGTTGTTTCCTGATGACTATGAGCCCATTTAAGACCTCGGCAACTATGACCCATCTTTTGATTCTGACACTGAGGTCAATGATTTGAAAGAAAACACCTCTTCCACAGCATATACAGAGCCTTCCCAAACCCGTTTTCAACCTCGACCCACAACCGGACTCAATTTTTACTCTGACTCCCCTCTCGACGATTCGGTAGCATATGATTCTCCTCCACATTCCAATCGGGTTTTGAACATTGATCATACTACAAATCATGCCCCATCCTTCTCTGATCATTTTCATAGGGTTCCTACATCCTCCACTGATTCTTTTTCATTTGAGGACCCCTACTCTGACCAGGCTAATTCGACTCAGCCAAACCCTAGCTATACACTTCCACATTCTTTTGAGCTTTAGATCATATGGTGGGTTCTACATCTCTTGATCTATATCAATCAACCCACTAGACTGATTGGGTTTGGGCTGCATCATTAGCCTGTTGATTTGAACAAGCACCTGGTTGGACCAACCAGGCTATTGATCAAGGTGCTTGTTCTACAAAACTCGTCTGATTTGACCACTCCTTCTCCGTACCATTTTTCGCTCGGCTGAAGGCGCTGAATTTAGCGCTTAATGGGAGGCAACCCGTCATTCCAAAAACCCGAGATCCTTCTGATTATCCTTTCTATACTTCACGTCTATTGCACTCTAAGTTTGGTTTTTAGAACAGTCGATCCCACCTCTGGTACTCGTACCAGGGCTTGAAATCATCGGCAACAATCATTCCCGACCTGTTCGCTCACCCGATAATTTTGTTCTAATTTCTGAACCAAAAACTATTTTACACCCTTCGTTTACAATGAGAACATTGCAAAACTTAGGCATGGGGGGTAGTAAATTGCAAACATACAAAAATCAAAGTTCAGAAGGGTTCTCACAAAAAATTACATATTCCAAAATCCAAAAAAAAATAGAAAATTGAAAAAGAGCAAAAAATAGGAGAAGGGAAGAAATTTTGAGTGAATTGAATTGCATATCATTCTTGAGAAGGAAAAAAGGGGAGGTGTTGAACGACAAAGTACTATGTTATCGAATTTAGTTTTAAAAACCTGTCGTTATAGTTTGAATAGCAAAGAACTCGAGTTCAACAAATAAAATTTATATCGGAATAGAAATACTAGGTTGAACTTAGGGAGGTGGATGTTTGATTAAAAATACGTATTTGTTTTATTTGTCACGAAACAGAATAGCTGGTTGAATCTTCGATTCGAGGGCCCGATGAAAAGTCGCCTTATCCCTGACCATAGAAAGGAGACAATTAACCTACATTTTATTCAGACTAATCTAAATGCGAGATGATGCATGTTATGCAATATTTATAGTATGTAATGCAATTCTATGCTTAAGAACATGCATAAATAGACATTTTATGTAATATAAACATGTTTACATCACACCCCCATGCCTATCTTTTGTTAGTCCCTAGAAAAAACTACATGCTATTTATAAAAGAATTAGGTTGGATTACTTAGGCATAAGTTATTTTCAACATTAAGAAAATTTTTTTACTTAGGATCTGAACTTTCAAAGACACAACAGCGCCCAGGTATCTGCCAAAATGTAGACTGCCTCAAGCCCTCGCCTTATTCAAAGAAAATTTTCATTTTCTCTTTTTCTTCTTTTCTAATTTTTTTGAATTTTTGAGTTTAGGGTTAAAGAGTGGCTTTCTATGGACATTCAACCCACCCAAGATTTGATGAGAACCCTAAGTTCTAAGCATCTTATTGTGAATGTGACAGACTCGTTGATCGGCAATTAGAATGGACTTCGGGTTTCTACGCTTCTAGGTGACCTTAAAAAGAGAGTTTTGCCTAAAGGTGTATCTTTATGACCAGTAGCTTTCTCCCTACTTTTATTTTTACGGGGTTAACACAAGGGTGAATCCAGTGTATATCTCCCCGATTTGTTCTACTTCTCCGCTTCTTCTTAAGTGTTTTGGGAATTTTCAGAGCATTTCTTGAGCTGGGTTTTGGACAACCGGTCGATGAACTGTTACCACCGACAACTTGCCAGCTATACTCGTGTGGTGAAGTGTGGCTTATTTCTTTTGTTTGCTTTTATTTTCTTTTCTTTTTGACTTTCTTTTTCTTTTTTTATGTAGGTGGCTTCCTTGGTCTAAGATTTACCTAAAGGCAGTAAAAAGAGAACGGTCCAATGACTGGGCTCTGAACAACCTACCTATGGGCTGTTACCCACAATAACTTGCCAGCCATATCACCCTAGAAAGTTCATTAGCTACCCAGTTTTTGTTAAAACCGCCGATCAATAAGTCAGTGGAAAGTTAGTGTGTAGATGCTTTAGACTTAAAGTTCCCTCAAATCAGAAGTTGGGTTGATAAGTTGTGTACTTATCACCCAAACTTATTTAATCAAATTACAATAGAATTAAGATGGCGAGGACTCGAAAAACAAATCCACATTTTAGTGGATACACAGGCTGATTAAGTCCAAAGACCTGAAAGGTTTTTGCATTCAAATCGTATAGTTTTATTTCCTAAGATTGAAAATTTTCTTAAGCCCAAGTTCTCTTCCCTAATTCCACAAAATTTTTCATTTTTTTTATATATATAAATGAAAGAAAATTAAATGAATCTACGGAGTTGACGAATTAATTCAGAGATGAATATCCACCCCCTAAGGCTTATCTAATGCAATGTCCTCATTGTATTAAAAAGACATAAAACAGAATGGAACAAAATAGAAAGCACCTGAATTGCGTGAATGACGGGTCCACTCCGAGATAAACAAAAATTATATATGTGCTGAATTTAGTGCCTTCAGCTAGGCACACTATACAAAGAAGAGAATTAAAGAATTCAGAAGTACAGGTCAGAATCAGAATAAAAACATTCACTTTAGGACCTGCCAACAGATGTCCACAGATGTGGACTAGATTGTGGTGCAAACCCATACCCTATGATCGAGAATATCTAAGGTTCTGGATAAAAATTACCCAAAACCTAAAATCAGTATGCAAGCGGGGTCGGGCCTACGATTTATGAGGATGCAACCCAAGACCAAAAAGTCAAGTTACAGAGAAATCAAGCTCTAAAGGATAATCAATGAATGTATGCTTGAGTTGGACATCCACAGAACAAATGTCATAAGGGTCCTGGTTTGATGGTTTCAGCTTAATTGGAACCCTTAGACTCGATCCTCCACTTCCTCCAGAGTTTGCTTCCCAAATCAAAATTTCCCAGCTCCTATCCTCCAGGATGTCAAATTTTGGGATCTCCTGCATATTAATCACCCCATCTAAAATTTCCAAGTCTAAAAGATGCGGCTGAATCAGAATTGACTTGGGTCTAGTTATCTCAAAAACAGAATCGTCAGTAAGCTCAATGGGGTGTAACTGACAATCAGGGCATTGGATTGAATCCTCCAGAAAATGCGATTATGGGTCCGTCATGTGAGCCCCAATAAGATCAATTTCCTTAGTTATTGGGCTATCAAATGATTTAACCGATTCCGCAGGCCCAATCGTCTCGCAGAAATCATGTTCTGTAAACTCACGTGAGACTTCGCAGATTGAATCTTCACCATTAGAATCAAAGAAATAAAAATTCGTATTAATGTACGTCCCAAAATCATCCGTCACTTTTTGATCCATGGAGACATACGTTTCCTCGTACCCCGGCTTAGGGATCTCAAGTGAAGAAATTAGATTATCCTTAATTGGTTGCTCTAAATCAATCTAGTTAGCCTCATAACACGTGTCCTCCCAAACAGGTGCCTGAGTGGTTTCTGACATTGGCTCTCCTGAAAAGAGTTCATCCTAGGAATCATCCCACGATTGAACTAAAGCAACCACAAATCTCATTCTCAATTTCGCTAACTTCCTAAGTAGAAACTCACTCGGGTTTTTATCCTTAACATCCTGGAGCCAATCCAACAAATACTTGTTCAAATCATCAATCATTTCAATCAGGGACTCTAATTTTTCAATGCAAGGTATTGGCTGAATTTCTAAAGATTGTATGGTATTCCTCAAGTTTGCCAAAACCTTATCTTGAACCTGGTTACCCTGAACCAAATGACTTGTTTCAGGGTTGGGCGGGTTTGGGATCAATGCAGAGGAGTTAACGAATTAAGATTCGTGATACCCTTCCTGATAATAGGTCATTTTGGATTGTTCAAAAGGTGGTGATGACCTAAAGGCAGTGTATTCAGAGGATCGGTAAGGATTAGTATATCCTCCTTGATTGTAGATCATATTAGGTTGTCCATGAAAGGGTAGCGATCTATAATCGATATGATTCTGAGAAGGATAGAAATCACAATTATGGTGTACAGGTTAGACCCTAAACACGGAGGTTCGGAACTGTATCCCCAATTCGAGTTATCCTAACTAACCAATGGTTGATTATAGTACGAGTCGGGATAATCGTCATGTTGAGGATAACTCATAACAGGAGGGAAAGAGCGGGAATGAGTATAAAATGTGGAAGGATTCATGATAGACTGGAGGAAGAAAGGTGCCCTGCAATACAAACAATCAAACCTATCCTTAAGTGGGCTAGCCTAAAGACCTACAGACTCCCAGAACCCATCTTGAGATAAAGAAACGATTTGATCTACTTCTGTCTGTTCAATCCAACCAGTTAGAAGGAGGGACTGGGAAGAAGGTTCTTCCTTCGGCTTGTGCCTTTGGTTCCTAATGTACCCCCTAGCCGCAATTGTTTGATTCTACTCCCTTAGCTAGACATCAGATTGAACAGCAGAAACAGACTAATAAAAAATAATCTCATTTTGGGCTCTGAAGAGCGAGTCGAATCCTTAAGGCCAACGTTTACTTTGTTTTATTTAGGGCTAGGTTTGAATGTGCTTTAGAATGTGATGGCCCTTTTTTTGGGGTTTGCACTTAATGATTGATTGATGTGTGTGTGCATGCACAACCAGTAGTTTTCAAGCAAGATTATTTTTGATGCGGTGAATTTTAGGATTCAAATCTTGCTTAGTAGCTTTTAGGATTCAACTTTAGGTATTTTCAAATAAGTTTTGTTGGCACACCAGGTTTTGAAAGCACAGGTGAAGATGTTTTCCTTTGAAACTTAAAGGAATGTGGAGTGCTTGGTAAATCCCTGAGAGTTGAACCTTTGCTGCAGCTACTTGATGAGTTGATTTTAATTGAAGTGGTGTGGCCCAATCAACTCAAACAATTGGTCTGTTGCACCACTTAATTAGGCACACAAGTGATTACCTAATCTGATTTCTACTCAATTATGTGTTTGGATGTGTGTACAGGTTCCAAAGATCGATTTATCGGTTGAGTTTGAAAATTAGATGAGGTTGTGTACCTCTATGGGATTTTTTAATTTTTCTTTTTAAATGTGGAGGTTGAGGCGGGTGTAGGTGTCAAACAAATAAACAAAACTAATCTTAGAGTTTATAAGAATAGCTAAGGTTAATTTATATTTGTGTTATTATGTGGTGGAATGAGAACTAATGGGTAAGAGGTGGGGGAAAACTTACAGAACCTTCAACAGCACTTTGCTCCAATCTACTGCTTTTGCTCATCTCAAAAGAGTACCTGCAATCACAATAAGAAAGAAGTGAGATAAATAATTCGTAAGTTGGAAAACATGAAAAAAAAAATTCAAAGAGTGTCGCCTCCCCGGCAACGGCGCCAAAATGTTGAACGACAAAGTACTATGCTATAGAATTTGGTTTTAAAAATCTGTCATTGTAGTTTGAATAGCAAAGAACTCGGGTTCAACAAAGAAAATTTATACCAGAATAGAAATCCCAGGTCGAATTCAGGGAGGCGGACATTTAATTAAAAATATGCATTTGTTTTATTTGTCACGAAACAGAATAGCTGGTTGGATCTTCGATCCGAGGCCCCAATAAAAAGTCGCCCTGTCCCTGACCATAGAAAGGAGATAATTAACCTACATTTTATTCAGACTAATCTAAATGTGAGATGATGCATGTTATGCAATATTTATAGTATGTAATGCAATTCTATGCGTAAGAACATGCATAAATAGACATTTTATGAAATATAAACATGTTTACATCAGGAGGTGACTTTGAAATGTCAAAAAGGAGCAATAGTTTGAAAAGAAACTAAGATATAATCATTAGTAAAAGATTAAGGAATCGACTTAGTTCTAGACCAAATAAAAAAAAATGAAAGACAAAAAGTGCCAAGAGACAGAAAGAGATTAGTATGAATGCTGATCTTAGGCCTCTTGGGTTGTGATTTTAGGCTTAAAAATTCAAGTATCCGTTAAGATTTAGATAGTCCTCAAGAGGTTGGGGAAAATGCGAAGCTTAATGGTGGCGACCTTCCTCTATAGTTTTATTATTTCGTCGTAGTATAGTATAGAGAGGTGATTACCAGTTTAATACAATTTGTTACTCGGAAATAAAGAGTTCCCGAGGTCGAACTCAGGGAGCAAACTGTATTCTAGAGATACAAATTCTTATTACAAAAATAAAGAGAGAGAGAGAGAATTTGTTGGCTTTTCTTCTTTTCTCTTTGCTTCTCCTCTTCTTCCTTCTCAGATCTTCTACTCTCTTCCTTTGTTCTTCTTCTTTATCTGCAGTGGTGATGTTCTTCTTCTTCTTTCAGCTGTTTCTGCTCGTTTCTTCCTTTTTCTTCTGCAGAGCGGTCCTGTTCTTCTTCTTCTTTCTTTCTTCAGATCTTCTCGTGCTCTTCTTCTTCTTTTAGTTCTTCCCTTGGCCTCTCTGTGTTCCTCCTCTGCCTCGCCTTCCTTCTCCTTCTTTGCCTTCAGGACGTCGTCTGATTTTCCAATCAGACGACTTAAACCGCCGCTGCTACAGTGCCGCTCGGTGATCCTCCTTCCTTCAGCCTTCGTCTTCTTCCACGGTTCTTCTTCACCTGTGCCTGCACACTTACACAGCTTGATCAGAGAGGGGCAAAACCTAACTCTACCCTCCCCCGCGTCTCTCTCTCACAGAAGCCACTCTTAGGAAAGCTCTCCCAGAGCTGCCGGGTTGCCGGGTACGGGTCGCGCCCGGGTCCAGGCCCACCGGCGTGCGTGGTGGGCGAGGAGTGCAGGTCAGTCCAAGTCGGGTCGGGCCAGGTCCGCGGGGTGTGAGCGCGGACGAGACCGGGTAACCAGGCGGGTGAAGGGGACCTCACCCCGTGTGCTGAGGCAATAAGCCTCCAGCACTTTTTCTCTTTATACCGCTGTGCCGCTTCGAAGTCTTCCGAGGTGGGACTAAATGTCCCACCCCAATTTCGCGCCTGCGCGGAGGAAGCAGCTGGTAATCGCAGCTTTACGCGAGGCCTTCGCGCGAGGGATTCGCCTCAACTGCAGCCTAACGCTTTGCCGAAATGCCCCCGCACAGCCTGGGAGCGTGACCTGGGCGCGGCGCACCTGGGACAGCAGGTCGAAGCTGCTTCGCTTCAACAATGGCGGCGACGAGCGCAGGTACCTGCCCACAGAGAAACGGCCTCTCGGCCCAATCAGAAACGCGGAGGACCTTCGCCGTGGCACGGCGAAGGTGGTCGGGGGGTGTGCAGGCGGCGGGGCGGAGCCTAAGGGCTGCCCTAGGTCGGATTGTGGGTCGGGAGATGGGTTTGTTCGGTGGAGTTGCAGAGGGTGATTTGGGGGAAGTGGAAGGGCGGAGGTTGATCAGGGTGAGGAGGCGGAGGTTCTGCGGTGGTCGGCGAGCCGTGTGGGATGCTGGAGTGATGGGAGCGGCTCGCCGGAGGATGGCCGGAGGCGGAGAAGGTGAGGGTGATTAGGCGCGGTCGAGGGGTAATTAGATAAAAATAGCAGGGGGAAAAGAGAGAGAGAATAGAGGGAAGTAGTTCTAACCTAACTACAGTGACGAAGGGGGCGAGGAGGCGGACGGCTGTACCTGCTGTCGCCGGAGAAGAAGGTGCCCAGTGGGGGAGGACGGCGGTGATGACGGGGCAGAGGCAGCGCGCGCTGGTATTGCGCGACGCGGGAAGAGCAGGGGAAGAAGTCTCTGCTGCTGGTATTGCGGCAGAGCGAAGAGGAGGAGGAGGAAGAACCGCCGGAGCTGGTGGGCGTCTGCCGGAGTGAGAAGAGAGGAAAGTTGGGGGTTTTCTCCGTCAGATCCGAGCTACCTCAGAACGGCGGAGCGACGGGGGTATTTATAGAGGCCGAATCAGAGAGGAAGGCAGAGGGAGACGACGTGTCTCCCTCGCCGGAGGACGCCGGAGATGGAAACCCATACCGTCCGTGCGTTCGCACGGCCGGTATGGTGGGTTGCAGCGACCAGGGGGGTGTTCCTGCGACGGCTGATGACGCAGGGCACCCCCGGTTGTCTTGCCAGACCCTCCCCCTTACCCTGCGCGGCGCCATGCTCCGTGCAAGGTCGCCGGAGCATGGTGCTGGTCAGGTTTTGGCAGGAGAGTTAGGGGCAGAAATGCGAGGGTTCAAAAGTTGAGGGCCAAAAAGTAAATATATGAGGACCAAAGTGTAAAGTTGGTCAAGAAGGTTTCTTCTTAGGCTCAAGTTTTTATACATGACTAATTAGGACCTAAGGAATCTGATGGTGAATTTTATTTCTAGATTAAACCTTGTTTGACTGGTCAATTTACACAAAAACCTAAATTAAGTTATTAATTGGGTATGGTTCTCAATGTAGGTCAAGATGGGTTCCTAAGGTCAAATTGAAGGTTCTAAACCCTAGAGATTATTTTTCTATGAATTTTAGAGGGTTTATTCCATTTTTGCTTTGCCTTGAACCTCGTGAATTGAAGTGGGTTTGTTTTAGGGTTACAGATTATCATTTAGTTCCTTGGAATTGCTGTAACCCTTATCAGATCATCCCACTTTCCTTCTTATTTGGTTTGTTTGACCTATGTTTGGACCTGTATGGAGATTATACTGGTAAAATCGCATTTTTACCCCTTTTGACTTGTTTTCTCCTTAAACTCAGAATTCTCTGAGTTAAGCCTTTCCTTGAGTTATGTAGGAGCTTTTATCATTTGTATTAGGTCAAAATGAGCTAGTTATGGCTCATGATGAGGTTCTCATCACTTAAGTATTAGGTCTAAGGCTTAGGGATTATTCGACCTCGTTAACTGACCTCTGGTTTGTAGGACTTGGTAACCTAAGCACCCCAATCCACACACAGTCTGGTTCAGTGCACTTAATTATCAAAATCACGCAAATGCGTTAAGTCTATTATGAAAAGACTACCTAGATTAGGAGCGGCTGATCAACACAAGTTGATTTGGAAGAGTTCCCGATGCGGAAAGGTGGGAAATTCTCTTCGAAGATGTGCAATAACATACTGTCTCCTCAGTGCTTGTCTCCTAGGATAACTTAATATCCTATCGGGGGCATGTAAGTACCTTGTGCTGGTTCAGATGCCATGGGCGGCATTATCACGAAATGTCGATTGCCAGGGTCTAGATTTAGCTACAGAATCCATGGGTTGGATTATCTCGAAATCTCGAAAGCTAAGGTTCTGGGGGTTTCCATGGGCGGTGCTATCTCAAAGCATCGATTGCCAGGGACCCTACGTGGATTGATGGTTGGAACTAGGAATCTGATACAGACTGTGTTGTAAAGCCAATTCGAAGCTAGAAATAAAAAGAAAAGAGAGAGAAAACTCTCCAAAAAAAAAAATCTTGTCTCTCTCTTACAAAAATGCACTGCAAACTGAACCTGGGCTAAAACATGTTACAAGCACGGATGTTTTAACCGTGTAATTTAACGAACCTTAGGTTAGTTCCTGTGAGCCTTAGAAACCTTCGCGGTAGATTGAGGCTAGAGCTGGTCAGGTCTGGATCTTGGTTCGTACTTGAGTACCTTTAGGCCTACTATCGGCATTCTGACCTAATCTACAAAAGAAAGCACACATCAGAGTTCTGAGAATAAAAAGTTTGGTCTAGAATTAAAGTTAATTCCATGAGATTTTGCTAACAGACTAGCAAAAGCTAGGCATGAGGGTATGATGGGAACACCATCATGAGCCATAACTAGCTCAATTTGATCTGATTAAGTCATTAAATGCTCCTACATAATCGCCAGAGGATTATAATTCATTGCATAATCATTCTGAGAGAGACAAGAAACTAGGGTTAAAACTGTAATTTTACCATCATATCATGAATGTAGTACAATCATGGGTTTTCTCAGGGGTTAATTAAAGGTCAAATGGTCCTAAAAGGCTAACAAGTGGGTTAGAACAGATAGAAAAGGGTTTTCGCATGTTTTGAGAATTAAATGACTTCTGAAACCCTAAAAGTAGACCTGCTTAATTAACTGAGGTTTTGGTCAGGATAAAATTTACCTAAATCCTCTAAAATTCATAGAAAATATTCTCTAGGGTTTGGTACCTTCAATTCGACCATCAAAACCAATCTTGACCCAAAACAGAGTCTTAGACTGACATTTGCCCTAATTTGGATTTTTGCATAAATTACCTAGTCAAACTTAGTCAAAACATAAATCTAACTTTACCAATGGATTCCTTGGGTCCAAATTAGTTAGTAACAAAATTTGGGCCCAATCTAAGATCATCTTGACCAAGTTTGCATTTTGATCCAGTCAGATACTTTCTATCTCATTCAGACCCCTAACTCTCGAATTCTTTTCAAAAGTCCCCCTAGTTTTGTCGTCGTCCTTGCGATCAGGTCCCTCCACCATTATCGCGAAGAATTCCTACTCCGGCGAGCTTATCTTTAGCAAAATCTCTACAATTACTTGACGAATCCCTCTCAAAATTGAAAGGGAAACTCGTCAGGTAATTGCTTTCCTTTTCAACCAGATCTGAAGCTCCAGATCCCGCCCAAATCTTAATGCGAACTCATGGAATAATTGGGTATCCTATTCTAGCGAACCTTCAAATCTTGTAACCTTGGCTTCCAAGCTCTTTTCGCCCTCTAGACCCTTATAAAAGAACCACCAAACCTCGCCGAGTCTCAGCTTGAATTTCGGTTGAAAACCCCCCTCTTCCCCTCTCCTCTTCAGTTGCAAGTCTCCATGAGCTCCGATGAGTTCCTCGTCCACATTCCTCATCCATCTTGCAAAATAAGCAGTGGATTCATCCTCCTCGACTTCTTCCGCGTGCTGCAATACTAGCGGACACCCTTTTCCATGTCTTCCTCGCCACTTCTTCATCACCGGAGAATTCACCTTCCCCGATGCCGGCCATACCAGCCGGTGTTGTCCTCCCCCTTTTGTCCACTTAGAATAGGTAGTTAGGTCTCTCTAGGTTCCTAGATTAGTTTCCTTTACCAAAAACCAAAAATAAACCCTCGACCTACACGCAACCCATCTTTGTCCTCCGCTCCGGCCACCCCTCCGGCCAAGCCCTCTGCTCACTCCACTGCTCCAAACACTTCACTAACTACTCCATAAGCTCCTCCATACCTCTGCACACAAAACCTCTCTACTTATTTGCCATTCCACCCATTTAATTTCTCCACCGAACGCCGCCTCCTTCGCGCTTCATCTCCGTTCGCCAACTACTCCATAAGCTCCGCCATACCTTTGCACACAAAACCCCTCTACTTATTCGCCATTCCACCCATCCAATTGCTCCACCAAACACCACCTCTTCCACGCTTCATCTCCGTCATCGTCTGCCCTCCACACGCTGCCAAACTTCATGCAAACACCGCCATCACATTCGCCAACACCAAGCGATCCTCCTGAGGTATTCTAATGTGGCTGTGAGGCCGTCCTTTGTGGTTCAGATGTTTGCCATTCTCCGCCGCCACCGCATTCATCTCCGCCTTTGTTCACAGTCCTCCAGCTGCCAAACCATCTACCTCTAGCATCAGGAGATGCAGTTTCACCTCACAATGCCAACTACGTCTCCAATTGGCTTCCCAGTAGTAGCAGCATCAGCAATTGAAGGGCTTCACCTCTGCTACAGATGCGCGAAGAAGACATGAGCGAATAGTCCCACATTCGTGGGATTGGGAAGCAGCGCTAGCGCATAAATTGAAAAAGTGTTGAGGGCTTATCGCCTCAACACTTGGGGGGTGTGGTCCCCAATACCCTCACGTGCCTCGTCCGCAACACTGCCCCTGCGGACTTGGTGCACCCAACTACTCGCCTAGCCAAACACTCCTTGGTTGCGACCCATGCTCGCAGCCCTGGACCTGGGTGCGCTCTAGATCCGATTACCCGTATACCCGGTACTGTTGAAGGCTCTAGGAGAGCATGACCCAAGGAGAGAGAGAGGAGAGCATACGGGGGTTGGGGGGTTTTGTTCTCTGGAGAAGTGGTTGACACTTAACCAAATCTGAGAACCCTTTCCCCCTTTGCGTGAAGAGGAAGAGAAGGAAAAGAGTAGAGAAAGAAGGAGAAAAGGAAGAAGGCCTAGACAGTAGAAAGAAAGAAAAGGAAGAGGAGGACCATGAAAGAAGAGAAGAGGAAGAAGAAGAGAAGCTAAAGAAGAGAAAGGGAGGAAATCAAAGGAAGGAAGAAGAAGAAGAACAGCTGAAGAAAAAGAAAGGAGTACTGTAGCAACACACTTTTAAGTCACCTGATTGTAAAATCAGACGTTTGATTATCTGTTCCTTCATTTGATTATATTCAGTAAATACATATATATATTAAGCTGATAATTGGTGATTCAAATTACCATTATTTTGTCTAGAATTCTTTTTATCTCTTCATATACTCATGTTATACATTGCATATTAGTTTTTGAGTAATTAATTGTGCTCATTTATATTATCTATTGAGATTAGTACGTGAATTCCTATTTGCTCCCTGTATTAGACCTCGGACTTTGAATTCAAGTAATAAATTTTATTTGTTTTTAAAGTGATTTTTGTTATACTATGACGCAGCATTTATAAACATCGATCTCGCTCTGTTAACACACACCCCCCTCATCAGACAACTCAACACATCCTCATACACCCACTCTCCTACACAGACAGACACACACAGGCGCACACCACTCTCTCACATGCACACACATTTCATACATACACACTTATACATATATATATTTATATATTTATAGACATATATCTATTGTTATATTTATACATATATATATAGATATACATATCTATATATACTTATATACATATATATATAGCTACCATATATATATATATATATATATATACACCCACACTTCCTCCACACACTCACCATATTTCCCATTCACAATTCCAAGCACCTACCTATCTACCGTGCATCATATCGTGGGAATATTTACACCAGTTGCTTATATTTCCCGATATTCGTGCATAGCAAGCCTTCTACCCACACTCACACACGTTCGCTCGACATCGCATGAGCCACGTAGCTAGGTTAATCCCATCTTTTTAGACAACAGTTAACCTAACGTTGTCTACATCCCTATTGAATCTTTGTTTCAATATTCCACCATTCTATTATCCATTATATAGTTATATATATACTTATACTTATATACATATATCTATATCTATATCCTATACATGTATATAAGCTAAGTATTTCCATACCTTCTTTTGGCATTTCTTTTCCTTGTCTTTTATTTTGTTAAAGAAAAAACCAAAAAAACCTAAAATAGAAAAGATAACTCTCGTCTTTGCAGGTACACGATCTTGCGTGTAGTAAGATCCTTTTTGAACTTGATTTTTGACGAATCGCCAAGGACCAACTTTTGGAGGTAGCCAAGAACAAATTTTTGAGGGTGTGCCTTAAGGACAAGACTATCCAAACAAATTATAAAATCAAGAAAAATCCAAAAAAACAATAAGCGAGTGGAATTGATGCGAGTCATAGGAATCGCGTAGAAATAGATTAACCCCAAACCTACCTCCTTGAGTTCTACCCTAGGCCTAAAATTGACAAGTTCAAATTTGATTTAGTCTAGGTTAATAAATTTTTGATAAACACGTTTAGATTCACTTGTAGGTTAACCACTTCCACTATACACAATTTGACGCTAATATCATCATATTAAATAACCCTACCCACATTCTAACACGAGATTTCTGGTGCTATTGCCAAGGAGGCACTATTAGGAGTTAGTTTCTACTCTCTTCCTCTGATTTTCTCCTCTTCCACCCATCTCTTTATGGGTTTGTTTGTTTGTTTTTGTGCAGGTGTACTTGTTGCTAGGAGGAGACCTGTAGAGGAGGTCGGAGATGTGGGCAAATCCAAGGCAGGCACGAGAGCGTGAAGTTGTCAACGCTACATTGGAGCTTTGCACACATTGCTGAGGTAGGTGTCTTCTTATCAAGTTAGGTCCTTTTATCACATCGAAAAAAAAAGTTCTTGGGATTTCTGGGGTGAGTGGATTAAAATCCACTGTTTGATTCGTTTTAACACCACCACCACCATTGATTTTCCACTTTTTCGCACACGAAAAATTCGAGAGTTTCAATTCTTGGGTATTTCGCTATGCGAAATTATCCTTGAGGCGAATTCAAAACCAATTGTTTACTACACATTTTTCACCTCACTATTTCGCATTCGGGATCCAAACTTTGGTTGGGGAGTCTTGGAGTTGATTTGACTCCAACACTACCACGACCCTAAAACTTGCCTTGATTTGATCCCAGACCTCAACCCCAATATATTCATTTTCATTTTTTCACATTTTGGTGGTTGAGCCTTGTGTGGATTCTTATTTTGGTGATTGGGAACACTTGAATTAAAGTGCTTTGGCTCCCTTTCACATTGATTTAAAATTGACTCGTGCATCTACACTTAGAAATTTCCAATTAGGGGCCCATTTGCATTTTAGCATGCATTAACTAAATCAAATTGAAGAAGGGTTGTTTGGACATAGAAAACTTGTATTTCTTGAAAACCTGGAGATTGGTTGAATTGGTAATTCAGTGAAATCATAAAATCCATACTACTTAAGGTTGGAATCCTAAAAGCCATTCACCATCTAAAACTTCAATTAAGGGAGATTTTCCTGTTGCATGCTTACTTTACACACTCCAAAATTGACGCACTTGGGCATTACCCGTATACAATGCCCTTCACATTCCAAAGCACTTGTATCCTAAGCCTCTTAATTAAAATTGGTAGTAACTTGACCCCATTAAGGTTTGGAGGTCTAACTACCTGCGTGTAGTGCCTATGTGCTGGTACGGGTTCCCACGTGCTATCGAGTGTCTAAGACTGGGGCAAATGTCCTTTCAATTTGACCTAGTAGTTCCGCGGTGCTCGTATTCGGTTCCGTAGGTTGTGATAGTAGGTAACTTAGATCTTTAGGTCTTAGGTCACCTTTAGAGGTTAGGACCTTGATTGATTGATTTGTCATCAAGTGCACCTATTCGACATCCTTTCTCTTATCCCATTCTCTCTTCTCATCTCCCCAATCCTTCCTGCGACAGAGCATGTTTGGGAGGAGGTCACAAAACCTTGAACTTGTTGAATTGTCTAATCACTCTAGAAGGGAAGAATCCTATGAATCATCCTCCTCCTATGCAAACATGGCTGCTCTCCCACCCACAAATCCCGAGGGAGGAAATTGCCCCCCTCTAAATCCACTAGGTGGTGGAGCTGTTGACCCATTAACCCGCCTCCAAGCCTAAATGGAATTGTATACTGAGCATATTGAAGCCATTAGAAAAACCTTGGAGGAAATGCAAAACCCTCCCGAACGGGAGGAGCTCAGGTCTCTTAGCTCTTATTAGAATCCCGCTGCTACAGAGACCTGTGGGCATATTCGTGTCCCCTTGGGCGGGGAGGATTTTGAACTAAAACCGAACGTAATCAACCTAATCAACTTCCATTACCATGGATTGGCCAGTGAAGACCCTTTTCTTCACTTGAAGGACTTAACTTGCTTAGCTAAAACAATTAAACCAAGAAACATCGGGATGCGTATCGTCCTCATGAAAATGTTCCCATTTTTGTTGTGGGACAAAGCAGCGTAATGGTTGCGCACCATTGGGAAACCTCTTCGAACTTGGGAAGAGATGTGTACAGCGTTTCTCAAGAAATTCTTCCAAATTGGGTGCACCAATTTACTCCCGTGCTATTACTTCTTTCACGCAATAAAACTGCGAGTAATTTCATGAGACATGGGAAAGGTATAATGACCTCCTTAGGAAATGTCCACACCATGGTCTGCCTAAGTGGCATGTAGCCCAGATTTTCTATTATCGGCTAAATGAAACATTGATGCAGATTGCTAATGCTTCCTGCAGAGGGAATTTCATGAATAAAGACGAGGATGGAGCATTCGAATTGTTTGAAAATATGAGTGAGAATTCTATGAATAATGCTTCCATCGTCACCTTTAATCAGACTAGCACACCTCGTAGTGGAGCACACGAAGTTGACACGCGACCTTCCCACTCATCCACCGACTTAAATGTAATCGCTCAAAACTTGGATGAAGTCTCCCTTGTTCACAAGAAGGTGGACGAATTTTTGGCCAACCATACTTGTCCTGTGGCTTACACATCGACTTCTTCACCACGTCACAACCCAATCCTTCCCAAGTCAGGATAACATCTAGGAATCCCACAAGACCTGCACCATCCTTACTGAGTATTGCGCCAAGCGACTCGGTAAGTAATGTGGATCTGGCTTCTACTAGCCAGTATTATGACATGGAGGACCAAGCCTCCATGTACTTGGATGCAGTACCATATGCGGACTCATCTTTTGAATTCGAAGACGTGTGCACCCTGGGGAATAACCCATATTCTGCTACTTATAACCTAGGGTGGCGCAACCATCCAAACTTCGCATGGTCCAACAACCCTCAGTGCCAAAACCTTGCTGGTGGACCAATGCGACTGTCCTCTCCCATCATCCTAGGGGCCCAACATAATCCATCAGCATAGGGCCCTTGTGCTCCTCAAACGAATCACGTATCAAGTCCTCTTGATAAATTGATGTGAATGATGACGGAAATGTCCAAGCGCCATGAAGAAAACATGACCTCTCTTCAACACCAATTGGCACAGCAGAATGTTGAGATCAATCAACTATGCATGATGACTTGATCTCAGGGTACTCTTCCTGCCGAACCTGTCCCAAACCTGCAAGATTTTGTACCTTGTGGTCCGCAACCATAGGTACGACCTTCTCAGGGGCAGGTTCATCAAATTCTGCAAGCTCCGAGTACTCCATAGGGATTTCAGGCTAATCCCGCAGCAACACATCAACCATATGTCCCTATTGTGAACCCTCCTCTACCTTATGATCCCACTGGACCTACGACGTCCAATGCGATTACTGCGAGGAGTGGTAAATAAACCGTCAATCCTCCTCGACTTGATCTTGGCACATCTTCTTCATCATCCTCTCATCTGGATTGTGCACCGCATTATCATGAGGATGATACACCCAAACTGGTGCCAGAATCGGTCCCATTCCCTGAGGCTCTACTGAGGGAGTCAAAAGGCAAGAAAAAGAACACACAGACCTTTGATAATCTACGTGATTTATTCAAGGATGTTGAAATCAAGGTTCCCTTGTTAGAGGTGATCAACCACATCCTTACTGTCGTCTGTTTCTTTAAAGACTACACTACACCGAGGTGACAACAAAAGAAAATTAATAATCCGGTGGTTCTCTCACCTCATGCAAGTTGTGCTATACTGTCAAAATTACCACTGAAGTAGAAAGATCTAGGCACCCCTCTCATTTCATGCAGCATCAAAGGTTGCAATTTTGATCGTGCCTTGTTGGATTTAGGATCTTCTATTAACCTTGTACCGACCATCATGTTTCAGAAATTTGCATTGGGAAATCTAAACCCACCCCTATTACACTACAATTGGCAGATCGCTCTATCAAAATCCCACGGGGTGTGGTGGAAAATGTGGTGGTTAGGGTCAACAGTCATTGTTTTCCTGTTGACTTTCTTGTATTAGATATGGAAGTTCCTGATTCACTTTCTGATCATCCGATAATCCTTGGTAGACCTTTCTTGGCCACAGCCTACGCCCATATCGATTGTGAATCGGGCTGCATTGAGATAGCCGTGGGCTCTGTAAAGCTCAAACTTAATATTTTTAAGGCCACCAAGAATTTTGATTATGATTTTATCGAGGATGACACATTTGATGATGAGGCTGTCAGTGCATATATCGGATTAGTTGGGACTTATTCAACTTGCTGTGGCACACCCCTGAAAAATCAAGATCTGATTGACCTATATTATGACACTTCCCCATCCCTTCCCTTACCCTTATCTCTCCCTGACCAGACCTCTGACGAGGTCCACTTTGCCTCTTATGCCTCGTGGTATGAGTCATATCCGGGCTGCTCACCTTCGATCTACCCCCCTGAAGATTGGAGTGCCTTTTCTTTCCCACCAAATCAGGCGGAAGCGACATTTCACACTAGGACCTTATTCCTAAATACTGATATCTGGGGCATTCCTGTCTTGGATCCATCAATCCAAGATGCCCCTATCCTTGGCCAACCTGAGGGTCAATTTCCTTTTCCCTTTATTCCTTCTCCTGATCCTTTTGGGACACTCTTGTCCCAAGATTTGCCAGATCTTTCACCATCCACTCCTAAGCTTAAAGAGCTGCCTGACATGCTAAAATATGTTTTCCTAGGATCAAATGAAATGCTTCCTGTAATCATCAGTTCAAACTTGTCCAAGGAGCAAGAGTGCAAGCTTATGAAGGTCCTAATAGAACATAAGGTAGCCATTGGATGGTTTCTATCTGATCTAATAGGCATTATCCCCTCCTATTGCACTCATTGTATATATACGGAGGAGGAGGCTCGACCTTCCCACGAGATGCAGTGACGTCTCAACCCTAATATGTGGGAGGTCGTTAAGAATGAAATTATCAAGTGGCTTGATGTGGGCATCATTTACCCGATCAACGACAGCCCCTGGGTGAGCTCGATTCATGTTGTACCTAAAAAGGCGGGTCTCACCATCTGTGTCAATGACAGGGCCGAATCCATCCCTATACGCACTCCTACATCTTGGAGAGTGTGTGTATACTATAGGAATCTCAATACTGCTACCATGAAAGACCATTTTTTGCTACCTTTTATTGACCAAATTTTGGAGCGGTTAGCAGGAAATCAGTTCTTTTGTTTCCTAGATGGATTCTCAGGCTATAACCAGGTGGCTCTTGACCCTCGGGACCAAGAGAAAACCACCTTCACCTATCCTTTTGGCACCTTTACTTTCAAAAGGATGCCATTTGGACTCTATAATGTGCCAGCTACTTTCTAAAGATGCATGCTGGCAATATTCCATGATATGGTGGCTGATTTTCTAGAGGTCTTTATGGATGACTTTTCTGTCTTTGGACAGACTTTTGATGATTGCCTAGCCAACCTAACTCACATCCTTTGGAAATGTGTTGATGTTAACCTTATGCTTTCCTGGGAGAAAAGTCATTTTATGGTGCACGAAGGTATTATTCTGGGAAATATCATCCCCGAAAGGGGTATTGAAGTGGACAAAGCTAAGCTTGATGTTATTGCTTCCTAGCTCTATCTGGCAAATTCACTCTTTTCTTGGGCACGTCGATTTTTATAGGAGATTTATCAAGGATTTTTCAAAGATTTCTAGACCTTTGAAGCATCTCTTATTGACCGATGTACCCTTCGACATGGGCCCCGACTGTATTCGAGCATTCACGCAGCTACGTGAGGCTATCACCAAGGCCCCTGTTCTCTAGCCGCCTAATTGGTCCCTCGACTTTGAGCTGATGTGTGATGCTTTTGACCTAGCTGTCGAAGCCATCTTGGGACAAAGATGCGATAAACACCCCTTCGTGGTGTATTATGATAATAAGATGCTGGATGAGGCCCAACGTAATTACACCACCACTGAAAAAGAGCTGCTGGTGGTCATCTTTGGGCTGGAGAAATTTTGTTCATATCTTCTGGGTTCTCATGTTACCATTTTCACTGACCACGTGGCCATTCGTCATCTCATGCATAAGAAGGATGCAAAGCCTCGACTGATTCGTTGGATCCTTTTGCTTCAAGAATTTGATCTTGAGATACGAGATAAGGTCGAAGCCCAGAATGTTGTTGCAGACCACCTGTCAAGACTAGACTCGGACCATATTGGACTTACATTACCTTTAAATGATTCTTTTCCTAATGAGCTCCTTCTAGTGATTGATGTGGCAAGTGGACCTTGGTATGCCGATATCGCTAATTACCTTACTTCTGGATCTCTTCCACGAGGATGGCCTAAAAACCAACGTGAGCATCTCATTGCAGAAGCAAGGTATTATTTCTGGGATAATACACTACTTTTTAGAGTGGGTGCTGACCAGATAATCCGTCGCTGTGTTCCTGACAACGAGTTCCCTAGTGTGCTATCCTTTTGTTACGATAAGGCTTGTGGAGGCCACTTTTCTGGGAGGAAAACTGCAGCCAAGGTATTACAATGTGGATTCTTTTGGCCCTCCATCAGAATGCACACAATTATGCTAAGCGTTGCACTAGGTGCCAGTCGCTTGGGTCAATGTCACGTCGCGACATGATGCCCTTGCAACCCATCCTAGCTGTAGAGATTTTGACATTTGGGGAATCGATTTTATGGGATCCTTTCCTCCATCCAATGGTTTTGAGTACATTCTTGTTACCGTTGATTGTCTTGAAATGGATTGAGGTCATTCCTACACGCCGTTGACGTTCGTTGGACGCATTTGTGTAAAATCGATCATTGTAGTGTGCTTACGACAGTCCGAGTGTCAAACATAGGGAAGCAATAATTAGATCAAATACTCACTTTCGTGTCACATAAATTTGTCATTTGTGCACTTGAAAATCGATTTGAGAAAATGAGAGAGAGAAAGAGAGATAGAGAGAGAGAGAAAAGGGTTAGAGAACCATATCATAAGATCGATGTGCTAACAATTTCTTATCAAATGTGTAATCAAACATAATATAGATGACTGCTTTAACAAAATCAAGACATGAACTACACTACAAAATAAAATAACACTAAGACAAGGAAGAAGAATGCGTCGAGACAGTCGGCGGCTTCGGGACCTTGCTTGGAACTCTAGAAGGTGGTGGTATCTAGTGGGTGGAAGCTTGGTGCAAATGGGAGGGGTAGGACCCTTTTTATGAGTGAGGAGAGGGCTCAAATTCAAATACGGGTCTTTAGTGACAGCTGCAAGCGTCACTAAAGGCCCTTGCACCTATCGCTGAAGGTATGCCCCCGCTGCTCACACCCTGCTGGCATGCGATTCGCTCTCCTTGTTGCGTGCGTTGGTGCACGTTGTTCCACTTGCACACGCCTTGTTGCCCCCACGCTGCTGCTGCTCACGTTGTCGCGCGCGCTGCTTCACGCACTGCCATGTTGCAGCGTGCCTTGCACGCGGTTGTGTTGCTGCATGCCTTCCTCAAGCGCCCAATTGAGGGGGTAGCGGGTTTTGAACCCATGCCCTCTCTTTGAGAGGTGCCTTCACAATCGATGAGCCAAGGCCAAGAGATGTTGTGGAGAGCATTCCTTGCATATGCCTCTCCAACTATTGGATGAAGGATGAATGGCTGAGATGGAGCATGAGGTGTGATGGAGGGAAGAGGCCATGGTTGCTGGGGGCGTGAGGGGCGGCCTGGATGGCGTCATGTGGCACCATTTGGCCGTACATCTTCTTTCTATTGTAGAGGGTGCCACGATGCTCAGATCAAGATGATTCCCACATTTGTGGGCTGCGATCGTCTCTTTGAATCCATCCGTACAGTCGAATTTTTCATTTAAAGCCCATAAGGATGTTGCATTGCCCCATGGCCATTGATCTTTCTCAGGCTTATTGTGGGAGCTACATGGATAGAATCGAAGTGATTTTGGAGTCCGTTGGACTCCGTTCGTCGATCTGGATCCATCCGTACGATCCAATCACTCATCTGAGACCTATTTCAAAATGGACTTGTGCACATGGTCATTAAACATTGATTCTAAGTGATTAAAATGTAAAGATCATGCAATATTCATGCAATGCTCCCAAGACCATTATAATCTGACATTATCGCACAAGTACCCTCGAAATTGACTCTAATTGATAATATTAACACTGAACATTATAGAGTCATCAGCCATGCTGACCAAGCCATTACAACCAAGTTCATAAAAGACCACATTTTTGCACACTTTGGGATCCCTCGAGCCATCATTTCGGATGAAGTCATTTCACTCATACGTCATTTTAGGCACTTTTGAGGAAATATAGAGTCCACCACCATATCACTTCTCCGGATCATCTTCAAACGAATGGCCAGGCTGAGGTTTCGAACTGACAAATCAAGCAAATCCTCTAGAAAATGATTCAACCTAATCGTAAGGATTGGTCTGACAAGTTGATTGACGATTTATGGGCGTATTGGATTGCCTTTAAGGCTCCCCTTAGTATGTCTCCATACAAGATCGTTTTCTGGAAGCCTTGTCACCTTTCCGTTGCTAACGTGTGAAATTGGGGTTTTAAAATACTTCGTTGTAGTATAGATTGAAATTACATGATAACAAAAAAAATTTATAACTTGAATTTGAAGTCCGAGGTCGAACACAGGGAACAAGTATAGCAATTAATCTCAAGATCATAATGTCATCACAAAGATAAGCAATTTATAATGAAGAATCTATGCAAGAATGATATATAAATGAATGCCAATGTCAAGGTGTAAAAAGAATATGGTAAAATGGTAATTTGAATAACCAATTATCCCTTAGAATAATCTCAAATAAAGGCACAGTAATCTTAATTGAATGATCCATGCAAAATAAGTAACTCAAGAGCCACAGAAGCACAAATCAGCCAAAATCAGACGTCGGCTCTTCAAATTAGATGGCTTAAACCCTCGGTTGCTACAGTGCAAAGGCACCATTCCCAACTCTCTTCTTCTTCTCTACTCTTCCTTTCTTCTTCTCTTCTTTCCTTCCTTCTCAATTTTCACACACAAGGGGCTTCACAAACTCCCTCAACGGCTAAGTGTTGAGGTTTTACTCTTCAATGCAAAACCCCCCCCTCTCTCTTTCTTTTCCTCTTCTTTCTCTCTTAGACCCGGAGCATAATCAAGTCGGTAATCGGGTAACCAGGCGGGTATAAGGTTGAGAATAGGGTTCAGGGTCACCGACGTAAGGTAGTGACCGAGGAGTGAGAGGCTTGTGAGGAGGGACCTGACCCCTCGTGTACTTGGCGAGGAGTTGAGCTCGCAAAAACAACTTATACGATGCTTCTCGCTCCTAATCCCACGATGTGGGACTATCCTTCCTTCAGTCCTTCGCACGAAGCAGTAGCCGGTGAATCTTCCAATTGCAGGCAAAGGGAAGGGAGACTCTTACAATTGAAGGCCTGGGCACGTTCCTGGGAGAGTTCCATGTGACCTGGAACGAAGACCTGGAGCGAGCACCTGAAGAGCACGCTATGGAGCTCTTTGAAGAAGCTTCAACAATGGCGGCTTCAACTTGTGACCTGAAAACAAGAATAAGGCCTAATGGCCAAGTCAGAAAAGCTCAGTAGATTCAGGAGGATGCGGCGAAGGCTATGGTGGCGGTGACATGCTGTGAACGTGGTCGGAGGTGCCTGGCGGAGATGAAGATTGACGACGGAAGTTGAGTTGTTCGATGGAACAACTGAGTGGCCAATCCCCTCAATTTCATGAGGGGTTTTGGTTGCTAGGACGAGACGATATTGTTGGGACTGATGGCGGCTGATTTGGTTGAATGTTGATGGGAACACCATCATAAGCCCTAATTAGCTCATTTTGACCCAATGAAGAGAATAAATGCTTTTACATAACCAACTAAAGGTCATAATTCACTGCATAACCTTTCTGAGAGAAACACAAGAAACTAGGGGTCAAACTGTAATTTTACCAATGCAGTACAACCATGGGTTTTCTCAAGGGCTAAACAAAGGTCAAATGGTCCTAATAAGATAACAAGTGGGTTTGATTTGACAGAAAAGGGTTTGTATATGCTCTGTGAATTAAATGACTTCTTAAAACCTTAAAATAGACCCACTTGATTAACCAAGGTTTTGGTCAGAATAAAATTCACTTAAACCCTCTAAAAATTATATTAAAATATTCTCTAGAGTTTAGAGCCTTCAATTTGGCCATTAGAACCCATCTTGACCTAGAACGGGGTCTTAGACGTATATTTGCCCTAAATTGGATTTTTGCATAAATTTTCCAATCAAACGTGGTCAAAACCAAAATCCATCTTCACCATTGGATTCCTTAGATCCAAATTAGGTTTGTGCCAAAATTTGGACCCAAGATGAGTTTGCCTTGACCTAGTTTGCAAAAAGGTCCAACCTGATTGCATTTCTAACCCTAACTTTCAAAACCCTTGCTAACAGCCCCCTAGCTTTCTCGTCATCTTCACAAGTAGGTCCCTCTGCCATTATCACAGAGGAAACCTACTCCGGTGACCTTCAACTGGGAAGTTCTTGATTGCTTGGAGGATCTCCTCCAAAATTGGAAGGAAGATCCTCTGAGAAATTCCCGTCAATATGAACCCCTATTTGAGATCTAATTCCCTCCCAATCTCTCATGCGAATGCATGAGAGATATGGGTATCTCAACAACTTCCTTTGTCGGTGACTTTCCAAGCTTGGGAAGCTTGCTTTCTAAGCCCTAACTGACCCTCAGAGCTCTATTTAAAGGAGCCCAGACCTCCCTAACCTCTCCACGCTTCATTTTGGTCGCGAATACCTCAAATTCCTCTCTTCCCCTCATGGCCGTAGGCTACTCGACGTCCGGCGACCTTCCCTGCTCCTCTTCGTCGTCCGACAGCCATACCTGCGGCGGATCCATATTCCTTGACTTTGTTCGCGTCTCGCCGTACTAGTAGGCACTTCTCTCTCTTCATCCTCGCCGATCCCACCTCACTGGAGCCGCCTTCATCTCCAGCGTCGGCCATACCTGACCTAATGCCTTTGCTCGCCCCCTTCATCCCTTGACCTTCCAGATAAGCTACCTTTCACCTCTACTTTCTTTTCGCATTTATTTCAACTCAAACCGACCACTATCGCCCGGCGCACCTCCAACCCTTCCATCTCTGACCACCAACTTCGGTGAGGCCATCCCACCTCCACAGGCCACCACAACCCTCGTTGACAAGCTCACGAGCTCTGCCTCAGTTCACTGATCCCTTCCCCTCACTCCACTCTCTACGCCACTCACTCAAATACCTCCCCGAACACACCCACACACTTGCACACGGTGTGCCCTAGGCACTCACTCATAGGCACCCATGAGCCACGCCAACACCCCCAGCACATCCGTCGTTCTCCGGCGAACCTTCCTGGATGATTTGACATGGCCGTGAGGCCGTTCTTGTGTTTTCAGGTAGCAGGCCCCATTTGCCATTGGCGCAAAGCTTGAAGCTCGCTTGAAGCTTTGCCCAGGCCTTGCTGTTCTAGGCTTACACTCCCAGGATGCGCGGAATCTCCTCGTGAATGGTTCCAGGCCTTCACTTGGAGTCGAGAAACTTTGAGGCTACTGCAATTGCGAAGACAACTTGTTGCTGCGGTGAGCGGAAGACAGGTGGGACATTTAGTCCCACCTCGGAAGTGAAAGAGCACCCGCACCTGAATAAAGTGAAAAAGTGCCAGAGGCTGTTCGCCTCCAACACTGAAGGTGAGGTCCTCCTTGCCCCCTTCACTGGACTCGTCTGCGACATAACCCGCGGACCTGGTCGACCCGACTACTCGACCTGACTTCACTCCTCGCTCACTACCCATGCTGGTGAGCTTGGACCCTGGTCTGCGATAGGTCTGATTACCCGACCGGCTAAGGCTCTAGGAGAGCGGTTCTGAAATAGAAAAAGAGAAGGAGAGAGGAGAGATATGTAGGGTTAGGGGGTTCTTGCCGTGAAGAGTTTGGCTCCACACTTAGCCGGATTCTGAGAGAAGAAGAGCCAAAGAATGAAGAAGCAAAGGCAGAGAAAAGGCAAAGGTAGAGAAAGAAGAAGAAGCGAAGGAAGAAGGCAGAGAAAGCAGAAGCCCAAGCTGAAGGCCAAAGGAAGAAGCTGAAGAGAAAGAGAAGGATCGAAGAAGAAGAAGAGTAGAAGCCAAGGCAGAAAGAAGAAGAAGGCAGAAGTTGAAGAAGAAGAAGACAGAAGCTAAAGAAGAGAAGGATTAGACATTTAAGTCGTCTGATTCACAAATCAGACGACAGATTCTAATTTACATTGCATAGTCATACATTGAATTATTTGGTGATATTGTAGGAGTATTTGGTGATCTACATCACTATTTTACTCCCATATTTTTGCACTTTGATACTGATACTATTGCATACTCTTTTTCTGAATTGTAATCTTGATTTCTAAATACTAATTTGCTCCCTATGTTCGACCTCGGAACATTTTTCGAGTAATAAAATTGTATTTGTTTTGAACGCTATTTCGGCTGTACTACAACGCAACACTTTTTAAAACATGATTTAGAGCGATAAAAAAGTGTGGTGGCCGTGCGAACTTGCTGGAGGTATGCCGGCGAGGTGGAAGACGGAGGGTGCTACGGCGAGTCGGTGGTCGAATTGGAGTGGCAGTGATAAGGTGTTGATGAGCTGATGATAAGGAGTCGAGGAGACTAAGTAGCGGACGAAGGGGGATGGAGGAGGTGCCAGGTCTGGTATGGACGACGCCGGAGACAAAGATTGCTCCGGAGGTGAAGAACGACGATGACGGAGGGGTAGAGAGTACCTCGCTGGTATTGCGAGGTGTGGAGCGACGAGAGGGAGGAGAACCTCCCGCCTATCGTACGTGGTGGCCGGTGAAGAGGCTTGGGGAAGAAGGTCGCCTGAGCGAGGTGGAGTAAGCCAGAGGTTGAGCAAAATGAGGTGGTTTTTGGCTATATTTCTTGCTAAGGATGTGAGGTATGCCATGGGGGTCTTTTATAGGCCATTGAGCAAGCTTTCAAGCTTGGAAACAAGCTTGAAAGCTTCGTAAATCAGGAAGAAGGATTCTTGAAATCCTTGGATTCATATAGGTGATTGAGACAGATTTGGGGCTTGGGAATATGTTTGATCGACCAGGAAACTCTTCAGGACCATCCCTTCTGATCAATCCTTTCCAAATTTGGAAGGGATTGGTCAATCAATCAAGCCTAGGTTTGATCGCCAAAAAGTGATGCGTAAAATTACGTGGTTTTTAAGATTAGGGTTTTAAGTTGTTGCAACACGTAAATCCGTTCGCTTTTAAAATTTATAACCTAGATAGGGGAGTATCTAGGGTCGTCTAAGGAGGTAATAAGTTTGCAAAATTTAATCTCTTGCTCGAAAATGCAACTCAACTTTCTTTTTGTTCTTTTTCAAATTATGATTTTTCGGGTTTTTGATTTAACAAGGCAATACAAAATTGGTGGTGGAAAAGACAAAACCTACTGTAGCAACTAGGTGGCAAAGTAACCTCTTCCCAAGCTCACCCTAGGCAAGTGAAGGCCTAGGATGATTGAGAAGAGGGTGTGAAAGTCCTAAAACAAAACCAAAGTAGATAATAAAATGCACTAGATTAGGAAAGCAACTTTATAAAAAATCAGACTCTTGTTCTACACTAGTGGAGGAAAGCTTCTAACAACAATGAAATATAAAACAAGTGAAACAAAAGTCCTGGTTGATGAAGATGGTGAAGAGGTGAAGCTCCTTTCTTCAAGCTCCTAGGCTTGAAAAGGGCTCCTCCTTCTCCTTCCTTGAGATGATCCACCAAGGTGAAAGCTACCACCTTCAATGCTCTCCTTCAAGGGTGGGTGTGCACCACCCTTGCTCCTCCTTGCTTGGCCAGCCTCCTAGTGGTGGAGTGCTCCTCCTCCTTGGTGTGGCATAAGGAAGAATAAAAAGGGGAAGAAGGCACCAAGGGGGTGGGTAGGATGCCCCCTTAATCTTCTTTTCTTCTTCTTCCTTGGCCTTGAATTATGGTGGGTATATGGTAGACTAAAACTAATGGAGGATGGGAATTACGTGGTGGTAGGGTAGGGTATTTATAGGGTTTAATGGGGGGTAGAGGTGGCTCTTGAAATGGATGGCTAGGATATGATTTGGGAGGTAGTTGGGAATCCTATGGTTAGGAATAAGTGGCACCAAATGAGGGGGCAAAAGGGGGGTGGTTATGGCTTTGGTGTCCCTTAGAGTTGGTGCTAAAATGGGCCTTCTAGAAGGCTATTAGGTGGCTCCATCTTAGGGTTCTAGAAGGGGGTTATGTGGGTGGCTAGATGTGGATGTAGGGTTAGGTGTATGGTGGATATAGGAGGTAGGGTTGGCGCCAAAATGGGAGGTGGTCAGGGTTAGGGTTGGCGCCAAAATGGGAGGTGGTCAGGGTTAGGTTTTGGCGCCAACTCTAAGCACCTTTTGGTGGGAGGTGAGGGGTGAAGAGATGGCTAAGGTTGGCACCAACTTAGGGTGGACTAGGTGGTGCTTAGGTGGGCTTGAGGTAGAGGTAGTTAGGTTGGCCTTTAGGGTGGTGGATGGCCAAGGGAGCTGGATTCTAGCTAAGCTAAGCTAGCTTAGCTAGTAATGGAGTAGAGGAGTAGGTAATGGGAGCTAGGGTTTGTGAAGAGGAGTTGGATAGAAGAAGTCTAAAGCTGAACTGGAGCTGGTAGCTGCTGAAGAGGGTGGCATGGAGCTACTTTAGCTAGCTGAGCTTGCTAGTTCTTTGCTAGCTGCTAAGCCAAGTTAAAGTAAGCTGGCTTCTACCATAATAAGCTGAGGTGAGCTGGGTCTGGTGCTCCTGGGGAGGATCAAGCTGGTTGAGGCAGAGTCCCCGGGAGCTGGACTTGAGCTTCCTGAGCTGAAATGAAGTCATCTTCAGCTAGTTGGAGTCGAGTGGAGCTGGATGTAGCTGGACCTGAGCTTGGGTGAACTCCAGTCAACTCAGTTGAGCTAGCTAGAGCTCCTTGTGGACTAATGGGAGCTGAGACGAGCTAGACTCAGCTAAGTTGAGCTGGATTTGAGCTGACCTGAGCTAGGGTGAGCTAAAATGAGCTCTCTTGAGCTGCCATTTAGCTGAGATGAGCTGAATGGAGCTAGGATGAGCTAACGCTAGTTCAGGTAAGCTAAATTCTAGCTATGGTGAGCTGGATCAAGCTAAGTTCCAACTGGTGAGAGCTTCTCCTTCAGTAGTTGCCTTCCTGAGTACTAGGGTTTTGGCAATCTATATATCCCTAACACTCACAAAAACTCATTAAAAAGACAGCAAAAAGTGCAATGCATGCCTAACCTAATTAATGCCTAAATGCAACCCAAAAAACTCGTTTGTGGAGCAAAATCCTAAGATCTAGGTTTGTTTTAATGCATAAGAATGATGATAAACTGGTGTTTATCAGCCGCTCTTCTCCGGTGGGGGCGAATGTCGGGGTGGATCGGTTTTCAGAAGGTGGGACTATAAGAGCATCACGTCTGGAAATTTCTTTCCCACTCCTTAGAATAGTCACCGCCTGGGCATGCTCCCTAAAAATAATCCCTTTCCCTTTAGGGTTCTCCTCAGATGAACTGGGAAGCTTCCCAGTCTCCCTTTTGCTCATGGCCTCGACAAGGTGTCCAATTTGGGATTTCATCTGATTGATTGCCTTGTCATGAGATTGAATGATCGTGCTTTGATTCTCCTGCATGGCCTTCAGCATGGCCTTAAGCTCATCCATCTCAGAAGTCTTGGGCGGTTGGGAGGGGATAGGAGGTTGATTATATCGTTGAGTCTGAAAGGGTTGGGGTCTGTAATTCCCTGAAAAATTGGGGTGGTTCCTCCATCCCTCATTATAAGTGTTTGAAAAAGGGTCATTACGAGGTCTAGGATGGAACCCTTGGGCGGTATTCAGGTCTGCTTGTACAAGGTCAGGGAATTGGGAGGCCAAGTGGCAATCCACAGTAGCGTGCATATTGCCTTGGTAAATAGCACATTCAAAAGCTTGGGGAGTGGAGGCATTTGGCATGAGTTGGTTAGGGTTTGACATAAGCCTTTCCATATTTTGGTTCAACAATTGAATCTGGAAGGCTAAATTCTAGGTATCCCTAGCCTCATTTGCCTCAATCTTTCATTGCATAAGAGTGGGTTTCCTATCCAAATAGGCAGAATTTAGTTGGATAGAATTCTCACTCAAGGTTTCAAAAAGCTCCCAAACCTCATTTTCAATTTTTGTAAGAAAGGTTCCTGCACAGGCACCATCCACTGTTTGCTTGTGCTTGTCATTTAATCGAGTGTAGAACCTTTCTACAAGTTGCCATCTTGGCACTTGATGATGGGGACATAAGCGTAATAAATCTTTGAAGCGCTCCCATGCATCATGAAATTGTTCTCTATCTTGTTGAGCAAAACTTATGATCTCCCTCCTATAGTGATTAGTTTTGCTCATGGGGAAGTATTTTTTCAAAAACTCTCCCTTCAAGGCATCTCAAGTATCCACTCTACCATCTAGAGTGTGATACCAATGCTTTGCCTTATCCTTGAGGGAGAAAGGAAAGTGGGTTCGCATTTGGGCGTCATCAGTAACACCCTAAATCTCACCGTAGAACAGACCTCGGTGAATTCCTCCAAATGCCTATAGGGGTCCTTCCTAGAAGTTCCATAGAATGAGGGCAACAGAGATATGGTACTACTCTTGATTTCATATGGATTGTTCCCCCTAGGTCTTCTCAGTGTATGGCCAGGTTGGTTGGTAGGGATAAAATAGTATCTCAACGATCGTTGATTCTCCACTATCTCTTCTTCAGCCATCTCTCTTCTCTCTTGGTTGGCTCTCCTAAGGATTCTTTCAGGTTCTGAATTAAACACAAGTTGTCTCCTCAGAGACCGCCTACCAAGCATACACCAAAAACACAATGCAAAAGAATTTTTATCTCTTTAATTAATTAAGGCCTTTGAGATTTTAGTCCAGTTGTAGGTGACAATACAAATTGCCCAATCAATTATGTGCCTATTGTCAACCTACAAAATGCCTTAATAAAGACCTAATTGGAACTTAGGTGCTCTGCCTTAAAGTTCAAATGGTAAAGTACTCCAAGGATGGAAGATCAAAGGATGCAAGTAGTCCTAAGCCTTCCTTTGAAGCTGTGCTTCTTAACTACCCTCAAAAATCCGTGACGGGGTATCCCCCTCCTTGGAGTTTCAAGCACTTTGGTATCCAATGGTAGGAGAGTTCTTTCCTAGCAGCTCAAAAATCGAGGAGTGTCTAAATGCGTGCTTTAGTGCACAATCATGCACATGTGCATTCATCGTGAAATTTTGAGTTTGAATCGCAGCACAATGTCTCAAATCAACTCCTTAGTTTTTACTGTATTCCTCCTTTTCTTAGTCCTTTTCAGAAATTTGATGTGACCACTTATTAGATCATTTCAAGACAAATTATGTGGTCTAGGAATTTAGTTCAAATGCAAATGTGTGATCAAGATATGGATGCAAAGTAAGAGGATGCGTACCTTGCTTCCAGCAATCAGCGATGCGAGAATGCATGCAATGTAGAAAATAAATCTAGAGGCTACTCATGCACACCGAAATGGTTCATCTTAGGGGCAAGCAGCTTCTAACAGGTAGCTCGTGTTTTGATTTTTTTTTTACCTACTTATGCACAAATAAAATCAATCCACGAAAGAGAAGAAAAACCTAAGTCTAAAGAAATGGGAACAAACTCTTGAAAAATTACCCAACACGGGCCTAAAAGAAAATCGGGGAACAAACCCCTAAAATGAACCCCAAAACAAGAGTCTTAAACCAAATGAATATGAAGTCTAAACTAAATCTAAGCTAATCTAATATACTATCTATTCTATCTATTCAGAATGGAGGAGTTGATGCTTGTAGCTTCCTCAAAATGTTCTCCTCCAAATTGTGGCTCAAGGTCCACCTCAATTGTGCACACATCGGCTATGTTGCTCTTAATGTGTGGCCAATGGATGACGCTGACGATCACCTGATCTCTGAGGCTGGTGCGACAAGATGTAGAAGGTATGTGTTACCTCGCACCAAAAAGATCGAAGTTAAATATGCCTCAAAAATAATGTGTGAGCAAATAAATAGATAAATGCGAGTTTAACAAGCCTATTGCCTCCCTGGCAATGACGCCATTTGAAAAGATGATTTTCTCTTAACAAAGATGATAATTAAGATGATTTGTCATTGTATTTCTAAGTGGTGGAAAATCGACTAATCAAAACAATTGAAATTAACCACTCACAGGAGAACGGGTCATATCCACAAGGAGGCAGTGTCCTATTAAAAAAAACTCGTTGCTATTGAAATATAATGTTCACTATTAATTTTGCCCAAAAATCAAATTGAAATCCCCTTTAGACTAGGCTAATCAATGCATGATATGCTGAAATCGTATTTGTGTGAAAGTGGAGGGGTATTCAAGCAAAGCAACCACAATATAATATTAATTAAGCAAAAATCCTTCTCTTGCAATGGCAAAGAAATGTAGTAAGAAATCAAATGAGAAACAGAGCATTTCCCTTCTCTCCTTTTCGTGTGCGTGGAGGAGTGGTTGCTGGCCGGCTGGAGCTTGGTGGCGGTGCGTGGGAGAGAGATGGTCACGATGTCGGTGGCTGTTCTACTGGTGGTCGCCGGACGTGGCTGCAACATGTGGATAACCGGCAATGTGGTTGGCGTGGTCAGCGGCGAAGGAGTTTGTGGCTCGGCGTATGAGGTGCACGCGTGGTGGCAGTCGGTGATGAGTGGCTACTCATCATAGCTAAAAGGCCGAAATTAAGCTAGACACTAAGCAAAACAATATCAAATTAACATATAAAAAGGGTTAAGTGTGGGAATTAAAGAAAAGACCTAAAACTTTTAATGTGTGTTAAAACCTCCTAATTAGGTCACAAAAATGAGATATTCTGAAAACTAAAGAACAAATGATGATCCATGCATCAATTGAACACATAAACAAGTTTGAAAAGATAAATCAGAAGTAAAATCAATGTCTTAAATGTTCAATTAAGCACATGTAAAAACTTGAAAGCAATTGGACATCATTTAGGCTTAGAAATAAATATATTACAATTAGGTCCTTCATGCATTACATTTCTACCCTTCAAAACTCCTTCTTGGACCTTTTCGTAAGCCGCAGGGACCCTTCTGTATGACTGCAAGGCCCTTCCAGTTATAGTTCTTTTCACTTTTGGACCTGCACGCTATTCTTCTACCCCTTCGTTCAAGGGTCTTCCTGCAAGTTTTCCCTCATTTCAGAGAGAAGCCTGTGTTCTTCACACGCACTGTAGCACGCGAAGAACACAGCCATTCTCGACCGTCCATCGCACTTTTGATCTCGATCTGCGGCTGGATTCTATTGGAACCTTCGTGCGATTCGGTGCGTGCGTTCACCTCTCTTCCCAGATCACATCTGACGGTCAGATTTCCCTCTCGACTCGCCCCGCGCTCTACTCATCTCATCCTCACCGCCGGCCTAATTTTGATTAACCTCACCCTTGCGGTGATTCCAGTCACTGAGCTGCTATTTAAGCACCTCAGTGGTGTCGTGCGCAAAGGATCGCTCCCTCCTACATCTCTTAGCGATCAGTTCGTCCACTCCAGTCTCTCCTCCTCATCTAGACCCTGATTTCACAGCCACCGGCTGTGGAATCATCGCCTGCTCTCGACCCTCCTCGTCGCTAAGGACCTCGTAGCACCTGAGGACGACCCTGGAGTCTCACTAGCAGACTCTTCCCTCCGCTGGAGTCACCCTCCTCCTTTCTTCCTCCTTAGCCGCCGGCTAAGGACCCATAGGTCCCATTCTTCCTTTTAGTTTAGGTTTTTTAATTCTGCACAAGTAGTGTTAGATTTAGTTTGCAGTAGTTTAGAATAGATTTAGTTTTAATTGTTAGTGTTTAATGTTAGCTGTAGTTAGATTAGTCTTAGGAGTAGAATTAGTATTAGATCCCCTCCCTCACCTCCTCTGATCAGTCCAGATCAGAGGGGAAGAATCATCTGTTCATTGTTCAATTTATCTCCCTCTTCATGTTTTGTTTTTCCATCATCCAAATTCTGATTCTTGTTTTTTCCTTTTTAACGACGAATTTTTCATCAATCACCCACACATCCTGACCCAATTTCAGATCTGATGGCGCACTGCCTCAGATCTGAAAGTGGCGTCACAAGTACCATTTGGGGCTTCTCACTCACTCCATTTGTTTCACAAAAGCCCCTCTGTTTTAAATGGATTGCCTCAGTTTGTCAGAGCACTTTTGATTTGGATTTTAAAGGATTTTTACTCTCTGAAATGTTTTGACAGATCTGACAAATTGAAGGGATTTTTGGTTTTCATTGTAGGCAAGGATTCTGAGAAGCTCTCTGATGACAGAGAGCCAATCAGAAGAGCCTTTCATGATTCTGAGTATACTTTGTTTTGAATGCATTCGCCAGCTTCCATTAAATTTCCTTAATGCATTCTTAGTCTCTTTTTGCTATTTCAGAACTGCCATACACTATTTGTGTTGATGATCATTTCTGTATGGTGATTCTCTAACCTAAGGAGTTTTCCATACTCCTTAAGGTTGCAAGAAACTGGGATTGTGTTTCTTTGGTTTTAATTGATTGAGCTAAGTCTTCCTTCATGCTGTCTATGGCATTAGGAAGACTAACTCAATGCCATTTGCTATTTTGATCTGAAAGGATGCTTCTGATAGGGTTTTTCCTAATGAGTGTTTGAGCTGAATTTACATGAGATTTTCGTGAGATTTAAACCCCTTTCAGATTTGGATTTCATCTCTTCAATGTTTAGTTTGTTTTGAATTTAATCTTATTCCCAGTTATACAGCAACATGCTGCATCTAGCAGCTACATTCCCCTCTTCTCTAAACTCCCTTCTTCCCTCATTTCCTAACTTCCTACTAAAACCTAATCATACTTATTTTAAAACTGTAAATATACCTATCCATAGTATTATAACTATAACATATAGCCTAATTATGTAAGTTAGATACATAGTTATACTGTAAATATGTATAAAACCTATACAGAAATTCATATACATATGTAATCTATGTAAAAATATGTATATATACTAATCTATTATGTATGTATTTACTGATTTATGTATATATGTATGTACAGATTTATATTTACTTATTTAGTAGCTAAGTTAATAAGTTAGAGCAATAATCAAGTAAATAAATCTATAAACTTGGGAATATATATATATATATATATTAAGTAATTTAAGTTAGTCAAAGTATAATTATACCTAGTATAACTTACTGTAACTTAGTTTTAATTTTAAACACCCAGAACTGCTATTTTAGCCTAAATAAAACATAAATAAATTCGTAAAAATACAATAAAAATATGTATTAAATATTTAAGTATGTAAATTAAAACTGTTTAAGGTCAATTAGACCATTTACTAATTATTTTATAAGTAATTAACTATTTAATCACCTAAATCAACCTGTATAATCAGCCTAGTTTAGCGAATTTATTTGTATAGTAAAAATATTTAAAATTCAAAATTAATTAATCAATTATGTATTATTACGTAAATATTTTATTTACCATATTTTATTTTATTGTTTTTAATAATTTATGGCCCCCAAATCGAGGGCCAAAAACGCGCACAGACGCAGCTGCGTCTGATTTCCAGCGCACGATGTGGCGCTGGAATAGCGCCACATCGTGTGCTGCAAACCAAACGCAGCCATATAAATATAAATTATGTTATATCTTCACCAGTCGTCACGGCGCAGGGCGCCCGAAACACTGCCTGTTATGTCTGGTCCGATTACCCGATGTGTGCTGAACTCTGATATGTGTGTGGGGCCGGGGGCCCGAGGCTTTGCGAGCTTGAAGGTCGTTGGGCTGAGGCCTGACGCTGAGATTGAAAACGTTACTAAGCCACCTAATCTGAGATTAGGGCGCGCTTAGTAGAGGTCTGGTCCCACCCGTAGGGTGCTGTGTATCCCTCGAAAAGCGCGCCCACTAATTAAATACATTTTACACTAAGGACGTTAGCCTAACCCCGTCTCCACCGCAGCCTCTGAAATACCTCAAGAGACACAGAAGAAAATGAAAGGACAGACGACTTAAAAAAAAGAGAGAACACAAGAGATAGCAAGAACAGAAAAGACTTACTGTACATACAGCAGTAGAATAAGTAATATACATACGTATAAGTAAACCCACATAATTACTAACAGAATAAAACGACACTATAATACGTCGCTAAAGACCTCAGTTTGCTTCTTTAGGTTGTATATAGTGTTTTCTGAGATTTAGCGACGTTTATATCTGTCACTAAAACTGATATATATGTCACTATAAATAAAAGACTAGTAAGTTAAGTTTTTACACTATGGTATCCTAATGTAGTATGAACTAACATATTAGTGTTAATAGTATAACTTGTAAATACATAGTTTAGAGTATAATAATAGATTGTTTGATGCTTGTTCATAGTTAGTATTTTTTTTGCAAGCACTTCTTAGTAACTAGGTAAATAAAACATTCATTCATTCTTTAAGTGTAAAGTTTCTTTTTGAATAAGACAATTTTGGAGATAATCAAAGAGTGACCGAATTAAGTTCAATAAATTGCCTCCCAGAGAACGACCTGGAACAAAACCAGTAAAAATTAGATAAATAAGCAAATGATAATAATGGTTGTAATGACTGGTACTCACCCATACTCACCACTATACGACATCCTTAAGGTTATATTATACACCCTATACTACAACGACATGATCATAACAATAATCATTCATCATCATACAACCATTGTGTTATATACACATTGTAGATCATCGGTGTCATTGTTATCATTGTCATACAGCCATTACACCATCAACCTTCATCATTATTTTGGCGCCGTTGCCGGGGAGCATCGGTGTCAACAATTTTCATCATCAGTCGGCGAGGAAGAGGCCAACGAGTTGCGTGGAGATCCCCGGTGGTGTTGGTGAAGAGATTGGGTGGCCAGAGATGGGTAGCAGCGTGGATTGGTGGCTGCTACTTTGGGTTCTTTTGTTTGTGGCAGGAAAGGTGCGTGGAGATGAAGAAGAAGAAGAAGATGTTGGTGGAGGATAGCATGTGGTAGCTGCGTGCGTGTACTAGAGGGGAGGAGGGTGATGGCGTAGCTGTGACTACTGCTCGCAAGTGTGAAGGCGCGCGTGATGAGGATGGCATAGGCCACGAGTGGTGCACTGCTGCACACGAAGGGGCACTACTGGCGCGTGTGGAAGGGGTGGCGTGCGTTGGTCGCTTGAACCGAGAGGCGCATGAGGATAGTGGCTAGGCACCACCCGCGTGCGTGGTGAGGTGCGGTATGCAGCCAGAAGAGTGTGGTTGACATCGTGTGAGCCGCTGTGCTCAACGGCATGAGAAGGGCACTAGGCTTTGCGCAGTAGTGGCATGTGGACAGGGCAGCCACACGCACGGATAGGTGGTGCACGGGAGTGCACGTTGAGGTGCTCATGGTAATCTGCACAGCCACTGATGGCGCGACAGTCTGTCACCCTGCCTACCTGCGATGGTGTGGACTTGTGCATCGGGGGTGGTGGCCTGCTGGGCTACGATGCAGGAGCCTTTCTTTTATGTTTGTAGGAATGTGGAGAAGATGGAGCGACGATGATGACATGCAAGATCCACTTTCTTTGGCCATTAAGGTGCTCCTTCATTGTTCAGAGGCCGTTGCTACAAAGAAGAAAAAGAGAATAAAAATAAAATGATTATTGGGTTATTTATATGGAAGACTCCATACAATGCATGAAATGCAGAATGATGCAAACTAAAATAGGCTATTTAAATGCATACTACCACATGAAATATGCATAAAAGTAAATTAATAAACTACTCTATTTACATATTAATGTATTCTATTTATATGTCAATACTAATATAATATCTAGGCATTTAAGTAACTAATTAGCCCATAAATATGGGCTCATCACCAGTAGGATGGACATCATAAGAGATAAGCGTCGAGAAGGTGACATGTTATCATCGCATCCTCAAGGTTAGTATATACTCCACCTCTCTTGTGGCAGGAACTCTTCCAATCAAATTGTGTTTTCAAGCTTCTCCTAAGTCAAAACTAAGAGAATCGAATTTTCTTTAAGAAATGAATTAGCCTGCTCACTACTTACACAAGACCAAGTGTGTGTGAAATGTGGATGCTTAGGTTACAAGGACCTGTAAACCAAAAGATAGAAAAAGACACCAGGTACTACCTAGCCTTTAACTCAATCCCTAGCTTTCCTTCCTCAACCTCTTGAGGAATGGTCTGCAACTTAACTCTTACTTAAGTTTTTAAGTCCAAATGGACCCTAAAGTTCTAAAGTCAGTAGTTCAACCCTAACTCCTATAATTAGATACCTCAAGTCAGCTTAAACAAACCTAAAGTCTTGGTCTTATGCCTAAAGATACAGAGCCCAGCCAGTTAAGAATAACAACTTTTTTCTTTTTCTTTATTTTTTTTTGGAATGCAATATGCATGAATGAATGCAAAATGTAGACATGCTATAAACAGATGCCTCAGGTCCTATCCCCTCATGTCTGGTTCAAACAATGTCCTCATTGGAAACAAAACAGTTAAGAGAAGATATTACCTGAGGCGGAGAATGATAGGAGCTAAGGCTCTGTTGAGGCGACTGGCTCGATCGTGTTTTAACAGTTAATTACATCGTAGTATAGGTGATCAAGCGTCGTCAACAAATAAAGATTTTATTACTCGAAAATCGAAGTATCCGAGGTCGAACACAGGGAGCAATTGGAATTTACTACTAATCTCAAATGTAATTGAACACTCTAATTTACTTAAAACTTGAATTCAAATATGAATGTATACGGTTAAAAAGTAATTATGACAAAAGAGTGAAGTTGGACGTCTGATCATAAGATCAGACGTCTTAAAAGTGTTTTCCCTTTTTCTTTTGCTTTCTTTCTTCTGCAGTCTTCACTTTGCCTTTCTTCTTCTTTCTCTGCAGTCTCTCTTCCTTCCTTCTCTTCTCTCTTCTGCGAAGGCTTCTTCTTCTTCCTTGGTCTTCTGTCTCTTCTCTTCAACCTTTCTTCTCCTTCTTCGCTTCTCTTTTCTGTGAAGGCTTCTTCTTCCTTGGTCTCTTCTCTTCTTCCTGCCTTTGCTTCTTTTCTCTTCTGTCTTCTTCTTCTTTTTGTCTGCAGTCCTTTCTTCCTTCTCTTCTCTGCCTCGCTCAGCCTCTTCTTCTTCCTTCTCTTCTCTTCTTCAATGCTCAGCCTGCCTACACTAAGAGCAAAAACCTACCCTGTCCCTCTACCTGCATGTCTCTCTCTCTCTGTAATTCACTCAAAGGATGCTCTCCCAGAGCCGCGGGTAATCGGGTCGGATTTCGCACCCGGGACAAGGCGCACCGGCGTGTGGGTGATGCGCGAGGTGTGCTTAGATAGGGTCAGGTCGGAGCCCACCAAATCCGCGAGGTGAAACCGCGGACGAGGCGAGAGTGCGTAAGGTGAGGGACCTCACCCCTATGCGTTTCGAGGCAACGAGAAGATAACACAAATTCAATTTGTACTACACCTGCGCCTCGTAGATTTCCGATGTGGGACTATTAGTCCCGCCCTGCTCTCGCGCGCGCCCGCAGAAGACCTTCGTGCAATCGCCACAGCTGCGGCCTCAGTTGGTGTTGATTACTGGATCAGATGGCTTCGCAGTGCTTGCCCGAGTCCACTGCACCTGAAGCCTGGAGCTGCTCCGCGTCACCGTCAATGGAGGCAGAGGCTTGAATACTGTCAGACACAAAACAAGCCTCTCGGCTTAATCAGATCACCGGAGGACTTTCGCCGTGGCACGGCGAAGGTGGTGCACAGTGCAGCAGGTCGCAGGATGGCCTAGGCGTGCGTGCCTAGGTCATCCTGTGGCCGGAGGGATGGGTGAGTTCGGGAGGCTGTTTTGGAGGCGTAGAGGGATGGTGGATGGGCGGAGGTTGCTCGGTGAGGTGAGGCGGAGCCTTTGAGTTGGTTGGCAAGTCATGCAGAAGTGTGGAGCGACGGTGGATGGGCGGAGGTTGGCCGGAGGGATGGAAGATGGCGGTGGTCAGCGACGGTTGAGGGTCGATTGATGAAATAAGGTGAGGGGAATGAAAGAGGGGATAGAGGAGAATAGTTTAAGCCTAACTACAGGGACGAAGGGGGATGGAGAGGCGGACAGCAGTACCTGCTGTCGCCGGAGAAGAAGCTGCCCAGTGGAGGAGGACGGCAGCGACGATGGGGCTGAGGTGGCGTGCGCGGGTGTTGCACGACGCGGAGGAGAATCAGGAAGATGACTCTGCCACTGGTTTTTTGGCACAGCGAAGAGGGAGGGGAGGGGGGCTCGCCGGAGCTCGCTGGACCCTTGGTCGGAGAAGAAAGAGAAGAATTTGAGGTGGAAGTCCGGCCAAGTCAAGCTGAAAATGAGCGGCCAGGTTTGGGGGTTCTTTTATAGGCACTGGGCCGTGCTTTCTAGTGCATGGAGGTCGCACAATCATCTCCGACGGCTTGCCGGAGAAGGAAAGAGGGTGGATACCCAAATCCCTCGTGCGTTCGCACGAGAGATTGGGTTCACACAAGGGATCAAGATTGGCCTCAGATGGAAGGGAATTCCTCAGAGAATCTCCCTTCCATTTCTAGGAGGGGATCTCTGAGGAATCAGAGAGTATTCCCTCTCTAATCCTTGCCGAAGAAGGATTCTGCCCCAACAATGGTGGAAGGACTTGATTGCAAAGGTGGCGAGGAAGCTAGGGGGCTCTCTGTGACGATTTTAAAAAGATAGGGACCAAATTGTGATTTAGGTGTACTAAATTGCAAAGTAGGTCAAGATGACCTCCCCTTAGGTCTAAATTTTGGTACAATCCTAATTTTGACCTAAGGAATCCAATGGTGAAGTTGGATTTTAGGTTTGACCACGTTTGTATGGACATTTTGCATAAAAACCCAAAATAGGTTGATTGATGAGCTAGAACCCTGATCTAGGTCAAAATGGGTTCCAAGGGCAAATTTGAATGTTCTAAACCCTAGGGATATTTTTCAATGATTTTTAGAGGGTTTAATTGATTTTTATCCTGACCGAAATCTTGTTGATTTAAGCGGGTCTGTTTTAGGGTTATCAAATGTCATTTAATTCCTAGATTGCACATAAACCCATTTCTGATTGACTCAACCCACTTTTTGTCTTATTTAGACCATTTAACCTATGTTTTTCCTATGAGAAATCCCATTTATGTACTGCAATGGTAAAATTACAGTTTTAACCTTTATTTCGTGTTTTCTTTTTTAGAGCACTTATTCCTTCATTTAGGCCTTCTTCTAGGTTATGTAGGAGCTTTTATCTTCTTTATTGGGTCAAAGTGAGCTAGTTATGGCTCATGATAAGGCTCTCATCATACCCCCATGCCTAGCTTTTGCTAGTCCCTTAGCAAAATTTCAAGGTTTCAACTTCCGTTCTAAACCCTGAGTGTCTGTCAACAATCATGATAAGTGCTTCTTCTTTTCTTTTGTGATTAGGTAGGAATGCCGACAATAGGCCTAGAGGTACTCAAGTACCAACCAAAATCCGGACCTGTTCCGCTTTAGCCTCAGTCCTCCGCAAAGGTTTCTAAGGTCCACAGAAACTAACCTAGGGTTTGTTGGACTCCGCGGTTAAAGCACTCGTGCTTGAGACATTTTTAGCCTGAGTTCAGTTTGCAGTGCATCTTTGTAAGAGAGAGATAGAAGATTTATTTGTTTGGAGAGCTTTTCTCTCTCTTTTCTTTTTATTTCTAGCTTCGGATTAGCTTCTCAACACGGTCTGTATCGGATTCCTCGTCCCCATCATCAATCCTCAAGGGTCCCTGGCTTTCGATGCTTCGAGATAGCACCGCCCATGGCAACCCCCAGAACCCTGGCTTTCGAGATTTCGAGATAACCCCACCCATGGCGTTCCGTGGCCGAATTTAGACCCTGGCAATCAACATTTCGTGATAATGCCACCCATGGTATCTGAACCAGCAGAGTGCTTACATGCCCCCAGTAGGATATTTAAATATCCTAAGTGACAAGAACCGAGGAGAAGATATGTTGTTACGCATCTTCGAGGGGAATTTCCCACCTCTCCGCGCTGGGAACTCGTTCAAATCAACTTGTGTTGATTGGCCACTCCTAATCTAGGTGACTTTTGTAGAACATTAAATGCTTTTGCGTGATTTGGATATTTATGCGCACTGAACCAGACTGTGTGTGAATTTGGGGTGCTTAGGTTACCGAATCCCGCAAACCGGAGGTCAGTTAACGAGGTCGAATACTTCCTAAGCCTTATACCTAATACTTAAGCTTCACATTTTCCCCAACCTCTTGAGGATTATCCAGATTTTAGCGGATACGTGAATTTTTAAGCTAAAGATTCTAGCCCAAGAGGCCTAAGATCAGCGTTCCCGCTAATCTCTTGTTATGTCTCCTTAGCACTTTTCCTTTATTTCTTTTCTTGATCTGGTCTAGAACTTCAGCTAATTTCTTAATCTTTTACTAATGACTACTTTTTCTTTTTCATTTTGTGCTCCTTTTTTCATTTTCACTCTTTTTCTCCTCCTTATGAATATATGGCTCACAAAATTTCCTCCCTCCCCCCATTTTTTGTTCTTTTTCATAATTTTTCAATTTTTTTGTGTTTTTGACATATGTGAATTTTTTTGTGTGTGAGAATCCTTCTGATTTTTTCTTGGTTCTGTATGTATGCACTTTATCACCCCCCATGCCTAAGTTTTGCAATGTCCTCATTGTAAACAGAGGGTGTGAAATAGTGTTGTGGTCAGGGACTTAGAACATGGTACATCGGGTGGGTGAATGGGTCGAAAATGACTGATGCGAACGATTTCAAGCTCTGATACGTGTACCAGAGGTGGGATCAACTGTCTAAGGCTGAACTCAAGGTGCAATAGACGTGGAGTACAGACGGATAATCAGACGAGTCTCTGTTTTTGGGATGACGGGTTGCCTCACGTTAAGCGCTAAATTTGATGCCTTCAGCCGAGCGGAAAATGGGGTGGAGAGGGAGTGGTCAAATCAATGGAGTTTTGTAAAATAAGCACCTTGATTAAGAGCCTGGTTGGTCCAACCAGGTGCTTGTTAAGATCAGTAGGCTGATGATGCAGCCCAAACCCAATAAGTCTGGTGGGTTGATAGATGTAGATCAACAAATGCGGAACCCACCATATGCAGTGAAGTTCTGATGGATATGGAAGTGAAAACTCGGGTTCGGGCTGAGTCGAGTCAGCCTGGTTAGAGTAGGGTTCCGAAAAATAGTCAATGTATGGTATGGAAACCCTACAGGGGTGATCAAAGAATGGAGGCTCCTGATTTTTGGTCTGATCAATACCTGATACCCGATATAGATATGGAGTTGAATCATCTGCAAACGACTCAGTGAGAGGTGAATCAGAATAGAAATTGAGTCTGGTTGCGGGTCGGGGTAGGGAACGGGTTTTGATTGGTTCTGTATATGTGGGGCAGGTGGCTTCAAAGAAAATTGGCATGTTATAATCAGGAAGCAGATTTTCTCTGATGTTATGGTCAGATTCGAGATCGTCGGAGAATTTGCGAAAATCAAAGTCTGAATGAGATTCTGGATCATGAATTCCACCATAAAATAAATCATATTCAGCAGCCTAACTGGGGTCTAGCCTAAATGTTAATTCTGAGCTTAAAAAGGTGTCCCTATTTGGTAGAGGCTCAGGTTCTAAGCTAGTAGGGTAGACCCAATTGAAACCCCACTCGTCCAACTCCTCGGTTTCTGTATCGTAAATTGGCATGACTTCCGAAAAATCGATTAGTTCCTCTGAGGATGTTGGTGAGGGATATTCATCAAATAAAGGCCCAAAATCATATTCTTCATTAAAAGATTGATCTTACTCATATGGGGCCTCGAAATCTTCAAAATAGGTTTCAGATCTAGATTTTGGGCTTAGGATGTGGGTTGAATTACTAGAATCTAGGTCTGAATAACCTTCGAGGGTCACCTTATCAGAATAAGGGACGGAATTTATACCCTCGAGAGGTTTAGTTCTACTCTCATACTTGTAGGAGTTTTGGGATTCTAGAATGGGTTCAACATTGTATTTTCCTGCATTTGAAGCTTCCCAACCTTCTTCAATATTAGGCACATTGTATTCTATCTGGGTTGGGAATCCACAACCATTTTGTGCCTCAAACCCGAGATCAGATTTATCCTCGATGTTGTCCCAAGATAGTTCATCCTCTGTTTGTATATATGGGTATTTCTGGTCAATAATTTATTTTACTAATCTCAGTATCTCTTCTCGTTTTTCAAGACTATCTTGGTGTTGCTTCCAAAGTCGAGGATTTGTCATACATTGAAGGTATTCAAGATTGTGCAGTTTTTCTATCTCAATGTATGCAGTAATGAGCAAGTCACGGGTTGATCCTTTGTTGGCTTCTGCTAATAGCACTTGGGCACAAGTTATGACAAAGGTTGTGGTTGTTGGGACATCAACCAGAATGTTTCCTACTGTTGTTGAGGTTTCTTCATTTTCATAGAATTTCATGTCATCCTCAATCATTTTATCTCTCATGGATCTCCAATATTCAGGTTTCTTGACTGGTAGTCCTAAAATGGTTTGGCTGCATATTTGGATCAGGTGGTGGAATCAAGATGTAGAATCAGAGTTTGAATCAAGATGTGTTATGAAGCGATCATATCTGAATAATGAGTCCCACTGAAAATGTGTGTGTGTGCTCTAAAGAGAAAAGATGAGGGACTGGAGATGTTTTTGACCCAATCAAGACACCCAAAGATGTTTGGATGACTATGGAGGTTCGGGGCAGATGGACCCCTGGATCAGAAGATCACCTGAGAATTACCTGGGCAGCCAGAGAGGGAGAGTCCCGCAAAGACCCCTACACGGTAGAGCGTCCCCACGGGTTACAGGGTTTCCCCCACCCGACCTCTCTTGTCACTGAGATTCCAAGTAGACCAGATTGGGGACCTTGACCTCTTAAGTCTACCACTTTTATTTCAAAGGTGCTTTTAGGGTTCTCACTTGAACTTTAGATGTGTTTATGTTGTGACCTAATTTAGAGGTTGGTTGACCCAAGGGGTCAACTTCACCTGACCTGTCCTATGGATGGCAAAATGATTCTAGGTTTGGAGCCTAGAGATCACCCTGATTCGACTCCCAGGTTATTAGGTCCAAAAAATTTTAAGATTCAAGTGATTTTAGAGCTTCTTTTTTTCTTAGGGTTTGTCTTGTTTAGCTCTCTTCAATCAAGGCCTTGGGCGGCACACTGATGCGGGAGGATTTATTTCCTTTTATACAGGCATGTGTGACTAGCACTTCAAGACCCTACTGTAGAAACCCTAATTTGGTTCTATTTCCAATCCTCTTTTTCTTTTTGAACAAAAATTCTCTTTGGACTTAAAAGCAAGAAGTGTGTTGTCCGTAGAGATTAACCGTTATTTCTATTAGGCACATGAATTTGTGGGATAGAATCTAAAAAATTGCTCCAACTTCAAGAAGATCATGTTTTAACAGTTAATTACGTCGTAGTATAGGTGATCAAGCGTCGTCAAGAAATAAAGATTTTATTACTCGAAAATCGGAGTATCCGAGGTCGAACACAGGGAGCAATTGGAATTTACTACTAATCTCAAATGTAATTGAACACTCTAATTTACTCAAAACTTGAATTCAAATATGAATGTATGTGGTTAAAAAGTAATTATGACAAAAGAGTGAAGTTGGACGTCTGATCATAAGATCAGATGTCTTAAAAGTGTTTTCCCTTTTTCTTTTGCTTTCTTTCTTCTGCAGTCTTCACTTTGCCTTTCTTCTTCTTTCTCTGCAGTCTCTCTTCCTTCCTTCTCTTCTCTCTTCTGCGAAGGCTTTTTCTTCTTCCTTGGTCTTCTGTCTCTTCTCTTCAACCTTTCTTCTCCTTCTTCTCTTCTCTTTTCTGCGAAGGCTTCTTCTTCCTTGGTCTCTTCTCTTCTTCCTGTCTTTGCTTCTTTTCTCTTCTGTCTTCTTCTTTTTGTCTGCAGTCCTTCTTTCTTCCTTCTCTTCTCTGCCTCACTCAACCTCTTCTTCTTCCTTCTCTTCTCTTCTTCAACGCTCAGCCTGCCTGCACAGAGAGCAAAAACCTACCCTGTCCCTCTACCTGCACGTCTCTCTCTGCAATTCACTCAAAGGACGCTCTCCCAGAGCCGCGGGTAATCGGGTCGGATTTCGCACCTGGGACCAGGCGCACCGGCGTGTGGGTGATGTGCGAGGTGTGCTCAGATAGGGTCGGGTCGGAGCCCACCAGATCCGCGAGGTGAAACCTCGGATGAGGCGAGCGTGCGTAAGGTGAGGGACCTCACCCCTGTGCGTTCGGAGGCAACGAGAAGATAACACAAATTCAATTTGTACCACACCTGCGCCTCGTAGATTTCTGATGTGGGACTATTAGTCCCGCCCTGCTCTCACGCGCACCCGTAGAAGACCTTCGTGCAATCGCCACAGCTGCGGCCTCAATTGGTGTTGATTACTGGATCAGATGGCTTCGCAGTGCTTGCCCGAGTCCACTGCACCTGAAGCCTGGACGTCCTGAAGCCTGGAGCTGCTCCGCGTCACCGTCAATGGCGGCAGAGGCTTGAATACTGTCAGACACAAAACAAGCCTCTCGGCTTAATCAGATCACCGGAGGACCTTCGCCGTGGCACGGCGAAGGTGGTGCACGGTGCAGCAGGCCGCAGGATGGCCTAGGCGTGCGTGCCTAGGTCATCCTGTGGCCGGAGGGATGGGTGAGTTCGAGAGGCTATTTTGGAGGCGTAGAGGGATGGTGGATGGGCGGAGGTTGCTCGGTGAGGTGAGGCGGAGCCTCTGAGTTGGTCGGCAAGTCATGCAGAAGTGTGGAGCGACGGGGGCGACTCGCCGGAGGTTGGCCGGAGGGATGGAAGATGGCGGTGGTCAGCGACGGTCGAGGGTCGATTGATGAAATAAGGTGAGGGGAATGAAAGAGGGGATAGAGGAGAATAGTTTAAGCCTAACTACAGGGACGAAGGGGGGCGGAGAGGCGGACAGCAGTACCTGCTGTCGTCGGAGAAGAAGCTGCCCAGTGGAGGAGGACGGCGGTGACGACGGGGCTGAGGCGGCGTGCGCGGGTGTTGCGCGACGTGGAGGAGAATCAGGAAGATGACTCTACCACTGGTTTTGTGGTAGAGCGAAGAGAGAGGGGAGGGGGGCTTGCCGGAGCTCGCTGGACCCTTGGCTGGAGAAGAAAGAGAAGAATTTGAGGTGGAAGTCCGGCCAAGTCAAGCTGAAAATGAGCGGCCGGGTTTGGGGGTTCTTTTATAGGCACTGGGCCGTGCTTTCTAGTGCGTGGAGGTCGCGCAATCATCTCCGACGTCTCACCGGAGAAGGAAAGAGGGTGGATACCCAAATCCCTCGTGCGTTTGCACGAGAGATTGGGTTCACACCAGGGATCAAGATTGGCCTCAGATGGAAGGGAATTCCTCGGAGAATCTCCCTTCCATTTCTGGGAGGGGATCTCTGAGGAATCAGAGAGTATTCCCTCTCTAATCCTCGCCGGAGAAGGATTCTGCCCCAACAATGGTGGAAGGACTTGATTGCAAAGGTGGCGAGGAAGTTAGGGGGCTCTCTGTGACGATTTTCAAAAGATAGGGACCAAATTATGATTTGGTGTACTAAATTGCAAAGTAGGTCAAGATGACCTCCCCTTAGGTCCAAATTTTGGTAAAAACCTAATTTGGACCTAAGGAATCCAATGGTGAAGTTGGATTTTAGGTTTGACCATGTTTGACTGGATATTTTGCGTAAAAACCCAAATTAGGTTAATTGATGAGCTAGGACCTTGATCTAGGTCAAACTGGGTTCCAAGGGCCAATTTGAATGTTCTAAACCCTAGGAGATATTTTTCCATGATTTTTAGAGGGTTTACTTGATTTTTATCATGACCGAAACCTTGTTGATTTAAGCAGGTCTGTTTTAGGGTTATCAAATGTCATTTAATTCCTAGATTGCACATAAACCCATTTCTGATTGACTCAACCCACTTTTTGTCTTATTTAGACCATTTGACATATGTTTTGCCTCTAAGAAATCCCGTTTATGTATTGCAATGGTAAAGTTACAGTTTTAACCTTTATTTCATGTTTTCTTCTTAGAGCACTTATTCCTTCATTTAGGCCTTCTTCTAGGTTATGTAGGAGCTTTTATCTTCTTTATTGGGTCAAAGTGAGCTAGTTATGGCTCATGATGAGGCTCTCATCAGGCTCCTCAAGAGTGACCTCATCAACTAGATGGCAATCCAAAGTAATGTATGGTTTTAACGTAAAGGGCTCTTGATCTCCGTTGACGGTAAAGGGAGTTTCCAAAGAGGAAGGGCTCTTGATCTCCACAGCCCTATGCGGAAACACTTTAGTGATTATGTAAGGCCCATCCCAACGAGATTTTAATTTCCCTAGAAAAAGCTTAAGTCTGGAATTGAAAAGCTAGACTTGTTGGTTGGGCTCAAAGGTCTTTCTAAGGATATACTTACCATGCAAGACCTTAGTTCTCTCTTTATAAGCTTGAGAGGTGTCATAAGCATCATTCCTTAGCTCCTGAAGCTCACTTAATTCCAGAAGTCGTGGCTTATCTACCTTTTCTAAATCCATGTTGACACTTCGGATAGCCCAAAGTGCCTTATGTTCTAGCTCAACGGGTAAATGGCATGCTTTCCTGTACACAATCCGGAAGGGAGATGTACCCAAAGGGGTCTTATAGGCCACTCGGTAAGCCCACAAAGCATCATCGAGCTTTTGGGACTAATCCTTCCTATCAGGCTTAACCGTTTTTTCTAAAATATTCTTTATCTCCCTATTTGACACTTCAACCTAGCCACTCGTCTGAGGATGGTAAGGGGTAGCAACCTTGTGAGTCACTCCCAGACTCTTGAGTAGCCGATTGAAGTGGTGGTTTCGGAAATGAGGTTCCCCATCACTTATAAAGGTCTTGGGGCAACTAAAGCGAGATATGATATTGGCCTTCACAAATTTCAAGACCACAGAGTGGTCATTGGTGCATGTAGGAATGGCCTCTATCCATTTAGAGACATAATCAACTGCCACCAAGATATATTCATAACCATGGGACGAAGGGAAAGGGCCCATAAAGTCAATTCCCCAAACATCAAAAATTTCAACAGATTGAATAGTGTGTTGAGGCATCTCATTCCTCTTCCCAATAGTTCCAGTCCATTGACATCTAATATAGGCCTTAACAAAATTATGAGAATCCTTAAATAACTAAGTCCACTAAAAATCGGATTGGAGAACCTGAAAAGAAGTTTTCTTAGCACCAAAGTGTCCTCCACAATGAAGTTCATGGCAAAAATTTAGCACACTTTGTTTCTCCTTTTCAGGCACACATCATCTCAGTACTTGGTCTTATCCAATTCTAAATAATTCAGGCACTTCCCAATGAATGTATCTAGCTTGGGAAATGAATCTCTTCCTTTTCTGCTCATCCCAAGAGCTAGGAGTCTCTCAAGTGACCAAGTAATTGACGGTATCAGCATACCAAGGTGAAGTTGGTGTTACCGCCATAAGAGTTTCATCAGGAAATGTCTCGCGGATGTCTCCAGATGGAGAGTCATCAAGTGGAAGGCGAGACAGGTGGTCAACCACTACATTTTCTACTCATTTCTTTTCTCTTATCTCTAAGTCAAATTCTTGAAGGAGTAGGATCCACCTAATAAGATGTGGCTTAGAATCTTTCTTAGCAATGAGATGTTTCACTGCCGCATGATCAGTGAAAATAACCACCTTAGACCCAAGAAGATAAGATTTAAACTTCTTCAGAGCAAAAACTACAGTAATTAATTCCCTTTCAGTGACGGTGTAGTTTTGTTGTGGTTCAGTTAAAGTCTTGCTGGCATAGTGTAACACATGAGGTCTTTCCTTAACCCTTTGTCCAAGGACTGCTCCCATTGCATAATCCGAAGCATCACACATCAGCTTAAATGGGAGTATCCAATTAGGAGCTCGGAGAATAGGCATAGAGATCAAGGCCTTCTTCAGAGTTTGAAAGGCCTCAGCACACTTTGAATCAAAGTAGAAGGAAGATTCCTTTGTGAACAGGTCACAAAGTGGCTTAGAAATTTTACTGAAATTATTAATAAAGTGCCTATAAAAGTCGGCATGGCCCAGAAAGGATCTAATCTGTTTGACATTCATGGGCAATGGAAGTTTGGAAATAGAATCAACCTTGGCTTTATCTACTTCCAAGCCTCGCTCAGACACAACATGCCCAAGTACAATTCCTTTTTGTACCATGAAGTGGCTTTTCTCCCAGCTGAGGACTAAACCAGTCGCCTTATATCGCTTTAGCACATTCTCTAAATGCAGAAGGCACTGGTCGAAAGATGAGCCGTAAATGGAGAAGTCATCCATAAACACTTCAACACACTCGTCAATCATGTTCAAGAAAATGGACATCATACACCGCTAGAATGTTGCTAGAGCATTACATAATCCAAACGGCATACGCCTGAATGCAAAGGTACAATAAGGACTCGTGAAAGTTGTCTTCTCCTAGTCATCAGGAAAGACTGCAACCTGGTTGTACCCAGAATATCCATTGAGAAAGCAATAGTACTTATTTCCAGCCAATTTTTTGAGAATTTGGTCAATAAAAGGCAAGGTAAAGTGATCCTTCTAGGTAGCGGTGTTCAGCTTGCGGTAATCAATACAGACCCTCCATCTAGTTGAGGGTCTAGTCACAACTTGTTCACCTTGGTCATTAAATTCCACAGTAAAGCCTGCCTTCTTTGGCACCACATGAATAGGACTTACCCATTTATTATCTGCAATGGGATATATGATCCCAGCATCCAACCACTTCAGAATTTCCTTTTTAACCACCTCTCTCATATTAGGGTTAAGACGTCTCTGCATGTCCTTAAATGGCTTGATGGAATCATCAGTATAAATGTGGTGCATGTAGAGTGTAGAGTCTATATCCTTAATGTCAGTAATGCTCCAAGAAATAGCTTCCTTGTGCCTAGACAAACATTCAATCAGGGCTCCCTCCTGTGCTTCAGAAAGCACAGCCAAAATGGTAACGGGGAGCGTATCATTGGCACCCAGGAAGACGTACTTGAGAGTGTCCGGGAGGGGTTTCAAGTCAAGGTCGGGGGCTTGTATGGTTGAGGGTTTCATAATAGATGTCCCCATCTCAGGTGGCAGATCTACCTTGGGCAGAGATGATGGGGAAAGAGACTCAGCAGAAACACTCAGCAACTCCTTAAGTTCTAGTATATCCCCTTCGCATTCCTCCAAGAGATGGGAATGCTTATTTAGCATGACATGCTGAAGGGGGTCATCACATAACATTGCAGGGGTTGTCTCTTCAATCAGGTCATCTATCACCTCAACTTGGGAACAATCCTCAAGCCCGAGTTGTTTATAAGCATCAAACACATTAAGCCATAGTTTCCTATTCCCAAAGCCCATTTTTAATGCCCCAGTATTGCAACTGATTGAAGCATGCAAAGTTATAAGGAAGGGGTGGCCCAAAATGATGGAGGGCTTGGTTGGCTTGTTGGTAGGGTTGGTGTCCAAAACTAAGTCAATGAGAAAAAAGAAATCCTCCACTTTCACGAGGACATCTTCCAGAATTCCCCGAGATGTCTTGAGTGATTGATCAGCAACTTGGAGAATTACTGGGCTAGGCTTCAGATTGCCTCCCCCAAGTTGTTCATACACGTAGCTCAGAAGGATGTTCACCCCGCACCTAGATCAAGTAGAGCCTCATCAATTTGTAAGTCACTAATGACCGCCGAGATGTACGGGGCTCCTGGGTCCTTAAGTTTCGGGGGTGTGCCATGTTGAACTATTGAGCTAACAGAATCAGGCAAGACATCTTTTGATTGGACCTGTTTCCTAGATTACCGCTTTTTCGTGCACAGGTCCTTTAGGAAGTGGGCATAAGATGGAATCTGCTTGATAGCCTCAAGCAAAGGCAAGTTAATCTGCACTTGCTTGAAAGTTTCCATGATCTCATTCGTATTATCTTTGGCTCCAAATGAGCCAGCAGAAGTTTGCCCAGAGGTGGATAAGCGCTTTGGAAAGGGCACTCTCGGTCTCTGGGTGGAATGGGGGCAACCTCTTTCGGTGAGGTGATTTCAAGTGGAGGAGATTTGGGAAATTCTTCTCCGGTGGGGGTGAAAGTCGGGGTGGATGGGTTTTCAGAAGGTGAGACTATAGGAGCATTGGGTTCGGAAATTTTTTTCCCACTCCTTAGAATAGTCACTGCCTGGGCATTCTCCCTAAAGATAATCCCTTTTCCTTTAGTATTCTCCTCAGCAGCACTGGGAAGCTTCCCAGTTTCCCTCTGTCTAACAGCCTCAACAAGGTGTCCTATTTGCGATTTCATTTCATGTATAGCGTTGTCATGAGATTGGATGATGGAACTTTGACTTTCTTGCATAGTTCTCAACATTGCCTTCAATTCATCCATCTCAAAGGTCTTTGGTTGGGCAAAGGTCTGAGGTTGGTTCATCTGTTGGTTTTGAAAGGGTTGTGGTTTATAATTTCCTGAATTTGAGACATTCCCTTGTCTCCATGAAAAGTTTGGGTGGTTCCTCCATCCCTCATTATAAGTGTTGGAAAAAGGGTCGTTACGAGGTCTAGGATGGAACCCTTGAGCGGCATTCAAGTCCGCCTGTACAAGCTTAAAGAATTGGGAGGCCAAATGGCAATCCACAGTGATGTGCATATTGCCTTGGCAAATGGAGCATTCTGAAGCTTGGGATGTGGAGGTACTAGATGTGGATTGGCCCGGGCTTGACATAAGCCTCTCCATATTTTGATTCAACATTTGGATCTGATAGGCTAAATTCTGGGTGTCCCTAGTCTCATTTGCCTCCAACCTCCTTTGCATGAGAGTTGGTTTTCTATCCAAGTATGCATAATTCAAGTGAATAGAATTCTCACTCAAGGTATCAAAAAGGTTCCAAGCTTCATCCTTAGTCTTAGATAGAAAGGTTCCCGCATAGGCACCTTCCACAGTCTGCCTGTGCGAATCATTAAGTCTGGTATAGAACCTTTCAACCAGTTGTCACTTAGGCACCTGGTGATGTGGGCAAAGTCTCAAAAGGTCATTAAAGCACTCCTACGCATCATGGAAAGCTTCCCCATCCTTTTGAACAAAACTCATAATTACCCTCCTAAAGTGATTAGTTTTGCTCATGGGGAAGTACTTCTTCAGAAACTCCTTTTTTAGGGCATCCCAAGTGTTAATATCATCAAGGGTATGATACTAATACTTGGCCTTGTCCTTGAGGGAGAAAGGAAAGAGGGTTTGCATTTGGGCGTCATCAGTAATGCCCTGCATCTTCACCATGGAACAGACCTCGGTGAATTCCTCTAGATGCCTGTAAGGGTCTTCCCTAGCAGTACCATAAAAGGAGGGCAACAAGAATATGGTACTGCTTTTGATCTCATAAGGATTGCCCCCTCCAGGTCTATGTAGTGTAGGGCCAGGTTGATTGGTTGGAACAAAATATTCCTTAAGGCTCCTTTGACCAGCCATTTCTTCCCTTGGGTGGTTCCTTCTTAGGATTCTTTCAGGTTTAGGATCAAACACAAGTTGTCTCCTTAGAGACCACCTACCAAGCATGCACTACAAACACAATTCAAAAGGACACGTTAGGTCTTTACAACTTTAGGCTTTTGACTTTAATTCAAATTGTAGGTGACAAAGCAAGTTGCCCAATCAATTACGTGCCTATTGTCGACCTACGAAATGCCTAAAATGACCTAGTTGGAGCTTAGGTCTCTTCCCTAAATCTCAAATGGTAGAGCAACTCCAAAGATGGAAGATCGAGGGATGCAAGTAGGCCTAAGCCTTCCTTTGAAGCTGTGCTTTCGCGATGCTTCTTAACTACCCCTAAAAATCCGTGACAGGGTATCCCCCTCTTTGGAGTTACAAAACCTTTGATCTCAAGTTCTGAACACTTCAGAATCCAATGGTAGGAGGGCTCTTGTCCTAGTAGTTCCAAGAACTAGGAGTGTCTAAATGCGTGCTTCGGTGCAAAGAGAAAACGAGTGTGCATACACTGTAAAAGATTTGAGTTTGAATTTTGAAACGCACGATAAGTTTTCAGCTCAGGTTCTTGGTTTTTAGTGTTCCTCCTTAACTTAAAGTCCTTTTTCAAGAAAATATGTGACCACTTATTAGATCTTTTCAATTCAATTAGGTGGTCTTGCAATTAAATCCAAATGCACATGCGTGAACAATATAGAATGCAAGGAAAGAGGATGTACCTGTTGGTGCTAGAGCACCGCGATCGTTTGTTTTGATGATAACAAAACACGTGTCATTTAACATTTGCACTTGGAGTCTTAGATTTCAGGTCAATTGCAAATGAAGACGTGATTAGACGGAGTTCGAGCTCGCATCCAGGACGGATTGGAGGAGCTTGATGGAGAACAGAGGAGATTCGTGAGAAGTGATAGATTGAAGATGGAAGGACAAGAAGAATATGATAGAATTCTGTTTATTTCTTTCATGTACTTTTGTCTTTATTTCCTTGCTCTTTTTGTTCTTTAGAACATCATGTTAAAGAGCCTCAAAGTACCCTAACAGTAGTCCTAGGAACACCTGCACAACCCTAGGATACTTAGGTTTTCTGTAGAGAGCTTAGAAAACTAATATAGGGTTCAAACAGCCTTTTCAAACGTCTAATCCTAAAATCAGATGTCTGATAATGAGTTTTAAGACGTCTGACTGTTGACTCAGACGTCCAATAACATTTAGGATGGACTTATTTAGTTCTGTCTGATGAAATCAGACGTCCAGACCTTAGTTCAGATGTCTTAGAAGACATCTGATGATTTTGCCAGACGTCCAATTAGTGGACCGTTGGCTGGTTTAACAAACATTGTAGGATATGACCGTTAGAGCTTTATCAGATGTCCGTAAGCGTTTCTAGATGTCTGATACATGACTGTTTTGCCTCAGCTGACCCGAAAATCTCTTCTCAGAGATTTTCTAGCCGTTGCAATCTCTTGGAAATCCATTCCCGCAGAAAAAATAGGTTTCCAGACGTCCAGACATAGTGTCAGACGTCCTGTATGTCATCTGATGGACTCGCACTAGAACCCTGTTTAGATCTATTCAAGTCAGGAAGAAACCTGCCTAAAATCAGACGTCTGACTTTGATCCCAGATGTCTTAAACTGATCTTCCAGACATCTGATGCTAGGATCAGACGTCTGATAACCCTGTCAGTGCAATGATTGTTCCTATTTTCGACCTGATTCTCTTGGGCTTTGCACCCAACGGCTATGGAAGCTTTCCAAAGCCTTCCAAAGCCTTCCTAAGGCCTCTATAAATAGAGGGGAGCCTTTGCCACTCAAAACACACCTAGACACACCAAGAACAAGCATTTCCACTCTTTTGTGTCCAAAAGAATCTCTTGCTCTCCAAGCTCAAGTTCTACATCTAGAGAGCATCAAGCATTTGCGCACCCGCTCTCCCGTCGTAGTTCACGAGAGCGACGTTGCACGGTTGTGTAGTTCACACATCCGTGTCGTCGACGCACTCCTTACAAAGGGAAGCATCTTAATTCCTATAGAAGCTTAGGTTAAGAATTATTTTGTTGGCTCTATAGGATTGTTGTTATTTATCTTTGTTCTTTGGTTTGGTATTCACTTTGCGAATTCCCGTCTCCTTTGTGGGACAAAATCCTTCTCGTGAAGAGAAGGGGTTTGAGGTATGCTACCCTTGTATAAAGTAGCGTGGTTGTAATTGAGGTTGAATCACCCTCGTTTAAATGATTCGTTTAGTGGATTTGATCAACTTGGTTGATCGGAAAATCCTAACTCGAGAGGGTTAGGTGGTGGTTTTCACCCGGTTTGGGTTTCCATCTAAAAATAATTGTGTACATTGTGTGATTGAATTTTTTGTGAGATTGTTTATATTCTATTCCGCAATTTATTACATCACCCCCTCTTAGTAGGGAAACAACAGTACCTTTCCTCTAGCAATCAGCAATGTAAGATGCACGCAAGTGCAAACAAAATAACTCTACAGGCTGCTAATTCACACCTAAATGGCTATCCTAAGGCAGGCAGCTTCTAGTAAGCAGCTCGTGTTTTTATTTTTTTTTACTTATGCACAATCAAGAAAAATAAAATCAATTTATAAAAGAAAGTAAAAACCTAAGTCTAAATAAATGGGAACAGACTCTTGCAAAAATTACCCACGTAGGGGCCTAAGAGAAGGTCAGGGAACGAACCCCTCAACTATACCCCAGAATAAGGGTCTCAAACCAAAATGTGCAAGGAAAATTAAGTCTAAAGTCTAAATCCTACTCTAATCAAATCAAAGAATAAATGTGCGGAGATGATTGTCACGTCCTCGTCCTTCCTCTCTTGGCAATCTGGTTCCTTGCAAGGTGGCTTGAACAATTTCTCCTCTGGTGACGTCAAGGGTCACCTCTCATAATGGCTGGTGTGATGGCGAGTAATAGAATGTGTGTCGCAGAATGTCGGCACTCGCACCAGAACACAAAGATCCAGAGTTAAATATGCTTCCAAAATTTAAATCAACGTGAACAAATGAATGAATGTGATTTAATTAAGCCTGTTGCCTCTCCGGCAACGACGTCATTTTTGACCGTGTTATTTAGTTTTCGAAAATGTAAATCAAGATCGTTGCAGTTTTAGAAGTCGAGTGGCGAATAACACAAATCAAAACTAATTAAATAAACCACTCACAAAGGGAGCAGGTCATGTCCACAGGGAATCAATGTCTATTACAAACTTGCAAGAGTCAAAAATCGATGTCCACTATTAATTTCGTCAAGAAATAAAGCCAAATCCGCCTTCAGATTAAGTAAACAACAAGAGATCAGGCTGAAATGACATTTATGAGAAAGATGGAGGACCTTTGCATAAACTCACCATAATATTCAATTAATAAAAACAAAAATCAAAAGTGGCAATGGCATGTAAATGTAATTATTAATAGGGACAAAAACAGGGGATTTGCTTTGTTGGTTCTCACTCACAAAGGAGAGGGAGGACTGAGGATAGCTTCTCGTCGGAGGTAGCTATTGTCGGGCCGCTTCTTTTGGGGGTGGCAGTGGGGCACGGCATGGTCGGAGGTGGCCGGTGGAAGAGGAGGCCGGAGTGGGTGCCCGGCAGTGGGTGTCTCCACGCTAGCGCGTGGGTAGCAGGAGGAGTTGCTGGAAATATGGACGGCCTCGTGAGGGTGAGGCGAGTCCACTGACGTTGTGGGCATGTCGAACGGTGGCATAGAGTGACGGCCGCGTGGAAGGGGGCGACACCGGTGATGGGTTCTTCACCCCTTACTGACGAAGAAGAAGGAGAGGAGGAAGGTGGTGGTGGCATTGGCTGCTGCAATAGTGTGGAGCACGCAGCAGCCGCGTGAAGAGCTGGCAAAGGACGCTCGGGCACATGCGGGGAAGCTGCTGGAGGTGTGCATGGGCGACGTGCTGGTCGCGCGGAGATGTAGTGCTCAGCTAGTAGCTAGAGCATGGAGGTCGATGAGCACAGTGCTGGTCGGGCAGGCAAAGGGCTTGCACACGGAGGTCGCGCGTAGGCTGCGCGTGGTGTTGCAGTTGCAGCTGCTGCGTGAGCGCGTGGAGGAGATGGTCATGTGCTGCAGGCGAAGGCTGTGGAGGTGCTGTGTGAAGGCGCAGAGAGTGGGTGTCAGACGTCTGGGAAACTTTGCTGACGTCTTAACTGGCGGGGGAGATGAAGGTGCAGGGTGTGGAGATTAGTGGCTGTAGTGGTGTTGACAGTGGATAGGGGTAGAGGATCTGGCGGTTGCACAGTGAGATTGCAATGCAGAGCTTTGTGATGGCGGTGCGGGCTGTCACCCTGCACGCCCATGGTGGCGAAATTCTGCCATGGTTGAGGCCGGTGTTAGTGGAGCGGATGAGAAACCAAGTTCTCTGCACAGTGAGGAGAGGGGATGAAGGCTTACTGAACACAGTCGTTTCCTCCCCCCTCTTGTAGCTGCAACCAATACATTTGAAATCACAAGAGGCGGGAGCAAATCCTCGTGAATGTCGGCAGCTGTGAGGAATGAATGGGCGCAAGAGGAGGAAGTCGAGCAGTTACCTACAGAATAATAATAATAATAAAATAATTAGGATTATTTATGCATAACTCCTTAACTTCTATGTTAATTAAAACAATGTATGTAATGCACCTAATTGATTAACCAATCAAATGCATGCAATTCTAAATTAATTCTAAATGCATTTAGATATGAATGCCACACATGAATTATGCAATTAAGCTAAAAATATGAATTAATTTATTTACATCCTAATGTATGCTATCTAAATGTTAAAATTAACTTAATGTCTAGGCACTTAAATACTTAAATAGCCCACAAATATGGGCTAATCAAAGGCCATGTTGAGAAATATGCAAGAAAATCAAAGTGCCATCATCCAATCTCATGACAAGGCTATACATGAAATGAAATCGCAGATAGGACACCTTGTTGAGGCCGTTAGACAGAGGGAAACTGGGAAGCATCCTAGTGCTGCTGAGAAGAATCCTAAAGGGAAAGGGATTGTCTTTAGGGAGCATGCCTAGGCGGTGACTATTCTGAGGAGTGGGAAAGAAATTTACAAACCTGATGTTCCTATAGTCTCACCTTCTGAAACCCATCCACCCCGACTTTCGCCCCCACCGGAGAATAATTGCCCAAATCTCCTCCGCTTGAAATCACCTCATCGGAAGAGGTTGCCCCCATTCCACCCCTTACCCGACATGACAACCCTTCCACCTAGAGACCGAGAGTGCCCTTTCCAGAGAGCTTATCCACCTCTGGACAGACTTGTGCTGGCTCATTTGGAGCCAAAGATAAGACAGATGAGATCATGGAAACTTTTAAGTAAGTGTAGATTAACTTGCCTTTGCTTGAGGCTATCAGGCAGACTCCATCTTATGCCCGCTTGCTAAAGGACCTGTGCACGAAAAAGCGACAATCTAGGAAATAGGTCCAATCAAAAGTTGTCTTGCTTGATTCCGTTAGCTCAATAGTTCAACATGGCACACCCCCGAAACTTAAGGACCCAGGAGCCCCGTACATCTCGGTGGTCATTGGTGACTTACAGATTGATGAGGCTCTACTTGATTTGGGTGTGGAGGTGAACATTATTCCGAGCTACGTGTATGAACAACTTGGGGGAGGCAATCTGAGGCCTAGCCCAGTAATCCTCCAAGTTGTTAATTGATCACTCAAGACACCTCAGAAAATTTTGGAAGATGTCCTCATGAGAGTGGAGGATTTCTTTTTCCCGGTTGACTTCTTAATTTTGGACACCGACCCTACCAACAAGCAAACCAAGACCTCCATCGTTTTGGGCCTCCCCTTTCTTGCAACTTCACATTCTTCAATCAATTGTAATACTGGGGCATTAAAAATGGGCTTTGGGAACAGGAAAATCTAGCTTAATGTGTTTGACGCTTATAAACAACTCAGGCTTGAGGATTGTTCCCAAGTTGAGGTGATAGATGACCTGATTGAAGAGACAACCCTTGCAATGTTATGTGATGACCCTCTTCAGCATGTCATTCTAAATGAGCATTCCCATCTCTTGGAGGAATGTGAAGGGGATATACTATAACTTGAGGAGTTGCTGGGTGTTTCTGCTGAGTCTCTTTTCCCATCATCTCTGCACAAGGTAGATTTGCTACCTGAGATGGGGACATCTATTATGAAACCCTCAACCATACAAGCCCCTGACCTTGAGTTGAAACCCCACCCAGACACTCTCAAGTACGTCTTCCTAGGTGCCAATGATACGCTTCCTGTTATCATTTCGACTATGTTATCTGAGGAACAGGAGGGAGCCCTGATTGAATGTTTGTCTAGGCATAAGAAAGCTATTGCTTGGAGCATCGTTGACATTAAGGGTATGGACTCTACACTCTGCATGCACCACATTTATACTAATGATTCCATCAAACCATTTAGGGACATGCAGAGACGTCTTAACCCTAATATGAGAGAGGTGGTTAAAAAGGAAATTCTGAAGTGGTTGGATGCTGGGATCATATATCCCATTGCAGATAGTAAATGGGTAAGCCCTATTCATGTGGTGGCAAAGAAGGCAGGCTTTACTGTGGAGTTTAGTGACCAAGGTGAACAAGTTGTGATTAGACCCTCAACTGGATGGAGGGTCTGTATTGATTACCGCAAGCTGTACATTGCTACTCAGAAGGATCACTTTCCCTTGTCTTTTATTAATCAAATTCTCAAAAAATTGGCAGGGAATAAGTACTATTGCTTTCTTGATGGATATTCTGGGTACAACTAGGTTGCAATCTTCCCTGATGACCAAGAGAATACAACTTTCATGAGTTCTTACGGTACCTTTGCATTCAGGCGTATGTCGTTTGGACTATGAAATGCACCGGCAACCTTCCGGCGGTGTATGATGTCCATTTTCTCGGACATGATTGACGAGTGTGTTGAAGTGTTTATGGATGACTTCTCCATTTACGGCTCGTCTTTTGACTACTGTCTCCTGCACCTCGAGAATGTGCTGAAGCAATGTAAGGAGACTGGTTTAGTCCTCAGCTGGGAGAAAAGCCACTTCAAGGTACAGAAAGGAATTGTACTTGGGCATGTTGTGTCTGAGAGTGGCTTGGAAGTAGATAAAGCCAAGGTGGATTCTATTTCCAAACTTCCATTGCCCATCAATGTTAAATAGATTAGATCCTTTCTGGGCCATGCTGTCTTTTAGAGGTGCTTTATTAAGAATTTCAGTAAAATTTCTAGGCCACTTTGCGACCTATTAGCGAAGGAATCTTCCTTCAATTTTGATTCAAAGTGTGTCGAGGCCTTTCAAACTCTGAAGGAGGCCTTGATCTCTACACCTATTCTCCGATCTCTTGATTAGACACTCCCATTTGAGCCAATGTGTGATGCTTCAAATTATGTAGCAAGAGTAGTCCTTGGACAAAGGGTTGAGGGAAGACCTCATGTGCTGCACTATGCCAGCAAGACTTTAACCGAACCACAACAAAACTACATGTTTACAGGCGAAATCACTGTTTTAAAATTGATGCGTCGTAGTATAGGTCGAAATTGCTAAAAAATAAATAGATTTTATTACTCGAAGTTTTTAAGTCCGAGGTCGAACAAAGGGGGCAAATTGGGGTTTAGAAATCAAGAGCACAACTTTGAGAAATTGAATATGAAATGAAAACCAGAGTTATAGTGCAAAAAGATAAATGTAAACACAGAAAAGCACAAAAAATGGACATCTGATTTTGTGAATCAGACGTCTTAAACTATGGGTGCTACAGTGCTTTATTTCTTCTCTTTTTCTCTTCTCTGATCTGAAGCTTTCTTTCTTTCTTCTTCTCTCTTTCTCTTCTCTTGATTTCGTGCCTTAGTCTTTCTCTACTTCTTTTCTTCTGCCTTTAGCTTCTCCTTCCTTCTCTTTCTTCTTTAGCGGCTCCTCTTTCTTCTGCCTTCAGTTCCTTCTTCTCTTTCTTCTTCGGCCCTTCAGCCTCTCTAACTTCAGGTTCTTCCTCTTTAGCCTTACCTTCTCTTTCTCTGGCATCCACCTTTTTCCTTGGCTTCTTCTTCTTCTCCTTTCCTGCGAGAGCAAAACCTACCCCTACCTGCACGCGCTCTCTCCTCCTCTTTCTCTCTTAGGCTCACTCTCCCAGAGCCGCTTTCTCAAGTAATCAGGTCTGGTACGTGCCCGGGACCAGGCTCACCGACGTGCGGTGTTGGGCGAGGAGTGCAGGGTCGGGTATACAGGTCACGCCAGGTCCGCGGAGGTCGGGTCACGGATGAGGCGGGTGAAGGTGAGTGGGACCTCACCCCATGGTCAGGAGGTGATAAGGCCTGTACACTTTTTCAATTTATTCAGCTATGGTGCGCCAACAGCTTCCAAGGTGGGACTATCTTCCCACCTCCCTTCTCATGCGTTCACAGTAGGAGTCTTCGCTTGATTGCAATGGCTACTTTGGCCTTCGAAGCCAATTGCTTGCCTGGAGCTGTGTGAGAGAGAAGTCCGTGCAACCTGGGGCTATGCACTTGGAGCGGGGAGACCTGGAGGGAGCTCGCAAGCAAGCTGGTTGCTTGCGTCAATGGTGGCGGACCTCCAAACCTACTAACATGCAAAACGGCCTCGCAGCCTCGTCAGAAAGCTCAGAAAGCTTTGTCGAGACACGGAGAATGTGTTGCGGGGGTCGGCGTTGCGCGGTGCTGCCGGAGTGTGCGTGCCTAGGGCACCCTATGTGCGTGAGAGTGGGTGTGTTCGGGGGGTGTTTTGGGGGCGTGGTGTGGTGAGTGAAGTGAGGGTTTATGATCAATGAAGTGTTGCAGAGCTTATGGGGTGGTTGGCGAGGCAGATGGAGGTGTGGAGCGGTGGGGTCGCCTCATCGGAGGTCTGGCCGGAGGTGAAGAAGGTGATGGTGATTGAGTGTGTCGAGGTGTGTTTTTGAGAGATAAAGAGGGGAAAAGGGATTAGAAAGGAGAGAGGACTTAGCTGGACGTAGAGAGATGAAGGGGGAGGCAGAGGTGGCAGCCGACTCGTATTGCCATCGCCAGAGACAAAGCACTCAGTGGGGGGAGGACGACGACGATGAAGGGGCTGCAGTGGCGTCGACGGGTGTGGCACGATGCGGATGAACAAGAGGAAGAGAACCCTGCCACTGGTATTGTGGCTGGGCGATGAGGGAAAGGGAGGGAGGTCATCGAAGCTTGCTGAGCCACTGGCCGAAGGAGGAGGAGATGAATTAGAGGGATTCTCTGGCCAATTTCAAGTGTCGGAGTTGCGGGGTGACTTGGGTCTGCTTATATAGGCCCTGGAGGAAGGATTTGTGCTTGGAAGCCAAGCTTCCAAGCATAGCAAGCTCGCTGGAGATGGAAATTTGAAGGAGACTCGAATCTCTCATGCATTCGCATGAGAGATTGGGTACCAAATAGAGCCTCAAATTGTGTTCATATTGGAGGAGATTTCTCAGAGAATCTCCCTTTCAATTTTGAAGGGTATTATCTGAGAAATCAGAGAGATCTTGCCCTCGAAATCCCGCCGGAGTAGGATTCCCTCCGCTATAATGGTGGAGGGACCTAATTGTAAATAATGAAGACAAAGCTAGGGGGGTTTCCGTAGGTTTTCAAAAGATAGGGATAGAAATGTAATTGGGCTAGACCTGTTTGCAAAGTAGGTCAAGATGAATTCCCCTTAGGTCCAAATTTTGGTACAAACCTAATTTGGACCTAAGGAATCCAATGGTGAAGTTGGATTTTAGGTTTGACCACGTTTGATTGGGAAATTTACCCAAAAACCTAATTTAGGGTAAATATTTGTCTAAGACCCCAATTTAGGTCAAAATAGGTTCTAAGGGCCAAATTGAAGGTTATAAACCCTAGAGAATATTTTTTCATGATTTTTAGACGATTTGGGTAAATTTTATCCTGACCAGAACCTTGTTAAATCAAGTGGGTCTGTTTTAGGGTTACAAGAAGTCATTTAATTCCTAGAATTCACATGAACCCTTTTCTGTTTGATTCAACCTACTTATTATCTTGTTAAGATCATTTGACCTATGTTTAGTTCATGAGAAAACTTGTTATTGTACTGCAATGGTAAAATTACAGTTTTACCCCTTGTTTCTTGCTTTTCTCTCAGAATGGTTATTCATGGAATTAGGACCTCCAGTTGGTTATGTAGGAACTTTTGTTCTCTTTTATGGGTCAAAATGAGATAGTTAGGACTTATGATGGTGTTCCCATCAAACGTCACTGAAAAGGAATTACTTATTGTAGTTTTTTCTCTAGAGAAGTTTAGGTCTTATCTTCTTGGGTCTAAGGTGGTTATTTTCACTGATCATACGGCAATGAAACATCTCATTGCCAACAAGGATTCTAAGACACGTCTGATTAGGTGGATCCTACTCCTTCAAGAATTTGACTTGGAGATACGTGAAAAGAAAGGAGTAGAAAATGTAGTGGCTGACCACCTGTCTCGCCTTCCACTTGATGACTCTCCATCTGGAGACATCCACGAGACATTTCCCGATGAAACCCTTATGGCGGTAACACTGATTTCACCTTGGTATGCTGATACCTTCAATTACTTGGTCACTAGAGAGACTCCTCACTCTTGGGATGAGCAGAAAAGGAAGAGATTCATTTCCTAAGCTAGATACTTTCATTAGGAAGAGCTTGAATTATTTAGAATTGGACAAGACTAAGTATTGAGACGATGCGTGACTGAAGAGGAGCAACAAAGTGTGCTGAGTTTTTGCCATGATCTTCATTGTGGAGGACACTTTAGTACTAAGAAAACTTCTTTTAAAGTTATGCAGTCCGATTTTTGGTGGCCTTTATTATTTAAGGATTCTCATAATTTTGTTAAGGCCTGTATTAGATGTCAATGGACTGGAACAATTAGGAAGAGGAATGAGATGCCTCAGCACCCCATTCAACCTGTTGAAATTTTTGATGTTTGGGGAATTGACTTTATGGGCCCCTTCCCTTCGTCCTAAGGTTATGAATATATCTTAGTGGCAGTTGACTATGTCTCTAAATGGATAAAGGCCATTCGTACATGAACAAATGGCCACTCAGTGGTATTGAAATTTGTGAGGGAAATATCATATCCCGATTCAGCTTCCCTAAGACTATTATTAGTGATGGGGGACCTCACTTCCGGAATCATCACTTCAATTAGTTACTCAAAAGTTTAGCGGTCAGTCACAAGATTTCTACCCCGTACCACCCCCAGACAAGTGGCCAGGTTGAAGTGTCGAATAGGAAGATAAAGAACATTTTAGAAAGGACCGTTAGACCTAATAGGAAGGACTGGTCCCAAAAGCTCGATGATGCTTTGTGGGCGTATCGAATGACCTATATGACCCCTTTGGGTGCATCTCCCTTCCGGATAGTAAACGGGAAAACGTGCCATTTACCCGTCGAGCTGGAACATAGGGTACTGTGGGCTATCCGAAGTGTCAACATGGATTTAGAAAAGGCAGGTAAGGCATGACTTCTAGAATTAAGTGAGCTTGAGGAACTGATGAATGATGCTTATGACACCTCTGAAGCTTATAAAGAGAGAACTAAGGTCTTACATGATAAGTATATCCTTAGAAATACCTTTGAGCCCAACTAATGGGAACATCATCATGAGCCATAACTAGCTCATTTTGACCCAATTAAGTCAATAAATGCTCCTATATAACCGCCAGAGAGTCACAAGTCATTACATATTCATTATGAAAGAAAAAAAAAGAAACTAGGGCTAAAATTACAATTTTACTAGCTCATCATGAATGCAGTACAACCAAGGGTTTTCTCAAGGGTTGAATGAGGGTCAATTGGTCTTAAAAAGATAACAAGTGGGATAAGGCAGATAGAAAAGGGTTTGCATGTGTTCTGGGAATTAAATGACTTTTGAAACCCTAAAAACATACTTGCCTAATAAACTGAGGTTCTGATCAGGATAAAATTCACCTAAACCCTCTAAAATTCATAGAAAAATATCCTCCATGGTTTAGAACTTTCAATTTGACCATCAGAACCTGTTTTGACCCAAAATAGAATCACAGACAGACATTTGCCTTAATTTGGGTTTTTGCATAAATTTCCTAGTCAAACATAGTCAAAACCAAAATCCAACTTCACCATTGGATTTCTTAAATCCAAATTAGATTTGTATCAAAATTTGGACCTAAGATGAATTTGTCTTGACCTAGTTTGCAAATTGGTCCTATTTAATTTTATTTCTACCCTTAACTTTCAAAATCCTTTCAAATAGGCCCCTAACTTTGTCATCATTCTCACAAATAGGTCCCTATCGCCATTAAACATATTCCTACTTGCTCTAGTGACCTTAAAAAGGAAATAACTCAATTTCTTGGCGAATCCCTTTCAAAATTGAAAGAGAAGTTCGTCAAGAAATTCCCTTCCTTTTGGATCCAATCCTAAATCCTAAAACCTACCCAATCTCTCATGTGAATGCATGAGAGATTTGGGTATCAAGCAACTTCCAACTCTGGTGAGCTTTCCAAGCTTGGAAGCTTACTTCCCAAGCTCTAACCGACCTCTGATGACCTATAAATGACTCTCTAGATCATAACGAACTTCCTAAGCTTGAATTCAACCAGAGATTCCCTCTAATTCTTCTCCCCTCCTCCTACCGATTTGCTCTTCAAGCTTCGGTGATTCTCCTTGTCATCCCTCATCGAATTCCCACAATACCTTTGGCAGATTCTTCATCCTTGTCTTCTTTCGCGTCGCCCAGCATCCGCCGACGTGCCTGCCCCCCTTCATCCTTGTTGATTGCCTCCCTCTGAGTAGCTTCGTTTCCAGTGTCGGCCGCACCTCACCTGGCGCCAACTCTGCTCCCCTTAGTCTGCCTCCCCTCCTAAATACTCCTCGACTTCCCCTCTTCATTTTCACACCCTCGCCACTCTGTTTCGACTGCCGACATGCTCCCCATGACTCTGTCTTCCACCTTGCTGGCGTACCTCCAGCGAGCTTGCATGGCCACTACACTCCACCAATCCGGCCGCCATTCATCTCCACACCTCTACCGTGTTCTAGAGAGCAGAAGCCCTCTGGTCTTCAAGGCTGTTGGCCTCCCCACTACTCCACCGAACGCCACACTGTCGCACCTCACATTCCGTCACCGTTCGGCCACCTCACGCACCCTCACACCTCACGAACGTCGCCGTTCAATTCCCCACCTCACGTCGAAGCTTATGAACTGTTTTAATTGGGGCTATTAGCCCGTTTTCTTGCTTTCAGGTTCCCAGGTCTCGAACGCCATTGATGAAGCTTTGATCGAAGCTTGAAGGTCTCATCACGTCTGTAGGTCCCAGGCGCCGATCCCAGACACTGCAGATTACCTCCAGGAGTATCCTTGCGTAGTCAATTGAAGCCTTTGACCAAGCCTCTGCGCCAATTCGATGAAGGAAGCTGCTGCTATTGCTGCACAAAGGAAGGAGGGTGGGATAGTCCCACCTCGGAAGCGGAAAAGCCCCTACGCCTGCATAAATTGTAAAAGCGTTGGTGGCTATTTGCCTCTAAACACGGGGTGAGGTCTCTCTCACCCACACATGCCTCGTCCGTGACCTCTGCCCGCGGACCTAGCCTAACCCGTTTACCCGCCTAGCCAAGCACTCCTCGGCTGCTACCCCACTGTAGGTAGCCCTGGACTTGGGTGCATGTGTACCCGATAACCCAATATCCTGTTGAAGGCTCTGGGAGGGAGGAGCCTAAGAGAAAGAAGGAAGGAGAGATTGCGCGAGGGTAGGGGAGCGTTTTGCTGCAGAAGAAATTGGATGACACTTAGCCAATTTGAGAAGTTCCCCTCCCCTGTGTGAAGAAGGAGAAGGAAGTAGAAGAAGAAGAGAAGAGGACCCGAAGAAGAAGAGGCTAAAAAGAAGAGAAAGAGAACAGCTGCAGTAGAGAAAGAAAGAAAGGAGAAAAGTAGAGAAAGAAAAAAGAGGCAGTGCACTGTAGCATCAGATGTTTAAGTCATCTGATCCCACTTTCAAACGTCTAATTTGAGTTTCTAAAGCTATAATTAACTCTGATATTGTGCTTCTACTTGCTATTACTGTATGAGGGTAATTGGTGATTTAAATCACCATTTTACCCTCTTCATTTTGCACATTGATAATTGATTTTTATATCATTCTGCCTTAAACTTTTACTTATATATTATTTTCAGTTATGAATTATGATCTTGAGCTTTAAATTCCATATTGCTCCATGTGTTCCACCTTGGAATCTTTTCAAGTAATAAAATTTATTTGTTTAAACGCTATTTTGGCTATACTGCAACACGACATTCTTAAAACACCGATTTAGCGTTCGAACACCAACCAACAAGGTTGGCTTTTCAATTCCAAACTTAAGCTTTTCCTAGTAAAATTGAAATCACGTTGGGATGGGCCATACATAATCATCAAAGTGTTTCCGCATAGGGCTGTGAAGATCAGGAGCCCTTCCTCTTCAGCAATGCCCTTTACGGTCAACAGCCAACGATTAAAACCAAACATTACTTTGGATGGCTATCTGGTTGACGAGGTCACTCTTGAGGAGCCTTAACTCATGTCATTCTTCGCCTTAGGTAATATCTTCCCTTAACTATTTTGTTTCCAATGTGGACATTGTTTGAACCAGGCATGGGGGGATAGGACCTGAGGCATCTGTTTATAGCATGTCTACATTTTGCATTTATGCATGAATATTGCATTCAAAAAAAAAAACACCAACGAAAGAAAAAGAATAAAAAGAAAAAAAAAGAAAAAAAAAGAAAAAATGTTGTTATGCTTAATCGGATGGGCTCTGCATCTTTAGGCATGAGACCAAGACTTTAGGTTTACCTAAGCTGACTCTAGGTATCTAATTATAGGAGCTAGAGTTGAACTACTGACTTTAAAACTTTAGGGTCCGTTTGGACTTAAAAACTTAAAGTAGGAGTTAAGTTGTGGACCATTCCTTAAGAGGTTGAGGAAGGAAAGCTAGGGATTAAGTTAAAGGCTGGGTAGTACCTGGTTTTTTTCTCTACCTTTTGGTTTACAGGTCCACGTAACCTAAGCATCCACATTTCACACACACTTGGTCTTGTGTAAATAGTGATCACCCTAATTCATTTCTTGAAGAAAATTTGGTTCTCTTAGTTTTGACTTAGGAGAAGCTTGAAAACACAATTTGATTGGAAGAGTTCCTGCGGTAGGAGAGGTGGAGTATATACTCACCTTGAGGATGCGATGATAACATGTCACCTCCTTGGCACTTGTCTCTTAGGATGACCATCCTACTTGGGGCATGTAAGCGCATTGTGCTGTTCAGGTACCATGGGCAGCCCTATCTCGAAGTGCCGATTGCCATAGGCTTGAATTCCCTTAAGAAATCCCTGAGCGATACTATCTCAAAGTGTCGATTGCCAGGAGTTCTTGGGGTCGCTATGGGCGGTTCTATCTCGAAGTATCGAAAGCCAGGCACCCTTCGAGGTTTGGTGATGGGGACAATGAATCCGACACCAACCGTGTTGATAGTTGATCTAAGGTTAGACTTAGAGGAATCAAACAAAAATATATATATTACAAAAAAAAAATCCTTCTTACTCTCTTTCTAGGTTGGCAATCATACCAACCTGAAATAACTCAGACCAATGCACATCCACGGATGCTTTAATCTCTGGGACCAATAAACCCTAGGGTAGAGTTAGGAATCAAGGAAACCAATGTCTACAACTCGTCCTTAACTGACCTAGTCTGTAACTCAACAACTACTTGGGTACCTTATGATCTAGGGTTAGATGGTTCAACCTAATTTCTATGAAAAGGTCAATTGAGTTAGCTTGGATAACTTGGAGTGTTAAGTCATGCTTGAATTTGCTAGGGACTAGCAAAAAGTAGGCATGGGGGTATTTGATTAGCCCATATTTATGGGCTATTGTGGTATTTAAGTGCCTAGACATTAGGTTAATTTTAACATTTAGATAACATACATTAGGATGTAAATAAATTAATTCATATTTTTAGCTTAATGGCATAATTCATGTGTAGTATTCATATCTAAATGCATTTAGAATTAACTTAGAATTGCATGCACTTGATTAGTAACCAATTAGGTGCATTACATGCATTATTTTAATTAACATAGAAGTTAAGGATTTGTACATAAATAATCCTAATATTTTACTATTTTATTCTTCTTCTTCCCGCAGGAACGGCTCCGCTTCCTCCTCCTGCTGCCATTCACTCCAGCCACGACTGCAAGCATTCATCCTCCATCAAAAGTGGATCTGGAGCCTTCAATGCTCATGCTCCATTTCAAATCCTTGTAGCCACAGCTATAAAGGAGGAGGAACAGCTGCCATGCGCGAGAGGCCTTCATCCCCTTTCCTCACTATATAGAGAACTTGGTTTCTCTTCCGCTCCACTACCATCGACCTCAACCGCAGCGAAACTTTGCCACCTTAGGTGTGCGAGGTGATAGCTTGCATCACCATCACAAAGCTGTAGATTACAATCTCACTGTGCAACTGCCAGATCCTCTACCCCTGTCCACTGTCAACACCACCGCAGCCACTGCCATCCACGCACAGCAAGCAGCTGCGCCCTACACCTTCATCTCCCCCACCAGTTAAGACGTCTAGGAAGTTTCTTGAAGGTCTAAAGCCCCTCATCAATCCCTCGACGCACCTTCGCCCGCGCACTACAGAGCGTGCCACACCTGCAGCAGCAACCATCTCCACGTGCGCACGTGTGCCTTTACGCCCTCCTTACCTCCAGCCGTGCGCCGACCTACTCTCCAACAACAACAACAACCACGCCACCCCTTCCTCTTCTCCTTAGTTCTTCCTCTTCCTCTATTTCAACCCACCAAACCCAACATAACCCATCACCTCCAATGGCAGCAGACCCATCAGCCGTCACCCTCTCCTCGCGCGTGCGCCACGCCTCTTCGCGTGCACAGTAGCAGCGAGCAGTCCCCTCGCCTCTAGTGCGCACCCCTTCGCTACTCCTCCACTTGCCTGAGCAGCTTCCCACGCACAACAACAGCCCTCCCATGCCATCTCCGTGCACCACTGGCCTTGACCTGCAAGCACCCGCACGCGCCCACTCTTCCTCAGCCTCCTCCTCTCACACTCGCACATCCTCTGCACGTGTGTATCCCTTCAGCAGCGCCGCGCCTCCGGGCATAGAAGCAGCAGCAACAACCACTGTTGCTACTCACCTTCATTTGCTCCGATCACCGCCTCCGACCACTGTTGGCCGCGCTACCACCACCGTCAAGTAGCCCTTCGCCCACTTGACCTCTGGTGAGCTTCAGTCCTCTAGCCGTGGTCTCCCCCATGTGTGACGAAGAAAGAGAAGCAATCCCCTATTTTTCCCTCAATTAGTAATTACATCTTTTGCCATTGTGAGATTTTATTAGTATTTTATTGTGCTACATTGCAAATATATCCTTCAGATGTGCAAAATTGCTATTTCAGCATTAGCTCTTGTTGTTTACTTAATCTAAAAGCGATTTTGACTTGGTTTCTTGATTAAATTTATCATGAACATTCATTTTTAACCTGTGCAAGTTGCAATAGGCCTATTCCTCCCTATGGACACAACCCGTTCCCTTTGTGAGTGGTTTATTTAATTAGTTTTGATTTGCGTTATCCACCACTCGGCTTCTAAATTGCAACGATCTTGATTTACATTTTCAAAAACTAAAATACTGCGGTCAGTACGAGTACCAGAGGTGGAGTTGGCTATTCTAATGGACGAACCCTAAAGTGCAGTAGGAATTCAGCAAAGAGATATGTCAAAAGGGTTTTTGGGTTTTTTAAGAGATGACTAGTTGCCTCCCGTTAAGCGCTAAGTTTAACGCCATTAGCTGGGCGCAATAAGCTCAGGGAGAATGGAGATCAAAAGATAACTCAGCCATCAGTGAGTTCAATGAATGGTTTGAGTCTCTGACCGTTCACGATAAATGGTTCAAAATCAAGGCAGAGTTCACTGATTTCTATAGCCCAATTTCCAAAAACATGTCGTACAAGAAATAGTCCAATCCATTTTGATCAAAGCTTGCCTGGGAATAGTTTGAGTTTAGCATCAAAGAGTAGGACCTCCTGACCAGGATGGAAAATTTTTCTTGATATGTACTAGAGTTCTCGTAAGCATCATTGCGTAGTTCCTAGATCTTGCTCATTTGAAGCTGACGGTGGATTCCAACCTTTAGCAGATCTAGATTGCACTTCTGTACTGCCCAATAGGCTTTGTGCTCCATTTCGATGTTTAGGTGACATGCCTTCCCGTACACGAGTTTGAATGGAGACATACCTAATTGGGTTTTGTGGGCGGTCCTATAAGCCCACAATGCTTCCGGAAGTCAAGCCGACCAATCCTTCCTATCAGGCCGAACAGTGACCTGAAGGATTTTCTTGATCTCCCGATTAGACAATTCAGCCAATCCGTTGGTTTGGGGGTGGTAAGGAGTCGAGATTCGATGAGACACCCCATACTTGGTCATTAGGGATCTAAATTGTGCATTTGTGAAATGGGTCCCTTCATCAAAGATAATTGCACGTGGGACATCGAACCGTGAGAAAATGTGCTGATGGATGAATTTGATCGCCACCTTATGATTGTTGGTTCGGGTCAGGATAGCTTCGATCCTTTTAAACACATATTCTACAGCGAGGAGAATGTATTTGAAGCTGTCCAATTTGGGAAAGGGGCCCATGAAATCAATCCCCCATATATCAAAGACTTCGCACACGAGAATCGACTGTAAAGGTATCATATCACAGTGGCTCATGTTGCCCAAGGTCTGGCAACAAGTACATGCCTTACAGTAATTGTGTGCATCTTTGAAAATTGTGGGCCAATAAAAGCCGCACTGGAGGACTTTAGCTGCGGTTTTATGTTCAGAGAAATGTTCGCCGCAGGCTTGGTCATAGCAGAAGGACAAGATGTCCTAAATTTTCGCTTTCGAGATGCATCTTCTAATGATCTTATCAGCACCAATGCGGAAGAGGTACGAGTCTTCCTAGATGTAGTACTTGGCATCGAAAAGCAATTTGTATTTCTTGGCCTTCAGCCAATCAGATGGGATCTGATGAGATGCCAAGTAGTTTACCATATCTGCGTACCAAGGAAGTCTCGCACCAATAGCCAAGAGGTGCTCATCAGGAAAATGTTCCGTGATAAGCCCGGAAGGGTTGATAATAGCAAAAGGAAGGCGGGATGAGTGATTAGCTACCACGTTCTATTTTCCCGCCTTGTCGCGAATCTCGACGTCAAATTCTTGCAATAGCAAGATCTAGCGGATTAGTCGAGGTTTCATGTCCTTCTACGTGATAAGGTGCCTCACTGCGGTGTGATCTGAGTATATGATAACGCGGGAACCCAAGAGATAAGATCGAAATTTTTCCAGGCCAAATACTATGGCTAGCAGCTCTTTCTCAATAATCATATAGTTACGCTGAGCCTTGTTAAGTGTCTTGCTAGCGTAGTAGATGACCATAGGTTTCCCGTCTATTTTTTGCCCAAGCACTACACCTACTGCATAGTCAGATGCATTGCACATGATCTCAAAGGGCTGAGACCAATCAGGGGATTGCAGGATTGGTGCTTAGGTGACTTGGTCACGTAGGCTTTCAAATGCATGAGTGCACTCCTCAATGATTTTGAAGGAGACATCTTTTGCCAGAAGATTAGTCAGGAGGCACGCGATTTTAGAGAAATCGGGAATGAATCGATGGTAAAAACCAACGTGCCCCAAAAAGGATCTGATGTCCTTGACCGAGCTAGGCGTGGGTAGTTTGGAAATCAAATTCACCTTAGCCCAATCAACCTAGATGCCATTCTTGGAGACAAGATGTCCCAGGATAATTTCCTCAGGAACCATGAAATGGCTCTTTTCCCAGGAAAGAACCAAATTCACGTTGATGCATCGCCTGAGGAATTGGATTAAGTGCAGGAGGAAATCATCGAAAGATTCCCCAAATACCAATAAGTCGTCCATGAAGACATTAGGGTAATCACCTACCATATCAGAGAATATGGCAACCATGCACCTTTGAAAGGTGGCGGGTGCATTGCAGAGCCCGAAAGGCATCCTGTGGAACGCATACGTCCTGTAGGGGCAGGTGAAGGTAGTCTTCTCTTGGTCCTCAGGATGGATTGCCACCTAATTATAACTGGAACACCTGCCCAAGAAGTAGAAGAATCGATTTCCCGCCAATTTGTTGAGTATCTAATCAATAAATGGCAATGGGAAATGATCCTTTTTCGTTGAGGCATTTAGTCTTCTGTAATCAATGCACTCTCCATGAGTTTGCAATACGGGTCGGTATGTCTCTGATATAGACACATCTATTTAGGTTAAAATGCCTAATCATGCATGTTCCTAGGCTGAGATTTGCATTTCATGTTATAAATATTGCATAGCATGCATCATCTTGCACTTAGAGTAGTTGTATATATTTTAGGTTAATTATGTCCTTTCTATGGTCAGGAGAGAAGGAGATTTATTTCAGGGCCTCAGATGAATGATTGGACCGTACGGATTTGATTAGGACAACAATCGGAGTCTAACGCCTCTGAAATCGTCTAGATCGGAGTCCCGTAGCATCATATGAAGTTCGAGGAAGATCAACGACCAGGAGGCAATGCGACATCATACGGGTTTCAGATGGAAAATCCGACTGTACGAATGGATCCAAAGCGACGATCGTAGTCCGACAACGTGAAAATCAAATTGATCCGAGCATCGTGGCACCCTCTACAATAGAAAGAAGATGGATGGCCCAGATAGCGCCACGTGGCACCATCCAGGCCACCCAACACTGGCTAGCAATCCCAACACTGGCTCCTCTTCATCTGCATCATCAATTCTCAACCGTTGGATCTTAATCCAATGGCTGAGAGCTCTCCTCCACCACGTGCCTTAAGTCGTCCGCTTGACACATCTGACGTCTTGGCGCATTGGTTGCGGCGTTGGACTCCAAGGGAGGGGTGCGGGTTCGAATCCCCGTAGCCCCCCCAATCAGCAATTGAGGGCGCGTGACGCGTGCGCATGAAGCCCGCACAGCCGCAGTGCACACTAGCGCACAACAGCGCTAGCGCGCGAGCGCATGACAAGGGCACAGGATGCGCAGGCCAGCGGGGATGAGGAGCGAGGGTGGACTTCAGTGACACATACGTGGGCCTTTAGTGACGCTTGCAACTATCACTAATGTCCTGTGCGATGCGCGGGCTAGTAGAGGACTTGAAGGGCATGGATCTTCAACGACGATTACAACCATCACTAATTACCCATGGACAATTTTGTCTCTCTTCCTCCACTATAAAAGGACCTACCCACCTCCATTCCAAACCATCTCTTCCTTTCTTCCTCTCACCACCTCCTAGGCTCCAAAGAGAGCTTGTCCCAAGCTGGGGATGCTCCTCTAGAGTAGACCAAACATTTTCCTACCTCTCATCCCCATTCGTGCAGCATCCCATGGCCATCTTCTTACCTCCCTTCGGAAAGAAGATCCTCACCGCGATCCCATCCTGCCCCGCCCTCCATCCTCCGACTCCGTCCCAGTTCGTCCCACTCCACCTTCCTCCAGGCGACATTAGAGCGAGTCATCGTCCGAGCGACCGTCGAGGGGGATTCTCTCACCTCTTTCTATCTTTCTCTTTTGTAGTGTAGTTTTTCCACTTTCGTAGTTGTAACAAACACTTATTCATAAATAGATGATTGTTTCTCTCTCTCTTTCTCTTTCTCTCTCTCATATATTTTTGCAAGTAGATAAAGTTTTTATCAACATAATCTCTTGCTTAATAAAAATACAAAAAAAATTAGAAAAGACAAAAATGACAAAACAAATAAAAGCGAAATGCGTATTTCCAAAACCAAACATTCGCCACCCCATGTTCAACCCGGGACTCACCTCAAGTTTTGGTTATAAATTTTATCTGATCAACACGTTTTGCGAGCTATGATGATGGGTCCTCCAAACCTCGATTTTCACTACGCAAAACACGACCAATCATTTTGGCGCCATTACCGGGGATCAAACCCGGGTCACCTGTGTGATAGGCGAGAATACTCACTACCATACTACAACGACCGATCATTTTGGCACCGTTGCCTCTCTTTGGTTTTTTTCTCTCGCATTTTCCTGCATTACTTACATATTTTTCTAACCTATCTTTCTTCTTCGATATATTGTCTTGCAGGAACCCAATCAAGGAGCTAAAAGCGGTAGATTGGAGTAAAGTGCAGGTAGAGATTTCTGTAAGTTTCCCTCCACTTCCCCACCCACTAATTCATTTCACCACACTAATAACTCAAACCCAAATCAACTTAGGTGTTTTTTATAAATCCTAGGATAGATTTGGTTGTTTGTTTGCCACCTCCACTCATCTCACCCCCACATATATAAAAAGAAAAATAAAAAAAAATACTCTTCTCTTGTGGGATTTTCTAAAAGCGACACACATTAATACCCACAACTCTCAACTTAAGGTGCACCACTCCACTTTGATTCTATCACTTAACCGGGATCTGACCTGTGGACCTAGTATAGTTCAACTCAATACACATAAGTGAGTAGAAATCTGAATAGGTCAAACATTCTTGTGTGCCTTAACTAAGTGTGCAACAGGTTAGTTGATTGAGTTGTTGGGCCACACCACTCAAATTAAAAGTGATTCATCAAGTAGTTTGCCACTTAGGGTTGATTTTTAGGGCTGAACCAGGCACTCCACATTATTTTTTATTTTTAAAGGAACATATCATCACCCGTGTTTTCAAAACTTGGAGTGTTCTACTAAACCTTGATTGAACCAACCTAAGGATTAAACCCTAAAAGCTACTAAACAAGGTTAAACCCTAAAAGACACATCACCAAATAACCTTGTTTGCAAACCCTAGTTGTGCACACACACACATTTTAACTGATCATTAAGGGTTGTGCCTTAAGGATTGATTCGAGTAGACATTGGCCTTAAGGATGATCAGTTTTAATTAGGCTTAGGATGATCATTAAGGGTTGTGCCTTAAGGATTAATCAGTTTTAATTAAAATTGAGTAGACGTTGGCCTTAAGGATTGATTCGCTCTTTGGGGCTCAGACTGAGATTTTTTTCTATTAATCTGCTTCTGCTAGTCCATCTGATGTCTAGCTAGGGGAGTAGCGTCAAACGACCGCAGTTGGGGGGTACACTTGGAACCGAAGCTGCAAGCCAAAGCAAGAACCTTCTCCCCAGCCCCTCCCTCTAACTGGTTGGATTGACTACATAGAACCCATTTATAATCTCAAGACGGGTCCTGAGAGTCATAGGTCTTTAGGCTAACCCATCTAAGGACATGATTGATTGCTTGTATTACAGGTTTCCTTTCTTTCTTCTGATTATCCCTCCTTTTCTACCATGTACCCTTCCACATCCTACACACATTTCACATCCTATCCTCCTACCACCACTTATCCCCAAGATGATTACTATCCCGACTTGACTTATGATTACCCATCTCCTAGCTGGGATAACTTTGATTGGGGATATGAATCTAGACCTCAGTGTCCAGGACCTAACCCTGGACAACAAGACTATGATTACTATCCTTCCCAGAGCTTCAATGATTATAGATCTTCATCCTTTGATGACCAAACCAACCCGATCTACAATCAGGAAGGATATAATGATTATAACACCTACCCTCCCCAGTACTCCATTGAAAATAGGTCACCAACATTCTTTGAACAACCTGACATGACCTACCATTAGGGAAGGACCCGAGAACCTCGATATCTTGACTCCCCTAGATTTAGCCCAAACCCACCCAAACCTGAACCGAACCAGTCGGTTCAAGTGAATTAGGTCTAAGATAGGGTGTTGGCTAACTTGAGGAACACCATCCAATCTTTAGAAGCTCAGCCAATGATTAGCCCATATTGTGAGCTATTTAAGTATCTAAATGTCTAGACAATAAGTTAATTTTAACATTTAGATAGCATACATTAGGATGTAAATAAATTAATTCATATTTTTAGCTTAAGTACATAATTCATGCATTTAGAATTAACCTAGGGTTGCATACATTTAATTAGTTAATTAATTAGGTGCACTATTTTAATTAACATAGAAATTAAGGAGTTATGTATAAATAACCCTAATTAATTTATTCTTTTATTCTTCTTCTCCTTTGCAGGTAACTCCTCCATCTTCGCCTCCTCCTCCTGTGCATCACATTGATTCTACAATGTTTTGAATTTCAAATCTTTGTAGTCGTGGCTACAAAAGAGAAGGAAGAGCTACCACTGAGGGGGAGGCCACCACCCCTTTGTTCCTCACTGTGCTTAGAGGACCTTGCTCCTCATCCATTCCATACCACTGGCCTCCCACCGCGGCAGTACGACTCCACCATCGTGGGCGTGTGGGGTGATAGCCCACACTGCTAAGAGTCCTTGCAAATTTCTCTTGTCTCATGCCATCACCCATGCCCGCACCTTCATTCTCAGCACCCACGCTTCAACACCCACCTCCAGCACACACCCCAACGCTTGCGCCTTCATCTCCAACACACCCACCTCTAGCACACACACCAACGCCCGCGCCTTCATCTCCAGCACACCCACCTCCAGCGCACCCTGCCAAGTGCCCCAGCCATCGTGCGCCCTCACCTCAGCCAGCACACACGCCAGCACCTGCCACCTGCACTCCTTCACCAGCCAACATGCCCGCACGCCATCTGCCCTGCACGCGTCCTCCAGTAGTGCCTTCACCCCATGCGCCCACGCCCCTTCGCCTTCACCACGCCCGTTTCAGAACACTCCAGCACCTCCCTGCCAACCTGCAGCCGACGCCAACAGAACCCCCCGCGCGTGCCTTTGTGCCCGTAGAGCACCACTACTCCATGCGCCCACGCCCCGCACGTGCCTGCAGCACGCGTGGCCAGCAGTAGCATCCTCCTTTGCTGCCGCTTCTTTCCTCCGGTAGGCCGACTCTTACCACCATCCATCGAGCCGCCACCATCGTTAGATACGGATCGGAGAGGGCTTCCTCCGGCCGCCAGCTCGCCATCCATCTCTCCTTCATCCGTGCACAAGCTCACCCGAATGCTAATCCCCTGTTTCAACCTCAATTAATAATTACATTTCATGCCATTGCCACGAAAATGAATTTTGATTTATGATTATTTTAGTGTGGTGAATTTATGCCTTAATGCTCATGCTTCTAGATAATTGTTAAACCTTATTATTCATCTTCATGTGCATTGAATTTAATTTTGAATGACATCTTCATATGCATGCAAGTGAATAGTACATGGCATACTCTTACACATGTATAATTTTCTGATGTAAAAATTACATTCACACCCCTTGACTTCTCTATAAATTTAAGGTTTACTTTCAGAGCTACATAGGCATTGTTTGATCTGGCGAATAGTTTAGTGAACTTGATTTTGACCTAATTGCGAGTTTAACTAAGTCATTGCCTCCCTGTAGACATGACCCGCTCTCTTGTGAGTGGTTTAATTTTAATTTTAATTATTCTGTTAAGCGGTTTTCCACCACTTTGATCCTACAATGACAAATCATCTTAATACATTATTAGAAAGCAAAAATTGACTTATCAACCAATACCATGAACTGAAGCATTGGAGCCTATGATCAAAATGATTGATGAACTTAATAGTTCTCTATTGGATTTTCTCCAAAATGTTAGATATAGGGACCTAGGTGAGTTTCTTCTGGGGAAATTATGGAGGTTAAGGGTGAAATTTGTGGTTGCCCTAGTCAAATCTTGGGATGATTCTCAAGATGAACCCCCTTCAGAAGAGCCAATGTTAGAACCCGCTCAGGCACCTGTAGGGGGGGATGCATATTCTGAGATTGGAGATGACCAGGTTGGTCTAGAGCAACCCATTAAGGATGAACCGATTGATTCACCTGAGGTCCCCGAGCCAGGGAACGAAGAAAAATATGTCTCCTTGGATCATGAAATGACATATGATTTTGAGACATATATAAATACGGATCATGAATTCTTTGACTTTGAGGGTGAGGAATCTCTTATTGAAGTCTCACTTGAGCTTAAGGAGAATGATTTTAGTGAGACAAATGGGCTTGAGGAATTTGATAAACCATTTGATAGCCTGGCTATTGAAGATTCTAATTCAGTTGGGGCTAACTTGGATGATCCGAATCCTGATGATTCAATTAGTAGCCCCATTCTTCAAATCCACCCCAAAAAGCTGAATGATCATAACTTTGAGATCATTATTCCCAAGTCAATCCTGATTCAGCCACGATTTCTGGACTTGGGTGAATCATATGGGGTGAATGATATGCTAGAGGTCCCGGAGGCTAAGCACTTGATACTGGAGAATAGATATGTTGAAATGAAAATCTGGGAAGCTAATTCTGAGGGAACTATGATTTTGGATTTAAGGGTTCTTGTTGACCTAAAACCACCTACTTTCTACCAGGACCCTTACGATATCTTTCACGTGCAACCCAAGCTCAAAATAACTGATTATTTGTCTAACTTGAACATTAAGTGGACTTTTTCACGTATTGAAACATCTTTACCCGTTGTCCAACACTTTGGTCTTGGGTTGCACACCACAAAACTGCAAGCCTGGTCTCGCAAGCTTGGTCTCGCAAGCTTAACAACCTTTGGTTTTGGGTGATTTTCATCCAGAACCTGAGAACCACTCGACCCTAGGGCATGGGTCTACACCATAATCTGATCCACATCTGTGAACATCTTCTACTAGTAGGTCTGAGGATTAATCTTTTGATTTAGATTCTAACCTGCACTTGTGAATTCTCAATTTCTTCCTTGTATGTATGTTATGCCTAGCTGAAGGCATTAAATTTAACATGTGTTTATATTCCATGTTTTCTGCGGAACTGACTAGATTTTCACGTTATTCAGGTGATATTCTGTTTACTCCACCTTTTCATGCCTTTATTTTTACAATGAGGACATTGCATCATTTAGGCATGGGGGGGTGGATAATTAATTCCTGAAATCATTTTGTTAACTCCATAGAATTTCTTTTAATTTTTTTATAAAAAAGATGAAAATTCAAAAAGATAAAAAAGAAAGAAATTAGGAAGAAGAGAACTTTGGCATTTGGAAGTGATTAACTTTAGGAAATGATACGATAGGACCTAAATACTTAGCTCTTCAGGTCTTCGGGCTTAATTAGCCCGGGTGTTCACTCGAATGTGAGCTTAGTCTCGAGTCTTCGCCAAGTAATTTTATTTTAATCTGGCTAATAAATTGGGATGATAAGTATGCGAATTATCAACCCACCCTATGATTTGAGGGAATTTTAAGTCTAAGCATCTACACACTATTCACACGACTCACTTTTCGGCGATTTTTACAAAAATTGGGTACCTAATGAATTGTCTAGGGTGGTATGGCTGGCACGTTGTCGTGGGTAATAGCTCATTGGCCGATTGTCCAGAGCCGAACCACAAGACCATTCTCTTTGTACTTTCTTTAGGTAAATCTTAGATCAGGAAAGCCACCTACTTTAAAAAAAAGAGAAAAAGAAACACCCAAAAAGAAAAAGAAAAAAATAGAAAAATGAGAAAATAAAAGAAGAAAAATAAAGCCACACTTCACCACACAAGTATAGCTGGCAAGTGGTCGCAGGTAACAGCCCATTGGTCGATTGTCTAGAGCCTAACTCACAAAAATGCAATTCCTAAAACACTTAGGGAAGAGGCGGGGAAGTAAAATTAACCGAGGAGATATACACTAGGTTCGCCCTTGTGTTGACCCCATAAAAAATAAAGTAGGGTAAAAGCTACCATTGGAAAGATAGACCTTTAGGCATGAACCTTTAAGGTCACCTAGGGTCGTAGAAACCTGAAGTCCATCTTAATGGCCGTTTAGTGAGTCTATCACCATTTCACAAAGATGCTTAGCACTTAGAATCCTTTTCGAGTCTTGGCGGGTTGGGTAGTTGTAAAAAGTTATCCTGACACCCTCAAACACCAAAAGTCCAAAAAAATAAGAAACGAAGATAAACAAAAAAATATATCTTCCTTCCCTTTCAAATAAGGTGAGGACTGGGCGATCTGCATTCTGCCAGGCACCCGGGTACTGTTGAGTCTTCGTAGTTTAGGACCTTAGTTGAAATTTTTTCTTGTTAATAAATGACCTAGGCCTAAGAAATCTAATCCTAATTCTGATTTTATACATAGCATGTAGTTTAATTTTGCTAGGGACTAGCAAAAGATAGGCATGGGAGTATGATATAAACACACCTATTCAGGTTAAAATGCCTAATCATGCATGTTCCTAGGCTGAGATTTGCATTTCATGTTATAAATATTGCATCGCATGCATCATCCTGCATTTAGAGTAGTTGTATATATTTTAGGTTAATTAGGTCCTTTTTATGGTCAGGAGAGAAGGAGATTTATTTCAAGGCCTCAGATGGATGATCTGACCATACAGATCTGATCAGGACGACAATCGGAGTCTAACGCCTCCGAAATCATCTAGATCGGAGTCCCGTAGCTTCATATGAAGTTTGAGAACGATCAATGGCAAGGGGAGAATGTGACATCCATACTGGTTTCAGATGAAAATCCAATCGTAGGATGGATCTGGAGCGACAATCGCAGTCCGGCAATGCAAAAATCAAATCGATCCGAGCATCGTGGCATCCTTTGCAACAGAAAGAAGATGGACGGCTTGGATGGGGCCACGTGGTGCCATCCAGGCCACCCAAGACAGGCCAGTAGTCCTAACACCGGCTCCTCTTCATCACATCATCAATTCTCAGCCGTTGGATCTTGATCCAAAGGCTGAGAGCTCTTCTCCATCGCACTCCTTAAGCCGTCCGCTCGACACATCCGACGTCTTGGTGCATTGGTTGGGGCATTGGACTCCAAGGGAGGGGTGCGGGTTTGAATCCCTGCAGCCCCCCAATTAGCAATTGAGGGTGCATGACGTGCACACATGAAGCCCACACAGCCGCAGCGCACACTAGCGCATCGCAACGCCAACGTACGCATGCGACAAAAGGTGCGGGATGCGCGGGCCAACGGGGCATGAGGAGGGAGGGTGGATCTTCAACGACACATACGCGGGCCTTTAGTGATGCTTGCAGCTGTCACTAATGGCCTGTGCGATGCGTGCGCTAGTAGAGAACTTGAAGGGTGTGGATCTTCAATGAAAATTGGGTGGATCTTCAGCGACGATTACAACCGTCACTAATTACCCATGGATGATTTTGTCTCTCCTCCACTATAAAAGGACCTACTCACCTCCATTCCAAACCATCTCTTCCTTTCTTCCTTTCACCACCTCCAAGGCTCTAGAGAGAGCTTGTCCTTAGTTGGGGATGCTCCTATAGAGTAGAACCAAACATTTTCCCACCTCTCATCCCCATTTGTGGAGCATCCTGTGGTCGTCTTCTCACCTCCCTTCCGGATGCGACGCCGTCCTGCCCTGCCCACCATCCTCCGACTCCGTCCCCGTTCATCCCGCTCCTCACCACCTTCCTCTAGGTGACGTCAGAGTGAGTCATCCTCCGAGCGACCGTTGAGGGGTATTCTCTCACCTCTTTCTATCTTTTCGCTTTCGTAGTGTAGTTTTTCTACTTTCGTAGTTGTAACAAACACTTGTTCATGAATAGATGATTATTTCTCTCTCTCTCTTATATTTTTGCAAGTAGATAAATTTTTTATTGACCTAATTGATGGGAGCACCATCATGAGCCATAACTAGCTCATTTTGACCCAATTAAGTCAATAAATGCTCTTACATAACCTTCAGAGAGTCACAAGTCATTGCATATTCATTTTAAAAGAAAAATAATAAACTAGGGCTAAAACTACAATTTTACCAGGTCATCTTGAATGAAGTACAACCAAGGGTTTTCTTAGGGGTTGAATGAAGGTCAATTGGTCTTAAAAAGATAACAAGTGGGACAAGACAGACAGAAAGGGTTTGCACATGTTTTAAGAATTAAATGACTTTTAAAATCCTAAAAATAGATCCACTTAATTAATTGAGGTTTTGATCATGATAAAATTCATAGAAAAATATTCTCTAGGGTTTAGAACTTTCAATTTAACCACCAGAACCCATATTGACCCAAAATAAAGTCTCAGACAGATATTTGCCCTAATTTGGGTTTTTGCATAAATTACCCATTCAAACGTGATCAAAACCAAAATACAACTTCACCATTGAATTCCTTAGGTCTAAATTAGGTTTGTACCAAAATTTAGACCCAAGATGAGCTTGTCTTGACCTAGTTTGCAAAATGGTCTCGTCTAATTACATTTATAACCCCAACTTTCAAAAATCCTTTAATTCAGCCCCTTAACTTCCTCATCGTCTTCACAATTAGGTCCCTCCGCCATTATCGCGGAGGAAACCTACTCCGACGATCTTTGACAGGAGATTTCTCCTTGATCTCTTAGTGAATCCCTTCCAAAATTGGAAGGGAAACTCCTTGAGAAATCCTCTCCAATCTGAACGCGTCCATGTACTCCGAATCTTTCCCAATCTCTCATGTGAACGCATGAGAGATTTGGGTATCAAGAAACATGCCAATTCCAGCGAGGGTTTCCGAGCTTGGAAAGCTTGATTTCCAAGCTTTCCTTGTCTCTGGATCCCTATAAAAGAATTGCTAGATCTTCCTGAACTTCTCAGACTTGATTTCGGGCTGTGTAACCCTCCTTTCCTCCCTCCTTGACCGGTCGAAAAGCTCCTCAAGCTCCGGCAACTTCCTCTGACTCCTCTCTTCGTCTAACCACAAAACCAGTGGCAGATTTGCCTTCCTCTCTCTTGACCGCTCTTGGCCGTACTAGCAGGAGCCCTTCTACCTCCGTCATCATCGCCGTCCCCATCACTGGAGTACCTTCTTTCCCAATGCTGGCCTACCAACGCTGGTGCTGATCTCCCTCCTTTCGTCCACTTAGAATAGCTAGATTTCTTTCGTAGCTCTTTTAGTTTAGTTTTATACTCAAAAACCCCAAAAACAATCCCTCGACATCGACGTTCACCTTCGTCTTCTCCACCTCCGTCAACATCTCCGACGAGGTTCTCCATTCGCTACACCGCACCACAAACCTCGCCACCTACCTCAAAACATCCGCCACATCTCTCTGATCATTTCCCCTCTCTTTATTCACCACTCCACTCACTCACATGCACCCCCGAACACACCCACTCACACGCACACAGTCTAACTCCGACCAGCCAACATACGCATCCATCCGCCACGCTGATCCTCACTACAAGTTCACCGTGCTCTGGCGACGCTTCCTAAGCATTTTAACACAGTCGAGAGACCTTCTTTGTGATTTTCAGGTGTTCGACTTCCCCGCCATTGACGAGCAAGCTTCGACCTTGATTGAGAGCTGTTTCAGGTGCCCTTGTCCTAGGTTAACGACTCAGGCTGCGTAGAAGACTCTCGCGAACAAGTTCAGGCGATCGATTGGATGCAATGCCTAGCAAGCTAAGGCAATTGAAGGGAGGCGTACTTCGGTAGACGTGAGAAGAAGGGACGTGCAGATAGTCCCACATCGTCGGCTGTAAAGCGCATTGAGGCGAATAAATTGAAAAAGTCGCATAAGCTGTTCGCATCAGTTCACGGGGTGAGGTCCCTCTCACCCGCTCACCCGGCCTCATCCGTGACTGATGAGAACCTCATCATGAGCCATAACTAGCTCATTTTGACCCAATACAAAGGATAAAAGCTCCTACATAACTCAAGGAAAGGCTTAACTCAGAGAATTCTGAGTTTAAGGAGAAAACAAGTCATAAGGGGTAAAAATGCAATTTTACCAGTATAATCTGCATACAGGGTAATTCAGGGTCCAAACACAGGTCAAGCAAACCGAATAAGAAGGAAAGTGGGATGATCTGACAAGGGCTACAGCAATTCCAAGGAACTAAATGATAATCTGTAACCTTAAAACAAACCCACTTCAATTCACGAGGTTCGAGGCAAAGTAAAAATAGAATAAACCCTCTAAAATTCATAGAAAAATAATCTCTAGGGTTTAGAACCTTCAATTTGGCCTTCAGATCCCATTTTGACCTACATTGAGAACCATGCCCAATTAATAACTTAATTTGGGTTTTTGCATAAATTGACCGGTCAAACAAGGTTTAATCTAGAAATAAAATTCACCATCAAATTCCTTAGGTCCTAATTAGTCATGTATAAAAACTTGAGCCTAAGAAGAAGCCTTCTTGACCAACTTTGCACTTTGGTCCTCATATATTTACTTTTTGGCCCTCAACTTTTGAACCCTCACATTTCTGCCCCTAACTCTCCTTCGTTCTTTGCATTCAGGTCCCTCCTGCCAAAACCGGCCAGCACCATGCTCCGGCGACCTTGCGCGGAGCATGGCGCCGCGCAGGGTGAGGGGGAGGGGCTGGCAAGTCAACCGGGGGTGCCCTGCGTCGTCAGCCGTCGCAGGAACACCCCCCTGGTCGCTGCAACCCACCATACCGGCCGTGCGAACGCACGGACGGTATGGGTTTCCATCTCCGACGTCCTCCGGCGAGGGAGACACGTCGTCTCCCTCCGCCCTCCTCTCTGATTCCGCCTCTATAAATACCCCCGTCGCTCCGCCGTTCTGGGCAGCTGGGATCTGACGGAGAAAACCCCCAACTTTCCTCTCTTCTCACTCCGGCAGACGCCCACCAGCTCCGGCGGTTCTTCCTCCTCCTCCTCTTCGCTCTGCCGCAATACCAGTAGCAGAGACTTCTTTCCCTCGCTCTTCCCGCGCCACGCCGCACCCAGCTGGCGCCTCTCCGGCCCTCTGCTCGCCGCCGCCCCTTCCCCCGGGCATCTTCTTCTCCGGCGACAGTCGATACGACTGTCGCCCGCTCCGGCCCCTCCTCGTCCTGCTGAGTAGGTAGAACTCCTCCTCCTCCTCCCCTCTTCCTTTTCCTCACTTTAAACATTTACTGTCGCCCTCGATTCCGACCAATCACCCTCACCTTCTCCACCTCCGGCCATCCTCCGGCGAGCCGCTCCCATCACTCCAGCAACCCACACGGCTCGCCGACCACCGCAGAACCTCCGCCTCCTCACCCTGATCAACCTCCGCCCTTCCACTTCCCCCACAGCACCCTCTGCAACTCCACCGAACAAACCCATCTTCCGACCCACAGTCCGACCTAGGGCAGCTCTTGGGCTCCGCCCCGCCGCCTGCACTCCCCCAGACCACCTTCGCCGTGCCACGGCGAAGGTCCTCCGCGTTTCTGATTGGGCCGAGAGGCCGTTTTTCTGTGGGCAGGTACCTGCGCTCGTCGCCGCCATTGTTGAAGCGAAGCAGCTTCTTCACCTGCTGCCCCAGGTGCGAAGCGCCCAGGTCACCCTCCCAGGTTGTGCGGGGGCACTTCGGCAAAGCATTAGGCTGCAGTTGAGGCGAAGCTCTCGCGCGAAGCCCCCGCGCTTCGCCTCGACTGCCGCTGCTTCCTCCGCGCAGGCACCCAAATTGGGGTGGGACATTTAGTCCCACCTCGTAACCTTTCAGAGGAGAGCGCCCGCATAAAGGCAAAAAGCGCCTTATGCTCGTTGCCTCCTGAGCACGGGGTGAGGTCCCTCTCACTCACTCGCTCGCTCGACCCGGTCTCGTCCGTGCTCATGCCTTGCGGACCTGGCCCGACCCGACTTAGACTGACCTGCACTCCTCGCCCACCACGCACGCCGGTGGGCCTGGACCCGGGCGCGACCCGTACCCGGCAACCCGGCAGCTCTGGGAGAGCTCTCCTAAGAGCGGCTTCTGTGAGAGAGAGACGCGGGGGAGGGTAGAGGTAGGTTTTTCCCCTCTCTCTGATTGGCACTGTAGCAGCGGCGGTTTAAGTCGTCTGATTGGAAAATCAGACGACGTCCTGAAGGCAAAGAAGGAGAAGGAAGGTGAGGCTGAGGAGAACACAGAGAGGCCAAGGGAAGAACTGAAAGAAGAAGAGCACGAGAAGATCTGAAGAAAGAAAGAAGAAGAAGAACAGGACCGCTCTGCAGAAGAAAAAGGAAGAGACGAGCAGAAACAGCTGAAAGAAGAAGAAGAACACCCACTGCTGCAGATAAAGAAGACAAAAAGAAGAAGACCACAAGGAGATAAAGGAACCAAAAGCCAAAGAGAAGAGAAAAGAAAGAAGAAGACAGACGAGAAAGAAGAAGCCAACAAATTTTCATCTCTCTCTCTATCTATCTATATTCTTGTAAAAGAAACTTTGTACCCCTAGAATACAACTTGCTCCCTGAGTTCGACCTCGGGAACTCTTTTATTTTCCGAGTAAAAAAATTATATATTTGAAATGATGGCAATAACTGGCTATACTACAACGACATAACAATAAAACCCGGTTATCTCTTCACGCCATCGCTATCAATTTGGCGCCGTTGCCGGGGAGCAACGGCTATTCTAGAGGTAAACATTCCTGTTTCTTTTTAATTTCTGATAATCTCCTCTCTTTTGTGCAGCTACAGGAAATCAAGAAGACAAGCAACCGCACGACAACCACTCCGAGGACAGGTAAATTTTTCCTCTCGCTATTAACCCCTAAACTCTAAAGAGGAAGAAAAGAAAAGAACAAGCAATATAGGGCTAACCTGTCTTCCATACTTAGTAACCATAAAGAGTTGCATGTTTTCAACTCATTAGTCCTGCACACTATTAAGGGTATTTAAGGGCTAACACATTCTTGCTTGAGCCCTAATTACCCAACAAAGAACTAACTGGACCAAGTAGAGCCAACATAAGATTCAACATTAGGGTTTTAGAGACACACTACTTAAATCAAGAATGGAGAAAAACCAAATGAAGTGTGCCCAAACCCTTGTCTGAAAATACCTATTCAAAGAAAACCTAAAACAATTGGCTCTCTAAACACTTGAACCCTAAAAGACAAGACCCAAAAGCTCTCAAAGGAAACAAGAGGTAAAGTTGACCCCTTGGGTCAACCAACCTTAAAATTAGGTCACTTTCTCACTCAAAATACCTAAGAGTTCAAGTGTAACTTTAAGCACCCTGATCTTAAGCTAAAATTGGTAGACTTAAGAGGTCAAGATCCCCATCCTGGTCTACCTGGAATCTCAGTGACAAGAGAGGTCGGGTGGGGGAAACCCTGTAACCCGTGGGGACGCTCTACCGTGTAGGGGTCTTTGCGGGACTCTCCCTCTCTGGCTGCCCAGGTAATTCTCAGGTGGACGATCTTTCTGATCAAGGGGTCCATCTGCCCCGAACCTCTATAGTCACCCAACAATTTTTGGGTGTCTTGATTGGGTCCAGCACCTGCTTATCTCATCCAGTCCTTCAGTATTTTGCAGGAGGTCCTTGAAACCTCCTATAGAAATTCACTCTCCCCGAGGCTAAGCCTCGGCTCCCTTGTTTTTGCAGAAATCATTCACATAGCCCCTCTTTCCTCTGATTCTAAACAAAATCCCCTTCTTCCATCTCAATTCAAACTTCTGATTCTATATCTTGATTCCACCACCTGATTCGAAGATGCAGCCTAATTACCTAGCAAGACTACAATGTAAAAAACCTGAATATCTGAGATCCATGAAAGATAAAATGATTGAGGATGCCCTTGAAATCTATGAAATCAAATATAAACCCTCAACACCAATAGGAAACATTCAGGTTGATGTTCCAACAACCACAACTTTCATCATAAACTGTGCCCAAATTCTATTGACTGAAATTTCAAAAGGATCAACCCGAGATATGCTCATGACAGGATACATTGAGATAGAAAAATTACACCAATCTGAATACCTTCAATGCTTGACAAATCCTGTACTTTGGGAACAACACCAAGATGCCCTTATAAAACGGGTAGAAATGATGAAATCAGTAGAACAAATTATCAACCAGAAATACCCGTATATACCAGAAATAGAGGATGAACCATCTTGGAACAGTATTAAGGAACAATCCAGTTTCCCAGATCTCGGGATTGAGGCACAAAGTGGTTGTGAAATCCCAACCCAAATAGAAGACAATGTTGAATTAGGTTGGGATATTGCAGGAGAACACAATGATGAGCCAAACTTAGACCATGAATTGCCAAGCCTAGAATTTCAAAACTCCTGCAATAATGAGATCAGAACTGAACCTTCTGAGGGTATAAATTCCGCCCCTTATTTTGATAAGGTGGCCCTCGAAGGTTATTCGGACTTAGGTTCTAATAATTCTACCCACATCCTAAGCCTAGAACCTAGATCTGAAACTTATTGGGAAGATTATGAGGCCCCTTATGAGAAAGATCAAATTTTTACAGAATATGATTCCGGGCCTCTATTTGATGAATATCCCTCTCCAACATCTTCAGAAAATCTGATCGATTTTCCAGAGAACATGCCAATTTATGATACAGAGACTGAGGAGTTGGATGAGTTGGATTTTAATTGGGTCTATCCTACCAGCTTGGAGCTTGAGCCTAGACAGAATACCTTTTCGAGCCCAGAATTGACATATAGGCTAGACCCCAATCAGGCTGCTGATTCCACATCTGATGATTTTTGCTGTGGTGGAATTCATGATCATGAATCTCATTTTCGCCAACTCTCCGACAATTTCAAATCTGACTATAATTGCGGAGAGATTCTCCTTCCTGAACACGCCAGGCCTATCTACGACCTCAGTTCTCATGACTCTAACTCCGACTCTGAGGTCCTGATTCCCGAGATCACTGATAACACAGAATCATCCTTTTCGATCCTCAGGAACCAAAAACAGAAAATGCCAAGAGTGATTGCAACCAAGAATCCAATTTTTTTCTCGAATCCGATTCCTTTCATCCTACAAACACTCTTCCGGCATTTGATAGTTACCCAGAGGACTCTCTACAGAAAATCACCTATCATCTGTTTCTAGAAGAGCCCTCGTACACAATGGCCACCTCATCCGCACACACAGAACGGATCAAAACCTCTTCCAAACCCCGACCCGCAACTGGACTCAATTTCTATTCAGATTCACCTCTCACCGAGCCGATTGCATTTCCAACTCAGGTTCTGAACACTGATTAGACTACATACCACGCCCCATCATTCTCTGATCACCCCTATAGGGTTTCTGCGTCATTCATTGATTATTCTACGGATCCCTACTCTGACCAGGCTGATTCGACTCAGCTAAACCCTGCGTTTACACTTCCACATCCATCTGAACTTCATAGTATATGGTGGGTTCCACACCTTTTTATCCACATCTGTCAACCCACCAGATTGATTGGGTTTGGGCTGCATCATCAGCCTGTTGATCTGAACAAGCACCTGGTTGGACCAACCAGGCTCTTAATCAAGGTGCTTGTATTACAAAACTTAGCTGATTTGACCATCCCCTCTCCATCGCATTTCCCGCTTGGCTGAAGGCATCAAATTTAGCGCTTGACGGGAGGCAACCCGTCATTTTCCTAAAAATCCAAAACTTTTTCTGACACCTTTTTGCACTTAAGGTTCACCCTTGTAGACAGCCGACCCCACCTCAGATGCTTGCATCTGGGATTAGAAATCGTCCGCAAAAATTCAACCCGACCCATTCACTCATTCAAATTTCTGTCTTAAGGAATGAACTAAGTTAAATAAAAACCCCCTAGGTTACAATGAGGACATTGCAAATCTTAGGCATGGGGGGTATGAAAGTGCAAAACTTGTAAGAAAAGGTTTCAAACAAAAAAATTCACATATGCCAAAAGCACCATAAAAATTAAAAATTTTTGAAAAAGAATAAGAGGAAAAGAGGAGAAGGAAATTTTGTGAAGGAGAAGGAGAAAAGAAACAAAATGAAAAAGGAGCACAAAATTATGAGAAAAGGTGATAGTCATTAGTAAGGAACTAAGGAATTAACCTAAGTTCTAGACCTCATTCAAGAAAATAACTGAAAAGTGCACAATGAGATTAGTAAGAACGGAAACCTTAGGCATTCTTGAATAGACTCTTAGTACCCATTAAGATCTAGACATTCCTCAAGAGGTTGAGGAAAATGAAAAGCTGAAGTATTAGGTCTAAGGCTTAGGGAGTATTTGGCCTCATTAACTAATTTTTGGTTTACGGGACTCAGTAACCTAAGCACCCTAACCTCACACACAGCCTGGTTCAGTAAGCGTAAAAATCAAAATCACGCAGAAGCGTCGCAAAATTCTGAAAAAAACACCTAGAATAGGAGAGGCCGATCAACACAAGTTGATTTGGACGAGTTCCCAGCGCGGAGAGGCGGGAAATCCCCTCGAAGATGCGTAACAAAATATCATCTCCTCGGTGCTTGTCTCTTAGGATATTTACATATCCTACTGGGGGCATGTAAGCACTCTGCTGGTTCAGATTCCCTGGATGGCATTATCTCGAAGTGTCAATTGCCAGGGTCTGGATTCGGCCACGGAACACCATGGATGGGATTATCTCGAAATCTCAATAGCCAGGGTTCCGGGGGTTGCCATGGGCGGTGCTATCTCGAAGCATCGATCGCCAGGAACCCTTGAGGATTGATGATGGGAGCAAGGAATCTGATACAGACCGTGTTGAAAAGCCAATCCTAGGCTAGAACTAAAAAGAAAAAGAGAGAGAAAACTCTCCAAACAGAAAAACTTTCTATCTCTCTCTTATAAAACGCACTGCGAACTGAGCCAGGGCTAAAATCATTTCAAGCACGGGTGCTTTAACCACAAAGTCCAATAAACCTTAGGTTAGTTCTTATGGGCCTTAAAAACCTTTGCTAAAGACTGAGGCTAAGGCTAGACAGATTTGGATTTTGATTGGTACTATAGTACCTTTTAGGCCTATGGTCAGCATTCTAACCTAATCTAAGCTCAAATAAAAAAGCACTTATCTAAAGCTATTAAGAACTTCATGGTCTAGAACAAGGGTTGAAACCTTAAGTTTTTTCTAAGGGACTAGCCATGGGGGTATGATGAGAACCTCATCATGAGCCATAACTAGCTCATTTTGACCCAATACAAAGGATAAAAGCTCCTACATAACTCAAGGAAAGGCTTAACTCAGAGAATTCTGAGTTTAAGGAGAAAACAAGTCATAAGGGGTAAAAATGCAATTTTACCAGTATAATCTGCATACAGGGTAATTCAGGGTCCAAACACAGGTCAAGCAAACCGAATAAGAAGGAAAGTGGGATGATCTGACAAGGGCTACAGCAATTCCAAGGAACTAAATGATAATCTGTAACCTTAAAACAAACCCACTTCAATTCACGAGGTTCGAGGCAAAGTAAAAATAGAATAAACCCTCTAAAATTCATAGAAAAATAATCTCTAGGGTTTAGAACCTTCAATTTGGCCTTCAGATCCCATTTTGACCTACATTGAGAACCATGCCCAATTAATAACTTAATTTGGGTTTTTGCATAAATTGACCAGTCAAACAAGGTTTAATCTAGAAATAAAATTCACCATCAAATTCCTTAGGTCCTAATTAGTCATGTATAAAAACTTGAGCCTAAGAAGAAGCCTTCTTGACCAACTTTGCACTTTGGTCCTCATATATTTACTTTTTGGCCCTCAACTTTTGAACCCTCACATTTCTACCCCTAACTCTCCTTCGTTCTTTGCATTCAGGTCCCTCCTGCCAAAACCTACCAGCACCATGCTCCGGCGACCTTGCGCGGAGCATGGCGCCGCGCAGGGTGAGGGGGAGGGGCTGGCAAGTCAACCGGGGGTGCCCTGCGTCGTCAGCCGTCGCAGGAACACCCCCCTGGTCGCTGCAACCCACCATACCGGCCGTGCGAACGCACGGACGGTATGGGTTTCCATCTCCGACGTCCTCCGGCGAGGGAGACACGTCGTCTCCCTCCGCCCTCCTCTCTGATTCCGCCTCTATAAATACCCCCGTCGCTCCGCCGTTCTGGGCAGCTGGGATCTGACGGAGAAAACCCCCAACTTTCCTCTCTTCTCACTCCGGCAGACGCCCACCAGCTCCGGCGGTTCTTCCTCCTCCTCCTCTTCGCTCTGCCGCAATACCAGCAGCAGAGACTTCTTTCCCTCGCTCTTCCCGCGCCACGCCGCACCCAGCTGGCGCCTCTCCGGCCCTCTGCTCGCCGCCGCCCCTTCCCCCGGGCATCTTCTTCTCCGGCGACAGTCGATACGACTGTCGCCCGCTCCGGCCCCTCCTCGTCCTGCTGAGTAGGTAGAACTCCTCCTCCTCCTCCCCTCTTCCTTTTCCTCACTTTAAACATTTACTGTCGCCCTCGATTCCGACCAATCACCCTCACCTTCTCCGCCTCCGGCCATCCTCCGGCGAGCCGCTCCCATCACTCCAGCAACCCACACGGCTCGCCGACCACCGCAGAACCTCCGCCTCCTCACCCTGATCAACCTCCGCCCTTCCACTTCCCCCACAGCACCCTCTGCAACTCCACCGAACAAACCCATCTTCCGACCCACAGTCCGACCTAGGGCAGCTCTTGGGCTCCGCCCCGCCGCCTGCACACCCCCCGACCACCTTCGCCGTGCCACGGCGAAGGTCCTCCGCGTTTCTGATTGGGCCGAGAGGCCGTTTTTCTGTGGGCAGGTACCTGCGCTCGTCGCCGCCATTGTTGAAGCGAAGCAGCTTCTTCATCTGCTGCCCCAGGTGCGAAGCGCCCAGGTCACCCTCCCAGGCTGTGTGGGGGCACTTCGGCAAAGCGTTAGGCTGCAGTTGAGGCGAAGCTCTCGCGCGAAGCCCCCGCGCTTCGCCTCGACTGCCGCTGCTTCCTCCGCGCAGGCACCCAAATTGGGGTGGGACATTTAGTCCCACCTCGTAACCTTTCAGAGGAGAGCGCCCGCATAAAGGCAAAAAGCGCCTTATGCTCGTTGCCTCCTGAGCACGGGGTGAGGTCCCTCTCACTCACTCGCTCGCTCGACCCGGTCTCGTCCGTGCTCACGCCTCGCGGACCTGGCCCGACCCGACTTAGACTGACCTGCACTCCTCGCCCACCACGCACGCCGGTGGGCCTGGACCCGGGCGCGACCCGTACCCGGCAACCCGGCAGCTCTGGGAGAGCTCTCCTAAGAGCGGCTTCTGTGAGAGAGAGACGCGGGGGAGGGTAGAGGTAGGTTTTGCCCCTCTCTCTGATCAAGCTGTGTAAGTGTGCAGGCACAGGTGAAGAAGAACCGTGGAAGAAGACGAAGGCTGAAGGAAGAAGGATCACCGAGCGGCACTGTAGCAGCAGCGGTTTAAGTCGTCTGATTGGAAAATCAGACGACGTCCTGAAGGCAAAGAAGGAGAAGGAAGGTGAGGCTGAGGAGAACACAGAGAGGCCAAGGGAAGAACTGAAAGAAGAAGAGCACGAGAAGATCTGAAGAAAGAAAGAAGAAGAAGAACAGGACCGCTCTGCAGAAGAAAAAGGAAGAGACGAGCAGAAACAGCTGAAAGAAGAAGAAGAACACCCACTGCTGCAGATAAAGAAGACAAAAAGAAGAAGAAGACCACAAGGAGATAAAGGAACCAAAAGCCAAAGAGAAGAGAAAAGAAAGAAGAAGACAGACGAGAAAGAAGCCAACAAATTTTCATCTCTCTCTCTATCTATCTATATTCTTGTAAAAGAAACTTTGTACCCCTAGAATACAACTTGCTCCTTGAGTTGGACCTCGGGAACTCTTTTATTTTCCGAGTAAAAAAATTATATATTTGAAATGATGGCAATAACTGGCTATACTACAACGACATAACAATAAAACCCGGTTATCTCTTCACGCCATCGCTATCAGTGACACAGACACGCGGACCTGGTTTGACCCGATAACCCGACCTGCACTCCTCGCTCACCACTGCATGCCGGTGAGCCTGGACCTGGGTACGCACCTGAATCCGATAACTCGATTATCCGTGGCTCTGGGAGAGCGAATCCTAAAGAGAGAAAGAGAGAAGGAGAGCTGCAAGGGTTGGGGGAGGGTTTTGCCCTAAGAAGCTTGACCCTGACACTTAGCTAAATCCTGAAGACGAAAAGAAGGGCTGAAGAAGAGGTGAAGGCTTGGAGAAAAAGAAGAAGAAGAAGAAGAAGCCGTAGTTGAAGAAAGAGAAGAAGCTAAAGAGGAAAGACAGAGTCAGAGATAGGAAGAAGAAGAGACTTTAAGCTGTCTGATTTCACTCAGACAACAGATTTGAGCATTCATTTCATACATAGACATTGAGTTCCATAGTTAATATTGTAGGAGTATTTGGTGATCTAAATCACCATTTTACTCCCATCTTTAAGCCATCTGATTTCACTCAGACAACATATTTGAGCTTTCATTTCATACATATACATTGAGTTCCATAGTTAATATTGTAGGAGTATTTGGTGATCTAAATCACCATTTTACTCCCATCTTTTTGGCATATTGATACTTGGCATTCTTATTGCAATACTTTACAAGTTAAATTGTAATCTTGATTTTTAAGTTCCCATATTATTCCTTGTGTTCGACCTCAGAACTTATTCGAGTAATAAAAATTGTATTTATTTGAACGCTATTTCGGCTATACTGCAACGCGACACTGTTTAAAACTCCGATTTAGTGCGACAAACACTAATCTCATGCTTGATAAAAATACAAAAAAATTTAGAAAAGATAAAAATGATAAAAATAAATAAAAGTGAAATGCGGATTTCCAAAACTAAACGTTCGCCTCCCCGTGTTAGACCTGGGACTCACCTCGAGTTTCGGTTATAAATTTTATCTGATCGATGAGTTTTGCGAGCTATGATGATGGGTCCTCCAAACCTTGATTTTCACTACACAAAACACGACTGAGCAGTCTCTCTGGTTTCAGTCGTGATCACAGTGAGGCTTGCCTTCTTAAGGCACAACCTGGATTGGACTCACCCAACGACTGTCAGAGATCAGGTAGATGATCCCAGCATCTAACCACTTAATGATCTCCTTTTTCACGACATCCTGTAGGTTCAGATTCAGACATCTTTGCATTTCACGGGATGGTCGTGAGCCCTCTTCAGTGCAGATGTGGTGCGTGCAATATGAAGGGCTAATACCAATCAAGTAATCGGGAATCCATCCAATGGCTCTCCGATGTTGCTGGAGGACAGAAATCAATCGTGAATAATGATCAGAGCTTAATCGGGAATTGATGATCACAGGAAACGTGCGATTAGAACCCAAAAAGATGTATTTGAGATGATCAAGGAGGGGCTTCAATTCCATGACGGGATTGTTAACAGCAACAGGCGGTTCAAGGTGGGACTTGGGAGCAAAGGTAGGAGTTGTAGGTGTATCTAGGTCTGGTCTAGGCTCCTCTATCTGTGGTGTATGATCCTCTTGTGGTTGAATATCAGGAATAAGTGGGTTTTCCTCAACAAATGAGTCTTCAACCATGGACTCACTATCGTAAATCTACTCGATAGCCCCACAGTTGATTCTTTTTTGGGCCTTAAAGACATCAATCTTCAAAGTTTTGTCCCCAAATTTCAACTCAATCTGGCCCTCTTCACAATTGATGTTGGCCCTAGATGTGGCCAAGAATGGTCTTCCTAATATGATCGGTGTATTCTTCAAATTCTTAGGAGCATCCATGTTCGGCACGGTGAAATCCACAGGAAAATAGAAGTCATGTATCCGAACTATAACATCCTTGAGAATTCCTTTAGGTGACTTGATGGATTAATTTGCTAATTGCAAAGTCACCTTTGTTGGTTTGAGCTCAGATTCTTCAAGGTGGTCAAGTAGGGATGTGGGTATTAGGTTTATGGAGGCTCCTAGATCCAATAAAGCTCGATCAAACTGAATATCACCGATTATATAGGAGATCAGAGGGGTTCCAGGATCTTTTGCCTTAAGCGGGAGTTTGCTCAAAATGGAGTTGGCTTGCTTTGACAATACGATCAGATTCTCGCCTTTGGTTTGTGGTTTACGCTTAGGTGTACATATATCTTTTAGAAATCTCGCGTAAGATGGTACGTGGTGTATTGCATCCATCAAAGGGATGTTTATCTGGACCTGCTCAAAGAGCTTGACTAGGTCCTCCTCAAGTGCCACAGTTTTGGCTTTCCTCTTTCCCATAGTCAAGGCCTCGGGAAATTGAACCTCAATTTGTTCCTCTAGGATTGGCTCAGGCTCTTTATCTGGGATAGGGGTGTCCTGGATTACAAAACTAGGGTTGGGATTTGCAGTATCAGGCTTGTCATGGCTAAGAAATGGTAGGTCTTGTGTTGCTTTGCCACTACGGGTGGTGACGGAGTTCAATCTTGCCTTACTTTGGTTTGGGTTGGGAAAAATAGGTGTCTGCTGCTGAAACCCAGAATATGAATCTAAAGCTTTCATCCCGTCAGGTGATGGAGCAGAAGGGGCCTAATAAACAAAGTGGGCTTGGCCCTGATTTGGGTTCATAATGTGCCTCTGGTTCAACACTTTATTTGGGTTTGGAAGAGGCTGAGAAGGAAGTGTACCAGGCTGGCGAGCACTTGCTAGTTGGGCCCATTGATTGCGGAGCTCAGTGATTTCTTCTTTGTGTTGTTTCTGCATATCAACCAATGTTTGAAGAATCAGAGATGTCGGGTCCTCCTTAAGTGGCCCAGATTGGAAATTTTGATTGGGCCTTGGTTGAGCGGGCTGATAGGGTCGCGGGTTTTGTGGTCAGGGTTGGAATTGAGGTCTTGGATTCGGGTTATTGCCCAACCATGCAAAACTAGGATGATTTCACCATCCAGGGTTATAGGTGTTTGAGAAAGGATTGTTCTGGACGACGTGGAGATCCTTGCAAATCTGAGGAGCTCCAGAAAAATTAGGATACGAGGGTTCAAAGTTCCCCCAACTAGAGTAGGTTAGTCTAGAGTTTCCTCTAAGACTGAAATCAGATGGGGACGGATATGCATCCATCCCTTTAGAGTGGTAGAGGTTGTGTGTAGCCTCCCTTCCTGAGGGCGGGTGCACATATGGACTTTGTGGTGCAGTGGTGGTCCTGTGTAGATGTTGAGCTATGTCATCCACCTTTTTATTAATAATGGAGACCTAATCCAAGCGACTGGCTAACACCAGATCAACAGATGTGGAAAGGCCTTGGGTCTCGTGTACCCCCCGATTGTTTATCAATGCACGGGTGGTCGTTCGGTCATACGCACCCAATGACTCATTGTTTAGAGAGTTCTCACACATATTCTTGAGGATTCCCCAAATCTCGGCTTCATGCTAACCCATGATGCTGCCACCACAGGTTGCATTGACAAAAAGCTTGATGTCTTCACGGAGCCCATGGCAAAAGGATTGGACTTGTTCCCACTTCGGGACTCCGTGATGGAGGCATTTGTGCATGAGATCTAGAAAACGATTCCATGCCTTGTGTAGAGATTCTCATACTCCTTGCGAGAAGTGCGTGATTTGATGCTGCATTGCATTACTTCGACCAATGGGATAGAATTTTTGCAAGAAAGTGGTCTGAAGTTCTTCCCATGTGTTGATCTGGTGAGGGTATGTCTGAAACCAATTGGCAGCTTTGTCAACTAGAGAGAAGGAGAAGATTTTCAAGAGTAGACCATCTCGATTTTGCATGTCTACCCCGAATGTGTGGGCCAGATGGTTCATATTCTTGATGTGCTGGAAAGGTTCCTTGGAGTTCAAGCCATGAAATTTCGGGGTCATGTGAAGCATAGTAGGCTTGAACTCCACCTCGGGTCCTCCTGTAGGAATGTTGATTGGGGGTTCGATTTCCACTACAGCGGGATTGTAGTGATCTCGCATTTGAGGGTGCTGCGGTGGGTTGAAACGTGCATGGACCATATCTCGAAGGTCAAAGAATTGTTGAGGCTCAATGTTAGGTTATTATTCTGGATGATCCATGGTTGCTGAGGGAGAAATAGGCTCAGAATAAGAGAAGTCAATCTGATCGGGTTGTTGCACACACAAGGATGTTGAGGCTTGGCCTCGATGAGAGTGAATAACTAATGGAGGCCTCAAGGGTGGTCTTAAGGACCTCCTCTCGAACATGCACCGATGGAGAAGATGAGGGATAGAATGTGTGATGGACCCAATCAAGACACCCAATTATCTTTGGATGGCTATAGAGGTTCGAGGCAGATGATACCTCTAGATCAGAAAGTCGTCCACCTGAGAAATGCCTGGGCAGCCAGGAAGGGAGACTCTCGCAAAGACCCCTACACGGTAGAGCATCCCCATGAGTTATAAGGTTTCCCCTACCCGACCTTCCTTGTCACCACGGATCCAGGTAGACTAGAATGGATAACTTGACCTCTTAAGTCAACCAATTTTAAGTTAAGATGAGGTGCTTAGGATTTCGCTTGAACTTTAGAATGAATTCATGAGTAGTGACCTAATTTGAAGATTGGTTGACCCTACAAGGTGGGTCAACTTCACATGCTTTGTCCTTGATTATTAGGTCCCAATTTTAGCATTCAAGTGCGATTTAGAGTTTGATTTTTAGGGTTTGGTTGTTTAGGTCTTTTCAAATAAGACTTCGGACACACACAATTAGGAGGAGTTGATTCTTGTTTAAGCAAGTGTGTCTCTAAAATCCTGAAATGGAAACCTTAATTGGCTCTAATTGGTCCAATCAATTTATTCCAAATATGGCACCTAGGGCTCAATCAAGAAGCTACATAGCCTTGGGTGTCTCAAATCCCTAATAGGTGTAGAAATCAGGATCAGGATTTTTTTAAAATGAATCAAATCAGGCAACTTGTGATGATTGAGTCTAAATACAGAATGCAAGTTGATCCTAATTGATGTTTTCCTTTTTTAGCTTTTTTAGAGACAGGGGCTTTAAGAAAAAGAGATGAGATTATCTACCCTTGAAGTGCTTGATGTGCGATCGTTCTCCACAAATGAATTTCTCCAGCACAGATCACAGCCAAACAAATAGAGCAAGTTAGTGTCAAGTCAGGAATTGTGATCAAAGAGATCAAATTGCACATTGCTCCCTGACAACGACACCAAAATGCTAACGTGCAAAATCGGGTTTTAAATACTTCGTTGTAGTACAAATTGAAATTGCACGATAACAAATAAAATTAATAACTTGAATTTGAAGTCCGAGGTCAAACGCATGGAGCAAGTATAACAATTAATCTCAAGATCACAATGTAATCACAAAGGTAAGCAATTTATAATGAAGAATCCATGCAAGAATGATATATAAATGAATGTCAATGTCAAGGTGTAAAAAAAAAGGGCAAATGGTTATTTGAATCACCAATTACCCCTTACAATAATCTTAAATAAAGGCACAGTAATCTTAATTGAATGATCCATGCAATATAAGTAACTTAAGAGCCACAGAAGTACAAATCAGCCAAAATCAGACGTCGACTCTTCAAATCAGATGGCATAAACCCTTGGTTGCTACAGTGCAAAGGCACTGTTCCCACTCTTTTCTTCTCTACTCTTCCTTTCTTCTCTTCTTTCTTTCCTTCTCAGTTTTCACGCACAAGGGGCTTCACAAACTCCCTCAACGACTAAGTGTCAAGGTTTAACTCATCAAAGAAAAACCCCACTGATATAGACACATCTATTTAGGTTAAAATGCCTATTCATGCATGCTCCTAGGCTTAGATTTGCATTTCATGTTATAAATATTGCATAACATGCATCATTTTGCACTTAGAGCAGTTGTATATATTTTAGGTTAATTAGGTCCTTTTTATGGTCAGGAGAGAAGAAGACTAATTTCAGGGCCTTGGATGGATGATCGGACCGTACGGATCTGATTAGGACGATGATCAGAGTCTAATGCCTCTAAAATCATCTAGATCGGAGAATCGTAGCATCATACGAAGTCCCAGGAAGATCAACAGCCAGGGGGCAATGCGACAACCATATGGGTTTCAGATGGAAAATCCGACAGTATGGATGGATTTGGAGCGATGATTGCAGTCCAGTAGCGTGGGAATCATCTCGATCTAAGCACCATGGCACCCTCTACAAAAGAAAGAAGAATGGACGGCCCAGATGGCACCACGTGGCGCCATCTAGGCCGCCCAACGCCGGCCAGCAGTAGCGCACGCACACAGCCGTAGCCGCACGCAGCGCACCGCGCACAACCACAGCCGCAGCTATGCACAGCAGCAGCACATTGCGCACAGCATAGTTGCGCGCAGCTGTCACTAATGGTCTATGCGCGCTAGGAAGAGGATTTGGAGGGCGGATCTTCAGCGACAGCTGCAGCAACGTTTATGGACGTCAGTAATGACCCAGATGCGAATTTGGTCTTCCTCCTCCACTATAAAAGGACCTACCCACCATCATTCCAAACCATCTCTTCCTTTCTTCCTCTCACGACCTCCAAGGCTCTAGAGAGAGCTTGTCCCATGCCCAGGATGCTCCTCTAGAGTAGAAAATCAAATAGTTTTCCTTCCCCTCATCCCCATTCGTGGAGCATCCCGTGGTCGTCCTCTCACTGCCCTTCGGGAAGAAGATCCTCGCCGCGACGCTGTCCTGCCCCATCTTTTGTCCTCTAGCTCCATCCTCCTTCATCCCGCTCCTCACCACCTTCCTCCAGGAGACGTCAAAGTGAGTCGTCCTCTGAGCAACTGTTGAGGGGGATTTCTCTCACCTCTTTCTATCTTTTTACACTTTCGTAGTGTAATTTTCCTGCTTTCATAGTTGTAACAAATAGTTGTTCATGAATAGATGATTGTCTCTCTCTCTCTCTCTCTCTCTCTTCCTCTCTCTTTTATATTTTTGCAAGTAGATAAAGTTTTTATCGACCTAATCTCTTGCTTGTTAAAAATACCAAAAAAATTAGAAAAGATAAAAATGACCAAAAAGAAATAAAAGTGAAGTGCAGATTTCATAAAACCAAACATTCGCCTCCCTGTGTTCGACCAGGACTCACTTTTCGAGTTTCAGTTATAAATTTTATTTGACCATGCGTTTTGCAACTACGATGACAGGTTACTTGTAACCCTAATTTCAAACTCGCGAAACGCCTACGATCATTTTTGTGCCATTGTTGGGGAGGCAATGCTTTTTGGTTTTTTTTTCCGTGTTTTTCTGCCTTACCTAACTTTTATCTCACTTTTTCTTTGATCTTACTGTGATTGTAGGTACTCATCCGAGGCAGGCCAAAGCAGTAGATTGGAGAAAAGTGTGAATGAAGGTTTTGTAAGTTTATCCCCACCACCCCGACCCACTAGTTCATTTCACCACACTAATAACTCAAACCCAAATCAACTTAGGTGCTTTTTATAAACCCTAGGATAGATTTGGTTGTTTGTTTTCCACCTCCACTCATCTCACCTTCGCATATATATATATATATATATATATATATATATATATATATATATATATATATATAAATACTCTTCTCTTGTGGGATTTTCTGAAAGCTACACACTTAACACCCACAACCTCTCACCCTAAGTCGCACAATCACATCGATTCTACCACTTAACTGGGATCAGACCTGTGGACCCGGTACACTTAACTCAACACACAAATAAGTGAGTAGAAATTTGAATAGGTCAAACATTTCTATGTGCCTTAACTAAGTGGTGCAATAGGCTAATTGCTTGAACTGTTTGGGCCGCACCACTCAAAATAAAAGCGATTCATCAAGTAGCTTGCCACTTAAGGTTGATTCTTAGGGCAGAACCAGGCACTCCACATTTTTTCTCTGATTTCTAAAGCAATATATCATCACCAGTGCTTGCAAAACTTGGAGTGTTCTCCTAAACTTGATTGAATATACTTAAGATTAAACCCTAAAAGCTACTAAACAAGGTTGAACCCTAAAAGACACATCATCAAATAACCTTGTTTGAAAACCCTGGTTGTGCACGCACAGACATTTTAACTGATCATTAAGGGCACAACCCATCTAAAAGGCCCATCACATTCTAAGAGCTCAATCATCCCAAGCCTAATTAAAATTGAGTAGACGTTGGCCTTAAGGATTGATTCACTCTTTGGGGCTCAGACTGAGATTTTTTTTTGGTTAATCTGCTTCTGCTGGTCCATCTGATGTCTATCTAGGGGAGTAGCGTCAAACAACCGCGGCTGGGGGGTACACTAGGAACCGGAGGCGCAAGCCAAAGGAAGAACATTTCCCCCCAGCCCGTCCTAACTGGTCGGATTGACCGGATAAAAGTAGACTAAATTGTTTATAATCTCAAGATGGGTCCTGAGAGTCTGTAGGTCTTTAGGCTACCCACATAAGGACAGGTTTAGTTGATTGTACTGCAGGGCACCTTTCACTATTCTATTTTTCCTCCTACTCCACAATGTATCATTCCACATCTTTCACACATTTCCAATCCTACCCTCCTACCAACACGTATCCTCAAGATGATTACTACCCCGACTTGACTTATGATTATCCATCCACTAGCCGGGATAACTTTGATTGGGGATATGAATCCGGACCTCAGTGTCCAGGGCCTAACCCTGGACAACAAGACTATGATTACTATCCTTCCCAAAGCTACAATGATTATAGATCTTCATCCTTTGATCACCAAACCAACCTGATCTACAATCAAGAAGGATATAATGATTATAACACCTACCCTCTCCAGTATTCCACTAAATATAGGTCACCACCATCCTTTAAACAACCTGAAATGACCTACTATCAGGGAGGGACCCAAGAACCTCGATATCTTGACTCCTGTAGATTTAACCCGAACCCACCCAAACCTGAACCGACCCAGTTGGTTTGAGTGAACCAGATCCAGGATAGGGTGTTGGCCAATTTGAGGAACACTATACAATCTATAGAAGCCCAGCCAACACCATGCACTGAAGCATTGGAGCCTATGATCAAAATGATTGATGAACTTAATAGTTCTTTATTGGATTTGCTCCAAAATGTTAGGAATACGAACTTGGGTGAGTTTCTACTTGGGAAGATATCGAGGTTGAGGATGAAATTTGTGGTTGCCCTAGTCAAATCTTGGGATGATTCTCAAGATGAACCCCCTTCAGAAGAGCCAATGTTAGAACCCGCTTAGGTTCCTGTTGAGGGGGATACATATTCTGAGATTGGAGATGACCAGGTTGGTCTAAAGCAACTCATTGAGGATGAATCGATTGATTCACCCGAGGTCCCCAAGCCAGGGAATGAAGAAAAATATGTCTCCTTGGATCATGAAATGACATATGATTTTGAGACATATATAAATGCGGATCATGAATTCTTTGACTTTGAGGGTGAGGAATCTCTTAGTGAAGTCTCACTTGAGCTTAAGGAGAATGATTTTAGTGAGACAAATGGGCTTGAGGAATTTGATAAACCATTTGATAGCCCAGCTATTGAAGATTCTGATTCGGTTGGGGCTAACTTGGAGGATTCGAATCCTCATTTACTTGATTCAATTAGTGACCCCATTCCTCATCCACACCCCAAAGAGCTGACTTCTGAGATCATTATGCCCAAGTCAATCTTGATTTAGCCACAATTTTTGGACTTGGGTACTTTAGATGGGGTATACAACAATTTGGAGGTCCTGGAGCTTGAGCACTTGATTTCGAAGGATAGGAAGTTGGAATTAAAAATTTGGGAGGCTAATTCTGAGGAAGCTTTGAGTTTGGATCTAAGGGTACCTATTGACCTAAAACCACCAACTTTTTACCAGGACCCTTACGATATCTTTCGCGTGCAATCGAAGCTTGAAATAACTGATTATTTTTCTGAGGTAGATGTTAAGTGGACAACTGCACCTATTGAACCATCTTTACCTGTTGTCCGACATTTTGGTCTTGGGTTGCACACCACTAAACCACAGGCCCAGCCTCGCAAACACAACAACCTTCGGTTCTGGGTGATTTTCATCCAGAACCTTAGAACCACTCGACCCTGGGGCATGGGTCTGCACCATAATTTGGTCCACATCTGTGGACATCTTCTGCAGATGAGTTTCAGGATCAACCTTTTGGTTTTGATTCTGACCCGCACTTATGAGTTCCTAACTTCTTCTTTGAATGTATATTATGCCTAGCTAAAGGCATTAAACTTAACGCGTGTGTATATTCTCTTCTCTCTGCGTAGCCGACCGGGTTGTCACGAAATTCAGGTGATATTTTGTTTACTCTACCCTTTTTATGTCTTTGTTTTTACAATGAGGACATTGCATCATTAAGGCATGGGGGGGTGGATATTCAATTCTTGAAATCATTATGTTAACTCCGTAGAATTTCTTTTTGTTTCTTATAAAATTAAAAAAAATTTTGAAAATTTGAAAAAGATAAAAAAAGGAAAGAAATTAGGAAAAGAGAACTTAGGCATTTGGAAGTTATTAACTTTAGGAAATGATACGAGAGGACCTAAACACTTAGACTCTTTAGGTCTTCAGGCTAAATTTGCTTGGGTGTCCACTCGAATATGGACTTAGTCTCAAGTCCTTGCCAATTCAAATTCATTTTTAATTTGGCTAATAAATTGGGATGATAAGTATGCGACTTATCAACTCGCCCTCTGATTTGGGGGGACTTTAAGTCTAAGCATCTACACACATTTTTTGCACTGACTAACTTTTCGGTGGTTTCTTCGAAAATTGGGTAGCTAATGAACTATCTAGGGTGGTATGGCTGGCAAGTTGTCGGTGGTAACAGCTCATCGGCCGGTTATCTAGAGCCCAGTCACAAGACCATTTTCATTGTATTGCCTTTAGGTAAATCTTAGATTAGGGAAGCCATCTACTTAAAGAAAAATAAACAAAAAATAAACAAAAAGAATAAGAAAAAAAAATAGAAAAAGGAGAAAAAAATAAAAAATACAACCACACTTCAACGCATGAGTATTGCTGGCAAGTTGCCGTGGGTAACAACTCATTGGCCGGTTGTCCAAAACCCAGCTCATAAAAAAATGTACAATAATTCTCAAAATACTTAGGAAAGAAGCGGGGAAGTAGAATAAATCGGGGAGATATACAATGAGTTCGCCCTTGTGTTAATCCCATAAATAAAAGAAGTAGGGAGAAAGCTACCGTTCGAAAAGATAAACCTTTAGGCAAGGTCACCTAGGGTCGTAGAAACCCGAAGTATGTTTTAACGGCCACCTAGTGAGTCTTTCACTCTTTTCACTAGATGCTTAGCACTTAAGTCCTTTTTGAGTCTTAGGCGGGTCGGGTAGCCATAAAAAGTTATTCCAGAACTCTCAAACTACAAAAGTATAAAAAAATTAGAAAAGAAGAAAAATAAAAAAAATGTATCTTCTCTTTTCAAATAAGGCGAGGACTTGGACGATCTGCATTCTGGCAAACACCCAGGTACTATTGAGTCTTCGTAGCTTAGGACCTTAGTTGAAATTTTCTATTATTAATAGATGACCTAGGCCTAAGTGATCTAATCCTATTTTTGATTTTATCCATAGCATTTAGTTTAATTTACTAGGGACTAGCAAAAGATAGGCATGGCGGTATGATATAGACACATTTATTTAAGTTAAAGTGCCTATTCATGCATGTTCTTAGACTTAGATTTACATTTCATGTTATAAATATTGCATAACATGCATCATTTTGCATTTAGAGTAGTTGTATATATTTTAGGTTAATTGGATTCTTTATATGGTCAGGAGAGAAGAAGATTTATTTCAGGGCCTTGGATGGATGATCAGACCGTATGGATCTGATTAGGACGACGATCTGAGTCTAATGCCTCTAAAATCGTTTAGATCGGAGAATCGTAGCATCATACGAAGTTCCGGGAAGATCAACGGCCAGGGGGCAATGCGACATCCATATGGGTTTTGGATGAAAATCCAACCGTACGGATGGATCTGGAGCGACGATCGCAGTCTAGCAGCGTGAAAATCATCTCGATCTGAGCATCGTGGCACCCTCTACAAAAGAAAGAAGAATGGATGGCCTAAATGGCACCATGTGGTGCCATCCAGGCCGCCCAACGTTGGCCAGCAACAACGCACGCTTACAGCTGTAGCCGCGCGCAGCAACAGCGCAGCACATGCCAGCGCACGCGCGCACATGGCGCGGGGAGTACGGGTGCGTGAAGCACGCAGCGCCCTAGCGGAGTGCTCTAGCGGGGCAGGAGCGGATCTTTAGTGACGCACACCTTTAATGACGCTTGCAGTTGTCACTAATGGTCTACGCTCGCCAGCGAGAGGATTTGGAGGGCAAATCTTCAGCAACAGCTGCAGCGACGTTTATGGACATCAATAATGACCCAGATGTGAATTTGTTCTTCCTCCACTATAAAAGGACCTACCCACCACCATTCCAAACCATCTCTTACTTTCTTCCTCTCACGACCTCCAAGGCTTTAGAGAGAGCTTGTTCCAAGCCCGGGATGCTCCTCTAAAGTAGAAAATCAAATAGTTTTCCTTCCCCTCATCCCCATTCGTAAAGCATCCCATGGCCGTCCTCTCACCGCCCTTCGGGAAAAAAATCCTCGCCGCAACACCGTCCTACCCCATCCTCCGTCCTCTGGCTCCGTCCTCCTTCGTCCCGCTCCTCACCACCTTCCTCCAAGCGACGTCAGAGCGAGTCGCACTCCGAGCAACCATCAAGGGGGATTTCTCTCACCTCTTTCTATCTTTTTACGCTTTCGTAGTGTAGTTTTCCTGCTTTCATAGTTGTAATAAACAGTTGTTCATGAATAGATGATTGTTTCTCTCTCTCTCTCTCTTATATTTTTGCAAGTAGATAAAGTTTTTATCAACCTAATCTCTTGTTTGTTAAAAATACCAAAATAATTAGAAAATATAAAAACGACCAAAAAGAAATAAAAGTGAAGCGCGGATTTCATAAAACCAAACGTTTGCCTCCCCGTGTTCGACCTGGGACTTTCTTTTTGAGTTTCGGTTATAAATTTTATTTGACCACACGTTTTGCAACTACGATGACAGGTTACTTATAACCCTGATTTTAAACTCGTGAAATGCCTATGACCACACCCCTCTCTCTCTTTTCCTCTTCTTTCTCTCTCAGACTCGGAGCATAATTGGGTCGGTAACTGGGTAGCCAGGAAGGTATTCAAGTCGAGAACAAGGTCCAAGGTCACCTGTGTGAGGTAGTGACCAAGGAGTGAGAGGTTTGTGAGGAGGGACCCGACCCCTCGTGTACTGGGCAAGGAGTCAGGTTCACAAAAACAACTTATACGATGCTTCCCGCTCCTAATCCCATGATGTGGGACTATCCTTCCTTCAGTCCTTTGCACGAAGTAGCACCCGGTGAATCTTCCAATTGCAGGAGAAGGGAAGGGAGACTCCTACAATTGAAGGCCTGGGCGCATTCCTAGGAGAGTTCCCACGCAACTTGGAATGAAGACCTGGAGCGAGCACCTGAAGAACACGCTATGGAACTCTTTGAAGAAGCTCCAACAATGGTGGTTTCAACCCGTGACCTGAAAACAAGAATAAGGCCCAATGGCCAAGTTAGAAAAGCTTAATAGATGAGCAACGATGCGACGAAGGCTTTGGTGGTGGTGGCATGCTGTGAACGTGGTCGGAAGTGGCTAGTGGAGATGAAGATTGACGACGGAAGTTGCGTTGTGTGATGGAACAACTGAGCGGCCAATCCCCTCAATTTCTTGAGGGGTTTTGGTCGCTAGGATGCGGCGATCCTGTAGGAACTGATGGCAGCCGATTTGGTGGAGTGTGGTGGTCGTGCGAACTTGATTGCACAGCAATCATGCAACCTAAATCACCTCAATTAAGCTAGATTCTAACATAACTTAGGAATAATGAATTCATAGGCATCGTAATTTGCACAATAGCTAGTTTATTAGTCATATAGATAATATCGTCGTTTTATGTACTAATGAGCGATGATTTTAATCATAGATGATTCAAAGTCACGGATGTCAGATCAGACTAGAGAGATCTGATTAGAACGACGATGGGAGTCCAACGCTTCTGAAATCATGTCGATCAGACAACCAGGGCATCTTGTGCAGTTCATAGAAGAATAGAGACCATGGATCTAGAAGATAAAGATCTGAGCCTCAGATGAAAAATCAACCGCACGGATGGATCCAGATCAACGATCGCAGTCTACCGGTGTAAAAATCAACCCAATTAGAGGTCTACATCACTAGATACAAAGAAAAGAAGATGGACAGCCATGATGGTGCCATGTGGCGCCATCACAGCCGCCCCTCATGGCCGACCCATCTCTGAAGACCATCCCTCACCCGCTCTCAACCGTTGGATGGCCATCCAACGGTCCATGATGCATCCACGCCAACCATCCAATGGTTAAGAATAAATAGGCACAAAGAGGAAACTATAACAAAACTCGCATGTAGTGCGTTGGCTCATGTGCTTGCGCTGGGAGTGAAGCACGCGGGTTCGAGCCACGCGATGCTCAAATCAGGAAAGAGTAGCACGCAAGCATATTGGCCATCCGATGTCGACAGGAGCACAGTTAGCCGTGCGCGCGCGTAAGTGGTCCAATCGTAAGATCGGACTGCTGAGATCGTTGGGCGTGATATGAATTCACGAGGGTGCGATTTAAAGTGGAGAGGGCACAGAGAAAAGAGGAAAGCGCGTGCAGAGGCGTTCGATGGCCATCCAAGGGCAGTGGGGGCTGACACGTGGCACCATCCAGTGAAGCCCGAGAGTTGAAGGCGCAAGGTGGGGGAAGGTGCAATCCATGTCAAGCAGAGGTGCGTTCTACGTGTAAAATGCGATTTGGGGGTTGTTTTGAGGCTAGATCTGATTAAATAAGAGCAGGTCCAAGGTTTTAAGGGTTAAAATACCCCCTTTTCCTCTTATCAAAGCTATAAAAGAAGGCCCAAGGCCCCTTGTTGAAGAACAACTCCAGACATCTCTTCCACCTTCTTCTCTGCGATTCTCCATCCCTCTGTAACTTCGCTCCGACCTTCATCCCAGCGCTCTGGATCTGAGGTGTTGCCGCATCTTGCACAAGCATCCTACAAGCAGCGTCGTCTCTCTGCCTCCTTGTATCCCTCTCTCTCTCTCTCTCTTTCTATCTATTTATCTCTACTTTCTGCAGAGAAATTTCTACTGTGAAAAAGCTCTTTATCAATGCAATGAAATTTGTTCTTATGGATATCTGATGCCTCTTTATACATATATAAATAACTGTTAGAACTAGTTTTATTGCAAAGCTTCTGCAAAAATCAAGATTATCTCCCTGCGAACGACTCGGTACTCACCGATCTTTATAAATTTTTTTGTCGACATGTTTTCACGCTGTACTACAACTAAATAATCTTTTAAAACGTGATTTACGTGCCAAACATAACTCAGTGGAGGTATGTCGACAAGGTGGAAGCAGAGGGTACTAGGGCGAGTCGGCGGTCAAATTGGAGTGGCAGTGATATGGTCATGATGAGCTGATGATGAGGAGTCGAGGAGACTAAGTAGCAGACGAAGGGGGACGGAGGAAGCACCAGGTCAGGTATGGCTGGCGTCGGAGATGAAGATTGATCTAGAGGTGAAGAACGGCGATGATGGAGGGGTAGAGAGCACCTCGCCAGTATTGCAAGGTGCGGAGCGATGAGGAGGGAGGTCACCGAAGAGAGGTGGAGCGAGTCGGAGGTTGAGGAAGAAGAGGTGGTTTTTGGCTATATTTCTCGCTAAGGATGTGAGGTATGCCATGGGGGTCTTTTATAGGCCATTGGGCAAACTTTCAAGCTTGGAAACAAGCTTGAAAGCTCCACAAATTAGGGAGAAGGATTATTGAAATCCTTGGATTCGCATAGGTGATTGAGACGGATTTGGGGCATGGGAATAGGTTTAATCGATCACGAAACTCTTAAGGAAGGGATTGGTCAATCAGTCAAGGCAGAATTAGAGATTATAGCTCGGATTTGATGGGTTCACACCTGCCATGGCAGCAGGGACCCAAATGTGGAGAAGACAAAGAAGTTGCGGGGATCTTTGTAAGGATTTTCAAAAGTTAAGGGTGTATGTCATAAAGAAAGAGTATGAATGGACGACAATGCAAACTAGGTTGAAATGATCTCTGATTGAGCCCAAATTTTGGTACAAACATAATTTGGACTCAAGAAATCTGATGGTGAAGTTGGATTTTGATTTTGATCAAGTTTGACTAGGTAATTCATGTAGAAACTCAAATTAGGGTAAATGTCTGTCTAAGACTCTATTTTAGGTTAAAATGGGTTCTGATGGTCAAAAATAAGGTACCAAACCTTATAAAATATTTTTCCATGAATTTTAAAAGATTTAGGTAAATTTTATCCTGACCAGAACCTCAGTAAATTTAGCGGGTCTATTTTTGGGTTTCAGATGTCCATTAATTCTTGAAATACATGAAAACTCATTTTGTTCTGCATGAACCCACTTATTAGACATTAATGGCCATTTAACCTTTAATTGTCCCCTGAAATACCCCACGGTTATTCTGTATTTGTGGAATATTGTTAATTTTGTAGAAATAACCTTGTATTATTCTTTTCTTCTCAAAACAACACCATGTGCCCTTAAGACCTTCTGATGGACATGTAGGAGCTTTTATCAATCTAATCAGATCAAATTGAGCTAGTTATGACTCATGTTGGTGCCCCCATCACCCGTGGAGTTGGAGCACAACGCTTATTGGGTAGTTAGCCAATGTAACCTTAACCCAGGCCTATGTGGTCTAGAAAGGAACTCCAACTCCAGGAATTAGAAGAGCTACATCGTGAAGCCTATGACTCTACCCTGACCTTTAAACAACGTACTAAGGCCTTTCATGACAGCCGCATTAGGCGAAAGGAATTTGGGCCATCATAGCAGGTTTGGCTTTATAATGCTCGGCGTAAATTCTTTCCTGGAAAATTGAAGTCCAAATGGATTGGTCCTTTCCTAGTTTCAAGACCTTTTCCCAACGGAGCCGTCGAAATTGAGGATCCCAAATCTGGGCATAAATTTACGGTTAATGTGTAGCGGTTGAAATCGTATCTCACTCATGAGCCTGCCCCTGTTGGTGGGATAGTTGCCCTGCTGGAGGGTAACTAAGCTAAGCCTCACTTAGAGTCCAGCTGGGGATGTTAAATTCAGCGATTGTTGGGAGGCACCCCAACACCCTTTCACTATTCACTCCACATCACATTTCACTCACTTCACTCACTTCACATCAATTCGTTTCACTCCACTTTTCACCACCCACCATCGGCCCACCCATCCACCCTGCTTTATACCCTGTACTCACCCTTTCACTTAAACCTTTACCCCTATCTAACCCCTTTTGCATGCATATGAGGATATAGCATGATTTGGCATGGGGGGGTAGATAGGCATCCATAGGATCTAGGTATTATATGGGTATTTTGCAGATTCCTGACCATTACACATATCCATCTATAGTACGTATATATATAGCCTAATTGAAAAATCCCTAAAAATTGAAAAAAAAATTACAAAACACAAAAAGTTCATAAAAGTGGAAAATTCAAAAAATTTCAAAAATGTTTTCAAAAGTGTTTAGCTATGATTTGAAAGCTGAAGCAAAAATAAAATAAGTGTTTCTAGACATTCAGCCTTTGCTTTGAAGACTTTCTTGGCCACAGAAGCTTAATTCGTTTAGGCTTTGGGTTAATACACTCAAGCAGTGACAAGATAAACCAAGATCTCTCCTAACTTAGGATGTATTCTTGTACCAGAGCCACCAGTACAGGATTCGTTGGTTTGCTTCTGCTTGGGAGTCTAAGTAACCTTGGTTCACACTACACAAAGTCAGGAAAGATCGGATGAATGTAAGATCCAACCCTAGTATTCATTAGGGAGGGTGGAGTCCTTACCTATGCGTGTAGGTAGACTCTTTATCTTAGTTTTTAGTCTTGTGTTTAGAAGAAACTCTTTTCATCTAAGTTCTCACCCTCCAAATAAGTGTGCTCTACCAATAAAGTTGTCGGAGACATACTGACATTTATTGTATTAAAAAAAAAAAAAGAGAAAAAGATAAAAAGAATTTATAGAAAAAGACATTCTTTAGAATAAGTTAATATGTTCTCCTATGTCCTGTAAATTCCTCCACCAAAACTTTTTTTTCAGGGTGCATTACAATAACCTGTTTCTACCAAATATTCTTTGAGCCACAACGCAATAAGAGCTGGGTTGAGTCTTTTCTCATTTTTAAGAGTTAATTCGAAGACATGAGCTGAAGCTGGGATCAACTTGGACTTAAAAAGACATGAAACCTTGGGATTGAGTCTTAATGTTCATCTAGTTAGTCCTGATCAATCACTAGGTACAAACCATAACCTCTTAGCTTTCGAGTTTTGCAAAACCCTTTGAGTCCTGGAAATCACACTTAAGGTTTAAATATCAAGAGTCCTTGTTAGTCGAGAGATCATCTATGTTATGTAAGACTTGAGTTCTGGTAGTCTTCTTTGCAATTGGTTCTCACAATGTCCAACTGATAAATACATTAATGTTGCTTCAAAAAAATCTTCAGCTTAAGATCATTTCTAAATACTAATACCTCATGGAATAAGTATTTTGCTAGGGACTAGCAAAAGATAAGCATGGGGGTGTGATTGTGCAACAATTCACGCTTCTAATTTGGCCATCTTATGCTATTTCCTAACATTAACATTTATATTAGATAGCTATGCATGCGTCTTGTAAATACTCTCATTTGTGCATTTTATGTAGAGGAAGATGGAGAGAGAGATTGAGCATCCATTCATCCATTTCATCCCTTCCATTTCCACCTTATTTCCATTCAAATCCAACCACTTATTCCACCTAATAAGCAACCTAACACAATCTGCATTCATTTCCCAACATTTCAAGTGCCTACATGCAAAAACTCCACACAAATCCCACATTCCAAATGGCCTCCCATTGTCGCCACCCTCACCCATCACCTATAAAACTACCTTCACCTCACTCCACACAAGTCGTCGATAACCCATCACTCACCACACCTTAAGCCATTCCCTCCACCTCCACTCCCTGAGATGCACACACAGCCATCACACATCCCTCTGAGCTGGCCACACACACAACTCCCTGCTCTCCTCTCTCCCTCTCTTCCCTTCCTCACGCTCAGCACACTCTCACAAGTTGAGAGGGACATTGAGAACAAAGGAGTTCTCTCCTGTGTTTGCATCCACCACAGTGAGAGAGCACCACCACCCAGCTCATCGCGAGCAGGTGGGCGTGGTGTATTCAATCTTTGTTAGTTGTGTTATTTTGTTTTTCTTTTTTTGTGTTTTTTCTGTCATTGCCATTTTTTAGAGCAAGAAGCTCTGAAGCTCCTTCCCGCACCACCGTGCGCTCTAGCCCCTTCCCCGCACGCCTCCGCATGCCTCACTGACCATCTCAGCGCCTGTGGGTGCTTCCCAGCCATGCAAATCACCTTCTCCGCCCGCATGCATGTAGCGCTTGTGCTCGCACCAACTGGTGACCGCGTGCAGGAGTCGGTTGCACTTTATCCCCTACACTGTAGCCATGACCTCACATGGCTACAGTGCACGACCGGGGAGCTTCTCACTTATTCGGTGACCGTGAGTGCTCTCTCTCCTCCCACGACCTGCTCCAGCCGGTTGCAGCCCTCCGCTCACTCCTGCACAGCTCCTGTGGTTTGTGCTTGAGCGTGCTACACCCCTCCATGTGTGCGTACACCTACTCCTGCACACCCCACGTGCCCTGAGAGCATGCCCTCACCCCCTAGCATGCTGTGCTCTCCTTCCCTATGCGCTACACACGCTACACTCACACACACACACCTTCTCACACTCACACACAAACACACACCCCCCTCATCAGATGACTCGACACATCCTCACACACCCACTCTCCCACACACACACACACACACAGGCGCACACCACTCTCTCACACACACACATTTCATACATACACACCTGCACACTTATACATATATATATTTATATACATATATCTATAGTTATATTTATACATATATATATATATGTATAGATATATATATATCTATTTATACTTATATATATTGATGAGAACCTCATCATGAGCCATAACTAGCTCATTTTGACCCAATACAAAGGATAAAAGCTCCTACATATCTCAAGGAAAGGCTTAACTCAGAGAATTCTGAGTTTGAGAAGAAAACCAGTCATAAGGGGTAAAAGTGCAATTTTACCAGTATAATCTGCATACAGGGTAATTCAGGGCCCAAACACAGGTCAAAACAGCTTAATAAGAATAAAAGTGGGATGAGATGATCTAGCAAGGGCTACAGCACTTCCAAGGAACCAAATGATAACCTGTAACCCTAAAACAACCCACTTCAATTCACAAGGTTCGGGGCAAAGTAAAAATAGAATAAACCCTCTAAAATTCATAGAAAAATAATCTCTAGGGTTTAGAACCTTCAATTTGGCCTTTAGAACCCATTTTGACCTACATTGAGAACCATGCCCAATTAATAACTTAATTTGGGTTTTTGCGCAAATTGACCGGTCAAACAAGGTTTAATATGAAAATGAAATTCACCATCAGATTCCTTAGGTCCTAATTAGTCATGTATAAAAACTTGAGCCTAAGAAGAAACCTCCTTGACCGACTTCACACTTTGGTCCTCATATATTTACTCTTTGGCCCTCAACTTTTGAACCCTCGCATTTTGGCCCCTAACTCTCCTTCGTTCTTTGCAATCAGGTCCCTCCTGCAAAACCCTGCCAGCACCATGCTCCGGCGACCTTGCGCGGAGCATGGCGCTGCGCAGGGTGAGGTGGGGGACCTGGCAAGTAAACCGGGGGTGCCCTGCGTCGTCAGCCGTCGCAGGGGCACCCCCCTGGTCATTGCAGCCCACCATACCGGCCGTGCGAACGCACGGACGGTATGGGTTCGTGTTCCGACCATTCTCCGGCGAGGGAGACACGTCGTCTCCCTCCGCCTTCCTCCCTGTTTCATCCCTATAAATACCCCCTGCTGCTCCGCCGACCAGGGCAGCCTGGATCTGACGGAGAAAACCCCCAGCTTTCTTCTCTTCTTCCTCCGGCAGACGCTCACCAGCTCCGGCGGCTTCCTCCCCCTCCACCTCTTCGCTCTGCCGCAATACCAGCAGCAGAGACTTCCTCCCCTGCTCTTCCCGCGCCACGCCGCACCCAGCTGGCGCCTCTCCGGCTCTCTGCTCGCCGCCGCCCCTCTCCCTGAGCATCGTCTTCTCCGGCGACAGTCGATACGACTGTCGCCCTGTTCCTCCCCCTTCGTCCCTGCAAGTAAGTTAGAACTACTCCCCTTCTTCTCCTCTTTCTTTCCCCGCTTTCAATTTAGTCAATTAAACCCTCGACCGCTCCTGTTCACCCTCACCCTCTCCGCCTCCGACCACCCTCCGGCGAGCCGCGCCCATCACCTCAGCGACCCACACGGCTCGCCGACCACCGCAGAACCTCCGCCTCCTCACCCTGATCCTCTTCCGCCCCTCCACTTCCCACCAAACGCCCTCTGCAGATCCACCGAACACACCCACTTCTTTGCTCACAGTTTGACCTAGGACGACCTGTTGGCTCCATCACGCCCCCTGCAGACCCCCTGACCACCTTCGCCGTGCCACGGCGAAGGTCCCCCGCCTGTCTGATTTGGCCGAGAGGCCGTTCTTCTGTGACCAGGTGACTCGCCCGCCGTCGCCATTACTGAGCAGGCAGAGCTCCTTCACCTGCAGGTGCAGGCACGCCTTCGCCCAGGTTCGACTCCCAGGTTGCGCAGGGAGTCTCCGCGAAACGTCCCAGGCTCGCAGATGGGGCGAAGGCCGCGCGTGAAGCCACGATCGCCCACTACTCCCTCCGCGACGGGCGCTCAATTGGGGTGGGACATTTAGTCCCACCTCGGAACTTCTCGGAGGCGCGCGGACGCATAAAGGCAAAAAGTGCCTTATGCTGTCTGCCTCCTGACCACGGGGTGAGGTCCCTCTCACCCGACCCGGCCTCGTCCGTGACCACGCTCCGCGGACCTGGCCCGACCCGACTGACCTGCACTCCTCGCCCACCACGCACGCCGGTGGGCCTGGACCCGGGCGTGACCCGAACCCGATTACCCGGTAGCTTTGGGAGAGCTTTCCCAAGAGTGGTTTCAGAGAGAAAGAGAGACGCGGGGGAGGGAGGGTAGAGTAGGTTTTGCCTCTTGACGAAAAACTCTGAAGTGTGCAGGCCAAAGAAGAAGAAGAAGACCCGCGGAAGAAGAAGTGCAGGCGAAGAAGAAGGAGCTGCACTGTAGCAAATGCTCAGTTAAGTCGTCGAAGCACCGGGTCAGACGACGGAAAGTCAGCAGCCAGAGCAACACAGAAGGCAGGCTGAAGAAGAAGGAAGAGCAACGGCCAAAGCAGAAGAAGAAGGAAGGAAGACTTAGTAGCTGAAGGCAGAAGCACCAGGCCACAGAAGAAGAAGAAGAGAGGTCAAGGCAGAAAACCAAAGAAGAAGGAAGAGCAACGGCCAAAGCAGAAGAAGAAGGAAGGAAGACTTAGTAGCTGAAGGCAGAAGCACCAGGCTACAGAAGAAGAAGAAGAGAGGTCAAGGCAGAAAACCAAAGAAGAAGAAGAACAAGGAGCTCTGAAGAAAGAAAAACATCACCAACGCAGGAACAGCAGGAAGAAGAAGAAGATTATCACCATAGCAGAAACCAAGGAAGAAGAAGAAGGAGATCTGAAGAAAGAGAAAGAAAGAAGAACATCACAACAAATTCTTTCCCTCTCTCTTTATTTTGTAAAAGAAACATGTATATCTCTAGAATACGACTTGCTCCCTGAGTTCGACCTCGGGAACTCTTTCATTTTCCGAGTAAAAAATTTTATTTGAAATGTTGGTGATAACCGGCCTTACTACAACGTTATAACAAACCCGGTGAAACCCGACGTTCTCATTTTTGGCGCCGTTGCCGGGGAGCAACGGCTATTCTAGAGGTAAACATTCCTGTTTCTTTTAAGTTCTGATAATCTCCTCTCTTTTGTGCAGCTACAGGAAGACAAGCAACCACACAACCACTCCGAAGACAGGTAAATCTTTTCTCTCACTATTAACCCCTACACTCTAAAGAGGAAGAAAAGAAAAGAACAAGCAATATAGGGCTAACCTGTCTTCCATACTTAGTAACCATAAAAAGTTGCATGTTTTCAACTCATCACTCCTGCACACTATTTAGGGTATTTAAGGGCTAACACATTCTTGCTTGAGCCCTAATTGCCCAACAAAGAGTTAAATGGACCAAGTAGAGCCAACATAAGGTCAAACATTAGGATTTCAGTAGAGACACACCCCTTAATCAAGAATTGAGGAAATCCAAAAGAGGTGTGCCCAAGCCATTGATTGAAAATAATTAACAAGAAAAATCCTAAACAATTGGCTCTCTCTAAACACTTGAACCCTAAAAGAAAGGACCCAAAAAGCTCTCAAAGAAAACAAGAGGTAAAGTTGACCCCTTTGGGTTAACCAACCTTAAATTAGGTCACTCTTTGCACTTAAAAAGACTAAAGTTCAAGTGAAACCTTAAGCACCCTGATCTTAAAATTGGTAGACTTAAGAGGTCAAGATCCCCATTCTGGTCTACCTGGAACCGCAGTGACAAGAGAGGTCGGGTGGGGGAAACCCTGTAACCCGTGAGGACTCTCTACCGTGTAGGGGTCTTCGTGGGACTCTCCCTCTCTGGCTGCCCAGGTAATTCTCAGGTGGACGATCTTTCTGATCAAGGGGTCCATCTGCCCCGCACCTCTATAGTCACCCAACACATTTTTGGGTGTCTTGATTGGGTCCAGCACCTTCTAAACTTACCTCTCCCAACTGTGCATGTACGGAAGGAGGTCTCTAAGACCACCCTTAAGACCTCCATTAGAAATTCGCTCTCGTCAAGGCCAAGCCTCGACGCCCGTATTTGTGCAGCAACACCCTCACATTATTCTCTCTTCTGATTCAGAACCAAGTTCTTCTTCTTCCCCCATCATGGCTCAGCCAGTTGAGGAAGAAAATAATCTGGAACACCAGCTCCAGCGACTCAATGACCTCTTCCAAAACTTCGTGCACCCACCACAGCGTCCTATGATGCGGGACCACTACAATCCTGCTGCGGTGGCCATTGAGCCTCGAGTCAGAATCCCGATTGGAGGACCTGATTCCGAACTAAAGCCCAACATGATTCATGCTATACCTAAATTCCATGGGCTTAATTCTGAAGATCCCTTCCAGCACATCAAACAGCTAAAGCATCTGGCCCACACTTTTGGATCAGATGCGCAAAATCGGGATATTCTTCTCATGAAGATGTTCTCCTTTTCTCTTATGGACAAGGCCGCCCATTGGTATCAAACTCAGACCCGGCCGATCAACACTTGGGAAGAACTTCAATCCGAGTTTTTGAAAAAATTCTTTCCCGTTGATCGGACCAACGCCTTGCGCCATCAGATTACACACTTCACTCAACAATCAGGAGAACCTCTCCATGAGGCATGGGATCATTTTCAGGATCTCATGAGGAAGTGCCCCCATCACGGAGTTCCTAAATGGGAGCAAGTCCAATCTTTTTACCAGGGACTCCGCGAGGACATCCGCCTTTTCGTCAATGCAACCTGCGGAGGAAACATCATGGGTCAACATGAAGACACCGTATGGGAGATTCTCGAAAACATGTGCGAGAACTCCATCAACAATGACTCCATGGGATTATTCGACAGGACGAATACCCGCGCAGCGACAAATCTTAAGGGAGCACATGAGACGCAGGACCTGTCCGCATCAGTCGACCTGGAATTAATGGCCAGTCGATTGGACAAGGTCTCAATCATTGAAAAGAAGGTGGATGAGCTGACTCAGCACTTGCACCGAGCCACCTCTGCGCGTAACTCCTTTGCACAACCTCCTTCCACACAGGAGACTGTGCAAAACATCCTCCACCGATCCTCCCCTGGGATGGATCCATATCCATCCCCATCTGATTCTTGGACTGGAAGATCATCCGATCCTTTCTTCACCAGCCGGGGGAACTCCATTCCTCCTTTCCCTGATTCTCAGGAGGTTCCTCAGACCTGCGAGGACCTCAACGCCATCCAGAACGACCCATTCTCCAACACTTACAACCCTGGATGGCGAAACCATCCCAATTTTCAGTGGGCGGGAAATCCCCAAACCCAAAGACCACCTTTTCAGTCCCGCCCACAGCCCTCTCATCACTACCAGCCGCCTCAGCCTCGGCCCAACCCTACTTATCCATCAGGGCCAAATCAAGATCAAATGTCCTTAATCCTTCAGACTCTGGCTGACATTCAAAAATCGAATGCGGCCATTCAAAAACAGCACAAGGACGAGCTTACTGAAGTTAAAACTCAGCTGGCCCAGTTGGCAAATTCTCGCCAGCCAGGCACACTCCCTTCCCAACCTCTTCCTAACCCAAATAACGTGCCAACCCAGAAGCGCGTTATGAATCCAAATTTAGGCCACGCTCAATGGATTTATCAGGCCCCCACTGCTCCATCTCCAGACGAGATGGATGCCTCAACTTCTAGTGCGAGATTTCAGCAGCAGCCACCCCTCCTACCAAACCCAAACCAAAATCAGGCCGGATTAAATTCTGTAACAACACGTAGTGGTAAGACAACTCAGGACCCGCATTATCCAAACCACTCCCAGCCTGACAACCATGACCCTAGGATAGTTAGCCAAGGTACCGCTGTTCCAGACCCACAACCTGGACCTATCCTAGAGGAACCAACCAAGATCCCGTTTCCCGAGGCCCTGACCAAGGGAAAGAAGACCACCAAACCCGTGGCCCCTGAGGAGGACCTGGTCAAGCTCTTTGAGCAGGTCCACATAAACATCCCCTTGATGGATGCAATCCGCCACGTACCAGCTTACGCACGATTTCTAAAGAATATATGTACACCCCAGCGTAAGCCGCGAACCAAGGGAGGGAGCCCAATTGTTCTGTCAGAGCAAGCCAGCTCTGTAATCCTTAGTAGACTCCCACCCAAGGCAAAAGATCCTGGAACTCCCCTGATCTCCTGTAAGATAGGTGGTACCCAATTTGATAGAGCATTGTTAGACTTAGGTGCATCTATAAATCTGATACCCACATCCTTACTTGACCATCTGGAAGAATCTGAGCTGAAACCAACCGAGGTGACATTACAATTAGCAGATCGATCTATAAAGTCACCAAAAGGGATTCTCGAGGATGTTATCGTGAGAGTGCGGGATTTCTATTTTCCAGTAGACTTTATAGTCTTAGACATGGATGCACCTGAGAACCCTAGGGATACACCAATCATTCTAGGGAGACCTTTCTTGGCTACTGCTAGAGCCAACATCAGCTGTGAGGAGGGCCAAATAGAGCTTAAGTTTGGAGATCAAACACTAAAAATTGATATATTTAAGGCCCAACAAGGAATTAATTGCGGCGTCATCGAGCAAATTTGTGACATCAAGACTTTGGTTGATGAATCACACCTCCAGAATGACTTGAGTATGCCTCATCAACCACAGAAGGATCTTGACCCGCAAACAGAGGAGTCAAATCCAGATGTGAACAACCCAGTAACTCCCACCCTTGAACCTCACATCTATACTGAACCACCCGCTGCTGCTGAAAACCCCATCCTCGAACTGAAACCCCTTCCTGCTCATTTGAAATACATCTTTTTGGGTTCTAATCAGACCCTTCCTGTGATCATCAATTCCAACCTCAGTCCTGAACAGGAATCCCGTCTGATTGTTGTCCTCCAGCAACATCGCAGAGCCATCGGATGGACCCTCGATGATTTGACTGGAATAAGTCCCTCTTATTGTACTCATCATATCTATTCAGAAGAGGGCACACGACCTTCTCGTGAAATGCAGAGACGCTTAAACCCCAATCTGCAGGAGGTCGTGAAAAAGGAGATCATCAAGTGGTTAGATGCCGGGATCATCTACCCGATCTCCGATAGTCGTTGGGTGAGCCCAATTCAGGTCGTGCCTAAGAAGGCAGGACTCACCACTATAACGACTGAGACCGGAGAAATCATTCCTACCCGATTAGCCAACTCGTGGAGAGTCTGTATAGATTACCGTCGACACAATTCCTCCACGAAGAAGGATCATTTCCCACTACCCTTCATTGATCAAATTCTCGAAAAACTAGCGGGAAATAGGTTCTTCTGCTTTCTTGATGGGTACTCCGGTTATAACCAGGTGGCAATCCATCCTGAGGACCAAGAAAAGACCACATTCACCTGCCCCTTCGGAACATACGCTTTCCGAAGGATGCCTTTCGGTCTTTGCAATGCACCCGCTACTTTTCAGCGATGCATGCTTGCCATATTCTCAGATATGGTAGGTGATTATCTGGAAGTCTTCATGGATGACTTTTCAGTTTTCGGAGCATCATTCGACGATTGCCTCCAACACTTGGTCCAGATACTCAGGCGGTGCATCGACGTGAATTTGGTTCTTTCCTGGGAAAAGAGCCATTTCATGGTGCCTGAGGGAATTGTCCTGGGACACTCAATTTCGGAGAAAGGTATCCAAGTGGATCGAGCTAAGGTTAATCTGATTTCTCACCTTCCTATGCCTAGCTCGATCAGGGACATCCGATCCTTTTTAGGGCATGTCGGTTTTTATCGACGATTTATCCCTGATTTTTCAAAAATCGCACGCCCCCTGACCACTCTTCTCTCCAAGGATGTTCCCTTCGAAATCTCCAAGGAATGCACTCAAGCATTTGAAATCCTGCGTGGCCGAGTCACCCAAGCCCCGATCCTACAGTCCCCTGATTGGTCTCAACCCTTTGAGATCATGTGTGATGCATCCGACTTCGCTGTAGGAGCGGTTTTGGGGCAGAAAAATGACAAGAAACCTGTGGTCATTTACTACGCCAGCAAAACACTCGATGAGGCTCAGCGTAACTATACAGTTACTGAGAAAGAGCTGCTAGCTGTAGTATTTGCCCTAGAGAAGTTCAGATCGTACCTTCTGGGTTCCCATGTCATCATATACTCGGATCACACGGCTGTGAGGCATCTCCTTGCAAAGAAGGACGCGAAACCTCGATTGATCCGATGGATCTTGCTGTTGCAAGAATTTGACCTCGAGATTCGCGATAAAGCGGGAAAACAAAACGTGGTAGCTGATCACTTGTCCCGTCTTCCTTCTGAAATGATAGACCCTTCCGGACCCATCACTGAGCATTTTCCCGATGAGCACCTACTGACTATTGGTACTAGCCTTCCATGGTTTGCTAATATTGTAAATTACTTGGCATCTCATCAGACCCCGTCCGATTGGCCGAAGGCCAAGAAAGACAAATTACGCTCCGATGCCAAGTATTACATTTGGGAAGACCCGTACCTCTTCCGCATAGGTGCCGATCAGATCATCCGGAGATGTGTCCCGGAAGGGGAAGTCAACAATATCCTCTCTTTCTGCCATGACCAGGCATGCGGTGGCCATTTTGCCGGGCATAAAACCGCATCAAAAGTCCTCCAGTGCGGCTTTTACTGGCCCACACTGTTCAAAGACGCATACAGTCATTGCAAGGCATGCAGTCGTTGCCAGACTTTGGGCAACATGAGCCATCGCGACATGATGCCTATGCAACCGATTCTAGTATGCGAAATCTTTGATGTTTGGGGGATTGATTTTATGGGCCCCTTTCCTGTTTCGGATGGTTTCGAATACATTCTGTTGGCTGTGGACTACGTGTCCAAATGGATCGAAGCCATACCGACCCGAACCTATGATCACAAAATCGTTCTCAAATTCATTCATCAACACATTTTCTCAAGGTTCGGGATTCCTCGTGCAATAATCTCTGATGGGGGGACCCATTTCACAAATGCTCAGTTTAGGTCACTGATGACCAAATACGGGGTGTCTCACCGAATCTCTACTCCTTACCACCCACAAACTAATGGTCTAGCTGAGCTGTCTAATCGGGAGATCAAGAAAATCCTGCAAGTCACTGTTCGACCTGACAGGAAGGACTGGTCGTCCCGACTTCCGGAAGCATTGTGGGCCTATAGGACCGCCCACAAGACCCAATTAGGCATGTCTCCCTTTAGACTGGTGTACGGAAAGGCATGCCACCTTCCCGTCGAACTGGAGCATAAAGCCTATTGGGCAGTACGGAACTGTAATCTAGATCTTTCTAAGGCTGGGACCCACAGAAAACTCCAAATCAGCGAGATCGATGAATTGCGCATAGACGCGTACGAGAACTCGCAAATCTACAAGGAGCGGGTTAAAGCCTTCCACGACAAACACATCTCAAGAAAGATCTTTCATCCTGGTCAAAAGGTCCTACTCTTTGATGCCCGACTCAAACTCTTCCCAGGAAAACTGAGATCTAAGTGGGTCAGACCATATTTGGTCCGACAGGTTTTTGGAAATGGAGCAATCGAAATCAGTCCACTCAGCCACGATTCTGAACCTTTCATCGTGAATGGTCAAAGACTCAAGCCGTTCATTGATGTAACTTCTACTGATTTGGCTGAGGCATCTTATATCCTCCTTTCCCCTTGAGCTTATTGCGCCCAGCCGATGGCGTAAAACTCAGCGCTTAACGGGAGGCAGCCCGTCATTCTCTTTGAAAACCTGAAACTTGTTCTGACACCTTTCAGCACTCGAAGTTCACCCTTGTAGACAGTCGACCCCAACTCAGATGTTTGCATCTGGGATTTGAAATCGTCCGCAAAAATTCAACCCGACCCATTCACTCATCCAAATTTCTGTCTTAAGGAATGAACTAAGACCCCCTAGGTTACAATGAGGACATTGCAAATCTTAGGCATGGGGGGGTAGGAAAGTGCAAAAAAAAAAAACGTGTAAGAAAAGGTTTCAAACAAAAAATTCACATATGCCAAAAAATACCATAAAAATTAAAAAATTCTTCGAAAAAGAATAAGAGGAGAAGAGGAGAAGGAAAATTTTGTGAAGGAGAAAAGAAACAAAATGAAAAAGGAGCACAAAATTATGAGAAAAAGTGATAGTCATTAGTAAGGAACTAAGGAATTAACCTAAGTTCTAGACCTCATTCAAGAAAATAACTGAAAAGTGCACAATAAGATTAGTAAGAATGCAAACCTTAGGCATTCTTGAATAGACTCTTAGTACCCATTAAGATCTGGACACTCCTCAAGAGGTTGAGGAAAATGAAAAGCTGAAGTATTAGGTCTAAGGCTTAGGAAGTATTCGGCCTCGTTAACTAATTTTTGGTTTACGGGACTCAGTAACCTAAGCACCCTAATCTCACACACAGCCTGGTTCAGTAAGCGTAAAAATTAGAATCACGCAGAAGCGTCGCAAAAATCTGAAAAGAACACCTAGAATAGGAACGGCCGATCAACACAAGTTGATTTGGACGAGTTCCCAGCGCGGAGAGGCGGGAAATCCCCTCGAAGATGCGTAACAAAATATCATCTCCTCGGTGCTTGTCTCTTAGGATATTTACATATCCTACGGGGGGCATGTAAGCACTCTGCTGGTTCAGATTCCATGGATGGCATTATCTCGAAGTGTCAATTGCCAGGGTCTGGATTCGGCCACGGAATACCATGGATGGGATTATCTCGAAATCTCAATAGCCAGGGTTCCGGGGGTTGCCATGGGCGGTGCTATCTCGAAGCATCGATCGCCAGGAACCCTTGAGGATTGATGATGGGAGCAAGGAATCTGATACAGACCGTGTTGAAAAGCCAATCCTAGGCTAGAACTAAAAAGAAAAAGAGAGAGAAAACTCTCCAAACAGAAAAACTTTCTATCTCTCTCTTACAAAACGCACTGCGAACTGAGCCAGGGCTAAAACCATTTCAAGCACGGGTGCTTTAACCACGAAGTCCAATAAACCTTAGGTTAGTTCTTGCGGGCCTTAAAAACCTTTGCTAAAAGACTGAGGCTAAGGCTAGACAGATTTGGATCTTGATTAGTACTAGAGTACCTTTTAGGCCTATGGTCAGCATTCTAACCTAATCTATGCTCAAATAAAAAAGGGCACTTATCTAAAACCATTAAAAACTTCATGGTCTAGAACAAGGGTTGAAACCTTAAGTTTTTGCTAAGGGACTAGCAAAAGTTAGGCATGGGGGTATGATGAGAACCTCATCATGAGCCATAACTAGCTCATTTTGACCCAATACAAAGGATAAAAGCTCCTACATATCTCAAGGAAAGGCTTAACTCAGAGAATTCTGAGTTTGAGAAGAAAACCAGTCATAAGGGGTAAAAGTGCAATTTTACCAGTATAATCTGCATACAGGGTAATTCAGGGCCCAAACACAGGTCAAAACAGCTTAATAAGAATAAAAGTGGGATGAGATGATCTAGCAAGGGCTACAGCACTTCCAAGGAACCAAATGATAACCTGTAACCCTAAAACAACCCACTTCAATTCACAAGGTTCGGGGCAAAGTAAAAATAGAATAAACCCTCTAAAATTCATAGAAAAATAATCTCTAGGGTTTAGAACCTTCAATTTGGCCTTTAGAACCCATTTTGACCTACATTGAGAACCATGCCCAATTAATAACTTAATTTGGGTTTTTGCGCAAATTGACCGGTCAAACAAGGTTTAATATGAAAATGAAATTCACCATCAGATTCCTTAGGTCCTAATTAGTCATGTATAAAAACTTGAGCCTAAGAAGAAACCTCCTTGACCGACTTCACACTTTGGTCCTCATATATTTACTCTTTGGCCCTCAACTTTTGAACCCTCGCATTTTGGCCCCTAACTCTCCTTCGTTCTTTGCAATCAGGTCCCTCCTGCAAAACCCTGCCAGCACCATGCTCCGGCGACCTTGCGCGGAGCATGGCGCTGCGCAGGGTGAGGTGGGGGACCTGGCAAGTAAACCGGGGGTGCCCTGCGTCGTCAGCCGTCGCAGGGGCACCCCCCTGGTCATTGCAGCCCACCATACCGGCCGTGCGAACGCACGGACGGTATGGGTTCGTGTTCCGACCATTCTCCGGCGAGGGAGACACGTCGTCTCCCTCCGCCTTCCTCCCTGTTTCATCCCTATAAATACCCCCTGCTGCTCCGCCGACCAGGGCAGCCTGGATCTGACGGAGAAAACCCCCAGCTTTCTTCTCTTCTTCCTCCGGCAGACGCTCACCAGCTCCGGCGGCTTCCTCCCCCTCCACCTCTTCGCTCTGCCGCAATACCAGCAGCAGAGACTTCCTCCCCTGCTCTTCCCGCGCCACGCCGCACCCAGCTGGCGCCTCTCCGGCTCTCTGCTCGCCGCCGCCCCTCTCCCTGAGCATCGTCTTCTCCGGCGACAGTCGATACGACTGTCGCCCTGTTCCTCCCCCTTCGTCCCTGCAAGTAAGCTAGAACTACTCCCCTTCTTCTCCTCTTTCTTTCCCCGCTTTCAATTTAGTCAATTAAACCCTCGACCGCTCCTGTTCACCCTCACCCTCTCCGCCTCCGACCACCCTCCGACGAGCCGCGCCCATCACCTCAGCGACCCACACGGCTCGCCAACCACCGCAGAACCTCCGCCTCCTCACCCTGATCCTCTTCCGCCCCTCCACTTCCCACCAAACGCCCTCTGCAGATCCACCGAACACACCCACTTCTTTGCTCACAGTTTGACCTAGGACGACCTGTTGGCTCCATCACGCCCCCTGCAGACCCCCTGACCACCTTCGCCGTGCCACGGCGAAGGTCCCCCGCCTGTCTGATTTGGCCGAGAGGCCGTTCTTCTGTGACCAGGTGACTCGCCCGCCGTCGCCATTACTGAGCAGGCAGAGCTCCTTCACCTGCAGGTGCAGGCACGCCTTCGCCCAGGTTCGACTCCCAGGTTGCGCAGGGAGTCTCCGCGAAACGTCCCAGGCTCGCAGATGGGGCGAAGGCCGCGCGTGAAGCCACGATCGCCCACTACACCCTCCGCGACGGGCGCTCAATTGGGGTGGGACATTTAGTCCCACCTCGGAACTTCTCGGAGGCGCGCGGACGCATAAAGGCAAAAAGTCCTTATGCTGTCTGCCTCCTGACCACGGGGTGAGGTCCCTCTCACCCGACCCGGCCTCGTCCGTGACCACGCTCCGCGGACCTGGCCCGACCCGACTGACCTGCACTCCTCGCCCACCACGCACGCCGGTGGGCCTGGACCCGGGCGTGACCCGAACCCGATTACCCGGTAGCTTTGGGAGAGCTTTCCCAAGAGTGGTTTCAGAGAGAAAGAGAGACGCGGGGGAGGGAGGGTAGAGTAGGTTTTGCCTCTTGACGAAAAACTCTGAAGTGTGCAGGCCAAAGAAGAAGAAGAAGACCCGCGGAAGAAGAAGTGCAGGCGAAGAAGAAGGAGCTGCACTGTAGCAAATGCTCAGTTAAGTCGTCGAAGCACCGGGTCAGACGACGGAAAGTCAGCAGCCAGAGCAACACAGAAGGCAGGCTGAAGAAGAAGGAAGAGCAACGGCCAAAGCAGAAGAAGAAGGAAGGAAGACTTAGTAGCTGAAGGCAGAAGCACCAGGCCACAGAAGAAGAAGAAGAGAGGTCAAGGCAGAAAACCAAAGAAGAAGGAAGAGCAACGGCCAAAGCAGAAGAAGAAGGAAGGAAGACTTAGTAGCTGAAGGCAGAAGCACCAGGCCACAGAAGAAGAAGAAGAGAGGTCAAGGCAGAAAACCAAAGAAGAAGAAGAACAAGGAGCTCTGAAGAAAGAAAAACATCACCAACGCAGGAACAGCAGGAAGAAGAAGAAGATTATCACCATAGCAGAAACCAAGGAAGAAGAAGAAGGAGATCTGAAGAAAGAGAAAGAAAGAAGAACATCACAACAAATTCTTTCCCTCTCTCTTTATTTTGTAAAAGAAACATGTATATCTCTAGAATACGACTTGCTCCCTGAGTTCGACCTCGGGAACTCTTTCATTTTCCGAGTAAAAAATTTTATTTGAAATGTTGGTGATAACCGGCCTTACTACAACGTTATAACAAACCCGGTGAAACCCGACGTTCTCATATATATATTTATATAGCTACCATATATATATATACACACATATATACCCACACTTCTTCCACACACACCATATTTCCCATTCACAATTCCAAGCACCTACCCATCTACCGCGCATCATATCAAGGGAATATTTGCACCAGTTGCATATATTTCCCGATATTCGCACATAGCAAGCCTTCTACCCACACTCACACACGTTTGCTCCACATCGCACGTAGCACGTAGCTAGGTTAATCCTGTCTTTTTAGACGACGGTTAACCTAGCATTATGCTACATCCCTATTGAATCTTTGTTTCAATATTCCACCATTCTATTATCTATTATATAGTTATATATATATACACTTATACTTATATACATATATCTAGATCTATATCCTATACATATATATATATATGCTACATATGTATAATCTAAGTATTTCCATACCTTCTTTTGGCATTTCTTTTCCTTGTCTTTTATTTTGTTGATAAAGAAAAGACCAAAAAAACCTAAAATAGAAAAGATAACTTTTGTCATTGCAGGTACACGATCTTGCATGTAGCAAGATATGTTTTGAACTTGATTTTTGGCGAATCGCAAGGACCAACTTTTGGCAGTAGCCAAGAACCAATTTTTGAGGGTATGCCTTAAGGACAAGACTATCCAAACAAATTATAAAACCAAGAGAAATAAGAAAAAACAATAAGCGAATGGAATTGATGCGAGTCATAGGAATCACATAGGAACAGATTAACCCCAAACCCGCCTCCCTGAGTTCAACCCTGGGCCTAAAACTGACAAGTTAAAATTTGATTTATTCCAGGTTAATAAATTTTTGATAAACATGTGTAGATTTGCTTGTAGGTGATAAAGTCCACTTTAATGAACCATTATTTAGCCTAAAGTACTCTTTAATTAGTTGTTCGTAATTGTTAGTTGATTAGAAGTTAAATGAGAATTCACCTTTGTCTGCATATAATCTCATGCACCAATTTTATATTTAATAACATATGACATGATATGATAATCATTTGGTGGATGCAAGTTAGGTACAAGACAATTGAAGGAATCAGTCAGACGTCCAAAGTCACATTTTAAGACGTCTAGAGCCTAGTCTGGACATCTGGAACCTCCAGCGTGGACTCATTTCTAACCATATATTTTAAGATGTTTGGAGTATCAATCAGACGTCTGATGGGAACCGCCAGCGCTTATCCTTCTGTTCCAAGCACTCGCGATCCTCGCCGAGTGGTTGGAGAAGTTGGTGGCCGTAGAAAATAAACAGAGACATTTCAAAAGGAAAGCAGGCCATCCCGAGGAGGATCATCTCTCTCGCCCTACTAGGGGGCCACCACCGTGGAACCTACGCACATCGTGGAACCTGAAGCATTCACGGTGGCTTGAGCGAACTCCATCTTCACCTTTCATCAACTTCGGGCGTGCATGGTGAAAGAGTGCGGCCCTCATCATCCTCATCGCAACCATCCCTCACCATCTACCCACCACCACCGCCATTGTCAACCACCTCTAGCATCACCTTCTCCACCGCCAGCCCCCTAGCCACAAACCACCTGCAACCCACCGTCTACCGCGACCATCGCCATCCTTCTACAAAACACCAACTACACTTTCCTCCTTTCAAATGCCAACACCCTCGCCATCCCTCACTACCAAAACCTCTCCCATCATCTTCCTCTTCATCTTCTTCTTCTTCTTCTTCCTCCTCCTCTCTGCCAACTGAAAGAACCCAAACCACCCAAAAACGTAGCCACCACCACGGACCTCCGTTCACCACGCCGTCGACTCCAACGGGTTCGCTGCACCCTCACCAGCATGGCCACGTCCTCAAAATCGCCCACGACAGCCTCGTACATCGGCGAGCCGCCGCCACCATCACCAGCCCTCCTCATCGCCAACGAGAGCTCCAGCCACCGTTTGATGCGCTGTCACCACCCCCATGTAGCTCATCCACCTCGACCTTCCTCGAGCTCCTCGGCCTTCACTGTCGCTCCCTTTTCTCGAGTACGCCAAAGGGAATTCTCCCTTGTTTTGCTACAATCCATGCGCAATTAGAAATTACGATCAATGCCATTACAAAAACTCATTTTTTTTATTTTCTTTGATTATTAAATTGAGGTGAAATTGCGGCATCATACTTATTCTTTCTCATATTTATTCAGCTATTGTTATTCATCTCATTTTGCATTGAAATTGGATTCAGAATGGCATGCAGTTAAAAATTACATACTCTGCCACTACACATGCATCATCTACATATTTTTAGGATCTTGATTTCTAACATGAAATTTACATAAATAGCCCTGAACTTCTCATGAAATTGAAAGTAACATTTAGAGCAGCAAATTCATTAAATTAATTTCGTGAATGTTTCTGCAAACATGATGGCTCTATACTCATAAATTTATTGCAGTCGTTCCTCCCTATGGATACAACCCATTCTCCTGTGGGTGGTTTATTTTAATTATTGATGATTGATCTTTCACCGCTCAATTTCTACTTCAACAACTTATTTTCTTAAGTGAAAATCGATCCACCAGTAGGTTAACCACTTCCACTATGCACAATTTGACACTAATATCATCATATTAAATAACCCTACCCATGTTCTAACACGAATCCAAATGGGGGGACGATGAAGAAGATGGGCCAACATCAGTTCGAAGCAGATTGACTATTTGTTTACAACTCCTCTTAGTAATTGCATTGGATGTCGCAGGTGCAGAGGGATCACAAGGCGAAGGAGGGTTAACAACAGGGATGTAGAGTTGCTGTGCTACTGTGGGATTTGCCTGAAATCACGGGGGAATGCTCAGAGTATGCAGAATCTAGTGAACCTATGCCTGAGAAGGTCGTACCTGTGGTTACGAACCACAGAGTACAAAATTTTGTGGGTTTGGGATAGGTTGGGCAAGAAGAGTGCCCTGAGATCGAGTTGCCATACATAGTTGGCTGATCTCAACATTTTGCTGCGCCAATTGGTGCTGAAGTGAAGTCATGTTTTCTTCATGGCACTTAGACATTGCCATCATTATTCACATCAATTTGTCAAGAGGGTTTGATGCGTGATTAGATTGATGTGTGCATGGGCCTGATGGCGGATTTTCCAGAGGACCATATTGGGCCCTTGAGTTGATGGGAGCGGAAGGTCGCACTAGTCCACCAGCATGGTTTTTGCACTGAAGATTGTTGGACCATGAGAAGTTCATATGATTGCACCACCCTGGGTTATTTGTAGCAGAATATGGGTTGTTGTTCCCATGGCACACACACCTTTGAATTCTAAAGACAGGTCTGCATAGGTTAATGCATCCGAGCACATGGAGGCTTGCTCCTCCATGTCAAAATACTGGCTAGTAGAAGCCAAATCCACATTGCTTACCGAGTTGCTTGTCGTGATATTTGGAAAAGACAGTGTTAGTCTTGTGGGATTCTTGGTAAGAAGCCTGACTTGGGAAGGGTTAGGTTTATGACGTGAGGGAGGTGACGAAGTCCTTCTAGCCACAGATCGGGTGGGGTTGGCCAAAAGTTTGTCCAGCTTTTTGTGAATGACGAAGACCTCATCCAATTTTTGTGCAATTAAGTTCATATTAGTGGATGAATGGGACGGTCTCATGTCAACCTTGTGTGCTCCACTACGAGGTGTGCTGGTCCAGTTAAAGGCGACTATGGAAGAGTTCATGGAATTTTCACTCAAATTTTCAAATAGTTCAAACTCTCCATCCTCGTCTTTTTTCATAAAATTACCTCCACAAGAAGCGTCCAAAATCTATCACATGGTCTCATTTGGCCCATAGTAGAAAATCTGGGCTACATGCCACCATTGTAGACCATGATACGACCATTTCCTAAGGAGATCGTTACACCTTTCCCAAGTCTCATGAAATTGTTCGCTGTTTTGTTGCGTGAAAGAAGTGATGGCATGATGAAGCTCAATGGTGCGCTCGATCGGAAAGAATTTCTTGAGAAAAGATGTACGCATCTCTCCCTAAGAAGTGATGGGTCTTACAATCGTGTGAAACCATTGCGCAGCTTTGTCCCTCAATGAAAATGGGAACATTTTCATGAGGACCACATCTAATCCGACATTTCCTAGTTTAATTATTTCAGCAAGTCAGGTAAGAACCTCTAAGTGAAGAAAAGGGTCTTCACTAGCATGGCCATTATGGTGGAATTTGATTAAACCGATGACATTTGGTTTTAACTCAAAAGCATCCCAGCCATCGGGGACACGAACCCACCTATGAGTCTCTTGACGTGTGTTTGTGTGTATGTGTTAAGAAGTGTCGTTATAGTCGCACTTGCAACGTCGGTTTTAAAAGAAGTAAACGGAGGTGAGTCCGAGTGTCGGTCTCAGGGAGGCGTGGAAATTGGATTTTTTGCTTATCACTTGTTGTCACGGAAAGTACGAAGTTTTGCTTGCGAAAGATGTGGTTTTGAAAAGCGAGAGAGAGAGATAGAGAGAGGGAGAAGGTTTAGGGTTAGAAAGCTCTTTGTTTTGATCATGCAACTTAAATAGAAATTAAAGTGGCAATTGAACGGAAAATAACTTCATTAAACATGCACTTGTGGTTCATAACTTACAACATTAAATACATGCTTCAACAAAAGTAATAGAAAGCTTAAAAGAGAGAAAGAGTGTGTGTGGAGAGCGACGAGGCAGCCACGGCGGTGGAGGAGGCTCCGTCGGCGGCTCGTCGTCTCCGGCGATTACAAGAGTGCCTAAAGCTAGCTAAGAGAGGAGTGGAGTAGTTGCAAGGGGGAGTGAATGCCTTGAATGGTGGTTGGAGGGGGTTTAAATAGAGTTAAGGGCCTCCTAAAAGAAGAAAGGGCTTTAGCGACATCCAGAGCGTTGCTAAAACAGCTTCCAAAAGCGTCGGTGAAGCCCTCCTGCCGCTGGTCAGCCGCCCGCCTCGTTTCTTCTCTTCATGCGATCTGCGGTCGTTGAACGAGAGCCGTCCGATCGAAGATCGGACGGTTGAGTCTTCTTCGGCTGCACTAAGATCGTGCCTCGGGCACGAGTGTGCGTGCGCGTCTCCGCCTGGCGTGCTCGCGCGCGTGGACGCTCGTGAGCTGCAGTCGTGCCACATGGCAAGATCCCAGCCGCCCGCTGCTGATCGGGCGGCCCAATTTCTCCACGCCCGTCGCTCGTCTTCAATTCCCACTCCGCGTGGCTCGAACCCGCGTCGCGTGGGTGCGGGCGTGAGCGCTAACCGTTGCGCCACTCCCGCGCTTTGTCGCGGCGACCGCAGGTGGGCGCGCGGGTCTCGGCTGTTCGATCGAAAATCGACGGCCGAGATTTGATCTTGGCTGGCTGAAGGCGCGGTGCGCGGTGGGGGCGGGGCTGACGTGGCGCAATCTGAGCCGTTGATCTCCAGATCAACAGTCAGAACTTCTTGGGCCCATTGTAGGAGCTCCGGATGTCGGATTTTGCCGATCTTGAGTCCGTTGGACTTCGTTCGTCGTTCTGAATCCATCCTTGCGGTCCGATTGCTCATCTGAGGCCTGCTTTGACAAATGCTTACACAAATGACCATTAATACAATTTATAAGCAATCTTGGTACATGATGCATGCAATGCTCCTATTCTAGTTATGTTGTGCCTTTTATTCTAAAGATGGGCCATATTCAACATAATTATCACCCCCTTGTTTAGTGTTACCATACCCCCATGCTTACTCCTTCTAGTCCCTAGCAAGGTTTATTCTAGCCTTTATTTCCTTGCAGAATTCAAGAAGTAATTGCTTAGGCACTTCGTTACTTGTCAATAAGAGGAAATATACGAAGATCTTAATCTACAAAGACTAAGCAGCGTCCGGGTGTCTGCCAAAACACGAATCGCTCGAATCCTTGCTTTAATGTATATATAACTATACATATGTATACGTATATATATATTTTTTAGAATTTTTTCGGAATTCAGTGTGGGTTGGTAACTTTTTACGACTGCCCAACCCACCCAAAACTCGGTCAAAGCCTTAAGTGCTAAGCATCTTGGTGTGAATGTCGTGATAGACTCACTTAACGGTAATTGAGACAGACTTCGAGTTTCTACGCCTCTAGGTGACCGGAAAAGAAAATAAATTTTGCCTGAAGGTGTATTTGTTCGATTGGTAGCTTTCTCCCTACGTTTGTTTTAATTGGGGTCAACACAAGGATTTTTCTAGTGTATATCTCCCCGGCTTGTACTACTTCCCCGCTTCTTCCTTAGGTGTTTTGGTCTTTTCTGTGCAATTATCGAGCTGGGCTCTGGACAACCGACCAATGGGCTGTTACCCACGATCACTTGCCAGCCATACTTGTGCGGTGAAGTGTGGTTTATTTTCTTTTCTTCTTCTTCCTTTTTTTTTTTTCGTAGGTGGATTCCCTGATCTCAAATGTACCTAGAGGCAACGAAAAAGAAATGGCCTGTGGCTGGGTTCTGGACAACCTGCCAATGGGCTGTTACCCATGACAACTTGCCAGCCATACCACCGTAGAGAGTTCATTAGCTACCTAATTTCTATCAAAATCTCCGAGAAGTGAGTCTGTGCAAAAAAATGTGTGCAGATGCTTAGACTCAAGGTTTTCCTGAGTTAGAGGGTGAGTTGATAAGTCGTATACTTATTACCTTATTTAGTAGGTGGATTAGAATAGCTTAAGGTTGCAAGGATTCGTCGCTAAATCCATATTTTAATGGAACACCAGGGCTGATTAAGCCTGAAGGCCTAAAAAGTCTAAGTGTTTAAGTTCTTTTTGTATTATTTTCCACTATTGACAAGTTTCTAATGCCTAAGTTTTCTTCCTAAATTCAAATTTTTTTTAAAATTAATTTATTCATTCAAACTGATTAATTGAGCTCAGGATTATGCAATTTACCACCCCCCCATGCTTAAGTTGGACAATGTACTCATTGGCAGATTCATGGATGCAAAAGGATTCAAAAAGATAGTACCTGAGTGACGTAAACTACCAGATCAGTCTGAATCCTCTGGGTTGCCTACCAGGAAGCGCTGAGTTTAACGCCTCCAGCTAGGCGGTGCTCGGTGTCAGCCCTCAACGGGGGTGATACTTTCCTTGGGGGGTACCTGGGCCAGGAAATGCTTCAATCTTTGACCATTAACTGTAAAGGTGTGCCTGGTGTTAAGATCAGCGATTTCAACCACCCCATTAGAATAGGGCTTAACCACTCGAAATGGTCCTGTCCATTTGGACCTGAGTTTCCCTGGGAAGAGTTTCAGGCGTGCATCAAACAGCCAGACTTGTTGGTTAGGCTCAAAGGTTTTTCTATGAATGAATCGGTCGTGGACGGCTTTCATTTTCTCCTTATACAGCGGACTATTGTCAAAGGCGTCCCGACGAATTTCTTCGAGCTCAGATAATTGAAGCGTCCTCTACGCACTGGCTAACTGGGGATCCATGTTACATTGCTTGACAGCCCAGTAAGCCCAGTGTTCCAATTCGACAGGAAGATGGAAAGCTTTGCCAAAGACCAGGCGATAAGGCGACATGCCTATCGGGGTCTTAAAAGTGGTCCTGTATGCCCACAGGGCATCATCAAGTCGTGTGGACCAGTCTTTCCTGTCAAGTCTCACAGTCTTCTGTAAAATGTTCTTGATTTGTCTATTTGAGACCTCAGTCTGCCCATTTGTTTGTGGATGATACGGGGTGGCAATGCGGTGGTTTACCCTATATTTTCTAAGTAGGGCACGAAATTGGGAATGGATAAAATGGCTTCCACCATCACTGATCATGGTCTTGGGTATTCCAAACCGGGAAAAGATGTTCTTCTTCACAAAGTCCATGACAGTCCTGTGATCGCATCGTCGGGTGGCGACGGCTTCAATCCATTTGGAAACATAGTCTACCGAGACCAGGATGTACTCGAAGCCGTTGGATGGTGGAAAGGGGCCCATAAAATCGATACCCCAAACGTCGAAGATTTCGACAATCAAAATGGGCTGAAGGGGCATCATATCTTTCTTGGTCATGGTCCCCAGTGCTAGGCAGCGTGAGCAAGTCTTGGCAAAGGTGTGTGCATCCTTAAATAGGGACGGCCAGTAAAATCCAGACTGCAAAACTTTTGCAGTTGTTTTCTTTCCAGAGAAGTGGCCGCCACACGCTTGGTCATGACAAAAGGAAAGCACACTTTGAACTTGTCTTCAGGGATACACCTCCTGATGATCTGATCAGCACAGAGGCGAAACAGCAAGGGAACATCCCAGAAATAGTGCTTGGCCTTAGCCAAGAACCTGTCCCGTTGCTGTCTGGACCAGCTGTGCGAGGTTTGTCCTACAACCAAGTAATTGATGTAGTCAGCATACCATGGCATTTTCTTGTCTTGCACGGCTAGGATGTGTTCATTAGGGAAGGCATCAGATAGAGGTAGGGAGGGTCCAATGTGGTCTGGATGAAGTCTCGACAGGTGGTCAGCCACCACATGTTTCGATCCGGCCTTGTCTCGGATTTCCAGGTCAAATTCCTGCAAAAGCAGGATCCATCTGATGAGCCTGGGCTTTGCATCCTTTTTGGCCAACAGGTGTCAGATGGCTGAATGGTCAGTGTAAATAGTCACGTGGGATCCCAGCAAGTATGAGCGGAATTTTTCAAGTCCAAAGACTACAGCGAGCAATTCTTTCTCTGTGACGGTATAATTACATTGAGCCTCGTCCAACGTTTTGCTCACGTAGTAGATCACCACAGGCTTCTTGTCTTGCCTTTGTCCCAGGACAGCGCCTATGGCAAAATCTGATGCATCACACATAATCTCAAAGTCCTGGGACCAGTCTGGGGGTTGAAGTACCGATGCGGTGGAGACTAAGTCCCGAAGGGTGTGGTAAGCTTGGATGCAATCATGAGACATGTGGAATATGGCGTCGTTGGCTAGAAGGTCGGTCAAGGGTTTGGAAAGCTTGGAAAAGTCTTTAATGAACCTTCGGTAGAAGCCAACATGTCCTAGGAAGGAGCGAATTTGTCGGACCGAACTAGGTGGAGGAAGTTTGGAAATTAAATCAACCTTAGCTCAATCTACCTCGATGCCCCTATGCGAGACGATGTGACCGAGGACAATTCCTTCTTGAACCATAAAATGGCTTTTTTCCCGAATACAGAGAAGTCATCCATAAAGACCTCCAAGTATTCACCCACCATTTTTGAAAAAATGGCTAGCATGCAACGCTGGAAGGTCGTAGGTGCGTTGCATAACCCGAATGGCATTCGACGGAATGCAAACGTGCCATATGGGCAAGTGAATGTGGTCTTTTCTTGATCTTCTGGAGCAATTGCGACTTGGTTATATCCTGAATATCCATCCAGGAAGCAAAAATACTTCTGCCCTGCCAATCTTTCAAGGATTTGGTCAATGAATGGCAAGGGGAAGTGGTCCTTCTTAGTGGCTTCATTAAGCTTCCTATAATCAATACACACCCGCCATGTGGTAGTGGTGCGGGTGGGGATGGATTCGCCATGGTCATTGGTGACAACGGTGAGCCCAGCTTTCTTTGGAACCACTTGAGTGGGGCTCACCCAGGGGCTATCGGAGATAGGGTAGATGATGTCGGCGTCAAGCCACTTGATGATTTCTTTTTTAACGACCTCCCGCATGTTAGGGTTTAAACGTCTCTGCATCTGGCGGGAAGGTCGGGCCCCGTCTTCCAGGTAAATCTTGTGGGTGCAATAGGTGGGGCTAATTCCTCTTAAATCCGAAATAGTCCAACCAATGGTCGCAGTCAACCTGAGTTCCTGATCCTTGGTTAGATGAGAATTAATAATCACTGGGAAGGTCTGGTCAGGTCCCAAAAAGACGTACTTGAGATTCTCGGGCAATGGTTTAAGTTCGGGTGCGGGTGGGACCACAGTCAATGGGAAGGGAAAGGGTGGGAGTTGATCAACATCGATCTCTTCAAATGGTGTCATGTGATGGTACTCAGCCTTATAGAGGTCCATGGGCAATGATGGTGACGGGTCAGAACAGTCACTACGAGTTTGGTGGTCTGAGACAGAATTGAGGGTGAGGCATTCCTCGATTAAAGTTTCCACGGGATCATGTTCCTCAATGTAATTGCAATCAAAAGACTTTGTCGCCCGGAAGATATCCAATTGCATTTTTCTATCTCCGAAGGCAGTTTCCATACATCCCGTGTCACAATCGATGTTTGCTTTAGCCGTAGCTAAAAAAAGTCTGCCTAAGATTATGGATGCATTCTGTAATTTTTCAGGGACTTCCATGTCGAGCACCAAAAAGTCAACCGGGAAATAGAAGTCCTTGACCCATACAATTACGTCCTCGACAACCCCCTTCGGGGTTTTCACTGATCTATCAGCCAGCTGGATGGTGACAGGGGTTGGTGTCAGCTCTCCAAAACCAAATTGGTGGTACAGGGTTGTTGGAATTAGGTTGATAGAAGCACCTAGGTCCAGGAGCGCTCTATCAAACGTCATGTCCTCGATATTGTAGGAAATCAGGGGGCTCCTGGGTCAGTTTGCTTGAGTGGAAGGTTGCTTGATATCACGGAACTTGCTTACTCAGAGAGTACAACCTTCCTAGGTGCTTGAGGTCTCGGCTTACGCTTTGGTGTACAGGCATCCTTTAAAAACTTGGCGTAAGTAGGGATGTGTTTGATGGCTTCTAGGAGCGGAATATTAATCTGTACTTGCTTAAAAATTTCCAACAGCTCCTCACTTTCCACAGTATTCTTCTTTTTCTTGATTGTTTCCAAGGCCTCAGGGTAGGGTGTCTGAATGTGGATTGGTTCCATGTCTGGGTCCTTGGTTGGTGCCTCTTCTGAGTCGGGTATTTCAGCAGGTAAAGTCTCGGGGAGAGTCGGCCATTTGGGATCCTGGGTTTTGGTGCCGCTTCTCAAGGTCACCGCATTTGCAGAGGCATTGGGGCCATGGGTTGATCCTTGAGAAGATGAGGACGAAGAAGCACCAAACCCAGGAGGTGTTTGCGGGGCTGGCTGGACCATGTGAGCCTGCCCGGGGTTGCTTTGGAACCCTTGCGAATTGGGGCCTCTATTAATTATGTTTCGCGGGTTCGGTTGTGGTTGGGAAGGTAGGGATCCTTGTTGTTTATAGTCCAAGAGTTGGCTTAACTGTCCCTTTACCAAGGCCATTTCCTCCTAATGTTTATGATTCATGTCAGCCATCATCTTTATTAGGGTATCCATTTGGTTTTGTGGGGGAGGGGCCGCCCTATTCTGGTTATATTGGGGTCTAACTGGTGGTCCTTGCTGATAGGGGGCAAGTGTGGCTGTTGGTTTGGCTTGGGCTAGTTTTGGAATTGCGGTGGTTTCTGGCTTGTCCAACCAAAGTTGGGGTGGTTACGCCAGCCAGTGTTGTAAGTGTTGAAGAAAGGGTCAGGTTTCGCATAACCTTGGACGGCTTGCACATCTTCTAGGATAGCCGATGTTGATGAAGAGGGAAGAGAGTAATCAAGGGTCGAGGGAGCAAAGGTCCCTCCCTGGAACGTGGTCAGGGGTTGTTCCAGGTTCAGTTGGGTGAAGGGTTGGACCAGGTCAACATTATGTGCTCCCTTTGCTAGGGAGAAAGTCTGCAAGGGGTTCCTGGTCTGGTTCAATAGCTCATCAATTTTTTTTTCCACCAATTCCACTTGATCCAACTTTTTGGCAATGATGTCCATGTCAACCATTCCAGAATTTGCTTGCACTTCATAAATCCCACCACGGGGTTGACTGGACCTGTTAAACTGTTCATGGAGGCATTGTTGAGCGAATTCTCGCTCATCGACTCAAAGAGCTCAAATGCTCTCTCCTTGTCTTTGTTCAGGAAGTTTCCCTCGCATGAGGCATCGACGAAGTTCCGTAGGTTGCTGTCCAGACCGTGGTAGAAGATCTGGGCCAATTGCCATCTTGGAACTTCGTGGTGTGGGCATTTCCTCAAAAGTTCATTAAATCTTTCCCACGCCTCATGAAATTGTTCCCCACCCTGGAGTGTGAAGGTAGTGATAGCTCTTCTGAGGGCATTGGTCTTTCCTATGGGGAAGAATTTCTTTAAAAATGCATGCCTCAGTTCTTCCCAGGTGGTGATAGGTCTACCTAGGGTTCTAAGCCAATGAGAAGCCTTGTCTCTTAATGAGAAGGGGAACATCTTGATTAGAACAATATCAAGGCTAATGTTCCTAGGTTTCACAGTTCGTGCTATGCGGTCGAGATCCTCTAGGTGCTGAAAGGGGTCCTCATTTGAGCTTCCATGAAAGTGGCTCTGGATCAGACTTAAGACATTAGGTTTTAGCTCAAAATCATCTCCCCCCTCGGGGATCCTAAGGTGTGGCTCGACTCTAATAGCAGAAGGATTATAGAAATTGCGGAGGGGTCTTGGCTGATCTTGAAATGGCGGTAAATCAAGTGGTGGTTGTCTTGGTATGTCTTGGAAAGGTGGTGGTGGTTGTTCTTGTGGGTTCTGTAACCGTTGTATGGCTTGCATGATGGTATGGATTTGTTGTTGCTGAAGTTGATGGTTAGCATTGATTTGAGCTTGGATGATGGCCATAGCATCTGGTGGGGGTTAATCCTCAGCCTCATCTACCCTAGGTTCAGCCATGTTAACAGAATTACGTCGCCTAGATTCCTGCCCCAAAACACACAACTCGGGATGCAGTGAGTGTCTCCCGTGCATACACTAGAGAAGAACAGGAGGGGATGCGGAGGGCGATAGATGAGAGAAATGTGTTTCAATCAAGCACACAAGCCTAGTCCTTATGGTGTATTCCTTAGGAGACCTAGAAATCTCACAAAGGGTGATTAAGTCCGTAAGCACTGGACTCCCCTTCCTAAGGTTAATCTGGCCAGGTTGATTACGAGGGGATTGCAGGGAAGGTTCTTCCTTTGGCTTGCGCCTCCGGTTCCGTAGACCCCACAACCACGGTCGTTTGACACTGCCCTGCAGCCTAGTCACCATATTCTACCAAGGGAATGAAAGCCAAGTGCCTAGCGAACAAAACCTCGCCTTTTGAGACTTAACTCGGTCCTGCCTAGGGCATGTCTACTCAGTTTTAAAGGGTTAGGATAGTGCTTGTGCTTAGGGTGATGTGATGAGGCGTTGATTGGGGTGGTGCCTCTTAATTTTCCACTTTCAATGTGTATGCTTCTAGCAAAACATGGTTTTCAAGCAAGGATTTTTAAGGTGTGGTGTCTTTTAGTGTTTCATCCTTACTTTAGTGATTTTTAGGGTTGACGTGTCTTAATGTTTTCAACCAAGTTTCAGTGGGCACGTCAAGTTCTGCGCACAATTCGATGAAAGTAGATTTCCTTTTTATTCTGTAGAGGCTCTAAAACCCTAGTGTACTCATCCTAATGATCATGCAGCTTCTATTAGATGAGTCAGTTTTAGGGTTGAGTGGTGCGGCCCAGGTCAACTCATGGTGGCTTCGCAAACACCACTCAAGAAAAAGTAAAGAACACTCCAAGAATTTATTCAGAGTATTAGAGTGTACATTTTTTTGTGGGGTGATGTGTTAAGGATGTGGGTCAAGCAATCATACACCATGCCATTTTTTTTCAGTTTTTACAATTTTTTTTTAGCTTTTTCACGCAAGCAAACAATGAGAGAGAGGTTGCTTACTATCGGTCCTCGAGGCGCCTACTCCCTTGCTACCGTCGTGGGATGCATTGCTTCGCCGTCCATGCGCCGAATTCCTGCAACCATCAAGTAAAAAGGAAAATAGGGCATTAGACGATGTGAGAATGAATGTGGAATGGAGGTGATAAAACAAATCCGTTGCCTCCCCGGCAACGGCGCCAAAAACTGACGTGTGTTTGTGCGTGTGTGTTAAGAAGTGTCATTATAGTCGCACTTGCAACGTCGGTTTTAAAAGAAGTAAATGGAGGTGAGTCCGAGTGTCGGTTTCAGGGAGGTGTGGAAATCAGATTTTTTGCTTATCACTTGTTGTCACGGAAAGTACAGAGTTTTGCTTGCGAAAGATGTGGCTTTGAAAGCGAGAGAGAGAGATAGAGAGAGGGAGAAGGTTTAGGGTTAGAAAGCTCTTTGTTTTGATCATGCAACTTGAACAGAAATTAAAGTGGCAATTGAATGGAAAATAACTTCATTAAACATGCACTTGTGGTTCATAACTTACAACATTAAATACATGCTTCAACAAAAGTAATAGAAAGCTTAAAAGAGAGAGAGAGAGAGAGAGAGAGAGAGAGAGAGAGTGGAGAGAGACGAGGCAGCCACGGTGGTGGAGGAGGCTTCGTCGGTGGCTCGTCGTCTCCGGCGATTACAAGAGTGCCTAAAGCTAGCTAAGAGAGGAGTGGAGTAGTTGCAAGGGGAGTGAATGCCTTGAATGGTGGTTGGAGGGGGTTTAAATAGAGTTAAGGGCCTCCTAAAAGAAGAAGGGGCTTTAGCGACATCTAGAGCGTCGCTAAAACCGCTTCCAAAAGCGTCGGTGAAGCCCTCCCGCCGCTGGTCAGCCGCCCGCCTTGTTTCTTCTCTCCATGCGATCCACGGCCGCTGAACGAGAGCCGTACGATCGAAGATCAGACGGTTGAGAGTCTTCTTCGGCTGCGCTAAGATCGCGCCTCGAGCGCGCGTGTGCTCGCGCGTCTCCGCCTGGCGTGCGCGCGCACGTGGATGCTCGTGAGCTACGGTCGCGTCGCGTGGCAAGATCCCGACCGCCCGCTACTGATCGGGCGGCCCAATTTCTCCGCTCTCGTCACCCATCTTCAATTCCCACTCCGCGTGGCTCGAACCCACGTCGCGTGGGTGCGGGCGTGTGCGCTAACCGTTGCGCCACTCCCGCACTTTGTCGCGGTGACCGCGGGTGGGCGCGTGGGTCTCGATCGTTCGATCGAAGATCGATGGCCGAGATTTGATCTTGGCTGGCTGAAGGTGCGGCGCGCGGTGGAGGCGGGGCTGACGTGGTGCAATCTGAGCTGTTGATCTCTAGATCAACGATCAGAACTTCTTAGGCCCATTGTAGGAGCTCCGGATGTCGGATTTGGCTGATCTTGAGTCCGTTGGACTTCGTTCGTCGTTCTGAATCCATCCGTGCGGTTCGATTGCTCATCTGAGGCCTGCTTTGACAAATGCTTACACAAATGGCCATTAATACAGTTTATAAGCAATCTTGGTACATGATGCATGCAATGCTCTTATTCTACTTATGTTGTGCCTTTTATTCTAAAGATGGACCGTATTCAACATAATTATCACCCCCTTGTGTAGTGTTATCATCTCTGTTGTAGCATGATTGTGATAAGAGCTTAGAGACCTAAGAACCTCCAGAGGAGGAGGATTTTGCATTTCCTCTAAGGTATCCATATGATGGCTTTCATTTGTTCATTATACATGACCATTTGGGCTTGAAGGCGGGTTATGTGGTCGACTCCACCACTTGGTGGAGGGGGAGGATTCCCCCCCTCAGGATTTTGAGGTGGGCAAGCAGACATGTTTTACAAAGGAGGATGAAGATTCACTTGTTTCTACCCTCCTAAAATTATCAGACAATTCAATAAGTTCAAGGTTTTGTGACCTCTTCCCAAACATGCACCACAGAAAGAAGAATTGGGGAGATGAGAAGAGAGAAGGGGATGAGAGAAATGGCACTGAATAGGTGCACTTGATGACAAATAAAAAAAATCAAGGTCCTAATTGAAATTGCACTATAGGGGGTGAATAGTGAATTTAAAAAAATAATCGCAAGATAAAATACAATCACAAAAAGGAGGCGCAATATTTTTTTTGTGGAAACCTAAATCGGGTGAAAACCACCACCTAAGCCAATCCCTTGACTTAGGATTTACGATCAAAAAGTGATCAATCCACTAGCCACACTACTTTAACGAGGGTAGTATACCTTAAATGCCAATCCCACCTCTGATCCCTAAATGGAGGTTTCTCCCTTTATAATGAAGAGACGAGGATCCGACAGGCCAGATACCCAACTACAATAGGTAAGTAAAATGAAAAGTAAAATGCACCCTATAGAGCACCCCAAACTATGAATACTTTACTTATCTACTAAGGGTGAAGAAATCTCCCTAAAGATGAAAATATGTAGCACAGTAAGAGTATTGGTTTGCCCCAAACAGAATGATTGCATAGTACAAGAGCAAAGGAAGTAGTGAGCAATTGAGCAAGTGATAATATAAGTGAATTATATCTCAAGAGGTGTGTTTAGCCTAAGAGAGGTTATAGTGTATTTATAGGCAAGCCTAGAAGCTTCAAGAAAACTTAGGAGAAGGCTCCTAGCCGTTGGAGGAAAGCCCCAAGAGATTAGGACGAAATCAAACTCAGATCAAGGTAATTATGATTCTAAAGCAGAATCAGACGTCTGATTTTGGGTCAAACGTCTTATAAGATGTCTAACTGCAATTGTAGACGTTTGATTTTATGGCTCAAACTTACTATTTTCATTGGATTGAAAAAGGTTCTAGGTGGATGTCTGATATGCTATTATAAGACGTCTGGTAATAAAATTGGACGTCTAATTATAGGTGAGTTTGTTTATGTTTTAATCAAATCCAAACAGGGTTCTAGATTTTGAGCATCAGACATCAGTTTGGGCATCTGACCAGTTGTCTAGATGTCTGGAAAGAGATTAGTATCTTGCTTAGGAAGTCAAAAAGGTGAGATTTGATTTCTGAAAATGTTCGCAGAGGAAGGAGCTAACAGTCCATGACTGGATGCTTGGAGACATGTCCAGATGTCTAAAAATGTATCTAACCATTAGAATTAAAGAATGATGAAGGAAAAATTAATTGGAGTGTAACAGTTGGCTTAAGGACGTCTGAGGCATGTATTGGACGTCTATATAAGCCTATGGACATCTAATTGAAGGTTGAATCGACTAGAGCCTAAATGTTCAGAATGTGGAAGCAAGATATTATAGGAAATTGGACGTCTGTAATCATGATCAGACATCTTAAAGTTGAATATCAGACGTCAGACATGTGTGCTAGATGTCTGATATGTATTTTGTGTTAGTTTTTTATTTCTAATTTTTACTAAGTGTAGGGAGCCTAAATTAACTATGTATATGTTATCTTTGGGGGCTCTTTACAATATCTTTAGACTCAATAAAAAGAAGATTACAACCTTTTGAATACGTACATAAAAATGCCTATGACCTATAACAAGATGCGCCTTCGCACTCCTAATTATCAGTCTTGGAAAATTCATGAGACCTGTAATTATGTTATGACAGAGAAAAATATACTATTTCTATGTTTTATTTCTTTTTCTTTATTTTGTAAAATCATTAAAATATTATTTATGAGGGGTTGAACTAACACTAACCTCTAAAGGTGACCCTAGACCTAAAGATCCAATTTACCTACTATCGCCACCTACAGAACCGTACGTATACGGGCACCGTGAAACCATCGAGCCAAATTGAAAGGTCGTTGGCCCCAGCCTTAGACACCCAATAGCATGCGAGAACCCATGTTAGCACATAGGCACTACACATAGGCAATTAGAACTCCAAACCTTAATGGGGTCAAGTTACTACCAGTTTTAATTAAGAGACTTAGGATACAAGTGCTTTGGAATGTGAAGGGCATTGTTTAGGGGGTAATGCCCAAGTGCATTGATTGAAGAGTGTGTAAATCAAGCATGCAACGAGGAAATCTCCCCGAATTGAAGTTTAGATTGGTGAATGGCTTTTAGAATTCCGCTCTTTAGTAGTATGAATTTTAGGATTCAAATGAATTACCATTTTAGCCAATCTCCAGGTTTTCTAAAAAAGAAGTTTTTATGCCCAAATAACCTTCCTTCAAATTGATTAGTTAATGCATGCTACAATGCAATAGGCCCGTAAATGAATATTCTAAGTGTGGATGCACGAATTATTTTTAAGATAACGTGGATGAGAGTCAAACAATGCAACACAATTACTCCCAATCACTAAAATGTAGAATCCACACAAGGCTCAACCACCAAAATAAGAGAAATGAAAATTTTTGGGGTGGCAATCCAAGATCAAATCAGAGGCAAAATATGAGGTCGTGGTGGGGTTAGAGTCAACTTGATTCCAAAACTCCCCAACCAAAAATAATGTGATCCCAAATATGAATAATGAGGTGAAAAGATGTATAACAAGCACTTAATTTTAATTCACCTCAATGAAATTGCGCATCATGAAAAATCAAAGAATCGAGATTCTTGGATTTTACATGTGTGAGTGTGGGAAATCAAGGGCGGTCAATGAGAGAAAAATAATTAATCAGTGGATTTTAATCCAATCACCCTAAAAAATCCCAAGAAGAAGCACTCGCTCAGTGGATTATTATTATTATATCCTTTTAGTGAAATTTATGGTGACAAGAGAACCTAAGTTGCTAAGAGTTAAGGACACCTAACTCCTCAGCAACGTGTACGAAGCTCCAAGCAGCACCGATAACTTCACGCTCTCGCTCCCGCCCTAGACTCATCCACATCTCCGACCTCCTCTGCATGTCTTCTTCCTCGCAACAGGTTTACCTGCATAGAAACAAACAACGAATGCCCGTGAAGAGATAGGTGGAAAGAAGAATAATGCTAAGGAAAAAGTAGAAATCAAAACTGAATAGCACCTCCCTGATAACGACGCTAGAAAACTTATGTTGAATAACAAGTGGTGTTATTTAATTAGGTGATATTAGTGTGAAAATGAGTATAGTGGAAGTGGTTACCTACAAGCGATCCTACATAGATTTTTCAAATGTATTTAACCTGGACTAAATGAGATTTTAAGTTCACTTTTATGCCCAGGGTCAAACTTAGGGAGGCAGGTTTAAGGTTCTCGATTTCTACGCGGATCCTACAAACGGATCATTTCCTTTTGCTTACTATGTTTTTGGACTTTTCTTGATTTTAAGATTTTTTTGTGTTAACCTTGGTCCTTGAGGTGACCCTAAAAAATATTCACATTCCAAGTAATCTCGCTACACGTGAGATCAGGTACCTGCAAGTCACAAGTTATGTTTTCTTTTTTACAACTTCTTTTGTATTTTCTTAACTATCAAATAAAAGATAACAATAGCACAAAGGAAAAAATGCTGGAATTGAAATAAAATAAAATACTTAGCTTATTTATATAGATATAGCTATATAATATAGTGATGGGGGAATTGAGCCTGTGATTCAATTTTATGTAGTGTGGTATTAGTTCAACCAATGTCTAGAGAGACGAGATCGAAACTAATGATGCGCCGCGTGCAGGGTGTGGAATGGACATGTGTGCTTGTGTGTGAAGTCATGATGTGCGCGGAAATCAAGTATGTGTTCGTGTTACGAATGCGCGGCTTCAGACATTTTTAAGACGTCTGGAACCCCTTCCAGATGTCTGGGATTCGGTTAGTTTCGGCATGCGTGTTTCGTCTGCGCATCTGAGCGCGCAGACCTGCGAGCGTCTCTCTCTCTCTCTCTCTTTTTCCCTCTCCCTCCTGCACCCTCTGTCCCGCTCTCTCTCTCCACCTCACGCGGCCTTAAAAGGCCACGCCCTCCCCCTCACTCCCATCACCTCCGCCCCCTTTCCTCTCCTCCTTCCAGCCGGTGCGCGAGAGCGAGCGCGAGTGAGCGGCAGCGGCGACAGCTGCGGCGGGTGCAGGAGGAGGTGCTGCGCAAGGGAGGAGGCGTCGGCCGTGAGGTTTCGAGCCTGCCGGGGCAGCGGGAGCCGGCCGGCGGGGGCACAGCGGACGCGGGGTGACGCGGGAGGCCTGCTGCAGCTCGAGCAGCAGGCGGACGAGTTGTGGCGCGGCCGAGCGTCGCGAGCGGAAGGCGAGTTGTGCCCTGATTCTGGAATTTTCTCCAGAATCAGACGTCTGGGCGTACAACCAGACGGCGTGTAGGACGTCTGGAGGACTGTCCAGACGTCTGAAAGGTGAGTTATTTCCGTCTTTCTTCCTCTTCTTCGACTGACCGTACTAAGAGAGAGAGGAAATGGGTACACGCAGGTTCGGATTCGCCATCCAGCGCGAATCAGACATATGGCTGCAGTGCTAGACGACAGGAGCGACTTCCAGACGTCCGAGGTGACCATCGGACGTCTAGAAACTAGGCCAGACGCCCCCGCAGGCTTCTGGACGTCTGAGAGACCACGCAGAGCAAGGTAACCCCTGATCCACTTTTTAAGACGTTTGGAATAAGTTCCAGACGTCTGATTTTGCACTGTTTCGTCGTTTTCGACCCGTTTAGGGCCCGTTCGGGCTTCGTTTTTCGCGTTTCGAGTTACGTTCTTTTCGGAATTAAATCCTCTACCCGTCTATAGTAGCAATATACTGTTTTGAGAAACTCCTTATGTTTGATCCTTGTGATAGGACCCCATTCCGTTGCAGTCTCGGGATTTGCGGAGGCACGTGGGATTCCCGACCACGCCCCTAGTACTCCTGTTGTAACCGGTAGAGTGGCTTTTAAGTTTATTGGTATAATCTGTTAAATTATGGAACCATAAATAGCACCTAGGACATTGCATGAATCCTAGGAATGAGAAACTAGAATGAATGGTAGATCCTAGGGTGTTGCATGAATCCTAGGGCTGGAAAACTAGATTGTATGATAGATCCTAGGGTATGGCATGAATCCTAGGATGGGAAGAGCTAGTGGAATATATGAATACTGCAGTCTTGGAAAATGTGGAAAGGAAATAATAGCTGCCTGTGAATTGAATTAACAGCTGCCTACTATGAATAAATAAACGTGATTGAGAACATGAATTGTAAGAACGTGAAACTGGAAAGTGAAACCTGGATGTTCTGAGTTAAAAGAGCTGGAACCCTACGGGGAATTAGGAGTGGAACTCCTGGAAAGAGAAAGGAATGGAACTGAGAAAGAAAGACGTGGTAGTGTGCTGTCTCTTGGGTACATAGTACCAAGGGAAGTACCTGTACCTATTTAGTGCAGAGCGGAGCTAGCCACCCCAGGGACCCGGGGTTAGGACTGGCCACTTTGTACCGACTTGCTGGCCCTCGCGTACGTAGTACCGAGGAGAGCTACTAGTGTAGGGAGGGCACTAGCTACCCCACGGGCTCCGGGGTTCTGCTAGCCTCCTACACCGACTTGTTAGGCCCACTAGGCAAACCAGGGTAGTCAGGCGAGGGTGCACGGACTGTGGAGGGGCAAGGCCCCTGTTTGGTTACTGTGGAGGGGTTGGACCCCTGTTACTGAGAGGGCTCTGCCTTGTACTGGTTCCTTGCTGTGCTTGGGCGCACCCATTAACGGAAACGACTGACCGCGTGCCAGTGCGGGTTAGCTACCCGTGCGTTTATCGCGCGTGCCGTAGTCACCGTTACGCCTGTCCGTGACTTTGGGGTGGTTGACTGAGAGTAGGATCACCACGGGGGACTCTCCCGGCCAGGAGAGCACCACGTGCTACTTCTACTATTCGGAAAAGACTGCAATCAAGATCGTTCCCACGAGGAACATTCGAGATCAAGTGAAGGATCTGAGAAATAGATAAATTGTGAGACAATAGAAAGACGTAATTAAAGAAAGTAACAGAACATAACAGCTACTGTACACTTCACTGTTTCTTTAGTTTAGCTGCCACTCTACTCAGCGTTTTGCTGACATGTTACACTCGTTACCCTTCAGGACCAGGTGTTGAACAGCCAGGGTCAGCGGCTGTAGAGGATGCTGGGCCGAGTAGGGTCCAGTAGAGTTACCACTATTCTCTTATACCTCTTTTTGGTTCCACTGTAGTGAGTAGTTCTTGTTTCCGCTGTACTTTTCTTACCTGCAATTCATATTATGTTATGAATGTTGTTCTACTGTTGTGGTGGTATATACTGTAGTGGTTTCTTTTCTTACTGCTGTATTTTCTTACTGTTAGTTATATTCATGCTGAATGTGATTTATTTTACTGCTCTTTTGGTTACTTCCTCGTTGGAAGACCAGGTCTTGGGTTTAGTCGAGTTGGTCCGGTTCTCGTGTCTCGTAGGAACTCGGGAATCGGGTCGTTACAGTTCGCAACTGATGCGTACACATGGGCAATAAAATGCACGAGAAATGGCATGATGTGCATGTGAAATGTGTATGTGTGAATTTGTGTAAGTGTGGGTTTGTGAATGAGTGTGTGAGGAGAGGTGAGTGAGATGTGTATGTGTGCGTTGTTGTAACCCGGTGGAGGGCTGAGAGTGAGAGGCGCTAGTGTGGTGAGTGGTGTTTATGCACACGCGAGTGTGGGAAGAGGTGCACACAAGTGCTGTGTGTTTGTGTGTGAGGCTGACCAGGAGAGAAGAGGGCATGCTAGCGTGGTGAGGGCACGCAACCAAGTGAGGAACTTGCCGGTTGCGAGATTGCGCTAGTCGGTTGATGAAGAGGTGCGACAGGTGAGGCGACTGGCTGGGTGAGAAGCTCACTCGGTCATATGTCGCGCCAAGCGGTCGCATAGAGTGGCTTGCAGACCAGTTGTGATTTTCACTAGCTAAGTTTCTTAGCCGGTGACGTGAACAGAGAGAAGGTGTGTGTGAGGCTTTGTTATCGGCAAAGTGTGTGTGTGTGGGGCGATCACTAGATAAGTGAGAAGCTTTTTGGTGGTGAGGCCACAAAAATGAAGTGCGATTGACACATTGTAGCAAACAGAGCAAGGGAAAAAGGGGAGCTTTTAACCTAGTAACAAAATAACGAGAGAATCCACCACGTCTACCTGCTCCTGAGGAGCGAGATGGTGGTGGAACCTTGCTGTGGTGTTTGCATCCATGCAAGGTTACTCCCAGTTACCAGTGGGTGCCTCTCAACTGGTGAGAGGCCACTCGTATAGGAGAGAAGAGAGGGAGAGAGGAGAAGCAATGGTCGATGAGAGGAGGTGTGAGTGTGCATGTGCCATGAGGTGTGTGGGTGCCGACCATGAGAGTGGAGGTGGGGGTGGTAGTTTTATAGGTTAGGGGTGAGGTGTACAGAGCAAGTAGGTGGTCGTTAGGTGATGGGAACACTATCATGAGCCATAACTAGATCAATTTGACATGATAAAGTCAATAAAATCTCCTACATATCCATCAGAAGTTCCTAAGGGCACAATGCATTATTTTGAGAAGATAAGAACACAGGGTTATTTTTGCAAATTTACTATTCTATCATAACTAAAAAATAACCACAGGATATTCAATGGGCTAATTGAAGGTCAAATGATCATAAAAATCTAACAAAAGGGTCCATGCAGAACAAAACGAGTTTTTACGAGTTACAGGAATTAATGGACATTGGAAATCCTAAAACAGACTTGCTTAATCCACTAAGGTTCTGGTCAGAATAAAATTCACCTAAACCCTCTAAAATTCATAGAAAAATATTCTGTAGGGTTTGGTACCTTTGATTTTACCATCGGAACCTAATTTGACCTAAAATATAGTCTCAAATGGAAAGTTGCCCTATATTGGATTTCTACATAATTTCTCCAGTCAAATGTTGTCAAAACCAAAATCCGACTTCACCATCAGATTTCTTGGGTCAAAATTAGGTTTGTACCAAAATTTGAGCCCAATCAGAGATCGTCTTGACCTAGTTTGCAATTTAATCCGTCTGACTCTTTTTCTTACACATATGCCCCTAAGTTTCAAATTATTTGCATTTGGGTCCCTAACTTTTGTCTTTATTCTTTGCAAGTGGATCCCTGCCGCCATTGGTGTGAAAACACTAACTCTGGCGAGCTTATTTTGGTAAGAACTTTGTGATTTCTTTACGAATCCCTCTCAAAATTGAAGGGGAGATTTATCAAGTAATCTCCTTCCTTTTGAGCCATGCATGAAGCTCCAGATCTCTCTCAAATCCTCATGCGAATCAATTAAAGAGATGGGTTTCCTACTTCGGTGAAGCTTACCAAGCTCGAAAGCTTGGTTTCAAAGCTCCAACCACCCCTGATGCCTATATAAGGACCCCTGAGGACAAATCATCCTTCTCACACTTGTTTTCGATTGGAAATTCCCCTCATTCCTCCCTCCTCTCCAGTTGAGAATCTCCACGATGTCCGGCGACTCCCTCCGTTTGCTCTCTTTGTTCGCTTGCGATACCAACAGCGACTTCTCCTTCCTCCGCATCGTGTCGTACCAGTCAACGCCTCTCCCTCAGTCTTCCTCGTCGTCTCACCCTCACCGGAGCAGCCTTCGTCTCCGACGTCGGCCATACCAGACCCGGCGTCGCCTTTTCCTTTCTTCATCCGCAACCTAGCCTAGTCGATGCCCTCTCCTCTACTCATCAACACCATGACTCTGCTACTTTGATTCGACCCCTCACGTGCCTGCACGACCACCGTCTTCCACCTCGCTGGTATACCTCCGGTGAGTGCTACCGATTGCTACACACCACCAATCCGCTCGCCACCAGTTCCTACACCTTCGCCTCACCTCACTGAGTAGAACCCCTAAAGAAATTTGGGGTTGAGCTTTCTCTATCATGCCACCCGACTCACGCACCTCCGTCCACCTTCCTCGAGGTCGTCAGGCCTCTCCGACTACATATGCAGCACGCCACCGCCACCATTGACTTCGCCGCAGTCTTGCGCACCTACTGAGCTGTTCTAACGTGGCTTGAAGCCATCTTTTGATTTTCAGGTACTCATCATCGGTCACCATTGACAGAGCTGCTTTGAAGAAGCTTGAAGCCATGTTCTTACATCAGCTGCTCTAGGCACAACCTCCAGGCAACGCGGAACTCACCCAGGTGCAGGTCTAGGCTTCCAATTAGGAGCACCAAGTGCACTTGCTGCTTCAATTAGGAACATCCTTCAGCTGCTGGTTATGCAAGGAACAAAGGACTCTATAAGTCCCACATCATGGACTGCCAAGCACTCAGCACCGCATATATTGGATTTGTTAAAAGAGCTTACCGCCCAAGATCACTAGGGGTTGGGTCCCCTCTCACCATATGCACCCTCACCCACTATACTATGCCAGCGAGTCTGGACCTTTGACTGTATACCCGATTACCTGGTTAACCCCAGATCTTTGAGAGAAGGAAGGGAAGGAAAGAGAGAGAGGGGGGGAGGGTTTTGCCCTCAATTTTGCCCTCTCTATACTTAGTCACTGAGAGGCCCTTTGTGCCTTTGTGTTGTGCCTCTCCTTGAGGCTTGAAGAAGAAGAGAGGACCTTGAGCCTCTGCTGCTAAGGTATCATCTGAGCACCTTATCTGTCGTCTGATTTCATTGGTTCTGTGTTCCTGTGGCTATATTGGTTGCTTACTGAAGTGGAATAATTGGTTGATCATTACTGTTCAGTATTTGAGAATTATTATAAGCATACTTAGAGGGGTAATTGGTGATTTAAATCACCATTTTACCCTATTCTTTTTGTATCTTGACATTGGCATATATATGTATCACTGTTGCATGGAATTTTCATTATAACTTGCTCATATTTGTGGTGATATTGTAATCTTGAGATTCATTTTGCTACTTGCTCCTTATGTTCGATCTCGAATTTCTTTTGAGCTATAAATTTTAAGTGTTCTTCGCAATTTATCGACTATACTACAACGCATTACTTTTAAAATCCCGATTCAGAGAGAGCAACATTAGGATATTTTTTTTCGAGAATTTTGTGGGGGAACACTTGGGGTTTTAGGGAATATAGGTAGTACGGGGATGATGAAAAGTGGTGGCACACATACACATAAATTGATGATTAATCTACCTCTCTCTCTCTCTCTCTAAATTATTCATGCATGCAATTATTTACAAAATGCATGTATTGTTAATTAATCCTAACTGTGTAATCCTAGAAATAACATAAGATTAACAAATTGTTAGCATGAATTGTTGCGCAATCACTAGGCTTAACGGTTAACTGGGATAGCGGAATGCGGAACTCGAGCATTGAAGTTGTTTTACTATATTCGGTTGGTGAGTGAATGAGAGATTGTTTGCGGTTCAGTGTGTGAGGCTAGAATGTGTTCACACCATATAATGTAGCCACCACTCTTTCTTGCAATGACCCCACGGTGATAGATTGTGGTGTAGGACATGTATAGGTTATTCTCTTGGCCAAGAGGGTGCCTTATACTAGTCTTACTTCATAAGATGTCACATAGAGATTGTCTCGTGTCTCGAGACATAGATTGATAGTTGGATGACCGTAATTAAATGGGTATTGGCTTAATAAAATAAATGGATTAATGAACAAGGCTAAATAAACTAATTAACATATGAACAATGCCCATTTCTCTTTTTGATATTTTGTTGTTTAGTTCTACTCTACTCAGTTTTTGCTGATGTCCTCTTTAAGTTCCGTACTTAAGTGTAGTTGAGCATTTAGGGGTTGTAGCTATGGTTGGTCATTCTACTATAGAACCTAGTGTGGTACATGAAGATGGTCTATGTGAACAGTAGTTTTAACTGCGTAGGTTTTTATTTCAATTTTCTAGTGATTGTACTTTATTACTCTAGTATCCTTTTCCTCTTACTATTTTCTACTAGTAAAATTATTATACTTTTATCAACACTCTTTTATTTAATGTATTATGAATTTCTATTTAACTATTATTGTTGTTTTATGATTTTGTGCTAGGTGACTGAGATCCTATTATGCATTGGATGATATTTTGTATTTAGCGACTCGTATCTCATTGAGTTTACTCGGTTAGTGAAACCTGATATGTCACACGTAAGTTGACATTTAACTACTTGAGTTTGTATGTGCATAATCTATTTTGGGTGAGAATCTATTATTTATGGTTTTATTGTTGTAAAAGGTTTGAGAAAATAGATTTCCAGAATATATAACAAATTAATTTTGTTATATTAAGTACGTGTGCTAAGTATAATTACTCCATATATACTTTATAATTTATGAGGATCCTCGTCTTACATGTTTGTTTGGACGAGTACTCATGGTTTGGAAAAATTTCTACCCTATTTTTGCAATTTTCTAACTCAATTTACAATCAACTCTCTCTCGTAAAATTAGATAATCATATGCAAGTTGCAATTGCTGAGCATCAAAGCCAAAAGCAGTATCAAATTAGCCTTGAAGAGTTGCATTTCTTAACACATCCCATGTGTATAAGACTTGATAACATTATTTTTTTTTGGGATAAGCTTAAAGTCCAATCACACAAATAGAATAATTCTTCATTGAAAATGACCAAGGGCAACAAGATAGAACTTTTCTCGATGTGCTTGTTGTAAACTATCAAGAGACCAAACTCCTTGGTAAGGTGACCAAGGGAGTTCGATAGCTTATTGTATACGGTAAATGTACAATGATTTTTGTGAAAATGAGAATTTTTATTTTTGTTTTTTTTGTTTGGGAGCAACAAAAATTAGGTATTGCATTGTTCCTAAGTTCTGGTGCATCTTATAGATGATTTTTGGCTAGAAGGTTGCTTGAAGCTTGATGAGGAGTGGTCTAATGATTTCGACTCAAACTTCCCAGCACCTCCCTTATATTTTGCTCAAGCCATCTGATTACACATTGCTGTGATGTTGTTATGGGGGGTGACAGACCCGATCTTGACTCCATTGCAAGGAGGTCAAGAGCTATGCAAGGTTGCCTTCTACAGTCGTTCAAATGTCGAGTCATGTAGTAATCTAATTGAACGGGTAGAACGAGATGTGCAAATCTCCATAATAATTAGTCACAATGGCCACGATTGCCCCTTGGTTTCCAGTTTCATAACTTTGATACAGATGCAGTAGGACCGGAGAATCCTGTGAGGGAGGACTGTACTTGAGGTTGTCTTCGAGGAAAGAAGCGGGGAAGGTTAGGGGATTGGGTGGGTGGGAGTTCGGTGGTGTTTCGCTCATGGTGGGTGGGAGCGGGGAAGGTAAGCACTCCCTGATAGTTTACACCTTGGAGAAAAGGCCATTTTATGGCACACTCAAGAATTTTATTTCGACCTTTTGGCAGCCTAAAGGGGACTTTCCCCTCCAGTCGAGGGAAAATGATATGTTTATCGTTGAATTCTTCAACAAGGAAGACCGTTTCAGTGTACTCGAAAGGGGCCCTTAGTTCCTACATGGAGCCTGGCTGGTTGTTTCCAAATGGACAACTGATGCCTCGCCAACAAGAGTGGAGCCGTCCTCAGACTCGATCTGGGTGCACTTCATAGACTTCGACATTCACCTCCGCTCAAGGAAGGCCACTGGCAAGCTCGCCAGTGCCATTGGGGTCCCCCTCGGGCATGATCGTAGAACGGTGGCAAACAATTGCTTGGATCATGTTCGTGTTTGCATCAACGTCAACGCGACTGCTCCGCTTCCGGAGATGGTCTCCTACGGTTTCTAACGTTAAAAATGTCAGGTTCCACTACGACTGGGTACCTCCTAGATGTGAGAATTGCTTGGTGTTCGGACTCCGAACCGAGGCTTGCTCAAGGTCGCCGGCCAAGGACGCTACGACAGCTGAAGCGTTCGAAGGGCCGTCTGGTCTCGGCTGAGCGCGGGAACATGAACGGACGCGGCCACTCCAGAAGGCGGAGGAGTCGACGCACGACTCCAATCGTCGCACGTGAGGCGGAACCGAGTAACGTGCACATAGAGACGCGTCGTTCGGAGCATTCAAACGCTGAACAACGCGCTGGGGACTTTTCACCTACGATGGGCAACCGTCCAACAGGTAATGACATTTGCAAGGAGCCCCCCAAAATTGATTCAATCTCAGGGATCGAAATACCCCCTTCCCAAAGAGGGGGAAGTCATAAAACCCAAGCACTTGCGGATGAGGATGGGGATAGGTCCACCATAAATCTCAACACTTCTGCTGCATCCAATGCTTCTGCCTCTATCAGGGGAGGTCACTCCAAGCACCAAAATTTCTCTGCTGCCATCAAAAACGTTCTTGGGCAAGGCTTCGACATGAAGGAAGGTGAATGGAGAGTGCCTAAGAAGAAGAAAAGCAAGAAAAAATTATTGAAGGGTGTGTGGCTAATGTTAATTCGGTGGGGGCATCGGCTGGCAACATATCAAAATGTTCTTAGCCGCCTGGAACATCCGTGGTCTAAACAACCCGGGGAAGTTGAAGGAGGTTGCTGCCCCCTTTCGTCGTTTTAATGTTCAGCTAGCAGCTCTCTTGGAAATCAGGATTGTAGCTAGCAGGTGGGGGCAATTTGCAAAACATATCCCACATGGATGGAATGTCACTCACAGCCTCCAACATGGATGTAATGGAAGAATTGTCTTTACGTGGAAATAAGGCTTTTGGGATGTTTAAGTGCTCCACCCTACGAACTAAACACTCCTTGTCCAATGTAAAAACAAAGGGGGATTAATTATATATCTCTCCCTGGTGTACGCTGGGAACACTGCCTCCCAACGTTCCCTCCTCTGGGTTGATCTTCGTTCTCACCGATTGATGGTCAATGGACCTTGGGCCGTGATGCCATCAGGTACAATGAAGATAAGAGAGGAGGAGTTCTTCCCTCTCAATCTGCTATGGAAAGCTTCAACCAATGTCTAAACAATTGCGACCTCTGTGAGCTTGCATGTATTGGCAACCCATTATCATGGACAAATATGGGGATGAGGGAAGGATGTATCGCCTGCAAGTTGGACCGTGTTTTAGCCAACCTCGCATGGAGCAATATTTTTCCTTTGGTGCGTACCCGGTATGTACCATTAGACCTCAGTGACCATGCAGCCATATTTCTTAGCCTTGCTCCTTCCTAGCACAAAAGATGCCCATTTAGATTCTTCAACTACTGGGCAGATAGAGAAGGGTTCCTTGAACTTGTCAAAAATACTTGGGATACTCACCTGGAGGGTAACCCCTTGTATAGATGCATTAGGAAGCTGAAACTTATCAAGGAAAAACTTAAGAAGTGGGCTGCCAAGAATATATCTAGAGAGTCGGTATTGGATAACCTCCAACCTAAACTGGAGACCATCCATGAGAAACTTGCTCTAGAGCCTGATAGTATTCTCCTTCAGGAAGAGGATAAGCTTGTAAAGAATCACCTTCAATGACTAAGACTCGAGGAAGAGGAGTATTTGATACAAAGAAGCAGGTGCGAGTGGTTGGAAAAAGGAGATAGAAACACCAGTTTCTTTGCAAGAGCTACAAAAATTCATCAAAATATCAACTCCCTCACTGTTCTACCGAATGAGAAGGGGGAAACTATTGACAAAGAACATGAGATAAGTAAAGAAGCCATCTCCTATTTTTCAAATCTCTTCTCTGAGTAGTCGCCTATTCCCCCTGGGACAGCAACATGGCCTGTATCCTCTCGCTTATCCCAAGAAGATGGTGCAGCCCTCACGGCCATTCCCTCAGAAGATGAAACCAAAGAAGCATTCTGGAGTATTGGACCCGACAAGGCCCCAGGACCCGATGGTTTTAATGCCCATTTCTTTCGCAAGGTCTGGCACATCATCAAGAATGATATCGTTCAGGGTGTTCAACACTTCTTCCTTGAGGGAGGAGGATTGGTATGTGAACTTAACCATTCGTTCCTCACTCTAATTCGTAAGTCCTCTTCAGTTTCTTCCCTCAGTGATTTTAGACCTATCGCCTGTTGTAATACACTGTACAAAGCAATTGCTAAGGTGCTCGGCAACCGTCTTACCATTGTGATGCCAAAATTGGTGAGCCCATCTTAGGGAGCTTTCATAAAAGCAAGGAGTATTTCCAACTATTTGCTACTCACTCATGAAGTTCTAAGGGGTTTCAATTCGATAGGTGCATCTTCAAGGATGTCTGTCAAGATTGATATCAGCAAAGCTTTTGACACCGTTAGGAGACAGTTCATCCTCGAGGTACTTGCTTCTCATGGGTTTCCAAGGATTTGGCTAAAGTGGATATCTATGTGTATTTGGGACCCCTCATATTCCACCCTTGTGAACGGTCAACTGGTGGGCTTTTTCATTTCAGAAAGAGGACTGGGGCAGGGAGATCCTTTATCCCCACTTCTATTTTCCTTAGTCATGAATGTGCTCTCAATTTTCATAAACAACCAAGAGTATATTGGCAAAATCCACCTTGCTTTTATTAGAGGCATGCCTTTTCCTACCCATCTATTCTTTACAAGTGATATTTTTATTTGTTGTAAGGAAAACATGGATTACGCAAGAGCTATTCGGAATTCGCTTAATGCTTTCGCTCTTGTCTCGGGTTTAAAACTCAACAGCGCAAAAAGTAAAGTTTATCTCCCCAAAAATGCCAAAGAAAATTGCCCATTTGTCTTCTATTGGGTGTTCTTGAAGGATGTCTTCCCTGTTGCTACATGGGCATACAGCTCGTAGCTAGGTGTGAGGGGAACATTAATGCTGCTCTTGAGGATAAAGTCAAAAAGCTCCTACAAGGTTGGAGGAAAAATAATCTCTCAAGGATGGGGTATGTATGCTGGGTTAAATGGTCTATAGAAGGGCCCTGCGGTTTTGGCTTTCAAATACCTATGTCAAAAAATCCACTTTCCAAAAAATCAAATGCTAGGTTGCAGATTTTATTTGGGATGGAAAGACACACCTAGTTGCATGGAAAGATCTTTGTAAACCCAAGGAAGAGGGAGGACTTGGCTTGTGTGATTATGAAGACCTCCAAAAGTTCACCTATGTGAAAATGGCGTACAAACTAACTATGTCCAATTCTATTTGATTTCTATGGATGCGGCAAAGATACGAAGATCTTCAATCCTCGATGAAAGCAACCTTTCATTCAAAAATCTGGAATGCACTTATTAATGCAAGGTCTTGGCTAATGCAATTTTTCCACAATAACCACATTTGGACATGGCCCCCCTCATTGAAGGGTAGCCTTTGCTCACGATCAACCTGGAATTCACTTAGGGACAGGGGAGAGAAGCACCCTATATGGAAGTTTGTGTGGATGCCATCCATTCCCCCTAAGTGGAGTTGTTGTTTGTGGCTATGCCTCAAGGGTCGAATTCTTATGGCTTCCAGACTCAACGCTAGGGGAATATCTGCAGATACTACCTGTGCACTTTCCATGGATGATGTTGAAACCCCTGATCACATCTTGTGCCATTATTACTACACTTTAAGCATCTGGAATATTGTTTGGAGTAACTGCTCACCTGACATCACTGCCCTAGCCATTATATCACCAAATTGGAGCATGCTCATAAATGAGCACTTTCATCCTACTTATTGGAGAACCCTTGCAGCCTTGATGTGATATGTTTGGAATGAAAGAAACGGAAGGAAACATGGATCAGAACCTCCTATCCCATATGCTTTAGCCGCCCGCATTATCAGGAGCTGCAACTTGTAACCACATTTGTGATTGTCATTTCTCATTCTCATTGAGAATGTTTCATTCCCTGATGTAATTGGGCCGGTGGCCTTCGTTCGAGTAATATATTACCCTTTTACTCAAAAAAAAAAAAACTTAGATACATGTGGGTGCGGTAGATTGAGCAGCTCATTTGGTAGCCGTACGTGGCAGCAGTGGTCAATGACTGCAAGTGCACAAAAGTCGAGAAATTTATTACCAATGACATGGAGGAAGCCGAAGCATTGGTGACTAACATGACTCGAAACCCCCGGGCTACTGGAAATGAGCCATCCTTCTCAAGCTACCAGACCTTGTTGCTCAAATCGTTGGAGGAAAAAAATTCAATTGGTGAGATAGGAATGCATGCATGCATGTTGTTCTACACGGCAGGGCAATTCTTTGGGAGCACCTAAGCCTTCGAAGTTTGCCAAAATCCCAAATCCTAGCATTCAATGGGCTCACAATCTTGCCAAGTATTGCAAGGATTCCCTTGGTGCATGGCGAGTGGTGCCGGCCTAATGTATACCTTGTAACTTTATGGGCTGCTTTCGATGAAAATTCCTTTTAAACTGCAAAAGAACATATAAAAGGCTACATATATAGTTCTTCTGTTTGAACAAGCATATGGATGTTGGACATGCATATGGATGCTCAAGCCCATTTCCACTTGTCAACTTACCGCTTTTTCTTTTATTCTTTTAGTGTACCCAAATCACCATTAACCGCATCTCTCCTGCTCTCACCTTCGCTCAGGTTTTGGTTTCATGGAAGTGAAAGCATTTTTATCTTGTCATACCTCAGACTTGAAGATCGTGCTTTGTAACTGGAATCAAATCAATGAGTGGATACTGAAGTGGTTTATAGTTCTGGGAAGAGCTTTGCAATATTGAGAAAGGAATGCATTGCTTGAAGTCGTTTTCACTGGAGGAAGGGGATTACGATGTGCAGGTTTTTTTGCTATCATTTACATATGTGTCGTTTCTATCTACCATTCTTTGTGCTGTACAATGTTTGTGCTATCATTGACTTTTTTTGTCCTCGTTTCCATCCTCTTCTACCCTCTTCCCTTTCTTGCTCAATCACCGTGACACCTCAAGCCCCCAAGAAGATAGTACCACATTATCAACCGAGTGGTATTAAGGATGGAGGCATGAAATTGTGTACAGACCAATTTCCTAGTGATATTTAAATAAATATTTTGAAGTCACGATAACAAGTGCATAATTTGGAAAGCATGTAGTGATATCAATGTAAAAAAACCCTTAACCATTAGTGAGGATAACTAGATCATATAATTAGCATCTTTATATATTTAAGAAAAACCCCTAAAAATATAAATTGTGATCAAATTAATCAATTCTTGACCTCCGAGCTCAACGATGGCTTTAAGGTAGTCAAGTTAAAGAAAAAATAGGAAGAAGGGTTCACTCTCTAGACTCCCTTCGCCTAATGGCTCTTATCGCATGGAACAACAAGGCCTCAATGACTTGGAGAAATCAAAGGAGGTTCTCAAACTCCTTTGGAATTCAAATACAAAGATAGCGGGACTAATTGAAACTCAAATACTGGTTGATTAGATGCCATTTCTTGCACTGGTTGAAAAACCCTGGAACCTGTTAGGTTAGGATTTTCAGCTCAAAATGTAGAGACCCCTATCGATGTTTATTTATGATACTCGAATTGGGAATAAGTTATAGCAGATTTACGAATCCACAGAGTGTATGTAGCGGATTCGATGTGGTTGTTGCAGGTGTTCCTCAATTACAAGGGATAAGATGATTTTGTTATATATGATAAGCACGAAAATTTTGAAAATTGAATTTCGCTTAACGTTCCCCTGCAATCAACGGAGCTACGTGACACTTGATTATTGGATGCCTATTTTCAAGTGAACCATAGTTAAGAGCTTGTGAGGTAACGACTTCGTCATGACGTCAACTAATTGATCTTTGATTGAGATAAATTTAACTTGAAGTTGTCCTTGAGATACTTGCTCTCATATGAATATTATAAAAAAAAAAATATTTATTGACATTTAATATTATCGATTATAAGTCTTTTATTTATTGTTATATGTAATTAGTAATACTTAAAATAATTATCGCTTAATTACCATCACTAAAAAGTTAATGACAATTATATAATCACCGCTAAATCAATGGTATCAACGACGATTTAATTGTCGCAAATAATACTGCTAATGATCTTCTTTAATAATAATTTATTTACCACTATTTTGCTACTATTTATTTATATTAATGATAATTTAATTGACACTATTAGTATCATTATATACTTTATTTAATTACTTTTTTTGTCACTAAGATTTACTTATTTCTAAATCATCACTATTGATTTGCTTTAATGACGTTTTCTTATGCCACTAAATCACCACTAATTATTTAATTTAATGACACTTTATTTTGCCATTTAATTGATACCGTTGATTCACTTTAAAAATGCCTATATGATTTAATTTTATTCTTTACTAAGAAATAATTTTTTTTTACAAACACAAAACATAGGGGTAAAGAACAAAGTCCTTTTTATTAACTTCCTTAATCATCAAAGTACATATTCCCCTCTTTAGGGTAATATAAGAGAAACAAAAAGAAAAATATAGAAAAAATAAAAATACAGAAATCCTAAAATATGAAGCACTTCATCAACCCAACTGAAATTATCTGCAAAATCACAAAACTTTGGCAACCATCTCATATTGCAGTGCTTCTTCAGAACTTCACATCATCCCTATTTGGAAGCCCAACATGCTCTTTTGGTGTCACATAACAATAGAGTGCAGAGAGAAGAGCCCAAATATTTAAAACTCCTATAGGTAAAGTGATATGATCATAACTAAGAACAATATCTGTAGTTAATGGACCAGAGTGTAGAAAGGTGATTCGTTGCACCACTTGCAATATTTTCCAAAATTTTACGCATTGGAATGTACCCATGTGCTTCATTCATCCACCTAAATAAGAAATCGAAATTGGTTCGATCCCATTAATTATGATAAAGTGGAGATTTTATTATGATTAATTCAACAATAAAAATAAAGTAAAAACTGAGTCTTATATATTAGTGACCAGAAAGGGTAAGTTGCATTTCATTACCTGTACATCCTTGTCCCAAGCACACCTTGTCAACTCTCCTTGGGTCAAAAGCTCTGCAAATTGAACAGTGTCATTAGCATATTCATAAATAGAGCTAGGCCTCAAACCGTCAACAATTGATGGGGCCACATCATACTGATTGCAAATATCAAGTATGCCATCCCAATGCTCATATGCAAAATTATCCTTGTAAAGCCATGCACAACTTGACATGAATTGATCCTCCCTAGGAAACGATGCCAGTCATCCTTTTTTGCCGTTAACTGGATTTAACAAAGCAACACCTAACGAAGTAAAAACCACACCTAATAGAAGGTTTAGGGCATGAGATTTTTTATTTTTTTAAAGATAAATGCAAAATCATAACAGAATACTAATTATGAAATGATTTTTTTTGAAAAAGATAATGATGCATGTAGAAATATATATAAATAGATTGCACTAACTCAGATATTGTAAATTCATTAATAAGCCTAGTCAATGAACCTTAACCAGCTGGCCTTAAACATTAATTTTCACAAGTTATTAATGCCTTGTTGAAAGCAATAAAGCCAGAGCAGTTGTTGTGACTTTGATTTGGTATGCACCTTGTATTTCTCCTGAAATGTAGGCACTAAGATTCAATCAGTTCTTGATCTTACTATCAGAATCATGTAAAAAATCAATTCTTGATCTTACTGTTAGAACCAACAAGTTAGAACCATGTAAAAAACCAATTCTTGATCTTAATGTCAGAGCCATGTAAAAAATCAGTTCTTGATGTTACTGTCAAAACCAACAAGTCAGAACTAAAATGTAGCCATGTAGAAAATTCAAGATTTTCAAGCAATTCTTGACCTTACTTAAATGTATTCAGAGCAGATTCAAGCACTTCTTGATACTCAACCAACAAGTCAAGCCCTCTCCACTTGCAACAAAAAATATCAAGATCTTTTAATGGTTTATACTGACAGAACCATGTTAAAAATTCAATTTAAAAAAATATTCCATAAAAGCTCACTAATAAAATTCAACAAAATGGGTTTTTCCTGAAAGGGACAAGGCAAGTAGCTAGAACTATATGTTTTCAAAATATAGTTCACTAATAAAATTAGAAGCAAACTTTATATCCCATTGGCCATCCCAAGTATAAGTTCTGATTATACAGCTATATTCAACAAAATAGGTTTTTCCTTAAAGGGACAAGGCAAGTTCAACTATATGTTTTCACTACATTTGAAAGGTAAACTAGGGAATGCCATAACACATGGATGCACTTAGCCCACTTTGCAGTTTCCACCCGTAGATTAGCTCATAAGTGTAAAATTCACAATCTGATATCAAATAAATTAATTTATCGAAGCTTGAGGTGAGCCCTGGATTAAACATGAGGAGGAGAACATTTGGTTTATAGAAATCTATGCTTTGATTTATTTGTTTTTAGTGATTTTTATGTTTTGTAATTTTTTTGGTATTTTTATAAGACAGAATATTAAGTCGAAATACTTCTATCTAATCTACTCTACTCTAACAGAATGAGAGAGAGAGAACATCAATATATATCTAACTAGAGTTTGCTGCAGATAATCAAAGAATAAATCCAAACTATACTACAAAAGCGATAAAAGATAGAGAGAGGTGAGAAAATCCCCTTTGATGGCTACTTAGAGGACTTGTTTTGACAAAGCCTGGATGAAGGTGGTGAGAGGCTGGACGACGAACGGAACCGAAGGATGGAGGACCAGGTAGGACGGTGTCGCGGCGAGAATCTGCTTCCCGAATATAGTGACAGGATGGCTACAGGATGCTCCACGAATGGAGGTGAGAAGTGGGAAAATATTTTTACTTTTCTACTCTAAGGAGCATCCCGGGCTTGGGACTAGCTCCTTAGAGCTTTTAGAGGAGGTGAGGAAAGAAGAAGAGATCATGAAATGTGTAGGAGGGGTAGGCCTTTTATAGGTGTATAAATGGAGGCAAAAGGGTCATTTTCAAAGACTTTATAATAAATGCAGGGCCTTTAGTGACGCGTGCGTCCATTGTTGTAGACAAACATTGCTGAAGCGTGCATGCAACGTGAGTCATTCATCGCTAATCCAACGCATCACAAGAGGCCACGTCCGTGCCTCTTAGCCTTCATCCGCTGAAGCATGCACACCAAGTGCTGCGCATCCTTGGCCATTTGATCAAGATCGGACGGCTCAGATCGTGCCTTAGATCGAGATCAGACATCCATTCAATGGATCGGATGGCTTAAAAGCCATCTCGCCTCGCGTTGAGAGAGCCTGCATGTTGAATCGCACATTAAATGTCGCATTATCAAGCCGCACTAAATGGATGGCATCCTATGCATCGCGTGGCAGAACCAGAGCCACTGATCTCCAATCGGATAGCTAAATTTCGCATGCACCCCTTGCACAATTGATTTGAGGTAAATAGAGGCTTGAACTGGCAGTGCCTCCTTGAGAGTGTCCTCTCCCATTGTTGTGCCAAGGGCACTTCAATGTCAAGTTCATGCATTTCCCAGCCAATGGTCATGCAATCTTAGCCGTTGGGATTCTCATCCAACAGTTAAGATCGCACATAGGAGGCTTCTTTGAGGAAGAAGAGTGGGAGATGTGGCTGAGATCATATTTTAGCTATTGGATTTAAATCTAACAACTGAGATCATTTACGCGATTAAGAGAGCTATTAAGGCGTGGAGAAGCCCTGACCGTTGGATGGCTATCCAACTGTTAGGAATGCGTAAAGACAACATCTTTAGATTATCAAGGGTGAGCTAAGGAGACCATGAGCGGCTCTGATGGTGCCACATGGAGTCATCTGAGTCGTTGGAATGACGTGGCGACAACTAGGTTTTGTTATAGCGTTGTAGTATAGCCAGTTATTGCCATCATTCACTAATATTTATTACTCAGAAAATAAAGTTCTCCCGAGGTCGAACTCAGGGAGCAAGTTGTATTCTAGGGGTACAAATTCTTATTACAAAAATAAAGAGAGAGAGAGAGATGAGAATTTGGCTTCTTCTTCTCTTCTTTCTTCCTCTTTGGCTTTTGGTTTCTTCTTCTTTGTTTATCTCCTTGTGGTCTTCTTCTTCTGCCTTCTGTTCTTCAGATCTTCTTTTTACTTCTTTCTTCTGATCTTCTTCTTGTGCTCTTCTTCTGCTTTTGCTGTCAGGACGTCGTCTCTCCTTCTTTCTTCTTTTTCTTTCTGTCTTCTTTATCTGCAGCAGTGGTGATGTTCTTCTTCTTTCTTTTCTGCCTTCAGAGCGTCGTCTGATTTTCCACTTAGACGACTTAAGTCGCCGCTGCTACAGTGCCGCTCGGTGCTCCTTCCTTCAGTCTTCGTCAGCCTTCTCTGCCTTGCTTGTCTTCTTCTTCTTTGCTTTCTCCTTCCTCTTTGCTTTGACTTGGCTGCTCTTCTTCCTTCAGTCTTCTTCTTCTCTTCAGCCCTTCCGCAGTCCCTTCACCTGTGCCTGCACACTCAAAGTTCCAATCAGAGACACGGCAAAACCTACTCTACCCTCCCCCCACCGCGTTTCTCTCTCACAGACGCCGCTCTTAGGAAAGCTCTCCCAGAGCTGCCGGGTAGTCGGGGTACGCGGGTCGCGCCGGGTCCAGGCCCACCGGCGTGCGGTGGTGGGCGAGGAGTGCAGGTTGGGCTTAGTCGGGTCGGGCCATGTAACGACCCGATTCCCGAGTCCCTACGAGACACGAGAACCGGACCGACTCGACTAATCCCAAGACCTAGTCGTCCAACGAGGAAGTAACCAAAAGACAGTAAAATAAACCACATTCAGCATGAATATAACTAACAGTAAGAAAGTAAAGCAGTAAGGAAAGAAACTACTACAGTAGGTACCACCACAACAGTAAAACAGCATTTATCATATAACAAGAACTGCAGGTAAAGAAGGTACAGCGGAAACAAAAACTACTCACTAGAACAGAAACAAAAGGAGTACAAAAGGCTGTGGTAACTCTATTGGACCCTACTCAGCCCAGCGTCCTCTGCAGCCGCCGACCCTGGCTGCTCAACACCTGGTCCTGAAAAAGGTAACGAGTGTAACACGTCAGCAAAACGCTGAGTAGAGTGGCAACTAACTAAAGGCAACAGTAGAGTGTACAGTAGCTGTTATGTTCTATTACTTCCTTTATTCACATCTTTCAATTTTTCTCACTATTTCATTTATTTCTCAGATCCTTTACTTGATCTCGAATGTCCTCGTGGGAACGATCTTGATTGCAGTCTTTTCCAAAAGTAGAAGTAGCACGTGGTGCTCTCCTGGCCGGGAGAGTCCCCCGTGGTGATCCTACCCTCAGTCAACCACCCCAAGGTCACTGACAGACGTAACGGTGACTACGGCACGCGCGATAAACGCACAGGTAGCTAGCCCGCACTGGCACGCGGTCAGTCGTTTCCGTTAACGGGTGCGCCCAAAGCACAGCACGGAACCAGGGCAGAGCCCTCTCAGTAACAGGGGTCCAACCCCTCCATAGTCCGCGCACCCTCGCCTGACTACCCTGGTTTGCCCTAGTGGGCCTAACAAGTCGGTGAAGGAGGCTAGCAGAACCCCGGGGCCCGTGGGGTAGCTAGTACTCTCCTAACACTACTAGCTCTCCTCGGTACTACGTACACGAGGGCCAACAAGTCGGTACAGAGCGGCCAATCCTAACCCCGGGTCCCTGGGGCGGCTGGCCCCACTCTGCACTAAACAGGTACAGGTACTTCCCTTGGTACTGCGTACCCAAGAGACAGTACAAACTACATCTCAGTTCCATTCCTTTTTCTTTCCAGGAGTTCCACTCCTAATTCCCCATAGGGTTCCAGCTCTTTATCTCAGAACATCATATGTTTCACTTTCCAGATTCACGTTCTCAAAATCCATGATCTCAAACATGTTTCTTTATTCATAACAAGCAGCTGTTAATTCAAATTACAGGCAGCTTTATATTCCTTTCCATTTTTCCAAGACTGTAGTATTATACATTCCACTAGTTTTTCCATCCTAAGATTCATGCCACATCCTAGGATCTAGCATACAACTAGTTTTCCAGCCCTAGGATTCATGCATCACCTAGGAGCTATCATTCCATACATTTCTCATTCCTAGGATTCATGCAATGTCCTAGATTCTAGTTATGGTTTCATACTTTAACAGATTTTATTAATAACTTAAGCCACTCTACCAGGTACAACGGGAGTAATGGGGGCGTGATCGGGAATCCCGCGTGCCTCCGCGACCCTCAAGACTGCAACTGAACAAGATCCTGTCACAAGGATCAACACAAGGAGTGTCTCAAAACAGTGTATAGCTACTGTAGATGAGTAGAGGAATTAATTCTGAAGAGAACGCAACTCGAATCGCGGAAAACGGAGCCCGAACGGGCCCTAAACGGGTCGAAAAAGACGATACTGTGCAAAATCAGACGTCTGGAACTCCTTCCAGACGTCTTAAAGAGTGGATCAGAGAATTACCTGTTCAGCGTGGTTTCCCAGACGTCCAGAAGCCTGCGGGGACGTCTGCCTAGATCCCAGACGTCCGATGGTCGCTCCGGACGTCTGGAGGTCACTCCCGCCGTCTGGTACAACTTCCAGACGTCTGATTCGCAAAGGATGGCGAATCAGCGAACCTGCGCACAGCCAACCCCCCTCCCTCAATACGGTCAATCGACAAGAAGGAAGAAGAAGGCGGAAAACTCACCTTTCAGACGTCTGTATGATCTTACAGACGTCGACCTTGCCGTCTGGCTATCAACCCAGACGTCTGATTCTGGAAATTTTTTCCAGAATCAGAACCCTGCTCGGCCTCCGCTCGCGACGCCGCCCGCGTCGCACCTCGCGCGTCTGCTGCTCAGCCCGCAGCAGGTCCCTCTCCGCGTCGCTCCGCGTCCCCTGCGCCCTCCGCCAGCCGGCCAAGCCGCTCCGGCGAGCTCGCCCGCACGGCAGAGCTCCGCCCTCGCACGCCGCACCTCCGCGCTCACTGCGGCCGCCGCTGCCACCCTCGCGTCCGCTCGCTCTCGCGCACAGGAAGGAGAAGGAGGAGACGGTGGAGTCGGGAGGGGAGGCGCGCCCCTTTTTAACGCCGCGCGGAGAGGAGAGAGAGAAGGCGGCAGGCCGCCTGCAGCCGCAGAGAAAAGAGGGAATATGCGGTCTGCGCGCTCAGGCGCGCAGGCGACTCGCGTGTGTCGAAAATAACGGATTTCCAGACGTCTTGAAACTATCCCAGACGTCTTATCAGACGTCTGGTTGTGATCCCAGACGTCTTGTCCGACGTCTGAGCTACCTCCCAGACGTCTTAAAATACGTCTGGGGCACACATTCGTTACAATATAACAAACTCAAAGGAAGTTTCGTCCCCGAAACTTGCGCCAACTAGGGTGCGGGAAAAAGATGTCCAAATAACCATAACAAACTCAAAGAGGACCGAAGCCGGTCCGAAAAGACGTACCCGCGAAAAGCTCTGGGTACCGCTCCCGCATTGCCGCCTCAGGCTCCCAGGTAGCCTCCTCGTACCGCTGGCTCCTCCACAAAACCTTTACCAGGGGTACTTGCTTTCGTCTCAACCTGCGGACGGCTCGGTCTAGGATCTGCACTGGCCGCTCGGGGTAGGTCAGGTCGTCGCTCACCTCGACGCTCTCGTGACTCAGTACGTGGCTGGGATCGGCTACGTACTTCCTGAGGTTGGACACGTGGAACACGTCGTGCACACCAGAAAGCTGCGGGGGAAGGGCAAGTCTGTAAGCAACGGGTCCAACCCGCTCCAGGACCTCAAAGGGCCCCACGAACCTCGGCGCGAGCTTCCCTCTCACCCCAAACCGCTGTAAGCCCTTCATGGGCGAAACACGAAGGAAGACGTGGTCCCCAACCTCGAACTGCACCTCTCTGCGTCTGCGATCTGCGTAGCTCTTCTGTCTGCTCCTGACAGTGCGGAGTCGTCTGTGGATCTGCTCAACTACCTCCTGACTCTGCCGGATCAACCTGGGGCCAACCTCCCACTTGGTCCCCACCTCAACCCAACTCAAGGGTGCCGTGCATTTCCATCCGTACAGAGCCTCGTAGGGAGCCATGCCGATGCTCGAGTGATAACTGTTGTTGTATGCAACTCCGCCAGGGGTAGGTGCTCCTCCCAAGAGCCCCTCCAGTCTAGTATACAGGCGCGCAAAAGGTCCTCAAGTGTCTGTATCGTGCGTTCCGACTGTCCGTCCGTCTGGGGGTGGTAAGCCGTGCTAAACCTCAACCTCGTCCCCAAAGCCTGCTGAAACTCAGCCCAAAACTGGGACGTAAAGCGGGTATCCCGGTCGGATACGATCTCCCGCGGAACTCCGTGTAGTCGCACCACATCACGGATATACCTCTCTGCCAACTGTGCTGGTCCCAAAGTGACTCGGATCGGCAAGAATCGTGCCGTCTTCGTCAATCTATCCACTATTACCCAGACTGCGTCGTGTCCTCGCTGGGTAACAGGTAAGCCCACCACCAAGTCCATGGTGATGCTCTCCCACTTCCACTCTGGCACTGGAAACGGCTGAAGCGGCCCTGCAGGCCTCTGATGCTCGGCTTTCACCTGCTGGCACACTAAGCACTGCTGCACGAACTCACCCACATCCCGCTTCATCCCTCTCCACCAGAACTCGCGTCTCAAGTCATGGTACATTTTCGTGTTTCCGGGATGTATGGTGAATCTGGAACCGTGTGCCTCAGTCAGGAGCTCTCTCAACAGCTCCTCGTCTCTGGGGACGCACAACCGTCCCCTCAAGCGTAACACCTGGTCTGTGAAAGAGAAGTCCCCTGGGTCCCCTGATAGTACTCTGTCGCGCAAAGACTGCAAGTACGGATCGGCCATCTGTCCCGTGATGATGCGGTCTATCAACTCTGGCCTGGTCTGCCGTGTCACCGTCACTGCCCCACAGTACCCTCGTAACTCTAGAGGTCGCCAACTGCCCACCTCCTCCAAAAGGCTCCAACTCTGTAACTGTAGACTGGCCAAGCGTGCGGGCGCCTTACGGCTCAAGGCGTCAGCCACCACATTGGCCTTTCCCGGGTGGTAGGAGATGCTGCAGTCGTAGTCCTTCAGGAGCTCCAACCAACGTCTCTGTCTCATGTTGAGCTCCTTCTGGTCAAAAAGATATCTGAGGCTCTTGTGATCTGTAAAAATCTCGAGGGTCTCACCCTTACAAGTAGTGCCTCCATGTCTTCAACGCGAAGACAACAGCTGCCAACTCTAGATCGTGGGTAGGGTAGGTATGCTCATGGGGCTTCAGTTGCCGCGAAGCGTAAGCGACCACGTGACCCCTCTGCATGAGCACACCTCCTAACCCCTGCAAGGAAGCGTCCGTGTACACAACGAACCCGCCACTACTGTCAGGGATGGTGAGCACGGGAGCCGAGGTCAACCTCTCCTTCAGCTCCAGAAAACACGCCTCACAGGCGTCTGTCCAAGCGAAAGGCACATCCTTCCGGGTCAACTGTGTCATAGGACGCGCAATCTGTGAAAATCCTCTGATGAACCGTCTGTAGTAACCTGCCAGTCCCAGGAAACTGCGAATCTCAGTGACTGAACGCGGTCTCTCCCACCTGAGCACTGCCTCGACCTTGGCGGGGTCCACCGCCAGGCCGTCTCCAGAGATCACATGACCCAAAAAGGTCACCTCCCTCAACCAGAACTCGCACTTGCTGTATTTGGCGTACAGCCTGCGTCGTCTCAGAGTGTCCAGAACCATCCGCAAGTGCTGTCCGTGCTGCGTCCGATCCCTAGAATAGATGAGTACATCATCTATGAAAACCACCACAAACTGATCCAAGTACGGTCTAAACACCCGGTTCATCAGGTCCATGAAAGCAGCGGGGGCATTGGTCAGCCCAAACGGCATAACCAAAAACTCGTAGTGTCCGTACCGGGTGCGGAAAGCTGTCTTGGAGACGTCGGTCTCCCTGATCCTCAACTGGTGGTATCCAGACCTCAAGTCGATCTTGGAAAACACCATGGCACCCCGCAACTGGTCAAACAAATCGTCGATCCTCTGCAGCGGATATCTGTTCTTGATGGTGACCCTATTCAGCTGTCGGTAGTCCACACAAAGGCGTAGGGTCCCATCCTTCTTCTTCACAAACAGTACCGGGGCTCCCCAGGGAGACGCACTGGGCCTCACGAAACCTTTCTCCAAAAGGTCCTGCAACTGGGACTTGAGCTCTCGCAGCTCAAGCGGTGCCATTCTGTATGGCGCGGTGGAGATGGGGCTGGTCCCTGGTACTAGTGAGATCTCAAACTCGATCTCACGCTCGGGCGGTAGTCCTGGTAACTCATCTGGAAACACGTCGGGGTACTCTCTGACCACCGGGATGCTCTGGAAGTCTGCCACGGGGCTGTGCTCTGCCACCACACAAGCTAGGAAGCCCTCACACCCCTGGCTCAAAAGTCTCGCCGCCCGAAGTGCCGAAATGCACCTGAAACCTCCGTCCACTGGCTGCCCGTGAAACTCGAAAGAAGGCAACCCCGGAATGGAGAAGACAATCTTCCTCTCAAAACAGTCTACCAAGGCGTGGTAAGCGGACAGCCAATCCATCCCCAGAATCACTCCAAAGTCCTCCATCTGTATCATAATCAGGTCAGCTGGCAGGCTATGTCCCCCGATGCTGACCCCGCAACCCGTGTACACCTCCTCAGCTACAAACAGCTGACCACTCGGACCTCTGATTACGAACGGATTCTCTAACAGTGTATAATCCTGGTCCAAACTAACTGCGAAACTGGCTGCGACAAACGAGTGCGTAGCGCCGGAATCGAAAAGCGTGTAAACGAGTCTGCCAGAAACTAAAACCATACCTCCTACCACGGATCTTGATGCTCTGGTGTCCCTGTGTGTTAGGGCGTTGATACACCCCTCAGCCCCAGGTGCGGACGAAGCAGCCACACTCTGCGTCGGACGGGTAGGTGCTGGCCGGTACCCTCCTCGAGACTGCTGTCCTCCTCCTCGTGCCTGGGAACCGCGGCCTCCTGCACGCCCTCCAGTGCTCTGCACGGGAAGTATCTGCTGACCCCCTGCCCTAGATGGGCAGTCCCTCCTGACGTGGTCCGGCTGGCCACACTGGTAGCAGAGGGGAACCCGACTCCCGCCCTCAGTGAGTCCCTGCTGTCGGCTAGGCGGGGGTCCGGTGCTGGCGACTGGCCCCTGTTGAGGGCCCCCAAAGGCCACTGATGGCCCTGCACAACGTGACGGCCCTCCTGCGGACGTCACGTGTCTCCGTTGAGTTCTCCTAACACGCCTGGTGTGGCGGCGGAAATCTCGTTCCACCACTAACTCCCCTGTCGTACGCTCGGAAGGGGGAGGGGGTGGCGACGTGGATGGAAGCTGGAATTCTTCTCGAACCACCTCTCGAATCAGTTGGACGAGGTCCCGGGACGGTATACTCAGGAGAAGAGGAGGGGTAGTATGTATTCCAAGCCCGACACATCTGTCCCCCGGGCCCTGACCTCGGCCGCGCCTACGGCCCACCCTCCTAGCTCCACGACGCGGCATCTCCTACAATGGAGACGCGAAACAAAATGAAAAGCGTCAAAACAGACGGTACCTAACAAAACTTCTAAGTGCTCATGTCAAGAGATATGTTGTGGTGGCTACTCTAGCTATAAACATGTGAATTGGTTATTTTCCAGTCAGTTGATTCACTTCTCGGGACGACCTTGCTCTGATACCATCTTGTAACGACCCGGTTCCCGAGTCCCTACGAGACACGAGAACCGGACCGACTCGACTAATCCCAAGACCTAGTCGTCCAACGAGGAAGTAACCAAAAGACAGTAAAATAAACCACATTCAGCATGAATATAACTAACAGTAAGAAAGTAAAGCAGTAAGGAAAGAAACTACTACAGTAGGTACCACCACAACAGTAAAACAGCATTTATCATATAACAAGAACTGCAGGTAAAGAAGGTACAGCGGAAACAAAAACTACTCACTAGAACAGAAACAAAAGGAGTACAAAAGGCTGTGGTAACTCTACTGGACCCTACTCGGCCCAGCGTCCTCTGCAGCCGCCGACCCTGGCTGCTCAACACCTGGTCCTGAAAAAGGTAACGAGTGTAACACGTCAGCAAAACGCTGAGTAGAGTGGCAACTAACTAAAGGCAACAGTAGAGTGTACAGTAGCTGTTATGTTCTATTACTTCCTTTATTCACATCTTTCAATTTTTCTCACTATTTCATTTATTTCTCAGATCCTTTACTTGATCTCGAATGTCCTCGTGGGAATGATCTTGATTGCAGTCTTTTCCAAAAGTAGAAGTAGCACGTGGTGCTCTCCTGGCCGGGAGAGTCCCCCGTGGTGATCCTACCCTCAGTCAACCACCCCAAGGTCACTGACAGACGTAACGGTGACTACGGCACACGCGATAAACGCACAGGTAGCTAGCCCGCACTGGCACGCGGTCAGTCGTTTCCGTTAACGGGTGCGCCCAAAGCACAGCACGGAACCAGGGCAGAGCCCTCTCAGTAACAGGGGTCCAACCCCTCCACAGTAACCAAACCGGGGCCTTGCCCCTCCACAGTCCGCGCACCCTCGCCTGACTACCCTGGTTTGCCCTAGTGGGCCTAACAAGTCGGTGAAGGAGGCTAGCAGAACCCTGGGGCCCGTGGGGTAGCTAGTACTCTCCTAACACTACTAGCTCTCCTCGGTACTACGTACACGAGGGCCAACAAGTCGGTACAGAGCGGCCAATCCTAACCCCGGGTCCCTGGGGCGGCTGGCCCCACTCTGCACTAAACAGGTACAGGTACTTCCCTTGGTACTGCGTACCCAAGAGACAGTACAAACTAAATCTCAGTTCCATTCCTTTTTCTTTCCAGGAGTTCCACTCCTAATTCCCCATAGGGTTCCAGCTCTTTATCTCAGAACATCATATGTTTCACTTTCCAGATTCACGTTCTCAAAATCCATGATCTCAAACATGTTTCTTTATTCATAACAGGCAGCTGTTAATTCAAATTACAGGCAGCTTTATATTCCTTTCCATTTTTCCAAGACTGTAGTATTATACATTCCACTAGTTTTTCCATCCTAAGATTCATGCCACATCCTAGGATCTAGCATACAACTAGTTTTCCAGCCCTAGGATTCATGCATCACCTAGGAGCTATCATTCCATACATTTCTCATTCCTAGGATTCATGCAATGTCCTAGATTCTAGTTATGGTTTCATAATTTAACAGATTTTATTAATAACTTAAGCCACTCTACCAGGTACAACGGGAGTAATGGGGGCGTGATCGGGAATCCCGCGTGCCTCCGCGACTCTCAAGACTGCAACTGAACAAGATCCTGTCACAAGGATCAACACAAGGAGTGTCTCAAAACAGTGTATAGCTACTGTAGATGAGTAGAGGAATTAATTCTGAAGAGAACGCAACTCGAATCGCGGAAAACGGAGCCCGAACGGGCCCTAAACGGGTCGAAAAAGACGATACTGTGCAAAATCAGACGTCTGGAACTCCTTCCAGACGTCTTAAAGAGTGGATCAGAGAATTACCTGTTCAGCGTGGTTTCCCAGACGTCCAGAAATCTGCGGGGACGTCTGCCTAGATCCTAGACGTCCGATGGTCGCTCCGGACGTCTGGAGGTCACTCCCGCCGTCTGGTACAACTTCCAGACGTCTGATTCGCAAAGGATGGCGAATCAGCGAACCTGCGCACAGCCAACCCCCCTCCCTCAGTACGGTCAATCGACAAGAAGGAAGAAGAAGGCGGAAAACTCACCTTTCAGACGTCTGTATGATCTTACAGACGTCGACCTTGCCGTCTGGCTATCAACCCAGACGTCTGATTCTGGAAATTTTTTCCAGAATCAGAACCCTGCTCGGCCTCCGCTCGCGATGCCGCCCGCGTCGCACCTCACGCGTCTGCTGCTCAGCCCGCAGCAGGTCCCTCTCCGCGTCGCTCCGCGTCCCCTGCGCCCTCCGCCAGCCGGCCAAGCCGCTCCGGCGAGCTCGCCCGCACGGCAGAGCTCCGCCCTCGCACGCCGCACCTCCGCGCTCACTGCGGCCGCCGCTGCCACCCTCGCGTCCGCTCGCTCTCGCGCACAGGAAGGACAAGGAGGAGACGGTGGAGTCGGGAGGGGAGGCGCGCCCCTTTTTAACGCCGCGCGGAGAGGAGAGAGAGAAGGCGGCAGGCCGCCTGCAGCCGCAGAGAAAAGAGGGAATATGCGGTCTGCACGCTCAGGCGCGCAGGCGACTCGCGTGTGTCGAAAATAACGGATTTCCAGACGTCTTGAAACTATCCCAGACATCTTATCAGACGTCTGGTTGTGATCCCAGACGTCTTGTCCGACATCTGAGCCACCTCCCAGACGTCTTAAAATACGTTTGGGGCACACATTCGTTACAGGCCAGGTCCGCGAGACGTGCGTGCGGACGAGGCCGGGTAGTCGGGCGGGTGAAGGGGACCTCACCCCGTGAACTGAGGCGAAAAGCTTAAGGCACTTTTTGCCTTTAAGCGCCCGTTCGCCTTAGTGGCTTTCCGAGGTGGACTAAATGTCCCACCCCAATTTGGATGCCTGCACGGAGGAAGCAGCGGCGGTCGAGGCGAAGCGCGGGGGCTTCGCGTGAGAGCTTTGCCTCAACTGCAGCCTGGCACTTCGCGAAGATGCCTCGCACTGCCTGGGAGCGTGATCTGGGCGTGGCGCACCTGGGGCAGCAGGTGAAGAAGCTGCTTAGCTTCAACAATGGCGGCGGCGAGCGCAGGTACCTACCCACAGAGAAACGGCCTCTCGGCCCAATCAGAAACGTGGAGGACCTTCGCCGTGGCACGACGAAGGTGGTCGGGGGGTGTGCAGGCGGCGGGGCGGAGCCTAAGGGCCGCCCTAGGTCAAACTGTAGGTTGGGAGATGGGTTTGTTCGATGGAGTTGCAGAGGGTGATTTGGGGGAAGTGGAAGGGCGGAGGTTGATCAGGGTGAGGAGGCGAAGGTTCTGCGGTGGTCGGCGAGCCGTGTGGGTTGCTGGAGTGATGGGAGCGGGTCGCCGGAGCAGGGGCCGGAGGTGGAGAAGGTGAGGGCGATTGGTCGGATCGGGGCAACAGTAAAGATGTAAAGTGAGGAAAAGGAAGAGGGGAGGAAGAGGAGTTCTACCTACTTAGAAGGACGAGGAGGGGCCGGAACAGGCGACAGTCGTATCGACTGTCGCCGGAGAAGAAGCTGCCCAGAGGAAGGAGCGACGGCGAGGAGAGGGCTGGAGAGGCGCGCGCTGGGTGCGGCGCGGCGCGGGGAGAGTAGGGGAAGGCAGCCCTGCTGCTGGTAGTGCGGCAGAACGACGAGGAGGAGGAGGGAAAAACCGCCGGAGCTGGAGGGCTTCCTGTCGGAGTGGGAAGAGAGTGAAAAGAGGGTGTTTCTCCGTCAGGACCGAGCTGACAAGAACGGCGGAGCGACGGGGGTATTTATAGGGGCGGAATCAGAGAGGAGGGCGGAGGGAGACGACGTGTCTCCCTCGCTGGAGGACGCCGGAAGAAGGAGACCCATATCGTCCGTGCGTTCGCACGGCCGATATGGTGGGTTGCAGCGACCAGGGGGTGTTCCTGCGACGGCTGACGACGCAGGGCACCCCCATTTGACCTGGTAGGCCCTCCCCCTTACCCTGCATGGCTCCATGCTCCGCGCAAGGTCGCCGGAGTGTGGTGCTGGTAGGTTTTGCAGGGAGGACCTGAATGTAAAGAACGAAGAAGAGTTAGGGGCCAAAATGCGAGGGTTCAAAAGTTGAGGGCCAAAAAGTAAATAGATGAGGACCAAAATGTAAAGTTGGTCAAGAAGGTTTCTTCTTAGGCTCAAGTTTTTATACGTGACTAATTAGGACCTAAGGATTCTGATGGTGAATTTTATTTCTAGATAAAACCTTGTTTGACCTGTCAATTTACGCAAAAACCCAAATTAAGTTATTAATTGGGCATGGTTCTCAATGTAGGTCAAAATGGGTTCCGAAGGCCAAATTGAAGGTTCTAAACCCTAGAGATTATTTTTCTATGAATTTTAGAGGGTTTATTCTATTTTTACTTTGCCTCGAACCTCGTGAATTGAAGTGGGTTTGTTTTAAGGTTACAGATTATCATTTAGTTCCTTGGAATTGCTGTAGCCCTTATCAGATCATCCCACTTTCCTTCTTATTCGGTTTGTTTAACCTATGTTTGGACCCTGAATTACCCTGTATGCAGATTATACTGGTAAAATTACATTTTTACCCCTTATGACTTGTTTTCTCCTTAAACTCAGAATTCTCTGAGTTAAGCCTTTCCTTGAGTTATGTAGGAGCTTTTATCCTTTGTATTAGGTCAAAATGAGCTAGTTATGGCTCATGATGAGGTTCTCATCATACCCCCATGCCTAGCTTTTGCTAGTCCCTTAGCAAAAACTTAAGGTTTCAACCCTTGTTCTAGACCATGAAGTTCTTAATAGCTTCAGATAAGTGCTTTTTCATTTAAACCTAGATTAGGTTAGAATGCTGACCATAGGCCTAAAAGGTACTCTAGTACCAATCAAGATCCAAATCTGTCTAGCCTTAGCCTCAGTCTTTAGCAAAGGTTTTTAAGGCCCACAAGAACTAACCTAAGGTTTATTGGACTTTGTGGTTAAAGCACCCGTGCTTGAAATGATTTTAGCCCTGGCTCAGTTCGCAGTGCGTTTTATAAGAGAGAGATAGAAAGTTTTCCTGTTTGGAGAGTTTTCCCTCTCTTTTTCTTTTTAGTTCTAGCCTAGGATTGGCTTTTCAACACGGTCTGTATCAGATTCCTTGCTCCCATCATCAATCCTCAAGGGTTCCTAGCAATCGATGCTTCGAGATAGCACCGCCCATGGCAACCCCCGGAACCCTGGCTATTGAGATTTCGAGATAATCCCATCCATGGTGTTCCGTGGCCGAATCCAGACCCTGGCAATTGACACTTCGAGATAATGCCATCCATGGAATCTGAATCAGCAGAGTGCTTACATGCCCCCAGTAGGATATGTAAATATCCTAAGAGACAAGCACCGAGGAGATGATATTTTGTTACGCATCTTCGAGGGGATTTCCCGCCTCTCTGCGCTGGGAACTCGTCCAAATCAACTTGTGTTGATCGGCCGCTCCTACTCTAGGTGTACTTTTCAGAATTTTGCGACGCTTCTGCGTGATTTTGATTTTTACGCTTACTGAACCAGGCTGTGTGTGAGGTTAGGGTGCTTAGGTTACTAAGTCCCGTAAACCAAAAATTAGTTAACGAGGCCAAATACTCCCTAAGCCTTAGACCTAATACTTCAGCTTTTCATTTTCCTCAACCTCTTGAGGAATGTCTAGATCTTAATGGGTACTACGAGTCTATTCAAGAATGCCTAAGGTTTACGTTCTTACTAATCTCATTATGCACTTTTCAGTTATTTTCTTGAATGAGGTCTAGAACTTAGGTTAATTCCTTAGTTCCTTACTAATGACTATTACTTTTCTCTCATATTTTGTGCTCCTTTTTTTTCCTTTTGTTTCTTTTCTCTTCTCCTTCACAAAATTTCCTTCTCCTCTTTTCCTCTTATTCTTTTTCGAAAAATTTTTTTAATTTTTATGGTGTTTTTGGCATATGTGAATTTTTTGTTTGAAACCTTTTCTTACAAGTTTTGCACTTTCATACCCCCCCATGCCTAAGATTTGCAATGTCCTCATTGTAACCTAGGGGGTTTTTATTCAACTTAGTTCATTCCTTAAGACAGAAATTTGGATGAGTGAATGGGTCGGGTTGAATTTTGGGGACGATTTCTAATCCCAGATGCAAGCATCTGAGGTGGGGTCGGCTGTCTACAAGGGTGAACCTTAAGTGTAAAAAGGTGTCAGAAAAAGTTTTGGATTTTTTGGAAAATGACGGGTTGCCTCCCGTTAAGCGCTGAGTTTTACGCCATCGGCTGGGCGCAATAAGCTCAAGGGGAATGGAGGATATAAGATGCTTCAGCCAAATCAGTAGAAGTCACATCAATGAACGGCTTGAGTCTCTGACCGTTCACGATGAAAGGTTCGGAATTGTGGCTGAGTGGACTGATTTCGATAGCTCCATTTCTAAAAACTTGTCGGACTAAATATGGTCCGACCCACTTGGATCGTAGCTTTCCCGGGAAAAGTTTGAGTCGAGCATTAAAGAGTAGGACCTTCTGACCAGGATGAAAGATTTTTCTCGAGATATGCTTGTCGTGGAAGGCTTTAACCCGCTCCTTGTAGATTCGCGAGTTTTCATACGCGTCTAGGCGTAATTCATCGATCTCGCTGATTTGAAGTTTTCTGTGGGTTCCAGCCTTCGAAAAATCTAGATTACAGTTCCGTACTGCCCAATAGGCTTTATGCTCCAGTTCTACGGGAAGGTGACATGCCTTTCCGTACACCAGTCTAAAGGGAGACATGCCTAATTGGGTTTTGTGGGCGGTCCTATAGGCCCACAATGCTTCCGGAAGTCGGGACGACCAGTCCTTCCTGTCAGGCCGAACAGTGACTTGCAGGATTTTCTTGATCTCCCGATTAGACAGCTCAGCTAGACCATTAGTTTGGGGGTGATAAGGAGTAGAGATTCGGTGAGACACCCCGTATTTGGTCATCAGTGACCTAAACTGAGCATTTGTGAAATGGGTCCCCCCATCAGAGATTATTGCACTAGGAATCCCGAACCTTGAGAAAATGTTTTGATGAATGAATTTAAGAACGATTTTGTGATCACAGGTTCGGGTCGGTATGGCTTCGATCCATTTGGACACGTAGTCCACAGCCAACAGAATGTATTCGAAACCATCCGAAACAGGAAAGGGGCCCATAAAATCAATCCCCCAAACATCAAAGATTTCGCATACTAGAATCGGTTGCATAGGCATCATGTCGCGATGGCTCATGTTGCCCAAAGTCTGGCAACGACTGCATGCCTTGCAGTGACTGTACGCGTCATTGAACAGTGTGGGCCAGTAAAAGCCGCACTGGAGGACTTTTGATGCGATTTTATGCCCGGCGAAATGGCCATCGCATGCCTGGTCATGGCAGAAAGAGAGGACATTGCTGATTTCCTCTTCTGGGACACATCTCCGGATGATCTGATCAGCACCTATGCGGAAGAGGTACGGGTCTTCCCAAATGTAATACTTGGCATCGGAGCGTAATTTGTCCTTCTTGGCCTTTGGCCAATCGGACGGGACCTGATGAGATGCCAAGTAATTTACTACATTAGCAAACCATGGAAGGCTAGTACCAATAGTCAGCAGGTGCTCATCGGGAAAATGCTCAGTGATGGGTCCGGAAGGGTCAATTATTTCAGAAGGAAGACGGGACAAGTGATCAGCTACCACATTTTGTTTTCCCGCTTTGTCGCGAATCTCAAGGTCAAATTCTTGCAATAGCAAGATCCATCGGATTAATCGAGGTTCCGCGTCCTTCTTTGCAAGGAGATGCCTCACAGCTGTGTGATCCGAGTATATGATGACACGGGAACCCAGAAGGTATGATCTGAATTTTTCTAGGGCAAATACTACAGCTAGAAGCTCTTTCTCAGTAACCGTATAGTTACGCTGAGCCTCATCGAGTGTTTTGCTGGCGTAGTAAATGACCACAGGTTTCCCGTCAATTCTCTGCCCCAAAACCGCTCCTACAGCGAAGTCGGATGCATCGCACATGATCTCAAAGGGTTGAGACCAATCAGGGGACTGTAGGATCGGGGCTTGTGTTACTCGGTCACGCAGGATCTCAAATGCTTGAGTGCATTCCTGGGAAATTTCGAAAGGTACATCCTTGGAGAGAAGAGTGGTCAGGGGGCGCGCGATTTTTGAAAAATCAGGGATAAATCGTCGATAAAAACCGACATGCCCCAAAAAAGATCGGATGTCCTTGATCGAGCTAGGCATAGGAAGGTGAGAAATCAGATCAACCTTAGCTCGGTCCACTTGGATGCCTTTTTCCGAAATTGAGTGCCCCAGGACAATTCCCTTAGGCACCATGAAATGGCTCTTTTCCCAGGAAAGAACCAAATTCACATCGATGCACCGCCTGAGTATCTGGACCAAGTGTTGGAGGCAATCGTCGAATGATGCTCCGAAAACTGAAAAGTCATCCATGAAGACTTCCAGATAATCACCTACCATATCTGAGAATATGGCAAGCATGCATCGCTGAAAAGTAGCGGGTGCATTGCAAAGACCGAAAGGCATCCTTCGGAAAGCGTATGTTCCGAAGGGGCAGGTGAACGTGGTCTTTTCTTGGTCCTCAGGATGGATTGCCACCTGGTTGTAACCGGAGTACCCGTCAAGAAAGCAGAAGAACCTATTCCCGCAAGTTTTTCGAGAATTTGATCAATGAAAGGTAGTGGGAAATGATCCTTCTTCGTGGAGGAATTGAGTCGGCGGTAATCTATACAGACTCTCCACGAGTTGGCTAATCGGGTAGGAATGATTTCTTTGGTCTCAGTCGTTATAGTGGTGAGTCCTGCCTTCTTGGGTACGACCTGAATTGGGCTCACCCAACGACTATCGGAGATCGGGTAGATGATTCCGGCATCTAACCACTTGATGATCTCCTTTTTCACGACCTCCTGCAGATTGGGGTTTAAGCGTCTCTGCATTTCACGAGAAGGTCGTGTGCCCTCTTCGGAATAGATATGATGCGTACAATAAGAGGGACTTATTCCAGTCAAATCATCGAGAGTCCACCCGATGGCTCTGCGATGTTGCTGGAGGACAACAATCAGACGGGATTCCTGTTCAGGACTGAGGTTGGAATTGATAATCACAGGAAGGGTCTGATTAGAACCCAAAAAGATGTATTTCAAGTGAGCAGGAAGGGGCTTCAGTTCGAGGATGGGGTTATCAGCAGCAGCGGGTGGTTCAGTATAGATGTGAGGTTCAAGGGTGGGAGTTACTGGGTTGTTCATATCTGGATTCGACTCCTCAGTTTGCGGATCAAGATCTTTCTGCGGTTGATGAGGTATAATTAGATCATTCTGGAAATGTGTTTCATCAACCAAAGTCCTAATGTCACAAATCTGTTCGATGACACCGCAATTGATTCCTTGTTGGGCCTTAAATATATCAATTTTCAGTGTTTGATTCCCAAATTTGAGCTCTATTTGGCCCTCCTCAGAGCTAATGTTGGCTCTAGCAGTAGCCAAGAAAGGTCTCCCTAAGATGATTGGTGTATCCCTAGGGTTCTCAGGTGAGTCCATATCTAAGACTATGAAGTCTACAGGAAAATAGAAATCCCGCACTCTCACAATAATATCCTCGAGAATCCCTTTTGGTGACTTTATAGATCGATCTGCTAATTGTAATGTCACCTCAGTTGGTTTCAGCTCAGATTCTTCTAGATGGTTAAGTAAGGATGTGGGTATCAGATTTATGGAAGCACCCAAGTCTATCAATGCTCTATCAAATTGTGTATCACCTATCTTGCAGGAAATCAGGGGAGTACCAGGATCTTTAGCCTTGGGTGGGAGTCTGCTTAGGATTACAGAGCTGGCTTGCTCTGACAGAACAATTGGACTCCCATTCTTGGTTCGCGGCTTACGCTGGGGTGTACACACATTCTTTAAAAATCGTGCATAAGCCGGTACGTGGTGGATTGCATCCATCAAGGGGATGTTTATGTGGACCTGCTCAAAGAGCTTGACCAGGTCCTCCTCAGGTGCCACGGGCTTGGTTCGTCTCTTCCCTTTGGTTAAGGCTTCAGGGAATGGGACCTTGGTTGGTTCTTCTAGGATAGGTCCGGGTTCTTGATCTGGGACAGTGGTATCTTGGATAACTATCCTAGGGTCATGGTTATCAGGCTTGGAGTGGTTCGGATAATGCAGGTCTTGAGTTATTTTTCCACTACGTGTTGTTACAGAATTTAATCCGGCCTGATTTTGGTTTGGGTTTGGTAAGAGGGGTGGCTGCTGCTGAAATCCCGCATAAGAAGTTGAAGCTTCCATCTCATCTGGAGATGGAGTAGTAGGGGCCTGATAAATCCATTGTGCGTGGCCTAAATTTGGATTCATAACGCGCTTCTAGGTCGGCACGTTATTCGGGTTAGGAAGAGGTTAGGAAGGGAGTGTGCCTGGCTGGCGAGAATTTGCCAACTGGGCCAATTGAGTTCTAACCTCTGTAAGTTCGTCCTTGTGTTGTTTTTGAATAGCCGCATTCGTTCTTTGAATGTCAGCCAGAGTCTGAAGGATTAGGGACATTTGATCCTGATTTGGCCCTGATGGATAAGTAGGGTTGGGTCGAGGCTGAGGCGGCTGGTAATGACGAGAGGGCTGTGGGCGGGACTGAAAAGGTGGTCTTTGGGTTTGGAAATTTCCCATCCACTGAAAATTGGGATGGTTTCGCCATCCAGGGTTGTAGGTGTTGGAGAATGGGTCGTTCTGGATGGCGTTGAGGTCCTCGCAGGTCTGAGGAACCTCTAGAGAATCAGGGAAAGGGGGAATGGAATTCCCCGGGCTGGTGTAGATAGGATCGGATGATCCTCCGATCCGAGAATCAGATGGGGATGGATATGGATCCATCCTAGGGGAAGATCGGTGGAGAATGTTTTGCACAGTTTCCTATGTGGAAGGAGGTTGTGCAAAGGAGTTACGCGCAGAGGTGGCTCACTGCAAGTGCTGAGTCAGCTCATCCACCTTCTTCTCAATGATTGAAACCTTGTCCAATCGACTGGCCATTAATTCCAGATCGACTGATGCGGACAGGCCCTGCGTCTCATGTGCTCCCCTAAGATTCGTCGCTGCGCGGGTATTCGTCCTGTCGAATAATCCCATGGAGTCATTGTTGATGGAGTTCTCGCACATGTTTTCGAGAATCTCCCACACGGTGTCTTCATGTTGACCCATGATATTTCCTCCGCAAGTTGCATTGACGAAAAGGCGGATGTCCTCACGGAGTCCCTGGTAAAAAGATTGGACCTGTTCCCATTTAGGAACTCCGTGATGGGGGCACTTTCTCATGAGATCCTGAAAACTATCCCATGCCTCATGGAGAGGTTCTCCTGATTGTTGAGTGAAGTGTGTAATCTGATGGCGCAAGGCGTTGGTCCGACCAACGGGAAAAAACTTTTTCAAAAACTCGGATTGAAGTTCTTCCCAAGTGTTGATCGGCCGGGTCTGAGTTTGATACCAATGGGCGGCCTTGTCCATAAGAGAAAAGGAGAACATCTTCATGAGAAGAATATCCCGATTTTGCGCATCTGACCCAAAAGTTTGGGCCAGGTGCTTTAGCTGTTTGATGTGCTGGAAGGGATCTTCAGAATTAAGCCCATGGAATTTAGGTATAGCATGAATCATATTGGGCTTCAATTCAGAATCAGGTCCTCCAATCGGGATTCTGACTCGAGGCTCAATGGCCACCGCAGCAGGATTGTAGTGGTCCCGCATCATAGGACGCTGTGGTGGGTGCATGAAGTTTTGGAAGAGGTCATTGAGTCGCTGGAGCTGGTGCTCCAGATTGTTTTCTTCCTCAACTGGCTGAGCCATGATGGGGGAAGAAGAAGAACTTGGTTCTGAATCAGAAGAGAGAATAATGTGAGGGGGTTGCTGCACAAACACGGGCGTCGAGGCTTGGCCTTGACGAGAGTGAATTTCTAAAGGAGGTCTTAAGGGTGGTCTTAAGGACCTCCTACCGTACATGCACTGTTGGGAGAGATGAGTTTAGAAGGTGCTGGACCCAATCAAGTCACCCAAAAATGTGTTGGGTGACTTTAGAGGTGCGGGGCAGATGGACCCCTTGATCAGAAAGATCGTCCACCTGAGAATTACCTGGGCAGCCAGAGAGGGAGAGTCCCGCAAAGACCCCTACACGGTAGAGCGTCCCCACGGGTTACAGGGTTTCCCCCACCCGACCTCTCTTGTCACTGCGGTTCCAGGTAGACCAGAATGGGGATCTTGACCTCTTAAGTCTACCAATTTTAGTTTAAGATCAGGGTGCTTAAAGTTACACTTGAACTCTTAGGTATTTTGAGTGAGAAAGTGACCTAATTTTAAGGTTGGTTGACCCAAGGGGTCAACTTTACCTCTTGTTCCTTTGAGAGCTTTTGGGTCCTTTCTTTTAGGGTTCAAGTGTTTAGAGAGCCAATTGTTTTAGGTTTTCTTTGAATAGGTATTTTCAGACAAGCGCTTGGGCACACTTCATTTGGTTTTCTCAATTCTTGCTTAAGGAGTGTGTCTCTAAATCCCTAGTGTTGGATCCTAGGTTGGCTCTACTTGGTCCAGTTAGCTCTTTGTTGGGTAATTAGGGCTCAAGCAAGAATGTGTTAGCCCTTAAATACCCTTAATAGTGTGCAGGAATAATGGGTTGAAAACATGCAACTTTTTATGGTTACTAAGTATGGAAGACAGGTTAGCCCTATATTGCTTATTCTTTTCTTTTCTTCCTCTTTAGAGTTTAAGGGTTAATAGTGAGAGGAAAAAATTACCTGTCCTCGGAGTGGTTGTCGTGCGGTTGCTTGATTTCCTGTAGCTGCACAAAAGAGAGGAGATTATCAGAAACTAAAAAGAAACAGGAATGTTTACCTCTAGAATAGCCGTTGCTCCCCGGCAACGGCGCCAATGGAATGACGTGGCGACAACTAGGTTTTGTTATAGCGTTGTAGTATAGCCAGTTATTGCCATCATTCACTAATATTTATTACTCGGAAAATAAAGTTCTCCCGAGGTCGAACTCAGGGAGCAAGTTGTATTCTAGGGGTACAAATTCTTATTACAAAAATAAAGAGAGAGAGAGAGATGAGAATTTGGCTTCTTCTTCTCTTCTTTCTTCCTCTTTGGCTTTTGGTTTCTTCTTCTTTGTTTATCTCCTTGTGGTCTTCTTCTGCCTTCTGTTCTTCAGATCTTCTTTTTACTTCTTTCTTCTGATCTTCTTCTCGTGCTCTTCTTCTGCTTTTGCTATCAGGATGTCGTCTCTCCTTCTTTCTTCTTTTTCTTTCTATCTTCTTTATCTGCAGCAGTGGTGATGTTCTTCTTCTTTCTTTTCTGCCTTCAGAGCGTCATCTGATTTTCCACTCAGACCACTTAAGTCGCCGCTGCTACAGTGCCGCTCGGTGCTCCTTCCTTCAGTCTTCGTCAGCCTTCTTCTCTGCCTTGCTTGTCTTCTTCTTCTTTGCTTTCTCCTTCCTCTTTGCTTTGACTTGGCTGCTCTTCTTCCTTCAGTCTTCTTCTTCTCTTCAGCCCTTCCGCAGTCCCTTCACCTGTGCCTGCACACTCAAAGTTCCAATCAGAGACACGGCAAAACCTACTCTACCCTCCCCCCACCGTGTTTCTCTCTCACAGACGCCGCTCTTAGGAAAGCTCTCCCAGAGCTGCCAGGTAGTCGGGGTACGCGGGTCGCGCCGGGTCCAGGCCCACCGGCGTGCGGTGGTGGGCGAGGAGTGCAGGTCGGGCTTAGTCGGGTCGGGCCAGGTCCACGAGGCGTGCGTGCGGACGAGGCCGGGTAGTCGGGCGGGTGAAGGGGACCTCACCCGTGAACTGAGGCGAACAACTTAAGGCACCTTTTGCCTTTAAGCGCCCGTTCGCCTCAGTGGCTTTCCGAGGTGGGACTAAATGTCCCACCCCAATTTGGATGCCTGCGCGGAGGAAGCAGCGGCGGTCGAGGCGAAGCACGGGGGCTTCGCACGAGAGCTTCGCCTCAATTGCAGCCTGGCACTTCGCGAAGACGCCTCGCACTGCCTGGGAGCGTGACCTGGGCGTGGCGCACCTAGGGCAGCAGGTGAAGAAGCTGCTTCGCTTCAACAATGGCGGCGGTGAGCGCAGGTACCTGCCCACAGAGAAACGGCCTCTCGGCCCAATCAGAAACGTGGAGGACCTTCGCCGTGGCACGACGAAGGTGGTCGGGGGGTGTGCAGGCGGCGGGGCGGAGCCTAAGGGCCGCCCTAGGTCAAACTGCAGGTTGGGAGATGGGTTTGTTCGGTGGAGTTGCAGAGGGTGATTTAGGGGAAGTGGAAGGGCAGAGGTTGATCAGGGTGAGGAGGCGGAGGTTCTGCGGTGGTCGGCGAGCCGTGCGGGTTGCTGGAGTGATGGGAGCGGGTCGCCGGAGCAGGGGTCGGAGGTGGAGAAGGTGAGGGCGATTGGTCGGATCGGGGCAACAGTAAAGATGTAAAGTGAGGAAAGGGAAGAGGGGAGGAAGAGGAGGAGTTCTACCTACTTAGCAGGACGAGGAGGGGCCGGAACAGGCGACAGTCGTATCGACTGTCGCCGGAGAAGAAGCTGCCCAGAGGAAGGAGCGACGGCGAGGAGAGGGCTGGAGAGGCGCGCGCTGGGTGCGGCGCGGCGCGGGGAGAGTAGGGGAAGGCAGCCCTGCTGCTGGTAGTGCGGCAGAACGACGAGGAGGAGGAGGGAAAAACCACCGGAGCTGGAGGGCTTCCTGTCGGAGTGGGAAGAGAGTGAAAGAGGGTGTTTCTCTGTCAGGACCGAGCTGACAAGAACGGCGGAGCGACGGGGGTATTTATAGGGGCGGAATCAGAGAGGAGGGCGGAGGGAGACGACGTGTCTCCCTCGCCGGAGGACGCCGGAAGAAGGAGACCCATACCATCCGTGCGTTCGTACGGCCGGTATGGTGGGTTGCAGCGACCAGGGGGGTGTTCCTGCGACGGCTGACGACGCAGGGCACCCCCATTTGACCTGGCAGGCCCTCCCCCTTACCATGCGCGGCGCCATGCTCCGCGCAAGGTCGCCGGAGTGTGGTGCTGGCAGGTTTTGCAGGGAGGACCTGAATGTAAAGAACGAAGAAGAGTTAGGGGCCAAAATGCGAGGGTTCAAAAGTTGAGGGCCAAAAAGTAAATAGATGAGGACCAAAATGTAAAGTTGGTCAAGAAGGTTTCTTCTTAGGCTCAAGTTTTTATACGTGACTAATTAGGACCTAAGGATTCTGATGGTGAATTTTATTTCTAGATAAAACCTTGTTTGACCCGTCAATTTACGTAAAAATCCAAATTAAGTTATTAATTGGGCATGGTTCTCAATGTAGGTCAAAATGGGTTCCGAAGGCCAAATTGAAGGTTCTAAACCCTAGAGATTATTTTTCTATGAATTTTAGAGGGTTTATTCTATTTTTACTTTACCTCGAACCTCGTGAATTGAAGTGGGTTTGTTTTAAGGTTACAGATTATCATTTAGTTCCTTGGAATTGCTGTAGCCCTTTTCAGATCATCCCACTTTTCTTCTTGTTCGGTTTGTTTGACCTATGTTTGGACCCTGAATTACCCTGTATGCAGATTATACTGGTAAAATTGCATTTTTACCCCTTATGACTTGTTTTCTCCTTAAACTCAGAATTCTCTGAGTTAAGCCTTTCCTTGAGTTATGTAGGAGCTTTTATCCTTTGTATTAGGTCAAAATGAGCTAGTTATGGCTCATGATGAGGTTCTCATCAGTCGTCCATCTTCAAATGCTCCTAAATGAAGCCACGGATGTCAGATTAGACCGATTTTCACGTCAATGGGCTGCGATCATTGATCCGAACCCATCTGTGTAGTTAGTTTTGTCATCTGAAGTTCGGATTTTCACCATCTTGCCCCTTAGCCTTTGATCTTTATCGAATTGCATCTGATGCTACAAAGGTCCGATTGGGGTGATTTCAGAAGTGTTAAACTCTAATCATCAGCCTGATTAGATCCGTATAGTTGGATTCTCAATCTGAAGCCTCAGAAAGATATCGTCTTATCTCCTGATCACAAAAAGGGTAAATTAAGATATAATTTGTACAATCTAAATGTACAATGATGTATGCTATGCAATATTTATAATGTTGAATGCAATTATGAGCCTAGGAATATGCATAGATAGACAATTTATGTGAAACAGATGCGTCTACATCATTAGCCATTACTTCCATGTCCCAACTAGGATCCATTTTCAAAATATGAAACGAGATGCAACAAAAGCCAAAGGCATAATCTCATGATCTGTCATGTACACCAACTCTTTAACCCTTCACATATTTTTTTAAGGAAAATAAAAGGGGCAAAAAAATAAAAATATAGTTTATATGAAGGGAAGAAGGCCAACCAAAATATGAAAATGATACAAAAAAGGATAGGGGAGTAGGGAGGCCACTCAAACCACAACAATACAGGAAAATTGTAACTTTAAAGAGGAAACAAAGGAATGGATGGGTAAAGCACTGGTAAAAGATCAATCCCATGATCCTCATCTTTATCTAAAGTAGCTACTTTTCAAGAACATCCCATGATCTTCCTTTGTCATTGGGAACAGAAGAAATGGATGGGTGAAGCATTAGTAAAATATCTTAACATCCACTCACCTTTAGAGCATGCCTAACCATTTTCAAGAAGGCAACAATTGTGACATCCTTTCCTTCTCTCCTAATCTTAGACATTGATAAAATAAGGTTCACTTTGAAAAAGCATGCCGAAAAATTCTTTAGATTTGCTTTTCCAATAGGAAGGTAGAAGCTAGAATTAAGGACTTCCCTAGAAACAACGAAGGATTTACCCTACCTGCATAACAAAAACATGCAAATCAATTTCTCCTAACACAGATATCTCAGAATGCAACTCAACAGTTCAGTGTACCTTACAAAAGCTCATTCTTCAGGAAAATTACAAGATCGTGTTCTTTCTAAACCAACAACTACTAAAAGGAAGTTTAGTCTACTCTTTGAATGTGACCATCCTTTCTTCATATCTCATCATGTGCCAACCTGCATCTATACTTGATCATATCATAGTTTATCAACATGGGGCAAAGATGCCCTTAAATCATGTTGCTGCTGTTTCTGCCCTTGATGCAAAGACGTTGTCTGTCACACCATATGATCAAAGTGACTTGAAGCCCAAACAGATAGCCACTAACTCATCTCCTCTAGGTTTGAATCCAACAGATGATGGGCAAAGACTGCTGGCACTAATTCCATCTCTCATGAAGGAGAACATGTAGGCACTTAACAAGGTTGTCAGCAAGCATTATGAAAATGTCAAACAAAGCATTAGAAGAGAATGGCAGAATGCACTAGATATGATCAAGAAAGCCAAATTGAGCATCTCCAAAGATGATATAAAAATATTAGAGAAGGAAGTTGACATCATGAAGAGATTCATCAAAATTGCAGAGGATATGTGCAAAGCAAAGGAGAAAGAGATTCTTGGAAGATGATGGCATATAATTTCATGATTTGCTAGTCTGAAGACTCTTTTGATTTCAGAGCACTAAAGCTCTGTGGTCTATAGAGAGGAAGCTGGTAGCAACACACCTGAAATCTTTATCAGGAAGGAGAGTTATTATTTTTGCACTAATAGGATCAGTCAAATAGGGAGGCACATTGCCTCTCCTTCAATACCTTTCATATTGCAAAAGCTTGTTGGTCGTTCATTAAAGAGGGTTATTTTTTATTTGTACGATTCTTATTCCTTGTGTTGGTGGTATTCAAATATATAGATGCTGGAAAAGTTCACTGTTTGTATCAGTATGATGTGCATTTTTTCAATCAAAGAATAGTTTTTGGCAAAAAAAAAAGCCTACATCTATACTATCTTAATAATAGAAATACTAAAAAATTTTGATGCTGCATTTTTCTTCCCCAATGCTTGATATGGATGCAATGCATTGAATTCACAAAGGAGGAGATTGAATTGAAGAGGAAAGGATATCAAGTTGATCAAAGTGGATGCTAGAAAAAGATATTTACTGAAATTCCAATGTGATTTGGGATTATTAAATTAATCAAGCCATTGTATTTGAACATTAAATCCACTTTTGATGGATATATAAATCTCCATAACAGCTAAAAACATAGATCCATCAGGAACTCTAATTTGACAATTTGATGTGCCCAAAATTCAAGACGGCATTTGCAGAAGTTAAAGATTTCTTGCTTTTGGTTCGAAGCCTGGATCAAGTTCATTTTGTGCCTTGAAAAATATCTAGAATCACATGCCTTGCATATTTTCTCTACCAATTCAAAGTTCAAGAAACAATTCAAGAAAATACCACAATAAGATCACCTAGCCCTAATCTAGACCTAATGCGCAATACATGTATACTTTTGAAAACATTGGAAGAATTCTAGAATTTAGTATTATAAATCATGCTGCTGAATGAGCCAAAAAGCATTGATCAGCTAGACCCCATAACATATCTTATGCCTTGTCCAAATAACTACAACAATCAATTTTTTAGAAATTAGTATTAGGTAGTAGAGCTCCAAAATGTCAAACAAAAAGGATATAGAAATGTAGGAAAAAAATACCTTTCATCTTCCAACAATATGGAAGCTTTTAATGGGCATATCAAATTGTAAATCTAATTTCTGGAAAGGATGTTATTCCAATCCACAACCAAAGGAAGATAGCATTCCTCCCCAAATTCCCTGCCATCCTCATGACCATAGTTCAGTTATTCCAATCCACAAATCAGATCTCCAATCCACCACGGTTATTGTAACATCTAGCTACAGATGAGAAAGCAACCCATGAAAACAGCCCACGGTTAGTTCAGAATCAGTTAATTCCAGAATCAGTTATTGCAGCACTGTACCCCAAGAAGAAATGATGTGTGAACATCTAGTTATAAATTAAAATCAGCCCCCTTACAAATGCTCCCACAAAGAAAACAAATTCATCTTTTTTAAAATCATGTATCATAAAGGCCATTTTACTTAAAATCGTTCATAGAAATGCAAGAAAACTTTAACAAGCAGTCTAATATTTTTCCACTACGATTTTGATTTTACAAGATTGTACTTCATTTTTTGGGAGGTCAGCAAATGTGCTCAGCATATCAACTAAACCAAACAATCAACAAAAATCATAAGAAAAAGCTTACTTGCCATCTAAATGAATAAATCCGACACTAAAGCTAAAAGGGTATATCTGCAATTCAAAGTAAATGCACTGTCATGGATTTAAGCATGGAAACAGCATATTGCAAAAAGCAAGTTAAGGCTATCAACACTAAAATCAAAGTGGTCTAACTCATCCTTGACCCCACATGTAGTGGGAACTGTAAGCTCAATACAACAGTAAATTTTTTTTCAATGAATCAAAAGAAAACAATGTTGCTGGCAACAGTGTATATAAGAGATAAATCCTTTTTCTTGGTATCTTGTATGAAGAAGATTAATCTAGCATGCTTTAGAATACTATTTGACATGTATCATCATTTCACTAATACCACATGATGTACACTTAATCAATGATTGAGCTATCGCAATATTCTTTTTTTGGCTTGTACTCAAACATTTGTGCCCTAACTATTGCCTAACTAAGCCGTGAAAAGGCAAACCATAGGGTAGTACTCATTGGGAAGAGTAATACTTGTGCATAAAGGCATTGGACCCATAGGTGATTATAAACTTTTACCAAACAATGAACTTCCTTGGATTCCAACCTGACTTAAGGATTTGATTAATGGCATGGAAGATGCAAGGATGTTGTTGATATGATGGGATCGAATATTCTGAACATAAGAAACAATTGTAACAAAAAGATGAAGAAAAAGTACAAATGAACAAAATCCTTTCTAAATTTATTTTATTTTTTTGAAAACAAAAAGGATAGCTACCTGAACTTGATAGCCATCCACTACATTCAACTACCAAAGGATAACAAAAAAATGTTGCTAAATCTTACTAATCATTTGCAACAAATTGGACAAAAATAACTTGAAACATCATAATTAACCACTAACCATTGAATAAAAGAAGAGTATTGTTTAAATGCGAATCACCTTTTCCATTAGATTTCTATTGCACTTTTGAAGAAGCATAAGTATGACAAAGTTCAAACCTTTAAACAAAATCTATGGCTTTAGCGTTGGGAGCAGCAACAATTTTAAGATTTGATTGCGTTTGTGAAAGGGCCTTCAAGGTCTTGCTTTGGCAATGATGTTGCAAACCCTATTTTATGAGCAAGTAATTGAGTTCTGCTTGGCCTTTTAGCTCAACATAAATGACAATTAATCACTAAATTCGACCTTACTAACACGCTTTCGTCGAGTCTTGAAAATGCATAGTAGTATAGCGAAGAAAGCGAAATAACACTTAAATTTATAAGCTTGAATGTGAGTCCGAGGTCGTCTCAGGAGGCAAATTAATCACAATTCAAACCACTAATCAATTGAATAAAATGAGGCACAATAGCTTGAATGCAAAAGTATATGTATTATATGTATTATGCAATGAATGTCACTATCAAATTTGAAAAATATATGAGTGTTAAAGCAAAAAAAAAAAGTGTTTTTCAACTAAGGAGAATTGACCTCAACACTTAGAACTTTCTAAGACAAAGAACCTCTCAAGCCATGCACAAAATCCGGTCCAACTCCTCAACACAAACCGGTCTAAAACCCGGCCCAATTTAGATCAACCGTGCTCGCGTGTGCGTAGGCATGTGTGCACGTGCATACGGTTGGGGACCCGACCCCCTGTGATCTTAGGCAGCAAGCCTATGGACGAATTTCCTTTTATTCCCACTTCTAGCCTTTTGTTCCATGATGTGGGACTAAAGGAGACCCCCTCTCCTTCGTATTTCCTTCTTCTTCGCAGCATCTTTGTGAGTTGCTGCTGCTGATTAGAGCACGCTTGGCCAGGGAACTTCCTCAAGTGGATCCGTAGCAAGGAGGGTGGGTTTCCTTGTTGATTGCATCATCGGAGATGGAGAACAATGCTAGAGAAGACGGCCCAATCCGATGGATACCTGAAAGCAAAAGCACGGGCCCTTGGCCCCAATTAGATAGCTAAAAAGCTTTGCTGAGAATCAATGAAGGTGATGTTGGTGTTGATTTGGCGTGTGGTGGCCTAAGAAGGCCAACTAGACTCAATGGAGGTGGTTGGGGAGGTGGGAAGTCTGGCGGATGGCTTGGTGAGTTAAAAGCCCCAATTTCTTGAGGGCTTTTGATCTCCAAGGCCGTGCGATGCTTGTGGTGTGGGTGGTTGGTGAATGGTGTTGGAACCTAGTTCTACTTCTCTTGTATATTTTGTTGTTAACAAAACTATTTAAAACTAATGAGTTTATGAAGTATCATTTATAGGAAATCACAGGATTTAGGAAGTATGGAAGAAGTGTGGATGACATGAAGAATGAAGATTGATTTTATACTGATTTTATATGTTGTAATTTAGATTTTTGTATGTCTCCTAACAAGAAAAATTATTTAGGAATTAAAATCAAAATAGAGATAATTAGGTATCATACTCCCGTTCAATCATTCGTTTGAAAAAGTAAAAATCGTTTCTTTGTCATATTAATCGTATATTTGTGTTTAAATAACACCTAAGATTGATTAATAAATTTTATTCAAGGTACTTGTTGTAAATACTAGTACTGTTCACCAGTACAAGTATATGCTAGGCACAGGTTTGGGTCCTAATCTCAAACTGTGAACAAGTACCGATATTCATCATGAGTACCGGTACCAGGTGATCACAGTTTGTAGACATGGGTAGTGCATGGACCTTACAAGTACCGATACTAACAACCAGTACCGATACATGTAGGTCACAGTTTGCAACTTGACTCAAATCTGTCAGTCACAAGTACCGATACTTATCATGAGTATCGGTACCTGGTGACTTAGTTGGTATTCAACTGTAAGCACTAAATACTGGTACCTATGATGAGCATCGGTACCCAAGCTTTGTTGGGCTGGCTGCTGGTTAATTGTGGCAGTCAGTACCGGAATGACAACTTTAGTACCAGTACCAACTAATCGTTGTACCTAATCTGAATAATTATTTTGCAAGTAATCCTATCTCTAATTTTCCCATTTTGTCCCTAACGGCTAGTGATCGTAGGAGAAGTGTTTAGTGGCCTATATAAATACCTTTTGTGTGTCATTTGCACACAACACAAGCATAAAAATTCTCCTTGCACATATTTCGACTTTTCTCAATTCTAGCTACAAAGGTTATTGGCTTGTTGCAATTTTTCTTCAGGAAGATTCTCTCCTTGCAACAAGATTTTCTGGCCAATTCGTTCTTCCTCGTAAAATCATTTTCTTCTCTTTAGTGTTTTTCGCTAGATTGATCTACTATCATTTAAGCTAATTCTTGTTGGAGACTTAGGAACTTAGTTGTAAGCTAATTTGTTTCTTACTTACACCTGTAATTTTTTTGTTTCTGTCTAATCTTATAATTGGGTTGAGGTAACCCATTAATTACCTCAGTTTATCGTAAATTGATTCCTCCGTGTTGAGGGAATTGGGTTAAAAATCCTAAGTCGGGAAACTTAGGTAATGGAATACCCAAGTAAGGTAAACCACTATATATTTGGTGTACTATCTTTTGTGGTTTGCTTTATTTGCATTATTTTGTTTACTACACTATTCATCCCCCCTTTAGTGTGCTTGTATTCTAGTGTGCTTGTACCCTTTAGATCCTACATGTGGTATCAGAGCGGGTGGCGAGAAGAAGTAGAAAATCTTACTCGCGATGGCATCATCACCCAAGCACACCGAAGGCCAATCATCCACATGTCCTCCCTATTTCGATGGGACGAACTATGGGTACTGGAAGAGGAGGATGCAAGCTTCCACAAGGCAATGAATAAGGAGTCGTGGACCCTCATTCAAGAGAAATACTCAGATCCGGAGCCGCAAGAAGGTGTAGCATTGTTACAACCCGGTTCCCGAATCCCTACAGGACACGAGATCGGACCGACTCGACTGATCCCAAGACCCAGCTGTCCAACGAGGAAGTAATCAAAAAAGCAGTAAAATAAACCACATTCACCATGCAAGCAACTAACAGTAACAAAAGTACAACAGTAAAGAAATAAACTACTACAGTACACACCACCACAATAGTAGGAAAATAAGCGAGTACAGGAATATAAAGTTCACCATAAAAGAGTACAGAAGTGTAATAAACTACTCACTACAACAGGAAATGGAGTACAACAGAAAGCTACAACTACTGGCCTCTATTGGGCCCAGCACCCTCTGCAGCCGTAGGCTCTAGCTGCTCAACACCTGGACCTAAAAAAGGTTATGAGTACAAAACGTCAGCGAACGCTGAGTAGAGTGGCAATCAACTAATTAAAATAGTAAAGGTGGACAGGTAGCTGTTGTTTTCCAATTTCTTTCTTTCTTTAACTAATTATTCTTTCTGTCATCACTTGGTTTATTTATCAGGTCTCTCTCTTGATCTTGAATGTTCCTCGTGGGAACGATCCTGATTGCAGTCTTTTCCGAAGAGTAGAAGTAGCACGTGGTACTCTCCTGGCCAGGAGAGTTCCCCGTGGTGGTCCTACACTCAGTCAACCACCCCAAGGTCACTGACAGATGTAACGATGACTACGGCACGTGCGATAAACGCACGGGTAGCTACCCCGCACTGGCACACGGTCAGTCGTTTCCGTTAACGGGTGCACCCAAAGCACAGCACGGAACTAGTATAGGGCATAGCCCTCTCAGTAACAGGGGTCTAGCCCCTAAGAACCAAATAGGGGTCTCACTCGTCCACAGTCCGCACACCCTCGCCTGACTACCCTGGTTTGCCCAGTGGGCCTAACAAGTCGGTGTAAGGCGGCTAGTTGAACCCCGAGTCCCGTGGGGTGGCTAGCTCTCTCCCTACACTAGTAGCTCTCCCCGGTACTGTGTACGCGAGGGCCAAAAAGTCGGTACAAAGTGGCCAATCCTAACCCCAGGTCCCAACCCTAGGGCGGCTAGCTCCGCTCTACATTAAACAGGGGGACAGTCGCTCTCCTTGGTACTCCGTACTCAAGGGCCAACTCACTTCTCCATTCACATTTCCAGTTCCATTCCATTTATTTCCAGGAGCTCTACTCCTAATTCCCCGTAGTGTTCATGCTCATGTTTCTCAGGCCAAGCCATACCAGGTTTCATCATTTCTATTTCCATTTCTCAGGTTCTACACATGTAACATGTAACTTTATTATTTACATTCCAGGTTTATTCACAGGTAGCTCGTGTTTCCAACATTCAATCATCAATTTCCAGTTTATATACATGCAGCTCATATTATGACATTTAACGTAAACAACAGGAATTTACATGCAACAGTTTGCTAACACAAGTACTTTACATTTCACAGGCAGCTGTTATTCATTTACAGGCAATTGTTATTATTCTATCTACTCATTCAAGACTACAATCCATACATTCCATACAAATATTCCAGTGTTTCTAGTCCTAGGATTCATGCCATACCTTAGGATCTAACATCCATTCCACATATGCATTTAGGTTTGTAATGAAACTAGGGGAAGCCACTCTACCAGTAAACCCAGGAGTAGTGGGGGCTTGATTGGCAGGTTCACGTGCCTCAGCAAACTCCAAACTCACAACGGAACAAGGTCCTATCACAAGGATCATTCATAAGAGACTACTCAGAACAGGATAAAAAGTATTTCAACAAGTAGAGGAATTTATACGGGAAACAATGGTATCTTAATTACAGAAATTGGACCTCAAACGGACCCTAAACTGGTCAAAAATAGTAGTTTTGACTCAAATCCAGAACACCTTCCAGACGTCTTAAAAGAGTCCAGAGTCGTACCTCAATTCCTGCGCCACTCTTCAGACGTCCAGGAACTCCGCTGGATCGTTTGGACCTAGTTCCATACGTCCGACCATCTCTTCAGACATCTGGAAATGCTTCCCGTCGTCTAGTGCCTCGCCCAGACATCTGAACTGCGTGGGAGGGCGTGTCCCGCGCCTTCCCGAAGCGAATCCTGCACGCATCAACGAAATCTTCTCAATGTGGCATGAAACAGTGCCTTGGCGGAACGGCCTGCATGGCCATATCCGTAAAGAAGGTGTATGTCATGAATCTTACCTCTCAGTCGTCTGGAACCTCTTCCAGACGGCGTCTATGTCGTCTGGATGTCGATCCAGACGTCTGATTCTGGGAAAAACCCAGAATCAGAACCTGCCTTCACCTTCTCGCGCAACACGTGGCCGTGCCGTGCTCGCTCGCCTGTTGCTCCGGCTGCAGCAGTGTTTGGGAGGACCTCTCCGACGCACCTCTCCTCCTCGTGCACGCGCCGATCGGCCATGAGCTCTCCGGTGAGCTCCCACACGAGCTTGCATGCTTGCTCTCCTCTCTTCCCCTCGCTGCTCCTCTCCTCCCATGCCGCTTACGCTCACTGCTCTCGCTGGAGGAAGGAGAAGGGTGGCTGGAAGTGGGGTGAACGAGGGAGAGGAGGGGGGTTTAAATAAGGTGTGGGGATAGGGTTTGCGTCGGCGAGAGGAGAGAGAAAGAGAAGAAAACGAGGGTCGCGTACTGTCTACGTGCAGCACGCGTGCAGATGTGAGCTCGTACACGAAAATTTTGATTTCCAGACATCTGGGAAGGTGTCCAGACGTCTAACCCAAGTTCCAGACGTCTTAAGGGGCTCAAACAGCATGGGTCTTAACAATATAACAAACTCAAAGGAAGTTTCGTCCTCGAAACTTAAGCTAGATAGGATGCGGAAAAAGAGCAACATACGCATAACAAACTCAAAGAGGACCGAAACCAGTCCGAAAAGACATACCCTCAAAGAGCTCCAGGTACCGCTCTCGCTTCGTCGACTCAGGCTCCCAGGTAGCCTCCTCGTACCTCTGGCTCCTCCACAAGACCTTCACCAGGGGTACTTGCTTCCGTCTCAAACTCCAGACGTTTCTGTCTAGTATCTTCACTGGTTGCTCGGGGTAGGTCAGGTCATCACCCACCTCGATGCTCTCGTGGCTCAGAATGTGACTACGATCGGCGACGTACTTCCTGAGGTTGGACACGTGGAACACGTCGTGCACACCAGAAAGCCGGGGAGGAAGAGTAAGCTTGTAAGCAATGGGTCCAACCTGCTCTAGGACCTCAAAGGGCCCCACAAACCTCGGCGCGAGATTCCCTTTCACCCCAAAACGTTGCAGGCCCTTCATGGGCGAAACGCAAAGGAATACGTGATCCCCAACCTTAAACTGCACCTCTCTGCGCTTCCAATCGGCATAGCTCTTCTGTCTGCTCCTGACAATGCAGAGTCGCCTGTAAATCTGCTCAACCACCTCCTGACTCTGCTGGATCAGCCTGGGGCCAACCTCCCACTTGGTCCCCACCTCAACCCAACTCGAGGGTGCAGTACACTTCCGTCCGTACAGAGCCTCGTAGGGTGCCATGCCGATGCTCGAGTGATAACTATTATTATATGCAAACTCTACCAGGGACAAGTGCTCCTCCCAAGAGCCCCTCCAGTCCAGTACACAGGCATGCAAAAGGTCCTCAAGCATCTGTATCATGCGCTCTAACTGTCCGTCCATTTGAGGGTGGCATGCTGTACTGAACCTCAACCGTGTCCCCAAGACTTGCTGAAACTCAGCCCAAAACTGGGACGTAAAGCAGGTATCCCGATCGGATACAATCTCCCACGAAACTCCATGCAGATGTACCACGTCGTGGGTATACCTCTCTGCCATCTGTACTGGTCCCAAAGTGACTCGGATCGGCAAGAAACATGCCGTCTTCGTCAATCTGTCTACAATCACCCAGACTGCGTCGTGTCCTTGCTGGGTAACGGGCAAGCCCACCACCAAGTCCATGGTGATGCTCTCCCACTTCCACTCTGGCACTGTAAGTGGCTGCAATGGCCTTGCAGGCCTCTGATGCTCGACTTTCACCTGCTGGCACACCAAACACTGCTGCACGAATTCACCTACATCCTGCTTCATTCCCCTCCACCAAAAGTCATGTCTCAGATCATGATACATCTTTGTGTTCCCGGGATGTATGGTGAACCTGGAACCGTGTGCCTCAGTCAGGAGCTCTCTCAACAGCTCCTCGTCCCGGGGAATGCACAAACGTCCCCTCATACGCAGCACCTCGTCAATAAAGGAGAAGTCTCCAGGGTCCCCTGATAGTACTCTATAACACAACGACTGCAGGTACGGGTCTACCATCTGTCTTGTGATGATGCGGTCTACCAGCTCTAACCTCGTCTATCGTGTCACAGTCACTGTCCCACAGTGCCCTAGTAACTCTAAGGGTCGCTAGCTGCCCATCTCTTCCATGAGTCTCCAATTCTGTGCCTGTAAATTGGCCAAGTGGGTGGGCGCCTTCCGGCTCAAGGCATTAGCCACCACGTTGGCCTTCCCCGGATGGTAGGAAATGCTGCAGTCATAGTCTTTCAGAAGCTCTGACCAACGTCTCTATCTCATGTTGAGCTCCTTCTGATCAAACAAATACCTGAGGCTCTTATGATCTGTGAAAATCTCAAAAGTCTCACCGTACAGGTAGTGCCTCCAAGTCTTTAGCGCGAAGACAACAGCTGCTAGCTTTAGGTCGTGGGTAGGGTAGCTATGCTCATGGGGCTTCAGTTGTCGCAAAGCGTAAGTGACAACGTGACCCCACTGCATGAGTACACCCCCTAACCCCTGCAAAGAGGCGTCCGTGTACACAACGAAACCGCCACTGCTGTCTGGGATGGTAAGCACGGGAGCCGAAGTCAGCCTCTCCTTTAGCTCCTGAAAACACACCTCACAAGCGTCTGTCCAAGACAAGGGCACGTCCTTCCGGGTCAACTGCGTCATAGGACATGCAATCTGTGAGAAACCCTGATAAACCGTCAGTAGTAGCCTGCCAGTCCCAAGAAACTGCGGATCTATGTCACTGTACGTAGTCTCTCCCACCTGAGTACTACCTCAACCTTGGCTAGGTCCACAGCCAAGCCATCCCTGGAAATCACATGACCTAAGAAGGTCACCTCCCTCAATCAGAACTCGCACTTGCTGTATTTGGCGTACAACCTACGTCGTCTCAGTGTGTCCAAAACCATCTGCAAGTGTTGTCCGTGCTGCACCTGATCTCGAGAGTAGATGAGCACATCATCAATAAATACCACCACGAACTGATCCAGGTATGGTCTGGACACCCGGTTCATCAAATCCATGAAAGTAGTGGGGGCGTTAGTTAACCCAAACGGCATGACCAAAAACTCGTAATGTCTGTACCGGGTGTGAAAAGATGTCTTGGAGACGTCGGTCTCCTTGATCCTCAACTGGTGGTAGCCAGACCTCAAGTCTATCTTGGAGAAAACCGTGGCACCTCGCAACTGGTCAAACAAGTCGTCAATCCTCGGCAGCGGATACCTGTTCTTGATGGTGACCCTATTCAGCTGTTTGTAGTCCACACAAAGGCATAGGGTACCATCCTTCTTCTTCACAAATAATACCGAGGCTCCCCACAGAGACACACTGGGCCTCACAAAGCCCTTCTCTAGAAGGTCCTACAACTGGGACTTGAGCTCTCGCAGCTCAAGTGGTGCCATCCTGTAAGGTGTTGTAGAAATGGGGTTGGTCCCCGGTACCAATGAGATCTCAAACTCGATCTCATGCTCAGGCGATAGTCCTAGGAGCTCCTCTGGGAACACGTCGGGGTACTCTCTAACCACCAGGATACTCTGAAAATCTGCCACGGGGCTAGGCTCTGCCACTACATAAGCCAGAAAGCCCTCACACCCCTGGCCCAAAAGTCTCGCCACCCTAAGTGGAGAAATGCACCTGAAGCCTCCGTCCACTGGCTGTCCGTGGAACTCAAAAGAGGGCAACTCTGGTATGGAGAAGACGATCTTCCTCTCAAAATAGTCCACCAAAGCGTGGTAAGTGGACAGCCAGTCCATCCCCAGAATCACGCCAAAGTCCTCCATCTGTATCACAATCAGATCAGCGGGGAGGCTGTGTTCCCCAACACTGACCTCACAACCCGTGTAAACCTCCTCGCTACAAACAGCTGATCACCCGGACCTCTGATCACAAATGGATCCTCTAACAACACACAGTCCTGCCCCAAACTGACAGTAAAACTAGCAGCGACAAACGAGTGAGTGGCGCTGGAATCAAAAAGTGTGAAAACTAGTCTGCCGAAAACTGTAACCATACCTGCCACCACTGAATCTAAAGCTCTGGCATCTCTGTGTGTCAGAGCGTTGATACACCCCTCATCCCTAGGTGCGGACAAAGCAGCCACACTCTCGTCGGACGAGTAGCCGCTGGACGGTACCCTCCCCACGACTGCTATCCTCCCCCACGCGCCTGGGAACCACAGCCTCCTGCTCGTCCTCCAGTGCTCGACGTGGGGAGCAACTGCTGACCTCCAGCCCTAGACGGGCAGTCCCGCCTGATGTGGCCTGGCTGGCCACACTGGTAGCAAAGGGGAACTTGACTCCTGCCCTTGATAGGTCCCTACTGACGACTGGGCAGGGGTCTGGTGTTGGCAGCTGGCCCCTGTCGGGGGCCCCCAAAGGCCACTGACGGCCCCGCAAAACGTGACGGCTCTCCTACGGGTGTTGCGTGCCTCCTCTCTTGTCGGCCTTGTGAGTAGTCCGGCTGGTAGGGCCTCTTTCGTCCGCTATCAGTGTCACGTGCGGCCAGGTTGGTCTCCTTATATATCATGGCTGCCTCCACCACTCTAGAAAATGTAGGCAGCTTCAGGGGTTTGACATACCCCCGAATAGCAGGCCGGAGCCCCTAGGTGAACCTCCACAGGCGCTCCTCCTCCGTAGCCACAGTTGTCACGGTGAAACGAGACAGCTCCAAAAAACGCATGCGATACGCGCTCACGGTCATCGTCCCCTGGTGGAGAGTGTGGAACTCCCGCCTCCTCTGATCCTGCCATGTCTGGGGAAAGTACTGCTCGCAGAAGAGGGTGACAAACTGGTCCCAAGTCGGCTCGGCCCTCTCCTGACCTCTGACTGCCCTCCACCACCTGTGTGCCGCGCTCTCCAGCTGGTACGTGGCAAAGGCCACGTGGCACCTCTCAGGGGGGTGAAGGGTGTTAAACACCTTCTCGATCTGCTCGAGCTAGTCCTCCACCTCGGTCGGCTCCTCATCCCCCTTGAAGGAGGGGGCTTCAGCTTCCGGAACTGTCCGAAAAGCTCGTAATGGCGTTGAAGTGGGGAAACTGGTATGCCCCCAGGCAAGGAGGGCTCATGCTCGGAAGTGTCAGAGGACGGTGGGGGTAGTGGAGGACCACCCCCTCCCCCACGTCCAGCGCTGTGCCTATCTCGCGATCCCACAGAGGACTCCCCCTCTGCAGCCCCAAGGAGAGGCGCCCGTGGAGGTGGGTGGATCTCCTCTCGCACGATCTCCCGTATTAGTTAGGCGAGGTCCTGGGCCTGAATGCCCAGAAGTAGTGGCTGATCCATTGAGACATCGGGCTCAACGCATCCGCCCCTCCGACCTCGTCCTCAGCCGCATCCGTGGCCCGCCTTACTCACTCCACGTCAAGGCATGTCCTGCAAGGAGACGCGAACACAGAACAGGAAGATGTCAAATCTAACCGACACTCAATGAAAGAACCTCAGAACATATGTCAAAAGGTACGTTGTGGTGGTTACTCTAGTTACAAGCACGTGAATTGGTTACTTTCCAGCTAGTTGGTTCACTTTTCGGGATGACCTTGCTCTGATACCATCTTGTTATGACCCAGTTCCCGAATCCTTACAGGACACGAGACCGGACCGACTCAACTGATCCCAAGACCCAGTCGTCCAATGAGGAAGTAACCAAAAAGCAGTAAAATAAATCACATTCACCATGCAAGCAACTAACAGTAACAAAAGTACAGCAGTAAAGAAATAAACTACTAAAGTACACACCACCACAATAGTAGGAAAATAAGCGAGTACAGGAATATAAAGTTCACCATAAAAGAGTATAGAAGTGCAATAAACTACTCACTACAACAGGAAATGGAGTACAGCAGAAAGCTACAACTACTAGGCTCTACTGGGCCCAGCACCCTCTGCAGCCGTAGGCTCTGGCTGCTCAACACTTGGACCTAAAAAAGGTTATGAGTACAAAACATCAGCGAACACTGAGTAGAGTGGCAACCAACTAACTAAAACAATAAAGGTGGATAGGTAGCTGTTGTTTTTCAATTTCTTTCTTTCTTTAACTAATGATTCTTTCTGTCATCACTTGATTTATTTATCAGGTCTCTTGATCTCGAATGTTCCTCGTGGGAACGATCTTGATTGCAGTCTTTTCCGAAGAGTAGAAGTAGCACGTGTGCTCTCCTGGCCGAAAGAGTCCCCCGTGGTGGTCCTACACTCAGTCAATCACCCCAAGGTCACTGACAGACGTAACGGTGACTACGGCATGCGTGATAAATGCACGGGTAGCTACCCAGCACTAGCACGCGGTCAGTCATTTCTGTTAATGGGTGCGCCCAAAGCACAGCACGGAACCAGTATAGGGCATAGCCCTCTCAGTAATAGGGGTCTAGCCCCTAAGAACCAAACAGGGGTCTCACCCCTCCACAGTCCGCGCACCCTCGCCTGACTACCCTGGTTTGCCCAGTGGGCCTAACAAGTCAGTGTAAGGCGACTAGCTGAACCCCGTGCCCCGTGGGGTGGCTATCTCTCTTCGTACACTAGTAGCTCTCCCAGGTACTGTTTATGCGAAGGCCAAAAAGTCAGTACAAAGTAGCCAATCCTAACCTCAGGTCCCAACCCTAGGGTAGCTAGCTCCGCTCTACACTAAACAAGGGGATAGTCGCTCTCCTTGGTACTCCGTACTCAAGGGCCAGCTCACTTCCCCATTCACATTTCCAGTTCCATTCCATTTATTTCCAGGAGCTCTACTCCTAATTCCCTGTAGGGTTCATGCTAATGTTTCTCAGGCCAAGCCATACCTGGTTTCATCATTTCTATTTTCATTTCTCAGGTTCTACACATGTAACATGTAACTTTATTGTTCACATTCCAGGTTTATTCGCAAGTAGCTCGTGCTTCCAACATTCAATCTTCCACTTTTAGTTCATATACATGCAGCTCATATTATGACATTTAACGTAAACAACAGAAATTTACATGCAACAGTTTGCTAACACAAGTACTTTACATTTCACAGGAAACTGTTATTCATTTACAGGCAATTGTTATTATTCTATCTATTCATTCAAGACTGCAATCCATACATTCCATACAAATATTCTAGTGTTTCTAGTCCTAGGATTCATGCCATACCCTAGGATCTAACATTCATTCCACATATGCATTCAGGTTTGTAATGAAACTATGGGAAGCCACTCTACCAGTAAACCCAGGAGTGGTGGGGGCTTAATCGGCAAATCCATGTGCCTCAGCAAACCCCAAACTCGCAACGGAACGAGGTCCTATCACAAGGATCATTCACAAGAGACAACTCAGAATAGGATAAAAAGTATTTCAACAAGTAGAGGAATTTATACGGGAAACAACGGTATCTTAATTGCAGAAATCGAACCTCAAACGGACCCTAAACGGGTCAAAACAGTAATTCTGACTTAAATCAGACGTTTGGAACACCTTCCAGATGTCTTAAAAGAGTCCAGAGTCGTACCTCAATTCTTGCGCCACTCTTCAGACGTCCAGGAACTCCACTGGACCATCTGGACCCAGTTCCAGACGTCCGACCACCTCTTCGGACGTCTGGAAACGCTTCCCGTCATCTGGTGCCTGATAAACGCCAATTTATCATCATTCTTATGCATTAAAACAAACCTAGCTCTTAGGATTTTACTCCGCAAACAGGTTTTTGGGCTGCATTTAGGCATAAAATAGGTTAGGCATGCATTGCATTTTTTATTATCTTTTTGATATGTTTTTGTGAGTGTTAGGGATGAACAGATATACAGATCCCTAAAACCCTAGCACTCAAGAAGGCAAATGGTGGAGAAGCTTAGACTAGCTGGAACTCAGCTTAATCCAGCTCACCACAGTTGGAACCTAGCTTACTTGAACTAGGGTTAGCTCATCCCAGCTCCATTCAGCTAATCTCAGCTGAATGGCAGCTCAAGAGAGTTCATCTTAGCTCACCCTAGCTCAAGTCAACTCAGATTTAGCTCAACTTAGCTGAGTCTAGCTCATCTCTGCTCCTACTAGTCCATAGGGAGCTCTAGCTAGCTCAGCTGAGTTGACAGGAGTTCACCCCAGCTCAGATCCAGCTACATCCATCTCCACTCAACTCCAGCCAGCTGAAGAAGAACTCATCCCAGCTCAGGAAGCTCAAGTCCAGCTCTTGGGGACTCAGCTTAGCTCAACTCAGTTAAGCTAAGCTACCTTAGCTGCCTCAATCAGCTTGATCCTCCCCGGGAGCACCAAACCTAGCTCACTTCAGCTCAGTATGGTAGAAGCTAGCTTACTTTAGCTTGGCTTAGCAGCTAGCAAAGAACTAGCAAGCTAAGCCAGCTAGAGTAGCTCCATGCCAGCCTCTTCAACAGCAGCCAGCTCTAGTTTCAGCTCTAGACTTCTCCTCAGCTCCTCCCTCCAAACCCTATCTCCAACACCTTCTCCTCTACTCCTCCATTAGCTAAGCTAGCTTAGCTTAGCTTAGCTTAGCTTAGTTATGCTCCAACTTCCTTGGCTTGTACCACCCCAAAAACCCACCTAACAACTCCACCCAACTAGCTCCACCTAAGCTCCACATAAGCTAACCTACTTGGCACCAACCTAGCCTACTCACCACCTCCAAAAGACACCTAAAAGTGGTGCCAAAACCACCCTAACCACCCCCTTGATGGCGCCACTTTTCCCTCCAAAATTCCCCTTCACATCCACCATACACCTAACCCTACAACCCATCCTAGCCATCCACCTATCCCTCCTTCTAGAACCCTTCTTGGCGCCAACTTAGACCCCCTTCTAGAAGCCATTTTGGCGCCAACATCAAGGGATGTCAACACCCATAACCACCCCCTAGGTGTCCCTTAAGGTGGCACCAATTGACCTTGGCCATTGGATCCTTAACCGCCTCCATCCTTCCATCCTAGCCCTCCATTTCAAGGGGCACCTTAACCCCCCATCCCACCCTATAAAAAGACCACTACCCACCACCATTCAAGACATCCTTGGCTAGAAAATTCACTCTCATATTCCACCTTGAAGCCCACGTCCAAGAGAGAAGAAGAAGAAGAAGATTAAGGGGATATTCTGTCCCCTTAGTGCCTTCCCCTCTTCCCTTCTCTCTTACGTCATGCCAGCCAAAGGAGAAGCCAGGCAAGGAAGATCTTTGGAGGAGATCTTGAAGGTGGTCCATGCCACCTTGGAGGAGTTTTTGAGGGTGGTGCACGCCCACCCCTTGGAGAGAGCATTGAAGGTGGTAGCTTCCACCTTGGAGGAGCTCTCAAGGAAGGAGAAGGAGGCACTCTTTTCAAGCTAAGGAGCAGCTAGGCTTGGAGCAAGAAGACTCCCTTCTTCACCAAATTTTGCAAGAGGATTAGTGTTTCTTTATTTGCTTTTAAATTTGTTTAGTTCTAGTAGAAGCATTCCTCTACTTGTCCTTGAAAAGAACACTAATTCTAGTCAATTAAATTGCCTTCTTTTAGCTTTTTATTGCAATTGTTACTTTTGGTTCTAGCACTTGTTTCACCTCTTCTTCCTAATTACTCTAGGCCTCCACTTGCCTAGAGTGAGCTTAGGAAGAAGATATTTCCATCTTTTAAATTTTAGTTAAGCAATTGTAGGTGTTAGTACTTTCCGTTACAATTCGCATTTTGCCCTCGTCTTTTCAAAAAAAAAATTACATATTTAAAATACCAAAAAGAAAGTTGAGATCTTTTTGTAAGCAAGAGGATTAATTTTGCAACCATTTGGCCTCCTTGGACGACCCTAGATACTTCCCCTATCTAGGATATAAATTTAAAAGCGAAAGCGGATTCGCGTGTTACAACGCGTTAAAAACCTGACTTTACAAATCACGCGTATTTCGCTATCAGTGCCTCACCTAGATGTCCGAACTGTGTGGGAGGGCATGTCCCGCGCCTTCCCAAAGCGAATCCTGCACGCGTCAATGAAATCTTCTCAATATGGCACGAAACAGTGCCTCGGCAGAATGGCCTGCATGGCCGTATCCGCAAAGAAGGTGTATGTCGCGAAGCTTATCTCTCAGTCATTTGGAACCTCCTCCAGACATCTTCTACGTCGTCTGGACATCGATTTAGACGTCTAATTCTGGGAAAAACCCAGAATCAGAACCTGCCTTCGCCTTCTTGCACCACACGTGGCCACGCCGCGCCCACTCGCCTGCTGCTCCAGCTGCAGCAGTGTCGGGGAGGACCTCCCCGACGCACCTCTCCTCCTCGCGCACGTGCCGACCGGTCGTGAGCTCTCCGGCGAGCTCCCACACGAGCTCGCGCACTTGATCTCGTCTCTTTTCCTCGCCGCTCCTCCTCTCCTCCCACGCTGCTCACGCTCGCTGCTCTCGTTGGAGGAAGGAGAAGGGTGGTTGGAAGTGGGGTGAACGAGGGAGAGGAGGGGGGTTTAAATAAGGTGTGGGGCTAGGGTTTGCCTCGGCGAGAGGAGAGAGAAGGAGAAAAAAATGAGGGTCGCGTACTGTCTGTGCGCAGCACGCGTGCAAACGTGAGCTCGTACACGAAAATTTTGATTTCCAGACGTCTGGGAAGGTGTCCATACGTCTGACCCAAGTTCCAGACGTCTTAAGGGGCTCAAACAGCACAGGTCTTAATAAGCATGGATGGCGGATTAGAAGAAAAAGATCATGATCAACATGAAGGTGATGAACGCACTGTATTATGCGTTATCAAAGGAGTTCAACCATATCTCAGCTTGGGAATCCACACACGAGATATGGAACACATTGCAAGTCGCCTACGAAGGTACTAACAAGGTAAAAGAAACACGTATATCTATTCTAATAGAAAGCTATGAGTGTTTCAAGATGGAGAAAGGTGAAACCATCAAGGTAATGTACACAAGGTTTAGGGATATAGTCAACCCCATGAAGAATTTAGGAGTGAAGTTCACTGAAGAACAACTTATAATAAAGATCTTAAGATCTCTTACAAGCGACTGGTCTCCGAAGTCAATGACGATTTAAGAGGCAAAGGACCTTTCAGTCCTTTCACTTGATGATCTGATTAGAAGCCTCCTGGCCTATGAGGTCCAACTGGAGAATATGAAGAAAAACGAGGAGATATCAGTAAGCAAAAAGAAAAAGCTTACTTTCAAAGCTCTAAAGGAAGACTCAAATCTTGAAGACTCTGACTCTGACGAAGAAGAGCTTACTCTTCTAACAAGAAGATTTTGACGATTCATCCGAAAGCAAGGTAAAAGAGTAAATAAATTTTCAAATGATAGTTTGTTTTGAATGCAAGAAAAGGGGACACGTATGAAAAGATTATCCAATGATCAAGAAGAAAAAGGAAGAAAAGAAGAAAGACAAAGAAGTTGATCGTAAGAAGATGAAGATCTCACGAAAAGCATACAAAGCTACTTAGGATGACAGCGATTCCAACACGGAATCCTCCTCTGAAGAATCCGAGGAAAATGAAGTAGCTCATCTGTGTTTGATGGCAAATGACAACTCAGAAAATGAGGTAGATTCTGAAGTCGCTTTTAATGAATTATTGCAAGCATATGAAGATTTGTATTACAAAGGTAGGTTAATTAAAAAAGATAATAGAGTTTTACATAATAACTATAAGACTTTGAAAATAGAAAAATCTTGTTTAGAAATAGAGTTAGATATGGCAAAAGAGATTAATTCACAATTGCATGCAAAGATAGTAGAATTAGAGGATATTTATGAGCATTTTTAGGGAATCTTAAACAATCTTAAAACAACTACTAAATTGAATACTGAATTTTGTAATGCATTAAAAGTAAAATTTCATGGTAAAAAGAACACACAAAATAAATCACATGCACCTAGTCATGCATGGATTTACCAAAATGTCAAAAATCCCAAGAATTATAGATCAAACACAAAAGTAATCTATAAATCTAAGGATTTGAAGGGAACTAACCATCAAGGACTCAAAAGAAAATGGGTACCTAAATCAGATTTATTAAATTATTTTGCAGATCAAGAAAGATAAGTGGATCTTAGACAGTGGGTGTTCCAATTACATGACGGGACATTCCGACCTCTTTATCAAATGAACGAGAATTCAAGATGGAGGACACATCAAGTTGGGCAATAACAAACATTGTCGTATTATTGGTGAAGGTATAATAGGTAATTCATCTAAGCAGGTACGAAATGCACTTTTAGTAGAGAATTTAAAGCATAACCTGCTTAGTATTAGTCAAATATGTGATAATGGTTGTGATGTATTGTTTACAAAAACTGGATTTAAAATATTAAAAGAAGGAACTAATATAATTTTAATTAAAGGTTTTAGATATGAAAATATCTATATTCTTCATTTTTCACAAGAGAAATTTGTGAAATGTCTGCTTGTCACTCATGTTGAGGTGGATTTATGACACCATAGGCTAGGTCACATAAATCACAAACACTTAAATAAGCTAGCCAAAAATGAGTTAGTAAGGGGCCTACCCAAACTAACTTATAAAAAAGATACATTGTGTAAATCTTGTGAACTCGAAAAAATGCACAAGACTTCTTTTAAACTAAGAGACATAGTTTCAACTACATGTCCTTTAGAGTTGTTACACCTTGATCTATTTGGGCCAACACGATTTAAGAGCCTAAATGGATCAAAATTTTTCCTAGTTATTATTGATGACTTCTCAAGGTTCACTTGGATCATCTTTCTGAAACATAAAGATGACTCATTTGACTCCTTCCTAAGTCTTGCTTCTCATGAATTTTCATTTCCTTGGGCACCATCTCAAAATAGTGTTGTAAAGCACAAAAATCACACTCTACAAGAATGCGCCCGAACTTTGCTCTTGGAGTCTAAGCTTCAAAAATATTTATGGGATGAAGCCATTAATACGACATGTTATGTTCTTAATAAAACTCTTTTAAAGCTTATTATTAAGAAAACTCCATATGAGCTATATTATGAGAAGTCTCTTAGGATTTTATATTTTAGGGTGTTTGGAAGTTGATATTTATTAAAGACCTGAGATTGACTTGATAAGTTTGATGCTAAAGGTGATGAATGCATCTTTGTTGGCTATTCAACAAGAAGCAAAGCTTATCGAGTCTTTAATAAAAGGACTTTTGTTGTAGAAGATTCCCTGCATGTTTCATTTGATGAAACAACTTTAGGAGAATCAGAACCAAATCAACTAGAGTCTGATGATGATGATACCCTCTTCATCAATGTATCAAAAATGAAAGATACACAAAATGTACATGATCTTCCAAAAGAATTGGTACACCACAAGGATCACCCTCAAAATCAAATTATAGGTGATATTGAACAGAGTGTAAAAACCCAATCTCATTTTAGAGCTGATTTTGTCCATAATGCCTTTCTTTCTCAACTTGAACTCAAGAAAGTTGATGAGACATTAAAGGATGAGTCATGTGTTGTAGCTATGCAGGAGGAGCAACTCCAATTTACAAGGAACAATGTATGGAACTTGGTACTCACTCCTGAGGATAATTCCATTATTGGAACCAAGTGGTTGTTTCGAAATAAATTGGATGAATTTGGTTCAGTAATCAGGAACAAGGCCAAACTCGTAGCTCAATGTTATAACCAAAAGGAGGGAATTGACTTTGATGAGACATTTTCTCCCGTTGCTCGCTTAGAGTCCATTTGAATGCTACTTGCCTTTGCAAGTACAAAGAGCTTCAAGTTATTTCAAATGGATGTCAAGAATGCTTTTCTTAATGGCTATATTAAGGAAGAAGTTTATGTTCATCAGCCTCTCGGGTTCGAGGACCCAACACACCCAGAACACGTATTCAAGCTCAATAAGGCGTTATATGGACTTAAACAAGGTCCTAGGGCCTAGTATGATAGACTTAGGTCCTTCCTTCTCCAGCATGGATATAGAATTAGAGTTGTTAATTCAACTCTTTTTGTAAAGGAAGAAGGAAATGACATCTTGTTGGTTCAAATATACGTCGATGATATTATATTTGGATCAACCAAGGAGTCTCTGTGTTAGCATTTTTGTGAGACTATGAAGACTTTCGAAATGAGTATGATGGGTGAACTTAGATTCTTTTTAGGCCTCCAAATCCAACAATTAGATACAAGTATCTACATTAGTCAAACAAAATATGTTCTTGAAATTCTCAAGAAGTTTACTTTGAAAATGTAAATGGAAAAGAGACTCCAATTGCTCCATCTACTTCTCTTGGTGAAGATTTATCCAGCAAGAAGGTAGATGAAAAGAAATACCGGGGTATGATAGGTTCACTATGATACCTTACAACCTTTAGACCTGATATTCTTTTTGCTACATGTTTATATGCGAGATTCCAATATGAATCCAAGGAATCTCATTTAAACGCAATAAAAAGAATATTTAGACACCTAAATAGCACAAGAGATCTTGGTCTCTTTTATCCTAAAGCACTGACCTTAGACTTATTATCCTATAGTGATGCAGATTGTGCAGGGAGTCGAACAGACTGAAAGAATACTAGCAGTACTTGTCATTTTATTGGAAAATCTCTAGTTTCGTGGTTCTCTAAAAATAGACATGTGTTTCACTTTCTATGACCGAAGCAGAATATATTACTGCTTCACTTGTTTGCTTTCAAGTCATTTGGATGAGACAGACTTTGTCCGATTTTGGATTAATTTTTGTGTAATCCAAAATTTTATGTGACAGTACAAGCATAATTAATTTATCTAAAAATCTGGTATATCATTAATGTACCAAACACATAGATGTTCGACATCATTTTCTTAGAAACAATGTGCTTTAAGGTGCTATTCAGTTAGAATTTATAGATACACAAAACCAATTAGCAGATATTTTTATAAAACCTCTTGCAACAGGGAGATTCTGCTTTATAGGAAGAAAATTAGGACTTTGTACAATTAAAGAAATTTAAAATTAAAAGACTGATTGCTTTATAGCTTATTTGTAATTATAAAAATCCTTAAGGGCCTAACTATAATTTACCCACTTTTGTTAAAAAGGGTATACTGTAACATTTCCATATTTCTGAAAATATGAGGGTATTGTTTGCGATATGGTTGCTTAACTTAGGATATTGATTACATTATTTTTCAATACCTAAGTTCATTGATATTTTCTCAACCACTTAAATGGTCATGTGACTTACACATGACCCACCTCTTATAAAAGAGGACAAGTGCAAACACTTGCCTCGTTTTTGCTCTCTCTAAACTTAGTTCCCATTCTCTTCAAGAACTCTTCTGAACCCTAGCAAAAATGAAGAAAAAGGAATCTCCTCCAAGTCTCTACTTAAGGATTCAAGGTATTCTCTTCTTCCCTTAGTGGATCTTGTTCATTCTATACCTTGTTTTTCCCTTTCCAACATTCACTCCTGTTGCTGCACTATATTTCTCATGCGTACCAAATGGTACCGGTACTGATCATCGATACTGGTACTTGTTGGGTGCATCAGAACCTGCTTTTGACAGCAAGTACCGGTACTAATGATCTATACCGATACTCGCTTGATTTTCTAGTTGGAACTGGAACCAACTAATATCAGTATTCACCACCAGTACCAATACACGCAGGCTTATGTGTGTGTTTTTATATACATGCATGAAACGAAATATTTCGACTTTCTCATTATTTTTCTTACTCTATTTGTTGTATGTTTGTAGATGGCACCTAAGTCTAAGAGTAAGGGAAAAATACCTCAAGATGCATTTCACAAATTTTACATCAATGAGGATGCCAAGTCCAAGTTTGATTGGTATAAGGACCTTAAGCTTCATGATTGTAGGCCTGTTGAGTGGAAAGATCTTTCATTACATCTTTTTAACTTCACTGCTTGTCTATCTGAACATCTCATGCATTTCTTTAATGAGTCATTTTTAGCTAATGTTCCTGGAGTTTATCCTGACATAAATTGTCTATTTTTCGTAGATCTCCAAGAACAAGACATTCAAGGTCATCTTCTCTTAACCTCAAATATTTTTGGTCAAAAAGTAACTGTTGCACCAAAATTCCTATCCATCATAACACAATGTTCGAATGAAGGTCTTGCTTTCAATACTCTTAAAGAAAAATTCACTTCACAAATTCATACAACACTTTTGCTTCCTAACTGTCAGGGAAAAGCCTTGGTTGGCCCCAACATGACCTTATTTGCTAGAGTTCTATTTAGAATTTTATCATGGAATTTTTAAGGGCCAAATACTTAGGATTCCATAAATTTCCTGTAGATATTTTACCCTTAATCTATGCTATTATCACAAGTTTTCCTGTTAATTGGAACACGGTATTTATCCATTTCCTAAGACCTCATTACCGTGCTTCAGCTCTACCTCTTGAGATTCTTGTATCTCACATATTTATCAAGAGTAGAATTGATCTCTCTAACTTTACTCCACTTAGAAAAGTGGTCTACTTCAAGTGGCCCACTCTCCGGAAAATGGGAGTAAAGCCTGCTAGAGAGGAATCATCAAGTGATGATGAAGAAAAATATCAAGTTGATTTAAATGCTCAATCTTCTTCTCATCAAGCTCCTGACTCATCCTCAGCATTTGTTCCCATAACTTATCCATATCCCGAAGCTGAAATGCCTTGGGTAAATTTGTCTCATGTGTCTGAACCAATCCTAATATGATTAACACTTTCAATTATATTGGTCAAAATTTTTCAAATTTCAATTTTGCTTTTCATCACATGGAACACAAGTTCCATGATTTTTTACTTTCAATTGAGCCCTCCCGCCTTGCTTCTTCCACTCAACATTCTAAGCAATGGAAGCGTACTCAACCAAAAGCACCCAAGGAATATAGTGAGAGATGGCAAAAGCATTTTCAAGACCCATCTCATGTTTCCTCTCCAATGGTGAAAGAAGAACTTATCCTTCATGATGATGAAGAGGAAGAAGAAAATGAAGATGATGAAGAAATCCCTTATGATGAAAGTGAAGATGAAGATCAAGAACTTGAAAATGAAGAAGATGATGAAGATGAAGAAGAAGAGGATGATGATGATGGTGGTGGTGGTGGTGGTAGTGGTAGAAATACCAGTGGACATGTTCAAAAGTATATCAGAAAACGACCTCGAAATTAGTTTAGTTTACATTTTGTTGTATGAGACAATTTGAATATGTTTCCTTGGTTGTTATGACTTTCCAATATGTTCATGTTTAACTTCATGCTCTTTATGTTGTATGACTTTTATGATGCTTGAAAGTTGTTCATTTTATTTCTATACATAATTTTCCTGTGCTTGGTCATTGTCTATGCATATGGTTATACTTGCTTTTGTTTGATTGACAAAAAGGGGGAGAAATGGAAAATACATCATATTTAAAATAAGGAAGCTTAGTTTGAAGGGGAGGTTTCACTCATAGTGGAGTTTTTTGTATTCCTTCTCATATGAGATTTCTATTATTTTAAATATGGGTATTTTTATTATTTTGTCAACACCAAAAAGGGAGAGATTGTTAGAACCTAGTTCAACTTCTCTTTTGTCTTTTAGTGTTACCAAAATTATTTTAAAACTAATGAGTTTATGAAGTATCATTTACAGGAAATCACAAGATTTAAGAAGTATGGAAGAAGTGTGGATGTCATGAAGAATAAAGATTGATTTTATACTGATTTTATATGTTGTAATTTAGATTTTTGTATGTCTCCTAACAAGAAAAACTATTTAGGAATTAAAATCAAAATAGAGATAATTAGGTATCATACTCCCGTTCAATCATTCGTTTGAAAAAATAAAAATCGTTTCTTTGTCATATTAATCGTATATTTGCGTTCAAATAACACCTAAGATTGATTAATAAATTTTATTCAAGGTATTTGTTGCAAGTACTAATACTGTTCACCAGTACCGGTATATGCTAAGCACATGTTTGGATCCTAGTCTCAAACTGTGAACAAGTACCGATATTCATCATGAGTACCGGTACCAGGTGATCACAGTTTGTAGACATGGGTAGTGCATGGACCTTACAAGTACCGATACTAACAACCAGTACCGATACATGTAGGTCACAGTTTGCAACTTGACTCAAATCTGTCAGTCACAAGTACCGATACTTATCATGAGTATCGGTACCTGGTGACTTAGTTGGTATTCAACTGTAAGCACTAAATACCGGTACCTATGATGAGCATCGGTACCCAAGCTTTGTTGGGCTGGCTGCTGGTTAATTGTGGCAGTCAGTACCGGAATGACAACTTTAGTACCAGTACCAACTAACCGTTGTGCCTAATCTGAACAACTATTTCGCAATTAATCCTATCTCTAATTTTCTTATTTTGCCCCTAACGGCCAGCAATCGTAGGAGAGGTGTTTAGTGGCCTATATAAACACCTTTTGTGTGTCATTTGCATACAACACAAGCATAAAAATTCTCTTTGCTCATATTTCTACTTTTCTCAATTCTAGCTGCAAGGGTTATTGGCTTGTTGCAATTTTTCTTCAGGAAGAGTCTCTTTGCAACAAGATTTTCTGGCAAATTCGTTCTTCCTCGTAAAATCATTTTTTTCGCTTTAGTGTTTTTCGCTAGATTGATCAACTATCATTTTAAGTTGATTCTTGTTGGAGACTTAGGAACTTAGTTGTAAGCTAATTTATTTCTTGCTTACACTTGTAATTTTTTTGTTTCTATCTAATTTTGTAATTGGGTTGAGGTAAACCGTTAATAACCTCAGTTTATAGTAAATTGATTCCCTCCGGGTTGAGGGAATCTGGTTAAAAATCTTAAGTCGGGAGACTTAGGTAGTAAAGTACCCAAGTGAGAGGAACCACTATATATTTTGTGTACTATTTTTTGTGGTTTGCTTTATTTGCATTATTTTGTTTACCACACTATTCATCTCTCCTTCTAGTGTGCTTGTGTCCTTTAGATCCTATAAATGTTGGCATGGTGGCGCGGTTCGAGCTCGTCGGAGGTCTCGCCGGCCGCAGAGAAGAAGAGGGACGGCGAGAGAGAGAGAGGGTAAATCCTAATTCTAAAGAGCCTAAATTAATCTATGAGAAGAGAGGAGAGAGGACTACTTAACTGGACGAAAGGGGGAGAATTGCGTCGATGTTGGCTGGTTGGATGCGAGGAAGAAGAGAAGTCCGGTGGAGGTTATGGCGACGAGGAATGGGCTAAGATGACCTACTGTTGGCCCGCTAGAGTCGGAAGAAGATGAGGAAGAGGATGGTGATGCCCTTTGGCCGGATACAGGTTCAAAATGCCGGTTTCGACGCCGTGCCGACGAAATTTTAAGTGTGCATTTCGTGGGCATGCTAAAGGCATGCCGTGGAAATGCCCGTTTTTCATGGGCATGCCGAGGGCACACCGTGGGAATGCCGAGGGCATACCGACAGCATACCGACAAAAAATCGCATAAATACTTAAAATGATGTTAAAATACTCAAAATTTTTTGTATGTGTAAAATCACATAAATACTCAATTTGTGTATGTATGTGACCTACCCTGAACCACACTCGCACCCATTTTTTTCAAATTTCGAACCTCTTGCTCAGTCGCACCTAGCTTGAATTTCAGCCTCACGCTTCCAGTAGCAGCAGCTTCGTCGGCACTGGCGGCATGCCACCCATATCGTCAGCATGCCGTCGAAATTGTTGGCACACCGTCGACACCCTTGTAAACCGATACCTACGCTGTGTCGGCATGGCCACTTTCTGAAAATGACCTTGCCGACGACATGTCGTCGACATTTAAAATGCTGCCCCAGAGTCGAAGATGAAGGTGGTGGTGATGATGAATAAGAGGGAAAACAAGGCCAAATCTCGACTAATTCTTGCTTGAAAACATGCAAGAACTTATATAGAGTTTGATTTCTCATTAAATTGCCTCCAAATCACAAGATGGTTTACAAGTTTAGATGATGTATGCTCCATGAATTTTGGTTTGATTGAAGGTCAAAGGCTCCAAATTGGAGCTTGCGACTTTGTTCAATTGATTGAGCAAGATCTTGTGACCAATCCCTCAAAATTTGGAGGGATTTGGTGGAGATTTGATGGAGATTTTCTCCATTCAAGATTGGCAGTTTGGGTTTCCTTTTTCTCTGCTGCACATGCCATGTTTGGATGAAGAAGATGGGGATCTTTATGCCATAGAAATTCAAAACCTAAGGGTCTTTATGTGATAAATAGAAATAAATGGGCTAAAATGCAAACTAGGTCAAGATAAACTCTGATTGGGTTAAAAATTTAGGAAATATCTAATTTGAACCTAAAGAATCTAGTGGTGACCTCAAATTTAGGTTTTGACACAGTTTGACTAGGTAATTTACAATGTATCCCAAAATGAAGTAATTTCCCACCTAAGTCTCTATTTTTGGTCAAAATAGGTTTCTTTGGTCAAAGTGATGATTCCAAACCTCATAGAATATTTTTCAATAATTTTTAGGAGGTTTATATTACATTTATTTTCACTAGAACCCGTTCAATTGAAGTGAGGCTGTAAGTAAGGCTTTTATTAATAAATCAATCCTCAAATCGCAAAAAACCCTGATTTAGTCGGTTCGAGTCCACTTCTTGAAAATTTAAGTTCATTTGACCACAAATTAGGCATTGATTAACACCTTAGTTATTCTACATTTGTGATTATGTGTTAAAACATCAGAATTAACTCAATTTCCTGTTTCCTTTTCGCATTCAGCTCAGAACATAATTATGACCTTCTGATGGTTATTAAGGAGCATTTATCATTGAAATTAGACTAAATTAGGCCAGTTATGACAGATAATGATGTTACCATCAAACCTCCTCTATTGTTAACAAAAAATACAAAAATCACAAATAACCTTGTAGTTCTTTATGATCCTTTTTGAAGCATCATGCAACCACGAAATTCCAAAATCCAAATTTCCTAGCAATATGAGATCCACCAATAAATTCATGCACTTTGATTCCCACAATTAACTATTCTTTATCTTTAGAAAATATAGGAAAATCAAAATAGCTCACTTGATTGCCTGCATATATATGCCCTTAGCTTTCAACATACTATTTTGCAATCCAAGGTCCTCTTGTGTATGTTGTTATTAGTTTTCACAAATACCTTGCTATCCAACCATCCCATACACAAAATCTTCATATAAGTAAGAGTTTCTTCTTCTCAAAATCAAGAATTTTTTATGTAAATTTAGTTAATATTTTAGTAAGTCAAAACAACAAAATGTAGAGACAAGTTTTTAATCACAGACAAAAATTTCCCAACATACCAAGTATTAAGTAGATAATCAACTAGCTCCAGTTGGTTTACATGAGTAGAGCTAAGTGTTCCAAAAGCTATTGTATGGAAGTCCCCTCATGGCAACTACCAAATGCTTCATGAGAGAAAATGAGCTACCATGTTCTTAAATTTGTCGTGAAAATGTTACAACCCTAACATGTTCAACTAATGAAATCGGAGGCTTTATATGTTTCCTACATCATGATACACATAAAAAATGCATTAATTGAAGTAACATGTTGAAAGATAACAAAATTGGTATTGGAGGCTTTCAAAGATATTAGGTATCTAAAGATAGCCAATAGAAAATAAGCTAAGGAACATTAAAAAGGTATAAAAAATAGTAATATGCTAAATGATTCAATAAAAAGCGATTACGCTTACCCTCAAGTAGGGATGTAAAATATTTGTCAAAGGTTTTAAAAAGGTAGAGGGATCATCCTTAGGTTTCTCAAAACAAGGAACCTTTTTCATTGAAGTTGAAAATTAATGGATGTTAGAACATTCTTTTTTGAAAGATAATAGATGTTAAAGCATTAGAAGTGCTTTGCCATTTGTAGTGTTTTTACATTTCTCTATTTCTATAGTTTAAGTTTCCTCATATTCCCCCTAGTATGCCCCTCCTTTGATATGGAGAGGCTTCTATCAATAGAATTCGCTCATTTCTTTCTTGACAACGGATAAAATGGAAAAAGTGAATAAAAGCTAGTAAATAGATTCCACTCCATATCAACAGATAAATGAGAGTTTAAGTGAAATATTATAATGGATTTTGCAACAAATACTACTAAGCATCACTTCAGAAAGCAGCAAAAGAGATCTATCAAAAAAGATCTCCACATTGTAGCAAGGATGGTGACTACACACAACTAGCCATTGCACAAGGATGTCGGAGAAAGAGAATAAAAACCATTCAATTGAAAATTCCTAACATACCCATTCTATACAAAGAAGCAAACAAGAAACAAATGTGGCAAAGAAAAGAAAACCTCTTTCTACGTGAGTTGAGTGCTTGTTTCACTAGAGAAGGACAAGTCCAAATGATTATGCACCGTTTCCCCTTCCAAGAAAGAAAAAACATAAGAACCTCCAGGTAAAAAGGCAACGAAATGTCGTTATAATAAAGCTCTTCACCTTATTCCCACAACCACCGTAACCAAATAAACAAGCTAAGAGTAACTAATCATATAACCATTTCATCAAATGTGTGGTGCTCACCATACCAAGACAAACGCTGAAATCCACCTCTTCCCACCAAAATGCTGAAATCCACATATAAGGAGCAAACTAGACACACCCAATAATATACTAATTACAAAAAATGAGACCCATATGCTCGAGTGCCTCTATGGCCACCACCACACTATTTCAAAGTACCTATGTATGCCTGCCTCCTCTTCAAAGTTTTCAAGAGCTCTTCAATGTCGAAGTCGTAGAAGAGGTGGGCACCAAGGAAGGGCAGTTGGATCGTCGGGGAGGATGTCGAAGAGGTGTCGAGGTGGTCGATGACGGAGTTAAGGGTAGCGGCTAGACTTAGCATTGAGTTTAAGGAGGGAGAGGCAGGAGGAGGCATCATGAAGGTGAAGTTCGATGCAATCCTCATGGTTAGGGTCTTCTCGTCATCAATGAAGGAGGTGGTGATGGAGGGGGTATGGGAATGGGGGAGGCGAGAGATGGGCAGAAGGGAAGAGGATGGTTATCAGGTTTAGGTTTGAGGAGAGGGTAGAAGAGGGCAGGATGGTGGAGGTTGGGCTATGCTTGGACTTTGGATGGCAAGTCAGGAGAGGGTTATTTTTTTTTTTAAGGCAAATGGAGGAACAGGGAAGGAGTATAAAAAATAGTAGAGTAAATGAGTTAATCTATTTAGATATTTTGGTAGATTAAAATTATATCACATAGAGTGGAATAATTTTATCTCAAATTAAATCCACTTAACCTAATACAAATGAGAGGTAGATTAAGTGATGGATTAAATAATTAATATGATACAAATTCTCTTAACTCGGCAATCAAATACCACTTAAGAGTCAAGCGAGATAGTTGAGGGAGCAGTCATTTTGGATTTCATGGGAGATTTTGGGTAGAGGAGAGGCGTCAGCATTACCTGCTGGATTTTATTTTTAATTTTCAAACATATTTCATGCGAGAAGGATTTTTTTATTTGGTTCCGACTGATATAATGTACACTTATAGTAGCACATACATTAATCAATGGAAAATAGTAATCATGTCAAAAAAAATGTAATTTATTTAATAAGAAATATAGTGGGTCATATATTTATTGTTAATATTAATCGTTGATCATCTAAAGATTTTTTAGTGACAAATATTTTTATTGTTACTAAATTACTTCTAAAATATTAGTATAATATGATGTGTCATATGTGTAAAGGAAAATATTTTTACCACTAAAAATGATTGTTATTTGATAAAAAGAAAAATAGTGACATCATTTTTTTTACCTCTAAATCATACATATATAGTGACATATATATTTACCATAAAAAATAGTTATCATCTACAGAAATATTATAGTGGTATATACAAAAAATTTATCAGTAAGTTAAAGGAATTAGTAACAAATGTACTGTATATCACTAAAAGTTATTTTTTTGTAGTCAAACTGATAATCAACCATGATGTATTTGATACGAACATGAAAGATGAGGTTAGCTAATAAGTATGTTGTTCCAATATTATTACACCAAAAAATCGAAGGAGAAGAAACACTGCACCAAAATTTGCATAAGGTGAGAAAAAAATAATGATAATTAATAATTTTCGTCGTTATATTTAAATGTCATTGATATTATTCGTTGTCATTTCTCTCAAAATTAACAACCATTCTATGTATTCGTCGTTAATCCCATTTAACGATAAAAAAAAAATCGTTGTCATTGTTTTCTGATAACGACGAATACTTGTTAAATTTTTTATTTCGTTAACAAAAGACATAAGATCTTATTAATAAACTTTCTTATATTTACATCCCCTGATCCTCCCGCATTTTCGTGGCTCTTCCGTGATCACCTCCATCATGACCACGCTGTTACCCTTTCGGCACCACCATCAAAAGCCTTCCCCCCGGCTGCCATCATCTCCTTATCCTCCGCCATCCCTACACTCAACATCTGCGCGTGCCCTCCCCTTCATCAATGTCAATAGGTACCGATGAGATTTCGAAGGGATCTCGTGGCATAAAAAGCCGATGAATCGGTGTTGACGGGGTGTGCTGAGATCGTGGAGGTCATTGCTACTCGAGATCATAGTGTAGATGGACATTCTTCCGAGGGGATCGGGTGAGGATCCATGCATGTTATCATTTGTTGTTAGGTGTGTAGTTTCTAATTTAGGCTTGTAGGGATCACGTGAGGATGAGATTATCTTTGATAGATTTGTCTAATCTCAAATAATTTATATTGATTTCATGCAAATGCCTCCTATGAGAGGATCTAGTTTTGAAGGAGAGTAATCAATAAAATGCTTAAAATTCTTGTCAATCTTTTTGGATAGGTGCTTGACGAAATGCCTTCCAATTGTTTGATAAAATACTTCGAAATGTTTGTTCCCTTTGATTTGGATAGGTGTTTGATGAAATGTATTCCAACTATTTGATGAAATACTTCTAAATATTTGTTCCCTTTGATATGTTTGATATATTTATAAATGCTTTTTGTCTGTTCTCTTTTCATCAGCATAACATCAGGTAAGATCTTTCTTACAAGGCACCCTATGAAGTAGGCCACTATGGAAGCAACGAGTTTACTTGATTTGTTACCGTTTTTTTTATAGGGTCAATGGAACTAAGAATATTGAACATATATTATTAGTGAGTGGAATTTGAGAATCGTTGTCATTGACTTGCTCAATTGTGTCTATGATGAATGGAGGATGAAGTACCTCTTAGCATATAGCTCAAAAGCCAAACAATATCAATTTACATTGAAATTCTTCTCTGGTTAGCATAGCTATTTGGCATTTCTTGCAGAAGTATGGTGGGAAGAAGGCCTCTGTTAGAAGCAATTCCCCCTTGGACTGACGGCAAATCATTCTTAGTGATAGGAAGGCTTGGCCTTCAAATATTCCTCCTAGAAATGTTTCTCACATCTTTCTAGGACTAGACATATATGTGTACTTTATCTTGTTTGAAGTTGAAATGAAGTGTGAATTGCAACAACATAGAAGCTTCCAGCTGACCTGAAACTTAGAAAGTCATTTGTCCATTCATTCTGATGCATGAATGGAAATGCTTTCAGTCCATGGCCTTGCTTAGCTGTAGAATTGAGGTGGTAAGAAATGTATACCAATAAATTGTTAATGAGTTAGGCAATACTTTTGATAAAACATGTAGTGTGATCAGTAGAGAGGGTAGTGTAAGACGATAGAAGCCAAGAGTGAGAGAGCATCTCCAGGTTTAGTCTAGCATTCTTACCTGAACATAGCAATGCAGGAATTTTGCAGTGTAGTATGAGTTGATACATGAACTACAATTCTGGAATAGTTTTTCTTTTTCCTTTTCTCTTTAAGCAACCGATTATGGAATAGTTATTTTCATTGTGTTTTTCCAACATGTATGAAATTGCAACAGTCCTTTGATATAGTTGTTGGTAAATGAATTTTAGTGACTTGACTTCTGTAACATATGCTATTACATGTTTAAAAAAATTGAAATTCTTATATTTGGTAATAATATCCTATCCAAGTTTTGTACAAATTGCACTGGATTATATTTTGCTATACATCGTGTTGGCCTAAGAATCTCATTATCCAATATAATTTGGTTAATGTAGTCTGTGCTACCTATTTTCTACCCTGTCCTATGAAGCCTAAAGATGGCATTTTGGCTCAGCTCAAAGCATCTCCTTTTTTTTTACTAAATCTTTTGATTGTATTAATTGCTTCTACAAGGAATAGGTATGACATCCAAAAGTGAATCTATGATTCTATATAATGATCATAGATAACCTTTATCCTGTTTTCTTAAAAGGAAAACAATGTCAACATTAGAGCACATTGCCATCTTGGGATCAATTGAACTATTGTAGTGGAGCCGGTGGATTATTTCCTTTCTAAGGTTTTTGAGATTAAGATAAAAGAAGATAAAAAGACAGTAGCACTTTCTCAAAGGATAAAAATATGAAAAAAAAGGGACTTAAAGGATTGTTCTTAATTATTTTTGATAGAAAAAGTTGAAAATTTTATTCATGAAGAGTGTAGTTTGATTGCCACGTTATAGAGAGAAGGAGAGTTGCAACCAAACCATAAATCAAAGAACCTTTCAGAAAGACAATTATTACAAAGATTTGCTCTCAGCATCAAGCAATAAACTCCAGATTGATAAGAGAATCTTTGGCGATGAACTCAATTTGATTATCAATTTTTTGCTTGATCAACCCAAAGTTTGGTACCTTGTATTCTGAAAGCCTTCTTGATTAGGATCATCCCTCCTCGCAAGTGACTACATCCATGGGAACAACCTTCCAAGGCCCTTGCTTTTTGTAGTGGGTGAGAGTTTGTCGATTCCAAACTTGGCTCTTTTCATTGCTAACATGAAATCTTCTCGGCTTACAGCATCACCACCTTTGTGGGTAGAGCCAACAAAGTGGATTCATTACCAATGTTGGTTAGATCGTGTTACAACCCGGTTCCCAGATCCCTACAGGACCTGAGACCGGCTCGCCTCGACTAATCCCAAGACCTAGTCGTCCAATAAGAAATAACCAAAAGCAGGAAAAATAAACCACATTCACACATGCAATATAACTAAGTAGAAGAAAAGTACGAAGCAGTAAAGAAAATAGAATAACTGTCTCAGTACATGCCACCACAACAACAGAAAGCGGAAAGGAAACAGAAGCAGTAGAAACAGTAAACTAAGTGTCCATTACTCACTACAATAGTAAGATAAACAAAAGTGCTGAAAGAACAACTACGGTTGGGCCCCGCACCTTCTGCAGTCGGAAACTCGGGCTACCCAACTCTTGGTCCTGAACAGTGTTATGAAAAGACAGAGTCAGTGAACGCTGAGTAGAGTGGTGTTCATATTATTTAAGTACAAGTATAGTAAAAACAACAATAGATTTAATTCTCATTTCTATTTATCTCATTTATGTGTTTCTGTTTCATTTATTTCTCAAAGTATCCAAGTATTTCTTAATCTTGCATGTTCCTTGTGGGAACGATCTTGATTACAGTCTTTTCCATAGAGTAGAAGGTACACGTGGTGCTCCCCTGGCTGGGAGAGTCCCCCGTTGTAGTTCTACAGCCAGTTAACCATCTCGAGGTCACTGTCGAGACGTAGCGGTGACTATGGCACGCATGATAAGCGCATGGGTAGCTACCCTACACTGATACGCGGTCAGTCGTTTCTGGTAGCAGGTACGCCCAAAGTACAGTATGGAATAGTATAAAGCCTTGCCCTTACAGAACAGGGGTCTCACCCCTCAGAACCAAACAGGAGTCTCGCCCTTATACAGTTCGCGCACCCTCGTCTGGCTACCTTAGTTTGCCCAAAGGGCCTAACAAAGTTAGTGTAGGGTGGCTAGCTGAACCCCGGGCCCCGTGGGGTGGCTAGCTCCCTCCCTGCACTAGTAGCTCGCCTCGGTACCACATATGCGAGGGCCAACAGGAGTCGGTATAGAGTGTCCAATCCTAACCCTGGGTCTCAACTCAAGGGAGGCTAGCTCCGCTCTATACTAAAAGGGGACAGTTGCTTTCCTTGATACCACGTACACAAGGGCCAACACACTTCCCGTCTACATTCCAGATTCTGTTATCCACAGGAGTTCTACTCCTAATTCCTCGTAGGGTTCATGCTCATGTTTACCTCATTTATCCAGGTCCAGATCTCATGTTTCATAATTTGTTCCTCATCCATATACCGGCAGCTCGTGTTTCCATAATTCAATTCTCAAAAACATGCAACTGGTGGTTTCATAGGAAATTTCTCAATTATATATAAGTAGCTCGTATTTTAACATGCATCTCGTAATTATGTTAAAGGCATTTGCTAGCAATTTATTTTAACCATGCATTCAAGTAAACAGTACAGCTCAAACAGGCTCATTCATTTTCTGCCCTAGGGTTCATTCCATATCCTAGAGTTCAATCTGACTATTCCAACTAAGTACATTCTTATTTAAATATTAACAACTGAGTTAAACCACTCTACTGGGTATCACAGGAGAAATGGGGGCCTGTGCCGCAGATCTCATCGTCTCCGTGAGCTCCGAATACGCCACTGGCTAGTAACCTGTACCAACGGCCAATGTACATTAGACGAGCTCAAAATAGTAGATACTCAACACGAACACGTAGAGGAACTCGAGTACAAAACAACGGTACTTCGTTTGCGGAAATCTGATTCCGTTTGGGCCTTAAACAGGCCAAAAACGCGATTACTGATCAAAATCAGACATCTGGGATTAATCCCAAACATCTTAAATGACGTCAAAAACTTACCTTGTGTTTCCTGTGACTGATCAGACGTCCAGACTCCCTCTGTGACCGTCTGGGGACAATTCCAGACGTCAAACAAGGTCTCCGGTCGTCTAGAAGCACCTCCAGACGTCTAGTGATATGATCAGATGTCCAAAAGTGCGTGGGAAAGCATACCGCGCACCTTCCCAAAGCCTACACCTGCGTACGGTCGCTTGCAGTCACAATGATCAGTCGACATCCCCTGCGTTGTGATATGCATGGTGCAGGAAAATACGTACCTAGCGATATACGTGCTTTCAGACGTCCGGCCTCAGCTCCGGACATCTGGGTGCCTCGCCAGTCGTCTGGGCTTCACTCCAGATGTCTGATACTGGAAAACTTCTAGTATCAGAACCTCCTCGCAGCTCGTTTCGCTCGCACCTCTGCCCGCGGCGGCAGCTCTAGCCGCTACAGGAGCTTGAGCAGCTCCTCGCCGACATCCTTTCCTCTCCTACGAGCTCCTCCTTGAGCTCCCGCGGTGGTCTTCCTCCTCCCTCGCTCTCACTCCCTTGCACTCTCTCACTCTCGCTCCTCCCCACTCTCCCTTCGCCGGCTCCTTTCTTCCTCGCTGCGGTTGCAGTAACAGGGATGGGAGGGGAACGTGGCTGTCACGAAGAAGGTGGAGGTGGTTGTGGTGTAAGGAGGAGAGTAGAGGAGAAAGTAGGGGATATATATAGGAGAGGGGTGTTAGGGTTTGGGTAAGGGGCGAAGGAGAGAGAGGGTCTCTGCGCGCTTCCTGTGCGTAGAGCGCAAAGCGCAATACGAAAAACTCACTTTCAGATGTCCGGGAATGTGTCCAGATGTCTGGACAGACATTTGACTAAAAATCCAAATGTCTTAAATGGCTAAAAATGTAACGGGTCATTACAAATCAGCTCCAACAAAACTAGGTGTCAAGGTTGCAACCAGATTGCTGATAAACTCAGGATCTTCATCCAATGGAACACCTCTCAAATGAACAGCCAAAATCGTTTTTCTCCCATTCAGATCTGGTTCTCTAATGAGCACATTCCTAGAGAATCGACCTGATTGACATAGAGCTGGATCCAACGCCTCAGGCCAGTTGCGTGTAGCAATTACAACAACCTTGCTACTAGGCTTGAATCCATCCATTTCAGTGAGAAGTTGGATAAGACTTTCGTCGCGTTCATCATAGGAGCTTTCACCCCTCCTTCCTCCAACAGTATCAAGTTCATCAATGAATACTATAAATGGTTCACATTTCCTGGCATCATTAAAAAGTTTTCTTAACACATGTTGCTCCCCTTTCAGCGTATATCTCTACAAACTCACTAACAAACACTAAGAAGAATGGTACATTGGCTTCTCCAGCCACTGCTCGAGCTAATAATGTTTTTCCTGTCCTAGGAAGTCCTATTAATAATATGCCTCTAGGTAGCCTAGCACCAAGCTTGTCATAGTTGATGGTGTAGATTCCTTAAGGAGGGGGGTGAGATTGAGAGTGATACAAAAGTAATGCGGAAATATTATGACAATCACAAATATATAATCTCACAAGCACACAAAGATTTTTAGGTGGAAACCTAAATATAGGTAAAAAGCACCACCTAAGCCTCTTGACTTAGGATTTCCCAATCAACCTAATCGATCAAATCCACTAACTGAACTACTTCAAACGAGGGTAGTTCAACCTCAATATAACTGACACTACTTTGTACAAGGGTAGTGTACCTCAAATCGCTCCTTTTCATGATGAGTATTTTGTCTCGCGAGGGAGACGGGAATTCGTAAAGTGAATCTCCAAACAAAGACAATTACAATATATCCTAAAGAGCCACAAAGTAAGTGTAAATTAAATTAGCTTCTATAGGCAAAAGGACTTCCCTTATATGGAAGTGGTGCGATGTGGAATCGGTAGTGTAATGGTGCTCTCAGATGATAGAGGGCTTGGAGAGCGAGAACTTCTTCTAGAAAATTTTCTTCTTCACTTTGACATAATATGGTATGGGAGTAGTTTCTCAAGGTGTGCTTAGCTTAGGAAGGGTGCTCTATTTATAGAGGTCCTAAGAAGGCTTTGGAAGGCCTTGGAAGCCTCTTGTAACTGTTGGGAACAAGGCTCAAGAGAGTGGACCAAAATCCCAACGAAATCAGGGTCATTTATGATTCTGATAGGTTATCAAACGTTTGGTTTTATGATCAGACGTCTGGGTCATTGTTTGACCTAAGGTTCGGTTGTCTGATCTAAGAAGGATGGATCTTCTGGGCAGGTTTGGATCAAGACGGATGTCTAAGATTCATTTTTAAAATGTTTGAGATAATAATCAGACGTCTAATCTTAAGATGGATTAGTTCCTATTTAACAAAATTGAAACAAGGTTCTAGGGTTAAGTTTCATAGACGACGTGTCGGACGTCTGGAAAAGCAATCCTCTGTGGGAATGGATTTCTCGAGAGGCTTAATGGCTAAATTGTCTGACAACAAGTGATTTGGGTCAGATCTTAGCCTAACGTCTATTTATTAGATGGATGGGATGATCTACGGACATTTGAAAGTATTATAGAATTAATTGTAAGGTAATCACCAAGGATCATCTTTTGAGAGTCCAACGGTCCTATTGTTAGACGTCTGTCAATGGCATCAGACATCTTTTAAGACGTCTGGACTATGGGTTGAACGTCTAAAGGTGACAGACAGAGTTGGTTTTCAACCTAAGTGTTTAGACGTCTGCACAAAAGGTCAGATGTTTTAAAGATCAAGATCAGATGTCTGAGATCCAGATTGGACGTCTGATCAGGCTGTTTGAAGCCTATTTTGATTTTTTGATCTAAGTGTTTGTCTAAGTGTCCTAGTAAGGTGTAAGGTTTCCTAGGACTAAAGTAGGGTACTTTGGACTCTTTACAAGAATTTAAAGAAATAAAAGAGCAAAGTACAAGACAAATAAATACAAGAATACAAAATGCAAGAAAGAATATTTCTATCATATTCTTCATCTCCTTCCTTCTTCAAGCTCTCACTCCAAGTGAAGCTCCTTCTCCTCCATCAAGCTCCTCCAATTCGTCATGGATGTGAGCTTGAGCTTCTTTACACTCGTATCCATTTGTATTTATCTTGAAACTTGAAAACTCAAATGCAAATGTTAAATCACAAGTATTTTGTTATTATCAAAATTAATAATCGTGGTGCCCTTACATCAACAGATGGATCCTTATACGCATGAAACAATTTCCATCAATTCTTTTGGTACATTATTCTGAGTACAATTCACAATTTATAATATGAGGTTACCTTATATTTTAACTGGATAGTGACTGTATGGTGAATAACAATCATGATTTTAACATGAATTTTAGTTCTAGTTGAAATCCAGGAACTTACAAAATTGATAAAAAGCTAATAAAAATCAAGTTTGAATTGTTGATGATTTTAAGTATTTATCTCTCATCAAAGCTCATTTTGGGTTCTATTTATCTCACCCATATATAGATTGGTTAGTACTACATGTTTCACATTCTTTGGTTTTGCTTGACCATTTGCAACTAATATTTTCAAGTGATTCCTCCTGGAATGATTTCAAGAAGATGCAACTGACATGGATGGCAATCTTGCAGTCAGTGTTGAAGTGCATGCTCAAGAGATGACGTTAAGCATTTGTGTCTATTGTGTTTGTATACATGGGTAGGATTGGGTTGGGAGGTATTTGTTTGTCTTAGGGATTTGAATAACTTACAAATGTAGGTGTTTCTACCTTTGTGCTTTATTTTTCACAAACCATTTTTTTTTTTGAAGTTACATAAGTGGTTGCTGTAGGAACAGTTGTTGACTATACAAGTAAATTAGGATGGTAAATATGGTTAGATGCAACACCTCAAGTAATAAAACTATAGCAGAAATAAAGAAAAAACCTAATTGACTACCTCTTATAGCTTCTTGATAGGTAGAGGCTCAACATATAATGGGAGAGGTTCGATCCTTCTACAAAGAGGTCCTTTATTATGCTCTCAACCTCTGTGAAGGGCATAGCCATAGTGGATCCCTTAAGAAAGCATGTTCATATCAAGATAACAAGTTCAAATAACTTCAATCAATGGTGTTAGACATGTGGGAGATGCTTAGGATGTCTCTAGATTACTTCAAGGCAGTAGGTGGGGATGATTCCTGCCCTCAATTACATGAAGGATAAGAAATATAACAATGATTATGCAGAGGATGCCATCAAATCTCATGGTATGAAGATAAAGTTTTATCTTTCTTTCATGGCAATTTTGTTGTCTTCCTGCTATGTTAACATTATTCCAAATTATATTAATTGCTTTCTATTTTTTGTGATCTAATCAGGATTATCAGTGGACAAGATCAATGAATGCATGGGTGATCCCAAAGGCTGATTCTGAAAATGAAGTTTCAAAGAATGAGTAGCACACCCAGGTGATCCTTTTCTCTCTTTGGTCCTCTCCTATTTTAATTTTTTAGGTGCTTTTTTGGGTACTCAAGTTATTTCTGGATAACCTCACTCCCAAGAGCTCCTATCCTTCTATTACTCAATTTTCTTGCATATTAAGCAACCATTTACTTTCTAGATTTGTAAAAATGGATGAGGAGATGTAACAGTCTTGCCAACGATGGGGATTAATAATGTGCAGTACAAAGGTAAGAATCTATATGTATCATACTTAAATGTTTCTTTTAGGATTACTTTCTAGTATTGATTGATATTTCAAGTTTTTATGTACGAAGTAATCACTTTTTGTTCTTGGGAGTTTTGAAAAGGACTGTTGTTTTGAAAGCCATATGTGCAATGTTGGAAATGTCTTCATGTGCACGGTTAAATTTCGGTGATGCACGGGTGACTCCAAGGGAATTGGTGTAGTTTGAAAATGTTTGTACTACTTAGGTTGTCTGTGATAGATTTTCCATTTGGAACCTTTGTTTTTATTCCTTTCAATTTTATTAGAAGTTTAACTTTTTCTTTTTTTCTTTTTGATGGTGTCATCATGTAAAGTTATTTTAGTGTATGTTGTATTGGAAAGTTGCTTATAATTTTCAGGTGTATTTTTATAAAATTTCATGATGAAATTTTAGTTTGATGGAAATCTTTTTATGAATGTTCTCAAAAGTTTGCTTATTTGATAAATTATATTTAGTTATAGATAAATGTAAGTGTCTTAAAGGATGATTGATTACCTTTGATAGCTATTGTATACTGTGACGAATTAATCGTTGTCATATGCTTTCACAAGACAATGAATAATCGTTGCTAAACTTAAAACAAGTGACGTTTTAACAACGATTTTATTCGTTGTCTTAGATTTGCCAACGAATATGTGATTTGTTGTAAGTTTCACAATGGCTCATATAACAACGATTGTGGTGATAAATAAATTATTCGTTACCAAGTTATAACACGACGTTTTATTTGTCGCCATCTTCATAAAATATTCATTACAATTGACCCTTTTTGTTGTAGTGAGAGTGGAATATATAATTCTTGTAGTACCAAAAAAAGCCATATAAGTTCTGCAATTGAATTGGCAAGAGCTTTGTATTCTGATTCAGTTGAGGACCTTGAGATTTTTTGCTGCTTTTTGGATGACCAAGTGATAAGATTGGTGCCCATGAAAATGAGATATCCTCTAGATGAGCGATGGTCATCTGTATAACCAACCCAATCAACATCAGAGTATGCCTGAAGTGTCAAAGAAGGAGTTGCATGAATATGCAGACCATGGGTGATGATTCCTTTCAGGTATCGTAGAATGCATTTAACATGGTCCCAGTGAGTGGAGGGATTGTTCATGAATTGACATGCTTTGTTGACTACAAATGATATATCTAGTCACGTAACTAGGAGATATTGGAGGGCATCGATGGTTTGGCGATATGTACTGTGGGGTCCACAAATTGCTTGCTGATGGATGTTAAAGTAGAAGAGGTTGCCATAGGCGTTTGAATAGGTTTGCATTCCAACATGTTGGTTTTCTTTAAGGGATCCAAGATATATTTTTGTTGACAGAGAAGAATACCATTATCATGAGGTTTGACCTTAATTTTGAGGATGTAGTGAAGAGTGCCCAAATCTCAGATGCGAAATTCTTTTGTGTCTAAATTATCTAGAATATCTTCTTGGAGCAATTGCCAGTAGTGAGGATATCATCAATGAAGACGAGTACATAGAGTGTTTCGGTGGTTGTCTTCCAAATAAAGAGTGAAGTATCTGTTTTAGATGGCTAAAATCCCACAGTCTGAAGGAAATAGCTGAGTTGACTGAACCAGGCACGAGGGACTTGTTTGAGACCATATAAGGACCTTCAGAGTTTGCAGACATGATTTGGTCGATCGACATCAGAGAACGCTTGCGATTGTGTCATGTAAATAGTTTCGTTAAGAAAGCCATTTAGAAATGCATTGCTAGCACCAATTTGTCGAATGTCCCAGTGATTGGAGACAACAATGGATAATACTAGTCTGATTGTAGATGGTTTGATAACAGGACTGAACATCTCATTGTAATCGAGGCCTTCCCATTGGTATATCCTTAGACAACTAGGCGTGCTTTGTACTTGTCTATCTAGCTAGTAGTTGTTGGTTTCAAGCGAAAAACCCATTTGCATCCAATGACATTAATATTTGGTTGGCAAGGAATGACTGTCCACACATGGTTGGCTAGAAGTGCATTGTACTCAGCAGTCATTGCCGCCCTCCAATTTGGATCTTTGGAGGCTTGAGTGTATGAGGTAGGTTCTATCTCCTTGACGAGAGTCATTAAGAGAGCCTCTGGAAGAGAATGGCATGGGTGTCTGTTTAGGCCAACCAACTCACGGTAGTCAATGCTTTGCCGTGGACGAAGTTGATGCTCGGCCGGCATAGGGGATGATGGTAGATGAGGAGGAGTTCCACTTGTGGTGTTTGATGGAGAGGCATTTGAACTAGTTTGTGGTGAAGCTGAGATAAGAATTGCTAACCAAAGATTGGTTGGAGGAGGAGGAGGCGGAGAGCCAAGAATAGAGACATCCTTATAGAGGAACGTGGTTTCATTAAATCGAACATGGTAGGCAATGTATAACTTGGTGGTGCAAATGTCATAGCATATATAGCCATGATAATCTGAGGCATAGCCAAGTAGCACACATTTTGTTGTGCGAAATGAAAATTTATGTACTTGATATAGGCACAGGAGCAGGTAAACAACATAGTCGAAGGTGCAAAGGAAGTTGTAGTCTAGATGATCCTTATACAGAGAAAAGTATGGGTTAAGGTTGTTTAAGGTGGTAGTAGGACATCTATTATGAGGTAGGCGACTGGAAAATGCAAAGTGCCAAAAAGCATGTGGTACTGATGCATGCGCAAGAAGCGTTAGACCTGTGTCAATGATGTGTTGAATTTTTTGTTCAGTAGCATCGTTTTGCTCATGGGTGTGAGGGCAAGATATTCATGGATTATTCCCTTTTGTTGGAAGAACGCTCTAAGGGCTTGGTATTCTCCGCCTCTGTCAGTTTGAAATGTTTTAATTTTCACATTGAATTGATGTTTTACCATGTGGTAGAAGGTAGTAAAAAGTGTAGCAACACCAGTTTTAGTTGTAAAGGATAAAGCCAAATATATTTGGAGAAATCATTAATGAATAAAACAAAGTATTTGAAACCAAATTTGGAACTGCAAGAAGCAGGCCCCAGACATCACTGAAAATTGCTTCAAAAGGCATGAACTTTGTGTACATGTAGTAGGTAGATGAACTCTAGAGAGTTTGCCTGGTTGGTGCAAATGCATCATGATCATTGATTTTGATGATAATAAAATACTTGTTATTTGGCATTTGCATTTGAGATTAAGATTTTAGGTTTAAATGCAAATGGAAGCAAGTATGGAGTTCCATGGCTAGAACAAAAACATCAAGGAGCATGATGAAGGTGCATAAGAAGGGTTAAAGGTTGAAGATGCAGAGAAGAAAGAAGAATATGATAGAATAATTTGTTCTTTTGTCATGTATTTTTATTTGCTCTTTATTTCCTTAGATTCATGTTAAAGATCCCAAAATATAACCTAAGTCCTATATATACTCACCCAACCTTAGGACACTTAGACAAATCCCAAAATTGACTTAAAAAATCAAAATAGTAAATAGACTGCTTTATCAGATGTCCAACCTCATTATCAGACGTTTGATAATCACTTTTAAGTCGTCCGACAGATTTGTCAAACGTCCAATTTGCTAGACCTGGAACACTTAGTTTATAACATTTAGTGTTTAGACGACCATACCTTATTCCAGACGTCCCATAAAGGACCGTTAGACCCAATTTACTTTATGCTAGAACAAAATCCTCTTGAGACCTGTTAGAAACATTCTATTAATATTTCCAGACATCTAATAAAGAGATGTTAGGAGCCTTCTGACCTAAATCTTGATTTGTCAAAGCTTCTTGTTGATTAGATTCTTGTGAAATCTATTCTCAGAGGTTACCCCTTGTTATCAGATGTCTAATAGGCTCTCTGATGATAACATCATCATCAGCCATATCTAGCTTTAATTAGTCATAATCAAGGAATAAATGCTCCTACATAACCGCCAGAATATCATAATTCAATACAAATCCATTCTGAGGGGAATACAAGAAAATAGGGGTAAAACTGTAATTTTAACAGTATATCTCAATTGCAGTACAATCACAGGTTTTCTCAGGGGTTAAATAAAGGTCAAATGGTCTTAAATGTATAACAAGTGAGTCCGTACAAACAGAAAAGAGTTTTCACGCATTTCAGGAATTAAATGACATCTAAAACCCTAAAAACAAACCTGCTTAATCTACTGAGGTTTTGGTTAGGATAAAATTCACATAAATCCTCTAAAAATCATATAAAAATATTTTCTAGGATTTGGTTCCTTCAATTTGACCATCAAAACCCATCTTGACCCAAAACAGAGCCACAGACAGACTTTTGCCCTAATTTAGGTTTTTGCATAAATTATTAGATCTAATGAGGTCAAAACCAAAATCCAACTTCACCATTGGATTCTTTAGGTTCAAATTAGGTTTGTACCAAAATTTGGACCCAATCTGAGATCATCTTTACCTAGTTTGCAATTTGGTCCTGTCTAACTCTTTTCTCTCACTCACATGCCCCAAACTTTCAAAATCCTTACAAATAGGACCCTATCTTTATCATCGTTCTTTGCAAATGGGTTCCTCCGACATTATCGCTCAAGAATCCTTCTCTGGTGACCTTTGATTGAAGAGAACTCCTTCTCTGATCAATAAATCCCTTCCAAAATTGGAAGGGAGATTCTTTATGGAGTCCTCTTTCCAATGAATCTGGTCTTGACCTCAAAACCTTCCCAATCTCTCATGCGAATGCATGAAAGATTCGGGTATCTTTCGAGTTTCCAAGTCCGGCGGCCTTCTAAGCTTGGGAAGCTTGCTTCCCAAGCTCTAATCGCCCTCTATTGCCTATATAAGGACCCCTAGGACCTTCCCGTGCTTTCCAAGCTTGATTCCGGCCGTGAAACACCCCCTTCCTCTCTTTGCTCCTGCTGAGAAGCTTCGCAAACTCCGGTGACTCCTCCCGATCTCCTTCGTCATCTGTTCGCAATACTAGCGGCCAGATTTCCTTCCTCTCTCTCGTCTGCTCTTGGCCGTACCAGCAGGAGCCTCCTTCCCATCGTCATCGCCGCTTCTACCTCACCGGAGCACTTCGTCTTCTCCAGAGCCAGCATACCCCCAGTAAGGAGAATCCTCCCCTTTCGTCTGATTAGCTTAGGTTAGATTAGTTCCTTATAGCTCGTAGGTTAGTTTTCTACCCAAAAATCCCAAAAAGAACCCCTCTAATCCACCAATCACCCTCGTCTTCCTCGTCTCCAGCCACTCCTCCGGCGAGATGTCCCCGTCGCTACACCCCTCCATCCACCTCACCAACCACCTCATAAGCTTCACCACGACTCACCCATCAAAACCCCTCTCCTATTACACCGATTCCACCTTCCAAACTTTCCACCGAACAACGCACCTTCACGCTATCTTCTTCGTCACCGACCACCCTCTGCACGCAGTCATCCTCCACAAGACTGTCATCATCACCTTCGTTGTGTTACGGCGAAGCTAAGGAGCCATTTAACTGGGGCCTTCGAGTCTGTATTCATGTTCCAGGTCTTCACCGGTTCGCCGCTACTACCGCCACCATCCCCGACCACGATCGAGCTCCTCCAGCGTTGAGACGATCTGGTGCCACTCTCAATCGATGCGGCTACATCCCAGGATCTACTCCAGGTCTTGGATTAAAGACCCCAAGCTGCAGTAGTGCTCCAATTGGCGAAGAACGTCAACCGCAGCTGCATACGCGAAGATAGTGGGATTTAGTCCCACCTCGGAAACCACTGAGCTCCCGCAGTGACATAAAAAGAATTTGTGTCTACGGCTTATCGCCTCGACACACAGGGGGATGAGGTCCCCTGCACGCATCCCTTCACCTGCCTTGCCTGTGACACTGTGCACACGAGCCTGGCTCCGACCCGACCCGTCTATGCCTGCGCACACCTCTGCTGCTACCCCATGCCAGCAGCCATGGTCCTGGGTGCACTATAGATCGATTACCCGAATGACCGGTACTGTGCATAGCCCTGGGAGGGCATGAAAGAGGTTGACCCAGAGAGTGAAAAGGAGAGAGCGCGTAGGGTTAAGGGAGGTTTTACTCTTCAGTGTTCTCGACACTTAGTCGATTTCAGAGGTGAGTTCCCCCCTGTGCAAGCAGAGAAAGAAGGAAGAAGAGGAGAGGTTCTGAAGAAAAAGAGAAGGCTTGTGCTTGCCTTCTGTTAAGATGTCTGATTGCTTGTCTACTGTTGGTTGATTTGAGCTAATTGATGGTTGAATGCATGCTTAAACTTCAGAGGATATAAGTGGTGATTCAAATCACCATTGTCTTATTTTTTCTTTTTATCCTCATATTCTTGAGATACATTGGATTTCACTGAATATTTAATGTGAGAGGTTATTATTCATTGAAAATATATACTTTGCTTAATTTCTTATGCTCATTTACATTATTTGTTGAGATTAGTGCGTGAATTCCATATTTACTCCCAGCGAACGACCTCGGACTTTCATTCGAGTATAAGTATTATTTGTTTTTAGATTTATTATAGATTTCAAACTACGATGACAATACATTGATTTAAATCCCCGATAGATCGCTTTCAAACATTTTAGTGCCGTTGCCGGGGAGCAATGCACAATTCACCACTATTCTCTTGCTATATTTTTATATTTGAGCACTAACTTGCCTTGTTTACTTTATTGTGATTTTGCGAGGTACTTCACGAGAAGATCTTCCACACAAATCAACCACTCCAGGGCAAGTAACTACTCTATCTTCCCTAATCAAATCTCCTAATCTTGGGAAGACAATAAGGAAACAATCAATTAGGAATCACCTACCTTATTTTTTTATAGTAATTATCATTTAAAAGGCAAGTTTCCTGATTTATGAAAATTTTTTAAAATCTGATTGAAGATTGAGATGATTCTATTTAGAATTCCCTATCCCAAATTTTCTGTACCTATTAGGGATCACGCTTAATTTCTGATCATCTTGGATTACTCACCTTCTTGTTTGAGTTCAAGGTGTACATGTTGAGATCAAATTAGATGCAGAATAGAGCCAATTAGGGTTTGACATTAGGGATTTGGAGTGCTAGTACACATTTTTTCTTGAATTAAAGGAAAGTTACCCTCCCGCATTTGTGTGCTACCCAAGCCCTTGATTGAAAAGATCTAATTGGAAAAATCCTAAAAATCAAGCTCTAATTTCACTTGAATCTTAAAATCTTGGACCTAATAATCTGGGAGTAAAATCAGGGTGATTTCTAGGTCTGACCTAGATCTCATTCTACCATCTTTAGGGTAGGTCAGGTGAAGTTAGTCTACATTGTAGGCCAACCAACCTCCAAATTAGGTCACAAGTTGAATTAACTTCTAATCAAGTGAAATTAAAGGCACAAATTAGGACATAAAACTAGTAGACTTAAGGTCTCAAGTTCGTACATTCTGATCTACCTGGACCCTCAATGACAAGGAAGGTCGGGTGGGGGAAACCCTGTAACCCGTGGGGACGCTCTACCATGTAGGGGTCTTTGCAGGGCTCTCCCTTCCTAGTTGCCCAGGTACTTCTCGGGTGTGCGAATTTCTGATTCAGAGATATCATTCACCTTGAAATTGCCTTAGTCATCCAAAAATCTTTGGGTGCCTTGATTGGGTCAATTTCACATCTAGTCTCTCATCCCTTCTATTTAGAGCACATACACAGATCATCTTAAGGATTTCTTTCAGATCTGATCAACTTCAAATTTAATCTTGAGTTTGATTCTACATCTTAATTTCATCATTTGATTAAAAAAAAATGTAGTCAGTCTATATAGGAAGACTATTTAGAAATTTGGAATCCCAAATGAGCATGAAAGAAAAGATATTCAAGAATACCTATAGAAATTATGAAGAATATTATAAAAGAGGCATGATGGAAAAATTTGTAAAAACAACAAACCTCATCACGAACTGTGTAGGGATAATATGGATACAAATGAAACACGGTTCAACCCGGGATCATCTATTAGCAAAACACAGTGAATTGGTGAAATTACACAACAATGATTGTTTGCAATATTGGTCAAATGCTTCAGTTCTGGAAGAACTCCAGAATTTTTTTAAAAAAAATGGGGAGAATTACTGAATGGGTTATATAGAACCAGTGATCAAAAATACTCGTCAGAAGTTAAGATGACATCTTGGAGTAATTCCAGTAATCTATGTAATTTCCCAAATCCCGGGTGTGATGATCAAGGTTATGGATCCCCATCCCAAATGAATTCAGATTCAAATTTCATAGCAATTGACATTCCTAATCTTGATGAGGGTTAGGAGGATCCAATTGTAGGTGTTCCCGATCTTGAGCCAACCCTAGAGATATAAGAGCCTGGTTCACCAAGTTTAGATTTCCCAGACACCTGTGATACTAAGATTGAATTAGAACCTCTCGAGAGTGTAAATTCCATCCCTTATTCTGATAAGGTGACTCTCGAGAGCAATTCTGACATCCATGTAGAGCCCAACCTAGATTCTAATGATCCAACCCACACCCTTAACTTAGAATCTGGATCTGAGTCTCAATGGGATGATTATAAGGCCCCATATGGTGGAAATCAGATTTTGAATTTGGATTATGATTCTGGGCCTGTATTTAATGAATGCACCTCTCCAACCTCTTTAGAGATACAGATTGATTTTTCGGAAGTCACGCCAATCTATGATACAGAAATCGAGGAGTTGGAAAAGTTGGGTTTTGATTGGGCCTTTCCTACAAGCCAAGAACCCAAGCCCATGCCTAATAAGGACACCTTTTTGAGTTCAGAATCTAAAAATAGGCTAGACCCAAGTAGGTTGCTGCTTTTCCACATCTTGATTTACTCAATGGTGGAACCTTTGATCCTGAATTAGATTCAGGACACGATTCTTGCAAGTTCTCCGACGATTTCGAATCTTACTCTAATATCGGAGAACTATTGTTTCCTGATGATTACGAGCCAATCTACGACTTCAGAATCCACGACCCGTCTTTTGATTCTGACGCTGAGGTCAATGATTTGAAAGAAAACACCTCTTCTGCAACACATACAGAACCTTTTAGAACCCATTTCCAACCCCAACTCGCAATCAGACTCAATTTCTACTTTGACTCTCCTCTCGATGATCCAGTAGCATATGATTCCTCACCACATTTTGATCGGGTTTTGGACTTTGATCAGACTACTAATCACATCTCATCCTTCTCTGATCACTCCTGTAGGGATCTCACATACTCCATTGATTCATTCTCTTTTGAGCATCCCTCCTCTGACCAGGCTGATCCGACTTAGCCAAACCCTAATTTTTCAATTCCACATCATTCCAAGCTTCACAGTATCTGGTGGGCACCACATCTCTTGATGCACATCTATCAACCCGCCAGATTTGAACAAGCACCTGGTTGGACCAACCAAGCTATTGATCAAGGTGCTTGTTCTACAAAACTCGTCTAATTTGACCACTCCTCCATACCCTTTTCTGCTCGGCTGAAGGCATTGAATTTAGCACTTAACGGGAGGCAACCCGTCATTCCAAAAACCCAAGATCCTTCTAATTATCCTTTCATACTTCACATCTATTGCACCTTGTGTTCAGTTTTAGATCAGTCGACTCCACCTCTGGTACTCGTACCAGAGCTTGAAATCATCCGCAACAATCATTCCGACCCATTCGCTCGCCCACCGAACCTGTTCTAACTCTTGAACCCTAACTGTTTCATACCCTCCATTTATAATGAGGACATTGTAAAACTTAGGCATGGGGGGGTGTTAAAGTGCAAACACACAAAAATTCAAAGTTCTGAAGGGTTCTCACAAAAAAATACATACTCAAAAAAAAAAAAAGGGAGAAGGGAGGAAATTTTGAAAAATTGAATGCATATCATTCTTGAGGAGGAAAAGGGAGGTGATTTAAATGTCAAAAAGGAGCAATAAATTGAAATAAAAAGAGATAGACATTAGTAAAAGATTATGGAATCTATTTAGGTTCTAGGCCAAATCAAAAGAAAGAAATAAAGTCAAAAGTGCTAAGAGATACAAAGATTAGTATGAGTGCTAATCTTAGGCCTCTTGGGCTATTTTTAGGCTTAAAAATTCACGTACTCGTTAAGATCTGGATAGTCCTCAAGAGGTTGAGGAAAATGTGAAGCTTAAGTATTAGGTCTAAGGCTTAAGAATTATTCGACCTCGTTAACTGACCTTTGGTTTGCAAGACTCAGTAACCTAAGCACCCTAATCCACACACAGTCTGGTTCAGTGCACTTAATTATTAAAATCATGCAAATGCGTTAATTTTGTTCTGTAAAGCCACCTAGATTAGGAGTGGCTTATCAATACAAGTTGATTTGGATGAGTTCCTAGCGTAGAGAGGTGGGAAATTCTCCTCGAAGATGCATAATAACATACCGTCTCCTCGGTGCTTGTCTCCTAGGATATCTAAATATCCTACTAGAGGCACGTAAGCACCTTGTGCTGATTCAGGTGCTATGGGCAGGATTATCCCAAAATGTCAATTGCTAGGTCCTGAATTTAGCTACAGAATGCCATGGGCGGCATGATCCCGAAGTGTCGAAAGCTAAGGTTCTGGGGGTTTCCATGGGCGATGCTATCTCGAAGAATTGAAAGCCAGGGACCCTACAAGGATTGATGGTGAGAACTAGAAATTCGATACAGACCGTGTTGTAAAGCCAATCCAAAGCTAGAAATAAGGAAGAAAAAGAGAGAGAAAACTCTCCAAAAAATGCAAAAATTCTTTTATCTCTCTCTTACAAAAATACACTATAAACTAAACCTGGACTAACCATATTTTAAGCATGGGTGCTTTAACCGCGGAGTTCAATGAACCTTAGATTAGTTCCTGTGGGCCTTAGATACCTTTGCGGCAGACTGAGGCTAAAGTTAGTCAGGTCCGGATCTTGGTTGGTACTTGAGTACCTCTAGGCCTATTGTTAGCATTCTGACCTAATCTACAAAAGAAAGCACACATCAGAAATTTGAACATAAAAAGGTATGGTTTAGAATTTGAGTTAATTCCATGAGATTTTGCTAAGGGATTAGCAAAAGTTAGGTATGGGGTATGATGATAATGTCATCATCATCCATATCTAACTTTAATTAGTCATAATTAAGGAATAAATGCTCCTATATAACCGTTAGAAGACTATAATTCACTACAAATCCATTCTGAGGGAAATACAAGAAAATTAGGGTAAAACTGCAGCTTTAGCAGTATATCTCAATTGCAATACAATCACGGGTTTTCTTAGGGGTTAAATAAAGGTCAAATGGTCTTAAATGTATAACGAGTCTGTACAAACAGAAAAGAGTTTTCGCGCATTTCAGGAATTAAATGACATCTAAAATCCTAAAAACAGACCCGCTTAATCTACTGAGGTTCTGGTTAAGATAAAATTCACATAAATCCTCTAAAAATCATATAAAAATATTTTCTTGGGTTTGGTTCCTTCAATTTGACCATCAGAACTCGTCTTGACCCAAAATAGAGCCACTGACTGGCTTTTGCCCTAATTTCAGTTTTTGCATAAATTACCCATTGAAATGAGGTCAAAACCAAAATCCAACTTCACCATTGGATTTCTTAGGTCCAAATTAGGTTTATACCAAAATTTGGACCATATCTGAGATCATCTTTACCTAGTTTACAATTTGGTCCTGTCTGATTATTTTCTCTCACACACATGCCCCTAACTTTCAAAATCCTTACAAATAGGCCCCTATCTTTATCATCGTTCTTTGCAAATGAGTTCTTCTACCATTATCGCTCAAGAATCCTTCTCTGGCGACCTTTGATTGAAGAAAACTCCTCTGATTAATGAATCCCTTCCAAAATTGGAAGGGAGATTCTTTATAGAGTCCTCTGTCCAACGAATCTGGTCTTGAGCCCCAAAACCTTCCCAATCCCTCATGCGAACACATGAGAGATTTGGGTATCTTTCGAGTTTCCAACTCCAGCGGCCTTCCAAGCTTGGGAAGCTTGCTTCCCAACCTCTAATCGCCCTCTACTACCTATATAAGGACCCCCAGGACCTTCCTGTGCTTTCCAAGCTTGATTTCGGCCGTGAAACCCCCCTTCCTCTCTCCGCTCCTGCCGAGAAGCTCTGCAAGCTCCAGTGACTCCTCCTGATCTCCTTCGTTGTCCGTTCGCAATACCAACGGCTGAATTTCCTTCCTCTCTCTCATCCACTCTTGGCTGTACCAGCAAGAGCCTCTTTCCCTTCGTCGTCGCCACTTCTACCTCACCGGATCACTTCATCTTCTCCAGAGCTGGTGTACCTCCGATAAGGAGAATCCTCCCCTTTCATCTGATTAGCTTAGGTTAGATTACTTCTTGATAGCTCGTAGGTTAGTTTCCTACCCAAAAATCCCAAAAAGAATCCCTTGAATCCACCAATCACCGTCGTCTTCCCCGTCTTCGGCCACTCCTTCGGCGAGGCGTCCCCATCGCTACACCCCTCCATCCACCGTGCCAACCACCTCATAAGCTTCACCACGACTCACCCATCAAAACCCCTCTCCTATTACGCTAATTCCACCTTCTAAACTTTCCACCGAACAACGCACCTTCACGTCATCTTCTCCGTCACTGACCACCCTCTACACGCAGCCATCCTCCATAAGACCATCATCATCACCTTCGTTTTGTTATGGCGAAGCTAAGGAGCCATTTAACTGGGGCCTTCGAGCCTGTATTCATGTTCTAGGTCTTCGCCGGTTCACCGCCGCTGCCGCCACCATCCCCGACCACAACCGAGCTCCTCCAACATCAAGACGACCTGGTGCCACTCTCAATCGACGTGGCTACGTCCCAGGATCTGCTCCAGGTCTTGCATTAAAGACCCCAAGCTACAGCAGTGATCCAATTGGCGAAGAACATTAGCCACAGCTGCATACGTGAAGACAGTGGGATTTAGTCTCACCTTAGAAACCATTGAGCGCCCGCAGTGACATAAAAGGAATTTGTGTCTACGGCTTATCGCCTCGATACACAGGGGGGTGAGGTCCCCTGCACACACCCCTTCACCTGCCTCACCCGCAACAGGCCTGGCTCTGACTCGACCCACCTATGCCTACGCACACCTCGATTGCTACCCTACGTCGGTAGCCCTGGTCCCAGGTGCGCTATAGATTGATTACCCGAATGCCCAGTACTATGCATGGCCTTGGGAGGGCGTGAAAGAGGTTGACCCAAAGAGAGAAAAGGAGAGAGCGCGCGGGGTTAAGGGGGATTTTGCTCTTTAGTGTTCTCAACAGTTAGTCGATTTCAGAGGTGAGTTCCCCCCTGTGCACACAGAGAAAGAAGGAAGAAGAGGAGAGGTTCTAAAGAAAAAGACAAGGCTTGTGCTTGCCTTCTGTTAAGACGTCTGATTGCTTGTCTACTGTTGGTTGATTTGAGATAATTGATGGTTGAATGCATGCTTAAACTTTAGAGGATATAAGTGGTGATTCAAATCACCATTGTCTTTATTTTTTCTTTTTATCCTCATATTCTTGAGATACATTGGATTTCACTGAATATTTAATGTGACAGGTTATTATTCATTGAAAATCTATACTTTGCTTAATTTCTTGTGCTCATTTACATTATTTGTTGAGATTAGTGCGTGAATTCCATACAGACTTTCATTCGAGTATAAGTATTATCTGTTTTTCAATTTATTGTGGATTTCAAACTACAACGACAATACATTGATTTAAATCCCCGATAGATCACTTTCAAACACTCTCTAGACGTCTGATGATTAGACACTAGATCCCTGTTAGGATCTAATTATTTCCAGGAACCAAACATTTCTTTATCTGACCTCTAATAAAATCTTTAGACGTCTTATATGTAAATATTAGATGTCTGATTCTTAAACACAAAATCCCTGTTTAGATTTGATCAATTTTAGGAAACCCATCCATTAGAATTAAACGTCCAAAAACTTTGTCAAATGTCCAACATACTTTCGTCAGACATCTGACCAAATTATTAGTCATCTGATCCTGCTGTCAGAACCAATTATTGCCTAATTTTATTTGAATTTCGACCTAATCTCTTGGGATATGGATCCAACGGCTATTATTCCTCTCCCAAGACTTCTTAAGCCTTCCTAAGTCCCCTATAAATATACAAGAGCCTCTCCTTTGCAAAATATACTTAAGAATCAATTCTTTCTACCTTTAGGCTCATTAAAAGAAGATTAGAAATTTTGCCATTGCTCCCCAAGCTTCTTAGTACACATCCAATAGCATCGAATCTCTATGCCATCCCACTTATCTTCTTCCATCTAACGGAAGTCTCTTTGCCTATAGGAGCTTAGGTTAAATTATATTTTGTGGCTCTATAGGTGTTGTTTTTGTGTTGTATTTTGGTTGGGTATTAGCATTGTGAATTCCTGTCTCCTTCATGAGACAAAATTCTCTTCGTGAAGAAGAGGGATTTGATGTACACTACTCTCAGGTTAAAGTAGTGTGGATGTATTGAGGTTGTGCCACCCTCAGTTTAAAGCGGCGCGTTTAGTGGATTTGATTATTCGATAGATCGGCAAATCTGTGGTGGTTTTTACCCGAATTAGGCTTCCACCTAAAAATCCATTGTGCAATTGTGGTGAATGTTTGTGTGATTGTTTATTTGTATTATTTTTTTATACCACACTATTCACCCTCCTCTAGTGTGAAATTTCAATTGGTATCAAAGTGAGGTTCTCGCATATACAGAGTCACACCTGATGAGGATCCAATATCATGGAAGGAAGCATTTTTGCAATGAAGTGCTCCGAGGGGCAATCCACCATCCAACCACCTTATTTCGAAGGGTAAGAATTATCCTTATTGGGAATTACAGATGTGCTTGTGGTTGCAGTCAAATGAGTACATGATATGGGAAAGATGCGAGGTTCCCTACGTCATTCTGGAAAACCCTGCTGGAGGTTACTCGAAAAAAGCAATCGTGCGAGGGGCATCGAGTATTGGGCGAGAGGTGACATGGCGATGATGTTGGGGCACACGCTCATTATAGGTAGCGAGGAGGGTTGAGGGATGCGGGTTGAGTTCGTAAATGGGTAAACGGGTCAGGTGAGTGGGTTCAGTGGTGATATATAAAGAGGTGGAAGTGGGTGTGTTAGGGTTTAGGAGGGATAAGAGCTAGTGACGATTGGAGGGCAAGCGGTGAGTGGTGAGGTGCGGAGAGGTCGAGCGAGGACTGATCGAGCAAGGAATAGCTTGGTAAGGTTGACAATGGGTGGCCCCATCGACGTCGTGCGGCAAGGCGAGCCACTTCGAGCAGCTGCTATGGGAGAAGACGACGGCAAGGACGGCATTGGGTTCTTCGTGCCGAAGCAGCAAGACTAATGCACGAGTAGAAGGAGAGGCAGGTACAGTGGGTGGACATGCATGCACTGAGGATAGAGTGAGGGCGGGTGAGTATGGCTCTCGATACCTTGTTTGGTTTGGATTTTCAGCTCAAAATGTAGAGCCCCCCATTGACGTTTATTTATAATACTTGAACTGTGAATAAGTTACAACATATTTAGGAATCCGCAGAGTGTAGCAGATTTTGTGTGATTGTCACAGGTGTTCCTCGATTACAGGGGATAAGATGATTTTTTTATACATGATAAGCATGAAAATTTTGAAATTTGAACTTCGTTTAACAAAACCAACCTGTTGATGGTAATCCTCTCTTTCAATGGATCACCAAACTCAAGCGTGTAAAGGAGAAACTAAGACAATGGGTGACAGAGGATTGTTCACGCCCCACATGTATTGATGAGTTAAAGGAGTACTTGAAAGTAGAATTGGAACTCTTAGAGTGTGATCCACTTATTGTCGAGATCCACCAATGTGTAAATGAGACCCGCACATTCATTAAATCATTATTGAAGGAAGAGCAAGAATATTGGGAGGCAATGCAGCAGGGTAGAATGGTTGAAGGATGGAGATAGGTGCACCAAGTTCGACACAATGGCTACCTACATGTAGCAACACACAAATTAATGCAATCTCCAAGCTACTTGACCGAGATGCTTTTATTAGTGATAAGGATGGGGAATCGAAAGAGGCAATGCACTTCTTTCATGATCTCTTTAACAGGGGTGATGCTTTCTTTCTTTTGTAGGGGTTACATCTTCCTTTCCATGATAAACTCTCCTTCGAGGACAACTTTGTTCTTACAGTGCTACCCACCTCAGAGGAAATCAAGGACACCCTTTGATCCATCAAACCGCACTTAGCCTTGATGGGTTTGATGCACATTTTTCCAGGCACACTCATATTTTCGGTGAAGATATTACAAATGGGGTCAAATCCTTCTTTTCAGAAGGAGAAGGTATGGTTGGCGAGTTGAATCACTCATTCCTCACCTCGGTCCCTATAGAGCTTACTGTCAATTCAATTAATGACTATAGTCCCCCATCGCATGTTGCAATACCATCTATAAAATCATCATTAAGGTGCTTGCAAGTAGGCTTGGTAGAGTTTTGTTGAAGCTTACTCTTTTGCATCAAGGAGCATTTCTCAATAGTTGACTAAGTTTGGATTGCTCTCTCCTTGTGCATGAATTCTTGTGTAGATTCAGCGTGAGTGGCATGGCCCCAAGAATGTGCATTAAAGACTTCAACTCCATTAGATGAGACTTTTTATATCATATCATGGAGGAGTATGGGTTCAATCCTACATGGAGTTGTTGGATATGATGGTGCATCGAATTCCCCACAATCTCACCACTAGTCAACGATTTCCCAATGGGCTTTTGCAAGACTACATGAGGGTTAAGGCAAGGGGACCCTTTGTCTCTCTTACTTTTCACCCCTATCGTGAATACCCTTTCTACTCTACTTGAGACTTGGGTAAATCTTTGTTACGACCTGGTTCCCGGTACCAGTGAGATCTCAAACTCGATCTCACGCTCAGGCGGTAGTCCTGGCAGCTCCTTTGGAAAAACGTTGGGGTACTCACAAACCACCAGGATACTCTGAAAGTCAGTCACGGGGCTAGGCTCTACCACTACATAGGCCAGGAAGCCCTCACACCCTTGGCTCAAAAGCCTCGCTGCCCAAAGCACGGAGATGCATCTGAAACCTCCGTCCACTAGTTGATCGTGAAACTCAAAGGGAGGCAACTCCGATATGGAGAAGACGATCTTCCTCTTGAAATAGTCCACCAGGGCATGATAGGCGGACAGCCAATCCATCCCTAGGATCACGCCGAAGTCCTCAATCTGGATCACAATCAGGTCAGCGAGGAGGCTGTGTCCCCCTATACTTACCTTGCAATCCATGTAGACCTCCTCGACTACAAACAACTGGCCACCTAGGCCTCTGATCACAAACAGATCCTCTAACAGTACACTGCCCTGCCTCAAACTGACGGCAAAACTCGTAGCGACGAAGGAATGTGTGGCGCCGGAATCAAAAAGTACGTACACTAATATGCCAGAAACAGTAGCCATACCTGCCACCACTGAGCCCGAAGCCTTGCGTCTCTATGTGTCAGGGCGTTGATACGCCCCTCAGCTCTCAGTGCAGACGAAGCAACTACACTCTAGTTCGGGAGAGCAGTAGCAGGCCGGTACCCTCCTCGTACTTGCTGTCCTCCCCCACGCGCCTGGTGACCACGACCGCCAACACGGCCTCCAGCACTCGATGCGGGGAGCATCTGCTGTGCTCCGGCCCTAGATGGGCAGTCCCTTTTGATGTGGCCCGGCTAGCCACACTGGTAGCAGAGGGGTACACGGCCTCCTCCCTCTGTAGGTCCCCGTTTGCGGCTGGGCGAGGATCTGGTGCTAGCAACTGGCCCCTGTCTAGGGCCCCTAAAGGCCACTGATGGCCCCGCAGAACGAGATGGCTCTCTTGCTGGCATCGTGTGCCTCCTCTCCCGACAGTCCTGAGATTACTCTGGTTGGTAGGGCCTCTTCCGTCCGCTGTCAGTGTCTCGTGCAATCGGGTTGGTCTCCTCGTAAGTGATGGTTGCCTCAAACACGTGAGAGAAAGTGGGCAGCTCCAGGGGTTTGACATACCCCTGAATAGCAGGTCGGAACCCTCAGTAAACCTCCACAGGTGCTCCTCCTCAGTAGACACTGCTGTCGGGGCAAAACGTGACGGCTCCAGAAAACGCATGCAGTACGTGCTAACAGCCAATGTCCCCTGGCGGAGAGTGTGGAACTCCCGCCTCCTCTGGTCCTGTTGGGAGATCGTAGATCGCATTTTTGATAAAAGAGTCGTAGTATAGTTGCGAAATACGATCCAACAAAGATATTGTTTTGAAAATAACAAGACTTTGAGTCCCGGTCGTTCGTCTCTGGGAGGCGTTTTTGTTTTTGAAATTGATCTTAAAGCCGCTCTACTTTATTTAAACGACATGCTTGTGAGTAATATATAGGCGGTTAAAGAGCAGGCACTTAAATCACTCAAATATGATAATCATTCAGCTCAAGTTGATTTCAAACACATAAGAGATATATATATATATAAAATGAAATTTCATTCATCATGGGAGAGTTGTTGCACAAGGAAATCTATAGGAAAGCTTATACATAGATGCTTAAAATTAAATCTAACTACCATAAAATGATTGCATACAAGAATCAACGGGGGGATTTCGCATGCATCATTGGGGAAGTAAGACTACTCTACTAAGCAGTAAATGAAAGCAATAAAAATTATGAAGAGCATGATCTAGAGCTAAAAGAATAGAGGGCATTCAGGGGTGGTCCCCGATGGCCTTGGAGTGGTCGAGAGGAGAATGAGGGGTGGCCAATGGAACTTAGGCCGACCCTTGGAGAGAGGTAGGGTTGATCCAGCATCCCGGCATGGTGTCCTCCATGGTGGTGGTAGTGAGCTCGTGGAGGTGGAGTGACTATGGAGGTGGCGTGAATGGCACCAATGGAGAGTAATTGCCAAGGGAGTGAATGGGTGCCAATGGCCACCCATGGGATCTTTTTATAGACCTAAGGGAAGCTCTCTAGAGAATTATGGAATTCTCTAGAAGGCCTATGGTGGGAGCTCGTGGGAGAGTGAGAGAGAGAGGGTGGATGGTGGTTTTTAGATCCACCAAATGTGGATCTAAAAATTGAATGGCTCTTGGTTGCTATTTTTGGCAACCAAGGCAACCACACATGGTAGAGAGTTCTAGAGAACTCTAGGCTAGATAATTTCGTGTGGATGGTGTGTGTGGGTGTGTGTGGGTCGAAACTTAGGTGGCTAGGTTGATTCTGTTGGGTTCTAGTGGGTTTAAGTCAAGGTAGGTCTCAAATTAGGGTTATAAACCCTAATTCACTAAGGTAAAGTGTAATTAAACTTAATACAAGTTTAATTGGGTGTGTGGAAACTTAATTGAGAGTAAACAACTCAATTAAGTCAGGTCTAGGTTAATTGGACTCTCACTGAGTCCAATTGGACAGTGTGTGCTGAGATCATGGCTCAATTGGACTCAATGAGTCCAATTGAATAGGCTGATGGAATTGACTAAGATCCAAGTCAATTAGGTTTAGTGAGGACCTATTTAGGTCCTTAGGGAGGTCTAGAGGTGATGTACTAGGGTTAGGGCACCTTAATTTTGGTTCCTATGGGGTTGGAATTGGGTTTAGGGACCTAGAGATCCAAGATCAAGGCTTAAATCTCAAAACAGGAATTGGAGAGCAGTATCAGACGTTTAATTATAGAATCAGACGTCTTATACTCAAAAATCAGAAGTCCAGACTTGTTGTCTGGACGTCCAATCAGAGTCAGGAAGGATTTCGGGTTCTATTTTGGGTATTCTGCAGAAATTGGACGTCTGACAAAGTGTCTGGACGTCCAATAACACTGCAGAAGTGGGTTTGAAGTGTGCGGGAGTTGGTTAAGGGTCCTGGACGTCTTAAAACTTATCTGGACGTCCAGAGAAGGGTTGGAACTAGGGTTTTAGGGCTTCTTAGGGTGTTGTGACCTAATCTAAGGGTGGCTAAGGCTTGGGGAAGTCTCTAGGCTATCCTAGGGCTAGGATGGACCTAAGCTCTTCACATTTTACTGCTTTATTCCTACTTAATAGAATAGCAAACTTTTAACCCCCTTACATTATTATTCCTACATCTAAACTAGGCCTTCTGCTCCAGCTCTGCTACAACTGTTATTCCTGATCCAGCTTCAGATCCAGCTCCTGATCAGCTTATTCCCTGCAATCGACATAATGCACTTAATCAACACATTATAACATTATTTTATGCATAGCTAAAGGAAAGTAGTAAAGATGCAGATAATGCGTATGCATGCATGAATAACCCTAACTTATTCTAAGTCCTAGCTTAATCTAGGCCAATTAAGACCTATGATTGCTGCGCAATCATACCCCCATGCCTAAATCTTGCTAGTCCCTAGCAAATGCAAGACTAAATTATTTACAGCAAGGGTCCCTAAGGGACTGGTTATTTTACCAAGTGTTTGCATAGAGATTTTTCTCCTTTTTGTTTTCATCCTATGCTCTAGAAATCCAGACAATTGTGAAGGTGCAGCTATGTAGCTTTTGCAAAGGATTTGAGTGAAAACTAATGGACCTCTAAAGCCTGTACTTGACCCCTAGTAAAAATTCTAGCAGGATAGGCAGACTTCTTCCCTCGGGGTATTCAAGATATTCTATGAATTTCACCCCGACTCTGGCTTAGGTAGAGAATCTCTGAGAGAAAGGATTATATATTTGATGGCTCATTCTCACTTGGTGCTACATAGAGATTAGTACTACAGAATCTAGATTCCCGGATTACTAAGTAACTCAACTCAGAGAAAGATGAGAAAAACTATGCTCCCTTTTGATTCCTTTGTATTCATTCTCTCTTACTCTTTTTCTTTCTTTTTCTTAGAGCTCACAACCTCACCAGATTCACACATATGTTCTGTATTTGGTGGTATCACTAGGCATTAACACTTTAATTGAGTTCTCATAACCCTAACACTAAGTCAAAATTCCTCAGCCATTATTTAGGCTGTCAGAAACATAAGAAAAATAGGTTAAGGTCATATTTGGTGGAGCCCAATTTTATTTGGTGGTATTGCCTCGATGAAATAAACACTAAATATTCATTCTTTTCTTTGCTTTTTCTTCTTTTTTTTTTAGTTTTTTTTTTCAATTTTTCTTTCTTTTCATTATTCTTTTTCTTTTTCTTTTTCTCATTTTTTTATATATTTTTTTTTCAGCATAACACAACTAGCATACATCCATGAACTTTATTGAGGCATTATTAGGGATTGGTGGTACTCAAGAGACATTGGGTGGCTTATTTGGTGGAAGTGCCTACTCACGGCACCGGGAGAGATGGATAGGACGGTGTATTTCTGACCTTGACATCAATATCCTCCTTCAGCTGAGGATTCCGTAAAGAATGGTCGTAACCATCCACCTTAGCCCTAGTTTTATGAAAACTCGCTCTCCGCGTATTTGCCTTATTGGGTGGCTCTCAAAATTTTGCACAAAAATGTATACGCGGGAACCGAGAGCGAAAACTATGTCTAATCTCAGAGTATCATCACCCAATTATCTAGGATTCCAGATTCCTTGCACTAATCTTAGAGCACCAGTATACTCTACTCTCTCACACTATTTGGTGGATTTTTGGAGGAAAATCTGCCTGACTCCCAAAACATTGTCCAAGGGTTCAGGAAAAGAAGCACTGCTTCTTCTTGACAGATTGAAGACGTTTATCAGCCTTCACTGTGAATCCATTGCAAATTCTACGTGTGTGTGAAAAGTTGTACTGGATTCCAGATTACAGGAATCAACTAAAGGATAAAAATCCCTAATGCATTCTCTTAATAAAATAATCTTATTCATGAATGCAATATGTATATATGTTATAGACATGTAACCTCGTATAATTTGTACTTCGTGAATTTCCCGTATCGGGTTACAATCAGCTTGACCCTAAATTTAGAACAAAAGGTGAGCGGGTGAGTCGGAATTGGTTGTTGCGAATGATTTCTAGCTCCAATGCGAGCATTGGAGGTGGAGTCGATTGTTCTTTTATTTAAGGTACTAAAGTACGTTTTGCATGTAGCTCCGAGGTTTTCCTAAGTGTTGGCACAAAAATTTTTTTCAGTTTTTCTGTATCTACCCCCCCATGCCTAAGTTCTTGCATGTCCTCATGCATGAATATAAAAGAAAATAAATTCGACAGAGGATGAGTGGGTAGAAGTCACCTGCAATTGCTCCTGAAATTATATTCAGCACCGGCCAACCTGCTAACATGCAATATAAAAGGGAAATATGCTAAAACAAAACTATGCTATGTACAAAAATGATGGTGAAATGTGGGGCGAATGGTATCTATATGTGCTGAGTTTAACGCCTCAAGCTGGGCGAAAGCTCAATGAGATGTATCAATTCTTGCATAGGAGCCGGTCAAAATTAAGAGAAAGATGTGCTCGTATGCTCCTAGAATCAGTGGTCCAGAGATGCGGACCAGCTGATTGTGCACCCCTACTCCAAAAAGTCTAGCTATAAGAAAGTGTGGAGTGGTGGTGGAAAATAGAGGATAATTAGAGGGGGGATCATGATGTTGATTCAGCTGATTTATCATGTCCCACAATTCAGCAGGAAGTTGCTGAGGGAGTAGATCAACATGTATCTCAGAATCAGAATCTGAGTCATAGGGATCCTCATAATGATAATTGACATCAAAGATCATGCCCTCTCCAGGCTCTGGGTCATATGGGGGTATCCGTGAAAGTAGAAGATCTATGGGGAGGTCACTGAAATCCTCGTCAGAAATTACTTCATCCTTATCAGTACTCATCTTTGATTCATCAGAGGCTGTCTCTTCAGGCTCGAGGTCGAGCCATTGACTAGGATGGTAGGTGCATCCCCAGCTCATTCTGCTCGAAGCTTCACCCTCATATGCATTGGGCTCCTCAGTAATTCCTACCTCAGGTAGCATATTTATTTCTTTGTTCGAGTTATCCATAGCTACTTCTGGTTTCCGGATGTTAGGATCAAGGATAGGAAGTGTCATCTTAGAATCTCTAATATCCGAATTAGGGATGTAGGTGAAAGAAGAAGAGTGCAGATCAGAAGATGTTGGCTCTAGCACAGGTTCACCTACAATGGGAAGTGGCCTAGATTGATCAGTAGTGTCACATGTAATGCTTGCCTCAAGATCCACATCCTCAATTGGATCTACTTCCCTTGTCTCGATTGGGTCATATAACCCGATAGGTGTCTCCCAGGATTCAGGATAATCTGATTGCGGCTCAGTCCTTGAGATATCAGTCCTTTCCTCCTCAATTTCAGATGAACCCATTCGGCATACTTCCTGCTCCTGTCTCATATCCATACTAGATTCTTTTTCCCTTGAGTGATCTTCGATCATCTGCTCCCGAGAATCTTCTGTGTGTTCTTTCAACGTAATTGTTTCAGATTCTTCGAGGTCTTCAATGCTATTTTCCACTTGATATCTCAAAAGCAATAGTTCTTGAGTTTCCCGATTTTGTCCAATTCGCCTTGTTATCTCTGCTGTTTCTTGAAGGAGCTCCATCACGGCTTGTTGATGCGGAATCCAGCTTTGTCTTTGGTTCGGCTCAATGATAGCCTGGATTTCGTGTAGATAGGATGCGGCCTTTTCCTTAGCTCTCGCTATAGCTCTCTGTATTCTATAATGTGGCCGCATATGCACCGGTAGCTCTTCAGGGGTTCCAGGGGGTGAATCAGGTCTACCCATGTTCCATGGGTGAGAACCAGGAGTATGAAATCCATATCTTGGGTTATATGATGCGATCCTTTGAGGGACCGACTGGTATGGGTCATCATATCCAGGGTTAGGATATGGGTTAACCATTTCGGTAACCCGAGGAGAGGGATCAAGCGAAGTGAAAAGTCGTCTTCGCCACCTTGGGTTCTGATGCCAAGGTTGAGCTGATTTAGTGACTCGAGCTCTCAGATAAGCTCGTGGGTCCAGCTCTTCTAGATCATGATTAGGTCCAGATCCAATGTTAGCCATTGCGGCTCAACAGATAGAAGAAATGGGGCGAGAAGATGGTCTGGGCGAGGTGACTCGCCTCCTTGGGAGTGGCTCCCAAGGTCCAACCAAGTGAGGTCGAAGTGACCTCCTTTCATGCATACACCGCCTAACCCTTGGGTTGGTGTATCCGTGTAGAACAAGGCTAAGGCCCTGTCAATCAAATGGTCCTTATAGATCAGGTGACCAGATTTTTCGTTATGGATTCAAATTCCTGAAGATAAGTTCATCGTACAACCAACTGAACGTGAATCCCGCGTTTCAAGCTAACCCAGCCAGTCTAGTTACAAGGGGACTAAGGGGAAGGTTCATCCTTTGGCTTACGCCTCCGGTTCCATTGACCCCGGAGCCACGGTCGTTTGACACTCCCCACAGACTTAGTCACCAGGTTTGGCAAGAGAGATTAAATTCATTTAGTAGTACAACAACGAACTCGGGTTGAATTCGTGTTTTAAAAATATTTTTAACCCGTTTTCTTCAGTGGGGTTTGTGGTGAGTGGCTCACAAGGTGACCAAGCTCACCGGCTAACTAGACTTGATTAAGTCTAGGTTAACCAAAAGTGTGGTCTCTAGTTGTGACCCTAAAGGTTCAACCTAAGTTGCATGCACTTCTAAGATTTTTTTTTTATTTCAACAGACCACAAAAATAATGTAGATTCTCTGATAATAATTGGAATCCAATTAATTTGAAATTTTGCGAGTAGATTCCTATTTCAAATAGTTTTTTAGAGAATATTTTTTTGGAATTTTTACTATTTCAACCGAATTTTTAGGGAATTTTAAACATTAGGGGGTCAGATTTGGAACTTTGACCCCTGGACGATTTTTTGCCTTGAAATAGTATCAAATGATCTTCAAAAATTTGGTAAAATATGAAAAATAAAGCCAATTAGATCAGCTTTCAAACCCCACCGTTTTTAGTCAAAACATATTCGTTGATTGCTTGGAATCGCTTTTGGAACTTTGAAAATTTTTGAATCTGGGTCTATCTGACCCCCGTCCACTTCGTAAATTTTTAAAAATTTTATACTTAGAGTTTTTTCAAAGTAATGGTAGCATTTGAAAGATGGTTTGAAAATGAAGGTTTTACCTGAATTTCATAATTTTTCGCTAACGGATTTTTCGGCAATCTAATTTTTAAGTGAGATTTGAAATCTGGCCGAAAATCAGAAGGTGGTGGAAAATCTTTTAAAGAGGTTTGAATTTGAAATTCAAGCCTTCCACCAAAAATGCTTTTTTTTATTTTTAATCTTTTGCACTTTTTTTTTTCAAAAAGAATTTTTTTCAAAAGATTCAACGAAAATATCTCTTTTTTTTTCTCTTGTTTTTTCAAAACAACCTAGATTCGAAAGAAAACCTAATCTAGATTTTCTTTTCAAAATTTTTCTTTTTGATTTTTTTTTTCTTTCTCACGAAAATGAGAAAAATCTTTTTTTTTTCAAAAGAAATTGCAGGAAGTAGATCTAGTCCTAGGGTTCAGAAAATAAACCTAATCTAAAAGAATGTGATGTGCACCTGATTTTTTTTTCCGCGCTCGTTGTGTGCGCAGATCCCATTTTTCTTCCCTGTTGTCCTGCACATCAAGAAAAATGAAGTAGGGGCAGATTTGTCAATGATAAGTAAAAGATCGAAATCAATAAAAATGACGTTGCCTCCCCGGCAACGGTGCCATTTGACGGAAAGCCATTTTCGCGCATTTGAAAGTCGTCGAAAATCGTAGTATAGTCACGCAAAAACGTTCATCAAAAATATTATTTTGTAAACTAACAAGATTTTGAGTCCGGGTCGTTCGTCTCTGGGAGGCATTGTTTTTGTTTTTGAAATCGATCTTAAAGCCGCTCTACTTTATTTAAACGACATGCTTGTGCGTAATATATAGGCGGTTAAAGAGCAGGCACTTAAATCACTCAAATATGATAATCATTCAGCTCAAGTTGATTTCAAACACATAAGAGATATATATATATATATAAAATGAAATTTCATTCATCATGGGAGAGTTGTTGCACAAGAAAATCTAGAGGAAAGCTTATACATGAATGCTTAAAATTAAATCTAACTACCAGAAAACGATTGCATACAAGAATCAACGAGGGGATTTCGCATGCATCATTGGGGGAGAAGTAAGACTACTCTACTAAGCAGTAAATGAAAGCAATAAAAATTATGAAGAGCATGATCTAGAGCTAAAAGACTAGAGGGCATTCAGGGGTGGTCCCCGATGGCCTTGGAGTGGTCGAGAGGAGAATGAGGGGCGGCCAATGGAACTTAGGCCGGCCCTTGGAGAGAGGTAGGGTTGATCCAGCATCCCGGCATGGTATCCTCCATGGTGATGGTAGTGAGCTCGTGGAGGTGGAGTGACTATGGAGGTGGCGTGAATGGCACCAATGGAGAGTAATTGCCAAGGGAGTGAATGGGTGCCAATGGCCACCCATTGGGTCTTTTTATAGACCTAAGGGAAGATCTCTAGAGAATTATGGAATTCTCTAGAAGGCCTATGGTGGGAGCTCGTGGGAGAGTGAGAGAGAGAGGGTGGATGGTGGTTTTTAGATCCACCAAATGTGGATCTAAAAATTGAATGGCTCTTGGTTGCTATTTTTGGCAACCAAGGCAACCACACATGGTAGAGAGTTCTAGAGAACTCTAGATTAGATATTTTCGTGTGGATGGTGTGTGTGGGTGTGTGTGGGTGTGTGTGGGTCGAAACTTAGGTGGCTAGGTTGATTAGGTTGGGTTCTAGTGGGTTTAGGTCAAGGTAGGTCTCAAATTAGGGTTATAAACCCTAATTCACTAAGGTAAAGTGTAATTAAACTTAATACAAGTTTAATTGGGTGTGTGGAAACTTAATTGAGAGTAAAAAACTCAATTAAGTCAGGTCTAGGTTAATTGGACTCTCACTGAGTCCAATTGGACAGTGTGTGCTGAGATCATGGCTCAATTGGACTCAATGAGTCCAATTGAATAGGCTGATGGAATTGACTAAGATCCAAGTCAATTAGGTTTAGTGAGGACCTAATTAGGTCCTTAGGGAGGTCTAGAGGTGATGTACTAGGGTTAGGGCACCTTAATTTTGGTTCCTATGGGGTTGGAATTGGGTTTAGGGACCTAGAGATCCAAGATCAAGGCTTAAATCTCAAAACAGGAATTGGAGAGCAGTATCAGATATCTAATTATAGAATCAGATGTCTTATACTCAAAAGTTAGAAGTCCAGACTTGTTGTTTGGACGTCCAATCAGAGTCAGGAAGGATTTCGGGTTCTGTTTTGGGTATTCTGCAGAAATTGGACGTCTGACAAAGTGTCTGGACGTCCAATAACACTGCAGAAGTGGGTTTGAAGTGTGCGGGAGTTGGCTAAGGGTCCTGGACGTCTTAAAACTTATCTGGACGTCCAGAGAAGGGTTGGAACTAGGGTTTTAGGGCTTCCTAGGGTGTTGTGACCTAATCTAAGGGTGGCTAAGGCTTGGGGAAGTCTCTAGGCTATCCTAGGGCTAGGATGGACCTAAGCTCTTCACATTTTACTGCTTTATTCCTACTTAATAGAATAGCAAACTTTTAACCCCCTTACATTATTATTCCTACATCTAAACTAGGCCTTTTGCTCCAGCTCTGCTACAACTCCTGTTATTCCTGATCTAGCTTCAGATCCAACTCCTGATCAGCTTATTCCCTGCAATCGACATAATGCACTTAATTAGCACATTATAACATTATTTTATGCATAGCTAAAGGAAAGCAGTAAAGATGCAGATAATGCGTATGCATGCATGAATAACCCTAACTTATGCTAAGTCCTAGCTTAATCTAGGCCAATTAAGACCTATGATTGCTACGCAATCAGGTCCTACCAGGTCTGTAGAAAGTACTGCTCGCAGAAGAGAGCCATGAACTGGTCCCATGTCGGCTCTCTCCCCTCCTGGCCTTTAACTGCCCTCCACCACTTGTGTGCTGCGCTCTCTAGCTGGTACGTGGCAAAGGCCACACGGCACTCCACGGGAGGGTGAAGGGTGTCGAACACCTTCTCTATCTACTCCAACCAGTCCTTTGCCTCAGATGGGTCCTCATCCCCCTTGAAGGAGGGGGGCTTCAGCTTCCTGAACTGTCCGAAAAGCTCATGGTGTAGTTGCAATGGGGGAATGGGAACACCTCCAGACAAGGAGGACTTGTGCTCGAAAGTGTTAGAGTGTGGTGAGGGTGGTGCAGGACCAACCCCTCCCCCTTCTGCTCGTTCGGTGCTGCGATGGTCTCTCTTTCCCACCGAGGACTCCCCCTCCACGTCCTCAGGGAGAGGTGCCCGTGGAGGCTGGTGGAGCTCCTCTCGCACGATGTTTTTGATCAGCTGGGTGAGATCCTGGGCCTGAATGCCTGGGAGGAGAGGTGGGTCAATTGGTACCTCAGGTTCGGCACGTCTGCCCCTCTGACCTCATCCACGGTTATGACCACGGCCTGCCTCGGGAACTCCCCGATAAGGCATCTCCTACAAGGAGACGCAAGAGATAGAACAAGAGTGTCAACGATACCGGATTACATCGAGAAAAAGACTCAGAAACGAATATCAAAGCGATACGTTGTGGTGGCTATCCTGGTTATATGCACGTGAGTGGTTATTTTCAAGCCAATTGGTTCATTTCTCGGGATGACCTTGCTCTGATATCATCTTGTTACGACCTGGTTCCTGGATCCCTACAGGACCTGAGACTGACTCACCTCGACTAATCCCAAGACCTAGTCGTCCAACAAGAAATAACCAAAAGCAGGAAAATAAACCACATCCACACATGCAATATAATTAAGCAGAAGAAAAAAATGAAGCAGTAAAGAAAGTAGAACAATTGTCTTAAAACATAGTACATGCCATCACAACAACAACAACAGCGGAAAGGAAACAGAACGTAACAGGAACAGTAAAATATATGTCCATTATTCACTACAGCAGCAGAAAAATGAAAGGGCTAAAAGAACAACTACGGTTGGGCTTGGCTGGGCCCAGCACCCTATGTAGCTGGAAACTCGGGCTGCTCAACTCCTGGTCCTGAACAGGGTTATAAAAAGATAGAGTCAGTGAACGCTGAGTAGAGTGGTGTTTACATTATTTATGTGCTAGTACAATAAAAACAACAAATAAGTTTATTTCTCATTTCTAATTATCTCATTTATGTGTTTCTAGTTCATCTATTTCTCAAAGTATCCAGGTATTTCTTGATTTTGCATGTTCCTCGTGGGAACGATCTTGATTGCAATCTTTTCCGTAGAGTAGAAGGTACACGTGGTGTTCTCCTGGCTGGGAGAGTCCCACGTGGTAGTCCTACACCCAATAAACCACCCTGAGGTCACTGTCGAGACGTAGCAGTGACTACGGCACGCGTGATAAGCACATGGGTAGCTACCCCGCACTGACACGCGGTCAGTCGTTTCCGCTAGCGGGTAAGCCCAAAGTACAGCACGGAACAGTATAGGGCCTTGCCTTTTCAGAGCAGAGGTCTCGTCCCTCCACAGTCTATGTACCCTCATCTGACTACCCCGGTTTGCCCAAAGGGCCTAACAAAGTCTGTGTAGGGTGGCTAGCTGAACCCTGGGCCCCATGGGGTGGCTAGCTCCCTCACTACACTAGTAGCACGCCTCGGTACCACGTATGCGAGGGTCTACAAGAGTCGGTGTAGAGTGGCCAATCCTAACCCCGGGTCTCAACCCAAGGGAGGCTAGTTCCGCTCTACACTAAAAGAACCACTGTCCTCCTTGGTACTACGTACACAAGGGCCAACTCACTTCCCGTCTGCATTTCCAGATTCCTTTCATACACAGGAGTTCTACTCCTAATTCTCTGTAGGGTTCATGCTCATTATTCATCTCATTTATCCACATTCAGATCTCATGTTTCATAACTCATTCCTCATCCATATACAGGCAGTTCGTGCTTTCACAATTAAATTCTCAATCATAAATATGCAACTTGTGGTTTCACAGTTCAATTTCTCATTTACATACAGGCAACTCGTATTTTAACATGCATCTCGTATTTACATTAAAGGCATTTGCTAGCAATTTATTTTAACCATGCATTTAAATAAACAGTACAGCTCAACAGGCTCATTTGTTTCTACCCTAGGATTCATTCCACATCCTAGAGTTCAATCCGATTATTTCAACCAAATACATTCTTATTGAAGTATTAACAAGTGAATTAAACTACTCTACTGGGTATCACAGGAGGAATGGGGGCCTGTGCCGTAGATCTCATCGTCTCCGCTGGCCCCGAACACGCCACTGGCTGGTAACCTGTACCAGTGACCGATGTATATTAGATGAGCTCAAAATAGTATATACTCAACATGAACACGTAGAGGAATTCGAGTGGAAAACAACAGTACTTCGTTTGCAAAAATCCGATTCCGTTTGGGCCTTAAACAAGCCAAAAACGTGGTTACTGACCAAAATTAGACGTCTGGGACTAATCCTAGACATCTTAAAAGACGTCAGAACTCACCTTGTGTTTTCTGCGACTGATTCAGACATCCAGACTCCCTCTACGACTATCTGAGGGTAGCTCCAGACGTCTCTCCCTACTTCCAGTCGTCTGGAAGTACCTCCGGACATTTGGCGACATGATCAGACATCCAAAAGTACTTGGGAAAGCACACCGCACACCTTCCCAAAGCCTTCACCTGGATACAAAAATGTAGGCATAGTTTTGGCCCAACAACTCATGCTTTGAGATCTTCTACATGGCGAAAATCAACGCAGGAAAGTACGTACCTTGCGCGTTACGTGCTTTCAGATGTTCGGCCTCAGCTCCGAACGTCCTGGTGCCTCGTCAATCGTCTGGACTTCACTCCAGATGTCTGATACTAGAAACTTCCAATATCAAAACTCCTTCACGCTGCTCACCCCGCTCGCCCTTCGCCTGCAATGGCAGCTCCAGTTGCTGCAGGAGCTTGAGCAGCTCCTCACCAATGTCCTCTCTCCCACGACTCCTCCTCGAGCTCCACCAAGCTCTCGTGGCCATCATCCTCCTCCCTTGCTCTCACTCCCTCGCACTCTCTTGCTCTCGCTCCTCCCTGCTTTCCCCTCGCCCGTGGCTCTCCTTCCTCGCCGAGGCTGCAGCAGAGACGGGAGGGAGGTGTGGCCGTCGTAGGAGAAGGTGGAGGTGGCGGTGGCTTGAGTGGTGTGAGGGGGTGAGGAGAGGGGAGGGGTTTATATAGGAGGGGAGTTAGGGTTCAGGGTGAAGGTGCGGGGAGAGAGAAAGTCCTTTGCACGTCGCTCGCGCACAGAGCGCAAAGCGCAGTATGAAATTTCTCACTTTCAGACATCTGGGCACGTGTCCAGACGTCTGGACAGACATCTAACTGAAACTCCAGACGTCTTATCCGACTAAAAATATAATAGGTCATTACAATCTTGGACAAATTACTATCCCAAAACTTGGTGATTTTCCATTTATTTCTCATTTTCTGTTTGCATATGGCATCCTTATTTTTGCTTGAGGTGATGCCCATTCCACCAAGGGTGTTTGAAAAGTTTTAAAGGTTTTTGGAAAGCTTTCATGACTTAAGCTTAATGCTCATAAAAGAAGACTATATCTCAACTGCTTTACAAAAGATCATTGGATTGTTTGATTACATTTGGGCATCTTTCAAGGGAAGCTCCCCACCAAATATCTTGGCATGCAATCCTTCATTAGAGTTGGGAGAGGTGGCATCTTCAGTGCATTGGAGGATAAAATTGGAAAAGCACTCGCTCGTAGAAGTTGGAGGTAAGTAAAGGAGATGAAGCCATTTTCCTTTGACCAAGATTTTTTCATCCTTTTCCATGTGTTTCTGTTTTTCCTTCATTTTTCCCCTCATATATAAAATTTACTTTCTTCACCACAAAGGGTGGAATTTATGGGAAAATAGAGGAACCTGATTTGTTTCCATTTCCATTGTAAGCACAAATACAAACAAAGTTGATTAAAAGGAAATTACATTCCATTAGTTTCATCTCTTTAACTTTTACTTTGACCTTTAAAATCACCTTGCTTCAATTTCCAGTGCATAAATACCCCTACGAAGGAATGATCCTCATAGTGAGGGGTCGAATATGAGTGGAGGGGAGTGGGGCCGAGCGAGAGACAGTCAGAGAGAGCAAGGGAGGAGCTTGGCAGGAGGGAGTGGAGGACCTTCTCACTAGCAAGGCGATCGGGGAGGAGTCCTTGGGGAGTGGAAGGTGGTGGAGTGGTGGAAGAGGAAGGTGGTCGAGGCAGGTGCGAAGGGGGTGGCGATGCGAGGCGACCGCTACTTCAAATGCCTGGAGTTTGGCCACTGGGCGAGGGATTGTAGGAACCCCTTCGGTGTTGGGGGTGTCGAGGGGTGGGGCACCGTCGTGCGCAGTGTTCGGCGTCGAGGCAGCATGGTTGGGCATGTGTTGCGGAAGGAAGTCGACCACCGCCTCCTCCGTCGATGGAGGTGCCTGCGGTGGAAGTGGAGGCACCTTGGTCGGTGGATGTGCGTCTCTCCGTGACCATGTGGTTGGGAGCATGGTGGGAGAGGTGACACTAGGGTGGCTTCTTGAAGGTCCTTAGTGATGGGGTGATGGCGACAGGAGTAAAGGTCCTCCCTTCGAGGGTTGGGAGGGTTTTAGTGGTGGGGCTCCCTCCTGCAAAGGTTGAGGAGCTCTGTTCTACGATTGTCCGATTGGATTCCTGAGAGGTGGCTTGGCGGAGGGCTACTATGAATGATGGAGCACGGAGGGAGCGTTTGCCGGAGCAGCTACCAGTGGAGATCTTGATCGAGGGAGTGCCTTGGTGGCTATGGACGGTGGAGATGGTTGAGGTGGTGGTCTCCCTGTTCACACGCCTCCGGAGATGTGTGGGGGTTAGGCTCTTGACCAGGTATCTTAGGGCTTTGGTGGAACTGAAGGTGGGAGCTTCGGTGATGTCAAGGATACTCCTTCGACATGGTGATCTATCGTGGGTGATCTCCTATTCTCGGAAGAGGGATGGAGGATGGAGGGCCTCGTACGCTGAGGTGGTTGGAGGGGCGGCGGTCCCCAACGGCGGGATAAGGAACAGGGCTTGGGTTTCCTGCGGAGGCCAAGAACCTGGTTGTCTGTGTGCTGACGTGGAGCTGGGTATGCGGAAGGCGGATTGTCAGCCACTAACTGTGCCTGACGCAGTTGTCTCAGAGGAATCATCGCAGTTGGGAGGCGAGTCAACGTTGGATTCAGTGAGATCGAAGGAGAAGGGGGTGGCGCATTCATTGCACGAAGGTGAGGAGACTCAGCTTGATAGTGCTTCGTCTCCCCAACCTTTTAAGTCAAGGGCCCGGGTCGGATCTTCCTCGGATTCGGTTGGCGGGGGTGGTGTTTTCACAGGCGGGGAGTCCCAACACCCGAACCCGACTACCTCTTCGACAGGTGATATCCAGGTCTTGCCTTCAACAAGGATGGAGCTGCATCTCGATGAGGGCACCCCCAGTGGCCCGATGGAGAGGGGTGCTGTCGTCGGAGGAGATGACTATCCTCTCTCCTCGCTGAGGGAGGAGGAAGGGGATGTCTCTGCTGACCAGCACCCGAGGGAGAAGGTGGTGGCGATGGCTTCGGAAGGTGAGGCACCTCAACGACAGGAGAAGGGCTACGCGGGGGACGATCAGGTGATTCCTCTGTCGACTTGGAAGCCGAGAGTGCTGGAGGGTGGCTCCCGTGGAGCCTTCAAGTACAAATGGAAGTGGTAGTTTAATGGGCCGAGCTAGGTTCAGAGGGTGGTGGTGGATGGCCGTGATAGATCAGTGCAACCTTCAGTGATGGCGATCCTGAATCAGGATGAAGTGGAAATTCGACAAACCACAAAAGCGTGCAGCTTTCACTTGGCAAGGAGGGAGACATCCATCGTTTCCAAATGAGTGGTGTCCTTACTTGGAATGTGAGGGGTTTCAATGACCCGGCGAATAGGGCTGCATTGGGACGTTACTTATGGTCATGGAATGTAACGACCCGGTTCCCGAGTCCCTATGAGACACGAGAACCGGACCGACTCGACTAATCCCAAGACATAGTCGTCCAACGAGGAAGTAACCAAAAGACAGTAAAATAAACCACATTCAGCATGAATATAACTAACAGTAAGAAAGTACAGCAGTAAGGAAAGAACTACTACAGTAGGTACCACCACAACAGTAAAACAACATTTATCATATAACAAGAACTGCAGGTAAAGAAGGTACAACGGAAACAAAAACTACTCACTAGAATAGAAACAAAAGAGGTACAAAAGGCTGTGGTAACTCTACTGGACCCTACTCGGCCCAGCGTCCTCTGCAGCCGCCGACCCTGGCTGCTCAACACCTGGTCCTGAAAAAGGTAACGAGTGTAACGCGTCAGCAAAACGCTGAGTAGAGTGGCAGACTAACTAAAGGCAACAGTAGAGTGTACAGTAGCTGTTATGTTCTATTACTTCCTTTATTCACATCTTTCAATTTTTCTCACTATTTCATTTATTTCTCAGATCCTTTACTTGATCTCGAATGTCCTCGTGGGAACGATCTTGATTGCAGTCTTTTCCAAAAGTAGAAGTAGCACGTGGTGCTCTCCTGGCCGGGAGAGTCCCCCGTGGTGATCCTACCCTCAGTCAACCACCCCAAGGTCACTGACAGACGTAACGGTGACTACGGCACGCGCGATAAACGCACAGGTAGCTAGCCCGCACTGGCACGCGGTCAGTCGTTTTCGTTAATGGGTGCGCCCAAAGTACAGCACGGAACCAGGGCAGAGCCCTCTCAGTAACAGGGGTCCAACCCCTCCACAATAACCAAACCGGGGCCTTGCCCCTCCACAGTCCGCGCACCCTCGCCTGACTACCCTGGTTTGCCCTAGTGGGCCTAACAAGTCGGTGAAGGAGGCTAGCAGAACCCCGGGGCCCGTGGGGTAGCTAGTACTCTCCTAACACTACTAGCTCTCCTCGGTACTACGTACACGAGGGCCAACAAGTCGGTACAGAGCGGCCAATCCTAACCCCAGGTCCCTGGGGCGGCTGGCCCCACTCTGCACTAAACAGGTACAGGTACTTCCCTTGGTACTGCGTACCCAAGAGACAGTACAAACTACATCTCAGTTCCATTCCTTTTTCTTTCCAGGAGTTCCACTCCTAATTCCCCGTAGGGTTCCAGCTCTTTATCTCAGAACATCATATGTTTCACTTTCCAGATTCACGTTCTCAAAATCCATGATCTCAATCATGTTTCTTTATTCATAACAGGCAGCTGTTAATTCAAATTACAGGCAGCCTTATATTCCAAGACTGCAGTATTATACATTCCACTAGTTCTTCCATCCTAGGGTTCATGTCACATCCTAGGATCTAGCATACAACTAGTTTTCCAGCCCTAGGATTCATGCATCACCTAGGAGCTATCATTCCATACATTTCTCATTCCTAGGATTCATGCAATGTCCTAGCTTCTAGTTATGGTTCCATACTTTAACAGATTTTATTAATAAACTTAAGCCACTCTACCAGGTACAACGGGAGTAATGGGGGCGTCATCGGGAATCCCGCGTGCCTCCGCGACTCTTAAGACTACAACCGAACGAGGTCCTATCACAAGGATCAAACACAAGGAGTGTCTCAAAACAGTGTATAGCTACTGTAGACGGGTAGAGGAATTACTTCTGAAAAGAACGCAACTCGAATCGCGGAAAACGGAGCCCGAACGGGCCCTAAACGGGTCGAAAAAGACGATACTGTGCAAAATCAGACGTCTGGAACTCCTTCCAGACGTCTTAAAAAGTGGATCAGAGAATTACCTGTTCAGCGTGGTTTCCCAGACGTCCAGAAGTCTGCGGGGACGTCTGCCCTAGATCCCAGACGTCCGATGGTCCCTCCGGACGTCTGGAGGTCACTCCCGCCGTCTGGTACAACTTCCAGACGTCTGATTCGCAAAGGATGGCGAATCAGCGAACCTGCGCACAGCCAACCCCCTCCCTCAGTACGGTCAGTCGACAAGAAGGAAGGAGAAGGCGGAAACTCACCTTTCAGACGTCTGTATGATCTTACAGACGTCGACCTTGCCGTCTGGCTATCAATCCATACGTCTGATTCTGGAAATTTTTCCAGAATCAGGACCCTGCTCGGCCTCCGCTCGCGACGCCGCCCGCGTCGCACCTCACGCTCCTGCTGCTCAGACCGCAGCAGGTCCCTCTCCGCGTCGCTCCGCGCCCCCTGCGCCCTCCGCCGGCCGGCCAAGCCGCTCCAGCGAGCTCGCTCTCACGGCAGAGCTCCGCCCTCGCACGCCGCACCTCCGCGCTCACTGCGGCCGCCGCAGCCGCCCTCGCGTCCGCTCGCTCTCGCGCACAGGAAGGAGAAGAAGGAGGAGACGGTGGAGGCGGGAGGGGAGGCGTGGCCCTTTTAAGGTCACGCGAGGAGGAGAGAGGAGGTGGCAGGCCGCCTGCAGCCGTAGAGAGAAAAAGAGGGAATATGCGGTCTGCGCGCTCAGGCGCGCAGGCGACCCGCGTGTGTCGAAAATAACAGATTTCCAGACGTCTGGAAACGATCCCAGACGTCTTATAAGACGTCTGGTTGTGATCCCAGACGTCTGGTACGACGTCTGGGCCACCTCCCAGACATCTTAAAAGACGTCTGGGGCACACATTCGTTACATGGAAGATGGATGTTGTGTTGCTACAGGAGTCTAAGCGTTCTATTTGTGATGATAGAACCTGGGGGAAGATCAGAGGAACTTGGATGGGGGGTTTCCGTTTTGTTGGAGCAGCTGACTGGTCTGGTGGACAGATCCTAGGGTGGCAACAGGATGTCTTCTCCTTGGTAGATTGTTATGAGGGAGAACATATCATTTCTGCAAAGCTAATGCGGAAGCTGGGTGGTGCTAGCATGGTGATCACTGGGGTTTATGGACCGTCGGATGCCCAGGCTAGAGTGGTGATGTGGGAAGAGCTTACGTCGGTAGCAAGAGATTTCCTTAGGAGCCCATGGCTGATTGGAGGTGACTTTAATGTTACCTTGCAGTTGGAGGATAGGCCGGGGGGCCGGGGGAGACAGGACCCAGGATCAGATGAGTTCATGGAATTTGTAGCTATGCATGGCCTTGTTGATATGTGCCTGGCATCTTGTTCCTATACATGGAGGAATAACAGCAATCAGATGTCCAGGATAGACTGTTTTCTCTCCAACATGGAGATGGCAAAGGCTTTCCCCTAGGTGGAGGTCTCCTCTCTAGAGAGACCATTTTCAGATCATACTCCCCTGGTGTGGCGATCTAATGAAGGGGTGCAGTATGGCACCTACTTCAAGTTTGACAGGTCTTGGCTACTGGAGGAGGGTTTCAGGGGCATGGTGGAGAGATGGGCCTCTTTTGCGGTAGGGGGCTCGACTATTGTTCGACTGGCAAGGAAGTTAGCTATGTTGCGGACTCACCTGAAGAACTACAGGAAAGAGATCCGAGCAGCCAGGAGGGGTAGAAGAGAAGAAACCTTGACGGAGATTACCAAGATTGATAGGCTGGAGGACCAAGCCCCTATCTCGGTGGAGGATAGGGAGATTAGGTTGAGGATGACGCAGGTGGTGCAGGAGGAGGACAGGAAGGTAGAGGTGGAGTGGAAGTCGAGATTGAGACAGAAGTGGATGAAGGAGGGGGATTCCAATACTGGAATTTTCCACCAAGTGGCTTCTGCCAGGAGGAGGAGAAACTGGATAGAGAGTTTGTTGGTTTGTGGAGAGGCATACTCAGGTAGGGAGGGGGTGGGTAAGGCAGCTGCGGATTATTTCAAAGACTTCACAGGTAGGCGCGATAGAGGCAAATGGCAGTGGAGGGGTGAGAATGTTCAGTGCATTTCTGAGGCTCAGGTGGAAGGTCTTACGACTAGCTTCTCGGAGGATGAGGTGAGACAAGTGGTCTGGGGGTTGAATGCAGAGGGGTGTCCTGGATCGGATGGCTTCCCGGTCCTCTTTTTTACGGAGTTATGGTATTTGGTGGGGACGGATGTGATGCAGATGATGGACAAATTTGCGGAAGGAAATAGGGGCTTTGACAAGCTGAACAGATTTTACATGTTCTTGATTCCCAAGAAGGAAGGTGCAGAGGATATTCAGGATTTCGGTCATATTGCACCCTCTAATGCAATCTATCTTATTATTGCTAAGGTGCTGGCTAACAGACTCAGAGTAGTCCTTGGTGATTTGGTTTCTTCAGTGCAGACGGCTTTTGTGCCAAGGAGGGGTATCTTGGATGGTTTTGTTGTCACTTTGGAAGCGTTGGTAGCATGGATGAGGGAGAAAAAGAAAGCGTTTCTATGGAAGGTGGACTTTAGTAAGGCTTATGATTCGGTGTAGTGGGATTTCCTGTGGGCGTCCTTACTAAAGAGGGGTTTTTCATTGATATGGATTGGTTGGATGAAGAGGTGCGTGACGAAATCCTTCTCGGTTCTGATTAATGGAAATCCAGCGGGTGGGTGGGTGCAGCCCAGGAGAGGGGTCAGGCAGGGTTGCCCCCTTGCACCTATGCTATTCGTGTTGGCAGCGGATGCCTTGGCGAGGGTAGCTCAAAGGGCTTGTGATAAAGGGATGATCAGAGGCTTCACAACGGGAGTTGATGAACAGACGACAATCTTACAGTATGCTAATGATACTCTGCTTTTGGTGGAAGGAGCAGGTCAAGAAGCTAGGAGAGTGAGAATCGTCATGGAGTTGTTTGGTGCTGCATCAGGGCTACAGATTAACTATGATAAATCAACTTTTGTCCCCATGAACATGGGGGCAGAGGAGCTGGAGGCGGTGGGGAGTGCACTTGGGACTGAGATGGGATCATTATCGCTGGTGTATCTAGGGTTCCCATTGTTAGATAGGAGGCTCAGATTGTAGGATTGGCTCCCTTTGCTGGAACAGATGGAGGGTAGGCTGGTAGGGTGGTCTTCTAGACTTCTGTCTAGAGGAGGGAGGCTGGTGCTGGTGAAAGCAGTCTTGGCATCTATACCTTCATATTTCCTTCTAGTTTTTAGGATGTCGAGGTAGGTTGAGAAGAAGATCTCTAGGCTGATGAGAGATTTCTTCTAGGCAAACAGGGGAGCGACAAGGAGGGGGGCGAGGCTGGTGGCCTAGGAGGAGGTATGCAGGTTGGTGTGAGGGGGGCCTGGGGGTTAGGGAAGTGGACAAAGTAAATATCAGCTTGCTTACGAAGTGGATTGTTAGACTTGGGGTGGCGAAAAAGGCTTGGTTTGTGACACTATGAGGTGCTATTATGGGTCGTTTGCTTCTTTGAGACCCCCGGAGTCACCTCCTTTGGGAACCTCTTTCTTTCTCAAGGGCCTAGCAGAGGTGGCAAAGATGGTGCAACCGTTCTTCTCCCCAACGCTAGGAGAAGGTAACGTTTTCATATTCTGGATGGATGATTGGCAAGGGGTCAAATCACCTCTCAGTACCAGGTATCCCAAGCTCTTTAGGGGAGTGGTGGATCAATCAGCTTTGGTGGGAGAGTGCTGGTCTGGGGCCTGGTGTTCGATTTTTTGGGGTGGCCTCTCGGATCAGAGGTGTGCAGAGTTCCAGATGCTGTTATAGGAGTTGGAGGGATGAGAGCCAGAGGAGGGGGAGGACTCCTTCTGGGAGGAGGGGGACTTCTCGGTGGCGGAGGTTTTTCGTATGGCAAGTTGCAGGGCGGCCATCCAGGACATCGACTTCAGGAGAGACTGCAGACTGCTCTGGGAGGCGGAATGTCCACTGAAAGTGAAGATTTTCGCTTGGTTGCTGAAGAGGGGGAGGATTATGATGAGGAAGTGGAGATCGAGATGGGCCCAGATGGATGATGTGAGATATCTCTTTTGTGTTGAAGTGGAGGAAGACACTCAGCACCTCTTCTTCCAGTGTTCGTTTATGGTACAGTATGGCAGAAGCTGGGGATTGACTGAATTGACTATCGGGACGGGCCTAGCTTCTTGTCCTCTTTCCGAAGGGGGATTGCGAGTGACGGGATGAGCTCTTTTAGATCCAAGAGGGATCAAGCTAGAGTTTTGGCTGTCTTATGGAATGTGTGGCTGGGTAGGAATGGAGTGATTTTCAGGGGGAAGATGTCCTATGTAGAGAATTTTTTCTACTCCATTCAGTCCCAGGTGGAGTTTTAGAGAACTAATTTGTAATTCTATTGTAATCTATTTTTATAAATTGAATTACTTATGGGTGGTTATCCCTTTAACAATCACCCTCTCATTTTTCAAAAAAAAAAAAAAAAAACAACCCTCCGAAGGGCATGAATGTGGGATTATGTAAATAGAGAATATGTATGCAAATTTACCTTTCCAAAAAGCAATAGTTAGTTAGCGATGTCATTTTAATCTTTTCCAATGGTTCCATCTAGAATTCAAAGGCGCTCGAAATGCCTTTTCTTTTATCTATACATATATATCAAATGACTTGAAATGCCTTTTTGAATGTTACTCCTTTTGACCATCATCTCTAAAATAGGAGTCCATGATCTTGACATATCTTTTGATGTGATTAGCTTTGTGATATTCGGAGTAGTTTCTTCCTGACAAGAAAGTATTTTTGCAATTTTTAAACATCTTAATTATAAGTCCTCAAAGGTGATCTAGATGGTTGAAGCATGGAGATCATTTTTTCATTTTAATGACTGGTCCAATCCCATTTAGACAAATTGAAAAGAAATTGGCTATTCCTACGCACCAATCTTCCGCATGATATAGAGATTAGGAGTTCCCCTTGTTCAACCATATCCTTATTTTGCTTGTTTACTTTCGAAAGTCACCTTCTATGTAATTTCCATCAAGCTCAAATTTCTATCGAATATTGTAATTACATAAAACGTATGCTTTCTTAAAGTTTCAAATTGTACAAGCTATATACAAGTTTGTATTCCATTTTGTTCTCTCTTATTCTTATTTTATTGCCTATGAATCTATAAAATGAAAGATTTCAATCTCATCCTTTTACTTTAGACTACCTCAGGTTTGACCTTAAAATGAGCATCCAACTGCTTGCAATCACCTTGTATAAAATCATGCACAAAATGAGATCTTGGAGATTTGGAATTGAGTGCATTAAGCCTCACACATCTCATGTTGTGACTTTATAGAGCAATGGGGGACAAGGAGGTTACACAGCTGCATACACTCACAAGCCTCCTCAATTGTCTTCTTTCTAGCTCAGCAAGAGTAGTGGAGAGCATCTCAAAATATCTCAGGATTAGTTAGAAGGCTAATAGATGTTAGCCTTGATACCTCCCCTCAAACTTTAGGTCAAGAGAGAACTTGAAGTTTGGATCAATGCATTGAGAACGATGTGGTTGGGAGAGCCTTTGTGAGCACATCTGCAATCAATTGGTGGCTAGGATGTAATAGACCTTTTAATTTTCTGGAGTTTACCTCATCGCGAATGGTCATATATGTTGTCCTGACATTATCATAGTAGAGCACAAGAAGAGTTAAAAGAGAAAGACCCGTTTCATGAAGTAGACTTGATCCATATAATATCAGTAGTAGCATCTACAACAGCTTGGTATTCAACCTCAGTAGAGGATTTGCAACTCCTTTCTGTTTCTTAGAGGCCCAAAAAATTGAATTGACACCAAAATATATATAATATCTAGTAATCGACTTGCAATCAAAGGCATTTGTAGCCCAATTTGCATCACTAAAAGCTTGGAGAAGATGCCTTGAGTGGAGTACAAAATGCCATATGTGATTATTCCTTTTATATATCGCAACAAAGGTTTTAGAGTCATAAAGTGATCCTCAATTAGACAATGCATATATTAAGAGAGGTGATTTACTGCAAAGGTTATGTTACGCCTCGTGAAGTCTGCATATTGTAAACTACTAATTAGGCGTCGATAGATAGTGGCATTAGAGATTGGCTACAAGGAAGAGGTGAATTGTAGTGATAGGGCATTACTAGCCATTGGAGTTTTAATTGGTTTCACCCCATCAAAGTCATATTTGATCAGCAAGTCTGCAAAATACTCTTGTTGGCAGAGATGAATTAATAGTATCACCATCATCTTTCTTATCTAACTCAATTTAACTAAATTCCAAAGCTAATTTCATCAAAGTGATACATAAAAGGATATAACTCAATTAGGGTTAAATCAAGATGAATTGTGTTAAATTAGGTTAATTCTATTATTTTAATAGACAATTATAAATACAGAATAACTAAGGGGTGAACCTATGATTAATTAAAGGTCAAACGAGCTTAAATTTCTAAGAAGTGGGTTGATATTGAGTAATTTAGGATTTCTATTCAAATTGAATGTAAATTTTAAATTAAAAATTCTAATTTCAGCCCACTTCAATTAAAGGGGTTCTGATTGAATTAAATGTAATCTAAATTTTCCAAAAATCATTTAGAAATATTTTATAAGGTTTAGAGTAATCAATTTGTCAAAAGGAACCTATTTTGACTTCAAATAGAGACCTAGCTGAGTTTTTTATACATTTTGGGTAAAAATGTAAATTGACCAATAAAACTTAGTCAAAATCCAAAATTGAAGTCATCATTAAATTCCTTAGGTCTAAGTTAGGTTACCATAAAAATTTGACCTCATTTGCACTTCATCTTCACCTATTTTGCATTTTGCTCCTTTAAACCTAATTTCCTTGCAACAACCCCCTAACTTCTAAATTTATTTGCAAAGAGCCCCTTGCAAGCATCTTCCTCACCTCCATTCCCTTCTCTGCAAATGGTCGATGACCTCGTTGTTGACTGCAAAATACTCGCGGGTTTGATCGAGCAACCCTACCCAACTTGGAAGACCTCAATATGCGATTTTGCGTGCGTTGGCAGCTTCCACTCACGAGATCCATGCCTCTGTTATCGCCGCCGTCAACCACGACGTCAGCCTCCAAATCCAATGAGCTCTCTCCGCAACCTCTGGCCTTATCTTTGCACGCCAAGGAGCTATAAAGCTCTTCCATCATCCTCAAATTCTCATCGTCGAGTTTTTGGTGTGCTCCTCCTCTCCTCCTTCCTTAAGGCCACCATTAACCTCAACCTTGGAGCTCTTCTTCCACCTTTGTCTATCGCTCATCCACTGAAATTGGAAGAGGGTTTCTCTTCCTCTTCATTGTGCGAAGCTTTGGCCTCCAATGACCCCTCGTCCGCTCCAATTTCTTTGCCATCTTCTCCACGTCTGGCAGCCACGTCGGTAAGCCTCCTTCATCGTCCTCCTCTTTTAGATAGATTTTCATCTTTGTCATGCTCTACATGATATTCTAGGCTTCTTATAACCCACACCCATCGCCGCATTGCCATCCCAAGCCACCGTTGTCCTCGCATTCAGCCTAGCTTCGACGACCTCCTTTGCCACAATCCACACATCGATGCTACTTGCCAACTATCTCAGAAGGTCCTTCATGTCTTTGCGAGCAAAAGCACTCTCCCAATCAAATATTTCGTCGCCTCCATCGCTCCACCGGACACCCACGCCGACTGCCACATTCTTCGAGCTCTCCATGTTGCCTCCGGCCTCATCACGCCAATCCACCACCTCCACCACCTTCATCGAAGTCCGAAGAAGCTCCTCGGCCATTTACCTGAGGCCAAAGACCACTCTCTCGACATGCCAGCCACCCACGTCGCCACTGTCTTCAACGGTGTCAACCAACGTCTCCAGCCATCCTCAAGCTTCCAAGCTTCGTGGGAAGCTTCGCGAAGTCACATGGGACCTGTTGCAACCCCCAGTAGGGAGCTTCAAGCACCAACAACCGACCCTCTCTTAGCCAAATCTCCTTCCTGTCAGTCATCAAGAAGAAGAAGGCTAGGGGCCTATTTGCAAAGATCTAGGGACCTAATTACAACATGCTAAGGACCGATTTGTAGTATTGTGGATTTGATTTATGCTTTGGTTCTGAATTGGTTTTTTATTGCATCTAAATGGGATTTTAGTGCATAACCTTGTTAGAACATTATTATTTAGTACTTGATCGCATTAACACTTGGTTATTTTATTGAGCATTAAATAATTGCTTATTCCCTACACTTAAGGTTGGATTTAATCTCCTCATTCGTAGAATCAAGTGTGATTTGAACTTATTTGATTCTTTTCTGAAAATTAACCCTCAATACAAACTCATCAAAGCCATTTGTAAATATTTTGATAGTGATAAGTTGTGCATTTGACTGCTCTTAGAGATCTCCAAATACTATCGTTTCGAGATTAAAAATTTAAATGTACTACAAAGCGACGTAAGTTTTTAATTCAACTTTAGTGGCATTAAAATTTTGGAGTCACTGCCAGGGAACAATGCGCGCTTACCACTATTATTGTGTATATTTTTGTATATGTTTTGTGAATATTTATTTTTCTAACTCACTTGCTTTTGATTTGGTTGATCTCTTGTTGGACCGAATTCGCTGAGTCATTGTTTCACCTCAACTCGCTAAGCACTTCACCAACGGTTCAACCACTCCAAAGGACAGGTAAATTTTCTTTCTTCTTGCTATTATCTCTCTTCCTTGTGTGTGTGTGTGTGTATAAACTAGGGTGCAACCTTGCCTTACCATTCCTAGATAATATAACTTATGGCAAGAAATTCTTGAACATTTGGGTGTTTATATTTATGAAGAATTGATTGATTAGACACACACAAACCCTGATTCCTATGCCTAGTAGGGACTTATGCTTAATTTACTTAGCACACTTGGATGATCACCTTCTTGTCAGAGTCCAAGGTGCATTATTCTGAATTAAATTGGACTCATTTAGAGTCGGTTAGGGTTGAAATGTTAGGGTTGTTGGAGTGTTAGTACATAATTGTAGACTTAAAAAGAAAATCTTATCTTATAACTTAAGCCCTTGTTTGAATTGATTTAAAAATTCAAACCCTAAAATCAAGCTCTAAGATCACTTGAACATTAAAATGTGGACTTAATAACCTATTTGACAATTGAAACAGGGTGGTTCGGGTGAGTTAACTTGAAATTCATCCTCTAATCTATAATACAGGTTAGGTGAAGTTGATTCAATGTTCACATTGTGAACCAATCGACCTAAAATTAGGTCACACCTGTAATTTATTTTTAAATCAAGTGATAACCAAGGCATATGCACATCTAGGCCTAAAATTGGTAGACTTTAGGGTTTAACTCACACATTTCCTATCTACTTAGAACCACACTGACAAGGAAAGTCAGGTGGGGGATACCCTATAACCCATAGAGATGCTCTACCGTGTAGGGGTCTCTATGGGACTCTCCTTTCCTAGTTACCCAAGTAATTCTCAGGGTGAGTGAGTTTCTAATCAAGAGGTCCATTTGCCTTGAATCAGCTATAGTCATCCAATTGTTCTGGATGCCTTAATTGGGTCCAATTCATATCCAGTTCCTTTCATCTTTTCTATAATACACGCACAAGAGGAGGTCCTTAAGACTCATCTTAAGGACTCCATAAGAGTTCAATTCTCGGCATTAAACCCCGATTGATTTGTGTGTTTTCTAATCCAATCAAATTCTCTTTTGATCAATCTGAACCTGAATTCGATTCTTCATCTTTTGACCCACCACCTGATTTGATTTCAAAACTTTACTTAGAAGTCAACCTGAGAATTAGGAAAATATCCACTAGCCTTGAACCCTATAAGAGCATAAAAGATTTAATGATTGAGGATGCTATCAGACATAGAGAAGAATTTTTCAGAACCTCAAACTTATTTGGCAGAGATCAGGATAGTGAATATGAAATTATGAACCCCATTATGAACCACATCCAAATGATTGCAACCCAGATATCATGTGTTTTGACCTGAGAAACCCTTTTAGAACAAATGATTGCTGTGAGAAGATTGCATAGAAATGAGGGTTTACAATATTTTTCAAATCCAAAATTATGGGAAAATTATTGAGATTTCTTCGAACAACATTGGGATTTGTTAGATCAATTAGAAGAGTTGATTAATGAAGAATACCTAGACCCCCACCCGAACATTGATTATGAATCTTGGGATAATTTTAAGGACAAACATGATTTTCCCGAACCTGGCTTCAAGAATGGGGATTTCTGTGTTCGATCCCCAACCTAAGTAGACCCGAATAATGATTTTGTGCATAAGGAATTACCTGATATAGAAAATCAAATATTGGGTTGGGAGAAATCATAACACGTGTTCTAGACTTTGAACCAGCAACTGACATTTTTGAAGCTGGTTTAACTCAAATGGAATTTCAAAACACCTATGATTTGACTATGTTGAGGATATAATTCCCTCACCTTATCTTGGTAAGGTCTTCCTCGAGCATAGTTCTGACATCCTAGTTGACCTGAATTTAGATTCTAGCAACCCAATTCCTCTACTTGACCAAGAATCTAGATCAAAACCTATTTGGGATAACTGTAAGGCTCAATTTGATGAAGATATCATCACAGATTCAAGTTATCATGATTTTTACAAGTCTATTTTTGATGATGAAATTGCTCCAGATTTCTCATAAGAGCACATTGATTTATTAAAACTAATTTATAATATAGAATTAGAGGAATCTGAAGAGTCAAGTTTAGATTGGATCTATCCTAGATATTCTGAACCCAATCCTATGCCTAATAAGGATACCCTTGTTAGCTCCAAACCAGAATTTAGGTTAGACCAATCTTAGGTTGATAACTTTGTGGATTTTGATTCTTCTTGTGATGGTGATCATAATTCTGAATCAGGTTCAGAAAATCTTTTCACCCGTGTTCTATTCTCAGATTCTCCTACGTTGATGCTGATCCTGAACCTTATTCTGATTTAGGAGAATCTTTGTTTCTAGAGGATTATGGTCTAATTTATGACCTCGTTGACCATGACCAGTTCTTTGATTCTGATTTTGAGGTCATTAATTTGGAACCTAAAGCAGTTGCACCACTTGATCAGGAGGCCACCCAGGAATGGTTGCTTAAGCCTCTTAGCAACCAATCTCTACCACATGACTCCACCGGAATCCATTTTTGCTCTGAATCATCTCATTATGATCCGATGGGAGCTGATTTTCCACCTTAGTTTGACAATGAGTGGGACATCGATCAAATTGATAGTCAACTGCTGATTACTTCTGATCCCATAAGTAGGATTCCTATATTTTTCACTAATTCATTATCATTTGAAGATCCTTACGCTGAACTGGCTGAACGATGCAACCAAATCCTCACTCTTCATTTCCATATCTTTTTGAGCCAAACTTCGTCTGGTGGGTTTCTCATCTATTGATCTACATTTCTCAACCTGCCAGACTCATTGGTTTTGGTCTACAGAATTAGCCAGTTAATCTAAACAAGCACTTGGTTGGCTTAACGAGGTTAATCATCAAGGTACTTGTTCTACAAAACTCTTGCAATATGATTACTCCGTTCATTTTAGCTACCTTGTGCCCAGCTGAAGGTAGTAAATTTAGTGCTTAACAGGAGATAACCCATCATTTTTCAAAAACCCATCATCTTTCATATCTCCTTGAACACTTCTCTTATTGCACTTTAAAGTTCATATTTCAAAACAACCGACTCCTCCAAATTTCACATTGGAGCTTGAAATCGTTCGCAGTTACCATTTCCAACCCGCCTGCCCACCCTTATAAATTGGTTCTAAAATATGAACTAAGCTAAATTCGAACTAATACCTTTGTAATGAAGGCATTGCAAAACTTAGGCATGGGGGGTATTAAAGTGCAACCAATTAAAAATTCAACTTCTTTGAAGGGTTCGCTCTCATATATATATATATATATACAAAAAAAAGGATTTCAGGAAGAGACTAAGGTTGTACATTATTTCTAAAAAGGCACAAGGGATTTCATTTTTAACAAACTTAGGAATGAGTCTGAGGATCCTGTTGTTGGACTTTTCAGGTCTAAAAACTTTGATTAGATCAATTTATCCCTTAAAGAACTTTTTAATCCTTGGCGATTCCAAGTTCGGAATTTTGTTTAGCGACCTAGGTAGTACTTAACTCGGTTCTCGTCCAAAAGTTTTGAATAACTTTTGAAAACTTGGTGTCAACACATGTACACACACAAAAGCCAACAACCCCAAAAAGCCCCAAAATTACAAAAATAAATAATTTTCCATGCTATCGTCTTGGTGAAAGATCAAGGTAGTTGATTGGTTTGAGTTCCCACTGTCGAAAAGGAAAATTTTCCTTTGATGACACGATGAAAATATGTCACTGCCTCGGTGCTCGCTCTAAATTTAAATCACATATCTTTATATGGAGCATATAGAGTGCATTATGCAACTCAGGTGTCTCGGATAGTGCTATCTTGAAGTATCAGACCTGCAGCCTAAGCCCTCTAGGAGTGCCCCTTACAACATTTTTTGTTTAGGCTTGTGAGCTCCTCAGGTGTGTCTTGGACGGTGCTTCTCATGAGTGCTGGCGTCAGAGCCCCTGTCGAGGACTTGGTGATGCGAATGATGATCCCAACATAACTGTATTAGAAATGATCTGACTCTAGGTATGGAGGAGAAAAAAAATAAAAATATTTTTTTTTCGATTTCGTCAGAAAAATAAATAAGTCTTTCAAAGACACATCCAAGCAAATAAAGTTGGCCAATCATAAAATATTGACATTTGGACTTTTAGGGTCACGTAAATCGTGGTACGAGTTCTTAAGTCAAAGAGGCTCTGACTGTGAAAATGGGTTTTGGGACTTATAAGAATTAGAAAAGGGTAGATTAGTTAAATTCTTAGGTAGATACGCAGATCCTAATTACTCTAACTTTAGGATCCAAAAGATTCATTGAGATGTTTTATCTTTAACAAAATCATGCACCTACATTATTTTGAAAACAACCGAAGTCCTTTTCTTTTAATCCATACAAAAATAATAATAAATAAAGTTGATGAAAGAAGACAGAGGAATCTTCTTGAGCTAAATGTTAAAAATACCCTTACATTGAATGCTTGTTCTGAATTCTAAGAATTTACTAAGAGACTAGTAAATGTTAGGCATGGGTTATGATGGTATCACCATCATCCTCCTTATCTAACTCAATTTGACTAAATTCTAAAGCTAATTTTATCAAATTGATACATAAAAGGGTATAACTCAATCAGAGCTAAATCAAGAGGAATTGTACTAAATTAGGTTAATTCTACTATTTTACCAGATAATTATAAATGCAGAATAACTAAGGGGTGAACCTATGATTAATTAAAGGTAAAATAAGCTTAAAATTTTAAGAATTACGTTGATATTGAGTAATTTAGGATTTCTATTCAAATTGAATTTTAATTCTAAATTAAAAATTCTAATTTTATCCCTACTTCAATTAAGGGGGTTATGATGTAAATAAATGTAACATAAACCTTCAAAAATCATTTAAAAATATTTCATAAGGTTTAGAGTAATCAATTTGACAAAAGGAACCTATTTTGATCTCAAATAAAGACCTAGGCGGGTATTTGATACATTTTAGGTTAAAATGTAAATTGACAGATCATACTTTGTAAAAACCCAAAATTAAAGTCACCATGAAATTCCTTAGGCCTAATTTAGGTTACCATAAAAATTTGGGCTCATTTGCACTTCATCTTTACCTATTTTGCATTGTGCTCCTTTAAGCCCAATTTCAAGCTCCCCCTAACTTCTAAATTTCCTTGCAAAGAGGCCCCTGCCAGCATCTTCCTTACCTTTGGCCCCTTCTCTGCAAATGGTCGATGACCTCACTGTTGATCACGAAATACTCGTGGGTTTGATCGAGCAACCCCGCCTAACTTGGAAGACCTTAACGTGCGATTTCACGTGCATTGGTAGTTTCCACTCGTAAGATCCATGCCTTCGTTATTGCTGCTGTCAACCACGTTGTCGACCTCCAAATCTGGTGATCTCTCTCCGCAACCTTCGACCTTATCTTTGCATGTCAAGGAGCTATAAAGATCCTTCATCATCCTCTGATTCTAGTCGTCGAGTTTTTGATGTGCTCCTCTCCTTCCTTAAGGCCACCATTAACGTCAACCTTGGAGCTCTTCTTCCACCTTTGTTGATCGCTCTTCCACTGAAATTGGAAGAGGGTTTCTCTTCCTCTTCATTGTGCGAAGCTTTGGCCTCCAATGACCCCTCATTTGCCCCAATTTCTTCCTCTCCGTCTTCTCCATGTCTGGCAGCCCACGCTGGCAAGCCTTCTTTATCATCCTCCTCTTTTAGATAGATCTTCATCTTCGTCATGCTCTACATGATATTCTAGGCTTCTTAGAACCCACAACCACCATCGCATCGCCACACCAAGCCATCGTCTTCCTCACATCTGGCCTAGCATCGACCACGCACCGACGACCTCCTCTGCTACACTCCACACATCGATGCTATTAGCCAACGATCTCAGAAGCTCTGCCATGTCTTCACAAGCAAAAGCCCTCTCCCAATCAAAGGTTTCATTGCCTCCATTGCTTCACCGAACACCCACGTTGATGAGAACCTCATCATGAGCCATAACTAGCTCATTTTGACCTAATACAGAGAATAAAAGCTCCTACATAACCTTAGAAAGGCTTGGCTCAGAGAGATTCTGAGTTTGCAAAGAAAATAGAAACTAAGGGGTAAAAATGCAATTTCGACAATCCGATCTGAAAATAGGGTAACTCAGGGTCCAAACATAGGTCAAAACAACCTAATAAGAAGAAAAGTGGGATGAGATGACTCAATAAGGGCTACAACAACTCCAAGGAATTAAATGACATCCTGTAACCCTAAAAACAAACCCACTTCAATTCATGTGGTTCGAGGCAAGGTAAAAATCAACTAAACCCTCTCAAATTCATAGAAAAATAATCTCTAGGGTTTAGGACTTTCAATTTGGCCTTAGGAACCCATTTTGACCTACATTGAGAACCATTCCCAATTAACAACTTAATTTGGGTTTTTGCGTAAATTGACCAATCAAACAAGGTTTAATCTAGAAATAAAATTCACCATTAGAATCCTTAGGTCCTAATTAGTCACGTATAAAAACTTGGGCCTAAGAAGAAACCTTCTTGACCAACTTTACACTTTGGTCCTCATATATTTACTTTTTGGCCCTCAACTTTTGAACCCTCATATTTTGGCCCCTAACTCTCCTTCGTTCTTTGCGTTTAGGTCCCTCCTGCAAAACCTGAGCAGCGCCATGCTCCGGCGACCTTGCGCGGAGCATGGCGCCGCGTAGGGTGAGGGAGGGGCCCTAGCAAGTCAATGGGGGGTACCCTGCGTCGTCAGCCACGGCAGGGACACCCCCCTGAGTGCTGCGACCGCCCATACTGCCCGTGCGAACGCGCGGACGGTATGGGTCTCCTTCCTCCGGCGTCCTCTGGCGAGGGAGACACGTCGTCTCCCTCCGCCCTCCTCTCTGATTCTGCCCCTATAAATACCCCCGTCGCTCCGCCGTTCTTTCGAGCTCGGATCTGACGGAGACACCCCCTCAATTCCTCCCTTCCCACTCCGACAGACGCCCCCTTGCTCCGGCGGCCTCTCCTCCTCCTCCTCGTCGCCCTGCCGCACTACCTGCAGCAGGGTTACCTTCCCTCAATCTTCCCGCGCCGCGCCGCACCTAGCGGGTGCCTCTCCGGCCCTCTCCTCGCCGCCGCCCCTTTCTCTGGGCAGTTTCTTCTCCGGCGACAGTCGATACGACTATCGCCTGCGCCAACCCCTCTTCGTCCAGCTTAGTAGGTAAAACTTCTCTTCTTCCTCCCCTCTTTCTTTTCCATACTGAAAACCCTTACTGTCGGCCCCGATTTCCCACCGATCACCCTCACCTTCTCCACCTCCGGCCAAACTCCGGCGAACCGCTCCCATCGCTCCAGCACCCCACACAGCTCGCCGACCTGTGCATAACCTCCGCCTCCTCACCCTGATCCTCTTCCACCCCTCCACTTACCACCAAATGCCCTCTGCAGATCCACCGAACACACCCACTTCTCTGCCCGCAGTTTGACCTAGGGCGACCCTTTTGCTCCACCACGCCCACTGCAGACCCTCCGCATATCTGATTAGGCCGAGAGGCCGTGCTTCTGTGAACAGGTGTTGCGCCCGCCATCGCCATTGCTGAGCAGCGAAGCTCCTTCGACCTGCTGCTCCAGGCACACCACTCCCAGGTCAGACTCCCAGGCTTCGCGGGGTAGCTTCGCGAAGTGTCAGGCTGCAGTTCGGGCGAAGCCCTAGCCCGAAGCCCTCGCGCGAAGTTCGGCTGCCGCTGCTTCCTCTGCGCAGGCGCTCACATTGGGGTGGGACATTTAGTCCCACCTCGGAAGGCATCGAAGAGGAGCACCGATATAAGTTGAAAAGGTGCTGTAGGCTTATCGCCTCAGCACACGGGGTGAGGTCCCTCTCACACCACTTCACCCGGCCCATCCGCAAGCTCATCACGCGGATCCGACCGATCCGACCCGACTTGACTGGCACTCCTCGCCCACCACCGCACGCCGGTGGGCCTAGACCCGGGCGTGACTCGTACCCGATTACCCGGTTGCTCTGGGAGAGCTATCCTAAGAGCGAATTCTGAGAGAGAAAGAGACGCACGGGGGAGGGGGGTAGAGTAGGTTTTGCCCTTTGACTCTGAACTCTTGAGCGTGCAGGCACAGGTGAAGAAGAAGGAAGCTAAGGGAGACACTGTAGCAACAAGCGGTTTAAGTCGTCTGATTTTCCAATCAGACGACGTCCTGAAGGCAAAGAAGAAGAAGGAAGGCGAGGTAGAGGAAAGAGAGGAACACAGAGAGGCCAAGTGAAGACTCTGCAGAGATCAGAAGACAAAGAAGAAGAAGAAAAGAAGAGAGAAGGAGCAGCCAAGTGAAGAAACAGAAAGCAGAAGAAGAAAAGAAGCAAGAAGAAAAGAAGAAGAAGAGCATGGGAGGAAGATCTGAAGCAAGAAAAGAAGAAACAAAGAAAATAAAAAGAAGAAAAAGACAGGATCGTCCAACCAAGAAATAGAGGAACACGAAGAACAAAAGCCAAAGAGGAGAGAAGACAAAGAGGAAGAAAGAAGAGAAGAAGACGAAGCCAAACTTTCATCTCTCTCCCTCTCTCTCTCTATTTTTGTAATAGAACATGTATATCTCTAGAATACGACTTGCTCCCTGAGTTTGACCTCGGGAGAACTGTATTTTCCGAGTAACAAATATTAGTAAATGATGGCAATAACTATCTGTACTACAACGACTTAAGAAAAGCTAGTTGCTGCCACCGTTTGCCACACGCCAGCCACCACCTTCTTCAAGCTCTCAATGCCACCTTCGGCCTCATCATGCCAATCCACCACCACCACGACCTTCACTGAAGTTCGGTAGAGCTCCTCAGCCATCTACCCAAGGCAAAGACCACTCTCTCAACAAGCTGACCACCCACGCCACTGCTGTATTCAACAGCGTCGACCGACGTCTTCGACCATCCTCAAGCTTCCAAGCTTCAAGAAGCCACATGAGACCTATTGTGACCCCTAGCAAGGAGCTTCGAGCACCAACGATCGAACCCCTCTTGGTTGGATCTCCTTCCTACTAGACATCAAGAAGAAGAATGGTAGGGGCCTATTCGTAAAGATCCAGGGACCTGATTGTAACATGCTAAGGACTGATTTGTAGTATTGTGGATTTGATTTATTATTTGGTTCTGAATTGGTTTTTTATTGCATCTAAATGGGATTTTAGTTCATTACCTTGTTCAAACATTATTATTTAGTGCTTGATCACATTAACACTTGATTATTTTATTGAGCATTAAATAATTATTTATTTCCTGTGTAACTCCTTACGGGAGGAGGTGAGATATGCGTGACATAATATAAAATGTGGAATTATGTAAACAATCTCACAAATAGCATAATCACACAATAGGCACAAAAATTTTTAGGTGGAAACCCAAACTAGGTGAAAATCACCACCTAACTCTCTCGAGTTAGGATTTTCCGATCGACCTAGTCGATCAAATCCACTAAGCAAGTCATTTCAACGAGGGTGATTTAACCTCTTACAACCACATTACTTTGAACAAGGGTAGTGTACCTCAAAACCCCTTCTCTTCACGAGAAGGATTTTGTCTCATGAAGGAGATGGGAATTCACAAAGTGAATACCCAAACCAAAGAATAATAAAAGTACAACAATCCTATAGAGCCATAAATATTAAAACATAGCTTCTATAGGAGTTAGGAAACTTCCATTTGTTGGAAGCGCGTAGACGAAACGATGCGGGTGCGTGAACCATGCAATGGCACCTCGTCACTCTTGTAGTCGCAGTGGGAGAGCATGAGTGCAGTGAAGCTAAAGCTCTCAAGAGTGTAGACAAAGGTTTGGTGAGTAGCACTTCTAGATGATCTTCTTCTTTTTACACAAGAGATGTGGAAATGTGTTGCTTGGGTGTGTCTTGGTGTGTATTTGCAAGGCAAGGGTTCTCCTCTATTTATAGAGGACCTAGGAAGGCTTGGAAGCCCTTAGAAAGCTTCCATAGCCGTTGGGGTTGAACCCAAGGTAAAACAGGCTGTAATCAGAATCAATTATGATTTTGACAGGGTCATCAAACGTTTGGTCCAGGTATCAGACATCTAGAAAACTTGTTTAAGACATCTGGGAACTAAGTCAGACGTCTAATTCTAGGCGGGTTTCCTTCTTGACTTGGTTCAGACCTAAACAGGGTTCTAGTGTATAACTATCAGACGACATTCAGGATATCTGACACTAGATCTGGATGTCTAGAAACCTATTATATTACGGGAATGGATTCCCAAGATAGGTTAATGGCTAGAAAATCTCACAAAGGTGATTTTGGGTTAGTTGAGGCAAAACAGTCACATATCAGACTTTTAAGGTCCTCTATGGATGTCTGATATAAGCCTAACAGTTATATTCCTCAACGTTTACTTTGTTTAGCCAACGTTCCACTAATTGGACATCTGGCACAACCATCAGACGTCTGGACTAAGGTTTAGATGTCTGATTTCAATAGATAGAGCTAACTAAGTCCAACCTAAGTTATTGGACGTTTGAGTCAACAGTCAGACGTCTTAAAAGTTACTATCAGATGTCTGATTTTCATATTAGACGTCTGATTAGGCTGTCAGAACCCTATTTTGATTTTCTAAGCTCTCTACAAAAAACCTAAGTGTCCTAGGATAGTGTAGGTGTTCCTAGGACTACTTTAAGGGTTCTTTGAGGGTCTTTAACAAAAGATCTAGACACAAAGAATAAAAAGTAAAATAATTACAAAAGAATACATGAAAAAAGAATCTATCCTATTCTTCTCTTTACGCTTTCACTCCTCACGAAGCTCCTTCTCCTCTGACAAGCTCTTCCAATCCACCATGGATGCGAGCTAGAACTCTATCTAAACATGTCTCCATTTGCAAATATCCTGAAATCTAAAACTTCAAATGTAAATGTTAAATAACACATGTTTTGTTACCATCAAAATAAATGGTTGCGGTGCTTTAGCACCAACACCCTACACATAAGGTTGGATTTAATCTCCTCATTCGTAGAACCAAGTGTAATTTGAACTTGTTTGATTCTTTTCTGAAAATTAACCCTCAATACAAACTCATCAAAGCCATTTGTAAATATTTTGATAGTGATAAGTTGCGCATTTGACTGCTCCTAGAGATGCCTCGGAATACTATCGTTGTGAGATTAAAAATTTAAATGTTGATTTTGCTTTAGTCACTTATACTACGACGTGTGTTTTTTAAATTGGATTAAAGTGTGCTAACATGAATGCCTTGAGCTGTCTGAGTGAATTCAATGCCAAGGAAATAATTTGGATAGCCCAACTCCCTAATAAGAAATTTGGTCATTAATTGCTTAAGAAATGCAGTCATAGATTGCTTGGAGGAACAAATAACAGGATGTCATCAACATAAATTAGTATAGACATAACAATGGAGTTGGACTTGTAAATATAGAGCGAGGTGTCAGTCTTGGACCCATTAAAATCATGTTGTTGAAGAAAAGTCGTAAGATGTGTGAACCTTGCACAGGAGGTCTGCTTAAGCCCATAGAGAGACTTGTGAAGTTTACAAACATGGTTGGGATAGTCAGGAAGCATAATTGGCACATGTAAACTTCATCAAGGAGGCCGTGAAGGAATGCATTGTGTATGTCAAGCTATAAGAGGTGCCATTAGTTTATTAACAAAAAGATTGAGCAATAAACGCACGGTAGTTTATTTGATGATAGGACTAAATGTCTCTAGGTGGTCAAGGCCCTCACCATGATGAAACCCCTTGGCAATAAGACTCCCCTTGTAGTGTTTTATCGTAGCATCAACATGCCTCTTGAGTTTTGTTTGTAGACTCATTTGTTGCCAACAATGTTCATGTTGATAAATGGACGAACTAGAACCATGTTTTATTGCGTTGGAGAGCATTAAATTCTTCTATCAGAGCAGCCAACCATTTTGGATCCTTTGCAACTTGACAAAAACAAGTTGGCCCCTGAATGTTATAGAGATGATGAAGATGAGGTGGCAAAGGATGTGTAGGTGCATGAAGCATCTTTTTCTTCACAATTCCATGTATAGATCTAGTTTCCATCTTGTGGGTACGAGTTGGTTGTGGTGGAGGTGGTGGAGGAGGGGATGGTGGTGGTGGTGTTTGGGAAGTTGAGCTATGTGGTGGCGAATGCATAAGTGTGGTAGGAGAAGATATATGAGAATATGGTGAGAGAATAGTAGAGGTGGTGTTAGAGCTAGTTGTATTTGGGTGGTGGAGGGTAGATTATATGGAAATGGCATTTAAGTGGTATGCTAGTTAGTTGTGATGAAGGGAAAGTTTCGTGGAGTAGACTTGAACGGAAACCAAGATTCATCAAAGTTAACATGCCTTGAGAGAATAAGCCTGTTGATGGTGGGATTTGAGGCAAATGATACACCTTATGTTGCATGTTGTAGCTCAAGAAGATATGCAAGGAAGATCTTGGTTGTAATTTATGTTTTGTATATGACTTTAGTAGGGGAAAACAAGCATAGCCAAAAGTCCTTAGGAACTTGTAATTTGGATCTTTAGAGAATAACAATGTATATAGGGGAGTGTTATTTGTGACAAGAGATGGTATATAATTAATTAGCATAGCAGTTGAAGGCCAATGCCCAATATCTTAAGGGAACTCCACCAAGATTTAATAGAGCAAGAGCAACTTTTGTTAGGTGCTTATTTTTATGCTCAGCACTCCCATTCTATTTAGGAGTGTATCTAGATAATATTATAGTTATATAGACATTTAGGAAAATAAACATTAGGACAGTTTATTTTTCCTATGTATCCAATATGCCTTATCTAGTGAGATTTCAATTCACTTTAGTGAAACCTAGCAATCGGAAGATTAATTTGTTTTGTTGTTAATGCTATGCATGGTAGACTTAGTAGTGTCCATAAATTTCATGCCATTTATGTTATTCGTAGTACCTATCAAACTAAACTAGGAAGGACCTTCAATAAATGACAATGTCATTGTTTGCAAATATTTTAGGTCCATTAATCTTTGTAGCATTGTTTGTGAGATGGTACCTTGGTTGAACACCTTTGCTTACTACTTGTTTTCAATTTCTCCTAGGAAATTAAGCTGTTTATTTGAAACATATATAGGACTATATTTAAGCATGTTGTAGGAGTTTGAGTTAGTCCAATGCTAAAAGGGTGTCTTTGGCTCTAACTTAATTTCTCCATTGAACCTAGAAAAAACTTTATAACTGAGTTGAGTGGGTTTTTCTCTTCAATGTCATTGATAGATTTGTCTTTTTTGGTCCAGCTACTGTTGAGCATGCCTTAAGCAACCGTGATCTATTTATGATCCGACACATGTAAATTAAATGGATCTTGGAGACCTGATACAAATTTTTAGATCCAATTAAGGATCCATTTAATGTACCTATATATGTGTGTTAGGGTTTTGCGGATGAGTCGCTCCAATTTTCTTCTTACTTTTCTGAGAGAGCACCACCGTGAAGAGGTCTCTCTTAGGGTTTTGTGAGCTTGAGGGTTTGTACTCCATCTTCTCTATAGTGGATTATCTCTCTCTCTTTGCCTATGGTTTTTCCCCTCTACATTGGAGGGGTTTCCATGTAAATGTATGTCTTGTCGATTGAGTGTCTGTGATTGTTGCTTCATACGATTTCCAACAATTACCTCGATCTTGGAGGCTTGTGTTAAGCAGGATGTGTCTTCTCAATTGGCTCATTGATACAACTTCAATTAAGATTTACATAGGCAATTTTTAAGGAAAGTCGACCCTCTACCTCCTTACTTTTTCATCATTCTCATAGATGTTTTAATTAAAGTTACCAAGTAGGCCCAATGGGCCTTTTTCTTCCATTTACTTCAAAGCTATGTTTATGATCCTCCCATTGTCTAATGTGGATGACATCAATCATATACTTTACTAGTGGAAAGATTAGGTACATAATTTACCTATGATTTTTATTTTCCATTTTTTGTGGGATGCCTAAAAGTGAACCAACTCGATTCGCTTGTCATCGTCCAAGAAGGGTTCCACTTTTGACAAATTGTGCTTGTGGGGCCTTTCCTTCCACTAATTTGAGTCTGCATATTCCTTGGATGGGCAAAGCATATTTAATTTGAGCCACTTATTGAGAAAATTTAGGTAAAGTTTGCTGGGTGGAAGGACTCTTGTTAATGCTTATTTGATTCTTATACAACATATGCTCATTGCCCTCCCTACTCAAACATATTTTTACACGAGTTGAAATTCTTTTGGATATCCTTCTCTTGAATCTTCCTCTATGCCAATCCTTTTGGCCTCACTTGGACTAAGTTGTACACTAGGTTTTCTTTGGTAATCTATTTACAATGATCACACTACTAGGGCTCCGCCTTCATCCTTTCTTTACAAATGAAATGTGCCAAAGTTTCTAGTAAACTCCACTCTATAGGAACTTTGTCAATAAGTTTTCATTGAGCATATTACAAGAAAAAGATCTTTTTAGATATTTATTTCCTAAATTCCTAATAATTATAATATTATATGGATGTTAATCAAAATTACTACCAAGTTATCTATAATGATATTGTCACAATAGATCAAAATTAATGTTCTTGGAAAGATATGTCACAAAGTTTTTCTTGACATTAATTTACGTTAAACTTTTAGATAATGTTAAATTTATTTAGACATTTAAAGAAATAAACATCTTAAATTTTTTTTTCTCCTTCTAGTGACATTTTAGTAACTCCAGCATAAAATGCACTTAAGTCTCCAATATGAGCACTTAAGATGATTGGGAGACCCCCTACTTTTTCACCTACTTAATTGTGTACAAGCTATGTATGTCTAGGTGTGTCGACCAAGCCCACTGGACTCAAAGGTACAAGCTTAACCATTAGTAATGACGATTATATCATTGTAGTGTGTCTTTAACTGCTGCACTGGTGGTACAACCATTTTTTTTTTATGTAGCACCATATATGGTATTTGTGCTATAGTACCATTGGTGTTTTGAGTGCTCCATTGTTGGTCGTATTAGATGGATGCAAGGTGACATGTGAGGTGGTGCAAGGATGTACAAATGCATGTTTGAGAAATTGTTTGACATTTGCCTTCGTTTTAATCAGGAGATAAACTCCCAGATTTCCAATTTGAAGTTGCCAAAGTGGTACGTCGAATTCCTCCAAAGATTCATGACCCCAATGCCCAAAAGAGAAGCCCTAGCTTTTGATTGCTGTTGGGCCCCTTGGGGACTCCCCCTCCCCTCTTTGCCTTTCATGTCCGCCCTCCACCTCCCTCCTTCCTCTTGATTTCTTGGAATAGCTTTGTTACAATGGTTTCTTATTTCAGAGATCATCCGTTCTTAACTGCTCCTCGACATCGTAGTTTGCTTGTTGGGGCTGGTAGTGCCCCATAGAACAATGGTGCTCGCTTGATGGATGCTTGCTGATGCGTGCTTGCAGGTGGTGATGGTGTTTTCGAGGCAGCATCTGCTGTTTGCTTGTAATATTGGTGGTGGAGATTGTGGTGATGATGCTTGCTACAGGGGTTGCGACCCCCTAGTGATGGTGGTACAAGTGTTGGTGCTACTAGATGCGGTAACGAGGTCTTTCGGTACTAGAGGTTCCTCCCCTTTGGGCCTTGACAATTGAGGGAGACTATTGCTTATTCCATTATCACTAATTGCAGTTTTTCATTCCTCCTCGTCATCATCTAACTGATTGTATGTTTTAGTGTTGTTTGATGCCCGAGTTTCATTTCGCACCACTGTGGCCTATCTTTTGTTGTTAGGGATCACGTGTGACACAAGGCTTTCTACGGCTGAGAATTTGCTCGATTTATTTTGGGTTTGATATTTTTCAGATTTCTTGCTTGCGTAGATCATTTTGATTAGTAGGTGATCGAGGCCCTAATTGATAGGTGACTCGAATCAATGAATATCACAAGCAATTACAAAGATAGAGGCACAAGAAATTGGTGACTCAGTTCCACCTGAAGGGGTGTATGTTTGGGAGGGGGGATGATGCTGCCAAGATTTTACTATGGTGGTTGGTAGTACAATTACTCCTTGTTTTCTTTCTCAAGAAATTCTTGAAGCCCCTTCCTAAAGGCTTCTCTTCTCTATTTATGATATAAAAAATATCGCAACAACTTCGTTTCATAACGGACTTCGCAGATTTCATGGCTTGTTTATTACTTGGCTATAAATAGTGCAAATCGTTAGCATTGAGGTGGATGTTTTTGCCGCCTCTTCAACTTCAGTCAATCGGATCCTCTGGCTGGTCGGGTTCGCTTGGATCTGCCTGGATTTTGGATAGTCGGGTAGCGAGATTCACCGAGCCATTGGAGAAATTGATCTGTTGGACTTTGTGCGAAGTTTTAATTATGAGGATACTTTTTTCTCTTCATCATATGCTCCCACTCTCTAGCTAATGTATGTTCCTAAGAGAGTAGTATAGGTATTAAAACTTTGCATATGGATGGTGCCCCCAAATGATGTACCAGCTGCTTCTAAACGGGGTAATCATTTGTTATGAAGCGTATGTTTTAATTTCAGGCGGGCAAGGCACCATTACTGATGTGGTATAAGACCATTGAAATTTGAAGGGAACATAGATATGTTACCGCTTGAGTTCCTGTCGGCCTCAAGAGGCCAACCTTTATTGAAGGGAACGTAGACATGTTGCTGCCTGAGTTCTTATCAGCCTTAAGAGACCAACCTTTATTGAAGGGAATGTAGGCATGTTGCTACCTGAGTTCCTGTCGGCCTTAAGAGGCCAACATCCCAAGTATAAATGTGGCGTAAGTGACACCTTGCGCAAGTGGTGGCCAATCACTGCGGGTGTTGGTTTTGTCCTTTTGTGTGACAGGACTAACATTAATTGTTGTAGTCATGAGGTGCATTTACCTCAAATATCGCAACGGACAACGATGCGATCGTTGTAATTGCGACAAAATGATATGCGTGCATGGGCATTTAATGCCTGTAATTATGAACACGAATGTTTAAGATCTGGCGAGATCCTTTGAAATCCGCACCTCATATCACAGCATTTCATTTTCAAAATTTGCACCTCGCAAAGGGAGAACTACCCCCAGGGGTTATAAATAGGGGGTAAGGCATAGTTAATGTCCCACCTACTCACTTTTACTGCTGCAGACCCACCTTGCGAGTCTGTCTCCTCTCCTTCTTCTTTGGCGAACCATGAGAGGTTTTGTTCATCCAAAGACATCGCATTAGGAGTAGTGGAAGCTTGATGATGTCCAAACACATAGGCAAGGGTAAGTTTGGATATTCCTCCTCTGGCATTGCACCTGAAACGAGGGAGTTGTATAGTTTTACTTTTCACTTTCGTAGTCGGTCTGCCATTAAGGAATTCCTAGCGATGCATGGACTTGATGGAGTCTAGCTCCACCATTGTGGGTCCATGACCCGCTTGTGTTTCGATGAGGGGTTGGATATGTTTATTATTTGTAAATATGCCATAGAGAATGGCTTACGGGTGCCCTTGAACCCTTTTTTGGTTTCATTTTTTTGTCATTACAATCTTGCTCCCTCTCAACTTAGCTTGAACTGTTAGCTCATTCTCAACACCTTTACTGTCATCTGTTTCCACTTGGGAATCATTCCCTGGTTGGGCATATTCTACCTAATTTTTGGGCTTATGCCCCTTAAGGTAGAAAGGGGTAGGCCCACACCTTGTACAGTCGGCACAACAAGTACAGAATAGTTGATCTTCCTAATAACCTGAAGGGGCAAGATCGCCACTTTTTCTTTCTCAACAATGTCGAGACTTTAGTAGTCCCCTATAAGTGGTAAGGCTCTCCTGCTCAGGCGAACGCGGACAGGATAATGAGCTTTAGGCCAATTGCCTGATCAGCGCTGAGGTGGAGAGATGTTTGGGCGACGTTAACGTGGGTTGCAGATTCCTATCCCACGCCATGTAAGTTGGGGGGTAGTAACTTTAGATAGCTTATCTTCTGCACCATTTGAATTACTTTTATTTTTTCTTTTCCTAGCTTTTGGATGGTTTGTCAGTCCAGACGCTTCGAGGTGGTGACCTAGTAGTTCTTCTCACGGTGGGTCCAAGTGGGGAGAGGTGGAGGACAGGCCCTCAGAGTGGGGTGAGGGGAGCAGATCTTCCCGCTCTAAGGAAGGAAAAAGTGGTGGGCAGTGAAGAGGAGGTGCCCCTTAAGCGCGTGAAGAGGTAGAGTGCTATGACTTCTCCGATACGAGAGTTGGCGACTCCCGTCTCCTCAAGCCCTGGTGGGGTTAAAACAATAGATGCGCCCGCAGATTTGCCTTACCTGTCAACCCCACTTAAGCCTATTTTTCTGAGTGACTCCCCACGTTAGACTCTTAGCGAGGTGGCTAAGAGGGGAAGTTTTGGTCTGCCCGCCCCACCAACTGGTTTTTTGAGTGCCTTTGTGAAGGTGGCGTAGGAGGCGGCGACGCCGGGAGATTTTTTGGGTGACAACACTTTTGACCGGCTGTACTTCAGCCGAAGCACAATGGGGGCACGAGTGATGGTGGACCCTAGTGGTCAGGGGGTTTTTTGATCATAGGCTAGACGGTTGGGTTTGTGAGGGTATCCATGTTGGAGGGGACCCTTGAGGGACTTGTGCCTAGATGGGGAACCCTAGCTTAGGCGGGCTCCTTTAGTAGTGCCCCTTAGCTGGAAAGGCAAGTGCTACAACATCTGCAGGATGCCCTACTTTGGACTACCCCTCGTCAAGGAGGGATGAACTTCAAATAAATTTTCTTCTACTGCCATCATGTGGTAAGTTCTTTTCCTTGCTGTGTTTTTGATCCCCGCTTCTGCAGGATACTAGATTTTTAAATTCCAATCATTCCTTCTTGATAGGTTGAGACCCTTGGGTCTTTCTTCATTCTTGTCAATGATGTGTCGTCTGATATTGCCAATCCCAATATCTCTTGTGAGGTGGCTAACATGGCCGCAAATGGGCGGTGATCGCCAGGGCCGAGCAACAAAACTATGCCTACCTGCTTAAAGAAGCTATTGCCGCCCAGGAGAAGGTGAAGAAGGCTACTAAGGAGGCTACCAAGAAGCTTCGATTGCAGCAGCAGGCAATCGGCCAGGTGTCTCGCCTGCAACAAGAGCTGAAAGAGGCCCGCTTGGGGTTAATGAGAGCTGGGTCCTTCGTTGGGAAGCTTGAGGAGTGTCATATTGACATTCACGAGAGATCTTGTGAAGTTGCGAGACTTGACCGATCAGTTGCGCACTTCCTGTAACAATGTACTCTGGCTGAAGGAATAGGTGCAGGTGTTGAAGGTCGCCCATTCCACGGCTGCGGAAGGGTACGAGACGACTTTGAAAGAGGAGTACCTTTGCATGGGCACGACTATACATGGGCTTGCTATTCTGAAGGCAAGTCATGAAAAGGTGAAGGCGATCATGGAAAGCTTAAGGGGTGACCTCGCAAAGGCCCACCAAATTGCGAAGGACTGGGCCAAAAGGGTGCTGGAGCTGGAGAATGCTGCTCAACTGGAGATGGATCTCAAGATGGTGATAGAGTTCTTTGTCTCTGGCCCATCTATGGAGGAAAGCTGGGACCTCGTCTTGAAGTAGGCTGGCAAGTATAGACTGGCAGCAGTGTAGGCTCTTTTGGAGGGAAAGCACACTACCGTGGAGTTGTGTGGTTGGTCTATGGACCAACTTATGTCTGAGTTTGATCGACAGGAAGTTGAAGGTCTTATCACGGACAAGGCTCCAATTTTGCTGCTTGAAGACCAGCCGAGAAGCTCAGCTCTTGAAGAGGCGGACAAGTCGGGTTCGCCAGGAGCCTTGGGGCAACTTTCCCATCTAGTGAGCCTGTCTTATGAAGCCTCTTCGCCCCCTCCAACTCCTCGGGTTGATCTCCTCGAGGACTTCCAGCAAAACGCTCTGCCGTCCTTAGTGTTATTATTTTTTTTTTAATGGGCCATTTGATGGGAATGACCTTCACTAGAGAATGTAAGACACTCAAATGAAAAGATATGAAAGAAAACTTTTTGTCTTCTCTCTTATTTTCTCCTATTTTTTATACATGGTACAATCTTAAGTTGCTCACGTGCCAAATTCAAGGAATTAGTTTGCCGCCTAGAGTTTGTAACTTGTGGAAGTTGCTTGGACTGTCCTTACAAATTTTCTAAGGCCCCTCCCATGGGACATCTAGCTTTCCACTATAGTTGCTTGGCAAGGAGACTTCACTCTTCCGTAGGACCAGATCTCCTTCAGAGAACTTTCGCTTGCGGACCCTCCTATTATAGGCGGTTGCAGTTGCCTCCTTGTACCATAGCATCGACTTGGATACCTTCTCCCTTAGCATGTCCACCAAGTCCAAGGTTAGGCGGACTTGATCATCGTACAGTGGCATGCGATATATGGGAAGGACTGTTTCTAGAGGTAGTCAGGCTTCCATGTCGTACACTAGGCTAAAAGGTGTGTGACTTGGAAGTCTTCTGGCAAGTCCTATGGCCCCATAATACGTCTGGTAGTTCTTTGACTCATCTTCCCTTTGAAGAGTCTAGTCGTCGCTTTAATGCTGAGATGATGGTACGGTTGGTTACCTCCGCCTGTCCTTTTTCTTGAGGGTGCCCCACAGATGTGAAGCATAGGCGGATGTCCCAGCTTATGCAAAATTCTTCAAACTTCTTGCAAGCAAACTGGGTACCATTGTCTGTGACAATACTTTGTAGTATTTTGTACCAAACTATGATATTTTTCCTGACAAATGACATGACCGTCTCAGCTGTTGGGCTAGTCATGGCCTCAACTTCTACCCACTTGGAGAAGTAATCCACTGCTACCAGGATGAAACATTTTTAAGCCGACACTGGTGGAAAAGGACCAATGAAATCCATTCCCCATTTTGCAAAAGGGATGGGTGACATGATAGGCACCAATTTTTCAGGTGGCAAGTGGTACAACGAAGCGAACCGTTGGCACTTATCACACTTGCACACAAATTCCTTATAATGTTGTTTCATCTGGGGCTAGAAGTACCTCTCCTAAAACAATCGAGTCAAGAGGGCCTTATAACATTCATGATTCCCGCATATGCCTCCATGGGCTTTTTGGAGGGCTTGTGATGCCTCCTCCTATGCAATGTAGTGTAATAAGGGCATGGAATATCCTTGCTTGTATAGTTGTCCCTCTATCAAGGTATACTTAGAGGGTTTTAGGCAGAATGCCTTGGGCCGTGGTTCCTTCTGGGATAGCTTGCCAGTGTTCAAGTATCTAATGATAGGCGTCATCCAAGATATGGATTGTTCTTTCATGAACGTTCTAGGAGCAAGAACCATCGGCTCTTTTAACGTTTGGAGGCATTATCCTCTTCCTGTTCAAGTGAGATTGTTGATGCCAGGCAGGCTGGAGCATCTGCTAGGGGTTGTCACATCAAGGTACTCGACTGACTGAGACAGTCTTGAAATCTGACAACTCCTCCTTGACCTTGTTAGCATATAGAATCATATTTGGATCCCAAGCTACTCGCCGTTAACTTAGTTGGAAACCAATTGGGAGTTCATATAAATCTCCAACGATGAGATGCCTCTTGACTTGGCCACCCAGATGCTGGCTAACATGGCTTTGTACTTTGCCACATTGTTGGAGGCGGGAAAGATAAGCTTGATGGCATACTTATGAGTAGTGCCTTCTGGGGTGGTTAAGGCTATGCCTGCCCCAGACCCGACTGCCATGGAAGAGCTATCTACGTACAACCTCCTATTGGTGCTAGAGCACCACGATCGTTTATTTTGATGATAACAAAACACGTGTCATTTAACAATTGCACTTGAAGTCTTAGATTTCAGGTCAATTGCAAATGAAGACGTGGTTAGATGGAGTTTGAGCTTGCATCCAGGAAGGATTGGAGGAGCTTGATGGAGAACAAAGGAGCTTCGCGAGGAGCGATAGCTTGAAGAAGGAAGGAGATGAAGAATATGATAGATTTCCTTTCCTTGTACTATTATGTATTTTTGTTTCTTTTCTTTCTCTATATTTTGTTACTTAGATTCATGTTAAAGAGCCTCAAAGTACCCTAACAGTAGTCCTAGGAATACTTACACAACCCTAGGATACTTAGGTTTTATGTAGAGAACTTAGAAAACCAAAATAGGGTTCAGACAGCCTTATCAGATGTCTAATCTGAAAATCAGACATTTGATAATGACTTTTTAGATGTCTGACTGTTGACTCAGACATCCGATTATATTTAGGCTGAACTTAGTTAGTTCTGTCTAATGAAATCAGATGTCCAAACCTTAGTCCAGACATCTTAGCAGATGTATGATGCCTTTGCTAGACGTCCAATTAGTGGACCATTGGCTACCTTAGCAAACAATGAAGAAAATGACCGTTAGCCTCGTATTAGACGTCCGTAGAGGACCCTAGATGTCTAATACATGACCGTTTTACCTCGGCTGACCTAAAATCTCTTCTTAGAGATTTTCTAGCCGTTGCACTCCCTTGGGAATCCATTTCCGTAGAAAAGTAGGTTTCCAGACGTCCAGACTTTGTGCCAGACGTCTTGTGTGTCGTCTGATAGACTTTCACTAGAACCCTGTTTCGATCCTATTCAAGTCAGGAAGGAAACCCGCCTAAAATCAGACGTCTGACTTTGTTCCCAGACATCTTAAATGAGTTTTCCAGACATCTGATGCTAGGATCAGATGTCTGATAACCCTGTCAAAGTCATTATTGATCCTGATTTCGACTTGATTCTCTTAGAGGTTGTACCCAATGGCTATGGAAGCCTTCCAAGGCCTTCCAAGGCCTTCCTAAGGCCTCTATAAATAGAAGAGAACCCTTGCCACTCAAAATACACCCAAGCAACATACTTTCCACTCTTTTGTGTCAAAAAGAAGAAGAAGATCAAATTAAAGAAAGCTCTTGCTCTCCAAGACTTGCTCTACATCTAGAGAGCATTAATCAAATTGCGCACTTACTCTCCCGCCATAGTTCACGAGAGCACCGTTGCGTGGTTCACGCACCTGCGTCACCAATTCGACGCACTTCTTGCAAAAGGAAGCATCCTAACTCCTATAGCAGCTAGGTCTCATATCTTTGTGGCTCTATAGGATTACTCTTTGTACATTTTACTTTCCTTGTGTTCGGTATTCGCTTTACGAATTCCCATCTCCTTCGTGAGACAATCCTTCTCGTGAAGAGAAGGGGTTTGAGGTACGCTACCCTCGTATAAAGTAGCGTGGTTGTAATTGAGGTTGTACTACCCTCATTTAAGTAGTACGTTAGTGGATTTGATCAACTTGGTTGATCGGAAAATCCTAACTCGAGAGGGTTATGTAGTGGTTTTCACCCAGTTTGGGTTTCCACCTAAAAATAATTGTGTACATTGTGTGATTGTTTATTTTGTGAGATTGTTTATTTTTTTATTCCTCACTTTATTGCGTCCCCCCTCCTACAAGGGAAACTACACCTCCAAGGTAGAGAGAGGGAAGCATCAGGGTCTGTGAATTCCGCTACAAATTTTTCCAAAGCTTGACCTTTGATTGATCACCTTGGCTGGTATTGAATGTCAAATTCCACCAGCTCCATGGCTCATTTTATCTGTCGTGTCGACCTTATGGGTTTATGTAGCATTCGGCGTAAAGGGTCGTTAGATATGACCATTATTGAATGGGCTTAGAAGTATGAGCGTAACTTTCTGGCGGCATTCACCAAGGCTAGCTTGAGTTTCTCGATCACAATATACTTCTACACCTTGATGGGTCTTGCTAATGAAGCATGCTGGTCGTTGCGCTTCTCGTTCGCCCACAAGAACAGCACTGATGGCAGACATGCATGCCACCAGGTAAAGAAATAAAGATTCCCCAGCCTTAGGAGCCGTTAGAATGGGAGGACTTTTAAGAGCTTCCTTTACCTCCTTTAGAGCCTTCTGGCAGTGAGGAGTCCAATGGGCGACTGTATAGCCTTTGTCCTTTTTTATACACTCAAAGAAGGGGAGACATTTGTCGGAAGATTGAGACATGAATCGACCTAAAGAGGCGATCTTTCCGACTAGCGATTGTATCCTTTTCAGAGTGTTTGGCGGCTCTAAAGCCATGATTGCCTGAATTTTGTTGAGGTTGGCTTCTATTCCCTGGTTAGAAACCAGAAACCTTAGGAATTTTCTCACTGAAATGCCAAAGATGCATTTATCGGGGTTCATGAGGAGGTGGGTGTCCCTTAAGATATAGAACACCTCCTTCAAGTACTCTAGATGTTGTGAGAAATTTGATCCCTCCACCAACATATCATCAATATACACCTCAAATGATTTTCCTATTAAATGGAAAAAAATCATGTTTACAAGATGCTAGTAAGTTGCTCCAGCATTCTTCAAGTCAAAAGGCACGACTCTATACTGAAATAGACCCCTATTTGTTATAAAGGAGGCATGAGGTCTATCTACTGGAGCAGGGCTTATCTGGCGGTATCTGTTGTAGGTGTCCAGGAAGGATATGTGGGACTGGCCACTACGTTAGTCCACCAATGCGTTGACTCTTGGCAAGGGGAATTCATCTTTAGGGAAGGCTTCATTTAAGTTGGTGAAGTTGACGCACATCCGTCACTTGTCGTTCGCCTTCTACACCATGACTACATTGAATAGTCATGTCAAGTATAGGGACTTCTCAATGAATTCAACTTCCAGGAGCTTTTTAACTTCTGCTTCAGCTGCTTGCTACTGTTAGGCTAACTCATGCCTGCGGGCTTGTTTGACTGCCCAAGCATCCGTCTGGATATTGAGGTGATGTATCAGGGCTAGGTCCACTCCCGGCAAGTCATTGGCAGACCAAGCGAATACATCCGCCTTGGCCCTTAACAAAAGCAATAGCTCCTGGACTTTGGAGGGATCAAGGTCTGCCCTGATTCGATGTGCTTAGTCATGTCGTCAGGATATAGCTAAATAGCTATGGCTGAAGAGCCTGACTGAAGCTCTGTCATTGCTTGTGGATTATCCAGGTTCATTTCCTACTGAATCACCTAGATTTGGCTTCTTTTCTTTCCCCATTTTTTTGGCTTTGGTAGCCTTAGTTCCATGGTTCGTTCCAACTCTATCCGCAGGAGTTCGTGCCCGATCGACTAATCCCCACTCCTCGAGGAGTTTGGAAGAGCATGAATTGGAAATAAGAGGGGATCACCTAGAAGGAATGGGTCGTCGGGCAGCCGATGATGTCATCAAACGCCGCCGTCAACCCAGCCATGATGAATGTGGCTGTTCTATTTACGTGCTTGTCCCCATCATAGATAGATAGGGGTAAACTTATCTCTCCTTTCGGCATCACCTTGTAATTTCCAAACCCCACAACCAGGTGAGTTAATGGGGAAAGGTGTTCTTCTTTGAACTCAAGCCTTAGTAGTGTTTTCCAGAATAGAACGTTCGCTACACTGCCTTCATCCACCAGGAGCCTATGCTGGAGTTGTCCCGCCAACAGGAGAGTCACCAGGAGTGGGTTTGTGTGTTCTGCCAGGTTTGATAGTGTAGAGAACAACCTTGAGGCCACCTGCTTGACATAGCCTCTCACCCCATTGAAGGGTGGGGAACACATTGTGAGGCATCCACTCGAGAGGAGCAGTTTGCTAGCTTGGGGTGGCGTTGACCCCGAAAATGACCTCGACCTCCACTCCCGTTGACTCAGGCGACAGGAGGTGAGTGTCCTAGGGTAGCACTGCCTTCACCGCCAGGACCTGATGATGATATTCTACAAGGGGGAGCCATGGAGACACCACTTGTTCAATTTGATGAACTTTAGACTCCTCCAACTCCTGGTCTGTCACGAAGACCATATTAACCCCCCAAAGCTGTTAAAGCTTCTCCTTATGGTACTCCTTCAGACCCTTCATAAGTATCTTACCCTTATCTTGGCCTTCATTCCTCTTGACGAAATGGGCCAAGTTTCCATATCGGATCTGGGACTCGATTTGGTCACGCAAATCCTAGCAGTCTTCCATAGTGTGTCCTCGGACCCAATGATACTTATAGTAGGTGTAAATCCCTACATGGAAGGGGTGAGATCAGCGTGACGTAATATAATGTGGAATTATAAATGGAACAATCTCACAAATAAACAATCACACAATATACACAATAACTTTTAGGTGGAAACCTAACCCAGGTGAAAACCACCACCTAACCCTCTCAAGTTAGGATTTTTCAATTAACCAAGTTGATCAAATCCACTAACGTACTACTTAAAAGAGGGTAGTACAACCACGCTACAAATGCGAGGGTAGCATACCTCAAATCCCTTCTCTTCACGAGAAGGATTTTGTCTTACGAAGGAGATGGGAATTCGCAAAGCAAATACCCAACACAAGCAAAGTAAAATACAAGAATAATCCTATAGAGCCAACAAAAATATTCTTAAACTAAGCTTCTATAGGAGTTAGGATGCATCCCTTTCCAAGAAGTGCGTCGATGACGCGGATGCATGATCCACGCGGTAGCGCTTCATCGCTCTCGTAATCGCGAAGGGAGAGTGGGTGCGCAACAGGAATCAAGCTCTCTAGGTGTAGACTAAGCTTGGAGAGCAAGAGCTTTCTTCTATATGATCTTCTTCTTCTTTTAGACATAAAAGAGTGGAAAGTATGTTGCTTGGGTGTGTCTTGGTATGTATTTGAGTGGAAAAGGTTCTCCTCTATTTAGAGAGGCCCTAGGCAGGCTTTGGAAGGCCTTGGAAGGCTTCCATAGCCATTGGGTGCAAGCTTCAAGAGAATCAGGCCGAAATCAGGGTTAATCATTACACTGACAGGGTTATCAGACATCTGATCCTGGCATCGGATGTCTGGAAAACCAGTTTCAGATGTCTGGGAACAAAGTCAGACGTCTGATTTTAGGCGGGTTTCCTTCCTTACTTGAATCAGATCTAAATAGGGTTCTAGTAAATTGTCATCAGACGACATACAGGACGTCTGGAAACCTACTTTTCTTCGGAAATCGATTCCCAAGAGAGTGCAACAGCTATAAAATCTCTGAGAAGAGATTTTGGATCAGCCAAGGCAAAACGGTCATGTATTAGACGTCTGGGGTCCTCTACGGACGTCTGATACAAGGCTAACGATCGTTTCCTTATTGTTTGCTAAGGCAGCCAACGGTCCACTAATTGGACGTCTGGCAAAATCATCAGACGTCTTCTAAGATGTCTGGACTAAGGTCTGGACATCTGATTTCATCAGACAGAACTAACTAAGTTTAGCCTAAACATAATCGGACGTCTGAGCCAACGGTCAGACGTCTTAAAATATTTATCAGACGACTAATTTTAAGATTAGATGTCTGAAAAGGCTGTTTGAACCCTATATTGGTTTTCTAAGTTCTCTACAGAAAACCTAAGTATCATAGGGTTGTGCAGGTGTTCCTAAGACTACTGTTAGGGTACTTTGAGGCTCTTTAACATGAATCTAAGTAACAAAATAAAGAGCAACAAAGGAAACAAAAATACCTAGAGTATAAGAAAAGGAAATCTATCATATTCTTTATCTCCTTCATCAAGCCATTGCTCCTCGCGAAGCTCCTCTGTTCTCCATCAAGCTCCTCCAATCCATCCTGGATGCGAGCTCGAACTCCGTCTAACCACGTCTCCATTTGCAATTAACTTGAAATCTAAGACTTCAAGTACAAATGTTAAATGACACGTGTTTTGTTATAATCAAAATAAACGATCGTAGTGCTCTAGCACCAATAGTAGGGTCCGGTGTTAGCCTTCTTCTTGAGAGGCTTTGGTGGGGGTAGAAGATCCTTGTCGGTGGACCATACCTCCGCCAACACAATTCCTGATTCATAGCAAGGGGAATGTATTCTTTAAAGAACTCTCGCTTGGGTTGGTAGGACCTGTTGTTTTGGACCTTGCTGGGCCTTTCACTCCTCTGATCTGAGAAGTTTGCATTTCATTTGTTGAAGCAACTACCTCCGTGGATAGAAATTGAGGCTGGTTCTCCTGAGACTCTCTTTTCCGTCGTGGAACCAAAGTCGTCTCTGTATCCATCTGCCAGCCAGCTACGGGAGCGGAACGAGTCATTCTACTCTACAAACCTCATAGCTCGATCCCATAATTCCGCTATATCTCTAGGTAGAAAATCATCAATATTATACTAGAACCTCTGAGTCAAGAGACTTGACTTAAAGTATTGGATGGCGATGACGTCGTGGGGCCTTTTTCATTTGAAATACCTAGCCTTAAACCGATCTAGATATGACCGGAAAGACTCATTTTTTTGCTGCCGGATCTCCAACAACCTTTCTAGGTTATCCACAACCTATTGTTATCCTGCGAAATACTTGCAGAATTTATCCACCAGTTCTTGGAAGCAGGTAATCTATCCTGCTAGTAGCTTGTTGAACCATTCGTGAGCCATGTCGGAGAGATATGACTGGAATACTCGATAGAGCACCCCGTCAGGACAACCGTGGAACGCCGGTTTTCACCAGGTTTGTTATAACGTTGTAGTAAAGCCGGTTATTACCAACATTTCAAATATAAATTTTTTTACTCGGAAAAATAAAAGAGTTCCCGAGGTCGAACTCAGGGAGCAAGTTGTATTCTAGAGATATACATGTTTCTTTTACAAAAAGAGAGAGGGAAAGAATTTGTTGTTTTCTCTTTGTTCTGCAGAGGGGATGCTCTTCTTTCTCTCTTTCTTTAGATCTCCTTCTCTGTTCTGCAGAGGTGATATTCTTCTTCTGCAATGGTGATGCTCTTCTTCTTCTTCCTGCTGTTCTTCCGTTGGTGATGTTCTTCTTTCTTCAGAGCTCCTTGTTCTTCTTCTTCTTTGGTTTTCTGCCTTGACCTCTCTTCTTCTTCTTTTGCTTTGGCCGTTGCTTTTTCTTCTTCTTCAGCCTGTCTTCTTTCCTGCTCTGGCTGCTGACCTTCCGTCGTCTGCCCCGGTGCTGAGACGACTTAATGATGCCTTTGCTACAGTGCAGCTCCTTCTTCTTCAGCGGGTCTGCTTCTTCTTCTTTGGCCTGCACACTTCAGAGTTTTTCGTCAAGAGGCAAAACCTACTCTACCCTCCCTCCCCCGCGTCTCTCTTTCTCTCTGAAACCACTCTTGGGAAAGCTCTCCCAGAGCTACCGGGTAATCGGGTTCGGGTCACGCCCGGGTCCAGGCCCACCGGCGTGCGGTGGTGGGCGAGGAGTGCAGGTCAGTTTAATCGGGTCGGGCCAGGTCCGCGGAGCGTGGTCACGGACGAGGCCGGGTCGGGTGAGAGGGACCTCACCCCGTGGTCAGGAGGCAGACAGCATAAGGCACTTTTTGCCTTTATGCGTCCGCGCGCCTCCGAGAAGTTCCGAGGTGGGACTAAATGTCCCACCCCAATTGAGCGCCCGTCGCAGAGGGAGCAGTGGGCGATTGTGGCTTCACGCGCGACCTTCGCCCCATCTGCGAGCCTGGGACGTTTCGCGGAGACTCCCCGCGCAACCTGGGAGTCGAACCTGGGCGAAGGCGTGCCTGCACCTGCAGGTGAAGCAGCTCTGCCTGCTCAGTAATGGCGACGGCGGGCGAGTCACCTGGTCACAGAAGAACGGCCTCTCGGCCAAATCAGACAGGCGGGGGACCTTCGCCGTGGCACGACGAAGGTGGTCAGGGGGTCTGCAGGGGGAGTGATGGAGCCAACAGGTCGTCCTGGGTCAAACTGTGAGCGAAGAAGTGGGTGTGTTCGGTGGATCTGCAGAGGGCGTTTGGCGGGAAGTGGAGGGGCGGAAGGGGATCAGGGTGAGGAGGCGGAGATTCTGCGGTGGTCGGCGAGGCGTGTGGGTCGCTGAGGTGATGGGAGCGGCTCGCCGGAGGGTGGTCGGAGGCGGAGAGGGTGAGGGTGAACAGGAGTGGTCGAGGGTTTAATCAACTAAGAGACAGTGAGGAAAAGAAAGAGGGGGAGGTGAGGAGGAGTTCTGACCTAGCTATGGAGACGAAAGGGGCCGAGACAGGGCGACAGTCGTATCGACTGTCGCCGGAGAAGAAGATGCCCAGGGGGAGGGGCGGCGGCGAGCAGAGGGCTGGAGAGGCGCCAGCTGGGTACGGCGTGGCGCAGGAAGAGCAGGGGAGGAGGTCTCTGCTGCTGGTATTACGGCAGAGCGAAGAGGAGGAGGGGGAGGAAACCGCCGGAGCTGGTGAGCGTCTGCCGGAGAAAGAAGAGAAGACAGTTGGGGATTTTCTCCGTCAGATCCAGGCTGCCCTCGTCGGTGGAGCGGCGGGGGGTATTTATAGGGATGAAACAGGGAAGAAGGCGGAGGGAGACGACGTGTCTCCCTCGCCGGAGAATGGTCGGAACACGAACCCATACCGTCCGTGCGTTCGCACGGCCGGTATGGTGGGCTACAATGACCAGGGGGGTGCTCCTGCGACGGCTGACGACGCAGGGCACCCCCGGTTTACTTGCCAGGTCCCTCACCTCACCCTACGCGGCGCCATGCTCCGCGCAAGGTCGCCGGAGCATGGTGCTGGCAGGGTTTTTGCAGGAGGGACCTGATTGCAAAGAACGAAGGAGAGTTAGGGGCCAAAATGCGAGGGTTCAAAAGTTGAGGGCCAAAGAGTAAATATATGAGGACCAAAGTGTGAAGTCGGTCAAGGAGGTTTCTTCTTAGGCTCAAGTTTTTATACATGACTAATTAGGACCTAAGGAATCTGATGGTGAATTTTATTTTCATATTAAACCTTGTTTGACCGGTCAATTTGCGCAAAAACCCAAATTAAGTTATTAATTGGGCATGGTTCTCAATGTAGGTCAAAATGGGTTCTAAAGGCCAAATTGAAGGTTTTAAACCCTAGAGATTATTTTTCTATGAATTTTAGAGGGTTTATTCTATTTTTACTTTGCCTCGAACCTTGTGAATTGAAGTGGGTTGTTTTAGGGTTACAGATTATCATTTGGTTTCTTGGAAGTGCTGTAGCCCTTGCTAGATCATCTCATCCCACTTTTATTCTTATTAAGCTGTTTTGACCTGTGTTTGGTCCCTGAATTACCCTGTATGCAGTTTATACTGGTAAAATTGCACTTTTACCCCTTATGACTGGTTTTCTTCTCAAACTCAGAATTCTCTGAGTTAAGCTTTTCCTTGAGATATGTAGGAGCTTTTATCCTTTGTATTGGGTCAAAATGAGCTAGTTATGGCTCATGATGAGGTTCTCATCAAACCGTGAACGAGCATCATCTGGCAGTAACTCCCTACAAAGTTATTGGGGTCTGTCGTTCTGTCATATTGGGTTATGACGGGCTGCTTGAATTTCTCTGGTAGAGGTACCGTCATTACCTTGGTGAAGGGGTAGGTAGTGAAATATGCCCGTGGGCATATGCCTTTCATCGCCTGGGTGACCTGACGGATGATCTCGGGTAGTAAGCCCCTCCACTGGTCACCATGGGGTAAGCCCCAGACTACTCCCACGACGAAGGCGGATGGGGAGCATTAGGCGGGCTGAGAGGAACTTCCCCTTTCTAGCTACTAAGCTTATGTTTTAGCTTCTCATGCTGTTCGCGCAGGAGGGTGTTCTCTTCTTCTACCATACGATGCCGCTTCAGTTGGTTGTCGGTAGGACTGGAGTTTTGAGACTCTGATTGAATCTTACGATTTTTCTTGATCAGCTTGATTTCAAGGAGTTGATTTGTAATCAACTGTTGTTCAGCCTTTAGAATCGCCAGCATGGCTTTGTACTTTTCTTCCCTCACCTGCATCTTGAGAAGAGAGTCTCATTGAGGATTCTTAAGACGAGAAGGCTCAGGTTGCTGGCTAGGTTGTGCAGGCTTCTCCTTGCTAGGTTCGATGTGAAGATGGCATTCCTTGGACATTGAAATGCTCGACTTTGCCGGGGTAGCCTTCTCGAGGTTAGCATGAGGGGAATTTCGAGTGGTGGGAGCCATTGCTTTGATTCATATTAAGGAAACGACATCAAACGATAGTTGTTCCCACAGACATAGCTAATTGATCATGGCCCTAATCGATAGGGGACTCAAATTAACGAATATCACAAGCAATTACAAAGATAAAGGCATAAGAAATTGGTAACCCAGTTTCACCCAAAAGGATGTACATCTGGGAGGAGAGTGATGCTCTCAAGATTTTACTATGGTGGTTGGTAGTACAATCACTCTTTGTTCTCTCTTAGGAAATGACTGAAGCCCCTTCCTAAAGGCTTCTTTTCTTTATTTATGATACAAAAAATATCGCCACAACTTTTTATTTCATAATGGACTTCACAGATTTCTCAGTCCATCCGTTACTTGGCTATAAATAGCCTTTACAGTGCAAACCATTAATGTTGTGGTGGATGTTGCTGCCTTTTCAATTCCGATCAACCGGATCCTCTAGCTGGTCGGATCTACTCGGATCCGCTGGGATCTTAAATAATTTGGTAGCCGGATTCACTGAACCATCAGAGAAATGGATCCGTTGGACTTTGTGTGAAATTTTAATTCTGCTGATACTTTTTACCTCTCATCATCTGATCTCTCCCTTGGTGACACATCCGTTATGAATGAAAGTAAAGTTGCTTCTGGAATGCAATTAGAACTATATTACTTTAGGATGTCATCTTTGCACGGTTGCCTTTTTCCTTTTTTTTTTTCATTTTATTGTAGATTTTGTGTCCTCACGTTGATAGGGAGAGCAATTTTTTCCTCTTCGGGAGGGCGTTCGGGGATTCTCCCTCCCTTCTCCGCCTCTACTGGGGCTTCATCTTTTGTATCCGATTCTTCCTTTATAATAAAATGTTTAATTCTTAAAAGAGAAGAAAAAAGTTGCCGAAGTGGTCCAAGCGTGCTCCTGCCACATCTTGGGCGGGCTAAGCTTCCAAATAGGAACATCTCACGTAATATTTGTTGACGATACTTTCTCGACCAAGGGATACATCTTGTAAGGGCTAAATTTACACGGAAGTTTAATCCTTCTTTTATAGCATTACCCCTATTTACATCAAAGATTAGCTCAGGTGTTGGAAACATGCGTTTTGGTTTTGCTCATTTAAACCTGTGTTATGCGCTGACGGGATAGGATAGGATAGGGTTGGATTTGGGCGTTCCAGCCGGCAGGACGTAAAGGCGATTTTTCTGTATCTTGATATAAAGGAGATTTTGACGTTCCAGCCTACACTACAGGATAAGATCATATATATATATATATATATATATATATATATATATATATATCCATGCACGTTACCAACTCCACTCGTGGTTCAAGGCAAAGCTTCAACATCACTCTTTACGTCCGCTATCCCCACCCTATAAATACGCATACTCCAGTCATATCGGAACATCAGGAGACAAAACAATATAGATCTGAAGTAGACATAGGTATATTGCATGCACAAGATGCCCAGTGTTGGAAGGCGTACTACCATAATCATCGTCCTCCTCACTCTTATGATCATGATCTCATCAGGTGACAAATCCTCCCTCTCCCTTATTTAACTGCTTAATACATCATCTGATCATCTGTTTGTTTGGTATTTATGAATAGTACCGCATGCAAATTAACAATATACATACTCCATAAAACAACTCGATCAAGTAGTACTGAATTTGGGAGAAATTGATGCTTGACCTTAACTTGGACATATATAGGTAATTAATTAGATTGTTGTTTGATGACGTGATAATGAACATGCATGAGCAGCACTACAACTATATATATAATAATATATGTATGCTGTTCCTACAGATGTGGTGGTAGAGAAAGCGGAGGCTGCACATTGCCGTTATTGGTACCCCTTCAGATATTATCCATGGCCTGCGTGCCGCTTCTTTTGCCCAAGCTGGTGTGCACGCAGAGGCTTCCGTTACTACCGCTGCACTCGCAGCTTTCTGCGTCAACTGTGCACCTGTTGTGCATGATATATATATATATATAGACTCTTTCTTCCTTCCTTTCTTCCATGATTAGGCCACGTACTAATGTTGATTATGGGTGCATCGCCCGTACGTCGCACCAAGAATTAACGATTAATGAGTACTCTAGTTCCTATATATTGTGCATGCTTATACGTACATTTAGAACGATATTTGTATAAGTCATGAATATATGTGTGTGTGTGTGGGAGCTCTTTCTTCTTCCGGTTTGTGTGCTTCTGCATCGATCCCAGGAAGGTGCTCGCCTTCACCCAACCTTTGGGTTGTATAAGGAGTGTGAGAAATCTATATATTGGAGATGTCTTACAGAACATGTAATATAATGTGCATGCTGTACTTGTTTGAAGAATAAAAGTTGAGTTATTGTTGTGTATGAAATGAAATTATTATAGAATATTCTCCTTTCTTTGTTGATTAGGTTAGGGTGGTTATTTCTTTTCAAAAAGATAAAAAGGAGTTCCACTACCAACGTAAAGCTTAGCTAGCAATATATATTTGGTTGATGACTGGAAAGGATGTGAAATTGTGGAGTATAACTGTGGGTCCGTTTGGTTGGACTTCTCCCGTTCCCATTGTCCTTTTATGCGAAATATATAGAAAGGTGGCTTTTGCGACTTGGAAAAGAGACGATGACTGTCTTTAGCACCGTAAACGTTCTCCTACCAAAAAAGTGAGGCATGCACTTAATTTGCACTGTTCAAAATGTTCATTTATTTTTAGTTAGAAAGCAATGGAAGGTTCAAATGGGCCAACATATATGCATGGGGTATATTAATTAATTTTTTCGTTATCCGATCATACCATTTTTTCGTTCGATGGGAAAGCAAATAACAATGTATCTGAGAATCCAAAGGTGGATAAGTGAGGGGACGAAGTAGAGAGTCTACAACTTCCGAAAGGGTGAAAACAAATCAAGCTTACATATTCATAACATAAAAAAATGAAAGGATAAAAAATAAATGAAGAAGCCCCAATCTCCACCATCGATCAACTTTTCATAAAACCTCCGTGCAAAGATGATGACATGCATTATACTAAATCAAAGTATTGGGCTATCCATGCATCAACCTGTGGAAATACTAAGAGGCACTTCTACCCACCTCTGACAAGTAAAGGAGCAAGAAGGGCCCATAGCCCAATAAGGTGAACAAGGGCCCTGACGGCCTAAATGGAGCCTGAAACCATGGATTCAACCATAGGAGGATCCAATCGAATCTAGCCGGATACCTGCTAGAAGACATGGCTAATAACCATATGGGCAGCTTCCCTCCTATAGGATCATCTGGCAGAAGCGATGATGGTAGAACCAATAACTATTTTAGGTGTCGATTTAGATTTTTAGTGGTTTAATTGATGATTTATACTGATTTGCACGATGATGACGTCAACATAATGTCATATGTAAACAAATTCCAGAGAAAATTAAATTATAAGATCTTTATATTAATTTATATTAGTTCAACTAAATTTAGTTGAGTTGAGTGGTTATTCAATAAAAACTTATTGAAGGTAAGGAGTAAGAAAAATTATTTTGTAACTTTAATTATATTAAAATTGGTATATTTTTATTGAATATCAAAAAAATTTAAAAGTTATAATTGAAATTAAGAATCTAATATTACAAAATATATAAATATTTTTATTAAGAGATGATTGGTTTAACCAAATCAATTAATCCAATTTAAATTTTATTTATTTACATAATTTTTTACTTTTATTACTTAAATCGATCTATCTAATCAGTAAAGCATTGATCTCGATTAAACTGATTGGAGTGATCGATTTTTGAAATCCTTTTCTTTAAGTCCTTACTTCGTGGATATTAAATGTTAGGTGTCGCCGCGGACATATAAGTTAATGGGTGTAATTAGGTAAATAATCTTGGGCATTTCTTTCTTTGCAATTGCTTAGACAGGTCTTGATCTCGCCTAAGGTCGAGAGTTTCTCTTGAATCTCCAATCACAATGCAATAGACAATCCCACAAGCAAGTAGTGGTGCTCTGTCGTCTGAAAACTAATCAAGCATGACATAATGTTCAAATACATGAAAAAGTAAAATCAAAAGTAATGCCTTGCAATTTAAGGTGGTGAATCTGAAGGAAAATCTCCTGGAGGAAGCAAGATGGGCTACAAGATCTTTTTAATGGAATCTATTGGCACCAATAAACATCTACCGAAAAATTGAGTAGCGTAGAACCAAATTCATGTTGATTTTACGAGGACAAAAGATGTATAAAATACTCAAATATAATTTTTATTAACACAGTAACATATCATTACAATAACAAACTCAACCTTCAACACACCTACGTCAAACCACAAGTAACATACATACACATGGCTACATACAGTAGTAGCCACCACCACACTCACCACCGATATCTCTCGCCACCACACCTCTCTCTATCTCTTCAACACACACAGAGAAATGGGCCCATGGGGTCCTTATAAAGGCACTAAATTAAGTCGATGACTTTAAGTTGGTGTTGCTAACACCAAATAGTTGAAGGCACATAGATCTCAATGAAAAGTTGTGACATTAATAAGTGACTAACGGTTGAGTTGAAAGATCGTGGCATCTAAATCAATTAACCATAATGATGAATTGTTTCTCTAAACTTGGACTTGGATCCAACCAAATCTAGGTCAAACCCATCAAATTGGCGATGATGACATGAGATACCAAGAGATTGATTACAAGAGGGACCTAAGTACACCTTGTGTTTAATGGTAGTAGGAGATAGGAGTAATGCAAGGGGAGTGAGTTGAGGTAGTTGTAAGGTGGCCAATGTTCCCCTAGTAGGAAAAAGAAGTTCAGAGGTAGAGGTAGATGAGCATAGTCAAAAGACAACCTTGTGGAGGCCAATTTTGATTCTAACAAAAGGTGACATTATCGGCAACTTGATTGCCATTATTTCATGAGTGGCTATTGAACTACAAGAAGATTCTTAATCCTAAAAATATGAGCTTTAACTAAATACTTAACAATTTATTCCTAAAACACATGTATAGGCATGATAATTAAATACAAGAAGTTATGCATTCACAATAGGAACTTGAGGTAGCATAGACATACACCTAAGATTCTTATCTTAAAAAGCAAGTCATCGTTCTATCTTCTTCATGCCATGTGTTCGCATGAGAACCCCAACATTTCTCCTAAGTTTGAATGAAGGAGGGGCTCGGCTTGTGGTAGGCCAAATCCGATAACCCATGACATAAAATAAACTTGTAATTTATTTGCACATGCAATGCACCTATGCCTATACGCATACATAGAATTGCACAATGCATCCACAAACAAAAACATGCAGAAGTGAGATCGGAGGAAGTAAAGCTAGAAGAAAATCAATCACACCCACAGCTATAGCATAACGTCATTCACCATCATCAAATAACTATATGAGAGTCGCATCATACATATCATTTGCAGTTGTCACATCATACCCATAGTTTAATAATTATGAGTCTTGAGACCGAAGTACATATGTAACAACAAAAGGGTGGTCCAACAACAACAAGCGAGCAACAAAAAAGAGAGTCGGCCTACTTGCTAACTAAAACTACCAAAAAGAACAAGTTAGTTGTTGCTGCCCACTATCAAGTGATGTTGCGCTGCTCTAGGAGATCCATAAGGTCGAGCATCGTGCTGATCAACTCGTGGATACACATCCACAACAACTCCTCCTTGCCCTTACCTGTGAAGATGGTCTCCTCCTCTTGAGGGATTGGAAGAAGGATTCTTGCTAGCTGATTCGCTCTCGCAGGAGTTGTGCGTGCCTCTACACCTCGGATGCGTAGATGGCGATGGACTCTCACTCCCGACATTTTGTCTTGAAAATAGAACACGTTGTAAGTGTACACCACGTGGCTTAGTAAGGCTTTAGCTAGCTGGTTACATTTGTGTATAAGTATATAATAGACTCCTACTATTTATTAGGAGGGTGTTCACTACCCACACATACTGCATATGCATGCATGCATACCTATAGATATCACTATATCTATAAACTACCACGACTCCATTTCCAACACAACTCGTTGACTTGTTGATGCGTTGACCCTTTGGCCAACATGAGAATCAAGCCTTCCTCATGCGGATGCAAGGTAGATTTCATTTGCGCACTCCCTTCTCTGAGGTTCGAAGCTTGGGCTACCTTGGCCTTTGGTAGCTTATGTCCCTAGCCTTGGTCCAGAAGTTGCCTGACATAACCATGGTTAGTTACTATTTACAACTAGCGTTGGTGGATGCTTAACTCCTCAACCCTTAGTGACCTCACCCCCTGATGAAGCATCACTAGCATTCCCACTAGACTGTCCAACTGGTGCTCTACCAAGTCGCCTTCCACCTTTGAGGAGTTGGCTTACGATCTAACATACTCATTGGTCACTGTTATGACCCGGTTCCCAGATCCCTACAGGACCCGAGACCAGCTCTTCGACAAATCCCAAGACCTAGTCGTCCAACAAGAAATAACCAAAAGTAGGAAAAATAAACCACATTCACACATGCAATATAATTAAGTAGAAGAAAAGTACGAAGAAGTAAAGAAGGTAGAACAACAGTCTCAACACGTAGTACATGCCACCACAACAACAACAGAAAACGTAAAGGAAACAGAAAGTAACATAAACAGTAAACTATGTGTCCATTACTCACTATAACAGTAGGAAAGCGAAAGAGCTAAAAAACGACTACGGCTAGGCTCGGCTGAGCCCAGCACCCTCTGCAACCGGAAACTCGGGCTGCTCAACTCCTGGTCCTGAACAGTGTTATTAAAAGACAGAGTAAGCGAACGTTGAGTAGAGTGGTGTTTACATTATTTAAGTGCAAGCACAGTAAAAGCAACCAGAGGTTTATTGCTCATTTTTATTTATCTCATTTATGTGTCTCTGATTCACCTATTTCTCAAAGTATCCAAGTATTTCTTGATCACGCATGTTCCTCATGGGAACAATCTTGATTGTAGTCTTTTCCGTAGAGTAGAAGGTACACGTGGTGCTCTCGTGGTCGGGAGAGTCCCTTGTGGTAGTCCTACACCCAGTCAACCACCCTGAGGTCACTGTCGAGATGTAGCGGTGACTACGGCACGCGTGATAAGCGCACGGGTAGCTACCTCGCACTGACAAACAGTCAGTCATTTCCGCTAGTAGGTACGCCCAAAGTACAGCACGAAACAGTATAGGGCCTTGCCCTCTCAAAACAAGGGTCTCGCCCCTCAGAACCAAATAGGGGTCTCGCCCCTCCACAGTCCCCGTACCCTCGTCTGACTACCCCGGTTTACCCAAAGGGCTTAACAATGTCGCTGTAGAGTGGCTAGCTGAACCCCGGGCCCTGTGGGGTGGTTAGCTCCCTCCCTACACTAGTAGCACACCTCGGTACCGGGTACGCGAGGGCCAACAGGAGTTGGTGTAGAGTGGCCAATCCTAACCTCAGGTCTCAATCCAAGGGAGGCTAGCTCCGCTCTACACTAAAAAGGGACGGTTACTCTCCTTAGTATCGCATACACAAGGGCCAGCTCATTTCTCGTCTACATTCCCGATTTTCTTTCATCCACAGGAGTTCTACTCCTAATTTCTCATAGAATTCATGCTCATATTCATCTCATTTATCCAGGTCCAGATCTCATGTTTCATAATTCGTTCCTCATCCATATACAGGTAGCTTGTGTTTTCATTATTCAATTCTCAAAAACATGCAACTTGTGGTTTCACAGGAAATTTCTCAATTACATACAGGCAGCTCATATTTTATCATGTATCTCGTAATTATATTAAAGTTATTTGCTAGCAATTTATCTTAACTATGCATTTAGGTAAACAGTACAGCTCAAATAGGCACATTCATCTCTACCCTAGGGTTTATTCAATATCCTAGAGTTCAATCTGACTATTCCAACCAAGTACATTCTTATTTAAATATTAACAACTGAGTTAAACCACTCTACCGGGTATCACGGGAGGAATGGGGGCCTGTGCCACAGATCTCGTCTTCTCCGTGGGCCCCGAACATGCCACTAGCTGGTAACCTGTATCAATGACCAATGTACATTAGATGAGCTAAAAATAGTAGATACTCAACATGAATACGTAGAGGAACTCGAGTGGAAAACAACGGTACTTCGTTTGCGAAAATTCGATTCCGTTTGGGCCTTAAACATGCCAAAAAACATGGTTACTGATCAAAATCAGATGTCTGGGACTAATCCCAAACATCTTACAAGGTGCCAAAAACTCACCTTGTGTTTCCTATGGTTGATCAGACGTCCAGACTCCCTCAACGACCGTCTGGGGATAGTTCTAGACATCCGACAAGGTCTCCAATCATTTGGAAGCACCTCCAGACATCTGGTGATGTGATCAGACGTCCAAAAGTGCTTAGGAAAGCGTACTGCATGCATTCCCAAAGCCTACACCTGCGTACTGATTAGCCCATAGTTGTGGGCTATTTAAGTATTTAAGTGCCTACACATTAGGTTAATTCTAACATTTATTTAGCATAAATTAGGATGTAAATAGATTAATTCATAGTTTTAATTTAATTACATAATCCATACATTGCATTCATATCTTAAGTGCATTTAGAATTAGCTTAGAATAGCATTCATCTAATTAGACAACCAATTAGGTACATTATTTTCATTAACATAGAAGTTGAGGGTCTGTATATAAATGACCCTAATATTTTAACATTATTTTCTTTACTCTTCTCCATGCAGGAACGGCTGGCTACCGCTCCAACGTCGAACAGCCGCAGTGAAGACCCATTCAAGGGGGAGCGGATGTGGTGAATCTGGTCGGGCGGATGATTTCAAACTTATGCAGGCCACTACAAAAGGAGGAGGGAGGCAGCCGAGCTCGGGAGGCCTCCGCCACCGACCCACCACTGTGCAGAGAGAACTTCTCTCTTCCACTCCACACTGCCAGCTTCTACTGTGGCGACGAGTCTCCATCACCGTGGGCGTGTGGTGTGACAGGCCACACCACCATCCGGAGCTCGCCGCATCACCGTGAGCACCTTAGCATGCATCTCCCTCGCCGTCGTCGCCGACCACCACCGCCGAGCTACTGATTCAGCCACCCTTTCAGTAACTTAAGACGTCCGGGAAATTTCCCAGATGTCTGAAGCTACCCGCACGCCTCCACCCACTCACCTGCATACCCATCTGCACTCCACCCGCTCACCTCCAATAGCCACGCCTTCCTCAGCCTGCTGCATCCTTCAAACGCACACGCGCCCATCAACCTTCAGCTCAACCGCGCCTGCACCCTCCAACCGCACCCGCTCTCCACGCGCCTGCAGCTCACGCCATCTCCACACACTCACCGGCTGCAGCGCCCTCCTCCAACCGCACCTGCAGACCCGCACTGATGTAAACACATTTACACTACTTAAAATGTCTATTTATGCATGTTCTTAAGCATAGGATTGTATTTCATGATATAAATATTGCATAACATGCATCATCTCGCATTTAGAGTAGTTTGAATAAAATGGTGGTTAATTGTCTCCTTTTATGTGCTTGGACAGGGCAAACATTTTATCGGGGCCTCGGATCAAAGATCCAACCGTATGGATATGATCAGGGCGACGATTGGAGTTCAACGACTCCAAGATCGCCCTAATCAGGCATCTGTAGCATCAGAGAGAGACCGGGGAACCCTAGAAAATCAAGGACCAGGATGGTATAAATCCACACTTCAGATGACAAATCCGACCACACGGATGAATTCGGATCGACGATCGCAGCCCAACGACACAAAAATCGAGTCAATCCGACATCCGTGGCACCATCTACAACTTCCAGAAGATGAACGGCCAAGATGGCACCACGTCGCGCCATCTCAGCCTCCCAAACGGTCGCTTGCATCTTGTGAAGACCGCGCACCCGTCTCCTCTCCGCCATTGGATCTCGATCCAACGGCTGCGACGCGCCCGCGCTGAAGTCAGGCGCTCGACACAAACGCGACCGCAGCGCAGCGGTCGAGCGCTCTAACGCGAAGCAGGGACGCGCGTTCGAGCCTCGCCACGCAGAAATTGGAGCGGTGGCGCGCCTCCAATCGACCGCACGATCGCGATCCAACGGCCGCGCGCGCCCGATAGTGCCGACGCGCGATTGGACGTGCGCGTGAACGTGCGATCGCACGCACAGGCGGGCGGGCGGCAGCGGTGAAGGCGCGATTTTAAGCCGTCCGATCTCACGATCGGACGGCTGAGACTTCGCGGACGTGCGAAGCCGTTGAGGGCGCGAGCAAGCGAGGAGGCGCACGCGAGCAACCCACGTCGCCCACGTTAGGGGCTTTAGTGACGGATTTATCCGTCACTAAAGACCCCTCATTTACTATTTTCAACTTGTAATGTCCATTTTGCCCTCACTCCTTGCAACTATAAAAGGAGACCCCCTCCATACGAAATTTTCATCCCTTCTTTCTCTTCTCTACCCCTCCAAAGCTCAAGAGAAGCTTGTCCCACACCCGGGATGCTTCTCGCGAGATAAAGTCCAATTTCGTTCCCCTTCGGAAGTGGATCCCGCGACGACGACGGCGTGCTGCTTCGTTCCCATTCTTCTGCTTCGTCCTCCTTCGTCCCGCTTCGTTCTCCTTCGTCCAGGAGTCGTCCCGTCTGGCTCGTCCTCCAAGCAACCGTCCAGGAGGATTTCTCTCTCCCTATTCTTTTTACCGCTTTCTAGTATAGATTTACTGCTTTCTAGATTAATCTACTCGTCCTCCAAGCAATCGTCGAGGAGGACATTTCTCTCTCCATTCTTTTAATGCTTTCTAGAGTAAATTTATCGCTTTCTAGAGTAATTGTTTTATGCTTTCTAGTTGTAATGAACAATCTCTTCAATACAAAAATTCCTTGTTTATTCTACATCTCATTTTGATTTCTCTGTGTAATATTCTCTTTCTCTCTTACTCTCTCTCTCTCTTCTATTTATTGTAAATAATTAGATGGTTCTAAATTGAATTATTCTGTAACAAATAAAAAGAAACGCGTAGTTTTTAAATCAAACGTCTGCCTCCCTGTGTTCGACCCAGAATTTTTTTCGGTATAAATTTTATTTTTTGAACACGAATTCTTCGCTTTCGAACTACAACGACAGGTTTTCCAAAACCAATCTCGTTAGCGTAGGTTCGTACGCATTCAACATTTTGCACAACCAAGCACGCCTCCGCCCGCGCCTGCCGCTTGCAAGCGCCATTCACCCGCGCCTGCAGAGCCCTTCGCCCACACGCCTGCACCCTCCAATAGTGCCTGCAGTCCACGCCATTCACCCCCTCGCCTGCAGAACCGGCAGTAGCGCCCTCCGCCCGCGCTTGCTGCAGCCTGCACACCCCCGCCAGCTGCAGCCGCACCAGCTCAACCGCCTGCAGACCCGTCCTCCCGCGCCTGCAGAGCCGTCAGCAGTAGCGTGCGAGCAGATCTCACGCCAACAGCCGCGCAAGCTCACCGGCTGCAGCACCTCCTCCGGAGCTCGTCCGGCCACCTCCGGCCGCCGCGCGACTCGCCGCCACCACCGATTCGAAGCTCTTGGTCCAAGGGACCTCCTCCGAGCTTCCCGCGCCCGGCCATCCGCTCCTCGTCGCGCAAGACAAAGGGGAGAAATTCCCCTATTTTGCTACAGTAAACCATCAATTAGAAATTACATTTTCTGCCATTGCCACTTTTTAATCATATTTTATTGATTCTGCATTGCGGAAAATATCCTCTAGTTTCTCATAATTGCCATTTCAGCATTGTTTCTTGCTTAAACCTTAATCTAAAGGCAATCTTGGCCGGATTCTTGTCCAAACTGACTACGAACAAACGTTTTTAACTGGTGTGAATTTTAATACGTCATTGCTTCCCTGTGGATATGACCCGCTCCTCTGCAAGTGATTATTTCTTGTTAAATATTGATTAGTCGATTTTTCCACCACATTAAACTACAAACGACTTTAAAGCGAAAGATCGACCAATCAAATGGCGCTGTTGCCGGGGAGGCAACAGACGCAATAATTTTGCCTAATTTTATTTTGATTATTTGTCAATTGCACAGAGATTTGACCATTTATTATTTTCTTTTCTGTGCGAGAAATATTGTGCAAGAATCACCCAGTGTGAGAGGCGACCCTTGACATCGCCAGACGAGAAGTGGATGAGCAATTTTGAAAGGAGGAGAAGGACGAGGATGAGATGGACACCATTGATTTAGTCGCTAGTTTAATTAGAATAGAATTAGGGCTGTAGACTTAATTTTTCATTGCAGTTAGTTTGAAACCCTTATTCTGGGGCGTATTTTTGAGGGGTTTGTTCCCCGATTTTGTTTTGGGCCCATGTTGGATAACTTTTGGGAGCCTGTTCCCTTTTCTTTAGATTTAGGTTTATTTTTTTTATTATTATTATTACTTTTATTTGCTTGTGCATAAGTAGTTCTAAAAAAAATAGAAAAAAGAAAAAAATGAGCTGCCTGCTAGAAGCTGCCTACCCTAGGACGAACCATTTAGGTCTGTATGAGCAGCCTCTAGATTTACTTTTCTGCATTGCGTGCATTCTTGCATCGTAGATCGCTGGAGGCAAGGTACGCATTCTCTTACTTTGCATCCTATTTTTGATCACGCATTGCATTTGGGATTTAATGCAAAAACCACCTAATCTGTACTGAATAAATCTAACAAGTGGTCACATTTTTTTAGAAAAAGGACTAATTAAAGGAAGGACATTTTAAAAACCAAGGATTTGATTTTCAAACTTGGCGTGCGATTCAAAGTTCAAAATCTTTTACGGAGTATGCACACTTATTTCACTTGCACCACGGCACGCTTCTTGACACTCCTTAGGTTTGGAAATACTAGGACAAGAGCCCTCCTTTCGTTGGATTCTGAAGTGTTCGGAACTTGAGATCAAAGGTTTTGCAAGTCCAAAGAGGGGGATACCCTGTTACAGATTTTTGGGGGTAGTTGAGAAGCACCGCGAAAGCACAGCTTCAAAGGAAGGCTTAGGCCTACTTGCATCCCTCGATCTTCCGTCTTTGGATTTACTTGACCATTTGAGATTTAGGGAAGAACACCTAAGCTCCAACTAGGTCTTCTTAGGCGAACCGTAGGTCGACAATAGGCGCGTAAATTGATTGAACAAATTGTATTGTCACCTACAATCTGACTTAAAATCAAAAGCCTAAATTGAGAAAGACCTAAAAGGTCCTTTTTGAATTGTGTCTTGCTTGGGGAAGTCTGATTGAAGTGTGAGTTAGAATGGACCACATTGATTTTCATCCTTTCACATCTTGCCCACACCCTCACCCCCACTCTGCATCCTTCGATCCCAGACGTCGAGATGGTCCATTCCTTGATGGACATAATGACAATCATTGGGATCCGTTTTACTCCTATTATAGGAGTATTGGCCTAGTTAAGCCCCAAATTAGTGAGCAGAACTCAGGAGCGAGATTTGCTTTGCCCAATATCCCACATACCAAAGAAATACCCAACCCACCCTCCCTGAAAAATTATAATGGTTGGACAAGCACTCCTAGGTACTATAAGCCTGAGCCTGGCTTCTCTCATGATAGAAATGACCTCTCTTCTTTGAAGATGGAAATACAGAAAATGCAAAATGAAATGAGCGAATTGTTAGGAGAATCTTTGAGAGCAGGCCAACAAGAAAGAGATGAAATTAGCCACCCAATCTACCCCATTGACGATGACGTACACCCCTCTACAATAAATGCATCTCCCATGGGAGAGCTACACTTTAAGTTGGAGGGAAATTCTGGGGAGAATAGCTACTTTTCGAGGATCGATTTTGAAACCTCCCCATTAGATGACACTTCCTTGAGAGACCTACACTTTAGGTGGGAGGAAAATACACATGACAGTAGCTATGCATTGGATGAAGAAAGGTGGCAACCTGAGGAAGATGATGATAAGGTTGAGTATCCACTTGATTTATATTGGAGTCAAAAGAAGGGAATGATGGTACCATTGGAAGACCTCGACCCAGATGATAGTATTTTCGTGACATTTGATGAAGTGGGTCAAAGTCAAGTTGTTAATCCTACCCTCCCTTCTGATCATGATATGGAACTCAAACCCACCCTTAAGGAACCTAACCCTAAAGAAATTGACCTATCTGAGGAGTCTGATGTAACCAATGTAAACAATTTACCTCAGATAGAGCACCCTAGGGGATCTGCTGAGATATTAAATGATTCTAGACCTCTAGTACATGATGAATTGTGTGATGAGGAGGAAGACGAATTATATGAGGAACCTACATTCAAGATTTGGAGTGACACTAAGGGTGATTATGTCTTATTTGAAGAGTTAGCCCCTGAGGATGTCACAAATTTGACCAAATTAGGTTTCCTTAGCACACCCATTGATGATATTTCTCCTCATGATAAAATGATGGAAAATTTGGAAGCAATTTCTAAGATTTATGTGGATTCACATATAGACTTCGGGGAAGATTTGAGTAAAGAACAAAAACCCGGGGATGACACTGATAGGATAATCCCTAGATCTGTTGCTTCCAACCTGCCTTCATTCACTTCGAAGTCACCCTCTGATTCGCTTATATCTGAAAGCGAAATTGTGACTCCTGATGAAGAGCAAGAAGATCCATGTGATGGTGCAAGGAATGCTAGGGATGAAATTGAGGATTTAGGAGTGTTTGGGATGGACACCAAGCTGATTAAACCCAACCTAGATCTTATGGCCATCCCACAACCTCGTAAGTTGGACACCCTAGACGATCCTTGCCTTAGAGAATTGCTCACTTTTGTTCTGACTAGGGGGCTTAACAGACCAATATTTCCTGTAGTGGAGTATCGGGTATGGATTGATGATTTCTTTAGTCAGTCCATTACCCTGGGGGTTTATCTCTGTACCATTCCTTCCCCATACCTTTTGGAGGATCCATATTATCCTCCCCCTACCCCTTTGGAGGTTGTTTTACCTGTTTATCCTTTAGAACCTCTTCTGGTGACCTGGGAAGATTTCATTCCCATTTTAGTTGGGCGAGCATTTGCTATCGGGATTCATCATCAGCTCGCCAACATCCTAGGTTACCTATTTTCTAGGCCAACTTTGCTTTGCTCATTTTTAGGGCCTATTTCTGCAATTCTTGAACCTGATTTGCAGGTTCTTTGGCTATTCAGCCCAGCTCTAACCCAGGTAATATCCTTCTATGCAATGAGGACATTGCAGATTTTAGGCATGGGGGGGTGTACTTGGGGATATACATAGCATAATTGCATATATTTGTACATATAAAAAAAAAAAAAAGGTTTTGAGTTTAACTGGCTAGATCTTGCATTCTTAAGCAAATCAGAACTCTAGGGTAGACTAAGTTAATTCTAGGGTCAAACTTTAGAAGCTAAATGAGTTGCTAGCGTTAGACCTTTAGGGTCCTTTGTGGACTTAAAAACTTAAGTAGGAGTTAAGTTGCGGACCATTCCTCAAGAGGTTGAGGAAGGGAAGCTAGGCTTTGAGTTAAAAGGTGGGGTAGTACCTGGGTCTTATTCTACCTTTTGGTTTACGGGTCCTTGTAACCCAAGCATCCAAATTTCACACACTTGGTCTGGTAATCAACTTAATTTCTGTCTTTCTGAAAAGAGATTTGGTTCTCTTAGTTTTGACTTAAGAGAGGCTTGAAAACACATTTTGCTTGGAAGAGTTCCCACTGCAGGAGAGGTCAAGTATATACTCACCTTGAGGATGCGATGATAACATATTACCTCCTCGGCGCTTGTCTCTTAGGATATCCATCCTACTGGGGGCATGTAAGCGCATTGTGCGGTTCAGGTACCATGGGCGGCCCTATCTCGAAGTGCCGATTGCCATAGGCCTGAATTCGCTTAAGAAATCCATGGGCGATACTATCTCGAAGTGTCGATTGCCAGGAGTTCTTGGGGTCGTTATGAGCGGTGCTATCTCGAAGCATCGAAAGCCAGGCACCCTTCGAGGTATGGTAATGGGGACAATGAATCCGACACAGACCGTGTTGATAGCTGATCTGAGGTTAGACTTAGAAGAATAAAAAAAAAAAAAAGTATATATATATATATATAAAAATCCTTTAACTCAAATAACTCAGACCAATACACAGGCACGGATGCTTTAATCTCAGGGATCAATAAACTTTAGGGTAGAGTCAGAAATCAGGGAAACTTGTGCCTGCAACTTGTCTTTAGCCAACCTAGTCTGTAACTTAGCAACTACTTAGGAACCTTGGGTTTAGAGCCTGAACTTGATAGGCTTCTGAAGGAAGACTAAGTGAGTTGACTAGTCTACTTAGAGTGCTAGGTTTCGCTTAATTTTGCTAGGGACTAGCAAAAACTAGGCATGGGGGTATTTGATTAGCCCATAGTTGTGGGCTATTTAAGTATTTAAGTGCCTACACATTAGGTTAATTCTAACATTTATTTAGCATAAATTAGGATGTAAATAGATTAATTCATAGTTTTAATTTAATTACATAATATATACATTGCATTCATATTTTAAGTGCATTTAGAATTAGCTTAGAATAGCATTCATCTAATTAGACAACCAATTAGGTACATTGTTTTCATTAACATAGAAGTTGAGGGTCTGTATATAAATGATCCTAATATTTTAACATTATTTTCTTTACTCTTCTCCATGCAGGAACGGCTGGCTACCGCTCCAACGTCGAACGGCCGCAGTGAAGACCCATTCAAGGGGGAGTGGATGTGGTGGATCTGGTCGGGCAGATGATTTCAAACTTGTGCAGGCCACTACAAAAGGAGGAGGGAGGCAGCCGAGCTCAAGAGGCCTCCGCCACCGACCCACCACTGTGCAGAGAGAACTTCTCTCTTCCACTCCACACTGCCAGCCTCTACTATGGCGACGAGTCTCCATCACCGTGGGCGTGTGGTGTGACAGGCCACACCGCCATCCGGAGCTCGCCGCATCACCGTGAGCACCTTAGCGTGCATCTCCCTCGCCGTCGTCGCCAACCACCACCACCGAGCTACTGATTCAGCCACCCTTTCAGTAACTTAAGACGTCCGGGAAATTTCCCAGACGTCTGAAGCTACCCGCACGCCTCCACCCACTAGGCCTGCGTACCCATCTGCACTCCACCCGCTCACCTCCAACAGCCACGCCTTCCTCAGCCTGCTGCATCCTTCAAACGCACACGCGCCCATCAACCTTTAGCTCAACCGCGCCTGCACCCTCCAACCGCACCCGCTCTCCACTTGCCTGCAGCTCACGCCATCTCCACACACTCACTGGCTGCAGCGCTCTCCTCCAACCGCTCCTGCAGACCTGCACAACCGAGCACGCCTCCGCCCGCGCCTGCCGCTTGCAAGCACCATTCACCCGCGCCTGCAGAGCCCTTCGCCCATGCGCCTGCACCCTTAAACAGTGCCTGCAGTCCACGCCATTCACCCCCGCGCCTGCAGAACCGCCAGTAGCGCCCTCCGCCCGTGCTTGCTGTAGCCTGCGCACCCCCGCCAGCTGCAGCCGCACCCGCTCAACCGCCTGCAGACCCGTCCTCCCGCGCTTGCAGAGCCGTCAGCAGCAGCGCGTGAGCATATCTCATGCCAACAGCCGCGCAAGCTCACCGGCTGCAGCACCTCCGCTGGAGCTTGTCCGGCCACCTCCGGCCGCCGCGCGACTCGCCGCCACCACCGATTTGAAGCTCTTGGTCCAAGGGACCTCCTTCGAGCTTCCCGCGCCCAGCCATCCGCTCCTCGTCGCTCAAGACAAAGGGGAAAAATTCCCCTATTTTGCTACAGTAAACCATCAATTAGAAATTACATTTTCTACCATTGCCACTTTTTAATCGTATTTTATTGATTCTGCATTGCGAAAAATATCCTCTAGTTTCTCATAATTGCCATTTCAGCATTGTTTCTTGCTTAAACCTTAATCTAAAGGCAATCTTGGCCGGATTCTTGTCCAAACTGACTACGAACAAACATTTTTAACTGGTGCAAATTTTAATACATCATTGCCTCCCTGTGGATATGACCCGCTCCTCTGCGAGTGGTTATTTCTTGTTAAATATTGATTAGTCAATTTTTCCACCACATTAAACTACAAACGACTTTAAAGCGAAAGATCGACCAGTCACGTACGGTCACCCGCAGACGCAACGGTCAGCCGACATCCCCTACGCTACGATATGCATGGCGCAGGAAGATACATGCCTTGCGATATATGTGCTTTCAGACGTCCGACCTCAGCTCCGGACGTCCAGGTGCCTCGCCAAACGTCTGGACTTCACTCCAGATGTCTGATACTAGAAAATTTCTAGTATCAGAACCTCCTTGCACCTCACTCCGCTCACACCTTCGCCCGCAGCGGCAGCTCCAGTAGTATATAATTTACATACGCTATTAGTTGGAAACTATACCAGTGAATAAATCACATCAAACAAGTTTAGAACAATATATAATTGATGCTAACACATAGAGAAGCTCGAGTGGAAAACAACGATACTTCGTTTGCGTAAATCTAACTATGTTTGGGCCCCAAACGGGCCAAAAATGTGCACATTAACTAAAATCGGATGTCTGGGACTAGACTCAAATGTCTTAAACGACACCAGTAACTCTCCTTGTGTTCTTGCTTTGCTGGTGGATGTCTGGAACCCCTTACAGCCGTCCTGGGCTCTTTCCAGATGTCTGTCCGTGCGTCCGGACGTTTGATTAGATGTTTGTAGAGTCGTCCAGATGTCCTAAAGCACCTCGAAGAGCCTGCTTACGTGCCTTTCCAAGGCCTGTACCTGCGCATGCATTCACAAGTTTAAAACGATGACAGTGCAGCGTTAACATACTTCACGTACGCGCATGCATGAGCGTGCAAAACTCATACCTCGACACTCTGCGTGTTTTCAGACGTCCAGCTTCAGCTCCGGACGTCCCGCTGTTGCTCCAAACGTTTGGTAGATGCTCTAGATGTCTGATACTGGAAAATCCAGTATGCTGAACTCCCTCGCTGCCTTCGTCTTCTCGTGAGCTCTGCCTGCAGAGCCTGCAGCAGCTGTAGGAGGTTGTGGAACCTCCTCCTACAGCCTCCTCTCCTCTCGCATGAGCTACCTCAGCTCCCACGGCAGCAACTCCGGCTGCGGCTCCTCTCCTCGCACCTTTGAACTTCTCGGAGGTCCTCACACCTCTGAGCTCCTCGCTACTGCAACTACAGCAAGGTAGCTCCCTCACGAGAGCTCTCCTGCTCGAGCTCCCCCGAGCTCTCTCCTCTCTCCTACGCCCTCCCTCTCTCTCGTCCACACTCTCCCCTTCTCCTTCTCCTCTGAGCTTCGCCCTTTACCTTCCTCTTCGTGGCTACAGAGGGGATGGGAAGGGATGTGGCTCGCCGACAGGTGGTGGAGGACGAAGGTGGAGGTGGTGGTGATGGTGTGAAGGTGGATGGAGGGGTGTGGGGGCTTTTATAAGGAGTGGAGTAAGGGTTTGGTGAGGGAAGGTGAGTGTGTGCGTGGGTGTGTGAGTGGGAAGAGAGAGAGAGAGAGGGAAAAATTGCATAACCTTCCCTTCAAAGTTCCTCTTTCCCTGCAAGGTCCACATACCTAAACCAATGGGGTTTAAAAAATTTTGCTCACACCCCTAACTTTCTGAAAAACTTCGAACAGTCCTTGGAAAGGGTCATTTCAAAATATCTCTTCCAGTGGACGATTGATCAACTGATCAGACATCCAAAGGTATCCCATTAGATGTCTGATCACAAAATCAAATGACACCTAATGGTTGCCTGTGTTTCACCTCGCTACATCGTACACAACTCAACTCCAATCACTAAGTGATGAGCGATATTTTACGCGTGAAAAATCAAGTTTGAAAACCCATTGTTGTAGTTGCAAAAAATCCGCTAATTAAATTGTTTTTATAACTGAAACTCGAAGTGAGTCTCGAGTTGAACACAGGGAGGCAAACATTTTATTTAAAAGTCGCGTTTGAAATTATTGTCACAATGCAAAATAGTCGATTGAAATCAATCTACATGAGCTACTCTACTTAAAGAATAAATAATAGAAGAAAGAGAGAGAGAAAATAATTATTTCATAAAATAAATCAGGGTTCATTACAACTACTTACAGAAAATAAAACTATTATAGAAAGCGATAAAAAGAGAAGAGGTGAGAGAAATCCTCCTTGACGGCTGTGATGGTAACACCATCATTAGCTATAACTAACTTGAATTAGTTGAAATAAAGTGACAAATGCTCTTGAATGATCACTTGAGAGCCATAATTCCACTCAGATCCATTCTGAGGAGAAAACATTAAAACAAGGTTAATTCTGCAGTTTTAACATCACATCACAAATGCAAAGTAACCACGAGATCACCCAAGGGTTAATTAAAGGTCAATTGAACATTAAAGTCCAAAAAGTGGGTTAATACAGACAGAAACGGGGTTTCACGCATTTCGAGAACTGAATCAGAACACAAAACCCTAATTTCAGACCCACTTAAATTGAAGAGGTTCTAGTCAGGATAAAATGCATCTAAACCTCCTAAAATTCATAGAAAAATTATTATAAGAGGTTTGGTACCCTTGATTTGACCATCTGAACCCATTTCAACCTTGAACAAGGTCTTAAATGGGATTTTGCCTTAATTTGGACTTCTGTGAAAATTACCCATTAAAATGTGGACAAAACTCAAATCCAACTTTATCATTAGATTCCTTGGATCCAAATTAGATTAAGACCAAAATTTGAGCCCAATCAGAGTACATTTTGACCTAGTTTGCAATCTAGTCTCTTAAAACTCTATTTCTCTCACTTAAACCTCAAACTTTCAATATTCTTGCATTCAGGTCCCTAACTTATTCATCTTCTTCACAGACAGGTCCCTGCTGCCATTGTTAGGTCAACCGACCTATCTATGAGCTTTGACCATCTTAAAACCTCATCAAATCAACTCCAAATCCCACTAAATTTGGTGGGACTGGAGTTCACATTGCAGAGAATCATCTGAGCAAGATCTTGGCTTCTAATTCACTATGTTGAGCCCCAGCGAACCCACAAAAATCATGGGGTTGTTTTCTTCCAAATCTGAGCCCATTTTGCACCTAACTTTCAATTAGAGCTCATTCTTGAGCTCTATAAAAGTTCCCCATGCTTCCATCATCCTCCTTAACTAGGTTTCAGGCCAAAACAATTCTTCCTCTTCCCAAGCCAACTCCGACCTATGTTCCGGCGGCTCTCTCAATCTCCCTCGTCTATGCCTCCAATGGTCAAATTGGAAGCGCAGGTCTCTTCCTCACCTTCTTCTGATGGTGGCCGGCCAAAGCCCGTCGCATTCGACCTCTATTTCGTCGCTATGCCCTCATCGAAGAATTCGTCTTCTCCACGTCCGGCCATCACATCGGCTTGAAACCCTCGCCCTTTCATCTCTTGGACTAGGCCTATCTCTTTCACTCCTCTAGATAATCCCTAGCCCTCTCCCTTCTTGCTTTGACCGATGAACCACTGCCTCCCCTATTGTCTTCTTCACCTCCGATGAAGCTGCCATGGCAACACACTCCACTAAACCACCCTTCATCACTGCCAAAACCTTCCCCACAGTTCAGGGATCAAAAGCCCTCAACTTATTGAGAGCTTTGACCCCTGAACACATCGGTCGGACAACCCACATTCTCACCGATCACCCCTCCACCGTCTGGTTGTCCTATCACTCCATCCAACCAGCCATCACCACTATCACCTTCGCCACCACATGGCAAAGCTCAGGAGCATTCTAATTGGTGCTTTTGATCCCATACTCATTATTTCAAGTTGCACCGGAGGACCGCCATCGCCGTCATCATCTTCACCTTCGTCCGCCCTGCTCTGGCCATGCTTATTCCTAGCTTCACTTCCAGAAGCTGCAGACTTATTCCAGGAACACGCCTGCAACCTCAATTGGAGAAGCAAGAAATCGCAGCAGCTTTAATCAACGTGGATCCTTCCTCTTGCAGTGTATGAAGAAGAAGAGAATCATATAGTCCCACCTTGTAAAGGGAAGGGCTACCAATAGCGTGTAAGACGTTTACATGCATTTGGCTTATCGCCCAGCACATGGGGGGTCGGGTCCCCCATGCACCCTCGCCCGCTTCCATGTCAGTGGGTCTGGACCTCTGAACCGTATACCTAATTACTAATGCAAGAAATACACGGTTTGTTAAATGATGTAATTAGTGTCATTGCAATGCGTAAATCTGCAATCAAACTTTTACATTTATAGTACCTAGATAGTGGAGTATATAGGGTAGTCCAAGGAGGGCAATTTGTTAGTCACAAAGAATGGGTTCTCTCTCTTGCCTCTCAAATCAACACATATCTTTGTGTATTTTTGATTTTATTATTTTTAGGGTTTTCAGAAATCAGGTTTTGTGAGAAGATGAATTATGCTACAACTAACCCTAAGTAACAAAGGTAAAACCTTCTCCTTTAAGCTCACCCTAGGAAAGTGTGCCTAGGGTAATTAGAAGAGAAGGGATGTGATGCACTAGTAAACTAATAACAACATGAAACACACACTAAGCTAGAAAGCATGAAATTGAAGGCATTAAACAACTTTGTATTACTAGTAGAGTTGATGACAAGTAGTTACACGCTTCTTAAAAGTAAAAGAGAAACTACACTAGATAATACAAAGAAAATAGAGATGAAGAAAAATCCTCCAGAGATGGTGAAGAAGGAATGGTCCTTGCTCCAAGCACAACAGCTCTTGTGCTTGAAAAGAATGCTTCCTTGCTTCTGATATGATAACTGGCGGGAGGGCAGTTCTCGCGCTTGTTTTGAAAATAGAGATCCCATCGTAGTATAGTGTGCGAAAATGCTCGTCAAAATAATTTATAAAGATAACGAGACTTGGAGTCCTGGTCGTTCCTCTCTGGGAGGCATTTTGGAAATGCAAATTAGAAATCAATCTCGCTTGCTCTACTTATTCAAAATCGCATGTCAATTTATGCTAAGTTCGTATTGATGCACGACACGCTGTTGCCAGAATATCAGAAATTGAAAACATGCAACTTTAATCCCACCAAAAGATGATAATCAAGAACATGGTGATTTTCAACATATATATATAAATATGATAATAACAGAGTTGCTGAGCATTGGTAGCGGAATGCTTGTACAGGGAATGTAAAAACTAACAACTATCAGAAAACGACTACATACATGAATCTACGAGGGATTATGCATGCATCATTGGGGGAGAAGTAAGGAGATACACTACTAAGCAGTAATAAAAGCAATAAATCTACGAAGAACTACGCTACTTATCTAGTTAACAGAAATAAGGGCATTCGGAGGTGGGCTCCGATGGCCTTTGAATGGGTGAGAAGAGAAAGAGAGGTAGCCAATGGTGGGTAGGCTGGCCCTTGGAGAGAGGTTGGAGGTGATCTAGGCCTGGCATGGAGGTGATGGAGATGCCATGTTGTGCTCGTGGAGATGGTGGTGGAGTAATGGAGGTGGAATGAAGCCAAGAGACCAAGATGGACCAAATGGCCACCCCTTAGGTCTTTTTATAGACCTAAGGGAAGCTCTCTAGAGAGTTATGGAATTCTCTAGAGAGGCCTATGGTGGGAGCTCGTGGGATAGGGAGAGAGTGGATGGATGGGTGGTTTTTAGAGCCACATTTGGCAGATCTAAAAATTGAATGCATCTTGGTTGCTATTTTTAGCAACCAAGGCAACAACACATGGTAGAGAGTTATAGAGAACTCTAGGGTAGGTATTTTCGTGTAGGTGGTGTGTGTGGGTCGAAACCTAGGTAGCTAGGTTGATTAGGTTAGGTTCTAGTGGATTTAGGTCAATGTAGGCCTCAAATTAGGGTTGCAAACCCTAATTCACTAAGGTAACATTGCAATTAAACTTGATACAAGTTTAATTGGATGTGTGAAACCTTAATTGAGAGTAAAACAACTCAATTAAGTTAGGTTTAGGTCAATTGGACTCTCACTGAGTCCAATTGGACAGTGTGTGCTGAGATCAGGGCTCAACTCAATGAGTCCAATTGAATAGGTTGATGAAATTGACTATGATCCAAATCAATTATGTTTAGTGAGGGCCTAATTAGGTCCTTAAGGAGGTCTAGAGGTGATGTACTAGGGTTAGGGTACCTTAATTTAGGTTCCTATGGGGTTGGAATTGGGTTTAGGGACCTAGGAATTCAAGATCCAAGCATGATTCAAAAATAGGAACTAGAGAGCAATTCCAGATGTCTAATAATAGTGTTAGACATCTTATAGTGAAAAATCAGAAGTCCAGACTTGTTGTCTGGTCGTCCAATCAGAGTCAGGGAAGAATTAAGGTTCTGTCTGCAGAAATTGGACGTCCAGACCAAGTGTCTGGACGTCTTAAAATGCTGCAGAAGTGGGTTTTAGGTGCGCGAGTTGTGGCTAAGGGTTCTGGACATTCTGTAACTCATCTGGATGTCTAGAAATAGGATGGAATTAGGGTTTTAGGGCTTCCTAGGGTACAATAACCTAATCTAAGGGTGGTTAAGGCTTAGGGAAGCTTTTAGGCTGTCCTAGGGTTAGGATGAACCTAAGTTCTTCACAATTTACTACTTTATTCCTGCTTAACAGAATAGCATACCTCAACCCCTTACATTATTGTCTACTACATCTTATTCTAGGTCTTCTGCTCTAGCTCTACTGCAACTCTGGCTTCAGGTCCAGCTTCAGATCCAGTCTCAGATCCAGCTCCTAAGCTTCTTATTTCCTGCAATTTATATAATGCAACTAATTAGTATATTATAGCATTATTCTATGCATAGCTATAGGAGGAACAGTAAAGATGCAAATAATGCTTATGCATTCATGAGCTACCATAATTTATCCTAAGTCCTAGCCTAATTTAGGTCAATTAAGACCTATGATTGATGCGCAAGCAATAACTCCTCCAAGCTTTCCTCCAAGGTGGGCGTCAACCACCTTGCTCTTCCTCTTGCTTGGCCGTCCCCTTAGTGTTGAAGATCTCCTCCTTTGGCGTGGCTAAGAGAGAAGAAGGAGAGGAAGAAGGCACCAAGGGGGTAGGTGTGTGCCCCCTTGATCTCCTTCTCTTCTTCTTCCTCCTTGGAGTGAATGAAGGTGGTATGGGTGGAACCTAACTAATGGAGAGGAAATGATTTTTTGGTGGTATTTAGGAGGGTATTTATAGAAGTGGAGAGTGGTGGTTGGCGTGGAGATTAGGTGTAGGGCTAGGATGGGCTTTAGGAGGTGGTTAAGGGTGGTTATGGGAATCCTAGGGTGTAGGATGGTTGGCGCCATTCTTAGGGATGCAAAGGGGGGTAGTTATGGGTGGAAGGGCACCTAAAGGTGGCGCCAAAAATGAAGAGAAGCCTCCATTTGGGCGCCACCAAGGAGGGTTCTAGAAAGGTGGTTATGTGTAGGGTAGGTGTATGGCTAGGATGTGGGGGCTTTGGAGGGAAAAGTGGCGCCAACTTTAAGGGTGGTTGTAGGTGGTTTTGGTGGCACTTTTGTGGTGTCTCTTGGTGGGGGTAGTGGGTTGAAGGGTGGTGAAGGAGTTGGCGCCAAAATGGGTTTATGACTAGGAGCTTAGGTGGACCAGGTTTAGGGCTATTTGGTGGAGCTTGGCTAGGTAGGTTTTAGGGTTAGGTTGTGTTGCCAAGGAGGTGACTAGCTTAGCTAAGCTAAGCTAGCTTAGCTAGTAGGGAGTAGGGTAGAGAGGTAGAGGGAGCTAGGGTTTTGGAGGTGATGAGCTGGAGGAAGCTTTCTTGAGCTACACTGGAGTTGGTAGCTGTTGTAGAGAGTTGCAAGGAGCTACCTTAGCTAGCTTAGCTTGCTAGTTCTTTGCTAGCTGCTAAGCCAAGCTAAGATGAGCTGGCTTCTGCTGATGTGAGCTAAGTTGAGCTGGGTCTGGTCTTCCCAAAGGCTACTGAGCTAGCTAGAGTAGTTAGCTTATGTCAAGTAGCTCATCTTAACTAAGTTAAGCTGAGTTAAGCCTCCAGGAGCTGGACTTGAGCTGGTTAAGGTCATCTTCAGCTAACCAGGACTAGTTAATCACTAGTCCTAGTCAGGTTGAACTTCTAGTGAACTCTTCTAAGTTGGAGGAGCTAGGATCAACTAACTTGAGCTAGTTTGAGCTGCCATCCAACTGAGGTGAGCTGAATATAGCTGAGGTGAACTAGCTAGAGCTACCATTCAGTTGAGATGAGCTGAATGGAGCTAGGAATGAGTTGATCCAGCTAGAAGGAGCTAGGATCCAACTGAGATGAGCTGGATCTAGCTGGAATGCAACTAAAAAAAGCTTCTTCTTCATCTTCTACCTTCTTGAGTGCTAGGGTTTTAGGGATCTAACTATTTATTCATCCCTAACACTCAAATAAACGTGTCAAAAATACAATAAAATATGCAATGCATGCCTAACCTAATTGATGCCTAAATGCAGCCCAAAAATCCATTTACGAAGTTAAAATCCTAAGAGCTAGGTTTGTTTTAGGGCAGAAGAATGATAATAAACTGGCATTTATCAATTACTCGATAGCTCGGTTACTATTCACCTATATACCCGATTTTCAGAGAAGAAAATATCTGAGGAGGGTAGGGGTAGGTTTTACCTTGGTATTCGTGCCTAATTGCCCTACACTTAGCGAGATTTTGAGAGGCTTCCTCTATTGGCTCTATGCCTGTTGTGGCTTGAGTAGATAAGGCGTCTGTGCCTTACTTGCGACGTCCGATCCTGAGTATTATGGACATATTTGGTGATGTGGAATTGAGGCATTAGTGGTTGAAGAACCACTATCGAGAAATTGAATGCATGGGATATGTGCTTAATGTAGGAGATTAATTAGTGGTCTAAATCACCATTTTTATAGCTTTTCATATTCCATTTTATCCTGGTGTTTTATGAGATACAATTTGGCTGATATTCAATATATTTTTATTATTAATTCATTACATATCCTTGTTCTTGTGCTCATTATTTCTAAATTGAGATTAGTGCGTGAATTCCATATTTGCTCCTTGCAAACGACCTTGGACTCAATTTCTTGTTTTCGACCACTCCATAAATTTAAATGCTGTTGCGTTTTTGTTGATCGTACTACAACGTGCATTTCATAAGACTCAACGAAAGCGACCAACAGGCTGCTTGGAGGATGAGCCGCATTGACAGATCACCTGGAAGATGGTAGTGAGATGCTGGATGTAGGAGAACGAAGTTGGAGGAAGGAGGACAAAGTGGGGTAGCATTGCAGTAGGATTCGATTCTCGAAGCGGAATGAGAAGTCAACCATGGGTGTTCGACAAACGAGGGTGAGAGGATGGGAAAAATTATTTTTATAAACTCTAGTGGAGCATCCCAAGTATAAGACTGGCTCTTTAGAGTTTTGGAGAGGGTGAGAGAAGCAAGGAAGGGTTGAAGATGGAGGGGTGTAGGTGCCCTTTTATAGGTGAGATTTAGGGGCAAAAAGGACATTTTAAGGCCTTTAATTTATTAGTTCAACCTTTAGTGACACATGCAACAGTTGGTGAAGGCAGACGTGGCTGATGGCGTGCATGGAAGGAGAGCCTTCGGATCAATATCCAAGCACCCATGTTACACCACATCTTTAAACGCTTCACCTTCATCCGTTGGTGCCTCAAATCGCACCCGATCTCAATCGAATGGCTGGGATCACATCCGGACGTCTTAACTCTCAGATCAGGCATAAACGTTGAAGATCAATCTCAGTCGTTCGATCATAAGTGGATGGCCCAGATCGCCCACCTCTTTAGTTCAGATAAGGCATGTTTGATCACATGTTCAAATGCACGTGAGATGTGCATGTTCCATCGACGCTTTATGTCGCTGCTTCTGATCCGCCCGATTGCCGTTCGACGGGTGAATTTCACCCGCTCACCTTCTAAGCGAATCAAATCCAGTTCTTGCGAATTGAGCGTGCTTCTCGCGCTTGTGTGTAGGGTGTTGGACCGCTGCTGTACTCCCACGAAATTAGCGTGTTTATGTTTTTGTGTGCTCACACCTCAGCCGTTGGATGAAGATCCAATGGCCGTGACTATGTGATGGAGGGCTCTTTGAGGAAGGTAGGATGCAGTGAGGATGTATCTTAATCGTTGACCGTTGATCCAACGACTGAGATTTCGCGTGGAGTTCTCCTTCGGATGATGAGGTGCGGTTGAGGATGATCTTGGGGCACAGTTGAGGATGATCTTAGCCGTTGGATTGAGATCCAACGGCTAAGATTAAATGATGAATGCGGATTTGAGGAGGGGTGGTTGTGCTGAGATGGTTTGGAGGGCTAGGATGGTGCCACATGGCACTATCTAAGCCGCCCATCTTCTTTTGCTCATAGATGGTGCCACGGATGTCGGATTGGATGGATTTTCACGTCGTTGGTCTGCGATCATTGATCCAAATCCATCCATACGATTGGATTTATCGTTTGAAGTTTGAATTTTCACCACCTTGCCCCTTATTGCCTTTGATCTTATGAGGCTTCTACAAGATGCTATGGATGTCAGATCAAAGTGATTTTAGAGACATTACACTTCAATCATCACCCATATCACATTTACAGGGTCTGATTTTTAATCTAAAGCCCAGAGAGATGTCACCCTATCCCCTAGCCAATAAAATGAGAAAGTTAATATACAATTTATATAAATTAATCTAAATGCATGAGGATGCATGTTATGTAATATTTATAATGCTAAATGCTTCTATGTACCTAGGAACATGCATAAATAGGCAATTTAGGCCACATAGATGTATACACATCACACCCCCATGCATGTCTTTTGCTAGTCCCTAGCAAAACTACATGCTATTTATAAACAGAATTAGGATCCAATTACTTAGGCGACAGTTATTTATCAACTATAGAAAATTTTAACTAAGGATCTAAAGTACAAAGACTTAACAATGCCTAGATTTCTGCCAAAATGTAGACTGCCCAAGCCCTCGGCTTATTTAAAAGCAAACACATTTTTTTTCTTTTTTCTTCTTGTCTAATTTTTTTTTGGATTTTTGAGTTTAGAGTTTCAGGTCAACTTTCTACAGTTACCTAACCCACCCAAGACTCGAAAAGAAATCTAAGTTCTAAGCATCTTATTTATGAAAAAGTGATAGACTCACTAAGCTGCAAATAGATCAGACTTTAAGTTTCTACGCCCCTAAGTGACTTTGAAAAAAATAATTTTGTGCCTAAAGGTTTATCATTTTGACCAGTAGCTTTCTTTCTACTTTTATTTTTTTGAGGTTAACACAAGGGCGAACCCAACGTATATCTCCTTGGTTTATTTTACTTCCCTACTTCTTCCTAGGTGTTAAAAATTATTTGTGCATTTTTCTGGGCTGGGTTTTGGACAACTAACAATGGGGGGTTACTCATGGCAACTTGCCAGCCATACCTGTTTGGTGAAGTGTGGCTTATTTATTTTTTTCTCCTTTTTCTATATTTTCTATTTTTTCTTTTCTTTTTTGAGTATTTTTTTCTTTTTCTTTTTCTAAGTAGGTGACTTCCTTGATCTAAGATTTACCTAAAGGCAGCAGAAAGAGAATGATCATGTGGTTGGGCTTTGGACAACCAACTAATGAGCTGTTACCCATGACAACTTGCCAGCCATACCACCCTAGAAAGTTCATTAGTTACCTAATTTTTGTTAAAACCGTCGAAAAGTAAGTCATTACAGATAGTGTGCAGATGCTTAGACTATAAGTCCCCTCAAATCAGAGAGCGGATTGATAAGTCGTGTACTTATCACCCTAACTTATTAATTAAATTAAAATAAAATTAACGTGGCAATGACTTGAGAAATAACTCCACATTTTAGTGGACACCCAGGCTAATGAAACCCGAAGATCTGGAGAGTCTAAGTGTTCAGGTCCTATCGTATCATTCCCTAAAGTTGATAAACTCCTAATGCTCAAGTTCTCTTCTCCTAATTCTTTTTATTTTTGTAAATAAAGAAAAAATAAATAAAAGTACTCCATGGAACTGACAAAATTATTCAGAGATGAATATCTAGCCCCCATGGCTAGATGATGCAATGTCCCTATTGTAAAAATAAAGACATGAAATGGAGTGGAGTAGACAAGATATCACCTGAATTTTCATGATAGATCCGATTAGTTTTGAGATAAAAATAGATTGTAAAAGTGCTGAGTTTAATGCTTTCAGCTGGGTACACTATAGAAACAAAGAAGAAATTAAGAGCTCAGAAATGCGGGTTAAGATCAAAATAAGATCTCGTAGGACACACAAGGAGGTCCATAGATGTGGACCAGATTGTGGTGGACCCATGCTCTAGGAGCAAGTGGTTATAAGGTTCTGGATGAAAATTTCCCAAAACTGGAGATCATTATGCTTGCAGGGCTTGTTGATGGGATCTATTCAGGAGGTTTAAAGTGTATCTCGTTGTAGTAAAAATATCCCAAATCGCTCTCTCAACAAATAAGATATATTACTCAAATTTAAGTTCGAGGTCGAACACAGAAACAAATATGGAGTTCACACTCTAATCTCCAATTAATATATATATATGAGCATAAGGAATCAAGCCAAGACTGATTATTAATGAATAAAAATTACTCAAAACTAATATTCAATGTAGCGCATGAGTATATCAAGAATCTAATGAGTCAAAAAGAGATCTAAGGTAAAATAATGGTGATTTGAATCACCAATTATTAGCTTAGACAAGTATATACTAATTACTCAATGAATCAAATAAATGAACAGTGCTTCAGACATCTGATTTGAGAATCAGACGACTTAAATGTGATGTGCTACAGTATTCTATCAAGGCTTTTCTTCTTCTGTTTGGTTTCTTTCTTCTTCTTAAGCATGGCCAAGGTTCCCTTTTCTCTTCTAAGTCTTTCTTCTCCAACCTCTGCCTTCTTTCCTTCTCTATCTTCTTCTCTCTTCTTCTTCTTCCTTATGCTTTAGCTTGTTTTCCTTCTCTGCTATAGTACTCTTCTGCTCTTTTCTTTTGCCTTTCTCTTCTCTCCTTTCTTTTTCAGAGGCACGGCTTCTTCCTTTTCTACTTTCCCTCTATGGCTTCTTCTGCTCGCTCAAGTCTTCTCCTTTCTCACGCACAAGGGCTACGCACCCTTCTTCAGTGGCTAAGTGTTTAGCCAACCCTCAAGAGAGCAAAACCCACCCTCCCCTGCTCTCTCTTTCTTTCTCTCTTTCCTTCCTTCTCTTCTCTTTCTCAAATAGCCGGGTAAATCGGGTAATCAAGTTAGCACATACCCGGGTCTAGGGCTACATGTGTGAGTGTCACAGCCGAGGAGTGTACAGAGGGCTTAGGTGGGTCAGGTGAAGTGAATGGGTATGGAGGACCTCACCCTCAGTATTCTTGAGGCAAACAACCCATACCACAAATTCAATATATGCGCGAGCGTTGCGTTGGAATCTCATGATGTGGAACTATCTTTCCCACATCTTCTTCGTGTGCGCTGCTGTGGTGAAGGTATCCTTGATTGGAGCAGCAACAGATGGTAAGGTCTCCAATTGACCACTTAGGTGTGTGCCTGGGAGTCTTCCGCACATCCTGGAGGTGAAGCCTGAGGCTATTGTGGCTAGAACGCCACAAACGGAGCCGGAGAGATGGCGTAGCAGCAGAGCTCCGGTGGAACACCTAGAACAAACAATACTAGCTAAATGCCTTGGTTAAAATGTTCAATATGGTCGCCGTGAAGCAAGGAGTTCAACAGTGGTGTTCTTGTGGTGATTGGAGATCTAAGGTGGTGTGGTGAAGTCGGTGAAGGTGGATGGCAATGGGTTTGTTCGAGGGAGGTGTTGAGTGGATGATTGATGAAATTTATGGAGCGATTTTGTGTGGGAAGGTGAGGCAGAGATAGTGAGCTAGTCGGCGAGGTGGATGGAGGTGTGTAGCGGTGGAAACACCTAGCCGGAGGAGTGGCTGGAGGTGGAGAAGACGACGATGAACACGTGCGTCGAGGGATATTTTTGGTTTTTGAATAGAGGAAATTAATCTAAGGAACTAAAGAAACTAATCTACATACTCTAGTTTGGATGAAAGGGAGGAATCTGCACCGATTTTGGCATGCCAGTGACGGAGAAGATAAAATCTCCATTGAGGTGGACGGCAAGGAAGAGGGAGTCTGAAGGGTGCTCGCCAGTGTTGCGAGACGCGGATGAATGAGACGAAGAGGAATCCACTGGATATTGTCCGTGACGGAGGACGAGGAAGGAGGTCGTAGAGCTCGTCGAAGCTTGCGAAGGATCTTTACTGAAGAGGAGGGAGGAGGGTGAGATTCCGGTAAAGAACAAGCTGAGGATGTACGGTTTGCATTGGGGGTCCTTTTATAGGTCTTAGAGAGGGGTTCCAGGCATGGAAGGAAGCTTTCAAGCTCCGTCCAATTTGCACATGTGGGATACCCACATCTCCCATGAGTTCGCGTGATAGATTTGGGAAAGAATTAGAGCCCAAGAATAGGTTTAGATCATAGGGAAATCTCTCAGGAGTCTCCCTTCCAAATTTGGATGAGATTGGGTGAGAAATCAGGGAGAACTCCTTGATTGAAAGTTGCCGGAGTTGAGTTTAGGAAACTGAATGTGGCGGGGACCTAAACATGAAGAAGATGATGAAGTTAGGGGGATCTTTGCAAGGAATTCAAAAAGCTAGGGGTCTAAATGAGATAAAAAGAGCTAGACTGGGCTGAAATGTAAACTAGGTCAAGACGATCTCTGATTGGGTCCAAATTTTGATACAAACCTAATTTGGACTCGAGGAATCTGATGGTGAAGTCAGATTTAGGTTTTGACTATGTTTGACTAGGTAAATTATGCAGTTACCCAAATTAGGGTAATTGTTCGTCCGAGACTCTATTTTAGGTCAAAATGGGTTTTGATGGTCAATTCAAGGATGTCGAACCCTAGAGAATAGTTTTCTATGATTTTAAAGGGTTTAGGTGAATTTTATCCTGACCGGAACCTCAGTTAATCAAGTGGGTCTATTTTTAGGGTTTCAGATGTCATTTAATTCTCAAAACGCGTGAAAGCCCGTTTCTGTCTGTATGAACCCACTTCTTAGGCATTTATGACCATTTGACCTTTAATTCACCCCTGAGAAGCCCTGTGATTACTCTGAAATTAAGATATTCTGTTAAAACTGTAATTTTACCCTTGTTTTCTTGTATTCTTCTCAGAATGGATGTGTAGTGAATTATGGCTCTTTGGCGGTTATGTAGGAGTATTTATTCATTAATTATGACTAATTAAAGCTAGATATGGCTAACGATGACGTTATCATCAAGGCAAGGCCTGTGGCTTTGTGGTATACAACCCAAGTCTGAAATCCTGGATAATAGGTAGGTTTGGACCAATAGGTGAGGTTGTCCATTTAACATTCAACTTAGAAAGATAATCCATTATTTTGTACTTGGGTTGCACATCCTCAAAATTAATGATATCATAAGGGTCCTGGTAAAGGTTGGTAATTTAAGGTATATGGAACCCTTAAATCAACAACTTTGTTTACCACAGAGTTAACTTCCCAAATTTTCATTTCCAGACTTCTATCCTATAAAATCAAATTTTCTGAGACCTCCAGATTGTTGCACACCCCATCTAAATTATCCAAGTCTAACAATTGTGGCTGAATCAGGATTGACTATTCAGTGATTTCAAAAACAAAATCATCATTAAGCACATTAGGGTGTGGTTGAGGACTGGGGCTACTTATTGAATCTTCCATTAAATCAGGATTTGAATCCTCCAAGTTAGCTGCAATTGGATCACAATCCTTAATTAAAGGGCCCTCAAATGATTCATCATATTCCTCAGGCCCGAATGTCTCACTAAAATCATTTTCCTTAAAATTAAGTGAGACTTCTCTTATAGATTCTTTACTCTTAGAATTAAAGAATTATGGATCCTCATTTATATATGTCTCAAAATCATTTATCATTCCCTGGTCCTTGGAGACATATTTTTCCTCGTACCCTGGTGTAGAGATCTCCGGTGAAGAAGTTGTTTCATTGTTAAGTGGTTGCTCTAAATCAACCTTGTCATCTCTTATCTTATAAAATGTGTCCCCCCTACAGGTGCTTGAGTGGGTTCTGACATTAGCTCTCCTGAAGGGGATTCATCCTAAGAATCATCCCAAGATTGGACTAGGGCAACCACGAATTTCATCCTTAATTTTGACAATTTCCTAAGTAACAACATACCCAGGTCCTTTTCCTCAACATCTTGGAGCTAATCGAATAAAGAACTATTAAGATCGTCAGTCATTTAACTAGGGGCTTCAATGCTTTAGTGCAGGGTGTTGGTTGAGTTTCTAAAGATCATATAATATTCCTCAAGTTAGCCAACACCCTATCTTGGACCTAATTCACTTGAATCGAATATTTCGATTTAAGGTTGGGTGGGTTTGGGTTCAGTCCAGGGGAGTCAAGGAATTGAGGTTCATGGGGCCTTCTTGATAACTCTACATCCAATGATGACAATTCCACCAACTAGAGTTAGTTTTGAGGATATATGTGTGTTAATGACATACCATAATGGGGTTGGGAGCATTGCATGCACGATGAATTAAGATTGCTTATAATCATTGTTTAATGGCTATGTGTACAAGTGCATGTTCAAACAAGCCTCAGATGAGCAATCAGACTACACGAATGGAACCAGATCAATGAATGGAGTCCAACGAACTCGAAATTGCTTAAATCCGACATCCGGAGCTCCCCTAACAAGCCCAAGAAATTCTGGCTATTGATCTAATGATCAGATCAACGGCCCACAAATGACCACGTGGCACCATCCGCCACGCTCCCATTGACGCAGCGCCCTCGCTTCATCATGTAGAAGCATCCTAAGCCATCTAATCCAAGGATTGGATGGTTGAGGAATCACAAGTGCGCAGGCCTCTCCAACACGGTCCTCATCACGCCAAGATTCAATCTCGGTCATCCGATCGCCATCGGACTGCTAAGCATTTGCGCACAACTGAGACAAAGCATGGAGGCAATGCAGCAGTCAGTGCCCCATCGAACGAACGTGCGACACACGTTCAATTCGCATTGGCTACATCTGCGCGTGCAATTGAAATTCAGCCGCTGATGGGTGCGCTAACGGATCAGATGGAGGCATGCGGTGCGATCTCGAGCGTCCAACGTAAATGCGCATGATGACACGCGCTCATTATGCACAAGGTGCGATCCAGCGAACCTAGTCGCATGCAATCCCAACCGTTGATGCACGATTAGGTGGTCATCATCGAGCGAAGGATGAGAGAATTGTGAAGGCGTGTGCGCATAAGTCAACGCAGTGCATCCTCAGCCGTTCGATGGCGATCCGCACCTCGGATCTGACAGCTGAGGACACATAGGCGCGAATTGAAGGAAGAAGCAGCGCGTGTGCTTGGACCAATGGGCAAGGGGCTTCATTGACACTTCTGGAATTGGTTTAGCGACATCCTGGATGTCGCTAAAACCCTGCCTAATTTAGAAACCCCTTCTTCTCTATAAAAAGCCCCATACCCCTCCATTCATCTCCATCTCTTAGCATTCAATTCTCATTCACTCTCCATGCAATACTAGCCCTCTCCTAGCTCCACCAAACACTCCATATTCATCCTCAAAGTTGTCAAGCTGCTGACAGAGTCCCCCTCCACCTCCGTGGCCACCTCGCCTCCTCCTTGCACTCTCTTTTACTCTAGTTTTATGTTGCACTATTTTAAGCTTTTATCTATTGTTGTAGTTGTAAACGATCTCTAATTGCATGTTATATGTTGATGTTGCTTCTTATATCATAGTTCACATCTCCTTAAGTGATTGTCATGTTTTAAACGTAAGCTCTAACCCTACTCTCTCTCTCTCTCTCTTGCTCTCATTTTCGCAAGCAAACCACGCTACCATTTTGTGACACCCAAAGCGACTAAAACTAATCTCATTTCATGCCTCCTTGAGATCGACACTTGGACTCACAAATCAATATCTTAACTTAAAATCGACGACATGACCGCATGCTACAATGACATAATTAAACCAACACGTTTTGCGAGCGTCACCTCCCTGATAGTAGGTCATTTCAGGTTATTCATAGAAGGGTGGTGACCTATATGCAGTGCAATCCTCGGGAGGGTAAGTGTTGTACCCATATCCTTCTTGATTGTAGATCATGTTGGGTTGTTCATATGGAGGCGGGGATCTATAATCATTAGAGCTCTGAAAAGGATAATAATCAAAGTCTTGGTGTCTAGGGTTAGACCTTGAACACGGAGGTTCGGAATTGTATCCCTAATCAAGATTATCCCAACTAGTAGATGATTTGTCATAGGTTGAATCAGGATAATAATAATCTTGGGGATAAATGGTGGTAGGAGGGTAGGAGTGGAAGTGTAAGTAAGAGGTGAAAGGATACATGGAAAATCAAAAGGGAGAATAGAGAAATGAAGAGAGCCCTACAATACAAGTAATTTAAACTTGACTTTAAGCGGGTAGCTTAAAGACCTACAGACTCCCAGATCCCATCTTAAGGTTACTGACGATTTGATCTACTTCTATTTGGTCAATCCAACCAGTTAGAGGGAGGAATTGGAGAGAAGGTTCTTACTTTGGCTTACGCCTTGAGTTCCTTTGATAGCCCCCAACTTCACTCTCTTGACACTACTCCCCTAGCTAGACATCAGATGGACCAGTAGAAGTAGATTAATCGAAAACAATCTTGATTTGGGCCCCGAAGAGTGAGTCAATCCTTAAGGCCAACATCTACTTAGTTTTAGTTAGGCTTAGGTTTGAATGTACTCTTGGAATGTAATGAGCCCTTTTAATGGGTTGTGCCCTTAAGAATCAATTTCTATGTGTGTGCGTGCACACCCAATGGTTTGCAAACAAGGTTATTTTATGATGTGTCTTTTAGGGTTCAACCTTACTTAGTAGGTTTTAGGGTTCAATTGTTAGGCTTGTTCAATTAGGTTCAGTAAAACACTCCAAGTTTTGAAAGCACTAATGTATGTATATTCCTTTAAAAATTAAAAAGAATATGGAGTGCCTAGTTCAGCCCTAAAAATTGAATCCTATGGGGGAAGCTATTTGATGAGTCAATTTTATCTAAAGTGTTGCGGCCCAAACAAATCAATCAATTGGCCTATAGCTCCACTTAATTAAAGCACACACAAGTGGTTAACATAGTATGATTTTTAATCACTTACACATTAATTAGTGCAGGTGTACCAAGTCCACAGATTGGATTCCTAGTTAAGTGATTAAATCAGGCAAAAAGTGGTGCGCCTTAAGTGTGTGGGTGTGTAAGGTGTGTCTATTTCAATTTATGTCCCACAATCCGATAATTAATTTTTTTTAATATATGCAAGGGTGAGGTGAGTGGAGTAACAATCAAACAACCAATTTCTAGCCTAGGGTGTTTGAGAACTCCTTAGTTGATTTGACTTTGAATTCTTTATGTGATGGAATGAAATCTAGGGGGTGGGTGGTGGGGGAATACACTTACAGAACCTTTTAACTGCACTTTACTCCAATCTATTCTGCTTTGGCTCACCTTGGAAGTATACTTGTAATCACAAAAAGAAAGGAGCAAAGTGAGCTAAAAAGTTAAGTAAGGTGGGAAACACAGGTAATCAAATAGCGTTGCTTCCCTGACAACGGCGCCAAAATGACGAGAGAGATTTTACACGTTAAAAATTGAGTTTTAAAACCCGTCATCGTAGTTGTGAAAAATCCGCTAATCAAATAATTTTTATAATCGAAACTCAAAGTGAGTCCCGGGTCAAACACAGGGAGGTGAATGTTTGATTTAAAAGCCGCGCTTGAAATTATTGTCACAAAGAAGAATAGCCGGTTGAAATCAATCTACACGAGCTACACTACTTAAAGAATAAATAATAGAAGGAAGAGAAAGAAAAAACAATTATTTCATAAAACAAATCAGGGTTCATTACAACTATTTGCAGAAAATAAAATTATTCTAGAAAGCGGTAAAAAGAGAAGAGGTGACAGAAATCCCCCTCGACGGCTGCTTGGAGGACGAGCCACATTGATGGAGCGCCAAAAGATGGTGGTAAGATGCTGGACGAGGGAGAACGAAGCTGGAGGAAGGAGGACAAAGTAGGGCAACGTCGCAGCAAGATCTGATTCCTAAAGGGGGGTGAGAAGAGAACCACGAGCGTTCCACGAATGGGGGTGAGAGGATGGGAGAAATTATTTTTATAAACTTTAGTGGAGCATCCCGGGTATGGGACTAGCTCTCTAGAGCTTTGGAGAGGGTGAGAGAAGCAAGGAAGGGATTAAGATGAAGGAGTGGTGTAGGTGCCTTTTTATAGGTGAGGGCAAAAAGGTCATTTTAAGGCCTTGAATTTAATGGTTTAGCGTTTAGTGATGCATGCAATCGTTGGTGAAGGCAAACGTGATTGATGGCATGCTTGGAAGGAGAGCCTTTGGATCAAGATCCAAGCACCCACGTTATTCCACGTCTTCAAACGCTTCACCTTCATTCGTTGGCGCCTCAGATCGTGCCTGATCTCAATCGAACGGCTGGGAATGCATCTGGACGTCTTAACTCTTAGATCAGGTGGTAGCGTTGAAGATCAATCTTAGTCATTCGATCGTGAGTGGACGGCTCAGATTGCACACCTCTTCACATTTAGATAAGGTGTGTCTGATCCCACGTTCAGATGCAGGTGAGATTGCGCTTGTTCCATTGACGCTTCAGATTACGTCACGTCACCACTTCTGATCCTCCTAATCACCATCCGATGGGTGAATTTCACCCGTGCGCCTTCTCATTGGATCAAATCTACTTCTCGTAAATTGAACACGCACCTCATGCTTATGTGTAAGGCGTTGGACCACTGCTCTACGCCCACGAAATTGTCACTTTTATGTTTTTGCTTACTAGCACCTTAGTCGTTTGATGAAGATCCAACAACCATGATCGTGTGATGGAGACTCTTTGAGGAAGTGAGGTGATGGGAACACCATCATAGGCCCTAACTAGCCACTTTGAGTCTGGAATAAAAGATAAAAGCTTCTACATATCCATCTGAGGGTCATAACACCACTTCGAGTTATTTTAAGAAGAGAACAGAGAACTACGGTTAATTATGTAATTTTAACAGCATATCATGAACACAGAATAACCAAGGGGTTCTCTAGGGGTTAATCTAAGGTCAAATGCTCATTAATGACTAATAAGAGGGTTCATGCAGACAGAAATGGGTTTTCGCACATTCTGAGAATCAATAGTAACCCAAAACCCTAATTTCAAACCTGCTTAAATAACAGAGGTTTTGGTCAAGATAAAATTCATCTAAACCTTATAAAATTCATAGAGAAATATTCTATAAGGTTTGGTAACCTTGATTTGACCATCTGAACCTATTTTGGCTTTAAATAGAGTCACAAACACAATTTTACCCTAATTTGGATTTTTACGCAAATTGCCCGATCAAACTTTTTCAAAACCAAAATATGACCTCACCATCAAATTCCTTGGGTCCAAATTAGGTTTGTACCAAAATTTGGGTCCAATCAGACTCCATCTTGACCTAGTTTACATTTTAGTCTAATCTGACTCTTTCTCTTTCATTCATGCCCCTAACTTTTGAAATCCTTTCAAATACCCCTCTAAGTTCTTCATCTTCTTCATAGTTGGGCCTTTCCGCCATGGAAGGTGTGAACCCATGCACCCAAGCTCTCAATCAAGGATTCCTCCCTGATCGCTTGGCCAATCCGTTCTGAAATTGGAAGGGATGATCCTAAGGAAATCCCTGATCGACTAAATCTAAATTCCAACTCCAAATCTCTCCATGTTGCTCGTGTGAATCCTTGGGTTTCAAAGATCTTCCTCCTAAAAATCTGAGCTTCTCAAGCTCGTTTCCAAGCTTGGGAGCTCTCCTGAAGCTCTATAAAAGGGTCCCCCTCACCAGGCCGAACTCCTTAGCGAGTTTTAGGCCCACAAAACCCTGTTCTTCTCTACCTCCAACCAGCTGCAACTCCACTCTGGCGACCTCCTCCCTCCGGTTTCCTTGCCTACTGCCACATATTATAGGCAACAAGTTCATCTTCTCAAGGTTCTTCAGCACCTCATCGTACCTGCGAGGGCCCATCTCCCCCTTCAAGTGTCGCTGTCCTCCTTCCCGGAGCCATCGTCGTCTATGGCACCAGCCAATCATAGCCAGTGCCACCTCCACTTCTCCGTCGTCAACAACTGCCCGCATTCAACTTCGTATTTCTCCCTAATTCTATTCGCACACCCGAAACTTGCTTCAGAACGCTCTCATGCCCATGCCACCATCGTCTTCGGCATACCTTTGGTGACCTCGAAAACCTGTTACACTGCACCAGAACGCCCCCCACAGGTCCAGAAACCTTCGCCATACCATCATGAGCAAAACCCCTCAAGTAATTGAGGGGATTAGCTGCTCACACACTCCACCCAACTCACGACCCTTTGCACCATTGTTTCGAGGTCGTCAGACCTCCTCACGCACACGCATGCCACACCACACCCACCAAAGCACTCTCCGCTCCATGGCGATCCTCCTGAACGAATTTGACATGGCCGCAAGGTTGTCTTTTGCTTTTCAGGTGCTCACCAGACCTTCGCCGCCGCCCTTGACTACACCGACCATGCTTTCAGTTCTCCAACAACGACCCCTCTTGGATTCACTCCCAGGCTCTGCGGCTGATCTCCAGGTCCTTCTCCTGGCACTCAATTGAACCCTGTTGCCTCATCTTCAACCTCAATTGGAAGCTGAAATGACCCTTCCCAAGGGCCATTTGGCATTTCCAAAAATTTTTGGGATTTTTGTGCAATTTTAACCCCCTAGGTTTTTTATCGTGGGTATATGAAAGGAAGAGGAGAACTTGCAGGGGTGCCCCCACAATTTCCCCACACCATCCCCCTACCCCACGCACACACACCCCTCACCTCACCCCTCACTCCATCACCCACGAGCACCTTACCCCTCCACCATCTCCCCCATTCCTCCCCACTCCTCCCCATCCCCATAATGCCTCACACCATCCCTTCCCCCCACGACTCCCACCTCCATAAGAACCCCCCTCCTCCTCCATTTGCTTGCCACACAGCAAGCTGAGAGAAGGAGAGGGAGAGCAAAGAATGGAAGGAGCATGGAGGGGAAGGGTGCATGCGGGAGAGGAGGGGGAAGCGACAGGAGAAGCTAGTTGCAGCGGATGCAGGGGAGAGAGAGAGCTCACAAATGGTTCTGCGAAGTAATTTTTCCGCAGAATTAGATGTCTGTAGAGATCATCAGACATCTACCCAGACGTCTAAAGGTAATACCAGATGTCTGATGGTGCATTGTTTTTCAATTATTTTCTCCCTACCATGTTCTGACCTCATGTGCATGTGTCAGAGGTTGGGGAAGCACGTCAATGCAGGGATTGAAGTGATTTTTAGACATCCAGGAGTGTCGCCAGACGTCCGAAGACACCCTCAAATGTCTGCACAGAGTTCCAGATGTCCAAAAGAGTCACCCTGAGCAAGGTGAGTCCCTGAGTTCGTTTAAGACGTCTGGGACTCTTCCCAAACGTCTGATTTTGATCAGGATTGTGTTTTTGGGCTCGTTCAGGGCCCAAACGGAGTTGGTTTCCATAAACGAGATATCGTTGGTTTCCGTTTGAGTTTCCCTACGTAATGGTATAGTGTCTATAAAGTTTTGAGCTCATTTTGACATGTAGGTCAATGTGATAGGCCGTTCATTCGTGGCGTGCTCAGGACCTGCGGGGGTTGGAAGCTCCGTTGACTGTGCCCCCACATTTCCCAGTTATCCTGGTAGAGTGGTTCTCTCATTAATCCTGGATTTAATAGTTAAATTACATGCTTTAGAATTAGTCGAACCCTAGGTCGTGAAATGAACTCTAGGGCTGAAAGAGATAAATGTTTACTACTTTAGAAATATTCGATTGAACCCTAGGGCTGAAAGAAATGAATGCACATTTAATGAATGATTAAATTATTGTTTCCTGAAAGTAGAGAATCATAAGCTACCTGTAATGAACCATGACATGAATAGAAACACATGCTATGTATTGAATAATTGATGGACATGATTGTGAAATCATGAGTTTCCTGTTATGCATTTATTGAATCAAATGTGGAAACGAGAAAGTATATGTACGAACCCTACGGGGAATTTAAAAGAAAGTCAAGATACAATAATACAAAAAACCTGACGGGTCATGGAACATGTTTCCTACGGGCGACGATCGGACCTGGTAATGGGAAGTGAGCTGGCCCTCGTGTACGTTGTACCGAAGAGAGCGACTGTCCCTTTCGTGTAGAGGGGAACTAGCCGCCCCCTTGTGTTGAGACCCGGGGTTAGAACTAGTCACTCTACACTAACTCCTGTTTGGCCCTCGCGTACTTGGTACCGGGGTAAGCTACTTAGTGTATGGAGGGAGCTAGCCGCCCCATGGGGCCTGGGGTTAGGACTAGCCACCCTACACCGACTCTTTGTTAGGCACACTGGGCAAACCAGGATAGCCGGACGAGGGTACGCGGACTGTGGAGGGGCGAGACCCCTATTCTGTTCTGAGAGGGCAAGGCCCTGTGCTATTCCGTGTTGTACGTTTAGGCGTACCCGTTAGTGGCAATGACTAACTGCGTGCCAGTGTGGGGTAGCTACCCATGCGCTTATCACGTGTGCCATACTCACTGATACGTCGTGACTGTGACCTCGAAGTGGTAGATAGGGTGTAGGACTACCACGGGGGACTCTCTCGGCCAGGAGAGTGCCACGTGTACATCCTGCATCGCGGGAAAATTGCAAGTAAGATCGTTCCCTTAGGGAACAAGAAGATTAAGCACTGTTATGGATCCTGATTAGAGATCTTGACTCAGAAACGTGTAAATAAGACAAATGAAAATGGATGATAATAATAACCAATACCAACATGTGTAGTTAGTTGTTTGTTTAATTGCATGTAAATGGCTTAACCACCACTTTACTCAACGTTAGCTGGCCACGGAGTTTGTAACCATGTGCAGGTCAGGGATCTGAGCAGCCAGCGCCATCGGATGCTGAGGGCGCTGGGCCCAGTCGAGCCCAGCCGTAGTCTTTCTCCTATTTCTACTGTAGAGCACTTGTTAGTAGTGAGTACTGGTAGCCTATAGTAACTGTTCCGTACTATTTCTGTTATAATCATGATGGCTATGTTCGGTAACCGTACATTTCCACGGTATTATGTAATATCCTTGTGATTTCCTGTTCAATTTCTTTTACTGTCTGTTATATACTTTCTTCTTAGTTACATTGCACCCGTGGTTGTGGAATGGTGGGCATTTGGTTATTTCTCATTGGATGACTAGGTCTTGGGGTTAGTTGAGGCGATTCATTCGCAGGTTCTGTAGGGAGACGAGAACAGGTCGTGACAGAAGCGCCTTCAGTAGTAGCTATGCAAGGAAGACCGTTGACCAGATAGTCCCACATTGGGGACTTAGCACTTGTTTGAGCGAGATAAAAGGGATTTGTAACCCTCGTTCTTCACCCAAGACACGGTGGTCGGGTCCCCATTAACCCATCACACTTGCTTACGCAACCGAGCACTCCTCGCTTGCGACCCACGCCCGCAAGCCTGGTCCTGTTCACGCCTGGTTATCCACCTGATTACCTGGCTAAACCTGGGTCTCTGAGAAAAAAAGAAGACGAAAAGAGAGAGAGAGAAGGGGGGTTTTTCCCTCTGCTGCGCTCTCTACACTTAGCCAATTTCAAAGGAGGCCTTTGCTTCTTTGCTGTGGTTGCCTTTCCCTTGAGGCACAAAGGAAAGAGGAGGCCTTTGCCTCTGTTCTGTTGGAGCTGAGTTGAGCCCTAAACACTTAAGGCATCTGATGCCTTGTGCTTCGTCTGATATCTGCTGGTGCTTCAAGTGATATATATTGTTGGTTCATTAATCTGGTTGATGTGGAATATTGGGTTGAGATTTACTATTCATATATTTGAGATACTTGAGCTTAATTTCAAAGGGTTAATTTGGTGATTCAAATCACCATTTTAACCCATTCTTTTTTCACTGTAATACTTGATTTCATCTATATATCATTTTGAGTAGTTCTAGATTAAGTTTGATCATAATTGCTTATATTTTGTGTGATTAGTGAGATTGAACTGCTATTACTTGCTCCTTGTGTTCAACCTCAGACTCTTCATTGATTATGAGTTATAAATTTAATTATTTTTGAGCGATTGAGGCTTTGCTACAACGAAACGACTTAAAACTCCTCGATAGCCCATTCAAACATTTTGGCACCATTGCTGGGGAGCAACGTGCAATTTGATTTCACTTATTACAATTTCATATCTGATACTAACTTGCTTTGTCTATTTTGTTGTGGTTGTGCGAGGTACATTTGAGAAGATCCGCTGCACATCAGCCACTCCAGGGGTAGGTAATCTCATTTCCTTCTTATGCCCCTATTTCTGGAAAGACTTAAAAAGAAAAATCAATTAGGATCAACTCGCATTTGTTACTAGACTTAATCATTTGAGTTGCCTGATTTGATTCATCCTAGAGACCCCCTTCTAGATTTCTGCACCTAAGTAGGGACTTAAGGTATCTTAGGCTATTCACCTTCTTGATTGAGCCCTATGTGCCACATCTGGAAAGAACTGATTGAAACAAAAAGAGCCAAATTAGGGTTTCCATTGTAGGGTTGAGAAGACACACCTACCTGAAATAAAGAGAATTGATTTTCCTGCATTGTGTGTCACTTAAACCCTTACTTGAATTAACCAAATCAAGAAAACCCTAAAAGAAGGCTCTAATCATAAACTTGAATCCCTAAAATTTGGACTTAATAACCTGCTTGCAAACCACTTAGGATGATTTTGGGCTAATTACCCAACTCATCCTCAACCTTAGGGCAGGTTAGGTGAAGTTGATCCACCTTGTGGGTCAACCAACCTTCAAATTAGGTCACAAATCATAATCAACTCTAAAAGTTCAAGTGAAATTCTAAGTACTTTAATTCAGGATTAAAATTTGGTAGACTTAAGAGGTCAAGTTATTCATTTCGATCTACTTGGATCAGCAGTGACAAGAAAGGTCGAATGGGGGAAACCCTGTAACCCATGTGGACTCTCTACCGTGTAGGGGTCTTTGTGGGATTCTCCCTTCCTGGCTGCCCAAGTATTTCTCGGGTGGACGACTTTCTGATCAAGCGGTATCATCCGCCTCAAACCTCCTTAGTCATCCAAAAGTTTTTGGGTGCCTCTATTGGGTCCATCACATATTCTGTCCCTCATCTAGTTTCCTAGTGCATGTTCGGGAGGAGGTCATTAAGCCCACCCTTGAGACCTCCTTTAGTTATTCATTCTCGTCGAGCCCAAGCCTCGACTCACTCATTTGTGCTACCTTCCAACTAGATCGATATCTCTTCTGATTCATCTAAGCCTAGATCTCCTTCATCTTCATCCATGGAACACCAAGCACAAGAAGAACCCAATTTCCAAGATCAGCTACAACATCTTAATGATCTATTCCATGCATACATCAATCCACCACCACAGCCTCAGATGTGAGATGACTACAATCCCGCCGTGGTGGAGATCGAACCTAGAGGGCCTGATGTTGAACTCAAGCCAAATATGATCCATGATATTCCTAAATTTCACGGCTCAAACTCTAAAGATCCTTTTCAGCACATCAAGCAGCTAAAACATCTGGCCCAGACCTTTGGGCCTGCTATACAAAATCGAGACATCCTGCTCATGAAGATATTCTCCTTCTCACTCATGGGTAAAGCTACCGATTGGTTCAAAACTCTAAATCGTCCAATCAACACCTGGGGGGAACTCCAAAATAAATTCTTACAGAAATTTTTCCCTGTTGGTTGGACAAACGCTTTAAGGCACCAAATCACACAGTTCACGCAAAATCCAGGCGAACCACTTCATAAGGCATGGGATCGCTTTCTGGATCTCATGCGAAGATGCCCCCATCACGGAGTTCCTAAATGGGAACAAGTCCAAAATTTTTACCATGGGCTCTGTGACGAAATCAAGCTATTTGTCAATGCAACCTGTGGTGGAAGCATCATGGGTCAACCTGAAGATAACGTTTGGGAGATTCTTGAGAATATGTTCGAGAACTCCATAAACAATGAATCTACGGGTGTGTTCGACCGGACGAATACCTAAGCATTGATAAACACGTGGGGGGCACATGATAGTCAGGGCCTGTCAGCATCTGTTAATTTGGAACTGATGGCTATTCGCCTTAACAAGGTCTCTATTATCGAGAAGAAGGTGGATGAATTGGCTCGACATCTACAAAGAACCACCTCAGCACAGCAGAGCACGTATGCACAACCGCCAGCTGGTAGGGAGGTTGTGCATAACATTTATTACCACTCTCATCAGGGGATGGACCCATATCCACCCCCGTCTGATCTTGGTTTCGGAGGAAACTCTGAAACTTCCTGCTCTAGTTAGGGGAACTCTGAACCCTCATATTATGACTTCTCTGGGGTTCCTCAGACCTGCGAGGACCTCAACGTCATCCAAAATGATCCATTCTCTTACACTTATAATCCTGGATGGCGAAATCATCCTAACCTTGCGTGGTCAGGGAATAATCCAAATCCGAGATCTCAATTCCAGCCTCGACCACAAGCTCACGCCCTTATCAACCTGCTCAGCCTAGGCCCAAGCCAAACTATCAATACGGGCCATCAAGGGAAGATCAAATGTCTCTAATCCTTCAAACCGTGGATGACATTCAAAAGATGAATGCAGCTATGCAGAAACAACACAAAGATGAAATCACAGAGGTTCATAATCAACTCACACAGATGGAAAATTCTCGCCAGCCTGGTGCACTTCCATCTCAGCCTCTACCAAATCCGAATAACGTGCCAAACTAGAGGCACGTTATAAACCCGAATCAGGGCTAAGCTCACTTTGTCTATCAGGCCCCTTCTGCTCCATCACTTGACGGGATGGAGGCTTCGACATCATACTCGGGATATTAGTAACAATCACCACTCCTACCCAATCCAAACTAGAAGCAGGCGAGACTTAATTCTGTTACTACCCGTAGTGGCAAGATAGCCCAGGATCCACCTTATCTAAGACACTCTTAGCTTGGAAGTTTAGAGCCTAACCCTAGGATGGTTATCCAGGACACCCCGATCCCAGAACCTGAACCAATCCTAGGGGAACCTACAGAGGTTCCATTTCCTGAGGCCTTGACCAAAGGAAAAAAGAAACCTAAACCCATGGTAGTTGAGGAAGATCTGGTCAAGCTCTTTGAGCAAGTCCAGATAAACATCTGCTTGATGGATGCGATCCACCATGTACCAGCATATGCGAGATTTCTGAAAGATTTATGTACACCTAAGCATAAGCCGTGAACCAAAGATGAGAGTTTGATCGTATTGTCTGAGCAAGACAGCTCGATCATTTTGAGCAAGCTCTCGCAAAAAGCAAAAGATCCTGGCACCCCTTTGATCTCTTGCAAAATTGGTGATCTAGAATATGATCGAGCATTGTTGGATTTAGGATCCTCCATAAATTTGAAAAGAGAGAGAGAGAGAAGGGGGTTTTGCCCTCCGCTGCACTCTTTACACTTATCTGATTTCAAAGGAGGCCTTTGCCTCTGTGCTGTGGTTGCCTTTCCCTTGAGGCACAAAGGAAAGAGGAGGCCTTTGCCTCTGTTCTGTTGGAGCTGAGCTAAGCTCTGAGCAATTAAGGCATCTGATGCCTTGTGCCTTCGTCTGATATCTGCTGGTGCTTGAAGTGTTGTATACTGTTGGTTCATTAATCTGGTTGATGTGGAATATTGGGTTGAGATTTAATGTTCATATATTTGAGATACTTGAGCTTAATTTCAAAGGGTTAATTTGGTGATTCAATTCACCATTTTAACCCATTCTTGTTTCACTGTGATACTTGCTTTCATCTATATATCATTTTGAGTAGCTCTAGATTAAGTTTTGATCATAATTGCTTATATTTCTTGTGATTAGTGAGATTGAATTGCTATTACTTGCTCCCTGTGCTCAACCTCGGACTCTTCTTTGATTCTGAGTTATAAATTTAATTATTTTTGAGCGATTGAGGCTTTGAGACAATGAAATGACTTAAAACTCCTTGATAGCCTATTCAAACATGAGAGCGTGGTGAGGATGTATCTCAGTTGTTGATCGTTGATCCAACAGTTGAGATTTCATGTGGAGTTCTCCTTCGGATGATGAGGCCATTTTGAGGATGATCTTGGCCATTTGATTAAGATCCAGCGGTTAATATTAAATGATGAATGCACCTTTGAGGAGAGGTGGCCGTGCTAAGATGGTTTGGAGGGTTTGGATGGTGTCATGTGGCACCATTTGAGCTGTCCATCTTATTTTGCACTTAGGTGGTGTCACAAATGCCGGATTGGACTTATTTCTGCACCGTTGGGCTACGATCATCAATCCGAACCCATCCGTGTAGTTGGATTTGTCGCCTGAAGTTTGGATTTTGACTACCTTGCTCCTTATTGCCTTTATTCTTTTGTGGCTTGTGCAAGATGCTACGGATGTCGGATCAGAGTGATTTTGGAGGCATTTGACTCTGGTTGTCACCCTTATCACATCTACAGGGTCTGATTTTCAATCTGAAGCCTAGAAAGATGTTGCTTTTTCCCCTAGCCAATAAAATGAGAAAATTAATATACAATTTATACAAATTAATCTAAACACATGATAATGCATCTTATGTAATATTTATAATACTGAATGCTTCTATGTAGCTAGGAACATGCATAAATAGGCAATTTAAGCCACATAGATGTGTACACTGTTGGATTTGAGAGTCTAATTGCATAAATCGAGAGGCAATTGTTATATGATGATATGGGAATTCATGTTGAAATCAGTAAGATTTGGGAGAGGTTTTTAGTCCCATACCGGAAGTGGATAAACCTCTTGGTGGGTGTAAAAGGCTGCTGCCTCCCATGGCTCATGTAGCAAAGAGTGAGAGGTGGGGCTAAGGACCACGCATGCACGCCAGTGTGCCCTACCTTCCCTTACCTCAGCTCGAGCTCGAGCTCAGGTGAATCAATTTGGAACTTGGAATTTGGACTCTTTTGCTTCGAATTTTTAATCTCACAATTTTGACCTGCATTGGTCGATTAGATAGTGAAATTGGTCGACCAAATAGTGAAATTAGTGGACCAATTATTTTGGTTGGTCAATGAATTAATTTTGGTCGATCAATTAGATTGGTTGACAAAAAAGTTAAGTTTGATCGATTAATTTATTTTGGTCAATCAATTGTCGTATTTCGATAAAATGGGAATTAACGTCTGGTCGTGGGCTCTATATAAGGTCTACGAGGGGGCTTTCATTTGACACAAAAAAAATAGAAAAGCTCTCTCCACTCTCTCCCTCTCCCTCTCGTTCTTGTCTCTCCTTCTTGGTGCATTCGTTTGACACAAAATTGGTAGAAAAATCTCTAATCGCTTTTGTCGATCTTGCACAAGGAGATTGAAAGATCCACGAGAAGTTTTTTGGTTGATCAAACCATTAAATTGGTAGATCAATCGGGAATTTGGTTGGAAACCAAATTGCCTCAGCTTCGTTCTCTTGCGGTGATTTTCGAGGACGTCCAAGATTGGAGTGCACTTTATCTTGGAGGTGGATCGTCATATCTAGGGAGGAGTTCGCCAAACCCGACGGAGTAATCTCTAACCTTTATTGTGGGGGGAGATACCTTCTCTAAGGAAAGTCCTTAATGGGTGCTTCGATCGGAGTAATCTCTAACCTTTCTTCATTTTTTTTATTTGTGTTATTGCATGTTATTTGTTCTTTATTTTATTCTGGATCTTGCCAAATCATGTTTGACTTGCTTGATTTAATATTTTTGATCTATGTGAAAATGTTAGAAATGCATATGTTTTTATTTATTGATTTCCTTTATGCATTTATTTCAACAATCTTAGAGAAGGTATCACTTAGATCTAAAATATTTGGGATGTCGGAAATGACTTTCAAATCACGTGTAGACTTATCTGCTATGCCTAAGAAATTTGGTAGGCAAAATTTTAAGCGTTGGCAACAACGCATGAGAATTTAGTTGACCACCATTAGTTTAATCTCGGTGTTAGAATTCGATTGCCTGATTTTGGATGAGGAAAAACTCACTCCTAAAGGCCAAAAGGTGGTGGATGTGTGAAATGAGCGCAACCATATTTGTCATGGACGTTGCATCTTATTGGCATTGTCCAATGTGTTGTTTAATGTGTATAGCACATCCACGTCCACTGCGAAGGGGCTATGGGAGGAGATGGACAAGAAGTATAATACCGAGGATCTTGGTATTTAAAAATACTCTATTGCAAAATTCCTTAAATTCTAAATGGCTGAGGGTAAATCGATATTGGAGTAGACACACAAATTTCTATTATTACTCCATAGTTTAGAAGAAGCTAAAATGAAGCTTCCTAAGAAGTTTCAAGTCATGTCTATCATTGAAAAATTTTCTAAATCTTGGGAAGACTTCAGGATGAGTCTCAAGCATAGGAAGGGAAAGATTTCTCTAAATGACTTGATGATAGCTATTGCTATTGAGGAAGAGCATAGGAAACAGAAACCTTTAATGCCTGTAGAATCTAAGGTGAATGCCATGACATCTAAAGGCAAGGATAATATAAATAAGAACAATAAAAACAAAATGAAGACCAAACCCAAGATCCAAAAGAAATCCAAGAACAAACCATGTTGGCACTGTGGGCAGGTTGGACATTGGAAGAAGGATTGTCCTTTTAATAAAGCTCAGCAGAAGACCACAGATGAGAATCCTTAGGTGATTGTGATCATCGAGGAGGCCGAGCCTAGTGCTAGGTATGTTTCAATAAAATCTGAACTCTATGGTTTTCACAGTCCTACTGAATGGTTTGTGGATACTGGTGCCAATGTACATATTTGTATTGATAAATCATTCTTTTCTTCCTATCAGGCCTGTAGCAGTGGGACTGTGAAGATGGGAAATGACTCTATAGCTAAGGTGTTGGGATTCTGACGCGTGGACTTGAGGTTTTCCTCGGGGCGAGTTTGGACACTGCGCATGGTGTTGCATGTTCCTACTGTGAAAAAGAATATTCTTTCGGGTTCCTTGTTAATTAGAGAGGATTTTGAGTTAAACTTTAAATGTAATAAAGTTGTTATGTTGAGACATGGAATATTTTATGAAAAGGGGTATTTGGTAGATTTTGATCTATTATTTAGAGTGAGATGTGAAGTGGATGTATCATTTAGAAATGCTCTAAATAATGTTAGTTTTCATTCAATTCAATTTGTTTGTAGTAATATTGAATCTTGTGATATATGGCATGGTAGATTAGGTTATGTAAATTTCAATTCTTTAAAAAGAATGATGAAATTAAATATGATTCATGAGCACAACATAGATAAAACTAAGAAATGCAAGATATATGTGTAGGCTAAACAAACTAGGAAGCCTTTTCACTCTATTATTAGAGATACTGAGGTTCTACATTTGGTGCACACGAATATCTGCGAGTTTAACGGTGTATTAACTAAGGACAATAAAAAGTATTTTATCACCTTAATAGATGACAGTAGCAGATACTTCTCTGTGTATTTGTTTAAGTCTAAAGATGAGACATTAAATAAATCCCTTATCTTCAAGAAAGAAGCATAAACACAAACTAGGAAAACTCTTAAGAGACTGAGGTTATATAGAGGAGAGGAATATACACCAAACTTATTTGATGAATAGTGCCAAGCTTTTGGTATAGTTCATGAAGTGACAACCCCATATTCCCCTCAATCTAATGGGATAGCAAAGCGAAAGAATATGACCCTAACTAGCATGGTCAACACTCTTTTGCAAAGCTCAGGATTACGTACTTATATGTGAGGGGAAGCTTTGAATACGACATGACATATTCTGAATAGAGTTTCCCTCAAGCATAAGGAAAGTAGTCCATTTGAGATTTGGAAGAATAGAAAACCAAGTTAGAAATACCTCAAAGTGTGAGGCTGCCTTGCAAAAGTGCTTGTCCCAGATCGCAAGAGGAAGAAGCTTGGACCTGAGGCAGTTGAAGCGATCTTTCTGAGTTATGTTGATAATAGCTATGCCTATAGATCTTTGTTTATAAAATCTGAGATTTTAGGCATAGATGTCAACACTGTTGTTGAGCTTCACAATGCTACATTTTTTGAGGATGTCTTCCCTATGAAGACTGGATTACCTTAAAATATGACTTCAGATGATCTAGCCACCACATTTGGTTCTATTCTTGATCAAAGGGAAAGGATGTCTAATGCAAGGGCTAGCTCTTCCTGTTCTGAACCCAATCAAGTAGAAAAGTCTGAACCTAGAAGTAAAAGATCAAGAATTGCTGAGGATTTGGAAAGTGATTTTATTACTTACCAAATCAAGGGCGATCCCCCCACTTATCGTGATGCTATGGCTTCTTCTGAAGCTAAGCACTAGAAAGATGCCATTAAGAATGAGATGGACTCAATCATCTCTAATAGCACTTGGGAGTTGGTTGATTTACCTCTAGGGTGTTCTACTATTAGGTGCAAGTGGGTGTTTAAGAGAAAACTCAGGTTTGACGGATCTATTGAAAAATACAAAGCTAGACTTGTTGCCAAGGGGTTCAAGCAAGTGAAAGGAATCGATTATTTCAATACCTATTCTTTACTAACTAGGATAACTACTATCCGGATGCTTATTGCATTGGCTTCTATTTATGATCTCACTATCCACCAAATGGATGTGAAGGCTACCTTTCTTCATGGCAATCTTGAGGAGGAGATCTATATGGACTAGCCTGAGGGATTTATAGCTCCAGGGAATGAGAAAAAGGTTTGCAAGCTTGTTAAATCTCTTTATAATTTGAAACAAGCACCCAAGCAATGGCATGAAAAGTTTGATAAGACTATACAATCTTTTGGCTTTGCAGTTCACAAATCTGACAGGTGCATCTACTCTATGATTAAGAGTGATATGTGTATTGTTCTATGCTTATATGTAGATAATATATTATTGTTTGGATTAGATATTAGAATTATGAATGAAACTAAGTTGTTCTTGAGTAGTAAGTTTGAGATGAAGAATATGGATGTTGCAAATGTGATCCTACACCTCAAACTGATTCGGTTAGCAGAGGGGATAGTTATTTCTCAATCTCATTATGTTGAGAAGGTTCCTGAGAGATTTGGCTATGAAGATTGCAAGGCTGTAAGCACTCATTTTGATTCATCAAAAACTCTCTATAAGAACAAAGTGGAATGCCTATCTGGCTAACTGTACTAGACTAGATATTTCTTTATCTGTGTCTAAGTTGAGCAGATACACAAGCTATCCTGACCGTACTCATTGGGATGCCTTAGATCGAGTACTTGGGTACTTAAAGGGAAATGTTTCCCTTAATTTGCATTATGGTAAATATCCTTTAGTTTTGGAAGGATATAGTGATGCAAGTTGGATCGGTCAAATGGTAGATTCCGGGAGTAATGGCGTTACAGGGTATGTCTTTATCCTTGGAGGCAGTGCAGTTTCCTTGTGGTTTGCTAAACAAACCATTTGAGCCCGGTCTACCATTGAGGCTAAGCTATGTGCTTTGGACACCACAAGAATTGAGGCTTACTGGCTAAAGGGACTTCTTACATAAATTCCTATGATGGGTAAGCCAATTCCTGCGATATCTTTGCATCGTGACAACATGACTGCTATAGTAAGGATTAAGAGTTCAAAGTTTAATCAGAAAATAAGGAAACATATCCAAATCAGACTTAAGTCTTCAAGGGATTTAGTGTAGTAAGGAGTAATTGCTGTGGAATTTATAGGATCCAAGGATAACACAATAGGTCAGTTTACTAAAGGACTTGATAGATCTTTAGTCCTTAAATCTAGGCTTCAGATGGGACTGAGACCCATTGGGAGTTCACCCACAGCAGCAACCCAACCTAACTGAGTGGAGATCCCACAAAGTAGGATCAATGTGGTAACAACTAGCTGTATGGGGAACTGGTTGGCACTGATTGTTAAATATTTTTGCATTTGAGTCCAATCCATGGAAGCCTAAGTGCCTTAAGTTGCAAATTTAGGAAGAGCAAAGGCTTTGAATGGGTTCAAGTATTTATGGTAGGATGTGAATAGTGCATCCTTGGAGAACACCACCCATGTGAGTGTTACTGTGGGCCGCAAGTAAGGGGATAGGGTCTTTCCCTAATACACTTGTGAAATAGGATAGGGTGCATGGCCCTTAAGAGCACCAACCCTGAAGATCATCACCAAGAACCTTATTATGTTGTCACTACTATACACTCCTCATCAAAGGTCTAGAGTTCAAGACTAGTTTCACTTTATTCCTATAGTGGTGAAGGTGCATGAATTAGGTAGGAGTTCAAATTGGAAGGTACCTTTAATGAAAGTAGAGTGTGGTAGCCGAGGAATTTATCGTTGAATTTCAATGATGAATTTATGGGGAAATGTTGGATTTGAGAGCCTAATTGCATCAATCGGGATGCAATTATTATATGGTGATATGGTAATTCATATTGAAATCAGTGAGATTTGGGAGAGGTTTTTAGTCCCATACTGGAAGTAGAAAAACCTCTTGATGGGTGTAAAAGGTTGCTGCCTCCCATGGCTCATGTAGCAAAGAGTAAGAGGTGGGGCTGGGGACCATGCACACACGTGCACGCGCCGACGCCCTGCCTCGCCTCAGTCCAGCTCAGTCTCTGGCTCGGGTGAGAATAAATTTGGAACTTGGAACTTGGACTCTTTTGCTATGGATTTTTAATCTCACGATTTTGACCTGCATTGGTCAATCAAATAGTGAAATTGGTTGACCAATTATTTTGGTTGATCAATGAATTAATTTTGGTCAATCAATTGGATTGGTTGATCAAAAAGTTAAGTTTGATCGATCAATTGTCGTATTTCCATAAAACAAAAATTTCCTTAAACGTCTGGGTGTGGGCTCTATATAAGGGCCACGAGGGGGCTCTCATTTGACACACAATAAGAGCAGAAAAGCTCTCTCCACTCTTTTCCTCTCTCTCTCTCGTTCTTATCTCTCTTTCTTGGTGGGCTCGTTCGATGTGAGATTGGTTGAAAAATCTCCAATCGCTTTTGTTGATCTTGCACAAGGAGATTGAGAGATCCATGGGAAGTTTTTTGGTTGATCAAACCATTAAATTGGTAGATCAGTCGAGAATTTGATTAGAAACCAAATTGCCTCGGCTCTGTTCTCCTGAGATGGTTTTCGAGGACGTCCAAGATTAGAGTGCACTAAATCTTGGAGATGGATCGTCGTATCCTGGGAGGAATTCGTCAAACCTTGACGCACCAGTATTGTGGGGGGCAATGCCATCTCTAAGGGAAGTCCTTAATGGGTGCTTCGATTGGAGAAATCTCTAACCTTTCTTCGTTTTGTTTATTTGTGCTATTGCATGTTATTTATTCTTTATTTTATTCTGGATCTTGCTAAATCATGTTTGACTTGCTTGATTTAATATTTTTGATCTATGCGAAAACATTGGAAATGCATATGTTTTTATTTATTTATTACCTTTATGCATTTATTTCAAAATAGACATCACTAAGGAAGTTGGGAAATGATTGCAAAACATGATCTAAACCCTTATCAACCTCCCTAAATACATGAGGGTCACTTAATCACCCCAAACATACCTCAAAAACCCTCTACCCATGGCAGCAATCCACCATTTAACTAAGGGTAGACCACTTGCACTACCATCATAAAATCCACACGATCTAAGGAAAATCCATACTTTCACCCCCAACATTTTCCTTGAAACATGAAAATAACATCCACACCAAGAGATTAACGCCCTACCTTGGATTTTAAGTGCCTGTCGGTGCTGCTATTACTCCTCTTTTATCTTTCACAAGTTGTAGCCTCCTTTGTTACAGTTCTGCATTTGTAGGAGCAACACCCAAACCAAGACAACCCCAAAATTAGACATCTTGCTCAAATAAGAAGGCAAAACAACATCCTGATCCTACCCAAGAATCGTGCATGAAAGGGGTGTTTCTTTTTACAACTCACATAGAAGAATGACACCTAAATAAGGAAGTGGGACCTTACCTTGGGTACTTGAACTTGAGGGTGATGGGAACACCATCATGAGCCATAATTATCTTAGTTTGATCTAATTAAGCCAATAAAAGCTCCTACATATCTTTTAGAAGGTCATAAGAGCACAAAACATTGATTTGAGAAGATAAGAATACAGGGTTATTTCTGCAAATTTATCATTCAATCACATAAACAAAATAACCACGAGTTTTCTCAAGGGTTGAATAAAGGTCAAATGTACTTTAGAGTCTATTAAGAGGGTTCATATAGAACGAAAAGGGATTTCACGCGTTACAGGAATTAATGGACATCTGAAACCCTAAAAACAAATCCGCTTAATTAACTGAGATTCCGATCAGGATAAAATTCACCTAAACCCTCTAAAAATCATAGAAAAATATTCTCTATGGTTTGGCATCTTCAAATTGATCATCAGAACCTGCTTTGACCTAAAACAGAATCTTAAACGAACTCTTGCCCTAATTTGGGTTTTTGCATAAATTACCTAGTCAAACGAGATCAAAACCAAAATCCAACTTTACCATTGGATTTCTTTGGTCCAAATTAGATTTGTATCAAAATTTGGGCCCAATCTGAGGTTGTTTCAACTTAGTTTGCACTTTGGTCCAAGTATGATTTTCTTTATCTCACATGGCCCCTCAACTTTCGAATTTCTTACACAAAACACCCCAACTTTATCATCTTCTTCTTCAAACAAGTTTCTGCCGCCCTAGAATTCTAATCTTACAACTCCAGCAAGCTTCATTTAGCAATATCTCTTTGATTTCTTGATGAATTCTTCTCAAATTTGAAAGGGGAATTCATCAAGAAATTAGCTTCCTTCTTAACTAGATCCAAAGTCCCAAAAATCGCGCAATGTATCATGTGAATCCTTCAAAGGAGTGGGTTTCCTATTCTAGGGAACCTTCCAAGCTTGAAAGCTTGGATTCCAAGCTTCAACCAACACTTCGATGCCTATATAAGAATCCCCAGGGCAGACCGATCTCTCCAAGCTTGAATTTGGCCAGACCTACCCTCATTTCCTCCCTCCTATTCCAGTCGAAAGGCTCCTCAAGCTCCGGCAATTCCCTCTGCCTATCCTTGTCGTCCACCCGCAATATCGGCGGCAGATCCTCCTTCCTCATCTTCCTCCGCATCGTGCAATACCAGCTGGTGTCTCTCTCTCCGTCGTCCTCGCCGTCCAACCTCCACCGGAGCCACCTTCATCTCCAACGTCAGTCATACCAGACCCGACGCCATCTTTGCCCCTCATCGTCCGTTAGCTAGCCTAGTCAACTCTACTCCGTCCGCACATCACCTTTGTACCACTACTTCGCCGTTTCGACCATCTCCGGCCACTCCTCCAGCAAGGAGTTCTGTACACTACTCACCTCCATCCTCCTCGCCGACACATTCCTCACTATCGCCTCGACTCAGAGACTAAAACCCCTCAAGTAATTGAGGGGATTGGCTTCTCTGACACCTCCCCTGACTCACACACTTCCACACCAACTCACTGAGGTCATACGACCTCCACACACACACGCACGCCATGCTGCACCCACCACCACGTTCGCCGTCTCACGGCGATCCTGTTGAATCATTTGATGTGGCCGTAAGGCCTTTTTCTTGAGTTTCAGGTACCAGGTCAAGCCCGCCATTAACAGCGAACTTCAAGCTTGCTAGAAGCTTTCTTCAGGCCCTGCTACCTCCAAGCAAGTGCTCTAGGTGTCGTGGATTCCTCCCAGATTGCAAACCAAGGCCTCAATTGGAAGCCATACCCTCACCAACTGCCTTGATTGGAAGGGCAATCCAAGCGCAAATGCACGTGAAGAAGAGGCACTATCATTAGTGCCACATCGTAAACATGTGAAGCTCTATAGCAGTATATCACGCAATTGTGTCTAGGTCTCTTTGCCTCAAGACATAGGGGGTGAGGTCCCTCGCTTACCCACTCATGCCTCGCCCGTGGCAGCACTACTCAAGCCTAGTTTGATCCAGTTACCCGCCTAAGCCCACACCTCGGCTACCACCCATGTCGGTATCCCTAGTCCTAGGTGCACTCATGCCCGATACCCGACTACCCGGTTATCCCTGAGAGAGGAAGAGGAGAAGGAAAGAAAGAGAAAGTGCGGGGTTTAGGGCAGTTTTGCTCTGTTGTGTAACACTTAGCCACATTTGAAGAAGAGTTCCCATCTGTGCGTGAAGAAGACAAGGAAGAGGACCTGTGCATGCAGAGAAAGAAGAAGAAAAGGAAGAGGACCGTAGAAAGAAAGAAGTAGAGCAGTGCCTTTGCACTATAGCAAGAGCAAGTTAAGCCGTCTGATTGGCTGAGCTAACATCTGAAATTCAACAGAAGTGCAGTGCACTTATTGCGTGACATCTCATACTATTGCTTTATTGAATATCATTGTAAATTGGATAATTTGGTGATTTAAATCACCATTTTATCCTGACATTTTTGCTACATTGATTCTTGCTCTTATATATTCATCTTATTAGTGCTTCAATCTGATATATTCTTGTTTAGAATTGTGATCTTGAGATTCATATTTGCCATTTGCTCCCAGCGAATGACCTCGGATTTCATTCGAGTTATAAATATTATCTATTTTTCACACTGATTCGATCTATACTGTAATGCAGCGATTTTAAAACCCGTTTCAGAACGACTACACATTTTGGTGCTGTTGCTGAGGAGCAATATGCAACTTTGATCTCTTGATTACAATATCTGATTTGATACTAACTTGCTCTATCTCTTTTGACTGTGATCTGTGATAGGGATTCATTGGAGGAAGATCAGCCGCACATCAGAACATTCCAAGGGCAGGTAAACTCCATCTAATTTCCCCTAAGCCCCTGATTCTGAAAAGCTAAAAAAGGGAAGAAATCAATTAGGGCTACTTGCATTCTATTCTTAGAATAACCATCACAAGTTGCCTGATTTGATACATTCTAAAGAACATCCCAACCCTGATTTGTGCACCTACTTAGGATTCTAAGGTATCTAGGGCAATCACCTTCTTGCTTGAGCCCTAAGTACCATATTTGGATGAATTGAATTGGACCAATCAGAGATAATTGGGGTTTCTAGTTTAGGGTTTTAGAGACACACTTGCTTAATCAAGAATTAACCTTCCCAAATAGTGTGTGCCTAAGCCTTGGTTGAATTGATCTATTCAAGCAAACCCTAAAATCAGGCTCTTAATTTCATTTGAACACTAAAAGAGGGACCTAAATTTCTTAAAGGACAAACAGGTGAAGTTGACCCACCTTGTTGGGTTAACCAATCTTCAAATTAGGTCACCCTGCACTAAAACATTTTAAAGTTCAAGTGAAATCATAAACACCCTTGCTCTTAACCTAAAATTGGTAGACTTAAGAGGTCAAGTCATCATTCTGGTCTACCTGGACCCTCAGTGACAAGAAAGGTCGGGTGGGGGAAACCCTGTAACCCATGGGGACGCTCTACCATGTAGGGTTCTTCATGGGGCTCTCCCTTTCTGGCTGCCCAGGTAATTCTCAAGTGGACGACTTTCTGACTTAGGGGTATCATCCACCCCTAACCTTTATAGTCATCCAAAAATATTTGGATGTCTTGATTGGGTCCATCACCTTCTGTCCCTCATCTACTCCATTGGTGCATGTTCATAAGGAGGTCTTTAAGACCACCCTTAAGGCCTCCATTAGTCATTCACTCTCATCGAGGTCAAGCCTCGACTTCCGTGTTTGTGCAGCAACTTGATCACATTGACATATCTTCTGATTCAAAACTTACTTCCCCCTTATCAGCTATGGATCCCTGAGAAGATCAACCTAACCTTGAGCAACAATTCCATGATTTCCAAAATCGAATCAATGCCATCATCAACCCACCGCCGCGTCCTCAAATGCGAGATCACTATAATCTTGCAGCGGTGGAGATCAAACCTCGAATCAACATTCCCGTAGGAGGACCTGAGGTGGATCTCAAGCCTAGCATGCTTCATATGACCCTAAAATTTCATGGCTTGAACTTCGAGGATCCTTTCCAGCACATCAAAAACCTAAAACATCTGGCCCACACTTTCGGGGCAGATGTGCAGAATCAGGACGGATTACTCTTGAAACTCTTCTCATTCTCTCTAGTCGACAAAGCTGCTCACTGGTTTCAGACTCAACAACACACGATCAACACATTGGGAGAACTTCAGACCGCCTTCCTGCAAAAATTCTATCCCATTGGTCATACAAACACTATGCGGCACCAAATCATGCACTTCTCCTAAGGAGCAGGAGAATCTCTACATGAGGCATGGGATCATTTTTTGGATCTCATGTGTAAGTGCCCCCATCACAGAGTTCCAAAGTGGGAACAAGTCTAATCCTTTTACCACGGGCTCCATGATGACATTAAGCTATTTGTCAATGCAACCTGTGGTGGTAGCATCATGGGTCAACATGAGGACACGATCTGGGAGATTCTTGAAAACATGTGCGAGAACTCCCTGAATAATGAGTCACTGGGTGCGTATGACCGAACGTCCACTCGTGCATTGACAAACAATCGGGGGGTACACGAATCCCAAGGCCTTTCCACATCCGTTGATCTGGAATTGGTAGCTAGACAGTTGGATAAGGTCTCCATCATCGAAAAGAAGGTGGACGACATCATTCGTCATCTACACAAATCCACCTTGGCACCTCAAAGCACATACGCTCACCCGCCTGCGGGAAGGGAGGCTACGCACAACATCTACCACTCCCCGAGGATGGATGCATATCCACCCCCATCTAATTATGGCTTCGGAGGCAACTCCGAGTCAGCCCACACAGTTGGGGGAACTCTGAACCCCTGTACCCTGATTATCTCGAAGCACCTTAGACCTGCGAGGATCTCCATGCCGTCCAGAATAATCCTTTCTCCAACACTTAAAACCCTGGATGGCGTAATCATCCTAACTTTTCATGGTCAAGAAATAACCCGAATTCGAGATCCCGATTCCAACCCCGACCGCAAAACCAGTGACCATATCAACCCACTCAACCAAGGCCCAATCAAAATTTCCAATCTGGACCACCTAAGGAAGATCAAACATCTTTGATTCTCCAGACCTTGGTTGATATGCAAAAATAATACAGAGAAGAGATCTCTGAACTACGAAATCAATTGGCCCAGCTGGCAAGTGCTCGCCAGCCCGGTGCACTTCCTTCTCAGCCTCTTCCAAACCTGAATAATGTGCTAAACTAGAGGCGCATTATGAACCCAAATCAGGGCCAAGCTCACTTTGTTTATCAGGCCCCTTCTGCTCCATCACCTGACAGGATGGATGTTTCAACTTCATACTCTGATTTTCAATAGCAAACACCTATTTTGCCCAACCCAAACCAAAATCAGGCAGGATTAGATTCCGTCACCACCCGTAGTGGCAAAGCAACACAGGACCCACCTTTTCCTAGCCACAACTCGCCTAAAACTGTAGACCCTAACCCTAGATTGGTTAGCTAGGACACGCCCATCCCTGATAAAGAGCCTAAGCCAATTCTAGAGGAACCATCTGAGGTTCCATTTCCCGAGGCCTTGGCCAAGGGAAAGAAGAAAACCAAACCTGTGGCACTTTAGGAGGACCTGGTCAAGCTCTTTGAGCAGGTCCTGATCGGGCGTGTTTCGTGTGATAGAAATCGGGGTTACAAGTAACCCATCGTCGTAGTTGCAAAACATGTCAATCAGATAAAATTTATACCGAAACTCCAAGGGAGTCCTAGGTCGAACACAGGGAGGCGACATTTACTTTATGTAAAAATTGCGCTTCATTTTATTTCTTTTTGGTATTTCAGGGTTTTGATATTTTTTTTGTATTTTTAGGAAGCAAGAGATCAGATCGACAAATGCATACCTAGTAAATCTACTTGCAAATATAAAAGAGAGAGGGAGAAAGAGAGGGAGAGAGAAACAATCATCCATTCATGAAGAATTGTTTTTTACACTATGAAAGCGGAAAATCTACACTACGAAAGCATAAAAAGAAAGAATGAGGTGAGAAAAATCCCCTTCGACGGCTGCTTGGAGGACGACTCGCTCTGACGTCACCCGGAGGAAGGTGGTGAGGAGCGGGACAAAGGAGAACAGAGTTAGAGGATGGAGGATGGGGCAGGATGGCGTCGCGGCGAGGATCTTCCTGAAGGGCGGTGAGAGGACGGCCACGGGATGCTCCATGAATGGGGATGAGGGGAGGGAAAACTATTTGGTTTTACTCTAGAGGAGCATCCTGAGCTTGGGACAAGCTCTCTCTAGAGCCTTGGAGGTGGTGAGAGGAAGAAAGGAAGAGATGGTTTGAAATGGTGGTAGGTAGGTCCTTTTATAGTGGAAGAGGAAGAACAAATTCGTATCTGGGTCATTAGTGACGGTCGTAAACGACGCTACAGCCGTCGCTGAAGATCTGCTCCTTCAATGCTCTCGCTGGCCCGCACATCACGCGTCGTGCCGCGTACGGGTACGCACTACGCACCCACGCCAGTTGCACTCGCACCCGCTGCCGCTACCGCTATTGCGCGCACGTACGCACTGTGCACTACGGTGCTGCGCACGCAGCGACGCGTGGGTGTGCACGTACCTCCACACGCTGTGCTTGCGCAGTGGTGCGTGTGTGTGCGTGGGTGTCCTGGGTTGCACCACGTGGTGCGACCTGGGCCATCCATCTTCATTCCTTTGCAGAGGGTGCCACCGTGCTCGAATCGAATTGATTTTTGCGTTGCCGGACTATGATCGTTTCTCCAGATCCATCCGTACAGTCGGATTTTTCATCCGAAAACCGTAAGGATGTCGCATTTCCCCTTGTCCATTGATCTTCCTCGAGCTTCATATGATGCTACGAGACTCCGATCTGGACGATTTCAGAGGCGTTAGTCTCTGATCATCGTCCTGATCAGATCCATATGGTATGATCGTCCATCCGAGGCCCAAAAATAAATCTCTTTCCTTCTTGTCCATAAAAAGGACCTAATAAACCTAAAATATATACAACTATTCTAAATGCAGAATGATGCATGCTATGCAATATTTATAACATGAAATGAAAATCTAAGCCTGGGAACATGCAAAAATAGGCATTTTACCCTCAATAAATGTGTTTACATCATACCCCCATGCCTATCTTTTGCTAGTCCTTAGCAAAATTAAACTATATGCTATGTATAAAAGCAGAATTAGGATTAGATTGCTTAGGCCTAAGTCGTTTATTAACAATAGAAAATTTCAACTAAGGTCCTAAACTACGAAGACTCAATAGTACCCGAGTGCCTGCCAGAATGCAGACCGCCCAAGTCCTCACCTTATTTGGAAAGGGAAGATACATTTTTTTTATTATTTTCTTCTTTTCTAATTTTTTTTGTACTTTTGGAGTTTGAGAGTTCCGGGATAACTTTTTTCGGCTACCCGACCCGCCCAAGACTCGAAAAGGACTCTAAGTACTAAGCATCTTTGTGAAAAAGTGAGACTCACAAAACGGTCGTTAAGACGGACTTTGGGTTTCTACGACCCTAGGTGACCTTGCCTAAGGGTTTATCTTTACGATCGGTAGCTTTCTCCCTACTTCTTTTATTTATCGGGTCAACACAAGGGCGAACCCAGTGTATATCTCCCTGGTTTATTCTACTTCCCTGCTTCTTCCCTACGTGTTTTGGGAATTATTGTGTATTTTTTGTGAGCTGGGCTCTGAACAACTAACCAATGGGCTGTTACCTACGACCACTTGCCAGCCATACTCGTGCGGTGAAGTGTGGCTTTATTATTTTTTATTTTCTCCTTTTTCTTTTTTTCTTTTCCTTTTGAGTGTTTCTCTTTTTCTTTTTTTTTCTTTTTTTAAGGTAGGTGGCTTCCCTGATCCAAGATTTACCTAAAGGCAGTACAACAAAAATGGTCTTGTGGCTAGGCTCTGGACAACCAACCGATGAGCTGTTACCACCGACAACTTGCCAGCCATACCCCCCAAGTCAATCCATTAGCTACCCAATTTTCGTAAAAATCGTCGGAAAGTGAGTTAGTGCAAAAAAAATGTGTGTAGATGCTTAGGCTTAAAGTCCCCCCGAATCAGAGGGCGGGTTGATAGGTCACATACTTATCATCCTAAATTATTTAAGAAATTAAAATAAATTTTAATTGGCAAGGACTCGAGACTACGTCCACATTCGAGTGGACACCCGGGCTAATTAAGCCTGAAGACCTGAAGAGTCTAAGTGTTTAGGTCCTCTCGTATCATTTCCTAAAGTTAATAACTTCCAAATGCCTAAGTTCTCTTTTCCTAATTTCTTTCTTTTTTTATCTTTTTTCAAAATTTCAATTTTTTTTTTAATTTTATAAGAAACTAAAAGAAATTCTACGGAGTTAACAGAATGATTTCAAGAATCGATTATCCACCCCCCATGCCTAAATGATGCAATATCCTCATTATAAAAATAAAGACATGAAAAGGGCGAAGTAAATAGAAAATCACCTGAGTGTCGTGAAAATCTGGTCAGCTCCGCAGAGAGAAGAGTGTATACACACAAGCTAAGTTTAATGCCTTCAGCTAGGCATAACATATATACAAAGAAAAAATTGAGAATTCACAAGTGCGGGTTAGAATCAAAATCAAAAGGTTGATCCTGAAACCCGTCCGCAGAAGATGTCCACAGACGTGGATGAGATTATGGTGCAGACCCATGCCCCAGGGTCGAGTGGTTCTCAGGTTCTAGATGAAAATCACCTAGAGCCGAAGGTTGTGTTTACAGGGTCGAGCCTGCGGTTTGGTGGTGTGCAACCCAAGGCCAAAGTGTCAAAAAATGGGTAAAGATGGTTCAATAGGTGCGGTTGTCCACTTAACATCTAGCTCAAAAAAATAATTAGTTATTCCAGGCTTGGGTTGCACGTGAAAGATATCATAAGGGTCCGTAAAGAAAATAGGTGGTTTCAGGTCAATAGGTACCCTTATATCCAAAATCGTAGTTCTCTCAGAATTAGCCTCCCAGATTTTTATTGCCAAATTTTTATCCTCTAAAATCAAGTGCTCAAGCTCCAGGACCTCCAAATCGTTGTATACCCCATCTAAAGTGCCCAAGTTCAACAATTGCAGCTGAATCAAGATTGACTTGGGCGTAATGATCTCAGAAGTCAGCTCTTCGGGGTGCAGATGAGGACTAGGGTCACTGATTGAATCATCAAGATTCAGATCCTCCAAGTTAACCCCAACCGAATCCAAATCTTCAACGAACAGGCTATCAAATAGTTCATCAGATTCCTCATGCCCATTTATCTCACTAAAATCATTTTCCTTAAGTTCAAGTGAGACTTCACCAAAAGATTCTTCACCCTTAGAGTCAAAGAATCCATGATCCTTATTTATATATGTCTCAAAATCATATGTCATTTCATGGTCCATGGAGACATATTTTTCGTCGTTCCCTGGCTCTAGGATCTCGAGTGAGAAACTCGATTCATCCTCAAAGGGTTGCTCTAGCCCAACCTGGTCATCTCCAATCTCAGAATATGTATCCCGCCCGACAAGCGCCTGAGTGGGTTCAGACATTGGCTCTCCTGAAGGGGGTTCATCTTAAGAATCATCCCAATATTTGACTAGGGCAACCACAAATTTCATCCTCAACCTCGATAATTTCCCAAGAAGAAACTCACCCAAGTCCCTATCCCTAACACTTTGGAGCAAATCCAATAAAGAGCTATTCAGCTCGTTAATCATTTTTATCATAGACTCCAATGCTTCAGTGCATGGTGTTGGCTGAGCTTCTAACGATTGTATAGTGTTCCTCAAATTAGCCAACACCCTATCCTGGATCTAGTCCACCTAAACCGACTGGTTAGATTTAGGTTTGGGTTAAATCTAGGGAAGTCAAGATGTCGAGGTTCTCGAGTCCCTCCCTGAAAGTAGGTTGTTCTAGGTTGTTCAAAGGATGGTGATGACCTATTTTCAATGGAATACTGGGGAGGGTAGGTGCTATAATCATTATATCCTTCCTGATTGTAGATTGGGTTGGTTTGGTGATCAAAGGATGAAGATCTATAATCATTGTAGCTTTGGGAAGGATAATAATCATAGTCTTGTTGTCCAGGGTTAGGCCCTGGACATTGAAGTCTGGATTCGTATCCCCAATCAAAGTCATCCCAGCTAGTGGATGGGTAATTACAAGTTAAGTCGGGATAGTAATCATCGTAGGGATAAGAGGTGGTAGGAGGATAGGATTGGAAATGTGTGTAAGATGTGGAAGGGTACATGGTGAAGTAAGGAGGGAAATCAGAAGAGAAAGGAGCCCTGCAATACAAAAATACAAGCCTATCCTTAGGTTGGGTAGCCTAAAGGTCTACATACTCTCAGAATCTATCCTAAGATTATGGACGATTTACTCTACTTATGTCCAGGCAATCCAACCAGTTAGAAGGAGGGACTGGGGAGAAGGTTCTTCCTTTGGCTTGCGCCTTCGGTTCCTCGTGTACCCCCCAGCCACGGTCGTTTGACACTACTCCCCTAGCTAGACATCAGATTGACTAGTATAAGTAGGTTAATTGTGAACAATCTCAATCTGAATCCGATGAGTGAACCAATCCTTAGGGCCAATGTCTAATCAATTTTAGTTAGGCTTGGGACAATGGTGCTTCAGGAATGTGATGAGCCCCTTTAGATGGGTTGTGCCTTTAATGATCAGTTAAAATGTGTGTGCGTGCACAACCAGGGTTTGCAAACAAGGTTATTTGATGATGTGTCTTTTAGGGTTCAACCTTGTTTAGTAGCTTTTAGGGTTTAATCTTTAAGTATATTCAATCAAGGTTCAGTAGAACGCTCCAAGTTTTGAAAGCACTGGTGTAGATATATTCCTTTAAAAATCAGAAATAAAATGTGGAGTGCCTAGTTCAGTCCTAAAAATCAACCCTAAGTGGCAAGCTACTTGATGAGTCGCTTTTATCTTAAGTGGTGCGGCTTAAACAGTTCAATCAATTGGCCTATTGCACCACTTAGTTAAGGCACACAAAAATGTTTGACCTATTCAGATTTCTACTCACTTATTTGTGTGTTAAATTAAGTGTACCGAGTCCACAGGTCAGATCTCGATTAAGTGGTAGAATCGATGTGATTGTGCACCTTAGGGTGAGAACTTGTGGGTGTTAAGGTATGTCTCTTTCAGAAAATCCCATAATCAGATAACACTTTTTTATTTCTTTTATTTATGTGGATGACGAGGTGAGTAAGGTGGCAAACAAACAACCAAATCTATCTTAGGGTTTATAAAAAGCACCTAAGTTGATTTGGGTTTGAGTTATTAGGTTATGGAATGAAAACTAAGGTGGGGGTGGTGTGGGGGACACTTACAAAACACTTTACCCGCACTTTACTCTGGTCTACCACACTTGGATCTCCATGCTAGGGTACCTGCAAAACAGTAGATCAAAGACAAGTAGGGTTAGTGCTATGTAAATGCAAAGAAATGCAATAAACAATAAAGTAAATTCTGTTGTCTCCCCGGCAACGGTGCCAAAATGATCGGCCGTGTTTCGCGTGTTAGAAATAGGGGTTACAAGTAACCCGTCATCGTAGTTGCAAAACATGTCGATCAGATAAAATTTATACCTAAACTCCAAGGGAGTCCCGGGTCGAACACAGGGAGGCGACATTTACTTTACGTGAAAATCGCGCTTTGTTTTGTTTCTTTTTGGTATTTTAGGGTTTTGATATTTTTTTGTATTTTTAGGAAGCAATAGATCAAATTGATAAATACTTATCTAGCTAATCTACTTGCAAATATAAAAGAGAGAGGGAGAAAGAGAGAGAGAGAAACAATCATCCATTCATGAAGAATTGTTTGTTACACTATGAAAGTGGAAAATCTACACTACGAAAGCGTAAAAAGATAGAATGAGGTGAGAAAAATCCCTGTCGATGGTTGCTCGGAGGACGAATCGCTCTGACGTCACCAGGAGGAAGGTGGTGAGGAGTGGGACGAAGGAGAACAGAGTCAGAGGACGGAGGATGGGGTAGGATGGCGTCACGGTGAGGATCTTCTTCCTGAAGGGCGGTTAAAGGACGGCCATGGGATGCTCCACGAATGGGGATGAGGGGAGGGAAAACTATTTGGTTTTACTCTAGAAGAGCATCCCGGGCTTGGGACAAGCTCTCTCTAGAGCCTTGGAGGTGGTGAGAGGAAGAAAGGAAGAGATGGTTTGAAATGGTGGTGGGTAGGTCCTTTTATAGTGGAGGAGGAAGAACAAATTCGTTTCTAGGTCATTAGTGACGGCCGTAAACGTCGTTACAGCCGTCGCTGAAGATCCGCTCCTTCAATGCTCCCGCTGGCCCGCACATCACGTGTCGTGTCGTGCACGCGTACGCACTGTGCACCCACACCAGATGCACTCGCGCCCGCTGCCGCTACCGCTATTGCGCGTACGTACGCACTGTGCACTACGCTGTGCGCCCACGCTGTTGTGCTTGCGCGGCGGTGCGTGTGTGTGCGTGGGTGGCTTGGGTTGCGCCACGTGGTGCGTGGGTGGCTTGGGTTGCGCCACGTGGTGCGACCTGGGCCGTCCATCTTTATTCCTTTGCAGAGGGTGCCACCATGCTCAGATCGAATTGATTTCCACGTCACCGAACTGCGATCGTTTCTCCGGATCCATCCGTACGGTCGAATTTTTCATCCGAAAGCCGTAAGGATGTCACATTGCCCCCTTGCCGTTGATCTTCCTCGGGCTTCATATGATGCTACGAAACTCCAATCTGGATGATTTCAGAGGCGTTATAACATCCATATGATTTGATCGTCCATCCGAGGCCCTGAAATAAATCTCCTTCCTTCCTATCCATAACAAGGACCTAATTAACCTAAAATATATACAACTATTCTAAATGCAGAATGATGCATGCTATGCAATATTTATAACATGAAATGCAAATCTAAGCCTAGGAACAAGCATAAATAGGCATTTTACCCTCAATAAATGTGTTTACATCAAATCCAAATAAACATCCCCTTGATGGATGCAATACGCCACGTACCAGCTTACGTACAATTCCTGAAAGATGTATGTACACCAAAGCGTAAGCCGTGAACCAAAGGCGGGAACCTGATCGTACTGTTAGAGCAAGCCAACTCCATCATCTTGAGCAAGCTCTCGCCTAAGGCAAAAGACGTAGGTACCCCTCTGATTTCCTGTGCTATCAGTGATATGCAATTTGACAGAGCCTTATTGGACCTAGGAGCTTCCATAAATTTGATACCCACATCCCTACTAGACCACTTTGAGGAATCTGAACTTAAACCAACAGAGATGACTTTGCAATTAGCTGATTGATCCATTAAGTCACTAAAAGGAGTATCGAGGATGTCATAGTTAGGGTACGTGATTTTTACTTTCCCGTGGATTTCATAGTCTTAGACATGGATGCTCCTGAGAACTTGAAGAATACACTGATTATTTTAGGGAGACCTTTTCTGGCTACAACTAGGGCCAATATCAATTGCGAAAAGGGTCAAATTGAGTTAAAATTTAGGAATAAGGCACTACAGATAGACATCTTCAAGGCTCGAAAAGGAATTAATTGTGGGGTTATCAAGTTGATTTGTGATATTGAGTTCGTGGTTGAAGAGCCCATTACTGAGGAAAACCCGCTTATCCCTGATATTCAACCACGAGAGGATCAAACCCCGCAATTAATGGAGCCTAGACCAGACCTAGACACATCTATAGCTCTTCCCTTTTCCCCCAAATCCCACCCTGAACCACCTGCTGCTACTGATAATCCAGTTATGGAATTGAAACCCCTCCGTAACCATCTCAAATACATCTTTTTGGGTTCTAATCAGACCTTTCCTGTGGTTATCAATTCCCGACTCACATCTAATCAGGAAACACGCTTGATTACTGTCCTCCAGCAGCATCGAAGAGCCATTGGATGGACTCTCAATGATCTGACTGGCATCAGCCCCTCATATTACACACATCGCATTTATACCGAAGAGGGCTCATGACCATCCCATGAAATGTAGAGACGCCTCAATCCAAACCTGTAGGATGTTGTGAAAAAGGAGATCATCAAGTGGTTAGATGCCGATGTCATCTACCCGATCTCCAACAATTGTTGGGTAAGCCAATCCAAGTTGTGCCCAAAAAGGCAGGACTCACCGTAATTACGACTGAAATCGGAGAGACTATACCAACCCGTATAGCTAACTCGTGGAGAGTCTGTATTGATTACCGAAAACTCAATGCCTCAACGAAAAAGGATCATTTCCTCCTGCCATTTATTGATCAGATACTCAAGAAATTGGCAGGAAATCAATTCTTTTGCTTCTTGGATGGGTACTCCGATTATAATCAGGTAGCAATTCATCTTGAGGACCAAGAGAAGACCACCTTCACCTACCCCTTTGGGACGTACGCATTCCGTAAGATGCCATTCGGTCTTTGCAATGCACCTGCTACTTTTCAGCGATGCATGCTTTCCATATTCTCAGATATGGTAAGTGAGTACCTTGAAGTCTTCATGGATGACTTCTCAGTATTTGGGGAATCTTTTGATGATTGCCTCCTACACTTGGTCCAAATCCTCAGCCGGTGCATTGATGTGAATTTGGTTCTTTCCTGGGAAAAGAGCCATTCCATGGTACCTGAGGGAATTGTCCTGGGACATCTCGTCTCTGAAAAAGGCATCCAGGTTGATCGAGCCAAGGTGAATATGATTTCCAAGCTCCCTATACCTAGCTTGGTCAAGGACATCCGATCATTTCTGAGGCACATCGATTTTTACCGTCGATTCATTCTCGATTTCTCGAAAATCTCGCGTCCCCTGACTACTTTGCTTTCTAAGGATGCCCCTTCGAAATCACCGAGGAATGCACTCATGTGTTTGAGATCCTACATGATCGGGTTACCCAAGCACCAATCCTACAGTCCCCTGATTGGTCTCAACCCTTTGAGATCATGTGTGATGCATCTAATTATGCTGTGGGTGCAGTACTTGGGCAGAAAATAAATAGGAAACCCGTGGTCATCTACTTCGCTAGCAAGACACTTGACAAGGCTCAACGTTATTACACAGTTACTGAGAAAGAGCTGCTAGCCATAGTATTTGGCCTAGAAAAATTCAAATCTTATCTTTTGGGTTCCCATGTTATCATATACTCCGATCACACTGTAGTAAGACACCTCCTCGCGAAGAAGGACATGAAACCTCAACTAATCTGCTGGATCTTGCTGTTGCAAGAATTTGACCTCGAGATTCGCAACAAGGTGAGAAAGTAGAACATGGTGCTGACCACTTGTCTCGTCTTCTGGTAAGTCAATTTTCACTTTCGAATAATATGATTAAGATGATTTATCATTTTAGTATCAAAGTGGTGGAAAATAGGTTAACAAAACAATTAAAATAAAAATTAAACCACTCACAGAAGAGCGGGTTGTGTCCACAGGGAGGCAATGATGCAATAAATTCGCGAATATTTTTTTTTCTTGTATTCGTTCAATCGAGTGGGAAATCCATGGTCAACTCTGACATGAAATGCGACGAAAAGAAGACACACAATAACTCGAGAATGTAAGGTTATATGCGTAATTTTTCCTCAATGAAATATTCAATAAATATGTGATCAATCTTGTAATTTACAATTGCACATGTATTAGAGAGAAATTATGTATATCTTAATCCAAAACCAATGTCAAAAGATGTGAATAACAAAAGCTAAGTAATTACGAGAAAGCATGAGCATGAAGTTGCAATTTCACTCAATATATCAAATATTAAAATCAAAATGAGAGTTTGGCAATGGCACTCAAATGTAAATATTAATTAATCCAAAAATAGAGGATTTGCTTCCTTTGTGCCTACGCAAAGAGGAGGCGATGGAGGGCCGCGGGAAGCTTGGAGGAGGATAAGCGCAACGAATGCTTTCCAATGATGGTGGTGGTGCTCCGAACGGCCGTCGATGGTCGCCGGTCGGAGTGGGAGAAGCGGCGGCGGCGGCGGTGGCTGTCGTTGTTGCTCTTGCATGCTCTGTTGCTGGAGGGCGTGCGGTGGGTGTAGCGAGGTGCGGACGCACGCAGGGAGGTGCGTGCGAGCTGGAAGTGAGGCGTTGCTGCTGCGGGTGTGCAGGAGGGGCTGAGGGCACGCTAGCTGGAGGTGAAAGAGGCTACTGCGGGTGTGCAGCAGAGGCTGAGGCGCCGGGGGGTCATGTGTTGAGCTACTGGTGGGCCCGTGCCTGCTGCGGTGGAGGTGCAGCACACGCGGGTGGGCTGCTGTGAGGGGCAGGCACGCACGGATGGGCTGCTGCAGAAGGTGAAGCGCGGGCCGAGGGTGCTGAAGGGAGGTGCTTGCACTTGTCATGGACGTGCGCAAGGATGGTGCTGGTAGGTGCGGTGGTGATGAAGAAGAAGCACGATGATGCAGGGACTTTGATTGGCGATGTGGGCTGTCACACCACATGCCCACAGTGGTGGAGTCGCGCTGTCGCAGTTGAGGCCGGTGGTGAGGAGCGGATGAGAAACGAGGTTCTCTGCATAGTGAGGAAGGGGTGGTGACCTCCTTTGAACGGCAGCCATTCTTCCTCCTTTGTAGTCATCTGCATGGATTTGAATGGAGAGGCGGGAGCAGACCCACATTCTCCACTCGTCCTTGAATGCAGGTTTTAGTGCAGCAGCTGGTGGCGTTGGAGAGGAGAATTCCTGCAAAGAAGAGAAAATGAATAATAGTAAAAAGATTGGTTAATTATGTTCAAACCCTTAATAAAATGTTACTGCATATAATGTAACCTAAAGACTAATGCATGTTATTCTAATGCTTGCTAAATAATTTATATATGTAATGCATACAAGCAAATATATATAAACTAACTTATTTATATCTTAATACATGCTATGTATACGCTAATATCAATCTAATTCCTAGGCACTTAAGTAACTAAATAGCCCAAAAATATGGGCTCATCAAATGCCCCCATGCCTAGTTTTTGCTAGTCTCTAGCAAATCTAAGCAATAACCTAGCACTCCAAGTAGACTAGCCAACCCAATCGGTCTTCCTTTAGAAACATGTTAAGTTTAGACTTTAGTCCTAAGGCTCCTAAGTAGTTGCTAAGTTACAGACTAGGTTGGCTAAAGATGAGTTGCAGGCACAGGTTTCCCTAATTTCTAACTCTACCCTAGGGTTTATTGATCCTCGAGATTAAAGCATCCGTGCATGTGCATTGGTCTGAGTTATTTGAGGTTGGTATGATTGCCAACCTAGAGAGGAAATAGGATTTTTTTTTTAATAGATATATTTTTTTTGTTTGATTCCTCTAAGTCTAACCTTGGATCAACTATCAACACGGTCTGTGTCGGATTCATTGTCCCCATCACCCTACCTCGAAGGGTGCCTAACTTTCGATGCTTCGAGATAGCACCGCCCATAGTGACCCCAAGAACTTTTGGCAATCGACACTTCAAGATAATATCGCCCATGGATTTCTTAAGCAAATTCAGGCCTGTGGCAATCGGCACTTCGAGATAGGGCCGCCCATGGTACCTAAACCGCACAATACGCTTACATGCCCCCAATAGGATGGATATCCTAAGAGACAAGTGCCGAGGAGGTAACATGTTATCATCGATCCTCAAGGTGAGTATATACTCCACCTCTCCTACGGCAGGAACTCTTCCAATCAAATTGTGTTTTCAAGCTTCTCCTAAGTCAAAACTAAGAGAACCAAATTTTCTTTTAAGAAAGGAATTAGGGTGATCACTTACTTACACAAGACCAAGTGTGTGTGAAATTTGGATGCTTGGGTTACAAGGACTCGTAAACCAAAAGGTAGAATAACACTCCAGGTACTACCCAGCCTTTAACTTAATCCCTAGCTTTCCTTCCTCAACCTCTTGAGGAATGGTCCGCAACTTAACTCCTACTTAACTTTTTAAGTCCACAAAGGACCCTAAAGGTCCAAAGCTAGTAGCTCACTTAGCTTCTAAAGTTCGACACCTAGAATCAACTTTGTCTAACCTAAAGTTCTGGTTCGCTTAAGAATGCAAGGCCCAGCCAGTTAAGCTTAATAATACAATTTTTTTTTTTTGAATGCAATATGCATGAATACATAATGTAGACATGCTATAAACAGATGCCTCAGGTCCTCTCCAGCATGCCTGGTTCAAACAATGTCTTCATTGGAAACAAAACAGTTAAAGGAAGATATTACCTGAGGTGGAGAATGGCAGGAGCTAAGGCTCCTCAAGAGTGACCTCGTCAACCAGATGGCTATCCAAAGTAATGTATGGTTTTAACCATTGACTGTTGACGATAAAGGGAGTTGATGAAGAGTAAGGTCTTTTAATCTCCACAGCTCCATGTGGAAACACTTTAGTGATTATGTAAGGCCCATCCTAACGAGATTTTAATTTTCCTGGAAAAAGCTTAAGTCTGGAATTGAAAAGCCAGACTTGTTGGTTGGGCTCAAAGGTCTTTCTAAGGATATACTTATCATGCAAGACCTTAGTTCTCTCTTTATAAGCTTGAGAGGTGTCATAAGCATCATTCCTCAGCTCCTCAAGCTCACTTAATTCCAGAAGTTGTGCTTTACCCGCCTTTTCTAAATCCATGTTAACACTTCGAATAGCCCAAAGTGCCCTATGTTCCAGCTCAACGAGTAAATGGCATGATTTCCCATACACAATCCGAAAGGGAGATATACCTAAAGGGATCTTATAGGCCATTTGATATGCCCACAAAGCATCATTGAGCTTTTGGGACCAGTCTTTCCTATCAGGTCTAATGGTCTTTTCTAAAATATTTTTTATCTCCCTATTCAACACTTCAACCTGCCCACTCATCTGAGAATGGTAAGGGGTAGCGACCTTATGAGTCACTCCCAGACTCCTGAGTAGCCAATTAAAGTGGTGGTTTTGGAAATGAGGTCCCCCATCACTTATAATGGTCTTGGGGCAGCCAAAATGAGATATGATATTGGCCTTCACAAATTTCAAAACCACAGAGTGGTCATTTGTGCACGTAGGAATGGCCTATATCCATTTAGAGACATAATCAATTGCCACCAAGATATATTCATAACCATGGGATGAAGGGAAGGGGCCCATAAAGTCAATTCCCCACACATCAAAAATTTCAATAGATTGAATAGGGTGTTGAGGCATCTCATTCCTCTTCCCAATCGTTCCAGTCCGTTGACATCTAATACAGGCCTTAAATAAATTATGAGAATCCTTAAATAATAAAGACCACCAAAAATCGGACTAGAGAACCTTAAAAGTAGTTTTCTTAGTATCAAAGTGTCCTCCACAATGAAGTTCATGGCAAAAACTCAGCACACTTTGTTGTTCCTCTTCAGGTACACATCGTCTCAATACTTGGTCTTGTCCAATTCTAAATAATTTAGGCTCTTCCCAATGAAAGTATCTAGCTTGGGAAATGAATCTCTTTCTTTTCTGCTCATCCCAAGAGCCAGGAGTTTCTCCAATGGCCAAGTAATTTACAGTATCAGCATACCAAGTTGAAGTTGGTGTTACCGCCATAAGGGTTTCATCAGGAAATGTCTCGCAAATGTCACCAGATAGAGAGTTATTAAGTGGAAGGCAAAACAGGTGGTCAGCCACGACATTTTCTACTCCTTTCTCTTCACAAATCTCCAAGTCAAATTCTTGAAGGAGTAGGATCCACCTAATTAGACGTGGCTTAGAATCTTTCTTAGCAAGGTGTTTCACTGTAGCATGATCTATGAAAATAACCACCTTAGACCCAAGAAGATAAGACCTAACCTTCTCCAGAGCAAAAACTACAGCAAGTAATTCCTTTTTAGTGACGGTATAGTTTTGCTATGGTTCGGTTAAAGTCTTGCTAGCATAATGCAGCACATGAGGTCTTCCCTCAACCCTTTGTCCAAGGACTGCTCCCACTGCATAATCTAAAGCAACACACATCAGCTCAAATAGGAGTGTCCAATCAGGAGCTCGGAGAATAGGTGCAAAGATCAAGGCCTCCTTTAGCGTTTGAAAGGTCTCGGTACACTTTGAATTAAAATTGAAGGAAGATTCCTTCACCAACAGGTCACAAAGTGGCCTAGAAATTTTACTGAAATTTTTAATAAAGCGCTTATAAAAGCTAGCATGGCCCAGAAAGGATCTAATCTGTTTGACATTCGTGGGACATGGGAGTTTGGAAATAGAATCAATCTTGGCTTTATCTACTTCCAAGCCTCGCTCAGACACAACATGCCCAAGTACAATTCCTTTCTGTACCATGAAGTGGCTTTTCTCCCAGTTGAGAACTAAACCAGTCTCCTTACATCGCTTCAACACATTCTCCGTGTAGGAGACATTGGTCGAAAGACGAGCCACAAATGGAGAAGTCATCCATAAACACTTCAACACAGTTGTCAATCATGTCTAAAAAAATGGACATCATACACCGCTGGAAGGTTACAGGGGCATTACATAATCCAAACGGCATACACCTGAATGCAAAGGTACTATAAGGACTTGTGAACGTCGTCTTCTCCTGGTCATCAGGGAAGACTGCAACCTGGTTGTACCCATAATATCCATCGAGAAAGTAATAGTACTTATTCCCCACCAATTTCTCAAGAATTTGATCAATAAAAGGTAAGGGAAAGTGATCCTTCTGGGTAGCGGTGTTCAACTTGCGATAATCAATACAGATCCTCTATCCAGTTGAGGGTCTAGTCACAACTTGTTCACCTTGGTCATTAAATTCCACAGTAAAGCCTGCCTTCTTTGGCACCACATGAATAGGACTTACCCATTTACTATCTGCAATGGGATATATGATCCCAGCGTCCAACCACTTAGGATTTCCTTTTTAACCACCTCCCTCATATTAGGGTTCAGACGTCTCTACATGTTCCTAAATGGCTTGATGGAATCATCAGTATAAATGTGGTGCATGCAGAGTGTAGAGTCTATACCCTTAATGTCAGCAATGCTCCAAGCAATAGCTTCCTTGTGCCTAGACAAGCATTCAATCAGGGCTCCCTCCTGTGCCTCAAATAGCATAGCCAAAATGATAACGGGGAGCGTATCATTGGCACCCAAGAAGACATACTTGAGAGTGTCAGAGAGGGGTTTCAACTCAAGGTCGGGGGCTTGTATGGTTGAGGGTTTCATAATAGATGTCCCCATCTCAGGTAGCAGATCTACCTTGGGTAGAGGTGATGGGGAAAGAGACTCAGCAGAAACACCCAGCAACTCCTCAAGTTCTAGTATATCCCCTTCACATTCCTCCAAGAGATGGGAAAGCTCATTTAGCATGACATGCTGAAGGGGGTCATCACATAACATTGCAGGGGTTGTCTCTTCAATCAGGTTATCTATCACCTTAACTTGAGACCAATTCTCAAGCTCGACTTGTTTGTAAGCATCAAACACATTAAGCCAGATTTTTCTGTTCCCAAAGCCCATTTTCAATGCCCTAGTATTGCAATTGATTGAAGCATGCAAAGTTGAAAGGAAAGGGTGGCCCAAAATGATGGAGGGCTTGGTTGGCTTGTTGGTAGGGTCAGTGTCCAAAACTAAGAAGTCAATAGGAAAGAAGAAATCCTCCACTCTCATGAGGACATCTTCCAAAATTCCCCACAGTGTCTTAAGTGATCGATCAGCAACTTGGAAGATTACTGGGATAGGCTTCAGATTGCCTCCCCCAAGTTGGTCATACACGTAGCTCGGAAGGATATTCACCCTCGCACCCAGATCAAGTAGAGCCTCATCAATCTGTAAGTCACCAATAACCACTGAGATGTATGGGGCTCCTGGGTCCTTAAGTTTCGGGGGTGTGCCATGTTGAACAATTAAGCTAACAGAATCAGGCAGGACAACTTTGGATTGGACCCGTTTCCTAGATTGCCACTTTTTCATGCACAGGTCCTTTAAGAAGTGGGCATAAGATGGAATCTGCCTGATAGCTTCAAGCAAAGGTAGGTTAATATGCACTTGCTTGAAAGTTTCCATGATCTCATCTGTCTTATCTTTGGCTCCAGATGAGCCAGCAAAAGTTTGCCCAGAGGTGGATAAGTGCTCTAGAAAGGGCACTCTCAATCTCTGGGTGGAAGGGTTGTCATGTCGAGTAAGGGGTGGAATGGGGGCAACTTCTTTCGGTGAGGTGATTTCAAGCGGAGGAGATTTGGGTAAGTCTTCTCCGGTGGGGTTGAAAGGCAGGGTGGATGGTTTTTCAGAGGGTGAGACTATAGGAGCATCGGATTTGGAAATTTCTTTCCCACTCCTTAGAATAGTCACCGCTTGAGCATTCTCCCTAAAGACAATCCCTTTTCCTTTAGGATTCTTCTCAACAGCACTGGGAAGCTTCCCAGTTTCCCTCTATTTAATAGCCTCAACAAGGTGTCCTATCTACAATTTCATTTCATGTATAGCCTTGTCATGAGATTGGATGATGACACTTTGACTTTCTTGCATAGTTCTCAACATTGCCTTCAATTCATCCATCTTAGAGGTCTTAGGTTGGGCAAAGGTTTGAGGTTGGTTTATTTGATGGTTTTGATAGGATTGTGGTTTATAATTCCCTGAATTTGAGACATTTCCTTGACTCTATGAAAAGTTTTGGTGGTTCCTCCATCCCTTATTATAAGTGTTGGAAAAAGGGTCATTACGAGGTCTAGGACGGAACCCTTGAGCGACATTCAGATCCGCCTGTACAAGCTCAGGGAATTGGGAGGCCAAGTGGCAATCCACAGTGGCGTGTGTATTGCCTTGGCAAATGGAGCATTCAGAAGCTTGGGATGTGGAGGTGTTAGATACAAATTGGCCCGGGCTTGACATGAGCCTTTCCATGTTTTGATTCAACAATTGAATCTAATAGGCTAAATTCTGGGTGTCTCTTACCTCATTCGCCTCCAACTTTCTTTGCATGAGAGTGGGTTTTCTATCCATGTAGGCAGAATTCAAGTGAATAGAATTCTCACTCAAAGTATCAAAAAGGTTCCAAGCTTCATCCTCAGTCTTAGATAGAAAGGTTCCTGCATAGGCACCATCCACAGTCTACCTGTGGGAATCATTAAGTTCGGTCAGAACCTTTCAACCAGATGCCACTTAGGCACCTGGTGATGTGGGCAAAGTCTCAACAGGTCATTAAAGCACTCCCACGCATCATGGAAAGTGACAAAAAGCCATTTTCACGCATTTGAAAGTCGTCGAAAATCGTAGTATAGTCGCACAAAAACATTCGTCAAAAATATTATTTTGTAAAATAACGAGACTTGAGTCCCGGTCGTTCGTCTCTGGGAGGCATGTTTCTGTTTTTGAAATCGATCTTAAAGCCGTTCTACTTAATATTCTGGTGCGCAATATATAGGCAGTTAAAGAACAGGCACTTAAATCACGCAAATAAAATAATCATTCAGCTCATGGTGATTTCAAACACATAAAGAGATATATATATATATAAATGCATTTTCATTCATTCACTGGGGGAGAGTTGTTTGTACAGGGAATCTAGAGGAAAGCTTATACAGGAATGCTTGAAATTAAACCTAGCTACCAGAAAACGATTGCATACAAGAATCGACGGGGGAATTTTGCATGCATCATTGGGGAAGAAGAGAAACTACTCTACTAAGAAGTAAATGAAAGCAATAAAACTTATGAAGAGCATGATCTAAAGCTAAAAGAGTAGAGGGCATTCAGGGGTGGTCCCCGATGGCCTTGGAGTGGTCGAGAAGAGAATGAGGGGCAGCCAATGTAGCTTAGGCCGACCCTTGGAGAGAGGTAGGGTTGATCCAGCATCCCGGCATGGTGTCCTCCATGGTGGTGGTAGTGAGCATGTGGAGGTGGAGTGAGTGGCTAAGTGGAGGTGGCGTGAATGGCACCAATGGAGAGTAATTGCCAAGGGAGTGAATGGGTGCCAATGGCCACCCATGGGGTCTTTTTATAGACCCAATGGAAGCTCTCTAGAGAATTATGGAATTCTCTAGAGAGGCCTATGGTGGGAGCTCGTGGGAGAGTGAGAGAGAGAGGGTGGATGGTGGTTTTTAGATCCACCAAATGTGGATCTAAAAATTGAATGGCTCTTGGTTGCTATTTTTGGCAACCAAGGAAACCACACATGGTAGAGAGTTCTAGAGAACTCTAGGCTAGATATTTTCGTGTGGATGGTGTGTGTGGGTGTGTGTGGGTGTGTCTGGGTCGAAACTTAGGTGGCTAGGTTGACTAGGTTGGGTTCTAGTGGGTTTAGGTCAAGGTAGGTCTCAAATTAGGGTTATAAAACCTAATTCACTAAGGTAAAGTGCAATTAAACTTAATGCAAGTTTAATTGGGTGTGTGGAAACTTAATTGAGAGTAAAACAACTCAATTAAGTCAGGTCTAGGTCAATTGGACTCTCACTGAGTCCAATTGGACAGTGTGTGCTGAGATCAGGGCTCAATTGGACTCAATGAGTCCAATTGAATAGGCTGATGGAATTGACTAAGATCCAAGTCAATTAGGTTTAGTGAGGACCTAATTAGATCCTTAGGGAGGTCTAGAGGTGATGTACTGGGGTTAGGGCACCTTAATTTAGGTTCCTATGGGGTTGGAATTGGGTTTAGGGACCTAGAGATCCAAGATCAAGGCTTAAATCTCAAAATAGGAATTGGAGAGCAGTATCAGGCGTCTAATTATATAATCAGACGTCTTATACTCAAAAATCAGAAGTCCAGACTTGTTGTCTGGACGTCCAATCAGAGTCAAGAAGGATTTCAGGTTCTGTTTTGGGTATTCTGCAGAAATTGGACGTCTGACAAAGTGTCTGGACGTCCAATAACACTGCAGAAGTGGGTTTGAAGTGTGCAAGAGTTGGCTAAGGGTCCTGGACGTCTTAAAACTTATCTGGACATCCAGAGAAGGGTTGGAACTAGGGTTTTAGGGCTTCCTAGGGTGTTGTGACCTAATCTAAGGGTGGCTAAGGCTTGGGGAAGTCTCTAGGCTATCCTAGGGCTAGGATGGACCTAAGCTCTTCACATTTTACTGCTTTATTTCTACTTAATGGAATAGAAAACCTTTAACCCCCTTACATTATTATTCCTACATCTAAACTAGGCCTTCTGCTCCAGCTCTGCCACAACTCCCGTTATTTCAGATCCAGCTTCAGATCCTGCTCCAGATTCAGCTCCAGATCTGCTTATTGCCTGCAATCGACATAATACAGTTAATCAGCACATTATAACATTATTTTATGCATAGCTAAAGGAAAGCAGTAAAGATGCAGATAATGCGTATGCATGCATGAATAACCCTAACTTATGCTAAGTCCTAGCTTAATTTAGGTCAATTAAGACCTATGATTGCTGCGCAATCAGAAAGCTTTCCCATCCTTTTGAACAAAACTCATAATTTCCCTCCTAAAGTGATTTGTTTTGCTCATGGGAAAGTATTTCTTCAAAAACTCCTTCAAGGCATCCCAAATGTTAATATCATCAAGGGTATGATACCAATACTTGGCTTTATCCTTGAGGGAGAAAGGAAAGAGGGTCCGCATTTGAGCATCATCAGTAACGCCCTGCAGCTTCACCGTGAAACAGACCTTGGTGAATTCCTCTATATGTCTGTAAGGGTCTTCCCTAGCAGTACCATAAAAGGAGGGTAGCAAGGATATGGTACTGCTTTTGATCTCATAAGGATTGTCCCCTCCAGGTCTACGTAGTGCAAGGCCAGCTTGATTGGTTGGAATGAAATATTCCTTAAGGCTCCTTTGACCAACCATTACTTCCCTTAGGAGGATCCTTCTTAAGATTCTTTCAGGTTCAAGATCAAACACAAGTTGTCTCCTAAGAGATCGTCTACCAAGCATGCACTACAAACACAATTCAAAAGGACTTGTTCGGTCTTTACAAATTTAGGCTTTTGACTTTAGTTCAAATTGTAGGTGACAAAGCAAGTTGCCCAATCAATTACACACCTATTGTCGACCTTCGAAATGCCTAAAAAGACCTAGTTGGAGCTTAGGTGTTCTTCCCTAAATCTCAAATGGTAGAGCAACACCAAAGATGGAAGATCGAGGGATGTAAGTAGGCCTAAGCCTTCCTTTGAAGCTGTGCTTTCGCGGTGCTTCTTAACTACCCCCAAAAATCTATGACAGGGTATCCCCCTCTTTGGATTTACAAAACCTTTGATCTCAAGTTCCGAACACTTCAGAATCCAACGGTAGGAGGGCTCTTATCCTAGTACTTCCAAGACCTAGGAGTGTCTAAATGCGTGCCGTGGTGCAAAAGATACAAGTGTGCATACACCGTAAAAATTTTGAGTTTTGAATTTTTGAACCGCAGCACAATGTCTCAATAAAAGTTCTTGGTTTTTTAGTGTTCCTCCTTAACTTAACATCCTTTTTCAAGAAAATATGTGACCACTTGTTAGATCTTTCCAATTCAATTAGGTGATCTTGCAATTAAATCCAAATGCACATGCGTGAACAATATAGAATGCAAAGAAACAGGACGTACCTTTCCTCCAGCAATCAGTAATGCAAGATGCACGCAAATGCAAACAAAATAAATCTAGAGGCTGCTCATTCACACCTAAATGGTCGTCCTAAGGCAAGTAGCTTCTAGCAGGCAGCTCGTTTCTCTTTTTTTTTTTATTTAGCTACTTATGCACAAGCAAAGAAAATGATAAACAACCACAAAATAAAATAAAAACCTAAATCTAAAGAAAAGGGAACTGGCTCCTGAAAATCAGCCCCAATTACTACAAGGGCAAGAAAATAGGAATAAAACTTGTGACAAAGGAGAATCCCCTATGGAAGCAGGATCTAGGTCTCCTGCATCTTCCCCACGTGTGGGCGTCACTCAAGGTCGACGTCGTCTCTCAGATGCGCCTGTCACCTCCACAGATTCCTTTCACAGAAAAGATAACAAATGGGTTTGATCCCCAGCAACGGTGCCATTTGGTAAGTCAATTTTCGCTTTCGAATAATATGATTAAGATGATTTGTCATTTTAGTATCAAAGTAGTGGAAAATCGCTTAACAAAACAATTAAAATAAAAATTAAACCACTCACAGAAGAGCAGGTCATGTCCACAGGGAGGCAATGATGCAATAAATTCGCGAATATTTTTTTTTCTTGTATTCGTTCAATCGAGTGCAAAATCTATGGTCAACTCTGACATGAAATGAGACGAAAAGAAGACCCACAATAACTCGAGAATGTAAGGTTATATGCGCAATTTTTCCTCAATGAAATATTCAATAAATATGTGATCAATCTATGTAATTTACAATTGCACATGTATTAGAGAGAAATTGTGTACATCTTAATCCAAAACCAATGTCAAAAGATGTGAATAACAAAAGCCAAGTAATTATGAGAAAGCATGAGCATGAAGTTGCAATTTCACTCAATATATCAAATATTAAAATCAAAATGAGAGTTTGGTAATGGCACTCAAATGTAAATATTAATTAACCTAAAAATAGAGGATTTGCTTCCTTTGTGCGTGCACGAAAAGGAGGCAATGGCGAGTCACGGGAAGCTCGGAGAAGGATAAGCGTGACGAGAGCTTTCCGATGGTGGTGGTGGCACTCCAAACGGCCGTCGATGGTCGCCAGTCGGAGTGGGAGAAGCGGCGGTGGCGGCGACTGTCGCTGCTGCTCTTGCACGCTCTGTTGCTGTAGGGCAGTGGTGGGTGCTGCAAGCAGCGGTGCGAAGAGGTGCGGACACACGTAAGGAGGCACGCGAGGGCTGGAAGTGGGGCACGGCTGCTGCGGGTGTGCGGCAGGGGCTGAGGGCACACTGGCTGGGGTGTAGGAGGCTGCTGCGGGTGTGTGGCAGAGGCTGAGGCGCAGGGGGTCATGCATTGAGCTGCTAGTGGGCTCGCGCCTGCTGCGGTGGAGGTGCAGCGCGTGCGGGTAGGCTGCTGTGAGGGGCAGGCACGCGCGGATGGGCTACTGCAAAAGGTGAAGTGCGGGCCAAGGGTGCTGGAGGGAGGTGCTTGCGCTTGTGATGGATGTGCGCAGGGATGGTGGTGGTGGGTGCAGTGGTGATGAAGAAGAAGCACGGTGATGTAGGGACTCTGATTGGCGGTGTGGGTTGTCACACCACACACCCACGGTGGTGGAGTCGCGCTACCGCAGTTGAGGCCGATGGTGAGGAGCGGATGAGAAATGAGGTTCTCTGCACAGTGAGGAAAGGGGTGGTGGCCTCCTTTGAACGGTAGCCATTCTTCCTCCTTTGTAGCCGTCTGTATGGATTTGAATGGAGAGGCGGGAGCAAATCCATATTCTCCGCTTGTCCTTGAATGCAAGTTTTAGTGCGGCAGCTGGTGGCATCGGAGTAGCAAATTACTGCAAAGAAGAGAAAATGAATAATAATAAAACGATTGGTTAATTATGTTCAAACCCTCAATAAAATGTTAATGCATATAATGTAACCTAAAGACTAATGCATGTTATTCTAATGCATGCTAAATAATTTATATATGTAATGCTTACAAGCAAATATATATAAACTAACTTATTAATATCTTAATACATGCTATGTATACACTAATATCAATCTAATTCCTAGGCACTTAAGTAACTAAATAGCCCACAAATATGGGCTCATCACCTTCCTTCTGACATTATCGACCCTTCCGGACCCATCACAGAACACTTTCCTGATGAGCACCTCCTGACTATCAGTACAGGACTTCCTTAGTATGCTTATTTGTGAACTACTTGGTGTCACATCAAATCCCGTCTGACTGGATGAAGGCCAAGAAGGACAAGTTGCTTTCCGATGCCAAGTACTACATCTGGGAAGACCCGTACCACTTCCGCATTGGTGCTGATCAAATCATCAGACGTTGCATCCCGAAAGTGGAAATTCAGGACATTTTGTCCTTCTACCATGACCAGGCCTGCGGCAAACACTTCTCTGGACATAAAACCGCAGCAAAAGTCCTCCAATGCAGCTTTTACTAGCCCACGATTTTCAAGGATGCATACGATCACTATAAGGCATGCACTCATTGCCAAACTTTAAGCAACATGAGCCACTGCGATATGATGCCTTTACAGCCGATTCTCGTATGCAAAATCTTTGATATTTTGGAGATTGATTTCATGGGACCCTTCCCTACCTCGGATGGCTTCGAGTACATTCTCCTTGCTGTGGACTACGTGTCCAAATGGATCGAAGCCATCTCGACCTGAACCAAAGATCATAAGGTGGAAATCAAATTCATTCACAAGAACATCTTTTCACGATTCGGTGTCCCACGTGCCATTATCTTTGATGGAGGGACCCATTTCACGAACGCTCAGTTCAGATCACTAGTGACCAAGTACGGGGTATCGCATCGAATCTCAACTCCTTATCACCCCCAAACTAACGGTCTAGCTGAGCTATCAAATCGGGAGATCAAGAAAATCCTTCAGGTCACTGTTTGACCTGACAGGAAAGATTGGTCATCCTAGCTTCTAGAAGCCAGTGGGCTTATAGGATCGCCCACAAGACCCAATTAGGCATGTCTCCCTTTAGATTGGCGTACAGGAAGGCGTGTCACCTGATAAATGCTAGTTTATCATCATTCTTTTGCATTAAAACAATCCTAGCTCTTAGGGTTTTGCTTTGCAAATAGGTTTTTAGGTTGCATTTAGCCATAAATTAGGTTAGGCATGCATTGCATTTTTTTTTCTTGTCTTTTTAATGTGTTTTTGTGAGTGTTAGGGATGAACAGATTAATAGATCCCTAGAACCCTAGCACTCAGGAAGGCAACAGGTGAAGGAGAAGCTCAAACTAGCTGGAACTCAGCTTGATCCAGCTCACCATGGCTGGAATCCAGCTCACTTGGACTAGGGTTAGCTCATCGTAGCTCCATTTAGCTCATCTTAGCTGAATGGCAACTCAATAGAGCTCATCTCAGCTCACCCTAGCTCAGGTTAGCTTAGATCCAGCTCAATTTAGCTGAGTCTAGCTCATCTCAGCTCCCATTAGTCCATAGGGAGCTCTAGCTAGCTCAGCTGAGTTGACTGGAGTTTACCCCAGCTCAGGTCTAGCTACATCCAGCTCCACTCAACTCCAGCTAGCTGAAGATAACTTCATTCTAGCTCAGGAAGCTCAAGTCCAGCTCCCGGAGACTCAACTTAGCTCAACTCAGTTCAGCTAAGCTACCTTAGCTGCCTCAACCAGCTTGATCCTCCCCAAGAGCACCAGACCCAACTTACCTCAGCTCATTATGGTAGAAGCCAGCTCACTTTAGCTTAGCTTAGCAGCTAGCAAAGAACTAACAAGCTAAGCCAGCTAGAGTAGCTCCATGCCACCCTCTACAGCAGCTGCCAGCTCCAATTCAAGCTCCAGACTTTTCCTCATCAGCTCCTCTCTTCAAACCCTAGCTCCAATACATCCTCCTCTACTCCACTACTAGCTAAGCTAGCTTAGCTTAGCTTAGCTTAGCTATGCTCCAGCTCCCTTGGCTTTTACCACCTAAAAACCCTACCTAACAACTCCATCAACTAGCTCCACCTAAGCTCCACATAAGCTAACCCTACTTCCACCTCACCTTGGCGCCAACCTAGCCTACCCACTACCTCCAAAAGATATTACAAAGTGGAGCCAAAACCTCCCATAACCACCCACCAATTGGCGCCACTTTTTCCCTCCAAAACCCCCTTCATCTCCACCACATATCTTCCCTTAAACCCATCTCCACCATCCACCTAACCCCCCTTCTAGAAGCCCTCATGGTGGCACCAAAACCAAGGCATCCCTTCATGGTTGGCGCCACCTTTAGGTGTCTCTTCACCACCATAACCACCACCTTCACCCCCCTACTTGGCACCAACTATTCTCCACCATAAGATCACCTAACCACCCCCATCTTCCCATCTTAGCCATCCATCTCAAGAGTCACCTTAACCCTCTCATCCTACCCTATAAAAAGACCAACACCCACCACCTTACAACCCATCCTTGGCTAGCAAAATACCTCTTATATTCTACCTATAGCTCATGCCCAAGAGAGAAGAAGAAGAAGAAGATTAAGGGGACACTCTGCCCCCTTGGTGCCTTCCCCTCTTCCCTTCTCTCTTGTGCCCACGCCAGCCAAAGGAGAAGCCAAGCAAGGAAGACCTTTGGAGGAGGTCTTGAGGGTGGTATACAACCATCCTTGGATAAGAGCTTAGAGGTGGTCCACGCCACCTTGGAGGAAAGCCTTGGCACGCCCCCTACTTAAGGGTTTGCCAAGGAAGCTACACCTTGAAGAATTTTGCGAGGAGAAGGAGCTCTTTTTGATTGCGGGAGCAGTCGCAATTGGAGGAAGAGCCTCACCATCTTCACCATCATTTCAGAGGATTTTTGTATTTTCATTACATGCATTTTCAATTCTAGTAGTTTAAGCATTCTTCTACTAGATTGTTGTTAAACAATTCCTCAATTTTATACAAGTTGCCTTCATTAGATTTGTTTGCCTTGATTGCAATTTAAATTTCCCTTTTTTGCACTCACTTCCCTCCCTCTATAATTACCCTAGGCCTTCACGTGCCTGGGGTGAGCTTAGAAGGAAGGTAGCCCTTGTCACCTAGGGTTACTATTAGGAGTAGTTTTCATTAATTCGAAATCCTTGTTATTTCAATTACAAAATAGGAAAAAAATGATATATTGAAAAAACCAAAAAGAAAGTTAAGATTTATTTTCTAAGCAAGAGATTTGATTGCAAGCATATTGCCTCCTTGAACGACCCTAGATACCCCACTATCTAGGTTTATAAATTTAAGAGTTGATCGATTTTGCACGTTACAATGAAGTATTTTACAAACCACGTAAAATTCGTTCACTTTTTTGGCACCGTTGTTGGGGAGGCACGACTTTGCTTAATCATTTTTTCTCTTGCTTGAAGTGGATCTCATCTCCTTCTCTTTCTTTTCTCTAGTGTGTGCAGGAACTACAGGGGGAAAGCGGGAATTTGGAAGCGAAAGCTCAAAGTTCCTTGTCTTCCTGCGAACATTCAGGTTGATTCTTCTTACTTGTCACACCTAACCTAAAAAACTACCAAAATACACAACTTGGCTTTCGGGACTCTAAACATCTTAATTAAGTGGAGTGGTGTCCATTAAAATTCATTGTTTGCTTGTATGCTTCATTAAACACCACTCCAACCCAAGTGTTAGTGTTCTGTTTTTCCAGTCCAAATTTCTATCCAGACTTAAAAAATCAATTCTTAACACCACAGGCCTCCTAAAATCATAAAATTTCACAGAGAGATTCCAAATCAAGTTGGAAACATTTTTTCCAAATTTCAAACTAATTGAATTTGTATTTAATTTTTAAAAATTTGTGGACTACCGAGGAGTCACACCCTCTAATCTTCCTATTTTTCTATTGTCTGTGAATTTTTATAATTTTTATACTCATCCAATTTTAGTGAAATTTAACTTTCTGAAATCCTTGTAAAATTCTACATCTCACATAAAATCATCAAAATTTTCTGAGGCCAGTGGTGGTATAGAAAGTCCTAAATACCCATGGATATCATTTTTTGACTTTGACACCAGCATAAATAAAAATTAAAAAAAAATCAAACAAACTCCTAAAATCTTGAAATAATCTTTTCTGGAATCCTTGTTTGATTTTACATAAAGTAGTGGTGTTGTTTGCATTATTTGGACCACTACTTAATCAGGAAGCCTAAAAAAGATTCATTGGTAGCTAAATTTCTGTATTAGGATTCAAATCCAATTCGAGTTTCTTTCTTTCTTTTTAGTCCCACAACATAAAAGAAACACATCATCACCAATACAACTTGTTTTACTTTGCTTGTGGAAGTTTCAAACTTGTTTGAACATTTAAAAAGAGAAACCCTAAAACACATTAAATTCAATTGAATCCTAAAAGATGGAAATACAAAAATTGTGACAACTTGTTTGAAATTGGAACCACTTTCCAATTCTTACGCACACAAAAAAATTGAAATGACAGGGTAACAACCCAATCAACTCCCTCCACATTCCGTGTGCACACTAGTATCCTAGACCTAATTAAAATTTGTAGTAATTTGACCCCTAAGGTTTTCATCAACTTAGGCTTGCTATATAGGTCTTAAGTTTTCTATAGTTAATACCAATTTTGTCATCTATATCTGGTTTTCAGGCTGAGGGGCCGTGTCAAACAACCAGGCGCAGGTTTGTACAAGCACCTGGGGATTTTCCTGGAAAACGCTTGGGCCCAAACCTCCCCTTAAGCAACTTGGCTAGATTTGTTGACAGAATGGGTATTCACTGTTGATTACTTATTTCCTAAGTAGACCAAGTCTTAGGTTAATTTTTTTAGGAAGTCACACTTAAGTTAGGTCTAGAATTTGTTGTTTGAATTGCACACTTTCTCTCATCTCTTTCTCTTCTCCTCCCCTCAAATTCTTCCAAAATAGTGCATGCACAAGCGAAAGTCCTAAAAACCACATCTTGAGGGACCATCTGATTTTGCCCCTCGCACCAGAAAATCTTTGTTTTCTTCTCCTTCCTCTTCTAAAAAAATGGAAAACCCAGGAAACCAACAAAAAAATTCTGCTTCCGCTTCTAACCCGTCAGCCGACCCACAAGCTGACTTCTCCCTCCCTCACCTCCCTCACTTGGAGCAACCAGAAATTCCTACAGGGCCAGGTGGCCCTCCAATCCTAACTCAAAATACAAACCCCTTTGCCTTGATGGTCGACCATTTGGTTCGACTGCAACAAAATCAAGAAGATTTGGTTAGGACTGTAACGAACCTAGCTAACCAAGGGCAAAACCCACCACCCTACCAATAGCCTATCGTTCCTCTTAAGGATTTCTATGATCTTTCCAATTGTGAGGAAAGACCCAGGGTGGTCATACCACAAGGGGATTTTGAGATCAAACCAGCCATTCTAAATCTTATCAAGCATTTTCATGGTCTTCCAAGAAATGACCCTTTTTGTCATTTTGAGGAATTAACTGTCCTCGCTCAAACCACTCGTTCCCGCAATGTGCAGGAAGACATGTGGTTAATGAGACTTTTTCCCCTCTCTCTTAAAGATAAAGCTTCACATTGGTTTAGAACGGTTGGGCACCCAATTACCACCTGGCCCCAATTAAAGAGCGCTTTTTTAAAGAAATTTTTTCCGATCGGTCGAACTAATGCTTTAAGAAGATCCATAATGACCTTTTAACAAAAAATTGGTGAACCCCTCCATGAAGCCTGGGAAAGATTCCAAGAACTTTTAAGAAGTTGTCCCCACCATGAAATTTCGTAATGACAGTTAGTGCAGATCTTCTATCATGGATTAGATCAATTGAAGTGATTTGTGGATGCCTCGTGTGGGGGCAATTTCCTTAATAAAGATGCCGAAAGTACCTATCTCTTCTTTGAAGAAATGAGTGAAAACTCATTTAATATGACTTCAATGGACACTTTTGGTAGAGCACAAAACCCCAGACACGGAGTCAATGAAATTGACTCCAAATCCACCTCTGTTCTAGTCACTCAAGATGATCTATATATGTTATCTCAATGACTGGACCAGATGCAAATTCACCAGAAAAAAATGGAAGAAAAGCTCACAAACAAACAAGCTCCACACTTTAACTCTCCACACACTAACACTCCACAACTTCTCCGAAGAGAAATTCTGCACAATATTGATGCCACACCTGCTGGTCAATAGTTTCCAACTGATTTCCCACAAGAATTGACTGGGAATTTTAGTCAAAATATTTTTGATCCTACCACAGAAAGTATTTATGCTCTCCAAGAGCAATTTGGAAACCCATCCAACGCTTTCAATCAAAACTGGTGGACCAACCCGAATCACTCCTGGAAAAACCCGAACCCGATTCCTTTTCCCAAACAAAATCATTTTGGGAATTATGGGCAACCTGTATATCAACCTAGACCATCCCAGGAAGATATTAACACTCAGGTCATGAAAACTCTGCAAGGTATGCAGAATCAAATGACAGAAGTAACCCGCATGATTACCAACTTGCAACACCAAGTTAAGGTTACTCCTGATCATCGACCTGTTGGGAATTTACCTTCCCAACCCATGCCCAACCCAAATAATCAAAGGAAGCAGTTCCAAGGTGGATATCCCAGCCAACCCATTCAACCAGCACCTCAGCATCCCCCGGGTTTCAATAGCAGTCAGGCTTCCCGTCCTCATCCTAGAAACAACCAGACTACCAATGCAGTTACTTTGAGGAATGGGAAAACCACTCAAGACTCCCTGTCTGTTAAAGAAACTCATTTCAATGAAAAACAGATCAACTCTTCCCCATCTTCCTCTAACATTGTTCAGGAACCTAATAATGCTAAACAGGGAAACCCTGCACCATTTCCATAAGCCCTCCAATCTTCACAAAATAAGAAAAAGAAGAAATCCGAGTCCACTGATAAGGAATTAATGGATTTATTTGGGTAAGTTGAAATTAACATCCCCCTCCTAGATGCCATAAAATACATCCCTGCCTATGCAAAATTTCTAAAAGATTTATGTACCCCAAAAAGGCAGCCTAGAAATTCAGGAAAGGTGATCCTTCCTGAGACAATCAGCTCAGTTGTGCAGAGTTAATTGCCTCTTAAGAGAAAAGATCTAGGCGCCCCCTTGATTCAAGTTATCACTAATGATACTTCTTTTGATCGCGCCTTGTTGGATCTCGGTGCCTCAATTAATCTTATCCCCACAATTGTTTATGAGGAATTTAAGATCGGTGAATTAAAGCTTGTTGAGGTTACTCTTCAATTAGTCGACTGATCTACAATTAAACCAAGGGGAATTGTTGAGAATGTCCTTGTCCAGGTCAAAAATTGTCTATTTGCAGTAGACTTTTTAGTTCTAGACATAAAGGTACCGGAAGAATTGAAGTTTGCCCCTATAATTCTTGGAAGACCATTCTTAGCCACCGCCCGCGCAAATATTGATTGTGATTCTGGTAAAATGAAGATCATGTGTGGTGGTGAATCTATAAACCTAGATATTTTCCAAGCTTCTAAGAGGTTCCAAGAACCTGATTTCTTTAATGACTCAGATTCGGAAATAGAAAATATCATGGAGGAAACTTTATAAATTTCACATTTAGGTTCCTGTTTGCCATTAACACAGTTCCTGAACAATCCACTTCTTCTCACCCTTCCACCCTAACCACACATTCAGCTAACCCTCCCGCTAACCCTTTCACTCTTACTTCACCACTAACACAAAAAGCAGAAATTCTTTCAGAGTCGGGCCCACAATTGGAATTAAAACCCTTGCCCGACTCCCTTAAATATGTTTTCCTAGGTCCAAATCAGACCCTACCCCTGATTATAAATTCTAGACTTACTAGGGCACAAGAACACAAACTTCTCCAGGTTTTGAGTAAATATAAGAAAGCTATTAGCTGGACCCTTTCTGATCTTAAGGGTATTCATCCGTCCTATTGTACACATCGTATATATTTAGAGGACGATTCTCGCCCCTCCCACCAACCACAAAGGCGCTTGAACCCTAATATGCTGGAGGTGGTAAAAAAGGAGATTATTAAGTGGCTTGATGCCAATATCATCTACCCCATTTCTGACAGCTCCTGGGTTAGTCCAATACAAGCTGTGCCCAAAAAGGTTGGACTAACAGTTGTCACCAATGACAATGGGGAGAATATAGATACTTGAACTGCCTCTTCTTGGAGCATGTGTATTGATTATAGAAAATTAAACACCGCCACCAAGAATGACCATTTTCCGCTCCCCTTTATTGATCAAATCTTGGAGCGATTAGTCGAACGGGATTTTTACTATTTTCTGGATGGTTATTTCGGTTATAATCAGGTAGCGGTTCATCCTGAGGACCAGGACAAAACATCTTTCACTTGCCCCTTTGGAACCTTTGCTTTTCGAAGAATGCCCTTTGATCTTTGCAACACACCTGCGACTTTTCAAAGTTGTATGCTTGCAATATTTTCGGACCTAGTAGGTGAATGCTTAGAAGTCTTTATGGATGACTTCTCTATTTTTGGAGATTCTTTTGACCATTGTCTCAAGAACCTTGAAAGAACGCTCCAAAAATGCATAGAAGTCAATCTGGTCCTCAGTTGGGAAAAAAGTCATTTCATGGTCCAGGAAGGTATTGTCTTGGGCCATGTTGTTTCAAAATAAGGAATCCCGATAGATAAAGCAAAAATAAATGCTATATCTAAGCTCCCACCGCCCACTACTGTCAAATAGATCAAATCCTTTTTGGGTCATGTGGGTTTCTACCGTAGATTCATACAAAATTTTTCCCAAATCTCCAAAACCTTAAGTCAGCTGCTTACTAAAGACCAGCCATTCGATTTTAATGATAAATGTCTGGAGAGTTTTTTGAGGTTGAAGAAGGAGGTTACTGAGGCACCAATTTTGCAGGGACCTGATTGGAATAGTCCCTTTGAATTAATGACAGACACCTCAAATTTTGCTGTGGGGGCCATTCTAGGGCAAAGAATTGGCAAGAAGCCCGTTGTGATCTATTATGCTAGCAAAACTCTCGATGACGCACAACGGAATTACACGGTTACTGAAAAAGAACTTCTTGCCATTGTATTTGCCTTAGAAAAATTTAGATCTTATCTTTTGGGGTCACATGTCACTATATATACCAACCACTCAGCACTTAAATATTTGCTGACAAAAAAGGATGCGAAAGCCCACCTTATCCGTTGCTTCCTACTGCTATAGGAATTTGACTTGGAAATCAAGGATAAGGCGGGATCGCAAAATGTAGTGGCTGACCATCTCTCTCGTCTTATGATGAATGAATGACCCCACCTGATCAATTCCCTGATGAAAGCATTTTAGCTGCCACCACCCTCCCTTGGTTTGTGCCCATCGCGAACTATTTAGCCACAGAACGAATCCCCACTGATTGGCCAAAAATAAGATGGGATAAGTTCTTTGCTGACATTAAATACTATTTTTGGGAGGAGCTCGACCTTTTCCGCATTTGTGCCGATCAGGTCATTCAACGATGTGTCCCTGATTTTGAAATCCATGATATTCTGACACATTGTCATTCAATGGCCTGTGGCGAACATTTTTCGAGCAAGAAAACTGCAACTAAAATCCTTAATGTAGGATTCTTTTGTCCCAGCTTGTACAAAGATGATCATAATTTTGTTCGATCCTGTGTGCGTTGCCAGAGCATCGGCAACATGACTCGGAAGGATATGATGCACCTTAATCCTATTTTAGAGGTTGAAATTTTTTATGTTTGGGGCATCAACTTCATGGGACCGTTCATCAACTCTGGTGGGTATTCATATATACTAGTTGCAGTTGACTATATTTCTAAGTGGATAGAAGCAATACCCACCCACACTAATGATCACCATGTGGTTGTCAAATTTCTTAAGAAGAATATTTTCTTAAGATTCGGCATTCCAAAAGCCATTATCAGTTACGAAGGCTCACATTTCACTCATTTACAATTCCATCACCTTCTTTCTAAATATGGGGTTAATCACAAAATTTCCACACCTTATCACCCCCAAACAAATGGCCAAGCATAAGTTTCTAACCGAAAAATCAAAAATATTTTACAAAAGACGGTTAGGCCCGACCGTAAAGATTGGTCCACCAAATTGGACGACGCTTTATGAGCCTACCGTACCGCTTTTAAAACCCCGCTCGACATGTCTCCCTTCCTTCTGATTTTTGGGAAGGCATGCCATCTCCCGGTAGAACTAGAACATATGGCTTTTTGGGCAATAAAATAATTAAACATTGATTTATCTAACGTCGATATCCATAGAAAACTACAATTAACTGAATTGGAAGAATTACGTAATTTTTTCTATGAAAACTCGAGGATTTATAAAGATCGAACAAAAAAATTTCATGATAAATACATTGTTCGGAAAAACTTTGACGTTAATCAATGCGTTTGGCTTTTTGATGCTAGATTACATCTTTCTCTAGGCAAATTAAAATCCAAATGGACCGGCCCCTTTATTGTCCTCAAAACTTATCCGTACGGCGCTGTTGATCTTTTCGATCCTAAAACTAATACAACATTTCAAGTCAACGACCAACGTTTAAAGCCCTATTTTGATCATACCCCGAATCTTCCATCTGAATCCTTCGATTTCACTGAACCAACCACCGTTGATCACTAATGCAAACTACGCCCAGCTGAATGGCGTAAAAGATAGCACTGGATGGGAGGTAACCCATCATTTTCTTTCTACTTCTATTTCTTTCTTTTCCGTAAGTTTTTCCTATCCTAAATCCGACCGCCTTTTACTCTGGTAATCCCTCTCTCCCTCCTATTGCATGAGGACATTGCATACCTTAAGCATGGGGGGTGTTTTTAAAATTTTGACGATCGATTTAAGATTTTCAAAACCTAAAAACATACATTTTTTCTTTAGTCATTTTTATTTTCTTGCGTGCATACCAAAAAAAAAATAATAATAATAAATAATAAATAATAAAATAAAAAATACTGAAAAAACTTTTTGAGGAAAATTTTGAAATCGGGACTAAGGTTGACAACTCACTTTTGGTACAATGGGATTTTATCCTTAATAAACTAGGGATGAGGATAAGGATCTGATCATTAGAATTTCAAGGCCTATTTTTAGACTAGATTAGATATCCTTCTCTAAAATTCCACTTAAACTCATGATAGTTCAGGTGACTTGATCCTCTTTTGTAATATGGAAAGTATCTGGCTTAGTGTCTGATTCAAAAACTTGCTTTTTTTGCGGAACTTCCTGTGTCAAATTTCACACATAAGCCAACACCTAAAAAACTACTAAAAATTAGAAAAACCCCTTGTTTGTCCTTAGTAAAAGTCTGAAGCAGATCATTGGTTTGAGATCCCACCACCGAGGAGGAAAATGCCTCCTTTAAGGATGCGATGTCAACATGTTACCACCTTGGCACTGCTCCATATCTATATTTCATATTTTTAGACAGAGCATTAAAGAGCATTTTAGCAGCTCAAGTTTCTTGGACGATGCTTTACCTATAGTGTTGGAGCAAGAGCTTGAGTTTGCTTGGAGTGCCCCTTTACACCGCATTGTGTTTTGGGGTTGTGAGCTCCTGGGTGGTGTCATGAATAGTGCTATCCTGAAGTATCGGCGCCAAAGCCCCCTCGAGGATTGGTAACGGTAATGATGATCCCGACACATCTGTTGTAAGACTAAGCTAGAAATAAGCATGGGGATAAAAAAAAAAGTTTTAAACCAAAAACACGCCCTAATAAATGTTGGCTTTTCACAAGCACAGACACAAGTTGCCAATTAGATTCAAGAGCCAGAAAATTCCTAAAAATAAAAATTTCAAGTCATCTGAATTAACAAGGGGTTAATCTGTGAAATTTTGAAGGATATATTGATCCCGTTTTTGTCAAAGTTTTGGATCTGAAAATAAATCTCAATGTTTATCTTTAACAAATCCTGTGCCTCCTGTGTTTAGATCAACCAAGGTCCCGTAATCTTTTTCTCCTCAAAAGTCGAAAAAATTAGATTTCCCAAAAATTTTGTTTTATAAAAATTAAAGTTTTGCTAAGAGACTAGCAAAAAAATAAGCATGGGGGTGTGATAAATGCCATTTTATCATCATTCTTTTGCATTAAAATAATCCTAGCTCTTAGGATTTTGCTTCCCAAACGGGTTTTTGGGTTGCATTTAGTCATAAATTAGGTTAGTCATGCATTGCATTTTTTTTCTTGCCTTTTTAATGTCTTTTTGTGAGTGTTAGGGATGAACAAATTAACAAATCCCTAGAACCTTAGCACTCAGGAAGGCAATAGGTGAAGGAGAAGCTCAAACTAACTGGAACTCAGCTTGATCCAACTCACCATGGCTGGAATCCAGCTCACTTGGACTAGGGTTAGCTCATCCTAGCTCCATTCAGCTCATCTTAGCTGAATGGCAGCTCAAGAGAGCTCATCTCAGCTCCCATTAGTCCACAGTAAGCTCTAGCTAGCTTAGCTGAGTTGACTGGAGTTTACCCTAGCTCAGGTCCAACTACATCCAGCTCCACTCAACTCCAGCCAACTGAAGATAACTTCATTCCAGCTCAGGAAGCTCAAGTCCAGCTCCCGGGGACTTAGCTTAGCTCAACTCAGTTCAGCTAAGCTACCTTAGTTGCCTCAACCAACTTGATCCTCCCCGGGAGCACCAGACCCAGCTCACCTCAACTCATTATGGTAGAAGCCAGCTCACTTTAGCTTGGCTTAGTAGCTAGCAAAGAACTAGCAAGCTAGGCCAGCTAGAGTAGCTCCATGCCACCCTCTTTAGCAGCTACCAGCTCCAGTTCAAGATCCAGACTTTTCCTCATCAACTCCTCTCTTCAAACCCTAGCTCCAATACCTCCTCTTCTACTCCACTACTAGCTAAGCTAGCTTAGCTTAGCTTAGCTTAGCTATGCTCCAGCTCCCTTGGCTTTTACCACCTAAAAACACTACCTAACAACTCCACCAACTAGCTCCACATAAGCTAACCCTAATTCCACCTCACCTTGGCGCCAACCTAGCCTACCCACTACCTCAAAAAGATACTACAAAGTGTAGCCAAAACCTCCCATAACCACCCACCAATTGGCACCACTTTTTCCCTCCAAAACCCCCTTCATCTCCACCACATATCTTCCCTTAAACCCATCTCCACCATCCACCTAACCCCCCTTCTAGAAGCCCGCATGGTGGTTCCAAAACCAAGGCATCCCTTCATGGTTGGTACCACCTTTAGGCGTCTCTTCACCACCATAACCACCACCTTCACACCCCCCCTACTTGGCACCAACTATTCTCCACCATAAGACCACCTAACCATCCCCATCTTCCCATCTTAGCCATCCATCTCAAGAGTCACCTTAACCCTCTCATCCTACCCTATAAAAAGACCAACACCCACCACCTTACAACCCATCCTTGTCTAGCAAAATACCTCTTATATTCTACCTATAGCTCACGCCCAAGAGAGAAGAAGAAGAAGAAGATTAAGGGGACACTCTACCCCCTTGGTGCCTTCCCCTCTTCCCTTCTCTCTTGTGCCCACGTCAGCCAAAGGAGAAGCTAAGCAAGGAAGACCTTTGGAGGAGGTCTTGATGGTGGTATACAACCATCCTTGGAGGAGAGCTTAGAGGTGGTCCACGCCACCTTGGAGGAAAGCCTTGGCACGCCCCCTACTTTAGGGTTTGCCAAGGAAGCTACACCTTGAAGAATTTTGTGAGGAGAAGAAGGTGCTCTTTTTGATTGCAGGAGCAGCCGCAATTGGAGGAAGAGCCTCGCCATCTTCACCATCATTTTAGAGGATTTTTATGTTTTCATTACATGCATTTTCAATTCTAGTAGTTTAAGCATTCTTCTACTAGATTGTTGTTAAACAATTCCTCAATTTTATACAAGTTGCCTTCATTAGATTTGTTTATCTTGATTGCAATTTAAATTTTCCTTTTGTGCACTCACTTCCCTCCCTCTCTAATTACCCTAGGCCTTCACATGCCTAGGGTGAGCTTAGAAGGAAGGTACTCTTGTCACCTAGGGTTACTATTAGGAGTAGTTTTCATTAATTCGAAATCCTTGTTATTTTAATTACAAAACAGAAAAAAAAATGATCCATTGAAAAAATCAAAAAGAAAGTTGAGATTTATTTTCTAAGCAAGAGATTTGATTGCAAGCATATTACCTCCTTGAACAACCCTAGATACCCCACATCTAGGTTTATAAATTTAAGAGTTGATCGATTTTGCAAGTTACAATGAAGTATTTTACAAACCGCGTAAAATTTGTTTCCATCATCTCCCCGTCAAGTTGGAGCACAAAGCCTATTGGGCAGTATGAAAGTGTAATCTAGATCTTTCTAAGGCTAGAACCCACAGACAGCTTCAAATGAGTGATATCGATGAACTACACAATGACGCGTATGAGAACTCAAGAATTTACAAAGAGCGGGTTGAGGCCTTTCACGACAAGCACATATCCAGAAAGGTCTTTCATCCTAGTCAAAAGGTCCTACTCTTTGATGCCAAGCTAAAACTCTTCCCGAGCAAACTTAGATCGAAATGGATTGGACCATATCTTATCCGATGTATTTTCAGAAATGGAGCCGTTGAAATCAGTCAACCCAGCCTTGATTCTGAACCTTTATTGTGAATGGCCAGTGACTTAAGCCGTTCACTGAATTCACCGATACAAACTTGGCTGAGGTATCTTTTGATCTCCATTCTCCCTGAGCTTATTGTGCCTTTTTGATGGCGTTAAACTCAGCACTTAACGGGAGGCAACTCATCATCTTTGTGAAAAACCCAAAACCCTTCTTGACACATCTCATTGCTGAACTCATATTGCACTTTAGGGTTCATCCATTAGAACAACTGACTCCACCTCTGGTACCCATACCAGAGTTTGAAATCGTCCCCACCAGTCATCCCGACCCATCCACCCAACTAACAGCCTGTTCTAATGTAAGATCTAAGCTAAATTCGAACCCACCTAATTTACAATGAGGACATTGCAAATCATAGGCATGGGGAGGTATTAAAGTGCATAACATTGTGAGAATCACTTCATAAGACAATGTTTCATCAAAAAAATTGCATATTCCAAAAAAAAAAAAAATAGAGAGGTTGAGGAAAAAGAAGAGCCATTTTGAGAGAAAATTAAAAATGAAAAGAAAGGAGCACATAGAGAAAGAAAATTGAGTCCCTTAAAAACAATTTGGAACCTACCTGCCTTCTAGGTTGGATCGAATGATGAATTAAGACCTAAAAGGTTAAAACTTAAGGGATTAGTGGCGAATACCGACCTTAGCCCTCTTGGATTGATTTCGATTTAGACACTCACATACTTGTCAAGATCTGGATTAATCCTCAAGAGGTTGGGGAAAATGCAAAGCTTGAGTATTAGGTCTAAGGCTTAGGGAGTATTCGGCCCCGTTAACTAACCTCTGGTTTGCGGGACATAGTAACTTAAGCACCCTAAATCACACACAGTCTGAATCAGTGCGCTTTAATCATAAAATAATGCCAAAGGGCATTTAATCTATTCTGAAAATGGTCCTTAGATCTAGACTAGGAGTGGCTCAAAAACACAAGTTGATTTGGATGAATTCCCGACGTGGAGAGGCGGGAAATTCCCCTCGAAGATGCGTAATACATATCATCTCCTCGGTGCTTGTCTCTTAGGATATCTAAATATCCTATTGGGGGCACGTAATCACCATGTGCTGGTTCAGATGCCATGGGCGGGATTATCTCAAAATCTCAATTGCCAGGGTCTCGATTTAGCTACAGAATCCCATGGGTGACACTATCCCGAAGTGTCGAAAGCAAGGGTTCTGGGGGTTGCCATGGGCGGTGCTATCTCAGAGCATCGAATGCCAGGGACCCTGCGAGGATTAATGGTGGGGACAAGGAATCCGATACAAATTGTGTTTAGGGCCAATCCGAGGATGGATCTAAGGAAAAATATAATGAAAAAAAAAGAGAGAGAAAACTCACCACAAATGAAAATCTCCTTCTAATCTCTCTCTTACAAAATGCACTGGCAAACTAAACCGGACTAACCATGTTTCAAGCACGGGTGCTTTAACCGCTGGGTCCAACAAACCTTAGGATAGTTCTTGCGGGCCGTAGAAACCTTTGTAGCAGACTGAGGCAAAAGCTAGTCAGGTCTGGATCTGGGATGGTACTTAAGTACCTCTAAGCCTATTGTTGGTATTAAGATCTGATTCCTAGCGATACAACCTAGTTAGGCATCCTGACAATTACATCCGACCTAGATAACTAGTTCGATTCATATAATTTTGCTAAGGGACTAGCGAAAGCTAGGCATAGGGGTATGATGAGAACATCATCATGAGCCATAACTAGCTCAGTTTGATCTGATTAAGCCAATAAAAGCTCCTACATATCTTTTAGAAGGTCTTAAGGTCACAAAACATTAATTTGAGAAGATGACAAAAATACAAGGTTATTTCTGCAAATTTATTATTCGATCACTGAAACAGAATAACCACAGGTTTTCTCAAGGGTTGAATAAAGGTCAAATGTGCTTTAGAGTCTATTAAGAGGGTTCATACAGAACGAAACGGGTTTTCACGTGTTATAGGAATTAATGGACATCTGAAACCCTAAAAACAAATCTAGTTAATTAACTGAGATTCCGGTCAGGATAAAATTCACCTAAACCCTCTAAAAAGCATAGAAAAATATTCTCTAGGGTCTTGCATCTTCAAATTGATCATCAGAACCCGCTTTGACCTAAAACAGAATCTCAGACGAACTCTTGCCTTAATTTGGGTTTTTGCATAAATTACCTAGTCAAACGAGGTCAAAACCAAAATCCAACTTCACCATTGGATTCCTTGGGTCTAAATTATATTTGTATCAAAATTTGGGCCCAATCTGAGATTGGTTCGACCTAGTTTGCACTTTGGTCCAATTCTAATTTTCTTTATCTCACATGGCCCCAACTTTATCATCTTCTTCTTCAAACAGGTCCCTGCCGCCCTAGAATCCTAATCGTACAACTCCGGTGAGCTTCATTTGGCAAGATCTCTTTGATTTCTTGACGAATCCTTCTGAGATTTGAAAGGGAATTCGTCAAGAAATTAGCTTCCTTTTTAGCCAGATCCGAAGTCCCAAAAATCGCCCAATGTATCATGCAAATCCTTCAAAGGAGTGGGTTTCCTATTTTGGCAAACCATCCAAGCTTGAAAGCTTGGATTCCAAGCTTCAACCGACACTTCGATGCCTATATAAGAACTCCCCGGGTAGACTGGTCTCTCCAAGCTTGAATTTGGCCGAATCTACCCTTATTTCCTCCCTCCTATTCCAGTTGAAAGGCTCCTCAAGCTCCGGTGATTCCCTCTGCCTATCCTCATCGTCTGCCCGCAATATCGGCGGCAGATCCTCCTTCCTCATCTTCCTCTGCGTCGTGCAATACCGATCGGCGTCTCTCTCTCCATCGTCCTCGCCGTCCTACCTCCACCAGAGCCACCTTCGTCTTCGACGTTGATCATACCAGACCCGACACCATCTTCGTTCCTCATCGTCTGTTAGCTAGCCTAGTCAACTCTACTCTGTCTGCACATCACCTTCGTACCACTACTTCACCGTTTCGACCACTTCGACGCCATCCACGCCTCTGTCTTCACCATCTCTGGCCACTCCTCCGGCGAGGAGTTTCGTACGCTACTCACCTCCATCCTCCTTGCCGACACATTCCTCACCATCGCCTCGACTCAGAGACTAAAACCCCTCAAGTAATTGAGGGGATTGGCTTCTCTAACACCTCCCCCGAATCACACACTTTCGCACCAACTCACCAAGGTCATACGACCTCCACACACACACACACGCCACGCTGCACCCACCACCACGTTCACCATCTCATGGCGATCCTGCTGAACCATTTGACGTGGCCGTAAGGCCTTTTTCTTGAGTTTTAGGTACCAAGTCAAGCCCGCCATTAGCAGCGAACTTTAAGCTTGCTAGAAGCTTTCTTCAGGCCCTGCTACCTCTAAGCAAGTGCTCCAGGTGTCGCGGATACCTCCCAAATTGCAAACCAGGGCCTCAATTGGAAGCCATACCCTCACCAGCTGCCTTGATTGGAAGGGCAATCCAGGTGCAAACTCACGTGAAGAAGAGGCACTATCTTTAGTGCCACATCGTAAACGTGTAAAGCTCCGCTACAGTATATCACTCAATTGTGTCTAGGTCTCTTTGCATCAAGACACAGGGGGGTGAGGTCCCCCGTTTACCCACTCACACCTCGCCCGTGGTAGCACTACACGGGCCTAGTTTGATCCGGTTACCCTCCTAAGCCCACACCTCGGCTACCACCCACGCCGGTAGCCCTGGTCCCAGGTGCGCTCATACTCGATACCCGACTACCCGGTTATCCCTGAGAGAGGAAGAGAAGGAAAGAAAGAGAAAGAGTGGGGTTTAAGGGGGTTTTGCTCTGTTGTGTAATGGCTAACACTTAGCCGCATTTGAGGAAGAGTTTCCCTCTGTGCGTAAAGAAGACAAGGAAGAGGACCGTAGAAAGAAAGAAGTAGAGTAGTACCTTTGCACTGTAGCAAGAGCAAGTTAAGCCATATGATCGGCTGAGTAGATGTCTGAAATTCAACAGAAGTATAGTGCACTTATTGCGTGACATCTGATACTATTGCTTTATTGAATATCATTGTAAATCGGATAATTTGTTGATTCAAATCACCATTTTATCCTGACATTTTTGCTACATTGATTCTTGCTCTTATATATTCATCTTATTAGTGCTTCAATCTAATATATTCTTGTTTAGAATTATGATCTTGAGATTCATATTTGGCATTTGCTCCCAGCGAACAACCTTGGGTTTCATTTGAGTTATAAATATTATCTGTTGTTCACACTGATTCGATCTATACTACAACGCTATGATTTTAAAACATATTTCAGAGCGACTAAATAGAGGGGAAAAAGAATGGAGCTCTTGATCTTCCCTTCCCCTCTCCCGATCCCTCCTCTTCTCATTGCAGTAAGTGAGACCCTACAGTTCTCCCTCTCTTTCTCTCGCATGAGTAGGGAGGAAGAAGAAGATGAAGGAGAGGAATGAGGGGATATGGTGTATGGCTCCCCCTCACACTCAAGCTTTTGGGTCTGTGATTTTCCCTTACCACAATTTGGTTTTCATTACACCAATGGCCCTCTATTGGTCCAAATCCCTCTTTGGTTCAAGTGTTGGGCACCCCATGGTTAGGATTTAGAACTTAGGTCCTAGGTTCCCCAATTAGGTGATTAAGGCTCCAAATCACGTTCAAGGGAATAAATTACACTATCATCCATAATAAATTTTGAAATTAATTGTGGTTTTCACATCACATAGTCGAACCATAAAATGAAGAATTGCACCAAGAAAGCACAGATAACATGGTAAATTGTTAACCAAAGTATACAATTGAAAAGGGGATTTCACCCTCAACTCCTACTAATAATGAAAAAATTAAGTATAGAATTGTGCTCTTAACTCTCCTAGAAAAGTTGAATGTAGAATAATTGGATTATTCTTCTTGCTACCTCTTCTTTCCATTTTATAATCTTCCATAATCCTAATGTTGTTAAGACTTTATTCTGTGAATCATGAAGATTGTGCTCTTTGAGATTTGAGAGTGATTTTCAATTGAGATTTCTTAGGGTTTAGGACTCTTGAGGTTTCCATCTACAATTGTTGCCTTCAATTCCTTCCCTATAAGCCTGTCATAAAGATCACGATTAGATCTATTACAAGGATTGAAGTAAAAAAGCGAAGAAAATAAGCTAATGAAAAGGACTTACCTGAGGCATACATGGAGATTTCTATCTGCCTCTACGTTAGGGATTTCTATTTAAGGTGCTTGGTCATAGGTAGACAGTGTTACAACCAAATATGTTTATTAAAACTATGCTTGATCTTTCACTTAACCATGTGTTATTACAAGTTTCTTCTTTCATTCATAAGGGAGGAAGTCCTTCTAGTTCTATCCTTATCTATCCAACTCAAATGTATTATTTGAAGGCATGGATTGGTTTGGGAAGTTCACAACCTCATTCCACACCACAACAGATTCCTTTAAGGGACTAAATGTGTTATTGTTGCCTTGGAGAGGCTTAGTTTGAATATTGTAAAGCCTGAGAAGATTAGTCTCTATATTTAGTTAGGCCCATTTTTGTAGGGTTTGTTGTGTTTTACTGTGTACACGTGCCATGTGCATGATGGTTAGGTATTTTTCCCTCCCATTACAATGCTTGAAATATCCTATTGATCCAATCTCATTCTTTTTAGCTTAGAGACACTTGATTACTATGATAGAGAGTAATTAACCTGATAATAAAATAGTAATAGTAAGAGAAACAAGAGTCAGATTGCAAAAATTGGAGAAAGGGGGAGAAACAAGTTGCTTATTACTATACTCAACTAGACTTTGATGTAAACTTCGAAAAATGTGGTAACTAAAATTACAATGGTGGTTCACATAATCACTAGAGCATGGTGAAGTTGACTATGGCTATTGCTGTTGGCCATAGCCAATGAGACTTTGCATGGAATTATGCATTGTTACCACCATAAGTCGTGGACTAATTGTGTGTGAGCTGGAGTAACAGTGCTAGACCCTGAAGTAGGATAAAGGTAGGCATGAAAAGGAGAGACTTTGAATGTATTGAAACTTTGGCTAATCAACTAGGAAAATGCAAGGTCAACAAGGTGATGTATGCATGGAAGCAACGAATGATTCTAGGCCATAGAGAAGTATTAGAGTTTTAGGATGGAAGTGAGAGATCAATGATGTAACACCCTAAAAGACAAAGTTTTAAGTATATAATCTAGGTAATTAATTAACGAAATGAACCAAGGTAAGAAATAAAAATGTGAATCTTAGTGGTTGAAGGAAATTAAAAGTTGGGACACAAGGACCTAAGTGCAAGAAATTTTAAAAAGATGGAGTGAATTAGAACATGGAGAAAGATGAGAATTTGAAACCAAATAGAGGAGAGGTTGAAGTGTGCAAAAATGAAGTTGAAAGTGGAAGGATGCCCTGATAAAATTTCAAAACCAACATTTGGCATTTTCAAAGGAGATAAGCTTCTGTACATTCTGAGCACATCTTCTCAATTGGTGATGGGAGAGGAGATGGAGAGAGTTGTACGTTGTGAAGAGGGGGATTTTCCCCTATGCGTGTGTGGGTGAGCTATATGTATGCATTTCATGAGTTGGGTGAGTCCCTTTGCTTTCACTTGCTTCTCTACCAACAAACAATAAGTCTTCTATAGATTATTTGATGCATTTGTCTAGTAATTTAACGGTGCAATATTTGTCACAAGCAGTCAAACTTGCTGGGAACCATGGTTTGTATGGTACGTATATGACCTTCTTTAGTTGACCAGTGTTCTAACTTGCAAGTTTAAATGGTCACATAGTGAAGTCAATCTTGCAGCCATGTGTAGGGTGCTATTGTTCTTCTTGCATAATTTTGTAGCTCCTAGTTACTACAAATCGAATTGTGGAAAAATTAAGTGTAGGATTTCCAAGAAATTCTTTAGTTTCTTCCTAAATCGGAAAAAGAATTGATCCTTTTTTTCATTGCTAAATCCCTGTTTGATAGATCCCTTTATGATATTTGAAATCCTCATTTCATATGGAATTGAAAAGAGCTATGGATGGATGGGAAGATCCTTTCCATAGACCCCAATGCATGACTTAAGAAAAAATGAATCTTATGGAATCATATTGAATGTTTGACAATACATTCCGTACCTTGCTAAAAAATGGATCCTTATTTACCTTGGGAGAATTTGTGCCTACTTGAACTTTTGGTGAACATTTGGAACATGATAACGAATCTCGCTGTTAATTTTATGAGATTTCATGAGAATTTGCATATAGATTTGTTGGAAAGAGGAACAAGGAAGAGCTCAAACCCTTTTTCCGATTTCCATTGCTATTCTATAGATTGTCAATTGAGACTCCATGTTACTTAGTCTTCCACTTTTCAAAAGACCATAACTGAGTGCTAATCAAGTCCATGTTGCTCAGTTGGTTGAGCAAACACCAAAAATAGAAAATATTGTATTTACAAATACCTATACATCTCTATGAGAAATCAATGAAGCAAAAAGAAAAATTTTACCTTTCCACCTTCATCTGACATGGTAAAATTTTACCTTTCCACCTTCATCTGACATGGTATCGAGCCAAGGAAGGCATTGGCATCGCATCCGTCGCCCAACCCTCCTTACCCCTTGTCGTCACTCCTCTCGATGACCAATCCAAGCAGGTAGCTCCAATGAACCTTCCTACACACCTTTCCTGTGCCAAGTCTCCCCAAACAAGTATCTCCTCCTTCCCCCCTGCCTCGCTGTGGTACAACAACACAACCACACCAATGTCTATGAATCTGAGACTCATCGATGTTCCAAGTCATCGTCGTTGTCGCCTCCGCCTGGACCGCACCGTCGTCTACCACTCGTCTTCACATTGCTCCACCTGTCATCAACTCCTCGCTTCGTTCCATCTCCGACCACAACAGTGCTATGTCTCACAATGAGACACCATTGCCCCTGACGCTGCATGAAGTTCCCCAATCTCCTCGCCAAGCATCCCTGCCTTCTGTCACTAGGCCGTGCCACTACGCTCTGCCGCCCGCTGCTGTTGCATGCGAAAATCGTCGTTTTAGGAAAGTATAGTGTTGTAGTATAGGACGAAAATTGCAACAACATTTACATTTATAAGAGCTAGTTCGTGGTCGTTCGCAAGGAGCAAATTTGAAATTCACAACACTAATTGTAATTAATAATAATGAGTGCAATGATTAAATACAAGAAGTTCAATGAATAATGCACTCAAAAATATATTCAATGATAAGCCAAATTGTATCTCCGGAGTTGCTGGGATAAAAAGAATACTAGAAACCCTAAAAAAATGGTGATTTAAATCACCAATTACACCCCTCATTCAAACATATATCCCAAGTATCAAATGTCTCAACCAACTCGAATATCCCTACAATGGTTTCTCAACCACATATTCTCAAGTTCCCCATCAATATCTCCATAGTAACCAAGATTAGACGTCAACCATAAGGGGTAGACGCCTTAAATGTCTCCAAGCATAACAAGGCACAAGAGCACCAACACAGAGTCAGTGTCTCCAAATATCGCTAAGTGTTGAACATTTAGGCATGAATACCAAGGAGCAAAACTCTACCCCTACCCTCCTTAGGGTTTATCCTATTCTCCTAAGAATTAGGTAAACGGGTTATCGGATCATGAACAGGGACCAGACCCATGTGGTGTGAACTGCAGGCAATGTGTGAATAAGCGTGTGGGTGTGCATGGGGGACCTCACCCTCCGTGTGGCTTGAGGCAATAAGCCCACGCACTAATTTCCTTTTATAAGTGGTTGCGATGTTTGCAATCCATGATGTGGGACCCTTTCTTCAACCTTTCTCCGATGTGCAACTGCAGATGAAATCCAAGCAATTGAGGCTGTTGCAGCTGGGTGCTTTGCTCAATTGGAGACCAAGGAAACTTCCTGGGAGTGGTCTGCGTTGATTGGTCATAGAATCAGTAGCTATGAGGGTCGGAGGAAGGATGATGGTGAGGGAGAAGATGGAGCTCATCGACGAAAACCATGAAACACAAATACAGGCTTAAAGCCCAAGTTACAACATCTAATAGGATTACTGTGAGGCAAGGAATTCAGCGGCAATGTTCACGTGGTGATTGGAGGTCTGAGGTGGTGTGGCAAAGTCAGTAATGGCGTATGGGGGGTGGGTTGTTCGGAGGGGCAGACGAGTGGATGGAAGGTGAAATTTCATGAGGGGTTTTGGTGAGCGAGATGAGGCGAAACTTTTGGCGGTGACGATGTGGTGATTGGGGGTGTATAGCGACATAGAGACCATGCCAGAGGCGTGGCCAGAGTCAAAGACGACGAAGGGGAAGGAGGTGATTTGACTGTTGATCCTAGGTTCTAAGGGGATAGAATTAGGCTAAGGAGAGAGGGAGAGAGGAGGCCTACTCTAACGAATGAACGGGGAGGAATTGGCGCTGGCTATGATTGGCCGGTGCGGAAGACGAAAGGAGCTCCGGTGATGAGGACGGCGACGACAACGAGGTTAGGAGGCCCTAGCTTTGGCCCACCAGGCACAAAAGAAGATAAGGGAGAAGGAGGCACTCTCAATTTGACTACTGAGAGGCCATGGGAGGACGAGGAAGGTAGTCGTCGGAGCTGAGGTTGGAGCTTGGCCAAGGAGAGGAGAGAAGAGGTTTTTGCCTGTTTTCCTAGCTGGGAAGCATGCTGGGATCATCGGGGCTCTTTATAGAGCTCAGGATTGAGCTCTAATTGAGAAAAGAAGCTCAATTGGGTTGAGATTTGGGAACAAGAAATCCCACAATTTTCATGGGTTCACTAGGGCTCTATACAGCGAATTAGGAGCCAAGATCTTGTTCAATTGATTCCCTATAATGTGAACACCAATCCCACCAAATTTGGTGGGATTTGGTGTTGATTTGTTGAGGTTTTTAGTCGATCAAAGTAGGTGTTTAAGTTGGTTGACTCGTTAATGGCGGCAAGGACCTAAATGTGAAGATGATGAGAAACCTAGGGACCATTTGCAAGGAAATTTGAATGCTAGGGGTCTATGCAAGAAACATAGGTTTAAGGGATTAAATTATAAACTAGGTCAAGATGGACTCTGATTGGGCCCAAATTTTGGTACTAACCTAATTTGGACCCAAGAAATATAATGGTGTACTTGTATTTGAGTTTTGACCACATTTGATTAGGTAAATTGAACAGAAGCCCAAAGCAAAGCAAAATCCCATCTGAAACTCTATCCTAGGTCAAAATGGGTTCAGATGGTCAAACCAAGAGGACCAAACCTCTTAGAATATTTTTCTATGAATTTTATGAGGTTTAGATGATTTTTATCTTGATCATAACCTCTTCAATTTAAGTGGGATTGAGAATTAGGGTTTTATATACTGTTTCAATTCTCGAAATGCATGAAACCCTATTTCTGTCAGTGTTGACCTACTTTTTAATCTTTAATGCTCAATTGACCTCTAATTAACCACTGTGTGACCCCTTGGTTACTCTGCATTCATGATGTGATGTTAAAACTGCAGAGTTAATCCAAATTTGTTGTTCTCTCCTCAAAACAAATCTAATTGGAATTACGGTCTTCAGGCAATCACTCAGGAGCATTTGTCTCTTGATTCTAACTAATTCAAGCTAGTTATGGTGAATGATGGTGTTACCATCAGCTACCTTCACTCCTCTACCCCATCCTTTCCACTGCTCGCGATCATCCTCTGTTGTAGCCAGGAGGATCGATCGATCTCTCCCATCACAAAGAGAGGTGCCTTATTCCCCAATGACACCTCTTATTCAACAAAGGGAACATTTGCATAGAAGGCCCTTGCAAATATTCGACTTACCACTTGAGACCTCCTAAAGTGAGCAATACCATTCCACACCACCAACCCCATAATAGGTTCTAGTTCATCAAACGCAGCCTGCTTAGAGATACCATCGTCTTTACCATCCTCTACGATTCTCAACCATTTATGGTGCCCTTACTTCCATCGATGAGTATCCATCATTTTCTCTCCATAAAATTAAAACCTACCAACTATCTTCTTTGGAAAACGCAACTTATTCCCCTACTATGGTCACACAACTTACTTGGCATTGTTGACTAGTTTGAACCATGCCCCTGTGCTTCATCTTCTGGCACTTTAGACTCCTCATCCGCCACATCAAATTGGCTACAACATGATCAAGCGGTAGTTAGCTAGCTTCTCTCATCCTTATCGGAAGAAGTCCTCCCAACCATTGTCGGACTCTAGCATGCGCATGAGGTTTGGGTGATTCTCCATGACACCTATGGTGCCCCCTCTCACACACACCTACTTCAGCTACACATGCAACTTCATAATCTACGCAAAGGTGATGAGCCTATAACCAAGTTTCTCTAAAAGGAAAAATATATGTGATGATCTCGCTATGTTTAGCCAAACTGTATCCCCTGCGAATTTCAAACGCCATCATGTTCTCAAATCTAGAGGTCAACTACAGTGATATCATCATCGCCCTATCATCAAGAAGTGCAATTGTTCCCTACGTCTATCTTTACATCATTCTTCAGAGCCATGAATTCCAACTGCAACAAAATATCACCACAGCACCATCTGCCAACACAGCCACTTGCTCCTCCTCCACGAGCCACGACTCCTCACAACAAGGCCGTGGCCGTGGACACAATCGTAGACATGGATGCAACTTTCAGAAATAATCTCCATGTCCTATCTATGGAATTTATGGCCACAGTCCTTACCGTTGCCGATACAAGCGTACCAGTCCCATGAATGTGCCTCCTGAAGCAAATACAATGATGTCCACAACACCCTTCACTAGAGACTGGTATCTAGATTCTGGAGCATCGGATCATGTCACCAATGACATAACCAATTTAACACTAGCAGACAATTACAAAGGTATAGATTGAATTCAGGTGAGCAATGGCCAGCACATGCCCATCACGCATGTTAGTAAGCATAGCCTTTGCTACAAAGTTGCTTTCTTCCTTTTGAATAACATTCTATGCTCCCCTTCTTCTTCAAAATCCCTTATATTTGTTTACAAGTTATGTCGTGACAACAACTGCTCCATTGAGTTCACTTACAACTTCTTTTGTGTGAAGGACTGCCGCACAAGTCGCATCCTTCTACAGGGAAAACCTGAGCACAGGCTCTATCGTCTTCCATGCTCCTCGCCTCCCATTGCTCTCACCTGCTCACGCCTGTCATCTAAAATCTGGCATCAGCGATTAGGGCACTCGCAATCTTCCACAGTCAATAATGTTCTCAAACTTTTGGGCTATTCCTCTAGTTTCTCTTCTATAAATAAATGTTCCGCCTTCTTATTAGGCAAAAGCACTTGTATTTCCTTAGTTGAAACCAAAATGCAAAGTTGTGAACCTCTTGAACTCATCTTCAGTGATGTGTGGGGCCTTGCTCTAGTTTGTTCATTTTCAGGCTACCGTTACTTTATCATATTTTTGGATGACTATTCAAAATACGTCTGGTTCTATCCCCTAAAGAATAAATCAGACATCTTACATGCGTTTCTTACCTTTCAAAAGACTGTTGAATGACATTTTTCAAGGAAAAGCAAGTCTTTTCAATCTGACGAGGGAGGTGAGTTTCAATCATTAAAATCCCACTTTCTCCACCAAGGTGTCATACATCGTCTGTCAGCCCTCCACACCCATGAACAAAATGGAGTAGCTGAACGAAAACTTCGACATATCATTGAAACCACTCTTACATTACTGGCCCATTCATCTACTCCCAAACATTTCTAGGAATTCACCATTGAAACTGCTGTCTACCTAATTAATCTCATGCCAAGCAAAATTCTGTCCCAAAAATCCCCCTATGCACTGCTCTTTAACACCACTCCCACCTACAATCTCCTTCATGCTTTTGGCTGTACTGCCTACCCCTTACTACGACCATATAATTCTCACAAATTTTCTTTCGATCTGTCAAAAGTATTTTTCTAGGCTATGCTTCTAGCTATTTAGGCTACAGGTGTTATGGCCCAGTCTCCAAGAAATTTTACATTGCTCGACACGTACAATTTGTCGAAGCTGACTTTCCATTCAAGATAGATTCTATTCTTAGGCTACCTCCAAGCGAACCAGATGACACATGGATGGCCGTGCAACTTCTAGTTTCTCTAATGTCAACTATTCCTTACTCCCAGCCATCACCAGTCCTCTATGCACCTATCCCAGAACAAGTACCTCCTCAACAGCAATTGTGTCCTCGCGCGCATATTGATTATTGCACTCTTGCTGGTCAGTCATCCACTTGGCAACATCACCAGCCTTCTATCGCCCTTATGGTGATCGCTTCTTAGCCAACTGAACCAACATGTTTCTCTCAAGCAAATAAGCAAAAATGCTGGAGAGATGCTATGGGCCTAGAATACAATGCTCTTCTTAGAAATGGGACCTGGTCTCTTGTACCCTAAATGTCACAAATGAATATTATCGGCTGTAAGTGGGTGTTCTGAATAAAATATAAAGCTGATGGAACACTTGATCAATACAAGGTCTGCCTCGTTGCCAAAGAATACAATCAGTGTGAAGGTGTTGACTACAATGATACTTTCAGTCTTGTCGTCAAGCCCACCACTATTTGCACTATACTAGATATTGTTGCTTCCCGTCACTGACCAATTCAACAACTAGATGTCAGCAATGCTTTTTTGCATGGAAACCTAACTAAAGACATTTACATGCTGCAACCACCAAGCTTCATCAATCCAAACTACCCAAATCACATTTGTAAATTAGAAAATTCTTTATATAGGTTAAAGCAAGCACTCGTGCTTGGTTCAGTCACCTCAACTCACATCTTTTATCTCTCAACTTTCACAGATCTAAGACAGATTCATCCTTATTCATCACTGCAATGGCAACACCACAATGTATATTCTCATATATGTAGATGACATCATCATCATAGGAAATGATCCATCCACCTTACAAATGGTTATATCCAAACTTCATCAGGAGTTCCACTTATGAGATCTTGATGATCTCCATTACTTAGGAATTGAAGTTTCACGCAAACCTGATGGAATATTGCTCTCTCAACAAAAATACACCATTGATCTACTTAAGAGATTAGGTATGGAACATTGTAAACCTCTGCAAACACCAATGTCAGACTCCTCTAAGTTCATCCCTCAAGGATCGCTCTTTCATGATCCGACGATCTATCGGCAAATAGTTGGGGCAATACAATATCTACTCAATGAAGCAAAAAGAAAAAGCATACCTTTCCACCTTCATCTAACATAAATGAAAAGAAAATCTTGATCTATTGAGTTCATGGATTCTGTCCTTCCTATCTATTTTGGATATGGAATTTTCTACTAGAGAGATGAAAAAATTAATGATGCAACCAAATTGCAAATGGAGAAAGTCGATTCAATTGTTTCTTTCTTTCTTTTAATATTACAAGACACAGTTTACCTGTAACAAAATAGATATATTCCTACGTTTTAAACACTCTAACCTATAACGGCTTTTTAATATTAGTATTGTTTACGGTAAATTATCCAAAGGTATTACATTTAAGTTTGGTGTACACTTTGGTGTCCACTAAAGCCTTGTTTGTAAAGGTTTAAAGGGAGGTTTTATCCTATGTGTCAAAGGTAAAGTGACAATGCATGAATAGTGAAAAAGTTTTATTCTCCACCTATCACATCTACCATCATCCATCACATTTACCTCTCACTAGTTATATCTACCCCACTAACTCACTCTTACCCATCACATTCACCTATCACATCTATCCTACTATCCTACTCCCAATACAGATAAAAATAAAATCAAATAATAACATATCAACTCAACTAGTACATTCATACCTACTAACCCTCTTCTTTCCATCCACTTATCTCTCCTTAAGACTTCCTAAACTTTACCCAATTTTAAACTTTAGGCCTATACCAAATAGGGCCTAAGTGTTTTCCTTTTGCATAAGGGGCATGGGTGGGGTGAAATATCAAAAAAAGGAGGTAGGAATCACATTTATTTTGCAAAAGGTAATCCAAAGACCTCTCACCTCTTTTGCACCGCACACAAAAGGATGTGACAAGATGGGAACGACTATGTGAACATTGGGAAGAAGTCGCCAGATCATCCAATGACTCTACCCAACATTCATCATAGCCCTATGGCCATCCCCTCCCCTTTTCATCCATATATATCCCTCCCTCCCCCCAATCCTCTTCCCCTCACATATACAATTTTACATAAAACATAAGGCTATACAGTTTCTTATAGTTGTTTGAACAAAGCTTTCCCTTAATCAAATAGTAATGAAAATGAAAATAATGTTTTCAATTTTCTGGATAGGTTATTATCGATGATTTAGTTGGAGGGGTGGTAATAGCTGCAAAGATGTTGTCATACCTTGCATCTTTTGACTTCCAACAATGAGAATTAAGAGTACCAATGTGGATTAAGGCTATGCCCAAAATCCATAAGATACTTTCTTGTTATCCTATACATGAACCTATACATGCATTTCCATAGTGACACATGTGAATGAAATGATATATTTCTTATATGGATAAAGAGTACAACGAGTCCTAAAACCCTAATAATCTCCTTTTTTACTCAAATTCAACCACACCTTTTATCCTCTTGAGTTTAAAGCTCTCACCTTTTAGAGTTTCATCCATTACTTAATGTCCATTGCTTTTGCTTCATGATACACATTCCATCTCTCTCATGACTCAGAGAGTTCATTTTTAGCTACTCACTTCATCAATAAAATTAACACATCAGATTCGCATTATAGGAATTTTATCACATGTTGATATGGGATCTCCATTACTACAATGTTGCCAACCTGATTAATCCCCTAAACTTCACATTCCTCTAAATGTTTGCATCATAAAGAGAGAGTTGTTGCCTAATAATGCAATACTCCTCACTTCTTATCAGCTTGCAAAATTCATCTGCATTTACATTCTCCTTGATTTGGATTCCTTGTACTCGACATTTTCACGGATTTGCATTGGTTCACCATTTTTCCTCCTTATTAACGAGACATTTCCTATAATAATACACCTTCACCAAGGTTCTCACCATTGATTATCTCTATCCATAGGTCATCCTCTATAGGTTCACATAACCTTCTTAGGGCTTTCCTCATTTCTCATTTTGGCATTTGCAAACTGTTGGTGCAAGGGCACCACGATCGTTAATTTTGATAATAACAAAACACGTGTTATTTAACATTTGCATTGAGTTTATAAGTTTCAGGAGAATGCAAATGGACTCAAGTGTGAAGGAGGAGCTCAAGCTCGCGTCCATGGTGGATTAGAGGAGCTTGATGGAGGAGGAGCTTCGCTTGGAGCAAAAGCTTGAAGAAGGAAGGAGATGAAGAATAGGATAAATACTTTATTCATGTATTCATTTGTTATTCCTTTGCTCTTTATTTTTTGTCTAGATTATATGTTAAAGAGCCTCAAAGTAACTAAACTTTAGCCCTAGGAACACTTACTCTAACCTAGGATACTTAGGCTTTTATAGGGAACTTAGAAAATCAAAATAGGTTTCAAAGAGCCTGATCAGTCGTCCAATCTGAAAATCAGACATCAGATCTTTGACTTTAAGACGTCTAACTATTTGATCAGACATCCAAAATACTTAAGCTAGAGAACCACTTTTTGTCTGTTACTTTCAGACGTTCAGCACTTAGTCCAAAAGTCTTAGAAGACATCCGATGACCTTGCTAGATGTCCAACTAGAGGACCATTGGCTTTATCAGACTAATCTTAGAGGATTAATCTCCAATCTAACCTACATATACTTTCAGACGTCCATAGTGATCCCTAGACGTCGGATAAATAGACGTTAGGCTTAATCTATCCCCAAATCACTTTTGTTAGTGATTATATCCGATTGAGCCTCGGGAAATCAATTCCCACAGTAAAACCTATTTCCAGACGTCCAAACTTTGTGCCAAACGTCTGACCTGTCGTCTGACCAATAAGACTTAGAACCCTGTTTAGGTCTGGATAGAATCAGGAAGGAAACCCATCTAGAATTAGATGTCTGACCTTAAGTCTAGACATCTTAAAAGTCATCTTTTGACGACTGTTCTGATCCAACATCGTCCAGTTGATCCACCCTTCTAAATCAGACATCCAACCATAAAATAAGACGATGACCTAGATGTCTAATAAAAGATCCAGATGTCCAATAACCTTGTCAGAATCATAAATAGCCCTGATTAGACCTGATTTGCCTTGGGATAATTCCCAACGGCTAGAGAAGCCTTTCAAAAGCTAGAAGAGGCTTCTAAACCCTTCTTAGGACCTCTATAAATAGAAGAACACCCTTCGTAAGCCAAGACACACTAAGTAATACTACTTTCCACTCCTTTTGTGTCCAAGAGAAGAGAAATCAGAGAGAAGTGCTTTTGCTCTCAAAGCTCCCAATCTGAAAGCGTCGTTACTCTATTGAGATCATGCCTACGTACTTCCATCTAAGGGAAGTCTCTTTTGTTTATAGAAGCTAAGTTTAAGATATATACTTTATAGCTTTATAGGTTCTGTTGTATTTTCCTTGTTTTTGGTTGGGTATTTGCTTTGTGAATTCCCGTCTCCTTTGTAAGACAAAATACTCCTCGTGAAGAGGAGGGGTTCGAGGTACCCTACCCTCGTATAAAGTATTGTTGTTGTAAGAGGTTAAGTCACCCTGATTTAAGTGACTTGATAGTGGATTTGATCGACTCGGTCGATCGGGAAATCCTAAACCCAGAGGTTTAGGTGGTGATTTTTACCCAGGTTTGGGTTTCCATCTAAAAATCATTGTATACTTGTGATTGCATCTTTTTGTATGATTTGTATTATATTTTCTGCATTATTTTCATATCACGCAAATCTCACCCCCTTCGTTAGAGAACCTACATTTGGTATCAGAGCAGTTCTTGCACTTTCGGCATCTCACATCGACAAGAGATCATGGAGGGATGCATCACGTCGATGAGAACATCCTAGGGGCAGTCAACTACCCTTACTGGAAGCTCTGGATGAAAACTTGGCTCCAAGCAAGTGACTACACGATATGGCAACGATGTGAAGTGACATACGTCATTCCAGAAAGGCCCGAGAAAAGCTACTCCCAACAACAAACTCAAGAATTTTCGCTCAACGCCAAAATGATGAACTCTCTCTACTGCGCATTGAGCCCAGAGGAGTTCAACCGAATCTCACAATGCGTCACCGCATACGAGATTTGGCACACACTAGAGGTAACTCACGAAGGTACCTCCAAGGTAAAGTCCTCTAAAATTAATTTACTTAATCAAGAATTTGAATCATTTTCAATGAAATCTAATGAAACTTTAAGTGAGATGAACACTAGGTTCACTCTCATAGTGAATAATTTGAAAACTTTAGGAAGGACTTTCATCAAGGGGGAGCTTCAAGGAAACCTTCTCCATTCTCTCGAACCAAAATAGGAACAAAGGGTCACCGTCATCGAGGAGGCAAACGAAGTTAAGGAGCTCAACATGGAAGACCTCTTAGTCAACCTCATGGCCTATGAGATGAAGATGAAGAAGAAGAAGAAAGACACTCCTGAGCTAAAGCCAAGGAAGAGTTTGGCATTCAAAGCCGCATTGGATAGTGAAGTAAGTTCCAATGATGAGGACTTTAAAATTTTACTTAATAAAATTTCCAAGTTTTGTTGGGATTCAAAGAGAGAAAAGATGGAGAAGAAAGAAAGTCCAAGATGTTGCTATCATTGCAACAAAAAAGGAAATCTCCGACCCGAATGTCCTCTTCTCAAGAAAGAAAAGAAAAAGGAGAAGGAAAAGGAGAAGGAGAAGAAGAACAAGAAGAAAGCATTCCAAGCTACTTTGGATGACTCGACCTTAGAAGAAGAAGAAGAAGAAGAAAATCCCGAAGAAGAAATCTCTCGCATGGGCTTCATAGCCATGGCAAGTGATAGTGAAAGCGAAGACAACAAAGAGGTAAACTCTTTTAATGAATTACAAGATGCTTTTGATGAACTTTATGAAGTTAGTAAGTCATTAAAAGTAAAAAACAAAAGTATTAAAAAGAATCTTAGCCTTCTTAAAACTGAAAATGAAATGTTTGATATTCAAATTAAGGATCTAGAAAGTAGTTCTAGTTGTAAAATTTCTGAAAATGATAATTTGTCATTTGAAAATTAAAAGTTAATCAATGAAAATAGTAGATTGATTGAAGAGAATACTAGTTTAAAAATGGAAATTGCTGATTTAAAAAGCAAGATGCATGTTTTTGAAAATGATCTTATTTGCCTTAAAGAAAAATCGGATATGCTGTTAAATGGAATTAGCATTATTCATAAGGTTGAGAAAGGATCTCCATCAAGGAGACCAACACAATTGAATCCAAATTGACTTGGATACCGAAGGGAGAACTCGAATGCTATTTTGTAAGGTTCAAGGGAGATTACAATGTCAAAGATTGGACCTACAAGCTCAAGGATGATCTGCTCAAGCTAGGTGGACCAACATCAAGACCAAAGAGGAAGACAAGAAGGTTAACGAGATGACCGGAAGGTGATAGAACCGCCGCACGTCGACCACCCAATTGGAGATCGGCTCCGATGACAGAACCTCCAAGCTTCAGATGGGAGCCCCATCCATTTTGGCAACCTTCATTTTGGCCATGCTATTGGCTATGGTAAGTGAGAAAAACCCTTAACCTTATCTTTTCATTTATAGCATGTAGATAAGGGGAGTTAAAAATTGATAAAGCTATTTGTCCATCATTAATGGAGAGGTTTTAAAAATAACATAGCTATATTATCTTTAAAAAGGGGGAGATAATTTCATAGCTATATGAAAAAGATGGAATTAGAAGAGCATGTTTTAAGGGGGGGTATAGGATAAAATTTGTAAAATTGACTAAATCATTTTGATAACTTGAAAAAGGGGGAGATTTTTTTTATTAATATTTATGAGTTTGTCATCATCGAAAAAGGGGATATTGTTGGTGGAAGGGCACCACAGTCGTTAATTTTGATGATAACAAAACACGTGTTATTTACCATTTGCATTGAGTTTATAAGTTTCAAGAGAGTGCAAATGGACTCAAGTCTGGAGGAGGAGCTCAAGCTCGCGTCCATGGTGAATTGGAGGAGCTTGATGGAGGAAAAGGAGTTTTGCTTAGAGCAAAAAATTGAAGAAGGAAGGAGATAAAGAATAGGATAGATACATTATTCATATATTCATTTGTTATTCCTCTACTTTTTATTTTCTGTCTAGATTATATCTTAAAGAGCCTCAAAGTAACTAAACTTTAGCCCTAGGAACACTTCCTCTAACCTAGGATACTTAGACTTTTCATAGAGAACTTAGAAACCAAAATAGGTTTCAGAGAGCCTGATCAGATGTCCAATATGAAAATCAGACGTCTGATCTTTGACTTTAAGACGTCTAATTGTTTGATCAAATGTCTAAAATACTTAGGTTGGAGAACCACTTTCTGTCTGGTAGTTTCAAACATCCAGCCCTTAGTCCAGATGTCTTAGAAAACATCTGATGACCTTGCTAAACATCCAACTAGAGGACCTTTGGCTTTATTAGACTAATCTTAGAGGATTAATTTTAATCTGACCTACATACACTTTCAGACGTCCGTAGTGATCCCTAGATGTCTGATAAATAGACGTTAGTCTCAATCTATCCCCAAATCACTTTTGTCAGTGATTATAGCCGTTTGAGCCTCGGAAAATCAATTCCCGCAGTAAAACCTAATTCCAGATGTCCAGACTTTATGCTAGACGTCCGACCTGTCGTCTGACCAATAAGACCTAGAACCCTATTTAGGTCTGGACAAAATTAGGAAGGAAACCCATCTAGAATTAGGCGTCTGACTTTAAGTCCAGATGTCTTAAAAGTCATCTTTGGACGACCATTCTGATCCAACATCATTCAGTTGATCCACCCTTATAGATCTGACATCCGACCATAAAATAAGACGATGACCTAGATATCTGATAATAGATCCAAATGTCTAATAACCCTATCAAAATCATAAATAGCCCTGATTTCAGCCTGATTTGCCTTGGGATAATTCCCAATGGCTGGAAAAGCCTTTCAATGGCTAGAAGAGGCTTCTAAACCCTTCTTAGGACCTCTATAAATTGAGGAACACCCTTCCTAAGCCAAGACACACCAAGCAATACTACTTCTTACTCCTTTTGTGTCCAAGAGAAGAGAGATCAAAGAGAAGTGCTTTTTCTTTCAAAGCTCCCAATCCGAGAGCGTCGTTACTCTGCCGAGATCATGCCTACGTACTTCCATCTAAGGGAAGTCTCTTTTTCCTATAGAAGCTAAGTTTAATATATATACTTTATGGCTCTGTAGGTTCTGTTGTATTTTCCTTATTTTTGGTTGGGTATTTACTTTGCGAATTCCCATCTCCTTCGTGGGACAAAATACTCCTCGTGAAGAGGAGAGGTTTGAGGTATCTTACCCTCATATAAAGTAGTGCTATTGTAAGAGGTTAAGTCACCCTTGTTTAAGTAACTTGATAGTGGATTTGATCAACTCGATCAATCGGGAAATCCTAAACTGAGAGGTTTAGGTGGTGATTTTTACCTGGGTTTGGGTTTCCACCTAAAAATCATTGTGTACTTGTGATTGCATCTTTTTGTGTGATTGGTATTATATTTTCCACATTATTTCCATATCACGCAAATCTCACCCCCTTTGTTAGAGAACCTACACATAGCTCCTCATTGCCACTCTTGCCAATGAGGAACTATAAGTCTATCATGTCCAAAGACTAAGCCATCATCTTTCTCCAAGGAAAATTTTAACCCACTTCTCATTATATGTTCTCGTAATAGACATAACAACGATCTATTGCTCTCATCCTGTATTACCCATTTGGGGATAAGTAGAGCTCCATTACTTGTAGTGACCATCGAGCTTCTTCTGGATGCTTTTCAAATCATTGAAGCTGATGACTTCATGAAGAGTGTTATCTACCAAGAATAGCTTTATTGTGCTGTTTGCAAGAGGTCATAACTCTGTTTTCTTAATATTTGATCTTCTTATAAGGCTTCTCCATCTAGAGAGATTTTAAAATTTTATCTTGCATAAGGATGTTCTTCACTGGTACTTTTTAGAATTTTATCTTGCTTAAGGATGTTCTTCACTGGTATTTATCATAGGGTGAAGTCATTTACTTCTCTAAATAGCTTCACCAAGAATGATGTATCCTTTGAGTTGACCTAATTTGTTTTTATTTGCATTTATGGTAGTGTTAGCCTTACTCCACAAAATAAAGAAGGGTCCTCTCCTTCCTTTGAGGTTGGGGAAGTGACATAAAAATGCAAAATTTTGCTAAGTGGTAACACAACGCATGGAGTCTGACACCTGCCTAGTGCTGGAAGTGTGATAAGCTTTTAATGGAGACCTTGGTAAATGGTGATGTTGTTGGGAAAATTCCTTAAACCTTAAGGGGCTTAACTGAAATTAACCCAACTCTAACTTAGGATGGACTTGTGCCACAACTTAACTCAACTGGACTTTATATTATCTAGGTACCAGTACTAGTAGACCAGTACCGGTATCCTTGAGTTATAATTATGGGTTCCATATCTCAATAGGTACTGGTACTGATGCCAAATACCGATATCTGTGGGTTACAGTTTAGAACCCATGTCCAAATAAGTGCTTGTCCAGTACTCACTATGTACTGGTACTCAACATGAGTACTGATACTTAGTGAGTACTGGTATTTTTCTAGGAAACAACTATCTCAATGAGTGCCAGTACTTGTTGAGCACTAGACACACCACCTGTAACCTACCAGTACCAGTATTTGTCAGCTACAGGTTCTGGTGACTTCAAGCCCAGAACCTGACCTGGGACTTATATGTACCAGTACTCATGATAAGTTCCAGTACATGTAAGTCCCAGTTTTGGACTTAGGATGACCTGAAGCTGATCTGTGGCTTGCATGTACAGGTACTCATGAAAAGTACCGGTACTAGCAACCTACAGTATACATTATGATCCAAAAGTGTAACACCTAAGTACTGGTACTCATGAAATGGTGCCGGTACTACCTGTAGTTACGAGATACAATATTGGCCTTCACTTGGAAGATTTAACACAATGATGATTTGTATAAAACCTAAGATTAATATACAATATCAATCTAAATGAATCAACATGTATATGCTTGAATCAATTTGAACAAAATATCATATAAGCAAGTGATATACATAGATCTGTTCATTATTCCATCATTGTAAATATGATTATTCTCATGCCTGCAATAGAGACTTGCAACTGAGGATAGAGAGATACCTGCATTCATCATGAAAACAAGAATAGGGGACTGCTGAATGATACTTTCAAAAGAACCCACCCTTAGATTCCAGATTGAGTGTCACATGAAGGACGACCACCTTCTATCTTCCAGACGTTCCCTCTCTATCCTCACCTCAATACATGATGGGGGTGCACTTAGGTTTGCAATTGTAGGTCTTTTGGGGACCATGACCCCAAAGACTTAATTCAGCAATTAGTATGACTAATTACTGTGCAAATTGCATGTCCGCCCATCGAGAACACATAATTCACGGTTAGGTCTCTGCACATATGTTTTAATAAACTATAGTAATCCCTTTGCATTTAACCTATATAAAATCAAAAGCCTCATTTGATCACTTTAAAATATGGGCTTCAGATGACAGTCACTTTATTTATTGTTATTTGATTATATTTATATACAATTTACATATATAAGTCTATATATTGAATTTTAATCCAACAGATGTAACTCTGACTATCTTAAGGTAGTGAAATTCCTTGTCTTCTAAGTAGTGACCTACATGAATGGTGTCACGACTACCACGTTGTCTCCGACATGGACATGATGAAATTTGATTATCTAAGAAGATGCGGAACACACACCAACGACTAAGAGTAAGGGAAATTTTCCAATCACGTCCAATCAAAATAGTTCTTCACTAATTGCCTTGAAAAGGGTTAAAATCACCTTATCTTGCATCATGTAACGTAAGAAATTGGAATTGAACCTTCCTGACCCAAGTGATGTATGTCATTCAAAGTATATAAAATCATTGGATTAGAGTTTTGTATTATTTGATTTGATTGTAAGTGTATTTTATATGCCCTAAATTGCTTGGTCATTTGATGAGTGTGCACATCGGCCTTACCCATCCTTGTCATGTGTTCCAATATTGCTCACCCATGGCAACCATACATTTATTTTCTTTTTAATGATGCAAAATCCCACATAAGCAAATTGGTCATTCTTCATGTATCAATTTCCTTGATAATGTAAGGATGTTCACTTGAACTCATATCTCTCGTGCCAAAATCTGATATAGTGGGAAACTAATATTTACTTTGGATGCATCGTAAAGGGGAACGACAAACAAACAACTATTCACTGAATTTCCTTTTTCCTTTAAGACTAGCCGTTGGATATTTTTGTTATGAGACCCTTTATGTTATGTAAGGGTTCATTTGGATGTAAGATAAAAAATTATAGGGATAGGATTAGTAGAGAGGAGTGAAATAAGTATAAAATTAAGTAACGTTTTTTCGTTACTTTACATTAGTTATGGATCGAATCAGGGATGATTCAAAATCATCAAAAGAAATCGTGATTTTTGAAATCTTTAATTTGTTATATATATAATATAGGATTAATATTAAAAGGAATCGTTGGAATTTGGGTAGAGGGCCAACCACCGTCGCCGTTTCATCTCCCAAGAATTCTCACACTTCTGTACGTACGATAGCTTGGTTGATTTCTTTCGAAATCGCCGATACGTCTTTCATATCTGCCCTGCCGTCAGCAGCATGAAATACACCTATATAGCACTACGTAGTCCACACACGCATGTGCCTTAGCTGGGGCTTAATTATCTCGTCGAGGAACGTAATAACATATATCGGTCGTCTTGAGCAGAGGTGGAGAGCGGAGGTGTTGAGGAGATCAAGGAAAGGGAAAAAGCGAGGAAAGAAGACCTGCTGGAGTGGTTCTTCTCTTGGACCTTAGATGATATATGTGACGACAATCTCTTCAAGAACACGGTTTGCACCTGAACTGCATATACATGACTTTACTCCATCTCCTCTTTCTCAAGCATTATTTTCACTCTTTTTTTTTATTTGGTTATTTTCTTTCTTTCCTTCTTTCACTGTCCCTTGCATGCCTTTCCCGTCCTGATTATATCAACTATAAGTAACACAATGGCGTGCTCTTAGATGACGAACCCATTAGCTCCTTAAGGTTCCTTTTTCATGTATGGACGATGCCTGTCTGCTTGTCTCCCTAAATTTTCTTTCATTTTCCTGAAAAATATTCTTGCCAGGATGAAATGTATTCTTGTATACGTAACATTCTCCGGTTTATATGTATATATCTTGAACCTACTCTTTGGATTCAAATAAGGATGACTCTTGCTTTGTTAGTGATGAGACTAGCCGGTTTAAGAGGATCGTGTTACGTGGTCAACAACAAGCATCGAATGGAAGTTTGATATTTTTTCTCAACGGAAAAAATAACGAGGGAAAAATTTGCGAGCTATGCAGAAAAGTCTTTAGAGAGGATCTCTATTCGAGATGTAAAAGTTATAAAATAAGAAAATCAACAATCAGAATTGCCTGGAATCTAAGGTTTGATATGGCCGTTCCGTGTTTGCCATTGCAAAGCTTTTTTTTTTCTATTTGGAGCAGGTGCAACAAAAAAAAAATCATTGCTCAACTGTGGACTTCGTTTCAGTACAAAGTAAAAATGGGACCAACGTGATATGTAACATGGGCCTATGCGCTGCAAAAGCCCACGGAAGGGTCAAAGAAAACAGTCCACCCACGTACAGAAATCGAAAAGGCAAAAAAAAAAGAAACCAAACACACACACACACACACAAGCCAAAAGCTTCAGAGCCTGGATAAATCAATCAGATGTACGTTCTAAATGTCAAGAATGGTGTATCAACCCTCGAAGACATGTAGTCCTGTTTTCTGAAATTAACAAATGTTCTCATTTCTTAGCAATATTTTATATGCTTGGGAATACTCTTTAAATAAATACAAACAATTCGGTATTAACTTTTTAAACAAATTGCATAAGCGTATTTCTTTTTTTTTGTTAGTAAGTTTTGCGATTTTTTTTGCAGTACATTTTTTTTCCCTCGTGAATGAAATTGCACTTTTCCGGGAAAAATTCCACCTTATATCTGCTTGGTGGAGGTTCATAAAGTCTGAATTTTGAAAATCCTGACTACCATCTAACAGCCCCAAAGTGTAGAAATGTTTTGCATGAAACTTCAGCTACATCTTACTCGTTTCTTCAAGCCCAAAGCATCCGAATGAAAACCATATCACGGCGCTATTTCAAATAACGAATTATTTTTTGAGCCCTTCCACAAGATTGACCCCGTTGCCTTCCATCCTCTACTATTTCAAAAGCAGCAGCCGGCGGCCGCCTCCTACCAGGTGTAAAAACGATCATTTTTTCATGTTTAATACCGTACACGATCCTTTTGCGAGGAATACGCTTCGTGACATGACATAATTGCATACACATAGAACGACAATTTTAGTTGGGTGATTATACATAAATACCCCCCCCCCCATAATCGGGTTTCAATTAGAAAAATATTTCACGAACATGGAAATATACCTAAGATCATACACACATGATATCCTGTCTCCTATTAAAAGGGGTCACATTTCTATGACATGTCATGTGACGAGGACATGTTATGTGTTTATGTGAGTATACCTGTAAGATTCGATATAAAAAGTGATGTTCTCTTACCACTACGCGTTTGTTTTATATATATATATATATTGGCCAACATTTCATGTTTTTCTTTGTTACTATAAAATGGTAATAAAGGTTGCAAGATAAGATTATGAAATCTGGTCAATCTGACTGTGTGCTTTGAAATGTGTATTCTGTCACCACTCAGTCAAATATTTTGTATCATCGATTGTTATATACTAATTAATGAAGCAATGATTTCCATCAAGGGGTAACGTCCTAGACTTGCAGTTCTGGTGAATTCAAGTAAGAAGCTGCTCTTGTTATTCCTCAATAGTTATTTGCTTTCATTAAAATGTACACTGATTTCTACTTCCACAACTACAGATACAAAAGATTCCCGATAGATTCGAATCGATGGCGAAGTATCTGTCATCCTTTGAGTACCCACTGCTAGAAGAACTGCGGATGGAGATGTCTTCTAGTTTGAAGATCATAGGGAAGATGCCATTTGTTGAGATCCTTTCAATCAGCCGTCCTGATCTAAGGGATGAATCGTACCAAATTAAGGTTGGCGTTGTGGAGGCTTCCAACTTCCAACATGACAAGCAGTACAAACCACAGGCTGGAGATGTCTTTGTTTACTCAGATGTTCGCCCGAAGCGGTTATCTGATTTGGAGCACCGCAGAAATCAATACGCCATTGGTTTTGTAACAAAAAGTGGGGATGATGATGGTGAGGAGGAGGAAGAGGTTCCTTGTAACGAGTTCCATGTTAAGATTTCTAGAGGAATTGATGTTGGCAAGTACCGAGGACATGAGAAATCAAGGATATACCCCTGCATGATTTACTTGCTGAATATTTCTACACTTAATCACATATTGAAGGCCCTTGATTTGGAATTGGCTTATATGCGGAATACAAGGGTTTTGGCAACAGTTTTGTCACCAGAATATCTGGTAAGTCTGGTTAACTGATCAATCAAGTTTGCTTTTATGCCTTGAGAAGGAGGATGATATGCAATTCAAGTAAACTACATATATCTTTTGAAATGGATAGCTAAAGTCCCATGCATGATGCTTGTCACTTTTCGGCTTTTTTATGGTTTAGTATCTGTTTAAATATAATAAAAATTTTGGGGTGCGGCTGCATAAACTATGATTGGGACGTGAGCATTCACTACTAATTAACATGTCTTCGTGAAACTCATTCCGAGCGATTTTAAATGCATGAGGTTCTCAAACCTAATTGAAAAAAAAAAAGAGATATATGGCTCTGAGAATGCGTGCTTGAAACATATAATAAACTAGACGGATGGGAATAGATTCTTTCATTGGCCATCATTTTTAAGTAACAGAAGTTTACATTATAACCTTCAACTACATTTTTGCAAAATCATGTCTACTAATAGTTGGTCTTGTGAACTGAAGCGTCTAAATAGAACCTTCCTGTCTACCTGTGAATGATTCTCTGGTGTTTTGGCTGCAGACTGAGGAGTTTCGCAAATGTTCTCTTGATCCTGAGTCCAGCAGCATGCAGCGTGGTTGCAAGATGCTGCTTGGCAGATTGAAGAGATTTGATTTGAACTGCTCGCAACTCGATGCTGCCTTAAGCTGCCTATCAAGGAGAGACTGCTTGGATGATGACAACTTCATCAGCCTCATTTGGGGTCCACCGGGCACAGGGAAGACCAAGACGCTGAGTGCCATGTTGTATGTGCTATACACCATGGGATCCACTGCACTTAGTTGTGCTCCAACAAACATTGCCGTGTTAGACGTCACGAGAAGACTCGTTAGATTGCTAAAGGAGTCCTCTGCCAATGACCCCACTAGCAGGTTAGGAGATCTCCTGCTAGTAGGGAAGAAGGAAAGGATTAAATTGGAAGGTGGGGATGTGGTCCACGAGGTATTCATTCGCAATCGTGTCAGGGCACTCAAAGATTGCTTTGCACATAGAACAGGATGGAAGCATTATGTAGTTTCCGCAATAGATTTGCTTGAAGATTGTTCTTTGAAGTGTGACGAAACGATCAGCTATCTCTCGAAATTTCAGACTGAATTTGATAGGATGTCGAAGGAACTACGCAAGTACATCAGGACACTTTGCATACACCTACATAGAGAATCTCTTTCAGATGAGGCTTTTGATAAGATGGTTAAGCTCCGCGATTCCCTCGAGCATTTGGAGACAGCGATCAGTAAGACGGTAAATTCCAGCGAAGAACTTAGCAAAGAGATTGGCAATTCGTGCAATTCATTGCTGGCGCTCAGAAATGAGTGCCTAGAAAACTTGAGATTTCTTAATAAGGCAATAGAATTACCTGCTATCAGTTCGTCGCACTCCATAGCAGACTATTGCTTAGAGAACGCGAAACTCATATTCTGTACCGCTTCCACCTCTGCAAGGTTGCATGGAGTGAAAAGGATGAAGCCATTGGAGGTGTTGGTGATTGATGAGGCTGCACAGTTGAAGGAATGCGATTCTTTGGTTCCTTTGCAGCTTTGTGGACTTCAACAGGTCATTCTCATTTGTGATGAGTGCCAACTGCCAGCTGTGGTGAAGAGCAAAGTAAGATTCTGAATTCTCAACTAATTAGTTGAATGCTGTGATAATTCTTTGGTTTTTATATTTCACCATGCCCCCCCCCCCATGAAGTTCTCAGAGAATGCTGGATCTGGTAGAAGCCTCTTCGAAAGGTTGAGCTCATTGGGGCACAAGAAACACCTCCTCAATGTGCAGAATAGAATGCACCCTGCCATAAGTGCCTTTCCGAACTCGTCATTTTTTGACAATAAGATTTCGAATGGACCGAATGTCTGCAAAGAGAGCTATGAAAAGAGGATTCTTCCAGGTAACATGTTTGGTCCATATTCATTCATTGATGTCAAGGAGGGAATTGAGGAAACTGACGAGTATGCACGAAGTCAGAAGAATTCGGCTGAGGCAGATGAAGTTTTTCACATCACCAGAAAGCTCTCTGAAGGTATATTATGTGTGTGATATTTGTAGTCAGGCAGTTTTCGTGATGCATTGAAACATAGAACATCTGCTAGATAGATATCAAGGACGTGAATAAAAGCACCTGATTTCTTGCACTCTATTCTGAACCATTCGAAAAGTTTTTATTCCAGCCAAAAGCTTTTTTTTTTTTTTTTTTTTGACAAACGTCTTCAGCTGATTGTACCCCCTCGTCCACTCTTCTTGGGTGCTCACACATTTTCATAATAATGGAGATTTATCATCATCATCGAGAAACAAACTTATTTATGGTTCCATCTACGTTCATTCTATTCATGCTTGTTTTGGATTTGTTTTAGATCAAGTAATTAATCCGTATTAGCATTTTATTACTATATTTATGAGAGACGTGTATGGTTGGGAGATGCCCGGCCCCGTCAGTTAAATAGAGACGTGAATTTAAAACTTGTATGCCAACTTCAATAGCTTTTTCATTACATTGTCATGGCCATTATCATTGGCACATATAAAATCTCTTACTGCAATATTTCCACTGCCTTGCTGGTTTATATAGCATCTGCTGCTCGGAAGGAAAGGATTAGTCTAGGAATTATATCTCCTTACACTACACAAGTGGAACTGATTCTAGAGAAAATTGGCAAGTATGATGGGCATCCTTACTTCTCTGTCAAAGTGAAGAGTATTGACGGCTTTCAAGGCAGTGAAGAGGACATTATCATAATTTCTACTGTGAGATCCAACAAGCAGGGGTCGGTAGGATTCCTCTCAAATTGTCGACGGGCCAATGTAGCCTTAACTAGAGCAAGGCATGCCATCCTTCACTTGCTCTTGACTCCATGGTTTTGTTTGATGAAATTTGTTATTGCATCCATTGTTTGATTAGTCATCACCAATGCGCATATATGATTTTAGATACTGTATGTGGATCGTGGGGAATGGAGCCACCCTCCGAAGTAGTGGATCTATATTGCAAAAATTGGTATGTGATGCGCAGCACAGAGGGTTCTACTTTAGTTCAGGAGAGGGCGAAGGAACCTCTGAGGCTGTCCATACTGGTACCTGCTTGGACTCCACGTTGGAGGAGATTGTTTCCAAAATAAAGAGGGTCCTTCGCACATATGAAGGTCTGTCTCTCCATTGTTTGTTTAATTCATTAAACCGATTTATGTTGTTTGACTTTCATTTACTTAATCTACTTCTATTTATTGTAATTTTTCCTATGGGTGCACCTGGCCTGACTCAGCACGTAACCTCATCTAACCCAACTACTTTAGGTTGTGTTGGGTTGAGAGGAATTTTAACGCGTTGGGTTTTAGTGCACAAGTAACTCAACTCAATGCATTGCATTAAAGGGTAACTTTTTTGAGATGGTGAGAGCATGCATGTCAATTCTTGGATGTAGATCATCTCGACAGTCAAGATTTTTAACCTTATGTCACCTGAAATCATAGGTCCTAAGTCCTCCTAAGTTGTGATGTACTATGACTTTAAAATTTTTTATTGTTAAATAGGAAACATGTAGAAAATAATTATTCAACGACCCTTTCAACTCGAACCAACTTTTACTGAGTTGAGTTGGGTAATACAATAGGTTAGGTTACGTTGGAAAGATGTCTATCCATGGACCTTGGTTGGGGTGTGAGAATGTCCCAATCCAACCCAATACAACCCATGTGCAATTTTCAACATTTTTCCTTTTCATCAATAGTGAAGGGCTAAGGTTTTAATTATTCTTCTTCTCTTGTCATGTACTGCATGTCATCTTTTTCTCGGTGATTTTGTTCATTTAAGCTTTAAACAGCTTCTAACGATGTTAATTGATTCTTCTTTTCCCTACTTGAAAGGTCAATAGACATCGTGTTGCTTCGTTGGCCCTCCAGAAAAGAATTTCCAAGCATCATGACTCCACTCGTACGTGTGCAGGATATGTCATCCAATTTATCCCAAATGCCCCTTCGTCGTGAAGATAGAGAACTCTGACTTAAGTCTAGGTTTGCTATCAGATTCCATCCTTTACATGGCTTTGAATCTGAGGACATTTCTATTTAGCTCTAGGCATGATAGTGTAGCCCCCCAAGGGATGATATAATCATTTTGCTGAATTCCTTTCGAGATGTTTTGCAGGCAGAAGATTTTGTCTGTGTGTGTGTGTGTGTGTGTATTTGATTGGCAATTCTCGTTGACGGCAATGAATGTTACTGTTGATTTTTGTGATGTCTATTGATGGCAAGCTTTGATGGCCTCAAGGGATGCATATGATGCGCGCTTTGAATCTGTGATGTCCAATATATATTGACCACGCTTCTAACACAGCTGATGACATATATATATAGAATTATTATGCATGTTTTCCTTATTTGGTTCAGTGTGGAAGGAATCTACTTTCGGTGCATGGTTAGTTTACAAGGAGCATCTTTCATCTTATAAACTATTGATGACGACTGACATTGGTTGTTTTTTATTGAACTTCAAAATTCGTGATATTTGCCCTACGTACTACCGTATCTTTTTTCCAATGTTGTAGAAATTTGCATTGGACTGTGATGATTGGCATTATGAATCTGAGATGGGAGAAGGTAGAGAGCGGGGTATGCAATGTGAGCCTCAAACTTAAAAGTAAATCACTTGAGTGAAGAGCCTTGCTACTAACGCAGACCACTTCTCCATTCATGCATCATTTGAGAAGCCTTATCGTTGATTTAAGCCACTTTTTGCACTTTTACATCTTGAGGTTTGATACTCCAGTCTTTCATTATGTACATGGACCGTATAAATCAACAATATTCATCGGGAGTAATTAAGGTGATAAGGGATAGTTGTGCATGTGTCCTATCTTAGGCCAACCTTTGTTGGGAGTGTGTTGGATTACAACTTGGCAACGGAAATGTGAACTCTAACTCAGCTTTTCCAACTGGATGATATGTGAAGGGAAGCCTACTAGACATTTTTATGCGCACTTTACATATGTTATGGCACATACTTAACATTTGTGAATATACCCTTGGTGTTTAGCACTAATCATGTTCTCTATTTATTACACTCAATACCCAATTAGCTTGTTGCAACCCTTTCACGCCTTCATTGCACGTACCCTCCCCTCCATGACCACTCTCCTCTCTTCCCCCGTGAATTCTGTATGTTTCAAAAAATTTCATATCATGGAAAATCGTGCATGCAATTGTACGCTAGCAATATTGGATGGAAGAGGCTAATATTCTATAACTACGTACCAACTAGAAAACCAAATGTGCAAATCAATGCTTTGATCACTTGTTAGGATAGAAACTAATCATTACACTAACATACCAATGTACACTATAGAAAAAAATGAACATAGAAGTGAATAAGAAGATTGAGATCTTACATGGTAGACTTCTGCACAAAATAATCGAAGAATATATAATGACACATAGGATATAGTACGCAAGATCAAATTGATTTTCTTAGGGTAATAGGTAGATCATTACCTCCACTATGACTCTCCTTCTATGGAGTGAGAGCATTTGGAGTAGCATTGGTAAGGGACATATCATATAGAGTGGACTACCTATATCAACTTCAGAATACATAGAAATAGCAAGAGGCATTGGCATATTTGGTGTAGGTTTTCTTCTCCAATAAATATGGGACTGAAATTGAGCAACACAAACCTCGAGAGAAATAGGAAGTCCTCTAAAAAAATGCAACATTGGCACAAACCATGTATCTTTTGCCAACCTGGTCAAAACACCTATATCCCTTTTGCACATGAGAATAAGCAAGGAATACACAATTGATAGCCCTAGGAGATAACTTGTCCACATTATTAAAGTTATGGACAAAGTAAATACATCCAAAAGTGCAAAGAAGTAAAGGAAACAACTCCCTTTCAGGATGAAGTAATTTTAGGAGAATATCTCCACCCAGAAGATGGAAGGCGATTAATAAGATAGGTAGCAATAAGAACAATATCACCCCAAAAAGATTTTGGAACACATAGAGAAGAGGAGTGCTCTAACAATGTCAAAAAAGTGTCGTAACTTCCTTTTTGCCACCTTATTTTGCAGTGAAATATGAGGGCAAGAAGTTTGGTAAATGGTCCCATTGTCCTCAAAGAAAGCTTAAAGAGATCGCTAAAGAAGCTCAAGAGCATCATCAAACTTAAAACATTTTATTTTAGTGCGAAAAGAATTCTACACTTCATAAAAGAATTTCTTTATTATTGGAAATTACTCAGATCTCTCTTTTAGGAGAAACACCCAAATAGCATGAGTAAAGTCATCAACAAAAGTAATAAAGCATTTATGTTCGAACATCGAACATAATAGGACAAGGATCCCACACATCACAATGAACAACCTTAAGAACAATTTGACTCAATTGCTTTGCACGAGAATGAAAAGGACGACGATGATGTTTCCCAAGTTAGCAGGCTTTACAATCAAACGTGGTGGACGGAAGGATACAAGGAAACATTTGGCGAAGCTTCGATAGGGAAATTAGTCATCTAGCAACAAACTCAATGAAATTGAAAAATAAAGTAACTCCTCATAGAAATGATTCAAAATAACCTTTTGGATTCGACGGACAGACTATCCTCAATAGTTTTAATTTCCATCGTCGACAATTCACCTAACATTGTCGTTTAAAAATCAACAAAAATAATGGCAATGGCTCGAATATCAAAAGTACTCTAGGATGGAATATCGTTGATGATTTTTATTTGAACCGTCAATGATTTATTTAACGTCGTTGGTTAAAAATCGACGACGACAATGACAACGACTCATACATCAAAAGTGCTATTTGATGGACTATTGTGACAAGTTTTATTTGAACCGTTCACAATTAGCTTCTTCTTGTCGAATTAAAACCATTGAATTAAGACTATCGAAAACGAGGGATTTTCTTGTAGTGTTGGCAAACATAGGAACATCCATAGGCATTATTGTTGGCGACATTGTGGAGTTCCCCATATTGTTTAGAGAAAAAGTAAACAAATGAACTTTGCAACGCATTTTGCAACGCACAAATGAGAGTGGTGGTTTCAACCGATGCATTTTGATTTTCCATAAGTAGAAATCACTTTTCACCAATGAAAAACTACTTTTCAAGTAAAAAATCACTTCCAATAGGTGAAAAACCACATTCCAAGTAAAAAACTATTTTCCACAGGTGAAAAGGTAAAACACACCAATGTATTTTCATTTTCATTGAAAATCATTTCCAACTGGTATGTTTTGGTTTACTTGATTTTGAACAGGTTGATTTTTAACCACACATTGCAAAACACATTGCAACATACGTTTCAATGATCATCTCCTATTTTTTAAACCCCCAAGGTGCTCAAAGGACTAATTGGACTTAATTAGTCAAATTGGTCTATGATAAACACCAGTTTATCATCATTCTTATGCCCTAAAATTGTTCTAGCTCTTAGAGTTTTAACTCCGCAAATGGGTTTTCAGGTTGCATTTAGGCATTCACTTAGGATAGCATGCATTGCATTTTATTGTATTTTTGATGCATTTACTTGAGTGTCAGGGATAAGCAGATAGTCAGATCCCACAAACCTTGGCACTCTGAAAGGCAGAACATGAAGGAGAAACCCACATCGGCTGGATCCAGCTCATCCCAGCTAGATCCCAACTAGATCCAGTTCGTCCCCGCTGGATCCTAGCTCCTTCTAGCTGGATCAACTCATCGTTAGCTCCATTCAACTCATCTCAGCTGAATGGTAGCTCAAGCTAGTTCACCTCAGCTAGATGGCAGCTCAAACTAGCTCATGACAGTTGATCCTAGCTCCATTCCAACTCCTCCAGCTCAAAACAGTTCACTGGAAGCTCTACCTGATTAGGACTACCTACTACCATCAACTAGCTAAGCCTAGTCAGCTGAAGAAGATCTCAAGCAACTCAAGCTAGCTCAAGTCCAATTCCTGGGGATTCAACTCAGCTCAGCTTGCTCAACTTGGTTGAGCTGAGCTACTTGACCTAAGATAGCTACTCTAGCTAACTAGGTAATCTTCGGGAAGACCAGACCCAACTTATGTCAGCTCACATCAGCAGAAGCCAGCTCATCTTAACTTGGCTTAGCAGCTAGCTAAGGTAGCTCCTTGCAGCTCTCTTCAGCAGCAACCAGCTCCAGTACAGCTCAGATGTAGCTCCTCCTCAGCTCTTCCTCCAAAACCCTAGCTCCCTCTACCTCCTATTCCATTCATTTACTAACAAAGCTAGCTTAGCTAGTCCACCTCCATGGCATCCCAACCTAACCCTAAAACCCACCTAACCTAAGCTCCACTAAATAACCTAAACCTAGTCCACCTAAGCTCTCCTATTCCTACTCCACTTTGGCACCACCTAACCCACACCTTTCACCCCATCACCACCACCAAAGGGCACCTTATTTTTGGCACCAAAAACCACCCTAACCACCCCTTTAATTGGCGTCAACTCTACCCCCACCCTACATATCACCATCCAACCCATCCTAACCCTTGCTTTTAGCACCAACAAAAACCTTCTAGAACACCCTCCTTTTTGGCACCAACTTGATGTGTCTCTCCACCACCAAAAGCCACCAACACCACCTACAACTACCCCCCTTCACACCCTTAGGTTGGAGCCAAATAACCTTGGCCATAGGATCCCATAACTTCCACCAAAAACCCATCTTGGCCCTCCATTCCATCCACGACAACCACCACCTTTCCACTCCTATATCTACCCCCCATAACCACCACCATAACACATCCTCCCTTAGTTTTTTTTTCTACCCATATCCACCTACAGCTAAGGCCAAAGAAGAAGAAGAAGAGAAGAAGATTAAGGGGGGCAACCTACCGACCCCCTTGGTGCCTTCTTCCTCTTTCTTCCTCTCCCTTGTGCCACGCCAAGGAGGAGGAAACTTTCATCTAGAAGGGACGGCTAGGCAAGAGGAGGAGCAAGGTGGTTGACGCCCACCTTGGAGGAAGGCTTGGAGGAATATCAACTTGAAGGCAAGGAGGAGATCTTTTCAAGTAGAGGAGCCGCTGTGCTTGGAGCAAAACCTACCTCTTCCTTCATCATCTTTGGAGGACACTTTTCTTCTTCTTTATCCTTCTTAATTCTTGTGTTAGCTAGTGTTGTACTTCTTTTTATGTAACAAGAATTTCGTTACACTTCATTTAGTTGCTAGTAATACAAGTTTTCAACTTTGCCTTCCAAGTTCATGTTTTATGTTTAATGTGTTTTTCATGCTATTAGAATTTTAGTGTACCACACTCTTCTCTTCTAATTACCTTAAGTGCACTTGCCTAGAGTAAGCTTAGAAGAAAGGGTTTCATTCTTTTCACTTTAGAATAGTTAATAGGCATAGTTTTAGTGTAGTTCATCTTCGCTTTCAAGTGCCCGATTGTTTTGAAAACCTTAAAAACAACAAAATTGAAAATACATAAGACAAGTACAGATTTGAGAGGCGAGAGAGAGAACCATTTCATGTAATTAACAATTTGGCCTCCTTAGACAACCCTAGATACTCATCCTATCTAGGTATTATAAATTTTAAATGCTGATCGATTTTAGGCATTTCAACGACAAAAACCTGCATTTATAAAATCACGTAAAATTTGTATCAGTCTACCGTCAATACACTTCTATCAAGCATTATTCGATCTAACCTCATGTTAGAGCGAATTCATCGTTGTTAAAGTTATGCGTTGTAGTATAATACAAATGCACTCAAACAAATAAAATTTATAACTCGAATATAAATCCGAGGTCGAACACAGGGAGCAAATAGGAATTCAAGTGCTAATCTCAATGAATATATATATGAGTACAATAATTAAGCCAAGAATGATATTCAAGGAAGAATAATTACTTAAAAATTGATCATCAATATATAACATGAGTTTGACATAGCAAAAAGACTAGAAATGATCCTTAAAAGTAGTAATTTAAATCATCTTTTAGATCCACATTTAAGCATGCATCTTAACCATAGTACTTAAATTATTGAATAGTAATTCAAATAATGCCACAGTGTCTAAATGCTACAGTGCAAAAGCACTGTTCACCTTCTTCAATTCTTCTCTTCCTTCTTTCTTCTTCTTCAACATGCACAAGCCTCTCTTCTCTTTCTTCTCAAGCCTTCTCTTCTTTTCACACACAAGGGCCTTCACAAGCTTTGAATTTTGGCTAAGTGTCGCACAAGGACACTCCTTCAGAGAGCAAAAACCCCCCTCCCCCACGCTCTCTCTCTTTTTCTCTCTTCTCCTCTTTCTCTCTCAGATGGTCAGGTAATCGAATCACTCACACCTGGGTCCAGGGCTATCGATGTGGGTAGTAGCTGAGTGTATAGGTTAGGTCAGGTTGGGTCGAGTCGAGTGAGCGTGAGCGGGTGAGCAGGGACCTCACCCCCGGTGTCTTGAGGCAGACAGCGGTATTCACAAAAACAATTTATGGGCTGCCGCATACCTCTCCACGCTCGATGTGGGACTAAAAGTCCCCTCCTCTCATGTGCCTGCAAATGAAGCTTCGACCAATTGAAGCAGCCGCAGTTGGTGTAGTGCCCAATTGATTACCTGGGCATGACCCTGAAGTGAGTCCACAATCCTGGAGGGTGCACCTAGGCCGTTAGTCGCTAGAACATGAAGAACGGGGCCAGAGATGAGCAACAGTGGCGAAGCTCCAGCAATAACCTGCGATCACAAATACGAGCTTGAAAGCCCCAGTCAGATAGCTCAGAGGCTTCACCCAAGCACGACGAAGATGATGGTGGCAGTTTTGTAGCTTGAAGGTGCGTATGGTGGTGTGTTGGAGTCGAAGGTGGTTGCATGAAGGTGGGTTGTTCGGTGGTGTGATAGAGTGGGTAAAACGCTAAATAGGTTTAGGGATTTTGTAGGTGGGTGCATGGCAATGCTTTTGGGAGTTGCAGCATGGAGTTTGGTGGATTGTAGTGGTGGCACGGGCTCACCGGAGCTCGGCCGGAGTTGGAGAAGACGGAGGGGGAGATCGTGCACAACGATCGAATTAAGGTGTTAAGGAGCGGAAAATGGAGTAAAGGAGAAGAGGGAACATTAGGACCTAACTAAGGGACGAAGAGGAAGGATATCTGTGCCGACTTTGATTGGTCGATGCCGGAGGGGACTCTCCGATGAGGTGAATGCCAGCAAGGAGAGGGGAAGATGGTGCTTGCTGTGACCAACGAGGCACGGGGAAGACGGTGAGGATGATGGACGAGCCAATTTGGCCGTTGGCTGTCCCTAAGAAGATGGGGAAGAAGAGCCGCCAGAGCTAGGTCAGAGAAGGCCAGAGATAGAGATTTGAAGAGGTTTTTGGCTTAAAACCTAGCTAAGGAGATTGGTGAAGCTTCATAGGATCTTATATAGGGCTTAGAAGGGCGTTCCAAGCTTGGAAGCACATGGTTCTTGTGCATGTGGGATACCCACATCTCCCATGCATTCGCATGGGAGATTGGGAAAGTGTTGGAGTCCAAGGACAGGCTTGATTGACAGAGAATTCCTCAATGAATCTCTGGTTCAAATCTGGAACTAATTGATTGAGAATTGAGTGAGAAATCCTTGCTCAAAACTCGATAGTGAAGGTTTGACCTTCCAAAAATGGTGCGAGGACCTTTTTTCAAAGAACAATGATAAAGTTAGGGACCTGATTGCAAATAATTCAAAAGTTAGGGGCATATGTGTGAGAAAAAGAGTCAGAAAGGATTGAAATGTAAACTAGGTCAAGATGATCTCTGATTGGGCCCAAATTTTGGTAAAAATCTAATTTGGACTCAAGGAATCTGATGGTGAAGTAAAATTTAAGTTTTGACAAAGTTTGATTGGATAATTTGTGAAGAAATCCAAATTAGGGTAACTGTCTATCTGAGATTCTATTTTAGGTTAAAATAGGCTCCCATGGTCAAATCAAAGATGCCAAACCCTAGAGAATATTTTTATATGATTTTGAGAGGGTTTAGGTGAATTTTATCCTGACTAGAGCCTCAGTGAATTAAACGGGTCTGTTTTTAGGATTTCATATGTCATTTAATTCTCGTAACGCATGAAAATCCGTTTCTGTCTGCACGAACCCTCTTATTAGACTTTAATGCATATTAGACCTCTAGTAAACCCCTAAGAAAATCTGTGGTTGTTCTACATTCATGATATTATGATAAAACTGCAGTTTTAACCCTAGTTTCATGTTAAACTCTCAGAAAGAATGTGCAGTGAATTATGATCCTTTGGTAGTTATGTAGGAGCATTTATTAATGGATTATGAGTAATTAAAGTTAGATATGGCTGATGATGACGTTATCATCACCTCATATACAGTATCTTGCCCGTAGAGCCCCTCTAAGGCCTAGTTTATGGTGAGGGTTAACCCCTCTTTTTGGGCTTTAACCCCTATTTACCTTGGGGGTCAAGTCAACCCTCATTTGGCCTCCTAACCAGTGTTATCCTAACACCGAATGGGGGGCAAGTTGGGGCAACCCACGATTATAACCCCCATTATCTCTCTCCACTTCGCGATTCCTCCCTTCCTCAAAATACCAAAGCTACCTTTTGCGATTTCACTCCTCCACATGAGCCCTCGCAAGCCTTCACTCCTCCACGCGAAGGCATGAGACTGAAACCTAACTATCCTCATTTTTATCGATGGTTGTCAAGATTGTAGGAGCTGGGCATTCACACCCTGGTTCTCCTTTAGCACTGATAAGGATGGCTTCGAGAGATAACCGGGTTTGATTGTTATGTCGTTGTAATATAGCCAGTTGTTGCCATCATTTCAAATATAAAAATTTTTTACTCGGAAAAGAGTTCCCGAGGTCGAACTCAGGGAGCAAGTTGTATTCTAGAGATATACATGTTTCTTTTACAAAAATAAACAAAGAGAGAGAAAGAATTCGGTGTCTTTTTTTTCTCTTTGTTTCTCCTCGTCTCAGATCTTCTTCTTCTTGGTTCTGCAGAGGTGATGCTCTTCTTTCTTTCTTCAGATCTCCTTCTTTCTTCTTTGTTCTTCAGATCTCCTTCTTTCTTCTTAGTTCTGCAGAGGTGATCTTCTTTCTTTCTTCAGATCTCCTTCTTCCTTCTTTTCTTTTTCCAGTCAGGGACGTCGCCCCTCCTTCTTTCTTCTTTTCCTTTCAGGCCGTCGTCTGATTTCCAAATCAGACGACTTAAACTGCCTGTTGCTACAGTGTCTTCCTCAGCTTCCTTCTTCTTCACCTGTTCCTGCACACTTCAGAGCTTACGTCAGAGGACAAAACCTACTCTACCCTCTCCCCTGCGTCTCTCTCTCTCTGAAACCACTCTTGGGAAAGCTCTCCCAGAGCTGCCGGGTAATCGGGTACGGGTCGTGCCCGGGTCCAGGCCCACCGGCGTGCGTGGTGGGCGAGGAGTGCAGGTCAGTCTAAGTCGGGTCGGGTCGGGTCAGGTCCGCGGGGCGTGAGCGCGGACGAGACCGGGTAACCGGGCGGGTGAAGGGGACCTCACCCCGTGTGCTGAGGCAGTAAGCCTCCAGCACTTTTGCGTCTTATATCGCTGCGCCTCTTCAGACTTTTCCGAGGTGGGACTAAATGTCCCACCTCAATTGCGCGCCCGCAGCGGGGAAAGCAGCGGGAGATCGCGGCGTCACGCGAAGCCTTCTGCCTTAGCTGCGAGCCTGGTGTTTTGTCGAAACGCCTCGCAAGGCCTGGGAGTTGAATCTGGGCGTGGCGCTGAGCGTGGCACGCCTGTAGCTGCAGGCGGAAGCAGCTCCTTCTGCACGGCAATGGCGGCGGAGGTCGGGTGGCCTGTTCACAGAAAAACGGCCTCTCGGCCTAATCAGAAAGTGCCGGGAGCTTCGCCAGGGTGCGGCGAAGCTCGTGTGGGTGGTGGCGAGGCGTGGGGCGGCGTCTAAGGGCTGCCCTAGGTCGGACTGTGGGTCGGAGGATGGGTTTGTTGGGGGTGGCGTTGCGGAGGTGTGGAGTGGCAGTGAAGGGGTGGGGGGTGCTCAGTGTGATGAGGCGGAGGTTCGGTGAGGGTCGGCGAGGTGTGTGAGGCTGTGGAGCAATGGGAGCATCTCACCGGAGGGTGGCCGGAGACGAAGGGGGTGACGATGGTCAGGGTCGGTCGAGGGCTTAATTGAATAAATTGAAAGCGGGGAAAGAAAAAGGAGAAGAAGGGGAGTAGTTCTAGCTTACTTGCAGGGACGAAGGGGGAGGAACAGGGCGACAGTCGTATCGACTGTCGCCGGAGAAGACGATGCTCAGGGAAAGGGGCGGCGGCGAGTAGAGAGCCGGAGAGGCGCCAGCTGGGTGCGGCGTGGCGCGGGAAGAGCAGGGGAGGAAGTCTCTGCTGCTGGTATTGCGGCAGAGCGAAGAGGAGAAGGGGGAGGAACCGCCGGAGCTGGTGAGCGTCTGCCGGAGAGAGAAGAGAGGAAAGTTGGGGGTTTTCTCCGTCAGACCCGAGCTGCCCCGGTCGGTGGAGCAACGGGGGGTATTTATAGGGATCAAACAGGGAGGAAGGCGGAGGGAGACGACGTGTCTCCCTCGCCGAAGGATGGCCGGAAACAAAAACCCATACCGTCCGTGCGTTCGCACGACCGGTATGGTGGGTTACAACGACCAAGGGGGTGTCCCTGCGACGGCTGACGACGCAGGGCACCCCCGGTTTACTTGCCAGGTCCCCCCCCTCACCCTGCGCGGCGCCATGCTCCGCGCAAGGTCGCCGGAGCATGGTGCTGGCAGGTTTTGCAGGGGGGACCTGATCGCAAAGAACGAAGGAGAGTTAGGGGCCAAAATGCGAGGGTTCAAAAGTTGAGGGCCAAAGAGTAAATATATGAGGACCAAAGTGTAAAGTCGGTCAAGGAGGTTTCTTCTTAGGCTCAAGTTTTTATAGATGATTAATTAGGACCTAAGGAATCTTATGGTGAATTTCATTTCTATATTAAACCTTGTTTGACCGGTCAATTTACGCAAAAACCCAAATTAAGTTATTAATTGGGCATGGTTCTCAATGTAGGTCAAAATGGGTTCTGAAGGCCAAATTGAAGGTTCTAAACCCTAGAGATTATTTTTCTATGAATTTTAGAGGGTTTATTCTATTTTTACTTTGCCTCGAACCTTGTGAATTGAAGTGGGTTGTTTTAGGGTTACAGATTATCATTTAGTTTCTTGGAAGTGCTGTAGCCCTTGCTAGATCATCTCATCCCACTTTTATTCTTATTAAGCTGCTTTGACCTATGTTTGGGCCCTGAATTACCCTGTATGCAGATTATACTGGTAAAATTGCATTTTTACCCCTTATGACTTGTTTTCTTCTCAAACTCAGAATTCTCTGAGTTAAGCCTTTCCTTGAGATATGTAGGAGCTTTTATCCTTTGTATTAGGTCAAAATGAGCTAGTTATGGCTCATGATGAGGTTCTCATCATACCCCCATGCCTAGCTTTTGCTAGTCCCTTAGCAAAAACTTAAGGTTTCAACCCTTGTTCTAGACCATGAAGTTTTTAATAGTTTTAGATAAGTGCCCTTTTTTATTTGAGCATAGATTAGGTTAGAATGCTGACCATAGGCCTAAAAGGTACTCTAGTACCAATCAAGATCCAAATCTGTCTAGCCTTAGCCTCAGTCTTTTAGCAAAGGTTTTTAAGGTCCACAAGAACTAACCTAAGGTTTATTGGACTTCGTGGTTAAAGCACCCGTGCTTGAAATGATTTTAGCCCTGGCTCAGTTCGCAGTGCGTTTTGTAAGAGAGAGATAGAAAGTTTTTCTGTTTGGAGAGTTTTCTCTCTCTTTTTCTTTTTAGTTCTAGCCTAGGATTGGCTTTTCAACACGGTCTGTATCAGATTCCTTGCTCCCATCATCAATCCTCAAGGGTTCCTGGCGATCGATGCTTCGAGATAGCACCGCCCATGGCAACCCGCGGAACCCTGGCTATTGAGATTTCGAGATAATCCCATCCATGGTGTTCCGTGGCCGAATCCAAACCCTGGCAATTGACACTTCGAGATAATGCCATCCATGGAATCTGAACCAGCAGAGTGCTTACATGCCCCCAGTAGGATATGTAAATATCCTAAGAGACAAGCACCGAGGAGAATGATATTTTGTTACGCATCTTCGAGGGGATTTCCCGCCTCTCCGCGCTGGGAACTCGTCCAAATCAACTTGTGTTGATCGGCCGCTCCTATTCTAGGTGTTCTTTTCAGAATTTTGCGATGCTTCTGCGTGATTCTGATTTTTACGCTTACTGAACCAGGCTGTGTGTGAGGTTAGGGTGCTTAGGTTACTGAGTCCCGTAAACCAAAAGTTAGTTAACGAGGCCGAATACTCCCTAAGCCTTAGACCTAATACTTCAGCTTTTCATTTTCCTCAACCTCTTGAGGAGTGTCCAGATCTTAATGGGTACTAAGAGTCTATTCAAGAATGCCTAAGGTTTGCATTCTTTACTAATCTCTTTGTGCACTTTTCTTGAATGAGGTCTAGAACTTAGGTTAATTCCTTAGTTCCTTACTAATGACTATCACTTTTTCTCATAATTTTGTGCTCCTTTTTCATTTTGTTTCTTTTCTCCTTCACAAAATTTCCTTCTCCTCTTTTCCTCTTATTCTTTTTCGAAAATTTTTTAATTTTTATGGTGTTTTTTGGCATATGTGAATTTTTTTGTTTGAAACCTTTTCTTACAAGTTTTGCACTTTCATACCCCCCCATGCCTAAGATTTGCAATGTCCTCATTGTAACCTAGGGGGTCTTAGTTCATTCCTTAAGACAGAAATTTGGATGAGTGGATGGGTCGGGTTGAATTTTTTTTTTTTTTTTTTTTGCGGACGATTTCAAATCCCAGATGCAAGCATCTGAGTTGGGGTCGGCTGTCTACAAGGGTGAACTTCGAGTGCTAAAAGGTGTCAGAACAAGTTTCAGGTTTTCAAAGAGAATGACGGGCTGCCTCCCGTTAAGCGCTGAGTTTTACGCCATCGGCTGGGCGCAATAAGCTCAAGGGGAAAGGAGGATATAAGATGCCTCAGCCAAATCAGTAGAAGTTACATCGATGAACGGCTTGAGTCTCTGACCGTTCACGATGAAAGGTTCAGAATCGTGCTGAGTGGACTGATTTCGATTGCTCCATTTCCAAAAACCTGTCGGACCAAATATGGTCCGACCCACTTAGATCTCAGTTTTCCTGGGAAGAGTTTGAGTCGAGTATCAAAGAGTAGGACCTTTTGACCAGGATGAAAGATCTTTCTCGAGATGTGTTTTTCGTGGAAGGCTTTAACCCGCTCCTTGTAGATTTGCGAGTTCTCGTACGCGTCTATGCGTAATTCATCGATCTCGCTGATTTGGAGTTTTCTGTGGGTCCCAGCCTTGGAAAGATCTAGATTACAGTTCCGTACTGCCCAATAGGCTTTATGCTCCAGTTCGACGGGAAGGTGGCATGCCTTTCCGTACACCAGTCTAAAGGGAGACATGCCTAATTGGGTTTTGTGGGCGGTCCTATAGGCCCACAGTGCTTCCGGAAGTCGGGACGACCAGTCCTTCTTGTCAGGTCGAACAGTGACTTGCAGGATTTTCTTGATCTCCCGATTGGACAGCTCAGCTAGACCATTAGTTTGGGGGTGGTAAGGAGTAGAGATTCGGTGAGACACCCCGTATTTGGTCATCAGTGACCTAAACTGAGCATTTGTGAAATGGGTCCCCCCATCAGAGATTATTGCACGAGGAATCCCGAACCTTGAGAAAATGTGTTGATGAATGAATTTGAGAACGATTTTGTGATCACAGGTTCGGGTTGGTATGGCTTCGATCCATTTGGACACGTAGTCCACAGCCAACAGAATGTATTCGAAACCATCCGAAACAGGAAAGGGGCCCATAAAATCAATCCCCCAAACATCAAAGATTTCGCATACTAGAATCGGTTGCATAGGCATCATGTCGCGATGGCTCATGTTGCCCAAAGTCTGGCAACGACTGCATGCCTTGCAGTGATTGTATGCGTCTTTGAACAGTGTGGGCCAGTAAAAGCCGCACTGGAAGACTTTTGATGCGGTTTTATGCCCGGCAAAATGGCCACCGCATGCCTGGTCATGGCAGAAAGAGAGGATATTGTTGAATTCCCCTTCCGGGACACATCTCCGGATGATCTGATCGGCACCTATGCGGAAGAGGTACGGGTCTTCCCAAATGTAATACTTGGCATCGGAGCGTAATTTGTCTTTCTTGGCCTTCGGCCAATCGGACGGGGTCTGATGAGATGCCAAGTAATTTACTATATTAGCAAACCATGGAAGGCTAGTACCAATAGTCAGCAGGTGCTCATCGGGAAAATGCTCAGTGATGGGTCCGGAAGGGTCAATTATTTCAGAAGGAAGACGGGACAAGTGATCAGCTACCACGTTTTGCTTTCCCGCTTTGTCGCGAATCTCAAGGTCAAATTCTTGCAACAGCAAGATCCATCGGATTAATCGAGGTTTCGCGTCCTTCTTTGCAAGGAGATGCCTCACAGCTGTGTGATCCGAGTATATGATGACACGGGAACCCAGAAGGTACAATCTGAACTTTTCTAGGGCAAATACTACAGCTAGCAGCTCTTTCTCAGTAACCGTATAGTTACGCTGAGCCTCATCGAGTGTTTTGCTAGCGTAGTAAATGACCACAGGTTTCTTGTCATTTTTCTGTCCCAAAACCGCTCCTACAGCGAAGTCGGATGCATCACACATGATCTCAAAGGGTTGAGACCAATCAGGGGACTGTAGGATCGGGGCTTGGGTGACTCGGTCACGCAGGATTTCGAATGCTTGAGTGCATTCCTTGGAGATTTCGAAGGGAACATCCTTGGAGAGAAGAGTGGTCAGGGGGCGTGCGATTTTTGAAAAATCAGGGATAAATCGTCGATAAAAACCGACATGCCCTAAAAAGGATCGGATGTCCCTGATTGAGCTAGGCATAGGAAGGTGAGAGATCAGATTAACCTTAGCTCGATCCACTTGGATACCTTTCTCCGAAATTGAGTGTCCCAGGACAATTCCCTCAGGCACCATGAAATGGCTCTTTTCCCAGGAAAGAACCAAATTCACATCGATGCACCGCCTGAGTATCTGGACCAAATGTTGGAGGCAATCGTCGAATGATGCTCCGAAAACTGAAAAGTCATCCATGAAGACTTCCAGATAATCACCTACCATATCTGAGAATATGGCAAGCATGCATCGCTGAAAAGTAGCGGGTGCATTGCAAAGACCGAAAGGCATCCTTCGGAAAGCGTATGTTCCGAAGGGGCAGGTGAATGTTGTCTTTTCTTGGTCCTCAGGATGGATTGCCACCTAGTTATAACCGGAGTACCCGTCAAGAAAGCAGAAGAACCTATTTCCCGCTAGTTTTTCGAGAATTTGATCAATGAAGGGTAGTGGGAAATGATCCTTCTTCGTGGAGGAATTGAGTCGACGGTAATCTATACAGACTCTCCACGAGTTGGCTAATCGGGTAGGAATGATTTCTCCGGTCTCAGTCGTTATAGTGGTGAGTCCTGCCTTCTTGGGCACGACCTGAATTTGGCTCACCCAACGACTATCGGAGATCGGGTAGATGATTCCGGCATCTAACCATTTGATGATCTCCTTTTTCACGACCTCCTGCAGATTGGGGTTTAAGCGTCTCTGCATTTCACGAGAAGGTCGTGTGCCCTCTTCTGAATAGATATGATGAGTACAATAAGAGGGACTTATTCCAGTCAAATCATCGAGAGTCCATCCGATGGCTCTGCGATGTTGCTGGAGGACAATAATCAGACGGGATTCCTGTTCAGGACTGAGGTTGGAATTGATAATCACAGGAAAGGTCTGATTAGAACCCAAAAATACGTATTTCAAGTGAGCAGGAAGGGGTTTCAGTTCGAGGATGGGGTTTTCAGCAGCAGCGGGTGGTTCAGTATAGATGTGAGGTTCAAGGGTGGGAGTTACTGGGTTGTTCATATCTGGATTCGACTCCTCTGTTTGCGGGTCAAGATCCTTCTGTGGTTGATGAGGCATAATCGAGTCATTCTGGAGGTGTGATTCATCAACCAAAGTCTTGATGTCACAAATTTGTTCGATGACGCCGCAATTAATTCCTTGTTGGGCCTTAAATATATCAATTTTCAATGTTTGATCTCCAAACTTAAGCTCTATTTGGCCCTCCTCACAGCTGATGTTGGCTCTAGCAGTAGCCAAGAAAGGTCTCCCTAGAATGATTGGTGTATCCTTAGGGTTCTCAGGTGCATCCATATCTAAGACTATAAAGTCCACTGGAAAATAGAAATCCCGCACTCTCACGATAACATCCTCGAGAATCCCTTTTGGTGACTTTATAGATCGATCTGCTAATTGTAATGTCACCTCGGTTGGTTTCAGCTCAGATTCTTCTAGATGGTCAAGTAAGGATGTGGGTATCAGGTTTATGGATGCACCCAAGTCTAACAATGCTCTATCAAATTGGGTACCACCTATCTTACAGGAAATCAGGGGAGTTCCAGGATCTTTTGCCTTGGGTGGGAGTCTACTGAGGATTACAGAGCTGGCTTGTTCTGACAGAACAATTGGGCTCCCTCCCTTGGTTCGCGGCTTACGCTGGGGTGTACATATATTCTTTAAAAATCGTGCGTAAGCTGGTACGTGGCGGATTGCATCCATCAAGGGGATGTTTATGTGGACCTGCTCAAAGAGCTTGACCAGGTCCTCCTCAGGGGCCACGGGTTTGGTGGTCTTCTTTCCCTTGGTCAGGGCCTCGGGAAACGGGATCTTGGTTGGTTCTTCTAAGATAGGTCCAGGTTGTGGATCTGGAATAGCGGTACCTTGGATAACTATCCTAGGGTCATGGTTATCAGGCTGGGAGTGGTTTGGATAATGCGGGTCTTGAGTTGTTTTACCACTACGTGTTGTTACAGAATTTAATCCGGCCTGATTTTGGTTTGGGTTTGGTAGGAGGGGTGGCTGCTGCTGAAATCCCGCATAAGAAGTTGAGGCTTCCATCTCATCTGGAGATGGAGCAGTAGGAGCCTGATAAATCCATTAGGCGTGGCCTAAATTTGGATTCATAACGCGCTTCTGGGTTGGCACGTTATTTGGGTTAGGAAGAGGTTGGGCGGGGAGTGTGCCTGGTTGGCGCGAATTTGCCAACTGAGCCAGTTGAGTTTTAACTTCTGTAAGCTCGTCCTTGTGCTGTTTCTGAATAGCCGCATTCGTTTTTTGAATGTCAGCCAGAGTCTGAAGGATTAAGGACATTTGATCTTGATTTGGCCCTGATGGATAAGTAGGGTTGGGCCGAGGCTGAGGCGGCTGGTAGTGACGAGAGGGCTGTGGGCGGGACTGAAAAGGTGGTCTTTGGGTTTGGGAATTTCCCGCCCACTGAAAATTGGGATGGTTTCGCCATCCAGGGTTGTAAGTGTCGGAGAATGGGTCGTTCTGGATGGCGTTGAGGTCCTCGCAGGTCTGAGGAACCTCCTGAGAATCAGGGAAAGGAGGAATGGAGTTCCCCCGGCTGGTGTGGAAAGGATCGGATGATCTTCCAGTCCAAGAATCAGATGGGGATGGATATGGATCCATCCCAGGGGAAGATCGGTGGAGGATGTTTTGCACAGTCTCCTGTGTGGAAGGAGGTTGTGCAACGGAGTTACGCGCGGAGGTGGCTCGCTGCAAGTGCTGAGTCAGCTCATCCACCTTCTTTTCAATGATTGAGACCTTGTCCAATCGACTGGCCATTAATTCCAGGTCGACTGATGCGGACAGGCCCCGCGTCTCATGTGCTCCCTTAAGATTCGTCGCTGCGCGGGTATTCGTCCTGTCGAATAATCCCATGGAGTCATTGTTGATGGAGTTCTCGCACATGTTTTCGAGAATCTCCCATACGGTGTCTTCATGTTGACCCATGATGTTTCCTCCGCAAGTTGCATTGATGAAAAGGCGGATGTCCTCACGGAGTCCCTGGTAAAAAGATTGGACTTGTTCCCATTTAGGAACTCCGTGATGGGGGCACTTTCTCATGAGATCCTGAAAACGATCCCATGCCTCATGGAGAGGTTCTCCTGATTGTTGAGTGAAGTGTGTAATCTGATGGCGCAAGGCGTTGGTCCGACCAACGGGAAAGAACTTTTTCAAAAACTCGGATTGAAGTTCTTCCCAAGTGTTGATCGGCCGGGTCTGAGTTTGATACCAATGGGCGGCCTTGTCCATAAGAGAAAAGGAGAACATCTTCATGAGAAGAATATCCCGATTTTGCGCATCTGATCCAAAAGTGTGGGCCAGATGCTTTAGCTGTTTGATGTGCTGGAAGGGATCTTCAGAATTAAGCCCATGGAATTTAGATATAGCATGAATCATGTTGGGCTTTAGTTCGGAATCAGGTCCTCCAGTCGGGATTCTGACTCGAGGCTCAATGGCCACCGCAGCAGGATTGTAGTGGTCCCGCATCATAGGACGCTGTGGTGGGTGCACGAAGTTTTGGAAGAGGTCATTGAGTCGCTGGAGCTGGTGTTCCAGATTATTTTCTTCCTCAACTGGCTGAGCCATGATGGGGGAAGAAGAAGAACTTGGTTCTGAATCAGAAGAGAGAATAATGTGAGGGTGTTTCTGCACAAACACGGGCGTCGAGGCTTGGCCTTGACGAGAGCGAATTTCTAAATGAGGTCTTAAGGGTGGTCTTAGAGACCTCCTTCCGTACATGCACAGTTGGAAGAGGTAAGTTTAGAAGGTGCTGGATTCAATCAAGGCACCCAAAAATGTGTTGGGTGACTATAGAGGTGCGGGGCAGATGGACCCCTTGATCAGAAAGATCGTCCACCTGAGAATTACCTGGGCAGCCAGAGAGGGAGAGTCCCGCGAAGACCCCTACACGGTAGAGCATCCCCACGGGTTACAGGGTTTCCCCCACCCGACCTCTCTTGTCACTGCGGGTCTAGGTAGACCAGAATGGGGATCTTGACCTCTTAAGTCTACCAATTTTAGCTTAAGATCAGGGTGCTTAAAGTTACACTTGAACTCTTAGGTATTTTGAGTGAGAAAGTGACCTAATTTTAAGGTTGGTTGACCCAAGGAGTCAACTTTACCTCTTGTTCCTTTGAGAGCTTTTTGGGTCCTTTCTTTTAGGGTTCAAGTGTTTAGAGAGCCAATTGTTTTAGGTTTTCTTTGAATAGGTATTTTCAGACAAGGGCTTGGGCACACTTCATTTGGTTTTCTCAATTCTTGCTTAAGGAGTGTGTCTCTAAATCCCTAGGTTGGCTCTACTTGGTCTAGTTAATTCTTTGTTGGGTAATTAGGGCTCAAGCAAGAATGTGTTAGCCCTTAAATACCCTTAATAGTGTGCAGGAATAATGAGTTGAAAACATGCAACTTTTATGGTTACTAAATATGGAAGACAGGTTAGCCCTATATTGCTTGTTCTTTTCTTTCTTTTGAGTTTTAGGGGTTAATAGCGAGAGGAAAAATTTACCTATCCTCGGAGTGGTTGTTGTGCGGTTGCTTGTCTTCTTGATTTCCTGTAGTTTTCTGCACAAAAGAGAGGAGATTATCAGAAATTAAAAAGAAACAGGGATGTTTACCTCTAGAATAGCCGTTGCTCCCCGGCAACGGCGCCAAAATGATAAGGATGGCTTCGAGAGATAACCGGGTTTGATTGTTATGTCGTTGTAATATAGCCAGTTGTTGCCATCATTTCAAATATAAAAATTTTTTACTCGGAAAAGAGTTCCCGAGGTCGAACTCAGGGAGCAAGTTGTATTCTAGAGATATACATGTTTCTTTTACAAAAATAAACAAAGAGAGAGAAAGAATTCGGTGTCTTTTTTTTCTCTTTGTTTCTCCTCGTCTCAGATCTTCTTCTTCTTGGTTCTGCAGAGGTGATGCTCTTCTTTCTTTCTTCAGATCTCCTTCTTTCTTCTTTGTTCTTCAGATCTCCTTCTTTCTTCTTAGTTCTGCAGAGGTGATCTTCTTTCTTTCTTCAGATCTCCTTCTTCCTTCTTTTCTTTTTCCAGTCAGGGACGTCGCCCCTCCTTCTTTCTTCTTTTCCTTTCAGGCCGTCGTCTGATTTCCAAATCAGACGACTTAAACTGCCTGTTGCTACAGTGTCTTCCTCAGCTTCCTTCTTCTTCACCTGTTCCTGCACACTTCAGAGCTTACGTCAGAGGACAAAACCTACTCTACCCTCTCCCCTGCGTCTCTCTCTCTCTGAAACCACTCTTGGGAAAGCTCTCCCAGAGCTGCCGGGTAATCGGGTACGGGTCGTGCCCGGGTCCAGGCCCACCGGCGTGCGTGGTGGGCGAGGAGTGCAGGTCAGTCTAAGTCGGGTCGGGTCGGGTCAGGTCCGCGGGGCGTGAGCGCGGACGAGATCGGGTAACCGGGCGGGTGAAGGGGACCTCACCCCGTGTGCTGAGGCAGTAAGCCTCCAGCACTTTTGCGTCTTATATCGCTGCGCCTCTTCAGACTTTTCCGAGGTGGGACTAAATGTCCCACCTCAATTGCGCGCCCGCAGCGGGGAAAGCAGCGGGAGATCGCGGCGTCACGCGAAGCCTTCTGCCTTAGCTGCGAGCCTGGTGTTTTGTCGAAACGCCTCGCAAGGCCTGGGAGTTGAATCTGGGCGTGGCGCTGAGCGTGGCACGCCTGTAGCTGCAGGCGGAAGCAGCTCCTTCTGCACGGCAATGGCGGCGGAGGTCGGGTGGCCTGTTCACAGAAAAACGGCCTCTCGGCCTAATCAGAAAGTGCCGGGAGCTTCGCCAGGGTGCGGCGAAGCTCGTGTGGGTGGTGGCGAGGCGTGGGGCGGCGTCTAAGGGCTGCCCTAGGTCAGACTGTGGGTCGGAGGATGGGTTTGTTGGGGGTGGCGTTGCGGAGGTGTGGAGTGGCAGTGAAGGGGTGGGGGGTGCTCAGTGTGATGAGGCGGAGGTTCGGTGAGGGTCGGCGAGGTGTGTGAGGCTGTGGAGCAATGGGAGCATCTCACCGGAGGGTGGCCGGAGACGAAGGGGGTGACGATGGTCAGGGTCGGTCGAGGGCTTAATTGAATAAATTGAAAGCGGGGAAAGAAAAAGGAGAAGAAGGGGAGTAGTTCTAGCTTACTTGCAGGGACGAAGGGGGAGGAACAGGGCGACAGTCGTATCGACTGTCGCCGGAGAAGACGATCTCAGGGAAAGGGGCGGCGGCGAGCAGAGAGCCGGAGAGGCGCCAGCTGGGTGCGGCGTGGCGCGGGAAGAGCAGGGGAGGAAGTCTCTGCTGCTGGTATTGCGGCAGAGCGAAGAGGAGAAGGGGGAGGAACCGTCGGAGCTGGTGAGCGTCTGCCGGAGAGAGAAGAGAGGAAAGTTGGGGGTTTTCTCCGTCAGACCCGAGCTGCCCCGGTCGGTGGAGCAACGGGGGGTATTTATAGGGATCAAACAGGGAGGAAGGCGGAGGGAGACGACGTGTCTCCCTCGCCGGAGGATGGCCGGAAACAAAAACCCATACCGTCCGTGCGTTCGCACGGCCGGTATGGTGGGTTACAACGACCAAGGGGGTGTCCCTGCGACGGCTGACGACGCAGGGCACCCCCGGTTTACTTGCCAGGTCCCCCCCCTCACCCTGCGCGGCGCCATGCTCCGCGCAAGGTCGCCGGAGCATGGTGCTGGCAGGTTTTGCAGGGGGGACCTGATCGCAAAGAACGAAGGAGAGTTAGGGGCCAAAATGCGAGGGTTCAAAAGTTGAGGGCCAAAGAGTAAATATATGAGGACCAAAGTGTAAAGTCGGTCAAGGAGGTTTCTTCTTAGGCTCAAGTTTTTATACATGATTAATTAGGACCTAAGGAATCTGATGGTGAATTTCATTTCTATATTAAACCTTGTTTGACCGGTCAATTTACGCAAAAACCTAAATTAAGTTATTAATTGGGCATGGTTCTCAATGTAGGTCAAAATGGGTTCTGAAGGCCAAATTGAAGGTTCTAAACCCTAGAGATTATTTTTCTATGAATTTTAGAGGGTTTATTCTATTTTTACTTTGCCTCGAACCTTGTGAATTGAAGTGGGTTGTTTTAGGGTTACAGATTATCATTTAGTTTCTTGGAAGTGCTGTAGCCCTTGCTAGATCATCTCATCCCACTTTTATTCTTATTAAGCTGCTTTGACCTATGTTTGGGCCCTGAATTACCCTGTATGCAGATTATACTGGTAAAATTGCATTTTTACCCCTTATGACTTGTTTTCTTCTCAAACTCAGAATTCTCTGAGTTAAGCCTTTCCTTGAGATATGTAGGAGCTTTTATCCTTTGTATTAGGTCAAAATGAGCTAGTTATGGCTCATGATGAGGTTCTCATCAAGCACCCTTCGATGATCAGCTACAGTTGCTATCCTTCTTTAATGCCTAAGGCAGCTGTGTCTACGATGTTGTTCCTACAATGAAAGGTCAATACCTTGCCATTACTCCCTTGTCTTTACCCAAGTTCTTCCTCCATGTTTGAGATGGTCAATTTCGAGGTGATGTTTCCCTGTGCATCTGTGAATCTGGGTGCTCTATCTCGTGAACACACATCGCCTTTATTGATTCAAACTTCCTTTTTTTGTCGTTGTATTCATTCGTGGGTGATATGAGGTGTGGAACCTCTATAAAAGGGTCATCGGAGCCGATCCTCTTCTCCACGCACGGTTATAACCTTAATCTGGTGGGTTTGGAAATTTTTTTCTTCTTTGTAAATACTTATTTCCTTTCAAAGATCTCTTACCATCTCTGTCATATTCTTTGAAGGTACTCTTGCTTAAGTGGTCTTGGCTTTGGTTTGCTAGAGAAGGGGTTCAATGACCAAGTTTGTGAGGTAAGAAATGATTTTCTCCATGTATTTCAGTCATTTCCCATGTGTGTTTGCATTTGGTTCCATGTGTTTGAGGACCTTACCAGAATGCCCTTTTATGTTTACTACACATATGAAAGTCTCTTCTCTTTGTGTCCTTATCGTTTAAGTAGGATTGTTTATGGAGCCATTGTTGTGATTTCGTGTATCTCTCACTATATTGCTCCTCTATATGCATGTAATATATGTATGTATGACATAAATCTTGAATCATCTAGAATCCTCACTATATGTGTTTGAAGATTTGGATACAATGCTATTTGTTACTTGTCATTTCTCTGAAGATTTCCCTAGCATGTTATTGGTTCATCTAGATTTGGATATTACTTGTCAATTCTAATTTCTCATAATATACTTGATTAGCATATTTCCCTAGCAAGTTTGTTATTTGAATTTCTCAAAAGTTCATCTAGATTTAGCACTCATGTCATCTTAGAAGCTCATCTCAAAAGTCCATCAATGTAGCCAAGTCCTGTGTGTCTACATGTTCAGTTTGGCCCTTTTTTTATGATGGGATATCTCAGTGGTTGATCATCCTTTAAACCTGTTCACTTTCTATTTTATTTTTTGAAAGTTGGCACTCATTTATTCCTTCTTGTTAACTAGTGAAGAAACTAAGATAAAAAGAAGCAAAAGATAGTAAAGAAGATGCAATTTAGTTGGGTGTTTTCATTTGTCTTTTTTAGTGACATAAAAAAGAAGCAGATACACAAGGAGATATGTCATCAATCTAAGATGCCATTGTGTAATTACAAATTTGGATTGCCTATATAAATGGGATCTCAACTATAGGATGGCCTTCACTCAGACCTCTCCCCCCAGTTTACAAGGGAGCGTGAATTTTCATGTTTTGCTTCTACAGCATTTCTCAACTTTTCTTTTAATCCAAACCCAAAGTTTTGCAATTAGACTTCTGCAAGGTGGTTAAAGAAAAAGGTACAAACTTTTACCAAAAAGAAAATGAAAGCCAAATTTTTTTCAATTTACATTATTAAAGCTTCAACATTTGAAATGGGAATTATAATGTTCTATTTTTCTTCTGTGTGATGGTAAGAGTCTCAAAATTTTAAAGCCTGGAATGATGAGAAACTGGAGCTAGTAGATTTAGTTCTTTGCCTAAAAATAATTAAAAGCTCCAACTCTCAAACACTAGTAGGAAAGGAATACGATGGCATGTTGATAAGGCTTTGCCTGCAAGGTTGCTGTATCAAAAGGAACGTCAGCAATTTCACCAAGTTATTAAAGATGGTGCATCTCCATCTGTTGTCTATGGTGGCGAGCACCTCTTGCACCTTTTTGTGAAGTTGCCCAAATTGCTGGCATATGTGTGTATGGAGGAAGAGAATTTGCTGGATTTTCTTAAATTCCTGTAGAAGCATCAAAGTACATTCTTTTTATCTAGTTATGATGGCTGAGCTCCAAAGTGTGCTTCTAAGAAAGAAATAATGCCCGCCCAGTGAGACAAGGGGAGTACTTCAGGTGACATTGAGTGCTACAACCCTTAACATAGAACTTAAAAACAAATACATGGCAAGCTCTCAATAGTTATGAAGTCAATGAACTTAAATCTAGTAGAACAATAGGTTCTGCTTTAGCACCTACGTCTCTTACCACCTCTGCTTTAGATTAACTCCTGTTTCTGTTCCCTGGTTGCAACATATATATGAAGTGCAACCTTACAGTGCTATGGTTGTGGAGCCCTAGCAGCAGACAGAGCTAGTGTTTACCATAGAGTTAGCAGAGGCATTGCTTATCGCTAATGATCGGTGGAGGTGAGGTTGGTTTGAGGTAATTCTTAGGCTAGGACAAATAATCAACTGTAGCCTTAAAATTGGTAATAACTTTTAAAAATTGGCTTTCATTTTCTCCCTCTTTGCAACTTTTCATTCTGTGCTAACCATCTGATTTACGTTACCTCTGATTTTCATCTTGTTTACTTAGCTGATGTTATTCTATCTCATGAACTTATTTTTATAGATAAAATCGTTTTGGCGAATTCTATTAGCATGATACTTCTATTCCATGATTTCCTTTTATTTTGGCTAAGATTCATCTTACTAGATGCTTCTTTCTAAATAGTTCATCAGAGGTAGTTTCCTTCTTTTTTTGGGTCCTATGCTATCAGTTCCTTGTTTGTACTGATATTTGCATGATTTTATACTGATCTACTTACTTGTCATGACCATCTGATTAGTTATGTCATTTTCTTGTTTTTGATGTCGCAAGTTCTGTAGATTTTTTTTGTAATGAAGTTGTTTTGATGTATGCTATTTGATAACCTACTTTACCTCATTTTCCATGATTTCGTTACCTCTGATATTCTTCTTTTTTGGTTAGCTTATTTGGATACCTCTAATATTTATACAATAGAATAAAGTATGCAAATATACACATAAGGTGAAATAATAAACACAATTATGTGAATAATTGATTGAGTTCCTCCTATGAAGAGTTGATATTATTTTTTCTTTTAGAGGCTACCATCATATTAGTGGCATTTACGTTGATGGTTTGATAGTTTAATGAAACTACCACAAGTTTTATTTAGTTCTTCTAGGTTGACAAATCCCAAATGATTTGATAGAAATACATCAATTAGTTGTAACATTAGTTCCACTTGTCCAATATTTAATATGGTAGAAATACATACATGCCTTGCCTTTAATGATCATAAACTATGTATAGGTGAAGTGTTAATGGATTTTCGACCTGAATATTTGACACAAGAAATGGCTGATACATGTAGTCAGGTCAGCCATTTTGTTTATCCTGAAAAGAATTTGAGTTTTGGGCTTGACCAAAATTCCATAAACGAAATGATACTTGCAATTGCGGTAATGATCGTGGGAGATGCAAGATGGTGACAATGTTGATGTGTGGAAAAAATTGGAGACAAATATACAACTTCTCGAATGTAAAATTGAAGCATTAACGAAGATGGTTAATTGTTTTAACAATTGATTATGATGTTACCATAAATAGCACTACGAAATACAACTGTAGTCGATAATATTACGTTTGAAAGTTTATCCTTAATTAGTACTTATCAACTATCTTCTAAATCCTGTCATTTCAAAATTTCTCACCATAGGAATAGAATCTTTTCGATGTTGGACTCTTCAAAAGGATACATGTCTCGTCATCGCGTTATGAAATTTAAAACAGGATGGAGACTATGTTAACGGTTCCTTCTCAAGAGGTGTCTGACATCTATTGAGAGATCATATGGAATATCATTTCAATGAGGAGATTGCACTCATTAAAATTATGAATCACTGGAAGTTCTTAAAGAAGATCTATTAGTTGGTGTTACGACCTGATCCCAGATCCCTACAGGACCCGAGACTGGCTTGCCTCGACTAATCCCAAGACCCAGTTGTCCAATGAGAAATAACCAAAAGTAAAAAATATTCTACAACCACACATGCAATGTAACTAGGTAGAAATAACTAAGAGACAATAAAGGAAACAGAACGAAAAGTCTCACAATAATACATGCCATCACAACCACAACAGTAGAAAGTAGAACAGAAAGATAACAGAAATAATATTGCATGCTAGAGTACTCACTACAATAACAGAGAGCTCAGAACAAAAAGGGAACAACAGCTATGGCTAGGCTCCACTGGGCCCAGCTCCCTCTGCAGCCGATGGCACTGGCTGCTCAACTCCCTGACCTGAACAAGGTTATAAAATCCGTAGTCAGCTAACGCTGAGTAGAGTGGTGTGGTGACCCTTTTCATCTTTATAGTTATTATAGTCGTTGTGGTATATGACAAAACAGTTACCAGTTTAATACAATTTATTACTCGGAATGACAAGTTTCCCGAGGTCGAACTCAGGGAGCAACTATAATTCTAGAAGCCTATGAATTCTCAATATATATGGTTTTACAAAAATTAAGAGAGAGAGAGAAAGAAGGGGTGATTGGCTTCGACTCTCTTCTTTCTTCTTCTTTGCTTCTGTGGTTTCTCTTTCTCTTTCTCCTTTCTTCCTTTCTGATTTTCTTCTCTTCTTCTTCCTTGCGGCTGCAGAGGCTTCTGCCTTCTCTCTAATTTCCTTCAGCTGCTAAGTCTTCCTCCTTTCTTCATCTCTAGTTTTCTTCTTCTTTTTCTTTTCTTCTGCTCTGGCCGTTCCTCTTCTTTCTTTCTTTCTCTCCTGTCTTCTTTTTCTTCTCTGCGTCTTCTTTCTTCTTCTTCAGCAGCTGCAGTTTTTCTTTACTCTGGCTGCTGACCTTCCGACGTCTGACTTGGTGCTCAGACAGCTTAACTGTGCGTTTGCTACAATGTGGCTCCTTTTCTTCTCCTTCAGCTCCTTTCCTTCCTTTCTTCTTCCTTCACCTGCTTCTTCCTTCTTTTCCTTCTTCCCTGCGTGCACACACAACTATCAGTACAAAACCTACCCCTACCCCTTCCCCGCATCTCTCTCTCTCTATTTCTCTCTCGAAGGTTCGCTCCCAGAGCATTCGCGGGTATACGGGTCGGTTAACGCGCCCGGGACCAGGCCCACCGGCGTGCGGTGGTGGGTGAGGAGTGCTTGGTCGGGTAGTCGGGTTCAGCCCAGGCCCGCGAGGCGTGAGCGCAGGCGAGGGCGGGTGCGAGCGCGTGGCGCACTGTGTGTGTGGGTGAGGGACCTGATCCCTGTGTATCGAAGGAGAATAGCTATTGTCACTTTTCCAATTTATGTGTAGGCGTGCGCCCACACACTTCCGAGGTGGGACTAAAGTCCCACCTCTGCTCCGCGCGCCCGCAAGTGAGAAGGCGCTGGCGATTGGGGCAACAGCGAAGGCTTACAACCCCAATTGGGAGCCTGGGCACAATCGCGGAAGCACCCCGCGTTGCCTGGAGTTCACACCTGGGCTAGAGGAGTCCTGGAGCTGCTTGCGAAGAAGCTTCAGCAGCTCGTCAATGGCGGCGAGGAGGTTGAACCCTGAATTCACGAGAATGACCTCCTGGCCACGTCAGACAACACAGGGCGCTTTGCCGGAGTGTGGTGAAGGCGGTGCGAGGGTCGGCGAGGTGCGAGAGCACCTGTGGCCATGTGCCTGGGGCAGACTGTGTGCGGAAATGGGTGTGTTCGGGAGGTGGTCTAGAGGTGAAGGGCGGTGAATGGAGTAAGGGAAGCACTTGAGTGGAGTGAGGGGGAGCTTCTGGGCTTGTCGGCGAGGGGTGAAATGGCCTGTGGAGGTGGAGCGACCTCACCAGAGATGGCGGCTGGAGGTGAAGCAGATGGGGGTGGTAGTGGCAGTCGAGGGGTCTGAAATGCTAATTGAATAAGGGAAAAGAGAGAGGAGAGTAAGGGGAAGATTCCTACTTACTTAGTCGACGAAGAGGGAGAGGAAGACGTCCGGCTCGTGCCTGCCGGAGCTGGGGACGAAGGTGCCCATAAGAGGAGTAACGATGACAAGGAGGAGATCCGGAGACGCCAGCTGGTGCGGCCTGGCGTGGGAAGATGGGGCAGAGTAGGCTCTGCTGCAGGTATGGCATCAGAGTGACGAGGAGGAGGAGGGAGGATCACCGGAAGCTTGGGCTGCCTGACCAGAGAAGGGAGAGACGAAATCGAGGGTTTCTCTCGGCCAAAACTAGCTTGAAGGAGACGGTAGACCTTGCCGCTCCTTATAAAGGCACTGGCAAGGAGAGGGGACTGAGGGATCGACGTGCCGTGCTCGCCGGAGATGGCCAGAAATGGACACCCATGCCTTTTGTACGTTTGCAAGAGAGGCATGGCCGATTGCAGGGGTCATGGGAGGGTCCCTGCGACAGAGGACGACGCAGGGAACCTCCCGTTCGTTCCTGAGAGCGGGCGCCATGCCCTGCGCAGCGCTAACCTCCGCGCAAGGTCGCTGGAGGTATGGCGCTGCTCAAAAATGGCAGGGAGGACCGTTCTTCAAAGAATGATGAGAAAGATAGGGGGCCAATTGCAAGGGTTTCAAAAGATAATGGTCAAAAAGTAATTTAAGAGGACCAATTTATAAAGTCGGTCAAGATGGTCTTTTCTTAGGTCCAAATTTTTATACCAACCTAATTTGAACCTAAGGATTTTAATGGTGAAATTTTATTTTAGGTTGGACCATGTTTGACCGATCAATTTGCACAAAAACCCAAATTAGGTCATAAATTGAGCATGGTTCTCATTTTAGGTCAAAATAGGTTGCAAAGGATAAATTGAAGGTTCTAAACCCTAAGGAATATTTTTCCATGAATTTTAGAGGGTTTAGTTGATTTTTATCCTACCTCAAACCTCGTGAATTAAAGTGAATTTATTTTAGGATTACAGAATGTCATTTAATTCCTAGAAGTTGCTATAACCCTTTTCAGATCAGATCATCCCACTTCCCTCCTTATCAAGCTCATTTAACCTTCGTTTAGACCCTTAATTATCATGTTTGCACACTGCATTGGTGAAATTACAGTTTTACCCCTTATGATTTGTCTTATTCTTTAACTCAAAATTCTCTGAGTTAAGCCTCTCTTTAGGTTTTGTAGGAGCTTCTTCACACTTATTTAGATTAAATTGTGCCAGTTAGGGTTTGTGATGAGGCTCTCATCATACCCCCATGCCTAGCTTTTGCTAGTCCCTTAGCAAAATTTTAAGGTTTCAACCCTTGTTCTAGACCATGAAGTTCTTAATGAGTTTAGATAAGAGCTTTTCCTTTTGTAACCTTGATTAGGTCAGAATGCCAACCATAGGCCTAAAAGGTACTCTAGTACCAACCAAGATCCAGATCTGTCTAGCCTTAGCCTTAGTCCTTAGCAAAGGTTTTTAAGGCCTACAAGAGCTAACCTAAGGCTTATTGGAATTTGTGTTTAAAGCACCCGTGCTTGAGATAATTTTAGCCCTGGTTCAGTTCGTAGTGCATTTTGTAGGAAAGAGAGGTAGAAGATTTATATGTTTGGAGAGTTTTCTCTCTCTTTTTCTTTTTAATTCTAGCTTAGGATTGGCTTTTCAACACGGTCTGTATCAGATTCCTTGTTCCCATCATCAATCCTCAATGGTTCCTGGCAGTCGATGCTTCGAGATAGCACCGCCCATGGTAACCCCCAGAACCCTGGCTTTTGAGATTTCGAGATAATCTCATCCATGGTGTTCCATGGCCAAATTCAGACCCTGGCAATTAACACTTCGTGATAATGCCATACATGGAATCTGAACCAGTAGAGTACTTACATGCCCCCAGTAGGATATGTAAATATCCTAAGAGACAAGCACCGAGGAGATGATATTTTGTTACGCATCTTCGAGGGGAATTTCCCACCTCTCTACACTGGGAACTCGTCCAAATCAACTTGTGTTGATCGGCCGCTCCTACTCTAGGTGTCATTTTCAGAATTTTTGCAACGCTTCTGCGTGATTTTGATTTTTATGCTTACTGAACCAGGCTGTGTGTGAAGTTAGGGTGCTTAGGTTACTGAGTCCCATAAACCAAAAGTTAGTTAACGAGGCCAAATACTCCCTAAGCCTTGGACCTAATTGTGATTTCCCTACTTGGAGGGGTGAGATCAGCATGACAAAAAAAATGCGGAATTGAAAATATAAACAATCTCACAAAAATAAGCAATCACAATGTACACAGGTATTTTTTAGGTGGAAACCCAAACCGGGTGAAAACCACCACCTAACCCTCTCGAGTTAGGATTTTCTGATCAACCAAGTTGATCAAAAACCACTAAACGAATCACTTTAAACGAGGGTGATTCAACCTCAGTACAACCACGCTACAAGTACGAGGGTAGCGTTCCTCAACCCCTTCTCTCCATGAGAAGGATTTTGTCCCACGAAGGAGACGGGAATTCGCAAAGCGAATACCCAACCAAAAGACAAAGGTAAAATAAACAACAAACCTATAGAGCCAACAAAGTAATAAACCTAAGCTTCTATAGGATTTAGGAAACTCCCCTTTGCAAGGAGTGCGTCGACGATGACGCGGTGCGTGAGCCACGCGACGGCGCAACTTTGCTCTCGTGAACTACGACGGGAGAGCGGGTGCGCAACAGCTTGATGCTCTCAAGAGAATGGTGCTTGAGCTTGGAGAGCAAGAGCTAGCTAGGACACAAGAGAGTGGAAAGTGTGATACAACTTGTTTCTTGTGTATCTTGGTCTCTCTAGGTGTGTATTGTGTTACAAAGGTTCCCCTCTATTTATAGAGGCCTTAGGAAGGCTTTGGAAGGCTTGGAAAAGCTTCCATAGCCGTTGGGTGCAAAGCCCAAGGGAATCAGGCCGAAATCAGGACAATGATTACATTTGACAGGGTTATCAGACGTCTAACTCTGGCATCATATGTCTGGAAGGCCACTTTAAGACGTCTGATTTCAAGGTCAGACGTCTGATTCTATGCGGGTTTCTCCCTGACTTGAATCAGATCTAAACAGGGTTTTTGTGCAAGTCCATCAGACGACATACAGGACGTCTGGCACTAAGTCTAGACGTCTGGAAACCTACTTTTACTGTGGGAATTGATTTCCAAACGTTGCAACGGCTAGAAAATCTCTGAGAAGAGATTTTGGGTCAGCCGAGGCAAAACGGTCATTTATCAGACGTCTGGAAAGGCCTAGGGACGTCTGATAAGGCTCTAACGGTCATATTCTTGAGTGTCTGCTAAGCCAGCAAACGGTCCACTAATTGGACGTCTGGCAAATCCATCAGACGTCTTCTAAGACGTCTGGTATAAGGTCTGGACGTCTGATTTCATCAGACAGAACTAACTATGTCCAGCCTAACAGTTATCAGACGTCTGAAACAACAGTCAGACGTCTGAAACAACAGTCAGACGTCTTAAAATACATTATCAGACGTCTGATTTGGGAATTAGACGTCTGGAAAGTCTGTTTGAACCCTATATTGGTTTTCTAGGTATTCTACAGAAAACCTAAGTATCCTAGGGTTGTGCCGGTGTTCCTAGGACTACTGTTAGGGTTCTTTGAGGCTCTTTAACATAAAATATCTAAGGAAATAAAGAGCAACAAAAGAAACAAAAAATACAACAAGTACAAAAGAAGGAAATCTATCCTATTCTTCATTTCCTTCCATCTTCAATCTTTCGCTCCACGCGAACCTCCTCTGTTTTCCGTCAAGCTCTTCCAATCCATCCTGGATGCGAGCTCGAACTCCGTCTAAACACGTCCACATTTGCAATTGACCTGAAATCTAGGACTCAAATTGCAAATGTTAAATAACACGTGTTTTGTTATCATCAAAACAAATGATCGTGGTGCTCTAGCACCAACAATCTCCCCCTTTTTGATGATGACAAAACCGTAAATAATGCATAAAAATCCTCCCCCTTTTTGACATTATCAAAAAGGTTTGATTGGTTTTACATTTCCTATAACTCCCCCTTAAAACATGCTCTTCTATGAGTTTATTTTAACAAAGGTGATATTCTCCCCCTTTTTGTAACAAGATAGCTATTATTTTTCTCCCCCTTACTAAAGGAAATTTAGCTACCTTACATCTCCCCCTTAAAAATTGACAATTAGCTCATCATTTTTTAACTCCCCCTATCTAAATGCTTATGATAATAAGATAGGGTTAAGAATTTTTACCTCACCTACCATGGCCAATAAAATGGCCCAAATGGTGGTGGTGGATGCCACATCGGATGGGGCTCCCATCCGTAGCTTGGAGGCCCGGGCATTGGCGCCGGTCTCCAATCTGGCGGTCGACGTGCAGCGGGTCCGTCGTTTGTTCGCCGTCTCGTCAGTCTTCTTGTTCTCCTCCTTGGTCTACTCCTTGGTTCTCCCAACTTGAGTTGACCAGACTTGAGCTTGTAGGTCCAGTCCTTTATGTTGTAATTATCCCTAAACCCTACAAAACAAGATTCTAATTCTTTTTTCGGTATCCAAGTGGGCTTGGATCCGGATTTGTTAGCGGGTCTCCTTGATGGAGATCCTTTCTCAACCTTAGGGCTATAGAAATTATCTACTTTATTGATTAATTTGTTGGAGTTTTCCCTAAGACATGCGATTTCTTTTTCTATAATATCCATCTTAGTCTTTAAATCAGAAATTTCTATTTTTAGACTAACATTTTCCTCAATCAATTTATTATTTTCATTGATGAGGTTATGATTTTCTAATAACAGGTTATTATCCTTAGGACTAGTTTCTATGTCCTTGAGTTGTTTTTCTAACCTATCATTTTCATTTCTAAGAAAACTAAGATTCTTTTTAATGCTTTTATTTTCTACCCTAAGTGATTTACTAATCTCAAAAAGTTCATTAAATGCTTCTTGAAGATCGAGATTTACCTCGTTGTCGCTGTCGTCGCTTCCGCTTTCGCTGTCGCTGTTGGTTCCTCTGGCCATGAAACCAAAGCAAGCGGTTTCTTCTTCTTCTTCTTCCTCCGAGCTTGTCTCCTCATGAGTGCCTTCCAACCTCCTCCATATCTCGTGGGCGGTGGTGCACTCTTGGATTTTCTTGAACTCTTCCGGACTCAACGCGCAATACATGGCATTCATTGCCTTTGTGTTGAGTGAAAGCTCTCGAATATGCTGCTGCGAGTATCCTCCCGCGGGTTTTTCTGGGATGTCGAAAGGCGTCTCGCATCTGGCCCAGACCGTGAAGTCGGTGGCTTGAAGCCAGGTCTTCATCCGCAACTTCCAGTAGGGGTAGTTGCTCCCGTCGAAGAACGGCGGACGGGTTGTGGACTGCCCCTCGGAGATCCTGATTGCTGATGTGCTTCCCTCCATTTGATCTCTTGCCGGGTTGTTACGCCGAAATAGCAAGACCTGCTCTGATACCAAATGTGATTTCCCTACTTGGAGGGGTGAGATCAGCGTGACAAAAAAAATGCGGAATTGAAAATATAAACAATCTCACAAAAATAAGCAATCACAATGTACACAGGTATTTTTTAGGTGGAAACCCAAACCGGGTGAAAACCACCACCTAACCCTCTCGAGTTAGGATTTTCTGATCAACCAAGTTGATCAAAAACCACTAAACGAATCACTTTAAACGAGGGTGATTCAACCTCAGTACAACCACGCTACAAGTACGAGGGTAGCGTTCCTCAACCCCTTCTCTCCACGAGAAGGATTTTGTCCCACGAAGGAGACGGGAATTCGCAAAGCGAATACCCAACCAAAAGACAAAGGTAAAATAAACAACAAACCTATAGAGCCAACAAAGTAATAAACCTAAGCTTCTATAGGATTTAGGAAACTCCCCTTTGCAAGGAGTGCGTCGACGATGACGCGGTGCGTGAGCCACGCGACGGCGCAACTTTGCTCTCGTGAACTACGGCGGGAGAGCGGGTGCGCAACAGCTTGATGCTCTCAAGAGAATGGTGCTTGAGCTTGGAGAGCAAGAGCTAGCTAGGACACAAGAGAGTGGAAAGTGTAATACAACTTGTTTCTTGTGTATCTTGGTCTCTCTAGGTGTGTATTGTGTTACAAAGGTTCCCCTCTATTTATAGAGGCCTTAGGAAGGCTTTGGAAGGCTTGGAAAAGCTTCCATAGCCGTTGGGTGCAAAGCCCAAGGGAATCAGGCCGAAATCAGGACAATGATTACATTTGACAGGGTTATCAGACGTCTAACTCTGGCATCAGACATCTGGAAGGCCACTTTAAGACGTCTGATTTCAAGGTCAAACGTCTGATTCTATGCGGGTTTCTCCCTGACTTGAATCAGATCTAAACAGGGTTTTTGTGCAAGTCCATCAGACGACATACAGGACGTCTGGCACTAAGTCTGGACGTCCTGAAACCTACTTTTACTGTGGGAATTGATTTCCAAACGTTGCAACGGCTAGAAAATCTCTGAGAAGAGATTTTGGGTCAGCCGAGGCAAAACGGTCATTTATCAGACGTCTGGAAAGGCCTAAGGACGTCTGATAAGGCTCTAACGGTCATATTCTTGAGTGTCTACTAAGCCAGCCAACGGTCCACTAATTGGACGTCTGGCAAATCCATCAGATGTCTTCTAAGACGTCTGGTATAAGGTCTGGACGTCTGATTTCATCAGACAGAACTAACTATGTCCAGCCTAACAGTTATCAGACGTCTGAAACAACAGTCAGACGTCTTAAAATACATTATCAGACGTCTGATTTGGGAATTAGACGTCTGGAAAGTCTGTTTGAACCCTATATTGGTTTTTTAGGTATTCTACAGAAAACCTAAGTATCCTAGGGTTGTGCCGGTGTTCCTAGGACTACTATTAGGGTTCTTTGAGGCTCTTTAACATAAAATATCTAAGGAAATAAAGAGCAACAAAAGAAACAAAAAATACAACAAGTACAAAAGAAGGAAATCTATCATATTCTTCATTTCCTTCCATCTTCAATCTTTCGCTCCACGCGAACCCCTCTGTTTTCCGTCAAGCTCTTCCAATCCGTCCTGGATGTGAGCTCGAACTCCGTCTAAACACGTCCACATTTGCAATTGACCTGAAATCTAGGACTCAAATTGCAAATGTTAAATAACACGTGTTTTGTTATCATCAAAACAAATGATCGTGGTGCTCTAGCACCAACACTAATACTTAAGCTTTTCATTTTCCTCAACCTCTTGAGGAATGTCTAGATCTCAATGGGTACTAAGTGTCTATCCAAGAATGCCTAAGGTTTGCGTTCTTACTAATCTCACTGTGCACTTTCCATTTCTTTTCCTGAATGAGGTCTAGAACTTAGGTTAACTCCTTAATTTCTTACTAATGATTATCTCTTTTCTTTTATTTTGTGCTCCTTTTGATCATTTTGTTCTTTTTCTCCTCCTCCTTTGTAGAGTCCACAAAATTTCTTTTCTCCTCTCTCTTTTTTTTTTTTTTGATGTTTTTGGCATATGTGAATTTTTTTGTTTAAACCTTTTCTTGTGAGTTTTGCACTTTCATGCCCCCCCATGCCTAAGATTTGCAATGTCGTCATTTTAACTTAGGGGGGTTTTATTTAACTTAGTTCATACATTAGGACAGATATTTTGATGAGTGAATGGGTCGGGGTGACTGTTGCGGACGATTTCTAATCTCAGATGCAAGCACCTGAGGTGGAGTCGGTTGTCCTAAAGGGTGAACCTCAAGTGCAAAGAGGTGTTAGAAAAGGTTTCGGGTTTTTTTTCAAAAAGAATGACGGGCTGCCTCCCGTTGAGCGCTAAGTTTTACGCCATCGGCTGGGCGCAATATGCTCAGGGAAAATGGAGGATAAATGATGATTCAACCAAATCTGTACGGGTTACATCAATGAACGATTTGAGTCTCTGACCGTTCATGATGAAAGGTTCAGAATCATGGCTGAGCGGACTATTTCTACAGCTCCATTTCCAAAAACCTATCGGACAAGGTATGGTCCTACTCACTTGGATCGTAGTTTCCCAAGGAAGAGTTTGAGTTGGGCATCAAAGAGTAGGACCTTCTAACCAGGATGAAAGATCTTTCTAGATATGTGCTTGTCATGGAAGGCTTTAACCCGCTCTTTGTAGATTCGCAAGTTCTCGTACGCATCAAGGCGTAATTCATCGATCTCACTTATCTAAAGCTTTCTGTGGGTTCCAGCCTTAGAAAGATCTAAATTACAGCTTCGTACTGCCCAATAGGCTTTGTGCTCTAGTTCGACAGGAAGGTGACATGCCTTCCCGTACACCAGTCTAAAAGGAGACATGCCTAATTGGATTTTGTGGGCGGTCCTATAAGCCCACAAAGCTTCTGGAAGTCGGGACGACCAATCCTTCCTGTCAGGCCAAACAGTGACCTGCAAGATTTTCTTGATCTCCTGATTTGATAGCTCAACTAGACCATTAGTCTGGGGGTGATAAGGAGTGGAGATTCGGTGAGACACCCCGTATTTGGTCATCAATGACCTAAACTGAGCGTTCGTAAAATGGGTCCCCCCGTCAGAGATGATTGCACGAGGAATCCCGAACCTTGAGAAGATATTGTGATGAATGAATTTGATAACGATTTTATGATCACAGGTTCGGGTCGGTATGGCTTCGATCCATTTGGACACGTAATCCACAGCCAGCAGAATGTACTCGAAGCCATCTGAAACAGGAAAGGGGCCCATAAAATCAATCCCCCAAATATCGAAGATTTCGCATACGAGAATCGGCTGCAAAGGCATCATGTCGCGATGGCTCATGTTGCCCAAAGTTTGGCAATGACTGCATGCCTTGCAGTGATTGTATGCGTCCTTGAATAAAGTGGGCCAATAAAAGCCACACTAGAGGATTTTTGATGCGATTTTGTGCCCAGAGAAGTGGCCACCGCATGCCTGGTCATGGCAGAAGGAGAGAATATCATTGATTTCACCTTCCGGGACACATCGCCGGATGATTTGGTCAGCACCTATGCGGAAGAGGTATGGATCTTCCCAGATGTAGTACTTGGATCAGAGCGCAATTTGTCTTTCTTGGCCTTCGGCCAATCAGACAGGATCTAATGAGATGCCAAGTAGTTTACTATATTAGCAAACCATGGAAGTCTAGTACCAATAGTCAGTAGGTGCTCATCAGGGAAATGCTCCGTGATGGGTCCAGAAGGGTTGATGATCTCAGAAGGAAGGCGAGACAAATGGTCAACTACCACGTTTTGTCTTCCCGCCATGTCGTGAATCTCGAGGTCGAATTCTTGCAACAGCAAGATCCATCGGATTAGTCGGGGCTTCACGTCCTTTTTAGCAAGGAGATGCCTCACAGCTGTATGATCCAAGTAGACGATGACGTAGGAACCCAAGAGATAAGATCAAAATTTTTCAAGGGCAAATACTACGGCTAGTAGCTCTTTCTCCGTAACTGTATAGTTACGTTCAACCTCGTCAAGTGTCTTGCTAGCGTAGTAGATGACCACGGGTTTCCCGTCAACTTTCTACCCCAGAACCACTCCTATAGCAAAATCAGATGCATCGCACGTGATCTCAAAGGGTTGAGACCAATCAGGGGGTTGTAGGATCGGGGCCTGGGTGACTCAGTCACGGAGGTTTTCAAAGGCTTGAGTGCATTCCTTGGAGATCTCAAAGGGTACATCCTTAGAAAGAAGAGTAATCAGGCGACGCGCGATTTTCGAAAAATCAGGAATGAAACGATGGTAAAAACCAACGTGCTCTAGAAAAGAACGGATGACACTGATCGAGCTAGGCATAGGAAGCCGAGAAATTAGATCAACCTTGGCTCGATCCACTTGGATGCCTTTCTCAGAAATTAGATGTCCTAGGACGATCCCCTCAAGCACCATAAAATGGCTCTTTTCCCAGGAAAGAACCAAATTAACATCGATGCAACGCCTGAGTATATGAACCAAGTGCTGGAGGCAATCATCAAATGATGCCCCGAAAACTGAGAAGTCATCCATGAAGACTTCCAGATAATCACCTACCATATCAGAGAATATGGCAAGCATGCACCGCTAAAACGTCGCGGGTGCATTGCAGAGACCGAAAAGCATCCTTCGAAATGCGTACGTCCCGAAGGGGCAGGTGAACGTGGTCTTCTCTTGGTCCTCAGGATGAATAGCCACTTGGTTATAACCGGAGTACCCGTCAAGAAAGCAGAAGAATCGATTTCCCGCTAATTTCTCGAGAATCTGATCAATGAAAGGTAGTTGGAAATGATCCTTCTTCGTGGAGGAATTGAGTCTTCAGTAATCCATGCAGACTCTCCACGAGTTGGCTATTCGGGTAGGTATGATTTCTCCAGTTTCAGTCGTAATGGTGGTGAGCCCTGCCTTTTTAGGCACGACCTGAATTGGGCTCACCCAACGACTGTCGGAGTCGGGTAGATGATCCCTGCATTTAACCGCTTAATGATCTCCTTTCTCACGACCTCCTGCAGATTGAGATTCAAACGTCTCTGCATCTCACGGGAAGGTCGTGCGCCCTCTTCAGAATAAATATGGTGTGTGCAATAAGAGAGACTTATTCCAGTCAAGTCATCAAGAGTCCAACCAATGGCTCTGCGATGTTACTGGAGAACAGCAATCAGACAGGATTCTTGATCAGGAGTGAGCTTGGAATTTATAATCACAGGAAAAGTCTGATTAGAACCCAAAAAGATGTACTTCAAATGATCGGGAAGGGGTTTTAGTTCAAGGATGGGGTTATCAACAGCAGTGGGTGGTTCAAGGATAGGAGTTATGGGTTTGTCTGAATGAGGGTCTGACTCCTCTAATTGCAGTTCAAGATCTTTCTGTAGTTGATGAGGCATAATCAGGTTATTCTCAAATTGTGTTTCATCAACCAAAGCTCTAATATCATAGATTTGATCGATGACACCGCAATTGATTCCTTGTTGGGCCTTAAAGATATCAATTTTGAGGGTTTGATTTCCAAATTTCAGCTCTATTTGGCCCCCCTCACAACTGATGTTGGCTCTAGTAGTGGCCAGGAAAGGTCTCCTTAGAATGATTGGTGCATCCCTAGGGTTTTCAGGTGCGTCCATGTCTAAGACTATGAAGTCTACAAGGAAATAGAAATCCTACACTCTTACAATGACATCCTCAAGAATCCCTTTAGGTGACTTTATAGATCGATCTGCTAACTATAGTATCACCTCTGTTGGTTTTAGCTCAGATTCTTCTAGGTGGTTAAGTAAGGATGTGGGTATCAAATTTATGGAAGCACCCAAGTTTAGCAATGCTCTGTCGAACTGGGTTTCTCCTATTTTGCATGAAATCAGGGGAGTACCTGGATCTTTTGCATTGGGTGGGAGTCTGCTCAGGATTACAAAGCTGGCTTGCTCTGACAGTACAATTGGACTCCCACTCTTGGTTCGTGGCTTACGCTGAGGTGTACATACATTCTTCAAGAATCGTGCGTAAGCCGGTACGTGGCGAATTGCATCCATCAAGGGGATGTTTATTTGGACCTGCTCAAAGAGCTTAACCAGGTCCTCCTCAGGAGCCATGGATTTGGTTGTCTTCTTTCCCTTGGTCAAGGCCTCGGGAAATGGAATCTTGGTTGGTTCTTCTAGGATAGGTCCAGGTCTTTGGTCTGGGACCGGGATAGGAACGTCCTGGATTACTATCCTAGGGTTTGGATCACTACCACGCTTGGAGTGGTCTGGATAAGGTGGATCTTAGGTCTCCTTACCACTGCGGGTGGTCACAGAATTCAGTCCTGCCTGGTTTTGGTTAGGGTTTGATAGGATGGGTTGCTACTGATAACTCGCATAAGAAGTTGAAGCCTCTATCCCATCAGGTGAAGGAACAGAGGGGGCCTGATAAATCATGTGTGCTTGGCTCGGGTTTGGGTTCATAAGCCACTGGGTCGGCATGTTATTAGGGTTAGGAAGAGGTTGAGAAGGAAGTGTGCCTGGTTGGCGAGAATTTGCCAACTGGGCCAGTTGGTTTCGAACCTCTGTAATTTCATCTTATGTTGCTTCTGAATAGCCACATTCGTTCTCTGAATGTCAGCCAAAGTCTGAAGGATGAGGGACATTTGGTCTTGGTTTGGCCCTGATGGATAAGTAGGGTTAGGCCAAGGCTGAGGCGGCTGGTAAGGACGAGGTGGTTGTGGATGGGGTTGAAAGGGTGGTCTTTATGTTTGGGAATTTCCCGCCCACTGGAACTTGGGATGGTTTCGCCATCCAAGATTGTAGGTATTGGAAAATGGGTCATTCTGGATGGCATTGAGGTCCTCGCAGGTCTGAGGAACCTCTGAAGAGTCAGAGAATGGGAGAGTGGAATTCCCCTGGCTAGTATAGAAAGGGTCGGAGGATCCTCCGATTCGAGAATCAGATGGGGGTGGATACGGATCCATCCCAGGAGAAGGTCGGTGGAGAATGTTTTGCACAGTCTCCTGTGTGGAAGGAGGCTGTGCAAAGGAATTATGCGCAGAGGTGGCTCGCTGCAAGTGCTGAGTCATCTCATCCACCTTCTTCTCAATAATAGGGACCTTGTCCAATCGACTGGCCATCAATTCCAGATCGACTGATGCAGACAGGCCCTGCGTCTCGTGTGCTCCCCTAAGGTTCGTCGATGCATGGATATTCGTCCTGTCGAATAATCCCATGGAGTCATTATTGATGGAGTTCTCACACATATTTTCGAGAATCTCCCACACGGTGTCCTCATGCTGACCCATGATATTCCCTTCGCAAGTTGCATTGACGAAAAGCCTAATATCTTCACGGAGTCCATGGTAAAATGACTGGACTTGTTCCCATTTAGGAACTCCGTGATGGGGGCACTTCCTCATGAGATCCTGAAAGCGATCTCATGCCTCATGGAGAGGTTCTCCTGTTTGTTGCGTGAAGTGGGTAATCTGATGGCGCAAGGCATTGGTCCGACCAACGGGAAAGAACTTCTTCAAGAACTCGGACTAAAGTTCCTCCCAATTATTGATCGGCCGGGTCTGTGTTTGGTACCAATGGGCGACCTTGTCATAAAGGAGGAGAACATCTTCATGAGGAGGATATCCTGATTTTGTGCATCTGACCCAAAAGTCTGGGCCAGATGCTTTAGCTGTTTAATGTGCTGGAAGGGGTCTTCAGAGTTAAGCCCATGAAATTTAGGTATGGCATGAATCATGTTGGGCTTTAGTTCAGAATCAGGTCCTCCAGTCGGGATTCTGACTCGAGGCTCAATAGCCACCGCAACAAGATTATAATGGTCCCGCATCATGGGACGCTACGGTGGGTGCATGAAGTTATAGAAGAGGTCATTGAGTTGCTAGAGGTGGTGCTCCAGATTGTTCTCTTCCTCAACTGGCTGAGCCATTGTGGAAGAAGAAGGTGAGTTGGGTTCGGAGTCGGAGGAGAGGTCTATGTGAAGTGTTGGTTGCACAAACAAGGGCACCAAGGCTCGGCCTCGAGGAGAGTGAATTTCTAAAGGAGGTTTTAAGGACCTCCTACCAAATATACATTGATGGAGAGGATGAGTTTAGCAAGTGTTGGACCCAATCAAGACACCCAGAATGTTGGGTGACTATAGAGGTTCGAGGCAGATGGACCCCTTGATCAAAAGATCGTCTACCTGAGAATTACCTGGGCAGCCAGAGAGGGTGGGTCCCGCGAAGACCCCTACACGGTAGAGTGCCCCCACGGGTTACAGGGTTTCCCCCACCCGACCTCTCTTGTCACTGAGATTCCAGGTATACCAGAATGGGGACCTTGACCTCTTAAGTCTACCACTTTTAGTTAGGATCAAGGTGCTTAGGTTTTCACTTGAACTTTAGCCTTTTGAGTGCAAAGAGTGACCTAAGATTAAGGTTGGTTAACCCAATGGGTCAACTTCACCTGCTAGTTCCTTTGAAAGCTTATTAGGTCTTTGTCTTTTAGGGTTCAAGTGTTTTTAAGAGCCAAATTTCTTAGGATTTCTCTAAATAGGTGCTTTCAAACAATGGCTTGGGCACGCTTCTTTTTGGGAATTCTCAATTCTTGCTTAGAAAATGTGTCTCTAAAACCCTAATTTTGAATCTTATATTGGCTCTACTTGGTCCAGTTAGCTTCCTTTAAATTGGGTAATTAGGGCTCAAGCAAGAAGGTGTTAGCCCTAAATACCCTTAATGGATGTACAGAAATACTATGTTGAAATTGAAAACAGGCAACTTTGATGTTTTACTAAGTATAGAAGACAGGTTATGCCTAAATTGCTTTTTCTTTCTTTTTCTTCCTCTTTAGAATTTAGGGGTTAAAATGAGAGGATAGAAAATTACCTGTCCTAAGTGTGGTTGTTGTGCGGCTGCTTGTTGTCCTCTTGATTTCCTATGCCTGCACAACAAAAGAGGAGACAATAGAAAGTCAAAAATTGTGAATTAATAGCTTCTAGAATAGCCATCGCTCCCCGGCAACGACGCCAAAAACTGGTAACCCTTTTCGTCTTTATAGTTATTATAGTCGTTGTGGTATATGACAAAACAGTTGCCAGTTTAATACAATTTATTACTCGGAATGACAAGTTTCCCGAGGTCGAACTCAGGGAGAAACTATAATTCTAGAAGCATATGAATTCCCAATATATAAGGTTTTACAAAAATTAAGAGAGAGAGAGAAAGAAGGGGTGATTGGCTTCGACTCTCTTCTTTCTTCTTTGCTTCTGTGGTTTCTCTTTCTCTTTCTCCTGTCTTCCTTTCTGATTTTCTTCTCTTCTTCTTCCTTGCGACTGCAGAGGCTTATGCCTTCTCTCTGATTTCCTTCAGCTGCTAAGTCTTACACCATTCTTCATCTCTGGTTTTCTTCTTCTTTTTCTTTTCTTCTGCTCTGGCCGTTTCTCTTCTTTCTTTCTTTCTCTCCTATCTTCTTTTTCTTCTCTGCGTCTTCTTTCTTCTTCTTCAGCAGCTGCAGTTTTTCTTTGCTTTGGCTGCTGACCTTTCGACGTCTAACTCGATGCTCAGACGGCTTAACTGTGCGTTTGCTACAGTGTGGCTCCTTTTCTTCTCCTTCAGCTCCTTTCCTTCCTTTCTTCTTCCTTCGCCTGCTTCTTCCTTCTTTTTCCTTCTTCCCTGCGCGCACACACAACTATCAATGCAAAACCTACCCCTACCCCTTCCCCACGTCTCTCTCTCTCTATTTCTCTCTCAAAGGTTTACTCCCAAAGCATTCGCGGGTATACGGATCGGGTAACGCACCCGAGACCAGACCCACTGGCGTGCGGTGGTGGGCGAGGAGTGCTTGGTCAGGTAGTCAGGTTCGGCCCAGGCCCGTGGGGCGTGAGGGCGGGTGCGAGCGCGTGGCGCGCTGCGTGCGTGGGCGAGGGACCTGACCCCTGTGTATCGAAGGCGAATAGCTAATGTCACTTTTCCAATTTATGTGTAGGCGTGCCCCCACATACTTCCAAGGTGGGACTAAAGTCCCACCTCTGCTCCACGCGCCCGCAGGCGAGAAGGCGCTAGCGATTGGGGCAGCAGCGAAGGCTTACGACCCCAATTGGGAGCCTGGGCACAATCGCGGAACCACCTCGCGTTGCCTGGAGTTCACGCCTGGGCTGGAGGAGTCCTGGAGCTGCCTGCGAAGAAGCTTCAGCAGCTCGTCAATGGCGGCGAGGTTGAACCCTGAATTCACGAAAACGACCTCCCGGCCACGTCAGACAACACAGGGTGCTTCGCCAGAGTGTGGCGAAGGCGGTGTAAGGGTCGGCGAGGCGCGAGAGCGCCTGTGGCCGTGTGCCTAGGGCAGACTGTGTGTGCGGAAATGGGTGTGTTCGGAAGGTGGTCTGGAGGTGAAGGGTGGTGAATGGAGTAGGGGAAGCAATTGAGTGGAGTGAGGGGGAGCTTCTGGGCTTGTCGACGAGGGGTGAAATGACCTGTGGAGGTGGAGCGACCTCGCCAGAGATGGTGGCCGGAGGTGAAGCAGATGGGGGTGGTAGTGGCAGTCGAGGGGTCTGAAATGCTAATTGAATAAGGGAAAAGTGAGAGGAGAGTAAGGGGAAGATTCCTACCTACTTAGTCGACAAAGAGGGAGAGGAAGACGTCCAGCTCATGCCTGCCGAAGCTAGGGATGAAGGTGCCCAGAAGAGGAGTAACGACAACGAGGAGGAGATTCGGAGACGCCAGCTGGTGCGGCCTGGCGTGGGAAGACAGGGCAGAGTAGGCTCTGCTGCAAGTATGGCAGCAGAGCGATGAGGAGGCGGAGGGAGGATCGCCGGAAGCTTAGACTGCCTGACCGGAGAGGGGAGAGACGAAATCGAGGGTTTCTCTCGGCCAAAATTAGCTTGAAGGAGACGGCAGACCCTGCCGCACCTTATAAAGGCACTGGCGAGGAGAGGGGACCGAAGGAGCGACGTGTCGTGCTCACCGGAGATGGTCGGAAATGGACACCCATGCCTTTCGTGCATTCGCACGAGAAGCATGGCCGGTTGCAGGGGTCATGGGAGGGTCCCTGCGACAGAAGACGACGCAGGGAACCTCCCATTTGTTCCTAAGAGCGGGTGCCATGCCCTGTGCGGTGCCAACCTCCGCGCAAGGTCGCTGAAGGTATGGCGCTGCTCAAAAATGGCAGGGAGGACCGTTCTGCAAGGAACGACGAGAAAGATAGGGGGCCAATTGCAAGGGTTTCAAAAGATAATGGTAAAAAAGTAATTTAAGAGGACTAATCTGTAAAGTCGGTGAAGATGATCTTTTCTTAGGCCCAAATTTTTATACCAGCCTAATTTGAACCTAAGGATTTTAATGGTGAAATTTTATTTTAGTTTGGACCATGTTTGACTGGTCAATTTGTACAAAAACCCAAATTAGGTCATAAATTGAGCATGGTTCTCATTTTAGGTCAAAATAGGTTGCAAAGGTCAAATTGAAGGTTCTAAACCCTAGGGAATACTTTTCCATAAATTTTAGAGGGTTTAGTTGATGTTCATCCTGCCTCAAACCTCGTGAATTAAAGTGGATTTGTTTTAGGGTTATAGAATGTTATTTAATTCATAGAAGTTGTTATAACCCTTTTCAGATTAGATCATCCCACTTCCCTCCTTATTAAGCTCATTTGACCTTCGTTTAGACCCTTAATTACCCTATTTGCACACTACATTGGTGAAATTACAGTTTTACCACTTATGATTTGTCTTATTCTTTAACTCAGAATTCTCTGAGTTAAGCCTCTCTTTAGGTTTGTAGGAGCTTCTTCACACTTATTTAGATTAAATTGTGCCAGTTAGGGTTTGTGATGAGGCTCTCATCATGGTGGTTAAGCCATTTACATGCAATTAACATAAGACCAGCAACTAATTAATTATTCATTTCCATTTAGCTCAACTAAGTGGTTCTAATTTGTTTATTCTCTTAAGGATCATTCATTTCTTGATCTTGCCTGTCCTTCAAGGGAACGATCTTGATTGCAGTCTTTCCCATGAGATAGGATGTACACGTGGTGCTCTCCTAGCCGGGAGAGTCCCTCGTGGTAGTCCTACACCCGTTCAAACACCCCGAGGTCACGGTCGCGATATAACAGTGACTACGACACGCGCGATAGGAGCATGGGTAGCTACCCTACACAGGCATGTGGTCAGTCGTTTCCACTAGCGGGTACGCCCAAAAGTACAGCACAGAACAGCACAGGGCCTTGCCCTCTCAGAACAGGGGTCTTGCCCCTCAGAACAGAACAGGGGTCTCACCCCTCCACAATCCACGTACCCTCGTCCAACTATCCCGGTTTGCCCAATGGGCTTAACAAGAGTCGGTGTAAGGTGGCTAGTCCTAACCCCGAGCCCCGTGGGGCAACTAGCTCCCTCCCTATACTAAGTATCTCACCTCAGTACCACGTACGCGAGGGTCGAACAGAAGTCGATGTAGAGTGACTAGTCCTAACCCCGAGTCTCAACCCAAGGGGTAGCTAGCTCCCCTCTACACTAAAAGGACAGCTGCTCTCCTTGGTACTGCGTACACAAGGACCAGCTTACCTCTCGTCTACATACGAGATTCTTTCCATATACAAGTGTTCTCCTAGTTCCCCGCAGGGTTCATGCTCGTATTCATTTCATTTCATTTCTCAACATGCATATCTCGTTGTTCACATTCTGATTCTCATTCATATAACAGGCAGCTCGTGTTTTAATAACTGAAGAAGCATCACATCATGTATCTATACATTTGCTAGCAATTAGGGTTTTAACATGCATCTCAAATTAAATAATGTAGCTCAAGCATTGTTCATTCGTTTCTGCCCTAGAGTTCATTCCACATCCTAGGGTTCAATCAAGTTATTCTAAGTATGCATTTTACTTATTTAACTCTTAACATTAAAGTAAACCACTCTACCGGGATTTACGGGTGGAATGGGGGCCTGAAATGCAAATCCCGTCGTCTCCGCAGGCCCCGTACACACTACAGGCTGGAAACCTATACCAGTGACCAAGTCACATCAGACGAGTTTAAAACAGTATATAATTGACACTAACACATAAAGGAATTCGAGCAGAAAACAATAGTACTTCGTTTGCGTAAATCTGACTCTGTTTAGGCCCCAAATGGGCCAAAAACGTGCACACAGACCAAAATCAGACGTCTAAGAATAGGCCTGAATGTCTTAAACTACGTCAGTAACTCACCTTGTGTTCCTGCATTGCTGGCGAACATCTGTAACCCCTTTACAGTCATCCTGGGTCTTTCCAAACGTCTGTCAGTGAGCCCGAACTTCTGATAGGTCTATCAAACGACTGTGGAGACGTCCAAACATCCTAAAGCACCTCAAAGAGCGTGCTTACGTGCCTTTCCTAGGTTTGTATCTGCGCATGCATTTGTAAGTTTGAAACAACAACAGCATAGTGTTATGTACTTCATGTACGCACATGCATGAGCGTACAGGATTCATACCTCAGCACTCCGCATAATTTCAGACGTTCGGCTTCAGCTCCAAACGTCCCACTGTTGGTCTAAACTTCTGGTAGATGCTCCAGACGTCTTATACTAGAAAAGAACAGTACGCAGAACTTCCTCGCGAGGTTCTGCTTCTCGTGAGTTCCACCTGCAGCGCCTGCAGCAGCGACTCCAACAACTGCAGGAGGTCGAGGACCCACCTCCAACGTCCTCTCTCCTACGAGCCCCTTCTCAAGCTTCCGCGGCTACACTCCGGCCGTGCCTCCTCCCTCTCGCACCCCTGGACTCGGAGGTCCTCGCACCTCCGAGCTCCTCGCAACTACAATTGCAACTCCCTCACGCGCGAGCTCTCCTACTCGAGCTCCTCCGATTGCGCATGCTCAAGCTTCCCTGAGCTCTCTCCTCTCTCCCACGCCCTCACTCTCCCTCTCTCCCTCACTCTCCCCTTCCTTGCGAGCTCCTCTCTTCCACGCGTGGCTGCAAGTGGAGGCGAGAAGGCTATTAGTGGTGGTCGCTAACTGCAAGGGAAAGAGGTGGAGGTCGTGGTGAGGGTATGAAGGTGGAGAGGGGTGTGGGGGTTTTAAATAAATGGGAGTGGGTTAGGGTTTTTTGGTGGGGAGAGGGAAGTGTGCGTGTGTGTGTGCATAAGTGTGTGAGTGGGAAAAGAGAGAGGGGGGAAATTGTGTGGTTCTCCCCCGAAGTTTTCTCTTTTCCCGTATGCCCCACACGCCTAAACCCAAGGGGTTTAAAAAGTTGCTCACGCCCCTACCCTTCCGGAAAAACTCCGAACGGTCCTTGGAAAGGGTCATTTCAGTTGGTGATGAAATTGTTAGCTCACGAAACATGATCACAGGATATCGAAAACAATGTCATCGTCTTAGAAGATCTGATCCAGTGGGAATATGTAAGATTCCTCTCGTTAAGCATTCTTCTCTTTATTTACCTTTATGCAAAAGTACATTTCTAATTTTTTCCGCTTTATACGTTAACGTCAAGTACAAAAGGTTATGAGAACTTAAATTTCCATTCTTGGAAATTATGAATGACCTCATCGATTGGGTTCCATGAATATAGGATCGTTGGTGGAATCTATTGATTTATCTTGAGGCCGATAGTAATAATCTAGCTTTACCTAGTGGGTTTTCTGTAATAACCGTAATGATTGAAACTTTGTAATCACTCTATTTGGATATTATTTTCTTTTCATTAATTTTGCTTATTGAATGGTTCCTCATTTTTATATGTTTTCTTTTAATATCTTGCAAGTTACGTGCTTTTTTTCATATTCTCGTTCTTTTTTTTTCTCATATAGATTAATAATTTATTATTATCCTAAGAATTTTAATACACCTACAGAATGCATTGAAAAAAAAATTACAAGAGCTATATAGGCAATGAAGAAAGCTTCCAATGCTTAAGGGAAAAGCTATTAAACAATTGGATGGTGCTGGTTTGGCTGCGTGGTGAAAAGATCAGGCAACCCCATAAAATGTGTTCGCATAGCTAGGATGGCTACAGTGCAGCAACCCCATGCAACACAAATATTAAGGGTTATCAGTGTTTGCATGGCATGGACGACTGCAACGCAGCAATCCCATGCAACACAAAATTCGACAGGTAAATAATTAAAACTATTCATAATTGATAGACTTCGCCCAGTGACTTGCGTTAAGAATTTTAAAAATGAAACAATCTAAGCCTACTACAACATTAATAGTCCATTTATCTTGTCTACAATCAAGTGTCATTACAAGTCAATAATTTTACACTTAAAATATCTTTTACTTATCCAAATTAAAGTCTTTGTTGATTGTCACATAATGCATTTAATTTATTTCGATAGGATGTATTTCGTTATTAATTACCAACAACCATCACTTCTAAAAAATTTGTGTAAATAGGTCAACTTTTCGTTGATATATTGGTTATAATATTTGTATGCTTGCCTTTCATATGTAATCTCATTTTTCTTTTTCTTATTAATTTAGGTTCCTATTTTTTTCTTGCCCTTATAGGATTGCTATTATGTAATTTTTTTCCACCCTCGCTGATGCCTTTTTTTTCTATTATTGCATGTGGCATCTTCCTAGCAAAATATCTTATCAATTAATACAAGTGACCGCCATGATCATATTCTTTAGGAGATAATGATGGATCATAGGATGGGAGCCTTCGAATGAAAAAACTCCAAACATAATACATCACGTGAAAGAATTTCATCAAAGTTTTCTTTGTATGAATTTGTTGTATGTAAAGTTAAAGTCCAAATCCTACCTTCATAACTACTGAGTTATATGAACAAATATGACTTATATGATCAAATTGATATGTCTATATAATTACTCAACACAATTAAACATTCAGATTTTTATCCTTTCTTTTTTTTTCTTGATTTATAGACACTGATCAAATTTTGAATACAAATAACTCATAATTTAATCAAGTATTTCCTACTATTATGCATACTTGTTTAATATATATTTAAACAAATAAAATAACTCAACTAACTTATCTACCATCCAAAGTCAAATATATTTTTTACCACCTTAACCTTCATTCTAACTCTCATTCCTAAGTAAACACCACCTATTTTATCACAGGATAATCGTCATTCATAACCTCCTTTCAGTAAATATAAACAGAGGTTAACTCCTGATTGCAAGTAAATAAAAATAAAAATTAATCCCTATTGTAACTTTACTAATACGAATTAACTAACCTACGTTGTAAACTAACCCTAAAGGATTTTTATCGCCAGACCTCTCGACAAATGGTAGATATATGTATTTCATTAAAGGAGGGTAAAGAAAGATGGCATACGTATTCAATCGATATTAAGTTGTTTCAGTTAAATCCTCATCACAAGGATGCTACGAAGTAAGCGAGGATTAGAAACAGCAAAAGAATCATGGGCAAGTTCAAAAAAAAAAAAAGAAATCATTGAATAGTAGAGATAAAGGATCATGATTAAAAGCAAACAGGGAGACGATTGCATTGGAATTTGCAAACAGGGAGATGATTATCAGCCTCTTTCGCTGTTTCATCTCCCTAAAAAAATTCACGCACTTCTTTTATCTCACGGCGGACGCAAAAACAACCATCAGCAAATGATATCCGTTACGTACGGTAAATATATATACACACAATAGCAGTTTGTAGGTCATATACATATCTCTACTTCATGCGAGGCGGAAGCTTGAGAGGAATAGCTTAGAATCATTAGTGGATATAAATATATTATTATAAAAAATTTATGTTAATATATATATCGTATATATGTATATTTATAATATGTTCATCTAATAAGAATTGGATAAATTGTACTTTAATAATATAGAGTTAATTACATAGAAATTCTCTGAGGAATTATGATTTGTTGATGGGTAGAACTGTCAATTCTGAAATAAAGTGGTTGTGATCGTGGGGATTGCGAGTAATGGATGGTTTTGTTTTCCTGCACCCCATCGTGGGAAATATAAGGACTCCAAGTGAAAATCGAAGGGGTACACAAGAACATAATGTTCCCTTCTTTCTCCGCGCTCATTCTCTCTGGATCCCTGAAAGCACCATCGCCAAACTCCCGTCAAGATTCTCAACGGGAATAGAAGGATTCACTGCCGCTTCCTTCTTCAAAAAAATCAAGCGATGGATTCAGGTATCCATCTAAACTTTGTTTGATTTTGGATTATCAATGCATATGGGAAATCAGATATTCTTGGGATTTACGAAACCTCTCAAACGTTTTGTTTGTATCTTGTTTTGGTTTCATTTAGTGTTAAATCCAACAAGTGGTATCAGAGCTAACTGATTTCCGTTGCATTGTAATCCGTTTTTCTTGATTTTTGGGATTTTTTCATTCGAACAAGAACAACCCCTCAAATCATGTTTGATTTGATTTTTCAAACCCATCTTGATTGAATCAATGTTTTAAAAAGGGATTCATGTTAGTTTTGATCCATTATGACTTGTGTGACGTTGGTTTTCCGATCAAAATTGATTTGAGATTGATTATAAGTGATTCCAGATTCAGATCGTCGCCCTGGAAGTGAGCTGTAACAGATCCGATATCAGTACTCATCATGAGTACTGATACTGGTAAGGCACGGGTACCCATTAGGTGCTTCTTGGAGTGTTGCCAGAATGCAAGGAGTACCGGTACTCATGATGAGTACCGGTACCTGAGGGATTCTGGTCAAGGTCACAGAGCGTCGCCAGTATTGATTGAGTACCGGTACTCATGATGAATACCAGTACATATGGCATACTAGACACGCTCAGTAGTGCTGCCAGTATCACTTGAGTACAGGTACTCATGATGAGTTCCGATACACACGTGATACTGGTCATGCATAAGGAACGATCCAGTATCGATGGAGTACCGGTACTCATCATCATGAGTACCGGTACATGTGTGATACTGGACGTTACTTAGGAACGGTCCAGTACTGACTTAGTTCCAGTATATAAAGACTAGTACCGATACATGTCATTCTGGTACCGGTACTAAAGGTCCAGTACCGATACTAGGTTGTTACTGTGCCGGTACTTGGATCTTGATTGGGATAAAACCACGTCATTTATGTTATGAACTATTTAATCATGAATCATTGGTATGACTATCTGTAAAATTACATTACGGTAGTTGATTTTGATGCTTTTAAATTGATTAGTGCGTTTGACAATATACTTGCCAAAGTAGTGCGTTATTACTTGTACTAATTTATTTATAACATCAAAATGACTGTTTTGTGTTGTTCCTATGAGTACTAAGTAGCCTAAAGGAGATTTAATACTTGACTGAACTTCACAAAGCAATTAATAACAAATATGAGTTGATTATTTTGGTTTTATATGTAAGGAATTGATCCAAAGATGAATTCATCAAACTTACATTTATTAAACTCTTATGTTTGATTATTCATTTCTGCCTCTTACGATATTATTATTTATGTCCAAAGACTAAATGCCAATATTGCATAGTTTTTTTTCAAGTTTATTCATTGGAGCATGTTTTTGTCTTTTATTTCAGTTAACTCCTCTGCATCTGCTATTACTACCAATTTGAACTCCATTCCAGAACTAAATGGGTCTAACTTTAAGTTCTGGAAGGAGAGTGTCATGATAGTTCTAGGGTGCATGGATCTGGACCTTGCATTAAGGGTGGAACAGCCTCCTCCTCTTACGGATCAAAGTACTACTAATGCTAAGAAGTACTTTAAGAGGTGGGAGCATTCCAATCACATGTGTCAAATGATCATGAAGCATGTCATACCAGAAAACTTCAAGGGTGCTATCTCAGAGGAATCCAATGCTAAAGGATTTCTTAATGAGATAGAGAAGTGTTTTGTAAAGAATGAAAAAGCCGAGACAAGCAACCTTCTAGGGAAACTTGTCTCTCTCAAGTATAAAGGATCTGGGAGCAAAAGGGAGCACATCATGGAGATGCCTCATTTGGCTTCGAAACTAAAGGTACTAAAATTAGAACTGTCAGAAGACCTCCTGGTGCATTTAATTTTGATATCCCTTCCTACACAGTATGGACAGTTTAAAATAAGTTATAACTGTCAAAGGGAGAAATGGTCTCTCAATGAGCTCATTTTTCATTGTGTGCAAGAAGAGGAGAGACTTAAGCAGGACAAACCTGAAAGGGCTCATTTGGTTACCAGTTTTAAAAGAAAAAGGGCAAATGATGCCACTGCCAGTTCATCTAAAGGCAAGCAGAAGAAGCCTAAGGCAAGCTATTTCTTCTGCAAAGGTGAAGGACACATAAAGAAGGACTGTACCAAGTATCACGCTTGGCATGATAAGAAGGGTATGTATCTTTCTTTTGTTTGTTCAGAAGTTAATTTAGCTTCCATACCCTTAGACATTTGGTGCAGGAGCCACTATTCACATTAGTATGTCCATGCAGGGTTGCCTAAATTGCCGACTGCCAAGTGAAGCTGAAAAGTTCATACATGTGGGCGACGACAAGAAGGTGGTGGTTGAAGTTGTTGCGGATTTTATATTATTTTTAAGTACTGGTTATGCTTTAAATTTGAAAGAAACTTTTGTAGTACCGTTATTCAGATGGAACTTGATTCCTGTTTATCTATTAGACAGGTCAGGTTATTCTTGTTCTTTTGGAGATAAGCAATTTAAATTGTTTCTTGATTTAAGTCTTATTGCAACTGATTCTTTATCTTTGTATAACAATCTATATATGCTTCATACATCTCCATCTGCTTTTGAAACCTTGCATACTACGCCTAGTGGTACGAAAAGAAAATTAACTTGTGAGGATTCTAGAATGTTATGGCATAGGCGTTTGGGTCATATCTCCAAAGGGAGAATTGATAGGCTTATTTCCACAGGAATTCTCCATTCCCTTAATTATACAGATTTTAATGTCTGTGTAGGATGTTTAAAAGGAAAACGAACAAACAAATTAGGTGTGGGTGCCATAAGAGCTACAGACGTCTTAAAACTGATACATACAAATATTTGTGGGCCATTCCCTATGGCTTCTTGGAATGGTCAACAATATTTTATTACATTCCTAGACTATTTCTCTAGATATGGATACTTATATCTAATTAATGAAAAATCACAATCTTTAGACGCTTTCAAATCCTATAAGGCCGAAGTTGAGAATCAACTTGGGAAAAGGATTAAAGCTGTCAGATCTAACCTTAGCGGTGAATACTACGGCAGATATGATGGATCAGGAGAACAGCGTCAAAGACCATTTGCTTCATTCCTAGATGAATGTGGAATTGTACCTCAATACACCATGTCAGGGACACCTAGCATGAATGGCATTGCAAAAAGGTGCAATAGAACTCTTAAGAATATTGTGAGAAGCATAATCAGTCATACTTCTTTGCCAGAGTCCCTCTGAGGAGAAGCATTGAAGACAGCAGCGTACATCTTCAATAGAGTACTGATGTAAACACATTTATTGAGGGTAAAATGCCTATTCATGCATGTTTCTAGGCTTAGATTTGTATTTCATGTTATCAATATTGCATAGCATGCATCATTCTGCATTTATAGTAGTTGTATATAATTTAGGTTAATTGCATTCTTTTTATGGTTAGGAGAGAAGGATATTTATTTTGGATCCTCGGATTGACGATCAGACCATACGGATCTGATCAAGACGACGATCGGAGTCCAACGCCTCCAAAATCGCCTTGATCGGAGTTCCGTAGCACCATATACAGTCAGAGGAAGATCAACTGCCAAGAGACTAGGTAACATGATTCGGAGCTTCAAATGACAAATCCAACCGCGTGGATGGATTCGAGTTGACGATCGCAACCTAACGGCATGAAAATAGACTTAATTCGACCTCTGTAGCAGCCCCTACAACGAAAGGCAGATGGATGACCCAGATTGCACCATGTGACGCAGCCCAGGCAACCCATGCACATGCACGCGCCACCGCATGTGTGCAGCAGCGCGGGTGCACGCGTGCGTGCAGAGGCGCGCATGCGCACAGCACAGCGCTAGCGCATGAGCGTGCGCGCGAGCGGCAAAGGTGAGGACAGCGCGCGCCAACGACACATGAGCTGGCCTACAGTGATGCATGAGCTTGCCCTACAGTGACGCTTATAGCCGTCGCTAATTCTTGCATAAGCAAGCATCAGTTGCCTATAGCGACGCTTCCAGCAACGACCTGGATGTCACTAATGGTCCCATACTTATTTTTGCCTCATCTCCTCCACTATAAAAGGACCTACACCCCCTCCCTTCTAAGCCATCTCTACCTACTCTACTCCTACCTACTCCTAAGCTCTAGCAAGCTGATTACACCTCAAAATACGCCTGCAATAATGCCTTCTTATGCTATTTCCTAGCATTAACTATGCACATTAGGATTCCGTAGTTGCATTTGTAAAAATACATGCATTCATGCATTTAATTGAGAGAAGAAGATAATGAAATAAAAGGTCTCGCAAAGTACGTTTTTCATTAAGTGCATCCTTGCAAAATCCACATCTTTTTATTTCTCCACTTGATTTTTTTTTTTCCCACTGCTGCAACTTCTCCTCACGCCAATTTTCCCGCGGCTGCATTTTTCTCCTCGCGCCATGCTGCAGCAGCCCGTCCCTGCAGCGCCCTCTCTCTTCCATGCTCGTCCCTACTGCAGCCTCTTCCTGCAGCAGCCATGCTGCATGGCCATACCTTCTCCTCCTATAAAATGCCATGGTTTCTTCTCTTCAAAGTCGGGCTGGCTGCAGCAAAAAAAAAAAGACCACCTTCAGCTCATCACCACCACCGTCCTCCCCTCCACACGCCGGTCCTCCTTCGAGGCGATACCCGGCGAGCAGGAGCTCTCACTGTGGTGCACACCACCACAGTGAGACCACCACCGCCCAGCTCTTCAAAGAGCCGGTGGGCGTGGTGGCTCTCTTTTTCGTTTTTTCCGTTCTCGCAACTTCCCACCATTGCTGCCGCTTCAAGGTCTGAAGCTCGCAGCAGCGGCCGCAGCAGCAGCAGCAGCAGCAGCCCCGCAGCCTCCGCGAGTGTCTGCAGGCGCCCCAGCAACTCCGCGCCCGCCTGCAGACCTTCTCCGCGTCTGCTTCCTCGCTCTATCGCCCGCCTTCCACGCCCGCAACCGGCAACTGCGCGCCTCTGCAGCGGCCGGCCAAGCGTCTTCCCGCCCCCTGCCAGCCTCTGCCGCCCTCCACGCCCGCCTGCAGACTCCCCGCCTCCCTCTCCGAGCGCGCTGTCGCTCGCCCTCCGCGCTCGCAGCCGGTCGACGCAGACACCTCATCTCCTCTGCACGAGTACGCGCCCACGCGCACGCGACCTCCGGACGACGGGCCCGCAGCGCAGACGACTTAACTCGTTCACTCCAGGAGCAGCGGCTGCTTTCTCTCCTCTCCTGCCCGCTCTCTCCTGCCCTCTCTCTCTCTCTCTCTCTTTCACTCACTCACAGCCCTTTAACACCGACGCACACACCCACCTACACCAACACTTACTCACACCCTCACACACATAAACACTATTATAAGCAATATATATATATATATATGTATGTATGTATACTTATATATTGATACATATATATATACATATATAGATATATATATATATACTTATATTTATACATATAATAGTATCTATATACGTATGTATTAGTATACATATATATATATATAGATACATATATATATCTATATACTTATACATATATACATATATCTACATATCTAGATACATATACCTATATACATATATTATTATTATACATATATATATATAACTATATACATACATATATATACATATACATATATACATACATATATATATATACATATACACCTATATATATATACATATATATATATATCTACATATATATATATACCTATACATTTATAGCTATAAATATATACAGATAGATATATTTACTTATATACATATATATATACATATTTTCACATTATTTACCATATGCTGTATCGCGGGAATATCTGCACCAGTTGCTGATATTCCCTGATACATGCGTACAAAAAAAAAAGCGTGGACGCACATCTTCCACCATCCATCCCACATTCCACGTGGCACCTAGTCGTGTTGGTTGCGTCTCTCTAGACAACGATCGACTCGACATCATGCTATACTCCATCATCGCCTCCACCCTCACCCCTTTATATACATAATATTTACATATATATATATATATATATATATATACTGTATTTACTCTTTCTGTTTCGCTTTTCTGTTAGTAAAAAGATAAAAAATATATATATAAAAGAGAAAAGATAATCTTTGACTTGCAGGTATCCCGTCTTGCGAATAGCAAGATCCGTTTTGGAACCTTGTTTTGGCTCAAAGCCAAGAACTCAATTTTGAGAGTGTGCCTCAAGGACAAAGATTACCAAAAAAAAAATCTAAATAAGAAAAATACCAAAAACACAATAAACGAACGGAAGAGACTCGTTGTAGGAAAGGCGTAGAAACTCGACTTGTACCCCACTTCCCTTAGTTCAACCCTGGGCCTAAAAGTGACAAGATAAAATCAAGTAGGCCAGGTTAAAAATTTTTTCTAAAGAGATGGTTAGGTTGAAATTAGGTTAACCACTATACACATTTCAACGATAAAATCATCATATTAACAACCTATCCGGGCCGACCAATCATCTTTTCTGGCGCCGTTGCCGGGGAAGTGCACCTTCAAGTAAGTTTCTATTCAATTCCTTTCAATTTTTCTCTTCTCTCTTCACGGGTATCTCTATTTTTTTTGGTGTAGAGGTGAACCTGGTTGAAAGGAGAAGATAGGCAGACGAAGTCGGGAACAAGGGCAGATCCAAGGCGGGAACAAGAGCGTGAAGATGTCGACACCTCATTGGAGCTTCGCACACGTTGTCGAACAAGTAGGTTGTCTTTTCTTAACAAACTAGGGTTAACTTGTCATCTTAATAAAAAAAAAAAGAAAAAAAAAATTTGGGGCAAGTGGATTAAAATTCACTTGTTTGATTGATTGTCTTCACTCCCACCGCCCCGGGATCTCCGCCCTACTTCGCATAGCGAAAATCCGAGAATCTTGATTCTTGGATTTCCCGTCGTGTGAAGTATTCTTTGAGGCAAATAAAAAGATTGATTGTACCCCTCTTTGCCTCGATTATCTGCAAATTCGGGATCACATGTTTGGTGGGGAGACTTGAAATTGAGTTGATTCCAACCCCACCACGACTTTTCAACTTGCCTAAGATTTGATCCCAAATATTTCAACACCAACAATTTTAGTTTCTTTATCTGTTGGTTGAGCCTTGCGTGTGGACATTTTTTGGTGATTGGGAGCACTTGAATTGAAGTGCTTGGCTCCCTTTTACACTAATATAAAACTGATTCGTGCATCCACACATAAAAATCTTCATTTAGGGTAGCCCATTGCATTTTAGCATGCATTAACTAACTAATATTGAAGAAGGGTTTCTTGGGCTTAGAAAGAAAACTTGATTCTCACAAAAACCCGGAGATTGGTTGAATTGGTAATTTAGCAAAATCCTAAAATTCATACTACTTAAGGCTGAACTCTAAAAACCATTCACCAATTAAGAACTTCAATTCGGGGAGATTTCCCCGTTGCATGCTTGTTTTACACACTCTGAAAATCAATCACTTGGGCATTACCCGTAAACAACGCCCCTTCACATTCCAAAAGCACTTGACCCTAAGCCTCTAACTAAATTGGTAGTAACTTGACCCTTCTTAAGGATTGGAGGTCTAACTACCTGTGTGTAGCGGCTACGTGCTGGTGAGAGTTCCCGCATACTATCGGGTGTCTAAGACTGGGGCAAACGGCCTTTCAATCTGGCCTGGTGGTTCCACGGTGCTCGCATTCGATTTCGTAGTTCATGATAGTAGGTAACTTAGATCTTTAGGTCTAAGGGCATACTATAGAGGTTAGGAACTTGACTGTATTGATTTGTAATCAAGTGTACCTTTGCGGCGTCATTTCTCTCGTCTCTTTTCCCTTCTCATCTCCCCAAATCTTCCTACGGTAGTGCATGTTTAGGAGGAGGTCACAAAACCCTGAACTGTTTGAATTGACTGATAAATGTAGAAAAGAAGCCAAATCGTCCTCCTCCTCCATAAACATGGCTGCACACCCACCCTCAAATCCCGAGGGAGGAAACCGCCCTCAGAACCCACCAGGTGGTGGAGCCTTAGATCCCATAACCCGCCTCCAAGCCCAAATGGAAATGTATAATGAGAAAATGGAAGCCATTTGGGAAACATTGGAGGAAATGCAGAACCCTCCCGAACGGGAGGAGCCTAGGTCTCTTAGCTCCTATCAGAATCCCGCTGCTACAGAGACCATAGGACAAATTCGGATCCCCATGGGCGGGGACGACTTTGAACTGAAACCAAACATTATTGGCCTAATAAATTTTCACTTCCATGGTCTTGCAAGTGAAGACCCTTTTCTCCACTTGGAAGACCTAACCCGACTTGCTGAAACTGTTAAACCTAGAAATGTCGGGTTACCTATAGTCCTCATGAAGATGTTCCCGTTTTCATTGTGAGATAAAGCATCGCAATGGTTACGCACCCTTGGGAGAACCATCCACTCTTTGGAAGAGATGCGAACAGCATTTCTCAAGAAGTTCTTCCCAATCGGGCGAACCAATGCGCTTCGCCGTGCTATCACTTCATTTACGCAACAAAACGACGAACAATTTCATGTAGCATGGGAGAGGTATAACGACCTCCTCAGGAAGTGTCTGCACCACGGTCTGCCTAAGTGGCATATAGCTCAGATTTTCTACTACGGGCTAAATGAGACTTTAAAGCAGATTGCAGACGCTTCTTGCGGAGGAAATTTTATGAATAAAGATGAGAATAGAGCATTCGAACTGTTTGAAATTATGAGTAAAAACTCAATAAACAATGCCTCCATTGTCGCCTTTAATCGTACCAGCCAGCCCCGAAATGTCCACGAAGTTGACACGGGACCCTCCCATTCATCCACTGATCTAAGCCTTATTGCACAAAAACTAGATGAAGTCTCCGTCGTGCACAAGAAGCTGGACGAGCTTCTGACCAACCCCACCCGATCTCTAGCAAACACCACCTCTTCACCACTTCGTCACAATCCAAATTCCTCCAACACCAGGCTTATCCCGAGAAACCCTGTTAGACCTTCCTTACCGAGTGTCGCGCCAAGCGACTCGGTAAGTCATGTGGAACTGGCTTCTGTGAGCCAGTATTTCGACATGGAGGACCAAGCCTCCATGTACTCGGACTCATACTTACATGCGGACGCGTCTTCTGGCATAGAAGACGCTTGCGCCCTGGGGAACAACCCATTCTCTGCCACGTATAACCCAGGATGGTGCAATCATCCGAACTTCGCATGGTCCAACAACCCGCAGCACCAAAACCCCGCTGGTGGACCAATGCAACCGTCCGCACCCGTCATCCCAAGGGTCCAGTCTAATCCTATGGCGAATCCATCATCAGGCCCTTGTGTACCGCAAACCGAACACGCATCAAGTCCTCTTGACAAATTGATGCGAATGATGGCGGATATGTCAAAACGCCATGAAGAGAACATGACCTCTCTTCAGCACCAATTGGCACCGCAGAATGCTGAGATCAGTCAACTACGCATGACGACTCGATCTCAGGGCACTCTCCCCGCCCAACTTGTTCCAAACCTGCGAAATTTCATACCCCATGGTCCTCAACCACAGGTACTACCTTCTCAGGGGTAGGTTAATCAAATTCTGCAAGCTCCGAGCATTCCTCCGGGATTTTAGGCTAATCCCGCTGCGGCACCGCACTCTTATGTTGATTGCATCGAGGATGACACGTCTGACGAGGACATGACCGTCAGTGCGTGTATCAGACTATTTGGGACCTATTCAGACTGCGGTGAATTAACTGACGACTGCCTGACCAACACAAATTGTGACGTTCCCCAATCCCTCCCTATTCCCGTATCTTATCCTAACCAGACTTCTGACGAGGTTTTCTCCGCTCCCCATACCTCGTGGTCTGAGTCATCGACAGGCTGCTCACCGCCGGTTCACACTCTGGAAGGCCGGATTGTCCTTTCTTTCCCACCAAATCAGGCAGATTTGCAACTCCACACTGGGACCTTGAGCCCACATCTTACTCAATCGGGCTATTCCCTTTTGGATCCATCTATCCAAAGAGCCCCTCTTCTTGGCCAATCTAAGGGCCAACTTCTTCCTGATCTGTTTTCTAATCCGCCTGGGACACTCTCGTCCAAGAAAATGCCAGACCTGTCACCTTCCACCATTACTTTTCACGCCACTATCACGAGCACTTCACTTTCATTTCACCACCCACCATCCACCCACCCTACCACCCTTCTCTATACCCTAACCCTCAGCTCTCCTTACCCGATCTTTCGTCCTTTCTTTGCCTTTCCCTGCATGCATATGAGGACATAGCATTGTTTGGCATAGGGGGTGGATAGGCATCCATAGGATCCGGGTATTTTATGGTATCATACAGTTTCCACACATTTATAAATATGCAAGAAAAAGAAAAAAGAAGAAAAAAAAAATATATATATATATAATAATAAATGGTGTTTAGTAATGATCTAAAAGGTGAAAAAAAAAATACAATAAGTGTTTATGGATATTCAACCTCTGTTTTGAAGACTTTCCAGGCCACAGAAGCTTGATTCACTCAGGCTCGGCTTAATTCACTTAAGCATTGACAAAATAGATCAGAATCTCTCCTAACTAAGGACGTATTCTTGTACCTGAGACACCAGTACAGGATCCGTTGGTTTGCTTTAACTTGAGAGCTTAAGTAAACTTGGTTCACACTACACATATCAGGAAAAATCAGGTGAACAAAAGATCCAACCCTAGTGTTCATTAGGGAAGGTGGAGTCCTTACCTGTATGCGCAGGTAGACTTTTTATCCCAGGCTTTAGTCTTGTGTTTAGGAGCGACTCTTTCCACCAAAAAGAAACTCTCCCACCAAAAAGAAAAAAAGTGTGCTCCTTCAAAAAAAAAAAATGTTGTAAGAGATATACTGACACGTGTTTCAAAAAAAAAAAGTTGCAAAAGAATCAGTATATCTCATAAATGTCTGTAAAGTCTTCACCCTACAAGAAGTTCTTCAGGGCAGGTTACAAATACTTTGTTTTCCTGTGAGCCACAAAAATCAGAAAATGGGAGTTGAGTTTTTCGTCATCTTCTTAAGGGTCAATCCGAAAACACGAGTTGAAACTGGGATCAACCTGTACTTAAAGATTCGTGAAACCCTGGGCTTGAGTCTCAATGTTCATCTGGTCAGTCTTGATCCGTCACTAAGCACAAGCCATAATCTCTTGAGCTCTCGAGTACGGCAAAAACCTCTTGGGTCCTGGAAATCGTACTTAAGGTTTAAATATCAAGAGTCCTAGTTAGTCGAGAGATGATCTTTGTCATGTGAGACTTAAAGTACTGGTAGTCTTCTCTACAAATTGGTTCTCACAATATCTGACAATAAACACACCTATATTACCTCTGAAGAAAATCTTCAGCTTAAGATCATTTCTAATTACTGTTTTACTAGGGACTAGCAAAAGATAGGCATGGGGTATGATTGCACCTCAAAATATGCCTGCAATAATGCCTTCTTATGCTATTTCCTAGCATTAACTATGCACATTAGGATTCCGTAGTTGCATTTGTAAAAATACATGCATTCATGCATTTAATTGAGAGGAGAAGAGAATGAAATAAAATGCCGCGCAAATTACATTTTTCCTTAGGTGCATCCTTGCAAAATCCACATCTTTTTATTTCTCCACTTGATTTTTTATTTTTTCCCGCTGCTGCAACTTCTCCTCACACCAATTTTCCCGTGGCTGCATTTTTCTCCTCGCGCCATGCTGCAGCAGCCTGTCCTTGCAGCGCCCTCTCCCTGCCATGCTCATCCCTACTGCAGCCTCTCCCTGCAGCAGCCATGCTGCATGGCCATGCCTTCTTTATGAGAGCCTCATCATGAGCCATAACTAACTCATTTTGACCCAATAAAGAAGATAAAAGCTCCTACATAACCTAGAAGAAGGCCTAACTGAAGGAACAAGTGCCCTGAGAAGAAAACATGAAATAAAGGTTAAAACTGTAATTTTACCATTGCAGTACGTAAACAGGATTTCTCAGAGGCAAAACATAGGTCAAATGGTATAAATGAGATAAAAAGAGGGTTGAGTCAATCAGAAATGGGTTCATGTGCAATCTAAGAACTAAATGACACTTGGTAACCCTAAAACAGACCCGCTTAAATTAACAAGGTTTTGGTCAGAACAAAAAGCAAGTAAACCCTCTACAAATCATGGAAAAACATACTCTAGGATTTAGAACACTTAATTTGGCCTTTGGAACCTAGTTTGACCTAGATTAGGGTCCTAGCTCTTCAATTAACCTAATTTGGGTTTTTACGCAAAATGTCCAGTCAAACGAGGTCAAACCTGAAATCCAACTTCTCCATTGGATTCCTTAGGTCCAAATTAGGTTTATACCAAAATTTGGACCTAAGGAGAGGTCATCTTGACCTACTTTGCAATTTAGTACACCCAAATCACAAAGTGGTCCCTATCTTTTGAATACCGTTGCAGAGAACCCCCTAGGTTCTTCGCCTCCTTTGCAAACCGGTCCTGCCGCCATTGCTAGGGCAGAACCGAGCTCCGGCGAGGTTCGGAGAGGGATTGCTCTCTAATCCCTCAGAGATTCCCTCCCAGAAATGGAAGGAGGATTCTCTGAGGAATTCCCTTCCTTATAAAGTCAATTACAATCGCTGGTGTGAACCCAATCTCTCGTGCGAACGCACGGGAGATTTGGGTATCCTAACCCCTTTCCATCTCCGGCGACCAACCTCAGGCAATTACGTGCCCTTCACGCCCTACACACCCAGTCCAGCGCCTATATAAGAACCCACAACTCCGGCCGAAGAGGCTAAGCTTGATTTTGACGGAGATCCCTTCCAAATTCCTCCCTCTCCCATCTCCGGCCAAACGACCCACAAGCTCCGACGACCTCCTTCCCTCCTCCTCGTCGCTCTGCTGCCATACCAGCAGCAGAGTCCTCTCCGCCGCTTCCTCCCGCGTCGCGCTGTACCCCGCGCGCGCGCTTCTGACCTCGTCTTCGTCGCCGCTTCCTCCCTCAGGGTCTTTCTTCCCCGACGACGGCAGTTACGAGCCGTCCTCTCCGCCGCCTCCCTTCCCTCCAGACAACCACAGATACGTTCTCCATCCTCTCCTCTCTTTTTTCCCCCAACTATTTTACTTGATTACCCCTCGACAGTACCTAACCGCCTTCATCTTCCTCGCCTCCGACCGCACTCCGGCGAGCCGCCCACACCACTCCGCCACTCCACACGGCTCGCCAACCACCTCGTGAGCTCCGCCTCACCACCAGGAACTCGCTCCACCCCACAACTGCCACTCCAGACCTCCATAACCACCCCCCGAACAACCCACCATCTCCGGCCACAGGTTGACCTAGGCGCGCACGCCTAGGCCGACCGACAACCTGCAGCATCACCCACCGCCTTCGCCGTGCTACGGCGAAGGTTTCCAGCTATTCTGATTGGGCCAATAGGACGTTCTGTGGAATCTCAGGTGAACGCCCCGTCCGCCATTAACAGCCGAAGCAGCAGGAAGCTTGGAGCAGCAGCAGGCGTCAGGCTTCCCAGGCGGCAGGTGCAGCAAGCTCTCGCAAGTGTCGCGAGGTGACTGAGTTCAGTGAGGAGCACCAGCAGGGCCTTCAGCGTGGGCGATTGCACACGAGAGTCTGCGGGCGCGCGTGAGGGAAGGCCGAAACCTTTAGTCCCACATCGTGGGATTACAAACCTCAGGTACACTATAAATTTCTTTTGTGATATATTCTTATCGCCTCAGTAAACACAGGGGTGAGGTCCCTCACTGACCCCACCCGCCTCGTCCGCGGCCTGACCACGCGGACTTGGCGGATCCGACCCGGCCTAGACCTACGCACTCCTCGCGCATCACACCACCTTCAGGTGCGCCTGGTCCCGGGTACGATCCGACCCGATTAATGCTTGTGGCTCTGGGAGAGCGGCTCTGAGTGAATTGCTTGAGAGAGAGAGACGCACGGGTAGAGGGAGAAGGGTTAGGTTTTGCTCCTATGCAGCAGGCTGATCGCAGGAGAAGGACTTGGCCGCTGCAGAAGAAGGAAAAGCAAGCCAAGAAGAAGACAGAAGAAGAAGAAAGAGCCTTCGCAGGAGAAGGAAAGCAGAAAGATTAGAAGTCTTCGCAGAGAAGAAGAAGAAGGACAAGGGAAGATTGCAAAGAGATCGGAACGGCAAAGCAGAAGGAAAGATACAGAAGCAGAAAGGAGAAGAAGGAAGAAAGAAAGAAAGATCACATTTAAGACGTCTGATACATAAAACAGACGTCTAATTCTACTTTTTCTAAAACTCTTTGAATCAATTATATTTGCATGTAACAGTTGTATTCTTGGGTTTTCAAAGTACTGAGATTGCTCCCTGTGTTCGACCCTCGGATACTCCGGTTTTTGAGTAATAAAAATCTTTATTTGTTTTGAACGCTTTCGCGGCTATACTACAACGCGATATTATCTTTTAACAAACCGCACAAAAGCGCGACGAACATTTTGGCGCCGTTGCCGGGGAGCAACGGGCACTTTTAAAACTTTTGAGTACAACTTTTCTATCTAATATCCGACTTGACTTCTCTCTTTTGCTGTGTTCATTCAGGGAAAGCAAAACAAAAAGGAAAGAATAGCAACTGCACAACAGACTCTCCAAGGAACAGGTAATCTCCATAAGTCCTCTCTCTTAACCCTCTCACAATCTAAAAAAAGGAGGGAAATCAACTTAGGGCTACCTGTCTCATATTTAGTAACTCATCAAGTTGCCTGATTTTCATTTCAACATATTTTTATCTGTTCATCCAACTAAAGCAACTAGGGCTAAAACTTTCTTGATTGAGCCCTAGGTGCTAATTTCTACGGCAACTAAATTGGACCCACTAGAGCCAAGTTAGGGATTGCAAAGCTAGGGTTTTTAGAGACACATCTTCTCTAAAACAAAGAAACAAACTCTCCAAAAAGAGGTGTGCCTAAACCGTGTTTGAAAAGATTCATACAAGAGGAACCCTAAGCAAATCAGGCTGATAATCCATTTGAACCATAAAAGGAAGGACCTAAAAGCTCTCAAAGGAACAAGAGGTGAAGTTGATCCCTCGGGTCAACCAACCTTAATATTAGGTCACTTTTGCACTCAAAATACTTAAAAGTTCAAGTGGAACATTAAGCACCTTGATCTTAAAATAAAAAAAAAGTAGACTTAAGAGGTAAAGATCCCCATTCTAGTTTACCTGGAACCGCAGTGACAAGAGAGGTCGGGTGGGGGAAACCCTGTAACCCGTGGGGACGCTCTACCGTGTAGGGGTCTTTGCGGGACTCTCCCTCTCTGGCTGCCCAAGTATTTCTCAGGTGGACGATCTTCTGATCCAGGGGTCCATCTGCCCCGAACCTCTATAGTCACCCAACAATTCTTGGGTGTCTTGATTGGGTCCAGCACCTTCTAATCTCATCACATCTTTCGGTGCATGTTCGGTAGGAGGTCCTTAAGATCACCTTTAAGACCTCCTTTAGAAATTCATTCTCGTCGAGGCCAAGCCTCGACACCCTTGTTTGTGCAGCAACCCCACCACATAAATCTTTCATCTGACTCAGACCCTGATTCTCCTTCTTCTCCCATCATGGCACAACCCATAGAGGAGAATAACCTTGAACACCAACTTCAACGCTTGAACGATCTCTTTCAGAACTTTGTAAACCCACCACAGCGACCTATGATGCGAGATCACTATAATCCTGCTGCGGTGGCAATCGAACCCCGAGTACGAATCCCAATTGGAGGACCCGATTCTGATCTGAAGCCCAATATGATTCATGCCATACCGAAGTTCCATGGGCTTAACTCTGAGGATCCATTCCAACACATTAAACAACTCAAGCATTTGGCCCAGACCTTCGGGTCAGATGTACAAAACCGGGATATCCTACTCATGAAAATATTTTCGTTCTCCCTCTTGGACAAGGCTGCACACTGGTATCAGACTCAGACCCGCCCGATCAACACATGGGAGGAATTACAGTCCGAATTTTTGAAAAAATTCTTCCCTGTTGGCCGGACAAATGCCTTGCGCCACCAGATCACTCATTTCACTCAACAACCGGGAGAACCTCTTCATGAAGCTTGGGATCGATTCCTAGATCTCATGCGAAAGTGTCCCCATCACGGAGTTCCTAAGTGGGAACAAGTCCAGTCTTTTTACCAGGGACTCCGTGAGGATATTCGTCTATTCGTCAATGCAACATGTGGAGGAAACATCATGGGCCAACACGAGGACACGGTATGGGAGATTCTCGAAAACATGTGCGAGAACTCCATAAACAATGACTCCTTGGGCTTATTCGACAGGATGAATGCCCGCACATCGACGAATCTAAGAGGGACACATGAGACGCAGGACCTGTCCACTTCTGTCAACCTGGAACTGATGGCCAGTCGGTTGGACAAGGTCTCTATCATAGAAAAGAAGGTGGACGAGCTAACTCGACATTTGCAGCAAGCCACCTCTGCACAAAATTCTTTTACACGACCTCCTCTGGCAAGGGAAACAGTGCAAAACATCTATCACCAACCTGCCAAGGGGATGGACCCATATCCACCCCCGTCTACCTCTCGGACCGGAGTGACCTCTGATCCCTTCTATTCGAGTTGGGGGAACTCTGAACCCTCGTATTCTGACTTTCCTGAGGTTCCTCAGAACTGCGAGGACCTCAACGCCGTCCAGAATGACCCATACTCCAATACCTACAACCCTGGATGGCGAAATCATCCTAACTTTCAGTGGGCAGGAAATTCTCAAAAACCACCATATCAACCCCGCCCACAAGCTCCTCGTCCATATCAGCCGCCTCAGCCTCGGCCCAATCCCACCTACCAATCCGGGCAAAATCAGGATCAACTGACTCTTATCCTTCAAACACTGGCTGACATTCAAAAGACGAATGCGGCAATGCAAAAACAGCACAAGGACGAGATCACAGAGGTTCGCAACCAACTGGCCCAGATGGCAAATTCCTGCCAACCTGGCACCCTTCCTTCGCAACCTCTGCCCAACCCAAATAACGTGCCGACCCAGAGGCGCGTTATGAATCCAAATCCAGGCCACGCACATTTGATTTATCAGGCCCCTGCTACTCCATCACCAGACGGGATGGAGGCATCAACATCTTATGCAGGATTGCAGCAGCAGCCACCCCTCCTACCTAACCCAAACCAAAGTCAGGCCGGATTAAACTCTGTAACAACACGCAGTGGTAAAACAACACAAGACCCACACTATCCGAACCACTCCAAGCTTGATAATTGCCAAGACCCTAGGGTAGTCATCCAAGATACTACTGTCCCAGATCAAGAACCTGGACCTATCCTAGAGGAACCAGCTAGGATCCCATTTCCTGAGGCCTTGACCAAAGGAAAAAGGACAACCAAACCTGTGGCTCCTGAGGAGGATCTGGTCAAGCTCTTTGAACAGGTCCAGATAAACATCCCGTTGATGGATGCAATCCGCCACATACCGGCTTACGCAAGGTTCTTGAAAGACATATGTACACCTAAACGTAAGCCGCGAACCAAGGATGGGAACCCAATCGTACTATCAGAGCAAGCCAGCTCTGTCATCTTGAGCAAACTCCCACCTAAGGCTAAAGACCCAGGAATTCCCTTGATTTCTTGTAAAATTGGTGAAACCCAACTTGATAGAGCCCTACTAGACCTAGGTGCCTCCATAAATTTAATACCTACATCCCTCCTTGACCACCTTGAAGAATCTGAACTTAAACCCACCGAGGTGACATTGCAGTTAGCCGATCGATCCATCAAGTCACCCAAAGGAATACTCGAGGATGTCATTGTTAGGGTACGAGATTTTTATTTTCCAGTGGACTTCATAGTACTGGACATGGATGCACCTAAGAACCCAAGGGACACACCAATCATATTAGGGAGACCCTTTTTGGCCACTGCTAGGGCCAATATAAACTGCGAAGAGGGCCAGATAGAATTAAAATTTGGGAATCAAAATCTGAAGATAGACATTTTCAAGGCCCATCAAGGGATTAATTGCGGGGTGATAGAGGAAATTTGTGATGTCGAAGCCGTGGTTGATGAACTGCATATAGAGGACAACCTGATTATTCCTGATCAACCACTAGAGAAGCAAAAACCGCTAACAGAGGAGTGCGGACATGATCTAGACACACCTATGACTCCTACCATTGCTTCCGATACAAACCCCGAACCACCCGCTGCTGCTGACAATCCTGTCACGGAACTCAAGCCCCTTCCTGAACATCTAAAATACATCTTTTTGGATTCAAATCAGGCGTTTCCTATGATTATCAATTCTCGACTCACACCTGACCAGGAACTCCGTTTGATTTCTGTTCTCCAACAACATCGTAGAGCCATTGGATGGACTCTAGATGATTTGACTGGTATAAGCCCTTCATACTGCACACATCGAATCTACACGGAAGAAGGCTCACGACCTTCAAGAGAAATGCAAAGACGCCTAAACCCTAACCTACAGGAGGTCGTGAAAAAGGAGATCATTAAGTGGTTAGATGCAGGGATCATCTACCCGATCTCCGACAGTCGTTGGGTGAGTCCAACACAAGTGGTACCTAAGAAGGCAGGACTTACCATCATCACGACTGAAATCGGGGAAGTCATTCCTACCCGAATAGCTAATTCGTGGAGAGTCTGCATTGATTACAGAAGACTAAATTCCTCCACGAAGAAGGATCATTTCCCACTACCAGTTATTGATCAGATCCTCGAGAAACTAGCGGGAAATAAATTCTTCTGCTTTCTTGACGGGTACTCCGGTTACAATCAGGTGGCAATCCATCCAGAGGACCAAGAAAAGACCACATTCACCTGCCCCTTCGGGACGTACGCGTTCCGAAGGATGCCGTTCGGTCTCTGCAATGAACCTGCAACTTTTCAGCGGTGCATGCTTGCCATATTCTCAGATATGGTAGGTGATTATCTGGAAGTCTTCATGGATGACTTTTCAGTTTTTGGACAATCATTTGACGATTGCCTCCAACACTTGGTCCATATACTCAGGCGGTGCATTGAGGTGAATTTGGTTCTTTCCTGGGAAAAGAGCCATTTCATGGTGCCTGAGGGAATTGTCCTGGGACATTTAATCTCAGAGAAAGGCATCCAAGTGGATCGAGCTAAGGTTAACCTGATTTCCAAGCTCCCTATGCCTAGCTCGATTAAGGACATCCGATCTTTTTTGGGGCACGTCGATTCATCCCTGATTTCTCCAAGATCGCGCACCCCCTGACCAATCTTCTCTCCAAGGATGTGCCTTTCGAAATTTTCAAGGAATGCACTCAAGCATTTGAGATCCTACGTGATCGAGTCACCCAAGCCCCAATCCTACAGTCCCCTGATTGGTCTCAACCCTTTGAGATCATGTGCAATGCATCTGACTTTGCTGTAGGAGCGGTTTTGGGGCAGAAAATTGACGGGATACCTGTGGTCATTTACTACGCCAGCAAAACACTGGATGAGGCTCAGCGTAACTATACGGTTACTGAGAAAGAGCTGCTGGCCGTAGTATTTGCCCTGGAAAAATTCATATCATACCTTCTGGGTTCCCGTATTATCGTATACTCGGATCACACAGCTGTAAGGCATCTCCTTGCCAAGAAGGACGCGAAACCTCGACTAATCCGCTGGATCTTGCTATTGCAAGAATTTGACCTCGAGATTCGCGACAAGGCGGGAAAGCACAATGTGGTAGCTGATCACTTGTCCCGCCTTCCTTCTGAAATTATTGATCCTTCCGGACCTATTACAGAACATTTCCTTGATGAGCACCTCCTGACTATCAGTACAAGTCTTCCATGGTTCGCCGATATTGTTAATTACCTGGCATCACATCAGATTCCGCCCGATTGGTCGAAGGCCAAAAAGGACAAATTGTGTTCCGATGCCAAGTATTACCTATGGGAAGACCCGTATCTTTTCCGCATTGGTGCTGATCAGATAATCCGACGGTGCGTCACGGAAGTGGAAATCAAAGACATACTCTCATTCTGCCATGACCAGGCATGCGGTGGACATTTTTCTGGACATAAAACCGCATCGAAAGTCCTCCAGTGTGGCTTCTACTGGCCCACAATTTTCAAGGATGCATACGAACACTGTAAGGCATGTTCCCGTTGCCAGACTCTGGGCAACATGAGCTATAGAGACATGATGCCTCTACAGCCGATCTTGGTATGCGAAATTTTTGATATTTGGGGGATTGATTTCATGGGACCCTTTCCGACCTCGGATGGCTTCGAATACATCTTACTCGCAGTTGACTATGTGTCCAAGTGGATAGAAGCCATTCCGACCCGAACCAACAATCATAAAGTCGTTATAAAATTCCTCCATCAAAACATTTTCTCAAGGTTCGGGATTCCGCATGCTATAATTTCCGACGGAGGGATCCATTTTACGAACGCTCAGTTCAGGTCACTGATGACCAAATATGGGGTGTCACACCGAATCTCTACTCCTTACCACCCCCAAACTAATGGTCTAGCTGAGCTATCTAACCGAGAGATCAAGAAGATCCTTCAGGTTACTGTTCGACCTGATAGAAAAGATTGGTCTTCTCGGCTTCCGGAAGCATTGTGGGCCTATAGGACCACCCACAAGACCCAATTAGGAATGTCTCCCTTCAGACTAGTGTACGGGAAGGCATGTCACCTCCTCGTCGAATTGGAGCATAAAGCCTATTGGGCAGTACGGACCTGTAATCTCGACCTTTCTAAGGCTGGAACCCACAGAAGATTTCAAATGAGCGAGATCGATGAATTACGCCACGACGCGTATGAGAACTCGCGAATTTACAAAGAACGGGTTAAAGCTTTTCACGACAAACACATTTCTAGAAAGGTCTTTCATCCTGGTCAAAAAGTTTTACTCTTTGATGCTCGACTCAAATTATTCCCAGGAAAGCTAAGATCCAAGTGGGTCGGACCCTACCTAGTCCGACAAATCTTCGAAAATGGAGCTATTGAAATCAGCCCACTCAGCCACGATTCTGAACCCTTTGTCGTGAACGGGCAGAGACTCAAGCCGTTCATTGACATGACCGATATAGATTTGACTGAGTCATCCTTTACCCTCCATTCCTCTTGAGCTCATTGTGCCCAGCCGATGGCGTAAAACTCAGCGCTTAACGGGAGGCAACCCGTCATTCTTTGAAAAACCTGAAACCGTTTCTGACATCTCCATGCGGAACTCATATTGCACTTTAGGGTTCATCCATTAGAACAGCCGACTTCACCTCAGGTATACCTACCCGAGATTAGAAATCGTTCGCAACAAGTCGCTTCGACCCATTCACTCACCACACACCTGTCCTAATACATGAACTAAGCTGAATTCGAACCCACCTAATTTACAATGGGGACATTGCAAATCTTAGGCATGGGGGGGTATGAAAGTGCAAAATGTCAGAAAATTCATATCAAGAAAGGGTTTCACAAAAAAAAAAAAAAAAGAGACTTGATAGAGGGGAGGAACAATTCAGGGTCATACAAATGAGAGGAGGAAAAGAAGAAAAAATGACAAAAAGGAGCACAAAACGAAAATGAAAAGAAATAGTCATTAGTAAAAGATTAAGGGGTTAACGGAAGTTCTAGACCGAATCAAGAAAAAGAAAAGAAAAGTGCTACGGAAATATAACAAGAGATTAACGGGAACGCTGGTCTTAGGCTTTTTGGGCTAGTACCTTTAGCTTAAAAATTCACGTATCCGTTAAAATCTGGATAATCCTCAAGAGGTTGAGGAAAATGCGAAGCTTGAGTATTAGGTCTAAGGCTTAGGAAGTATTCGGCCTCGTTAACTGACCTCCGGTTTGCGGGATTCGGTAACCTAAGCACCCCAAATTCACACACAGTCTGGTTCAATGCGCATAAAACATCCAAAACATGCAAGAGCGTTTAATGTTCTGAAAAAGTCACCTAGATTAGGAGCAGTCAATCAACACAAATTAATTTGGACGAGTTCCCAGCACGGAGAGGCGGGAAATTCCCCTCGAAGATGCGTAACAACATATCATCTCCTCGGTGCTTGTCTCTTAGGATATTTAAATATCCTACCGGGGGCATGTAAGCACTTTGCTGGTTCAGATACCATGGGCGGCATTATCACGAAATGTCGATCGCCAGGGTCTGGATTTGGCCACGGAACGCCATGGGCGGGATTATCTCGAAATCTCGAAAGCCAGGGTTCTGGGGGTTGCCATGGGCGGGATTATCTCGAAATCTCGAAAGCCAGGGACCTTTGAGGATTGATGATGGGGACGAGGAATTCGATACAGACCGTGTTGAGAAGCTAATCCGAAGCTAGAAATAAAAAGAAAAGAGAGAGAAAAGCTCTACAAACAAATAAATCTTCTATCTCTCTCTTACAAAAAATACACTGCAAACTGAACTTAGGCCAAAAATGTCTCAAGTACGGGTGCTTTAACCGCGAAGTCCAACAAACCCTAGGTTAGTTTCTGTGGGCCGTAGAAACCTTTGCAGAAGACTGAGGCTAAAGCGGAACAGGTCCGGATTTTGGTTGGTACTTGAGTACCTCTAGGCCTATTGTCGGCATTCCCACCTAATCACAAAAGAAAAGGAGAAGCACTTATCATTGTTGACAGACACTCAGGGTCTAGAATGGAAGTTAAAACTTTGAAATTTTGCTAAGGGACTAGCAAAAGCTAGGCATGGGGGTATGATGAGAGCCTCATCATGAGCCATAACTAGCTCATTTTGACCCAATAAAGAAGATAAAAGCTCCTACATAACCTAGAAGAAGGCCTAACTGAAGGAATAAGTGCCCTGAGAAGAAAACATGAAATAAAGGTTAAAACTGTAATTTTACCATTGCAGTACGTAAACAGGATTTCTCAGAGGCAAAACATAGGTCAAATGGTATAAATGAGATAAAAAGAGGGTTGAGTCAATCAGAAATGGGTTCATGTGCAATCTAAGAACTAAATGACACTTGGTAACCCTAAAACAGACCCGCTTAAATTAACAAGGTTCCGGTCAGAAAAAAAAGCAATTAAACCCTCTACAAATCATGGAAAAACATACTCTAGGGTTTAGAATACTTAATTTGGCCTTTGGAACCTAGTTTGACCTAGATTAGGGTCCTAGCTCTTCAATTAACCTAATTTGGGTTTTTACGCAAAATGTCCAGTCAAACGAGGTCAAACCTGAAATCCAACTTCGCCATTGGATTCCTTAGGTCCAAATTAGGTTTATACCAAAATTTGGACCTAAGGAGAGGTCATCTTGACCTACTTTGCAATTTAGTACACCCAAATCACAAAGTGGTCCCTATCTTTTGAATACCGTTGCAGAGAACCCCCTAGGTTCTTCGCCTCCTTTGCAAACCGGTCCTGCCGCCATTGCTAGGGCAGAACCGAGCTCCGGCGAGGTTCGGAGAGGGATTTCTCTCTAATCCCTCAAAGATTCCCTCCCAGAAATGGAAGGAGGATTCTCTGAGGAATTCCCTTCCTTATAAAGTCAATTACAATCGCTGGTGTGAACCCAATCTCTCATGCGAACGCACGGGAGATTTGGGTATCCTAACCCCTTTCCATCTCCGGCGACCAACCTCAGGCAATTACGTGCCCTTCACGCCCTGCACACCCAGTCCAGCGCCTATATAAGAACCCACAACTCCGGCCGAAGAGGCTAAGCTTGATTTTGACGGAGATCCCTTCCAAATTCCTCCCTCTCCCATCTCCGGCCAAACGACCCACAAGCTCCGGCGACCTCCTTCCCTCCTCCTCGTCGCTCTGCTGCCATACCAGCAGCAGAGTCCTCTCCGCCGCTTCCTCCCGCGTCGCGCTGTACCCCGCGCGCGCGCTTCTGACCTCGTCTTCGTCGCCGCTTCCTCCCTCAGGGTCTTTCTTCCCCGACGACGGCAGTTACGAGCCGTCCTCTCCGCCGCCTCCCTTCCCTCCAGACAACCACAGATACGTTCTCCATCCTCTCCTCTCTTTTTTCCCCCAACTATTTTACTTGATTACCCCTCGACAGTACCTAACCGCCTTCATCTTCCTCGCCTCCGACCGCACTCCGGCGAGCCGCCCACACCACTCCGCCACTCCACACGGCTCGCCAACCACCTCGTGAGCTCCGCCTCACCACCAGGAACTCGCTCCACCCCACAACTGCCACTCCAGACCTCCATAACCACCCCCCGAACAACCCACCATCTCCGGCCACAGGTTGACCTAGGCGCGCACGCCTAGGCCGACCGACAACCTGCAGCATCACCCACCGCCTGCTATTCTAATTGGGCCAATAGGCCGTTCTGTGGAATCTCAGGTGAACGCCCCGGCCGCCATTAACAGCCGAAGCAGCAGGAAGCTTGGAGCAGCAGCAGGCGTCAGGCTTCCCAAGCAGCAGGTGCAGCAGGCTCTCGCAAGTGTCGCGAGGTGACTGAGTTCAGTGAGGAGCACCAGCAGGGCCTTCAGCGTGGGCGATTGCACACGAGAGTCTGCGGGCGCACGTGAGGGAAGGCCGAAACCTTTAGTCCCACATCGTGGGATTACAAACCTCAGGTACACTATAAATTTCTTTTGTGATATATTCTTATCGCCTCAGTAAACACAGGGGTGAGGTCCATCACTGACCCCACCCGCCTCGTCCGCGGCCTGACCACGCGGACTTGGCGGATCCGACCCAGCCTAGACCTACGCACTCCTCGCGCATCACACCACCTTCAGGTGCGCCTGGTCCCGGGTACGATCCGACCCGATTAATGCTTGTGGCTCTGGGAGAGCGGCTCTGAGTGAATTGCTTGAGAGAGAGAGACGCGCGGGTAGAGGGAGAAGGGTTAGGTTTTGCTCCTGTGCATGCAGGTTGATCGCAGGAGAAGGACTTGGCCGCTGCAGAAGAAGGAAAAGCAAGCCAAAGAAGAAGACAGAAGAAGAAGAAAGAAGCCTTCGCAGGAGAAGGAAAGCAGAAAGATTAGAAGTCTTCGCAGAGAAGAAGAAGAAGGACAAGGGAAGATTGCAAAGAGATCGGAACGGCAAAGCAGAAGGAAAGATACAGAAGCAGAAAGGAGAAGGAAGAAAGAAAGAAAGATCACATTTAAGACGTCTGATACATAAATCAGACGTCTAATTCTACTTTTTCTAAAAACTCTTTGAATCAATTATATTTGCATGTAACAGTTGTATTCTTGGGTTTTCCAAAGTACTGAGATTGCTCCCTGTGTTCGACCTCGGATACTCCGGTTTTCGAGTAATAAAAATCTTTATTTGTTTTGAACGCTTTCGCGGCTATACTACAACGCGATATTATCTTTTAACAAACCGCACAAAAGCGCGATGAACACTTCTCCTCCTATAAAATGCCATGGTTTCTTCTCTTCAAAGTCGGGCTGGCTACAGCAAAAAAAAAAAGACCACCTTCAGCTCATCACCACCATCGTCCTCCCCTCCATACGCCGATCCTCCTTCGAGGAGATACCCGGCGAGCAGGAGCTCTCACTGTGGTGCACACCACCACAGTGAGACCACCACCGCCCAGCTCTTCAAAGAGCCGATGGGCGTGGTGGCTCTCTTTTTCGTTTTTTCCGTTCTCGCAACTTACCGCCATTGCTGCCGCTTCAAGGTCTGAAGCTCGCAGCAGCGGCCATAGCAGCAGCTAAGCGGCGACCGCAGCAGCAGCAGCAGCAGCCCCCATAGCCTCCGTGAGCGTCTGCAGGCACCCCAGCCCCTCTACGCCCGCCTGCAGACCTTCTCCGCGTCTGCTTCCTCGCTCTGTCGCCCGCCTTCCGCGCCCGCAACCGGCTGCTGCGCGCCTCTGCAGCGGCTAGCCAAGCGTCTTCCCGCCCCCTGCCAGCCTCTGCCGCCCTCCGCGCCCGCCTGCAGACTCCCCACCTCCCTCTCCGAGCGCACTGTCGCCTGCCCTCCGCGCTCGCAGCCGGTCGACGCAGACACCTCATCTCCTCTGTGCAAGTACGCGCCCACGCGCACGCAACCTCCAGACGATGGGCCCGCAGCGCAGATGACTTAACTCGTTCACTCCAGGAGCAGCGACTGCGTTCTCTCCTCTCCTACCTGCTCTCTCCTGCCCTCTCTCTCTCTCTCTTTCACTCACTCACAGCCCTTTAACACCGACGCACACACCCACCTACACCAACACTTACTCACACCCTCACACACATAAACACTAGTATAAGCATATATATATATATATATATATATATATATATATACACGTATACTTATATATTGATACATATATACATATATATATATATATATATAGATTTATATACATATATATATATACTTATATTTATACATATAATAGTATCTATATACTTATGTATTAGTATACATATATATATATAGATACATATATATATCTATATACTTATACATATATACTTATATATATACTTATATATATATACATATATACATATATCTACATATCTAGATACATATACCTATATACATATATTATTATTACACATATATATATACATATATATATATATACGTCTATATAGTATTATATACATACATACATATATATATATACATATATAGCTATATACATATATACATACATATATATATATACATATACACCTATATATATATATACCTATACATTTATAACTATAAATATATACATATAGATATATTTACTTATATACATATATATATATACATATTTTCACATTATTTACCATACGCTGTATCGCGGGAATATCTGCACCAGTTGCTGATATTCCCCGATACACTCGTATAAAAAAAAAAGCGTGGACGCACATCTTCCACCATCCATCCCACATTCCACGCGGCACCTAGTCGTGTTGGTTGCGTCTCTCTAGACGATGATCGACTCGACATCGTGCTACACTCCATCGTCGCCTCCACCCTCACCCCTTTATATACATAATATTTACATATATATATATACTGTATTTACTCTATTTCTGTTTTGCTTTTCTGTTAGTAAAAAGATAAAAAATATATATATAAAAGAGAAAAGATAATCTTTGACTTGCAGGTATCCCGTCTTGCAAATAGCAAGATCCGTTTTGGAACCTTGTTTTGGTTCAAAGCTAAGAACTCAATTTTGAGGTTGTGCCTCAAGGACAAAGATTACCAAAAAAAAATTTAAATAAGAAAAACACCAAAAACACAATAAACGAATGGGAGAGACTCGTTGTAAAAAAAGATGTAGAAACTCGACTTGTACCCCACTTCCCTGAGTTCGACCCTAGGCCTAAAAGTGACAAGATAAAATCAAGTAGGCCAGGTTAAAAATTTTTTCTAAAGAGATGGTTAGGTCAAAATTAGGTTAATCACTATACACATTTCAACGATAAAATCATCATATTAACAGCCTATCCGGGCCGACCAATCACAAGCCTACTAACGCTCCATTAGAGCTTGTTCTCAAGCTCCCAAGACTCCTATTCGTGCAGCAAACCTCTGCCTCACCAAATATTCATCCATCTTCCCATCCCCATTCATAGGTCTCCTTGGAGACATCCTCCCACCTCCATTCCGGTAGCAGATCATCTCTGCCTTCTCACCTCCATTCCAGAGCCATGCTGAAGCTTTCCTCTACCCGACGTCCTCCTGCATCTCACCTCTGTCGTCCTGCTCTTCACCTCCTTCGTCCAAGCTTCCGCCAGGCGCCGTCGTCTCGCCAAATAGTCGATTCGGGAGATTTCCTCTCACCCCCCTCTCTTTTTATGTTTTCATAGTTTATTGTAATCAATATCGGATTGATATATATCATATTTGTTCCATTTCTATCTTGTGATTCATTCTGCTTATCCTCTCTTCAAAAAATACAAAAATAAATAACAAAACCCTAAAATACCAAAAACAAACAAATCAAAGCATGATATTCAATTAAAGTAAACGTCGCCTCCCTGTGTTCGACCTGAAACTCCCTTGGAGTTTCGATATAATTTTATCTGATCGACGCGTTTTGCAACTACGACGATGGGTTACTTGTAACCCCGATTTCAAACACGTGAAACAGTGCGACCATTTTGTCACCGTTGCCGAGGGGGCAACGGAATTTACTTTATTGTTTATTGCATTTCTTTGCATTTACATATCACTAACCCTACTTGTCTTTGATCTACTATCTTGCAGGTACCCTAGCATGGAGATCCAAGTGTGGTAGATCGGAGTAAAGTGCAGGTAAAGTACTCTATAAGTGTCCCCCACATTCCCCCCCCACTAGTTCATTTTGCCACACTCATAACCAAGACCTAATCTACTTAGGTGTTTGCATAAATCCTATGATAGAATTGTTTGTCTTGTTTGCCACCTTCATCTAACTCATCCCTGCATTTAAAAAAAAAAAGAGATACTTTCTGTGGGACGAATCAATATACACCCACATTTGAGGCACATAATCGGACTTTATTTTCATCTACACAACCGGGCTTCTGACCTATGGACCCGATACATGAATTCAACACATAAAAGGGTAGAAATCATATTAGGTTAACCACCTTTTTGTGTGCCTTAATCGGTGGTGCATTTGAGCCAATTGATTGAATTGTTTGGGCCGCACCACCTAATCTAAAAGGTGTTCATTTTGTAGCTGTCCCATAGGATTCAATAACTAGGTCAAGCCAGGCACTCCATATTTTTCTTGATTTCTAAAGGAAAATACTTGAACACGTGCTTTCAGAAACAAACTTGGTTTGCTTCATAAAACTTGGTTGAAAACACCTAATATTTGAATCCTTAAAGCTATTAAGCAAGATTCGAATCCTAAAACTCACCTCATCATTAATAATCTTGCTTGAAAGCCTCTTGGTTGTGCACATTCACACGTTCTCAAACAAATCATTAAGGGCACAACCCCATTAAGGGCCCATCACATTCCAGAGCACCAATTTCCCAAGCCTAACTAAAATCAATTAGACATTGGCCCTAAGGATTCATTCTCTCGTCGGGATCTAGATTGAGATTATTCATGATTAACCTGCTTATACTAATCAATATGGTGTCTAGTTAGGGGAGTAGTATCAAACGATCACGGCTGAGGGGTGCACTAGGAACCGGAGGCACAAGCCAAAGGAAGAACCTTCTCCCCAGTCCCTCCTTCTAACTGGTTGGATTGCCTGGACATAAGTAGAATAAATCGTCCATAATCTTAGTACAGATTCTGTGAGTCAGTAGACCTTAGGCTACCCTATCTAATGATAGGCTTGTATTCTTATGCTATAGGGTTCCCTCTTTTCCCCGTCCTTCCGACTTCCTTCTAATGTATGCTTGGGAGGAGGTCATTGAACCCTAGATTGGAAGGACCTTTAGACCATTCTAGGAGGCAAAGGTTGAGCTATAGCCAAGCAGATCCCATGGCTAATCAACAACCACCTCCCCTGCCTTCGAACCAGCAGGAGCTGATTCGAAGGCAGTTGAAAGAATTGTAGCAGATGCAGCAATGTTCCAACGTCTGCATGGTCAGGGCGCTCGGCCCTTGAAGGATTTTTATGATCCTTAAAACTATGGGGAACGTCCTAGCATCATGATTCCCGCCGGAGACATAGAAATCAAGCCCCAAGTCTTAAGTTTGATTAAGCATTTCCATGGGCTTGGCTCAAAGGACCCATTCCAGCACCTTGAGGATCTGACCACTTTGGTTCAGACCACCAGAGCAAGGAATGTGAACGAAGAGCAAATGATCATGAGGCTTTTCCCCCACTCTCTCAAGGATAAGGCCGCACATTGGTACCGGACTATAGAAAGGCTGATTGAAACATGGGCTGCTCTTAAATCGGCTTTCTTGAAGAAATTCTTCCCCGTCGAAAGGACCAATGCCTTGCGACGGGCGATTACCACTTTCACCCAGCGACCGATGAAACCATTTCATGGTGCCTGGAAGCGATTCCAAGAACTTTTGAGGAAGTGTCCACACCACGAGGTGCCAAAATGGAAACTTGTGCAGATTTTCTATCACGGGTTGGTTGAGCAACTCCGTAATCACGTGGACATTTCTTGCGGAGGCAATTTCCTCAACAGGGATGCAGATAGCGCATATAACCTGTTTGAGGAAATGAGCGAGAACTCAATTAATCATGCCTCCATGGATGCATTTAACTGGTCCCAACAACCTAGGTCAAGTGCTAATGAGATCCAAGATTATCATTCATTTTACATGGAATTATTTGTAATAAACTGGATAAAATGGACTTGGTTGCTAAGAGAATGGAAGAATGGATGTCTAGGAATTCAGGAAACATTTCCATACTTACTCAATCCCAGAATTCGAGATTCCATTCCTCACAAGCTCCCACGGGGCGGGAATTCATGAACCAACTCGATTCAGCTCAACTGTGAGCCAGGATTTCCCGGAACCTTATGGGTTCCAAACTGGGGCCTTTGATCCCAGTTTTTCTGATCCTTCCTTCTCTCCATCCTCGTCTTATGAGGATGCTTATGCAATGCAGGAGAATATTAGGTCCAACCCGTATTCCAACACTTATAACTCAGGATGGAGGAACCACCCTTTCTTCTCCTGGAAAAATCAGGGGCAACAGACCCAAACTCGACCCAGCAACTGTGCATCTCAAAAACCTATGAGTCAGGGTCAAGTATACACCCAGTTGCCCCTGAGATCGGTTACTCGGCCATCTTGGAATGCCCAACAATCCGCGGGGTAGGCTGAGTTAAACCGGCAGATGGTAGAAATGCAAGGGTCCATGCTTCAGCTTATGCAGCAAATGAAGACATCATTGGATAACTTTCAATCCAAGTTAATTGCTAACACCCGACAACCCGGATCCCTACCATCTCAACCCGTACCCAACCCGCGTAATGTGCAAAATGTAGTGGCGGATCACCTCTCGAGAATCCTAATTGATTCTCCCCATTCAGATGTCCCAATCTCTGATACTTTTCCGGATGAGACTATCCTTACAGTCTCGGGTATCCGAACCCCCTGGTTTGCAGATATTGTCAACTATTTGGCCGTTGGTCAAATCACCCAAGATTGGATCAAACAACAACAGGATAGACCTGTGTCTGAGGCCAAATATTATTTTTGGGATGATCCCGAGCTGTACCACATCGGTGCAGACTAGATTATTCGTCGATGCGTGTGGTGGATACTTGAGTTCCATAGCATACTTGAGTTATGTCACACATCCGCGTGTGGTGGATACTTTTCCAGGAAAAAGACGGCCGCAAAAATCTTGCAATCCGGATTCTATTAGCTGTCATTATTTAAGGATTCCCAAGAATTCTCAAAGCCTTGCACCCGATGCCAGACACTCGGGAACATGGCTAAGAGAGATATGATGCCCTTGAACCCAATTCTTTCTGTCGAAATTTTTGATATTTGGGGTATCGACTTTATGGGACCCTTCTCTCCTTCATTTGGACACCAGTATATTCTGATCGCTGTTGATTACATGTCCAGGTGGATTGAGGAAATTCCCACCTGAATCAATGACCACAAGGTGGTCATCGATTTTGTGAAGAGAAATATCTTCAGTCGGTTCGGGGTTCCTAGGGCAATTATCAGTGATGGTGGCACACATTTCACTCATGCCCAGTTTCAGAATTTACTGGGGAAATACGGGTGAATCATCGGATTTCCACACCTTACCACCCTCAAACGAATGGACAGGCCGAGGTCTCCAATCGGGAGATCAAGAACATTTTGCAGAAAACTGTTAGGCCTGATAGGAAGGACTGGACCCAAAAGCTAGATGATGCTCTTTGGGCTATCGTATGGTGTACAAAACGCCCATCGGTATGTCTCTGTTCTGTTTGGTGTTTGGTAAGGCATGTCACTTACCTGTAGAACTTGAACACCGGGCATTTTGGGCCATCAGGAAATGTAATGTGGACCTTGAGTTGGCCGGGAAAACCAGGAAACTCCAACTATCTGAGTTGGAGGAGCTTCGAAATGATGCTTATAAAAACGCCAGAATTTATAAGGCAAGGACCAAAGCTCTCCATGACCAAATGATTTCACATAAGAGCTTTGAGCCGAACCAAAAGGTCTGGCTTTTCAATTCTCGATTGAAGCTTTTCCCTGAAAAACTCAGGTCTAAGTGGGATGGCCCGTTCGTTATTAAGCGGATTTTCCCTAAAGGGGCCTTTGAAATCTCCAACCCAAAGATGAGTAATATTTTCAATGTCAATGACAACGTCTCAAACCCTTTGTTGACCTTGTGCTCCCTAAACCCGTCTCAGATAAGGTTGCTCTTACCCTGCCTTGACCACCGCGGACCGATCATCGCCCAGCTGAAGGCACTAAACTCAACACATGTAAAGACTATTCTAAGCTGACTAGAGTCTCACGAAAACCAAGTGCTATTCTTCCACTTCTACTCTCCTGCATGCTTTCATTTTTCACAATGAGGACATTGCAAAAGCTACGCATGGGGGGTGGGCATATTTTATATCCTTTTTGTCAGCTGTAAATGTAATTTCCTATTATTTGATTTTTTAAAAAAAGAAAAGAGAAAAATTGAAAATTCAAAAAGACAAAAAAAAATTTAGAATTAGGAGACAAGAACTTAGGCATTAGGAGTTGCAAACTTTAGGAATTGATACTTTGAGACCTGAATACTTAGACTCTTCAGGTCTTCAGGCCTTCAGGCTTAATTAGCCCGGGTGTCCACTCGAATGTGGACTTAATCTCAAGTCCTCGCCAATTAAAATTCATTTTAATTTGGTAAATAATTTAGGATGATAAGTATGCGACTTATCAACCCACCCTCTAATTTAGGGGGACTTTAAGCCTAAGCATCTACATACATTTTTCTTATACTGACTCACTTTTCGGCGGTTTCTTTGGAAATTGGGTAGCTAATGAACTATCTAGGGTGGTATGGTTGGCAAGTTGTTGGTGGTAACAGCTCATCGACCGGTTGTCCAGAGCTCAGTCACAAGACCATTTTCATTGTATTGCCTTTAGATAAATCTTAGATCAGGAAAGTCACTTACTTAAAAAAAAATAAAGAAAGAAAAAGAAAATATAGAGAAAAAAAATAGAAAATGAGAAAATAAAAAAATAAATAAAACCATACTTCACAACACGAGTATGGCTGGCAAGTTGTCGGTGGTAATAGCTCATCAATCGGTTATACAAAACCCAGCTCACAAAAAAAAATGCACAATAATTCCCAAGACACTTAGGGAAGAAGCGGGGAAGTAGAATAAATCGGGGAGATATACACTAGGTTCGCCCTTGTGTTGACCCCAAAAATAAAAGAAATAGGGAGAAAGCTACCAATCAAAAAGATAAACCTTTAGACAATGTCACCTAAGGTCGTAGAAATTTGAAATCCATTTTAACGGCCGTCTAATGAGTCTTTCACTATTTTCACAAGATGCTTACCACTTAGGGTCCTTTTCGAGTCTTGGGCGGGTCGGATAGCCGTAAAAAGTCATCACGGAACTCTCAAACTCCAAAAGTACAAAAAAAATTAGAAAAGAAGAAAAATAAGAAAAAAAAATTATCTTCTCTTCTCAAATAAGGTAAGGGCTTGGACAGTTTATATTCTGGCAAACACCCGGGTACTATTGAGTCTTCGTAGTTTAAGACCTTAGTTGAAATTTTCTATTGTTAATAAACGACTTAGGCCTAAGTGATCTAATCCTAATTATGCTTTTATACATATCATATAGTTTAATTTTGCTAGTGACTAGCAAAAGATAGGCATGAGGGTATGATGTAAACACATTTATTAAGGGTAAAATGCCTATTTCTACATGTTCATAGGCTTAGATTTGCATTTTATGTTATAAATACTGCACAGCATGCATCATTCTGCATTTATAGTAGTTGTATATAATTTAGGTTAATTGCATCCTTTTTGTGGTCAGGAGAGAAGGATATTTATTTCGGAGCCTCGAATTGACGATCCGACCATACGAATCTAATCAAGACGATGATCGAAGTCCAACGCCTCCGAAATCGCCTCGATCGAAGTCCCATAGCACCATATGCAGTCCGAGGAAGATCAATGGCCAAGGGACTAGGTGACATAATTCGAAGCTTCAAATGACAAATCCGACCGCGCGGATGGCTTCGGGTCGACGATCGCAACCTAATAGCATGAAAATCGACTCAATCTGACCTCTCTAGCAGCCCCTATAATGAAAAGAAGATGGACAGCCCAAATTACGCCATGTGGTGTTGCCCAGGCTACCCATGAGCACGCACGCAGCAGCGCGGGTGCGCGCGCACGCATGGAGGCGCATAGTGCAGTGCTAGCGCGTGAGCATGCACGCACGCAGCAAAGGCGAGGACAGCAGGAGCCAATGACGCATGAGTTGGCCTACAGCGACGCATGAGCTGGACCTACAGCGACGCTTACAGCCATTGCTAATTCTTCGCGCACCAACAAAGCCAGCTATAGGCGTGAGCGGGCATGAGTTGCCTACACCGATGCTTCCAGCGACAGCCTGGATGTCACTAATGGTCCCATACCTATTTTTGCCTCTTCTCCTCCACTATAAAAGGACCTACACCCCCTCCCTTCCAAGCCATCTCTACCTACTCTACTCCCACCTACTCCCAAGCTCTAGCAAGCCTACCAACACTCTATTAGAGCTTGTTCTCAAGCTCCCAAGGCTCCTATTAGTGTAGCAAACCTCTGCCTCACCAAATATTCATCCATCTTCCCATCCCCATTCATAGGTCGCCTTGAAGCCATCCTCCCACATCCATTCCGGTAGCAGATCATCTCTGCCTTCTCACCTCCATTTTGGAGCCACGCTGAAGCTTTCCTCTACCTGACGTCCTCCTGCATCTCACCTCTATCGTCCCGGTCCTCACCTCCTTTGTCCGAGCTTCCGCCAGGCGCCATCATCTCATCGAACAGCCGATTAGGGAGATTTCCTCTCACCCTCCTCTCTTTTTATGCTTTCATAGTTTATTATAATCGACATTGGATTGATATATATATCATATTTTTTCCATTTCTATCTTGTGATTCATTCTACTTATCCTCTCTTCAAAAAATACAAAAAAAAAAATAAAACCCTAAAATACCAAAAACAAACAAATCGAAGCGTGGTATTCAATTAAAGTACATGTCGCCTCCCTGTGTTCGACCCGAGACTCCCTTGGAGTTTCGGTATTAAATTTTATCTGATCGACGCGTTTTGCAACTACGACGATGTTTTACTTGTAACCCTGATTTCAAACATGCGAAACACATGAGACCAAGTATCATCAAAGGCGGTACCAAAAACCCCATATGAAATGTGGACTGGTAAATTACCAAGCCTTAGGCACTTTCATATTTAGGGATGGCCAGCTGAGGCTAGGCCTTATAAGCCTAACGAAAGGAAATTAGACTCCAGAATGGCCAGCTGCTATTTTGTTGGATACTCGAAAAGGTCTAAGGGATATAAGTTCTTTGTCCCTAAGACTCGCTCATTTTTTGAAACGAGAAACACCCATTTCTTTGAGGATATTGGTTTGGGTAGAGGTAATAGATGCATTACTTTTCAGGAACCTGACCCTATTCCGATAGATATTACTGAAAAGGGTCAAGTTGTCATTCCTGATGTTGTTTTAACGATAGAAAGGGATGAAAGGAATGATGAAAGTCTCCCTATGGATCAAACTCATCATCCCCAAAATGTTCAACAAGCACCCCTTAGGCGGTCTACTAGGGAAAGGAGAACCGCAATCTCCATTGACTATGTTGTATTTCTTTAGGAACTAGAAGCAGACCAAATGGATATGGATTTCATTTCTGTCACTCATGTCAAGAATGGACCAATGCCATAAATGATTAAATGAAATCAATGAGGGACAATGACGTTTGAGAACTTGTCCTATTGCCTGATGGTGTAAAATCCATTGGTTGTAAATGGATTTTTAAAACCAAGAGGGATTCTAAAGGCAATGTTGATAAGTATAAGGTCCGTCTTGTTTCAAAAGGCTTCACTCAAAAAGAAGGCATTGATTTCAAAGAGACATTCTCCCATGTTTCTTCAAAAGACTCCTTTAGAACCATTATGGTTTTGATAGCTCATTTTGACTTAGAGCTACACCAAATGGACGTGAAAATGACGTTTCTTAATGGTGACATTGATGAAACGATATATATGGTGCAACCAGAAGCTTTGCCTTAGGTGATGCAAAGCAAATGGTTTGCAAATTAAAGAAAATCATTTATGGTCTAAAATAAGCTTCACGTTAGTGGTATTACAAATTTCATTAGGTAGCTGTCTCATTTGATTTTGAAACAAATTCAGTTGATGAATGTATATGCCATAAATTTGACAAAGGTAAATATGTTTTCCTAATTTTATATGTCAATGACATATTACTTGTCTCTAATGATAATGGTTTACTATTTGAAACCAAGAGATTTCTTTCAAACAAATTTGAAATGAAAGATCTTGGTGAAGCTTCTTTTGTATTAGGAATCCAAATACACCAAGACCGCTCTCTAGGTATTCTTGGATTATCACAGAAGAACTACATTGAAACCATTTTAAAGAGATTTGGCATGGAAAGCTATAAGGCAGGAGACACCCCTGTGGCTAAAGGGGATAAATTTTCCCTTAATCAGTGCCCTAAGTATCAAGTTGAAGCTAAGGAAATGGAGTGTATTCCCTATCCATCGGCAGTGGAAAGTTTGATGTATGCACAAGTCTGCACGCAACCAGATATTGCATACATTGTTGGCATGTTAGGCAGATACTTGAGTAATCTTGGACCCGATCATTGGAAGGCAGCCAAACGGGTCATGAGATATCTTCAAAAAACAAAAGACTTCATGCTCACTATAAGAGATCTGATACTCTAGAGGTCCTCGGGTATTCAGACTCCGATTTTGTGGGTTGTTAGGATAGCCGAAGGTCCACTTTAGGCTATATTTTTCTGCTGGCGGGAGGAGCTATTTCATGGAAGAGTGCAAAGCAAACGATGATAGCCACTTCTACCATGGAAGAAGAATTCATAGCATGTTTTGAGGCCTTGAATCAGGGAATATGGCTTAAGAATTTTATCACAACTTTACGCATTTTGGGTAGTGTTGAAAGACCATTACGAATCTATTATGACAATAATTCTACAGTGTTGTATTCGAACAACAGAAGTTCGTTGAGGTCAAAGAATATTGATATTAAATTTCTAGCAGCTAAAGAAAGAATTCAAAGTGGTCAAGTGTCCATAGAGTACATTGGAACTCACTTCATGATGGCTGATTCGCTCATCAAGGGGCTAACGCCTAGAGTCTTTTATGAGCATGTAACCCGAATGGGTGTTGTATCTTTTATATGATACTGCAGTTCAGTAGGAGTTTGTTTCATTCTAGTGTTCATTTATGTGTGGACATGTTCACTTGTTTTGCGCTAATAAAGTTATATCTATTTTGAACTCAATCTACACTGCATTCCTGATCTCTTATAATCAGGTTGGACCAGTTGAAAGATAGGCATGTATGGATCATTTAACATGTAATTTTTCATGCTATGTACTCATATTTGATCTATGTCATTATTTGTGTTGTATGTGATCATTGAAGGATTTAGTCAAATATAAGTGACGAAGACCGCATTGGTCCTATGACTAATACAGTATGGACAAAATTGATGAAGGTGTGTTTTTTATATGTATATGATATACAGTTTGAGCTTATATAGTCTAAATTAATGTGAGTTTATGTGAATAATATATGTTGCTCAAGTGGGAGATTATTAGAATCATTAGTGGGTATACATATATTATTATAAGGAGACTCACGTTAATATATATCATATACATATATATTCGTAAATATACCCATTATGTGATCCAATAAGAATTGGGTAAATTACACTTCCAATAATATGGGGTTAATTGCATAGAAATCCTCTGGGAAATTACGGTTTGTTGATGGGTAAAACCGTCAATTTCGAAATATAGTGGTTGTGATCCTCGAGGATATGCAGGTAATGGGTGGTTTTGTTTTCCCGCATCCCATCGTGGGAAATATAAGGATCCCATGTGGAAACCGAAGGGATACACAAGAACATAACGTTCCCTTCTTCCGTGCTCATTCTCTCTGGATCTCTGGAAGTACCATTGCCAAAATCCCGTCGAGATTCTCAACGGGAATAGAAGGATTCACTACCCCTTCCTTTTTCGAAAAGATCAAGCAATGGATTCAAGTATCCATCTAAACTCTCTTTGACTTTGGATTATCAATGCATATGGGAAATTAGAGATTCTTGGTATTTATGAAACCTCTCAAATATTTTATTTGTATCTTATTTTGATTTCATTTGATGTTAAATCCATCAATAGCATTTAACGAATTGAGAGGAGATGGAAGGTGGGGCTCGCGAGGTTATCCACGATAGAGAGAAAAGGAGGGAGGACGACTTGTTGGAAAAGATCTTCTCTTGAAGCTTAGATGATGTGTGCAACGAGAAGCTCTTCAAGAGAAAGGTTTGCATGAATATATCTTGCAAATACACTACTATATCAAATGTTTTTACTCTTATTTTAATTTCTCGTCATATATTATATAGATATATTTCTTTGTTATTTCTTTTCATTTTTTCTCTCTGCTTCTCTTAAATTACGTAGCATATACAAGTGACACTCCCTTTCATAACCTGCTCCCCAATTTTAACTAATTTTTACCATTAGGAATAAGAAAAACGCAGAAGGCGTACGCTCAATGGCAGTTCGCTTTTAGTATATCACCGACGTATCCTTTATCTTCGCAAGTGACGTCTCTTTTCCATGCATGTATGGAGGATTTCTGCTATTTGTTTCCTTAGATTTTTTCTACTTTTGAAGAAGATACTATAAAGATCAAGTACTCTTTTGGAGGCATATGATTTTCATCTTTGTATTTTGCCCCGACTTTCGTAGTAAAGTTACGTACGGTGAACTCCGTATTCACAGATTTAACATTTTTGCATTTTTTTTTTTTTCCATGCATGCGTATATATGATTGGGGATTGAGTTAGGTAGTCGATACCAAAGCGTAGCTTATGAAAGTAGATGCGTCATTCCGGAGCCTATACATGGAAGGAAGTGAAGACTGGGATGCATGCTGGTGTGGTCTCCTCGGTGGAGGAGGTTGCCAGTCACATGATCATAAGTTACGAGACTATGTTATTGGGGTTGAATTGTTAGGGTTAGTTTAAAAAGTAGTATTAGAAATTATAAAATTAGTGTCTATCTATAATTATATTTATTTACATAGTAGTATTAACATTGGTTTGTATTTATTTAAATTGATATTAAATTATGATATTAACTTTTATGATATTTACTTGATAGTGATGTTAAATATATAAAATATAAAAGATGTAAGAGACATGAGTGATATATAATTTTAGTACGAATTTGACTAACATTAGTTGAAATTGGTGTTAGACAAACTTATGTTAAAATTACTAAATCTAGATTTTCAAATAAGAAATTAAATAGTCAAGTAAATAGAAGTTAATCCTCTAAATAAACTAGACTTTAGTGTGAAGTTGCACACGTATATATGTTGTAGGTCTTGTACCTATTTAACTCAAGTAAAATTTGCCCTTTATTCAAGAGTAGGCCTCAATAGTATTGTTACTAATATTCTCATTTGATGCCAGAAATCCATAAGCTTAATTTGGAAATCATCTTTTTATATATATATATTGTTGAGGAGATACGTACGGTCTTTGTATATTTGAAAACACCATGCATGTTAATATGCCTGGAAGAAAGTTTGGACTCCAATGGAAAGATCCTATATATATAAATTATACTCAATTAATTTGATCAAGGATCTTATAAATTTTGGACGTGGAAGGCTTGATTTCGTGTCCGACTGACAAAATTTTAAAGACTTCCTCGCCAAATTTAAACTACCCCTTACTCTTGCTTAATTAGCATATACCCAAAAGAATCCAAATCCAATAAACCATATAATTAGGCGGCGATTTCAAGTAGCGTGTACCATTGGTCCTTCCACAGCATTTCCTCAGCTTTCTTCTTTTCACCCGAATTTTGCCTTTGGGATGTAATAACCGTTTTCTCTCCTTCATAAATTAATATATCTACACGCACTCACCCCCTGCCTAATTAATGGTCGTTAATATCGTTAGGATACAACACACTCTGCACGTTCAGATCCACTCTGCAATATTGTTGGTCGTGGTTCTGTCTCCAATATTTTCTCTTCGCATGTTTATTCATGAAATTAAGTTAATTCTTTGCTGTATAAACCTTCGTTATATATATAATTGCTTCTATATATAGTCCTAAATTCTTAGTTGATATCCATCATGAATAACCCACTTGTATTAAAACTGGTTTCTACTTCCACACTTACAGGTACAACAGAGTCCTGATAGATTTGGATCCATGGCAAAGTATCTGTCGACCTTCGAGAAGCCGCTACACGAGGAGCTGCGGGTAGAGATGTCCTCTAGTCTTAAGAGCATTGGGAAGAATCCGTCTGTTGATATACTATGGATAAGTGATCAGGGTAAAGCAATTGCGCCGTGCTCGTACCATGTTACGGTTGGTAGAGCCACGGCTTCTTCCCATTTTCAACATAATTACAAGCAGTATAAACCGCAGGCGGGAGATCTCTTTGTTTTCTCAGATGTCCAACCGAAGCGGTTATCCGATTTGGAACGCCGCGGGAATCAATATGCCATTGGATTGGTGAGGAAAGCCGACGACGACGGTGGTGATGGCGTGGAGGAGGAATCCTCTGATAATTTCTATGTCAAGATGTCCAGGAGCATTTACATTGGCAAGTACAGAGATGCGACGCCGAGGATTTACCCCTGCATGATCTACTTGCTAAATATTTCGACAGTGAGTCACATATGGAGTGCCCTTGATCTAGAATTGGCTCATTTGAGGAGCACACGGGTTCTGGGCACGGTGTTGTCACCGAAATACCCGGTTGGTCTCGTTAATCTTATGCTTAATTTGAGAACGATAGCTAGCCAATAATAATGCAAGTCAGCTAAATATATATACCTATCTTGTGGAATAATGGATGACTAATTAATTGAACACTCATAAGTTTGTCTAGCTATTTCCAGAATTTTAATGATTTAGAGCCCGTTTATATATCTAACAAGAATATCAGAATATAGTTCAGTGAATTATGTGATATTTGGTCATGTTTCTGCAAACTTTGTTCCGTCGCATGATTCTCTCCGGTTCCCCTTTGCAGACGGAGGAAGTTCGTAAAATAGTGTCAGCGGCTTCTGACACGAGCATAGGGACTCGTAAAATGATACTGGATGGTCTCAAGAAGTTCGATCTGAATCCCTCACAAGTCGACGCTCTCGTAAGCTGCCTCCTAAGGAGAGACTGCCCCAACAACAATAATAATAATAACTTCATCAGCCTCATTTGGGGTCGAGACGAAGACGCTGAGTGCTCTATTGTATGTTCTCTACACTATTCGATGCAGTGCATTGAGCTGTGCTCCCACGAACATCGCGTTGCTTGCCGTCGCGAGGAGACTTATGCAATTGGTTAAGGAGTCTTCCGCCCATCCCATTTTCAGACTAGGAGATCTCCTGCTATAGTTGGTAAGAAGGAAAGGATCAAATTGGAAGATGGGAATGCACTCTACGACGTTTTCATTGATCGACCTGTGAAAGCCCTCAAAGGCTGCCTTGCACCAAGGACTGGTTGGAAATGCTACCTAGATTCCGCAGTGGATCTACTTGAAGATTGTTCACCCGTGCCCGAAGAAACGACCAGCTACCTGTCGAAATTTCACGCTGACCTTCACAACGTATCCAGGGAACTTCGCAAGTACATCGAGGCACTTTGCAAGCACCAACCTGAAATATCTCTCTCGCATGAGATATTCGATAAAATGGTTAAGCTTCATCATTCCCTCAAGGAACTTGAGACTGCAGTCGGTAGGAAAATAAGGTCCACCACCATACTTAGTAAAGAGATCGGCTGTTCGTGCCATTCTTTGCTGTCTCAGAGAAATGAATGCCTTGAACTCTTAAGATTTCTTGATCAGGCACTAGTATTACCTGCCATTACTTCGTCGCGATCTGTAATAGACTACCGCATAAAAACATCTAAGCTAATTTTCTGCACTGTTTCCACTTCTTCAAAGCTGCACCAAATAGAAAGGCAGGATGATCCACTGGAGGTGTTGGTGATTGATGAGGCTGTACAGTTGAAAGAATGCAAATCGATCGTCCCGTTGCAGCTTTGTGGACTTCGACAAGTCATTCTCGTTGGAGATGAGTACCAATTGCCTGCTGTGGTAAAAAGCAAAGTAAGATTTTGAATTGCTCATCTATGTTTTGTTATGTTAATTATAATTGGCCGTAGGTTTTGAAATTCTCCTCGCGAAGATTTCAGAAAATGCTGGATTTGGCAGAAGACTTTTCACAAGGTTGACCTCATTGGGTCACAAGAAACACCTCCTCATTGTGCAATATCGAATGCACCCTGCCATAAGTGCTTTTCCGAACTCGTCATTTTATGTCAATAAGATTTCCAATGGACCGAATGTGTGCAAAGAGAGCTATGAAAAGAGATTTCTTCCAGGCAACATGTTTGGTTCATATTCATTCATTGATGTCAAGGAGGGAACTGAGGAAACTGATGAACATGGACGGAGTCAGAAGAATTCAATGGAGGCTGATGAAGTTATGCACATCACTAGAAAGCTTTCTGATGGTTTGTGCTTAATAATTGGCAGCCAAGATATTTGCATAATGGAATAGAGAAAATTGCCAGATAAGTTTTAGGAAGATGAATAAAGGATCCTACTTCTGAAACATTGCCCATTTTCTTTTCCCCGCCAGATGCCTCTTTTCGTTATTTTGATGGTGTTCAGATGGTTTTTGTTTTTTTTCCTACTCCTTTCCTAGTCACCTCGAATGCCTAGGGATTTCACAGAACAACTTTATTTAGTATGATTACATCCAGGTCCATTCTATTAATGCTTGTTTCAGATTTGTCTTAGATCAAGTAATTGAGGTTTGCCTAAATTAATTTCATTTTCTTACCGATTTATCTTTTAGCTATTTACCTATGAAAATCATGAATATATAGTTTGGAACTGCCTCTTCAGATAGAGACATGTGATTGAAACCTGTATGCTAGCTTTAATAGCTTTCATTATTATTATCGCTGTCATCTCTCTCCCTCTCTCCCTCTCACTGCCTTCATGCTGCTTGACTGATTATTTAGCATCCACTGCTCGGAAAGAAAAGTTTAGCGTAGGAATTATCTCTCCTTACACTGCACTAGTGGAACTAATTCAAGAGAAAATTGGAAAGAAGTATGATGGGCATCCATACTTCTCCGTCAAAGTGAAGAGTGTTGATGGCTTTCAAGGCAGTGAAGAGGACATTATCATAATTTCTACTGTGAGATCCAACGAGCAGGGATCGGTGGGATTTCTCTCAAATTGTCAACGGGCCGATGTAGCATTAACTAGAGCAAGGCATGCCACCCTTCCCTTGCTCTTGATTCCAATATGGTTTTGCTAGATGATATGTGCAATTGCAACACTTGTTTAATGATCTACGATGTACATGATTTTAGATACTGTCTTTGGGTCGTGGGAAATAGAACCACTCTCCGGAGTAGTGGATCTATATGGCAAAAATTGCTATCTGATGCGCAGCGCAGTGGGTGCTACTTTAGTGCAGGAGAGGATGGAAGTACTTCTGATGCTAGTACCAGTTTGGACTTCATCTTGGGCAAAACTACTTTCCTGTTCAGCAAGATGACTTTAATTGAGGGTTTGTTTCTCCGTTGTCTGTTTGATTCACTAAACCAATTTATGATGTTTGACATTCATTTATTTAATCTGGCTAGTCTTCTTGCTTCTATTTTTTTTTTAAAGCAATTTAATGTTTGAGTGGTTTTTTTTGCAAAACTGGATATCCATTGTAATGCCGGAGAGCTCATGGGTCTGGAAATCCTATCTTTTAATTTATTGCTCTCTTTTCTTTCTTTTTTTTCTAGAACTTTAATATCTCTTTGGCATTATTGTGTTTAGTTGGTAAGTTAAGTATTTAATTCGTCACTTAACCTACCTCCTATTTACGTTGGGTTAAGTGGATTTAACTAGGAATAAAATTATTTTATCCTCTCTGTAGAATAACTTCAAACTGTCAAAATATCCAAACAGATTAACTCACTTATTCCACCATTTATTTCACTCCTGCAACTTATTCCACAAACTTATTTCCCTTATCAAACGAGACCCAAGTAAATGAATATTTAATCAGGACATCGTTCTCTCTGAAACGTTGCAATCTTAACCATCCATACAAGATAAGAACGGTCGAGGCAGCTTCTATGTATTGCTGTTTCCCAGTAATTTTTTGCACCGTCATCTTCCCACATATTTCTTCTTCAGCTAATAAGACATTCAGCAAATATGTATTCAGTAATGAAGGCTAAGCTTTTTACTATTTTTTCATCATCTCTTGTCAGAAGGCATATTTTGAATAACATAATCTGCATCTTTTCTTCGTGGTTATGTTCATTTATACTTTATGCATCTTATCTCTTAATTAATTAATTATCTTTTCTACTTTTTGAAGGTGAATGAGATTTGTCCCGCTGACTTGGACTAGGTATGCCCATATTGTATTCCATATGTTCAATGAGACTAGTTATTTTATATACCTTTGGATGTCAGGAAATTTCTGTTAATTCTAGGCATGATCGTGTAGCCTCTGATGGATGATGACCATTTTTGCTTACTCCTTTACCTGGTTTCTTGTGGACAGAAGATTTTCCATGTGATTGTTTTGATGAGAATTCTTGGGGACAGCAAGCAGCAGTAGTTTGGACAGTGAGCATCATTTTTGTGATGTCTATCGATAGTGGTGAGCCTGGATGATCTCAAGGGATTCCATGTTTTGCTATTTGTATCTATGATATCATGTGTATTGACAAGACTTCGCTACACATGATTACATGTAGAACTAATATGCATGTTTTGCTTATTTGCTTCACTGTGACTTTTGGTGGTTAGTTTCCGGGAAGTACCTTTCAGCCTATAGCCCATCGAGGGTTTTTTCTTTCATTTTTTTTTTTTTTTGTACTGAACGTCAAAACTTCATGATTTCTCCCCTATGTATAAGCTCTTCCCATGAAAACATACTTAAAAAGAGCAAACGCTAAATGAGTTGATGATGTTAATGAGTCGATTTGTGCGAGAAGAACAACATGCGATGCCAAGACAATGCTCTCAGGATTAAAACATTCAGACAGGGTCAAGCTGTTGCAATGCAAACCCAATAGCACCAGTGGAATTAACTCTAATGCTGAAAATTGGGTTCCCTTTTTCTTGCTTTAAAGTTAATGGAAGTGGTTAAGTTTCTTGGATCTCTAACGATGATATTGATGAAAGAAATCCAAACACAAATACGATGTCACAAGCCTATTCTTTTCTGATCAGCCAACTGACTGGAAGAATCCTGCGCTGTAGAGCTTTGCGCTGGATGCGAGCCCTTGCTAACTCTTGAGCTTTTGGGGACAATTGAGATAAGACAGAAGAGAAAAAGGAAGAGAAGGATGAAAAGGAGAAGAGGGAGATGAGAATAGAGATGTCCAAACGCATCGGTGCATTGTTCCAACTCCGATTGTCCAAGCCACAACGACCCTATGTGTATGGGCCACCCTAACACAAGCGTTCCCGCCCAAGTCAACTAGCATCTCAACTAACAGTTAAAATAATACCCTCATAGAATTGTTTATTATAAAAGGGCTCCTATCACTGACTTGGGAAAGGTTAAAATGGGTGCATCATAAAAGCAAGCTAAAGTTTACCGCTATTGAGGGGAAGATAACGGGGACGTTTTAACAGTTTAGTGGTAGGTGTTGGGTAGATGGTGTAGGATGTGAGTAAAGGCACGACGATCGAGGAGTTGGCTAGTGGTAGGTTAATGGTAGTGGGTGTTCGGACTAGGTGGAGGTGAGGATGAATCGGTTGTCATGGCGAAGGTCCTTGGAGGTGCCCAAGGCGTGGGAATGCCCACTCTTTGTTGCCTTCGATGGGGTCATGAAGATGAGGGCTTAACCTCCATTTATTGCCTAATTAATCTTCCAGTATAAAACCTAACTTTTGCTCATCTAAACATGTTCTATGCCAACACAAGTTCAGAGGAAGGTTAAGTCAAAATATGGGTTTCCATGCTCTTTAACATGCCTTTGAAATCGAAAATTGATGTTAACCCTTATTTATGAAGTAAATATAAATAGAAGTTAATCCAAGTTCAACTTTTGTAAAACCTAGATTCCTTAGCCTCCGGAGCAAACTAGTATTTCCCATTCAATTGCTACAAATCATCACCTTTTTTTTCTCGTTTACTTTTTGTTGGAAACGGCACGATACATCATTTTATACGTCCCATTCGATTGTGACCCCTTTGTGAAAGTCGTCTATACATGCAACTTTTGAATCCGAGACAGCTTTGCCCTTTCTGTCTCTCTATGTAACGACCAACATTTTTTTTTCTTTTTTAAACTATCTATATTTATTAAAAATGTAGCATTATATATAATAATTTAACAATAGTTAAAGATAAAATTTCAGTGAATATAAATTTAAATAAAAATTATATATCTTTATTCACATAGTTTATTTAACACATTCTAGAATAATCTTCACTACAATAATTTAGACCTTTACTAAATCGATACTAAAAAGAAACTGCATTACTAACGTCATTTCATTTTATTATCGATTATACAAAAAATCTGACGTCAAATTATCATAGTCCAGCAAAGAGATTGAAATTTTTACCATCATTTTACAATTGATGACATTTTTATCTCCCATCACTTACAAAATAAGCAATAAAAATTATAAATCATATTTTTTCACATTACTACATCATTTTTAGATTTTTATCAACATTTAATATTTTATTTATACAGTAACTTCTTCGATAAGTGATAGTAAATAATAATTTTTAAAAATATAAAAACTTAAATGTCATCATTTATTTATATTTATGTAACGACGTTAATATTTATGTCATGGTTTTCAATAACTATATTTCGTACAATATATTATCTTTATACGACGTTGGTTACTGTAAAAATTAATGACAAAAGTATGAATTTTATTTTAAAATCTGATAATTATGGGAAAGACTGCTATCAGGAGAAATACATGCCATCGAATTGTGTTGCTGGCAAAAAATGATTCTCATAACGAGAGGAACACCATTGTTTTTAAATTGGATGTTTCATGTAAGAAGGGAAGCCTGCGCATGACAGGCATGGTGCTCATCTTGGGATTTTTGATGATTATGAAATAACCACGGTAAATTGTTACTTGTTTACCCTAGTGGCCTAGTGTTACAATATTATTCATGCTTGCTGCAGGTAAAAAATGCATTAGTTTTTTAAGTTGAAATTGAATATAGTTTTCAAAATTAGATTTTGAGGTCGTAAGGGACAAGAAGAAAGGTTCAAATTATTGGCAATAAACACCTTTGCTCTGTGATGCTAGTTAGATTTCACATGGTCAAGAAATCATCCTTGCCACTCTTACTTGCACGTTCCTTGCCAAAAAACATGACACTATTGCTTGTGTGCTGAATCACAAGGAGAAATACATGATCAAAGAAACCAATTGAAATCCAAACACAATTCAAATGAGAGAAATGTAGTAACAAAGCTAGTTACTAATAAAATAGTACAGTTGGCTATATACTTTTACTCTATATTTGTGCCCTCACTTGAATTTTTTTGGCTCCCTTTCTCCTTGATCCGAAGACTTGTTGACAAGTTAGAGGTGAAGATCATGACAAAGTCCATTTTGAACAAAGAAGCTTTTGACTATTTGGAGTCATTTATTTAACAAGATGGAGGAATTTCACAGAGATCTCACATATGAATCAATGTATGTTGGTTGAAATGAAGAGAACTTTCAGGTGCTTTGTGTGAGAAGATTCTGTTGGTAATTTAAGGAAAAAACTATAGGGTACTAGTAATACCTGCCATAGTATCCAACTCTGGATGTTGGATTGTCAATCATAGATGTGTAAAGTATGTCTATAATAGAAACAAAGATGCTAAAGTCAGGTTTGCCACCATATAAGGGTCAAATCCCAATATGATGTTACTAAAAGATCAGCGTGGCACAAATATAAGATAAAACAAGTTGATCAAATGGATAAATCAGCTCATTTAAGCTTATTCAGACATTTGGAGATGAGATGTTTGATGCACTAGTTTGATAAACTAGATATTGTGCCTTACCAAAGGGGTTGGCAAAATTTGAGCAAACATTAGAAGGAAGCTACCAAGTATTTTTTTGAAAAGGAAAAAGAATGGCTATTGGAGGTCAATACACATCTACTTTATTATTGCAAAATGCCAAGTTGCAAATTATGAGACCAAAAGGTAAACAAGGCCAAAGCATCTCTTACAGCATTTTCCACCTAGAAAAATCAAATTGTTGCACTACAGCCAGACAACTCACAAAACAACACTTCCCTTAGAATCCATGTAGCTGCCCCTTTCTATGGTGGGGAAATCGTTGGTTGTGTTCTATGGCAATGAAAGAGTGGAATTGATCCAAACCCTAAATTTTGGATCATACCAATTGGGGAGGTGATGAGGAGTAAAAAGTGCCCCGATTCCAAAACCTCGCAGTAGGCCCAAAACCGAGGACCCGGCCCAAGGCAGTCCAAGGGAAGGAGGCCTAGCAGACCCAGCCCGCTCACAGTCGAAGGAAGCCCTCTGCACAGGAGGCCCCGATAGGACCACCAGCCGGTGCAATGGGAGGGGGACAATGGCCGATAACTAGCCATTGCAAGCATAAGGTACGACGGGCCTGCAGCAACCTGCGACACCACGCAGCACCAATAAATGCTGACACTGGCGGCCACCCTACCAGAGTATCCCTCTAGAAGATCTCGCCCACAAGCGCAATCACAATCCACGGAGGAGATACTCTTGGGAGCTCGAGACCGATCTACCCGCCAGGAGGCTAGCGGAACATCTGCCCTTAGGTAGTATATATATAGGTAGAATGGCGAGCGAGAGAGGACACGTGATCTGAGTGACTTGAGAGCAATTGGAATCCTTATAACAGAGAGATTCTAGTGCATAGTTGGGAGTCCCATCCTCCCCTTAGACGTACACCTATCCAGGTGGAACTGAGTCACCATCTCTTGTGTCTCCATTTTGTGCGATTGTTTTGCTCAAGTCACCCAATCTAGGGGGCCCAACCCATCCATGTGTTCTTCGGATCCTTCGTCTCCATGAAGGCCCCCAATCGAATTGGCGCCATCTGTGGGAACTCGATAATCGTTAAAAACGGTCCCCAACTTCCCTTCTTCTTGAGGTCACGACGATGGCTCCAGCCACTCGCAACTCCTCCCGTGTCGAACCTGATAAGGTGCCAAACCGAGCCGAGTCGAGCATGTCGATGTCCAAGTGACACCCTCTCACAACCAATCCGGCGTAGGAGAACTAGGCTCCTCCCCAGCCATCGGAGGACCATGGGCACTTCCCCCTCCCCAACCCGCAGGTGAGGGAAGAGCAATACCGGGAGGAGGAACTCGCTATCATCGAGATGCTCCTGGAGATCAGAATGGACTAGGAGCTCGATCCTCGCCTGTGAGTCGAGGATTGCCAGCTCAACCCAGATGGCGAACAGCTGAGGTGGCGCCACGAGGTGGAGGACGAGAACGCTTGACTGTGCGAACAGCTCGAGCGGCTAAAGCACGAGCTTAGTAGCCAGAAGGGTGAAGCCCCCTAGATCCACCAAAGGCACCCCGCCCTCCTACCTCGGAGGAGATCTCTGGGGCTCAACTACCCACTGCCGCCAGTGGGGGGTCAATCCCTGAGATCATTCGTCAGGTCACTCGGGCTATGAGGGGCATGCGCCCCTTGGCCTACGTCACTACGTACCCTTTTACCAAGGAGGTGATGACAACCCCTCTCCCCGACAGGTTCAAGCAACTCGTCATGGCACCATATGACAGGACGGTGGATCCCAACAGCTTCTTGGGGAGCTACCATTAAATGATGCTGGTGCACGGCTATCCTGATAGGGTACTCTACAGGATATTCTCATCCTACCTATCCGGCGTGGCTCACGAATGGTTCAACGAGCTCCCAGCCAGGCAAATCTCCTGCTTCTAGGAGTTGGCAGACAAATTCTGCTAGTATTTCATTGGACAACAAAGAATTCAGGACAACCCCAAGAGACTCTCAGAAGTCCGACAACGGAAGAACGAATCTTTCTGGTCATGTCTGGACAAATTTAAGGCCCAGTATTTCAAGTGCAAGTGGCCTCACGATGCCATCGCCATCCAGTACTTCAAGTTGGGTCTCTTGATCCATAGGTTCTGATATGACATCGATGATTTCCTGCCTAGGGACATAGCGGAGCTTTGGGATCGAGCCACCCGATTCGCGGAGCAAGACAACTCATTCCTCTCCTGCAATCGGTTTGCCGAAGACACAGAAGGAGATGCCAGCCCCGGCAGGGAAAGGTGCACCTCGAGCAACTTCCTCTCTGTGCGAGGGGACAGCCGCTTTAACAAGTGCAAGGCCGCCTTCGCCAAGGACGATAGGCCCAGCAAGGGCCGGCACTGCGGGCCCTGCCCAACTCAACGGGAGCCTTTCGAAGAATACACCCCCTAGTGGTAAACCAAGCAGATATACTACCAGAGGTGTGGTCTACAGATAAAGATCTGCTCCCCCCGCCGAGGCCGATAAAGAAGGAGACAGACACCGAGCCTTATTGTAAGTATTATAAGGCCAGGGGACACCTTATAGAAGACTGTCGCGATCTGCGTGACTAGATTGAATACTGGATCCGACATGGGAACCTGACTCAATTTGTTAGGTGCTATGAAGGCCAGGACAAGGGTAAGGGCCTCGCAGAAGGCCTTGAGGACTACCACAAAGAAAAGCTCTAGCACCTCCGAGGAGTCAACGTGGTGGGCTCCTAAGGCCCTGGGACCTGCGAGGCCACTACCTGCCAACTCGAGCGGGTCGTATCTCCCCTTCTGCAGCCTAGCGAGTATCACCACCTGGTCCTGGCAGTCAGACCCGAGGCCTCTAGGCCCCCTTGCCTCACCTCCTCTCCAACCCCAAACGTCAAGGTCATTTTCAGCGTGAATGCCGATCGAAGTTGCCTGACCAATTCCCCAGGCCTCTTGGCCCTGTTGGCCTTCCCCACCCTTCAATGGAGCGAGCGGGGCCTCGTGCACCAAGCGGCGTCATTATTGTTCACCTCTCTCCCCGACCCGACGGAACACATCGACTCGCTCCTGGTGATGCTGCTGCTGGCTAGAAAGCAATAGCCCGGCTCCTCATCGATGAAGGAAGCACCGTGGATGTCTTTTCCTCGGGACCCTCTGGCAGTTGGGATTCTCAGAGGAACACCTGTCTCCCTCGGTCCATCCAATGGTTGGCTTCGGCAACCATAAAGTGATACCCAATGGAGAGATCAACCTCCCCTTATCTGTCTATAATGGAGAGAAACACCTTCACCGCATGGCTACATTCGTAGTAGCCGGCCTGGCAACCGCCTTCGACGGAATCATAGGCCGCCCCTCCACCCACGCCTTCAGGCTGATCCCTTCCTCCTATTTTCAGTTCACACTCTTCCAATCTCCACAAGGAATAGGGATCGTACATGGGGACCAATCAGCCGGCCAAGAACTCCTCCAGATCGAGCTAGAACGGTCCCTGGAGCCACAACCTCCCAAGGCACGGAAGTGGGGGAAGAAGAGGGCCCAGTGCCAGGCGACCCGACAAGAGGCCACGCCTGAATAGCAGCTGACAGCCTCCGTGCTACAGCCAAGCTCTTCGGCCATGGCCATACAACTACACCCGGACGATGCTAGCAAGCTTGCCAGAATTGGGGCGGATCTCTCCCCCTCCAAAGTCCAAGAGCTACTGCTCATTGTTACTATCCGGTTCTCGAATCCCTACAGGAACGAGACCAGACCAACTCGACAGATCCCAAGACCCAGTCGTCCAAAGAGAAAGTAACCAAAAAGTAAGAAAGTAAACCACATTCACTATGCTAAGCAACTAACCGTAACAAGAGTACAGCAGTAAAGAAGTAAACTACTACAGTACACACCACCACAACAGTAGAAAGTAAACAGGTACAAGAATATAAAGTACAGAATGTAAGAGTACAAAGGGACAAGAGACTACTCACTACAATAGAAAAGAGTACAACAGAAGCTACAACTACTGGGCTCTACAGGACCCAGCACCCTCTGCAGCCGTAGGCTCTGGCTGCTTAACACCTGGACCTGAAAAGGGGTTATGAGTACAAAACGTCAGCGAACGCTGAGTAGAGTGGCAACCAACTAACTAAAGCAGTAAAGGTGGACAGGTAGCTATTGTTTTTCAATTACTTTCTTTAACTACTTATTCTTTTTCACCACTTAGTTTATTTATCAGGTCTCTTTCTTGATTTCGAATGTTCCTCGTGGGAACGATCTTGATTGTAGTCTTTTCCGAAGAGTAGAAGTCGCACGTGGTGCTCTCCTAGCTGGGAGAGTTCCCCGTGGTGATCCTACACCCAGTCAACCACCCCAAGGTCACGGACAGACGTAACGGTGATTACGGCACTCGCGATAAGCACACGGGTAGCTACCCTGCACTGGCACGCGGTCAGTCGTTTCCGTTAGCGGGTGTGCCCAAAGCACAGCACGGAACCAGAATAGGGCTTAGCCTTCTCAGTAACAGGGGTCTAGCCCCTAATAACCAAACAGGGGTCTTGCCCCTCCACAGTCCGCGCACCCTCGCCGGACTACCCTGGTTTGCCTAGTGGGCCTAACAAGTTAGTGTAGGGTGGCTAGCTGAACCCCAGGCCCCGTGGGGTGGCTAGCTCTCTCCCTACACTAGTAGCTCTCCCTAGTACTGTGTACGCGAGGGCTAAGAAGTCAGTACAAAGTGGACAATCCTAACCCCGGGTCCCAACCCAAGGGCGGCTAGCTTCGCTCTGCACTAAACAGGGGGACAATTGCTCTCCTTGGTACTCCGTACTCAAGGGCCAACTCACTTCTCCACTCACATTTCCAGTTCTATTCCATTTATTTCCAGGAGCTCTACTCCTAATTCCCTATAGGGTTCATGCTCATATTCCTCAGGCCATTCCATACCAGGTTTTATCATTTCTATTTCCCTTCTCAGGTTATACACATGTAAATTGTAATTCTATCATTCACATTTCCATAATCAGGTTATTCACAAAAAGCTCGTGTTTCCAACATTCACCTTTCCATTTCTAATTTATATACATGCAGTTCATATTATGTCATTTCACATGTGTGACAGGAAAGTAACATTCAACAGTTAACTAGCATAAGTATTTCATATTTCGCAGGCAACTATTATTCATTTACAGGCAATTGTTATCATTCAATCTACTCATTCAAGACTGCAATCCATTCATTCAATACAGACATTCCAGTATTTCTAGTCCTAGGATTCATGCCATATCCTAGGTTCTAATCATTCATTCCACACATGCATTTAGGTTTTAATTAAATTAAGGGGAAACCACTCTACCAGTAAACCCAGGAGTAGTGAGGGCTTGAACAGCAGGCTCACGTGCCTCAGCAAGCCCCGAACCCGCAACGGAACAAAGTCGTATCATAAGGATTAATAATAAGAGAATACTCAGAACAGTATAGAAAGTTTTCTAACAAGTAGAGGAATTCATACATAAAACATCGGTATCCCATTTACGGAAACGGACCTCAAACAGACCCTAAACGGGTCAAAAACAGTGTTTCTGACTCAAATCAAACATCTGGACACCTTCCAGACATCTAAAAAAGGGTCCAGTAATGTACCTAAGCCTCTGCACCAATCCTTAGACATCCAGGAACTCTTCTGGACCGCTTGGACGCAGCTTCAGACATTCGACAACCTCTCCGAACGTCTGGAAGCACTTCCCGTCGTCTGGTGTGTCGCCCAAATGTTCAAAATGCGTGGGAGGGCGTGTCCCACGCCTTCCTGAAGTGACGCCTGCACAAAATCCACCAAATCTCCTTAAAAAGGCATGCAGCAGTGTCTTGATAAACGCCAGTTTATCATCATTCTTATGCATTAAAACAAACCTAGCTCTTAGGATTTTACTCCGCAAACGGGTTTTTGGGCTGCATTTAGGCATAAAATAGGTTAGGCATGCATTGCATTTTTTATTGTCTTTTTAATATGTTTTTGTGAGTGTTAGGGATGTACAGATATATAGATCCCTAAAACCCTAGCACTCAAGAAGGCAAATGGTGAAGGAGAAGCTCAGACTAGCTGGAACTCAGCCTAATCCAGCTCACCTCAACTTGATCCAGCTCACCTCAGCTTGATCCAGCTCATCGCAGCTGGAACCTAGCTTACTTGAACTAGGGTTAGCTCATCCCAGCTCCATTCAGCTAATCTCAGCTAGATGGCAGCTCAAGAGAGTTCACCTTAGCTCACCCTAGCTCAAGTCAGCTCAGATCCAGCTCAACTTAGCTGAGTCTAGCTCACCTCAGCTCCCACTAGTTCACAGGGAGCTCTAGCTAGCTCAGCTGAGTTGACAGGAGTTCACCCCAGCTCAGATCCAGCTACATCCAGCTCCACTCAGCTCCAACCAGCTGAAGAAGAATTCATCCCAGCTCAGGAAGCTCAAGTCCAGCTCACAGGGACTCAGCTTAGCTCAACTCAGTTGAGCTAAGCTACCTTAGCTGCCTCAACCAGCTTGATTCTCCCCGGGAGCACCAGACCCAGCTCACCTTAGCTCATTTTGGTAGAAGCTAGCTCACTTTAGCTTGGCTTAGCAACTAGCAAAGAACTAGCAAGCTAAGCCAGCTAGAGTAGCCCCATGCCAGCCTCTTCAGCAGCAGCCAGCTCCAGCTCCAGACTTCTCCTCCTCAGCTCCTCCCTCCAAACCCTAGCTCCAACACCTTCTCCTCTACTCCTCCATTAGCTAAGCTATCTTAGCTTATCTTAGCTTAGCTTAGCTTAGCCAACAACCAGCTCCTTGGCCATCCATTACCTTAAAAATCAACCCTAGCTAGCTCCACCAACTCAAGCCTACCTAAGCTAGCTACCCTACTCAAGTTGGCACCACCTCCTAGCCATCCCTTCACCCCATTATCTCCACCAAAAGACACTTCAAGTTGGCGCCAAAAACCACACCTAACCACCTCTATATTGGCGCCACTTTCAGCCCCTTAATCCACCCTACACCTACCCACATAAGCCATCCTAGCCATCCACATACCCCCCCTTCTAGAACCTTAAGGTGGCGCCACCTAATGACCTTCTAGAATGCCCATTTTGGTGCCAACACCAAAGGGTGTCAACACCCATAACTACCCCTTGGTGCCCTTTAAGGTGGCGCCAACTCCTTGGCCATGGGATCTCCAACCACCTCCATCAACTCATCTTGGCCATCCATTTCAAAGGTCACCATAGCCCCCCTCCTATTCTATAAAAAGCCACCACCTACCACCATTTTTGGGCATCCTCCCTTAGTATATTTTCTACCTAAACCACCTATACCTACGGCCAAGAAGAAGGAGCAGAGAAGGAGATTAAAGGGGCACATCACCAGCCCTTTTGGTGCCTTCTTCTCCCCACTCTCTTCAACTTGAGCCACGCCAAGGAGGAGGACTCTCCCACTTCAAGGAGGACGGCCAGGCAAAGGAGAAAAGCTTAGGGTGGACGTCCACCCTTGGAGAGAAACTTAGGGCACGCCCCCTTAGGGCTTGCCTTGGAGGTCATCACCTTGGCGGAGTTCTGCAAGGAAGGAGTTGAAGGATTCTTTTCAAGCTTGGAAGCCACCAACCTTGGAGCAAGAAGCCCTCTTCTTCACCATCTATTTAGAGGATTTGTGTTTTCTTTTACTTCAATTATCTAGTAGTAGAAGCATCCATCTACTATGCATTTTTGTTAAACACTTTATCAATTATCTAGTTGCCTTCTTCGCATATCTTGTTTACATTTCTATTTGCTTATTTTCATCATTCTTCACTTCCTCTCCCTAATTATTCTAGGTCTCCACTTGCCTAGAGTGAGCTTAGGGAGAGGCTCTACTTGCTACTTTAGAGTTGTTTACTTAATTGGAAGTGTAAACACTTTTCCCGCCATCAGTTCGCATGTTGCCTTAGTTCAAAAATAAAAAAAAATGGTATATTGAAAATTACCAAAAAGAAAGTTGAGATATATTCCAAGCAAGAGAATCAATTTTGCAACCATATTGCCTCCTTGGACGACCCTAGATACTTCCCTATCTAGGATTATAAATTTAAGAGCGAAAGCGGATTTACGCGTTACAACGACCTAATTAACAAACCGCGTATTTTCGCTATCATGTCTCAGCGGAGCGGCCTGCATGGCCGTATCTGCAAAGAAGACATACCTTTGCGAGACTTCCTCCTCAGACATCTGGAACCTCCTCCAGATGTCTAATTCTGGGAAAAACCCAGAACCATACCTGCTTCTGCCCTCTCGCGCTACACGTGGCCGCGCCGTGCCCTCTCGCCTCCAGCTTCGGCTGCAGCAGTGTCAGGGAGGACCTCCCCGATGCACTCCTCTGTCTCATGCACACACCGCTCCGGCCGTGCACTCACCGGTGAGCTTCCACGCGAGCTCGCAAGCTCAAATCCTCCTCTCCCTCTCACACTGCGCCTCCTCTCCTTCTCACTCCACTCCCGCGCTCTCACTGCTCTGTTGCTCTCGCTGGAGGGAAAGAGGAAGGTGGCTGTGGAAGTGGAGGAAACTAAGGTGGAGGAGGGGTAGATATAAGGGTGTGGGTTTAGGGTTTTGCAGGGAACGAAAGAGAGAGAGAAAATGGAGGAAAACGAGGGGTACTATCTGTGCATAGCACGCGTGCAGACACGAGCTCGTACGTAAAATTTTCGATCTTCAGACGTCTGACCCTCAGTCCAGACATCTAACCTAAAGTCCAAACGTCTTAAAGGGCTTAAATAGCACGGGTCTTAACATCATAACAAACTTAAAGGAAGTTTCATCCCCGAAACTTGAGCTAGTTAGGGTGAGGAAAAAGAACAACATACGCATAACAAACTTAAAGAGGATCGAAGCCAGTCCGAAAAGGCATACCCTCAAAAAGCTCCAAGTACCGCTCTCGCATTGCCACTTTAGGCTCCCAGGTAGCCTCCTTGTACCTCTGGCTCCTCCACAAGACCTTCACCTGGGGTACCTACTTCCGTCTCAAACTCCGGGCGGCTCTGTCTAGTATCTGCACTGGTCGCTCCAGGTAGGTCAGGTCGTCACCCACCTGGACACTCTCGTGGCTCAGAACGTGACTGGGATCGACGACGTACTTCCTGAGGTTGGACACGTGAACACGTCGTGCACATCGGAAAGTTGGGGAGGAAGGGTAAGCCTGTAAGCAACGGGTCCTACCTGCTCCAGGACCTCAAAGGGCCTCTCAAACCTCGACGCGAGCTTCCCTTTCACCCAAAAATGCTACAGGCCCTTCATGGGCGAAACGCGTAGAAAGACGTGGTCCCCAACCTCGAACTACACCTCTCTGCGCTTCCAATCGGCATAGCTCTTCTGTTTGCTCCTGACAGTGCGAAGTTGTCTGTGAATCTACTCAATCACCGCCTGACTCTACCAGATCAGCCTGGGGCCAACCTCCCACTTGGTCCCCACCTCAACCCAACTCAAGGGTGCAGTACGCCTCCGTCCATACAGAGCCTCGTAGGGTGCCATGTCGATGCTCGAGTGATAGCTGTTATTATATGAAAACTCTACCAGGGGCAAGTGCTCCTCCCAAGAGCCCCTCTAGTATAGTACACAGGCACGCAAAAGGTCCTCAAGCGTCTGTATCGTGCGCTCTGACTGTCCATCCGTCTGGGGGTGATATGCCGTGCTGAACCTCAACCGTGTCCCCAAAGCCTGCTGAAACTCAGCCTAAAACTGGGACGTAAAATGGGTATCCCGGTCGGATACAATCTCACGCGAAACTCCATGCAGACGTACCACATCGCGAATATACCTCTCTGCCAACTTTGCTGGTCCCAAGGTGACTTGGATCGGCAAGAAACGTGCCGTCTTCGTCAATCTGTCTACAATCACCCAGACTGCATCGTGTCCTCGCTGGGTAATGGGCAAGCCCACCACCAAGTACATGGTGATGCTCTCCCACTTCCACTCTGGCACCGGAAGTGGCTACAACGGCCCTGCAGGCCTCTGATGCTCAGCCTTCACCTGCTGGCACACCAAATAGTGCTGCACGAATTCACCTACATCCCGCTTCATTCCCATCCACCAAAAATCACGTCTCAGATCATGATACATCTTTGTGTTCCCGGGATGTATGGTGAACCTAGAACCGTGTGCCTTAGTCAGGAACTCTCTCAACAACTCCTCATCTCTGAGAACGCACAAACGTCCCCTCATGCGCAGCACCTTGTCAGTAAAGGAGAAGTCCCCAGGGTCCCCTGATAGTACTCTGTTACGTAACAACTGTACGTATGGGTCTGCCATCTGTCCTGTGATGATGCGGTCTATCAGCTCTGGTCTAGTCTGTCGTGTCACAGTCACTGCCCCACAGTGCCCTAGTAACTCTAGGGGTCTCCAACTGCCCATCTCCTCCATGAGTCTCCAACTTTGTGCCTGTAAACTGGCCAAGTGGGCGGGCACCTTCCGGCTCAAGGCGTCAGCCACCACATTGGCCTTTCTTGGATGGTAGGAGATGCTGCAGTCATAGTCCTTCAGGAGCTCTAACCAACGTCTCTGTCTCATGTTGAGCTCCTTTTGATCAAACAAATATCTAAGGCTCTTATGATCCGTGAATATCTCAAAGGTCTCACCGTACAGGTAGTGCCTCCATGTCTTCAGCGCGAAGACGATAGCTGCCAGCTCTAAGTCGTGGGTAGGATAACTATGCTCGTGGGGCTTCAACTGCTGTGAAGTGTAAGTGACAACATGATCCCACTGCATGGGCACACCCCCTAACCCCTGCAATGAAGTGTCCATGTATACAACGAACCTGCCACTACTGTCCAGAATGGTAAGCACAGGAGCCGAAGTCAGCCACTCCTTCAACTCCTAAAAACATGCCTCACAAGCGTCTATCCAAGAAAAGGGCACGTCTTTCCAGGTCAACTGTGTCATAGGACGTGCAATCTGCGAGAAACCCCTGATAAACCGCCGGTAGTAACCTACCAGTCCCAAGAAACTGCGAATCTCTATCACTGTGCGTGGTCTCTCCCACCTGAGCACTACCTCTACCTTGGTTGGGTCCACAGCCAAGCCATCCCCTGAAATCACATGACCTAAGAAGGTCACCTGCCTCAACCAGAACTCGCACTTGTTGTATTTGGCATATAGCCTACGTCGTCTCAATGTGTCCAAAACCATTCGCAAGTGTTATCCGTGCTGCACCTGATCCCGCGAGTAGATGAGCACATCATCAATAAACACCACCATGAACTGATCCAGATATGGTCTGAATACCAGGTTCATCAAATCCATGAAAGCAGCAGGAACATTGGTCAGCCCAAACGGCATAACCAAAAACTCGTAGTGTCCGTACCAGGTGCGGAAAGCTGTCTTGGAGACGTCGGGCTCCTTGATCCTCAACTAGTGGTAGCTAGACCTCAAGTCTATCTTGGAGAAGATCGTGGCACCTCGCAACTGATCAAACAAATCATCAATCCTCAGCAGTGGATACCTGTTCTTGATGGTGACCCTATTCATCTGTCTGTAGTCTACACAAAGGCGTAGGGTACCATCCTTCTTCTTCACAAATAATACTGGGGCTCCCCACGGAGATGCACTGGGCCTCACAAAGCCCTTCTCCAGAAGGTCCTACAACTGGGACTTGAGCTCTCACAGCTCAAGTGGTGCCTTCTTGTAAGGTGTTGTAGAAATGGGGCTGGTCCCCAGTACCAGTGAGATCTTGAACTCAATCTCACGCTCAGGCGGTAGTCCTGCCAACTCCTCTGGAAACATGTCAGGGTACTAATAAACGCCAGTTTATCATCATTTTTATGCTTTAAAACTAACCTAGCTCTTAGGATTTTACTCTGCAAACGGGTTTTTGGGCTGCATTTAGGCATAAATTAGGATAGGCATGCATTGCAATTTTTATTGTCATTTTAATGAGTTTTTGTGAGTGTTAGGGATGTACAGATGCACAGATCCCTAAAACCCTAGCACTCAAGAAGGCAAATGGTGAAGGAGAAGCCCAGACTAGCTGGAACTCAGCCTAATCCAGCTCACCTCAGCTTGATCCAGCTCACCTCAGCTTGATATAGCTCACCGCAGCTGGAACCTAGCTTACTTGAACTAGGGTTAGCTCATCCCAGCTCCATTCAGCTAATCTCAGCTGGATGGCAGCTCAAGAGAGTTCACCTTAGCTCACCCTAGCTCAAGTCAGCTCAGATCCAGCTCAACTTAGCTGAGTCTAGCTCACCTCAGCTCCCACTAGTTCACAGGGAGCTCTAGCTAGCTCAGCTGAGTTGACAGGAGTTCACCCCAGCTCAGATCCAGCTACATCCAGCTCCACTCAGCTCCAACCAGCTGAAGAAGAATTCATCCCAGCTCAGGAAGCTCAAGTCCAGCTCACAGGGACTCAGCTTAGCTCAACTCAGTTGAGCTAAGCTACCTTAGCTGCCTCAACCAGCTTGATTCTCCCCGGGAGCACCAGACCCAGCTCACCTTAGCTCATTTTGGTAGAAGCTAGCTCACTTTAGCTTGGCTTAGCAACTAGCAAAGAACTAGCAAGCTAAGCCAGCTAGAGTAGCCCCATGCCAGCCTCTTCAGCAGCAGCCAGCTCCAGCTCCAGCTCCAGACTTCTTCTCCTCAGCTCCTTCCTCCAAACCCTAGCTCCAACACCTTCTCCTCTACTCCACCTTTAGCTAAGCTAGCTTAGCTTATCTTAGCTTAGCTTAGCTTAGCTAACAACCAGCTCCTTGGCCATTCATTACCTCCAAAATCAACCCTAGCTAGCTCCACCAACTCAAGCCTACCTAAGCTAGCTACCCTACTCAAGTTGGCACCACCTCCTAGCCATCCCTTCACCCCATTATCTCCACCAAAAGACACTTCAATTTGGCGCCAAAAACCACACCTAACCACCTCTATATTGGCGCCACTTTCAGCCCCTTAATCCACCCTACACCTACCCACATAAGCCATCCTAGCCATCCACCTAACCCCCCTTCTAGAATCCTTCTTGGCGCCAACTTAGACCCTCTTCTAGAAGCCCTTTTGGCGCCAATATCAAGGGGTGTCAACACACATAACCACCCCTTAGGTGTCCCTTAAGGTGGCGCCAAACACCCTTGGCCATTGGATCCTTAACCACCTCCCTCCTTCCATCCTAGCCATCCATTTCAAAGGTCACCATAGCCCCCCTCCTATTCTATAAAAGGCCACCACCTACCACCATTTTTAGGCATCCTCCCTTAGTATATTTTTCTACCTAAACCACCTATACCTACGGCCAAGAAGAAGGAGTAGAGAAGGAGATTAAAAGAGCACATCACCAGCCCCTTTGGTGCCTTCTTCTCCCCACTCTCTTCAACTTGAGCCACGCTAAGGAGGAGGACTCTTCCACTTCAAGGAGGACGGCCAGGCAAAGGAGGACTTAGGGTGGACGTCCACCCTTGGAGAAAAACTTAGGGCACGCCCCCCTAAGGCTTGCCTTGGAGGACATCACCTTGGCGGAGTTCTGCAAGGAAGGAGTTGAAGGATTCTTTTCAAGCTTGGGAGCCACCAACCTTGGAGCAAGAAGCCCTCTTCTTCACCATCTATTTAGAGGATTTGTGTTTTCTTTCTTTATTTCAATTATCTAGTAGTAGAAGCATTCCTCTACTAGGCATTTTTGTTAAACACTTTATCAATTATCTAGTTGCCTTCTTCGCATATCTTGTTTGCATTTCTATTTGCTTATTTTCAGCATTCTTCACTTCCTCTCCCTAATTATTCTAGGCCTCCACTTGCTTAGAGTGAGCTTAGGGAGAGGCTCTACTTGCCACTTTAGAGTAGTTTACTTAATTGGAAGTGTAAACACTTTTCACGCCATAATTTCGCATGTTGCCTTAGTTCAAAAACAAAAAAAATTACATATTAAAAAATATTAAAAAGAAAGTTGAGATTGTATTCCAAGCAAGAGAATCATTATTGCAATTTTTGCCTCCTTGGACGACCCTAGATACTCCCCTATCTAGGATATAAATTTAAGAGCGAAAGCGGATTTACGCGTTACAACGACGTATTTTAACAAACCGCGTATTTTCGCTATCACTTTTTGGCGCCGTTGCCGGGGAGGCACGGCTTTGCATTAACTCATTTTCTCTTGCTTGAAGTGGATCTCATCCCCTTCTCTTTCTTTCTTTTGTGTGTGCAGGAACTACAGCGGGAAAGCGGGAATCTGGAAGCGAGAGCTTAAAGATCCTTTTCTTCCCGCGAAAATTCAGGTTGGTTCCTCTTTCTAGTCACATAATTAATTAAAACTACCAAAAATATATTAAACTTGGCTTTCAGGACCCTAAACACTTAAATTAAGTGGAGTGGTGCATTTTAAAATCATTGTTTGCTTGTATGCTTCTTTAGCACCATTCCATTGCAAGCATTGGTGTTCTATTTTTCGGGTCTAGATTTCTTTCCAGACTTGAAAAATCGATTCCTAACACCACAGGCCTCCTAAAATCATAAAATTTCATAGAGTGATTCCCAATTAAGTTTGGAACATCTGTTCCAAATTTCAGATCAATTGGATTTGTATTTAATTTTTAAAAATTCATGGATTACAGAGAGGTCACACCCTCTAATCTTCCTATTTTGCTACTGTCCGTGAATTTTCAGAATTTTTATACTCATCCAATTTTTGTGAAATTTATCTTGTTAGAATCCCTGTGAAATTTTACATATCATATAAAATCATAAAAATTTTCTGAGGTCGGTGGTAATACTGAAAAGTCTATAATACCCACGGGTATTATTTCTGGACTTTGACACCAGTACAATTAAAAATTCAAAACTATTATCAAACGAATTCCTAAAATCTTACAAAAATCTTTTCTGGAATCCTTGTTTGATTTTCTTCAAAGTAGTGGTGTTGTTTGACTTGTTTGGACCACTACTTAATTCTGAAAGCTAAAAATAATTCATTGGTAGTTAAATTTCTGTCTTAGGGATAATTGGCTTAGGGTTTCTTCTTTCTCTTTAGAGACTCAATTAAAAGGAAATATACAATCACACATACAACTGGTCTTTCCTTTGATTGTGAACTTTCAAACTTGTTTGAAAACTTAACTAAAGAAACCCTAAAATACATTCAATTAAATCAAATCCTAAAAGACAAAAATACAAAAAAAAAAATTGTGTGACAACTTGATTTTCATTGGAGCCACTCTCCAATTCCTGCACACACACAAAAAAATCAAATAACAGGGCAACAACCCAATAAACGCCCTCCACATTCCGTGTGCACTGTAGAATCCTAGACCTAATTAAAATTTGTAGCAATTTGACCCCTAAGGCTTTATCAACTTAGGCTTGCTATTTAGGTCTTAAGTTTTCTTTAGTTAGTACCAATTCTGTCATCTATATCTGGTGTTCAGGCTGAGGGGCCGTGTCAAACGACCAGGCGCGGGTTTGTACAAGCACCTGGGGTTTTCCCTGGGAAACGTTTGGGCCCAACCCTCCCCTTAAGCAACTTGCTAGATTTGTTGATAGAACGGGTATTCACTATTGACTACTTATTTCCTATATAGACCAAGTCTTAGGTTATTATTAGGGAGTCACAATTAAGTTAGGTCTAGTTTTTGTTTGTTTGAATTGCACACTTTCTCTCATCTCTTCCTCTTCTCCTCCCCTCCCCGTTCTTCCATTTTATGCACGGGCGACGGTCTCAAAATCCGCACTTGGAAGGACCATTTGATTTCGCCCCTCACGTAAAAAGACCACTTTTTCTGTCTTCTCCTAAAAAAATGGAAACACAACAAAATAGGTCCACTAACCCTTCCACGTCTACCTCTAACCCCACCTTTAACCCTAATTCTAACCCTTCCACTCAAAACCCAACCACCAGTAACTTTCCACACTTGGAGCTCCCCAATCTTGAGTTGCCTCACACACAACATCAAGACCCCCTACCTGATCTTTTAAAATTGATGGCCGATCAGATTAATAAGTTAAATTCCAATCAACAAACATTGACTAGGAACATCCAAAACCTAGCCAATCCAAGGCCAAACCCACCACCCCGTCAGCAGCCTGTTGTTCCTCTAAAAGATTTCTATGATCCATCTTATTATGAGGAACGACCAGGGGTGGTCATACCGGAGGGGGACTTTGAGATCAAGCCTGCCGTCCTGAACCTGATTAAACACTTTCATGGCCTTCCTAGGGAAGATCCTTTCAGCCACCTTGAAGAACTAACTCTTCTTGCACAGACAACCCGTTCCCGAAATGTGCAAGAAGACATATGGCTGATGCAGCTTTTTCCATTATCTCTCAAAGATAAGGCCGCTTATTGGTTCAGGACCATTGGCCGACCCATCACAACATGGCCTCAACTCAAGAGTGCCTTCCTCAAGAAATTCTTTCCCATAGGTCGTACCAATTCCTTACGAAGATCTATTACGACCTTTCACCAAAAATCTGGTGAAACTTTCCATGATTCTTGGGAAAGATTTCAAGACCTTTTAAGAAGTTGCCCGCACCACGAGATTCCTTTATGGCAGCTCGTGCAAATCTTCTATCATGGATTAGAAGATCAAATCCGACAGTTTGTCGACGCCTCGTGTGGCGGCAACTTTTTAAATAAAGATGCAGAAAGTGCCTATGACCTGTTCGAAGAAATGAGTGAAAACTCATTTAATCAAGCTTCCATGAACACATTTTGCAGAACCCAAAACCCGCAGTTCGGTGTTCATGAAATAGGCACTCAATCTATCCCTGTCACCCAAGATGATCTTCAATTGATTGCTCAAAAACTCGACCAGATGCATATTAATCAAAAGAAAATTGAGGAAAGACTAGCCACTTCAACTCAAGCTCCACACCCACATCTAACCCAACCTAACTTTCCACAAAGAGAAAATTTGCACAATCTCAACACTACCCCTGCTGATTATTCTGAGGTTGCCCATGATTCACTGGGGAACTACAACTATCCAGATCTTAACCCCACTCAAAATATTTCTGCCATCCAGGAGCCCTTTAAAAATTCTTCCAATTGGAAAAATTACCCGAACTACTCCTGGAATAATCAAGTTTCCTCCCAACCATATCATTTTAATGGGTATGGGTCGAATCCAAATTTCCATCCTGGGCCATCCCAACAAGATATCAATGCCCAGATGCTGCGAACCCTGCAGGATATGCAAACAAAAATGACGGAAGTAACCCGCAACATCACAAATCTGAACAATCAGATTGGGGTTACTCCCACGCAAAGACCTGTAGGACATCTTCCGTCCCAACCCATACCCAACCCTAATCACCAAGGAAACCATTATATGGGCAGAAATCCACATTATCCAAATCAGCCTCCTCCTAATCCACCTCAGCAGCCGCCCAGGTTCCTGCAATCACAGGCCCCCCCACCTCCTCCAAATAATAATCCGACTGCACATGCAGTTACCTTGAGGAGTGGGAAAACCACCACTGACCCCGAGCCTTCGCACGAACCTGGTAAGATACATGTGCAAGTTGACTCCCCACCTCCCCATCAGGAAGAAAAAGAACAACAAAAATCTCAAGATAAGATTCCTATCCCTTTCCCACAAGCTCTCTACCCTACCACCAACAAAAGAAAGAAATCTGAGCCCACTACAGAAGAACTCATGGAGCTATTTGGGTAAGTTCATATCAATATCCCTCTCCTAGATGCCATTAAATATATACCTGCCTATGCTAAATTTTTAAAGGAGATTTGTACTCCTAAAAGGCAGGCCAAAAATCTAGGACAGGTGCATCTTTCGGAGACAGTAAGCTCTGTCATACAGAGTAAGCTGCCTCCTAAGATGAAAGATCCGGGGGCGCCTTTAATTTCTGTAATTATTGATGACACTACATTTAATCGCGCCCTCCTTGATCTTGGTGCCTCTGTAAATATTATTCCCACAAGTTTATTCGAAGAATTTCAGATCGGTGAATTAAAACCCGTCGAGGTTACCCTGCAATTAGCCGACTGATCTACAATCAAACCTCGTGGGATTGTTGAGGATGTATTAGTCAAGGTCCAGAATTGTGTCTTCCCTGCAGACTTTCTGGTTCTTGACATTGAGGCACCCGAATCATTACTGGACTCCCCGATAATCCTTGGACGCCCCTTTTTGGCTACTGCAAAGGCAAATATCAATTGCCACACAGGCAAAATGGATATCAACTGTGCAGGCCAAACTATCACCTTAGATATTTTTAAATCCTCCAGGAGATTCCATGATGATAACTTCTTTGAGGACTCAGATACTGAAATTTCTAATATGGTGGAGGAGACAATGTTAATAGATACCCTTACCGACCACAGTTTTTTTGAGGACTCTGATTCAGACTCAGTGGTCGGCGAGATCTGTGATCCGGAAACTTGTCTTGACTCCAAATTTGTCCCTGATACCCCCCTGACCCACCCACTATTCACGCACCTAATTTTTCCACACTAACTCACCATTCCTTCCCCGACCCCTTTCTTACGGACCTGCCACCAACCCCGCCCGAGTTTGGCACCCAACCTGAATTAAAACCATGGCCAGACTCAGGCCACACTTATCAATTTCCATCTCACTTTGATCCCAATATTATTTCTAATCAATTTTCTAGGGATCTAGACGAAGACACCTTTTTTGCGGGCATTCAAGTGTCCAATTATTTACATGATTTTCCGTCTTCTGTGCATACCTTCACGCCCGGCTGAATGGCGTAAAAGATAGCACTGGATGGGAGGTAACCCATCAATTTTTTTTTTTTTCTTGCGTTCCTTTTTTCTTCTTTTTCCAGGTTTTATTCATGCTAAACCTGACCGTTCTTCACTAAGGTGATTCCTTTTCCCTCCTAATGCATGAGGACATGGCATATCTTAAGCATGGGGGGGTGTTTTTAAATTTTTACGATCGATTTAGGATGTTTAAAACCTAAAAACATGCAATTTTCTTTAATTTATTTCCTGCTTGCATACCCAAAAACATATATATATATATATATTGAAAACTTTTTGAGGAAAAATTTTGAAATCGGGACTACGGTCGAAAAATTCACTTCTGGTACAATGGGATTTAATCTTTAACAAACTAAGGATGAGGATATGGATCTGATCATTAGAATTCCAGGGTCTATTTTAGACTAGATCAGATATCCTTCTCTAAAATTCCACCTGAACTCATGATAGTTCAGGTGACCTGATCTTATTTTGTAATATGGAAAGTATTTGACTTAGTTTTTGATTCAAAAACCTGTGGTTCTTGAGAAACTTCTTGTGTCAATTTTCACACACAAGCCAACACTTAAAAATAACTAAAAATTTGAAAAAACTCCCTTGTTTGGATTTAGTAAAAGTCTGAAACAGATCATTGGTTTGAGTTCCCACCGTCGAGAAGAAGGAAAAAAACCTTCTTTGAGGACACGATGTCAACATGTTACCGCCTCGGTGCTGCTCTATATCTATATTTCATATCTTTAGACAGAGCATTAAAGCGCATTTCAGCAGCTCAAGTGTCTTGGACGGTGCTCTACCTATAGCGTCGGAGCAAGAGCTTGAGTTTGCTTGGAGCGCCCCTTTTCACCGCATCGTGTTTTGGGGTTGTGAGCTCCTGGGGGGTGTCATGGACAGTGCTATCCCGAAGTACTGGTGCCAGAGCCCCCTCGAGGAATGGTAACGGGAATGATGATACCGACACATCTGTTGTAAGACTAAGCTAAAAATAAGCATGGGGGAGAGAAAAAAAAAATATATATATATATAATAATAATAATAATAATAATAATAACACGTCCTTATAAAGGTTGGCTTTTCACAAGCACAGACACAAGGTTTTAAAGGAATTTGCAAGTTGAGAATCAGATTCACGAGCCAGAAAAATCCTAAAAACAAACATTTCAAGTCATCTGAATTAACAAGGGGTTAATTTGTGAATTTTCTGAGGATATATTGATCCCGTTCTATCTAATGGTTGGATCCAAAAACAAATCCTGATGTTTATCTTCAACAAATCCCGTATCTCCTGTGTTTTAATCTACCAAGGTCCCTTAATCTCTTTTTCTCCTCAAAAGTCAAAAAAAAATTAGATTTCCCAAAAATTCCGTTTTCCAAAAAAATTAATGTTTTGCTAAGAGACTAGCAAAAGATAAGCATGGGGGTGTGATAAACGCTAGTTTATCATCATTTTTATGCTTTAAAACTAACCTAGCTCTTAGGATTTTACTCTGCAAACGGGTTTTTGGGCTGCATTTAGGCATAAATTAGGATAGGCATGCATTGCAATTTTTATTGTCATTTTAATGAGTTTTTGTGAGTGTTAGGGATGTACAGATGCACAGATCCCTAAAACCCTAGCACTCAAGAAGGCAAATGGTGAAGGAGAAGCCCAGACTAGCTGGAACTCAGCCTAATCCAGCTCACCTCAGCTTGATCCAGCTCACCTCAGCTTGATATAGCTCACCGCAGCTGGAACCTAGCTTACTTGAACTAGGGTTAGCTCATCCCAGCTCCATTCAGCTAATCTCAGCTGGATGGCAGCTCAAGAGAGTTCACCTTAGCTCACCCTAGCTCAAGTCAGCTCAGATCCAGCTCAACTTAGCTGAGTCTAGCTCACCTCAGCTCCCACTAGTTCACAGGGAGCTCTAGCTAGCTCAGCTGAGTTGACAGGAGTTCACCCCAGCTCAGATCCAGCTACATCCAGCTCCACTCAGCTCCAACCAGCTGAAGAAGAATTCATCCCAGCTCAGGAAGCTCAAGTCCAGCTCACAGGGACTCAGCTTAGCTCAACTCAGTTGAGCTAAGCTACCTTAGCTGCCTCAACCAGCTTGATTCTCCCCGGGAGCACCAGACCCAGCTCACCTTAGCTCATTTTGGTAGAAGCTAGCTCACTTTAGCTTGGCTTAGCAACTAGCAAAGAACTAGCAAGCTAAGCCAGCTAGAGTAGCCCCATGCCAGCCTCTTCAGCAGCAGCCAGCTCCAGCTCCAGCTCCAGACTTCTTCTCCTCAGCTCCTTCCTCCAAACCCTAGCTCCAACACCTTCTCCTCTACTCCACCTTTAGCTAAGCTAGCTTAGCTTATCTTAGCTTAGCTTAGCTTAGCTAACAACCAGCTCCTTGGCCATTCATTACCTCCAAAATCAACCCTAGCTAGCTCCACCAACTCAAGCCTACCTAAGCTAGCTACCCTACTCAAGTTGGCACCACCTCCTAGCCATCCCTTCACCCCATTATCTCCACCAAAAGACACTTCAATTTGGCGCCAAAAACCACACCTAACCACCTCTATATTGGCGCCACTTTCAGCCCCTTAATCCACCCTACACCTACCCACATAAGCCATCCTAGCCATCCACCTAACCCCCCTTCTAGAATCCTTCTTGGCGCCAACTTAGACCCTCTTCTAGAAGCCCTTTTGGCGCCAATATCAAGGGGTGTCAACACACATAACCACCCCTTAGGTGTCCCTTAAGGTGGCGCCAAACACCCTTGGCCATTGGATCCTTAACCACCTCCCTCCTTCCATCCTAGCCATCCATTTCAAAGGTCACCATAGCCCCCCTCCTATTCTATAAAAGGCCACCACCTACCACCATTTTTAGGCATCCTCCCTTAGTATATTTTTCTACCTAAACCACCTATACCTACGGCCAAGAAGAAGGAGTAGAGAAGGAGATTAAAAGAGCACATCACCAGCCCCTTTGGTGCCTTCTTCTCCCCACTCTCTTCAACTTGAGCCACGCTAAGGAGGAGGACTCTTCCACTTCAAGGAGGACGGCCAGGCAAAGGAGGACTTAGGGTGGACGTCCACCCTTGGAGAAAAACTTAGGGCACGCCCCCCTAAGGCTTGCCTTGGAGGACATCACCTTGGCGGAGTTCTGCAAGGAAGGAGTTGAAGGATTCTTTTCAAGCTTGGGAGCCACCAACCTTGGAGCAAGAAGCCCTCTTCTTCACCATCTATTTAGAGGATTTGTGTTTTCTTTCTTTATTTCAATTATCTAGTAGTAGAAGCATTCCTCTACTAGGCATTTTTGTTAAACACTTTATCAATTATCTAGTTGCCTTCTTCGCATATCTTGTTTGCATTTCTATTTGCTTATTTTCAGCATTCTTCACTTCCTCTCCCTAATTATTCTAGGCCTCCACTTGCTTAGAGTGAGCTTAGGGAGAGGCTCTACTTGCCACTTTAGAGTAGTTTACTTAATTGGAAGTGTAAACACTTTTCACGCCATAATTTCGCATGTTGCCTTAGTTCAAAAACAAAAAAAATTACATATTAAAAAATATTAAAAAGAAAGTTGAGATTGTATTCCAAGCAAGAGAATCATTATTGCAATTTTTGCCTCCTTGGACGACCCTAGATACTCCCCTATCTAGGATATAAATTTAAGAGCGAAAGCGGATTTACGCGTTACAACGACGTATTTTAACAAACCGCGTATTTTAGCTATCAGGTACTCTCTGACTACCGAGATACTCTGAAAGTCTACCACAGGGCTAGGCTCTACCACTACACAAGCCAGAAAGCCCTCACACCCCTAGCCCAAAAGTCTCACCGCCCGAAGTGTAGAAATACACCTGAAGCCTCCGTCTACCGGCTGTCCGTGAAACTCAAAAGAAGGCATCTCAGGTATGGAGAAGATGATCTTCCTCTCAAAATAGTCCACCAAAGTATGGTAAGCGGACAACCAGTCCATCCCCAGAATCATGCCAAAGTCCTCCATCGGTATCATAATCAGATCAGCGGGGAGGCTGTGTCCCCCAACACTAACCTCATAGCCTATGTAAACCTCCTCAGCTACAAACAACTGACCACCCAGACCTCTGATCACAAACGGATCCTCTAACAACACACAGTCATGTCCCAAACTGACAGCAAAACTAGCAGCAACAAACGAGTGCGTGGCATCGAAATCAAAAGTGTGTAAACTAATCTATCGGAAACTGTAACCATACGGGCCACCATTGAACCTGAAGCTCTAGTGTCTCTATGTGTCAGGGCGTTGATACGCCCCTCAGCCCTCGGTGTGGAAGAAGCAGCCACACTCTGCGTCAGACGGGTAACCGCTGGCTGGTACCCTCCCCTCGACTGCTGTCCTCCCCCACACACCTGGGAACTACGACCTCCTGCCCATCCTCCAGCGCTCGGTGCGGGGAGCATCTGTTGACCTCCAGCCCTAGACGGATAGTCCCTCCGAATGTGGCCCAGCTGGCCACACTAGTAGAAAAGGAGAACTCGACTCCCGCCCTCGGTAGGTCCCTGATGATAGCTGGGCGGGGGTCCAGCGCTGGCAGCTGGCCCCTGTCAGGGGCCCCTAATGGCCACTAACGGCCCCGTAAAGCGTAACGGCTCTCCTGTGGGTGCCACGTGCCTCCTCTCTCGCCGCCCCTGTCAGTAGTCTGGCTAGTAGGGCCTCTTCCGTCTGCTGTCAGTGTCACGTGCTGCCGGGTTGGTCTCCTCATATGTCATAGCTGCCTCCACCACTCTCGAGAATGTAGGTAGCTTCAAGGGTTTGACATACCCCCGAATAGTAGGCCGAAGCCCCTCGGTGAACCTCCACAGGCACTCCTCCTCAGTAGCTACAGCTGTCATGGCAAAATGAGACAGCTCTAGAAAACGCGTGCGATACGCACTCACAGTCATCGTCCCTTAGTGGAGAGTGTGGAACTCCCGCCTCCTCTGATCCTGCCATGTCTAGGGGAAATATTGCTCACAGAAGAGGGTGACAAACTAATCCCATGTCGGCTCGGCCCTCTCCTGACCTTTGATCGCCCTCCATCACCTGTGTGCAGCGCTCTCCAACTGGTACATGGCAAAGGCCACGCAGTACTCCACAGGGGGGCGAAGGGTGTAAAACACCTTCTCGATCTGCTCAAGCCAGTCCTCCACCTCGGTCGGGTCCTCATCCCCCTTGAAGGAGGGGGGCTTCAGCTTCCGGAACTGTCCGAAAAGCTCGTAATGGCGCTGAAGTAGGGAAACAAGCACGCCTCCAGGCAGGGAGGGCTCGTGCTCGGAAGTGTCATAGTGTGGTGGGGGCAGTGGAGGACCACCCCCTCCCCTACGTCCAGCGCTGCATCTGTCTCGCAGTCCCACAGAGGACTCCCCCTCCACATCCCTAGGGAGAGGCGCCCGTGGAGGCAGGTGGAGCTCCTCTCGCACAATCTCCCGTATCAGCTGGGCGAGGTCCTGGGCCTGAACGCCCGAAAGTAGTGGCTGGTCCACTGAGACGTCGGGCTCAACACATTCGCCCCTCCGACCTCGTCCACGGCTGCATCCGCAACCCGCCTCAATGACTCCACGTCGAGGCATCTCCTGCAAGGAGACGCGAATACAGAACAGGAAGACGTCAATTCTAGCAGACATTCAATAAAAGAACCTCAGAACAGATGTCAAAAGGTACGTTGTGGTGGTTACTCTAGTTACAAGCACGTGAATTGGTTATTCTTAAGCTAATTGGTTCACTTCTCAGGATGACCTTGCTCTGATACCATCTTGTTACGACCCGGTTCCCGAATCCCTACAGGACACGAGACCAGATCGACTCGACTGATCCCAAGACCCAGTTATCTAACGAGAAAGTAACCAAAAAGTAAGAAAGTAAACCACATTCACTATGCTAAGCAACTAACCGTAACAAAAGTACAGCAGTAAAGAAGTAAACTACTACAGTACACACCACCACAATAGTAGAAAGTAAATAGCTACAAGAATATAAAGTACAGAATATAAGAGTACAAAGGTGCAAGAGATTACTCACTACAACAGAAAAGAGTACAACAGAAGCTACAACTACTGGGCTCTACTAGGCCCAGCACCCTCTGCAGCTATAGGCTCTGACTGCTAAATACCTGGACCTGAAAAGGGGTTATGAGTACAAAACGTTAGCGAACGCTGAGTAGAGTGGCAACCAACTAACTAAAGCAGTAAAGGTGGACAGGTAGCTGTTGTTTTTCAATTACTTTCTTTAACTACTTATTCTTTTTCACCACTTAATTTATTTATCAGGTCTCTTTCTTGATCTCGAATGTTCCTCGTGGGAACGATCTTGATTGCAGTCCTTTCCAAAGAGTAGAAATCGCACATGGTGCTCTTCTGGTTGGAAGTCCCTCGTGGTGGTCCTACACCCAGTCAACAACCCCAAGGTTACAGACAGACGTAACGATGACTACGGCACACGCGATAAGCGCACGGGTAGCTACCCCGTACTGGCACGCGTTTAGTCATTTCCATTAGCGGGTGTGCCCAAAGCACAGCACGGAACCAGTATAGGGCCTAGCCCTCTCAGTAACAGGGGTCTAGCCCCTAAGAACCAAACAGGGGTCTCGCCCCTCCATAGTCTGCGCACCCTTGCCTAACTACCCTGGTTTGCCCAGTGGGCCTAACAAGTCGGTGTATGGTGGCTAGCTGAACCCCGGGCCCCATGAGGTGGCTAGCTCTCTCCCTACACTAGTAGCTCTCCCCGGTACTGTATACACGGGGGCCAAGAAGTCGGTACAGAGTGGCCAATAGTAACCCCGGGTCCCAACCCAAGGGCCGCTAGCTCCTCTCTGCACTAAACAGGGGGACAGTTGCTCTCCTTGGTATTCCATACTCAAGGGCTAGCTCACTTCCCCACTCACATTTCCAGTTCCATTCCATTTATTTCCAGGAGCTCTACTTCTAATTCCCTGTAGGGTTCATGCTCACATTCCTCAGGCCATTTCATACTAGGTTTCATCATTTCTATTTCCCTTCTCAAGTTATACACATGCAAATTGTAATTCTATCATTCACATTTCCATAATCAGGTTATTCATAGGTAGCTCGTGTTTCCAACATTCACCTTTCCATTTCCAATTTATATACATGCAGCTCATATTATGTCATTTCACGTGTGCGATAGGAAAGTTACATTCAACAGTTAACTAGCACAAGTGCTTCATATTTCGCAGGCAACTATTATTCATTTACAGGCAATTGTTATCATTCAATCTACTCATTCAAGACTGCAATCCACTCATTCAATACAAACATTCCAGTATTTCTAGTCCTAGGATTCATGCCATATCCTAGGTTCTAATCATTCATTCCACACATGCATTTAGGTTTTAATTAAATTAAGGGGAAGCCACTCTACCAGTAAACCTAGGAGTAGTGAGGGCCTGAACGGCAGGCTTACGTGTCTCAGCAAGCCCCGAACCCGCAACGGAACGAAGTCCTATCATAAGGATCAATCACAAGAGAATACTCAGAACAGTATAGAAAGTCTTCTAACAAGTACAGGAATTCATACAGAAAACATCGGTATCTCATTTACGGAAAACGGACCTCAAATGGACCCTAAACGGGTCAAAAATATTGTTTCTGACTCAAATCAAATGTCTGGAACACCTTCAAGACGTCTTAAAAGGGTCCAGTAACGTACCTAAGCCTCTGCGCCAATCCTCAGACGTCCAGGAACTTTTCTGGATCGTCTGGACCCAGCTCCAAACGTTCGACAACCTCTCTGGACGTTTGGAAGCCCTCCCCGTTGTCTGGTATGTCGCCCAGACGTCTGAAATGCGTGGGAGGGCGTGTCCCGCACCTTCCCGAAGCGAAGCCTGCACGAAATCCACCAAACCTCCTCAAAAAGGCATGCAACAGTGTCTCGATGGAGCGACCTTTATGGCCGTATCCGTAAAGAAGACATAGCTTCACAAGACTTCCTCCTCAGACGTCTAGAACCTCCTCCAGACGTTGGCTACGTCGTCTGGACGTTGTTCCAGACGTCTGATTCTGGGAAAAACCCAAAACCAGAACCTACTTCCGCCCTCTCGCACCGCGCGTGGCCGCGCCGCGCCCTCTCGCCTACAGCTCCGGCTGCAGCAGTGTCAAGGAGGACCTCCCCGATGCACTCCTCTGTCTCGCGCGCACGTCGCTCCGGCCGTGCACTTACCGGTGAGCTCGCAAGCTCAACTCCTCCTCTCCTTCTCACACCACTCCCCCGCTCTCACTGCTCTACTGCTCTCGCTAGAGGGAAGGAGGAAGGTGGCTGGGGAAGTGGGTGAAACGAAGGTGGAGGAAGGGTATATATAAGGGTGTCGGTTTAGGGTTTTGTAGGGAACGAAAGAGAGAGAGAAGACAGAGGAAAACGAGGGGTACTGTCTACGCGCAGCGCGCGCGCAGATGCGAGCTCGTACTCAAAACTTTTGATTTTCAGACGTCTGGGAATGAGTACAAACGTCTTACCAAACGTCTGACCCTCAGTCCAGATGTCTTACCAGACGTCTGACCTAAAGTCCAAATGTCTTAAAGGGCTTAAACAGCAAGGGTCTTAACACTCATGCTCAGGACAAATGCAGACATCTTCGCCCGGTCCGCCAACGACTTTCCAGGAGTCGACCCGTCTCTGGTCCAGCACCACCTCAACATCCAAGCGGGAACCCGCGTGGTCAAGTAAGCGCACCACCATAAGTCTGCAGATCAATGGCAAGTGGCCAAGGCTGAGGTGCAAAAGCTACTGAAGGCAGGATTCATAGAAGAATCCTTGTACCCATCTTGGTTCTCAAACGTGATAATGGTGAAGAAAGCCAATGACCAGTGGCGCATGTGCGTCAACTTCACCGACCACAACAAAGCCTGCCCGAAAGATGAGTTCCCCATCCCAAGGATCGATTCCCTAGTGGACTCATGTAGCGATCAGTCCCACATGTCCTTCTTGGATGCCTACAGTGGGTACCACCAAATCAGTCTCGCCCCAGCCGACAGGCCCCATACCTCCTTCATTACCGACAGAGGCCTTTTCCAATATCGAGTTATGCCCTTCAACCTAAAAAATGCTGGGGCCACGTACCAGTGTCTTGTAAACCACATTTTCGTAAAAATAATAGGAAAATCATTTGAAGTGTACATCGACGATATGCTTGTGAAGGGATCAAGCTTCCCTCAACATTTAAAATATCTAGTAGTGGTATTCCAAATCTTAAGGAATACTTGCCTCTGCCTGAACTAAGAAAAATGTACCTTCGAGGTTTCAGCCAGAAAATTCTTAGGGTTCCTGGTTTCCAACCAGGGAATCAAGGCCAACCCCGAGAAAATCCAGGCAATTGAGGACCTACAGCCGCCAAAACAACTTAAGGGATTGCAGTCGCTGGTTGGCAAGATCGCCTCGCTGGGTCGGTTCTTGTCTCGGTCCTCAGATAAGTGCCTCCCCTTCTTCAAGTGCATAAAAAAGGGAGAGGCTACAATGCCACCCACTAGACCATCAGCTGCCAATGAGCCCTTGGCGAGGTTCAAGATGCGCTACGAAAACCCCCCATTCTCACGACCCCTCAGCCGGGAGAAGCCCTCTACTTCTATCTCGACGCCCCGACCTCAGCTGTCAGTGCTGTTTTGGTCAGCGATCGAGATGGGGTTTAGCGCCTCATATACTTCGTCAGCAAAACCTATCAAGGCGTCGAGTCCAAGTATACAGGCATCAAGAAACTGGGGTTGGCTCTTCTCACCACGGCTCAAAAGTTGTGGCCATACTTCCTGGTCCACACCATAAGAGAGTCCTGTTGGACCACGCTCTTCGTCGGATGCTCCACAAGCCCACGGGATCTACATGACAGATCAAATGGGCCATGAAACTGGCGGAGTTCGATGTAAAGTATCAACCGCAAAAGGTGATCAAGGTACAAGTCTTGGCGGACTTCATCGCCGAGTTCACCAATCCTAGTGCCTCCCTCTCACTCCCTTGGCGACTTTACGTCGACAGCTCATCCATGATGGCTGGAGCCAGGGCCGGGGTAGCACCAATCACCACAGATGGCACTACTCATAAGTACGTCACAAAACTAGACTTCCCCGCATCCAACAATTAGGCGGGATATGAGGCTATGATGGCAGGCATCCGGGTGGCAAAATCTATGGGAATCTCTTCGCTAGAAATCCATATAGACTCCCAATTGGTAGCCAACCAAGTAAACGGAAAATATCAGGCTCGAGCCCGAGTATGATGCTGTATGTCGACAAAGTCAAGGAGGAGCTGGCAGAATTCCAAACCACTGCCATTAGTCGGGTAGCCTGAGTGGATAACCCCCTGGCGGTTGCACTAGCAAAGCTGGCCGCCGCCATCCCTCGAGGGCAAGAAGAGAACATCTGCCTTCAGATCCTGAAAGAATCCTCAGTCCTCACACCCATGACACTGGCGATCGAGCCATCCGCCTCCTGGATGACGCCCATCACCACGTACCTGAGCACCGGCGAGCTCCCCCTAGGGAGCTCCGGCCCAAGGCCTTCCACCTCAAGGCCTCCCGATACACCCTCATTAGGGGACAGTTGTACAAGTAAGGGTACTCCACCCCCCTACTTTGCTACCTGACGGATGGCGAGGCCACCCAAGCTCTTCAGGAGGCACACGAGGGGACTTGCGAAAACCACAAAGGCCACAGGGCACTCCCGCCAAACTATTTCAGGCGGGTTATTTCTAGTCGCAGATGAAGTAGCATTGTAAGGCCTTCGTACATAAGTGTAACAAGTGACAACGGTTCGCTGGCTTGCACCACCTGCTGGCCGGGAATTTGGTGGCCATCATGTCACCCATTCCCTTCGCAAAATGGGGCATGAACTTCGTCTGCCCCTTCCCTCCTACATCGTCCAAGAAGTGATTCATCTTGGTGGCCGTCGACTACTTTTCCAAGTGGGTCGAAGCGGAAGCCATGGCCAGCCCCACAACCGACAGGGTCATTTCTTTTGTCTGAAAGAATATCATGACCCACTATAAGATACCTTGTTGCATAGTGATTGACAACGGAACCCAGTTCGCCTTTGCTAGATTCGAACAATTCTGCATCAGCTGGGATGTCCGCCTATGCTTCACATTCGTAGGTCACCCCCAGGCGAACGGATAAGCGGAAGTCACCAACCGCACCATCATCTCAGCATTCAAATATCAGCTAGACATGGGCAAAGGGAGATGGGCTGAGGAACTCCCCGATGTCCTCTGGGGTTACAGGTCATGCCAAAGGACTTCCACCAGCCATACACCATTCAGCTTGGTCTACAGCATAGAAGCTCTGCTACCTATAGAAATCATCCTACCTACATACATAACACAATTATATGATCTAGCTACCAATGACGATCAAGTTCATCTAGCTCTAGACCTCCTAGATGAGCTAAGGGACAAAGCCACCCAAACGGCCCTCAAATGCAAAGAGACCGTAGCCACCTCGTACAACAAGCATGTTTGAGCAAGAAAATTCTCTCAAGGGGATTTGGTCCTTCGCAAATGTGAAGTCTCCATGCCAACTCAAGCGGGAGGAAAGTTGGATCCTACATGGGAAGGTCCCTACAAGGTTCGTAATGATAGTCCAGGCGACTTCTACAAACTACAAGCCTTGGATGGCAAGGACATCCCCCACACTTGGCATGCGAGCAACTTGTGAAAATACCACACATAAGGGTCTCGGAAGCACCAAAGTAGAGAAAATTTTTCCATTCCCCAAAATTAGGTTACACTCTCAACAGAAGAAAAAAAAGGGAAGGAGAAAAACACGACAAGTAGGACCTACTCCCACAATTCAAAATTTGGCGAAAGGGGCAGCGGGCCACCAGCCGCTGCATCCGGATCGGCAACTTTAGACTAGCTGGCCTCCGCTGCAAGCAGAGAAGCGATCCCTCCAGCTAATTCCTGCACCACCCCCTCATCAAAAGGAGGCTCAGCAGGCGGCTCTACGGAACCACTATCAACCTAGGGACGACTCCCATCAGCTGATCATACTGCGAGACAAGACGAGCAATGGGCCAGCTACACACCTCCTCAGTCTGAAATCCCCTCCCCTCAACAAGGGCCCGGACAGCATCCAGGGTTTGCTACCCTATGTCATTGGCGAGCTCATCACGAGCCGAAGCCATCGACGGATCCTTGGCATAGAAGGACATAACCGCCTCTGCAGACAACCCTTGCTTTCCAGCTCCTCCTGTGAATCTTGCTCAGCCGCGAACACCTAAACTTCGGCAAGATCAACCCTCAGCTTCGACGCAGCTGCCTCCGTCTCCTCCAAACTCGCCTGCATCTGGGCGAGCTCGTTGATGCATGTGCCCAACCACGTGAGTTCCTCCACTAAAGCTGCCTCGTACACCCCTATGGAGGATAGGTGCTTGGTCTTCAGCACCATCACTTCCTCCCACAAGGAATCCACTTGGCCACGAGCAGTGGACACCCGGCTAGAAAGGCCCTACAAAGACGTTACATAGGACCACTCCTTCTCTTCGAGCACCTTAAGCAGCTTCTCCCTAGTAGCGGCAGCTGTCCGAAGGGAGGAGCGAGCCTTTCGTAACTCCTCCAAATGAGCCACGGCCACCCGTTGGGTACTGATCCTTCGCTCAGCATCCCTGACCACCTCTTCCACCCTCCCTCGCGCGGTGACAGCCTCCCCTACTTCAAGAAGCAGTTGCCCCTGTTCCACCCTGGTTGCAACAGCCCGAGGGGCAACCCGCTCTATTGGATGGCCCGGACTAGCCGAGACACCACTACTATGCGAGATCCACCGCAATCCAAGTGCCTGCACCTACGAAGCCATTAGCAAATTAGAGGGAAGATGACCTCGAAAAAAAGTCAACCATCGCAAATTTACTACGAGCATGCAATAGAAGAACACATGGTTGGCATCCATGCCATGCAACTCGGACGTGGCCCAGGACACGGCATCCTGCAGGTGCCCTAACACCTACCTCTCCAAGTCGGGATCCAGGGTAGACACCCTCAGCTGAGCCCCCATCGGACGCACAGACATGAACCCGCCGATAGTGCCCTCCAGCATGGACCCCATGACGGAACCTATGGTGCGCTCGATCACACCAAAACCACCCTGCCTGGAGGGATCCACAAGAGTCCAGGCACCGGTCGCACTCCGTCGATAACAAGGCTGGGCAAATACGTCACCCACGCTTGTTGCCGCCTGAACCAAAAAGGTAAAAGCCCCTAGAGAACAGACCCACTTGATTAACCAAGGTTCTGGTCAAGATAAAATTTACCTAAACCCTCTAAAAATTATATAAAAATATCATTTAGGGTTTAGTACCTTCAATTTGGCCATTAGAACCCATCTTGACCTAGAATGGGGTCTCAGATAGATATTTGCCCTAAATTGGGTTTTTGCATAATTTTCCAATAAAACGTGATCAAATCCAAAATCCAACTTCACCATTGGATTTCTTAGGTCCAAATTAGGTTTGTACCAAAATTTGGACCCAAGATGAGTTTGCCTTGACCTAGTTTGCAAAAAGGTCTAGCCTGATTACATTTCTACCACTATCTTTCAAAAACCCTTACAGATAGCCCCCTAGCTTCTTCATCATTTTCACAAATAGGTCCCTCCACCATTATAGCGAAGGAATCCTACTCTGGCAAGCTTTAGAAGGATGTTTCTCCTTTATTGCTCAGAGAATCCCCTCCGAAATTGGAAGGGAGATTCTTTAAGAAAATCCCTCCAATATGAACCCAGTTTGATGCCCTAATTCCTTCCCAATCTCTCATGCGAATGCATGTGAGATTTGGGTCTCTTTTGAGTTTCCTTCTCCGGCGAGCATGCTTTTCTTGGAAGCTTGGCTTCCAAGCACAATCCCTCTCCAGAGACCTATTTAAGAAGCCTGAGATCCAACCGCATTCCCTCAGCTTGAAATTGGGTCGATTCCCTCTCAATTCCTCTCTCTCTCGCCGGCCGCAACCCTCCGCAAGCTCCAGCGGTTCTTCCCTCACTCACTAGTTGCCCAACCACAATACTAGTGGTCGGGTTGTCTTCCTCTCCATCCTCCGCGTCGCACAATACCAGCCGACGTTGCCTCTGCCCTCATCTTCGCCACCGCCTCATCTACGGAGATCTTCGTCTCCGATGTCAGCCATACCAGACCCGACACCTTCTCTACCCCTTTTTATCCTTTAGAAGTAGGTATTAGATTCCCTCTCTCACACACTTTCTTTCCCTCTCTCTATTTCCCTAAACAACCCACTGACGCCACTGACCACCGTCATCTTCTCCACCTCCGACGATACATCCGGCGAAGTGCTCCCGTCTCTCCACACCTCCATACACCTCGCCGACCACCCTACAACCTCCGCCTCGACTCCCTGATTATATCCCCTCACTCCAATCTCTCCATCGACCACCCAAACACTCCACCGAACACACCCACACATACGCACATAGTGAACCCTAGACACGCCACCACAGCCACCTTCACTCCTTGCCACGACCACCATTCCATTCGTCGTGCCTCGGCGACCGTGTTGAACATTTTGATGCGGCCATAAGGCCTTTGTTAATGATTTCAGGTATCCAGCCACCGATCGCCATTACTGCCGAGCTTGAAGCTATGCTCCAAGAGTTACTGCTCCAGGTGATAGTCCCAAGCGGTGCGGACTTGAGGTGCGCACGCATCCAGGCTCTCAGTTGGAGTAGAATGCCCTTGCAGCCTTGCCAATTGGAAACCACATCCTGCTGCAGTGCACACGAAAGAAGGTGGGACATTTAGTCCTACCTCGAAAAAGGAAAGATGCCCGCACCTGAATAAATTGATTTTGTGATATTATCTGTTCGCCTCAGTTACCACGGGGTGAGGTCCCTCTCACCCTTTACCAGTCTCATCCGCGACACACGCCTCGTGGACCTGGTTGACCCGAGCTGACCTACACTCCTCGCCCACCACCGCATGCCGGTGGGCCTGGTCCCAAGTACATACCCGACCCGATTACCCGAATACTTGTGTGGCTCTAGGAGAGCGAATCCTAAGAGAGAAAGAGAGGAGAGTCGCGCGGGTAGGGGGAGGGTTTTGTTACAAGAACCTTTGGCCAACACTTAGTCAGATTCTGAAGGAAGAATAAGAGGAAAAGGAGGACCTCAGAAAAGGCAAAGGCAATAAGAAGAAGGAGAAGAAGGAGAAGCAAAGGCAAAAGATAGAAAAAGCTAAAGAGAAAGAGAAGGATCGCAGAAGGAAGAAGAAGAAAAAGAGGATGACTTCAGAGAAGGAAGCCAAGGCATAAGAGAAAGAAGAAGAGAAGGCAGAAGAAGCCAAAGGAAGAAGAAGAAGAATCAAGAAAGAAAAATCAAAGCAAGGCACTGTAGCACAAGACTTTAAGACATCTAAATGCAAAATCAAACGTCCGATTTTTATATGCTCTCCATTAATTTGTCTACAATTATTTTTACTCTTCATATACTCATGCTTTACATTTCTAATTAGATTTTGAGTAGTATCATGTGTTCTATTTGCATTTATTATTGAGATTAGTGTGTGAATTTCATTTACTCCCTGAGTTCGACCTCGAAATATATCCGAGTAATAAAATTGTATATGTTTTCAAAGTGATTTCGACTATACTGCAACGCGATTATTTAAACAACGATCTCGCCGCATTAACATTTTGGCACCGTTGCCAGGGAGCGATAACACTTTCCCCAAGCACTGCACTCCACTCCTTCCAACAAAAAGAAATCTGAGCCCTCTCACCAAGATCTTATAGACTTATTCAAGCAAGTCGAGATAAACATCCCCCTCTGATGAGAACCTCATCATGAGCCATAACAAGCTCATTTTGACCCAATACAAAGGATAAAAGCTCCTACATAACTCAAGGAAAGGCTTAACTCAGAGAATTCTGAGTTTAAGGAGAAAACAAGTCATAAGGGGTAAAAAATGCAATTTTACCAGTATAATCTACATACAGGGTAATTCATGGCCCAAACACAGGTCAAAGCAACTTAATAAGAATAAAAGTGGGATGAAATGATCTAGCAAGGGCTACAGCAATTCCAAGAAACTAAATGATAATCTGTAACCCTAAAACAACTCACTTCAATTCACAAGGTTCGAGGCAAAGTAAAAATATAATAAACCCTCTAAAATTCATAGAAAAATAATCTCTAGGGTTTAGAACCTTCAATTTGGCCTTCAGAACCCATTTTGACCTACATTGAGAACCATGCCCAATTAATAACTTAATTTGGGTTTTTACGTAAATTGACCGGTCAAACAAGGTTTAATATAGAAATGAAATTCACCATCAGATTCCTTAGGTCCTAATTAGTCATGTATAAAAACTTGAGCCTAAGAAGAAACCTCCTTGACCGACTTTACACTTTGGTCCTCATATATTTACTCTTTGGCCCTCAACTTTTGAACCCTCGCATTTTGGCCCCTAACTCTCCTTCGTTCTTTGCGATCAGGTACCCCCTGCAAAACCTGCCAGCACCATGCTCCGGCGACCTTGCGCGGAGCATGGCGCCGCGCAGGGTGAGGGGGGGGACCTGGCAAGTAAACCGGGGGTGCCCTGCGTCGTCAGCCGTCGCAGGGACACCCCCCTGGTCGTTATAACCCACCATACCGGCCGTGCGAACGCACGGACGGTATGGGTTCTTGTTTCCGGCCATCCTCCGGCGAGGGAGACACGTCGTCTCCCTCCGCCTTCCTCCCTGTTTGATCCCTATAAATACCCCCCGTTGCTCCACCGACCGGGGCAGCTCGGGTCTGACGGAGAAAACCCCCAACTTTCCTCTCTTCTCTCTCCGGCAGACGCTCACCAGCTCCGGCGGTTCCTCCCCCTTCTCCTCTTCGCTCTGCCGCAATACCAGCAGCAGAGACTTCCTCCCCTGCTCTTCCCGCGCCACGCCGCACCCAGCTGGCGCCTCTCCGGCTCTCTGCTCGCCGCCGCCCCTTTCCCTGAGCATCGTCTTCTCCGGCGACAGTCGATACGACTGTCGCCCTGTTCCTCCCCCTTCGTCCCTGCAAGTAAGCTAGAACTACTCCCCTTCTTCTCCTCTTTCTTTCCCCGCTTTCAATTTATTCAATTAAGCCCTCGACCGACCCTGACCATCGTCACCCCCTTCGTCTCCGGCCACCCTCCGGCGAGATGCTCCCATCGCTCCACAGCCTCACACACCTCGCCGACCCTCACCGCACCTCCGCCTCATCACACTGAGCTCCCCCCACCCCTTCACTGCCACTCCACACCTCCGTAACGCTTCCCCCAACAAACCCATCCTCCGACCCACAGTCCGACCTAGGACAGCCCTCGCACACCGCCCCGCGCCTCGCCACCACCCACACGAGCCTTCGCCGCACCCTGGCGAAGCTCCTGGCACTTTCTGATTAGGCCGAGAGGCCGTTTTTCTGTGAACAGGCCACCCGACCTCCGCCGCCATTGCCGTGCAGAAGGAGCTGCTTCCACCCGCAGCTACAGGCACGCCACGCTCAGCGCCACGCCCAGATCCGACTCCCAGGCCTTGCGAGGCGTTTCGACAAAACACCAGGCTCGCAGCTAAGGCAAAAGGCTTCGCGTGACGCCGCGATCTCCCGCTGCTTTCCCCGCTGCGGGCGCGCAATTGAGGTGGGACATTTAGTCCCACCTCGGAAAAGTCCGGAGAGGCGCAGCGATATAAGACGCAAAAGTGCTGGAGGCTTACTGCCTCAGCACACGGGGTGAGGTCCCCTTCACCCGCCCGGTTACCCGGTCTCGTCCGCGCTCACGCCCCGCGGACCTGACCCGACCCGACCCGACTTAGACTGACCTGCACTCCTCGCCCACCACGCACGCCGGTGGGCCTGGACCCAGGCACGACCCGTACCCGATTACCCGGCAGCTCTGGGAGAGCTTTCCCAAGAGTGGTTTCAGAGAGAGAGAGACGCGGGGGGAGAGGGTAGAGTAGGTTTTGCCTCTGACGTAAAAACTCTGAAGTGTGCAGGCACAGGTGAAGAAGAAGGACCGTGGAAGAAGAAGGAAGCTGAGGGAGACACTGTAGCAACAGGCAGTTTAAGTCGTCTGATTTGGAAATCAGACGACGTCCTGAAGGGAAAAGAAGAAAGAAGGAGGGGCGATGTCCGGACTGGAAAAAGAAAAGAAGAAAGAAGAAGATCTGAAGAGCAACAGAAGAAGGCGAGGCAGAGAAGAACACAAAAGAACAAGGGAAGAACTGAAAGAAGAAAAATAAAGAAGAAAGACAGAAGAAAAAGGAAGAACTGCTGGAACAAGAAGAAGAACATCACCTCTGTAGACAAGAAGAAGAAGATCTGAGACGAGGAGAAACAAAGAAAAAAAAAAAAAAAAAAACACCAAATTCTTTCTCTCTCTTTGTTTATTTTTTGTAAAAGAAACATGTATATCTCTAGAATACAACTTGCTCCCTGAGTTCGACCTCGGGAACTCTTTTATTTTCCGAGTAAAAAAAATTTATATATTTGAAATGATGGCAATAACTGGCTATATTACATCGACATAACAATCAAACCCGGTTATCTCTCGAAGCCATCGCTATCAATTTGGCGCCGCTACCGGGGAGCAACGGCTATTCTAGAGGTAAACATTCCTGTTTCTTTTTAATTTCTGATAATCTCCTCTCTTTTGTGCAGAAAACTACAGGAAACCAAGAAGACAAGCAACCGCACAACAACCACTCCGAGGACAGGTAAATTTTTTTTCCTCTCGCTATTAACCCCTAAAACTCAAAAGAAAGAAAAGAACAAGCAATATAGGGCTAACCTGTCTTCCATACTTAGTAACCATAAAAGTTGCATGTTTTCAACTCATTATTCCTGCACACTATTAAGGGTATTTAAGGGCTAACACATTCTTGCTTGAGCCCTAATTACCCAACAAAGAATTAACTAGACCAAGTAGAGCCAACCTAGGATCCAACACTAGGGATTTAGAGACACACTCCTTAAGCAAGAATTGAGAAAACCAAATGAAGTGTGCCCAAGCCCTTGTCTGAAAATACCTATTCAAAGGAAACCTAAAACAATTGGCTCTCTAAACACTTGAACCCTAAAAGAAAGGACCCAAAAAGCTCTCAAAGGAACAAGAGGTAAAGTTGACTCCTTGGGTCAACCAACCTTAAAATTAGGTCACTTTCTCACTCAAAATACCTAAGAGTTCAAGTGTAACTTTAAGCACCCTGATCTTAAGCTAAACTTGGTAGACTTAAGAGGTCAAGATCCCCATTCTGGTCTACCTGGACCCGCAGTGACAAGAGAGGTCGGGTGGGGGAAACCCTGTAACCCGTGGGGACGCTCTACCGTGTAGGGGTCTTCGCGGGACTCTCCCTCTCTGGCTGCCCAGGTAATTCTCAGGTGGAGGATCTTTCTGATCAAGGGGTCCATCTGCCCCGCACCTCTATAGTCACCCAACACATTTTTGGGTGCCTTGATTGGGTCCAGCACCTTCTAAACTTACCTCTTCCAACTGTGCATGTACGGAAGGAGGTCTCTAAGACCACCCTTAAGACCTCCTTTAGAAATTCGCTCTCGTCAAGGCCAAGCCTCGACGCCCGTGTTTGTGCAGAAACACCCTCACATTATTCTCTCTTCTGATTCAGAACCAAGTTCTTCTTCTTCCCCCATCATGGCTCAGCCAGTTGAGGAAGAAAATAATCTGGAACACCAGCTCCAGCGACTCAATGACCTCTTCCAAAACTTCGTGCACCCACCACAGCGTCCTATGATGCGGGACCACTACAATCCTGCTGCGGTGGCCATTGAGCCTCGAGTCAGAATCCCGACTGGAGGACCTGATTCCGAACTAAAGCCCAACATGATTCATGCTATACCTAAATTCCATGGGCTTAATTCTGAAGATCCCTTCCAGCACATCAAACAGCTAAAGCATCTGGCCCACAGTTTTGGATCAGATGCGCAAAATCGGGATATTCTTCTCATGAAGATGTTCTCCTTTTCTCTTATGGACAAGGCCGCCCATTGGTATCAAACGCAGACCCGGCCGATCAACACTTGGGAAGAACTTCAATCCGAGTTTTTGAAAAAGTTCTTTCCCGTTGGTCGGACCAACGCCTTGCGCCATCAGATTACACACTTCACTCAACAATCTGGAGAACCTCTTCATGAGGCATGGGATCGTTTTCAGGATCTCATGAGGAAGTGCCCCCATCACGGAGTTCCTAAATGGGAACAAGTCCAATCTTTTTACCAGGGACTCCGTGAGGACATCCGCCTTTTCGTCAATGCAACTTGCGGAGGAAACATCATGGGTCAACATGAAGACACCGTATGGGAGATTCTCGAAAACATGTGCGAGAACTCCATCAACAATGACTCCATGGGATTATTCGACAGGACGAATACCCGCGCAGCGACGAATCTTAAGGGAGCACATGAGACGCAGGGCCTGTCCGCATCAGTCGACCTGGAATTAATGGTCAGTCGATTGGACAAGGTCTCAATTATTGAAAAGAAGGTGGATGAGCTGACTCAGCACTTGCAGCGAGCCACCTCCGCGCGTAACTCCTTTGCACAACCTCCTTCCACACAGGAGACTGTGCAAAACATCCTCCACCGATCTTCCCCTGGGATGGATCCATATCCATCCCCATCTGATTCTTGGACTGGAAGATCATCCGATCCTTTCTACACCAGCCGGGGGAACTCCATTCCTCCTTTCCCTGATTCTCAGGAGGTTCTTCAGACCTGCGAGGACCTCAACGCCATCCAGAACGACCCATTCTCCAACACTTACAACCCTGGATGGCGAAACCATCCTAATTTTCAGTGGGCGGGAAATTCCCAAACCCAAAGACCACCTTTTCAGTCCCGCCCACAGCCCTCTCGTCACTACCAGCCGCCTCAGCCTCGGCCCAACCCTACTTATCCATCAGGGCCAAATCAAGATCAAATGTCCTTAATCCTTCAGACTCTGGCTGACATTCAAAAAACGAATGCGGCTATTCAGAAACAGCACAAGGACGAACTTACAGAAGTTAAAACTCAACTGGCCCAGTTGGCAAATTCTCGCCAACCAGGCACACTCCCTTCCCAACCTCTTCCTAACCCAAATAACGTGCCAACCCAGAAGCGCGTTATGAATCCAAATTTAGGCCACGCCCAATGGATTTATCAGGCTCCTACTGCTCCATCTCCAGACGAGATGGAAGCCTCAACTTCTTATGCGGGATTTCAGCAGCAGCCACCCCTCCTACTAAACCCAAACCAAAATCAGGCCGGATTAAATTCTGTAACAACACGTAGTGGTAAGACAACTCAAGACCCGCATTATCCAAACCACTCCCAGCCTGATAACCATGACCCTAGGATAGTTATCCAAGGTACCGCTGTTCCAGATCCACAACCTGGACCTATCCTAGAAGAACCAACCAAGATCCCGTTTCCCGAGGCCCTGACCAAGGGAAAGAAGACCACCAAACCCGTGGCCCCTGAGGAGGACCTGGTCAAGCTCTTTGAGCAGGTCCACATAAACATCCCCTTGATGGATGCAATCCGCCACGTACCAGCTTACGCACGATTTCTAAAGAATATATGTACACCCCAGCGTAAGCCGCGAACCAAGGGAGGGAGCCCAATTGTTCTGTCAGAGCAAGCCAGCTCTGTAATCCTTAGTAGACTCCCACCCAAGGCAAAAGATCCTGGAACTCCCCTGATTTCCTGTAAGATAGGTGGTACCCAATTTGATAGAGCATTGTTAGACTTGGGTGCATCCATAAACCTGATACCCACATCCTTACTTGACCATCTAGAAGAATCTGAGCTGAAACCAACCGAGGTGACATTACAATTAGCAGATCGATCTATAAAGTCACCAAAAGGGATTCTCGAAGATGTTATCGTGAGAGTACGGGATTTCTATTTTCCAGTGGACTTTATAGTCTTAGATATGGATGCACCCGAGAACCCTAGGGATACACCAATCATTCTAGGGAGACCTTTCTTGGCTACTGCTAGAGCCAACATCAGCTGTGAGAAGGGCCAAATAGAGCTTAAGTTTGGAGATCAAACATTGAAAATTGATATATTTAAGGCCCAACAAGGAATTAATTGCGGCGTCATCGAACAAATTTCTGACATCAAGACTTTGGTTGATGAATCACACCTCCAGAATGACTCGATTATGCCTCATCAACCACAGAAGGATCTTGACCCGCAAACAGAGGAGTTGAATCCAGATATGAACAACCTAGTAACTCCCACCCTTGAACCTCACATCTATACTGAACCACCCGCTGCTGCTGAAAACCCCATCCTCGAACTGAAACCCCTTCCCGCTCACTTGAAATACGTATTTTTGGGTTCTAATCAGACCTTTCCTGTGATTATCAATTCCAACCTCAGTCCTGAACAGGAATCCCGTCTGATTATTGTCCTCCAGCAACATCGCAGAGCCATCGGATGGACTCTCGATGATCTGACTGGAATAAGTCCCTCTTATTGTACTCATCATATCTATTCAGAAGAGGGCACACGACCTTCTCGTGAAATGCAGAGACGCTTAAACCCCAATCTGCAGGAGGTCGTGAAAAAGGAGATCATCAAATGGTTAGATGCCGGAATCATCTACCCGATCTCCGATAGTCGTTGGGTGAGCCCAATTCAGGTCGTGCCCAAGAAGGCAGGACTCACCACTATAACGACTGAGACCGGAGAAATCATTCCTACCCGATTAGCCAACTCGTGGAGAGTCTGTATAGATTACCGTCGACTCAATTCCTCCACGAAGAAGGATCATTTCCCACTACCCTTCATTGATCAAATTCTCGAAAAACTAGCAGGAAATAGGTTCTTCTGCTTTCTTGACGGGTACTCCGGTTATAACCAGGTGGCAATCCATCCTGAGGACCAAGAAAAGACCACGTTCACCTGCCCCTTCGGAACATACGCTTTCCGAAGGATGCCTTTCGGTCTTTGCAATGCACCCGCTACTTTTCAGCGATGCATGCTTGCCATATTCTCAGATATGGTAGGTGATTATCTGGAAGTCTTCATGGATGACTTTTCAGTTTTCGGAGCATCATTCGACGATTGCCTCCAACACTTGGTCCAAATACTCAGGCGGTGCATCGATGTGAATTTGGTTCTTTCCTGGGAAAAGAGCCATTTCATGGTGCCTGAGGGAATTGTCCTGGGACACTCAATTTCGGAGAAAGGTATCCAAGTGGATCGAGCTAAGGTTAATCTGATTTCTCACCTTCCTATGCCTAGCTCGATCAGGGACATCCGATCCTTTTTAGGGCATGTCGGTTTTTATCGACGATTTATCCCTGATTTTTCAAAAATCGCACGCCCCCTGACCACTCTTCTCTCCAAGGATGTTCCCTTCGAAATCTCCAAGGAATGCACTCAAGCATTTGAAATCCTGCGTGACCGAGTCACCCAAGCCCCGATCCTACAGTCCCCTGATTGGTCTCAACCCTTTGAGATCATGTGTGATGCATCCGACTTCGCTGTAGGAGCGGTTTTGGGACAGAAAATTGACAAGAAACCTGTGGTCATTTACTACGCCAGCAAAACACTCGATGAGGCTCAGCGTAACTATACGGTTACTGAGAAAGAGCTGCTAGCTGTAGTATTTGCCCTAGAAAAGTTCAGATCATACCTTCTGGGTTCCCGTGTCATCATATACTCGGATCACACAGCTGTGAGGCATCTCCTTGCAAAGAAGGACGCGAAACCTCGATTAATCCGATGGATCTTGCTGTTGCAAGAATTTGACCTTGAGATTCGCGACAAAGCGGGAAAGCAAAACGTGGTAGCTGATCACTTGTCCCGTCTTCCTTCTGAAATAATTGACCCTTCCGAACCCATCACTGAGCATTTTCCCGATGAGCACCTGCTGACTATTGGTACTAGCCTTCCATGGTTTGCTAATATAGTAAATTACTTGGCATCTCATCAGATCCCGTCCGATTGGTCGAAGGCCAAGAAAGACAAATTACGCTCCGATGCCAAGTATTACATTTGGGAAGACCCGTACCTCTTCCGCATAGGTGCCGATCAGATCATCCGAAGATGTGTCCCGGAAGGGGAAGTCAACAATATCCTCTCTTTCTGCCATGACCAGGCATGCGGTGGCCATTTTGCCGGGCATAAAACCGCATCAAAAGTCCTCCAGTGCGGCTTTTACTGGCCCACACTGTTCAAAGACGCATACAATCACTGCAAGGCATGCAGTCGTTGCCAGACTTTGGGCAACATGAGCCATCGCGACATGATGCCTATGCAACCGATTCTAGTATGCGAAATCTTTGATGTTTGGGGGATTGATTTTATGGGCCCCTTTCCTGTTTCGGATGGTTTCGAATACATTCTGTTGGCTGTGGACTACGTGTCCAAATGGATCGAAGCCATACCAACCCGAACCTGTGATCACAAAATCGTTCTCAAATTCATTCATCAACACATTTTCTCAAGGTTCGGGATTCCTCGTGCAATAATCTCTGATGGGGGGACCCATTTCACAAATGCTCAGTTTAGATCACTGATGACCAAATACGGGGTGTCTCACCGAATCTCTACTCCTTACCACCCCCAAACTAATGGTCTAGCTAAGCTGTCTAATCGGGAGATCAAGAAAATCCTGCAAGTCACTGTTCGACCTGACAGGAAGGACTGGTCGTCCCGACTTCCGGAAGCATTGTGGGCCTATAGGACCGCCCACAAGACCCAATTAGGCATGTCTCCCTTTAGACTGGTGTACGGAAAGGCATGCCACCTTCCCGTAGAACTGGAGCATAAAGCCTATTGGGCAGTACGGAACTGTAATCTAGATCTTTCCAAGGCTGGGACCCACAGAAAACTCCAAATCAGCGAGATCGATGAATTACGCATAGACGCGTACGAGAACTCGCAAATCTACAAGGAGCGGGTTAAAGCCTTCCACGACAAACACATCTCGAGAAAGATCTTTCATCCTGGTCAAAAGGTCCTACTCTTTGATACCCGACTCAAACTCTTCCCAGGAAAACTGAGATCTAAGTGGGTCGGACCATATTTGGTCCGACAGGTTTTTGGAAATGGAGCAATCGAAATCAGTCCACTCAGCCACGATTCTGAACCTTTCATCGTGAACGGTCAGAGACTCAAGCCGTTCATCGATGTAACTTCCACTGATTTGGCTGAGGCATCTTATATCCTCCTTTCCCCTTGAGCTTATTGCGCCCAGCCGATGGCGTAAAACTCAGCGCTTAACGGGAGGCAGCCCGTCATTCTCTTTGAAAACCTGAAACTTGTTCTGACACCTTTTAGCACTCGAAGTTCACCCTTGTAGACAGCTGACCCCAACTCAGATGCTTGCATCTGGGATTTGAAATCGTCCGCAAAAAATTCAACCCGACCCATCCACTCATCCAAATTTCTGTCTTAAGGAATGAACTAAGACCCCCTAGGTTACAATGAGGACATTGCAAATCTTAGGCATGGGGGGGTATGAAAGTGCAAAACTTGTAAGAAAAGGTTTCAAACAAAAAAATTCACATATGCCAAAAACACCATAAAAATTAAAAAAAAAAAAAAAATCGAAAAAGAATAAGAGGAAAAGAGGAGAAGGAAATTTTGTGAAGGAGAAGAGAAACAAAATGAAAAAGGAGCACGAAATTATGAGAAAAAGTGATAATCATTAGTAAGGAACTAAGGAATTAACCTAAGTTCTAGACCTCATTCAAGAAAAGTGCACAAAGAGATTAGTAAAGAATGCAAACCTTAGGCATTCTTGAATAGACTCTTAGTACCCATTAAGATCTGGACACTCCTCAAGAGGTTGAGGAAAATGAAAAGCTGAAGTATTAGGTCTAAGGTTTAGGGAGTATTCGGCCTCGTTAACTAATTTTTGGTTTACGGGACTCGGTAACCTAAGCACCCTAACCTCACACACAGCCTGGTTCAGTAAGCGTAAAAATCAGAATCACGCAGAAGCGTCGTAAAATTCTGAAAAGAACACCTAGAATAGGAGCGGCCGATCAACACAAGTTGATTTGGACGAGTTCCCAGCGCGGAGAGGCGGGAAACCCCCTCGAAGATGCGTAACAAAATATCATCTCCTCGGTGCTTGTCTCCTAGGATATTTACATATCCTACTGGGGGCATGTAAGCACTCTGCTGGTTCAGATTCCATGGATGGCATTATCTCGAAGTGTCAATTGCCAGGGTCTGGATTCGGCCACGGAACATCATGGATGGGATTATCTCGAAATCTCAATAGCCAGGGTTCCGGGGGTTGCCATGGGCGGTGCTATCTCGAAGCATCGATCGCCAGGAACCCTTGAGGATTGATGATGGGAGCAAGGAATCTGATACAGACCGTGTTGAAAAGCCAATCCTAGGCTAGAACTAAAAAGAAAAAGAGAGAGAAAACTCTCCAAACAGAAAAACTTTCTATCTCTCTCTTACAAAACGCACCACGAACTGAGCCAGGGCTAAAATCATTTCAAGCACGGGTGCTTTAACCACAAAGTCCAATAAACCTTAGGTTAGTTCTTGTGGACCTTAAAAACCTTTGCTAAAGACTGAAGCTAAGGCTAGACAGATTTGGATCTTGATTGGTACTAGAGTACCTTTTAGGCCTATGGTCAGCATTCTAACCTAATCTATGCTCAAATAAAAAAGGCACTTATCTAAAACTATTAAAAACTTCATGGTCTAGAACAAGGGTTGAAACCTTAAGTTTTTGCTAAGGGACTAGCAAAAGCTAGGCATGGGGGTATGATGAGAACCTCATCATGAGCCATAACAAGCTCATTTTGACCCAATACAAAGGATAAAAGCTCCTACATAACTCAAGGAAAGGCTTAACTCAGAGAATTCTGAGTTTAAGGAGAAAACAAGTCATAAGGGGTAAAAAATGCAATTTTACCAGTATAATCTACATACAGGGTAATTCATGGCCCAAACACAGGTCAAAGCAACTTAATAAGAATAAAAGTGGGATGAAATGATCTAGCAAGGGCTACAGCAATTCCAAGAAACTAAATGATAATCTGTAACCCTAAAACAACCCACTTCAATTCACAAGGTTCGAGGCAAAGTAAAAATAGAATAAACCCTCTAAAATTCATAGAAAAATAATCTCTAGGGTTTAGAACCTTCAATTTGGCCTTCAGAACCCATTTTGACCTACATTGAGAACCATGCCCAATTAATAACTTAATTTGGGTTTTTGCGTAAATTGACCGGTCAAACAAGGTTTAATATAGAAATGAAATTCACCATCAGATTCCTTAGGTCCTAATTAGTCATGTATAAAAACTTGAGCCTAAGAAGAAACCTCCTTGACCGACTTTACACTTTGGTCCTCATATATTTACTCTTTGGCCCTCAACTTTTGAACCCTCGCATTTTGGCCCCTAACTCTCCTTCGTTCTTTGCGATCAGGTCCCCCCTGCAAAACCTGCCAGCACCATGCTCCGGCGACCTTGCGCGGAGCATGGCGCCGCGCAGGGTGAGGGGGGGGACCTGGCAAGTAAACCGGGGGTGCCCTGCGTCGTCAGCCGTCGCAGGGACACCCCCCTGGTCGTTATAACCCACCATACCGGCCGTGCGAACGCACGGACGGTATGGGTTCTTGTTTCCGGCCATCCTCCGGCGAGGGAGACACGTCGTCTCCCTCCGCCTTCCTCCCTGTTTGATCCCTATAAATACCCCCCGTTGCTCCACCGACCGGGGCAGCTCGGGTCTGACGGAGAAAACCCCCAACTTTCCTCTCTTCTCTCTCCGGCAGACGCTCACCAGCTCCGGCGGTTCCTCCCCCTTCTCCTCTTCGCTCTGCCGCAATACCAGCAGCAGAGACTTCCTCCCCTGCTCTTCCCGCGCCACGCCGCACCCAGCTGGCGCCTCTCCGGCTCTCTGCTCGCCGCCGCCCCTTTCCCTGAGCATCGTCTTCTCCGGCGACAGTCGATACGACTGTCGCCCTGTTCCTCCCCCTTCGTCCCTGCAAGTAAGCTAGAACTACTCCCCTTCTTCTCCTCTTTCTTTCCCCGCTTTCAATTTATTCAATTAAGCCATCGACCGACCCTGACCATCGTCACCCCCTTCGTCTCCGGCCACCCTCCGGCGAGATGCTCCCATCGCTCCACAACCTCACACACCTCGCCGACCCTCACCGCACCTCCGCCTCATCACACTGAGCTCCCCCCACCCCTTCACTGCCACTCCACACCTCCGTAACGCTTCCCCCAACAAACCCATCCTCCGACCCACAGTCCGACCTAGGGCAGCCCTCGCACACTGCCCCGCGGCTCGCCACCACCCACACGAGCCTTCGCCGCACCCTGGCGAAGCTCCTGGCACTTTCTGATTAGGCCGAGAGGCCGTTTTTCTGTGAACAGGCCACCCGACCTCCGCCGCCATTGCCGTGCAGAAGGAGCTGCTTCCACCCGCAGCTACAGGCACGCCACGCTCAGCGCCACGCCCAGATCCGACTCCCAGGCCTTGCGAGGCGTTTCGACAAAACACCAGGCTCGCAGCTAAGGCAGAAGGCTTCGCGTGACGCCGCGACCTCCCGCTGCCTTTCCCCCGCTGCGGGCGCGCAATTGAGGTGGGACATTTAGTCCCACCTCGGAAAAGTCCGGAGAGGCGCAGCGATATAAGACGCAAAAGTGCTGGAGGCTTACTGCCTCAGCACACGGGGTGAGGTCCCTTCACCCGCCTGGTTACCCGGTCTCGTCCGCGCTCACGCCCCGCGGACCTGACCCGACCCGACCCGACTTAGACTGACCTGCACTCCTCGCCCACCACGCACGCCGGTGGGCCTGGACCCGGGCACGACCCGTACCCGATTACCCGGCAGCTCTGGGAGAGCTTTCCCAAGAGTGGTTTCAGAGAGAGAGAGACGCGGGGGGAGAGGGTAGAGTAGGTTTTGCCTCTGACGTAAAAACTCTGAAGTGTGCAGGCACAGGTGAAGAAGAAGGACCGCGGAAGAAGAAGGAAGCTGAGGGAGACACTGTAGCAACAGGCAGTTTAAGTCGTCTGATTTGGAAATCAGACGACGTCCTGAAGGGAAAAGAAGAAAGAAGGAGGGGCGACGTCCGGACTGGAAAAAGAAAAGAAGAAAGAAGAAGATCTGAAGAGCAACAGAAGAAGGCGAGGCAGAGAAGAACACAAAAGAACAAGGGAAGAACTGAAAGAAGAAAAACAAAGAAGAAAAACAGAAGAAAAAGGAAGAACTGCTGGAACAAGAAGAAGAACATCACCTCTGTAGACAAGAAGAAGAAGATCTGAGACGAGGAGAAACAAAGGAAAAAAAAAAAAAAACACCAAATTCTTTCTCTCTCTTTGTTTATTTTTTGTAAAAGAAACATGTATATCTCTAGAATACAACTTGCTCCCTGAGTTCGACCTCGGGAACTCTTTTATTTTCCGAGTAAAAAAAATTTATATATTTGAAATGATGGCAATAACTGGCTATATTACATCGACATAACAATCAAACCCGGTTATCTCTCGAAGCCATCGCTATCACCCTCCTAGATGCCATCAAGTATATCCTTGCCTATGCTAAATTTTTGAAAGATATGTGTACTCCAGAATAGCAGGCCAAGAATCTAAGATGAGTGGTCCTCTATGAGACAGTAAGCTCTGTTGTACAGAGAAAGGTGCCTCTTAAAAAAAAGGACCCCGGTTCACCTGTCATTTCAGTTGTCATAAATGACACCACTTTTGATCGTGCCTTTCTCGACTTAGGTTCCTCTATCAATCTCATCCCCACAGTTTTATTTGAGGAATTCAATTTGGTGAATTAAAACCCATTGAGGTTACATTACAATTAACAGACCGATCTACCATAAAACTACGTGGAATTGTCGAGGATGTTATTGTCAAGGTCTAGAACTATTTATTTCCTATTGATTTCCCAGTCCTTGACATAGAGGTACCTAAGACACTGAAAAATGCCCTTATTATCCTTGGAAGATCTTTTCTGGCTATCGCAAAAGCTAATATCAATTGTCATTCTAGAAAAATGGATATAACTTACGGTGACCAGACTATTTCTTTAGATATTTTCAAAGCTTTCAAGAGGTCCCTTGATCACAAATTTTTTGAGGACTCTGACGATGAAGTGGAAGAAATTGTGGAGAAATCTATGATGATCCATTCATTCTCTACTTTGACCACCATTGAACTAGATTTTATTGATTCAGATTCAGATTCAGAATATGATAATGTGGTCGAAGATTTTACGGATCAATTAGTGTTTGACCTTTACCCTCTTGATTCTCCTGAGTTATCACTAAACCCCCTCCCCCATACTCTAACTTCACCCACCCTTCATCATCTCACTCACTCTTCCCCCACTCCATTTTCCCTGAACCTACCACTGGATCCCCCCGACTATGGCCTTCATCATGAACCTTGGCCAAACTTGGGAATTCTTCAATTTTTTCAGCTCATTTTGGCTCCCTTCTTCCCAACACTTTCTTTTTAGGGGACCAAGAGGAAGATTTCATTTTAAAGGGCATTCAACCTTCCTCCATGCATAACTTCACACCTGGCTAAATGGTGTTAAAGACAACACTGGATGAGAGGTAACCCACCATTTTTTTTCCCGCTTTCTATTTTTTGCTTTCTTTTTCTAGAGGTTTTGACCATCCTGAGCCCAACCACCTTCACTAAGGTAATACCTTTTCCCTTCCCAATGCATGAGGACGTTGCATTTCTTAAGCATGGGGGGGTATTAAATTTTAGCGATCTTCTCAGGATATTCAAACCTAAAAACATTCAAAAATTTTTCCTTTTTGCATGCATACTCATAAAAATAAAAATCATGAAAACTTTTTAAGGACATTTTGAAAATTAGGGACCAAGGTTGAAGTTTCATTTTAAGGTACAATGGGATTTAATCTTTAACAAACTAGGGATTAGGATACAGATCTAATTTATTACAATTTCTGTGTCTACTTTTAGACTATATCAAGTACCTTTCAATAAAAATTCCACCTGAACTCATGATGATTCAAGTGATTTGATCTCCTTTTGTGACCTAAAAATTACTTGTCTTAGTCTCCGACCCAAAAACTTGCGTCTCTAGCAGAATCCTTGTGTCAAAAATTTCACACACAAGCCAACACTACCCAAGCCCAAAAACATTAGAAATATTAGAAAAGTTCCTTGTTTAGTCTTAATGAAAATCCAAGGTAGATGATTGGTGTGAGTTCCCACCACAGAGGAGGAAAATGCCTCCTTTGAGGATGTGATGTCAACATATTATCACTTCGGTGCTGCTCCATATCTATTTTTCATATCTTTAGATGGAGCATTAAGGCATAATTTTGCAGCTTAGGAGCCTTGGATGGTGCTCTACCCATAGTGTTGGAGCAAGAGCCTGAGTTCGCTTAGAGCACCCCTTTACATCGCATTATGTGCTGGGATTGTGAGATCCTAGGCTGTGTCTTGGATGGTACTATCTCGAAATGTTGGCGCTAGAGCTCCCTCGAGGATTGGTGACAGGAATGATGATCATGACACATCTATAGTAGGAGCAATATGAGAATAAGCATGGGGGAAATAAAAAAAAAAATCAAAAACACGACCACATAAATACCCTAATAATGTTGACATTTCACATATCATTGACACAAGATTTTAATAGCTATGCAAGTTGCGAGTCAGATCTGAGAGTGAAGGAAATCCTAACTATAAAAACAATATCGGGTCATTTGAATTAACAAAGAGTTAACTTGTGAATTTTCAAAAGATACATTGATCCCATGTTCGCGCGAAATCATCATAATTAAGAAATGCATCGTAGTATAGGACAGAAATCGTGAAAAAATACTTAAATTTATAACTCGAAAATCAAAGTGAGAATCCGAGATCGAACATAAGGAGAAAGTACTTGCAATTCAATTTCACCAATCACAACATATAAGCAATTATAACCAAAAACTTGATTCAGAACTATTTAGAATGATACCTCAATAATTCGGGTAACAATGTGCAAAAAGAACGGGTTAAAATGGTGATTTGAATCACCAATTAACCCTTGAAAGTAAGCTCACAAATATCTCAAATTAATGAACAGTAAACTCAACCAAATTCCACGTCAGATAAGTGACCCAATATTTCCACAGTAACCTCAACCCTTCATAGCCTCAGAATTCAAATGATTGCTTATGGCTTCAGATGCCTTAACAGAGGCTTTGCTACAGTGCCTCTTCCTTCTTCTTCTTCAACTCTTCTTCTTCTCACAGAGCATAAGGGACTCTCTCTCTCACGGCTAAGTGTTGGCCTTTTTCTTCAGGGAGAAAAACCCTCCCCTCCTTCACACTCTCTCTCTTTCCTCCTCTTCTTTCTCAGATAATCAGGTAAATGGATCCAGGTGACCAGGGATACCGAACGTAGGTGGTAGCCGAGGAGTAAGCGGGCATAAGTGAGAGGGACCTCACCCCTGTGTATTGAGGCAATGAGGTAGAAACACAAATTCCACTTATACGTAGCTGCGAGTCTTTCTCTTCATGAGGTGGGACTATTGTCCCTGCTTCTTCGCACAGTGTAGATGGGATGATGCTTTGCTTGATTGCATCTGCTGGAGGCTTCGCGATTACAATTGGTGCTGCAGTTGGGGATGCAAACGTAGTCCGCGTCTCCTGGAAGTGAAACCAGGCCTTGAGCCCATTGGAGGACTGCAAGCAAGGGCAGAGACGATAGCGGCAACGACGGAGGACGGCAAACACTTGAAAGGAGGAACATGACCTCTCAGCCTAATTAAACAAGTTCACAAGGATCGCCGGAGGACATGGAGTGCAATGACGGTGTTTAAAAGGCGTGAGATGGCATGTGGTGGTCAGGCAAGGTCGGAGTAGGTCGCGTGGTGGTGGATTGTTCGAAGGCGCGTTTGGGTGAGCGAAAGTGCAAATAAAGATAGGGATTTTGGTCGGAGGCGTATGGTGTTGCTTATGGGAGTCGTGGCGAGGCATATGGTGGCCTATAATAGTGGAGCAGCCACGTCGGAGGTATGCTGACCGTGGGGAAGACGATGGCGGAGCAGGCGCGATGGTGGTCGAAATCGGAGTTTGGAGGTGTCGCGGAGATCAATAGATGATAAGGAGCTGAAGAGGGTAGCTAGTGGACGAGGAGAGTCGAAGGAGACGCCAGTCGTGATGAGTCGATGCTGGAGAAGGTGAATGCTCCAATGAAGAAGACGACAATGAGGAGAAGGCTAGAGGACGTCTCACAGGTATGGTGAGATGCGAAATGAAAAGGGGAGGAAGGTCCGGTTGCTTATTGTATGTGGCAGTGGTAGAACTCGAATAAGTTGTGTTAATATGGTGAAATTATCATTGAAGTGAGTATAGTGGTTAACCTAAATCGAGTCTAACCATCTTTCAAAAAAATTTTTTTTAACTTGGCCTACTTAATTTTATCTTGGTCACTTTTAGGCCAAGGGTCGATCTCAGGGAGGCGGGAATTAAAGGTGAATAAGTTTCTACGCATTTCCTAGAACGTATCTCTGCCGTAAATTTATTATGTTTTTTTTATTTTTTTCTATTTAAGATTTTTTTGTTGATAATATTGTCCTTGAGTCACACTCTCAAAATAAAGTTCTTGGCTTTGAGCCAAATTGTTCTTGGCTTTGAGCCAAATTAAGGTTTCCCAAAAAAACTGGTCCTGCTGTTTGCAATACCGAGTACCTGCAAGACAAGGATTATCTTTTCTCTTTTACTCTCTTTTTTTTAATCTTTTTAAATAGCAGGAAACAAAAGAGAAATAAAAACAAGGTAGGATACTTGTAGAGAAAGGAATACTTAGCTTAATATAATAAATACAGTCTCTATATATATAGATATTTATATATTATATATATAGGGGTGCAGGTGGAAGTGGAAATGGAGTGTAGCATAGTGTCGAGTTGGTCCACGTCTAGTAAGACGCAACCAACAAGACGAAGTGCCGCATGGAGTGAGGGGCGGATGTGTGGGAGTGTGTGCGGAGGCGCTTGCTTTGCACGGGTATCGGGGAATATTAGCAACTGGTGTAGATATTCGCATGATATAATGCGCGATGGAGTGACTAGTGCAAGGGCGTATGGATACAGGTAGGTGATGTATATATTTATATGTATATATATATATATAGGGTTATGACTATATAGGTATATATGTAGTTATGTATATATATATAGATATGTAAATATATATATATGTATATATATATATTTATAAATAGATATATATATATAGTAATATATGTATATAGATATGTATATGTATATATGTATATAGATATATTTGTATAAGTATCTATGTATATAGATATATATAGATATATATGTATATATGTATCTATATATATGTATGTGTATATATATATATATGTGAGTGGATATATAAATATATAAGTGTGTAGGCATGAGTTTATAAGGGTGTGTGTGTGTGTGTACAAGTGTGTGTGAGAGAGTACACGTGAGTGTGTACAAGTGAGTGTGTGTGTGCGTGCACTGGCGGGTGACTGTGAGAAAGAGGGAGGAGTTAAGTCGTCTGGTGGGAGCGGGCGACGTCTGGCGGCCAGGGCACGCGCAGGCGCAAGGGCTGCACGCGGGCGCTGGAGGGAGTGCACGCTGCCTTCGTGCAGGGGCGGGAGTGCAGCGCAGCGCACTGTGTAGCGTAGTGCACAACGCTGCGGGTGGGAGCAGGCGCGAGCGCAGACGTGGGTGACCGGCTGGAGCGGGTAGTGGGTAAGGAGAGAGAGTGCTGTGCCACCGGCTAAGTGAGAAACAAGCCGGTGGCTATAGTGTCGCGCTGAGAGGCGTGAACAGTGGCTACAATGCCGTGCGGGAGCGGGCGACCGGTAGCGGCTGGTTCTACGTGCACGGGAGTGCTGGGAAGCACCTGCGCACGCAGGGAGATCTCGTGGAGGTCTGCTGGAGTGCGTGCGGTGGCCTGCGCTGCTTCAGGCGGCCGTTGCTGCTGCTGGAGCTTCCGACCTTGAAGCTCTGGCAATGGCGATGAGGGCTTCCAGCGATGAAAACAGAAGGTGAAACCACCACGCCCACCTGCTCTTGAAGGAGCTAGGCGGTGGTGGAACTCACAGTGGTGTTTGTGGGACCACTATGAGCTTGCTCCTGCCCGCAGTGTGTCTCTTCAGTGAGAAGAGATACTGCGTATGGAGAGGGAGAGGGGAGGAGGTTGGCCTAATGGTGGAGGACAGTGTCTAAAGGTGGTGTGTGTTCAAGCTCCCGGTGCAAGGGAGAGGGCAAGGCCTTTTAAAGAAGAAGACGCATGCCACCGCCATGCTGCTGGCATTGCATGACCAGCCATGTTGCTGGCAGAGGAATGGCGCGAAGAGGTGCATGCCCCTTGCCCTGCAGCCACGCGAGGGAGAAGAATTCAAAGTCAAAATAAAAAATGAAAATAGCGAATTTGCAATGCATCCCTTGATAAAGATGTTAATTAGATGGCCAATTATTCGCATTCTCCACCCCTCTTAATAAATGCATGCATGTGTTAATTTACAAATGCAACTATAGCTACATAAGATACAATGGTAGTGCTAGGAAATAACACAATATGGCATAATTACTGGTGTATTTTAGCTGTGCAATCGGGCAGCCGGCGAAGAGGTCGAAGGAAGGGAGTCGCCTGATGAGAACCTCATCATGAACCCTAACTAGCACATTTTGACCTAATAAATTGAACAAAAGCTCCTACAAAACCTAAGGGAAGGCCTAAATCTGTGAATTACAAATCTGGGAATAAAATAATACATAAGAGGTAAAACTGCAATTTTACCATTGTAGTACATAAACGGGATTTCTAAGGGTCTAGACATAAGTCAAATGAGCTTAATAAGAGAAAAAGTGAGATGGTTTGATCGGGAAAGGGTTATGACAAAATTTGGAAATAACATTCTGTAACACTAAAATAAACCCACTTTAATTCACAAAGTTCCAAGCAAGATAAAAATCAATTAAACCCTCTAAAATTCATGAGAAAATATCCCCTAGGATTTAGAACCTTCAATTTGGCCATTGGAACCTATCTTGACCTAGATTGAGAACCATACCCAATTTTGACCTAATTTGGGTTTTTATACAAAATGTCCAGTCAAACTTGGTCAAACCTAAAATCCAACCTCACCATTGAGTTCCTTAGGTCAAAATTAGGTTTATACCAAAATTTTAACCTAAGAAAAGGTTACCTTGACCCACTTTACAAAACGGTCCTCAACAATTACTTTTTGACCCTTAGCTTTTTGGACTCTTGCAGATGTCCCCTAGCTTTCCTGTCGTTTTCTTCAAACAAGCCACACTGCCACCCGCCTGCGTAGGCCATACCTCCGGCAACTTTACACGGAGGATGGCGCTACGCAGACCTAGGGAGCCGACCAAAGATTTGAAAGGGAGACTCCTTGCGTTGTCCCCTACAGCATGGGCTGGCTCCCATGCCCTGTCAGCCACCATACCTCTCGTGCAAACGCTCGAGAGGTATGGGTCCTTTTCCAGCCATACCTCCGGCGAGGTATCCCCGTCTCCTCCTTGCGACTCTCTCTCTCTGCCAACACCTATGTAAGGAACGGCAGCCCTTGCCGCTTCCTTCAAGCCTGATTTGGTTGAAGAAACCCCTCAATTTTCGTCTCCTCCTCCGACCATTCGCCCGCAGGCTCTGGTGACCCTCCTCCTCCTCTCTTATCACCCTACCACCATACCAGTGGCAAGGTTACCTCTGCCATCGTCCGTCGCACCTAGCTATACCAGTAGGCGCCCTCCAGCACCTCTTCCTCGTCGCCATCCCTTCTCCTGGGTTCTTTTGCCTCTGACAACGGCAACATAGCCATTCACTACCACCGCTTCCCCCCTTCGTCCAGAGACTCATAGATAAGTTCCCTCTCTCCTCCTCTTCATTTCCCCTCTCTAATTTTGCACTTTCGATCCTTCTACGCCACTGTCCATCTCCACCTTCTCCACCTCCGGCAGACCACCGATGAGGCGCAGCCACCACGTCGCACCTCCACACGCCTCACCAGTCAACCCACGAGCTCTGCCACGATCCACTGATCACCTTCCGCACATTCACTAACCGCCAACATCGCCCCACATGCCCCCTGAACACACCCACCAACAGCCACAGGGTGACCTAGGCACGCATGCCCAGGCCACCATGCGCCACGCCGACCACCGGGCCAGCTTCGTCATGTCATGGCGAAGCTTCCTGAGTAATCTAATAAGGCCGTGAGGCCATTTTCTTATCGACAGGTACAGGGCCTTGATCGCCATTGGAGCGAGCTTGAAGAAGCTCACAAACCTCTTCTTTGGCCCCAGGCATCAGGATCCCAGGTCCTCAACACGCAGGCATCCTTCGCGAACAAAGCCCACCCATCAATTGGAAGCCAAGGTAGCTGCAGCCTCTGCAATTGGGCGATGACCTACTACAGGCCCAAGCGTAGAAGCGGGTGGGACATTTAGTCCCACCTCGGAAGTTTTTGAGTGGGTGCATACACATAAGTTACAAAAGTGACTCAGGCATATGCCTCAAGTCACACAGGGGTGAGGTCCCTCGCCCTCACCATGCCTCATCCGTGACACTTCCCCCGCGGACCTAGCACCTGGATCCGACTAACCCTGCCTGTGCACACCTCGCACACCACCCACGCCGGTGTGCCTGGTCCCGGACGCGTCACCTGACCCGCATACCCGATTAAGGCTCTGGGAGAGCAAACCCTAGAGTGAATTTGAGAGAGAGACGTGGGGAGGGTATGGGTTAGGTTTTGCCTAACTGGACGCCTGTGCAGGGAATAGAAGAGGAAGCAAAGGAGGAGGAGTGGCGAGGACTCAGCCGCAGGAAGAAAGCTGCAGCCAGAGAGAAAGGGAGAAGGACTTGGAGCCGTAGAGAAGCTGAGGCAGAAGGAGAAAAAGAAGAAGGACTTGGCACAGTAGAGGAGAAAGAAGAAGAAGAAGAAGAAAGAAGAGAAGGCGCACAGCAGAGACAGCAAAGAAGAAGCGCAAAAGAAGAAGCCAAGAAGAAGAAGAAGAACCAGCAACAGCAGCCGAAAAGAAAAGGAGCACTACTGTAGCAAGTGACATTTAAGGCGTCTGACCCTTGGAGTCAGATGTCTGGAAAGAGAGAGAAAGGAGGACAAAAGAAGAAAGAGAGAAGAAAAGAAGACATTTTTATTTTCCTTTCTTCAACCTTTTTTGTAAAATAATATATTGTAAATTATGATTTTCTACACTTCTAGAATCAAGTTTTGCTCCTTAAGTTCGACCTCGAAGAATTTTTATTTTTGAGTAATAAAATATAATCAAACTGGTCGATTTTAACCCCGATCAGTTTTTGGCGTCGTTGCCAGGGAGCAACGGGCATTCTAGAAGCTATTAAATCACAATTTCTGATTGAATACTGACTTAATCTCTCTTCTGTTGTGCAGGCACAGGAAGGCAAGAAGGAATAAGCAGCCGCACAACAACCACACCAAGGGACAGGTAACCTTCTACCTTCTCTCTTAAGCCCCTTAAATTCTAAAGAGGAAAAAGAAAAGAAAAATCAATCTAGGGTTACCTGCCTTCGATACATAGTAATTCACAGAGTTGCCTGCTTTCAAATTTCAACACATTTTATCTGCATATCCACTTAAGGTAACTAGGGCTAAAACCTTCTTGCTTAAGCCCTAGTTACCCAATTTTGAGGCAACTAATTGGACCAATTAGAGCCAACCTAGGATTTTAAGCTAGGGTTTTAGAGACACATCTTCTAATCAAAAACTGAAAATTCCAAAAAGAGGTGTGCCTAAACCATTGCTTAAAAAAACCTATTAAGAGAAACCCTAAGCAATCTGACTCTTAATTCACTTGAACCATAAAAGAAACGACCTAAGAAGCTCTCAAAGGAACAAAGAGGTGAAGTTGATCCTTTGGGTCAACCAACCTTTAAATTAGGTCACTCTTGCACAACAAAAGGTTTAAAGTTCAAGTGAAACCTTAAGCACCCTGTTCTTAATTAAAAGTGGTAGACTTAAGAGGTCAAGGTCCCCATTCCTGTCTACCTGGAATCTCAATGACAAGAGAGGTCAGGTGGGGGAAACCCTGTAACCTGTGGGAGTGCTCTACCGTGTAGGGGTCTTTGCAGGACTCGCCCTCTCTGGCTGCCCAGGTAATGCTTTGGTGGATGACCTTCTGATCAAGAGGTATCATCCACCCCGAACCTCTATAGTCACCCAACATTTTGGGTGTCTTGATTGGGTCCAACACCTTCTAACCTCGTCCAATCCATCAGTGCATGTTCAGTAGGAGGTCCTTGAAACCTCCTCTAGAAATCCACTCTCCCTGAGGCCAAGCCTCGGTACCCTTGTTTGTGCGACAACCACTCCACATAGACCTCTCTTCTGACTCTGAACCTAATTCCCCTTCTTCTTCCACCATGGCTCAGCCTGTTGAAGAAGAGAATAATCTTGAGCACCAGCTCCAGCGACTTAATGATCTCTTCCAAAACTTCATGAACCTACCGCAGCGCCCCATGATGCGAGATCACTATAATCCCACTACTATGGAAATTGAGCCTCGAGTCAGAATCCTGACTGGAGGACTTGATTCCGAATTGAAGCCCAACATGATTCATGCCATAACTAAATTCTATAGGCTTAACTCTTAAGATCCCTTCCAGCATATCAAACAGCTTAAGCATCTGGCCCAGACCTTCGGGTTAGATGCGCAAAATCGAGATATCTTACTCATGAAGATGTTCTCTTTCTCTCTTATGGACAAGGCGGCTTATTGGTATCAGACACAAATCCGCTCGATCAACACTTGGGAAGAACCTCAGTCCGAGTTTTTGAAGTTCTTTCTGGTTGGTCGGACAAACACCTTGCGCCATCAGATTACTCACTTCACACAGTAGACGGGAGAACCTCTTCATGAGGCATGGGATCAATTCCAGGATCTCATGAGAAAGTGCCCCCATCATGGAGTTCCTAAATAGGAACAAGTCCAGTCTTTTTACCAGGGACTCCATGAAGATGTTAGACTATTCGTCAATGCAACTTGCGGAGGGAATATCATGGGTCAACATGAAGATACCATGTGGGAGATTCTCGAGAATATGTGCAAGAACTCCATCAACAATGACTCCATGGGATTATTCGATCGAACGAATACCCGCGCAGCGACGAACCTTAGGGGAGCACATGAGACGCAGGGCCTGTCCACATCAATCGACCTGGAATTATTGGCCAATCGGTTGGACATGGTCTCAATTATTGAAAAAAAGGTGGACGAGCTGACTCAGTACTTGCAGCAAGCCACCTCTGCATAGAACTCCTTCGCACAGCCACCTCCCATACGGGAAACTGTGCAGAACATTTTCCACCGACCTTCTCTTGGGATGGAGCTGTATCCACCCCCATCTGACTCCAGGACCAGAGAGACCTCTGATCCTTTCTATTCTTGCCAGGGGAACCCTACTCCCCCATTCTCTTACTTTCCTGAGGCTCCTCAGACCTGCGAGGACCTCAACGCCATCCAGAATGGCCCATTTTTCAACACCTACAACCCTGGATGGAGAAACCATCCTAATTTCCAGTGGGCGGGAAATTCTCAGAACCCAAGACCACCCTTTCAGCCCTGTCCACAAGCCCCTCGTCCTTATCAGCAGCCTCGGCCTCGGCCCAACCCCACTTATCCATCCGGGCCCAACCAAGACCAAATGTCCCTTATCCTCCAAACTCTGGCTGACATTCAAAGAACGAATGCGGCTATCCAGAAACAACATAAGGATGAAATCACAGAGGTCCGCAACCAACTTGCCCAGTTAGCAAATTCTCGCCAACCTGGCACACTTCCCTCTCAACCTCTGCCTAACCCGAATAACATGCCGACCCAGCGACGCATTATGAACCCAAACCCGGGCCAAGCACACTTGATCTATCAGGCCCCTTTTGTTCCATCACCTGACAGGATGGAAGCATCAACCTCCTATGTGGGTTACCAACAGCAGTAGCCCATCCTACCAACCCCCAACCAGAACCAGGCAGGACTAAATTCGGTAACAACCCGTAGTGGTAAGGCAACCCAAGGTCCACTTTATCCAGACCACTCCAAGCCTGGTAGTGATCCAAACCCTAAGATAGTTATCCAGGATGTTCCTATCCCTATCCCAGATCAAAAACCTAGACCTCTCCTAGAGGAACTAACTAAGGTTCCATTTCCTGAGGCCTTGACCAAGGGAAAGAGAACAGTTAAACCCATGGCTCCTGAGGAGGACCTGATCAAGCTCTTTGAGCAGGTCCAAATAAACATCCCCTTGATGGATGCAATCTACCACGTACCGACTTACGCACGATTCTTGAAGAACGTGTGTACACCTCAGCGTAAGCTATGAACCAAGAGTGGGAGTCCAATTGTACTATCAGAGCAAGCCAGCTCTGTGATCCTAAGTAAACTCCCACCCAAGGAAAAAGACCCAGGCACTCCCCTAATTTCATGTAAGATTGGTGAGACCCAGTTTGATAGAGCATTATTAGACCTAGGTGCCTCCATAAACCTGATACCCACATCCCTACTTAACCACCTAGAAGAATCTGAACTGAAACCAACTGAGGTGACATTGCAGTTAGCCAATCGATCTATCAAGTCACCTAAGGGAATTCTTGAGGATGTTATTGTTAGGGTGCGAGATTTCTACTCCCCTGTAGATTTTATAGTTCTAAACATGGACGCACCTGAGAATCCAAGGGATACACCAATCATACTAGGGAGACCTTGTTTGGCCACTACAAGGGCCAACATAAGTTGTGAAGAGGGCCAAATAGAGCTGAAATTTGGGAATCAGACTCTCAAGATTGATATCTTTAAGGCCCAACAAGGGATTAATTGCGATGTCGTTGAACAAATTTGTGACATCAGAGCCGTGGTTGATGAACCACAAATTGAGGACAACATGATTATCCCTCATCAGCCATAAGAAGATCTAAAATCGCAATTAGAGGAGTCAGAAATTGATCTAGACAAACCCATAACTCCGACCCTTGTACCCCACACACTCTGAACCACCCGCTGCTACTAATAACCTCATTCTTGAACTCAAGCCCCTTCCCAATCATTTGAAATATGTCTTTTTGGGTTCCAATCAGACACTTCCGGTGATTATAAACTCCAAACTCACACCTGACCAGGAATCTCGTCTGATTGCTATTCTCCTGCAACATCGCAGAGCTATTGGTTGGACTCTCAATGATTTGACTGGAATAAGTCCCTCTTACTGCACACACCGCATCTATTCTGAAGAGGGCGCACGACCTTCATGTGAGATGCAGAGACGTCTGAACCCCAATCTGCAGGAGGTCGTGAAAAAGGAGATCATTAAGTGGTTAGATGCAGGGATCATCTACCCGATCTCTGACAGTCGTTGGGTGATCCCAATCCAGGTTGTGCCTAAGAAGGCAAGGCTCACCACCATCACGACTGAAATCGGAGAAGTCATACATACCCGTATAGCCAACTCGTGGAGAGTCTGCATAGATTACCGAAGACTCAATTCCTCCACAAAGAAGGATCATTTCCCACTACCATTTATTGATCAGATTCTCAAAAAACTAGTGGGAAATAGATTCTTCCACTTTCTTGACGGGTACTCTGGTTACAACCAAGTGGCGATTCATCCAGAGGATCAAGAGAAGACCACGTTCACCTGTCCCTTCGGGACGTACGCGTTCCGAAGGATGCCTTTCGGTCTCTACAATGCACCAGCGACTTTTTAGCGGTGCATGCTTGCCATATTCTCTGATATGGTAGGTGATTATCTGAAAGTCTTCATGGATGACTTCTCAGTTTTTAGGGCACCATTTGACGATTGCCTCCAGCACTTGGTTCACATACTCAGGCGTTGCATTGATGTAAATCTAGTTCTTTCCTAGGAAAAGAGTCACTTTATGGTGCCTGAGGGGATCGTCCTGGGACACTTAACTTCTGAGAGAGGTATCCAAGTGGATCGAGCCAAGGTTAATCTGATTTCTAAACTTTCTATGCCTAGCTCGATCAAGGACATTTGATCTTTTCTAGGGCACGTCGATTTTTACCGTCATTTCATCCATAATTTCTCGAAAATCGTGTGCCCCCTGGCCACTCTTCTCTCCAAGGATGTACCCTTTGAGATTTCCAAGGAATGCACTCAAGCTTTTGAGATCCTTCGTGACCGAGTCACCCAAGCCCTAATCCTACAGTCCCCTGATTGGTCTCAACCCTTTGAGATCATGTGCGATGCATCTGACTTCGCTGTAGGAGCTATTTTGGGGCAGAAGATTGACGGGAAACCCGTGGTCATCTACTACGCTAGCAAGACACTTGATGAGGCTCAGCGTAACTATATGGTTACGGAGAAAGAGCTACTAGCTGTGGTATTTGCCCTCGAAAAATTCAGATCTTATCTCCTGGATTCCCACGTCATAATTTACTCGGATCACACAGTTGTGAGGCATCTCCTTGCAAAGAAGGATGCGAAGCCTCGATTAATCTGATGGATCTTGCTGTTGTAAGAATTCAACCTCGAGATTCGCAACAAGGCGGGAAGACAGAACGTGGTAGCTGACCACTTGTTTCTCCTTCCTTCTGAGATCATCGACCCTTCTGGACTCATCACGGAGCATTTTCCTGATGAGCACCTCTTGAATATTGGTACTAGGCTTCCATGGTTTGTTGATATAGTAAATTACTTAGCATCACACCAGATCTCGTCTGATTGGCCGAAGGCCAAGAAAGACAAGTTGCGCTCCGATGCCAAGTACTACATCTGGGAAGACCCGTACTTATTCCATATAGGTGCTGATTAAATTATCCGGCGATGTGTCCCGGAGGTCGAAATCAATGACATTCTCTCTTTCTGCCATGACCAGGCATGCGGTGTGACGAGTCGATTTTCCGTTTTGCGTTGTAGTATTTTAGTGGTGGAAAAATCGATTAATCAGCGATAAAAATAACCACTCACAGAAGAGTGGATCGTGTCCACAGGGAGGCAATTATGTAATAAACTCTCGATTATTTTATATTCTTTTGATTAAGTGCGAAATCCTTATTCAAATCCGACATAAAATGTGATGGAAAGAAGATTCACAATAACTCAAAAAGATAAGGGTATATGTGCAGTTTTCCCTCACTGAAATCTTCAATAAATATATGATGATTTTATGAAATTTTCACTTGACATATACTAGAGAAAATTGGTGCACATGTTGATCCCAAAACCAATCTTAAAATAGGTGACTATCAATAACATGCAATTATCAGAAAGTATAAGTGTGCATGCGTAATTTTGCCACAATAAAATAATAATAAATCAAAAATCAAATTCTGGTGGCAATGGCAGTAAATGTAATTTTTAATCTCCCTTAAAACAGAGCATTTGCTCTCTCTCCTCCTCGCAAGAGAGAGAGAGCACCGGCGGGTCTTTCACACGTAAGGGAGGTTGGCGAAGATGAGGCCGATCTGATGAAGGTTGCGGCGTCAATGGAGATGGCCGGCCGATGGAGGAGAAGAAATCCGGAGGAGGTGCTAGAGGCGGACCTGTGGGGACGTGGCGGTGGCTCTGCGCACAGCACTGGAGGTGCGGGCGCGGTGCCTGCGGAGGACGCTAGGCGCTAAGAGGGGCGCTGGATTGAGGCGACGCTGGAGGGGCGCCAACGCCTGCGGTGGTAGCTTCTGCAGGCGGAAGAAGGTGCCTGCGGGGGCGATGGAGGCGCACCTGTAGTAGGGGCGTGCAAGGAGGAGGCGCGCAAGGAGGCGCTATGCGGGATCCTGCAGGCTACTTGGTGAGGGAGACGCAGCGCCTGCGGGTGCTTGAAGGCGGGTGGGGCGGGGCAGAGCGGCTGCTGGTGTTGGAGAGAGGCGTGCCCTGCGGGAGCGAGTGGCGCGGTGCTAGTGCCTGCAGGAGGGCTGGAGCAGGCAGAGGTGATGGCATGAGCGCCTGCAGAGTGGGAAGGGAGCCCTGGTGGTGCTTGGCATGCTGTGCTTGCAGGGAGCGCTAGGCGCTGGAAGGTCTAGGCTTGAAGGCGGGTGCAGGCGCTTGGTGCTACATCTGAACAGGTCCTGCGGGTGAAGGCGCTTGGTGCTGCGAGGGTGAAGACGGGTGAAGCGCTGGAAGGTCTGCTGTGCCATGCTTGGTGCTGGAGATGGGTGCGCGCTTGCGGGCACGCAAGGTGGAAAAGGAGCGGGCATAGGCACAGTGCATACGGTGGAGCAATTCCCCGTAGGGGGGAAGATGCAGATGCCCCTCTCCTTTCTCCGCCTCCTCTTTTAACTCCTCTCTCTTGCACGTGCGTGAGTTAAGGGATTTTCAAATCCCTTAACTATTTCTGGCCGGCGGCTGTTGAGGGTGCCCGAAGGATGGGGAAAAGAACAGCCACCGGTTGTTTGAAAGGGTAATTTACCCTCCCCTCCTTATTCTTTTGCCAAATATTTTTCCTACACATAAAAAGAACATCATTACATATTAAGTTATAGAATAGATGTAAACCTAAATCATGATGCATGCAAACATTTTATAACTTAATGTAGTTATTAATAAACCTAAAAGATACAATTAAAGTTACTTAGGCGTAATATTAGTCCATTAAAATGGACTCATCACGGTGGCCATTTTTCTAGGTATAAAATCGCATCAAAAATCCTCCAGTATGGCTTTTACTGGCCCACTATCTTCAAGGACGCATACAGTCACTGTAAGGCATGCAATCGTTGCCAAACTTTAGGCAACATGAGCCATCGTGACATGAAGCCTTTACAGCTGATTCTCGTATACGAGATTTTCGAAATTTGGGGAATTGATTTTATGGGCCCTTTCCCTATCTAGGACGGCTTCGAGTACATTTTACTTGCTGTTGACTACGTGTCCAAATGGATCGAAGCCATTCTGACTTGAACCTATGATCACAAAATCGTCATCAAATTCATTCATCAGAATATCTTCTCACGGTTTGAGATTCCTCGTGCTATCATCTCCGATGGAGGGACCTATTTTACCAACGCTCAGTTCAGGTGACTGATGACCAAATACGGGGTGTCGCATCGAATCTCTACTCCTTACCACCCCCTGACTAATGGTCTAGCTGAGCTATCAAATCGAGAGATCAAGAAAATCCTGCAACTTACTGTTCGAACTGACAGGAAGGACTAGTCATCCCTACTTTTGGAAGCTTTGTGGGCTTATAAGATAACCCACAAAACCCAATTAGGTATGTCTCCTTTTAGATTGGTGTACGGGAAGGCATGTCACCTTCCTGTCGAACTAGCGCATAAAGTCTATTGGGCAGTACGGAACTGCAACCTAGATCTTTCTAAGGCTGGAACCCACAGAAAGCTTCAGATAAGCAAAATTGATGAATTACGCCTTGATGCGTATGAGAACTCGCGAATCTACAAAGAGTGGGTTAAAGCCTTTCATGACAAGCATATATCCAGAAAGATCTTCCACCCTGGTCAAAAGGTCCTACTCTTCGATGCCCAACTTAAATTGTTCCCTGGAAAACTGCGATCCAAGTGGGTCAGACCATATCTTATCCGACAAATTTTTGGAAATGGAGCCGTCGAGATCAGTCCGCTCAGCCACGATTTCGAACCTTTCGTCGTGAACGGCCAAAGACTCAAACCATTCATTGATGTGACCAATACAGATTTGGCTGAGTCATCATTTATCCTCCATTCTCCCTGAGCTAATTGCGCCATCCGATAGCGTAAAAGTCAGCGCTTAACGAGAGGCAGCTCATCATTCTTTTTGAAAAATCGAAACCTTTTTCTGACATTTTTTTGCACTTTAGGTTCATTCCTTAGGACAGCCGACTTCACCTCAGATACTCGTATTTGAGATTAAAAATCGTCCACAACAGTCACCTCAACCCATCCACGCACCTAATATCTGTCCTAATGCATGAACTAAGCCAAATAAAAACCCACCTAATGAACAATGATGACATTGCAAATCTTAGGAATGGGGGGGTATGAAAGTGCAATAAAAAGTCATAACAAGAAAAGGTTTCAACAAAAAAATTTGCATATACTAAAAGAAAAAAACTTTGGAGGGAAGAAAGTGCTGGTAAGCTTCACAAAAGGAGGAGGAAAAGAGCAGAACATTAAAAAGGAGCACAAAATAAAAAAGAAAAATGGATAGTCATTAGTAAGAAATTAAGGAATTAACCAAAGTTCTAGACCACTTTAAAGAAAAGCAAAGAGAAAGTGCACAACAAGATTAGTAAGAGCGCGAATCTCAGGCATTCTTGGCTAAACTCTTAGTACCCGTTAAGATCTAGATATTCCTCAAGAGGTTGAGGAAAATAAAAAGCTTAAGTATTAGGTCTACGGCTTAGGGAGTATTCAACCTCGTTAACTGACCTTCGATTTACGGGACTTGGTAACTTGAGCACCCAAATTCACACACATAGTCTGGTTCAGCGAGCATAAATATCAAAATCACACAGAAGCGTTTCAAATATTCTGAAAATGTCACCTAGATTAGGAGCGGCCGATCGACACAAGTTGATTTGGACGAGTTCTTGGCGTGAAAAGGTGGGAAATTCCCCTCGAAGATGCGTAACAACATATCATCTCTTCAGTGCTTGTCTCCTAGGATATTTATATATCCTACTGGGGGCAAGTAAACACTCTGCTGGTTCAGATTCCATAGATGGCATTATCACGAAATGTCAATTGCCAGGGTCTGAATTCGGCCACGGAACACCATGGATGGGATTATCTCGAAATCTCGAAAGTCGGGGTTCTGGGGGTTACCATGGGCGGTGCTATCTCGAAGCGTCGATTGCAATAGACCTTTGAGGATTGATGATGGGGATGAGGAATCCGATACAGATCATGCCGTGAAACCAATCCTAAGCTAGAATTAAAAAGAAAAGAGAGAGAAAACTCTCCAAACAAATAAACCCTCCATCTCTCTCTTACAAAACGCACTGCAAACTGAGCCAAAGCTAAAAACGTCTCAAGCACGGGTGCTTTAACCACGGAGTCCAATAAACTTTAGGGTAGTCCCTGTGGGCCTTAAAAATCTTTGCTAAAGACTGAGGCTAAAGCTAGATGGATCTAGATCTTGGTTGGTACTAGAGTACCATTTAGACCTATGGTTGGCATTTTGACCTAATCAAGGAGACAAGAGAAAAAAGCACTTATCACATTTGATGAAAGGAATTCATGGTCTAGAATAGAGGTTAAAACCTTAAATTTTTGCTAAGGGCTACACATGGGGGTATGATGAGAACCTCATCATGAACCTTAACTAGCACATTTTGACCTAATAAATTGAACAAAATCTCCTGTAAAACCTAAGGGAAGGCATAAATCTGGGAATTACAAATCTAAGAATAAAATAATACCCAAGGGGTAAAACTACAATTTTACCATTGCAATACATAAATAGGATTTCTAAGGGTCTAGACATAGGTCAAATGGGCTTAATAAGAGAAAAAGTGGGATGGTTTGATCAGGAAAGGGTTATGACAAAATCTGAGAATGACATTCTATAACCCTAAAACAAATCCACTTTAATTCACAAAGTTTCAGGCAAGATAAAAATTAATTAAACCCTCTAAAATTCATGAAAAAATATCCCCTAGGGTTTAGAACCTTCAATTTGGCCGTTGGAACCTATCTTGACCTAGATTAAGAACCATACCCAATTTTTGACCTAATTTGGGTTTTTGTGCAAAATGTCCAGTCAAAATTGGTCAAACCTAAAATCCAACCTCACCATTGTATTCTTTAAATCAAAATTAGGTTTATACCAAAATTTGGACCAAAGAAAAGGTTACCTTGACCCACTTTACACAACGGTCCTCAACAATTACTTTTTGACCCTTAGCTTTTTGAACTCTTGCAGTGCCCCCTAGCTTTCCCGTTGTTTTCTTCAAAGAGGCCCCTCTGCCACCCACCTATGCAGGCCATACCTCCGGCGACTTTGCGCAGAGGATGGCACCACGCAAACCTGGGGAGCAGGCCCCAGATTTGAAAGGGAGACTCCTTGTGTTGTCCCCTACAGCATGGGCTGACTCCCATGCCCTGTCGGCCACCATACCTCTCGTATGAACGCTCGAGAGGTATGGGTCTTTTTCCGACCACACCTCTGGAGAGGTATCTGACCGAGTCGATCTTTCACTTTTAAGTCGTTTGTAGTTTAATGTGGTGGAAAAATCGACTAATCAATTTTTAACAAGAAATAACCACTCGCAGAGGAGCGGGTCGTTTCCACAGGGAGACAATAACGTATTAAAATTCGCGCCACTTAAAAATGTTTGTTCGGAGTCAATTTGGACAAGAACCAAGCCAAGATTGCCTTTAGATTAAGGTTTAAGCAAGAAATAATGCTGAAATGGCAATTATGAGAAACTACAGGATATTTTCCGCAATGCAGAGTGAATAGAATATGAATAAAATCTGGCAATGGCAGAAAATGTAAATTTTAATCAACGTTTTACTGTAGCAAAACAGGGGAATTGTTCCCCGTTGTCTTGCGCGACGAGGAGCCGATGGTCGGGCGCGGGAAGCTCGGAGGAGGTCCCTTGGATCAAGGGCTTCGAATCGGTGGTGGCGGCGAGTCGCGCGGCGGCCGGAGGTGGCCGGACGAGCTCCGGCGGAGGTGCTGCAGGCGGTTGTGCGTGGGCGCGCGGAGGGTCTGCGGAGGGCGCTGGCGCGCGGAGGCGTGGCTGCGGTGGTCTGCAGGCGGGCGCTGGCGTGTGCGGTGGAAGCTGCAGAGGTCGGTTGCTGGCGGTTTACAGATGGCTGTGCGTGGGCGCGCGGAGGGTCTGCTGAGGGCGCTGGCGCGCGGAGGCGTGGCTGCGGTGGAAGCTGGCGTGGGCAGAGGGTCTGCAGAGGTCGGTTGCTGGCGGTTCTGCAGACGCAGTGGTGAACGGCGTGGACTGCAGGCGGTTGTGCGTGTTTGAGCTGAAGGTTGACGGACGTGGGTGCGCTGAAGGTTCTGCAGGTGCGGGAAGGGGTCTGCAGGCGACTTCAGGCATGTGCGGTGAAGTGAGCGGGTAACTTCAGACGTCTGGGAAATTTCCCAGACGTCTTAAGTTACTGAGAGGGTGGCTGATCAGTAGGTTGGTGACGGTGGTCGGCGATGACGGCGAGGGAGTTGCACGCTAAGGTGCTCACGGTAATGCGGGCGAGCTCCGGATGGCGGTGTGGCCTGTCACACCACACGCCCACGGTGGTGGAGACTCGCCGCCACGGTAGAGGCCGGCAGTGTGGAGTGGAAGAGAGAGGATCTCTCTGCACAGTGGTGGGTCGGTGGCGGAGGCCTGCTGCAGCCGGCAGCTTCCGTGCTCCTTTTATAGTGTCTTGAACAATTTTGAAATCAGCCGCCGACCAGATCCACCACATCCGCTCCCCCTTGAATGGCTTCATCACTGCAGCAGCCGGGTGTTGGAGCGGCAGCCAGCCGTTCTGAAAGAAGACGAATAAAGAAAATATTATTAAAATATTAGGGTTATTTATGTATAGACCCTCAACTTCTATGTTAATAAAAACAATATACCTAATTGGTTATCTAATTAGATGAATGCTATTCTAAGCTAATTCTAAATGCACTTAAGATATGAATGTAATGTATAGATTATGTAATTAGATTAAAACTATGAATTAATCTATTTACATCCTAATTTATACTAAATAAATGTTAGAATTAACCTAATGTGTAGGCACTTAAATACTTAAATAGCCCACAACTATAGGCTAATCAAATACCCCCATGCCTAGTTTTTGCTAGTCCCTAGCAAAATTAAGCGAAACCTAGCACTCTAAGTAGACTAGTCAACTCACTTAGTCTTCCTTCAGAAGCATATTAAGTTCAGGTTCTAAACCCAAGGTCCCTAAGTAGTTGCTAAGTTACAGACTAGGTCGGCTAAAGACGAGTTGTAAGCACAAGTTTCCCTGATTTCTGACTCTACCCTAAAGTTTATTGATCCCTGAGATTAAAGCATCCGTGCTTTTGCATTGGTCCGAGTTATTTGAGTTAAAGGAATTTTTTTTTTTTTTAATATATATACTTTTTTTTTTTTTTATTCTTCTAAGTCTAACCTCAGATCAGCTATCAACACGGTCTGTGTCGGATTCATTGTCCCCATTACCATACCTCGAAGGGTGCCTGGCTTTCGATGCTTCGAGATAGCACCGCCCATAACGACCCCAAGAACTCCTGGCAATCGACACTTCGAGATAGTATCGCCCATGGATTTCTTAAGCGAATTCAGGCCTATGGCAATCGGCACTTCGAGATAGGGCCGCCCATGGTACCTGAACCGCGCAATGCGCTTACATGCCCCCAGTAGGATGGATATCCTAAGAGACAAGCGCCGAGGAGGTAATATGTTACCATCGCATCCTCAAGGTGAGTATATACTCGACCTCTCCTGCGGCGGGAACTCTTCCAATCAAAATATGTTTTCAAGCCTTTCTTAAGTCAAAACTAAGAGAACCAAATCTCTTTTCAGAAATTAAGTTAATTACCAGACCAAGTGTGAACAATTTGGATGCTTGGGTTACAAGGACCCGTAAACCAAAAGGTAGAATAAGACTCCAGGTACTACCCCACCTTTTAACTCAAACCCTAGCTTCCCTTCCTCAACCTCTTGAAGAATGGTCCGCAACTTAACTCCTACTTAAGTTTTTAAGTCCACAAAGGACCCTAAAGGTCTAAAGCTAGTAGCTTATTTGGCTTCTAAAGTTTGACAATAGAATTAACTTAGTCTACCCTAGAGTTCTGATTTGCTTAAGACGGCAAGATCTAGCCAGTTAAGCTCAAAACTTCTCTTTTTTATATATATATATATATTTTTTTTTTTCTTCTTTTTTTTTTTTTTTTATAAATGCATGCTATAAACAAAATGCCTCAGGTCCTCTCCCCCATGCCTGGTTCAAACAATGTCCTCATTGAAAATCAAAAATAGCTAAAGGAAGATATTACCTGAGGCGGAGAATAGTAGGAGCTAAGGCTCCTCAAGAGTGACTTCGTCAACTAGATGGCCATCTAAAGTTATGTACGGTTTTAACCGTTGACCGTTGAAGATAAAGGGAGTTGCTGAAGAAGAAGGATTTTTGATCTCCACAGCTCCATGGGGGAATACTTTGGTGATTATGTAAGGCCCATCCCAACGAGATTTTAATTTCCCAGGAAAAAGCTTAAGTCTGGAATTGAAAAGCCAGACTTGTTGGTTGGGTTCAAAGGTCTTTCGAAGAATAAACTTGTCATGCAAGACCTTAGTTCTTTCTTTATAAGCTTGAGAGGTGTCATAAGCATCATTCCTCAGCTCCTCAAGCTCACTTAATTCTAGAAATCGTGCCTTACCTGCCTTCTCTAAATCCATGTTAACACTTCGAATAGCCCAAAGTGCTTTATGTTCCAACTCTACAGGTAAATGGCACGCTTTTCCATACACAATCCGAAAGGGAGAAGTACCCAAAGGGGTCTTATAGGCCGTTCGATAAGCCCACAAAGCATCATCGAGCTTTTGGGACCAATCTTTCCTATCAGGTCTAACGGTCTTTTCCAAAATATTTTTTATCTCCCTATTTGATACTTCAACCTGACCACTTGTCTGAGGGTGGTAAGGGGTAGCAACCTTGTGAGTCACTCCCAAACTCTTAATTAACCGATTGAAGTGGTGGTTTCGGAAATGAGGTCCCCCATCACTTATAATAGTCTTGGGGCAGCCGAAACGGGATATGATATTGGCCTTCACAAATTTCAAAACCACAGAGTGGTCATTTGTGCGCGTCGGAATGGCCTCTATCCATTTAGAGACATAATCAACTGCCACCAAGATATATTCAAAACCATGGGACGACGGGAAGGGGACCATAAAGTCAATTCCCCACACATCAAAAATTTCAACAGATTGAATAGGATGTTGAGGCATTTCATTCTTCTTCCCAATCGTTCCAGTCCGTTGACATCTAATACAGGCCTTAACAAAATTATGAGAATCCTTAAATAAGGAAGGCCACCAAAAACCAGACTGGAGAACCTTAAAAGCAGTTTTCTTAGCACCAAAGTGTCCTCCACAATGAAGTGCATGGCAAAATGTCAGCACACTTTGTTGTTCCTCTTCAGGCACACAACGTCTCAAAACTTGGTCTTGTCCAATTCTAAATAATTCTGGCTCTTCCCAATGAAAATATCTTGCTTGAGAAATGAATCTCTTTCTTTTCTGCTTATCCCAAGAGCCAGGAGTTTGTCCAGTGACCAAGTAATTTACAATGTCTGCATACCAAGGTAAAGTTGGTGTTACCGCCATCAGAGTTTCATCGGGGAATGTCTCGCAAATGTCTTCAGAAATGGAGTCGTTAAGAGGAAGACGAGACAGGTGGTCAGCCACAACATTTTCTACTCCTTTCTTTTCATGTATTTCCAAGTCAAATTCTTGAAGGAGTAAGATCCACCTAATTAGACGTGGCTTAGAATCTTTCTTAGCAATGAGATGTTTCACTGCTGCATGATCAGTAAAAATAACCACCTTAGACCCAAGTAAATAAGACCTAAACTTCTCCAGAGCAAAAACTATAGCAAGTAATTCTTTTTCAGTGACGGTGTAGTTTTGCTGAGGTTCAGTTAAAGTCTTGCTTGCATAATGCAGCACATGAGGTCTTCCCTCAACCCTTTGTCCAAGGACTGCTCCCACTGCATAATCCGAAGCATCACACATAAGCTCAAAGGGGAGTGCCCAATCAGGAGCTTGGAGAACAGGCGCAGAGATCAAGGCCTCCTTTAGAGTTTGAAAGGCCTCGGCACACTTTGAATCAAAACTGAAGGAAGATTCCTTCGCCAATAAGTCACAAAGTGGCCTAGAAATCTTACTAAAATTTTTAATAAAGCACCTGTAAAAGCCAGCATGGCCCAGAAAGGATCTAATCTGTTTGACATTCGTAGGCAATGGAAGTTTGGAAATAGAATCAATCTTGGCTTTATCTACTTCCAAACCTTGCTCAGATACAACATGCCCAAGTACAATTCCTTTCTGTACCATGAAGTGACTTTTCTCCCAGCTGAGGACTAAACCAGTCTCCTTACATCGTTTCAACACATTCTCCAAGTGCAGGAGACACTGGTCAAAAGACGAGCCATAAATAGAGAAGTCATCCATAAATACTTCGACACACTCGTCAATCATGTCCGAAAAGATAGATATCATACACCGCTGGAAAGTTGCAGGGGCATTACATAATCCAAACGGCATACGCCTGAATGCAAAAGTACCGTAAGGACTCGTGAATGTCGTCTTTTCCTGGTCATCAGGAAAGACTGCCACCTGATTGTACCCAGAATATCCATCGAGAAAGTAATAATACTTATTCCCTGCCAATTTTTCGAGAATTTGATCAATAAAAGGCAAAGGAAAGTGATCCTTCTGGGTAGCGGTGTTCAGCTTGCGGTAATCAATACAGACCCTCCATCTAGTTGAGGGTCTAGTGACAACTTGTTCACCTTGGTCGTTGAGTTCCACAGTAAAGCCTGCCTTCTTTGGCACCACATGAATGGGACTAACCCATTTACTATCAGCAATGGGATATATGATCCCAGCGTCCAACCACTTCAGGATTTCCTTTTTTACAACCTCCCTCATATTAGGGTTCAGACGTCTCTGCATGTCCCTAAAAGGCTTGATGGAATCATCAATATAAATGTGGTGCATGCAGAGTGTAGAGTCTATACCCTTAATGTCAGCAATGCTCCAAGCAATAGCTTCCTTATGCCTAGACAGGCATTCAATCAAGGCTCCCTCCTGTGCCTCAGACAGCACAGCCGAAATGATAACTGGGAGTGTATCATTGGCACCTAGGAAAACATACTTGAGAGTGTCAGGGAGGGGTTTCAACTCAAGGTTGGGGGCTTGTATGGTTGAGGGTTTCATAATAGATGTCCCCATCTCAGGTAGCAAATCTGCCTTCGGCGGAAATGATGGGGGAAGAGACTCAGCAGAAACTCCTAGCAATTCCTCTAGTTCTAGTATATCCTCTTCACATTCTTCCAAGAGATGGGAATGCTCATTTAGCATGACATGCTGAAGGGGGTCATCACATAACATTGCAGGAGTTGCCTCTTCAATCAGGTCATCTATCACCTCAACTTGAGAACAATCCTCAAGTCCAGCTTGTTTGTAAGCATCAAACACATTAAGCCGGATTTTCCTATTCCCAAAGCCCATTTTCAATGCCCCAGTATTGCAATTAATTGAAGCATGGGAAGTTGCAAGGAAGGGGCGGCCCAAAATGATGGAGGGTTTGGTTGGCTTGTTGGTAGGGTCAGTGTCCAAAACTAAGAAGTCAACGGGAAAAAAGAAATCCTCCACTCTTACGAGGACATCTTCCAAAATTCCCCGTGGTGTCTTAAGTGATCGATCAGCAACTTGAAGGACTACAGGGCTAGGCTTCAGATTGCCTCCCCCAAGTTGTTCATATACATAGCTCGGAAGGATGTTCACCCCCGCACCCAGATCAAGCAGAGCCTCATCAATTTGTAAGTCACCAATAACTACAGAGATATATGGGGCCCCTGGGTCCTTAAGTTTCGGAGGTGTGCCATGTTGAACAATTGAGCTAACAGAATCAGGCAGGACAACTTTAGACTGGACCTGTTTTCTAGATTGCCGCTTTTTCGTGCACAAGTCCTTTAAGAAGCGGGCATAAGACGGAATCTGCCTGATAGCTTCAAGCAAAGGCAGGTTAATCTGCACTTGCTTGAAAGTTTCCATAATCTCATCCGTCTTATCTTTGGCTCCAGATGAGCCAGCAGAAGTCTGCCCAGAGGTGGATAAGCGCTCTGGAAATGGCACTCTCGATCTCTGGGTGGAAGGGTTGTCATGTCGAGTAAGGGGTGGAACGGGGGCAACTTCTTCCGGTGAGGTGATTTCAAGCGGAGAAGATTTGGGCAAATCTTCTTCGGTGGGGGTGAAAGTCGGGGTGGATGTTTTTTTAGGGGGTGAGACTATAGGAGCATCGGGTTTGGAAATTTCTTTCCCACTCCTCAGAATAGTCACCGCCTGAGCATGCTCCCTAAAGACAATCCCTTTTCCTTTAGGATTTTCCTCAGCAGCACTTGGAAACTTCCCAGTCTCCCTCTGTCTAACGGCCTCAACAAGGTGTCCAATTTGTGATTTCATCTCATGTATAGCCTTGTCATGAGATTGGATGATGGCACTTTGACTTTCTTGCATAGTTTTCAAGATCGCCTTCAATTCATCCATCTCAGAGGTTTTAGGTTGGGCAAAGGTCTGAGGTTGGTTCATTTGATGGTTTTGAAAGGATTGCGGTTTGTAATTCCCTGAATTTGAGACATTTCCTTGTCTCCATGAAAAGTTTGGGTGGTTCCTCCATCCCTCATTATAAGTGTTGGAGAAAGGATCATTACGAGGTCTTGGACGGAACCCTTGAGCGGCATTCAAATCTGCTTGTACAAGCTCAGGGAATTGGGAGGCTAAGTGGCAATCCACAGTGGCGTGTGTATTGCCTTGACAAATTACACATTCGGAAGCTTGGGATGTGGAGGTGTTAGGTGTGAATGAACTCGGGTTCGACATAAGCCTTTCCATGTTTTGATTCAGTAATTGAATTTGATAAGCTAAATTCTGGGTTTCCCTTGCTTCATTCGCCTCCAACTTTCTTTGCATGAGAGTGGGCTTTCTATCCATGTAGGCAGAATTCAAGTGAATAGAATTCTCACTCAAAGTATCAAATAAGTTCCAAGCTTCATCCTCAGTCTTAGATAGAAAGGTTCCTGCACAGGCACCATCCACAGTTTACCTATGAGAATCATTAAGTCCGGTGTAGAACCTTTCAACCAGTTGCCATTTAGGCACCTGGTGATGTGGGCAAAGTCTCAGCAAATCGTTAAAGCGCTCCCACGCATCATGGAAAGCTTCCCCATCCTTTTGAGCAAAACTCATGATTTCCCTCCTAAAGTGATTTGTTTTGCTCATGGGGAAGTACTTCTTCAAAAACTCCTTTTTCAGGGCATCCCAAGTATTTAAATTATCAAGGGTGTGATACCAATACTTGGCTTTGTCCTTTAGGGAGAAGGGAAAAAGGGTCCGCATTTGAGCGTCATCAGTAACGCCCTGCAGCTTCACCGTGGAACAGACCTCGGTGAATTCCTCAATATGCCTGTAAGGGTCTTCCCTAGTAGTACCATAAAAAGAGGGTAGCAAGGATATGGTACTACTTTTGATCTCATATGGATTATCCCCTCCAGGTCTACGTAGTGCTGGGCCAGCTTGGTTGGTTGGGATGAAATATTCCTTAAGGCTCCTTTGACCGGCCATTTCTACCCTTGGGAGGTCTTTTCTTAGGATTCTTTCTGGTTCAGGATCAAATACAAGTTATCTCCTAAGAGAACGCCTACCAAGCATGCACTACAAACACAATTCAAATGGACTTGTTTGGTCTTTACAGATTTAGGCTTTTGAATTTAATTCAAATTGTAGGTGACAAAACAAGTTACCTAATCAATTACGCGCCTATTGTCAACCTACGGCTCGCCTAAAAAGACCTAGTTGGAACTTAGGTAATCTTCCCTAAATCTCAAATGGTCAAGTAAATCCAAAGACGGAAGATCGAGGGATGCAAGTAGGCCTAAGCCTTCCTTTGAAGCTGTGCTTTCGCGGTGCTCCTCAACTACCCCCAAAAATCCGTGACAGGGTATCCCCCTCTTTGGATTTACAAAACCTTTGATCTCAAGTTCCGAACACTTCAGAATCCAACGAAAGGAGGGCTCTTGTCCTAGTATTTCCAAACCTAAGGAGCGTCTAGAAACGTGCCGTGGTGCAAGTGAAATAAGTGTGCATACACCGTCAAAGATTTTGAACTTTGAATCGCACGCCAAGTTTGAAAATCAAATCCTTGGTTTTTAAAATGTCCTTCCTTTAATTAGTCCTTTTTCTAAAGAAAATATGTGACCACTTGTTAGATTTATTCAGTACAGATTAGGTGGTCTTCGCATTAAATCCCAAATGCGATGCGTGATCAAAAATAGGATGCAAAGTAAGAAAATGCGTACCTTGCCTCCAGTGATCTTCGATGCAAAAATTCACGCAATGCAGAAAAGCAAATCTAGAGGCTGCTCATACAGACCTAAATGGTTCGTCCTAGGGCAGGCAGCTTCTAGCAGGCAGCTCATTTTTTTTTCTTTTTCTATTTTTTTTAGAACTACTTATGCACAAGCAAATAAAAGAAATAATAATAATAAAAAAAATAAACCTAAATCTAAAGAAAAGGGAACAGGCTCCCAAAAATTACCCAACACGGGTCCAAAACAAAATCAGGGAACAAACCCCTCAAAATTTGCCCCAGAACAAGGGTTTCAAACTAACTGTAATGAAAAATTAAGTCTTCAGTCTTAATTCTATTCTAATTAAATTAGCGATTAAATACAGTGGTGTCCGTCGCGTCCTCGTCCTTCTCCTCCTTTCAAAATTGCTTGTCCACTTCTCGTCTGGCGACGTCAAGGGTCGCCTCTCACAGTGGCTGATTCTTGCACAAAATTTCTCGCACAGAAAAGAAAATAATAGATGGTCAAATCTCTGTGCAATTGACAAATAATCAAAATAAAATTAGGCGAAATTATTGCGTCTATTGCCTCCCCGGCAACGGCGCCATTTGACCGGATCGATCTTTCGCTTTTAAGTCGTTTGTAGTTTAATGTGGTGGAAAAATCGACTAATCAATTTTTAACAAGAAATAACCACTCGCAGAGGAGCGGGTCGTTTCCACAGGGAGACAATAACGTATTAAAATTCGCGCCACTTAAAAATGTTTGTTCGGAGTCAATTTGGACAAGAACCAAGCCAAGATTGCCTTTAGATTAAGGTTTAAGCAAGAAATAATGCTGAAATGGCAATTATGAGAAACTACAGGATATTTTCCGCAATGCAGAGTGAATAGAATATCAATAAAATCTGGCAATGGCAGAAAATGTAAATTTTAATCAACGTTTTACTGTAGCAAAACAGGGGAATTGTTCCCCGTTGTCTTGCGCGACGAGGAGCCGATGGTCGGGCGTGGGAAGCTCGGAGGAGGTCCCTTGGATCAAGGGCTTCGAATCGGTGGTGGCGGCGAGTCGCGCGGCGGCCGGAGGTGGCCGGACGAGCTCCGGCGGAGGTGCTGCAGGCGGTTGTGCGTGGGCGCGCGGAGGGTCTATGGAGGGCGCTGGCGCGCGGAGGCGTGGCTGCGGTGGTCTGCAGGCGGGCGCTGGCGTGTGCGGTGGAAGCTGCAGAGGTCGGTTGCTGGCGGTTTGCAGATGGCTATGCGTGGGCGCGCGGAGGGTCTGCTGAGGGCGCTGGCGCGCGGAGGCGTGGCTGCGGTGGAAGCTGGCGTGGGCAGAGGGTCTGCAGAGGTCGGTTGCTGGCGGTTCTGCAGACGCAGTGGTGAACGGCGTGGACTGCAGGCGGTTGTGCGTGTTTGAGCTAAAGGTTGACGGACGTGGGTGCGCTGAAGGTTCTGCAGGTGCGGGAAGGGGTCTGCAGGCGACTTCAGGCATGTGCGGTGAAGTGAGCGGGTAACTTCAGACATCTGGGAAATTTCCCAGACGTCTTAAGTTACTGAGAGGGTGGCTGATCAGTAGGTTGGTGACGGTGGTCGGCGATGACGGCGAGGGAGTTGCACGCTAAGGTGCTCACGGTAATGCGGGCGAGCTCCGGATGGCGGTGTGGCCTGTCACACCACACGCCCACGGTGGTGGAGACTCGCCGCCACGGTAGAGGCCGGCAGTGTGGAGTGGAAGAGAGAGGATCTCTCTGCACAGTGGTGGGTCGATGGCGGAGGCCTGCTGCAGCCGGCAGCTTCCGTGCTCCTTTTATAGTGTCTTGAACAATTTTGAAATCAGCCGCCGACCAGATCCACCACATCCGCTCCCCCTTGAATGGCTTCATCACTGCAGCAGCCGGGTGTTGGAGCGGCAGCCAGCCGTTCTGAAAGAAGACGAATAAAGAAAATATTATTAAAATATTAGGGTTATTTATGTATAGACCCTCAACTTCTATGTTAATAAAAACAATATACCTAATTGGTTATCTAATTAGATGAATGCTATTCTAAGCTAATTCTAAATGCACTTAAGATATGAATGTAATGTATGGATTATGTAATTAGATTAAAACTATGAATTAATCTATTTACATCCTAATTTATACTAAATAAATGTTAGAATTAACCTAATGTGTAGGCACTTAAATACTTAAATAGCCCACAACTATGGGCTAATCAGTATCCCCATCTCCTCCTTGTGACTCTCTCTCTGCCAAAACCTACTTAAGGAACGGCAGCCATTGCCACTTCCTTCAAGCCTGATTTTGTCGAAAAAACCCCTCAATTTTCATCTCCTCCTCCTCCGGCCATTCACCCGCAGGCTCCAATGACCCTCCTCCTCCTCTCTCGTTGCCCTGCCACCATACCAGTGGCAAGGTTTCTATGCCGTCGTCCGTCGTGCTTGGTCGTACCAGCAGGCGCCCTCCAGCACCTCTTCCTCGTCGCCGTCCCTTCTCCTGGGCTCTTTCGTCTCTGACGACGGCAACACAGTCGTTCGCTACCACTGCTTCCCCCCTTCTTCAGAGACTTATAGATAAGTTCCCTCTCTCCTCCTCTTCATTTCCCCTCTCCAATTTTGCACTTTCGATCCATCTATGCCACTGTCCACCACCACCTTCTCCACCTTCGGCAGACCACTGGTGAGGCGTAGCCACCGCGTCGCACCTCCACACACCTCGCCAGTCACCCCACAAGCTCCACCACGATCCACTAATCACCTTCCGCACATTCACTAACCGTCAGCACCGCTCCACACGCCCCTCGAACACACCCACCTGCACAGCCATAGGGTGACCTAGGCACGCATGCCCAGGCCACCCTGCGCCACGCCGACCACCGGGCTAGCTTCGTTGTGTCACGGCGAAGCTTCTTGAGTAATCTGATAATGCCGTGAGGTCGTTTTCTTGTTGACAAGTACAGGGCCTTGATCACCATTGGAGTGAGCTTGAAGAAGCTTGCAAGCCTCTTCTTTGGCCCCAGGCATCAGGATCCCAAGTCCTCGACACGCCAGCATCCTTCGCGAAGAAAGCCCGCCCATCAAATGGAAGCCAAGGCAACTGCAGCCTCTGCAATTAGGTGATGACCTGCTACAGGCGCAAGCGCAGAAGCGGGTGGGATGTTTAGTCCCACCTCGGAAGTTTTTGAGCAGGCGCATACGCATAAGTTGCAAAAGTGACTCAGGCATATCGCCTCAAGTCACATAGGGGTGAGGTCCCTCGCCCTCACCACGCCTCGTCCGCAACACTTTCCCCGCGGACCTGGCAACCGGATCCGACTAACCTTGCCTGTGTACACCTCGCGCACCACCCACGCCGATGCGCCTGGTCCCGGGCGCATCACCCGACCCGCATACCCGATTAAGGCTCTGGGAGAGCGAACCCTGGAGTGAATTTGAGAGAGAGAGACGCGGGGAGAGTAGGGGTTAGGTTTTGCCTAACTGAACACCTGTGCAGGGAACAGAAGAGGAAGCAAAGGAGGAGCAGCGAGGACTCAGCCACAGGAAGAAAGTTGCGGCCAGAGAGAAAGGGAGAAGGACTTGGAGCCGCAGAGAAGCTGAGGCAGAAGGAGAAAGAAGAAGGGCTTGGCATAGTAGAGGAGAAAGAAGAAGAAGAAGAAAGAAGAGAAGGCGCACAGCAGAGATAGCAAAGAAGAAGAGCAAAAGAAGAAGCCAAGAAGAAGAAGAAGAAGAACCAGTAGCAGCAGCCGAAAAGAAAAGGAGCACTACTGTAGTAAGTGACATTTAAGACGTCTGACCCTTGGAGTCAGACGTCTCAAAAGAGAGAGAAAGGAAGACAAAAGAAGAAAGAGAGAAGAAAAGAAGACATTTTTATTTTCCTTTCTTCAACCTTTTTTGTAAAATAATATATTGTAAATTGTGATTTTCTACACTTCTAGAATCAAGTTTTGCTCCCTGAGTTCAATATCGGAGAATTTTTGTTTTCGAGTAATAAAATATAATCAAACCGGTCGGTTTTAACCCCGATCATCGTCGGAGATGAGTCGGAGCTAGCTGGAGGTAGGGGAAAGGAAGAGATTTATGGCTTAAAAACTCGCTAAGAAAGTAAGGTAGTCGATGAGGGTCTTTTATAGGCCATTGGGTGAGCTTCTAAGCTTGGAAACAAGCTTGAAAGCTCGAAAAATTAGGGATTAGGACTTTAGATTTCAAGGAGTTTGCATGAGCTCCGTGAGGAGATTTGGAGTCTAAATCTAGGTCTAGATTTTTAAGGATTCCCTCGAGATCATCACTTCCAAATTTGGAAGGGATTGGTCAATCAATCAAGGAAGAATCTAGGATTAAAGCTCAAATCTAATGGGTTCACACCTGTCATGGTGGTAAAGACCCAACTACGAATAAGATGAAGACTTAGTTGGGTTTTTGCAACTTGTTCGAAAGTTAAGGGGCTGATTAGAAGAGAAAGAATCAGACTGGACCAAAATGCAAACTAGGTCAGGGTGGACTCTGATTGGGCCCAAATTTTGGTACAAACCTAATTGGACTTAAAGAATTTGATGGTAAAGCCAGATTTTGGTTTCGACCAAGTTTGACTGAGTAATTTGCGTAGAAGCCCAAATTATGGTAACTTTCCGTCTGAGACTCTATTTTAGGTTAAAATGGGTTCTAACGATCAAATTAAGGGAACCAAACCTTATATAATACTTTTCTATGAATTTTGGAAGGTTTATGTGAATTTTATCCTAACCGAAACCTCAGTTAATTAAGCAGGTCTGAAATTAGAGTTTTGGATATCTAATAATTCTCGAAATGCGTGAGAACCTATCTTTGTCTGCATAGACCCTCTTATTAGCTAGTTATGATCATTTGACATTTAATTAACCCTTGGAATACCCCGTGGTTATTCTGTATTTATGAAATGCAATTAAAATTACATAAATAACCCTGTGTTCTTCTCTTCTCAAAACAAAATAGTATACACATAGGACCTTCTGATGGATATGTAGGAGATTTTATCAACTTTCTTAGACCAAAATGGGTTAATTAGGGCTTTTGATGGTGTTCCCATCATGTTCCATCTAACCTTTGGATCCGAAAATGACTCTTGATGTTTTATCTTTAACAAATCCCGTACCTCCCCTATTTTCAATCAACCAAGGTCCCATAATTTCATTTAGCTCAAAAGCAAAAAAAAATTAGTCTTTCCCAAAAGATGTTTTATAAAAATTAATTTTGCTAAGAAACTAGCAAAAGATAAGCATGGGGGTATGATAAACACTAGTTTACTATCATTCTTATACCTTAAAATGGACCTAGCTCTTAGGCTTTTAACTCTACAAACTTGTTTTGGGTTGCACTTTTCGCAATCATCTAGGATAGGCATGCATTACATTTTATTGTAATTTTAATGCATTTACTTCAATGTCAAGGATAAGCAAAAAGCCAGATCTTACAAAACCTTGACATTCTAGAAGGCAGAAGGTGAAGAAGAAGCTCATTTCAGCTGGATCTTAGCTGAATCCAACTTAGCACAGCTGGATTCCAGCTCCACTAGGTTGGATTTAGCTCACCTCCGCTCCATTCATCTCATCTCAGCTAGATGGCAGCTTAGGGTAGCTCAAACCAGCTTAACTCAGCTCAGTTCTAGCTCAACTTAGTTGACATCAGTTCAATCCAACTCCAGTCCAGCTCTCCTCAATTCCCGGCAGCTGAACTCTTTCTAGTTTAGCTACTACTTGGCAACTTAGTAACTAAGCCAGCTACGAGTTAGGGGTCCACACCAGAGCATCTCTATTGCCATCAAGAATGATTTAAGAATGCACTGAGGAATATAAGTCAGAAGAGGATGTTCTTGAGAAGAGGCAATAATATCCTTAACTTGAACCAAAGATAAAGCTACAGGAAGGAAATCCATAAGTGGAGAATTCCCAATCCATAGGTCCAACTAAAATCTACAGGCCTTAATGAATTTCCCAGTAAATCAAAGGTCCTATCCCTTTCATAAGCTTCCCAAAGAAGTCTGATCCTGGCAGAGAGAGTACCGGACTAAGATGAAACTTTAACGTAGAGTTGCTGAATAAGGTGACCATACAGAGAGTCAGAAAATAAGATTCCAAACCCTTTTCATCCTCAAAGCAAATAGGAAGAGAGTTATGTCATGGATTCCCAGTAAGGGTTAGCTACTGGTGTTAGCTAACCTAAGTTAGGGTTAGGAAACTATTATTTAGAAATGTAAAGCTGATGTTAATTTTTATTTTTATTTATTTGTAAGGTGGTGTTAACATCAATTTTTGTTTACTTAAATTGATATTAAGTTGTGATGTTAATCATTGTGATCTTTACTTGAATTGATCTCAAGACTAGTTTCTGGTGAAGTTTGGGTGAGGGAGAATTACAAAATTAATACATGTTTTGCTAACACTATTTAGAGCTGATGTTAGAAAAATAGTGTTAACCTTCCAAAATGAGTGTTAAGATTATGTGGATTAATCTTGCTAGTAAATAAGGGCTAACCCCCAAATAAATTAACCCACATAACAAGCCCACATCATTTACTCGCTGTGGATAGACGGCCATAAACCGTTGCGTTTCTTGGAGAAAGGCAAGACTTCTACGATCAGTTTCATACACCCAAAGTAATTTACTTTTAATTAATAGACTGTAGCTGGTAATCTACGTATCGTATCTTTCGAATCAAAGACATCCATCGAGGCGTGCAAATTCGCCACCAACTCCAGGTTTGACACAGGTTCCAAAGCGTCGGTTGCGATTCCCATCAAGAAACCAGTTAAACCAATTAACCGCATTCACCACTCCAAAATCAACTTCTCGTCTCCCATGCTTGGAAGCACACTTCGACTCCATGACCAACTCCCCCTCCTCTATAATGGCCGCCGATCAGCAAATCACGCTCAATCTCTTCGTAGATAAAGCAAAGAAAAGAGTGGTCTTTGCCGAATCGGACAACGACTTTGTCGACGTACTCTTGAGCTTCCTCACTCTCCCCATTTCAACAATCGTGAAGCTCTCAGATAGTACTACTGATGACAACTCCTCCTCCTCCTCCTCCTCCTCCTTCCCCGGTTGCATCAAAAACTTGCCCATCCCCAAAGCGTGGAGGCAATGGACAACACTCACCTTACAACCAACGCTTACAAATCAATGCTGCTCCATCCTCTCAATGCCGCCGCAAGCAAACTCAGGTACGTAATTAGTTTTGGGGTTTGCCCCCAATGCACCAAGATTTTCACTTACACACACACACACACACACACACTGCTTTATGTTTTGCCAAACTCCTAAATTTATGTAGTGTACATGTCCCTCGTTAATCTGATCAACAACGCCGGAATATTACGTACCGTTCTTATGCTCATGCCTGTAATTAATATTGATCAAAAACGTACGCCGGTTCATTTCTTAATTTATTAGTGAAAGTCCCACGCCGGATGTCCCTTAGATCTTGAAGTTTGAATATATACATCAGCACTTACAAGATTAATTAAGGACTTGTTACATGCATATATAAGGCGTGGGAGAGTCATAATTAAAATTAAGGAAGCGTCCGTACGTATTCGAGGAACTTCCTCCCTCTGAAAATATATAGGCAATCTAATTGAACTCACGATCTTGAATGGCTACGAAGAATATGGGTTACATATTAATTTGCTCGATCTCTATTGAATGAAATTATATATATACCTCGATCAGATCACTGAAGGTGAATCTCGACGATTCGGACGATACCAAGTTCTACATCTGTGAAGGTTTAGGGATGGGGATGGATTATTCCCACTCTAAGCGTCGGCTGCTTAGCCATGCAATGGGTGCGGTATGCCAATGTGGGAAGCCAATGACCTATGAAGTGCGGTTGCCCGTGGCTGATGAAGGTGGATGCAGATCAGGTAACGGTACCGGTGGCGGTGTATACGTGAACGACGGCCTCAGGTACGTCATTACCGACGATTTGTACATTAGGTGTGTGTCGACGTACGAGGCTCTGCTGCTGATGGACGAGTTTGGAGTGCGGAAGGAGCAGCTCGAGGAGAGACAGATCTGCGTTGGGCATCCACAGGTAATTCCAATTATGTATGGATATTGCTTGGCATAATATTCACACGTTTTTAAATTCTAATAAACGTAGCTTTGTCCTACGAACATGGAATGTATCGATTTGATTTTTTTTTTTTTTTTAGCAAAAAGGTGATTTACGGTTTTTTTTTTTCTTTGTTTGAGAGGTGAATGAGAAGTCGTACTTCCACACTGCAGTCGGTAAATTAATACAAAATGGGAAGTGGGGGGAGCTGTGGGGAAGCACTACCGGTAGTAACCTCAAAAGCAAGACCAATCTAGTAGAACTAAAAAAACTCAGAAATCCGGCGACCAAAAAAGAACCCAGCAGGAAGCATCCTGAGACTCATCATCACCCCCTCACAAAGTGGGCAGTGGCAAGAAATGGTTCAAAGTGGGTAGTCGGCTCAGAATGGTTCTATATTGGCAACAGCAGAACTTCGTGATGTCGCATGGGGAACCAAACACATCCCCACAAAGTGACAGGTTGTGTTCCCCATCTGAGTCTCCACCGAAGACTATCGATCGAATCCTCTCCGCTCTTTACCCCGAATCCTCTCCAATAGCACTCTCTCTCCTCAATCCCTCCCCACCTTCTCCTTTCTTTTCCAGCCTCCACGGGCCACGATCCCTCTCCAGTAAAGTCCTTTATTTGTTTCCCCAACTCTCCCTCAGTTAATCTTTTTGACTTCCTTTACACACCCAAGTAATTTAATCTCTTTACCCCTATAATTTTTGCTCATCTACCGGTAGCTCTCGTACAAATCCTGTTATTCTATTTTAATTTTATTTTAAAGTCGATTGCAAGCTTAACCATCTTAAAATTATTTTCCACATATGTTTTTAAATTATCAAAGCTACACTTGTAGTAAAATCTTAGCAGGTGAAATAGATACCAATTGATATAATAATGGTATCGAAATATCTCATCTCTCCGTTCAATTCCCCTCCTTTATCGGATGGTGACAAAGCGGGTGCTGAGGTTACACATCCGGATTGATCAAGCCTAATTGAAATCTGTCACTTGGATGATATCTTAAAGTTGAAAGGAACCTAGTGGACAAATATAAATTTTTGTAAAAAGGTGGTTTAGAGCTTTATTTTAAATAGATATTTTTTTTACACTATTAAAGTCTCAGTTTCCTATACTTATTAGGAATAAATCTTTCTTATTGCAACTTCTATTTTTCAATGGAAATGTATAAAGTGAAAATTAACCTAGTATTTCTTATTTCAAGTACTTTTTTCTCTCAATTATGGCATGCACCATAGGTACTAAGTATCTTTTAGAATGACTAAATTAGATTGAAACTCAACCACTAATCAAGGATGCATTTATGAGCTCACAATAATATAAAATTAGGAATATATTGCTATTCTAGTTTACATTAAATGAAATGGGTGTGAGTAGTTTACATTCTTATATTATGAAACTAAGAATATAATCCAAGATATTTACAATATTTTTTAAGATTCATCATCTTTTCTACAATGTATATGCGTGACACAACCAAAATGAAAATTCTTGCAGTGAACCATTCTAAACATTAGGTTCTTTGAGAATTACCTCAATGTCAACATTGAAACTCAATGAATGTCTTGATTTTGTTTTGAAATTCCTAATTAAATTACATTTTTAAATCATGCAACTTTGATATATTGAGATTATTACTTTCTCAACTTAAGATCCCATTTACATAGTATTGAAAATTTACGAGAAAACTAATATCTACAAATAATATGTTTATTGCTAGATGATGCAAATACATATGACAATCAACAAATCTAAGTAGAAGAAAAAAGTTATATTTTCCAAACAAATGTAAGTTAGCTTAATATAATTCTACCTAATCTAATGATCTATCGATGACTTTCTTGTTGCGAAGTGCAGGTCAACTGGCTAGTATCTATGCTAAATTAGAGTTTCTCCATGACATAAGTGTGTCAAACCATGTTCTTTTGTCCTTTTCATACATACAACTTATAAGCTAAGGATTAGATTTGGCCAATGAGCCAGGCCACAACCCACCCAACCTATTTATGGGTTGGGATTAGGCTCGGAAATTTTGGTTTCAATCTAACCCAACCTAGCCCAAGTTTAGGCCTAGTTTAATGTAGGCCAAGCCTTGCATTTAAGATTTGAAACCTGACCTAGCCCAGCTTGAGTTAGTTGTTAAGGTTTGTTAAACCAAGGTTATCCCTACAAGCGCAAGCAAAAAAAACCTTATCCTTAATTTCCCAATTTGAACCCAACTTAATTGAACTCATCTCTCATTCGACATTGAATTGATCATGTGCAATGCTTGTTCTTGCCTTTTATTTTGATTGATTTCCACATCTTACTTTTGTAAATAGGTATGCTTGTTTTTTTGGTAACACATCATTATTAGATGGCTTATTGATTCTAACTAAAAGCATCATGGAGTAAATTAATAAAGAAGAGACTTCTGATGATCCACTGTAATTAGTAAAGAAGAGTCTCCATACATTTGATTTCTCTATTGCTATGATTAGTTCTCGTGACATGAGCAAATTATACGATTTGTCGAAAATAATGATGTCGATTTCAATATTGTAGTCTTGTGTGTTTTTGTAGCTTAGGGTCGTTCACATTTTTGTCCACATGCTTGGAAGTCCTTCCCCCTTAAATTAGGGATGCACATAAATCAAGTTGAATGATATTTTAGTAAATTTAGAATTCAATTTGCAAATATCATATTGACATTTTTGCAATTCAATTCAATCTATTTCAAGGTCTAATCTAATCCAATACAATTTGTAAAATTTTGTATTGGAATAGATTTTTTTATTTATTTTTGTTTATTGTACATGATTTTGTTGTTAGTACATGATTTCCTATTGGATTGATATAAAATTTCAAATTTAAAGTTTATTTTTTTACCTATTAGGCTATCAACAAAATGACATTAACATCTAAAAAAAGAAAATATTTATACTAAAGATTAAAAAATTACTTACTTCATTCATCTTATAATAAAATTTAAGGAAACTCAAATGAATGATAATAAAGAAGTGATAAACATACTTTTGTATTTCATGCCCTTTGATATTAAGGATTTATTTTGCCTTTTATATGTAATATATATGTGTATTTATGGATATAAATGTTATTCTTATTATATGTCCGTAATATATGTGTGTTTATGTATATAAATGCTATTCATTTGCATATCTCACAGTCGTACGTTCTTCTTAGGTAAAATAAACGTTAAATTAAATCTATTATAACATATCTCTTCCAAATGTTTGGATCAAATGTCTCGAAGGGATATATTTATATCACAATAGTTCTAATTTGACGTTAAAATCAAACATCCCGTGAGGGGTTATCACGATAGATATAATTGGACGTTTATTTTGATTAAATATTTAAACGGGATTTTATGTAAATTACTCTTGAAATCTTTTTCCGATACCAATTAGAACGTCGGGATAATGACCTTTTCATCCTACGTACAAGAAATTAAGCCTTGTCAAATAGTAGTAGAAGAATGTTTTATTTTCCTTTTCACAGAATTGACAGCAAATTAAAACCATCAAATTGTTATTTGCATGTCTTTCAATTCCTTGTTTCCACAGATTCTCCGGTTGCTCCGCATCACCTTGACGTCTGATACAGCCCTAACGAGCTTGTTCATGCAACTATATTCTGAACACAACCAAGTCATAACACATCTTCCTCCAAAGCTCGGGCATCCAAATCTCACCAATTCTCCTCCTACAGCTACACCGATAGCCAAAAGTAAGATATCCTTAAAGCTGCTCGTCAGCAAACTCAATGGCAACATTTTACACACCGAAGTAAACGAGGACTTTGTCGATCTCCTCTTCACCTTCCTCACATACCCAATCGGCGCTGCGGTACGACTCCTTGATGGTTAGACCAGTATAAGATGCCTCGACAACCTGCATAGGAGCGCACAACACCTTAATAAAATAAAGGGGATGAATGTGGGGTTACTAATTAAGCCAATGCTCCCATCATATTACAATACTAGTAAGGCCAAGCGATTATTTCACGTGCCCCAGCTGCCAGAAGATTACTGCTACTATCTTTGCCATCGACCGGATTGCAATCCCTTTAGGTTGAGCTTCTCCAATTTTTTGTGCTGCAATGGTGGTCATAGATCGCCTAGGTGGCTCATGCGACTCGCCGACCCAAAGGATGCATGCACTTCTTCAACTTCGAGTGCTTATTTGAAGAGAAGGATGTTCACCATCACCGATGAATTGGCCATCGCTCCATTATGCTTGCAATCTGAACTTTCAAAGTTGCATGGTGCTGGTATCTCGGCGAAGGAGGTGGAGGAGAAGATTGTTAGTGTTGGAACCAAGGAGGTAAGATTGAGTTTGATTCATCTTGTTAGAATTAATTAAGTACCATACGTTGGTTGTCCGCTTGAGATGATCTATTGGTTGAGTTATTGCATAGCCCACACTACAAGAAAAATAGAGGAAGGCCATGTTACTTGAAAACAAATGCTAAGATTGAACAGGGAAAGTAAATATTGACCTTATCCCATTGCTTCGATGTTTAGTAATTTAACGTTGACTTTGGTCAACAACATTTCGAGGTTAATAATTATCATTGAGAATTCTACAGGAGAGATTAGGATATATATACATGTAAATCTTACCTTAACAATATAAAAAACTTCACAAATAATCTTCCTCTAATGGAATGGGAACTGAAACTTGCATAAAGTCCCTTAGGTTTGTTTGAAGTTTCATTGTCTAAAGTTCATGTTGTAGTCCAACGTGGTGACTCTTCTTAACTAGCGAAGTGTTCATTTGTTTTCTTGTAGGCTCTTGCCTTGTTGAAATCATGCTTGACCTCCGAACGAGCCCTAACTGACACATTCATGGAGAAGGGAAGCAAAGGAAGGGGAAGATACTGGATAAGGCAGCTTCAGCTCTTTGATGATATATATAAATATTAAATGATCGTTAATGTTCATGTGATTTTTCGATTGTTTTTGTCCTACATATGTTCTCTAGCGTGATATCCCAACCGTAATGTTAGTTGAGGTCCCTTTCCTTTCCTGTAGTAAGTCACGAGCCGAGGCACTTTTTTGGATTGTTGTTTCTATTTTTGACTTTATCCTGTACTAAGTTATGAGTTGCGACTCTTTTTACTTTACATGAATCAGTCAGGTTTTGATTTGATCCTCCCGTCATTTTGGTAACCTTCAAGGAGTGGGGATTATTACGATTTACTCCCCCTTTTTGTAAATTAAAAAAGAGTCCCTTCCCTTTTGAATCAAACGGTAGAAACATACTGCATTACAAATTGAAATGGATCATAATATATAGTTTCTTAAAGGTTTGGTTCTTCCCTTGACCAAAGATATAAATTTGCGGAGTGATCCTGTACTAGAAAGGAAAATTACTGGTTAGGAAGAAAGGAAATAGCGAGGTGACTTTGTTCATTCTCCTCTCTTCTTAAGGGCATGGTAGAAGGAAACAAGAAAAGCAAGCTAGAACTTGTTGAGTTATAGGCTTATGGCAAATATTTAAACCAAAAAGAAATCTTAAATTTATAGTTTTCAACTTGTAGCCTTTTCGAGTACAAGTAAGTTAATATTTGAGAGATGTGCAGAAAACTAACCAGATTGAAAAGAAGAGAAATGTTAGCACCCAAACTGTCGTAAAATTTAAAGTACTATGCATGCATTCGTAATATCATCGATGAATTCTGACGTCCGTAATTGAACTTGAATGCTTGTTGGATTGCAATGCATGCATGGGAATGCTAGATGAGATTTTTAACTCAAGAAGATAGTTGGTCAATGACATGGAACTCTTTGTATTTATAAAGTTATGTGACAGCTCGTGAGAAAGCCCTACGGCTACACTATTCCAATCTTGTGTTGGATGATGCTCAAATATGACTAAGAAGTGAGTTGATCTACCAAGTTTCGCTTGTCTCGCGGCGGTGTGCCAGAGCCTTACCACAGCCCAACAAATACTCCACGTCCGTCTCGATGGTGGTTTAGATAAAACGAAATGAAAAGGTGTAACTTGATATAAGGATATAAGATTTTTCGAAAATAAGATTAGGAACGGAAAAGTTACAGTAGATGCCATCACATAAGGCAAAGGAAGGAAGGAAGGAGACAACTTCAACGAGGGAAACAGACATGCTCCCTTGAAGAGGAGGGGACTCCGGAACAAGAGGATGGAAGCAGGCTTGAGAGCATACTCACACCACTAGATACGATTGCGCCATCAGATGAACGATGGTCTTGACGATCCGAGCAAACAAACGATAATAAACTATAAGCAGCCTAACAAACTCGGTTGTGTGAAGTCTGACGTCCAACATGGTTCCAAAAGAACAACCTAGCAAACAACAAAAGGAAAGTACAAACACAAGTGGCCAATGATGCCAAAAGCGGAGACAAGGTGAAGCGGGAGCAACAAGATTGGTGGAGCACCAAACAGTCCATGAAATACGAGCCAATAGCTGCCCCAAACGACGACAAGACGAAGCCAATCGAACTGGAGATGCTCCACAGTCGTGGGCGCTCCAATCATGCTACGCTGGCAATGTCGAGTGGAGATCTCCCAGATCGAAGGTGACAACAACCCATCGGGGACGAATGATCATTGATGATGCCCTCACAGTGGCGAGGAAGTTGCAAGCTGACCTACACCACGCAGGTAATGCCACCAACGACCACCCAAGAGGGAGAGAGCCACGCCGTAGACGCTAATCGAAGCCATGACCTCTAGGACTGAGGGGAAGGGCAGAGGGGAGGCAAGATCAGTGAACAAGAGCAGATGAGGCCTCAACCACCGCGACGGCCGACCGAGGCCCAACCCGATAGCAAGGAGAGGTTTAGGGTTCAGAGAGAGTGGAAAAGGGAAGGTGAACCCTTTTGATAGAAGCGTACAAGTTGATACAAGGAAGATGACATGTTCACATAAAAAAATCGGTGACTTTTATTTAATGCTACCATAGGCCACAAAAACATAACTTAAAGGTTTTGTCGACGTTAAAAAGCAACGTTGCTATAAATGTCACCTTTGGTCCGCCATCTTAGGTATACATCAACATTAACTAACAAAATGTTGCCCAATATTTTTATCAACGTTAAATAAACTATCATCAAAAGCACATACGGCAACCATAAAATGTGGCCCAATTATTTCAACATGTCATAATTACCGCCGGTAACATCCTCTTTTGAGGACATTTAAATATCACCTTAGGATCTTTTTAACGACATTTGAATATCACCATAACTAAGTTTTGACATCGTTTGCTTTAGATGCTTATGACAACATTAAAAAGCTGCTTAAAGCCTCTTAGGACAATGTTTGCACGTCCTCTTTAGCATCCTAGCTCAACATTTAAACGTTACTCTAGGCCTATTAAGAGCAGGCCTAGTAAATATTTGGCCACGTTTAAATATTGCCATAGATATTTTGCACGATGTTTAAACATTGCCTTTTATTTCCCGTGCTTACATTTAGATATTACCTTAAGCCCCTTTCAATGATGTTTAAATATCCCAATGCTTCTTTGGACCATTAAACATCTCTAATAGATGATCTTTAAACACCACCTTGGATTTTTTTTTCCATTCTTACCACTTATCATTGATATAGATACATGTTAGAAGCACAACCAACAAACAACACTTATAAAGAAGATTCATTTCATGTTAAAATCATGATCATCTTTTAAGTCATTTCACATTCAAAAAGAGTAAAAATAATTGCTTTAAAATAAAGGTTACTAACATGGTTGCTTTACCTCCAAAAAAAAAATTACTAAAATGATATCTTTACAACCAAAAAGATGGTAAGATGGTTTCTTTACATGCAAAAAGCTACTAAGATATGAAGATTTCTTTACATCCAAAAAGATACTAAGATAATTGTTTTACATCAAAAGGGATACTAACATCCCTATTTCACATCCAAAAGAGAGATTGCGAAATCGTCATTATATATATTTGTTTCACTATTGCAAAAATCATCAAATTTTCAATTCTAAACCTATACCAACGAAACTTAACACTATTGCTGATATGGCTCCTGTGAGTGTTTCATCATCGAAATCGTCATTTATACATTTGTTTTACTATTGCAAAAATCACCAATTTTTCAAATCTAAACCTATACCAACGAAACTTAACACTATTGCTGATATGGCTCCTGTGAGTGTTTCGTCATCGAAACCTACAAGTATGTTGTGCTAACAATTTTGGGATTGGGATCCTAATAGTGTTGTTCACAAAAAGAAGTATTGCATAATATGTTAACTAATCCATAAATAAAATTTAATTTATAACCATTGGAAACATAACTTTTACAGCTTGTACAAATAAAATCGTAAAGAAAAAGTGTAAATTGACTCACCCTCACATCCATTACTATATTCATCTTACATGGCATGTGTGAGGTGAATGCCATGTGGACGACGAGATAGAGTCACAGAGGGTAATAGATGAAAAAGTTTACACCAACTTTTTAACTCTTAAAAGTATCATTACCATTAATTTTACCTAAAAGAGGAGAGAAGTGAGTTATCATTTTATCCTTTAGCACTTTTGTTGTTTTATGATTAGTGATTGCTTACATGTGTCCATTAGATTTAAATTTGAATTTTGGTGGAGAGAGGAACTAAGAGAAAATCAAATCAATTTTTCAACATTATTCATTATGATTGATGCGAACAACACATATTCACTAAAATGCCTTAATAATAACGTTAATATCATCACGTACATTACCATGAGTTTTATGCATATAAAGAAGGCTTTGTATTAACCATTGATCATTAGCCCTTACACTCTAAATACAATAGAGTGTTGTTGTCATCATTCTATGTGACTACTAACACTACTTCCAACAAAGTAGATGTTGTTGGCAGGATTGTTGATGCTGTTAGTGTTGGTACCATTGTACACTTCAAGTAGGATGCATTGGCAATCACTCCTACTGATGGTGTTAAGAGCAGTGTTCTTTACTCAATTACGTCGATAGTAACTACTAGTGGTGCTGTGAGTAGAGTTCTTTACGCAACTAATGTCAGTAGTAACTAACTTCACCTACTTAGTAGAATACAATGTAAGACTCATCACTGCTGATATTGATGCCAACAACACCTACCAACCTGCCAGTGATAGCTTCTGATGTACATACTATATGTATGATGTCGTTGGCAGGTTGGTAGGTGCATACGACAACGACATCAATGGGTATTTTACTGTATTGTGATAGGCCTGTATTACATACCAACCTGCCAGTATCTCCTTAATAAAACATACTTTATCTATGCTTACCGTTGGCAGTTGTATTGTAGGCAACTGACATCAATCAAGGCTATTGATGTTGGTGTTGTTGGCATAAATAAAATCGTTCTAGTGGTGGTATTGTTGGCATAAATCATCCTAAGGTGTAGGCTTCCCGTTTCTGCTTGAAGAAATGAACAAAAAACCTTCTTTAAAGTGTGTAAAAAGGGAATATTGTACTTGAGGTATGTCAACCTACACTAATGCAATCCATTTGGGATAAAAAATTGCAAAACAGAACACCAATACCAATAGTAAGTGAATGAATTTCATTCCAATTCAAACATATACATTAGCTTACAAAACATTAAAAAGAAAAATCGACCTTGTGACATACTACATGTATGATGCCAACAATAGGTAAGTAAATGCTATTAGCACCTACCAACCTGCCAATGGCAACTTATGACATACTACATGTATGGTGGCATTGGCAGGTGTAGCTGGCAGCAACATCGATGGGTATTATACTATATTATGATAGGTCTACTGATGGGAATACCATCATGGCCCCCAACTAGCCACATTTAGTCAGGTTTAATTGATTAAAGCTCCTACATAATCGCCTGAGGATAGTAATTCCATGTAAATCCATTCTGAAAAGAAAACATTAAAATAGGGCAAATTATGTAGTTTTAACATCACATCATAAATGCATAATAACCACGGGATTTGTCAGGAGTCAATTAAAGGTCAATCGAGTATTAAAATCCAAAGGGTGGGTCCACACAGACAGAAACGGAGTTTCACACGTTTTAAGAATCAAATCAGAACCCAAAATCCTAATTTCAAACCCTCTTGAATTAAAGAGGTTCTGGTCAGGATAAAATCCATATAAACATCCTAAAAATCAAATAAAAATATTCTAAGAGGTTTTTTACACTTGGTTTTACCATATGAACCTATTTTGACCTAAAACAAAGACTCAGACGGAATTTTTCCCTAATTTGGGCTTCTATGCAAATTTCCTAGTCAAATGTGGTCAAAACTGAAATCCAACTTTACCATTAAATTTCTTGGGTCTAAATTAGCTTTCTACCAAAATTTGAGTCTAATCAGAATTCATCTTGACCTAGTTTGCAATATAGTCCCTTAAAACTCTATTCTTCACATTTAAGCCCCTAACTTTCAGATTCCTTGCAATTAGGCCCCTAACTTCTCATCATTTTCTTTGAATGGGTCCCTCACTCCATTGATGCATGAACACATCTGCATCCGACCTTCAAATGAGGAAATCTTCATGATTACTCAGCCAAATCCCTCTAAATATAGAGGGATTATTCTTAAGGACCTTCCTAATCGATCGAGCTGCCTCTTGAACCCTGATTCGAGCCCTAAATTTCAGGCGAAGGCAAGAAATCTTGGGGATCTTTTCCCCTGAATTCCAAGTTATTCAAGCTCCTTCCCAAGCTTGGAGCTCATCTTGAGGCCTTTAAAAGGACCCCCTTCGCAAGGTCGTGCTTCTTAGCTCTGTTAGGCCTCAAAATTCTTCTTCTGCTTCCTCGGCCACCTCCGACCGTAGCTTCGGAAGACCTCCTCGATCTCCCTCTTCTGACCACCCAACAACTAAATTGGGTGGCCCAATATCTTCACCATGTTCGTCCGCTCCTCCTCGTACCTAGCAAGGGCCCCTACCTCCTCTATCGCCGCCATTCTCCCTCACCGAAGGTCTCATCTTCCTCGTGACCGGCGAGGCAAGCTGCCGCGATTCTCTCCTTCTTTCATCGAATAGCATAGAACTTTTGCCTTCTCTCCTCCTATACGTTAGAACCAACTCTCTCCCTGCTTGTTTCAACCGACGAACCACTGCCTCTCCCTTTGTCTTCTCCACCTCCGGTGAGGGCTCTGGTGAGCCTGCACCGGTGCTACACCACACCAAATGCAACACCACCACCACCAGAAACTTCCCCTCACTCACATGAATAAAAGCCCTCAACAAATTTTGGCTTTTTGCTCTCCAAACACCTGGTCAAATGCACCCACCACCACCGTGCGTTTCCGACATCGTTCGGCTGATACATACACCCACACACTCAAATAACACCACCATCACCTTTGCCTCTTCACAGTGAATCTTCTGAGCGCTTCTGACAGGGTTGAGAGGCCATTTTCATGTTTCAAGGACTTCGTCGAAGCTTTGTCATCGCCGCTGTCTGATTGCGCAGCAATCATAGGTCTTAATTGACCTAAATTAGGCTAGGACTTAGCATAAGTTAGGGTTATTCATGCATGCATACGCATTATCTGCATCTTTACTGCTTTCCTTTAATTATGCATAAAATAATGTTATAATGTGCTGATTAAGTGCATTATGTCGATTGCAGGGAATAAGCTGATCAGGAGCTGGATCTGAAGCTGGATCAGGAATAACAGGAGTTGTAACAGAGCTGGAGCAGAAGGCCTAGTTTAGATGTAGGAATAATAATGTAAGGGGGTTAAAAGTTTGCTATTCTATTAAGTAGAAATAAAGTAGTAAAATGTGAAGAGCTTAGGTCCATCCTAGCCCTAGGATAGCTTAGAGACTTCCCCAAGCCTTAGCCACCCTTAGATTAGGTCACAACACCCTAGGAAGCCCTAAAACCCTAGTTCCAACCCTTCTCTGGACGTCTAGATAAGTTTTAAGATGTCCAGAACCCTTATCCAACTCCCGCACACTTCAAACCCACTTCTGCATGTTATTGGACGTCCAGACACTTTGTCAGACGTCCAATTTCTGCAGAATACCCAAAATAGAACCCGAAATCCTTCCTGACTCTGATTGGACGTCTAGAAAACAAGTCTGGACTTCTGATTTTTTAGTATAAGATGTCTGATTCTATTATTAGACGTCTAATACTGCTCTCAAATTCCTGTTTTGAGATTTAAACCTTGATCCTGGATCTCTAGGTCCCTAAACCCAATTCCAACCCCACAGGAACATAAATTAAGGTGCCCTAACCCTAGTACATCACCTCTAGACCTCCCTAAGGACCTAATTAGGTCCTTACTAAACCTAATTGACTTGGATCCTAGTCAATTCCATCAGCCTATTCAATTGGACCCATTGAGTCCAATTGAGCCCTAATCTCAGCACACACTGTCCAATTGGACTCAGTGAGAGTCCAATTGACCTAGACCTAACTTAATTGAGTTGTTTTACTCTCAATTAAGTTTCCACACACCCAATTAAACTTTTATTAAGTTTAATTGCACTTTACCTTAGTGAATTAGGGTTTATAACCCTAATTTGAGACCTACCTTGACCTAAACCCACTAGAACCCAACCTAATCAACCTAGCCACCTAAGTTTCGACCCACACACACCCACACACACCATCCACATGAAAATATCTATCCTAGAGTTCTCTAGAACTCTCTACCATGTGTGGTTGCCTTGGTTGTCAAAAATAGCAACCAAGAGCCATTTAATTTTTAGATCCACATTTGGTGGATCTAAAAACCACCATCCACCCTCTCTCTCTCACTCTCCCACGAGCTCCCACCATAGGCCTCTCTAGAGAATTCCATAATTCTCTAGAGAGCTTCCCTTAGGTCTATAAAAAGACCCCTTGGGTGGCCATTTGCACCCATTCACTTCCTTGGCATCCATTCCACTTAGAATAGCCACTTCCATCTCCACTCCACCTCCACGAGTTGAGCACCACCATGGAGGCCACCATCTCCATGCCAGGAAGTTGGATCAACTCCCCAACCGCTCTCCAAGGGCCGACCTAAGTTCCATTGGCTGCCCCTCCTTCTTCTCTCAACCATTCAAAGGCCATCGGGGACCACCCTTGAATGCCCTCCCATTCTGTTAGATTTAGATTATGCTCTTCGTATATTTACTGTGTTTATTTACTGCTTAGTAGTGTAGTCTTACTTCTCCCCCAATGATGCATGCGAAATCCCCCCATCGATTCTTGTATGCGATCATTTTCTGGTAGCTAGATTTAATTTTCAAGCATTATGTACAAGCTTTCCTCTAAATTCCTTGTGCAACAACTTCCAAATGAATGAATGAAAACACACACACACACACACATATATATATCTCTATCTGTTTGAAATCACCATGAGCTTAATGATTGCTATTATCTTTTGCGTGATTAATGTTGCCTGTTTCTAACTCTTAATATTCTTGCAACTAAGCATGTCATACGTAAATACTTAATATTCATAAATCCGCATGCGATTCTAAACAAAGTAGAGTGGTAAAAAGATCGATTTCAAAAGTAAAAGCAACATCTCCCAGAGACGAACGACCAGGACTCAAGTCTCGTTATCTTTAGAAATCAATTTTTGACAAACGTTTTTACGTGACTATACTACGATTTCCGACGACTTTCAAATGCGTGAAAACGACCTTTCTGTCAAATGGCTCCGTTGCTGGGGAGGCAACGTCATTTTTCTTAATTTCGATCTTTTAATCTATCACTGACAAATCTGCCTCTACTTTGTTTTTGATGTGCAGGACAACACGGAACGAAAACGAGATCTGCGCACACACCGAGCACGATGAAAAAAAATTAGGTGCACATCATCTATCTTAGATTAGGTTTCTCTTTCTGAACCCTAGGAGTAGATTTACTTGCTGCAATTTCTTTTCAAAAATTCTTTATGAAAAAAAAAAGATTCTTCTCATTTTATTGAAAAAGAAAAAAATCAAAAAGAAAAAATTTTGAAAAAAAAAATCTAGATTAGGTTTCCTTTCGAATCTAGGTTACTTTAAAAAAAAAAAGAAAAAAATATTTTCTATGAATCTTTTGAAAAATATTTTTTGAAAAAAAAAACGTGCAAAAGTTTTGAAAAAAAAAACATCCTTTTTAGTGGAAAGCTTAGATTTCAATTCAAACCTCTTTAAAAAGCTTTTCCACCATCTCCTAATTTTCAGCCAGATTTCAAGCTTGACTTAAAAATTCGATTGCCGAAAAAATAGTAAGTAAAAAATTCTGAAATTCAGCCTAAACTTTCATTTTCAAACCATCTTTCAACTGCCACCATTATTTTGAAAAAATTCTAAGTATAAAATTTTTAAAAAATTCTAAAATTTGGCCTAAACTTTCATTTTCAAACCATCTTTCAACTGCCACCATTATTTTGAAAAAATTCTAAGTATAAAATTTTTAAAAATTCATGAAGTGCATGAGGGTTAGATTGACCCAGATTCAAAATTTTTCAAATTTTAAAAAGTAATTCTGAGCAATTCGCAAATCTGTTTTGACTAAAAATAATGGGGTTTGAAAGCTGATCTCATTGGCTTTATTTTCCATATTTTTCCCAAATTTTTGAAGATTATGTGATACTATTTCAAAGCAAAAAATCGAGCAGGAGTCAAAATTCCAAATCTGACCCCCTGATATTCAAAATTTCCTAAAAATTCGATTGAAATAGTAAAAATTCCAAAAAAATATTCTCTGAAAAACTGATTGAAAAAGGAATCTACTCGCAAAATTTTAAATTAATTTGATTCCAATTATTAGTAGAAAATCAACATTAATTTTGTGGTCTACTGAAATAGAGAAAAACCCTAGAAGTGCAAGCAACCTAGGTCAAACCCTTAAGGTTACAACTAGAGACCACATATTAGGCTAACTTAGACTTAATCAAGTCTAGTTAGCCGATGAACTTGTTCACCTTGTGGGCCAAACACCTGGCCAAATGCACCCACCACCACCGTGCGTTTCCGACATCGTTCAATCGATACATACACCCACACACTCGAATAACACCACCATCACCTTTGCCTATTCACAGTGAATCTTCTGAGCGCTTCTGACAGGGTCGAGAGGCCATTTTCATGTTTCAAGGACTTCTTCGAAGCTTTTTCATCGCCGCTGTCTTCTCCGACAATGATAGGCCTTCTCCAACCAACTTCGACCTTGATATCACCTCCTGCAGTAGCGGCTTGACCCAACAAAGCCCTTCAGGACTCCAATTGACCACAAACAAAGACGCAACATCATGAATTAGGGCTACAAAGCACTTGGAGCAGTGCGTGAAGGAAACACTTCCCTTAGTCCCACATCGGGGAAGAAAGAACTTGCGAAGGCGTATAATACGCAAAGATACTATAGCCCCGTTGCCTCAGCATGCATCGGGGGTGAGGTCCCCACATGCACGCCCCATTGCACATGCTACACACATGCTTGTCCATGCATCCTTGCCCACGCTCACGTCTTGTGGGTTTGGGCGGTGGATCCATTTACCCAGATACCCAGGTCTGACCTGATCTGAGAAAGAAGAAAATCGAGGAGGGGGAGGGTTTTGCTACCTCGAGATTTGTGCCCTCTCCCTCTCTCAACACCTAGCCTCTGAAGGCTTTGTGCGAGGCCTTTGTGCCTCAGTCTGCTGTGCCTTGGCTCCTCTACGATGTTGGTTCTGCTGATACTCGATTAAGGCATCTGAGGCCTTACACTATTGTTTGAGGCTTGAGCTTGTTCTGATATTGCTGAGATATTTGGTTGGACGTACTATTCATTTATTTGAGATAATTGTGAGCTTAAACATTAGCTTTAATTTGGTGATTCAAATCACCATTTTAACCTCATCTTTTTGCACTCTCATTTCTGATTTATTACTACATTATTCTAATATATACATTGAGCAACATTTTGAATATCTTTGCATATCTTTTCTCATTATTGCGATTAGTGATTAAAATTGCCATTTTGCTTCCTGCGAACGACCTTGGACTCATATTTCCTATTTTTGAGTTTATAAATTTAAGTGTTTATGCAAATTTCATCCTATACCACGACGCGTATTTCTAAAAGACGACTCTCACGCTTAAACACCTGTATCACATACCAACCTGCCAGTAGCATCTTACTAAAACATACTTTATCTATGCTTGCCGTTGGAAGTTGTTTTATAGGCAACCGACATCAATTAAGGTTATTGATGTTGGTGCTATTGACATCAATAAAATCATCCTTGTGGTGGTGTTATTAGCACAAAATCATCCTAAGGTCTAAGCTTCCTGTTTCTTCATGAAGAGAGGAACAAAACACCTTCTTTAGAGTGTTTAATAAGGGGAGATTGTACTTGAGATACGTGAATGATAGGTCCACTCTAGTGGACTAAACTTAAGCGTAAGTGCATTATCATTTAAATGGAAATTAAATTTCAGGCATGCACTACATGGAAAATTAATTAAGCTCGTATTTTGATATTCATGCAATTTTGTGGAAATACACTACATACGTATATGCAGTGACTAATCATATATTGCAGAAACTTATTCTTCTTTGGGAATATTTGAATTAAGAAAGTGGATTATTGGGAATCAATTGTATGCAAAGAAATCACATTGATCATCTCTGAGTTTATGAGATTCCTTTTATTTCTCTCTTATTCATTCTCTCTTCTTTTTATAATAGGTAAGGCGGCTCTCAACTTCATCATCTTCCTCCCATGAGGGAGACCCTGACCTCCATCCTCTTTCCCCCAACAGAGTCCTAACCACCACCATGCTCCATCAACGTCTGCCACCATGGTTAGCAATGATAGTGCCGACACCACTATCGTGATCCACATCGACATTCATCACCGTGTTCCACCTCCTTACTGCGACTATGCTCTCCTCATCGTGAGTTCATCACTACCGCGTCCGTCTTCCTCAACTCACCACAACACCACCTCGATTGTACTCGTCGCCTCCATCCTCTTTGATGAAGACACATTTAATTATGATAATTTGCCTATTTATGCATGTTCCTAAGCTTAGATATACATTCCATGATATAAATATTGCATAGCAAGCGTCATTCTTCATTTAGAGTAGTCTGTATAAATTTTAGGTTAATTGTGTCCTTTTATGACCAGGAGAGGAGGAGATTTAATTCGGAGCCTTGGATTGACGATCCGACCATACGGATCTGATCAGAACGAAGATCGGAGTCCAACGCCTCTTAAATCGTCTTGATCAGAGACCCGTAGCACTTTATGCAGTACGAATAAGATCAACGGCCAATGGACTAGGTGATGCAATTTGGAGCTTCAAATGATAAATCCAACTGCACGAATGGATTCGGGTCGGTGATCGTAGCCCAATGGCACGAAAATTGACTCAATTCGACTTCTGTAGCATCCCCTACAAAGGAAAGAAGATAGATGACCCAGATCGCATCACGTGGCACTATCCAGGCCGCCCATGGGTGCGCACGCACCACTACACACGCGCAGTAGCGTGTGTAGTAGCGTGGAGCACAGAGTGCGTACCGTGCAGAAGTGCGCAACTGTGGGCACTCACAGAGGCAACAAGCACTAGCGAGCGCGGGCGACACTGGCGCGCGAAGTGCTCTCGCGAGCGTCGTGCGTGAGCTGGAGCTTTAGCAACGCTTGCGGCGGATCTTCAATTAAGTTTATGGCTGCCACTAAATGTCGTATATACGAAATGGATCCTTTCCTCCACTATAAAAGGGCCCCTACCCCTCCCATTCTTTTTCGTCTCTTCCTTTCTCTCCCTCACCACCTCCAAGGCTCTAGAGAGGGCTTGTTCCAAGCCCAGGATGCTCCTCTAGAGTTGAAAACTAAAATATTTGCCCACCTCTCACCCCCATTCGTGGAGCATCTCGTGGCCATCCTCTCACCATCTTCCAGAAGAAGATCCTTGCCACGACGCCGTCCTGCCCTATCCTCCCTCCGCCGTTGTTCTCCTTCCTCCAACTTCCCACCACCTTCATCCAGGAGACGTCAAAATGAGCCATCCTCCAAGCGACCGTCGAGGGGGACTCTTCCCACCCATTCTATCTTTTACTGCTTTGTAGTGTAGCTTTCCGCTTTCATATCTGTAGCAAACATTGTTTAGCTAAATATTGATATTTTCTCTCTCTCTTACTTTGCAAGTAGATTAGCTAGATAATTATGTTGTCGACCTGATCTCCTGTCTTATAAAAATTCTCAAAAAAAAAACAAAAGATAAAAAAACAACAAAAACAAATAAAAGCAAAACGCGGATTTCTCAAAACCAAATGTTTGCCTCCCCGTGTTTGACCCAGAACTTACCTCGAGTTTCGGTTATAAATTTTATCTGAGTAGCGATTTTTGCAACTACGATGACTGGTTCTCCGAAACCTTGATTTTACATCGCGAAAACCCACTAATCATTTTGGTGCTGTTGCTGGGGAGGCAACGCTCTTTAGTTTTTCCATGTTTTTCTGCCCTACTTAACTTTTTAGCTCACTTTTCTCCTTTCTTTCTGTGATTACAAGTACCCTTCCAAGGCGAGCCAAAGTGGAATAGATCGGAGTAAAGTGTGATTAAAAGGTTTTGTAATTGTATCCCCACCACCCCCACCCTAGATTCCATTCCATCACTTAATAACTCAAAATCAAATCAAATTAGGTGCTTGCATAAACCCTAGGTTAGATTTTGATTGTTTGATTGTCATTTCACCTCACCTTACCTATCCGTATAAACTAAAAATATAAAAAAAAAAAAATTACTCTTCTCTTCTTGTGGGATTAAATAGAAAGTTACACATTTAACACCCACAACTCTCATCCTAAGGTGCACAATCACTTTGATTTTACCACTTAACCGAGATCTGCCATGTGGATCCGATACACCTTAACTCAACACATACATAAGTGACTAGAAATCTGATTAGGTTAAGACATTTTATGTGCCTTAATCAAGTGGTGCAACAAGCCAATTGCTTAAACTGTTTGGGCTGCACCACTCAAATTAAAAGTGATTCATTAAGTAGCTTGCCATTTAGGGTTGACTTTTAGGACTAAACCAGGAACTCCACATTATTTCTTATTTTTAAAGGAACATATCTACACCTGTGTTTTCAAAACTTGGAGTGTTCTACTAAACCTTGATTGAACCAACCTAAGGATTAAATCCTAAAAGCTACTAAACAAGGTTAAACCCTAAAAGACACATCATCAAAACCTTATTTGAAAACCATTGGTTGTGCACACACACACATATTAACTGATTTTTAAGGGCATAACCCATCTAAAAGGCCCATCACATTCTAAGAGCACAATCATCCTAAGTCTTAATTAAAATTGAGTAGACGTTGGACTTAGGATTCATTGAGTCTGTTTCAAGGTGTTCTCTTGAATGCATTTCGAATTAGTGACATCTGCTTACTTCAAAAGGTGTTAGGTTGGGGAGTCTGATTGTCAAATGACTTAAGCAAGCAGGGGTTTGGCATAATTAGCGGCCCTCAGGACACGCTCCCCCTGCTTCGCCAGCCCAACTTTACCACCTTCGGGAGTAAGGACAACACCAAATTCGTTGTGTGGTCAGAGTTCATTTCTGAAGCATAAGTCCTTAAGCTACCTAATTTAAGGACATGATTGATTGATTGTATTGTAAGGTACCTTTCTTTACTATGTTTTCCCTCCTACTTCACCATGTATGCTTCCACATACTACACACATTTCCAATCCTACCCTCCTACCAACACTTATCCTCAAGATGATTACTATCCCAACTCGACTTATGATTACCCATCTCTTAGACGGGACAACTTTGATTAGGGATATGATTCTAGACTTTAGTGTCCAGGACCTAACCCTGGACATCATGATTATGATTATTATCCTTCCCAGAGCTACACTGAGTATAGATCTCCAACCTTTGATGATCAAACCAACCAGATCTATAATCAAGAAGGATATGATGATTATGCCACCTACCCTTCTCAGGATTATATTGAATATAGGTCACCACCTCTCTTTGAACAACCCGAAACGACCTACTATCAAGGAGGAACCCAAGAACCTCAATTTCTTGACTACCCTAGTTTTAACCCAAACCCACCCAACCCTGAACCGAACCATTCGATTCAGGTGAACCATGTCCAGGATAGGATGTTGGCTAGCGTGAAGAACACTATACAATCTTTAGAAGATCAGCCAACACCATGCACTGAAGCGTTGGAGCCCATGATCAAAATGATTGATAAGCTTAATAGTTCGTTATTGGATTGGCTCCAAGATGTTAAGGATAGGGGCCCAGGTGAGTTTTTGCTGGGGAAATTATCAAGATTGAGGATGAAATTTGTGGTTGCTCTAGTCCAATCTTGGGATGATTCTCAAGATAAACCCCCTTTAGGAGAGCCAATGTCAGAACCCGCTCAGGCACCTGTCGGGGGGGACATACTTTACAAGGTCGGGGATGACCAGGTTGGTCTAGAGCAACCCATTGTGGATGAACAAATTTTCTCACCTGAGATCCCCAAGTCAGGGAACGAAGAAAAATATGTCTCTATAGATTAAGGAACAACATACAATCTTGAGACATATATAAATGAGGATCAAGAATTCTTTGATTCTGAGGGTGAAGAATATTTAGGTAAAGTCTCACTTGAGCTTAAGGAGGATGATTTTAGTGAGACTAACGAACCTGATAAATTTAATGAATTATTTAATGGTCCTATAATTAAGGAATTTGATTCTATTGGGGCTAATTTGAATGATCCGAATCCTGATTTATTATAAGATTCAATTAGTAGGCTCATTCCTCTACCACACCCAGAACAATATATTAATGATTTTGAAATTATCAAACCCAAGTCAATCCTAATTTAGCCATGATTTTTGGACTTGGGCAAATCTCATGGGGTGAATGATATACTAGAGGTTCCGGAACCCAAACACTTGATCTTGGAGGATAGGAATTTGGAGGTTAAAATCTGGGAGGCTAATTATGAGGGAAATACAATTTTGGATCTAAGAGTTCCTATTGACCTGAAACCATCTATCTTTTATCAAGACCCTTTTGATATCTTGGATGTGAAACCTAAGATCAGAATAATTGATTATCTTTTTGAGCTGAACTCTAAGTGGGCACACGAATCTATCGAACCAGATCTACCTATTGTCTGCCACTTTAGACTTGGGTTGCACACCACAAAACTGTAGGCCCAACCCAGCAAACACAACAATCTCAAGTTCTAGGTAATTTTCATCCAGAGCCTTAAAACTACTCGACCCTAGGGCATGGGTCTGCACCATAATCTGGTCCACATCTGTGGACATCTTCTTCTGGTGGGTTTTAGGATCAATCTTTTAATTTTGATCTTAACCCACACTTGTGAATTCTTAACCTTCTTTTTGTTTGTACATTATGCCTAGCTAAAGGCAATAAACTTAGCACATGTGTATACATCTCTCTCTGCGAAGCTGATTAGATCTATCACAAAATTCATGTGATATTCTGTTTATTCCGCCATTTTCATGTCTTTATTTTTACAATGAATACATTGCATCATTTAGGCATGAGGGGTGGATACTTAATTCTGAAATTATTTTGTTAGCTTCGTGGAATTTCTTTTATTTTCGTAAAAAAAAATTAGAAACTCAAAAAGAAAAAAAAATAGAATTAGGATAAGAGAACTTGAGCATTAAGAGTTGTTAACTTTAGGAGACGATACTTAAGGACCTAAACACTTAGATTCTTCAGGTCTTCAGGCTTAACCAGCCCGAGTGTCCACTAAAATGTGGATTTGGTCTCGAGTGCTCGCTAAGTAATTTTATTCTAACTTGGTCAATAAATTGGGGTGATAAGTACACGACTTATCAACCCGTCCTCTGATTTGGAGGAACTTATAGTTTAAGCATCTGCACACGTTTTACTCTGACTCGCTCCTTGGCGTTTCTAACGGAAATTGGGTAGCTAATGAATCTTCTAGGGTGGTATATGTTACGACCCGGTTCCCGAATCCTTACAGGACCCAAGACCAACACGCCTCGACTAATCTCAAGACCTAGTCATCTAACAAGAAATAACCAAAAGTAGGAAAGTAAACCATATTCACACATGCAATATAACTAAGCAGAAGAAACGTACAAAGCAGTAAAGGAAATAGAACAGTTGTCTCAGTACATGCCACCACAACAACAACGACAATGGAAAGCGGAAAGTAAACAGTAGTAGCAAAATAGTAACTAAGAGTCCATTACATACTACAACAGTAGAGAAAAGAAAGGAAGTGCTGAAGAAAAACTATAGCTACACTCGACTGGCCCTAACACCCTCCGCAGCCGGAAACTCGGGCTACTCAACTCCTAGTCCTGAACAGTGTTATAAAAAGGCAGAGTCAGCAAACGCTAAGTAGAGTGGTATCTATATTATCTAAGTACCAAAATAGTAAAAGCAGCAAGTTTAATTCTCATTCCTACTTATCTGTTTTATATATTTCCATTTCACTCATTTCTTAAAGTATCTAGATATTTCTTGATCTTGCATGTTCCTTGTGGGAACGATCTTGATTGCAGTCTTTTCTGTAGAGTAGAAGGTACACGTGGTGCTCACCTAGCTGGGAGAGTCCCCCGTGGTAGTCCTACACCCAGTCAACCACCCCGAGGTCACTGTCAAGATGTAGCGATGACTACGGCATGTGTGATAAGCGCACTGGTAGCTACCCCGCACTGACACGCAGTCAGTCATTTCCGCTAGCGGGTACGCCCAAAGTACAGCATGGAACAGTATAGGGCCTTGCCCTCTCAGAATAGAGGTCTTTCCTCTCAGGACCAAACAGGGGTCTCGCCCCTCCATAGTCCGCACACCCTCGTCTGACTACCCTTGTTTGCCCAGAGGGCCTAACAAGTTGGTGTAGGGCAGCTAGCTGAACCTCATGCCTCGTGGGGTGGCTAGCTCCCTCCCTACACTAGTAGCTTGCCTCGGTACCACATACGCGAGGGCCAACAGGAGTTGGTGTAGAGTTGCCAATCCTAACCCCAAGTCTCTACCCAAGGGAGGCTAACTCTGCTCTACACAAAAAGGAGACAATTGCTTTCCTTGGTACCACGTACTCAAGGGCCAACACACTTCCCGTTTACATTCCAGATTTTCGTCTATCCACAGGAGTTCTACTCCTAATTCCCCATAGGGTTCATGCTCGTGTTCACCTCATTATCCAGATCCAAATCTCAGGTTTCATAATTCATTCCTCATCCATATATAGGCAGCTCGTGTTTTCATAGTTCAATTCTTAATAACATGCAACTGGTGTTTTCACAGGTAGTTTCATTAAACACAGGCAGCTCATATTCTAACAGGCAGCTCGTAATTATAATACAGGCATTTACTAGCAATTTATCTTAATCACACATGAAAGTAAACCATATAGTACAAACAGGCTCATTCATTTTTCTACCCTAGGGTCATACCACATCTTAAGGTTCCATTCGGCTATTTCCATAAGCACATTCTTATTTAAATATTATTAATGGAATTAAACCACTCTACTAGGAAACAGGGGAGTAATGGGGGCTTGAACCGCAGACCCAAACATCTCTGCGAGCCCCAAACACGTAGCAGGCTGAAATCCTATACTAGGGAATACATCACAAAAGGTGACTTTAGAACAGTATATAACAGACTTTGGTACGTAGAGGAACTCCAGAGGAAAGTGCAGGTATTTCGTTTGAGTAAAACAAACCCCGATCGGACCCTAAACAAGTCAAAAACGTACCTACTGTTCAAAATCAGACGTCTGGGAATAATCCCAGACGACTTAAAAGGCGTTAGATCTTACCTTGTGTTCCTGCAGTGTCCTCAGATGTCCAGACCTTCTTTGCGACTGTCTGAAGACAATTCCAAACGTCGGACAATGTCTCCTGTCGTCTAAAAGCACTTTCGAACGTCTGGTGATGTGATCAGACGTCCAAAAACGCGTGGAAAAGTGTTCCGCGCACCTTCCCAAGGGCCTTTACCTGCGTACGAAAACTGCAGGTCCAAATCAGGCCAGACCAAGCTTCTGCGGTGAGGCCTACATGGCCGTAACCGTGAAAAAGAATGTACCTTGCAATATAAGTGCTTTCAGACGTCTAGTCTCAGACCTAGGCATCCAGTTGCCGCCACGGTCGTCTGGTCGACTCTCCAGACGTCTGATACTGGAAAAATCCCAGTATCAGAACCTCTCCCACGAGTTGTCTCCTTCGAGAGCTCGCTCGCAGGAGCTTCCGCCATCCCTCCCGCGGCTGTAGAGGGTCGGAAGCTGCCTCCCCGAACCCCTCCGAGTCCCGCCGAGCCTCCACCGGAGCTCCGCTGAGCTTCCACCGAAGCTCTATCGAAGGTCCACTGACCTTAGGCCTCCTTCTCCTCCTACGCTCTCCTCCTTCCTCCCTCTCACTCTCCCTCGCTCGCCCTCCACTCGCCCCACTGGAGATCCGAAGGTGGTGCTGGCTGGGGTGTGAGGAGGAGAGGAGAGGGGAAGGGAGGGGTTTATATAGGAGGGTGTGGGGTTTAGGGTTCGGGGGAGATAAGGAAGAAAGAGAGGAAGGAACGGTCTTTGCACGTCGCCCGCTCACAGAGCGCAGTGCGCAGTACAAAATTTTCACTTTTAGACATTCGGGAACAGGTCCAGACGTCTGGTCAGACGTCTGACTAAAACTCCAGATATCTTAAATGAATAAAAGTGTAATGGGTTATTACATCATAACAAACTTAAAGGAAGTTTTGTCCTTGAAACTTGATCTAGCTAGGGTGTGGAAAAAGGAACATAAAAATGTATAACAAACTTAAAGAGGACCGAAGTAGGTCCGAAAAGACGTATCCTCAAAAAGCTCTGGGTATCGCTCTCGCATCGCCGCCTTAGGCTCCCAAGTCGCCTCCTCATACCGCTGGCTTCTCCATAGGACCTTCACCAGTGGTACCTACTTCCGTCTCAAACTCTGGATGGCTTTGTCTAGTATCTGTACTGGTCTCTCAGGGTAGGTCAAGTCGTCACCCACCTCGACGCTCTCATGACTCAGAACGTGACTAGGATCAGGGATGTACTTCTTGAGGTTGGACACGTGGAACACATCGTGCACTCCAGAAAGCTGGGGAGCAAGGGCAAGCCGGTAAGCAATGGGTCCTACCCACTCCAGGACCTCAAAGGGCCCCACAAATCTCGGCGCAAGCTTCCCTTTCACCCCAAAACGCTACAAGCCCTTCATGGGCGAAACACGGAGAAAGACGTGATCCCCAACCTTGAACTGCACCTCTCTACGTTTTCGGTCAGCGTAACTCTTTTGCCTGCTCCTGACAGAATCAGTAGACCCACCACCAAGTCCATGGTGATGCTCTCCCACTTCCACTCTGGCACAGGAAGTGGCTGCAACGGCCCTACAAGCCTCTGATGCTCGGCCTTCACCTGCTGGTACACCAAACACTACTGCACAAACTCACCAACATCTCGCTTCATCCCTCTCCACCAAAAGTCGCATCTCAAATCATGATACATCTTTGTGTTCCTGGGATGTATGGTGAACCTGGACCTGTGCACCTCAGCCAAAAGCTCTCTCAATAACTCCTCGTCCCTAGGAACGCATAAGTGTCCCCTCATGCGCAGTACCTCGTCTGTAAAGGAAAAGTCTCCTGGGTCCCTTGTCAACACCCTGTCTCGCAGCGTCTGTCAGTATGGATCTCTCATCTGCCCTGCGATGATACGGTCTATCAACTTTGGTTGCTTCTGCCGCATCACTGTCATTGTCCCACAATACCCCTGTGACTCCCGGAGTCGCCAACTACTCAACTCCTCCATAAGTCTCCAACTCTGCGCCTGTAGACTGGCCAAGTGGGCGGGTGCCTTCCGGCTCAAGACGTCAGCCACCACATTAGCCTTCCCTGAGTGGTAGGAGATGCTGCAGTCATAGTCCTTCAGGAGCTCTAGCCAACATCTCTATCTCATGTTAAGCTCCTTCTGATCAAACAAGTACCGGAGGCTCTTATGATCCATGAAAATCTCGAAAGTCTCACCATAAAGGTAGTGCCTCCATATATTCAACGCAAAGACAACAGCTGTCAGCTCTAAGTCATGGGTAGGGTAGCTATGCTCATGGGGCTTCAGTTGCCGCGAAGTGTAAGCGACAACGTGACCCCACTGCATGAGCACACCCCCTAACCCCTGCAACGAAGCGTCTGTGTAAACCACAAAACCACCATTGCTATTCGAGATGATAAGCACAAGAGTTGAAGTCAGTCTCTCCTTCAACTCCTGAAAACATGCCTCGCACTCATCTGTCTAGGCAAAGGGCACATCCTTCTGAGTCAGCTGGGTCATAAGACGCACAATCTGAGAGAATCCTTTGATAAACCGTCAGTAGTAACCTGCCAGTTCCAAAAAGCTACGTATCTCTGTCACTATACGTGGCCTCTCCCACCTGAGTACGGCCTCAACCTTGGCTGGATCCACAGCCAAACCATCCCCTGAAATCACGTGGCCCAAGAAAGTCACCTGCCTCAACCAAAACTCGCACTTATTGTACTTGGCATACAGCCTGCGTCGCCTCAAAGTGTCTAGGATCATGTGTAAATGCTATCCATGCTGCACCTGGTCCCGCGAGTAAACGAGCATGTCGTCAATGAACACCACCACAAACTGGTCCAAGTACGGCTTGAAAACACGGTTCATCAAATCCATGAAAGCAATGGGGGCATTGGTCAACTCAAACAGCATGACCAAGAACTCGTAGTACCCGTACCAGGTACAGAAAGCTGTCTTGGAGACATCAGTCTCCCTGATCCTCAACTGGTGGTAGCCTGACCTCAGATCTATCTTGGAGAACATTGCCGCATCTCGTAATAGGTCGAAGAGGTCGTCAATCCTCGGCAACGGATACTTGTTCTTGACGGTGACCCTATTCAGCTGTCGGTAGTCGACACAAAGTCGCAGGGTACCGTCCTTCTTCTTCACAAACAGCACAGGGGCTCCCCATGGGGATGCATTGGGCCTCACAAAGCCCTTCTCTAACAGGTCCTGCAGCTGTGACTTGAGCTCGCTCAACCCAAGCGGTGCCATCCGGTACAGTGCAGTAGAAATGGGGTTGGTCCTCGGAACCAATGAGATCTCAAACTCGATCTCATGCTCAGGCGGAAGTTCTGGCAGCTCCTCTGGTGTTACGACCCGGTTCCCGAATCCCTGCAGGATACAAGAATCGGACCGACTCGACTGATCCCAAGATCTAGTCGTCCAACAAGAAAATAACCAAAAAGCAGTAAAATAAACCACATTCACCATGCAAGTAACTAACACTAACAAAAGTGCAGCAGTAAAGAAAAGAACTACTACAGTACATACCACCACAATAGTAGAGAATTAAAAACATGTACAGAATATGAAGTTTACAATAAAAGAGTACAAGGTGTAACAGAAATACTCACTACTACAGAAAATGGGTACAACAAAAGTACAACTACTGGGCTCTACTAGGCCCAGCACCCTCCACAGCTGTAGGCTCTGGCTGCTCAACACCTGGTCCTAAAAAAGGTGACAAATATGACACGTCAGCGAAACGTTGAGTAGAGTGGCAACCAGCTAGCTAAGAAAACAGTAAAGGTGGACAAGTAGCTGTTGTTTTTAATTTCTTTCTTTATTTCTCTATTTACTCTTTCTTGATTTATTTCTCGGGTCTTTCTCTTGATCTCGAATGTTCCTCGTGGGAACGATCTTGATTGCAATCTTTTCTGAAAAGTAGAAGTAGCACGTGGTGCTCTCCTGGCTGGGAGAGTTCCCCGTGGTGGTCCTACCCTCAGTCAACCACCCAAAGTCGCTGACAGACGTAATGGTGACTACGACACGCGCGATAAACGCATGGGTAACTACCCCGCACTGGCACGCGGTCAGTCGTTTCAGTTAATGGGTGCGCCCAAGGCACAGCACGGAACCAGTATAGGGCAAAGCCCTCTCAGTAATAGGGGTCTAGCCCCTCCACAATAGCCAAACAGGGGTCTTGCCCGTCCACAGTCCGCGCACCCTCGCGTGACTACCCTGGTTTGCCCAATGGGCCTAACAAGTCGGTGTAGGACGGCTAGCTGAACCTCGGGGCCCGTGGGGTGGCTAGCTCTCTCCCTACACTAGTAGCTCTCCCCGGTACTGTGTACGTGAGGGCCAAAAGTCGGTACAAAGTAGCTAGACCTAACCCCGGGTCCTTGGGGCGGCTATCTCCACTCTGCACTAAACAGGGGGACAGTCACTCTCCTTGGTACTCCGTACTCAAGGGCCAGCCTACTTCCCCATCCACTTTCCCAATTCCATTCTACTTATTTTCCGGGAGCTCTACTCCTAATTCCCCGTAGGGTTCATGCTCATGTTTCTCAGGCCAAACCATACTAGGTTTCATCATTTTAGTTTTATTCGCATATAGCCCGTATTTCCAACATTTAATATCAATTTATATACAAGCAGCTCAAATTTAGTTTCCAAACAACAGGAATTACATGCAGTAGTTACTAGCAACAGTACTATACATTTCACAGGCAACTGTTATCCAGTTTCAGGCAATTATCATTATTCTATCTACTTATCCAAGACTGCAATTCAAGCATTCAAGACATTCGTTTCAGTGTTTCTGTTCTTAGGATTCATGCCACACCCTAGGATCTATCATTCAGTCTAGTTTCTAGGTCCTAGGATTCATGCCATACCCTAGGATCTATCATTCAATTTAGTTTTCAAGTCTTAGGATTCATGCCATACCCTAGGATCTATTATTCAATCTAGTTTTTAGGCCCTAGGATTCATGCCATACCCTAGGATCTATCATTTATTTCAGAGATGCATTAATGTTTGTAAGTAACTAAGGGGAGCCACTCTACCCGCAAAACCATGAGTGATGGGGGCATGATTGGCAGGTACACGTGCCTCCACAACCCCCAAAGTCGCAACAGAACGAGGTCCTAACACAAGGATCAATCACAAGGAACCACTCAGAATAGGATACAAGTATTTCAAACAAGTAGAGGAACTAACTCTGAGAAGAACGGAATCATAAACACGGAAATTGGACCTCGAACGGACCCTAAACGAGTCAAAAACGACAACTATGACTCAAATCAGACGTCTAGAACACCTTCCAGACGTCTTAAAAAGTGATCCATGTCATACCTCACTATGCGCTGCTCCTCAGATGTCCAGGGATCCTGCTGAATCATCTGGACCCGGTTCCAGACGTCCTACCACCTCTCTGGACGTCTGGAGATGCTCTCCGTCGTCTGGTGTCGTGCCCAGACGTCTGAACTACGTAGGAGGGCTTGTCCTCGCGCCTTTCCGAAGCGAAACCTGCACGCATGACGAAAACCTCCTCAACACAACATATCTCAGAACCTCGGCGGAACGGCCTGCATGGCCAATTCAGCAAAAGGAGGTAGAGGAGAAATTTCGTACCTCTCAGTCGTTTGGAGCTCCCCCCAGACGTCGCCCGCGTCGTCTGGATGTAGGTCCAAATGTCTGATTCTGGGAAAAATTTTCAGAATCAGAACCTCCTCGTCTTCTTCCCGCTGCGCGCGAGGTTGCCACGCAACCGCTCGTCCGCTGCAGCAACACCAGGGGAGATCTCCCCAGCACGATGCTCCTCCGCACGCACGCCGGTCGGCCTCGAGCTGCTTCGGCGGGCTCTCTCTTTCTCGCGTGCTCTCCCTCTTCTTCCCACTCGCTGCACCTCTTCCTCTCCGCATCGCACCCGGTAGCAGCTGTTGCCCACGTTCTCGCTCTCGCGCTCTCGCTAGAAGAAGGAGGAGATGGTGGGGTGGTGAACGAGGGAGACGGGAGGGGTATTTGAAGGCATGGGGGAGGCGCCTGCAGGTCGGCGAGGGGAGAGAGAAAAAAGAAGAGGGAGGCGGGTTTCAGTCTGCGTGCAGCACGCGTGAAGACTCGCAATCGTATGCACGCCAAAATTTAATTCCAAACGTTTGGGAAGGCATCCATTCGTCTGACCAGACGTTTGGACCAACTCCCAGGCGTCTTAAAGTGTGTTTGATGTCTCGAGTCTTAACAACATAACAAACTTAAAGGAAATTTCGTCCCTGAAACTTGCGCTAACTAGGGTGCGGAAAAAGAACAATATAAGCATAACAAACTCAAAGAGAACCGAAGCCGGTCCAAAAAGACGTACCCTCAAAGTGATCCAAGTACCGCTCCCGCATCGCCGCCTCAGGCTCCCAGGTAGCCTCCTCGTACCGCTGGCTCCTCCACAAAACCTTCACCTGGGGTACTTACTTCCGTCTCAGACTCCGGAAGGCTCTGTCAAGAATCTGCACTGGCCGCTCGGGGTAGGTTAGGTCGTCACCCACCTCGACGCTCTCGTGGCTCAGGATGTGACTGGGATCGGTGACGTACTTCCTAAAGTTGGACACGTGGAACACGTCGTGCACACCAGAAAGCTGGGGAGGAAGGGCAAGCCTGTAAGCAATGGGTCCAACCCACTCTAGGACCTTAAAGGGTCCCACGAACCTCGGCGCAAGCTTCCCTCTCACCCCAAACCGCTGCAGGCCCTTCATGGGAAAAACACGAAGGAAGACGTGGTCCCCAACCTCAAACTGCACTTCTCTGCGTTTCCGATCTGCATAGCTCTTCTGTCTGCTCCTGACAGTGCAGAGTCGCCTGTGAATCTGCTCGATCACTTCCTGACTTTGCCGGATCAGCCGGGGCCCAACCTCCCACTTGGTCCCCACCTCAACCCAACTCAAGGGTACCATACACCTCCGTCCGTACAGAGCCTCGTAGGGTGCCAAGCCGATGCTCGAGTGATAACTGTTATTATATGCAAACCCCGCCAGGGGCAAGTGCTCCTCCCAAGAGCCCCTTTAGTCCAGTACACAAGCACGTAAAAGGTCCTCAAGTGTCCGTATCGTGCGCTCAGACTGTTCGTCCGTCTGGGGGTGGTATGCTGTACTAAACCTCAACCGCATCCCCAGGGCCTGCTGAAACTCAGCCCAAAACTGGGACGTAAAACGGGTATCCCGGTCGAATACGATCTCCCGCGGAACTTCGTGTAGACGTACCACGCCGCGGATATACCTCTCTGCCAACTGTGCTGGTCCCAAGGTGACTCGGATCGGCAAGAAACGTGCCGTCTTCGTCAATCTGTCAACGATCACCCATACTGCGTCATGTCCTCGCTAGGTAACAGGTAAGCCCACCACCAAGTCCATGGTGATGCTCTCCCACTTCCACTCTGGCACTGGAAGTGGCTGTAACGGCCCTGCAGGCCTCTGATGCTCGGCCTTCACCTGCTGGCACACTAAACACTGCTGCACGAATTCACCCACATCCCGCTTCATTCCCCTCCACAAAAAGTCACATCTCAAGTCATGATACATCTTTGTGTTTCCGAGATGTATGGTGAATCCGGAACCGTGTGCCTCAGTCAGGAGCTCTCTCAACAGCTCCTCGTCTCTGGGAACGCACAAGCGTCCCCTCATGCGTAGCACCTGGTCTGTAAAAGAGAAGTCCCTGGGGTCTCTTGACAGTACTCTGTCACGTAACGACTGTAGGTACGGGTCGGTCATCTACCCTGTGATGATGTGGTCTATCAGCTCTAGCCTCGTCTGTTGTGTTACAGTCACTGCCCCACAGTGCCCCAGTAACTCTAGGGGTTGCCAACTATCCATCTCCTCCAAGAGGCTCCAACTTTGTGCCTGCAAACTGGACAAGTGGGCGGGCGCCTTCCGGCTCAAGGCATCAGCCACCATGTTGGCCTTTCCCGGGTGGTAAGAAATGTTGCAGTCATAGTCCTTTAGGAGCTCCAACCAACGTCTCTGTCTCATGTTGAGCTCCTTCTGATCAAACAGGTATGTAAGGCTCTTGTGATCTGTGAAAATCTCAAAGGTCTCACTGTACAAGTAGTGCATCCACATCTTCAGCGCGAAGACGACAGCTGCCAGCTCTAGGTCATGGGTAGGCTTGCTATGCTTATGGGGCTTTAGTTGCCGCGAAGCGTAAGCAACAACATGACCCCTTTGCATGAGCACCACGTTGGCCTTCCCCAGGTGGTAGGAAATGCTGCAATCATAGTCCTTCAGGAGCTCCAACCAACGTCTCTGTCTCATGTTGAGCTCCTTTTGATCAAACAAGTATTTGAGGCTCTTATGATCTATGAAAATTTCAAAGGTCTCACCGTACAAGTAGTGCCTCCAAGTCTTCAGCGCGAAGACGACAGCTGTCAGCTCCAGGTCATGGGTAGGGTAGCTATGCTCATGGGGCTTCAGTTGTCGCGAAGCGTAAGCGACAACGTGACTCCTCTGCATGAGTACACCCCCTAACCCTTGCAAAGAGGCGTCCGTGTACACAACGAACCTGCCACTACTGTCTGGGATGGTGAGCACGGAAGCCGAAGTCAGCCTCTCCTTCAGCTCCTGAAAACACGCCTCACAAGCGTCTGTCCAAGTAAAGGGCACGTCCTTCCGGGTCAGCTGTGTCATAGGACGTGCAACCTGCAAGAAACCCCTGATAAACTGCCTGTAGTAGCCTGCCAGTCCCAAGAAACTGCGGATCTCAGTAACAGTACGTGGTCTCTCCCACCTGAGCACTGCCTCAACCTTGGCTGGGTCCACAGCCAAGCCATCCCCGGAGATCACATGACCCAAGAAGGTCACCTCCCTCAACCAGAACTCGCACTTGCTATATTTGGAGTACTGCCTACATCGTCTCAGTGTGTCCAAAACCTTCCGCAAGTGCTGTCTGTGCTGCGTTTGATCTCGAGAATAGATGAGCACATCATCAATGAATACCACCACGAACTGGTCTAAGTATGGTCTGAACACCCGGTTCATCAAATCCATGAAGGCAGCGGGGGCATTGGTCAGCCCAAACGGCATGACCAGAAACTCGTAGTGTCCGTACCGGGTGCGGAAAGCTGTCTTGGAGACGTCTACCTCCTTGATCCTCAACTGGTGATATCCAGACCTCAAGTCTATATTGGAGAATACCGTGGCACCTCGCAGCTGGTCAAACAAGTCATCAATTCTCGGTAGTGGATACCTATTCTTAATGGTGACCCTATTCAGCTGTTTGTAGTCCACACAAAGGCGTAGGGTACCATCATTCTTCTTTACGAACAATACCGGGGCTCCCCATGGAGATGCACTGGGCCTCACAAAGCCCTTCTCCAGAAGATCCTGCAACTGAGACTTGAGCTCTCGCAGCTCAAGTGGTGCCATCCTGTACGGTGCTGTAAAGATGGGGCTGGTCCCCGGTACTAGTGAGATCTCAAACTCGATCCCATGCTCGGGCGGTAGTCCTGGAAACTCATCTGGGAACACGTCAGGGTACTCTCTGACCACCGGGATACTCTGGAAGTCTGCCATAGGGCTGGGCTCCGTCACCACACAAGCTAGGAAGCCCACACACCCTTGGCCCAAAAGTCTCACCGCCTGAAGTGCAGAAATGCACCTGAAGCCTCCGTCCACTGGCTGCCTGTGGAACTCGAAAGAAGGCAACTCCGGTATGAAGAAGACGATCTTCCTCTCAAAACATCCCACCAAGGCGTGGTAAGCGGACAGCCAGTCCATCCCCAAAATTACGCCAAAGTCCTCCATCTGTATCCTAATCAGGTCAGCGAGAAGGTTGTGTCCCCCAATACTGATCTCACAACCTGTGTACACCTCCTCAGCTACAAACAGCTGACCACTCGGACCTCTGATCACGAATGGATCCTCTAACAGCATACAGTCCTCCCCCAAACTAACAGCAAAACTGGTAACGACAAACGAGTGCGTAGCGTCGGAATCGAAAAGCGTGTAAACAAGTCTGCCAGAAACTAAAACCATACCTGCCACCACAGATCCTGAAGCTCTGGCATCCCTATGTGTCAGGGCGTTGATACGCCCCTTGGCCCTAGGTGTGGACGAAGTAGCCACACTCTGCTTCAGATGGGTAGCCGCTGGCCGGTACCCTCCCCGCGACTGTTGTCCTCCTCCTCGCGCCTAGAACCCGCGGCCTCCTGCTCGCCCTCCAGTGCTCAGCGCAGGAAGCATCTACTGACCTCCAGCCTTAGACGGGCAGTCCCTCCTGAGGTGGCCCGGCTGGCCACACTGGTAGCAAAGGGGGACTCGACTCCTACCCTCAGTGGGTCCCTGCTGACAGCTGGGTGGGGGTCTGGTGTTAGCAGCTGGCCCCTGTCGGGGGCCCCCAAAGGCCACTGATGGCCCCGTAAAGCGTGATAGCTCTCCCGCGGGTGCCACGTGCCTCCTCTCTCGTCGGCCCTGTGAAAAGTCTGGCTGATAGGACCTCTTCCGCCAGCTGTCAGTGTCGCGTGCGGACGGGTTGGTCTCTTCATACATCATAGCTGCCTCCACCACCCTCGAGAACATAGCCAGCTTCAGGGGTTTGACATACCCCCGAATAGTAGGCCGGAGCCCCTTGGTGAACCTCCAAAGGTGCTCCTCCTCGGTAGCCACGGCTATCGCTACGAAACGAGACAGCTCTAGGAAACGCGTGCAGTACGCACTTACGGTCATCGTCCCCTAGCGGAGAGTGTGGAACTCCCACCTCCTCTGGTCCTCCAACGTCTGGGGGAAGTACTTCTCGCAGAAGAGGGTGACGAACTAGTCTCAAGTCGACTCGTCCCTCTCTTGACCCCTGACCGCCCTCCACCACCTACGTGTCGCACTCTCCAGCTGGTACGTGGCAAAGGCCACGCGGCACTCCACAGGGGGGCGAAGGGTGTCAAACACCTTCTCGATCTGTTCGAGACAGTCCTCCGCCTCGGTTGGGTCCTCATCCCCCTTGAAGGAGGGGGGCTTCAGTTTCCGGAACTGTCCAAAAAGCTCAAAGTGGCGCTGCAGTGGAGAAGCTGGTACGCCTCTAGGTAAAGAAGCCTCGTGCTTAGAAGTGCAAAAGGAAGGTGGGGGTGGTGGAGGCCCACCCTCTCCCTCGCGTCCAGCGCCATGTCCGTCTCATGGTCCCACAGAGGACTCCCCCTCTGCATCCCCAGGGATAGGTGCTCGTGGCGGCGGGTGGAGCTCCTCTCGCACGATGTCCCATATCAGCTGGGCGAGGTCCTGGGCCTGAATGCCCGGGAGCAGTGGCTGGTCCACTAAGGCGTCGGGCTCAACGCACCCACCCCTCCAACCTCGTCCTCGGCCGTGTCCGCGGCCCACCTCGCTAGTCCCGTGTCGAGGCATCCCCTGCAAGAAGACGTAAATACAGAACAGAAAATACATTAATACTAATCGATATTAAAATAGATGTCAAAAGGTACGTTGTGGTGGCTACTCTAGTTACAAGCACGTGAATTGGTTATTTTTCAGCCAGTTGGTTCACTTCTTGGGACGACCTTGCTCTGATACCATCTTGTTACGACCCGGTTCCCGAATCCCTACAGGACACGAGAATCAGACCGACTCAACTGATCCACAGATCCATTCGTCCAACAAGAAAGTAACCAAAAAGCAGTAAAATAAACCACATTCACCATGCAAGTAACTAACACTAACAAAAGTACAGCAGTAAAGAAAAGAACTACTACAGTACATACCACCACAATAGTGGAGAATTAAAAACATGTACAGAATATGAAGTTTACAATAAAAGAGTACAAGGTGTAACAGAAATACTCACTACTACAGAAAATGGGTACAACAAAAGTACAACTACTGGGCTCTACTAGGCCCAGCGCCCTCCGCAGCCGTAAGCTCTATCTGCTCAACACCTGGTCCTCAAAAAGGTGACAAATATGACACGTCAGCGAAATGTTGAGTAGAGTGGTAACCAGCTAGTTAAGAAAACAGTAAAGGTGGACAAGTAGCTGTTGTTTTTAATTTCTTTCTTTATTTCTCTATTTACTCTTTCTTGATTTATTTCTCGAGTCTTTCTCTTGATCTCGAATGTTCCTCGTGGGAACGATCTTGATTGCAGTCTTTTCCGAAAAGTAGAAGTAGCACGTGGTGCTCTCTTGGCCGAGAGAGTCCCTCGTGGTGGTCCTACCCTCAGTCAACCACCCCAAGGTCGCTGACAGACGTAACGGTGACTACGGCACACGCGATAAACGCACGGGTAGCTACCCCGCACTGGCACGCGGTCAGTCGTTTCCGTTAACGGGTGCGCCCAAGGCACAACACGGAACCAGTATAGGGCAGAGCCCTCTCAGTAACAGGGGTCCAGCCCCTCCACAATAACCAAATAGGGGTCTTGCCCCTCCACAGTCCGCGCACCCTCGCGTGACTACCCTGGTTTGCCTAGTGGGCCTAACAAGTCGGTGTAGAACGGATAGTTGAACCCCGGGGCCCGTGGGGTGGCTAGCTCTCACCCTACACTAGTAGCTCTCCCCGGTACTTTGTATGCGAGGGCCAAAAGTCGGTACAAAGTGGCCAGACCTAACCTCGGGTCCCTGGGGCGGCTAGCTCCGCTCTGCACTAAACAGAGGGACAGTCGCTCTCCTTGGTACTCCGTACTCAAGGGCCAGCCTACTTCCCCATCCACTTTCCCAATTCCATTCTATTTATTTTCCAGGAGCTCTACTCCTAATTCCCCGTAGGGTTCATGCTCATGTTTCTCAGGTCAAACCATACTAGGTTTCATCATTTTAGTTTTATTCGCATATAGCTCATATTTCCAACATTTAATATCAATTTATATACAAGCAACTCAAATTTAGTTTCCAAACAACAGGAATTACATGTAGCAGTTACTAGCAACAGTACTCTACGTTTCACAAGCTGCTGTTATCCAATTTCAGGCAATTAACATTATTCTATCTACTTATCCAAGACTGCAATTCAAGCATTCAGGACATTCGTTTCACTGTTTCTGTTCCTAGGATTCATGCCACACCCTAGGATCTATCATTTATTTCAGAGATGCATTAATGTTTGTAAGTAACTAAGGGGAGCCACTCTACCCGCAAAACCGTGAGTGATGGGGACGTGATTGGCAGGTCCACGTGCCTTCGCAACCCCCAAAGCCGCAACAGAATAAGGTCCTAACACAAGGATCAATCACAAGGAACCACTCAAAACAGGATACAAGTATTTCAAACAAGTAGAGGAACTAACTCTGAGAAGAACGAAATCCTAAACGCGGAAATCGGACCTCAAATGGACCCTAAACGGGTCAAAAATGACAACTCTGACTCAAATCAGATATCTGGAACACCTTCCAGACGTCTTAAAAAGTGATCTAGGTCATACCTCACTCTACGCTGCTCCTCAGACGTCCAGGGATCCTGCTGAATCGTCTGGACTCTGTTCCAGATGTCCGACCACCTCTCCGGGAGTCTGAAGACGCTCTCCGCCGTCTGGTGCTGTGCCCAGACATCTGAACTACGTGGGAGGGCGTGTCCCCGCGCCTTCCCGAAGAGAAACCTATACACACGACGAAAACCTCCTCAACACGACACGTCTCAGAACCTCGACGGAATGGCCTGCATGGCCGTATCCGTAAAAGGAGGTAGAGGAGAAATTTCGTACCTCTCAGTCGTTTGGAGCTCCCTTCAGACGTCGCCCGCGTCGTCTGGATGTATGGTCAGACGTCTGATTCTGGGAAAAATTCCCAGAATCAGAACCTCCTCGTCTTCTTTCCATTGCGCGCGAGGTCGCCACGCAGCCGCTCGTCCGCTGCTCTAGCTGCAGCAGCACCAGGGGAGATCTCTCCAGCACGACGCTCCTTCGCGTGCACGTCGGCCGGCCTCGAGCCGCTCTGGCGGGCTCTCTCTCTCTTTCTCGTGCATTGTTATGACCTGATTCCCAAATCCCTATGAGACACGAGAATCGGACCGACTCGACTGATCCCAAGACCCAGTCGTCCAACTAGAAAGTAACCCGAAAGAACAGTAAAATAAACCACATTCATCATGCATGTAACTAATAGTAACCAAAGTACAGTAGTAAAGAAAAGAACTACTACAGTACACACCACCACAATAGTAGAGAATTAAACAGATGTATGAACATGATGCTTATAATAAAAGAGTACAGTTGTAAATAAAATACTCACTACAACAGAAGAAACGGTACAATAGGTGCAACACAAGTAAAACAACTGGGCCCTACTAGGCCCAGCACCCTCTGCAGCCGCAAGCTCTGGCTGTTCAACTCCTGGTCCTGAAAAGGTGACAAAGGTGACACGTCAGCGAAGCGCTGAGTAGAGTGGCAACCAACTAGCTAAGAAAAATAGTAAGGTGGACAAGTAGCTGTTATTTTTAATCTCTTCCTTTATTTATCTATTTACTTATTCATGAATTATTCCTCAGATCTTTTCTCTTGATCTCGAATGTTCCTCGTGGGAACGATCTTGATTGCAGTCTTTTCCGAAAAGTAGAAGTGGCACATGGTGCTCTCCTAGCCGGGAGAGTCCCCCGTGGTGGTCCTACCCTCAGTCAACCACCCCAAGGTCACTGACAGACGTAACGGTGACTACAGCAGAGCGGTAAACGCACGGGTAGCTACCCCGCACTGGCACGCGGTCAGTCGTTTCCGTTAATGGGTGCGCCCCAAAGCACAGCACGGAACCAATATAGGACAGAGCCCTCTCAGTAACAGGGGTCTAGCCCCTCCACAGTAACCAAACAGGGGTCTTGTCCCTCCACAGTCCGCGTACCTTCGCCTGACTACCCTGGTTTGCCCAATGGGCCTAACAAGTCGGCGTAGGACGGCTAGCAGAACCCCGGGGCCCGTGGGGTGGCTAGTGCTCTCCCTACACTAGTAGCTCTCCCCGGTACTGTGTATGTGAGGGCCAAAGGTCGGTGCAAAGTGGCCAGACTGAACCCCAGGTCCCTGAGGCGGCTAGCTCCGCTCTGCACTAAACAGGGGGGACAGTCGCTCTCCTTGGTATTCCGTACTGAAGGGTCAGCTCACTTCCCCAATTCCATTCCATTCACCTTTCAGGAGCTCTACTCCTAATTCCCCGTAGGGTTCATGCTCATATTTCCTTAACTAAGCCAATTTAGGTTTCATCATTTCAACTTTAATTTCATATAGCCCATGTTCTCAACAGTTAATCTCCATTCATAAACAAGCAACTGTTATCCAATTACAGGCAATTATCATTTTTCTTTCTACTTTTCCATGACTGCAATTCATATATTCACAACATTCGTTTCGGTGTTTCTGTTCTTAGGATTCATGCCACACCCTAGGATCTATTATTCAATCTAGTTTTACAGTCCTAGGATTTATGCCATACCCTAGGATCTATCATTTAATCTAGTTTTCCAGTCTTAGGATTCATGCCATACCCTAGGACCTATCATTCAATCTAGTTTTCCAGTCCTAGGGTTCATGCCATCCCTTAGAATATATTAATTATTTCACAAGTGCATAAATGTTGATAATAATTAAAGGGAGCCACTCTACCCGCAAAACTGGGAGTATTGGGGGGTGATCGGCAGGTCCGCATGCCTCCGCAACCCCCAAATCCGCAACAGAACGAGGTCCTAACACAAGGATCAAACACAAGGAACTACTCAGAATAGGATACAAGTACTGTAAACAAGTAGAGGAACTAATTCTGAGAAGAACAAAATTTGAAACGCGGAAAACGAACTTCGAACGAACCCTAAACGGGTCAAAAACAACACGTCTGCCCCAAATCAGACGTCTGGAACATCTTCCAGATGTCTTAAACGATGGTTCAGGTCATACCTGGTTTCTGTGCGGTTCTTCAGACATCTAGGATCCTGCTGAACAGTCTGGACCTAGTTCCAGACGTCCGACTGTCACTCCAGACTTCTGGAGACTCTCTCTGTCGTCTAGTAGTGTGCCCAGACGTCCGATCTGTGTGGGAGGGCGTGCCCTTGTGCCTTCCCGAATGAAACCTACACACGTACACAACCGACCTCAACACGGCAAAGAGGTAGAATCCTTCAGCAGAACGGCCTACATGGCCGTACACGCGAAAGGAAGAGGAAAAGAAATATTGTACCTTTCAGACGTCTAGATCTTCCTCCAAATGTCTCCCACGTCGTCTGGACGTAGGTCCAGACGTCTGATTCTGGGAAAATTTCCCAGAATCAAGACCTCCTCGCCCTCCGTCTGCTGCACACGGCCGCGCCGCGCTTGCCTGCTGCCTGAGCTGCAGCAGCACCTCCCTAGCGCTATGCTCCTGCTACGCGCACCCACCAGCCGGCCCTGGTAGCTCCGGTGAGTTCGCCCTCTCTTCCTCACGTGCTCCACCTCTTCTCCCTCCTGCTACACCTCCCCCTCCCCGCGCGCACCCGGCAGCAGCTGCTGCCCTCGCTCTCGCACTCTCATGCTAACAAGAAGAAGAAGGAGGAGACGGTGGAGTGGTGGTGAGGGAGAGGGAAGGGGGAGGGAGGCTATTTGAAGGCGCCGAGGGAGAGAGAGAGTAGAAAAAGAAGGCACTGCAAGATGGGGAGGGAAGAGAGAGAAGAAAAGAGGGCGGCGGGTCAGTCTACGCACGCATGCGTGCAGACTCGCAATCGTACGCAGCAAAAATTAATTTCCAAACATCTGGGAAGGCTTCTAGACATCTGGACTAATTCCCAGACGTCTTAAAAGACGTTTGATGTCGTGGTCTTAACAACATAACAAACTCAAAGGAAGTTTCATCCCCGAAACTTGGGCTAACTAGAGTATGGAAAAGAACGATATATGCATAACAACCTCAAAGTGGACCGAAGCCGATCCGAAAAGACGTACCCTTAAAAAGCTCCGGGTACCGCTCCCGCATCGCCGCCTCAGGCTCCCAGGTAGCCTCCTTGTACCGCTGGCTCCTCCACAAAACCTTCACCAGGGGTACTTGCTTCCATCTCAGACTGCGGACAGCTCTGTCGAGAATCTGCACTGGCCGCTCGGCGTAGGTCAGGTCGTCACCCACCTCGACACTCTCATGACTTAGGACGTGACTGGGATCGGCAACGTACTTCCTGAGGTTGGACACGTGGAATACGTCGTGCACACCAGAAACATGGGGAGGGAGGGCAAGCTTGTAAGCAACGGGTCCAACCTGCTCCAAGACCTCAAAGGGTCCCATGAACCTCGGCGCGAGCTTCCCTTTCACCCCAAACCGCTGCAGGCCCTTCATGGGCGAAACGCGAAGGAAGACATGGTCCCCAACCTCAAACTGTACCTCTCTGTGTTTCCGGTCTGCATAGCTCTTTTGTCTGCTCCTAACAGTGCGGAGTCGCCTGTGAATCAGCTTGATCACCTCCTGACTCTACCGAATCAGCCGGGGGCCAACCTCCCACTTGGTCCCCACCTCAACCCAACTCAAGGGTGCCGTACACCTCCGTCCATACAGAGCCTCGTAGGGTGCCATGCCGATGCTCAAGTGATAACTGTTATTATATGCGAACTCCGCCACGGGTAAGTGCTCCTCCCAAGAGCCCCTCCAGTCCAGTACACAAGCACGCAAACGGTCCTCAAGTGTTTGTATCGTGCGCTCAGACTGTCCGTCCGTCTGGGGGTGGTATGCTGTACTAAACCTCAACCGCGTCCCCAGGGCCTGCTGAAACTCAGCCCAAAACTGGGACGTAAAATGGGTATCCCGGTAGGATACGATCTCCCGCGGAACTCCGTGTAGACGTACCACGCCGCGGATATACCTCTCTGCCAACTGTACTGGTCCCAAGGTGACTCGGATCGGCAAGAAACATGCTGTCTTCGTCAATCTGTCAACGATCACCCAGACTATGTCATGTCCTCACTGGGTAACAGGTAAGCCCACCACCAAGTCCATGGTGATGCTCTCCCACTTCCACTCTGGCACTGGAAGTAGCTGTAACGGCCCTGCAGGCCTCTAATGCTCGGCCTTCACCTGCTGGCACACTAAACACTGCTGCACGAATTCACCCACATCCCACTTCATTCCCCTCCACCAAAAGTCACATCTCAAGTCATGGTACATCTTTGTGTTTCTGAGATGTATGGTGAATTTGGAACCGTGTGCCTCAGTTAGGAGCTCTCTCAACAGCTCCTCGTCTCTGGGAACGCACAAGCGTCCCCTCATGCACAGCACCTGGTCTGTAAAAGAGAAGTCCCTGGGGTCTCCTGACAGCACTCTGTCACGTAACGATTGTAAGTACGGGTCGGCCATCTGCCCTGTGATGATGCGGTCTATCAGCTCTGGCCTCGTCTGTCGTGTTACAGTCATTGCCCCACAGTGCCCCAGTAACTCTAGGGGTTGCCAACTGCCCATCTCCTCCAGGAGGCTCCAACTCTGCGCCTGCAAACTGGACAAGTGGGCGGGCGCCTTCCGGCTCAAGGCATTAGCCACCACGTTGGCCTTTCCTGGGTGGTAAGAAATGCTGCAGTCATAGTCCTTCAGGAGCTCCAACCAACGTCTCTGTCTCATGTTGAGCTCCTTCTGATCAAACAGGTATGTAAGGCTCTTGTGATCTGTGAAAATCTCAAAGGTCTCACTGTACAAGTAGTGCATCCACATCTTCAGCGCGAAGACAACAGCTGCAGGTCATGGGTAGGCTTGCTATGCTTATGGGGCTTTAGTTGCCGCGAAGCGTAAGCAACAACGTGACCCCTCTGCATGAGCACACCCCCTAACCCCTGCAAAGAGCTGTCCGTGTACACAACGAACCCGCCACTACAGTCTGGGATGGTGAGCATGGGAACTGAAGTCAGCCTCTCCTTCAGCTCCTGAAAATACGCCTTACAGGCGTCTGTCCAAGTAAAGGACACGTCCTTCCAGGTCAGCTGTGTCATAGGACGTGCAATCTGTGAGAAGCCCCTAATAAACTGCCTGTAGTAGCCTGCCAGTCCCAAGAAACTGCGAATCTCAGTGACCGTACGTGGTCTCTCCCACCTGAGCACTACCTCAACCTTGGCTGGGTCCACAGCCAAGCCATCCCCAGAGATCACATGACCTAAGAAGGTCACCGCCCTCAACCAGAACTCGCACTTACTGTATTCGGCGTATAGCCTACGTCGTCTCAGTGTGTCCAAAACCATCCGCAAGTGTTGTCCATGCTACGTCTGATCTCGAGAATAGATGAGCACATTATCAATGAATACCACCACGAACTGGTCCAAGTACGGTCTAAACACCCGGTTCATCAGATCCATGAAGGAAGCAGGGGCATTGGTCACACTAAACGGCATGACCAGAAACTTGTAGTGTCCGTACCGGGTGCGGAAAGCTGTCTTGGAGACGTTTGCCTCCTTGATCCTCAACTGGTGGTATCCTGACCTCAAGTCGATCTTGAAGAATACCGTGGCACCTCGCAGCTAGTCAAACAAGTCATCAATCCTCGGCATCGGGTACCTGTTCCTGATGGTGACCCTATTCAGCTGTCTGTAGTCCACACAAAGGCATAGGGTACTGATGAGAACCTCATCATGAGCCATAACTAGCTCATTTTGACCTAATACAGAGAATAAAAGCTCCTACATAACCTTAGAAAGGCTTGGCTCAGAGAGATTCTGAGTTTGCAAAGAAAATAGAAACTGAGGGGTAAAAATGTAATTTCACCAATCCGATCTGAAAATAGGGTAACTCAGGGTCCAAACATAAGTCAAAACAACCTAATAAGAAGAAAAGTGGGATGAGATGACTCAATAAGGGCTACAGCAACTCCAAGGAATTAAATGACATCCTGTAATCCTAAAAATAAATCCACTTCAATTCACGTGGTTCGAGGTAAGGTAAAAATCAACTAAACCCTCTAAAATTCATATAAAAATAATATCTAGGGTTTAGGACTTTCAATTTGGCCTTAGGAACCCATCTTGACCTACATTGAGAACCATGCCATATTAACAACTTAATTTGAGTTTTTACGTAAATTGACCGGTCAAACAAGGTTTAATCTAGAAATAAAATTCACCATCAGAATCCTTAGGTCCTAATTAGTCATGTATAAAAACTTGGGCCTAAGAAGAAACCTTCTTGACCAACTTTACACTTTGGTCCTCATATATTAACTTTCTGGCCCTCAACTTTTGAACCCTCACATTTTGACCCCTAACTCTCCTTCGTTCTTTGCGTTTAGGTCCCTCCTGCAAAACCTGAGCAGCGCCATGCTCCGGCGACCTTACGCAGAGCATGGCGCCGCGCAGGGTGAGGGAGGGGCCCTGGTAAGTCAATGGGGGGTACCCTGCGTCGTCAGCCACCGCAGGGACACCCCCCTGAGCGCTGCACCCACCCATACCGGCCGTGCGAACGCACGGACGGTATGGGTATCCTTTCTCCGGCGTCCTCCGGTGAGGGAGACACGTCGTCTCCCTCCGCCCTCCTCTCTGGTTTTGCCCCTATAAATACCCCCGTCGCTCCGCCGTTCTTCCCAGCTCGGATCTGACGGAGATACCCCCCTCACTTCCTCTCTTCCCACTCCGACAGACGCCCCCATGCTCCGGCGGCTTCTTCCTCCTCCTCCTCGTCGCTCTGCTGCAATACCAGCAGTAGAGCCACCTTCCTGATCTTCCTCCGCGTCTCGCAATACCAGCGCGCGCTGCCTCTGCCCCGTCATCGCCGCCGTCCTCCCCCACTGGGCACCTTCTTCTCCGGCGACAGCAGGTACAGTCGTCCGCCTCCTTGCCCCCTTCGTCCCTTTAGTTAGGTTAGAGCTACTTCCCTGCCTTCTCTCTCTCTTTTCCCCTGCTATTTTATCTAATTACCCCTCGACCGCGCCTAATCACCCTCACCTTCTCCATCTCCGGCCACCCTCCGGCGACCCGCTCCCGTCACTCCAGCACCCCACACGGCTCGTCGACCTGTGCATAACCTCCGCCTCCTCACCCTGATCCTCTTCCTCCCCTCCACTTCCCACCAAACGCCCTCTGCAGATCCACCGAACACACCCACTTCTCCGTCCGCAGTTTGACCTAGGGCGACCCTTTTGCTCCACCACGCCCACTGCAGACCCTCCGACCACCTTCGCCGTGCCACGGCGAAGGTTCTCTGCATATCTGATTAGGCCGAGAGGCCGTGCTTCTGTGAACAGGTGTTGCGCCCGCCATCGCCATTGCTGAGCAGCGAAGCTCCTTCGACCTGCTGCTCCAGGCAACACCACGCCCAGGTCAGACTCCCAGGCTTCGCGGGGTAGCTTCGCGAAGTGTCAGGCTGCAGTTCGGGCGAAGCCCTCTCCCGAAGCCCTCACGCGAAGTTCAGCTGCCGCTGCTTCCTCTGTGCAGGCGCTCACATTGGGGTGGGACATTTAGTCCCACCTCGGAAGGCTTCGAAGAGGCGCGCCGATATAAGTTGAAAAAGTGCTGTAGGCTTATCGCCTCAGCACACGGGGTGAGGTCCCTCTCACACCGCTTCACCCGGCCCGTCCGCGAGCTCATCACGCGGATCCGGCCGACCCGACCCGACTTGACTGGCACTCCTCACCCACCACCGCACGCCGGTGGGCCTGGACCCGGGCGCGACCCGCGTACCCGACTACCCGGTTGCTCTGGGAGAGCTGTCCTAAGAACGAATTCTAAGAGAGAAAGAGACGCACGGGGGGGGGGGGGGGGGGTAGAGTAGGTTTTGCCCTCTGACTCTGAACTCTTGAGCGTGTAGGCACAGGTGAAGAAGAAGGAAGCTAAGGGAGACACTGTAGCAACAAGCGGTTTAAGTCGTCTAATTTTCCAATCAGACGACGTCCTGAAGGCAAAGAAGAAGAAGGAAGGCGAGGCAGAGGAAAGAGAGGAACACAGAGAGGCCAAGTGAAGACTCTGCAGAGATCAGAAGACAAAGAAGAAGAAGAAAAGAAGAGAGAAGGAGCAGCCAAGTGAAGAAACAGAAAGCAGAAGAAGAAGAGAAGCAAAAAGCAAGAAGAAAAGAAGAAGAAGAGCACGGGAGGAAGATCTGAAGCAAGAAAAGAAGAAACAAAGAAAATAAAAAGAAGAAAAAGACAGGATCGTCCAGCCAAGAAATAGAGGAAGAACACGAAGAACAAAAGCCAAAGAGGAGAGAAGCCAAAGAGGAAGAAAGAAGAGAAGAAGAAGAAGCCAAACTTTCATCTCTCTCTCTCTCTTTATTTTTGTAATATGACATGTATATCTCTAGAATACGACTTGCTCCCTGAGTTCGACCTCGAGAGAACTGTATTTTCCGAGTAACAAATATTAGTAAATGATGGCAATAACTATCTGTACTACAACGACTTAAGAAAAGCTAGTTGTCGCCACCGTTTGCTAGTTGGCGCCGTTGCCGGGGAGCAACGGCTCTCCTAGAGGTAAACATTCCTGTTTCTTTTTAGTTCTAATAATCTCCTCTCTTTTGTGCAGCTACAGGAAATCAAGAAGACAAGCAACCGCACAACAACCACTCCGAGGACAGGTAATTTTTTTCCTCTCGCTATTAACCCCTAAACTCTAAAGAGGAAGAACAGAAAAGAACAAGCAATATAGGGCTAACATGTCTTCTATACTTAGTAAACCATAAGAAGTTGCATGTTTTCAACCCATTATTCCTGTACACTATTAAGGGTATTTAGGGGCTAACACATTCTTGCTTGAGCCCTAATTACCCACCAAAGAACTAACTGGACCAAGTAGAGCCAACATAAGATTCAACATTAGGGATTTAGAGACACACTTCTTAAACAAGAATTGAGAAACCTTAAAAGAAGTGTGCCCAAGCCATTATCTGAAAATACCTATCCAAAGAAACCCTAAAATAAGATTGGCTTTTTAAACACTTGAACCCTAAAAGACAAGACCTAATAAGCAAAACTAGCAGGTAAAGTTGACCATTTGGGTCAACTAACCTTCAAATTAGGTCACTCTTTGCACTTAAAAGACTAAAGTTCAAGTGGAACCTTAAGCACCATGATCTTGAATTAAAAGTAGTAGACTTAAGAGGTCAAGATCCCCATTCTGGTCTACCTGGAACCGCAGTGACATGAGAGGTCGGGTGGGGGAAACCCTGTAACCCGCGGGGACGCTCTATCGTGTAGGGGTCTTCGCGGGACTCACCCTCTTTGGCTGCCCAGGTAATTCTCAGGTGGACGATCTTTTTGATCAAGGGGCCCATCTGCCCCGAACCTCTATAGTCACCCAACATTTTTGGGTGTCTTGATTGGGTCCAGCACCTGCTTATCTCATCCAGTCTTTCAGTATTTGGCAGGAGGTCCTTGAAACCTCCTATAGAAATTCACTCTCCCCGAGGCTAAGCCTCGGCTCCCTTGTTTTTGCAGAAATCATTCACATAGCCCCTCTTTCCTCTGATTCTGAACAAAATCCCCTTCTTCCATCTTGATTCAAACTTCGATTCTATATCTTGATTCCACCACCTGATTCAAAGATGCAGCCTAATTACCTAGCAAGACTACCATTCAAAAAACCTGAATATCTGAGATACATGAAAGATAAGATGATTGAGGATGCCCTTGAATTCTATGAAATCAAATGTAAACCCTCAACACCAATAGAAAACATTCAGGTTGATGTCCCAACAACCACAGCTTTCATCATAAACTGTGCCCAAATTCTTTTGACAGAAGTTACAAAAGGATCAACCCGAGATATGCTCATGACAGGATACATTAAGATAGAAAAATTACACCAATCTGAATACCTTCAATGCTTGACAAATCCTGTACTTTGGGAACAACACCAAGATGCCCTTATAAAACGGGTAGAAATGATGAGATCACTAGAACAAACTATCAACCAGAAATACCCGTATATACCAGAAATAGAGGATGAACCATCTTGGAACAATATTAAGGAACAATCCAATTTCCCAGATCTCAGGACTGAGGCACAAAGTGGTTGTGGAATCCCAACCCAGATAGAAGACAATGTTGAATTAGGTTGGGATATTGCAGGAGAACACAATGATGAGCCAAACTTAGACCATGAATTGCCAAGCCTAGAATTCCAAAACTCCTGCAATAATGAGATCAGAACTGAACCTTCTGAGGGTATAAATTCCACCCCTTATTTTGATAAGGTGGCCCTCGAAGGTTATTCGGACTTAGGTTCTAATAATTCTACCCACATCCTAAGCCTAGAACCTAGATCTGAAACTTATTGGGAAGATTATGAGGCCCCTTATGAGAAAGATAAAATTTTTACAGAATATGATTCCGGGCCTCTATTTGATGAATATCCCTCTCCAACATCCTCAGGAAATCTGATCGATTTTTCAGAAAACATGCCAATTTATGATACAGAGACTGAGGAGTTGGATGAGCAAGGTTTTAATGGGGTCTATCCTACCAGCTTCGAGCTTGGACAGAACACCTTTTTGAGCCTAGAATTGACATATAGGCTAGAACCTAGTCAGGCTGCTGATTCCACACCTGATGATTTTTGCTGTGGTGGAATTCATGATCATGAATCTCATTTTCGCCAACTCTCCGACAATTTCAGATCTGACTATAATTGCGGAGAGACTTTCCTTCCTGAACATGCCAGGCCCATCTACAACCTCAGTTCACATGACTCTGACTCCGACTCTAAGGTCCTGATTCCCGAGATCACTGATAACACAGAATCATTCCTTTTCGATCCTCAGGAACCAAAAATAGAAAATGCCAAGAGTGATTGCAACCCAGAATTCAAATCTTTGCTCAATTCAGATTTCTTTCATCCTACAGACACTCTTCAGGCATTTGATAGTTACCCAGAGGACTCTCTACAGGAAACCACCTATCATCCATTTCTAGAAGAGCCCTCGTACACAGTGGCCACCTCGTCTGCACACACAGAACGGATCAAAACCTCTTCCCAACCCCGACCCGCAACCGGACTCAATTTCTATTCAGATTCACCTCTCACCGAGCCGTTTGCATTTCCACATCGGGTTTGCAACACTGATCAGACTACATATCATGCTCCATCATTCTCTGATCACCCCTGTAGGGTTTCCGCGTCATTCATTGATTATTCTACGGGTCCCTACTCTGACCAGGCTGATTTGACTCAGCCAAACCCTGCGTTTTCACTTCCACATCCATCTGAGCTTCATAGTATATGGTGGGTTCCACACCTTTTTATCCACATCTATCAACCCACCAGATTGATTGGGTTTGGGCTGCATCATCAGCCTGTTGATCTGAACAAGCACCTGGTTGGACCAACCAGGCTCTTAATCAAGGTGCTTGTATTACAAAACTCTGCTGATTTCACCATCCCCTCTCCATCGCATTTCTCGCTTGGCTGAAGGCATCAAATTTAGCACTCAACGGGAGGCAGCCCATCATTCTCTTTAAAAACCTGAAACCTTTTCTAAAACCTTTGTGCACTTGAAATTCACACTTTAGGACAACCGACTCCACCTCAGGTGCTTGCATCTGAGATTAAAAATCGTCCGCAACATTCATCCCGACCCATTCACTCATCAAAACATCTGTCCTAATGTATGAACTAAGTTGAATAAAAACCCCCTAAGTTACAATGAGGACATTGCAAATCTTAGGCATGGGGGGGTATGAAAGTGCAAAACGTGTAAGAAAAGGTTTCAAACAAAAAATTCACATATGCCAAAAACACCATAAAAATTAAAAATTTTTCGAAAAAGAATAAGAGAATAAGAGGAGAAAGGAAATTTTGTGAAGGAGAAGGAGAAAAGAAACAAAAGGAAAAAAGGAGCACAAAATATGAGAAACAAGTGATAGTCTAAGGAATTAACCTAAGTTCTAGACCTCATTCAAGAAAATAACTGAAAAAGTGCATAATGAGATTAGTAAGAACGCAAACCTTAGGCATTCTTGAATAGACTCTTAGTACCCATTAAGATCTGGACACTCCTCAAGAGGTTGAGGAAAATGAAAAGCTAAAGTATTAGGTCTAAGGCTTAGGGAGTATTTGGCCTCATTAACTAATTTTTGGTTTACGGGACTCAGTAACCTAAGCACCCTAACCTCACACACAGCCTGGTTCAGTAAGCGTAAAAATCAAAATCACGCAGAAGTGTCGCAAAATTCTGAAAAGTACACCTAGAATAGGAGCGACCAATCAATACAAGTTGATTTGGACGAGTTCCCAGCGCAGAGAGGCGGGAAATCCCCTCGAAGATGCGTAACAAAATATCATCTCCTCAGTGCTTGTCTCTTAGGATATTTACATATCCTACTGGGGGCATGTAAGCACTCTGCTGGTTCAGATTTCATGGATGGCATTATCACGAAGTGTCAATTGCCAGGGTCTGGACTCGGCCACGGAACACCATGGATGGGATTATCTCGAAATCTCAATAGCCAGGGTTCCGGGGGTTGTCATGGGCGGTGCTATCTCGAAGCATCGATTGCTAGGAACCCTTGAGGATTGATGATGGGAGCAATGAATCTGATACAGACCGTGTTGAAAAGCCAATCCTAGGCTAGAACTAAAAAGAAAAAGAGAGAGAAAACTCTCCAAACAGAAAAACTTTCTATCTCTCTTATAAAACGCACTGCGAACTGAACCAAGGCTAAAATCATTTCAAGCACGGGTGCTTTAGCCACAAAGTCCAATAGACCTTAGGTTAGTTCTTGTGGGCCTTAAAAACCTTTGCTAAGGACTGAGGCTGAGGCTAGACAGATTTGGATCTTGATTGGTACTAGAGTACCTTTTAAGCCTATGGTCAGCATTCTAACCGAATCTAAGTTTAAATGAAAAAGCACTTATCTGAAGCTGTTAAGAACTTCATGGTCTAGAACAAGGGTTAAAACCTTAAGTTTTTGCTAAGGGACTAGCAAAAGCTAGGTATGGGGGTATGATGAGAACCTCATCATGAGCCATAACTAGCTCATTTTGACCTAATACAGAGAATAAAAGCTCCTACATAACCTTAGAAAGGCTTGGCTCAGAGAGATTCTGAGTTTGCAAAGAAAATAGAAACTAAGGGGTAAAAATGCAATTTCACCAATCCGATATGAAAATAGGGTAACTCAGGGTCCAAACATAGGTCAAAACAACCTAATAAGAAGAAAAGTGGGATGAGATGACTCAATAAGGGCTACAGCAACTCCAAGGAATTAAATGACATCCTATAACCCTAAAAACAAATCCACTTCAATTCACGTGGTTCGAGGTAAGGTAAAAATCAACTAAACCCTCTAAAATTCATATAAAAATAATATCTATGGTTTAGGACTTTCAATTTGGCCTTAGGAACCCATTTTGACCTACATTGAGAACCATGCCATATTAACAACTTAATTTGGGTTTTTACGTAAATTGACCGGTCAAACAAGGTTTAATCTAGAAATAAAATTCACCATCAGAATCCTTAGGTCCTAATTAGTCATGTATAAAAACTTGGGCCTAAGAAGAAACCTTCTTGACCAACTTTACACTTTGGTCCTCATATATTTACTTTCTGGCCCTCAACTTTTGAACCCTCACATTTTAGCCTCTAACTCTCCTTCGTTCTTTGCGTTTAGGTCCCTCCTGCAAAACCTGAGCAGCGCCATGCTCCGGCGACCTTGCGCGGAGCATGGCGCCGCGCAGGGTGAGGGAGGGGCCCTAGCAAGTCAATGGGGGGTACCCTGCGTCGTCAGCCACCGCAGAAACACCCCCCTGAGTGCTGCACCCACCCATACCGGCCGTGCGAACGCACGGACGGTATGGGTATCCTTTCTCCGGCGTCCTCCGGCAAGGGAGACACGTCGTCTCCCTCCGCCCTCCTCTCTGGTTTTGCCCCTATAAATATCCCCGTCGCTCCGCCGTTCTTCCCAGCTCGAATCTGACGGAGATACCCCCCTCACTTCCTCTCTTCCCACTCCGACAGACGCCCCCTTGCTCCGGCGGCTTCTTCCTCCTCCTCCTCGTCGCTCTGCTGCAATACCAGCAGCAGAGCCACCTTCCTGATCTTCCTCCGCGTCTCGCATTACCAGCGCGCGTTGCCTCTGCCCCGTCGTCGCCGCCGTCCTCCCCCACTGGGCACCTTCTTCTCCGGCGACAGCAGGTACAGTCGTCCGCCTCCTTGCCCCCTTCGTCCCTTTAGTTAGGTTAGAGCTACTTCCCTGCCTTCTCTCTCTCTTTTCCCCTGCTATTTTATCTAATTACCCCTCGACCGCGCCTAATCACCCTCACCTTCTCCATCTCCGGCCACCCTCCGGCGACCCGCTCCCGTCACTCCAGCACCCCACACGGCTCGCCGACCTGTGCATAACCTCCGCCTCCTCACCCTGATCCTCTTCCTCCCCTCCACTTCCCACCAAACGCCCTCTGCAGATCCACCGAACACACCCACTTCTCCGTCCGCAGTTTGACCTAGGGCGACCCTTTTGCTTCACCACGCCCACTGCAGACCCTCCGACCACCTTCGCCGTGCCACGGCGAAGGTTCTCTGCATATCTGATTAGGCCGAGAGGCCGTGCTTCTGTGAACAGGTGTTGCGCCCGCCATCGCCATTGCTGAGCAGCGAAGCTCCTTCGACCTGCTGCTCCAGGCAACACCACGCCCAGGTCAGACTCCCAGGCTTCGCGGGGTAGCTTCGCGAAGTGTCAGGCTGTAGTTCGGGCGAAGCCCTCGCCCGAAGCCCTCACGCGAAGTTCAGCTGCCGCTGCTTCCTCTGCGCAGGCGCTCACATTGGGGTGGGACATTTAGTCCCACCTCGGAAGGCTTCGAAGAGGCGCGCCGATATAAGTTGAAAAAGTGTTGTAGGCTTATCACCTCAGCACACGGGGTGAGGTCCCTCTCACACCGCTTCACCCGGCCCGTCCGCGAGCTCATTACGCGGATCCGGCCGACCCAACCCGACTTGACTGGCACTCCTCACCCACCACCGCACGCCGGTGGGCCTGGACCCGGGCACGACCCGTGTACCCGACTACCCGATTGCTCTGGGAGAGCTGTCCTAAGAGCGAATTCTGAGAGAGAAAGAGACGCACGGGGGGGGGGGGGGGGGTAGAGTAGGTTTTGCCCTCTGACTTTGAACTCTTGAGCGTGCAGGCACAGGTGAGGAAGAAGGAAGCTAAGGGAGACACTGTAGCAACAAGCGGTTTAAGTCGTCTAATTTTCCAATCAGACGACGTCCTGAAGGCAAAGAAGAAGAAGGAAGGCGAGGCAGAGGAAAGAGAGGAACACAGAGAGGCCAAGTGAAGACTCTGCAGAGATCAGAAGACAAAGAAGAAGAAAAGAAGAGAGAAGGAGCAGCCAAGTGAAGAAACAGAAAGCAGAAGAAGAAGAGAAGCAAGAAGCAAGAAGAAAAGAAGAAGAAGAGCACAGGAGGAAGATCTGAAGCAAGAAAAGAAGAATCAAAGAAAATAAAAAGAAGAAAAAGACAGGATCGTCCAGCCAAGAAATAGAGGAAGAACACGAAGAACAAAAGCCAAAGAGGAGAGAAGACAAAGAGGAAGAAAGAAGAGAAGAAGAAGAAGCCAAACTTTCATCTCTCTCTATCTTTATTTTTGTAATAGAACATGTATATCTCTAGAATACGACTTGCTCCCTGAGTTCGACCTCGGGAGAACTGTATTTTCCGAGTAACAAATATTAGTAAATGATGGTAATAACTATCTGTACTACAACGACTTAAGAAAAGCTAGTTGTCGCCACCGTTTGCCAGGTACCATCCTTCTTCTTTACAAACAGCATCGGGGCTCCCCAGGGAGACGCACTGGATCTCATAAAGCCCTTCTCCAAAAGATCCTGCAACTGAGACTTGAGCTCTCGCAACTCAAGTGGTGACATCTTATACGATCCTGTGGAGATGGGGCTGGTCCTCGGTACCAGTGAGATCTCAAACTTGATCTCACGCTCGGGCGGTAGTCCTGGCAACTCGTCTGGGTACACATCGGGGTACTCTTTGACCATCGGGATACTCTGAAAGTCTGCCACAAGGCTGGGCTCGGCCACCACACAAGCTAGGAAGCCCTCACACCCATGGCTCAAAAGTCTCGCCGCTTGAAGTGCAGAAATGAACCTGAAGCCTCCGTCCACTGGCTACTCGTGGAACTCGAAAGAAGGAAACTCTGGTATGGAGAAGACGATCTTTCTCTAAAAGTAGTCCACCAAGGTGTGGTAAGCGGACAGCCAGTCCATCCCCAGAATTACGCCAAAGTCCTCCATCTATATCATAATCAAGTCAGCGGGAAGGCTGTGTCCCCCAACACTGACCTCGTAACCTGTGTATACCTCCTCAACTATAAACAGCTGACCACTTGGACCTTTGATCACGAACGGATCCTCTAACAACATACAGTCCTGCCCCAAGCTAACTACAAAACTAGCTGCGACGAACGAGTGCGTAGCGTCGGAATCGAAAGGCGTGTAAACAAGTCTGCTGGAAACTGAAACCATACCTACCACCACTGATCCCGAAGCTCTGGCATCCCTGTGTGTCATGGCATTGATACGCCCCTCAACCTTAGGTGCGGACGAAGCAGCCACGCTTTGCGTCGGACGGGTAGCTGCTGGCTGGTACCCTCCACATGACTGTCGTCCTCCTCCTCGCACCTGGAAACTGCGGCCTCCTGCTCACCCTCCAATGCTCGGCGCGGGAAGCATCTGCTGACCTCCTGCCCTAGACGGGCAGTCCCTCCTGATGCAGCCGTGCGCAGTAGATGGAGGGCGAGGAGGTCCTGATTCTGGGAAATTTTCCCAGAATCAGACGTCTGGACCTACGTCCAGATGACGTGGGAGATGTCTGGAGGAAGATCCAGACGTCTGAAAGGTACAATATTTCTTTACCTCTTCCTTTCGCGTGTACGGCCATGCAGGCCATTCCACCGAAGGATTCTACCTCTTTGCCATGTTGAGGTCAATTGTGTACGCGTGCAGGTTTCGTTCGAGAAGGTGCAAGGGCACACCCTCCTACATAGATCGGGCGTCTGGGCACAGTACTAGACGGCGGAGAGAGTCTCCAGACGTCTGGAGTAACAGTCGGACGTCTGGAACTAGGTCCAGACAGTTCAGCGGGATCCTGGATGTCTGAAGAACCGCACAGAAACAAGGTATGACCTGAACCATCGTTTAAGATGTCTGGAAGATGTTCCAGACGTCTGGTTTGGGGCAGACGTCTCGTTTTTGACCCGTTTAGGGTCTGTTCGAAGTCTGTTTTCCGCGTTTCAAATTTCGTTCTTCTCAGAATTAGTTCCTCTACTTGTTTACAGTACTTGTATCCTGTTTTGAGTAGTTCCTTGTGTTTGATCCCAGTGTTAGGACCTCGTTCTGTTGCGGATCTGGGGGTTGCGGAGGCACGCGGACCTGCCGATCACGTCTCCAGTACTCTCGATTTTGCGGGTAGAGTGGCTCCCTTTAATTATTATCAACATTTATGCACTTGTGAAATAATTAATAGAATCTAAGGGATGGCATGAACCCTAGGACTGGAAAACTAGATTGAATGATAGGTCCTAGGGTATGGCATGAATCCTAGGACTGGAAAACTAGATTGAATGATAGATCCTAGGGTATGGCATGAATTCTAGGACTGTAAAACTAGATTGAATGATAGATCCTAGGGTGACATGAATCCTAGGAACAGAAACACCGAAACGAATGTCGTGAATATATGAATTGCAGTCTTGGAAAAGTACAAAGAAAAATGATAATTGCTTGTTTATGAATGGAGATTAACTGTTGAGAACATGGGCTATATGAAATTAAAGTTGAAATGATGAAACCTAAATTGGCTTAGTTAAAGAAATATGAGCATGAACCCTACGGGGAATTAGGAGTAGAGCTCCTGAAAGGTGAATGGAATGGAATTGGGGAAGTGAGCTGGCCCTTGAGTACGGAGTACCAAGGAGAGTGACTGTCCCCCCTATTTAGTGCAGAGCGGAGCTAGCCACCCCAAGGACCCGGGGTTCGGTCTGGCCACTTTGCACCGACTTTTGGCCCTCGCGTACACAGTACCGAGGAGAGCTACTAGCGTACGGAGAGCGCTAGCCACCCCACAGGCCCCGGGGTTCTGCTAGCCATCCTACACCGACTTGTTAGGCCCACTGGGCAAACCAGGGTAGTCAGGCGAGGGTGCGCGGACTGTGGAGGGGCAAGACCCCTGTTTGGTTACTATGGAGGGGCTAGACCCCTGTTACTGAGAGGGCTCTACCCTATACTGGTTCCGTGCTGTGCTTTGGGGCACACCCGTTAACGGAAATGACTGACCACGTGCCAGTGCGGGTAGCTACCCATGCGTTTACCACGCGTGCCGTAGTCATCATTACGTTTGTCAGTGACCTTGGGGTGGTTGACTGAGGGTAGGACCACCACGGGGGACTCTCCCGGCCAGGAGAGCACCACGTGCCACTTCTACTTTCCGGAAAAGACTGCAATCAAGATCGTTCCCACGAGGAACATTCGAGATCAAGAGAAAAGATCTGAGGAATAATTCATGAATGAGTAAATAGACAAATAAAGAAAGAGATTAAAAATAACAGCTACTTGTCCACCTTACTATTTTTCTTAGCTAGTTGGTTGCCACTCTACCCAGCGTTTCGCTGACGTGTCACTTTTGTCACCTTTCCAGGACCAGGTGTTGAGCAGCCAAAGCCTACAGCTTCAGAGGGTGCTGGGCCTAGTAGAGCCCAGTAGTTTTACTTGTGTTGCAGCTACTGTATCGTTTCTTCTGTTGTAGTGAGTATTTTATGTTACAACTGTACTCTTTTATTGTAAGCATCATATTTATATATCTGTTTAATTCTCTACTGTTGTGGTGATGTGTACTATAGTAGTTCTTTTCTTTACTGCTGTACTTTGGTTACTGTTAGTTACATGCATGATGAATGTGGTTTATTTTACTGTTCTTTCGGGTTACTTTCTCGTTGGACGACTGGGTCTTGGGATTAGTCGAGTCGGTCCGATTCTCGTGTCTCGTAGGGATTCGGGAATCGAGTCGTAACAGCACGCAAGAAAGAGAGAGAGAGAGCCTGCCGAAGCAGCTCAAAGTCGGCCGGCGTGCATGCGAAGGAGTGTCGTGCTGGAGAGATCTCCCCTGGTGCTGCTGCAGCTAGAGCAGCGGACGAGTGGCTACGTGGTGAGCTCACGCGCAATGGGAAGAAGATAAGGAGGTTCTGATTCTGGGAATTTTTCCCATAATCAGATGTCCGGACCTACATCCAGACTACGCAGGCAACGTCTGGAGGGAGCTCCAGACGACTGAGAGGTACGAAATTTCTCCGCTACCTCCTTTTGCGGTACGGCCATGCAGGCCATTCCATCGAGGTTCTAATACGTGTCGTGTTGAGGAGGTTTTCGTCGTGCGTGCAGGTGTCGCTTCAGGAAGGCGCGGGGACACGCCCTCTCACGCAGTTCAGACGTCTGGGCACGGCACCAAACGGTGGAGAGCGTCTCCAAACGTCTAGAGAGGTGGTCGGACGTCTGGAACCGGGTCCAAATGATTCAGCAAGATCCCTTGACGTCTGAGGAGCAGCGCAGAGTGAGGTATGACCTAGATCACTTTTTAAGACGTCTGGAAGGTGTTCCAGACGTCTGATTTGAGTCAGAGTTGTCATTTTTGACCCGTTTAGGGTCCATTCGAGGTCCGATTTCCGCATTTAAGATTCCGTTCTTCTCAGATTTAGTTCCTCTACTTGTTTTAAATACTTGTATCCTGTTCTGAGTGGTTCCTTGTGATTGATCCTTGTGTTAGGACCTCATTCTATTGCAGCTTTGGGGGTTGTGGAGGCACGTGGACCTTCCAATCACGCCCCCATCACTCACGATTTTGCGAGTGGAGTGGCTCCCCTTAGTTACTTATAAACATTAATGCATCTCTGAAATAAATGATAGATCCTAGGGTATGGCATGAATCCTAGGACCTGAAAACTAGATTGAATGATAGATCCTAGGGTATGGCATGAATCCTAGGACCTGAAAACTAGATTGAATGATAGATCCTAGGGTATGGCATGAATCCTAGGACCTGAAAACTAAACTGAATGATAGATCCTAGGGTGTGGCATGAATCCTAGGAACAGAAACACTGAAACGAATGTCTTGAATGCTTGAATTGCAGTCTTGGATAAGTAGATAGAATAATGATAATTACCTGAAATTGGATAACAGTTGTGATGAGAGCCTCATCATGAGCCATAACTAGCTCATTTTGACCTAATAAAGAGAGTAAACGCTCCTACATGACCTAGAAGAGGGCTTAATTGAAGGAATAAGTGTCCTAAGAAGAAAACATGAAATAAAGGTTAAAACTGCATATTTACCATTGCAGTACATAAACAGAATTTCTCAAAGATAGAGCACAGGTCAAATGGTCTAAATGAGATAAAAAGTGGGTTGAATCAATCAGAAATGGGTTCATGTGCAGTCCAGGAATTAAATGACATTTGGTAACCCTAAAACAGACCCGCTTAATTCAACAAGGTTCCGGTCAGGATAAAAATCAAGTAAACCCTCTAAAAATCATGGAAAAATATCCCCTAGGGTTTAGAACATTCAAATTGGCCTTTGGAACCTAGTTTGACCTAGATTAGGGTCCTAGCTCATCAATTGACCTAATTTGAATTTTTTCACAAAATGTCCAGTCAAACGTGGTCAAACCTAAAATAAAACTTTACCATTGGATTCCTTAGGTCCAAATTAGGTTTGTACCAAAATTTGGACCTAAGGGGAAGTCATCTTGACCTACTTTGCAATTTAGTGCGTCTAATCACATTTTGGTCTCTATCTTTTGAAAACCATCACATAGAACCCCCTAGCTTCCTCGCCAATCTTACAATCAGGTCTCTCCACCATTATTGGGGAGAGAATCCTTCTCTGGCGAGGATTAGAGAGAGAATACTCTCTGATCCCTCAGAGAACCCCTCCTAGAAATGGAAGGGAGACTCTCTGAGGAATCCCCTTCCATTTGAGCCCGACCATGATCCCAGATTTGCACCCAATCTCTCGTGCGAACACACGAGAGATTTGGGTATCTAACCACCTTCCATCTCCGGCAAGACGTCGGTGGCTAGAAGCTTGCCCTCCATGCACCAGACACACGGCCAAACACCTATAAATTAAACCCTAACTCCAACCGCACCTCCTCAGCTTGACTTGGCCGGAATTCCACCACAAATTCTTCTCCTTCTTCTCCGGCCAAGGGTCCAGCGAGCTCCAGCGAGGCCCCCTCGCCTTCCTCTTCGCTCTGCCACAAAACCAGTGGCATAGTTGTCTTCCTCATCCTCCTCCGCGTCGCGCAACACCCGCGCACGCTGCCCTAGCCCCATCGTAACCGCCGTCTTCCTCCACTGGGCGCTTTCTTCTCCGGCGACGGCAGGTACTGTCGTCCGCCTCCTCGTCCCCTTCGTCCCTTTAATTCGGTTCAAACTCTTCTTCTCTACCTCCTCTTTTATCTCCATTTTATTTCATCAAGAAACCCTCGACCGCCGCTGTTCACCATCACCTTCCTCATCTCCGGCCAACCTCTGGCGAGAAGCTCCCGTCGCTCTGCAGCCCCACACGCCTCGCCGACCATCACATAACCTCCGCCTCACCTCACTGAGTATCCTCCACCCATCTATAGACCCGCTACACCTACCCAATAGTCCCCCGAGCTCACCCATCCATCCGGCCACAAGGCAACCTAGGTACGCACGCCTAGGCCGCCCCGCAGCCTGCCACCTTGCTCTTTACCTTCGCCGTGACAAGGCGAAGGTCCCCCGGTGATTTGATTGGGCCGAGAGGCTCTTTTCGTGTCTGTCAGATTCCCAGCCCCTGCCGCCATTGACGGCGACTCGAAGAAGCTCCAAGCTTGCTCCAGGCCTCAGGACTGCAAGGCTCCAGGTGCTGCGAACGTGGGCAGATCTTGCGAAGCCAAGGGGTCCAGAGAGCGATGCCACAGAGCCTGCAGTTGAGGGAATTAAAGGCATGGTCTGCTGCGGGCGCGCGAGAGAAGGCAACAACCTTTAGTCCCACATCGGTAACTTACATGGCGCTGGCGTGGTTTAAATTATTTTTGTCATATCTGCTCATTGCCTCCGAACGCACTTGGGGTGAGGTCCCTCACCTTACTCACTGCGCCTCGTCCGTGGTTTCACCTCGCGGATCTAGCACTATCCGACCCGACCCTGTTCTGAGCACACCTCGCGCATCAGCCTCTTGTCGGTGCGCCTGGTCACGGGCATGTGATCCGACCCGTTTACCAGGCTCTCGAAGAGCGTCCTGAGAGTGGTTTACAGAGATAGAGAGACGCGCGGGTGTGGGTAGAGGGTTAGGTTTTGTGCTTTGCTATGGTTGTGCAGGGAAGGAAGGAGTGAAGCAAACACTTAGCCGCTGCTAGCAAGGGAAGAAGAGAAAGAAGCAGAAGGCAAACAGAGGCAAAAAAGAAGAAGGAAGGAAGCCATTGAAAAGAGAAGGAAGAGGCGAAGGAAAAAGAGAAGAAGAACTAAAGAAGAAAAGAAATAGAAGACAAGCAGAAGAAGAGGAACTGAAGCAAAGGAAGCAGAGACAAGTAAGAAGACCCATAGAAGGCCAGAAGAAAATAAGAAGAAAAGCCAGGCACTGCAGAGAAAGAAGAAGAAGAATCAAAGAAGGGAAACACATTTTTAAGACGTCTGATCCCATGATCAGACGTCCAATTCTTTCTTTTTACCTGCATTTATATTTGAATTAAGTTTTGAGTAATTAAAGTGTTCAATTACATTCTAGAGATTAGTAGTAAATTCCAATTTCTCCCTGTGTTCGACCTCGGATACTCCAGTTTTCGAGTAATAAAACTTTTATTTGTTGACGACGCTTGATCACCTATACTACGACGTAATTAACTGTTAAAACACGATCGAGTCAAACGCACGTCAACAAAATGGCGCCGTTGCTGGGGAGCAACGTGCAATTTATAACTAGTCTCTACATTCTTTTTATCATATTGAACACTAACTTCCCCTACTTGGCTTTGTTGTGATCTTGCAGGTATTTCATGAGAAAATCCCTCCCGCAAGTCAACCACTCCAGGGTAGGTAATTTCTTTTCTTCCTTAAAAAGAAGAAATTAATTTAGGAATCAATTGCCTTCTTTCTATAGTAATCACCATCTTTAAGGCAAACGTTTCCTGATTTTGCGAAAAATTTTTCAAATTTTCTTGAAGTTGGAGCGATTTTTTTTAGATTCTATCCCACAAGTTCATGTGCCTAATAGAAATCACGCTTAATCTCTGCGGACAACACACTTCTTGCTTTTAAGTCCAAAGAGAACCTTTTCAAAAAGAAAAAAAGGATTGGAAATAGAACCAAATTAGGGTTTCCACAGTAGGGTCTTGAAGTGCTAGTCACACATGCCTGTATAAAAGGAAATAAACCCTCCCGCATCAGTGTGATACCCAAGCCCTTGATTGAAGAGATCTAAACAAGACAAACCCTAAGAAAAATTGAGCTCTAAAATCACTTAAATCTTAAAATTTTTGGACCTAATAACCTGGGAGTAAATCAGGGTGACCTCTAGGCCCCAAGCCTAGAATCATTCTGCCATCTATAGGACAGGTCAGGTGAAGTTGACCCATTGGGTCAACCAACCTCTAAATTAGGTCACAACATCAAACTACCTAAAGTTCAAGTGAGAACCCTAAAGCACCTTTGAAATAAAAGTGGTAGACTTAAGAAGTCAAGGTCCCCATTCTGATCTGCCTAGAATCTCAGTGACAAGAGAGGTCGGGTGGGGGAAACCCTGTAACCCGTGGGGACGCTCTACCATGTAGGGGTCTTTGCGGGACTCTCCCTCTCTGGCTGCCCAAGTAATTCTCAGGTGGATGATCTTCTGATCCAGGGGTACCATCCACCCCGAACCTCCATAGTCATCCAAACATCTTTGGGTGTCTTGATTGGGTCAAAAACATCTCCAGTCCCTCATCTTTTCTCTTTAGAGCACTGATGAGAACCTCATCATGAGCCATAACTAGCTCATTTTGACCTAATACAAAGGATAAAAGCTCCTACATAACTCAAGGAAAGGCTTAACTCAGAAAATTCTGAGTTTAAGGAGAAAACAAGTCATAAGGGGTAAAAATGCAATTTTACCAGTATAATCTGCATACAGGGTAATTCAGGGTCCAAACATAGGTCAAAGCAACTTAATAAGAATAAAAGTGGGATGAGATGATCTAGCAAGGCTACAGCAATTCCAAGGAACTAAATGATAATCTGTAATCCTAAAACAACCCACTTCAATTCACGAGGTTCGAGGCAAAGTAAAAATAGAATAAACCCTCTAAAATTCATAGAAAAATAATCTCTAGGGTTTAGAACCTTCAATTTGGCCTTCAGAACCCATTTTGACCTACATTGAGAACCATACCCAATTAATAACTTAATTTGGGTTTTCGCATAAATTGACCGGTCAAACAAGGTTTAATATAGAAATGAAATTCACCATCAGATTCCTTAGGTCCTAATTAGTCATGTATAAAAACTTGAGCCTAAGAAGAAACCTCCTTGACCAACTTTACACTTTGGTCCTCATATATTTACTTTTTGGCCCTCAACTTTTGAACCGTCGCATTTTGGCCCCTAACTCTCCTTCGTTCTTTGCGTTCAGGTCCCCCCTGCAAAACCTGCCAGCACCATGCTCCGGCGACCTTGCGCGGAGCATGGCGCCGCGCAGGGTGAGGGGGAGAGCCTGGCAAGTAAACCGGGGGTGCCCTGCGTCGTCAGCCGTCGCAGGGACACCCCCTGGTCGCTGTAACCCGCCATACCGGCCGTGCGAACGCACGGACGGTATGGGTTTCCATCTCCGGCGTCCTCCGGCGTCCTCCGGCGAGGGAGACACGTCGTCTCCCTCCGCCTTCCTCCCTCATTCGGTCCTTATAAATACCCCCGTCGCTCCACCGTTCTTCCCAGCTCGGATCTGACGGAGAAAACCCCAACTTTCCTCTCCTCTCACTCCAGCAGACGCCCACCAGCTCCGGCGGTTCCTCCTCCTCTTCGCTCTGCCGCAATACCAGCAGCAGAGACTTCTTCCCCTGCTCTTCCCGCGCCACGCCGTACCCAGCTGGCGCATCTCCGGCTCTCTGCTCGCCGCCGCCCCTTCCCTGGGCATCTTCCTCTCCGGCGACAGTCGATACGACTGTCGCCCTGCCCCGGCCCCTTTCGTCTCCATAGCTAGGTCAGAACTCCTCCCATCTCCCCCTCTTTCTTTTCCCCACTGTCTTTTATTTGATTAAACCCTCGACCGCTCCTGTCCACCTCACCCCCTTCGTCTCCGGCCATCCTCCGGCGAGCCGCTCCCATCACCCCAGCAACCCACACGGCTCGCCGACCACCGCAGAACCTCCACCTCCTCACCCTAATCAACCCCCGCCCTTCCACTTCCCCCACATCACCCTCTGCAACCCCACCGAACAAACCCATCCTCCGACCCACAGTCCGACCTAGGGCAGCCCTTGCACGCCGCCCCACGCCTCGCCACCACCCACACGAGCTTCGCCGCACTCTGGCGAAGCTCCCGGCACCTTCTGATTAGGCCGAGAGGCCGTTTTTCTGTGAACAGGCCACCCGACCTCCGCCGCCATTGCCGTGCAGAAGGAGCTGCTTCCGCCTGCAGCTGCAGGCGCGCCACGCTCAGCGCCACGCCCAGATTCGACTCCCAGGCCTTGCGAGGCATTTCGACAAAACATCAGGTTCGCAGCTAAGGCGAAGGCTTCGCGTGACGCCGCGATCGCCCGCTACTTTCTTCGCTGCGGGCGCTCAATTGAGGTGGGACATTTAGTCCCACCTCGGAAAAGTCTGAAGAGGCACAGCGGTTTAAAGCGAAAAAGTGCTGGAGGCTTACTGCCTCAGCACACGGGGTGAGGTCCCCTTCACCCGTCCGGTTACCCGGTCTCGTCCGCGCTCACGCCCCGCGGATCTGACCCGACCCGACTTAGACTGACCTGCACTCCTCGCCCACCACGCGCGCCGGTGGGCCTGGACCCGGGCGCGACCCGTACCCGGCTACCCAGCAGCTCTGGGAGAGCTATCCTATGAGCGGATTCTGTGAGAGAGAGACGGAGGGGCGGGGGGGTAGAGTAGGTTTTGCCCCCTGACGTAAACTCTGAAGTGTGCAGGCACAGGTGAAGAAGAAGGACCGTGGAAGAAGAAGGAAGCTGAGGGAGACACTGTAGCAACAAGCGGTTTAAGTCGTCTGATTGGAAAATCAGACGACGTCCTGAAGGGAAAAGAAGAAAGAAGGAGAGACGACGTCCTGACAGGAAAAAGAAAAGAAGAAAGAAGGAGATCTGAAGAACAACAGAAGAAGGCGAGGCAGAGGAGAACACAGGGAAGAACTCAAAGAAGAAGAGCAGGAACAGCTGAAGGAAGAAGAAGAACATCACCACTGAAGAAGAAGAACATCACCACTGCAGATAAAGAAGAAGAGGATAACAGAAGATCTGAGACGAGGAGAAGCAAAGAGAAAAGAAGAAAAGACAACAAATTCTTTCTCTCTCTTTCTTTATTTTTTTGTAAAAGAAACATGTATATCTCTAGAATACAACTTGCTCCCTGAGTTCGACCTCGGGAACTCTTTTATTTTCCGAGTAAAAAATTTATATATTTGAAATGTTGGCAATAACTGGCTATACTACAACGCTATAATAATAAAACCCGGTTGCCGTCACCGTTTCATTTTGGCGCCGCTGCCGGGGAGCAATGGCTATTCTAGAGGTAAACATTCCTGTTTCTTTTTAATTTCTGATAATCTCCTCTCTTTTGTGCAGAAAACTACAGGAAATCAAGAAGACAAGCAACCGCACGACAACCACTCCGAGGACAGGTAAATTTTTCCTCTCGCTATTAACCCCTAAACTCTAAAGAGGAAGAAAAGAAAAGAACAAGCAATATAGGGCTAACCTGTCTTCCATACTTAGTAACCATAAAGAGTTGCATGTTTTCAACTCATTAGTCCTGCACACTATTAAGGGTATTTAAGGGCTAACACATTCTTGCTTGAGCCCTAATTACCCAACCGAGAACTAACTGGACCAAGTAGAGCCAACATAAGATTCAACATTAGGGTTTTAGAGACACACTACTTAAATCAAGAATGGAGAAAATCCAAAAGAAGTGTGCCTAAACCATTGATTGAAAATACCTATTCAAAAGAAAACCTAAAACAATTGGCTCTCTAAACACTTGAACCCTAAAAGACAAGACCTAAAAGCTCTCAAAGAAAACAAGAGGTAAAGTTGACCCCTTGGGTCAACCAACCTTAAATTAGGTCACTCTTTGCACTTAAAAGACTAAAGTTCAAGTGAAACCTTAAGCACCCTGATCTTAAAATTGGTAGACTTAAGAGGTCAAGATCCCCATTCTGGTCTACCTGGAACCGCAGTGACAAGAGAGGTCGGGTGGGGGAAACCCTGTAACCCGTGGGGACGCTCTACCGTGTAGGGGTCTTTGCGGGACTCTCCCTCTCTAGCTGCCCAGGTAATTCTCAGGTGGACGATCTTTCTGATCAAGGGGTCCATCTGCCCCGCACCTCTATAGTCACCCAACACATTTTTGGGTGTCTTGATTGGGTCCAGCACCTTCTAAACTTACCTCTTCCAACAGTGCATGTACGGAAGGAGGTCCCTAAGACCACCCTTAAGACCTCCTTTAGAAATTCGCTCTCGTCAAGGCCAAGCCTCGACGCCCGTGTTTGTGCAGCAACACCCTTACATTATTCTCTCTTCTGATTCAGAACCAAGTTCTTCTTCTTCCCCCATCATGGCTCAGCCAGTTGAGGAAGAAAATAATCTGGAACACCAGCTCCAGCGACTCAATGACCTCTTCCAAAACTTCGTGCACCCACCACAGCGTCCTATGATGCGGGACCACTACAATCCTGCTGCGGTGGCCATTGAGCCTCGAGTCAGAATCCCGACTGGAGGACCTGATTCCGAATTAAAGCCCAACATGATTCATGCTATACCTAAATTCCATGGGCTTAATTCTGAAGATCCCTTCCAGCACATCAAACAGCTAAAGCATCTGGCCCACACTTTTGGATCAGATGCGCAAAATCGGGATATTCTTCTCATGAAGATGTTCTCCTTTTCTCTTATGGACAAGGCCGCCCATTGGTATCAAACTCAGACCCGGCCGATCAACACTTGGGAAGAACTTCAATCCGAGTTTTTGAAAAAGTTTTTTCCCGTTGGTCGGACCAACGCCTTGCGCCATCAGATTACACACTTCACTCAACAATCAGGAGAACCTCTCCATGAGGCATGGGATCGTTTTCAGGATCTCATGAGGAAGTGCCCCCATCACGGAGTTCCTAAATGGGAACAAGTCCAATCTTTTTACCAGGGACTCCGTGAGGACATCCGCCTTTTCGTCAATGCAACTTGCGGAGGAAACATCATGGGTCAACATGAAGACACCGTATGGGAGATTCTCGAAAACATGTGCGAGAACTCCATCAACAATGACTCCATGGGATTATTCGACAGGACGAATACCCGCGCAGCGACGAATCTTAAGGGAGCACATGAGACGCAGGGCCTGTCCGCATCAGTCGACCTGGAATTAATGGCCAGTCGATTGGACAAGGTCTCAATCATTGAAAAGAAGGTGGATGAGCTGACTCAGCACTTGCAGCGAGCCACCTCCGCGCGTAACTCCTTTGCACAACCTCCTTCCACACAGGAAACTGTGCAAAACATCCTCCACCGATCTTCCCCTGGGATGGATCCATATCCATCCCCGTCTGATTCTTGGATCGGAGGATCATCTGATCCTTTCTACACCAGCCGAGGGAATTCCATTCCCCCTTTCCCTGATTCTCAGGAGGTTCCTCAGACCTGCGAGGACCTCAACGCCATCCAGAACGACCCATTCTCCAACACTTACAACCCTGGATGGCGAAACCATCCCAATTTTCAGTGGGCGGGAAATTCCCAAATCCAAAGACCACCTTTTCAGTCCCGCCCACAGCCCTCTCGTCATTACCAGCCGCCTCAGCCTCGGCCCAACCCTACTCATCCATCAGGGCCAAATCAGGATCAAATGTCCCTAATCCTTCAGACTCTGGCTGACATTCAAAAAACGAATGCGGCTATTCAAAAACAACACAAGGACGAGCTTACAGAAGTTAAAACTCAACTGGCCCAGTTGGCAAATTCTCGCCAGCCAGGCACACTCCCTTCCCAACCCCTTCCTAACCCAAATAACGTGCCAACCCAGAAGCGCGTTATGAATCCAAATTTAGGCCACGCTCAATGGATTTATCAGGCCCCTACTGCTCCATCTCCAGACGAGATGGAAGCCTCAACTTCTTATGCGGGATTTCAGCAGCAGCCACCCCTCTTACCAAACCCAAACCAAAATCAGGCCGGATTAAATTCTGTAACAACACATAGTGGTAAAACAACTCAAGACCCGCATTATCCAAACCACTCCAAGCCTGATAACCATGACCCTAGGATAGTTATCCAAGATACCGCTGTTCCGGACCCACAACCTGGACCTATCCTAGAAGAACCAACCAAGATCCCGTTTCCCGAGGCCTTGACCAAGGGAAAGAAGACCACCAAACCCGTGGCCCCTGAGGAGGACCTGGTCAAGCTCTTTGATCAGGTCCACATAAACATCCCCTTGATGGATGCAATCCGCCACGTACCAGCTTACGCACGATTTCTAAAGAATATATGTACACCCCAGCGTAAGCAGCGAACCAAGGGAGGGAGCCCAATTGTTCTGTCAGAGCAAGCCAGCTCTGTAATCCTTAGTAGACTCCCACCCAAGGCAAAAGATCCTGGGACTCCCCTGATTTCCTGTAAGATAGGTGGTACCCAATTTGATAGAGCATTGTTAGACTTGGGTTCATCCATAAACCTGATACCCACATCCTTACTTGACCATCTAGAAGAATCTGAGCTAAAACCAACCGAGGTGACATTACAATTAGCAGATCGATCTATAAAGTCACCAAAAGGGATTCTCGAGGATGTTATCGTAAGAGTGCGGGATTTCTATTTTCCAGTGGACTTTATAGTCTTAGATATGGATGCACCTGAGAACCCTAGGGATACACCAATCATTCTAGGGAGACCTTTCTTGGCTACTGCTAGAGCCAACATCAGCTGTGAGGAGGGCCAAATAGAGCTTAAGTTTGGAGATCAAACACTGAAAATTGATATATTTAAGGCCCAACAAGGAATTAATTGCGGCGTCATCGAACAAATTTGTGACATCAAGACTTTGGTTGATGAATCACATCTCCAGAATGACTCGATTATGCCTCATCAACCACAGAAGGATCTTGACCCGCAAACAGAGGAGTCGAATCCAGATATGAACAACCCAGTAACTCCCACCCTTGAACCTCACATCTATACTGAACCACCCGCTGCTGCTGATAACCCCATCCTCGAACTGAAACCCCTTCCTGCTCACTTGAAATACGTCTTTTTGGGTTCTAATCAGACCCTTCCTGTGATTATCAATTCCAACCTCAGTCCTGAACAGGAATCCCGTCTGATTGTTGTCCTCCAGCAACATCGCAGAGCCATCGGATGGACTCTCGATGATTTGACTGGAATAAGTCCCTCTTATTGTACTCATCATATCTATTCAGAAGAGGGCACACGACCTTCTCGTGAAATGCAGAGACGCTTAAACCCCAATCTGCAGGAGGTCGTGAAAAAGGAGATCATCAAGTGGTTAGATGCCGGAATCATCTACCCGATCTCCGATAGTCGTTGGGTGAGCCCAATTCAGGTCGTGCCCAAGAAGGCAGGACTCACCACTATAACGACTGAGACCGGAGAAATCATTCCTACCCGATTAGCCAACTCGTGGAGAGTCTGTATAGATTACCGCCGACTCAATTCCTCCACGAAGAAGGATCATTTCCCACTACCCTTCATTGATCAAATTCTCGAAAAACTAGCGGGAAATAGGTTCTTCTGCTTTCTTGACGGGTACTCCGGTTATAACCAGGTGGCAATCCATCCTGAGGACCAAGAAAAGACCACGTTACCTGCCCCTTCGGAACATACGCTTTCCGAAGGATGCCTTTCGGTCTTTGCAATGCACTCGCTACTTTTCAGCGATGCATGCTTGCCATATTCTCAGATATGGTAGGTGATTATCTGGAAGTCTTCATGGATGACTTTTCAGTTTTCGGAGCATCATTCGACGATTGCCTCCAACACTTGGTCCAGATACTCAGGCGGTGCATCGATGTGAATTTGTTTCTTTCCTGGGAAAAGAGCCATTTCATGGTGCCTGAGGGAATTGTCCTGGGACACTCAATTTCGGAGAAAGGTATCCAAGTGGATCGAGCTAAGGTTAATCTGATTTCTCACCTTCCTATGCCTAGCTCGATCAGGGACATCCGATCCTTTTTAGGGCATGTCGGTTTTTATCGACGATTTATCCCTGATTTTTCAAAAATCGCGCGCCCCCTGACCACTCTTCTCTCCAAGGATGTTCCTTTCGAAATTTCCAAGGAATGCACTCAAGCATTTGAAATCCTGCGTGACCGAGTCACCCAAGCCCCGATCCTACAGTCCCCTGATTGGTCTCAACCCTTTGAGATCATGTGCGATGCATCCGACTTCGCTGTAGGAGCGATTTTGGGACAGAAAATTGACAAGAAACCTGTGGTCATTTACTACGCCAGCAAAACACTCGATGAGGCTCAGCGTAACTATACGGTTACTGAGAAAGAGCTGCTAGCTGTAGTATTTGCCCTAGAAAAGTTCAGATCGTACCTTCTGGGTTCCCGTGTCATCATATACTTGAATCACACAGCTGTGAGGCATCTCCTTGCAAAGAAGGACGCGAAACCTCGATTAATCCGATGGATCTTGCTGTTGCAAGAATTTGACCTTGAGATTCGCGACAAAGCGGGAAAGCAAAATGTGGTAGCTGATCACTTGTCCCGTCTTCCTTCTGAAATAATTGACCCTTCCGGACCCATCACTGAGCATTTTCCCGATGAGCACCTGCTGACTATTGGTACTAGCCTTCCATGGTTTGCTAATGTAGTAAATTACTTGGCATCTCATCAGATCCCGTCCGATTGGCCGAAGGCGAAGAAAGACAAATTACGCTCCGATGCCAAGTATTACATTTGGGAAGACCCGTACCTCTTCCGCATAGGTGCCGATCAGATCATCCGGAGATGTGTCCCGGAAGGGGAATTCAACAAAATCCTCTCTTTCTGCCATGACCAGGCATGCGGTGGCCATTTCGCCGGGCATAAAACCGCATCAAAAGTCCTCCAGTGCGGCTTTTACTGGCCCACACTGTTCAAAGACGCATACAATCACTGCAAGGCATGCAGTCGTTGCCAGACTTTGGGCAACATGAGCCATCGCGACATGATGCCTATGCAACCGATTCTAGTATGCGAAATCTTTGATGTTTGGGGGATTGATTTTATGGTCCCCTTTCCTGTTTCGGATGGTTTCGAATACATTCTGTTGGCTGTGGACTACGTGTCCAAATGGATTGAAGCCATACCGACCCGAACCTGTGATCACAAAATCGTTCTCAAATTCATTCATCAACACATTTTCTCAAGGTTCGGGATTCCTCGTGCAATAATCTCTGATGGGGGGACCCATTTCACAAATGCTCAGTTTAGGTCACTGATGACCAAATACGGGGTGTCACACCGAATCTCTACTCCTTACCACCCCCAAACTAATGGTCTAGCTGAGCTGTCTAATCGGGAGATCAAGAAAATCCTGCAAGTCACTGTTCGACCTGACAGGAAGGACTGGTCGTCCCGACTTCCGGAAGCATTGTGGGCCTATAGGACCGCCCACAAGACCCAATTGGGCATGTCTCCCTTTAGACTGGTGTACGGAAAGGCATGCCACCTTCCCGTAGAACTGGAGCATAAAGCCTATTGGGCAGTACGGAACTGTAATCTAGATCTTTCCAAGGCTGGGACCCACAGAAAACTCCAAATCAGCGAGATCGATGAATTACGCCTAGACGCGTACGAGAACTCGCAAATCTACAAGGAGCGGGTTAAAGCCTTCCACGACAAACACATCTCGAGAAAGATCTTTCATCCTGGTCAAAAGGTCCTACTCTTTGATGCCCGACTAAAACTCTTCCCAGGAAAACTGAGATCCAAGTGGGTCGGACCATATTTGGTCCGACAGGTTTTTGGAAATGGAGCAATCGAAATCAGTCCACTCAGCCACGATTCTGAACCTTTCATCGTGAACGGTCAGAGACTCAAGCCGTTCATTGATGTAACTTCTACTGATTTGGCTGAGGCATCTTATATCCTCCTTTCCCCTTGAGCTTATTGCGCCCAGCCGATGGCGTAAAACTCAGCGCTTAACGGGAGGCAGCCCGTCATTCTCTTTGAAAACCTGAAACTTGTTCTGACACCATTTTGCACTCGAAGTTCACCCTTGTAGACAGCCGACCCCACCTCAGATGCTTGCATCTGGGATTAGAAATCGTCCGCAAAAATTCAACCCGACCCATCCACTCATCCAAATTTCTGTCTTAAGGAATGAACTAAGTTAAATAAAAACCCCCTAGGTTACAATGAGGACATTGCAAATCTTAGGCATGGGGGGGGTATGAAAGTGCAAAACTTGTAAGAAAAGGTTTCAAACAAAAAAATTCACATATGCCAAAAACACCATAAAAATTAAAAATTTTTCGAAAAAGAATAAGAGGAAAAGAGGAGAAGGAAATTTTGTGAAGGAGAAAAGAAATAAAATGAAAAAGGAGCACAAAATTATGAGAAAAGGTGATAGTCATTAGTAAGGAACTAGGGAATTAACCTAAGTTCTAGACCTCATTCAAGAAAATAACTGAAAAGTGCACAATGAGATTAGTAAGAATGCAAACCTTAGGCATTCTTGAATAGACTCTTAGTACCCATTAAGATCTGGACACTCCTCAAGAGGTTGAGGAAAATGAAAAGCTGAAGTATTAGGTCTAAGGCTTAGGGAGTATTTGGCCTCGTTAACTAATTTTTGGTTTACGGGACTCAGTAACCTAAGCACCCTAACCTCACACACAGCCTGGTTCAGTAAGCGTAAAAATCAGAATCACGCAGAAGCGTCGCAAAATTCTGAAAAGAACACCTAGAATAGGAGCGGCCGATCAACACAAGTTGATTTGGACGAGTTCCCAGCGCGGAGAGGCGGGAAATACCCTCGAAGATGCGCAACAAAATATCATCTCCTCGGTGCTTGTCTCTTAGGATATTTACATATCCTACTGGGGGCATGTAAGCACTCTGCTGGTTCAGATTCCATGGATGGCATTATCTCGAAGTGTCAATTGCCAGGGTCTGGATTCGGCCACGGAACACCATGGATGGGATTATCTCGAAATCTCAATAGCCAGGGTTCTGGGGGTTGCCATGGGCGGTGCTATCTCGAAGCATCGATCGCCAGGAACCCTTGAGGATTAATGATGGGAGCAAGGAATCTGATACAAACCGTGTTGAAAAGCCAATCCTAGGCTAGAACTAAAAAGAAAAAGAGAGAGAAAACTCTCCAAACAGAAAAACTTTCTATCTCTCTCTTACAAAACGCACTGCGAACTGAGCCAGGGCTAAAATCATTTCAAGCACGAGTGCTTTAACCACAAAGTCCAATAAACCTTAGGTTAGTTCTTGTGGACCTTAAAAACCTTTGCTAAAGACTGAGGCTAAGGCTAGACAAATTTGGATCTTGATTGGTACTAGAGTACCTTTTAGGCCTATGGTCAGCATTCTAACCTAATCTATGCTCAAATAAAAAGCACTTATCTAAAACTATTAAAAACTTCATGGTCTAGAACAAGGGTTGAAACCTTAAGTTTTTGCTAAGGGACTAGCAAAAGCTAGGCATGGGGGTATGATGAGAACCTCATCATGAGCCATAACTAGCTCATTTTGACCTAATACAAAGGATAAAAGCTCCTACATAACTCAAGGAAAGGCTTAACTCAGAAAATTTTGAGTTTAAGGAGAAAACAAGTCATAAGGGGTAAAAATGCAATTTTACCAGTATAATCTGCATACAGGGTAATTCAGGGTCCAAACATAGGTCAAAGCAACTTAATAAGAATAAAAGTGGGATGAGATGATCTAGCAAGGCTACAGCAATTCCAAGGAACTAAATGATAATCTGTAACCCTAAAACAACCCACTTCAATTCACGAGGTTCGAGGCAAAGTAAAAATAGAATAAACCCTCTAAAATTCATAGAAAAATAATCTCTAGGGTTTAGAACCTTCAATTTGGCCTTCAGAACCCATTTTGACCTACATTGAGAACCATGCCCAATTAATAACTTAATTTGGGTTTTCGCATAAATTGACCGGTCAAACAAGGTTTAATATAGAAATGAAATTCACCATCAGATTCCTTAGGTCCTAATTAGTCATGTATAAAAACTTGAGCCTAAGAAGAAACCTCCTTGACCAACTTTACACTTTGGTCCTCATATATTTACTTTTTGGCCCTCAACTTTTGAACCGTCGCATTTTGGCCCCTAACTCTCCTTCGTTCTTTGCGTTCAGGTCCCCCCTGCAAAACCTGCCAGCACCATGCTCCGGCGACCTTGCGCGGAGCATGGCGCCGCGCAGGGTGAGGGGGAGAGCCTGGCAAGTAAACCGGGGGTGCCCTGCGTCGTCAGCCGTCGCAGGGACACCCCCTGGTCGCTGTAACCCGCCATACCGGCCGTGCGAACGCACGGACGGTATGGGTTTCCATCTCCGACGTCCTCCGGCGAGGGAGACACGTCGTCTCCCTCCGCCTTCCTCCCTCATTCGGTCCCTATAAATACCCCCGTCGCTCCACCGTTCTTCCCAGCTCGGATCTGACGGAGAAAACCCCAACTTTCCTCTCCTCTCACTCCGGCAGACACCCACCAGCTCCGGCGGTTCCTCCTCCTCCTCCTCTTCGCTCTGCCGCAATACCAGCAGCAGAGACTTCTTCCCCTGCTCTTCCCGCGCCACGCCGTACCCAGCTGGCGCATCTCCGGCTCTCTGCTCGCCGCCGCCCCTTCCCTGGGCATCTTCCTCTCCGGCGACAGTCGATACGACTGTCGCCCTGCCCCGACCCCTTTCGTCTCCATAGCTAGGTCAGAACTCCTCCCATCTCCCCCTCTTTCTTTTCCCCACTGTCTTTTATTTGATTAAACCCTCGACCGCTCCTGTCCACCGTCACCCCCTTCGTCTCTGGCCATCCTCCGGCGAGCCGCTCCCATCACCCCAGCAACCCACACGGCTCGCCGACCACCGCAGAACCTCCGCCTCCTCACCCTGATCAACCCCCGCCCTTCCACTTCCCCCACATCACCCTCTGCAACCCCACCGAACAAACCCATCCTACGACCCACAGTCCGACCTAGGGCAGCCCTTGCACGCCGCCCCACGCATCGCCACCACCCACACGAGCTTCGCCGCACTCTGGCGAAGCTCCCGGCACCTTCTGATTAGGCCGAGAGGCCGTTTTTCTGTGAACAGGCCACCCGACCTCCGCCGCCATTGCCGTGCAGAAGGAGCTGCTTCCGCCTGCAGCTGCAGGCGCGCCACGCTCAGCGCCACGCCCAGATTCGACTCCCAGGCCTTGCGAGGCATTTCGACAAAACATCAGGTTCGCAGCTAAGGCGAAGGCTTCGCGTGACGCCGCGATCGCCCGCTGCTTTCTCCGCTGCGGGCGCTCAATTGAGGTGGGACATTTAGTCCCACCTCGGAAAAGTCTGAAGAGGCGCAGCGGTTTAAAGCGAAAAAGTGCTGGAGGCTTACTGCCTCAGCACACGGGGTGAGGTCCCCTTCACCCGTCCGGTTACCCGGTCTCGTCCGCGCTCACGCCCCGCGGATCTGACCCGACCCGACTTAGACTGACCTGCACTCCTCGCCCACCACGCACGCCGGTGGGCCTGGACCCAGGCGCGACCCGTACTCGGCTACCCGGCAGCTCTGGGAGAGCTATCCTATGAGCGGATTCTGTGAGAGAGAGACGGAGGGGCGGGGGGGTAGACTAGGTTTTGCCCCCTGACGTAAACTCTGAAGTGTGCAGGCACAGGTGAAGAAGAAGGACCGCGGAAGAAGAAGGAAGCTGAGGGAGACACTGTAGCAACAAGCGGTTTAAGTCGTCTGATTGGAAAATCAGACGACGTCCTGAAGGGAAAAGAAGAAAGAAGGAGAGACGACGTCCTGACAGGAAAAAGAAAAGAAGAAAGAAGGAGATCTGAAGAACAACAGAAGAAGGCGAGGCAGAGGAGAACACAGGGAAGAACTCAAAGAAGAAGAGCAGGAACAGCTGAAGGAAGAAGAAGAACATCACCACTGAAGAAGAAGAACATCACCACTGCAGATAAAGAAGAAGAGGATAACAGAAGATCTGAGACGAGGAGAAGCAAAGAGAAAAGAAGAAAAGACAACAAATTCTTTCTCTCTCTTTCTTTATTTTTTTGTAAAAGAAACATGTATATCTCTAGAATACAACTTGCTCCCTGAGTTAGACCTCGGGAACTCTTTTATTTTCCGAGTAAAAAATTTATATATTTGAAATTTTGGCAATAACTGGCTATACTACAACGCTATAACAATAAAACCCGGTTGCCGTCACCGTTTCAAGCACACACACACATTTTCAGTGGGACTCATTATTCAGATCTAATCGCTTCATAACTTGATTCTACATCTTGATTCCACCACATGATCCAAATATTCCGCCAAACCACTTAGGACTATCATTCAAGAAACCTGAATATCGGAGATCCATGAGAGATAAAATGATTGAGGATGCCATGAAGTTCTATGAAAAAGAAGAAACCTCAACACCAGTAGGAAACATTCAGGTTGATGTCCCAACAACCATAACCTTTATCATAACTTGTGCCCAAGTATTATTAACAGAAGCCACAAAAGGATCAACCCGTGACTTGCTCATTACTGCATACATTGAGATAGAAAAATTGCACAATCTTGAATACCTTCAATGTATGACAAATCCTCGACTTTGGAAGCAACACCAAGATAGTCTTGAAAAACGGGAAGAGATAATGAGATTAGTAAAACAAGTTATTGACCAGAAGTACCCGTATATACCACAAATAGAAGATGAACCATCTTGGGACGACATCGAGGATCAATCTGATCCCGGGTTTGAGGCACAAAATGGTTGTGGATTCCCAACCCAGATGGAGTATAATGTGCCTGATATCGAAGAAGGTTGGGAAGCTCCAAATGCAGGAAAATACCATGATGAGCCCATTCTAGAATCCCAAAACTCCTGCAATAATGAGAGTAGAACTGAACCTCTCGAGGGTGTAAATTCCGTCCCTTATTCTGATAAGGTGACCCTCGAAGGTTATTCAGACCTAGATTCTAGTGATTCAACCCACATCCTAAGCCGAGAACCTAGATCTGAAACCTATTTTGAAGATTTCAAGGCCCCATATGAGGAAGATCAATCTTTCAATGAAGAATATGATTTTGGGCCTCTATTTGATGAATATCCCTAGCCAACATCCTCAGAGGAACTAATCGATTTTTCGAAAGTCATGCCAATCTACGATACAGAAATCGAGGAGTTGGACGAGTGGGGTTTCAATTGGGTCTGCCCTACTAGCTTAGAACCTGAGCCTCTACCAGATAGGGACACCTTTTTAAGCTTAGAATTAACATTTAGGCTAGACCCCAGTCAGGCTGCTGAATCTACAACATATGATTTATTCTATGGTGGAATTCATAATCTTGAATCTCATTCCGATTTTGATTTTCGCAAACTCTCTGATGATTTCGAATTTGACCATAACATCGAAGAAAATCTGCTTCCTGATATAACAAGCCAATTTTCTTTGAAGCCACCTGCTCCACATATATAGAATCAATCAAAACTCGCTCTCTACCTCGACCTGCAACTGGATTCAATTTCTATTCTAATTCACCTCTCACTGAGCAGTTTGTGGATGATTCAACTCCATATCTATATCGAGTATCGGGCATTGATCAGACCGAAAAATAGGAGCCAACATTCTTTGATCACCCCTGTAGGGATTCCATACCTTACATTGATTATTTTTCAGAACCCTACTCTGACCAGGCTGATTCGACTCAGCTTAAACCTGAGTTTTCACTTCCATATCCATTTGAACTTCACTGCATATGGTGGGTTCCGCATCTGTTGATCTACATCTATCGGCCCACCAGAGTTATTGGGTTTGGGCTGCATCATCAGCCTACTGATCTTAACAAGCACCTGGTTGAACCAACCAGGCTCTTAATCAAGGTGCTTGTTTTACAAAATTTCACTGATTTGACCACTCCCTCTCCACCTCATTTTCCACTCAGCTGAAGGCATTAAATTTAGCGCTTAATGGGAGGCAACCCGTCATCCCAAAAACAGAGACCCGTCTGATTATCCGTCTGTACTCCACGTCCATTGCACCTTGAGTTCAGCCTTAGACAGTTGATCCCACCTCTGGTACACGTACCAGAGCTTGAAATCATCCGCATCAGTCATTTTCGACCCATTCACCCACCCGATGTATCCTGTTCTAAGTCCCTGACCTCAACACCATTTCACACCCTCCATTTACAATGAGGACATTGCAAAACTTAGGCATGGGAGGGTGATAAAGTGCATACATACAGAACCAACAAAAAATCAGAAGGATTCTCACACAAAAAAATTCCACATATGTCAAAAACACAAAAAATTGAAAAATTATGAAAAAGAACAAAACATGGGGTAGGGAGGAAATTTTGTGAGCCACATATTCATAAGGAGGAGAAAAAGAGCAAAAATGACAAAAAGGAGCACAACATGAAAAAGAAAAAGAGGTAGTCATTAGTAAAAGATTAAGGAATTAACTGAAGTTCTAGACCAGATCAAGAAAAGAAATAAAAGAAAAGTGCTAAGGAGACATAACAAGAGATTAGCGGGAACGCTGATCTTAGGCCTCTTGGGCTAGATTCTTTAGCTTAAAAATTCACATATCTGCTAAAATCTGGATAATCCTCAAGAGGTTGGGGAAAATGCAAAGCTTAAGTATTAGGTCTAAGGCATAGGAAGTATTCGGCCTCGTTAACTGACCTCCAGTTTGCGAGATTCGGTAACCTAAACACCCTAAATTCACACACAGTATGGTTCAGTGCGCATAAATATCCAAATCACGCAAAAGCGTTTAACGTTCTGCAAAAGTCACCTAGATTAGGAGCGGCCAATCAACACAAGTTGATTTGGACGAGTTCCCGGCATGGAGAGGCGGGAAATTCCCCTCGAAGATGCGTAACGACATATCGTCTCCTCGGTGCTTGTCTCTTAGGATATTTAAATATCCTACTAGGGGCATGTAAGCACTCTACTGGTTCAGATACCATGGACGGCATTATCACGAAATGTCGATCGCCAGGGTCTGAATTCGGCTACGGAACGCCATGGGCAGGATTATCTCGAAATCTCGAAAGCCAGGGTTCTGGGGGTTGCCATGGGCGAGATTATCAAGAAATCTCGATAGCCAGGGACCCTTGAGGATTGATGATGGGGACGAGGAATCCGATACAGACCGTGTTGAGAAGCTAATCCGAAGCTAGAAATAAAAAGAAAAGAGAGAGAAAATCTCTCCAAACAAATAAATCTTCTATCTCTCTCTTACAAAAACGCACTGCAAAACTGAACCTAAGTTAAAAATGTCTCAAGCATGGGTGCTTTAACCGTGGAGTCCAATAAACCCTAGGTTAGTTTTTGTGGGCCTTAGAAACCTTTGCGGAGGACTGAGGCTAAAGCGGGTCAAGTCCAGATTTTGGTTGGTACTTGAGTACCTCTAGGCCTATTATTGGCATTCTAACCTAATCACAAAAGAGAAGCACTTATCATAATTGATGACAAACACTCAGGGTCTAGAATGGAAGTTAAAACCATGAAATTTTGCTAAGGGACTAGCAAAAGCTAGGCATGGGGGTATGATGAGAGCCTCATCATGAGCCATAACTAGCTCATTTTGACCTAATAAAGAGAGTAAAGGCTCCTACATGACCTAGAAGAGGGCTTAATTGAAGGAATAAGTGTCCTGAGAAGAAAACATGAATAAAGGTTAAAACTGTAATTTTACCATTGCAGTACATAAATAGAATTTCTCAAAGACAAAGCACAGGTCAAATGGTCTAAATGAGATAAAAAGTGGGTTGAATCAATCAGAAATGGGTTCATGTGCAGTCTAGGAATTAAATGACATTTGGTAACCCTAAAACAGACCCGCTTAATTAAACAAGGTTTCGGTCAGGATAAAAAATAAGTAAACCCTCTAAAAAGCATGGAAAAATATTCCCTAGGGTTTAGAACATTCAAATTGGCCTTTGGAACCTAGTTTGACCTAGATTAGGGTCCTAGCTCATCAATTGACCTAATTTGGGTTTTTACGAAAAATGTCCAGTCAAACGTGGTCAAACCTAAAATAAAACTTTACCATTGGATTCCTTAGGTCCAAATTAGGTTTGTACCAAAATTTGGATCTAAGGGGAGGTCATCTTGACCTACTTTGCAATTTAGTACATCCAATCACATTTTGGTCCCAATCTTTTGCAAACCATCACATAGAACCCCCTAGCTTCCTCGCCAATCTTACAATCAGGTCCCTCCACCATTACTGGGGAGAGAATCCTTCTCCGGCGAGGATTAGAGAGGGAATACTCTCTGATCCCTCAGAGATCCCCTCCCAGAAATGGAAGGGAGATTCTCTGAGGAATCCCCTTCCATCTGAGCCCGACCATGATCCCAAATTTGCACCCAATCTCTCGTGCGAACACACGAGAGATTTGGGTATCTAACCACCTTCCATCTCTAGCGAGACGTCGGTGGCTAAAAGCTTGCCCTCCAAGCACCAGACGCACGGCTAAACACCTATAAATTAAACCCTAACTCCGGTCGCACCTCCTCAGCTTGACTTGGCCGGAATTCCACCTCAAATTCTTCTCCTTCTTCTCTGGCCAAGGGTCCAGCGAGCTCCGGCAAGCCCCCCTCCCCTTCCTCTTCCCTCTGCCACAAAACCAGTGGCATAGTCGTCTTCCTCATCCTCCTCCGCGTCGCGCAACACCCGCGCACGCTGCCCTAGCCCCATCGTAACCGCCGTCTTCCTCCACTGGGCGCTTTCTTCTCCGGCGACGGCAGGTACTGTCGTTCGCCTCCTCGTCCCCTTCGTCCCTTTAATTCGGTTCAAACTCTTCTTCTCTACCTCCTCTTTTATCTCCATTTTATTTCATCAAGAAACCCTCGACCGCCGCTGTTCACCATCACCTTCCTCATCTCCGGCCAACCTCTGGCGAGAAGCTCCCGTCGCTCTGCAGCCCCACACGCCTCGCCGACCATCACATAACCTCCGCCACACCTCACTGAGTATCCTCCACCCGTCTATAGACCCGCTACACCTACCCAATAGTCCCCCGAACTCACCCATCCATCCGGCCACAAGGTGACCTAGGCACGCACGCCTAGGCCACCCCGCGGCCTGCCACCTTGCTCTTCACCTTCGCCGTGACAAGGCGAAGGTCCCCCGATGATTTGATTGGGCCGAGAGGCTCTTTTCGTGTCTGTCAGATTCCCAGCCCCTGCCGCCATTGACGGTGACTCGAAGAAGCTCCAAGCTTGCTCCAGGTGCTGTGAACGTGGGCAGATCTTGCGAAGCCAAGGGGTCCAGAGAGCGACGCCACAGAGCCTGCAGTTGAGGGAATTAAAGGCATGGTCTGCTGCGGGTGCGCGAGAGAAGGCAGCAACCTTTAGTCCCACATCAGTAACTTACAAGGCGCTGGCGTGGTTTAAATTATTTTTGTCATATCTGCTCGTTGCCTTCGAACGCACCTGGGGTGACGTCCCTCACCTTACTCATTGCGCTTCGTCCGTGGTTTCACCTCGCGGATTTGGCGCTATCCGACCCGACCCTGTCCTGAGCACACCTCGCGCATCACCCTCACGTCGGTGCGCCTGGTCACGGGCACGTGATCCGACCCGTTTACCAGGCTCTCGAAGAGCGTCCTGAGAGTGGTTTACAGAGATAGAGAGACGCGCGGGTGTGGGTAGAGGGTTAGGTTTTGTGCTTTGCTGTGGTTGTGCAGGGAAGGAAGGAGTGAAGCAAACACTTAGCCGCTGCTAGCAAGGGAAGAAGAGAAAGAAGCAGAAGGCAAATAGAGGCAAAAATGAAGAAGAAGGAAGGAAGCCATTGAAAAGAGAAGGAAGAGGCGAAGGAAAAAGAGAAGAAGAACTGAAGAAGAAAAGAAATAGAAGACAAGCAGAAGAAGAGGAACTGAAGCAAAGGAAGCAGAGACAAGTAAGAAGACCCATAGAAGGCCAGAAGAAAATAAGAAGAAAAGCGAGGCACTACAGAGAAAGAAGAAGAAGAATCAAAGAAGGGAAACACATTTTTAAGACGTCTGATCCCATGATCAGACGTCCAATTCTTTCTTTTTACCTGCATTTATATTTGAATTAAGTTTTGAGTAATTAAAGTGTTCAATTACATTCTAGAGATTAGTAGTAAATTCCAATTTCTCCCTGTGTTCGACCTCGGATTCTCCGATTTTCGAGTAATAAAACTTTTATTTGTTGACGACGCTTGATCACCTATACTACGACGTAATTAACTATTAAAACACAATCGAGTCAAACGCACGTCAACAAGTTGCCTGTGAAATGTAGAGTATTGTTGCTAGTAACTGCTACATGTAATTCCTGTTGCTTGGAAACTAAATTTGAGCTGCTTGTATATAAATTGATATTAAATGTTGGAAATACGGGCTATATGCGAATAAAACTGAAATGATGAAACCTAGTATGGTTTGACCTGAGAAACATGAGCATGAACCCTACGGGGAATTAGGAGTAGAGCTCCTGGAAAATAAATAGAATGGAATTGGGAAAGTGGATGGGGAAGTAGGCTGGCCCTTGAGTACGGAGTACCAAGGAGAGTGACTGTCCCCCTGTTTAGTGCAGAGCGGAGCTAGCCGCCCCAAGGACCCGTGGTTAGGTCTGGCCACTTTGTACCGACTTTTGGCCCTCGCGTACACAATACCGGAGAGAGCTACTAGTGTAGGGAGAGAGCTAGCCACCCCACGGGCCCCGGGATTCAGCTAGTTGTCCTACACCGACTTGTTAGGCCCACTAGGCAAACCAGAGTAGTCACGCGAGGGTGCGCGGACTCTGGAGGGGCCGGACCCCTGTTACTGAGAGGGCTCTGCCCTATATTGGTTCCGTGCTGTGCCTTGGGCGCACCCGTTAACGGAAATGACTAACTGCGTGCCAGTGCAGGGTAACTACCCGTGCATTTATCGCGCTTGCCGTAGTCACTGTTACGTCTGTCAGCGACCTTGGGGTGGTTGACTGAGGGTAGGACCACCACGAGGGACTCTCCTGACCAGGAGAGCACCACGTGCTACTTCTACTTTTCGGAAAAGACTGCAATCAAGATCGTTCCCACGAGGAACATTCGAGATCAAGAGAAAGACCCGAGAAATAAATCAAGAAAGATTAAATAGAGAAATAAAGAAAGAAATTAAAAACAACAGCTACTTGTCCACCTTTACTATTTTCTTAGCTAGCTGGTTGCCACTCTACTCAACGTTTTGCTGACATGTCATATTTGTCACCTTTTTCAGGATCAAGTGTTGAGCAGCCAGAGCCTACGACTGCGGAGGGTGCTGGGCCTAGTAGAGCCCAGTAGTTGTACTTTTGTTGTACCCATTTTCTGTAGTAGTGAGTATTTCTGTTACACCTTGTACTCTTTTATTGTAAACTTCATATTCTGTACATGTTTTTAATTCTCTACTATTGTGGTGTATGTAATGTAGTAGTTCTTTTCTTTACTGCTGTACTTTTGTTAGTGTTAGTTACTTGCATGGTGAATGTGGTTTATTTTACTGCTTTTTGGTTACTTTCTCGTTGGACAACTGGATCTTGGGATTAGTTGAGTCGGTCCGATTCTTGTGTCCTGTAGGGATTCAGGAACCAAGTCGTAACAAGATGGTATCAGAGCAAGGTCGTCCCGAGAAGTAAACCAACTGGCTGGAAAATAACCAATTCACGTGCTTGTGACTAGAGTAGCCACCACAACGTATCTTTTGACATCTATTTTAAGGTTTCTTCATTGAATATCGATTAGTATTGACGTCTTTTCTGTTCTGTATTCGCGTCTCCTTGCAGGAGATGTCTCGACGCGGGACTAGCGAGGTGGGCCGCGGACACGGCCGAGGACGAGGTCGGAGGGGTGGGCACGTTGAGCCCGATGCCTCAATGGACCAGCCACTGCTCCCGGGCATTCAGGCCTAAGACCTCGCCCAGCTGATACGGGACATCGTGCGAGAAGAGCTCCACCCGCCGCCACGAGCGCCTCTCCCTGGGGCTACGGAGGGGGAGTCCTCTGTGGGACCACGAGATGGACATGACGCTAGACGTGGGGGAGAGGGTGGGCCTCCACCACCCCCACCTTCCTCCGGCACTTCCGAGCACGAGGCTTCTTTACCTGGAGGCATACCAGCTTCTCCACTTCAGTGCCACTTTGAGCCTTTCGGACAGTTCCAGATGTTGAAGCCCCCCTCCTTCAAGGGGGATGAGGACTCGACCGAGGCGGAGGACTGGCTCGAACAGATCGAGAAGGTATTTGACACCCTTCGCACTTGAGGTTCACCCTTTAGGACAACCGACTCCACCTCAGGTGCTTGCATCTGAGATTGGAAATCGTTCGCAACAGTCACCCCGACCCATTCACTCATCAAAACATCTGTCCTAATGTATGAACTAAGTTAAATAAAAACCCTCCTAAGTTACAATGAGGGCATTGCAAATCTTAGGCATGGGGGGACATGAAAGTGCAAAACTCACAAGAAAAGGTTTTAAACAAAAAATTCACATATGCCAAAAGCACCATAAAAATTAAAAAACAATTCAAAAAAAATAATAAATGAGAGGAAGAAAGAAATTTTGTGGACTCTACAAAGGAGGAGAAAAAGAACAAAATGATCAAAAGAAGGAGTACAAAATGAAAGAAAAGAGATAGTCACAAGAAAGAAATTAAGGAGTTAACCTAAGTTCTAGACCTCATTCAGGAACAGAAATGGAAAGTGCACAGTGAGATTAATAAGAACGCAAACCTTAGGCATTCTTGGATAGACTCTTAGTATCCATTAAGATCTAGATATTCTTCAAGAGGTTGAGGAAAATGAAAAGCTTAAGTATTAGGTCCAAGGCTTAGGGAGTATTTGGCCTCGTTAACTAACTTTTGGTTTACGGGACTCAGTAACCTAAGCACCCAAAATTCACACATAGCCTGGTTCGGTAAGCATAAAAATCAAAATCACACAGAAGCGTTGCAAAAAAAATTCTGAAAATAACACCTAGAGTAGGAGCGGCCGATCAACACAAGTTGATTTGGACGAGTTCCCAGCGCAGAGAGGTGGGAAATTCCCCTCGAAGATGCGTAACAAAATATCATCTCATCGGTGCTTGTCTCTTAGGATATTTACATATCCTACTGGGGGCATGTAAGCACTCTGCTGGTTCAGATTCCATGGATGGCATTATCACGAAGTGTTAATTACCAGGGTCTGAATTCGGCCACGGAACACCATGGACGGGATTATCTCAAAATCTCGAAAGCTAGGGTTCTGGGGGTTACCATGGGCAGTGCTATCTCAAAGCATCGACTGCCAGGAACCCTTGAGGATTGATGATGGGGACAAGGAATCTGATATAGACCATGTTGAGAAGCCAATTGTAAGCTAGAATTAAAAAGGAAAAGAGAAAGAAAACTCTCCAAACATATAAATCTCCTACCTCTCTTTCTTACAAAACGTACTGCGAACTGAACCAGGGCTAAAATTATCCCAAGCACAGGTGCTTTAACCACAGAGTCCAATAAGTCTTAGGTTAGCTCATGTAGGCCTTAAAAACTTTTGCTAAGGACTGAGGCTGAGGTTAGACAGATCTGGATCTTGGTTGGTACTAGAGTACCTTTTAGGCCTATGGATGACATTCTGACCTAATCAAGGTTGCAAAAGAAAAAAAGCACTTATCTAAACTCAATAAGAACTTCATGGTCTAGAATAAGGGTTGAAACCTTAAAATTTTGCTAAGGGACTAGCAAAAGCTAGGCATGGGGGTATGATAAGAGCCTCATCATGAACCCTAACTAGCACAATTTAATCTAAATAAGTGTGAAGAAGGTCCTACAAGATCTAAAAAGAAGCTTAACTCAAAGAATTCTAAATTAAAGAATAAGATAAATCATAAGGGGTAAAACTGTAATTTTACCAATGCAGTACGCAAATAGGGTAATTAAGGGTCTAAACACAGGTCAAATAATCTTAGTAAGGAGGGAAGTGGGATGATCTGATCTAAAAAGGGTTATAGCAACTTCTAGGAATTAAATGACATTCTGTAACCCTAAAACAAACCCACTTTAATTCACGAAGTTCGAGGTAGGATAAAAATCAACTAAATCCTCTAAAATTCATGGAAAAATATTCCCTAGGGTTTAGAACCTTCAATTTGACCTTTGCAACCTATTTTGACCTAAATGAGAACCATGCCCAATTTATGACCTAATTTGGATTTTTACGCAAATTGACCCGTCAAACATGGTCAAACCTAAAATCAAATTTCACCATTAAAATTCTTAGGTTCAAATTAGGCTGGTATAAAAATTTGGGCTTAAGAAAAGACCATCTTGACCGACTTTACAAATTGGTCCTCTTGAATTACTTTTTGACCCTTATCTTTTGAAACCTTACACATTGCCCCCTATCTTTCTCATCGTTCTTTGCAGAACGGTCCTCCCTGCCATTCTGAGCAGCGCCATACCTCCGGCGACCTTGTGCGGAGGATGGCGCCGCGTAGGGCATGGCGCCCGTTCTCAAGAACGAACGGGAGGTTCCTTGCGTCGTCCTCTGTCGCAGGGACCCTCCCCTGTGTCCTGCAACCACCCATGCCTCTCGTGCGAACGCGCGAAAGGCATGGGTCTCCTTCTCCGACCATCTCCGGCGTGCTCTGCACGTCGTTCCCTCGTGCCGCTCTCCTCACCGGTGCCTTTATAAGGAGTGGCAGGGGCTACCGTCCAAGGCAAGCTACTTCTGGCCGAGAAACTCCCTCTCCTTCGTCTCCTCTCTCTCCGGTCAGATTTCCCAAGCTTCCAGCGAACTCTCCTCCTCCTCCTCCTCGTCGCTCTGCTACCATACCTGCAGCAGAGCCCACTCTCCCCCATCCTCCCACGCCAGGCAGCACCAGCTGGCGTCCTCAGATCTCCTCGTCGCCGTTAACTCCCTCCTAGGCACCTTCATCCCCATCGCCGGCAGGTACGCGCCGAGTGCCACCTCCCTCCCTCTTCGTCAATTAGGCAGGTAGAAACCTTCCCTTCTCTCTCCCTGATATTTCCCCCTTCTTAATTTACCATTTTAACTCATCGACCGCCACTGTCCATCACCACCTTCCCCATCTCCGGCCGCTCTCCCGCGAGGCGTTCTCGCCACTCCACACCTTCATCCGCCTCGCCAGCTACCCATTAATCTCTGCAACATCTCACTGACACCGAATCCGCCCTCCATTCACTTCCTAGCACCTCCAGACCACCCCCCGAACTCACCCATTCTTACGCACGCAGTGTGCCCTAGGCGCACGGCCACCGGCACGCTTGCGTCTCGCTAACCCCCGCACTGCCTTCGCCGTCCTCTAGCAAAGCTCCCTGCGTTGTCTGATGTGGTCGTGAGGCTGTCTTCGTGATTTCAGGTCTCAGCCCCCTCGCCGCCATTGACAACAGGTTGGAGCTGCTTCGCGGGCAACTCCAGACTTCTTCAGCCCCAGGCGCAGGCCCCAGGCAGCGCGGGGCACTTCTGCAAAGATGCCCAGGTTCTCAATTGGGGTCGCGAGCCTTTGCTACTACCCCAATTGCGCGAAGCCTTCTCCCGCGGGCGCCCGAGATTGGAGGTGGGACTTTAGTCCCACTTCGTAAGTGTGTGGCCTTACGCCCACACTTAAATTGATTTTGTGATATGAGCCGATTACCTCCGATACACACAGGGTGAGGTCCCTCACCTATCACCGCCCTCGTCCATGAGCTCACCACACAGATCAGGCGCAATCCGACCCGACACTCCTGTGCACTCCTCGCGCACCACTCACACCAGTGAGCCTGGACCTAAGCGCGCGACCCGACCCGATTACCCGGCTCTGGGAGAGCTTTCCAAAGGGAGATCCAGAGAGAGAGAGACGCGGGGAAGGGGTAGGGGTAGGTTTTGCGCTGACATTTGCGTGTGTGAGAAGGATAGAAGGAAGAAGAAGGAAGAAGCAGGCAAAGGAAGAAGAAATGAAGGAAAGGAGTTGAAGGAAAAGAAGAGGAGCCGCATTGTAGCAACCGCGCAGATAAGTCGTTTGAGTGTTGAATCAGACGTTGGAGGATCAGCAGCCAGAGTAAAGAAGAGGGCAGGCTGAAGAAGAAGAAAGAAGACGCAGAGAAGAAGAAGATGACAGGAAGGAGAGAAAGAAAGAAGAGGAAGGGCCAGAGCAGAAGAGAAAGAGGAACCACAGAAAGGAGAGAAGAAAATCAGAGAGGAAGAAAGGAGAAAGACTTAGCAGCTGAAGAAGAAAAGCGAAGGCAGAAGCCTCTACAGCCGCAAGGAAGAAGACCCAAAAGAAAAAAAGAAGAAGAGAAAATCAGAGAGAAGAAAAGAGAAAGAGGAACTATAGAAGCAGAGAAGAAGAAAAGAAGAAAGAAGAGAGTCAAGAAGCCAATCACCCCTTCTTTTTCTATCTCTCTCTTTTAATTTTTTGTAAAACCTTATATATTGTGAATTTATATGCTTCTAGAATTATAGTTTTCTCCCTGAGTTCGACCTCAAGAAACTTTTCATTCCGAGTAATAAATTGTATTAGACTGGTAACCATTTTGTTATATACCACAACGACTATAATAACTATAAAGACGAAAATGCCACCATTCCTTATCCATATACAGTTAGCTCGTATTTTCATAGTTCAATTCTTAATAACATGCAACTGGTGTTTTCACAGGTAGTTTCATTAAACACAGGCAATTCATATTCTAACAGGCAGCTCGTAATTATAATACAGGCATTTACTAGCAATTTATCTTAATCACACATGCAAGTGAACCATACAGTACAAACAGGCTCATTCATTTTTCTACCCTAGGGTTCATGCCACATCTTAGAGTTCCATTCAGCTATTTCCACAAGCACATTCTTATTTAAATATTATTAACAGAATCAAACCACTCTACTAGGAAACACGAGAGTAATGGGGGCTTGAACTACAGACTCAGACGTCTCTGCGAGCCCCAAACGTGCAGCAGGTTGAAACCCTATACCAGGGAATACATCACAAAAGGAGAGTTCAGAATAGTGTATAACAAACTCTGGTACATAGAGGAACTCGAGAGAAAAGTGCAGGTATTTCATTTGCGTAAAACGGACCCTGATCGAACCCTAAACAAGTCAAAAACGTGCCTACTGTTCAAAATCAGACGTTTGGGAATAATCCCAAACATCTTAAAAGGCGTTAGATCTTATCTTGTGTTCCTGTGGTGTCCTTAGACGTCTTGATCTTCTCTACGACCGTTTGAAGACAGTTTCAGACGTCGGACAATGTCTCCGGTTGTCTGGAAGTACCTCTGGATGTTTAGTGATGTGATCAAACGTTCAAAAACGTGTGGCAAAGTGTTTCGCGCGCCTTCCCAAGGGCCGTTACCTGCGTACGAAAACTGCAGGTCCAAATCAGGCCAAACCAAGCTTCTACGGTGAGGCCTGCACGGCCGTAACCGCGAAAAGGAATGTACCTTGCGATATAAGTGCTTTCAGACATATGGTTTCAGACCTGGACGTCCAGCTACGGCCACGGTCGTCTAGTTGACTCTCCAGACGTCTGATACTAGACAAATCCCAGTATTAGAACCTCTCCCGTGAGCTGTCTCCTTCGAGAGCTCGCTTGCAGGAGCTTTCACCGTCCCTCCCGCAGCTGCAGAGGGTCGGAAGTCACCTCCTCGAACCCCTCCGAGTCCTGCCGAGCCTCCACCGGAGCTCCGCCGAGCTTCCACTGAAGCTCCACCGACCTTAGGTCTCCTCCTCCTCCCACGCTCTCCTCCTTCCTCCCTCTCGCTCTCCCTTGCTCGCCCTCCACTCGCCTCATTGGAGATTCGAAGGTGGTGCTTGCTGGGGTGTTAGGAGGAGAGGAGAGGGGAAGGGAGGGGTTTATATAGGAGGGTGTGGGGTTTAGGGTTCGGGGGAGATGAGGAAGAGAGAGGAAGGAATGGTCTCTGTGCACCGCTCGCGCGCAGAGTGCGCAGTACAAAATTTTCACTTTTAGACATCCGGGAACGGGTTCAGACGTCTGACTGAAACTTCAGACGTCTTAAATGATTAAAAGTGTAACGTGTCATTATAGTATGACTGGTAAGTTATTGGGGGTAACTACTCAATGGCTGGTTGTCTAGAGCCCAGCCACACAAGCATTCTCTTCCTGCTGCCTTTAGGTAAATCTTAGATCATGTAAGTCATCTACCTAGAAAAAAAAAGAAGAAAAAAATAGAGAAATACCCCGAAAAAAGAAAAAAATAAATAAGCCACACTTTATTGCACGAGTATGGCTGGCAAGTGGTCGGTGGTAACAACTCATTAGCCGGTTATCTAGAATCCAGCTCACGAAATGCACAAATAATTGTCAAAACACTTAGGGAAGAAGTAGGGAAGTAGAATAAATCGGAGAGATATACACTGCGTTCGCCCTTGTGTTGACCCCATAAAAGAAATGAAAACAAGTAGGGAGAAAGCACCACTAGAAAATTAAGGTTTAGTCACGGTTATTTGGTTACGATTTTAAAAACTGTTACCAAAATTAACTTATGGTCACGATTCCACCTAAAATCATGTCCATTATGGGAGAGTGAGGTTTATTTTTTATTATAACCTTTTGTCACGGGGGTGATAATCGTGACAAAAGATTTTGGTGATGATTCCAAATAGGACTGTGACCATAGCCTTCCTTTGTTGACGATTCCAAATAAAACTGTGACTATAACCTATCCTTCGGTGACAATTTCAAATGAAATCATAACCATAACCTTACACCAAAAAAATTTCCCTCCCACCCTCTCCCAAATTTCCTCTCGGATGCCAACTTTCCCCAGTCTCAGACGACATCACCTTCCCCTTCCCTCTCCCGAATCCCCCAATTCCCAACGGCATCACCTCCCCCCTTCCCTTCAGGAATCGGGCTCGATCAACTTCGGCAAACAACAATAACCTAACCAACCATGCTCAATTCAGAGAAATTTGTCATTAACACCTACACACATCCTTACTCTCCAAGCTCAGCCAGCCCATCTGTCATCTCCCCCACCCCCAAAGCAGAGAGAGCTCCAACTCCAACACCCTCCCCCTCCTCTTCCCCCCCAACAAAAGCCCTACTAGAGAGGTAGAAAGACAGAGAGAGAGAGAGAGAGACCCAGAAGAGAAGGATCTCACCACCGCCGCCACCACGATGGCCCGCTACGACCGCGCGATCACCGTCTTCTCCCCCGACGGCCACCTCTTCCAGGTCGAGTACGCCCTTGAGGCCGTCCGCAAGGGCAACGCCGCCGTCAGCGTCCGCGGCACCGACACCATCGTCCTCGGCGTCGAGAAGAAGTCCACCGCCAAGCTCCAGGACTCCCGATAGGTTGTGGTGATGGTAACAATCTCACCCTCCCCTCATCCCCTTCGATCGATCCTCATCGTAACAACCGATTCCATCTAGGTCCATAAAGAAGATCGTGAACCTGGACGTCCACATCGCCCTCGCCTGAGTGGGCCTCAAGGCCGACGCCCGTGTCCTAATCAACCGGGCCCGTGTGGAGTGCCAGAGCCACAGGCTGACCGTGGAGGACCCCGTCACGGTGGAGTACATCACGAGGTACATCGCCGGGCTCCAGCAGACGTACACCCAAAGCAACGGCGTCAAGCCCTTCGGCCTCTCCACCCTCATCATCGGCTTCGACCCCTACACCGGCGTCCCCTCCCTCTACCAGACCGAGCCCTTCGGCACCTTCTCCGCCTGGAAGGCCAACGCCACCGACCGGAACTCCAACTCCATGCGCGAGTTCCTCAAGAAGAACTACCACGACACCTCCGGCAAAGACACCGTCAAGCTCGCCATCTGCGCCCTCCTCGAAGTAAGGACTCCATGCCTTCCCTCCCTTGTAACCTATCTACTGGCACTTTCATTTTTTGATTCAATTAGCAGAAACGATTGTCTGTAAAGTCACATATCTTTGTATCTGCTTTCCCTTTTGATTTTGAGGGTAAGGAGGAGAAAGCAGTTAGGTACATCTGAACTTGGTAATAGAACATCTTGGCGGTTTGAATGCTTTCTTGAGTAAATAGATCTAATCATCTATCCCAGAGCTTATGCCAAGCTTAAGATAAAGCAGGACCATTAGGGTCATCTTGCATATGATATTTGTGTCTTGGTATACATTGGTTTCCATTCCAAAACCTGCATCTTGTTGGCAGTTTCCCTCTACAAACATTTCTTGTTAACCATGAAATAAATGGATAGCTCATGAAATTTACTCTACCAGTTTTACAGAGGTTGAATTGTAACTGGCATTGAAAAGCTAGATGTCATTTTTGTTTGACTGCAAAAATAAATGAATGTGGCCAATTATGTCATCCAATCAATAAAATATACTCTCTACCAGCGTTGAAAGAGAGGACATCTTCTTTAGAATCATTGATCTTCATTATGGAATTACTCTATCTTTTATTGTCTTCATATTTAGTTTCATCTCATTTTTTTGGCTCAACAAATAGAGGTGTCCGAGATGGAGTTGCAGGCTTTAAGAAAGCAAGTTGTTAAGGAGAGAAGACAAGGAGATGATCTCTCCAAAGAGGTCTGTCTGCTAAGAGAGGAGCGGGATTCGCTCAGGAGAAAATGTGAATTACTCAAAGAAGTCTTAATGCTACTCTAAGTTTACAGCTGCAGAAAATGCAGGATTCTAACTCAGAGTTGATTTTTGTGGTAAAAGATCTGGAAGAACTCTTGGAGAAGAAAGCTAGGCGGCAGAACGGCGAACTTCAACAGCAGCCTAGTCAGGGTGATGCTGTAGAGGCTACATCAAATGGAAAACAAATATCAACTTTGGTTAAAGTTCCAGATTCTACCTCTAATGATAGCCCCCTTCAGGAGTCAGACTGCATCATAGAGCTGATAGTTTTTAATTGAGATTGTTTTTCTTTTTAATGGTTAAGCCAAATTTCTGACAGAAAGTTATTTTACCATTGGCACTTTTTTAAAGGTGGTTGTACCTGCTGAAACATGTGGTTATTTGGGTGGCTTAGTGAGGCAGCTTTCAATAGATCAATTTGAGAATGAAGGCAGGAGGGTTAGCTATGGTCCTGAAAGTGCTAGTGCTGCTAGGAAACTATTAGACAGGTAGATGTCCCTGAATAGTGTCTTGAAAAAGGTAGATCTGCTGCTTCTTATGAGGAAATTCCTTCTTTTTTCTTTGAAAAAGATGATGAAATCTATTGAATTTATGTTTGTTATTTTTATAGTTGGCCCGGCATGTTCAGTCTGATTAGAGTCTGCTTGATAGTAGTCCATTGCATTCTTCCTGTTGCATTGACTAAGTAATCTTGAATATACAGAGGTACCAACTAAAATAGGAGATTTGTCAGTTTTACAGCAGTTTTACATGTATCCTCTAAAAGAAAATTGCCTTTTGATGCAAAAGGTCAAAGCAACTTCTACATTTTTCAAGTGTAGAAATACTAAATCAAATTAAGACAACTTCCGGCATCTGAGTGCCTATTTGCATCAAGGATTGTTGATTGCCTATAACAGTTTTCTTTCCTTTGAATTTACTTTCATTGAAAAAGTAGTCAAAAGACAAAGACAAAACCTTGGGTGCCTTTATTTCGCATCATTTGCTTATTGCCTGTCCAGGTCATTGTGCAACTTTTGAGGCCCAGGGGCTGGAAACCCCTGGCACACAGAAAATTCTTTTTAGATTGCAGTGAAATCGCAGACCTCTGTGACAATGCTGAACACATTTTTGCAAGTGAGCCTAGTGTTTTGCAACTTAAAGCCCCTATTAAAATTTTTGGAGACCTCCATGGCCAGTTTGGTGATCTTATGCGCTTGTTTGATGAATATGGTTCTCCGTCAATGGTAGGGGACATAGGGTAAGTCTTCCTAGTGCCTTATTTTTTAAAAGATGAGATGGAATTTTGAGATTATGTTTTCCTGTTAATAGCTTTGCAGGCAAAAGGAAGGTTTTCATTAGTAGAGTCTTCTACAACATGTAGTTTGTTGCTCCACTTTCTTTCTGTCATATTTGACTGATTAGCTCCTTAAGCCTTTCACTATGGCATGCTATCCCCTTGTTTTTTGGGATGGGGAGATGCTAAATGCGATAAAGATGTAGGGGCCTGATAAACCACATCTTTTACAATTATTGAGGTGTGACTCAGGCTTTCCTTCCTGCCACTGGATTTGTTCAAGTGGTCAAGGCCTCTGTTTGTTAGCATTGAGGCCTTGGAATTAAGGCCTCTGCTTTCCTTCCTGCCTTTGTTTGTTAGCATTGAGGCACCTAAACAGTATCTTAACATTTCATTACAGAAGTTTGCCATTTTTGCAAACAAGATGAAAAGTTTATATTGTTTTAATCAAGTTGAAATAATTATCATGGCCAGCAAAGCTTAGCCCTTCTAAGAAGAAAAGAGGAAACCACCCAATTAGTGTTTTTTTTCAGAGTAAAACTGAAATGTAAGTGGTATGTTAACGTTTCATCATTAAAAGTTTTCCATTTTCACAAAAAAGGTGAAGAGAGTTATTAGTTAATAATTTGTGTTGGAGTTGGTGGGTCTGAATGTATGAGACGAAAGAGGGCAGTAAAGGAGGTGGATGGAGGAAGCTGGCAGAGAAGAAAGAGGTGGGGATCAGAATTGCTGGAGTGGATCTTCCTGGGAGAGAGGGGGAAATAAGGGAGAGAGTAGGGGATAGTTTTGGGCTTTCTCTGCAATATCAATACTTGCCCAATTTTCAGAAAAAAAAAGAAGCATAAAGTACTATTCACTTTTGCATTCACCACTTAAATTGTTTTGAAAATTGTACAGTTCCCAATGAAAATCAAATGAGATAAAATTAACAAAACTACACCCAGACTAAATGAAATTGAAATTATTTAGGATGCTGGAAAAAGTAACTAAATGTAAATAATTGGACTGTCACTTTTCAAAAAAGGACTATCACTGCCTTCCCATGTCTTTCCTTTTCCTTCTCAAGGGAAAAAAAACTTCAAAAAAACTAAATATCCTGAGTCTGGCTTCATCAGATCATCTCTGTTGCATAATATCTCATCATGAGATTGGCTTAATGATTGATGATGAAGTCAAATGGCAAATTGACTGAAGTGGATGACTCTCCTTGATGATGTCTCGCAATGTGTTGTGATGCTATTGCTGCCACAAGTTACAAGATGGTGCCCTTTTCTGTTCTGTGTATGGGTAGTTGTAGATGAGCTGGTAACCATCATTACTGTTTATGAGAGTTGACTGATTATGCTTTCCATCTTTCTATGAAAGAGGGGTCAGAGAAACTATATACATTGGACCACAGTATTTGTTCCATGTGTAAAGAAACTTATTTTCTTAAGAAGTCATGTATACAACTCGATGCCTGACTTTCAGGCCGCACAGTGGCAAATTCTACCACTACAGCAACACTCCTCTTCACTGGATCCTTTCTGCCTATATTTTTTGACTCTCTCGATCTGCAATCTAGATTTTAAAAGATCTCAATAATGTATTGGAATTATTGATTCAGAGCTTTGAAGTGGATTGATGGTCATTCTCACCTTGCTAAGTACAATTCACAATCTCATAATCCTTTTGCTAGAAGTGAAGGGGAGGCTCAAAATGCTATGGACAGTTTCTTAAGACAAAGGGGACTTGTGGTCCATTGTTACAAGAGCACAAATTCACGGTTTTTTGAACTTATAATAATCAATTTTATTCACATAAGGAGGATTAGGTATTATTTCTATAGAGTAGCCTTTTGTATTTGAACTTGGTTCTTGACACCAAGATGAATATTCTTGGGTTTTTTTTCTTGCAAGTTTATAATTTTCACCTTAAAGTGAAAGATAGCACTTTGTTCAGTATTTTGTCGTGAGTTATGGTGAATGGGGTAAAGTTATATGTCCTTGTGGTTCATGCCCATGACCTTCAATAGATTGAGAAGTTTGTCTTCCCTAGGTTGTTATGATGGTGCTGCAATTAAGCATCCTGAAAATGTCTACACGTGAGCATCCCAGAGCATCTGCATGGCCTTTGATTAAGTCATTTACTACAATCTTTTAAAAAAAAAGCCGTTTACTACAATACCTAGGGTGGACAATACCTTAAGGATATTCTTCTTTCTTTTTTATGTGAAGGCTACACTATGAATATGATGTGGAGTCGATGGGTCTCAAGCGAGACCATTTAACGTGGTGAGTAGGGTTGTTTTGGCACATCTTGACTCAAGCATTTTACTACGTATTTATTATTTTCATTTTCCTAATTTCTTTTTGAATCTCATTCTTGTTCTTGTTGCCAAGTCCCAATTAATAAAAAAATTACTTGTTCCAGGTTGCTCAGAACCTCCTTCGTCGGGATCTAGAGCCATGGGAGACCATTGCAGTGGGGGCACTATCAGGTGGACTTGCTGCTGTAGTAACAACCCCTTTTTGATGTAATGAAGACAAGGATGATGACTGCTCAAGGCAGACAGGTATCCATGAAAATTTTTGCAAGTTATGCAGGGTCAAGTTAATACTTTTTGCATTCAGTTACTTGCTAGCGTGATTGTGTAGTTGTGTTCTTTGTCTTGGGAGTGTAGGTAGGATTCAACATGAAGAAAGTAACCAAGCGAAATGTCACGATAAAGCTATGGGATCTTGGAGGCCAACCAAGATTCAGAAGTATGTGGGAACGCTATTGTCGTGCAGTTTCTGCCATTATGTACGTCTTTACCTTCATTTTGTTTTTCCCTCCTTTTCTTTAAAAATGTAAGATCTGCATTGAAAATAGTAGTTAGTATATCGGAAGGGTAGACATAGATAATTGATAAATCGAGAAACATTTCTGGTGCCAAATGACATGCTGTCATGGCAATGTTCGGTTTTTGAACAGGGAGCTTGAATGACTACACGAGTCAAGTGATGATTGTATGTTTATTGATTAAAGCATTCTAAGGGGGGAAGCCCATTGCAGAAAGCTCCTGCTATGTGTAAAGGGCCTATGCAAGATTGGTACTTTGGGTTTACTATGTGTAGTCTTACTTTGTATTTTCAGTGTAAGGACATGTTTCCACAACATTGACAGGATTGTTGTATTGTGTAGGGAATAGTCTTGGACCCTGATATTCAGATGACTAATTGAATCAGGGATTACAATAATAAGAATTTAAATATCAAAAGGTTAGGCTTCATCGTTGATTGATTCATTACAAGTGAATTTAGGCAACTGAGAATCACTTTCGGATGTCTGGACAGTGAGTATTCAGAGCAACCGGGTGGTGCAAATGTACTAAATTTCATAATTTATGTTTTAAATGAGTGAGTTTCGTAATTTATATGTCACTAGCCAAGATCATCTGTCAACCATTCTATATCTCATCATAAAAAATCTCCATGGCTTCAATTGTCATTAGCCAGGATCAGTCATCTTGCAATCAGAATGGATTTCTTGAGGTATGAGGTCTATATGACAGTTCTCCAGTGAAAAGCACAAGGAAATCCTCCTAGTAGTGAAGCAGTGAATTCTAACTTGGTTAAAGTTTCAAGAACAATCTATATGTTTGAGGTAACAAATTCTCTTGACATTACAGAGTGTGGTGCATCACAAACCATATTTAACTTATTAAAAAAGTTCAAATGCCTCAACTGATTCTCCAAGGAAAGAAACAGCTGCAGTTCATGTTCCTTGGTATTTTGGGTGCTAACTGCAAGGTGGCACCATGTGTGAGCAGTGGCATTTTACCGTTCTTTTTTCTTTGAAAAGGGGCATTTTGCAATTCTGAGTTTATCCTTACTGTCACTATCTTGGTAATCTAAGCAAGTATTTTGCAGATTGATTGGGCATTTTTAAGTACCTTTCAAAGATTAGGCCAGCATGGATGATGGTGGAAGACACCCCATGCTGCTTATTGAGTTTGGTTAAGACAATAGGTTTAGGAGAGATGTCATGTATAGTGGATCATTTACATGTCTTTGGATGAATTTTAGGCCTCTTTTCATTTAGGCTGATGAGGAAACAATTAGCTAATGTTTAGATACAAGGTCAAAAGGGTAAAGATCTTGGCTATCCTGTGGATGGCATGTCATAAGCAGAGTAGGGTTCTTTTAAATGCCTGAGGCCCTTATGTTGATAATATTGTGCATTGTGCTGTATACTTGACATCAACCTGGGAAGAGTCCATGAATTTGCCAATGTGATATTCTTGCTTTTTAATGAATGAATCAAGGGAGTGGTGGTGCTGGGCAGCCACTCTTACTTTTTTGAAAAAATATATCTAATGCAATTCTTGGTTAATGAATTTATCCATCCTTAGCATTTACATAAATGTGTTATGGAAGTTGATTAATTTCTATATAGTGTGTTCCTCTTACTTATTTTAAAAATAGTTGGCTCTTTTATTGTCTTGTAGCAAAAGTCTGCATTTTTTTTTTTTTTCCTTTTAATGCTAGTGCTTGTTAGTATACAAAGCCGACTGGCTTTGTTAAAAATATGACTTTTGGTGTTAAGGATGGAGAGGAGGGTGGAAGAGAGGTGCAGAGGGTTGGGTAAAAAGGATGTAGGGTAATCACAAAATGTTTCAAGATCTTTTACCCCTTCTCATGACAAAGGGGATTTATTGCACTTGCGTGTATAATGAGGCTTGCTTCATGATTGAGTTGCTTGCTCAGGATAGATTTGTGCACATTAATATTAAGAGACCTTTAGTCACGGTTTATAAATCATGACCAAAGAGAACCTTTGCGGACGATTGGTTAGCCATCACCAAAAGGTCACGGTAGCCCTTTGGTGATGGTTGGTTAGCCGTCACCAAAGGTAACCTTTGGTCACGGTGATCACTATGGTGACGGTTAAGGAACCGTGACCAAAGGAACCTTCTTTCTTCTATGCCAAACTCTGGTCATGGTTATTAACTGTGACCAAAACTTTTCGGCTTTGGTAACAGTTTTAGGTTGAGCCATCATCAAAGTCTTTGGTCACGATTTTAGGTGGAACCGTCACCAAAGATCCTTTTGCAACGCAACTTTTGCTGTTGTTAGTTGGTGACGGATGTAAGCTATGTGGTCACGGTTTTTGACCATAACCAAAACCCTTATTTGTAGTAGTGAAGCTACCGATCAGAAAGATAAACCTTAAGGTAGAAATTCTTAAGGTCTCCTAGGGTCGTAGAAACCTGAAGTCTGTTTTAACGGCTGCCTAGTGAGTTTATCACTTTTTCACATTAAGATGCTTAGATCTTGAAGTTCTTCTCGAGTCTTGGGTGGGTTGGGTAGTCATAGAAAGCTACATCAAAACTCTAAACTCAAAATAAAAAAGAAAAGAAAAGAAAAGAAGAAAAAGCAAAAAAGAAAGTATCTTCACTTTTCAAAGTAAGGCGATGATTTGGGTGATCTGCATCTTGGCAGACACTTAGGTACTGTTGAATTTTTGTAATTAGGTTTTTAGTTGAAATTTTCTAATGTGATCAGCAAATCTTGCTTAAGTAATCGGATCATAATTCTATTTTTATAAATAGCATTTAGTTTGATTTTGCTAGGGACTAGCAAAAGATATGCATGGGGATATGATAAAGACACATTTAATTATGATAAACAATCTATTTATGCATGTTCCTAAGCTTAGATATGCATTCCATGTTATACATATTGCATAGCATGTATCATTCTGCATTTAGAGTGGTCTGTATATATTTTAGGTTAATTGCGTCCTTTTATGGCCAGGAGAGGAGATTTAATACGGAGTCACGAATTGACGATCCGACCGTATAGATCTAATCAGGACGACGATTGGATTCCCCGTAGCACCTTATGCAATCTAAGGAAGATCAATGACCAAGGGGCTTCGTGATGCAATTCAGAGCTTCAAATGATAAATTCGACTGCACGAATAGATTCGGGTCGACGATCGCAACCCAACGATGCAAAAATCGACTCAATCCGACTTCTGTAGTAGCCTTTACAAAGGAAAGAAGATAGACGGCACAGATCGTGTCACGTGGTGCTATCTCGGCCGCCAATGGGCACGCGTAGGAGCGTGGAGTGCGTACCGCGTAGAGGCAACGAGTGCCACGCATAGGGCACGTGAGCTGGATCTTTAGTAATGCTTGCAGCGGATCTTCAGCGATGTTTATGGCTGTCACTAGATGTCCTATGTATGAAATGGATCCTTTCATCCATTATAAAAAGGATATCTACCCCTCCCATTCTTCTTCATCTCTTCCTTTCTCTCCCTCGCCACCTCTAAGCCTCTAAAGAGAGCTTGTTCCAAGCCCGAGATGATCCTTTAGAGTAGAAAATCAAAATATTTTCCCGCCTCTACCCTCATTCATGGAGCATCTTGTGGCCATTCTCTCACCACATTTTGGAAGAAGATCCTCGCTGCGATATCGTCCTGCCCCATCCTTTTTCCTCCGTCGTTTTCCTTCTTCCAACTTCTCGCCACCTTCATCCAGGCGACATCAGAGCGAGCCGTTCTCCAAGCGACTGTTAAGGAGGACCCTTCTCAACCCATTCTATATTTTACTACTTTGTAGTGTAGCTTTCCACTTTCATATCTATAGCAAACATTGTTTAGCTAAATATTGATATTCTCTCTCTCGCTCTCGCTCTCGCTCTCGCTCTCTCTCTCTCTCTCTCTTTCTTACTTTGCAAGTAGATTAGCTAGATAATTATGTTGTTGACCTGATCTCTTGTCTTATAAAAATTTCAAAAAAAATAACAAAAGATAAAAAAATAACAAAAACAAATAAAAGTGAAACGTGGATTTCTCAAAACCAAATGTTCACCTTCTTGTATTCGACCTGGGACTCACCTCGAGTTTCTATTATAAATTTTATCTTGGTAGCGATTTTTGCGACTACGACGATGGGTTCTCCGAAACCTTGATTTTGCATCGCAAAAACCCGCTAATCACTCTTCTTCCTCAACAACGACCAATAGAAACTAGCCTTACATCCTCCTACTCGAACCCCATCAGGGTCGGCCGACCCAATCCACCATCGCCAACTTCCTACCAAGCACTGTTCATCTTCTCCACCAGAGAAGAAGAACCCAATGTTGGCCATTCGTCCACTCCTCCCCACTCCCTCACAGTAGTAGAGCACCTCACCGTCGGCCTCACTCCTCTCCAAGCGCACTGCACCTCCAGTAGTAGCTCCAACATCAAATCCAATAGTGCCTCACTAGACTGCACACTTTCCTCCTCAATCACCATCAACGACCAAGAGGAACCCATTACTAGCTGGACACCTCTCCATGCAGTCGCCACCTCCAGGTACGATCCTTCGCATCGTCGACTCCACCACGCTCACCTCGCCTTCACGAACTCAACTGTGCCCTCAGACACGCTGCTAGAAACCCACGCACGCGTGTGGAAGAACCCATCGCTGGCGACCTCCAAGCCTTCGACTGACTCTTGTTGAGAATCCACTGCCATCGTGAAGCCTCTTGTCTGGCCAACCTCCTCTGAGCACGCCAAGGCCTGCTGCGACCTCTTTCTCCTTGCACGTGCATGGGGATAGCATCTCGTGTTTTGCAATCGTGAACATCATATTATTGATTACATTGTGTGCCATTGCAAGGATTTGATTTTGATTTTATTTGATTATTTACGTGTGAATTTGTTGCGAAACCCTCTTATTCTCTCTATATCCATGCAACATATGATTTATTGCACTCTCTCGCATTAAACAATGAACACATCAAATCTTCCATTGATTTCTCTATGAATTTGCCATTGTGGATGCGAGATATTTGTGAGTTATTGGTCTGTTCCTCTCTGTGGATACGACATCCTAACTTCGTAATTAGTTTTCACTGTAGATATTTTTGATCTTGGATTTTTTCCACCACGCAATTTATACTACGACAATGTATTTTCGTGACACATCATCTTTCAAGAGAAAAAGTCCCGATCAAATGACGTCGTTGCCAGGGATGCAACAGATGCAATAGGTTTATGTGATTATATTTTTGTTTCATTTTGAAGTGCACATTAATTTGACCGGTTGCTATTTTTCTGTGTGAGGAATCTGACGAGCTGAGACGACGGGCACAATTGAGTCACGATGTCGACCTTGAGCCACGGCCACATACACGGAGAGGACTCAAAGAGGAGACCTGGATCCTGCTTTCATAGGGGATTCTCCTTCGTCACTGATTTTATTACATTTCAGTCTTCTCACCCTTGTAGCATCGGGGCTGGTTTTCGGGGGTTTGTCCCCACTTTCTTTAGCGACTAGGGCAATTGATTTGTGGTTCTACTTGCTTGATCTAAAAAAAGAAAAATATCGAGCTACCTGTTTAGAAGTTGCATATGCTTAGGTGCGTGCATTTAGGGGTGATTGAGCAGTATACAAGATCTCTTTCCTTGCAATGCGTACATATCTGCACAATGATTACTGGAGTCAGGTATAACTTTCTATCTTTGCAACCAGCTTCTATTCATGCATTGCATTTGGACTAAATATCAAAACTACCAAATTGATTGAATTTACCAAATTTAGTGGTCGCGTAATTGAAATGGAGATTGCTAATCAGATTCAACATTAAAAACAAAATCACATTTTATCTGATCAATAGGGACTTGTGTGTGATTCTTAGATAAAACTGATTTGCGGTGTGATGCACATTTCTGGCACTGAGCATGCACACTAGGCACCACATTGGGTCTCAGTCCCTTAAGGTTATGGCATCGATCTCTTTATCAGTGTAGACCCTCATATTTCACTTTGTGGTAGTGATATTATCCTGTGACCAAGTGTTTTGATACTTCAAGGAGTTGGATACCCCTTAAAGGAATAAAAGGGTAGTTAAGAGGCACCACATTCACATCTCCTTAAAGGAAGGGTTTGCCCTACTTGAATCCTTTAATTTCGTCCTTAGAGTAACTTCTTACTAGGTCACCTGAGAGTATCATTGAAGTAAGGTGTAGGTCTTAAGGCACTCGAAGGTTGGCTTAGGTCATGTAACTAGATTGAAAAACTTGTTTGGCCACCAAGAGATAATATAATTGCCCCCTGTCTTCTCCAAAGAGTCTGTCAAGGATCTCGGTCACATTAGCCCTCTTATACCACTATAGTTGGAACGTACGAGCACAAATTTGACCCCAATTGACAATTGTAAGGAGTAGGTTGAAGGCTGACTAAAATCTACTCTAAGAAAAAGAGTCCCATTGCCTTGTGTTTGATTGGGGTGTGTTTTTCAAGTCGTGCTTCAAATGGATTACAATAACTGCTTCATTTCTTTCTTTCACCTTAGAACACCTAATCCTAATCCCATGACCTACAATTATCCATTATCTGATGAACAATGGGATCCTTTCTACTCCTATCATAGGAGCATTGGTCTGATTAATCCCCAACCCTGTGATGATGAGAACTTAAGAGAGGGATATCCTAACCCTAGCTCTTCCATGATTATGCCCAACCCACCCACCCTTAATGATTTGTCTTAGTGCGGTTGGACTAATACTCCTAAGCAACTTGAATCTGAGATTGACTATCCTCTCCAATCTGATAGTAGCCTTTCCTCTTTTATGATAGAAATGCAAAAACAATAGAAAGAAACGATATATTCTATGGGAGAAATTTTGAGGAATAGTCAAAGATTAACTGAAGAAATTAGCCAACATAGCAACCCTCCTACAGTTAATTCTGATCCCTACCACTATACCATCGATTACCAAGATAATTTTGAGGAACCAATGACAACAGGGATCCCGTTTTGAGGAGTAGCTATCAGACACGACTACTAGAGGAAAACGATCCTATTGATGGTCCACCCAAGCTTTATTAGAGCCAATTAAAGGGGAAAATGGTCATATTAGATGAACTTAGATCGGAATAAGAGTACCTTTGTTACATTTGATGAAGTGGTTGTAGTCAAATAGTCAACCCAACTCCCATCCGTGATTTTGAGGTGGATTCTACACGCCATCCTAGGGATGCCAAACCTATACCTTGCACCTCTGAGGACATTACGTCTTAGTTAGCTCTCTTAGAGGATTGCGATTCTAAAGTTAATAAATTCCAGGAGCCTTAGGTGTTGAAAGAAACCATATTGGAAGAAAATAATGATAGCCACGACCCTCTACCTGAAGAACCAGTATCCTCTACACACCATTTTGAGATTCTACATGTGTCTAATAGAGGTGATCCTAATGAGATTGATATTGAATTGGATGACTTGGATCAATTTTGATCTCAGGAACATGAAAATTTGATTTTTGAGGATAAGGAAACACTGGAAATACTTGATCCTGGCTTTGAAGATTTTCCTGAGTCTCAGGGGCAAAAGGGAAGAAGTGTGGAGGAGGATGATGATGACTTTGAAGGGCCTAGACTCAGTTTTGTTCGAGGACTTACCCCTTGAGGATCTTACTGATTTAGTCAAATCTGGATTCCTACATACTTTTGATTGTAAAGATCATCCTCTCAAACATTGGAAAGAAATGGAAGCAATTGATACCCTTGATGAAGGAATTTATACACTCCAGGGGTAGGATCTTAGCATCGAAAAAGAACCTGGGGATGTCGTTGTTGAGGACACTTACACTCCTATTGCTTCCAACCCACCTTTACATGATAATAAAATGGATGCCACTGATGAGGTGTGGTTCATCATAGCTAAAATATCCAAGTTAAGATAGAAATTAGGTTAAACACTACCAAATTAACACAAAGAAAGGGTTAAGTGTGATAATTAACAGAAAAGACCTAAAACACCAAATCTGTATTAAAAATGCATATTTAAGTCATTTATTGAGATATTCTATTAATAAATACAAAATAATAATCCATTTACAAATTGAACAAACAATTGAGTCCAAAAGATCAAATTAAGAGTGAAATTAACTTCTAATATGTTCAATTAAGCTTCAATAAAAACTTGGTAGCATTTGGACATCATTAGGACCTGGCATTTAGAGATTCACATTTAGATCCTTCATATATAACCTTTCATTCATGAGAAAATCTCCAGGGACCCATTTGTAAGGCTCTAGGGACTTCTCTACAGTGTTTTTCTGCCACTTATGGGCCTTGCTGAAGTTGTTCCACCATTTCGTTGAGGGACCTCTGCAAATACACCAACATCAGCTGCTGCAAACAGTGCACCTCTTGGTGCACTGTTCGCATGAAGAACGGGTGAAATCCCAGCCATTCAATTTTCCATCCTCTGATCTGTGGCTCAAATGCAATCGAAGCTTCACGTGAATTTGCGCATAGCCTCATCACCATCCCTAGATCCCATCCAACGGCCCACCTTCGATTTGGTTCTTCCCGCCCTCCTCTCCTCTCATCGTGGTCACCCCTGACCTAATCACTTAATCCCACTGTGAGGTGACCTGATCCACTGATCACTCTACAAGTAAACACTCCCTCAGCTCACATGCACAGCTAATCGGTCCCTCCTCCTTAAGTGATCCCTTCGTCTGGTCTCCAGTTTCCTCTCCCATTCATCGGTTGCTAGTGACAGAAGTGGCTTCCCTCTAATTTGTCATTGCAGTGACGAGTTGCAGCCTAGGGATCCCATTCCTCGTTGGAGATCTTCCTCAACCCCCTTCGTCGCTACAGTGACCAATAGCAGTCCAGACATCCCATTCCTCCTTTAGATTAGGACTTTATATGCTTTCTAGGAGTAGAATTAGTATAGTTTTACTGCTTTCTAGTTAATTGTAGTTTAGTTAGTGTAATTTAGAGTAGATTAGAAGTAGAATAGATGTTAGAAGTTCACGGATTTGATCAATAGATTAGGAGTAGATTAGTGTAGAATCCACACGCACACCTCCTTTGATCATTTCAGATTAGAGGAGATGAATCCATTTCGTCCATCTGATCATTGATCTCCCCCTTCATCTCACAAATTTCACATTCTAAATTTCCCTCGTGTTTTAATTCGTAATCCACCTACCCATTAGAGTCAAACCCTCATCTCATTGCTCTCTAGCTTTGAGATGATGATTTGCGCTAAAAATTTATCTAGGGGTCATTCATTTCAGAAATCCACAAAGACCCCTGATCTAAATTTAAAATGGAATCAGTTTGCTTGATCTATTTTTAATTTAGATTTCAATGCAAGATCGTGAGATTTTGAATCAATTGAGTTTTGAACGGTTTTGATTAAGCGAATTGATATGTTTTTGTATGGATTAGTCCATGGCTGTGAATCTGAGATGATGCTAGTGATGAATTTTTCCTCAGATGAGCCATGATCGGATTTGACAAGAGTTGGGGATTTTATGGTCTTCAATGTGTGGGAAAACCAAGGAGAATCAACCTTGTTGATTTGAGGTTTTACCATGGATTTCTATGTGGGTTTGTATTTGAGAATCCGGATTCTAACCTAAGGAATTGTCAGTATTCCTTAAGATTTTAGAGAATTGGGATTCAAGTTTGCTGAGTTTATTGGATCGATCTAAGACCCTCCTTCATGCTGTCTATAGCATTGGGAAGGTGTTAGATCAGGGTATTTTTCTTGATTTGAAATGAGGATTACTTGAGATTTTTGATGCAAAGTTTGACACTTTAGTTTGATTTCAATGTGATTTTCAGAATTTATCCAACATTTGAAAGGCTTACTGATTTAGATTTTCGAATCCCAGATCAACATATCAAAGTGCTGCATAGCAACTACATTTCATGGGTTTTTAAACCCTAAATTCAGTGCAATTTGGTGCCAATTGGAAATGATAATCTGATTTGAATGGTTATGATCTAAGATTAGACTTTCTCAAGTCTGATCTTGGATGATCTTTGTGCTGATTTGATAATCACAGCTGCTGGAATAAGATATATTGGTTGCAGCATCAACCAATAGGATCGCGTCTGAATTATAGCACAAACATTTGATCAACAGTTGCAACTTCTGTAGCTGCTGTGTTGCTATTCATGTTATTGCAATTAGCTGTATTGGTTCGACTGAAATCAATAGGGCAGTGGTAGAGAAATTATTTATTTAAATGGCTGATATGTTTTCAGTGTTGTGTACATTATGAACAAGCCTTCATGTATCTGAAATGTCTTTTAATCTCTTCTGAATTGCTTGTATTTTGATTTTGAACATTCATTGTCAGCTAATATGTGGTCTAATTGCCCAAACACAAAAATTTGGTGATTGTGGAGTGCAATTCCTATTTCATTGTTCAAACACCTTCCATACAATATATAGAGCATAACTGAGTGTTTTATCTGACATTCCAGCCACACAATCACATTTTAAGACCTTAGGTTCTTAAGTCTAAACACCTTTTAGGCTTAGAATGAGCTTCATTTGTAAATAAATAAAAACTATAAAAATTTCTAAAAAAAATAAAATAAATGTGTAGCGAGTAAGATTAGATATGTTTTTAGGTGTACACAAAGTTTGAAGGTAACCTGAACCTTTGGTTTGGTAGAATATACCAGCTGATAATTCAGTATATCTTAAAACTTAATAAAAGAGCTCAACTTGAAAAAATCTAAAAACAACTCTATTCTTCTCATCTCTCTCTTTCTCTCTCATCTCCTACCTTTATTAAACTTAAAAAACCCATAAAAATCAGAAAAACACGAAAAATACCAAAAAATACCATTTATTCTATGTATGCACATGTATATATAAGGTATATACTAAGCTAAATATATGTAAATAGTGTATAATATGTATATAAACTATATATATAACTTATATATGTATTATATATTATAAATTAAGTATTTAAGATAAATTATAATATATATAACTTTATTATATAAGTATCTATTAATTTAATTAACTTATATGTACACTAAGTTATATAATTATAGAAATCCCTATAAATAAACTTATTTATCAATGATACTGTATATACATATTTATATATATACATAATGTAGACTATAATCCCTGCAAACTAATTTAATTAGTCATATAGTAAATAATTAAGTTATTAAGTAGTTTACTAACTTAAAATAAAATAAATTAGTAAATTAAGTTATTATTGAACTAATTTATATTGTATAGTTGTATTATTTTATTTTAATTATTTTGAATTAATTTAACTATATTTATACTGAATTATATAATTTATACCTAATTTATATGTAAAACATCCCGAAACGTATATTTAAATATATATAAATTAAAATAAAACTTTTATAATTCAATAAAAATATGTATTAGATAATTTAACATGTATACTAATGTTGTATTAGGTCAATTATATCATAAATTAAGTAATTTATACTTAAATTAACAATAAACACTTAAATTATTGTGTATAATTTGTAAAGTTTAGCTAATTTATTTATATAGTAAAATTAATTATTTTCGTAAATATACTATATAATTATATAGCCCTATATAAGGGCTTTTCAACCATAGAATTTAATTGAAAATTGGAACTCAATTGGGCCCTCAAATCGAGGGTCGAAATCAGTAATTCAGACAGCAATAGAATGCAGTGGCAGTGCCTGTGGGTGCTAGAATTAGCGCCACATCGGTGGCGTGAGAGCAGGCGCAGCGACGTATTAGTATTTTCTACATAGCCCCTCTTAGTCGTCACGGGCGCCTAGCGCCCGAACCCATTACTATACCCATCTCCTATCTGAGCATGAATGAGCATTTGGCATGAGATAATTGGGTGTAGTGCACGGCTGGGAGCTGTGCACTATGCGTGGGTCTGATTAGGCCCAGTAATGAGCCATAAATCGATTAAAATGCACCTAATTAAGGATTAGGGTGGTCCTAGTAGAGGTCTGGTCCTACCCTTAGGGATACTGTGTATTCCTCAAAAAGGCCGCTCGCAAATTAAACCTATTTTGGGTTAAAAATCGGTCTGAACCGGTTGTGAACTAGTTTGTAGAGAAAAGAAGAGTTGAATCGACTAAGTGTTAGTCTCTGCTGTGTGTGTTAAGTGCCTGTGACTGTGCGCCTTAGTGTATACTTGTGAATCTGTATGTGTTGTTTTAGTGTGAGTTGTGAGTGTTGAGTGTGTGTGTATATATGTATATGTATATATAGTATAGATATATATTGTATATATATAATATATATGTAAATAATATGTATATAAGTATACTTAGAGTATAGTATAGTTGTTGAGGTATTACATATATAAATAAAGTATAGCTTTAGTGATAGATATATTTGTCACTGTAGATAGTTTTATATGTTAGTATAGATAATAGTTTTTACCTTAGTTTATGTATATAATTTTTCTAAGGTTTTAGCAACACTTGTATATGTCGCTGTAAATATATTATATGTTACTGTAGATATTAGTAAGTTAAGTTAGTATATCATATATTATTACTTATTTTTTGTACGTATAGCTAGGTATTATTATTATTAGTTGTAAATAAATAATATAGAGTAATTATACATGATTTTTTATGCTTGTTTATATATAATTATTTTCAAACATTGTAATTATTTGTAATTCTTTCTTTTGTATATAATTGATTCATTCTTTGATTCTTTGATTCATTCATTCATTCTTGTATATAAAATCAATCTTTTTGGAATTAAAAAATATTATTGGATTTAGAGAGATGTATATTAATAATTGTCTCCCAGTAAACGACCTGGAATAAACCAGTAAAAATTAAGTATATAAATAAAATTGGCGTGACAATAGTTTGTATTTATGACATATACTACAACGACGTTATGAAACCCCTTTTTCGTACGAATCGATAGTCGACGAACAACTACCCGTGATCAGTTCAATTTGAAAGATGAATATTTGGGCCCATTCTAGGATGAGCACACCAATGATAGGCGGTATGAAGGTCAATCAGTTATTAAGGTTACTTCTGATGACATTTAGGAACTGGAATGGTTGTTGATGATGAATACTGAACCTCTCAAGCCCTCTTTGACCCTCTTCCCTACCCTGCAACTAAGAGACTTACACTCCTTTTAAAACAACTTCCTAAAGTCTCTACTCACATTCCTACTTTACGGGCCGATAACTAAACCAATACATCCTGTGGTAGAGTGGTGGGTATGGATCGACGCTTGTTTATGTTAGTCCATTATCCTTATGGTGTCCTTCTTACTATCCTCTTTTTCTCACACATATCTGCTTAAGAAGTCTTTGCCTCCTTGCCGCGCACTCCTAGAGTTTACTACTCATGTGTATTATGTGAAACCTCGAACAATAGCTCAGGAGTATCTTATTTTCACCTGTATCTGATGAGCATTTGGCATCACTCTCCATCACCAGCTTGCCAACATCTTGGGTTACTTAGTTGCTAGGTCAGGTTTGTTACGTATCTTTTTCGGGTCTCCTTCTACTTTCCTTCTAGAGCTCGATTTGTAAGAGTCACCCGTTGGGAGACATCCAACTCCACCTCAAGTAATATCTTTCCTTGCTTTTGCTTTCCAATGAGGACATTATTAGATTTAGGCATGGGGGTATAACTTGAGGTCGTTCATAGCATTTATACATATTTTGCATGCATATAGTTAGGGCATTCATATTGAAAAAAAAAGGGATAAGAGAAGTTGAATTGCAAGTATATTGAGGAGGTCAAGAAGATGAGACAGAGAGGAAAAGGTGTAAAAATTGTGTTGGTCCTAGCATTTAATTATGGACGAGTTACCTAATTTCTGGACTATAATGAATGATTAATTAAGTTCTGAAGTGTTAAAGGAAAGGAGATAAGTAAGGGATACCGACTTTAGGCCTCTTGGGTTTGTTTTAGGGCTTAAAGATTCACGTATTTGTTAAGATCTGGACTATTCCTCGAGAGGTTGAGGAAGTTGCAAGGTTGATGTATTAAGTCTAAGGCTTAGGGATTATTCGTTCCCATTGCTTGCCCTTTGGTTTGTGGGATTTGGTAACCTAGGCACCCAAAAATCACACACAGGTCTGGTTTCGTGCGCGTAATGAATAATGCCAAAAAGTGTTCTGTTCTAAAAAGGTTTTCCCAAAGATTTGACTTAGGAGTGACTCGAAGACGCAAGTTGATTGGACGAGTTCCCAGTGCGGAGAGGAGGAATGAAAAATACTCCCCTCGAAGAAGCGTTATAACATACTATCTTCTCGGTGCTTGTCTGTTAGGATATCTAAATATCCGTCCAGGGGCACGGAAGCACCTTATGTTAGTTTAGGTGCCATGGGCGATATTTTCCCGAAATGTCAATTACTAGGGTATGAATTTAGCTAAAGAACGCTATGGGCAGCACTATCTCAAAGTGAAGAAAGCCAGTGTTTTGGGGGTTGCCATGGGTAGTGCTATCCCGAAGCTTCGATTACCAGGGTCCCTATAAGGATTGATGGTGGGGATAAGAAATTCGATACAGATCGTGAGTAGGGCCAATCCGATGTTGGATTTAGGGGAATTTAAAAAGAAAAGAGAAGAAACTCTCAAAATAAATAGCCTTTTCTCTCTTTTATCAAATATGCACTGGTTAACTGAACCTAGACTTGCTACACATATGCACGGGTGCTTTAACTATCAGGGTCAACAAACCTCTGGATAATTTTTGCAAGCCTTAGAAATCTTTGCGGCGGACCCAAGGCTGAGGCTGGTCAAGTTTGTATCTTGACTAGTACATGAGTACCTTTAGGCCTAGAGTTGGTATTTCGATTTAGTCTCTAGAGGTGCGGCACGATAAGGCCTCCTGACGATTAAATCTGGCTTAGAGACCTGGTCTATTTCATATGATTTTGCTCAGGATTAACAAAACTTAGGCATGAGTATATTTGATAGGTCCACTTTAGTGGACTAAACTTAATCCTAAGTGCATTATCATTGAGATGGAAATTAAATTTCGAGCTTGCATTACATGGAAAATTAATTAAGCTCGTATTTTGACATTCATGCAATTCTGTGGAAATACGCTGCATACATATATGCATTGACTAATCATATATTCCAGATACTTATTCTTCTTTGGGAATATTTGAATTGGGAAAGTGGATGATTGGGAATCAATTGTATGCAAGGAAATCACGTTGTTCATCTCTGATTATATGAGATTCCTTTTATTTTTGTCTTATTCTTTCTCTCTTTCCTTTTATAACAGGCAGGGCAGCTCTCAACTTCATCATCTTCTTACCATGAGGGAGACCCTGACCTCCATCCTCTTTCCGCAATAGAGTCCCAACCACCACCGTGCTCCCTCAACGTCCACCACGTGGTTGGCGGTGACAGCACCGACACCACCACCACGTCTCGTTCTTCTTCCCGCCACTGCGACCATCCATCCACCGACGCCACCATCGTGATCCGTCTCAATGTTCAACACTGTGCTCCACCTCCTTACTGCAACTATGCTCTCCTCACCATGAGTTCATTACTACCGCGTCCATCTTCCTCAACTCACCATAACACCACCACACTTGTCCTCGTCGCCTCCATCCTCTTCTTCCTCAACAAAAACCAATAGAGACCAGCCTCACATCCTCCTACTCGGACCCCAACAGGGGCAGCTGGCCTAATCCACCATTGCCAACTTCCCACCAAGCACTGCTCATCTTCTCCAACAGAGAAGAACCCAACATCGGCCACCTGTCCGCTCCTCCCCTCTCCCTCATGACTGCGGAGCACCTCACCACCACCCTCATTCCTCTCCAAGCGCACCGCACCTATAGTAGCAGCTCCAACATCAACTCAAACCGTGCCTCACCAGATCGCACACTTCCCCCTCCATCTTCTTCATCACCATCGACAACCAAGAGGAACCCATCACAGGCCGGACACCTCTCCACGTAGTTGACACCTCAGGCCATGATCCTTCGCACCGTTGACTCCACCGTGCTCGCCTCGCCTTCACAAGCTTAACCGTGCCCTCAAACAAGTTGCCAGAGACCCATGCACGTGCGTGGGAGAACCCATCACTGATGACCTCCAAGCCTTCGACTGGCTGACTCTCGTCGAGAATCCACCGCCATCGTGAATACCTTCGTTTGGCCAACCTCCTCTGAGCATGCCAAGGTCGGTCACGACCACTTTCTCCTCGCATATGCATGGGGATAGCATCCCCTATTTTGCAACCGTGCACATCCTATTATTGATTACATTGTGTGCCATTACAAGGATTTGATTTTATTTGATTATTTGCGTGTGACTTTGTTGTGAAACCCTCCTGTTCTCTCTATTTCCATGTAACATATGATTTATTGCACTCTCTCTCTCTCTCTCTCTCTCTCTCTCTCTCTCTCGCATTAAACAATGAACGCATCAAATCTTCCACAGATTTCTTTATAAATTTGCGATTGTGGATGCGAGATATTTGTGCGTTATTGGTCTGTTCCTCAATGTGGATACCACATTCTAACTTCGTGGTTTGTTTTCACTAATGCATATTTTTGATTTGAGATTTTTTCCACCACGCATTTTATACTGTGGCGACGTATTTTTCTAACACATCATCTTTCAAGCGAAAAAGTCTTGATCAGTGAACCTACACTAATGCAATGTCTTTTGGATCAAAAATTGCAAAATAAAACACTGGTGCCTACAGGTAAGGGAATGAATTTTGTTCCAACCTAAACAGATACATTAGCTTACAGAATATATTAGGTATCATCGACACTTGCTATGGTAAACAGACCTACAACTCTATAAAAGACTTATACACCATACGTTACATTAACTAATAATTAGGAAATACAAGAAACTCAAGCACATGTCAATAAGCTACCAACGATAGTGAGGGAACCCGCTAAAAAGCTTGACAAAATTACATATATATGGTCGAGCTTGTTGCCGAGGTTGAGGTCACAGTCAAGCTTACTGTCGAGGTCGCTGTCAACGTTGAGGTCGTTGATGGTAGCACCATCATTGGTGTTAATTAGCCAAATATAGCCTAATTATAGCGATAAATGTTCTTTAATATTCATCAGAAGATCATAATTGTGTTCTGAGTTGGGTTTGAGAAGAAAAAGAGAATAAGTTAATTCTATTGTTTTAACACCTAATCACAATTGAAGATTAACTGAGGGGTTAATTGATGGTTAATTTAATATTAAATGAGCTTAATTTCCAAACAAGTGGGCTTGAGTTAACTAAATCTGGAATTTGAGAATTAATTTATTGAGAAAAACTTTAATTACAACCTCACTTAAATTGAAAGGGTTCTGGTGGAAATAAATGCAATATAAACCTCCTAAAAATTATCAAACAATATTCTATGAGATTTGGAATATTTACTTTGACCAATTGAATCTATTTTGATCTAAAATAGAGACTAAGGTAAGAAATTGATACATTTTGGGATACAGTTTAAATTACTCGGTCAAACTGTGTCAAATCCCAAATTTGAGGTCACTATTAGATTCCTTGGATTCAAATTAGGTTAGCCCTAAATTTTGATTCAAATTAGAGTGCATCTTGACCTAGTTTGCAATTTAGTCTATTAGTCTTTACTTTTGCAAAAACCCCCTCACATTTTTAATTTCTCCTACATCTAAGTTAGCTGACATCACGATGATGTTAGCCGATCTTCCTCGCATCCACACGCAGCAACAACAATAGTAAACACCCATTGGCAGTGATATTTGATGATCAAATTGATTGATCAAATCTTACCCAAATCTCACTAAAATTGGTGAGGTTGTCAATCAACTCATGTTCGATCTATTGAGACCTCTATCGAGATCCAATTTAGAGACTAGCACCTCCAACAAGGTAATTTTTAGGGGATTCAAAAGCTAATTAGATTGCATGCTAATTTGGCAATTCATGGACCAATTGATTTGAAGTCTTCGTCTATATAAAGGTCCTGACAACCTGAAGACCAATTCGTGCTCAATTTTGAGTGGGAATACTCTCTTCCTCTTCTTCACCGACGAGTTGCAGCACCTCGGAGCTCCGTCGTCTTGCTTCCTCATCCTCTGCCACGTACAATAGGCAGAATACTCTCCTTCTCCTTCCTCCCACGGAGCTTCACGCAAAGCTTTGTAATCCAATTCCACCTCCTCCACTCCGAGGACTTCCTCTTCTTCCTCATCTCTGGCATACCTCCGGTGAGCCACTCTCCTCTCCCTTTCCTCCAATTTCCTAAGGGCTTCTTCTCCTCTCTATCCCAATAAGGGTTTTGGAGCTCTAGAGCTCCATTCATCAAGTTTATCTTCTTCGACATTGACGATCGCCACCACATCCACCTCCAACGTCTCACCACCCTCGCCTTCCTCGCATCCAATCACCTAGGGCGAAAGTCTCCCTACACACCCACAAAACTTTTGCCCAAGGTGATTGAACCTTAAATCACCTCCACCATCATCTATGGCCACCATCGCCAGAGCTTCATCGAAGCTCCTCTACCCCATCAATCCACCCACCCTCGCTCTCGATTACCTTGTGGTGTGTGCCTAATTTGGGCCGTGAGGACGTGCTTATACTTACAAGTACTTTTCCAGTTAGCTCGTCTTCTCTGACGACGTCAAGCCGTCTTAGGTGAGCAATTGATGTGGATACCACCATCAGCGTGTGCGGACTCACTTGAGGAGCTTATCTGGGTCATGGATCTTTGATCCTACAGCTAATAAAGCTACAATCAACCCACATTCCTCCATGCAGCAAAGACGAAGGAGAGGAGGGACTATTAGTCTCACATCATTGGCTGAGAAGCTCGTGAGGCACCTTATCGAAAATCCCGCCCCCAATTCATTGCTCAGAATCAGGGGGTCGGGTCCCCACTTATCCATGACCATATGCACACGTCACGCATGTGCAGGCATGCCTGGGCATAAGCCTAGGTTTGGTTTTGGGGACATATACTTGTGGCCCTTGGTTGAGGGAAGGGGCTGGCTTTTATCTCGATTTACGTGTGTGGTTGGGTGTCTTTTGAGCTTGGCTTGGGTTAAACTACAGATGCCTGATTTCTAACTTTAAGACGTTCGAGAGCATATTCCAGACGTCTAATTAGCTTGTGAAACTCATTAAGTGTTGAGTTGAGCTTAGTTAAACCACATTTTGTTGCTCAAACATTTATCTTTGTTTTGGAATTTTGATATTGCAATTAATTGAATATATTCCTTTTTATATCAAGCTCTCTGTGCTTTATTTTATATTCATTGATTGGTGGTTTAATTGCGATTATTTACTCCTTAAGACAAGCTCGGACTCACAATTTGAGCTTACAAATTTAAATGTTTTCGTCGCTTTAGTTGATTATATTACGATGCGTATTTCAAAATCGATTAAAGCAACATTAACATTTTGGTACCATTGTCGGGAGGCAATGTGTAGTTTTATCACTAGTCATACTCTTTTTTATTTGATTTCTAACTTGCTCTATTTGTGTTGTATTGTTTCGAGGTGAATCACCATTCAGGATCATCAAGCTAGGATCAACCACACCAAGGGTCGGTAAACAGCATATTCTCTTCCATAGTCCCTTCCTTTCTTGGAAAGATAAAATGGGGAAATAATAGAATTAGGATCCAATTCTGCCTTACTTTTCTAGTAATCATCATTCAAGGCAAGAGTTCCTCCTGGTTTATCTCAATTTGATTGCAATTGGATTTGATTGATTCTAATTTGAGTAGAGACACCCAATCCTGCTACTTGCACCTATTAGGGACATTAAGCACCTTGGGCTATTCACCTTCTTGTTTGAGACCAAGGTGCCATCTTTGGAATCAATTGGACTTGGGAATGGAGCCAATTAGGGTTTCTACTCTAGGACTTCAAGTGATGGTACACATTTGCCTGCTAAAAAGGAAACAAATCTTCCCGTATTTTGTGACACCTAAGCCCTTGTTTGAATTGATTAATCATCAAACCCTAAAAGTTAGGCCTAAAGATCACTTGAATCTTAAAAGTTGAGACCTAATAACCTGTTTGCAAAACTGAAATAGGGTGATTCAAGTGACTTAACCCGAATTTCATCCTTACTTCTAGGGCAGTTCAGGTAAAGTTGGTTGACATTGTAAATCAACCAACCTCCAAATTAGGTTACAATTCGAATCAACTTCTAAAATCAAGTGAAAATCCAAGGCACAATCAGGTTTAAAATTGGTAGACTTAGGTTTCAATTCACACATTTCGATCTACTTGGAATCGCGGTGACAAGGAAGGTTGGGTGGAGGAAACCCTGTAACCTGTAGGGATGCTCTACCATGTAAGGGTCATTGTAGGACTCTCCCTTCCTGGTTGCCCAAGTAATTCTTGGGTGTGTGGATTTTCGATCCAAAGGTCCATCTGCCTCGAACAGCCTTAGTCATCCAATTTTTTTGGGTGCCTTGATTGGGTCCAAGATATTTTCAATCCCTCATCTATTTCTTTAGTGCATGTATGTGGGAAGGCCTTTGAGACCAATCTTGAGACCTTTACTAGTGGTTCATTCTCGTCGGGTCAAACCCCGACCAACTTGTTTGGATTCTCTTTTGATCCACTCGATATCTCTTCTGATCCATCTACATCTGAACCTAGTTCTCCATCCTCTAACTCTATGGAGAACCAAGATCAAGAAGGGCGTGAGATTCAAAACCTATAGAACCAGTTGCAGACTCTTACCAATCTGATTCATGCATTGGCCAACCCCTGACCTCATTCACAAATGCAGGATCACTACAATCCCGCAACTGTGGCAATCGAACCCAGGGTGCAGATTTCGACTGGGGGACCCAATATTGACTTGAAACCAAATGTCATCAACTTGATCCCATACTTCCATGGATTGGGCTCTAAAGACCCTTTCTAGCACATCCAAGAATTGAAACATCTGGCCTAGATTCTTGAGCCAAATGTTCAAAATCGGAACACCCTGCTCATGAAAATGTTCCCCTTCTCTTTGAAGGATAAGACTTCCCATTAGTATCAATCGCTGACTCGATTGATCAACACCTAGGAAGGCTTACAATATGAATTTTGCAAGAAATTATTTCCAGTTGGACACACTAATGCCCTAAGGTACCAAATCATGCATTTCACACAAAATGCGGGGGAACCACTTCATGAGGCATGGGATCACTTTGTGGATCTTATGCGGAAATGCCCTCATCACAGAGTTCCTAAATGGGAATATGTCCAGTTTTTTTGCTAGGGACTCCGTGAGGATATCCGATTATTTGTCGATGTTACCTGTGGAGGCAACTGATGAGTCCAATTTATTGGATTAATATTTAACCTAAGTACTCGTTAATTATATGTGCTTAGTTTCTAGTTGCTTAAGAGTTAAATGGTAATTTATCTTAGTCTGCGTATAATTTTATACGTCAATTTTACATTTAATAGCATATGGTTATAATAACCTATTTGGTGGATGCAGGCTAGATGCAAGGCTTATTGGAACATGGAGGACATCAATTACAAATGGGACTTGCACATACCAACTCTATGCTTTGACCGACCGTCCAGTTGCGGACAAAGCTATAGTTATTCAATTTCAATCTTTAAGACATCCAAAGGTTGATGATCAACAATCGTGTTACAATAAAAATAATATTTTAAATGTCATTATTGTAGTATATTTGTCACAATACAAACATATGTTACATTATTTTATTTATTTACTTAATTTTTACTGGTTTATTCCAGGTCATTCACTGGGAGACAGTTATTGATATACATCACTATCTATGTTTCAAAAATGTTCTTTTATTCCAAAAGTGTTAATTTTTTATTTACAACATGAATCAATTAGTCAAATAATAAATGAATTGGTTAATTATATATAAAAGAATCAATTAAGTCTACTTACAATGCCTTAAATAAATTTAGAACTAAACAAGCATGAAAAACTACTTAGATTACTCTTATGTTAATCATATATATAATATACTAGACAATACCTTGGTATAGGTACAAAAATAGCCTATATTAAGTTATATTAACACATACTATTATCTTTAGTAACATATACTATCTATACAATAACATAAATATGTGTCAATATAGTCTTAGTAAAATATATACACAACATAAGGTCAAAAGATTATGTTCACTAACATATATATCTATAGTGATAGATACCTACGTCACTAAAGTCTTAAAGTTTATTTGTGTATATATCAGGTTTAAATAGTATCTACTATACTGATTGCGTAGCAATCATAAATCCTAATTCACCTGAATTAAGGTAGAACCTAGTTTAACATGGACATTCTGCATGCATACACATCGTAGTTCGCATCTTAGATGAGTTATATGTTTTATACGTAATAATGTGTTATTTGAGAGGTATTATTAATTGCAGGTAATCTAGGTCTGCGGATGAGCGATCCAACCTTATGGATCTATTCGGAATAACGATGGAAGTCCAATGCATCAAAGAGCGCATCAATCAGACTCCTGTAGCACCCTAGGGAGTCCGCAGAAGTAGGAGCCAAGGGAAAATTGAAGAATATTTGAACCTCAGATGACAAATCTAGTCGAGCGGATGGATCCGGATCGATGTTCGCAGTCCAACAGTCAGAAGTCAATTTAATCGGAGGGTTACGTCATCAGATACAAGAAGATGGACTATCACGATGGTGTCACGTGGTACCATCGTAGTCGCCCCTCACCTTGCCTCAATTTGGAAGGAGAACTGTGGGTCGTTGGATCGTCATCCAACTGTCGCAATCGCAGCCACGTGCCCGCCCTCAGCTGCATCATCAGATGAGATGAGATCTCGACCATTGGATTTCCATCCAACGATTGAGAGAACGTGCCAACACAACACAGATGCAATAAACGCGTGGGACTAGCGCGTTGGTTAGCGCTCTCTCCACGAGATGAGCGGCGCGAGATCAAAGCACGCCCGTTGTGGAATTAGAAGTGGCGAGCGCAGAGGGAATTCAACCGTCAGATCTCCATTAAGCGGCTCGACAGCGAATGCGGGGCGGGCGCGGGAGCATTGGATGCAGACGCACGCGATGACGCGTGCGGAAATGCACGAGAGCGTGCTTTAGGATTTTTAAGAGGGGATGGAGCGTGCGTTTAAGTCATCTGATCCTATGATCGGACAGCTGAGGTTTGGGCGCTGAGAAGAGGCGAGCGGCAAAGGAAAGAAAGCGAAGGGCAAGCGCGGGCTAGTGGGAGCTGCGCGATCTTCATCCGAGGGCTCACAGGCTGCCACGTGGTAGCACCAAATTCAACCGGGGATAAAAAAAGGATTTAGAAGGCTTAATCAGGGCCATTGATATCCCGATCAACGGATCTGATTAATCCAAGGCATTTGCATGGATTTAAGGGGCCAAATGCCTTCTTCACCCCCTACCAAAGCTATAAAAAGAGGTGAAAGGACCCCCCTTTGAAGGCACTTATCGTATTTTCTTCTTCCTCCTTCAACCTTTCTTTCTTCTTCCTGTCTTCTCTACATCCGTCTCTGCACCTCCGTTTGAAGCATCCATTAGGCCACCTCGACGGATTGTTACTGCTATTTTCAACCTCTCCAGAAGGCCACCATGAACTACCCGTGGTGCCCTTGTTCTGTTAGATTAGTAGTAGTTTACTTTCATATTTTCATTCTATTATATATATCAAATTCAATTTCTTTGTAATGTGAATATTGTAATTGATTGTTTCTATTCTTTAATAATCATATTGAGAACAAGTGTATGAAATCAAAAGTGCTTTCTGCCTCTCAGTGATCGACCGGGACTCACCAAGTTCCGTTAATTTATTTGCTCTAGATGTATTTCGCGTTATACTACAATGTATTAATTTTCTACGCGGTCAACGCCGCGAATATATACTTATATTTATATATACATATATTACCTATATATGTATACATTATTTTATATATTTTATTTATTATACATATACATTTACTATTATACTATACTATTATACATATATAAAAGTACACACACACTATGTCTCAACACTTAGCTGCATCTCATGCTTTTCTTTCCTTCTCTTTAGGTTCTCTCCTTCGACACTTAGTCGTTTTCTTAGGTTCGCTCACACATAACACTTAGATTCACTGTTCACTCACCCAAAAATTGGGTTTTCTTGATGCGCGAGCTGATTTAGTTCGTAGGATACACAACACCCCCATAGGGGTGGGACTAGACCACTACTATGAATCGGCCCTAGATTTTATTTAGGTATTTTCGAGTGCATTTTCTCGAGCCCATTTAGGCCTAATATCAGCTCACTACAGTGTAGGCTCGGGCCCACGCACTGTACACAAATATGCTCAATATCATGCTTGAGATTAGGAAAGAGGGTGTAGGTATGTATATGCTTAGTACTCATTTCAGCATGCCTAACAACGCACGTGAAACAACTTATATGGCGTGATGGTCGTTGTTCGCAGTGTTTTAAAGATATGTTCATTGTGGTATGTTGCAAAAAACAATGATCAATTTATTTCAATTTATTACTCGAAATTTAGAATGTTCCGAGGTCGAACTCATGGAGCAAACTTAATTTTAGAAGCATAAAAATTCACAATTCACTGTAATATACTACTTTACAAAAATTAAAGAGAGGGAACAAAAATCTCTTTTTTTTTTTTTTCTTTCTTCTCCTCTTTTCTTCTTTCTCTGCCTTTTCTTTCTCAGACAACTGATTCTTTGAATCAGATGCCTTATTTGCCTCTTGCTACAGTGCCTTTGCAGGTTCTCCTCTTGGCTTCTTCTCTTCTCTGCTCGACCTTCTTCTTCTTCCTTTCCTCTGTGCGGCAGGCTTCCCTCTTCTTTTCTTCTCTTTTCCTTTGGCTTTCTTCTTCAGCTCCTATTGCAGCTCTTGGCTGCTTCTTCTCTTCTCTTCAGCTGCGTCGTTTCTTCTTCTCTCTTCTGCGCTCCCTCCTCCAACTTCTGCTGCTCTGTGCGGCTAAGTCCTCAGCCGCTCCTCCTTTCCTCTTCTACTTCCCTGCACAGTACAAGGTTAGGCAAAACCTAACCCCTACCCGCCCCACGTCTCTCTCTCTTTCAATATTCACTCCAGGGTTCGCTCTTAGAGCCTTAATCAGGTAAGCGGGTCGGGTAACGTGCCCGGGACCAGGCGCACCGGTGTGGGTGGTGCGCGAGGAGTGCTTGGTCGGGTAATCGGGTTTGGACCCAGGCTCGCGGGGCGTGAGCGTAGGCGAGGGCAAGTGCGGTGTGTGGTGCACTGCGCGTGCATAGGCGAGGGACTTGACCCCCGTGTATCGAAGGCGATAAGGCAAATGCACTTTTTCAATTTATTCGGCCGCAGCGCTTCAAGGATTTCCGAGGTGGGACTAAATGTCCCACCTAAATTTCGCGCCTTCGCCCGCAGCAGGAATCCTCGCAATTGCATCGATACGCGAGGCTTGCTCCTTTGATTGGAGACTTGGGATCGTGCGTGAGTCTCTTCCGAGCGTCCTGGGACTCCTACCTGGGATTGCAGAGGCCTGGAGCTGCTAGCAAGCTTGCTCCAAGCTCGGCAGTAATGGTGGTGAACGCTCGAGACCTAAAATCAGCTATACGGCCTTGCAGCCCTGTCAGACCAGAGAAAAACCTTCGCCGTATCACGACGAAGGTGAGATGAGGGTTGGCTGGTTGTAAGGCGACCTAGGCGTGTGTGCCTAGGTCGCATTGCAGCTGTGATGGTGGGTTAGGTCGGTGGAGGTGTGCAGTGTGCGTGGCAATTGGTGAAGGTGCGGAGGATGATCAGTGGGAGGTGACGGAGCTTCTAGGGTGTTTTGCGAGGTGGATGGGTGAGTGGAATGACGAGAGCACCTTGTCGGAGGTCTGGCCGGAGGTGGAGATGGCGATGGTGGACAGTGGCAGTTTAAGGATAATTCGTGAAATAAATTGAGGGGAATTTAAGAGGGGATAGAGAGGAGTGTTTCTAACCTGTTTAAGTGGACGAAGGGGGAGAGATGGCGAGCGGCGCGTATTTGCCGTCACCAGAGACGAAGGAACCAGTGGAGGGAGAGCGGCGACGACGACGGGGCTGGAGGCGTGCATGTGGGTGTTGCACAATGCAGAGGAAGGAGGTGAAGACAGCTTTTCCATTGGTATTGTGGCAGAGCGACGGGGAGGAAAAGTCGCCGGAGCTTGCTGGTCACCTGGCCGGAGAAGGGAAGAAATTTGGGGGAAATCTCAGGCCAAATCAAGCTTCCCCGAAACGGTAGCCCCTGCCGCTCCTTAAATAGGTGCTGGTAGGGAAGGAAATACGAGGAGTTGTGGGCTGGTCACCAGAGACGTGGTCGGAAAAGAGAGGTATGGGTGCCGCAGGGCATGGGAGGTGGTCAATGCGGAAGAGGACAACGCAGGGGACCCTCCTCTCGTTTTTGGGGTCGGTTCCCATGCCATGCGCGGCACCATCCTCCGCGCGAAGTTGCCGGAGGTATGGCCTGCTGCTGCGGGTGGCAGAGGGACCAGTCTAAAGAAAACGAAGGAAAAGTTGAGGGGGTAAATGTAAAAGTTCAAAAAATTAAGAGTCAAAAAGTAATTACTGAGGACCAATTTGTAAAGTGGGTGAAGGCAAACTTTCCTTAGGTCCAAATTTTTATACAACCCTAATTTGGACCTAAGGAATCCAATGGTGAAGTTGGATTTTAGGTTTGACCATGTTTGACTGGTCAATTTGCACAAAAATCCAGATTAGATCAAAAATTGGGTATGGTTCTCAATCTAGGCCAAGATAGGTTTCAATGGCTAAATTGAAGGTTCTAAACCCTAGGGAATGTTTTTTTCATGATTTTTAGAGGGTTTAATTGATTTTGACTTTGCCTGAAACTTCGTGAATTAAAGTGGGTTTGTTTTAGGGTTATAGAATATCATTTAATTCTTAGATGCTGCTATAACCCTTTTCAGATCAAATCATCCCGCTTTCTTTCTTATTAAGCCCATTTGACCTGTGTTTAGACCCTTAGAAATCCCGTTTATGTACTGCATTGGTAAAATTACAGTTTTACCTCTTGTGAATTGCTTTATACTTAAATTTATAATTCTTTGATTTAGGATTTCCCTTAGATTTTGTAGGAGCTTTTGTATACTTATTTAGGTCAAAATGTGTTAGAATTCATGATGAGGTTTTCATCATAACCCCATGCCTGGCTTTTGTTAGTCCCTTAGCAAAATTTTAAGGTTTTAACCTCTGTTCTAGACCATGAATTTCTTTCATCAAATTTTGATAAGTGCTTTTCCTCTTGTATCCTTGATTAAGTCAGAATGCCAATCATAGGCCTAAAAGGTACTCTAGTACCAACCAAGATCCAGATCTGTCTAGCTTTAGCCTCAGTCTTTAGCAAAGGTTTTTAAGGCCTATAGGAACTAACCTAAAGTTTATTGGACTTCGTGGTTAAAGCACCCGTGCTTGAGATATTTTTAGCCTTGGTTCTGTTTGTAGTGCGTTTTTTAAGAGAGAGACAGAAGGTTTATTTGTTTAGAGAGTTTTCTCTCTCTTTTCCTTTTAATTCTAGCTTAGGATTGGTTTCACAACACGATCTGTATCGGATTCCTTGTTCCCATCATCAGTCCTCAAGGGTTCATGGCAGTCGATGCTTCGAGATAGCACCGCCCATGGTAACCCCCAGAACCCTAGCTTTCGAGATTTCGAGATAATCCCATTCATGGTGTTCCGTGGCCGAATTCAGACCCTGGCAATTGACACTTTGTGATAATGCCATCCATGGAATCTGAACCAGTAGAGTGCTTACATGCCCCCGGTAGGATATGTAAATATCCTAGGAGACAAGCACTGAGGAGATGATATGTTACGCATCTTCGAGGGGAATTTTCCACCTCTCCGTGCCGGGAACTCGTCCAAATCAACTTGTGCTGATTGACCGCTCCTAATCTAGGTGACATTTTTAGAATATTTGAAACGCTTCTATATGATTTTGATATTTATGCTCGCTGAACCAGACTCTGTGTGAATTTGGGTGCTTAGGTTACTGAGTCCTGTGAACTGAAGGTCAGTTAACGAGGCCGAATATTCCCTAAGCCTTGGACCTAATACTTAAGCTTTTCATTTTCCTCAACCTCTTGAGGAATATTTAGATCTTAACAGGTACTAAGAGGCTAGCCAAGAATGCCTAAGGTTCACGTTCTTATTAATCTTGTTGTGTACTTTTGTTTTTCTTTTCCTTAATGTGGTCTAGAACTTCGGTTAATTCCTTAATTTCTTACTAATGACTATCCATTTTCTCTTTCATTTTGTGCTCCTTTTTATCATTCTGCTCTTTTTCTCCTCTTTCTGTAAAGTTTTCCAGCATTTTCTTCCTTCAAACTTTTTTTTTTCGTATATACAGATTTTTTTTTTTGCTGTCATTTCTTTGCACTTTCATACCCTCCCATACCTAAGATGTGCAATGTCCTCATTGTACATTAGGTGGGTTTTTATTTAGCTTGGTTCATCCATTAGGACAGGTATTTGGTGAGTGGATGGGTCAAGGTGATTGTTGCGGATAATTTCTAATCTCAGGTACGAGTACCTGAGGTGAAGTTGGCTGTCCTAAAGGATGAACCTAAAGTGTAAAGAAATGTCAGAAAAGGTTTCGGGTTTTTCAAAAAGAATGACGGGCTGCCTCCCGTTAAGCATTGTGTTTTACGCCATCGGCTGGGAGCAATAAGCTCCGGGAGAATGGAGGATAAATGATGACTTAGCCAAATCTGTAATGGTTACGTCAATGAACGGTTTGAGTCTCTGACTGTTTACGACGAAATGTTCGGAATCGTGGCTAGTGGACTGATCTCGATTGCTCCATTTCCAAAAATCTGTCGGACAAGATACGGTCCGACCCACTTGGATCACAGTTTCCCAGGGAAGAGTTTGAGTCGGGCATCGAAGAGTGGGTCCTTCTGACCAGGGTGGAAGATCTTTCTAGATATGTGCTTGTCATGAAAGGCTTTAACTCACTCTTTGTAAATTCGCGAGTTCTCATGCGCATCAAGGCGTAATTCATCAATCTCGCTTATCTGAAGCTTCTGTGGGTTTTAGCCTTAGAAAGATTTAAGTTGTAGCTCCGTACTGCCTAATAGGCTTTGTGCTCCAGTTCGACGGGAAGGTGACATGCCTTCCCGTACACCAGTCTAAAAGGATACATGCTTAATTGGGTATTGTGGGCGGTCCTATAATCCCACAAAGCTTCCGGAAGTCGGGACGACCAGTCCTTCCTGTCAGGTCAAATAGTAACCTGTAGGATTTTCTTGATCTCCCGATTTGATAACTCAGCTAGACCATTAGTTTGGGGGTGGTAAGGAGTAGAGATTTGGTGAGACACCCCGTATTTGGTCATCAGTGACCTGAACTAACCATTGGTAAAATGGATCCCTCCAGCAAAGATGATCGCACGAGGAATCCCGAACCGTGAGAAGATATTATGATGAATGAATTTGATGACGATCTTGTGATCACAGGTTTGGGTTGGAATGGCTTCGATCCATTTGGATACGTAGTCCACAGCGAGTAAAATGTATTCGAAGCCGTTCGAAATAGGGAAGGGGCCCATAAAATCAATCCCCCAAATATCGAAAATCTTACATACGAGAATCGGCTGTAAAGGCATCATGTCGCGTTGGCTCATGTTGCCCAAAGTTTGAAAACAACTGCATGCCTTACAGTGACTGTATGCGTCCTTGAAGATAGTGGGTCAGTAAAAGCCACACTAGAGGATTTTTGATGCGATTTTGTGCCTAGAAAAATGGCCACCGCACGCTCGGTCATGGCAGGAGAGAATGTTATTGATTTCGCCCTCTGGGACACATCGCCGGATGATTAGGTCCGTACCTATGCGGAATAGGTACGGGTCTTCCCAGATGTAGTACTTGGCATCGAAGTGCAATTTGTCTTTCTTGACCTTCGGCCAAGCAGACGGGATCTGGTGTGATGCCAAGTAGTTTACTATATCACCAAACCATGGAAGCCTAATACTAATAGTCAAGAAGTGCTCATCAGGAAAATGCTTCGTGATGGACCCAGAAGGGTCGATGATCTCTGAAGGAAGGCGAGACAAGTGGTCAGCTACCACATTTTGTCTTCCCGCCTTATCGCGAATCTCGAGGTCGAACTCTTGCAACAGTAAGGTCCATTGAATTAATTGAGGCTTCGCGTTCTTCTTTGCAAGGAGATGCCTCACAGCTGTGTGATCCGAGTAGATTATGACGTGGGAACCCAGCAGATAAGATCTGAATTTTTCAAGGGCAAATATTACTGCTATCAGCTCTTCCTCCGTAACCGTGTAGTTACGTTGAGCCTCGTCAAGTGTCTTGCTAGCGTAGTAGATGACCATGGGTTTCCCGTCAATCTTCTGCCCTAGAACCGCTCCTACAGCAAAGTCAGATGCATCGCACATGATCTCAAAGGGTTGAGATCAATCAGGGGATTGTAGAATCAGGGCTTGGGTGACTCAGTCACGAAGGATCTCAAAAGCTTGAGTGCATTCCTTGGAAATCTCAAAGGGTACATCCTTGGAGAGAAGAGTAGTCAGGGGACGCGCGATTTTCGAGAAATTAGGAATGAAACGATGGTAAAAATCGACGTGCCCCAGAAAAGATCGAATGTTCTTGATCGAGCTAGGCATAGGAAGTTTAGAAATCAGATTAACCTTGGCTCAATCCACCTGGAAGCCTTCCTCAGAAATTAAGTGTCCCAGGACAATCCCCTCAGGCACCATAAAATGGCTCCTTTCCCAAGAAAGAATCAAATTTACGTCAGTGCAACGCCTGAGTATGTGAACCAAGTGCTAGAGGCAATCGTTAAATGATGCCCCGAAAACTGAGAAGTCATCCATGAAGACTTCCAGATAATCACCTACCATATCAGAGAATATGGCAAGCATGCATCGCTGAAAAGTCGCGGGTGCACTGTCGAGACTGAAAGGCATCCTTCGGAACGCATATGTCCCGAAGGGGCAGGTGAATGTGGTCTTCTCTTGGTCCTTTAGATGAATCACCACTTGGTTGTAACCGGAGTACCCGTCAAGAAAGCAAAATAATCTATTTCCCGCTAACTTCTCAAGAATCTGATCAATAAATGGTAGTGGGAAATGATCCTTTTTCGTGGAGGAATTGAGTCTTCGGTAATCTATGCTAGCTCTCCACGAGTTAGCTATACGGGTAGGTACGACCTCTCTGGTTTCAGTCGTGGTGGTGGTGAGCCCTGCCTTCTTAGGCACAACCTAAATTGGGCTCACCCAACGACTGTCGGAGATCGGGTAGATGATCTTTGCATCTAACCACTTAATGATCTCTTTCTTCACGACCTCCTGCAGATTGGGATTCAAACGTCTTTGCATTTCACATGATGGTCGTGCGTCCTCTTCAGAATAGATACGGTATGTGCAATAAGAGGGACTTATTCCAGTCAAGTCATTGAGAATCTAACCAATGGCTCTGCGATGTTGCTGGAGAACAGTAATCAGACGGGATTCCTGATTAGGTGTGAGTTTGGAGTTTATAATCACAGAAAATGTTTGATTAGAACCCGAAAAGACGTATTTTAAATGATTGGGAAGGGGTTTGAGTTCAAGAATGGGGTTATTAGCAGTAGCGGGTGGTTCCGAGTGAGTGTGGGGTACAAGGGTAGGAGTTATAGGTTTGTTTAGATCAAGGTCTGACTCCTCTAATTGCGGTTCAAGATTTTCTTGTGGTTGATGAGGAATAATCATGTTGTCCTCAAGTTGTGGTTCATCAACCACAGCTCTAATATCACAAATTTGTTCAATAACACCGCAATTGATCCCTTGTTGGGCCTTAAAGATATCAATTTTGAGAGTCTGATTCCTAAATTTCAATTCTATTTGGTCCTCTTCACAACTTATGTTGGCCCTTACAGTGGTCAGAAAAGGCCTTCCTAGTATGATTGGTGTATCCCTTGGGTTTTCAGGTGCGCCCATATCTAAAATTATGAAATCTACAGGGAAGTAGAAATCCCACACCTTAACAATAACATTCTCAAGAATTCCCTCAGGTGACTTGATAGATCGATTTGCTAGCTGTAATGTCACCTCAGTCAGTTTCAGTTCAGATTCTTCTAGATGGTCAAGTAGGGATGTGGGTATCAAGTTTATGGAGGCACCTAGGTCCAATAATGCTCTATCAAACTAGGTCTCACCGATCTTACATGAAATCAGGGGAGTGCCGGGTCTTTTGCCTTGGGTGGGAGTCTACTCAGGATTACAGAGCTGGCTTGCTCTGACAATACAATGGACTCTCACCCTTGGTTCGCAGCTTACGCTGAGGTGTACACACGTTCTTCAAGAATTGTGCATAAGCCGGTATGTGGCAGATTGCATCCATCAAGGGGACATTTATTTGGACCTGCTCAAAGAGCTTGACCAGGTCCTCCTCAGGAGCCACGGGTCTGATTGTTCACTTTCCCTTGGTCAAGGCCTCGGGAAACGGAACCTTGGTTGGTTCATCTAGGATAGGTCTAGGTTTTTGATCTAGGACAGGGATAGGAACATCCTGGATGACTGTCCTAGGGTTTGGGTCACTACCAGGCTTGGAGTGGTCTGGATAAGGTGGATCTTGGGTTGCCTTACCACTACGAGTTGTTACAGAATTTATTCCTGCCTGATTTTGGTTGGGGGTTGGTAGGATGGGCTGCTGCTGTTGGTAACCTGCATAGGAGGTTGAAGCTTCCATCCTGTCAGGCGATGGAACAGAAGGGGCCTGATAGACCAAGTGTGCTTGGCCTGGGTTTTGGTTCATAATGCGTCGCTTGGTTGGCACGCTATTCGGGTTAGGAAGAGGCTGAGAAGGAAGTGTGCCTAGTTGGCAAGAATTTGCCAACTGGGTAAGTTGGTTGCGGATCTCTGTGATTTCGTCCTCGTGTTGCTTTTGGATAGCCGCATTCGTTCTCTGAATGTCAGCTAAAGTCTGGAGGATAAGGGACATTTGATCTTGGTTGGGCCCGGATGGATAGGTGAGGTTCGGTCGAGGCTGAGGCGGCTGATAAGGACGAGGGGCTTGTGGATGGGGCTGAAAGGGTGGTCTCGGATTCTGAGAATTTCCTGCCCATTGGAAATTGGGATGGTTTCACCATCTAGGATTGTAGGTGTTGGAAAATGGGTCATTCTGGATGACGTTGAGGTCCTCGCAGGTCTGTGGAGCCTCAGAAAAGTCGGAGAATGGGGGAGTAGGGCTCCCCCAGCAAGAATAGAAAGGATTGGAGGTCCCTCCGGTCCTAGAGTCAGATGGGGGTGGATATGAGTCCATCACAGGAGAAGGTCGGTGGAAAATGTTCTGCACAGTTTCCCGTGTGGGAGGGGGCTGTGCGAGGGAGTTCTGCGCAGAGGTGGCTCGCTACAAATGCTGAGTCAGCTCATCCACCTTATTCTCAATAATAGAGACCTTGTCCAATCGACTGACCATTAATTCCAGGTCGACTGATGCGGATAGGCCTTGCGTCTCGTGTTCTCCCCTAAGGTTCGTCGCTGCGTGGGTATTCGTCCGGTCGAATAATCCCATGGAGTCATTGCTGATGGAGTTCTCGCACATATTCTCGAGAATCTCCCACACGGTGTCTTCATGTTGACCCATGATATTCCCTTCGGAAGTTGCATTGACGAACAGTCTAATATCTTCACGGAGTCCCTGGTAAAAAGACTGGACTTTCTCATGAGATCCTGAAAACGATCCCATGCCTCATGAAGAGGTTCTTCCGTCTGTTGCCTGAAGTGAGTAATTTGATGGCGTAAGGCATTTGTTCGACCTACGGGGAAGAACTTCAAAAACTCGGACTGAAGTTCTTCCCAAGTGTTGATCGGGCGGGTCTGTGTCTGATACCAATGGGCTGCCTTGTCCATAAGGGAGAAAGAGAACATCTTCATGAGTAAGATATCCCGATTCTGTGCATCTGACCCGAAAGTTTGGGCCAGATGCTTAAGCTGTTTGATGTGCTGGAAGGGATCTTCAGAGTTAAGGCCATAGAATTTAGGTATGGCGTGGATCATGTTGGGCTTCAATTTGGAATCAGGTCGTCCAGTCAGGATTCTGACTCGGGGCTCAATTGGCACTGCAGCGGGATTATAGTGATCCCACATCATGGGGTGCTGCGGTGGGTTCATGAAGTTTTGGAAGAGATCATTGAGTCGCTGGAGTTGGTGCTCATGATTATTCTCTTCTTCAACAGGCTGAGCCATTGTGGAAGAAGAAGGGGAATTGGGTTCAGAATCCGAGGAGAGGTTTATGTGAAGAGGCTGTTGCACAAACATGGGTACCGAGGCTTGGCCTCGGGGAGAGTGAATTTCTAGAGGAGGTTTTAAGGACCTACCGAACATGCACTGATGGATTAGACGAGGTTAGCAGGTGCTGGACCCAATCAAGACATCTAAGATGTTGGGTGACTGTAGAGGTTCGGGGCGGATAATACCCCTTAATCAAAAGGTCGTCCACCTGAGAATTACCTGGGCAGCTAGAGAGGGTGAGTCCCGCGAAGACCCCTACACGGTAGAGCGCCCCCATGGGTTGCAGGGTTTCCCCCACCCGACCTCTCTTGTCACTGAGATTCCAGGTAGACCAGAATTGAGACCTTGACCTCTTAAGTCTACCACTTTTAATTAGGATCAAGGTGCTTAGGGTTTCACTTGAACTTTATCCTTTTGTGTGCAAAAAGTGACCTAATTTAAAGGTTGGTTGATCCAAGGGATCAACTTCACCTATTAGTTCTTGTGAGAGCTTATTAGGTCCTGCCTTTTAAGGTTCAAGTGACTTAAGAGCCGGATTGCTTAGGGTTTCTCTTAATAGATCTTTTTAAGCAATGGATTAGGCGTAGTTCTTTTGGGAATTTTCAGTTCTTGATTAGAAGGTGTGTCTCTAAAACCCTAGCTTAGAGTCCTATGTTGGCTCTAATTAGTCCAGTTAGTTGCCTCTGGATTATGTAACTAGGGCTCAAGTAAGAAGGTTTTAGCCCTAATTACCCTTAGTGGATATGCAGATAGAATATGTTGAAATTAAAAAGCAGGCAACTCTTGTGATTTATTATGTATAAAAGACAGGTAATCCCTAGATTGCTTTTCTTTTTCTTCTTCTTTAGAATTTAAGGGGCTTAAAAGAGAGGATAGAAGATTACCTGTCCCTTGGTGTGGTTGTTGTGCGGCTGCTTGTTCCTTCTTTGCCTTCCTATTCCTGCACAACAAAAAGAGAGATTAAGTCAGTAGCCAATTAGAAATTGCGATTTAATAGCTTCTGGAATGTCCGTTGCTCTGTGGCAACAGTGCCAAAAACTGAAGGCCGTTGTTCGCAGTGTTTTAAAGATATGTTTGTTGTAGTATGTTGCAAAAAACGACGATCAGTTTATTTCAATTTATTACTCGAAATTTAGAATGTTCCAAGGTCGAATTCAGGGAGCAAACTTAATTCTAGAAGCATAAAAATTCACAATTCACTGTAATATTACTTTACAAAAATTAGAGAGGGAACAAAAATCTCTTTTTTTTCTCTTTCTTCTCCTCTTCTCTTCTTTCTCTGCCTTTTCTTTCTCGAACGTCTGATTCTTTGATTCAGATGCCTTATCTGCCTCTTGCTACAGTGCCTTTGCAGGTTCTCCTCTTGGCTTCTTCTTCTCTTCTCTGCTCGGCCTTCTTCTTCTTCTTCCTTTCCTTTGTGCGGCAGGCTTCCCTCTTCTTTTCTTCTCTTTTCCTTTGGCTTTCTTCTTCAGCTCCTTCTGTTGCAGCTCTTGGTTGCTTCTCCTTCTCTTCTCTTCAGCCGCGTCTCTTCTTCTTCTCTCTTCTGCGCTCCCTCCTCTTTCAACTTCTGCTGTTCTGTGCGGCTAAGTCCTCAGCCGCTCCTTTCCTCTTCTCCTGCTTCCCTACACAGTACAAGGTTAGGCAAAACCTAACCCCTACCCGCCCCACGTCTCTCTCTCTTTCAATATTCACTCTAGGGTTCGCTCCTAGAGCCTTAATCAGGTAAGCAAGTCGGGTAACGCGTCTGGGACCAGGCACACCGGTGTGGGTGGTGCGCGAGAAGTGCTTGGTTGGGTAATCGGGTTTGGACCCAGGCCCGTGGGGCGTGAGCGCGGGTGAGGGTAGGCGCGAGCGCGTGGTGCGTTGCGCGTGCGTAGGCGAGGGACCTAACCCCTGTGTATCGAAGGCGATAAGGCAAATGCACTCTTTCAATTTATTTGGCCGCGGTGCTTCAAGGATTTCCGAGGTGGGACTAAATTTCCCACCTAAATTTCGCGCCTTCGCCCGCAGCAGGAATCCTCGCAATTGCAGTGATATGCGAGGCTTGTGCCTTTGATTGGAGACCTAGGATCGTGTGTGAGTCTCTTCTGCGCGTCCTGGGACTCCCACCTGGGACTGCAGAGGTTTGAAGCTTGCTCCAAGCTCGGTAGTAATGGCGGTGAACGCTCGAGACCTAAAATCAGCAATACAACCTTGCGACCCTGTCAGACCAGAGAAAAACCTTCGCCGTATCACAGTGAAGGTGAGAGGAGGGTTGGCTAGCTGTAAGGCGACCTAGGCGTGCGTGCCTAGGTTGCACTGCGGCTGTGATGGTGGGTTAGGTCGGTGGAGGTGTGCAGTGTGCGTGGCAATTGGTGAAGGTGCGTAGGATGATCAGTGGGAGGTGGCGGAGCTTCTGGGGTGTTTGGCGAGGTGGATGGGTGAGTGGAATGACAGGAGCACCTCACCGGAGGTCTGGCCGGAGGTAGAGATGGCGATGGTGGACAGTGGCAGTTGAAGGATAATTCGTGAAATAAATTAAGGGGAATTTAAGAGGGGATAGAGAGGAGTGTTTCTAACCTGTTTAAGTGGACAAAGGGGGAGAGATGGCGAGCGGCGCATATTTGCCGTCACCGGAGACGAAGGAACCAGTGGAGGGAGAGCGACGACGACGGGGCTGGAGGTGCGCGTGTGGGTGTTGCACGACGCAGAGGAAGGAGGTGAAGACAGCTTTGCCATTGGTATTGTGGCAGCGACGGGAAGGAGGAAAAGTCGCCGGAGCTTGCTGGACACCTGGTCGGAGGAGAAGAGAAGAAATTTGGGGGAAATCTCAGGCCAAATCAAGCTTCCCCGAAACGGTAACCCCTGCCGCTCCTTAAATAGGTGCTGGCAGGGAAGGAAATACGAGGACGTGGGTTGGTCGCCGGAGACGTGGCCGGAAAAGAGACCCATACCTCTCGTGCGTTTGCACGAGAGGTATGGGTGCTGACAGGGCATGGGAGGTGGTCAATGCGGAAGAGGACAACATAGGGGACCCTCCTCTCGTTTCTGGGGCCAGTTCCAATACCCTGCGCGGCGCCAACCTCCGCGCGAAGTCGCCGGAGGTATGGCCTGCTGCAAGGGTGGCAGAGGGACCGGTCTAGAGAAAACGAAGGGAAAGTTGAGGGGGTAAATGCAAAAGCTCAAAAAGTTAAGGGTCAGAAAGTAATTACTGAAGATCAATTTGTAAAGTGGGTCAAGGCAAACTTTCCTTAGGTCTAAATTTTGATATAACCCTAATTTGGTCCTAAGGAATGCAATGGTGAAGTTGGATTTTAGGTTTGATCACGTTTGACCACGTTTGACTGGTCAATTTGCATAAAAACCCAGATTAGGTAAAAAATTGGGTATGGTTCTCAATCTAGGTCAAGATAGGTTTCAATGGCTAAATTGAAGGTTCTAAACCCTAGGAAATGTTTTTTGCATGATTTTTAGATGGTTTAATTGATTTTTACCTAGCCTGGAACTTCGTAAATTAAAGTGGGTTTGTTTTAGGGTTGTAGAATGTCAATTAATTCCTAGATGCTGCCATAACCCTTTTCAGACTAAATCATCCCACTTTCTTTCTTATGAAGCTCATTTGACCTGTGTTTAGACCCTTAGAAATCCCGTTTATGTACTGCATTGGTAAAATTACAGTTTTACCCCTTGTAAATTGCTTTATACTCAAATTTATAATTCTCTGATTTATGCTTTCCCTTAGGTTTTGTAGGAGCTTTTGTATACTTATTTAGGTAAAATGGGTTAGTTAGGGTTCATGATGAGGTTCTCATCACGGCGCCTCTCACTTTCACGCCAATGATGTGGCACTATCTTTAGCACCTTTTGAGCGCTGCGTAGCATGCTGCTCAATCCTGATTACCTGATTTTGGTCCTTGATTTAAGTGCCCAAATAAATTCTATTTTATAAATAAATTATATGGTTACAAAACCCTAATATAGGTCTACATTATTGTATAATTAATTTACAAAAGTAAGTTATTTATATATATGTGTTAAAATTAGTTAAATTTAGGGGTTTGTACATGTTAAATTAAGGTTTAATTTCTTAATGAAAGTATAAATTGATAACTTAATCATGAAATTGACTTTTTATAGAGTTAATTTATATGTTAAAGTATTTGTTACACATTTTTGATGTCTTTTTGAAACTATATATATATATACATATTTATTTTAGAGTCTTTATTTTAATTTATTTACATTTAAATACACATTTTAAATAGATATGTACATATTTAAGTTATAAATAATGTAATATAATACAAATGTGATATAAATAGGTTAAGCATATTTAAAATAATATTATACAAGAGTACATGATAAATTATTTAAGTATTAACTTAATTTACTAATTTGTTTTATTTTAATTTAATAACTTCCCTAATTAACTTACTAACTTAATTATCTACAATAATTACATAATTAAATTAATTTACAGGTATTATACAATATGTATTAATGAGTTAAATATGTATGTATAGTATTAAATATGATTATAGACATATACATAGAATTTTATAATTACTTAGGATTATATATATTTAAGTCAACATAAATTAATATATAATTATACGATAAAGTTATATATATTAAATCAACTTAAATACTTAATTAAATATATAGAATACATTTATAAGTTATTTATGTATATTATTTACATATTTTACAATATATACAAATAGCTTAGTATTAAATTATATTTACAAGCATAAATACAATATATAAGGTATTTTTAGGTATTTTTGGACATTTATGATTTTTATGATTTTTATATGTATAATAGAGGTAGGGGATGAGAGAGAGGGTGAGAAGAGAGAGAGAAGAATCCTTTTTGGTGTTTTTAGTTTAGGTTCTTTGATTAAATTCCAAAGTAAATTGAATCGTCGACTAGTATGCTCTACCAAGTTAGGGGTTTGGATTACTTTGAAATTTTGTAAATACTTATAAAAATACCTTATCTTACTCAAGATAGTTTTATTTTTATTTATTTACAATTTTTTAGATTTTTTTTCTATTTTCACAATCTATCACAAATGCAGGCTTAAAGTGAGTGGAAGTAATGAACCTAAGCCTTCCATTTCAATTCTGAGGGCAGGAATTGGGGTATAAACAGCTAAAAACATCGAGCAAACATATTGCAACATTTATGAACATTAAAACATGATTTTCTCTTTTAATTTCACTGAAATGTCATTTTGGACAGAGTTAAACATTTCCTACAGCCGACAGTTATTATACTTGAATTGCATGTCATTCTTAGATCAAATCTGAGCTGTAAAGATACATGAATGCTTGTTCACATGAGCTCTATCCATACAACACACTAGCAGCTCACTAAAACTCTCAAAAACCCAGCTTAAATCCACTTTGGATTCCATTTACAAAACTACTGCTCATCAAACTAGTAGCTAGTGCTGCTATAATTCTGCAGCCATTGCTGCTAAAATCATGAAATCCCAGCAGCTAAATTGCTACTGCTATGAGAGTCCAGTAACTGATGTTCCTACATGGGTTTCTTCCATGTAATCCAGTAGCTGCAGATGCCATTACTCTTGCTGAACTCAACCTAGATCAGGCCTGAAAAGGTCTAATCTAGGCACAAGAATGCCTATGTAAACAAATGTTGGACTAATCTAGATCATGCCAGTCCTTTTAATTTATTTTTCTCTGAGTTTAGATATGAGAAACCAAGACAAAAGAAAATCTAGAAATCTAAGTTTGAAAACTAAACACCTTCAAATGACAATTAAATCATAGAAATTTGCATCTCTATCCTTACAAATAGACATGAAGATGTTTAAAAATCCTTTTGAATCCAAATCAAATCTTAAGCCATGTTCAAAACTTAATCAATGCCTATTCTCATATCACCAACTCCTCTGAAATCTGAGTTCAATCCCAATAAATGTAGCTGCTATACAACTATTTTTATGGAATGATTTGGAAGATTTGATACCAAAAATACATGTTTAAATAGCTATATAAAAACTGATTGTGCATCAAAGTCATGTCAGAAATCAAAGCTGTCCCAAAATCTTCATCAAATGGGCTTGAAATTCAAATTTCATCTCAGATCAGGGATTGTAGAAACACATCCCAGAACTGAGATAGAAGATTAAATCTCATGAAACATCATTTTAAAATTTTCCTAATCATTCTAAAAACCAAGGAAAGCCAATATCAACTCTCACAAGTGCTTGAAATCCTAATATGATCACCATCTTTCATCATAGACAATGTAAGGTGAGAATGCAAATTAAGGTTTCAATGGCAATAAATCTAAATTCAGAAGTATCTCGGACCTTCTCTGATAGATCTGGGATTGATTCAAACTCGATTAGAGCTTGAAGACCAAGAATAACTGCCCCCATACTTAAGTTTTGCTAGTCTCGAGTAAAAATGAAAAACAATAGAATTAACCAAAAGATTTTTTTTTCTTATTCCAAACATTTAGAGATCTAGATAAATGTGAAGTGATAAGTAATGGACCAAAGTGAAAAGCCAACTTACATTTGAAGTTTGTACTTCACCATTGATATAATTCTATCGGGATAGGCAACTATTTTCTTCGGAGATAAAGCAGAAAATGACCTATAAATTGATCCTGGTTTTTTTTTTCTTGGGTAGGAGATACTAAGTTGAATGGATTTATACTTGGTGGATCACACTTATCTAGTACTACCTGTAATCTAGTATTGCAGATTCTAAATCTCTAGTCTATCAAACGAGTCAACCTAGAGAAAGGCTAAAAACTGTGCTTTCTATGTGTTCCTTTGTTCTCACTTATTCTCTCTTTTCTTTCTTTTTCTTTTCTTTTTCTGAGATCACATATCTTGTCAGATTTTGTAAATATACTTAATATTTGGTGGCCTCACATGACATTCACACTTCAATAAAAGTCCTAATAACTCTATAACTAAGTTAGAAGTCCTCAGTCAGTATTCGAGCGATCAGAAATACTGAAAAGTAGGTATAGGTCATATTTGGTGGATCGCAATGGGTATTGTTGTTATTGCCTCAAAAACATCGACACCTAAAAAAATGACATGATAAAACTTCAAACTTGGACTTTTTTTTTCTTTTCTTTTTTTTTTATAATTTTCTAAATATAAATATTTCTCTATTTTTTTTTCTTTTTTGTTTTTACTTACTAACATAAAATGACGTATACTTTTATTCATGAGACATTATTAGGGATGATGATTATCAAGAGGATATTGTGTCTGATTTGGTGGAAGTATCTACTCTTGGCACCAGGAAAGAATGGATAGAATAGTCGTATTTCTGACCTTTGACATTACTACCCTCCTTCAACTGAGGACTCTATGAAGGACAGTCGTAATCATCCACCATAGTCATAATTTTATTCGGACTCAATCTCTGTGTATCTGCCTTATTTGATAACTCTCAGGAATTCACACAATGTTTGCACACAGGAATCAAAGAGTGAAAACTATACCTAACTCTGAACTATCATCATCTAATTATCCAGAATTTAAGAGTCCTTACACTAGACTTAGTGCACTAGTAATCTCTCTACTTCTCATAAATATTAGGTGAATCTAATAGTAGATAATATATCTGACTCCCTATTAACTGTCCAAAGGTTTAGCAGACTAAAAATGCTTATTGATTTTCTGCAAAGATCCTTTACCCAGTCTATGTGCAAGTGAAGTAATTGTATTGGATTCTAAAGTTAAGAAACAATTTTAAGAAGAAAATCTTTAATGAAACTTCCTTGATAAAGATATTTTGCTGAGGCTAACCAATTCAGCTCAAGAAAAGAGATATTTTATGCTAATGCACCTAGCCTAAATGCATGAATACTGCCTAAAAATGTAAAATGCATCCCCCCATGCCTAAATCCTAGAATGTCATCATTGTAAAATTAAAACAGGGGGAGAAGGGAAGGAAATCACCTGATGAGGCATTATTCTGGACGTTGGGTTGCCTTCCAACAAGCGCTGCATTTTCTGTCGGTAGCTAAATTTTTAGGGAACCTGTAAGTTTGGTTCCAAACAGAAAGTGCTAGGCCCTAAAAATATGCTTAAAAGCGTAAGCCTAGAAAGTAGGTAGCCACGGATGTTGGCGAGCTGATGATGCAGCGTGATTCCAAATGCTTGCCAGAAGACATGAAATCAGAGAACTTCGTAGGCTACCTGGAGAGGTTTAGGAATAACAAAAAGAAGATGAGAAGGGACTTCCCGAAATAGAATAAGTGGAGGATAACAAGGATCCACCAAAGCAAGAAGGGTTTTAAAAGATATAAACATAATTATTTTAAACTCTTAAATGGCGAGACTAAAAGTATAAGTATCAATCCACACTCGTCATTCTACCCGAGGATGTACCAGCCTGATATGCTCCCCATAAAGAATGTATGTGAGCAGAGCCAAGGATCAGCTAGGGTGTGTAAGGGTTGTTTGTGGTGTTGGGAGGTAATGATTAAGTCCAATGAGGGCTTAGTCGGTGTCAAGTCCAATTTCAACAACGATTCAGATTGTGTGTTGCCCCTAACAATTATTGCAAAAAAATTCACGTCACTCTGCCTATCATTAGTGATTGGAGTCTTATTTTCACCTTCCAGTTTATGTGAATCAATGGTGGACTCCAAATCAAATTCCTTTAATGGCCGATAAGTCCACATTAGTGGATCATTATATGGCCTAAGTATTCTTTAATTATCTGTTCATAGTTTTTAATTGGTTAGGAGTTATACGGTAATTCATCTTAGTTTGCATATAATTTTGTGCTTCAATTTTACATTTAATGACGTATGGTATATTTTCATATTCTATATGGTTGGATGCAGGCTAGGTATAAGAATCAAATGTTCATTCTGCATATATAAGATGTCTGGAGCTATGGATGGACGTCTGGGAACTGCTAGCACAAGTTCCTGGATTTTACATTTTTTAAGACGTCTGGTGATGAGGTTAGACGTCTAATAAAGACCGACCAATGTTTATTCGCCGTTCTATCCACTCGCAATCTTCGCGAGTGGTTAGAGAAGTTGCTGTGGAAGGAACCAGATGAGACTTTTTTTAAAAAAGAGGCAGGCCATCTGCAGACTAAGGCATCGGCCGGGCTCTCCATCTTCCTTGTTCCGCACTATGCACCGAGGGCATACATTGTGGCCATGACGTACACTATGGCATAGACATTCTCCACCGTTCCCTTCAACCGCACCTTGCCCCCACCGACTCTGTGTGCGAGCACGGTGACAGCGTGCACGCCTTCACCACTATCAGTACCACCACCTAACACCACCATCATCCTCTCCTTTTTCCCTTTTCCACCCTCAGTGTGAACCCAACTCCACATCCACCACCGCCAACGCCAACCCAACAACCCATCATCTTCTCACCTTCTCCTCCGTTCTTCTTCCTCTTCTTCTTCAACCCACCTGCAACTTCCCAAAAGTACCCAAAGCTGCAGCCATCACTCCACGCTACCGCCCATCTCTAGCCACCCGATCTCTTCCCCAACACCTCCAGGAGGATGGCCTCCCTCGAGCACACCTCAACAGCATTCATGCAGCATCTCCAGAAGCCTCCATCGCCGTGGTTTGAGCTCTTCGCCGTACGGGCACTTCAACACCTGCCGACCACCTCCGACCGTCTCGACCCTCACCCCCACCACCAGCGTTCTCCTCTCCTCTGGTGGAGCTCCTCCACCAAATCAAACGGTCGGTGACCCCTCCTTCATGCGTGCAAGGAAGAGAGAGAATCATTTCCCTGATTTCATATCAATTAAAATTTACATTGAGATGCCATTGCATGAGTTTTGATTTTAAATAAAAAAATTCTGATTTATTAAGTGATATTTCAGCCAGACACCCTTTGGTTTTCGTTATTGCTTGAGCCATCTAATTGCATATCTCTTTTCTTATTTTGTTAAGCCTCACATTTAAGGGTGATATTATAATTCACATTTGCTGCCATTGAACATTTCGGTGTGGCTTAAATTATTATCTGTTTTAATCTTTGATTGAGAGAATTTCAACCACACAACTATGACATATCAGTTTATCGCTATCATCTTCATAAGCGAATTTCTCTCCATCAATGGCAGGGTCGAAGCAACAGACTCATTTTCATTAATTTCATCCCCAGATTTTTTTGGTTCATTTGAGTTTTTGTCAGGGTGTATATGTGATTCACTAGTAAAGAGATGAGTTGCTTCAGTATCCACAATTATTTCTGAAGGAGGATCAGTCATAATGTTATGGAGTAAGCCTATATTGCTTAATTCTTTGTTTTCCTTAGGGCATAAATCCTCAGTTGATATGTATTGTCCCTGAGAGTCTCTCCTAGGCTTCTCACTATTGTGTTCGTCCTCCTCTAATATCAACGCCATATCTTGATTTTGCGGAGGATGCTTTTCAAAATTAAAAGTAGGGAGAAATCTAGATTTCACCAAATCATTAATATCCTCGGGGGTTAAGTTTTCAAACAACACAATTCCTTCGAGATTCATTTCAAAGTCTAAGGTCGAGTTCCTCCATTGGGTCATCCTCGTCCTCGAAAATAGACTCTTTATATCCTTGAGACCAAAATTGATCCAATTCATCCTCCATTCCCTTAGGGTCACCTTCATTGGGTGCATTTAAATCCTCAGAATGCTGAATGGTAGTTGTTGATTCCCTAAGTGGAGGGTCAGGATTAGGCTCACTAAGGGTAGAATGAGATTCCACCACATGATTAATAGGGGAAGTGGCATGAACAACACGACCTTGATCCAAGTTATTAGGGGTAAGAAAAATACTGTCATCGGGGTCAAGGTCCTCAAGAGGTATCATCTTTTCTTTCTTTTGACTCCAATATAGCTCGGGTGGATAATCGTTAGGGTCGTTTTCCTTTAGTGGCCGTGTCTTATGGGAAGTGTCTAAGTGATAACTACTCAAAATGGGATCCCTATTATCATTGGTTTCCTCAGAATTATTTTGATGATTATGGTTGTACGGGTAAGGATCGGAATCAATTGTAAGAGAGTAGCTAAGTTGTCTAATTTCTTTGTTTAATCATTGACTATTTCTCAACATCTCTCCCATAGACTCCATTTCTTTTTGTTAGTTTTTCATGTCTATCATAAAAAAGGAGAGGCTACTGCTATTAGATTGAGGTGGATAATCAATCTCAGGCTCTAGTTGCCTAGGGATATCGATCCAACCTCAATAAGGAAAATCATGAAGGGTGGGAGGGTTGAGTGTTTAGAAATTGGAAAATTCCATTCCTAGGCTCTGCTCCAAGGTGGGAGTTATCGAGCCAGTACTCCCAGGATAAGAATAAGATTGATCTCATGAATTGTCATTGTACCCATCAAAGGATGGATATGCTCGGGGCATGGGATCCTGATTAAAAGATGAGAAGTATTGACTCTGATAATCTAAATGATAAGATTAAGGGTGATCCATTTCTTTAAGCCAAACAGGTTTAACTCTCTTAGGACTTAGAAGAAAATCAGAATGAAAGCAGAAATGTCCTAGAGAGTTCTACCATTGTCAAAACAAATGCAAATATAGTGGGATCTGTTTTTAGTAGATTTTAAGTCTTAGCGTTAAGTGTTCAGTTGGTGGCTAAACAAGTCTTGCAAGAATTACTTTTCCTAAGCCGACCTTCGTTGGTGCCTACAACTTACTTGCAAGGGATGGAAGTCTCGAATCGAACCCACACACGAGAAATCGAAGTAACTTGGTGGATAGTCTTGTTGATTTTCAATTAGTTTTCCTTGTGGTGCAAAGAGGAGAGGTAGAAATTTATCTAGTAACCTTATGTGTGATGTGCACAGTGTCTCAAGTGTGCAACACACGTGTTTTCAATTTTGAAATCTCGCAAGTAGGTCCTTTCGCACGCAATTAAAGTAACTGATTTTAAGGTCCAACCTCTTAGAAATCCCAATTTCTTAAAGTGATCACTGACTTAATTAGATTCAAACAATTTAATGGTCTTGGATTTAAGTCCAATGCAGATGCATGATAGGTATTTGATGCTAAAGAGAAAATATACCTTACTTCAGCTTTCTTCGTGCAAGATGTTTGATTGCGCTGCAATCATGCAACCTAAATCACCTGAATTAAGCTAGATTCTAGCATAACTTAGGAATAATGCATTCATAGGCATTGTAATTTGCACAATAGTTAGTTTATTAGTCATATAGATAATATGGTCATTTTATGACTTAAAGGAGAGATGATTTTAATCACAGATGATTCGAAATCGCGGATGTCAGATCAGACCGGACAGATTTGATCAGAACGATGATGGGAGTCCAACGGTTTTGAAATCATCCCGATCAGACAACTTGAGTATCGTGTGCAGCCCATAGAAGAATGGAGATCATGGAGCCAAAGAACAAAGATCCGAGCCTCAGATGAAGAATCCAACCGCATGAATGGATTTGGATTGATGTTCGCAGTCCAACGACGCAAAAATCAACTCGATCGGAGGTCTATAACCCTAGATACAAAGAAAAGATGCACGGCCATGATGGCGTTACGTGGCGCCATCACAGCTGGTCCCTCACCACCGCCCCATCTAGGAAGGCCGCACCACACGCTGTGGGTCGTTGGATCTTCATCCAATGGCCATGAATGCGCCATGTCACCCGCCCAGACTGGATAAACATAAATACAAATAAATAAGTATATATAACAAACGGTTTGCGTAGCACATTGACTTGCACGCACACATGCAAGCGCGGGATGCGGATTCGAGCCCTACTTTGCATAAATTGAAGCGGGCGTGCGCAGGCGTAATTGCGCAAGCAGAGCGTGTAGCGTGTACGTGTAATCTCATGTGGTTGCTTCAACGCTAAGGCAGCGGCGCTCGTTATAATCGGACGGCTGACGTTGAGGCGGGTTTTAAAGGCAAGCGGTGGGCGAAGAAGACAAGTACGCGCATGAGGAGGAATTAGAGCCGGGCGATTGAAGATCTACGACGCAATGGCTGCCATGTGTCGCCACCAGGTTGAATCCGAGCGTTTTAGGCGCAAATGATGGTATTTTGAGGCCAAATCGGAGTCGTTGATCTCCCGATTAACGAATCTGATCAAATAAGAGTTGTTGGACGATTTTAAGGCCAAAATACCCTTTTTGCCCTCCATCAAAACTATCAAAGAGGACCTAGGACCCCCTAGTTGAAGGCATCAACTTAGAATCTCTCTCCCATCAACTCAAGATTTCTTCTACCGTCTTCTCTACAATTTTCCGTCTCCTTTGCAACTTCATCTCGACACTCTGGATCTGAGGTGCTGCCGCACCTCGCACAAGCATCCTACAAGCGGCGTCATCTCTCTGTACTTTCTATCTCTCTCTATCTCCCTCTCCTTCTATCCATCTGCTCTCTCTCTTTAGCATAGTACCTTATACTTTGAAAACTATTTATGAATGCAATAAAATTCTGATATTCTGAATGCTTGATAACTGCTTTTTATATATATATACATATATAAATACCTGTTAGAACTAGTTTTCCGAAAAGCATCTGTTAAAAATCGAGATTGCCTCCCTGCAAACGATCCGGTACTCACCGGAGTTTTATAAATTTATTTGTGGACGTGTTTTTGCTCTATACTACAATTAAACAACTTTTAAAACACGAATTATGCTTCGAACAAGTTGGTGCCGTTGCTGGGGAAGCAATGGAAATTTTTGAAGCTTTCTTTGGTGCGAATTTGACATTTCAAACTTGCTATTTTCGTTGATTTCGTGTGTACAGGAAAACAAGGAGATCAGAACGAAACACGACAACGAGAATTGCGGTTTCGAACCTTAGGTAAGTATTCGTAGTTTAGATTAGTTAGATTTAGGATTTACTTGAACCTTAGGATTGGTTAAAATTTGTTTACTTTTTCTAAAAAAAAAATTCTCTTGATTTTCTAGCTGAAATAAAGTTTTACATTAAAAATTCAATTTTCGGATATCCGTATGTCCAAAAATTTTCAAATTTTTGCTGGACGTATATTCCAAAGTTAGGAACAACACATCCAAATTTTGTGTAAATCCGAGTTATATTGAAATTTTAAAAATTCACACACTAATCTGTTATCAATATGGATTTTATTCTTGATTTTTCTGAGTTTAAAATATCATAAAAATTTTTATACAACAGGCACTGAGTTTCTGAGATAATCAATAATTTAAGAAAAATATGAAAAAAATATTTTTTGCATGTTTGATTGCACGGATTATCCAATCACCAAATGCGGGTCAAAACAGACTCTAAAACCCCTAGTACACATTTCAAATCAGGAAACAATAGAAAACGTGCATTAAAAATTCTTGAAAAATATTTTATGAGTGCCTAGTTAGTGGTGGAAGAAGTCCAATTGATTGCATTGCTTGGGTCGCACAACTCATCATTTTGGATCTAAAAGAATCACTTAGAACTATCTGTGCTTAAGGTTTCACGCTAAGGATAAAGCGCACTTGTATTTTCATACTTAAAGGAAATCTATCAAACAAGTAGAGATTTGCAAAACTCTTTGTGTGCTTCATCAGAACCTTGATTGAAATTATCTAATCAAGTGAACCATAAAATTCATTAACAAAAGCATTTGAATCTTAAAAGATACTTCCTCATAAGAAATTTCTTGTGAACCCTGTTTGCCTGAGCACTTCACACATTTCAAAATCAATTTTAAGGGCAAACACCCCCCTAACGTCCATCATATTCCAAAAGCACATCAAACCCAAGCCTAAAATTAAGTAGACGTACCACCCTAGGTAGGACTAATAGACTTGGGGACTTGAAACTAGATTGGGCTAAGGTCTAGGCCTTGTCTACTTGGACCCATTGGTGACAAGAAAGGTCGGTGCAGTAATCGCGTTAACCTTTAGTGGTGTCCCACTGTGTGGGGTGTCCTAAGGGGTCCCACCGTTTTGGCCAGCCAAGTAATTCAAGGGTTGATCTAACCCAGTCGTGTTTTGGGGAGCCAGGATCAGGTCTAATTAGGGTTGACACTCTAAGGATCAGTTTGATTGATTGCATTGAGTAGGCAGGGTTTCTCTCATTTGTCTTCTCTCTCATTTACAGACATTCTTTTGGTGCATGAAAGGTAAAAGATCTCAAAATCCTGATTTGCTACCACCATTAGAAAGAAATCCTACGAGAAGACATTTATCAAGGATCTGAATCTGAATCCTCTGCAATGGCTAGTCATCACAAGGAAGAAGAGATTGATGAACAAAATTTGAATCCTATGACTCTCTTACAAAGGTAGATCACTAAGCAGGGCCAGCATCATGATCGACAGATGAAAGTTATAGTGCAGGCTATTACTCGACTCCAAAATGGAAAGGGTAGACTGGCACCTCCGTGACTTTATAACCTCCTAATGCCCAACCTGAACCCTTTTTTAGGGTACCTCAGGATGGGGAAGATTTTGAACTCAAATCTCAGATCATTAACTTGATTCCCCACTTCCATGGCCGTGAGTTAGATGACCCCTTCTATTACCTTGAAGAGCTCCTACACATAGGAAGAACTTTTGGCCCTAGGAACATGAATGAATGCACCTTAATGATGAAAATGTTCCCATTCTCCTTGAAAGATAGCGTTGCACATTGGTTGAGGATAATTGGTAGACCAATCCTAACTTGGGAAGACCTGAGAAGCACATTCCTAAAGAAATTCTTCCCCGTAGGAAAAAGTAATGCCCTTAGATGTGCCATAACAACCTTTAAGCAGAACCCTAGGGAACAATTACATGAGGCTTGGGAGAGGTTCAGTGATTTAGCTAGGAAATGGCCTCATCATGGAATTCCGAAGTGGCACTTGGCTCATATTTTCTATTTTGGGTTGAGTGATAATCTAAAGAATGTTGTTGATGCGACATGTGGCGGCATTTCCTTGAGTCGAGATACTGAGGGAGCCTTTCAATTATTTGAGAATATGAGTGAAAATTTCCTCAACAATGCTTCAATGTCCGCCATTAACAGAGCTAATCAACCAAGAAGTGGAGTTTATGAAGTTAACGATTCAAACTTGGTTGATTTAGAGCTAATTGCACAACTATTAGACAAGGTGGAACTCGTGGGAAAGAATGTGGAGAATTTGGATAAGAAACTGGATAATCTTTTAAAAGGTGGGAGTTCCTTAGGTATACAATGTAGATTAAATCCTATACCTACCCAAGGAATGAATATGTTAACCCACAACCAACTCCCTAACCCACTGGTCAAGAATCAATGCACAACATCAATGACCTAACAATGACTCCAGCTATGAGCCAACTGTACTTGGACCCATCTCTTTTTGGGTGCCAAGGAGGGACCTTGATGCCCTCGAATTCTAAACTAGGCAGCTCGATGCCTAGTTATCCTGAGGATGTGAATGCACTCTAGGGTTACACTAGAAATGAGCTTTATTCAAATACTTACAACCTTGGATAGCGCAACCATCCTTACTTTTCTTGGTCAAGTCAGAAACCCACCCAAGATCCTAACTTGACTAAGCCAAACACTTATGGGCAACCTAGTAGGTATACACAACCACACACATATCAACCACAACCTACTCAGAAAAATTAGCCCTCTGATTTGAGTCTGGTCCTCAAAGAAATGCGAGAGATGAATCTGAGACATAAGGAAGAGATGAATCAATTGAGGACAGAGCTAACGGGACGACTAGATCAGCTAGTTGATGCTAGACAACATGGGATGCTACCATCCCAACCCATTCCCAACCCAAGAAATTTTAATAGGGTTAGCCAAAGCAACACACAGGAGCAACAGGCACATATAGTTCAGCCTGCTCCCCAGCACCCACCTGGTTTTGCCAACCCTAGTCAGGCTTAACCTATTTTACAGAACCCACCTCAACCTTTCAACCATAACGCCTTTGCTGGTGCAGTAACCTTGAGAAGTGGGAGACAGACCCAAGATCCTTACCCTTCTAAATCTAGTCCTAGACAAGATCTTGAGGAGCCCGAATCTGACCTAGGAGATCAAGAAGACAAGGATCAGGACCCAAACACTCATGATTTCTCTTAAGCACCCTTTCCTGAAGCCTTGAACAAACCTAAGAAAAAGAAACCCAATCCATCTGAGGAGTGGCTTGATATTTTTAAACAAGTCCAGGTGAACATACCACTCCTCGAAGCCATTGAGAATATCCCGGCCTGTGCGAAATTTTTAAAGGAAATGTGCACACCTAAATGACAGGCCAAAACAACAAAAAGGGTAGTGTTATCCGAACAAGCTAGTGCTGTTATCCTTAGAAACCTACCTCGAAAACAAAAAGACCTAGAAGCCCCTATAATCTCGTGCGTTATTGGAGATACCACTTTTGAAAGGGCTCTATTAGATTTAGGTGCCTTCATAAATCTGATCCCCACTATGTTATATGAAAAATTCGACTTTGGAGAGCTAAAACCTATTGAGGTCACATTACAATTAGCTGATTGATCTGTGACCACACCAAGGGGGATTATTGTGGATATAATTGTCAAGGTCCGTGATTTTTATTTCCTAGTAGATTTCTTGGTCCTTGACATGGAGGGACCAGAAAACTTGAAGAATACCCCAATAATCATAGAAAGATCCTTTTTAGCCACTGCCAAGGTGAACATTGATTGTGAAGCTGGCAATATGGAAATCAAATTCAGGGATAAGAAAACCAATATTAACATCTTTAAAGCCATTATACAATTTGAGGATTGTGGAATGATAGAATATTATGAGGATCATACTATTGAATATTGTATGGAATTAGGAATATCCCAATCTGATCCTACAGGCCTTGACACCCAAACCAATCAAGAGGTCAGCTCACCAGTCACTGACTTGATTCTTAGACCTCTTGAGTGTAACTGTGATCCAACATTGGATCCTCTATCCCAAGGATCCAAAGCTGAACTTAAACCTCTTCCTGATCATCTAAAGTATGTTTTCTTAGGAACTGATCAGACTTATCCAGTAATCATTAGCTCTTACTTAACCTAGACTTAAGAAAATCAATTAATTCAAGTTTTGGGAAGAAACAGTAGAGTAATTGGTTGGACATTGGATGATCTAAGGGGAATCAGTCCTACTTATTGCACCCATAAAATCTACACTGAGGATGGATCAAGACCCTCCCGGGAAATGGAGAGACAATTGAATCCCAACATGCGGGAGGTAGTGAAAAAGGAAATAATTAAGTGGTTAGATGCAGGAATAATCTACTCAATCTTTGATAACCCATGGATCAGTCTTACACAAGTAGTTCCTAAGAAATCTGGGCTAACTGTGATTACTAAGAGCAATGGGGAATTGATTCCAACTCGCACAGCTTCCTCGTGGAGAGTCTGCATCGACTACAGGAAGCTGAATGGTACAACGAAGAAACACCACTTTCCACTACCCTTCATTGACCAAATCTTGAAAAAACTAGTTGGCCAAAAATTCTTCTGTTTCTTGGATGGCTATTCCAGCTACAACCAAGTAGCCATCCACCTCGAAGATCAAGTCCCTACAGAACATTTGCTTTTCGTAGAATGCCTTTTGGATTATGCAATGCACCAGCGACCTTTTAAAGGTGCATGCTTGTAATATTTTCAGACATGGTGGGTCTTCTTGGATGATTTTTCTGTGTTGGGGGACTCTTTTGACTCATGTCTGATCAATCTAGAGAAGACTCTACAGAAATGCATTGAGGTGAATCTTGTTCTATCTTGAGAAGAGAGTCACTTCATGGTTAAGGATGGCATAGGTGGACACTATAACTAAACTCCCGCCACCTTCGATGGTTAAGCAAGTGAGATCATTCCTTGGACACGTGAGATTTTACTATCGATTTATTAAAGACTTTTCTAAGGTGGTGAGGCCCTTAAGCAACTTGCTAGGAAAAGATCAACCCTTTGATTTTGACTCCAATTGCTTAAGGGCTTTCAATCAGCTGAAGGAGGCTATTACACAATCTCCCATCTTACAACCTCCTAATTGGGATTATCCTTTTGAAATCATGATCGACGCCTCTAATTTTGCAATTGGGGCAGTCTTGGGACAAAAGGTAGACAAGAAACCATCCGTGATTTACTATGCTAGTAAAACCCTGGATGAAGCTCAAAGAAACTACACCACTATAGAAAAGGAGTTTTGGCCGTAGTGTTTGCTCTGGAGAAGTTTAGATCTTACCTATTGAGATCTCATGTTACAATCTTCACAGATCACATTGCATTAAGGCACCTGATGTTAAAAAGGGATGCAAAATCGAGATTAATCAGATGGATCCTTTTGTTACAAGAATTTGACTTAGAAATCAAAGACAAAACTGGTACCCAAAATATAGTAGCAGATTATCTCTCCAGAATCTTGGTAGACTCTACAACTCCTCAACTCTGTGATTCTTTCCCTGATGAGACTCTCTTGACTATTTGCAAACTACCTTGGTTTGCAGATATTGTCAACTACTTGGCCATTGGAAAATTGCCCATGGATTGGCCTAAGCATAAGCGGGATAAGTTGATTTCCGATGCCAAATACTACTTTTTGGAAGACCCAGAGCTATTCAAAGTTTGCGCAGATTAGGTTATCTGCCGTTGTATTCCAGACGAGGAGATCACAAGTGTACTAGAATTCTGCCAAACTTATGCTTGTGGAGGTCACCTCAGGAAAAAAGACGGTAGCCAAGGTACTGCAGAGTGGATTGTATTGGACGTCTTTATTCCACAACTCGTACAACTTTTGTAGGTTATGCATTAATTGCCAAACCTTAGGAAACATGATCAGGAAGGATATGATGCCCCTAAACCCAATCCTTGAAGTCGAGATCTTTGATGTATAGGGCATTGATTTCATGGGACCTTTTACCAATTCATTTGGGTACTTGTACATTCTGGTGGCAATCGACTACGTATCCAAATGGATTGAGGCCATTCCAACCCGAACCAATGACCATAAAGTGGTCATGGACTTTGTAAAGAAGAACATCTTTAGTCGGATCGTTGTGCCCAAGGCTCTGATTAGTGATGGTGGGTCCCATTTCACTCACAATCAATTCAGGACCTTACTAGCCAAGTATGGAGTCACTCACAGAATCTCTACTCCATACCATCCGCAGACCAACGGACAAGCTGAAATCTCCAATCGAGAAATTAAAAAGATCATTCAAAAGACGGTCCCCCCGGATCGGAAAGATTGGTCTACCAAATTAGATGACTCTCTGGGCCTACCGGACTGTGTATAAAACTCTGATTAGAATGTCCCCATTTCGTTTGGTCTACGGAAAATCTTGCCATCTGCCTATTGAACTTAAACATAAAGCTTATTGAGCAATCAGAACATTTAATCTCGATCTTAATCAATCTGGACGACAAAGAAAACTCCAATTGATTGAATTGGATGAAATCCGGAATGATGCTTATGAAAGTGCAAGAATCTATAAGAATTGGACAAAGGATTTACATGACAAATACATCTCCAGAAAAAGCTTTGTCCCTAAGCAAAAGGTTTGGTTATTTGATGCACGCTTGAAGCTCTTTCCAGGAAAATTAAGATCATAGTGGGCAGGTCTCTTCGTTGTAAGAAAAGTCTACCCTCATGGAGCTGTGCTCATCCTAGATCCCAAGTCTGGTCTTGAAACACAGGTAAATGGTCAGAGGTTGAAACCTTGTATCACTCAGAATTGTGATCCCATTCCATATGGTCACATCAACCTTCTGGAATCTTGTTGAAGATGAACAAAGTCCAGCAAATGACATTAAACTTAGTGCTGGCTGGGAGGCAACCCAGTATTCATTACATGTAGATTTGCATCTTCTGCATCCACGCTGACCTGGATTAACAAGCATAGTTAAGTGATATCCCCTTCTCTTGTTTATTATATTTTGATTTTCATGCATACATTTCACTGATGACATTGTAATGAATATGCATGGGGGGTAGATATTGCATGTCTTATCTTTATGTCTAAAAAAAAAATTAAAAAAATGCATTTAGGCATAAAGAATTTTTATTGAAGTTTTATTAGGGATTTATTCTTAAGTTGATTCCTGAGTTTAGAATCCAGTATAATTTCACACTTACACGTAGAATTTGCAATGGATCCTCTGTGAAGATCGATAAACATCTTTAGTTTATCGAGGAGAAGCAATGCTTCTTCTCCTAAACCCTTGGACAGTAATTAGCGAGTCAGGCAAACTATCTTCTAACAGATCCACCAAATAAGTGTGATGTGAGAGTGGAAACTTTATTGGTGCTCTAAGGCTAGTATGAGGAATCTTAAACTCTGAATAATGAGATAATGATACTTAGAGTTAGGCATAGTTTTCGCTCTTGGTTTCTGCGTACAAGTTCTTAGTGCGAATATCTTGAGAGCCACCAAATAAGGCAAATATGCAGAGAGTGGGTTTTGATAAAACTACTACTGAGGTGGATGGTCATGATCATCCTTTACGGAATCTTCGGCTGAAGGAGGATTTTGATATCAAGGTCAGAAATATGCGGTCCTATCTATTCCTTTCCCGGTGTCGAGAATAGGCACTTCCACCAAATAAGCTACCCAATATCCTCTTGAACACCCATAATTTCGAATAATGCCTCGTGAATAAAAGTCGTATGTATTACTGTGTTGCGTTAGTAGATGTCTGGAAAAAAAAAGGAAAAAATAGAAAGGTATATATGTCTATGCATATAGAAAAAAATATACATATAAAAAAAAAAAGTAGAAAAGATAGAAAGAGAAAAAAGAGTTCATAAGTGTCTTTAGAGTTTATTTCAAGTGTATTGAGGCAACAACACCCATCACCCTCACGATCCATCAAATACAGCCTTGACATACTTTTCTGTATTTCTGGCCGCCCGAATATAAGCTAAGGAATGGTGACTTAGTCGTAGAGTTATCAGAATCTAATCAAAGTGTTAGTGCCAGGAGAGACCATAAAATATACTGATAAATCTAGTGAGATTGTGAGCTTAAAAAGAAAGAAAAGAAAAAGAAAAAGAAAAAAGAAGAGAAAGAAAGAGAGAGAATGAGTATAAAGGAATTAAAGAGAGCACAGATTCTCGCCTCTCTCTGAGTTGAATTTTTAATAATCTGGAAACCTAGGTTCTAAAGTACCAGTCTATATGTAGCATCTGATGAGTGTGAGCCACCAAAAATAAATCCACTTGACTCAAAAAAATCTTCTACCTAACCCAAAAGCTGGGGTTGAATATACAGGTTACCTTGTAACCCCGAGGGAAAAAGTTTGCTATCCTAATAGATTTTTATTGAGGGTCAAATACGAGCTTTAGATGTGGATTGACTTTTCACTTGGATCCGTTGCATAGACTATAATAAAACATATTCACGATTATCTAGATTACTAAAGTATTGGATGAAAACAAAAGACATAAATCTCTAGTCAAACTCTTGATAGAAATCTATCTTGTAGGACTACTTGGCATGTAGTCATGCATTTATTAGGGACTAGCAAGATTTAGCCATGGTTGCATGATTGCACAGCAATCATGCAACCTAAATCACCTGAATTAAGTTAAATTCTAACATAACTTAGGAATAATGCATTTATAGACATAGTAATTTGTACAATAGTTAGTTTATTAGTCATATAGATAATATCGTCATTTTATGACCTCAAAGAGAGAGGATTTTAATCGCAGATGATTCGAAGCCGCGGATGTCAGATCAGACTGGACAGATCTAATTAGAACGACGACGGGTGTCCAACGATTTAGAAATTGTCTCGATTAGATAACCAGAGCATTGTGTGCAGTCTATAGAAGAATGGAGATCATGGAGCCAAAGGACAAAGATCCGAGCCTTAGATGAAGAATCTAATCGCATGGATGGATCCGGATCGACGATCGTAGTCCAACGGCGTAAAAATCAATTCGATCGGAGGTCTACAACACCAAATATAAAGAAAAGAAGATGGACGACCATGATGGCGCCATCACAGCTACTCCCTCACCACTGCCCCATCTAGGAAGTTCGCACCGCACGCTGTGGGCCGCTGAATCTTCATCTAACGATCACGAGCGTGCCACGTCGCCCGCCTAGACTGGATAAACATAAATACAAACAAATAAGTATATATAATAAAAGGTTTGCGTAGCACATTGGCTCGCGTGGGCGAAATTGAAGCTGAAATTGAAGTCGGCGTGTGCGGGTGTAATTGCACGAGCTGAGCTCGCAGCGTGTATGCGTGATCTCATGGGGTTGCTTTGACGCTAAGGCAGTGGCGCTCGTTATGATCAGATGGCTGACGTTGAGGTGGGTTTTGAAGGCGAGCGATGGGCGAAGAAGATAAGCGTGCGTGTGAAGAGGAATCAAAGCCGAGTGATCGAAGATCGACAATGCAACGGTTGCCACGTGTCGCCACCAGGTTGAATCCGAGCATTTTAGGCGCAAATGAAGGTTTCTTAAGGCTAGATCAGAGCCGTTGATCTCCCGATCAACGGATCTTATCAAATAAGAGTTGTTGGATGGTTTTATGGCCAAAATACCCTTTTTGTCCATCAAAACTATGAAAGAAGACACAGGGCCCCCAAATTGAAGGCATCAACTTAGAATCTCTCTCTTCCATCAATTTTAGATCTCTTCTACTGTCTTCTCTGCAATTCTCCGTCTCCTTGGCAAGTTCATCCCGGCGCTCTGGATCGGAGGTGCTGCCGCACATCGCACAAGCATCTTACAAGTAGCATCATCTCTCTGCACTTTCTATCTCTCTCTCTCTATCTCCTCTCCTATCTATTTGCTCTCTCTCTAGCATAGTACATTCTACTTTAAAAACTGTTTATGAATGCAATAAAATTCTGATATTCTGAATGCTTGATATCTACTTTTTATATATATATACATATATTAATACCTATTAGAACTAGTTTTTCGAAAAGCTTTTGTTAAAAATCGAGATTGCCTCTCTGCAAATGGCTCGATGCTCACCGGAGTTTTATAAGTTTATTTGTCGACGTGTTTTCACGCCATACTACAACTAAACAACTTTTAAAATACAAATTGCGCTCCGAACACTGTCTGCAATGCAAAAATATAAATTAGATGCTGCTCATTTAATCCTAGACGGTTACCCTGTTGATATGCAGCTTCTAGCAGATAGTTCAAATATATATATATTTTAATAATAACCAAACAAACCTAATCTAACTAACTACCATTCAGTTCAAATAATTCAAACAAACCTATAATCTAAATAAAATGAGAAGACACTCCCAAAAAGTCACTCACATAAAAGAGCGATAAGAAATAAAAAGCACTAGGAACATGTTCCTAAAAATGCCCAACAAGGGTCCACAAGATAGAAATTAAATGTCTAATGTCTATTTAACCTAATCTAAATCTAAAGGAGGCAAACAGGTATTCATTTGCCAATCTTCCTTCCACACACGTGGAATCAAGGCCCACGTGCTCTTATTGCTGCCCTCTAGGTGGTGTCAAGGTCCACCAAAAATATCATTTCCTCCATGCACGTCCGTCGGGTTCGCTTGTTTTTTGCACAAAAAAAGATCCACAGTTAGTAATTTAGAAAAGCTTCAGCAATAGCATAAAAATGATATAAATTTCTTGAAAAATGTAATAGGCATATTTCCTCCCCAGCAACAGTACCATTTGAAAAGATGGTTTCACTTTCATTTTCGTTTTGCACATAAAATGACGTGTGGAAGTAATATCATAGTGGTGGAAAATTGCTTTAAAAAATAATTAAATATAACCACTCGAGACAAGTGGGTTGTGTCCACAGGGAGGCAATGGCCTGTTAAAACTCGTTACTATCAAAATCCAATGTTCCCTCTTTATTTCCCTCAAAAATCAAGTTAAGATTCCTTTTAGACTAACTGATCAATAACATGATATGCTGGAATTGTAATTATGCAAAACAAGAGGGAGATGCTCATAAAATCAATAGAATAAAATATTAATATAAAAAAAAATCAACCATTCACAATATCATGTGAATGTAATATCTAATATCAATCAAAATAGAGGAGGTGCATGTGCGTGCTCGTGCGTGCTCAAGGAGCCACGGTCTCTGGTGAAAAGCTCGTGGGAGGTGCGCTTGACGACGAGGAACTCAGCGGTGGTGATGGCTTTGAAGATGGCGATTGGAAATCTCGCCGGCGACAAGGGGAAGACGGTGGCGGTGGGTTCGGGCGGTGATCATGCAGGTGGTCGATGGCAGTAGTCATGGTCGTAGGTGGCCCAGTGAAAGTGAGGCAAGTTCAACGGCCTTGATGGAGCAGAGGTTGGAGGTTCGTGGAGCCAGCTGCGAGGAGGTTGACTGGCCGTAGCTTTGGGTTCCTCTCTGTCAGAGAAGATGAGGGTGCTCGTGGGGGTCTGCACATGAGAGACGGCCCATTGTTGCTGTGGCCGTTTGTGTGCCGCGCGTGGTTTATGTGCTCGGCGAGGATGCTCGGGCAAGACTCTGGTTGTTTGCTACGTGTGTTGGATTTGTTTGCGTGTGAACAGGGGAACGAAGGATGAAGAAGACAACGAAGGAGAAGAGGAGGGGGTGGTGATGGGAAGGTGGCTATGGTAATGTGTGATAAGGTGGACGACTGATGGTGGTGTGGTGCTGGTGGCTGCAGTGGTCGCCGCACGCTGTCACTGTGCGACCGACAAGAGGAAGGACGGAGGTAGGTGCGTGGAGACCGTGGTGCATGCTGAGAGGGCATAGTGCACGTTTCTTCCACGGTGCAGGCGAAAGGAAGAGGATGATGATCTCCCTTGGGGAAGATCGAGCGTGGCTTTTTATCCTAATCTTGCTCAGCACTTCTAATCAATCCCATTACTAAAATTTGCCATGACCCAATATGGAAGTTGGCTTGGCATTGCGTGAAGAGGGTGGGTGGTTTTGGCGGAGGAGATAGGGTTGGTGAGAGGAGTGCGGTGAGGAGAGGGTGGGCAGTGAAGGTGGATGGTTTATTCCTGAAATAATGAAACATAAAATAGTTATTTATATATATAATAAGTTATAAAATGCAATGGAACATATGCAAATCTAAATAATGATGTATATAATTATTCTATGATCTAATGTAGTTATTAACGACATAAAATGTAAGAATAAAGCTAATTTAGGCGTAATAATAGTCCATTGAAATAGACTCATCAATAACTTCAATATAATCTCTCTTGCGCTATAGACAATGTGAAGAGAGAATTTAGATCAGTCAATGACATTAAAATTAAATCCCAAATCATCAAATCTTTCAAAAATCGTGTGTTACTTCATTCAAAACCATGTGAGGGTCATTGTGTTTAGGTGAAATGAATGGAGTGACCCTTAAAGGAAATTGGGTGCTCAAATCAGATCTGAATGCTCAAGAGCATCAAATCTGATTTGATGCCTTGATGAATGGGTGGTCAGCGAATACAATGCAAGGAAATTAGTGAATGTGGGCAATGAGATGTGGAGGAAGATAAGGGGATTGAAGTGGAAGTGGAAAATCATCTCTTTGATATGAATTGATCAGAGAGGGACAAATCGATCTAATCTAATCTAACTCTAATCTAAACTAACACATCAACCAATTCACCATCTAACCTTCTCCTAGTGATCTACAGTACACTAATTACTCCTATAGACTACTCTAGAAAGCATTAAAATCATAATCTAATTGGAGGAATGAGTTGCCTGGATCTACAACGGGTTGTTGTGGCGACAAATTGAAGGGGGATGCGAAGATCTCCAGCGAGTGAGGTCCCTAGGCTACACCTGGTCGCTACAACGACAAAATGGAGGATGGGACACCACCCCTGTCACCGACGGTCGATGGAGGAGGAAGAACAGGAGATTTGGAAGAAAGGACCGGCTCAAAGGGGGAGGGAGCTCGTTCGTGCATGCAAGGGGCTGGGATGGTGCTTAAGCGGTTGAGGTAGTGGATTAGAGTACCGTGAGGTGAGATTAGGCATAGTTAGGTTTAACGGTGGGATGAAGGGAAGAGATGTGTGGGAAGTTTTAAATCAAAAACCCACTGTTGGATGAGATCTGAGGGGAACGGTGAGGCTATGCGCAGGAGCGTGCGAAGATTGGATTGTGTTCGATCGTAGGATGGAAGGCGCATAGGATGGATGGCTGCTCTTCATTTGTTCTTCGCGATGAATAGTGCGAGTATGCAGCATGTGTGTTGGAGAAATTGCATGGAAGTCCAAATGGGATGAAGCAGTGGAAAGTTTGCGTTCAGGCCCATAAGTGGAAGAGATCAATGTGGAGCAGTCCTTATAGCTAACAAGAAGGTCCCTACCAGTTTGCAAAAATGCCCCTGCAGGATTGAATGGAATAAGGACCTATATTTTAAGTCTTTAATGCAAGGTTCTAATGATGTCCAAATGCAATGAAGTTTTTATTGAAGCTTAATTGAACATTTAGGAACATGATTTCACGTTTAATTTGAACTTTTGAGCCCAAAAATGTGTTCAATTTGCAATTGGATTATCATTTTGTATTTAGTAATAGAATATCTCATTTTGTGACTTAATTATGTGTTTTTAACATCAATTTGCTGTTTAAAGTCATTTTTCTTAATTTCCACACTTAACCCTTTTCTTGTGTTAATTGTTTAGTTTTAACCTATTTTCTATCTTAACCTGGACAGTTTAGCTATGATGAGCCACACTTCATCATAGCTCAGTTTGGATATCTGATGACGTTGACGATAATTGAGCGCATGCATCGCCACTATCTCCACTGCCAGTCGTGCCCTATCCCTCCACGCATCCCAACCACTCGCGATCTTCATTGAGTGGTTGGAGATCTCAGTGGAAGAAAACAAACCGAGGATTTTTAAAAGAAGAAACCAATTGCATGGGGGTATCTCCGTCTCCTCCACCAGACGCAACGCTTGCACCATGGACCCGATGAACACGGTAGCCTAAGCGTGCTCCACCTTCACCCTTCACCTTCATCTCCATCGCAAGCCCACCACGACCAGTCGTAAGGTGACAACACACGACCCCCATCACCATCACTCCAACACCATCACCACCACAAGCCGTTTCCCCCTCCCTACAGACCACCACCTTCATCACCTTCGCCACCATCCTCACCGCAGACCACCAACACCGCCACCATCCTCGCTGCAGACCACCAACACCGCCAACATCCATGACCGCCATCTTCACCCACACACAGCCACGCTCCTCCAAAGTCAACAAAACCCACCAATCCACCCCCTTTCTTCCATCTTTGTTTTCTCCTTCCTCTCCTCCCACCATTTATTGCTCATCCTCTTCCACGAAGAGGAATGCAAATCCACGCAGCCAACAGTGCCTCCATTAAGTCTCTTCCAATCTCCAACCTCAACCCCATGCGCTACCCGAGCATCCTCACTGACTACATCGACCACGTGCAGCCACACACATCGCCTACGGCAGCACGCCGATGGCCACTCTCCTCGTCCAACCGGCCGCCGTCTAGCCATCGTCGACAACGCTACCTATACCATCGCGAAGTCTGCACTTCAGAGATCCACCACCAGCGTCCACGTTGGTTGTCGTCCCCTCATCCTCGCATGTGAGCTCCTCCGCTAAAAGGTATGTTTCTCAGTAGTAACTCCCCTATTAATATTTACAAATTTTGGGGAAACACTGCTTATTTATTTGATGTCTTAATATATTGAGGTGAATTGTATGGATATCCTTCTTCTCAATAAAAATTACTTGCGGTTGAGTGCCTCTCATGAATGATATAGAACATGACATATTGGTTATATCGAACAAGCTTTGTTTTATTAGAGGTTAATTTTTACGGTGATAGTTATTGCCAAGATCACTATTCACCTTGTACATGTTATTATATTGTGGTAATTTTGTATGTGAACACCTACATTCTTGATTAAATGCTTAGAATGAGAATGAATGTTGGAAATGAGTTGTACTAGTTAGTATGTGCACCCATTGATATTTTTGAATAAACGAGGCACTACTCATGAGTTTAATAGGCTAGTTTCTTCCTGTGGAGACGACCTAACTATTTTCATGGTTAGATTTTTGGTATTAGAAGTTTTGAAAAGTGATTTTTTACCACGTAACGAACTATAACGATGCAACATTTACCTGCAAAAATTCATCAAAAACGAGAATCAACTTTTTAAATGGCACCATTTTTAATCTGTAGAAGTATGCTTGTAGGCATTTTAGGATAGTTTTTTTTCTTGGCTTGATCATTACCAATGTATCTAGAGGTTAGATATTCTCATTAGAAAATTTAGAAGAATGGGCAACCCATTTACATCTCCTGTGGCATTGACCAGTATCGTTTATTCTTCTTACATTTTTGTGTTATGCTGAATAGTGTCTTCTACACAAGCAAAGGATTAGTGTTGGTATCATTTCACCTTATGCACAAGTTCAAGAAATTTCTGAAAGAATTGGGTCAACATGTAAAAAGTATCCTTACATTTCTTTGAAAGTCAGTTCTATTGATGGGTTTCAAGGGAGTGTGGAAGATGTTATAATATTTTCAATAGTGAGATCCAACAATAAGGGCTCCACTGGCTTTCTTGTTGATTCACATAGGATTGTTGTAGCTCTGACAAAAGCAAGGTATAATATTCTTACAATTTTCCCTTGCTTCTGTATTCTAGGTGCTTTTCCTCACATATTTGAGTTTATAAAGTGTCTTTAACCAACAAATTGAAATCACGAAATTGCTATTAAGTCAGGTTATGCCTTAAAAATCCAATACAAATATAATTACACAACTTCAAATATTTACATTCATTTAAAATACTAGAAATGAGAATTAAAATTTCATATATATAATAATATATAAAAAGTACATGTACTAATGGTAGTGTATATAAAAATACAACAATCAGGTTACGACATCAACGTCTCCAACATCACCACCTAGATTGTTGTCACCACGACGATTTCTATAATGATGAAAGGATGGGTCATTGATACCTCCCTATTAAGGTACCTTTAGGAGCTCCTTGATGGTCTGAGTCAAGATCAAGCGTGACATGAATCATTACGTTGAAGAATGCCGGTAGGAAAATCTACTCCATTTTGCAAAATGTGATAACAATTTATTTATCTTAGTACTCCAGCAATTCAGGATCTAATGTCTTCGAATAGGTGACTTTAAAATATCTGCTCATCTCTAGAAAAATATTTACTATCATATCAGGTATCACTCCACGTATCGTTAGTGGGAATAAGATTTGCATGTATACATGAGAATCATGACTTTTTAACCTAGTAATCTTCTATGCTATATTTGCACAACGTGAAAGTTACGATGAATACCCACCTGGACCTGAATGTCTTTAAGTAATGAGAAAATCCTTTGCCTCTACTTTCCGGTAAGACTGTACATAACTTCTGGAAAGCCAGACTCTCTTTTTTCAACGTGCAACTCAGAATGAATACCTAAAATTTTCATATCATTCCTTATTTTAATTGTATTCTTTGGGTTGTTTGTTAGGTTTAATACATCAAGAATGTTATCCATTACATTCTTCTCAATGTGCATAACATCTAAATTGTGTTACACTATCAAATCCTTCCAATATGGAAGCTCCATAAAAAATATGTTTTTTTTCCTAAACCTTGAATGTTGCAAGGAAGTGAAGTTATTCTTGAAAAGACGACCCAAACGTATTTCACCGAGTTGTTTTAATGTCTCCATGATTTTCATTCCCGACAACCTAACAGAACTTGTATTGAGCTTATTTTTTGAATTATTTGACGAATACCAATATGCTTTACCATCAAATCTGTCCATGAATTGTGACGTTCGCCATCTGTGTTTAATAGGAAAAACATGCAGTGCCCTAAGTTACAGTACTTCCTTTCAAGCAATCTCAAGTGATGAGTATTATCCATACAGATTGGACATGAGAACTTTCCCTTTATATTCCATCTTGATAAATTAACATATGCTGGAAAGTTATTGATTGTCCATGTAATGTTGCGTGCAACTAGAAGAATTGTTTCTTTTGTGCGACATATGTTTGAGCACCACTATACCAAAGAACTTTTAGTTCATCAATCAATGGTTGTATATAAACATCTATCGCATTTCCTGATTGCTTGGGTCCTCGGATAAGAAGGGTCAACATAATGAATGAGTATCGCATGCATAGCCATGGAGGTAAGTTACTAATTAACATGAGCACCGGTCATATGGAATATGACGGATATATGTTCTTGAATGGGTTGAATCCATCAATTGCAAGTCCAAGTCTTACATTCCATGGCTCTGCGAATAATGCGTGATTCTCGTTAAGTCCATTCCACTTATGAGAATCTATTGGATGACGGATGCGTCCATCTTTCGATTTATTCTCCTAATGTCACATCGTTAGTTTTGTTGTTTTATTGGAAATGAATAGGCATTGTAGCCTAGGGATCAGTGGAAAATGACAGAGAACCTTCCCCGGTTGTTTCTTCCTACCTATGTTTGTTGACTTACTCATCTTATACCTCCTCACTACATTCAGGACAGTTAGTCAACCTTGAGTACTTATTTCTGTATAGAACACAGTCATTACGACAAGCATCAATTTTCTTGCATTTCAATCCGAGCCCACATATCTACTTCTTTGCATCATACCATGATCCAAGGTACCTACCAAAATTATTTAGCAGCTCCCAAATGAATTGAAGGACCTCAGACATCAATTTTGCTGTGGCTCTATTCATTACTTTCATTTGAAACAATTTCAGAAGGATTGACAACTTTTACATTGACGTTATTTTAGGAGCAATAGGATCATCTGTTGCGTTGACTGATCGTAAAACTCATTATAATCTCGAATGTCTTAGCGTCCTCTGCATCCTCAGGGTCTGTTGCTCTCATATCATGTAATATTTCATCCAAGTCATCTCCTTGATTATCAGCACTTTTTTCAAAAGAGTCAATTCTCTCATTTCTGACATCTCTTGTGATTTGCTCATCATGAGCTGTCTAATTTACATAATGCTGCCATAAACTCTTACATATCGCATGCTCGAAAACTGTCTCGGTCATGGAAAAATCCATTCAAACAGTGTCTACATGGGCATAAAATTAGCTGAAGGAATTCTCCTCATTTAAATGTCTTCTTATTATCATTAAATGTCCACTCTAGAAACGAAATCACTCCATTCTTGTATTCGTGATAATTCGAATTCCTCAGACTGATCCATAACTTATACATGATAATTAACCTAAATGTTAATGACAACCACTCATAAGTTAGATTCGAATAAGAAAAAATGTGTATTTTAAGAAGATTTTCACTTGATAGCCCATCCTTGAAGATTTAATTACAACGTTACTGATGAGGTGTAGCTCATCATAGCTAAAATGCCTAAGTTAAATTAAAAACTAGGTTAAACAATATACAATTAACACAAGAAATGAGTTAAGTGTGGGAAATAACATAAATGACCTAAAACATCCAATTTGTGTTAAAAATACAAAATTAGGTTACAAATTGAGATATTTTATTCAAAAATACAAATTGATGATTCATTTGCAAATGAAACTTATTTTTGAGTTCAAAAGATCAAATTGAAAGTGAAATCAACTTTTTAAATGTTCAATTAAGCTTCAACAAAAACTTGATTGCATCTGGATATCATTAGGACCTTGCAATCATTACATTACATATAGGTCCTCAGGACATAACATTTTCTTCACATAAAATCATTCAATGACCTATTTGAAAGCTGCCAAGACCTCTCTGAAAATTCCAGGGACTACGCTGTTGCATGTGTAAATCGTCGAGTTAAGAAATGTATGCGTCGTAGTATAGTTAACGAAAATGCAACAGCATTTAAATTTATAAACTTGAAAATGGGAGATGAGTTTGAGGCGTTCGCAGAGAATAAATATGGAATTCACGTACTAATTGTATTTAGAAATAATGAGCACAATTATTGAATCACAATAAAAGATGTTCAATGAATAAACTGCTCAGAATGATATTCAATAATTTCTCAAGAAATCACTATGAAAAAAAGAAGAGAGAAAAACACTAAAATGATGATTTAGATCACCAAGGATATCCTCAAGTTAAGCACATATCAAGCGTTCAAATTTAACTTAAATATTTCAACAATATCTTTGAACCATTAATCTCAAATAGCCACGGTAGAATAGGAATCAAGTAGTAACTCAAATAATGCCATAGTACTGCATCAGACATCAGCCACAAGGGGCAGACGACTTATATATTACCAAGGCACAGCACCACAGCAAGGTGCACAAGGGAGCCAAGCACAACCTTTCTCCTCAAAAGCTAAGTGTAAGCTTTCTTCAGCATGCACCCCGAGGGAGATGAACCTGAAGCAAAACCCTCCTCCCTCCTTACAATTTCTCTTCTTATTTCTCAGCAAAAGGTAATTGGGTATTTAGACAGGTAAATGGATCCAGGGGTCCAGACCTGTGTGTATGTGTGCACAGGCGAGGAGTGAGTGCGAGGAGGCACGTGCATGGGGGACCCGACCCCCGTGTCACTGGGCAAAGAGGCAGCAACACAAAATCAATTTGTACACGGGGAAGAGGTCATCCACGCCCGATGTGGGACTATCTTCTCTGTTGTCTTTCGTGCATGCTAGCAGCTGAAACTACCTCAAATTGGAACTACTGTTGGCGATCTTCTCTTCAATTGAAGCAGCGCCTGGACTTGTGGATGTCTTCCGTAGCACCTGGAAGTTGCAATGCAGTTGGAGCAGGTTGGAGCATGACGGTTGACGGAGGTGATGAACGGTGGAGACAAGGTGTCTGGTGAGAATACCTGAAGCATGAAAATGGCCTCTTGACCCAATTGGAATAGCTTACGGGTTTTGCTGTGAGGTGTGGAAGGTGATGGCTGGGTTAATTTGGTGAACGGCGGCGTATGGTGGCCGGATGGAGTCGAAGAGGGTGAACGGAGGATGGGTTGTCCGGTGGGGCGAAGGAGCGAGTGGATGAAGAAATAGGTAGAGGGCTTTTGAAGGTGGAGGTGAGGCGGAGCTAATGGGAGTTGTGGCATGTCGTTTGGTGAGCTGTGGAGTGCATGCGACCACGTTGGAGGTATGCCAGACGTGGAGAAGATGACGAGGAAGAGAGGAGATTAGCAGCTAAATTGATAAGGTGAAGGTTGGTTCCTAATCTAGAGAGAGAGGAGAGTTGAAGGGACCTAATTACGGACGAAGAGGGGGAGGAATTGCGCCGACTTTGATGGGCCAGACGCGGAGAAGTGGTAGAACTCGAATAGGTTGTGTTAATATGGTGAAATTATCTTTGAAGTGAGTATAGTGGTTAACCTAAATTGAGTCTGACCATCTTTTAAAAATTTTTTTCTTTTTTTTTTTTACCTGGCCTACTTAATTTTATCTTGGTCACTTTTAGGCCCAGGGTCAATCTCAAGGAGGCGGGGATTAAAGGTGAAGAAGTTTCTACGCCTTAAAACGTATCTCTTCCGTGTGTTTATTATGTTTTTGGTTTTCTTTTCTATTTAAGATTTTTTTTGTAGATAATATTGTCCTTGAGGCACACCATCAAAATTAGGACCTTGGCTTTGAGCCAAATTGTTCTTGGCTTTGAGCCAACTTGGGGTTTCCAAAAGAACTGGCCCTGCTATTTGCAAGACCGAGTACCTGCAAGACAAGGATTATCTTTTCTCTTTTACTCTTTTTTTTATCTTTTTAATAGCAAGAAACAAAAGAGAAATAAAAACAAGGTAGGTTGCTTGTAGAGAAATAAATAGTCTCTATATATATAGATATATATATATATTATATATAGGGGTGGGGGTGGAAGTGAAATGGCGTGTAGCAAAGTATCGAGTTGGTCCACGTCTAGTAAGACGCAACCAACAAGACGAAGTGCCGCGTAGAGTGTAGGATGGATGTGTGGGAGTGTGTGTGGTGGTGCTTGCCTTACGCGGGTATCGGGGAATATCAGCAATTGGTGCAGATATTCCCGCAATATAATTCGTAGTGGAGTGACTAGTGCAAGGGCGTATGGATACAGGTAGGTGATGTGTATGTAAAGATATATATATATGTATATATACAGATAGGGTTATAACTATATAGGTATATATGTAGTTATGTATATATATAGATATGTAAATATAGATATATATGTGTGTATATATATATTTATAAATAAATAAATAAATAAATAAATAAATAAATATATATATATATATATAAGTGAGTGGATATATAAATATATGTGTGTAGAAGTGAGTTTATAAGGGTGTGTGTGAGAGTACACGTGAGTGTGTACAAGTGAGTGTGTGTGTGCATGTACTGGCGGGTGACTGTGAGAGAGCGGATGAGTTAAGTCGTCTGGTGGCATGGGCACGCGTAGGTGCACAAGGGCTACGCGCAGGTGCTGGAGGGAACGTGCGTGCTGTCGTTGCACGTAGGCGGGTGCGGGAGTATGAGAGAGAGGGCAACGCCCTGCACTGCGTAGCGCAGCGCACAGTGCTGCGGGCGTGAGTGGGCGCGGGCGCAGATGAGGGGGACCGGCTGGAGAAGGTTGCGGGCGAAGAGAGAAAGCGCTGTGCCACAGGCTAAGTGAGAAACAAGCCGGTGGCTACAGTGTCGCGTTGAGAGGCGTGAACAGTGGCTACGGTGCTGCGCGGGAGCGGGCGACCGGTTGCACCGGTTCTGCATGCGCGGGCGTGCTGGGAGGCGCCTGCGCGCGTGGGGAGAGCTCGCGGAGGTCTACTGGCGTGCGCGCGGTGGCCTGCACTGCTGCTGGCGGTCGTTGCTGCTGCTGGAGCTTCCAACCTTGAAGTTCTAACAATGGCAGCGATGGTGTTCAGTGGTGAAAACAGAGGGTGAAACCACCACGCCCACCTGCTCATGAAGGAGCTGGGCAATGGTGGAACTCACAGTTGTGGTTGTGGGGCCACTGTGAGCTTTCTCCTGCTCGCAGTGTCTCTTCAGTGAGAAGAGATACTGTGTATGGAGAGGGAGAGGGGAGGTGATTGGCTTGGAGAAAGGTGTTTGGGGGTGGTGTGTGTTCCAGGCTACCTTCTCAAGGGAGAGGGCAAGGCTTTTTAAAGAAGAAGGAGCCAGCCACAGCCATGCTGCTGGTGTTGCATGTCCAGCCATGCTGCTGGGCAGAGGAATGGCGCAAAGTGGTGCATCCCCCATGCCTTGAGCCGTACAAGGGAGAAGAATTTCAAAGTGAAAATAAAAAATGAGAATGGTGAATTTGCAATGCAACCCTTGATGAAGACATTAATTAGATGGCCAATTATTCGCATTATCCTCCCATCTCGATAAATGCATGCATGTGTTAATTTACAAATGCAACTATAGTTACTTAAGGTATAATGGTAGTGCTAGGAAATAACACAAGATGGCATAATTACTGGTGTATTTTTGTTGTGCAATCATACCCGCATGCCTATCTTTTGCTAGTCTCTAGCATAACATTTTTTTATCTAGAAATGATCTTAGGCTGAAGATTTTCTTCTGAGGCGACATGGGTGTGTTTATTTGTTGGATATTGTGAGAACCAATTGCAGAGAAGACTATCAGTACTTTAAGTCTTATGTGACATAGACCATCTCTCGACTAACCTGGATTCTTGATATTTAACCCTTAAGTACGATTTCTAGGACTTAGAAGGTTTTTGCCGTATTCAACTGCTCAAGAGATTATGGTTTGTGCATAGTGAAGGATCAAGACTTACCAGATGAACATTAAGACTCAAGCTCAGGGTTTCATGAATTTTTAAGTGCAGGTTGGTCCCAATTTCAGCTTGTATCTTCGGATTGACCCTTAAGAAGATGACGAAAAACTCAACTCTTATTTTATTACATTTGTGGTTCAAAGAATATATGGTAGAAGGAGGGTATTTGTAACTTGCCCTGAAAAACTTTTTAAGGAGAAGAATTTACAGACATTTGTGAGATATACTGACTTATTTGAATAGATTTTTTTTTTTGAAACAAGTGTCAGTAAATCTCTTACAACTTTATTTGGAGGAGCACACTTTTTTTTGGTGGGAGAGAAAGAGTTTCTCTTAGACACAAGACTAAAGCCTGGGATAAAAAGTATACCTGCGCACACAGCTAAGGACTCCACCTTCCCTAATGAACACTAGGGTTGGATCTTTTGTTCACCTAGTCTTTCTTGATATGTGTAGTGTGAACCAAGATTACTTAGGCTCTTGAGTAGAAGTAAACCAACGGATCCTGTACTAATGTCTCAGGTACTAGAATACGTCCTTAGTTAGGAGAGATTCTGATCTATCTTGTCAATGCTCAAGTGAATTAAGCTGAGCCTGAGCAAATCAAGCTTCTGTGGCCTGGAAAGTCTTCAAAACAGTGGTTGAATATCCACAAACATTTATTGTATTTTTGTTTCAGCCTTCAAATCATTACTAAACACCTTTTTTTTCTTTTATTATGCACATATTTATAGATAGATGGAAGCTGCATGATACCATATAATACCCAGATCCTATAGATGCCTATTCACTCCCCCATGCCAAACGATGCTATGTCCTCATATGCATGCAGGGTAGGGTAGAGGAAGGTCCAAAGATCGGAGAACGAGAGCTGAGGTGCAGGATATATAGCAGGGTGGTAGGGTGGGTGGATGGTGGGTGGTGCAGTGAAAAGGTGCGAAGTGAAGTGTACGTGACAGTGGAGGAGTGTTGCTGGGGTGCCTCCCAATGAGCGTTGAATTTAACGTCCCCAGCTGGACTCAGAATGAGGCACGAAATTAGTTACCCTCTAGCAGGGCAACAGTTTCTCCAACGGGGGCAGGTCCATTGACCGTAAATTTGTGCCCAGATTTGGGATCTTCAATTTCAATGGCCCCGTTGGGAAATGGTCTCGAGACCAAGAATGGACCAGTCCACTTGGACTTCAATTTTCTTGGAAAGAATTTGAGCCGGGCGTTGTAAAGCCAAACTTGCTGAGCTGGCTTAAATTCCTTCCATCGAATACGGCTGTCGTGAAAGGCCTTAGTGCGTTGCTTGAAAGTTAAGGCAGAATCATAGGCTTCACGATGGAGCTCTTCCAGCTCTTGGAGTTGGAGTTTCCTTTCTCAATCACACAAGTCTGGGTCGAGGTTACATTAGCGAACGACCCAATAAGCGCGGTGCTCCAGCTCCACGGGCAAATGACAAGGCTTCCCGTAAACGATTCTATAAGGAGACATACCTAGGGGAGCCTTGAAGGCAGTCCGGTACGCCCAAAGTGCGTCAATCATCTTCGGACCAATCCTTACGGTTAGGTCGAATCGTGTTCTGGAGAATTTGCTTGATTTGCCGGTTCAACACCTCAGCCTGGCCATTCGTCTGAGGATGATATCGAGATGCGATATGATGGTGGACTCCATATTTCTTCAGAAGTGCCCGAAAAGAAACATGAGTAAAATGGCTTCCTCCATCTGAGATAATGGCTCGAGGGATCCCAAAGCGTGCAAAAAATGTGGTCTTTGACAAATCGAGTGGATATGACATGGTCAGCATGGCGCGTCGGAATAGCCTCGATCAATTTTGAAACATAATCAACAGCAACGAGAATGTATTCGAAGCCGTTGGACGGAGGAAAGGGACCCATGAAATCGATTCCCCAAATGTCGAAGATTTCAGTAGCTAGGATGGGTTGCAAGGGCATCATGTCACGACGTGACATTGACCCTAACGACTGGCACCTAGTGCAATGTTTAGCATAATTTTGTGCATCCTGGTGAAGGGAGGGCCAAAAGAAACCGCATTGCAACACCTTGGCTCCTCCCAGAGAAATGGCCTCCGCAGGCCTGATCGTGGTAGAAGGATAGCACACTGGGGAATTCGCTGTCAGGAATATAGCGATGGATGATCTGGTCAGCACCTATTCGAAAAAGTAGTGGATTATCCCAAAAATAATACTTTGCTTCTGCAATGAGACGCTCGCGTTAGTTTTTAGGCCAACCATGTGGAAGGGAACCAGAAGCAAGGTAATTGGCACTGTCGGCATACTAAGGTCCACTTGCCACATTAATAGCTAATAGGTGCTCATCGGGAAAAACCTCGTTAATCGGCAGGGTAAGTCCAATGTGGTCAGAGTCCAGTCTTGAGAGATGATCAGCCACAACATTCTGGGCTCCGGCCTTATCGCGGATCTCAATGTCAAATTCTTGGAGCAAACGGATCCAACGAATCAGTCTAGGCTTGGCATCCTTCTTGTGCATGAGATGGCGAATGGCCGCGTGGTCAGTGAATACAATAACATGCGAGCCCAGAAGGTAAGAGCGAAATTTCTCCAGCCCAAAGACAACTGCCAGTAGTTCTTTCTTAGTGGTTGTATAATTACGCTGAGCCTCGTCCAACATCTTACTGGTGTAGTACACCACGAAGGGGTGTCTATCGCATCTTTGTCCCAGGATGGTTCCGACTGCAAGGTCTGAAGCGTTACACATGAGTTCAAAGTCGAGGGACCAATCAGGTGGTTGGAGAACAGGGGCCTTGGTGACAGCATCACGCAGCTGCGTGAATGCTTGTATGCAGTCGGGGCCCATATCAAAGGGTACGTCAGTCGATAGGAGATGAGTTAAAGGTCTAAAAATCATAGAGAAGTCTTTGATGAACCTCCTATAGAAACCGACGTGTCTCAAGAAGGAGCAGATTTGTTTGACAGAGCCAGGCACAGGTAAATCAGCAATTACATCAAGCTTAGCTCTGTCAACCTCGATACCCCTATCGGAGATGATATGGCCGAGAACAATTCCCTCGTGTATCATAAAACTTTTTTCCCAGGAAAGGACAAGGCTCACATCAATACATCTCCAAAGGATACGGGTCAGGTTGGCAAGACAGTCATCAAACGAGGGTTTAAAGACCGAAAAGTCATCCATGAAAACCTCAAGAAAGTCACCCACCATGTCATGGAATATCGCCAGCATACATCTCTGGAAAGTTGCTGGCGCATTACAAAGTCCTAACAGCATCCTTCTAAATGCAAAGGTGCCGAAGGGGCAGGTAAAGGTGGTTTTCTCTTGGTCCCTAGGGTCAATTTCCACCTGCTTATATCCAGAGAATCCATTCAGGAAATAGAAAAATTTATTTCTTGCTAACCGCTCCAGGATTTGGTCAATAAAAGGTAGCGGAAAGTGATCTTTCTTAGTTGCAGCATTAAGTTTCCTATAATCTACACACTCTCCAAGATGTAGGAGTGCATGTAGGGATGGATTCACCCCTATCATTGACACGGATGGTGAGTCCTACCTTTTTTGGCACGACGTGAATCGGACTCACCCAGGGGCTACCGCTGATCGGGTAGATTATACCTGCATCCAGCCACTTAATAATCTCCTTTTTAACGACCTCCCGCATGTTGGGATTTAGACGACGTTGCATCTCGCGGGAAGGTCGAGCCTCCTCCTCCGTATATAGACGGTGAGTGCAGTCGGAGGGGCTAATGCCATTTAAGTCTGATAAGGACCATCTAATGGCTGCCTTTGTTAGTTTGCACTCTTGCTCCCTGGTCAATTTTGAACTAATGATTATGGGAAGCGTTTTATTTGATCCTAAGAAAACATACTTAAGCGTATTAGGCAGCTCTTTCAACTCGGGAGAGGATGGTGAAAGATCTGGCATTTCTTGGGACGAGAGTGTCCCAAGCGGATCAGAAGAAAACAATGCAGGAGGAAAAAGTTGGCCCTCAGATTGGCCAAGAAGAGGGGCATCTTGGATTGACGGATCCAAACAGGGATAGCCCCAGTGAGCAGTATTTGGGCTCCAGGTCCCAGTGTGGAGTTGTAATTTCGCCTGATTTGGCAGGAAAGAAAGGGCAATCCGGTCTTCAAGAGTGTGGACCAGCAGTGAGTAGCTCGAATATGACTCAAACCACGAGGTATGGGAAGCGGAGAAAACCTCGTCAGAAGTCTGGTCAGGAGAAGGTATGGGAAAAGGGAGGGATGGGGGAACGTCATTATATGTGTCAGTCAGGCAATCGTCTATGTTTAAAGGCAATCTACAGCAGTCAGAATAGGTCCGTATTAGTCCGATACACGTGCTAATGGCCATGTCCTCATCAGACGTGTCATCCTCGATGCAATCGCAATCAAAGTTCTTGGCTGCCTTGAAGATGTTAAGCTTAAGCTTCTTAGATCCAATGGCAATCTCAATATAGCTCGACTCGCAATCGATATGGGCGCGGACTGTGGCCAAGAAAGGTCGACCAAGGATGATCGGACAATCAGAAAGTGAGCTAGGAACTTCTATATCCAAAGCAAGAAAGTCAACAGGAAAACAGAGACTGTTGACCCTAACCACCACGTCTTCCACCACACCCTTTGGTATTTTGATAGAACGATCTGCCAACTGTAATGTGACAGGGGTGGGTTTCAGATTTCCTAAGGAAAATTTCTCGAGCATGTTGGTTGGTATAAGATTAATGGAAGATCCTAGATCAAGCAGAGCACGGTTAAAATTGCAGCCTTGGATGCTACAAGAAATAAGCGGTGTGCCCGAATCTTTCTGCTTCGATGGTAGATTTGACATTATGGCACACATGAGGCGAGAGAACCATTGGATTCTTTGTTTTCTTTGATTGTCGCTTGGGTGTAGTTTAGTCTTTGAAAAATCGGGCGACAGTAGGTATGTGGTCGATAGCCTCTAACAGGGGTACCTTGATTTCAACATCCCTGAATAATTTACGCAGGTTATCAAAGGCCTACGTATCCTTTTTCTTACCTTTGAGCTCCCTCAGTAGTGCCTCAGGGAATGGGAATGATTCTGGCACTAGTTTGGGTGTATCGTCCTCTCGCGAATGCGGTGCGCATCCCGAATGAGAGGGCGATGAAAAAGATGGGCCAGGATCAGGTCGAGGTGGATCGATGGTTTGCTTACCACTCCTCGTAGTAATCGCATTGGACGTCGCGGGTCCAGTGGGATCATAAGGCGGAGGAGCGTTTACAATAGGGGCATAAGGGTGAGGTGTAGTTGCTGCAGGATTAGCTTGAAATCCCGGTGGAATGCTCGGAGCCTATAGAATCTGATGAACCTGCCCCTTAGAAGGTCGTACCTGTGGTTGAGGACCACGGGATACGAAATTTCGCGGGTTGGGAACAGGTTGGGCTGGAAGAGTGCCTTGAGATCGAGTCGCCATACGTAGTTGACTGATCTCAGCATTCTGCTGTGCCAATTGGTGCTGAAGAGAGGTCACGTTCTCTTCATGGTGCTTAGACATTTCCGTCATCATTCACATCAGTTTATCACGAGGACTCGATGCGTGTTCTGTTTGCGGTATGTAAGGAATCGATGGTGGATTTGCCACAGGATTAGACTAGGCCTTTGGGATGATGGGTGCGGACGGTCGCATTGGCCCACCTGCGGGGTTTTGGCGCTGCGAGTTATTGGACCATGCGAAATTCGGATGATTTCGCCACCCTGGGTTATAAGTGGCAGAGAACGGGTTGTTCCCCAGGGCGCAAGAGTCTTCTAAGCCAGAAGACAAGTCCGCATGTAAATATGTATCCGAGCACTTGGAGGCTTGGTCCTCCATGTCAAAATACTGGCTTGCAGAAGCCAGATCCACATGACTTACTGAATCGCTCGGCGCGACGCTCGGTAAGGAAGATCTCACGGGGTTTTTGGGGATAAGCCTGGTGTTGGAAGGATTAGGATTGTGACGAAGTAGTGAGGTGGGGGTGTTTGACATAGAGCGGGCGGGATTGGCCAGAAGCTGGTCACGCTTCTTGTGCACGACGGAGACTTCATCCAATTTTTGTGTGATAAGGCTAAGATCTGTGGATGAATGGGAGGGTCCCATGTCAACCTTGTGAACATTACGGGGCAGGCTGGTACGATTAAAGGCGACAATGGAGGCATTATTCATTAAATTTTCGCTCATGTTTTCAAATAATTCGAATGCTCCATTCTCATCTTTATTCATGAAATTCCCTCTGCAAGAAGCGTCTGCAATCTGCTTTAAAGTCTCATTTAGCCCATAATAGAAAATCTGGGCTATATGCCACTTAGGCAGACCGTGGTGCGAATACTTCCGGAGGAGGTTGTTATACCACTCCCAAGCCTCATGAAACTGTTCGCTGTTTTTTGCGTAAAGGAAGTTATAGCACGGCGAAGCGCATTGGTTCACCCGATTGGGAAGAATTTCTTGAGAAATGCTGTTCGCATCTCTTCCCAAGAATGGATAGTTCTCCCAAGGGTGCGTAACCATTGCGACGCTTTATCCCGCAACGAAAACGGGAACATTTTCATGAGGACAATTGATAACCCAATGTTTCTTGGTTTAACTGTTTCAGCTAATTGGGTTAGGTCTTCCAAATGGAGAAAAAGATCTTCACTTGCAAGACCGTAGAAGTGAAAGTTAATCAGGCTAATTATATTGGATTTCAATTCAAAATCATCCCCGCCCATGGGGACTTGGATTTGTCCTATGGTCTCTGTAGCAGCAGGCTTTTCATAAGAGCTAAGAGACCTAAGCTCCTCCCGTTTGGGAGGGTTCTGCATTTCCTCCAAGGTTTCCCTAATGGCTTTAATCTGTTCATTATACATTTCCATTTGGACTTGGAGGCGGGTTATGGGGTTCATGGCTCCACCACCTGGTGGGATTTGAGGGCGGTTTCCTCCCTCGGGATTTGCGGGTGCGCGTGTAGCCATGTTTGTGGAGGAGGATGACGATTCGGTTTCTTTCCTTCTAGAATTATCAGACAATTCAAACAATTCAAGGTTTTGTGACCTCCCAAACATGCACTACAGCAGGAAGAATTGGGGACATAAAAAGGGAAAAGGGGATGAGAGAAATGACGCCGCAAAGGTACACTTGATGACAAATCAAGGCAATCAAAGTCATAGCCTCTACATTGTGCCCTTAGACCTAAAGACCTAAGTTGCCTACTATCACAACCTACGGAACCAAATGCGAGCACCGCGGAACCATCGGGTCGGATTGAAGGGTCGTTTGCCCCAGTCTTAGACACCCGATAGCACGCGGGAACCCGCACCAGCACGTAGGTGCTACACGCAGGTAGTTAGACCTCCTATCCTTAATAGGGGTCAAGTTGCTACCAGTTTTAATTAGAGGCTTAGGATCAAGTGCTTCAGGATTGTGAAGGGCGTTGTATACAGGTAATGCCCAAGTGCGTTGATTTTAGAAAGTGTGTAAACCAAGCATGCAACGGGGAAATCTTCCCAAATTGAAGTTTTAGTTGGTGAATGATTTTTTAGAATTTCAGCCTTAGGTAGTATGGATTTTAATATTTCGCTGAGTTACCAATTCAACCAATCTTCGGGTTTTGAGAAAATATAAGTTCTTCTATGCCCAACAACCCTTCGCTGAGTTGGTTAATGCATGCTAAAAATGCAATGGGCTTCCTTAGGTGGAAATTTCTATTTGTGGATGCACGAGTCAATTTTATGGTAGTGAAAGGGAGCCAAAACACTTCAATTCAAGTGCTCCCCACCACCAAAATAATGTTCCATACACAAGGTTCAACCACAAGATAATGTAAAGAAAATCAAAGTGTTGGGGTTGAAATATTCGAGATCAAATCTAAGGCACGTGAAAGGTCGTGGTGGGGTTGGAATCAACTCAATTCCATGTCTCCCCACCAAAAAATGTGATCCCAAATTTCGGATAAATGAGGTAAGGAGGGATGGCAATCAATCTATTTAATCTTGCCTCAAAGAATACTTCACACGACGAAAGATTCAAGAATCAAGATTCGGATCTTCGCTATGCGAAGTTTGGCGGGAAATCAAAGGGCGGTGGGGGTGATGGCAAACAATAAAGCAAGTGATTTTTAATCCACTTGCCCCAGGAAATCCCAAGAAGTGTTTTTAGGGTTTTTTTTTTTTTATTTAGGTGACAAGTTAAGCTAAGTTGCTAAGAGAGAGACCTACCTTTTCAGCAATGTGGGCGAAACTCCAGTGCAACGCCGACGACTTCACGCTCTCGTTCCCACCTTGGATCTACCCACGTCTCTAACGTCCTCTTCTTGCCTCTTCCTTGCAACTGGTTTACCTGCATACCAGCAAACAAAAACACCGGTGAAGAGAAGAGTGTAAGAAGAGAAAATCAAAGAAATGGAGTAGAAACTTACCTCAATGCGCACCTCCCCGGCAACGGTGCCAGAAAAAGTGTGGTAAAACTCGAATAGGTTGTGTTAATATGGTGAAATTATCGTTGAAGTGAATATAGTGGTTAACCTAAATCGAGTTTGACCATCTTTTACAAAATTTTTCTTTTACCTGGCCTACTTAATTTTATCTTGGTCACTTTTAGGCCAAGGGTCGATCTCAGGGAGACGGGGATTAAATGTGAAGAAGTTTCTACGCCTTTCCTAAAACGTATCTCTTCTATGCGTTTATTATGTTTTTTGCTTTCTTTTCTATTTAAGATTTTTTTTGTTGATAATATTGTTCTTGAGGCACACCCTCAAAATCAGGACCTTGGCTTTGAGCCAACTTAAGGTTTCCAAAAGAACTGGCCTTGCTATTTGCAAGACCGAGTACCTGCAATACAAGGATTATCTTTTCTCTTTTACTCTTTTTTTTATCTTTTTAATAGCAGGAAACAAAAGAGAAATAAAAACAAGGTAGGTTGCTTGTAGAGAAATAAATAGTCTCTATATATATAGATATATATATATTATATATATAGGGGCGGGGGTGGAAGTGAAATGGCATGTAGTAAAGTATCGAGTTGGTCCACGTCTAGTAAGTCGCAACCAATAAGACAAAGTGCCGCGTAGAGTGTAGGATGGATGTGTGGGAGTGTGTGCGGTGGCGCATGCTTTACGCGGGTATCGGGGAATATCAGCAATTGGTGCAGATATTCCCGCAATATAATTCGTGGTGGAGTGACTAGTACAAGGGCGTATGGATACAGGTAGGTGATGTGTATGTAAAGATATATATATATATATATGTATATATACAGATAGGGTTATAACTATATAGGTATGTATGTAGTTATGTATATATATAGATATGTAAATGTAGATATATATGTGTGTATATATATATTTATAAATAAATAAATAAATAAATAAAAATAAAAATATATATATATATATATATATATATATATATATATATATATATATATATATATATAAGTGAGTGGATATATAAATATATGTGTGTAGAAGTGAGTTTATAAGGGTGTGTGTGAGAGTACATGTGAGGGTGTACAAGTGTGTGTGTGCATGTACTGGCGGGTGACTGTGAGAGAGAGCGGAGGAGTTAAGTCGTCTGGTGGCCAGGGCACGTGCAGGCGCACAAGGGCTACTTGCGGGCGCTGGAGGAAACGCGCGTGCTGTCGTTGTGCACAGGCGGGTGCAAGAGTGTGAGAGAGAGGGCAACGCCGCGCACTGCGTAGCGTAGCGCACAGTTCTGCGGGCATGAGCGGGCGCGGGCGCAGACGTGGGCGACCGGCTTGAGTGGGTTGCAGGTGAAGAGAGAGAGCGATGTGCCACCGGCTAAGTGAGAAACAAGTCGGTGACTATAGTGTCGCGCTGAGAGGCGTGAACAGTGGCTACAGTGCTGCACGGGAGTGGGCGACCGGTAGCACCGATTCTACGTGCGCAGGCGTGCTGGGAAGCGCCTTCTCGCGAGGGGAGAGCTCGGGCGGTCTGCTGGCGTGCGCGTGGTGGCCTGCGCTGCTGCTGGCGGCTGTTGCTGCTGCTAAAACTTCCGACCTTGATGTTTTAACAATGGTGGCGATGGTGTTCAACGATGAAAACAGAGGGTGAAACCACCGCGCCCACCTGCTCACGAAGGAGCTGGGCGATGGTGGAACTCACAGTGGTGGTTGTGGGACCACTGTGAGCTTTCTCCTACCCGCAGTGTCTCTTCAGTGAGAAGAGATACTGCGTATGGAGAGGGAGAGGGGAGGAGATTGGCCTGGAGAAAGGTGTCTGGGGGTGGTGTGTGTTCCAGGCTGCCTTCGCAAGGGAGAGGGCAAGGGTTTTTAAAGGAGCAGCCACAGCCATGCTGCTGGTGTTGCATGTCCAGCCATGCTGCTGGGCAGAGGAATGGTGCAAAGTGGTGCATCCCCCATGCCCTGAGCCGTGCGAGGGAGAAGAATTTCAAAGTGAAAATAAAAAATGAGAATGGTGAATTTGCAATGCAGCCCTTGATGAAGACGTTAATTAGATGACCAATTATTCGCATTATCCTCCCCTCTCAATAAATGCATGCTTGTGTTAATTTACAAATGCAACTATATTTACACAAGATACAATGGTAGTGCTAGGAAATAACATAAGATGGCATAATTACTGGTGTATTTTTGCTATGCAGTCAAGAAGTCCTCCAATGAGGGAGACGACGACGTTTAAAGGGGGAGGAAGCTCCTGGCAAGTATGGTGAGGAGTGGATGACGGAGGGAGGAAGTTTCTCTTTGCCTATTGTATGTGGCAGAGGGCGAAGAAACCAGAGTAGAGGGGTCACCTGAGCTGCGGTCAGTGGTGGCCAAGGGAGAAGAAATTGAAGCCTAATTGAGCTGATTTTGGACGTCGAGGAATCTAGAGCTTATATAGAGCTCAAGTCCGAGCTCTAATAAGGGAAGAGGCTTTATTTGCTTGGAGAATAAGGTACAAGACTCCCACAAATTTCTTGGGTTCGCTAGGGCTTGATTTAGCATTTTAAGATCCTAAATCACCTTCAGAAGATTCCCTACAATGTGAACATCAATCCCACTAAATTTGGTGGGATTTGGTGTTAGTTTAATTGGGTTTTGAGGCAGTCAAAGGCCTCCTGAAGGTCGGTTGACCTATAGTTGCAGCAGGAATCTATTCGTGAAGATGAGAAAGTTAAGGGCCTTTCTGCTAGGATTTTCAAAAGCTAGGGGCTTGATTTCATGGACTGAAATGCAAACTAGGTCAAGATGGATTTTGATTGAGCCCAAATTTTGATACAAACCTAATTTTAACCCAAGGAATCTAATGGTAAGTTGGATTTCAGTTTTGACCACGTTTGATTTGGCAATTTGCACAAAAACCCAAATTAGGGTAGAATTTCGTTTGCAACTCTATTCAAGGTCAAAATAGGTTTAGATGATCAAACCAAGGGTACCAAACCACTGAGAATATTTTTCTATGAATTTTAAGATGTTTAGATGAATTTTATCCTGACCAAAACCTCTTTAATTTAAGCGGGTCTAAAAATATCATTTTAATTTATGATTTAGTTCTTGAAATACGTGAAATTTTGTTTTTGTCTGTGTGGACCCACTCTTAAGACTTTAATGCTCAATTGACCCTCAATTAACCCCTGAAAAATCCCGTGGTTACTCTGCTTCATGGTGTGATGCTAAAACTGCAAAATTAACCTTGTTTTAATGTTTTCTTTTCAGAATGGGTTTGTATGGAATTACAACTCTCAGGTGATTATGTAGGAGCTTTTGCCTCTTGATTCTGAAGAATTAAAGTTAGTTATGGATAATGATAGTGTTACTATCATACCCCATGCCTAACTTTTGCTACTCCCTAGCAAATTCTCATGGAAAGAACTAGATTTATGGACCATGCTTTGATGTTCAGATGCTTGATTTGTGCCTCTATAGAAATTAGGTCGAATGATAATAATAGGCCTAGAGGTACTCAAGTACCAACCAAGATCCAGACCTGACTAGCTTCACCTGAGTCTACCACGAAGGTTTCTAAGGCCCGCAAAAACTGCCCAGAAGTTCGTTGAACTAAGCAGTTAAAGCACCCGTGCCTAAACTTATCATGTCTAGGTTCAGTTTGCTAGCACATTTTGTAATAGAGAGATAGGGAAAGATTTTTCATTTTAAGAGTTTTCTCGCTTTTCTTTTTATTTTTCCTAAATCTAGCATCGGATTGGTTCTAAACATGGTTAGTATCGGATTCTTTATCCCCACCATCAATCCTTAAAGGGTTTTTGGCTTTTGATGCTTCAACATAGCATCGCCCATGGAAACCTCCAGAACCCTAGCTTTCGACACTTCGGGATAGTGCTGCTCATGGCATTCTGTAGCTAAATTCAAGTCCTGGCAATCAACATTTCAGGATAATCCTGAGCATGGCACCTGAACCAATTCAAGGTGCTTACATGTCCCTGGTAGGATATTTAGATATCCTAGGAAATAAGCACCGAGGACACGATATGTTATTACTCATCTTCCAGGGGAATTTCCCATCTCTCTGCACCGGGAACTTATCCAATCAACTTGCATTTTCAAGTCGCTCCTAAGCTAGATCTTCAAGATGATTTTCTCATAATGGAACACTTTTGGCATGATTTCTTTATTAAACGCACTGAACCAGCTACTGTGTGAATTTTTGGTGCTTTGGTTATCAAGTCTCGCAAACAAAAGGGCAGGTCACGGGGTTGAATAATCTCTAAGCCTTAGACCTACTACATCAGCTTCACACTTTCCTCAACCTCTAGAGGACTAATACGGATCTTAACGGATATGTGAATGTTTAAGTCCTAAATCTAGCCTAAGAGGCCTAAGATTAGCACTCATTACTAATCCCCTTATCTTTAGCACTTTAGGACTTAATTAAATGCCATAATCAATTGCTATGACTATTATTATTTTATTGATTTTTCTCCCTTTTGGCATTCTGCATTTCCTCCTCTTTTTCCTCCTCAAGAAAGATTTTCAATCAATTCACAAAATTTTCCTCCCCTTTTCCATTTTTTTTCCAATATATTAATTTTTTGTAAGAACCTCTCAGAGAATTGATTTTTCATTTGATTTGCACATTAACACCCCCCATAACTAAGTTTTGCAATGCCCTCATTGTAAACTATGAGGGTATGAATTTAGCTCGATTCAAGTTTTAGAACAGGGTCAAAGGGTGGGTGAACAGGTCAGAATGTTTATTACGGATGATTTCAAGCTTTGGTACAAGTACCAAAGGTGGAGTCGGCTGTTCTAAAGTTAAACTCTTAAGTGCAGTAGGAGTGTAGCTTAAATGGATGATCAGAACGGTCTTGATTTTTTGGAATGACGGGTTGTCTCTCGTTAAGTGCTAAATTCATTGCCTTCAGCCGAGCAGAAGGTGGTCAAGGAGGAGTGGTCAAATCAAAGGAATTTTGTAGAACAAGCATCTTGATAAGTAGCTTGGTTGATCCAACCAGGTACTTGTTCAAATCAACAGGCTGATGATGCAAACGAAACTCAATTAGTCTGGTGGGTTTATGGATGCGAATCAATAGGTGTGGAGTAATGCGAAGAAAAGTATGATTTGAAATTAGGATTTTTGAATCGTTATAACATGCAAATTCACAATCGCTTTTAAATTTATAACTTAGATAGGGTGAATATCTAAGGTCGTCTGAGACAAGAATGCAGTTTAAATACTCTCACCTAACATTTGGAAATCAACTTTTTTTTTGGGATTTTTTTTTAATATAAGATTTTTTAGTTTTGAAATAATAGGAAATTACGAAGTTAAGAGCACGAAAATGACCACACTCAAATTGTTAAGACCAAAACCTAAGTGACAAGTAATTTCTCTCTCTACGCTCATCCTAGGTACGTGGAGACCTAGGGTAATTAGAGAGAGTGTGTGAGTGCACTATGGTAAAAGTAATAAGATGCAATAAGATGCAACAAAAATTAAAGGCGAAGCAACTTTAATTAAGGAGAAAATTGTTTTACAAGACAAGTAGAGGAATGCTTCTACTCTAGAAATGAAAATACAAAAAAGTAAAACACAAATCCTCCTAGTGATGTTGGAGAAGAAGAGAAGCTTCTTGCTCCAAGCTCAGCTGCTCCTGGCTTGAAAAGAATTTGTCCTCCTTCCTTGAAAAGCTTCTCCAAACTGGTGAGATCTTCCTCCTGGCAAGTCCTAGATGGGCATGCCCTTGCTCCTCCAAGGGTGGAAGAATTCCACCCACAAGAACTCTTCTTAAGGTAGGCATGTACCACCCTCAAGGCCTCCTCCTAGTGTCCTCCTTGCCTGGCTGGTCCTTTGGCTAGCGTGGGCACAAGAAGGGAAGAGGGGACTGCACCAAGGGGATAGAGTGTCCCCTTAATATCTTCTTCTTCTCTTGGTTGGCTATGAAGGGTGGAATATGGTGGGAATGTGGTGAATGAAATGAAGCCAAAAGGTAACCTTTTTGGTGGTAGTGTAGGTCTTTTTATAGGAGTGGTAGGGGTGTAGGTGTGGTTAAGGGATGAATGGTTAGGATGGCTCATAGGGGGTGGTTAGGAGATCTTAGTGTTAATAATGGGTGGTGCCAAAATGGAGGGGTGCTTGGTGGTCAGCGCCAACCTTAGATGGGAACTAGGGTTAGGGATTGATTGGGTGTGTTGTATGGCTAGGATTGGATTAAATGGTGGTGGTTAGGAAATGGAAGGCTAAGGTAGGTTGGCGCCAACTTAAGGGGTGTATGGAGATTGGATTAAGGAGGTGGGTGGTGCCAACCCTAGGTTCTAGAAGGGGTTTAAGTTGGCACCTAAGATGAAGGGTTAAGATGGGTCAAGTGGGTTGATGAAGGGTGGATGTGTAAGGGAGAGTTGGCACCAACTCTAGGTGGGTTAATAGGTAGTTATAGTGGTGGAAGGGTGTTATGATTGGCACCAAGATGACCTTCTAAGAAGGGGTTAGGTGAAGGGTGTGGATGGCTCCATGGGGATAGGTGTATGGTAGTGATAGGGTTAGAGTTGGCGCCATTTTGATGGCGTGTAGTTAGGTGGTTTTGGCACCAACTTAGGGTGGTGGTTAAGGGTAGTTATGTGGTGGAAGGGTGCTTCTTTTTGGCACCAAAAGGAAGAGGTGTGAAGGGGATGGTGGTTGGTTACGGTTGGCGCCAAAAAGGGGATGAGGTGGAGGTGATTTTTGGTGAAGGCGGACAGCCATGTAGTGGGCCTTTGAGTTAAGCTAGCTAGCTTAGCTAGTAGGTGAGTAGAGGAGGTAGAATGGAGCTGGGGTTTAGGGCATAGGAGCTAAGGAAGAATTGTTTGGAGCTAAACTGAAGCTGCACAAGAGCTGAACTTGCTGAAGAGGCCTTCGTGAGGACTCAGCTACGTAGCTTAGCTAGCTAGTTGATGTAAACATAATTATTGAGGGTAAAATGCCTATTCATGCATGTTCCTAGGCTTAGATTTGCATTTCATGTTATAAATATTGCATAGCATGCATCATTCCGCATTTAGAGTAGTGTATAATTTAGGTTAATTACATCCTTTTTGTGGTCAGGAGAGAAGGATATTTATTTCATAGCTTCAGATTGATGATCTAACCGTACGGATCTGATCAAGACGATGATTGGAGTTCAACGCCTCCGAAATTGGCTCGATCGGAGTCTCGTAGCACCAATGCAGTCCGAGAAAGATTAACGGCCAAGGGACTAGGTGACATAATTTGGAGCTTCAAATGAAAAATCTGACTGCGTGGATGGATTCGGGTCGACGATTGTAGCCCAACGACGTGAAAATCGACTCAATTTGACCTCTGTAGCAGCCCTTACAATGAAAAGAAGATGGACGACCCAGATCGCATCACGTCGCGCAATCCAGGCCGCCATGCACATGTGCATAGCAACACGGGCACATGCGCGTGCGTAGCGGCAGAGCACGCAGGCACGTAGCGTGCACCAGCAGCGTGGGTTTGTGGGCTATCTTCAGCGACGTTTATGACCACTAAATGTCCTGTATACGAATTTGATTCTTTCCTCCACTATAAAAGGACTCTAACCCCTCAAATTTTTCTTCATCTCTTCCTTTCTTCAGAGCAAGTCGTCCTCCGAGCAACCGTCGAGGGGCATTTCTCTCACCCCTCTCAATCTTTTTACGCTTTCATAGTGTAGATTTCCCACTTTTGTAGTGCAATAAACATTCGTTTATAAATAGATGATTGTTTCTTTCTCTCTCTTTCTCCCTCTCTCTTATATTGTTGCAAGTAGATTAGCTAGAATTCATCAACCTAATCTCTTTCCTATAAAAATACCAAAAAAATTAGAAAAGATACAAATGATAAAAAGAAATAAAGTGAAACACGGATTTCATAAAACCAAACGTTCGCCTCCCCGTGTTCGACTTAGGATTCACTTTTCGAGTTTCGGTTATAAATTTTATTTGATAGATGCGTTTTGCGAGCTACGACGACGGATCCTCCAAACCCTAATTTTAATTCGTGAGGCGTCATTGCTAGGGAGGCAATGCTCTTTGATTTCATAAAAATACCAAATGATCGAAGTGCACGTCGATCATTTTGGCGTCGTTGCTAGGGAGGGAATGCTCTTTGATTTTTATTGTGTTTTCTCGCATCACTTACATATTTCTCTACCTATCTTCTTCAATTTATTGTCTTGTAGGAACCCAATCATGGAGCTGAGGACGGTAGATTGGAGTAAAGTGTGGGTAGAGAATTCTGTAAGTTTTCCCCCACTTCCCCACCCACTAGTTCATTTCTCCACACTAATAACTCAAATCCAAATCAACTTAGGTGCTTCTTATAAACCCTATGATAGACCTGGTTGTTTGTTTGTCACCTCCACTCATCTCACCCCCGCATATATTAAAAATAAAAGGAAATACTCCTCTTGTGGGATTTTCTAAAAAATACACACATTAACACCCACAACTCTCAAATTAAGGTGCACCACTCCACTTTGATTCTACCACTTAACCGAGATCTGACCTGTGGATTCGGTACACCTTAACTCAGCACACACATAAGTGAGTAGAAATCTGATTAGGTTAAGATTTTGTGTGTGCCTTAATCAAGTGGTGTAATAGGTCAATTGCTTGAACTGTTGGGCTGCATCACTCAATCTAAAACTGATCCATCAAGTAGCTTGCCACTTAGGGTTGATTCTTACGGTTGAACCAAGCATTCCACATTATTGTTGATTTTTAAAGGAATATATCATCACTCGTGTTTTCAAAATTTGCAGTGTTCTACTAAACCTTGATTAAACCAACCTAAGAATTAAACCCTAAAAGACACATCATCAAATAACCTTATTTGCAAACACTGGTTGTGCATGCACACACATTTAAATCAATCATTAAGGGCACAACCCATCTAAAGGGCTCATCACATTCTAAGAGCACAATCATCCCAAGCCTAATTAAAATCGAGTAGACATTGGCCTTAAGGATTGATTCGCTCTTCGGGGCTCAGACTGAGATTTTTTCGATTAATTTGCTTTTGTTGGTCAATCTGATGTCTAGCTAAGGGAGTAGCGTCAAATGACCGTTGCTGGGGGTACACTAGGAACCGGAGGTATAAGCCAAAGGAAGAATCTTCTCCTCAGTCCCTCCTTCTAACTGGTTGGATTGACCAGATAAAAGTAGACTAAATCGTTTATAATCTCAAGATTGGTCCTGGGAGTCTGTAGGTCTTTAGGCTAACCCACCTAAGGATAGTGTTGATTCCTTGTACTGCAAGGCACCTTTCTCTCTTATGATTTCCCCTCCTATTCTACCTTGTATCCTTCCACATTTACACACATTTCACATCCTATCATCCTACCACCACTTATCCCAAAGTTGATTACTATTCCGACTTGACTTGTAATTACCCATCCACTAGCCGAGATGACTTTAATTGGGGATATGAATCGGGACCTCAGTGTCCAGGGCCTAACCCTAGACAACAAGACTATGATTACTATCATTCCCAGAACTACAATGATTATAGATCTCCATCCTTTGATGACCAAACCAACCAATCTACAATCAGGAAGGATATGATGATTATAACACCCAGTATTCCACTGAATATAGGTCACCACCATCCTTTAAACAACATGAAATGACCTACTATCAGGGAAGGACTTGAGAACCTCGATATCTTGACTCCCCTAGATTGAACCCGAACCCACCCAACCCTGAACTGAACCAGTTGGTTCAGTTGAACCAGATCCAGGATAGGGTATTGGCTAATTTGAGGAACACTATACAATCTTTAAAAGCTCAGTCAACACCATGCACTAAAGCATTGGAGCCTATGATAAAAGTGATTAATGAGATGAATAGCTCTTTATTGGATTTGCTCCAAAGCGTTGGGGATAGGGACCTGGGTGAGTTTCTTCTTGAGAAGTTGTTGAGGTTGAGGATAAAATTTATGGTTGCACCTGTCAAATCTTAAGATGATTCTCAAAATGACCCCTCTTTAGGAGAGCCAATGTCTGAACACACTTAGGCACCTGTTGGGGGGGATACATATTCTGAGACTGGAGATGACCAGATTGGTCTAGAGCAACCATTTGAGGATGAATCGATTGATTCACCCAAGATCCCTAAGTCAGGAAACGAAGAAAATTGTCTCCTTGGATCATGAAATGATTTATGATTTTGGGACATATAAATGAGGATCATCAATTCTTTGACTCTGAGGGGGAAGAATCTTTAGGTGAAGTCTCACTTGAGCATAAGGAAAATGATTTTAGTGACACAAACGGGCATGAGGAATCCGATGAACCATTTGACCGCCTAATAATAGAGGAATTTGGTTCGGTTGGGGTTAACTTGGAGGATCCGAATCTTGATGATTCAATCAGTGACCCCATTCCTCATCCGCACCCTGAAGAGCTGACTTTTGAGATCATTGTGCCCAAGTCAATTTTGATTTAGCTACGATTTCTAGACTTGGGGGAATCATATGCAGTGAATGATATGCTAGAGGTCTCGGAGCTTGAGTTCTTTATGTTGGAGAACAGAATTGTTGAAATAAAAATTTGGGAGGTTAATTCTGAGGAAACTACGATTTTGGATCTAAGGGTACCTATTGACCTGAAATCACCTACCTTCTATCACGACTCTTATGATATCTTTCATGTGTGTGACCTAGGCCTGGAATAATTGATTATCTTCCTGAGTTGAACTATAAGTGGACACCCGATTTTAATGAATTAGATCAACCCGTTATCCGACACTTTGGTCTTGGGTTACACAACACAAAACTGCAAGCCTAGCCCTGTAAACACAATAACCTTAGGTTCTGGGTAATTTTCTTCTAGAACCTTAGAACCATTCAACCCTGAGGCGTGAGTCTGCACCATAATCTAGTCCACATCTGTGGACATCTTCTACTGGAGGGTCTGAGGATCAATATTTTTATTTTGATTCTGACCCGCATTTGTGAATTCTCAATTTCTTCTTTGTATGTATGTTATGCCTAGTTGAAGGCTTTAAATTTAGCACGTGTGTATATTCCATGTTCTCTGTGGAGCTGTCCGAATTTTCAGGAAATTTAAGTGATATTATATTTACTTTGCCCTTTTCATGTTTTTGTTTTTACAATGAGGATATTACATCATTTAGGCATGAGGGGTGGATATTTTATTCTAAAATCATTTTGTTAACTCCGTAGAATTTAAAATTTGAAAATTAAAAAAAAATGAATTAGGAGAAGAGAACTTAGGCATTTGGATGTTATTAACTTTAGGAAATGATACCTTGAGACCTAAATACTTAGACTCTTCAATTTTTGGGCTTAATTAGCCTGGGTGTCCACTCGAATGTGGACTTAGTCTCAAGTCCTCATGATTGTGCAGCAATCATAGATCTTAGTTGACCTAAATTAGGCTAGGACTTAGCATAAGTTAGGGTAATTCATACATGCATAAGCATTACTAGCATGATTACTGCCTTCTTTTAACTATGCATAAAATAATGCTATAATGTACTAATTAGGTGCATTATGTCAAGTGCAGGTAATAAGCTGATCAGAAGTTAGATCTGAAGCTGGATTTAAAGCTGGATCTGAAAAATAAAGAATAATTGGTGTTGCAGCAGAGTTGGAGCAGAAGACCTAGATTAGATGTAGTAGATAATAATGTAAGGGAGTTGAGATATGCTATTATATTAAGTAAGAATAAAGTAATAAATTGTGAAGAACTTAGGTCAATCTTAGCCCTAGGACAGCCTAGAAGCTTCCCCAAGCCTTAGCCACCCTTAGATTAGGTCACCGCACCTTAGGAAACCTTAAAACCCCAATTTCAGCCTCTATCTGGATGTCCAGGTTAGTTATAGGACATCCAGAACCCTTAGCCAACTCCCGCACACCTTAAACCCACTTCTGCAATGTTATTGGACGTCCAGACACTTGGTCAAATGTCCAATTTCTACAAAATACCTAAGACAGAACCTAGAATCCCTCCTGACTCTGATTGGACGTCCAGACAACAAGTCTTGACTTCTGATTTTTCATTATAAGACGCCTACTACTATTATTAGACGTCCAAAACTGCCCTCTAGTTCCTGTTTTGAGATTCAAGTCTTGAGCTTGGATCTCTAACTCCCTAAACCCAATTCTTATACCCTAGGAACCTAAATTAAGGTGCCCTAACACTAATACATCACCTCTAGACCTCCCTAAGGACCTAATTAGGTCCTCACTAAACCTAATTGACTTGTATCATAGTCAATTCCATCAGCCTATTCAATTGGACTCATTCAGTCCAATTGAGCTCTGATCTCAACACACACTATCCAATTGGACTCAGTGAGAGTCCAATTGGCCTAGACCTGACTTAATTGAGTTATTTTACTCTCAATTAGGTTTCCACACATCCAATTAAACTTGTATTAAGTTTAATTGCACTTTACCTTAGTGAATTAGGGTTTACAACCCTAATTTGAGACCTACCTTGACCTAAACCCACTAGAACCTAACCTAATGAACCTAGCCACCTAAGTTTCGACCCACACACACCCACACACACCATCCACATGAAAATACCTAGCCTATAGTTCTCTAGAACTATCTACCATGTGTTGTTTCCTTGGTTGCTAAAATTAGCAACCAAGAGCCATTCAATTTTTAGATCCACATTTGGTGGATCTAAAAACCATCATCCATCCTCTCTCTCACTCTCCCATGAGCTCCCATCATATGCCTCTCTAGAGAATTTCATAATTCTCTAGAGAGCTTCCCTTAGGTCTATGAAAAGACCTAAGGGGTGGCACTTTGGACCCATTCACTCTTGGCTCCATTTTAGCTTAAGCTTCATTCCACCCCCACTCCACCTTCACGAGTAGCTTCACCATGGCCATCACCATCTCCACACCAAGATGTTGGATCACCTCCTCAACCTCTTTCTAAGGGTCGGCCTAAGCACCATTGGCCGCCCCTCCTCTCAACCAAGTCAAAGGTCATCAGAGCACACCTCTGAATACCCTTTGTTCTGCTAGACTAGATTATAGTTCTTCATAGATTTAATACTTTATTTACTTCTTAGTAGTATAGTTCTATATTCTCCCTCAATGATGCGTGCATAATCCCCCTATAGATTCATGTATGCAGTCGTTTTCTACTAGCTAGATTTAAATTTTCTTGTACAAGCATTTCACTACCTGTGCTGTAACCACCATCATGCCTCAATGAAAACATTTATATATATTTATATGTTAAAAATCACCATATGCATGATTATCATCTTTTGGTGTGATTAAAGTTGCATGCTTTCAATTTCTGATATTCTGGCAACAGCATGTTGTGTATCAATTCGTATTTAGTATAAATCGACATGCGATTTTGAACGAGTAGAGCGAGTGAGATCGAATTTGAATTTGCATTTCCAAAACGCCTCCCAGAGATGAGCGATCGGGACTCAAGTCTCGTTATCTTTATAAATTATTTTTAACGAGCGTTTTCACGCACTATACTACAACGAGATCTCTGTTTTCAAAGCACACGCGAGAATTGCTGTCTGTCACCTCACTATGTCAATCTTATTTTAATTCGGTAAATAAGTTGGGATGATAAGTATGCGACTTATCAACCTGCCCTCTAATTTGAGGGGATTTTAAGTCTAAGCATCTACACACTTTTTGCACTGACTCACTTTTTGACGGTTTTTTCGAAAATTGGGTAGCTAATGAACTATCTAGGGTGGTATGGCTGGCAAGTTGTCGGTGGTAACAACTTATCGGTTGGTTGTCCAGAGCTCAGCCACAATACCATTTTCGTTGTACTGCCTGTAGGTAAACCTTAAAGGGAAGCTACCTACTTGAAAAAAAAAAAGAAAAAGGAAAAAGAAAAAGGAAAAACATAGAAAAAGGAGAAAATAAATAAATAAAATCACACTTCACCGCATGAATATGGCTGGCAAGTTGTCGTGGGTAGCAGTCTATTGGCTGGTTGTCCAGAGTCCAACTCATAAAAATGCACAATAATTCCCAAAACACTTAGGAAAGAAGCGAGGAAGTAGAATAAACCGGCGAGATATACACTGGGTTCGCTCTTGTGTTGATCCCATAAATAAATGAAGTAGGGAGAAAGCTATTGTTCGAAAAGATAAACATCTAGGCAAGGTCACCTAGGGTCGTAGAAACCCAAAGTCCGTTTTAACGGCCGCCTAGTAAGTCTTTCACTCTTTTCACTAGATGCTTAGCACTTAGATTCTTTTCCGAGTCTTGGACAAGTCAGGTAGCCGTAAAAAGTTATTTCGAAAGTCTCAAACTCCAAAAGTACAAAAAAATTAGAAAAAAAGAAAAATAAGAAAAAATGTATCATCTCTTTTTAAATAAGACGAGGATTTAGGCGGTCTACATTCTGGCAGACACTCAGGTACTGTCGAGTTTTCGTTGTTTAGGACCTTAGTTAAAATTTTCTATTATTAATAAACGACTTAAGCCCAAGCGATCGAATCCTAATTCTATTTTTATACATAGCGTGTATAATTTTGCTAGGGACTAGCAAAAGATAGGCATGGGGTATGATGTAGACACAATTATTGACGGTAAAATGCCTATTCATGTATGTTCCTAGGCTTAGATTTGCATTTCATGATATAAATATTGCATAGCATGCATCATTCTGCATTTAGAGTAGTATATAATTTAGGTTAATTGCATCATTTCTGTGGTCAGGAGAGAAGGATATTTATTTCGGAGCCTCGAATTGATGATCTGACCCTACGGATTTGATCAAGACAACGATCGATGTCCAATGCTTTCGAAATCGCCTCGATCGGAGTCTTGTAAAACCATATGCAGTTTGAGGAAGATCAATGGCCAAGGGACTAGGTGACATAATTCGGAGCTTCAAATGAAAAATTTGACCGCGTTGATGGATTCGGGTGGACGATTGTAGCCCAATGGCACGAAAATTGACTCAATCCGACCTCTGTAGCAACCCCTACAACGAAAAGATGGACAGCCTAGATCGCGCCACGTCATGCAACCCAGGCCGCTATGCACATAAATGCGCACAGCAGCGCAGGCTGGTAACACTACATCTTGGGGTGATAAATCTGTCAATTGGGGTTTATCTTAAGAGCAAAATACACAAACAACACATCATAAATAGGAATAGGAGCATCACATGCATTGCACATCAAGATTGCTTATAATACATTATTAACGGCCATGTGTACAAGGACATGTCAAAACAGGCCTCTGATGAGCAATCGGACCGCACGGATGGATTCAGAGTGTCGAACGGAGTCCAACGGACTCAAAATCGACCAAATCCGACATCCGGAGCTTCCGCAGTTAACCCAGGAAGTTATGGCCGTTAATCTGACGATCAATGGCTCACAAGGCGCCACGTGGCACCCGATCAGTACCCACACGCCTCGTCCAGCCCCCTCCATCAATCGCAGAATGATCTGAGCTATCCGATCTTTGATCGGACGGTTGGGAATGCCGCACCACTGCCAGCGCCATCGCTACACCCTTCGCCCGCAGCAGATCACGATCGTCGGATCTCCATCCAACGATCGGCAGCAATCGAGCACCGACGCACGTTCGCAACCATCCATACAGAGTAGTGCAGCGGTCGAAGTGCACACCTATGCTCATGCGATGCAGGATCGAAATGCACCGCGCAGTAAATCGAAGGCGAAAGTGCACGGGCGAAATTGGACCGTAGATTGGCAAGCGGACGGGTGCGATTGCGAGACGTGGCGCCCGCAGATGCGCCTTAACTAGACGCGCGTGATGACGCACGCGATCCGCGCCAGCGCCCTGCGTGGAAGCTCAGCCGTCCGATCTTCGATCGGACGGCTTACGACACGCACATGTGGATCAGGTGCAAAGAAGAACAGATGCGCGTGAGAGATCGGTGGGCAGGGGCCTTCACCGACGTTTTGGGAAGGGTTTTAGCAACGTCCCGGACGTCGCTAAAACCCCTTCATTTAGAAAGCCCTTCTTCATATTTAAACCCCTTCCAGCCACCCATGGGAGGCATTCACTCCACTTGCAAGTGTTCTATCCCCCTCCTAGCTACCATTAGCCCTCTTTGTAATCGTCGGAGATGATGAGCCACCGACGGAGCCCCCCTCCACTGCCGTGGCTGCCTCGCCGTCTTCTCTCTCTCTCTTTCCCTCTTTATCTTAAGCTTTACTTTACTTATGTTCAAGTATTTATTTAGTGTTGTAATTATAAACTAAAGTTGCATGCCAAATGAAGTTGTTTCTTATCTAGTTACTTGCCCTCTTTTATGTTTAAAGCTGCATGTGTGAATGAAACAATTCTAATCCTAATCTCTCTCTCTCTTTCTCTCTATCCCGCGCTTTTCACCGACTTTTCGCAAGTAAAAATCCGCTATTTTCGTGACATTAAGTGACAAGAAAAATCCGATTTTCACGCCTCCCTGAGATTGACACTCGAACTCACGTTCATTTCTTCATTTTAAAACCGACATTCCGAGCGCAAGCTATAACGACTCTTTTAAACAAACGCGCCCCACGCCTCGTCAGTTTTTTGGTGCCATTGCTGGGGAGGCAACGGATTTGTTTTGTCACTTCCATTTTACATCAATGCTCACATCGTCTAACGCCTTGTCTCCTTCTACTTGATGGTTGCGGGAATTCGACTCTTGGACGGCGAAGCAGCACAACTCATGACGGTAACAAGGGAGTAGGCGCAACATGGACCGGTCGTGAGTATTTCTTCACCCATTGTTGTTTTTTGCTTAAAAATTAAAAAAAAATTGTAAAACTGAAAAAAATTGACGTGGTGCATGTTTGCTTGATCCACATCCTTAACACATCACCCAGCAAAAAAAAAAAACACTAACATTCTAAATAATCTAAGATTCTTGGAGTGTTCTTTTTCTTTTTGAGTCGTGTCTGCGAAGCCACCTTTAATTGACTTAGGTCGTACCACTCAACCCTAAAATTGACTCATCTAATAGAAGCTGCATGATCACTAGGATGAGTACATTAGGATTTTAGAGCCTCTACACAAAAGGAAATCTACTTTCACCGAATTGTATGTAAAAATTGACGTGCCCACTGAAACTTGTCTGAAAACATTAAGACACGTCAATCCTAAAAGACACAAAAGTAAGGATGAAACATTAAAAGACACATTTTAAAAAAATCATTGTTTGAAAATCATGTTTTGATAGGATCACACACATTGAAATTGGAAAACTAAGAGGCACTACCCCAATCAACACCTCATCACATAACCCTAGCACAAGCATTGTCCTAGCCCTTTTAAATAGAGTAGACGTGTGCTAGGCAGGACTGGGTTAAGTCTCGAGAGGCGGGGTTTTGTTCGCTGGGCACTTGATTTTCATTCCTTTTTAGAATCTGGTGACTAGGTTGCGGGGCAGTGTTAAATGACCGCGGTTATAGGGTCTATGGAACCGGCGGCGTAAGCCAAAGGAAGAACCTTCCCTGCAATCCCCTCGTAATCAACCTGGCCAGATTAACTTTGGGAAGTGGAGTCCAGTGCCTACGGACTTGATCACCCTTTTGAGATTTCTAGGTCCCCTAAGGAATACACCATAAGGACTAAGCTTGTTTGCTTGGTTGAACACACAACTCTCTCTCATCTGTTCTTCCCACATCCCTCCATTTCTTCCAAACCATGTATTTCAATGCATATCCATCTTACCTAAACTGCCCCCAACATGATTTGTATGCTAACCCAAGTAGACCATATCCACAACCTACTTGGGCTAACCAACCACCAAGTTGAGGGTATGACCTAGAATATCCCTCTTGGCCCAACTGTCCCAGTTATGACCAAACCGCACCAACCTCTTATTGGGATACACCCAACATATCCACTCAATGGTATGATTCAAATCGTGGGGCTCCATATCTCGATTCTTCTCATGACGCCTCATCATTTAGGTCCCACCCGCTCTCTAACCACTTTGATAGGACCTACACTCTAGGAGAACACCAAGAACCCTACCCTTCTCAGGACAATAACCAAGAAAGGTCATCTGAATTTAACAGCCTTTCCTACTTGACCTTTGGATTGGAAGGAATTCTAGACAAATGGAAATCAGAGAATGATCAGAAATCTAGGCAAGCCTAGGATCATCAACCTTTGATTTGGTCCCCTGATGAAGAATCTGACTGGGAGGACTTAGAACCTCAACTATTTTGGAGTAGGACCAAATAGAGAATGGTTCCTCTTGAAGAACTGGACCCTGAACATGATAGAATAGAGGACCCACCCAAGAACCTAAACCCCAGTATGGATTCTAATCCACAACCTCAACTACACTCAACCTGGATTTCAAGGAGGAAATCCAAAGGACACCAAATGACACCCTGTCAATTCTTTATAACCTCCAGTTAGAGTTACACAGATAGAATCAAGAATTGGTTAAAGGGCAACAGACCATGTTGGATATGTTCCAACAATTGGGGGAAGAAGGCCAGAGAAAGTTGTTGCACACAACGCTATTCATGGAATTCCTAAAGCAAGGACCTACCATGATCAATTGGACTACACCCAGTCACCCTAATTTGGTTCAGTCTACCATTGATACCCCCCAGGAGTTGGACAACTCAATGGATTTCTTTATAAGGTCATTGAGGATTCCTCGAAACACAATTTGGGGAGCATTGAGGACAAACATCAGGAGGAAACTGAGAATGTGAGGGGAGATGTCTTGGAATCCGAATCTAATCGGCCCGAGAGAAGTGATCCGGTGGGAACAACAGCCAACAAAGGAGATGGGGAATGGAGTTACAATTTCAAAGAAATCGATTATGAATCGGTTGGGATCCCCATCACAAATTTGGAGGAGGGCCAAGAGAAAGAATATGAACTAGAGGATGAAATTAGTCCTACCTCTAATGCAACCTCAAACAGTGAATCTGATACAAAGGAGGTTGAAGAAAATATTCTTGAGGTCAAGGGTTTGGAGGGAATGAGCAATGAAACCGTAGTTGCGGAAGAGATGGATTCGTCTTTGGAGAAAGACCTCATGCTTGATTGTAGGGCTCATTATGAAACTCTTGATTTTGTTACCCGCCCTACCAGAATAAAGATTCCGCAACCCGAATGCACTGGAATTGATACACCTTTGACGGATTACAATTTTATGGGGATACAAGCTGAGTATAAAACGTACATCTTTAGTGTCTGGCATGTCATTTTCGGGGTGCGCTCGTCCACATCAACTTCTTTGCATGCCCGCAGACTAAGAGAGGATCTGACACGGGAATGCATGATACATCTGCTGCAGAATTCCCGCCCCTTAGGAACGGGACTCCACCACAACCTTGTTCACATTTGTGGACTTCTGATTTTGGGTCTGGCTGATTTTGTACATGCCTCCTTGACCCAAACCATTCCTGTTTGTGCACTATGGCTAGCCGAAGGCGTTAAACTCAGCGTTTCCTAGGAGGCAACCCAGAAGATTCAGATTGATCAGGTATTCTACGTCACTCAGATAATATCTTTTTGAACCCCTGATGCATCAATGTATTTGTCAATGAGGACATTGTCCAGCATGGGGGGGTGGTAAATTGCATGATTCTGAGCTCATTTAATCAGTTTGAATAGAATAAATATATATAAAAAAAATTTTGAATTTAGGAAGAAAAAAACTTAGGCATTAGAAATTTGTCAATAGTGGAAAATAATATGGAAAGAACTTGAACACTTAGACTTTTCAGGCCTTCAGGCTTAATCAGTCCTGATGTCTGTTAAAATATGGATTTAGCTTCAAATCCTTGCAACCTTAAGCTACTCTAATCCACTAACTAAATAAGGTGATAAGTATACGACTTATCAACTTACCCTCTAGCTCAAAAAGACTTTTAGTCTAAGTATTTGCACACATTTTTGCACAGACTCACTCCTTGGAGATTCTGACAGAAATTGAGTAGCTAATGAACTCTCTAGGGTGGTATGGCTGGCAAATTATCGTGGGTAATAGCCCATTGGCAGGTTGTTCAGAGCCCAGCCATGGGACCACATCTTCTTCATTGCCTCTAGGTAAATTTGAGATCAAAGAAACCACCTACAAAAAAATAAAATAAAATAAATCACACTTCACCGCACAAGTATGGCTGGCAAGTGATCGTGGGTAATAACCCATTGGTCGGTTGTCCAGAGCCCAGCTCAGTAAATGCACAAAAAGAACCAAAACACTTAAGGAAGAAGTGGGAAAGTAGAGCAAGCTGGGGAGATATACAATGGAAAAATCCTTGTGTTGACCCCAATTAAAACAAACGTAGGGAGAAAGCTACTGATCGAACAAATACACCTTCAGACAAAACACTTCTTCCGGTCACCCAGGGGTGTAGAAACCTGAAGTCTGTCTAAATTACCATTGAGTGAGTTTATCACAATCTTCACACTAAGATGCTTAGCACTTAGAGTTTTGTCCGAGTTTTGGGTGGGTTTGGTAGCCGTAAAAAGTTACCAACACACTCTTAATTCCAAAAAAATATAAAAATAACAAATATATATGTATATATATATATTTACATACATTAAAGCAAGGATTCAGGAGATTCATATTTTGGCAGGTACCCGGGCGCTGCTTAGTCTTTGTAGATTAAGATCTTAGTATATTTTATCCTATTGACAAGTGACGAAGTGTCTAAGTGGTTACTTCTTAAATTCTGACTGGAAATAAAGGCTAGAATAAACCTTGCTAGGGACTAGCAAGGAGTAAGCATGGGGGTATGATAACACTGCATCTTAGGGTGATGAATCTATCAATTGGGATTTATTTTAAGAGCAAAATACACAAATAACACATCATAAAAAGGAATAGGAGCATTACATGCATTGCACATCATGATTGCTTATAATACATTATTAACGGTCATGTATACAAGGACATGTCAAAACAGGCCTCTGATGAGCAATCGGACCGTACGGATGGATTCAAAGTAACGAACGGAGTCCAACAGACTCAAAATCGACTAAATCCGACATCCGGAGCTCTCGCAATTAACCCAGGAAGTTATGGCCATTGATCTGACGATCAACAGCTCACAAGGCGCCACGTGGCACCCGATCAGCGTCCACACACCGCACCCAACCCCCTCCATCAATCGCAGAATGATCTGAGCCGTCTGATCTTCGATAGGACGGCTGAGAATGCCACAACATCGCCAACGCCATTGCTACACTCTTCACCCGCAGCAGATCACGACCGTCAGATCTCCATCCAACGGTCGGCAGCAGCCAAGCACCGATGCACGATCGCAACCATCCATACAGAGCAGTGCAATGGTCAAAGCGCTCACCCACGCTTACGTAATGCGGGATCGAAACGCACCGCGTAGTAAATCGAAGGCGAAGGCACGCGCGGGCGAAATTAGACCGTAGATCGACGAGCGGACGAGTCGATTGCGAGACGTGGTGCCCGTAGATGCGCCTTGACTAAACACGTGTGATGACGCACGCGATCCACGCCAGCGCCCCGCGCGGAAGCTCCGCCGTCCGATCTTCGATCAGATGGCTTACGACGCGCGCACGCAGATCAGGTGCGTGCGAGCGACCGGTGGGTAGGGGCCTTCACCGACATTTTGGGAAGGGTTTTAGCAACGTCCCGGACATCGCTAAAACCCCTTCTTCATTTGGAAAGCCCTTCTTCCTATTTAAACCCCTTCTAACCACCCATGGGAGGCATTCACTCCACTTGCAAGTGTTCTACCCCTCCTAGCTGCCATTAGCCCTCTTTGTAATCGCCGGAGATGAAGAGCAGCCGATGGAGCCCCCCTCTACTACCGTGGCTGCCTCGCCGTCTTCTCTCTCTCTCTTTCCCTCTTTATCTTAAGCTTTACTTTACTTATGTTCAAGCATTTATCTAGTATTGTAATTATAAACTAAAGTTGCATGCCAAATGAAGTTGTTTCTTATCTAGTTACTTGCCCTCTTTTATGTTTAAAGTTGCATGTGTGAATGAAACAATTCTAACCTTAATCTCTACTTTTCTCTCTCTCTCACTCGCTTTTCACCTATGACTTTTCCAAGCAAAAACCCGCTATTTCCGTGACATTAAGTGAGAAGAAAAATCTGATTTTTATGCCTCTCTGAGATCGACCCTCGGACACACGTCCATTTCTTCATTTTAAAATCGACGTTGCGAGCGCAAGCTATAACGATTCTTTTAAACAAACGCGCCCCACGCCACGTCACGGGCATTGGCGTGTGCGCATCGGCAGCGCACACAGGTGCGCGCGCTAGCATAGCGACAACGTGGGCTCGTTTGTGGTTTTTAGCGATGTTTGCGGCAGATCTTCAGCGACGTTTATGACTGTCACTAAATGTTCTGTATACAAATTTGATTCTTTCCTCCACTATAAAAGGACCCTTACCCCTCCCATTTTTCTTCATATCTTCCTTTCTTCCTTTTACCACCTCCAAAGCTCTAGAGAGAGTTTGTTCCAAGGCCAGGATGCTCCTCTAGAATTAAAAAGAAAATAGTTTTCCCACCTCTCATCCCCATTCGTGGAACATCTCGTGGCCATCCTTTCACTGCCCTTCGGGAAGAAGATCCTCGCTGCGACGCCGTCCTGCCCCATCCTCCGTCCTCCAGCTCCGTCCTCGTTTGTCTCGCTCCTCACCACACCTTCCTCCAGGCGATGTCAGAGTGAGTCGTCCTCCGAGTGACAATCAAGGGAGATTTCTCTCACCTCTATTTTTTTACGCTTTCATAGTGTAGATTTCCCGCTTTTGTAGTGTAACAAACATGCGTTTATAAATAGATGATTGTTTCTCCCTTTCTCCCTCTCTCTCATATATTGTTGCAAGTAGATTTGGTAGAATTCATCGACCTGATCTCTTGCCTATTAAAATACCAAAAAAATTAGAAAAGATAAAAATGACAAAAAGAAATAAAGTGAAACACGGATTTCATAAAATCAAACGTTCGCCTCCCCGTGTTCGACCTGACATTCACTTTTCGAGTTTCGGTTATAAATTTTATTTGATAGCTGTGTTTTGCGAGCTACGACGATGGGTCATCCGAACCCTAATTTTAATTCGCAAAGCACGCATCGATCGCTAGTTCCTCTACTAACAGCTAAGCTTGTGTAGTTGAGCTAAGTTGAGTTGGTCTCAACTTGTCTGAAGCTGGGTTGAGTTGGACCTACTTTTGATGGGAAATCCCGAGTTAGCTTAGCTACTAAGTTGACTTGTAGCTAAGTTGGAGGGAGTTTAGCTACCATGAGTTGAGTGGAGCTGGGGAGAGCTGGACCTGAGCTGAGGTGGACTCTTGTCAACTTAGTTGAGCTAACAAGAGCTCCTAGTGAACTGATTGGAGCTGAGATGAGCTAGTCACAACTAAGTTGAGTTAGATCTGAGCTGACTTGAGCTAGATTAAGCTAAGATGAGCTACCCTGGGCTACCACTTAGCCAAGAAGAGCTGAATGGAGCTTAATGGAGCTCTAACCCTAACCCAAGTGAACTGGTATCCAGCTATGATGAGCCAGATTTGGCTGAGTGCCAGCTGGATTGAGCTTCCTCTTCACCTGTTGCCTTCCTGAATGTTAGGGTTTTAGAAGTCTAGTTATCTGATCATTCCTAACACTCAAGTACACGTGTCAAAAACACAAAAATAATGTAATGCATACTTAACCTTAGTTATGCCTAAATGCAGCCCAGAAACCTGTTTGCGAAGTTAAAATCTTAAGAGCTAGGTTTGTTTTAGGGCATGAGAATGATGATAAACTGGCATTTATCACACCCCCATGGTTATCTTTTACTAGTCTCTTAGCAAAACTAATTTTACAAAATGGATTTGTAGAGAAAACTAATTTTTTTTACTTTTGAGGAGGAGATTACGGGACCTTGGTTGGTTAAAACACGAGAGGTACGAGATTTATTAAAGATAAACATCGAGATTTATTGTTTGGATCCAAAAATTAAATGAATCAGGATTAATGTATCTACCAAAAATTTACAAATGAACTCATTGCTAATTCAAATAACCTGAAATCATTTTGCAATTAGGATTTCCTTAGCTCTTGAATCTGATTTGCAACTTGCATGATCCTTTAAAACTGTGTCTGTGCTTGTGAATGCCAGCATTTATAAGGTCGTTTACTTGTTTAAAACTTTTTTTTTAATCTCCTCATGCTTATCCTTAGCCTAATCCTATAACAAATGTGTCGGGATCATCATTCTCGTTACCAATCCTCAAGGGGGCTCTAGCACCAGCACTTTGATATAGTACCGTCTAAGACATCACCCAGGAGCTCACAATCCCAAAACACAATGCGGTGTAAAGGAGTGCTTCAAGCAAACTCAAGCTCTTGCTCCGATGCTATGGGTAGAAAACCATCTAAGACACTTGAGTTGCAAAATTGAGCCTTAATGCTCCGTCTAAAGATATGAGATATAGATATAGACCAGTGCTAAGGCGGTAACATGTTAACATCGCATCCTCAAAGGAGGCATTTTTCTCCTCAGCAGTGGAACTCAAATCAATGATCTTCAGATTTCACTAAGGCCAAACAAGGGGCTTTTCTAATTTCTAAATTTTTTTTAGGTGTTGGCTTGTGTGTGAAATTTGACGCAAGAATTTTACAAGAGATGAAAGTTTTTGGATCAGAAACTAAACCAGGTAATTTTCAAGTCACAAAAGGAAATCAAATCACTTGAACCATCATGAGTTTAGGTGGAATTTAAAGAAGAATACTTGATCTAGTCTAAAAATAGACCTAGAGATTCTAACAATCAGATCCGTATCCTTATTCCTAGTTTGTTAAAGATTAAATCTCATTGTGCCTTAAAATGAATCTTTCAACCTTGGTCCTGATTTCAAAATTTCCTCAAAAATTTTCAACATTTTTTTATTTTTATTTTTTTTTTTGTGTATGCTTGCAGAAAAAATGAAATAACAAAATTGAATGTTTTTGCATTTTGAAAATCCTGATTTAATCGTCAAACTTTAAAAACACCCCTCATGCTAAAGATATAGCATGTCTGCATGCAGTACGGAAGGAAAAGAGATCAACTTAGTGAAGGCAGTCAAAATCTAGATAGTCAAAACCTCTGAAGGAGGGAAAAACGAAAAGTAGGAAAAAAAATGATGGGTTACCTCCCATCCAGTGCTATCTTTTATCCCATTCAGTCAGGTGTGAATTGCATCAATGGCTAGTAGAGGGTAAGTCGGTTAAATCAAGAGTCTGATGGGAGATTCAGAGTATTTTCTAGATAAGGTTTTAAACGCTAGCCATTGACTTGAAAAGTAGTATTTGTTTTGGGATCTAAAAGATCAACAGCACCGTATGGATAAGTTTTAAGGATAATAAACAGATCGGTCCATTTGGATTTGAGTTTTCCTGGAAAAATTTCTAATCTAGCATCGAAAAGCCAAATGCATTGATTGATGTTAAAATTTTACCGAACAATATATTTATCATGAAATTTCTTTTTTCGGTCTTTATAAATTCACACATTTTTGTAAGAGTAGTTACGCAATTCTTCCAATTCAGTTAATTGCAATTTTTTGTGAGTATCGACTTCAAATAAATCCATATTTAATTGTTTTATTGCCCAAAAAGTCCTATATTCGAGTTCTACTAGTAGATGACATGTCTTTTTAAAAATCAAACGGAAAGGAGACATGCCAAGCGGAGTTTGAAAAGCAATACGGTAGGCCCATAAATAATCGTTCAATTTATTGGACCAATCTTTATGATCAAGCCTAACCATCTTTTGTAAAATATTTTTTATCTCCTGATTAGAAACTTCTACTTGGCCATTTGTTTGGGGGTAGTAAGGAGTGAAAATTTTATGATTAACCCCATATTTGGAAAGAGGGTGACAGAATTGAGAGTGAGTGAAATGTGATTCTCCATCACTGATGATGGCCTTGGGAATGTCGAATCTCGAAAAAATATTTTTCTTGATGAATTCGACAACCACCCTGTGATCATTGGTGCGTATGGGTATTACTTCAATCCATTTTGATACATAGTCGACTACGACTAGTATATACAAATGCCCACAAGAGTTGATGAACGGTCCCATGAAGTCGATGTCCCATACATCGAAAATTTCAACCTCTGAGATTGGATTCAGGAGCATCATATCCTTCCGAGTCATGTTGCCGATACAGAACTGAACGAAAGAGTGAGCATCTTTGTGCAAGTTGGGTCAAAAGAATCCAGAAGTGAGGACCTTAGCTATAGTTTTCTTGCCTGAAAAATGTCCGCCACAGGCAATGAAGTGACAGTGTGTCAGAATATCATGAATTTCTGGGTCGGGTACACATCGTCGAATGACCTGATCAGCATAAATGCAGAAAAGGTCGAGCTTCTCCCAAAAATAATATTTGATATCAACAAAGAACTTGTCCCGTTTGGTTTCTGGCCAGTCAAAGGGAATTCGTTCTGTTGCTAAATAGTTTGCAATAGGTGCAAACTAGGGGAGGGTATTGCCAGCTATGATGGTCTCATCAGGGAACGCATCAGGAGGGGTCAACATATCATTCATCATAAGATGAGAGAGATGATCGGCCACTACATTTTACGATCCCACCTTATCCTTGTTTTCCAGGTTAAATTCTTGGAGCAGTAGGCCAATGGATAAGGTGGGGTTTCACATCTTTTTTGTTCAGGAGATATTTAAGTGTTGAGTGGACGGTGTATACAGTGACATGTGACCCCAATAAATACGAGCGGAATTTTTTTAGGGCAATGACAATGACAAGAAGTTCTTTTTCAGTAACTATGTAATTCCGTTGTACATCATCAAGAGTTTTGCTGGCATGGTAGATCACAACGGCCTTCTTGTCAATTCTTTGCCCTAGAATGGCCCTCCATAGCAAAATCAAAGGCATCTGTCATTAACTCAAAGGGACAATTCGAGTCAGGTTCCTATAAAATTGGTGCCTCTGTGACATCCTTCTTCAATCTATTAAAACTCTCTAGGCATTGTTCATTAAAGTCGAATGGCTAGTCTTTAGTAAGTAATTGACTTAAGGGCTTGGAGCTTTGGGAAAAATTTTTAATGAAACGGTAGTAGAAGCCCACATGCCCAAGGAAAGATCGAATCTATTTCACAGTAGTGGGCTTTGGGGGCTTAGAGATAGCGTCAATTTTAGCTCAATTTATCGCAATTCCTTTTTTTGAGATGACATTAAAGCTAGTTATGGCTAATGATGGTGTTACCATCACGCACTACATTTTTTTTTAACCACTTATGGGTCTCCTAGCTATTGTTCTACCATTTCACACCTTGAGGGCCTCCTTGCAAAATCACCAAAGCACCTACGGCTCGCATTCCACTGTAGCAACGCAAGAACACGACCAATCTGTGCCGTCGATCCTATGATCTCTCGATCCAAGGGTCGTTGTTAATCAAATCTTTGCGCGACTTCGCGCATGTAATCACCATTCTCCCCAGATCTCATCCAACGGTCATGATTTGGAATTGAACTTTGTCCGCCTCTTTCTCTCCATCTCCACCGCCTAAAACCTAATCGCCTAAACCCACCATGGCAGTGATCTGATTCACTCCACAGCTTAAGCACCTCCACAACTTTGATGCACGGTTATCGAATCCGTACACCCTGAGCTGATCCTTTCATCCACGTCTCCATTTCTCCTTCCTCCATCATCCGTCGGTGACAAGGGTAGCGTCTCTTCCTCAATTTCGTCATTGTAGTAACCAGCTGAAGCCGAGGGACCTCATTCACTTGCTGGAGATCCTCTCATCCCCATTTGTCGCCATAGCAACCATTGTGGATCCAGGGACCTCATTCTTCTATGTAGATAGATTTACCGCTTTCATAGATTAGATTTACTGCTTTCTAGGAGTACAAGTAGTTAGAGAGTTCACTGTGAAATTGTTAGATTAGTTAGGAGTAGAATTAGCTTAGAACGACACCGTCCTCTCTGATCAATTCAGATCAGATAGGTGGTTTTTCACCGTTATACTGATCCACTAATCTCCCTCATCATCTCACACTCGTATGTTCTGATTTCCTCAACCATTCACATCACATTTCACTCCGCTGAGTTGGATTCAGCTCTAGAAGCTCTCTAGTTTCTAGATCAGAATCCACACTCCAAAACAATTTAGGGTCACTCCATTCATCCCATTTGTTCACTGTGCTAGAGCCTATGTGGGCCCAATATTGGGCTTGAAAGAATCCAAAAAAAATTTACATTAGTGAAACTAGAATCGGGTTTAGTAGTAGTTTGGTCCCACCCATATGGGTGTTGTGTATCTCACAAAAGGCCGGTTCGACAATTAAAAAATCAAATTTTTAGTTAAGGAATAGTGAACTGGTTGTGTGAAGAGAGGAAGGCCTTAAAACAACTAAGTCTGAAGAGGAAGAGAGGAAGAAAGAAGAGCCGCTGAGTGGCTAAGTGTTGAGAGTTGAGTGCTTGTGTGCGTGTGTTGTACCGTGTGCCTATGTATATATTTATGTAGTATAAGTATATAGTAAAAGGTATATGTATATAAATAATGTAAATAAATAAATATAAATATGTATACGTATATAATTAATATAAAATATAATAGAATAGGATAGCATGTTTGAGCTCTTATATATGTATATAAATAACTTAAGAGCTTTAGTAACAGATTTATCCGTTACTGTACATTTATATATATGTTAGTATAGATAATTATTTTGCCTTATGTTATTTAAATATTTTACTAAGGTTTTATAGATGTTTATTTATGTTACTGTATAAGTAATATATGTTATTAAAGGTGTTAATATGTTAATATAATTTAATATAGTAGATATTAGTAGTTATTTTTGAACCTATACTTAGGTATTACCAATATTAATTGTAAATAATTAACATAGTGTAATATTAGTTAGTTTTTTATGCCTGTTTGTTGTATATATGTTTCAGGCATTGTAATACATATTAATTGATTCTTTTTGTAAATAATTAACCAATTTTTTCATTAATTGATTCATTCATTCATTTTGTAAATAAAATCAACATATTTGGAATAAAATAAACATTTTTGGACTTAGAGAGTGATGTATATCAATAACTGCCTTCCAGTGAATGACTTGGAAATAAATCAGTAAAAATTGTAAATAAATAAAATTGACGTGACATCGATTTATATTTGTGATACATATACTACAATAATGATACATTAAAAAATATTTTTACTGCAAATCGAAAGTCATCGATTTTATTTTTGGCCCTAATATCATTTTCTTATGATTGTTGACATCGTGTCAAATAGTTACTTACATGCAACCAGTGTTTTAGAGAAATTTCGACAGCATTTCCTCGCATTTCTCCAGTATATCCCTCAAGAGTAACCTTAATTGCATGCCAAATAGCTCCCACTGAAGGGTGCTTCGAGAACGGAGTTAAGATTAGTTGGTATATCGGAGAAGAGTGAGAAAATGCAACCGAAATTTCTCCAAACACTAGCTACATACAAAAAGTAACCATAAGTTGTAATTAAATCTTTAAGGACCACCCTTAGTACAGAACTTCTCTGAACTAAGGATGACACTTATGACATGTTATAAAGATAATGCATTGTGCATGTGAGGTATACACACACTCTGCGTTGTCCGTATAACATGATCATAAGTCTCAACATGCTAGTATTTTGACACAATTATATCCCTCCAACAATCTGTTACCTAATGGTTAGAATTCGTATTGTTTGTCATGAAGTATTTCTAAATTTGTGCAAGTATGTGTATTTATGAAAATTTTATTCATATCATTCCCTAGCTATGAACACGAAAAATATAACTCTTAACGCATAACCATAAATTCAATAATAAAAAATAGGAACCCTTAACATAAAACCCTAAATCCTAAATCTAAATTCAAAACCCTAAATCTTAAGCCGAAACCAAAAATCTAAACTCAATACCAAAAATCGTAAATCTAAACTCAAAGCCATAATATGTAGATCTAAACTCAAAGCCAAAAATTCGTACATCTAAACTCAATACCCTAAATCCAAGATACAAAACCTAAACCTAAAAATTAAAATCCAATTTCATAATCCTAAGATTAAACCCTAAACCTAAACCTTGAAAATAAAATAAGAAATCCTACACCTAAAATCAAAACCCTAATTCCTAAGTCTAGAACTCAAAACCTAAACGCAAAACCAAAAACCCAAAATACTAAACCTAGACTACTAACCCAAAACCCTAAACACTAAACCTAAACCATATGCACAAAGCCCAAAACATAAAACATAAACCCTAAACATAAACCTACATGTAAATACTCTTTCGAAAAATTTCGACAGAGTTTCCCTATAAAATGAAATATTTCTCAAATCCTGCAGACAGAGAAAGATATCGCAACAAATATGTGCACACCACGCATTTCAATCCTAACAATAACATGACACACAACCATTAAATTTCAACTCAAATTAAACTCAAACTTCTACTCAAACTACATTTGGACACACCTCAGAAACATCAATTACAAAAGGTAAATAAACTACATATTTCAATTAAAATTAAATTAGGCAATCAACAATAATAAATTACAAAAAAACCTAATTAACTAATTAGATTTGGATGGGTAGGTGGTGGTGTTGTTGTTGGAGGGAGGTGTCAAGAGGTGTGGGAGGAGGAGGTGTGGTCTGTGGCAGTGGTGGGATGAGGAGGACGAGGTGTTACGAGGTGGTGGTGGTTGTTGGCTAGTGGTGGGATGAGGAGGAGGTGGTGTTGGTAGGAGGAGATGGTGGTTGTGGTGGTCTGCAAATGGTGGTGGGAGGAGGAGGTGGGTGGTAGCTGGTGTTTTGGGAAGGAGGTGCTGGTGGTTGTTGGGTGGTGGTGGGAAGAGGAGGTGGTGGTGGTCTGCGGTTAGTGGTGGGAAGAGGAGGTGGGAGGAGCCTCTACGTGGGAGGTGGTTTGGGGAGGAGGTGGTGGTGGTTGTTGGCTGGTGGTGGGATGAGGAGGAGGCGGTGGTGGTGGGAGGAGGTCGAAGGAGGTGGCACAAGGATGGTGAGGAGGTGGCGCAAGGATGGGGAGGAGGTGGTGGTGCTAGGATGAGGAGGTCGTGGTGGTGGTGCCTGAGGTGGTGTTCGTCGACGGGATGGGTGGGCGGCGGGGGCGCAACTGAAGAGATCGAAGAGGAGGTTGATGCAAGATTTGCACGGTTTACAAATGGGGGTTTTAATGTCGTTGCAATGCGCAAAACCGATCAGCTTTTAAATTTATATTCCTAGATAGTGGTGGTATCTAGGGTCGTCCAAGGAGGCCAATTTGTTAGTTAAATAAGTGATTCTCTCTCTCATCTCTCAAATCAACACTTCTTTTTTTGTATTTTGATTTTTGTAAATTTTTATGTTTGGAAATAAGCGGGATACAAATGCGAAGATAGAACTACGCTAAGGAAACTTCCCTAACAACTAGAACCTAAGTGAGAAGGGAAGTCTTCTCTTCTAAGCTCACCCTAGGCAAGTGCGCCTAGGGTAATTAGAAGAGATATGTGATGCACTAAAATAACTAAAGTTGCTACTTGAAATTGAAAGTTCAAGAATGAAGAATGACACTTTGCTATTAAGAAGAAATGTTTACAAAGTAACTAGGGAGCTCAACTAAGCAAAGGTTCCACTTAGTTAATCCCTAGGTAGATGAATGCTTAACAGGAATTAAAATGCAACAAAATAAAAGACAGAAAGTTCTCCTGAGTAGCTGAGGCAACCTTCGCTCCAAGAATGGTAGCTCCTAGACTTGAAGAAGAATTCCTTCTAACTCCTTGAGTTGCTCCTCTCAAATGTGGACGTCCTCCACCCTTCTTTCCTCCTGCCTGGCTGTCCTCCCTAGATGGAAGCTTTCTCCTTGGCATGACACAAGGAGAGAGAAGAGGAAGAAGGAACCAAGGGAGCGGGTAGGTTACTCCCTTAATCTTCTTCTCTCCTCATTTCTTGGGCGTGGGATGTATGGTAGTTATAGGTGTTTGATAGGAGGAAGAATTGTTGCTTGCTAAGGATGGTTTGAATGGTAGGATGGGGGGTCTTTTTATAGGCTAGTATAGATGGTGGTTAGGAAGCTTCCTTGGCACCATGTGAAAGGGTGTCAAGGAGGGTGGCTTGGATGGTGGTTAGGAAGCTTCCTTGACATCATGAAAAAGGGCGTCAAGGAGGGTGGTTAGAAAGCTTCCTTGGCGTCATGTGAAAGGGTGCCAAGAAGGGTGGTTAGGAAGCTTCCTTGGTACCATGTGAAAGGGTGCCAAGGAGTGTATTTTCGACACCAATGGTTGGTGGTTTTAATGTAGGTGGACGGCCATTAAGGTGAAGAGGGAGTAGGGTAGGAGTTTGATTTGAGTTGGATCCAGCTGAGTTGAGCTGGGGTCCAACTATTGGAGCTTCTATCTTCACAAATGTTCCAAGTACCTTCCATACTGTCAGGGTTTCTCTGATTTCCAATGCATTCATCCCTGGCAATCAAACGGAAACTACATGAGATAATATGAAATGAATGCTAATGTATGTTCTAAACCCTAAATGCACATGCATGCTAAATGCAATGATATAATGCAATACAGTAGACAAAATCTTAGGAACTAGATGTGAATGGATGCTGAGGATGATGATAAACTGGCACTTATCAGAGGTGGCTGACGAGAAGCCCTTACCTAGGGTTGGACACCGAAGGTCAGCAGCGCGCTCGCCAGCAAGAGGAGGCGAGAGAGGGCGAAGGAGAGGATGATCGGTTGTCGGGGAAGGGAAGGGTTAGATGATCGACGAAGGAAGGAAGAAGGAAGGAGTCAGGTGCACACAACAGTTTTGGGTGGACTTTTCTCGACCGTTTTAGATTGAACGACCGATGATTGCATTTGAAAATATAACTTTTCACATCGACGATTTCCAAGGAGAATATCCTTGACCATTTATCTAATAATGATTGAGTATATTGTTATTCTCGACCATTAAAAACAGTCGAGAATGGTCTCAACCCTAAACCCGTTATTAGATTGGACTTTTCTCAACTGTTCTAGATTGAACGGTTGATGATTCCATTTGAAAATATAACTTTTCACCCCAACGATTTCCGAGGAGAATATCCTCGACCATTTATCTAATAACAGTCGAGTATATTGTTATTCTCGACCGTTATAAATGGTCAAGAATGGTCTCAACTACTCCCCATCCTAGGTAGGTGAGGAAGTTAATGACCAAATTTTTGGCAACTGTTACGTCTTATAATGGTCAAGAATATTTTTATTGTCGACCGTTGTATAACGGTTGAAAGTTCACCATCGAGAACAGTGCATTTTCTATTAGTGCACTATGGAGATGTGCAATTACAAAATAGCCAATAGATACATTCTATGCTACTTTTTTTGTCACAGTGTCTTTCAATAATTGGAATTTATAACAATGGACCTGTGTTTTCGTCAGATCAAGTGTATGTTCAAAGAAATAATAACTCAAATGGAAAAGACATCTTTATTCTTCTTAATGGGTGTAAATTTCTTTGTAAATTTGAGAGTGTAATCAAATAGTCCATCTCCAGAAGTATGCTAGAGGGCATTCTGGGGTAGTTTTTAATCTTGGCTTGATCATTACTGATGTATCTAGAGGTTAGATATTTTCATTAGAAAATTCAGAAGAATGGGCAACCCATTTACATGTCCCGTGGCATTAACCGGTATCGTTTATTCTTCTTACATTTTTGTGTTATGATGAACAGTGTCTTCTACACGTAAGCAAAGGATTAGTGTTGGTATCATTTCACCTTATGCCACACAAGTTCAAAAAATTTCTGAAAGAATTGGGCCAACGTGTGAAAAGTATCCTTACATTTCTGTGAAAGTCAGTTCTATTGATGGGTTTCAAGGGAGTAAGGAAGATGTTATAATATTTTCAACAGTACGGTCCAACAATAAGGGCTCCACTGGCTTTCTTGTTGATCCACAGTGGACTAATGTAGCCCTGACAAGAGCAAGGTATGATATTCTTACAATCTTCCCATGTTTCTGTATTCCAGGTGCTTTTCCTCATATATCTGAGTTTATAAAGTGTCTTTAACCCACAAATTGAAATCATGAAATTCCTATTAAGTCAGGTTCTGCCTGTGGATTGTGGGTAATGGAAATACTCTAGATAAGAGTGGCAGAGTCTGGAAGAAATAGGTGCTCGATGCACAACGTCGAAGATGCTTTTTCAATGCTGATGAGGACAAGAATATTGCCGATTTAATCAATAATGACTGCTTGGAACATAGAGTAACCAACGGTCAATCCAATGGGACAAGACTCCAGGTCTATTTTATTTTTCATCTTGTTTGGTCTTTATGGCTTTGAATAGTCAGCACTTTATTTTCTCCATGTAGTTAACAAAAATAGTTATGTCAAAACCAGGCAAGAGAATCTTCAGGATTTTTCCTATCCATTCAGTTTTCCTGAGGTTTGATTATGGCCATAATTACATTATTTGCGAAAACCATCCATCTGTGTAAGGGCATTGAATGAGGACTAAAGGCTTGAAAGTGGTTCAAAGGCTTTAAAAATGGCATATGCATATATATATATAAGGGTGCATGAAGCTCACCTTTACATAATTTAAGTGAAACTTAACTAATATCTTCCGGTACGAGTAATATTTTTGAGTAAACATTAAGGAATTAAGATCACTTTATATGAACATTCTATACACAAATTTTCAACAGCCAAGGGAATAGATCCCAACAGCTAGAGAGATGTGTTGCCAAAGGGTTGGTAGAGTGATAGTCTTCCCATTAGCATCTACAGGTCATGAGTTAAAATCCCACGCTCACCATATTTTACCCTTCTGTGCAAAAACACACAAGAAAAAGAAGAGGGGTTGATACCGTGTGATCATCATCTGGGTAATTTGTGAATAATAATTGAAGATGTCCACTTGCATAATAGTTAAAATTTAATCCTGACATGAAACCCTCCTGCTTTTCTCCCACTGGAATCACCTCTTACGTAATAAATTTGTATATTTGTTTCTATGTTTTCCCCCTTTAAAAACAATTGCTACTATAATTTTTTTTGTGAATAATGCATTGGATTTCTTGTTAGCACTTTCTATTTTCAATTGATTTGCACCATATTATTCTTGTGTATTTCTCATCTCACAATGCACAAAAAACATTGGATAGGTATATGCAACTAGTAGTAGTCATATGAACTGAAATACTTCATGCATCAAAAGCTTAAATACAACTGAGTACGAAGATAAATTGATGCTGATTTCTCAACTATCCATTCACAAAGAATCCTACGAGCCAGCACCAAAGTTGAGGTCAGTTGCCAAGCTACCCTACTTATGTAGGTTAGAAGTTGATGCTTCTTCAATCGTAAGTAGTGGGGACTTACTTTCTGCTGATCCTAGAATAAATGCATCACTTGTGGAACATGATCCTTCCAATGGATTAGAAGCCACTAGTGAGATTGCGTTCACTAGGGTTGCATCAACTCCACACTCATTGCAAGGAAATAAAAAAGGTTACAAGCCTTTCCATGATCTACCTTCTCAACGTCATTTTAGTCCACCTGTCAATATTTATGCTCTGATTTTGTTTTTAATTCTGTTATTTAAATCTAGGTCAAGACCTCCACAATTGCTCGGGTGACAACCTCAGTAGATCAAGGTATAGATTAGAAATCATCCTCATAGTATTGTATCTTTAATTTATTCAAGTTATGCACATGGGAACCACTATTTCTTAACTCCTGGAATCAATCACATCTTTTAGCACTAGTTTGACAATTCAATTGATAGTAAAATTATCTTCAATGATGATGGTCATGTACAGACATTTTTCTTCATATAAGTATTTTCATAGTTCATCAGTCAGTCATTTCTTCATTTGGGAAAAAAATGTTACAAGAGGTAGATTTAAAATTTATTTCTCATTAAATATGAACGAAACAAATTGTTAGTCTTACAAGAGGAGGTGGAAAAGACCAAAGAACTGTTGGGAAAAAAATTATTAATTTGTTACTGATGACCCAAAATGGATCTGAGTGAAGGCAAAAAAATCTATGTAGTGGACACGACTTTGTGTGGGAAAAAGCTTTTTCGTTGTGTGAATATGGAAATTGATTGTGGTGGATTAGCACGCGGAAAGAGTTCGAGTTTGAAAAATCCGTCGTCGTAGTTTGATTCATAAGAAAATCTATTGATTAGATAAAATTTATAATCAAAACTCAAAAAGTGAGTCACAGGTCGAACATGGGGAGGCGTACGTTTGGTTTTAAAAATATGCGTTTCACTTGTATTTGTTTTTGTCGTTTTTGTCTTTTCTAATTTTTTTGATATTTTTAGCAAGCAAGAGATTAGGTCGATGAATTCTTATCCAACTAATCTACTTGTAAAATATAAGAGAGAGAGAGAGAAACAATCACATATATCTCAACAAGTATTTCTACAACTATGAAAGAGGGAAAAATTACACTAGAAAGCTGTAAAGATAGATGGAGATGAGAAGAATCCCCCTCGACGGTCGCTTGGAGGGCGACTCGCTCTGACGTTACCTGGAGGAAGGTGGTGAGGAGCGAGACGAATGAGGACGAAGGGTGGGGCAGGACGGCGTCACGGCGATGATCTTCTTCCTAAAGGGAGGTAAGAAGACAGCCACGGGATGCTCCATGAAATGGTATGAGAGGCGGAAACAAATATTTATTTTCTACTCTAGAGGAGCATCCCGGGCTTTGGACAAGCTCTCTCTAGAGCCTTAGAGGTGGTGAGGAGAAGAAAGGAAGAGATGAAGAAGAAGGGAAGGTGTAGGGGTCCTTTTATAGTGGAGGGAAGAATCCATTTCGTCCATGGGTAATTAGTGACAGCTGCAATCGTCACTAAAGATTCACCCTAAATGTCACTATAGGTCCGCGCATACCCCTGCTGGCACGCACTTCGCTGGCGTGCGCGCATCACGTGCCAGTGCTCCTCGCACTGTGTCACGTTCGCGTGCGCTGCGTTGCTATTGCGCGAGGCTGCGGCTATGCACGCGCCTCACGTGCATGCGCTGGCGCTCATTTGCTCCGCGCGCGCCAAATTGAAGAATTGAGGCATCGGAGGACTCGACCCCACGCCATGGGTTTAAGAGGTGTGTGGCGTGACCAATGTGCCAAAGGAGAGGAAGTGTTGCGTTGAAGGGCTATCAGCGTTCGCTGATCGTGCGATCTTGGCCGTTGGATTTTCATCCAACGATCACGATATAATCTTGAGCTCTCCTCTTGTGAAGGCGAGGCAGGGCTTGTTTCCAGCCGTTGGATTGAGATCCAACAACTAGGATTGCACGCTGAAGTTGAGCAGAGGGACATGGTCTGCTTTGGGCGATTCAGATGGTGCCATGTGGCACCATCTGGGCCACCCATCGTCTTTCTATTGCAGAGGGTGCCACGGTACTCGGATCGAGGTGATTTCTGTGCTGCTGGACTGTGATCATCGCTTTGGATCCATCCATACGGTCGGATTTTTCATTGGAAGCGAGTAAGGATGTCGCATTGCCCCCTGGCCATTAATCTTCTTTGGACTTCATATGATGCTACGGGGTTCCGATCTAAACGATTTCGGAGGCGTTAGGCTCCGATCGTCGTCCTGATCAGATCCGTATAGTTAGATCCTTCATCCGAGGTCCTAAAATAAATCTCCCCTCCTAGCCATAAAAAGGATGTAATTAACCTAAAATGTACACAACTACTCTAAATTCAGGATGATGCATGCTATGCAATATTTATAATATAAATTGCAAATCTAAGCTTAGGAACATACATGAATAGGTATTTTATCTTCCATAATTGTGTCTACATCACAAATTAAATTGTTTCCTTAATGCTTGATGCCTTTTCAACTCAAATGATTAATGTTATAAGTCCATCTAAAGAGCATCAATGAGAAGAATGGAAACAAGAATGTTGAGGACTTTGGTGTATCATCTTGCAATGTATGTTTCATTTTAGACCTTATAGCACCCAAACCTCATCAGAATTACCTTTGTTTAATTTGTGTTCATATTGTTATCAAGTTTAACATATAAGTTTGTCATAAGCCATGTGTAATTATTGATATGCTCTATCATTGCCTATGTTAAGTAATTTAATCATTCTCTAATTTCTCTCTTCATTACATTTCTTATGGGAACTAAACAACATTGATGGAGCAAATATCAAGCAACCACAAAAGGGAGCTAAGTTTTAACATCAAAAACCCTTCATAAATAAGGTGAAAAGTCGTAGGGGAAAAGGAAACCCATTATCAAAATATGCATATCTGCTTCGCATGGAAATGATCCACCAGGCAAGAGAGAACTCGCAAACATGATAACCTGTTGAACTGCATCTTGGACCCCAAATAACAGAAGATAATTCCTCGCTATTTACAAACAAATTATAAATGCAATTCCTAGAGATGACTTGAAACGAAAGGCAAAGGCAATTTAGGACAACTGCTATCCTAATAGACCTTAAAATGCATCCATCTTCAAGCTAAGTGTTCCATTTTTTTGGAACCATGGTTTTTCAAATTATGTTAGTTTTACAATTGAAGGTTCTTGTTTGCTCATCGCATTAAATCTCACAAATTTTGTCTATGATGTTAAATTTGAATTCCATATTCTTAGATCTAACATATGATTTTTTTGATGCAATTGGTAGAAGTGCAACAAACAGACCATAGAAATCAGGGGGCTCTAGGCGATTTGGCATTTAGGGTTTTCAGAGGGCTTAAAGGATGAGCATCATTGTAACAAGCTTAAACTAATCAAGTTGGCACTTTAGACTTGGCATTAGGTTTCTCTTGCACTTGTTCTGTTAATGGAACTAATAGAAGAAAGATGACACATACATATACATGTGCATGCAAACATAACATCGATATCTAGCAACATAGACACATAATCTTGATGACAAATCCAGAAAAACCTTTGACTGATGGATGTGAAAACAATTATGATTGAAGTGTCCTTGGATCCTACCCCTTTATCATGTTGTCCCAAAAAGAAAAGAACAATTTTGTGGCAAAAAAAGCAAAAAAAAAAAATCTATGTTCCAAATTGATTCCCATGAGGCCAGCCTAGGATGCTGCAAAATGGAAACCACATGTGTTGTCCTCAAACTCACCTCTATTCTTTTTCACAAGCTTGTAACCCGTGCACTAATTCAATATCAGACTTTGGTTCAAAAATTAACCAAATGTGTTAAAACTTTGCACACCTTCATCATGGGTATCACTTATGTGACCAAATCAATGAATAAGCTCCATAAATTACGACACCTTGTGATCTTGAAAACTCCTCGTCCTTGTGAGCGTCCCCTTCTCAAGTTTGCTTTTGCAATCTACTTTTATCTTGGATGTGATCGGCGCATCCTTTATTTGTATCTTATAATACACATTCCTCTTAAGTCTTTAACAATGGGCATAACACAAGCAAAAAGTATTGCTGCAAGATGGGGTTATGAACAAAATGCAATTCAAAAAAGGTGTTGCATGATCACTTAATGTCATGATAAAGTGTGGTCTTGACACATGTTGCTATTCAAAGATGAATGGTATATTATTGATAACAAAAAGAGATAATGTACCTTCTTTTGAACCCAAAATGCACGTTTCCTTTATAAATAGAAGGCTCATTCCAATCACAACACATTGCAGAGATCCGAACCATTTTTAGCAAGGGATAAAGTGGAGCGTTCCTAATGGTGTTCAATGTAGGATTCCAAACCCTTTGCTTGTCATAAGCTCACTAGTTGCACTCAATTCCAATATCAACTATATGATAAAAGATATTGACAGGTATATCAAAACCATTCATATGTCAATTCCCTTACATCTCATGTTGCTACAATGGTGATGTCATCTCTGCAACCATTGCCTTCTTTACGATCGGTGTCATCACCTTCTCTACCTATGTTGGCACAACCTCCCTACCAATGCCACCATGTTTGCCATCGTTGCCTTTAAACCTACTATAGCATCCACAATGTTGCCATGCTACCATCTTTATAGTCTTTCTCATGCCATCTAATCCACTAATGAACCATTGCCAGTATTTGAGCCATACCACCATCACTGTTCGACCTATGCCACCATCATCACCGTTGAGATCTCCCCTACTACCATCAAAGTCCAATTGGTGCAACTAGAGCCACAACTACCACAATTATTATATTTACGTGCAAAGGTCCTTGGAATTGACTCTAAATAATGTAATTAACATTAATAACCTTGGAATTGACTCTAAATAATTCACTAAGGGGTTAATTAAAGGTTAACTAAGCATAAAAGTCTAAAAAGTGAGTCCATATTGACTAAAACAGGGTTTAACATATTTCGAAATTGAAAACAATACCAAAAATCCTAATTATCAATCCCACTTTAATTGAAGAAGTTCTAGTTAAGATAAAATTAATCTAAACCTCCTCAAATTCACAGAAAAATATTCTAAGAGATTTGATACCTTTGGTTTAACCATCTGAACCCATTTTCACCTAAAATAGAGTTTCAAACAAGAATTTGCCCTCATGTCAGTTTCTCTGCAATTTACCCATCAAACATGGTTAAAACTCAAATCCAAGTTCACTATTAGATTCCTTAAGTTAAATTAGGTTAACACCAAAATTTGGGTCAAATTAGAGTCCATCTTGACCTAGTTTGCATTTTAGCCCTTGGAAACTCTATTCCTTTCATTCAAACACCTCGGTTTCAATTTTATTGCAAATCAATCCCTAAATTTATCATCATTCTTGCAATTTGGTCCCTACTGCCATTATTGGTGGGAACACCCCTCAGTCGAGATTCGAGAAAGGATTTCTCCCTCAAATCAAATCCAAATCCCTCCAAATTTGGAGGGATTAATCTTCGGGAGTTGCCTGATCGATTGAACTAATTCAAGAATCCTAAATCTAATCCTAGAGCTTAGGTGAGATTGAGAATTTTAGGGAACTCTTTCCCTTGAAATCACGGCTAAATTTGGCTCCTTCCTTGATTTAGAGCTCAATTTTGAGCTCTATATAAATCCCTGAAGTTCCCTGCTCCCTCCTCAACCAAGAATAGGCCGAGAAACCTCCCTCTTCTCCTTCTCCGGCCATCGTAACTTGAGCTTCGGCGAGCTTCTCCAACTCCTTCATCAAGTCGGCCAACAGTCAAATTGACCGGCTCACCGTCCTCCCCTCTTCTTCGCGACCAAGATCGATCAAAGTTTGGTTGCTCTCCACCTCTAATTCCTCCTTGTCGTCTCATCGTCAACTTCGCCTTCTCCGACTCTGGCCCACCAACATCGGACGTCACCTCCTCCGTCTCACCTCCTAAATCCCTCTAACCTCCTCCTCTATTCTACTTCATTTCTATCCACTTAAACTCCACTTTCGACCACCATACCGCCCTCTCGACCCTCATCTTCACCTCTGGCTTAGCTCCGATGAGCTCGCCACGCCGCTACACACCTCGAAACATCTTACCACCACCACTAGAAGCTCCACCACGCACCTTCGTCCAAAAGTCCTAACCCTATTTGGTCGGACAGCCACTCTACCATTCCACCGAACACACCACCTTCACTCACCCTCTCCGTCACCGACAGACCTCCATCGGCCACCAAATGCCACTAAACTACCACTAGCACATTTGCCAAGTTCTAGCGATCCTTCTGAACTTGTTTAATTTTAGTGCTTTCAGGGTTCGCCAAACGTCCGCTGTCGCCTCCATCTTCATCAACTCCATTCATTGTACTCCACCCTCTTTCGACCTTGGTTCTTCTATCAGCCACTACGGCAGACATCTAGGAAACATTTAGGCTTCAAATTAGCAAACACGCCAACATTCGAGCTACAATCGACGAAGCATCTCATTGTGGCACATGAAGAAGTTGAGGAAACTTAGTCCCACATCGTGTGGGAATAATTCAGAAATGCACATATAATGTTTTGCTGACAGTAGCTCATTGCCTCTGAGAGCATAGGGGTGAGGTCCCTCGCCCCTGCTCTCGCCCGCGCTCATGCCTTGCGCATCTGGGCTCCAGCCCGTTTACCTGGTACTGTTCACTCGAGTCTGGTTTGAGAAAGAGAGAGAGATCTGAGGGGGAGGGAGGGGGGTTTTGCACTATGCTGCATTAGGATTCGTGGCCCCCCTCACCCCCCATGCTCAATACTCAGCCGTTCTTGAGCTCATTCTTTGTGCTATTCTTTTAAGGCTTTTGAAGGATAAGGCGTCTATTCCTCATATTCGACGTCTGATTGGTTGATCACTGTGGAAAAATTGCACCTTGGATATCTCTGGTTGATAAGTACTGTTATATTTGAGGGTTGGGTATTGCTGAAATTTGTTCTTAGAATATAGGGCTAATTTAGTGGTTTCAACCAACATTGTTAACCCTTTCTTTTTATATTTTCTCCCCAACATTTGAGATATAGCTTTGCTCTACATTGAATATCATTTTTTATTATTGATTTCACCTACATCATTATTTTCAATTACTGTAATTAGTAAATTGATTTGGCAAACTTGCTCCCTGCGAACGACTTCGGACTCATGTTTGATTTTCAAGCTTATAAATTTAAATGTTGCATTGATTTTCGTCGCTATACTACAACGCGATCTTTTTACGACGATTTTTAACGCAACATTTTGTCACCGTTGCCAAAGAACAACATGCATTTCATTCTCTGATTATAATTTTGATTTGGTACTAACTTGCTTTATTTGATTTGTTGTGATTTTAAGGGGTGATTATGAAGATTGGCCGCACAAGCAACCACACCAGGGGTAGATAATCTCATTCCTTCCTTCTTTAAGCCCCTCATCTCTTGAAAAATTTGAGAAGGAAATCAATTAGGACCAACTCACTTTATTTCATTGTAATCATCATCTGAGTTGGATAATTTGATTTGATTTGATTTGAGATCCCCATCCGGATACTTGCACCTGTTAGGACTATTCACCTTCTTGATTGAGCCCTAGGTACCAACTTTGGAAAGAATTGGACTTGGAAAATAGAGCCAAATTAGGGTTTCCATTTTAAGGTTTTAGGAATACACACTTGCCTGATTTGAAGAGAACATATCTCCCACATCGCGTGTTACCCAAGCCCTGGTTGAAGTGATTTAATCAAGTGAACCCTAAAAATCAAGGCCCTAACAATCACTTGAATCATTAAAGTTTGAGATCTAATAACCTATTTGCAAACCACTTTAGGGTGATTTGGGTTTTTGACCCAACCCATCCTCAACCTTAGGGTAGGTCAAGTGAAGTTGGTCTACTTGGTGGGTCAACCAACTTTCAAATTAGGTCACAAATCAACTTTAAAGTTCAAGTGAAATTCAAAGCACATACTCAGGATTAAAATTAGTAGACTTAGGAGTCAAGCTTGCTCATTCTAGTCTACTTGGATTCTCAATGACAAGGAAGGTTGGGTGGGGGAAACCCTATAACCCGCAGGGGTGCTCTACCATGTAGGACTCTTTGTAGGACTCTCCCTTCCTGGCTGCCCAAGTAATTCTCAGGTGAGTGAGTTTCTAATCCAGAGGTATCATCCGCCTCAAACATTCTCAGTCATCCAAAATTTGTAGGTGCCTTGATTGGGTCCATTGCACATTCTGTCCCTCATCTGATTCCCTAGTGCATGTTCAGGAGGAGATCCTTGAGACCGAACTTGAGGCCTCCATTAGCAGTTCATTCTCATCGAGGCCAAGCCTTGACCCACTTGTTTGTACTCCTACCCAATGAAATTGAGATTTCTTCCAACTCTTCCATATTTGAGCCCAACTCTCCATCATCTGCATCCATGGACAACCAAGAAGAAGAGCCCATTGTTCAAAACCAATTGCAGCACCTCACCAATCTACTTCATGCATTCATGAATCCACCGCAACGTCCACAGATGCGAGATCACTATAATCCCACTGCGGTGGCGATCGAACCCAAGGTGCAAATCCCGGCTGGAGGACCTGATACTGAATTGAAGCCAAATATAATTAATGCAATCCCCAAATTCTAGGGCTTAAACTCCAAAGATCCCTTCCAACACATCAAACAACTAAAACATTTGGCCCACACCTTTGGACCACCTGTTCAGAATCGAGACATCCTGCTCATAAAGATGTTCTCTTTCTCTCTTATGGACAAGGTTGTCCATTGGTATCGGACTCTGACTCATCCGATCAACACATGAGAGGAACTCTAATCTGAATTTCTTCGCACCAATACCTTGAGGCACCAGATCATGCATTTCACGCAAAATGCAGGAGAACCACTTCATGAGGTAAGGGACCGCTTTTTGGATCTCATGCAAAAATGCCCCCATACGGAGTTCCTAAATGGGAATAAGTCCAATCTTTTTACTAGGGACTTTGTAAGGATATCAGGCTATTTGTCAGTGCAACCTGTGGTGGCAACATCATGGGTCAACATTATTGCGCAACAATCATAGGACTTAAATGATTTGAATTAAGTAAGAATTTAGCATAATTCTAGTATAATTCATGCATTAGTGGCATACATTGCATCTTTTTTGATTTACTTAGATATGCATGAAATAATGTTATAATGTACTGATTAGTACACTATTTGGGATTGTAGGCAATAAGAAGATCAGGAGATGACTTGAAGCTGGAACTGAAGAAAGGAAGAAGCCAGAGTTGCAGTAGAGCTGGAGCAAAAGCCCTGGAATAAAGATGAAGACATAATGTAGGGATGAGGTATACTATCTTACTAGTAGAATTTTAATGTAGAAATTAAATTATGAAGAACATAAGATCTTTCCTAGCCTTAGGATAGCCCTAGAGACCTTGTTAAACCCTAGCCACCCTTATATTAGGTCACCTTAGCCTAGAATACCTCAAAACCCTTATTCCAACCCATACCTAGATGTCCAGGTAGGTTGCTGGACGTCCAGGACCCTTAGACACCACCCGTAGAGCCAAAACCCAATTCTACTGGAATATTGGATGTCCAGATAAGGTGTCAGACGTCCAATTTTTGTAAAATTCCAAGACAGAACCTAAACTTCACCCTGATTCAACATTGGACATCCAGACCAGAGACTTAGACTTCTGATTTTGAAGTATAAGTCATCTGATTACTAAATCAAACGTTTAGAACCCTTCTCTAGTTGCTGATTTTGAAATTAAGCCTAGATCTTGATTTCCTAAGGCTCTAACCCAATTCTACACCCAAGGGAACCTAAATTAAGGTACCCTAAGCCTAGTTCACTACCTTAAGACCTTCCTAAGAACCTAATTAGGTTCTCACTAAACCTAATTGACTTGGATCTCTCCACTTAGTCAATTGGACTCATAGATTCCAATCGAGCTCAAACCTCAACCAACACAAGTCTAATTGGACTCAGTGAGTCCAATTGACTCAAGCTTGACCTAATTGGGAACTTCCTCTTCCAATTAGACACACAACCACTCAATTAAACTTGTAATAAATTTAATTGCGTTTATCACTTTAGTATTAGGGTTTATAAACCTATTTCTAAAAACCTACCTAAACCCAATCACCTAGACCTATAGGACTCGACCTAAACCACCTAGCCACACCAACATATTCACACACACACATCCACCCACACACACACCTAGTCGCTCACTCTAGAGTCCTCTAGAATCTTCACCAAGTGGCGCCACCTAGGTTGCCAAAAATAGCAACCAAACTAGTCCATTCTTAAATCAACAATTTGTGGATCTAAGAAGGCCCACTCCCATCCATCTTGACGCCAAGATGGAGGCCCTTCTAGAGAATTCTATAATTCTCTAGAGAGCCAAGCCCTTGGTCTATTTAAAGACCATCATGGATGGCCAAGGGACTCATATCTCTAGATCTAGTTCTTGGACTCCATTCATGTGCACACACTCTCCATGATCTCCATCACTTCCATCATCACCATCTTCACATCCAAGGGCTAGAGCAACTCCACCACCCTCTCAAGAGGCCGTCCAACCACCTTGGTTGTCCCTCTCTTCCCTCCTACCACCCCAAGCCACACATCCATTGGAGACCACCTCCAATGCCCTAAAGTTCTGTTAGCTAGATTAATGTTCTTCGTAGATTAATTCATGCATTAATTTTCTGATTAGTACCGTAGTAATCCTCTTCCTAAATGAATGCATGCATAATCTTTCTTAGATCTCTGCATGTATCAATCTTTTGTTAACTAGAATTATTGTTTTAAGCTTTCATGTACAAGCTTTCCTCTAAACATGATTGTAATAATGATATATTTTGAAGAAATGAAATCACCACTTGCTTGATTTGTCTATCTATAATGTGATTATCAGTTGCCTGATTTACATGCTCATCCTGTTGCAACTAAAATGTCTTTTCCGGAAGATATAGAAGATTTAATGATTAACGAATATTCTGTGTGTCACCATCGCATAGTGAAGATAGTGCGCACTAATATGCATACCTTCACATTTATCTTGTTTTTGACTCATGCGCATGGCTTGCAAGTTAACAACGCAACCGGTGAATCCTATATTCGTGTTTTAAACATCGAACTACAATTTTAAGCAAGTAGAGAAATCAAAGTAATTTCGCTCTTAAACGGCTTCCTGAGATCAACCGAGACTCACCGTCTCATTATTTAAACTTTTGTTGAATCATAATTCATGCTATACTATGACAGTTTTCTCACTAAATCCGCATTTTACGACCCCAACAAACATGAAGATACCGTTTGGTAGATTTTCGAGAACATGTGCGAGAACTCCAAAAGCAATGAATCTATGGGTGTGTTCAACTAGACGGCCACCTGCTTATTGACAAACACACAAGGGGCACACGAGATTTGAGACCTATCTGCATCCGTCAATTTGGAGTTGGTGGCCAGACGCTTGGATAAGGTCTCCATCATTGAAAAGAAGGTGGACGAATTGACTCAACATCTATAGAGAGCTACCGCCACACAGCAAAGCACATATGCGCAACCGCCCTTAGGTAGGGAGGCTGTGCATAGCATTCACCACCACTCTTACCAGGGGATGGATTCGTATCCACCCTCATTTGATCCCAAATTAGAAGGAAACTCCAGGCCATCCTACTCTAGTTAGGGGAACTTTGAGCCCTCGTACTCTGATTTCTCCGAAGTTCCTTAAACCTACGAGGATCTCCATGCCATCCAGAATGATCCATTCTCCATCACATATAGCCCAGGATGGTGCAATCATCCCAACTTCACGTGGTCGGGAAATAATCAGAACTCAAGACCTCAATTCCAACCTCGACTACAAGCTCAGCAACCATATCAAACGCCTAGCCAAGGCTCAATCCAAATTACCAATCCAGGCCTTCAAGGGAAGATCAAATAAATCTAATTTTACAAGCCCTAACTGACATCCAGAAGACCAATGCATATATGCAAAAATAGCATAAAGACGAGATCACAAAGGCTTGAAATCAACTCGCATAGATGGCTGGGTCTCGCCAGCTTGGTGCACTCCCTTCGTAACCTTTGCCGAATCTGAATAACGTGCTGAACCAGAGGCAGGTTATGAACCCGAATCAGAGCCAACTCAATACGTTTATCAAGCCCCTTCTGCTCCATCACCTAACGAGATGGAGGCTTCCACATCGTATTCAGGATATCAGCAGTAACAACCTCATTTGCCAACTCTAAACCAAAACCAAGTTGGCCTAAATGCTGTTACCATAAGTAGTGGCAAATTGACTTAGGATCCACCTTATCTTAGCCACTCTAGACCTTGTAGTTCAGAGCCTAACCCTAGGATAGTTATCCAGGACACCCCTATCCCAGATCTAGATCCTGAACAAATCCTAAAGGAACCTACAAAGGTTCCATTTCCCAAGGCCTTAACCAAGGGAAAGAAGAAAATCAAACCCGTGACACTTGAGGAAGGCTTGGTCAAACTCTTTGAGCAAGTCTAAATAAACATTCCCTTGATGGATGCGATCCGCCACGTACCAGCTTATGAACGATTTCTGAAGGATTTATGTACACCAAAGTGTAAGCTGCGAAATAAAGATGGGAGCCTGATCGTATTATCTGAGCAAGCCAGCTCTATCATCCTGAGCAAACTCCTGCAAAAAGTAAAAGATCCTGGCACCCCTCTGATCTCCTATAAGATTGGTAACTTAGAGTTTGATCGAGCTTTATTGGATTTAGGAGCCTCCATAAACCTGATCCCTACATCCCTACTAGATCATTTAGAGGAAACTGAGCTCAAACCAACTGAGGTGACCCTACAGCTGGCTTACAGATCAATTAAGTCACCAGGAGGAGTTCTCGAGGATGTTCTAGTTAAGATACGAGATTTCTACTCAAATTGTATTAGACATGGATACTCCTGAAAATTTGAGAGATACACCGATCATTTTAGGGAGACTGCTCCTAGCCACAGCTAGGGCAAATATCAATTGTGAAGAGGGCCAGATTAAATTGAAATTTGGGAACAAGACATTAAGGATTGATATCTTTTAAGGACCAAAAAGGAATAACTGTGAGGTAATCAAAGAAGTATGCGATATTAGTTGTTTGGCTGAGGACCCAATTACATAGGAAAACCCAATTATCCCAGATCCTCTACCATAATAAGATCTTGACCTACAGATAGAGAAGCCCGAAGTCGATCCAGGCCTACCCATAGCTTCCACCCTGTCTTCTGAGGACCACCCCAAACCCCCACCGGCTGTTGATAACCCGATACTCGAATTAAAGCCTCTCTTGGATCATCTGAAGTACGTATTCTTAGGTTCCAATCAAACGTTTCCTGTGATCATCAATTCCCGACCCTCTCCTGATTAGGAAACAAAGCTGATTTCTATTATTCAGCAACATTGAAGAACCATTGGATGGACTCTTGATGACCTAATTGGGATAAGTCTCTCGTATTGCACACATCATATCTACACAGAGGGCTCACGACCATCTCGAGAAATGCAGGGATGACTATATCTGAATCTTCAAGAGGTCGTGAAAAAAGAGATCATCAAGTGGTTAGACGTCGGAATCATATACCCAATCTCTGACAGCCACTGGGTGAGCCCCATTCAAGTTGTGCCTAAGAAGGTAGGGCTCACCGCTATTACGACTGAATTTGGAGAGACCATCCTGACTCATATTATGAATTCGTGGAGAGTCTACATAAACTAGCAGAAATTGAATACCTCCATGAAGAAAGACCATTTTCTGCTCCCGTTTGTTGATCAAATTCTCGAGAAATTGGCGAGAAATCGATTTTTCTATTTCATGGATGGATACTCCGAATATAATCAAGTGGCAATCCATCCTAAAGATTAAGAAAAAATCACCTTTACCTGCCCCTATGGTACGTACATGTTTCATAGGATGCCATTTGGGCTTTGCAACGCACCCGCCACCTTTCAACGGTGCATGTTAGCCATATTCTCCGATATGGTAGGTAAATACCTTGAGGTCTTCATGGACGACTTCTCAATTTTTGGTGAATCTTTCGATGATTGCCTCCTGTACTTGGTCCAGATCTTTCGGAGATGCATTGAAGTGAACCTGGTTCTCTAATGGGAAAAGAACCACTTCATGGTTCTTGAGGGCATCGTGCTTGGAGACCTTGTCTCTGAGAGAGGTATCCAAGTTGACCGAGCTAAGGTAAATCTGATTTCTAAATTACCTGTGCCTGCCTTGGTCAAAGATATCAGATCATTTTTGGGGCACGTCGAATTCTATCGTCGATTCATATCTGATTTTTCCAAAATTGCATGCCCCTTAACGAATCTTCTCTCAAAGGACACACCTTTCAAGATGACGAGTGAGTGCATTCATGCACTTGAAATCCTATGTGATCGAGTCACCCAAGCACCAATCCTGCAATCTCTTGACTGGTCTCAATCCTTCGAGATCATGTACGATGCATCTAACTACGTAGTATGAGAGGTGATGGGTCAGAAAGTCGACGAGAAATCGATGGTTATATATTGCGCCAGCAAGACACTGGATGAGGCTCAGCATAATTACATGATTATGGAGAAAGAGCTACTGGTTGTAGTATTTGGTCTGTAGAAATTGAGATCATACCTCTTGGGATCCCATGTCACCATTTACTCAGATCATACAGCGATGAGGCACTTGCTTATGAAGGACACGAAACCTAGGTTAATCTGATGGATCTTGCTGTTGCAAGAATTTGATCTTGAAATTCGTGACAAGGCGAGAAAGCAGAATGTGGTAGTTGACCATTTGTCCTGCCTTCCCTCTTCAATCATTAACCCATTCGGACCTATCACCGAGCATTTTTTAGATGAGCATCTCTTAGCCATTAATGGACTTCCCTGGCTTGCTAATATCGTGAAGTACATGGTTACGGGGAAAGTCCCACCTGATTGGGCAACCTCCCAACGAGATAAGCTGATTTTTGCTGCCGAGTACTATGTCTGGGAAGATCCATATTTATTTCACATTAGTAATGACCAAGTGATCCAGAGATGCATTCCCGACGTCGAGGTCAATGATGTCATCTCATTTTGCCATGACTAGGCCTGTGGTGGCCATTACTCAACGTAAAACTGCAGCAAAGATCCTCCAGTGTGGATTCTTTTGGCCCACAATATTCAAAGATGCACAATCCTATTGTAGGGCATGTGCCCGTTGTCAGACCCTCGGCAACATAGACCCGTGCGATATGATGCCCTTGAATCTGATCATTGTGTACGAAATCTTTGACATCTAGGGAATTGATTTCATGGGACCCTTTCCAGGATCTAACGGCTTCAAGTACATCTTACTTGCTGTTGATTATGTCTCAAAATGGGTCGAAAACATCCCCACCGGAATGAATGATCATAAGGTTGTTCTCTGATTCATTCAGGAGAACATCTTTTCCAGATTTGGGGTTCCTAAGGCCATCATCACCCCCAGATGGCGAGTCCCATTTAGCGAATGTGCACTTCCAATCCCTGATGAAAATGTATGGGGTATCGTATCGTATCTTGACTCCTTATCACCCCCACACCAACGAATTGGCTGAACTATCCAATCGAGAGATTAAGAAAATCCTTAAAGTCACTATTCGGCTTGACAGGAAAGATTGGTCTACCTGTCTTCTAGAAGCCTTGTAGGCCTATAGGATTGCCCATAAGAGCTAGTTAGGAGTATCTCCTTTCTAACTCATGTACGGGAAGGGATGTCACCTTCCTGTAGAAATAAAGCACAAAGCCAACTGGGTAGTACAGAAGTGCAATCTAGATCTCATGAAGGATGGAATCCACCGCTGATTGTAAATGAGCGAGATCAAAGAGCTACGCAATGACACGTACGAGAACTCGCTTATCTATAAAGAGTGGGTCAAAGCCTTCCATGATAGGCACATATTGCGAAAAACATTTCATCCTAGTTAGAAAGTGTTACTCTTCGATGGCAAGCTCAAGCTCTTCCCAGGAAAGCTAAGATCAAAGTGGATCAGACCATTCCTCGTTCGACGAATCTTTGGAAATGGAGCATTCGAAATCAGTGAACTCAGCCACGACTGAAAACCATTTGTTGAGAATAGTCAGAAACTCAAACCGTTCCTTGAACTCACTGATTTGAATCTGGCTGTAGTATCTTTTGATCTCCATTCTCCTTGAGCCACATTGCGCCCAGTTGATGGCATTAAACTTAGCGCTTAACGGGAGGTAACCTGTCATTTTGAAAAACCCAAGACCCTTATAACCTATCTTTGAACTAAATTCATATTACACTTTAAGGTTCATCCATTAGAACAACCAACTCCACCTTTGATACTTGTATCAGAGCTTGAAATCGTCTGCAATAGTCATCCCGACCTGTTCACCACCCACCTAATTTACAAGGACATTGCAAATCGTAGGCATGGGAGGGTATTAAAGTGCAAAACTGATGGTAGTGCCATCATGCTCTATAATTCACTTAATTTAGCTAAGTCCTAAGGTAAATTGATCTAAATAATATATAAAAAGGGTACAGTATCGTATGAAGGAAGGTTCATTAGATTAATCCCAAGAGACCGCAAAACAAGCCAGAATAACCAATTTAGGGTTTACTTTGAAATTATGCTTTTAAAGAGAACAGTTAAATCCTATATTTGATCTGACCTAGTTTGATAGAATTCTGATGAAAGTATTGCAAATTAAATCTTTTAAATTATAAGTAAATATTCCACAAGGTTTAATTTTATCAGATAAGTCAAAATGGAGTCAATTAAACCTAAAACAATGACCTAGGTAAATAATTAACGCTAAATGAGTTTGAATGAGAAATTTACTAAACAAACATTTTCAAAACTCAAAATTGACCTGACCATTAGATTCCCTAGATCTTAACTATGCTTCCATAAAAAGTTGGACCTGATTTGACAATGTTTGCACCTGCTTTGCATTTAGGTCCCTAGATTCCTTAAAAACTTGCAAGTAGGTCCAATTCTATTATTTCTAGGTCCTTCCTTTTCGCAAAACGGTCCCTGGGTCATCTCCTTCCTCTCGCCGACCTTCGACCATTGTCCAAGCTGCTCGACGAACTTCCAATGCCAATTGCAGCCATTTCGAGCACCAGCTGAGTTTGACCTCTGAGGTGAAGTTGTTCGCCATTCCGTTCCACGTCGGGCGAGACTCATCTCGCCAACTACTGACGTTGCAACAACCCACGATCTCCGATCAAAAACAAATGCGGAGATACGAGTTGTTGGAGATCTTCTCGCTACCTCTTGCAACGATTTCATGCATGACCGAGGCTCTATAAAGGCTCGCGATGCTCCTCTGAGTCAAGTCGTCTGGAATCCGAGCGCAACCGCTGCCTTCTCTTCTTCCTCCGTGCGTCGCCATTGCCAGACCTTGGGGTCTTCTCCGCCCCTTCGCTCCACTCATCTTGCCATCAAACGAGGGTGCAGCCGCCTTCGTCTCTCTCTCGCTAAGCTTCTCAACCCAGTAACCATCTCTCTATCTCCTTCATCGACCTCAATTCCTTCTCCGATTCTTCGCTGACGGCCTACCACAGCCATCGGCCTCCACCTCTCCTTCCTTCAAATTAGGTTTCTTCCCTCTACCTTCTCATCTCTTCAATTTTAAATTCCAACCCTGTTTTAGCCATCACTGACCACCATCTTTAAGGTCTCCGACGAACGTCTTCGCCACAGCACTGAGCCCCTTTGCACAGCACATAGAAATAGGGAAAAGCTTCGAGGATCTTCTATGAAGCTCCTGGATTTATCCAGGACCGAAAAGTTCATTTTGCTGTGCACAGGTACTCGCCAGAGCTACCTTCATCTCCACCTCCGGCAACCACTCTGGCGAGGGTTTTCGTCCGCTACACATCTCCATCCCCCTCACTGACAAGCCCACAACTTCCGTCGTGCGCCCACGACCAAAAGCCCTAACTCTATTGGGCCACTCGACCACCCCAGTCACCTGTCGACCAACCCACCGTTCGTCACCCAAATCCTTCATTGTCTGGCCACCTCACACACTATCACGCCACCAGACCACCACCCACACGTTCTCCGTGGTCAGGAAAAGGTTCTGAATTGCTTTAATGTGGCTGAGAGGCCTTATTCTTGTTTTCAGGTACAGGAGTTATTCCGCCATTGCTACTGAAGCTTCTAACTCACTTAAAGCTCATTCTTCAGACGATTGCTCCAGGTTTCGGTTCCAGGTGCTGTGAAACCCTCTCAGCATCACACGCAGTAGGTCAATTAGGAGCATCGACCGCTTCCCCGACCTCAATCAGAGCCACCTGCTACTGTTACTACACGCGAAGACGGCAAGAACTTTTAGTCTCACATCGGAAATGGCAGCAGCAGCGACAGCGAATAAATTGATTTTGTCATCCTAGCTGTTCGCCTCAAGCTGGGGGTGAGGTCCCTGCACACCCCACGCGCATCGCCCATGACACTGCTTCACGCGGGCCTGGTCCAATAACCCGCCTAGGCCCACACCTCGACTACTACCCACGCTGGTAGCCCTGGTCCCGGGTACACGGATCCTTGATAGTCGACTACCTGAGCATTTGACCGGACATTGAGGAAGAGAAGGGAAAGGAAAAGAGAGAGTGCAGGGCAGGGGAGGGTTTTGCAGCGTGGAACAGTACCACTACACCCTCTCCCTCAAGACTAAGGCATCTATGCTTGTTCTCTGTCGTCTGAGGGTAAAGTGTTGAGTTAAGTTATAAACGTTGATAATTGATAGTTGTGTTGAACTTGGTCGTTTAAACCATCACTTTTGGTCTATTTTTTTTATCTATCTATAAAGCACTTTATTTACTCAGCATATATTACCTTTTTAATAGTGATAAATTGTGCGAATAACTGCTCCCAGAGATGACCTTGGATTTCTTTTTATTCGAGTATTATAAATTTAAATGCTTGATTCGTTTTGATTACTATACAATGACGCTACTATTTCAAAATATGATCGAAGTGAGTCGACCAAAAATGTTGTGAAATTCGATTCATGGAGGGGTTTCATCAAAAAAAAAAAAGGAGAAAGGAGAGGTCAATTTTGAGCTTAATTTAAAAAATTGAGGAGAAAAAGAAAGGACAAGGGAAAAAGGAGAAAATAAAAAAAGAAATGTGGTAGTCCCTATGATTGAGTATGGAACTCACTTAAGTTCTAAGCTAGATCAGATGATGAATTAAGACCTCGAAGGGTAAAACTTAGGAGATTAGTGACGAGTACCGACCTTAGGCCTCTTGGGCCTATTATAGGGCTTAAACACTCATGTATTTGTTAAGATTTGGAATAGTCTTCAAGAGGTTGAGGAAAGTGCGAGGCTGATGTATTAAATCTGAGGCTTAGGGACTATTTAGCCCCGTTGCCTGCCCTTTATTTGCAGGACTTGGTAACCTAGGCACCCAAAAATCACACACTGATCTAGTTTAGTGCGCTTAACAAGAAATAATGTCAAAAGTGTTCCAATCTGAAAAGGGTTTTCCCAAAGATCTGACTGAGGAGCCACTCAAATACACAAGGGCGGGAATTCCTTACGTACACAATCTAGATTAAATCCTATGCCTACCCAAGGAGTGCCTATATTAACCCACAACCAATTCCCCAACCCACTAGGTCAGGAATCAGTGCACAACATTAATGACCTAACAATGGCTCCACCTATGAGCCAACTATGCTTAGACCCATCTCTTTCTGGGTACCAAGGAGGGACCTTGATGCCCTCGAATTTTGAACTAGGCAGCCCAATGCCTAGTTATCCTGAGGATGTGAATGCACTCCAGGGTCACACTAGAAATGAGCCTTATTCAAACACTTACAACCCTGGATGGTGCAACCATCCTAACTTTGCTTGGTCAAGTCAGAAACCCGGCAAGGGTCCTAACTTGACTAAGCCAAATACTTATGGGCAACCTAATAGGTATACACAACCACGCACATATCAACCACAACCTACTCAGGAAAACCAGTCCTCTGATTTGAGTCTGGTCCTTAAAGAAATGAGAGAGATGAATTTGAGACATAAGGAATAAATGAATCAATTGAGGATAGAATTGACGGGACAACTGGACCAGCTAGTAGATGCTAGACAACATGGGATGCTGCCATCCCAACCTATCCCAAACCCGAGAAACTTCAATAGGGTTAATTAGCACAACACACATGAGGAAGAAGCACACCTAATTCAGCCTGCTCCTCAGCACCCACCAGGTTTTGTTAACCCTAACCCAACCCAGGCTCAACCTATTTTGCAAAACCCACCTTACCCTTCTAACCCTAATGCACATGCTTGTGCTGTCACTTTGAGAGTTGGGAAACAAATCCAAGATCCTTCTATATCAAAATCTTTCCAAGATCTTGAGGAGGTTGAATCTGACCTGGGAAACCAAACTAATTTAGAAAACAAGACTTAGGATTTGAATACTCATGATTTTTCTCAAGAACCTTTTCTTGAAGCCTTGGTCAAACCCAGGGAAAAGAAAACTGATCAATCCAAGGAGTGGCTTGAGATTCTAAAGCAAGTCCAGGTAAATATACCACTCCTTGAGGCTATTGAGAACATCCCATCCTGTGCGAAATTTCTGAAGGAAATATGCACACCGAAACGCTAGGCCAAATCATCAAAAAGGGTAGTGATTTCTGAACAAGCCAGTGCCATCATCCTAAACAAGCTCCCTTCTAAAAGGAAAGATCCAAGGACCCCATTAATTTCATGTGAAATAGATGGATTCATCCTGGATTGAGCCTTACTGGACCTTGGTGCCTCCATCAACTTAATCCCCACAGAATTATATGAAGAATTGAATTTAGGCCCCTTGCAACACACTGATATGACCCTTTAGCTTGCTGATAGGTCAACCAAAATTCCGAAGGGCCTTTTACAGAATGTGATTATAAAAGTGAGGGATTTTGAGTACCCTATGGACTTCCTTGTTCTAGATATGGAGGCATCAAAAAACCTAAACCACACCCTGACAATCTTAGGGAGACCTTTCTTGGCCACGGCCAAGGCCCTAATCAACTATGAGATGAGGATTATTCACATCACCTCTGGAAAGAAAAATTGTCAACTCAATATCTTTAAAATTCTCCAAAAGAATAAGGTGAATTGTAGCTCCATTGAGGTTGTAGGAACAATTGAACAAGTGTTGGCAATCCATACTAAAGATGATCCAAATCCTGCTAAAGCTCAAGATCGGCACGAAGGGAAAGAAGGGGATGTACTTGAGGATAATTCTGATCTACCATCTCCCATGGGAAATCAAATTAAACATGACATTAGTGAGATTGAGAAACTTCTAGGAGTAACTTATGATGAATTAGATGATAATATAAAGAATCCTCAATACATCCACCCTGAAATTCAAGAACTTTTGAATTCTGAGGGAGTTCAAGAAAATGGGCAATCTAAGGACATGAACCAGGAAGTAACCCCAGAAGAAGAAGTTCAACACATAATGGACTGGGGAAGAACTTATAAGCCAACTAGTTCAAATGGATGGCTTGACTTAGAAGAAGTGACTTCGGATGAGGAAGAGGAAATTTCTGATGAAGATTTTGATGAATTCCACACAACTCTACCCTTATCTTCATATGACCTAGAGCCTGGAGAACTCATTTTCGATATCAACTACCATTATGAAGATCCTTATGATTTTGATTCGGAACCATATCTAAATGTCAATCATGATCTCGATCCAGACCCTCTACCACCTCTTTTTGATCTATGGAACTGGATTAACGAACATGCTCTGCATCTTCAACCTCATCCACCTAACCCTATTTCATATTCCAAATCAGAAAGACTCCTTGGAATAGGGCTGTATCATCAGCTGGTCCACATTTGTGGATCACTGATTGTGGGACCAAATGATCATATCTTTCTACTAATCTTGAATTCCCCTCCAACTATTAGTACTTCTCTTAACCCACAGTATTGAACTACATATTTCTGGGTTTAAGTCCGACAAACGACGTTAAACTTAGCACTGGCTGGGAGGCAACCTAGTATTCATTATAGGTAGCTTTGCATCTTCTGCATCCACACTGACCTGAATTAACAAACATAGTCAGGTGATATTCTCTCCTCTTGCTTATTATATTTTGACTTTCATGCATACATTTCAATGAGGACATTGTAATGAATAGGCATGGGGGGGTGGACATTGTATGTCTTATCTTTATGTCTAAAAAAAAAATGCATTTAGGCATAAAGAATTTTTATTAAGGTTTTATTAGGGATTTATTCTTAAGTTGATTCCTGAGTTTAGAATCCAATATAATTTCACACTTACACGTAAAATTGGCAATGGATCCTCTGTGAATATCGATAAACATCTTTAGTTTGTCGAAGAAGAAGCAGTGCTTCTTCTCCTAAGCCCTTGGACAGTAATTAGGGAGTCAGGCAAACTATCTTCTAACAGATCCACCAAACACGTGTGAGATGAGAGTAGAAAATTTACTAGTGCTCTAAGGCTAGTATGAGGAATCTTAACTTCCGGATAATGAGATAATGATACTCGAAGTTAGGCATAGTTTTCGCTCACGGTTTCTGCGTACAAGTTTTTAGTGCGAACATCTTTTGAGAGCCACCAAATAAGGCAAAATACGTAGAGAGCGGGTTTTGATAAAACTATGACTAAGGTAGATGGTCACAACTGTCTTTTACGGAAACCTTGGTTAAAGGAGGGTATTAATGTCAAAGTCAGAAATACATTGTCCTATCCATTCATTTCCCGGTTCCGAGAATAGGCACTTCCACCAAATAAGCCACCCAATATTCTCTTGAACACCCATAATCCCGAATAATGCCTCATGAATAAAAGTTGTATGTGTTACTGTGTTGCATTAGTAGATGTCTGGATGCAAAAGAAAAAGAAAAAAAAAAGAGAAGAGGTATATATGTCTATGCCTATAGAAAATAATAATAATAATATACATATACAAAAAAAAAGAAGGGCAGAAAAGAGAGAAAGAAAAAGCAAAAAAAAAAAGTTCATAAGTGTTTTTAGAGTTTATTTAAAGTGTATTGAGGCAATAACACCCATCACCCTCATGATCTACCAAATACAGTCTTGACCTACCTTTCTATATTTCTGGTTGCCTGAATACAGGCTGAGGAATGCTGACTTAGTCGTAGAGTTATCAGAACCTAATAAAAGTGTTAATGCCAGGAGAGACCACCAAATATACTGATAAATCTGGTGAGATTGTGAGCTTAAAAAAAACAAAAGAAAAAAAAAAGAAAAAGGAAGAGAAAGAAAGAGAGAGAACGAGTACAAAGGAATTAAAGAGAGCACAGTTTCTCGCATCTCTCTGAGTTGAATTATTTAATATCTAGAAATCTAGGTTTTAAAGTAGTAGTCTATATATAGCACTAGATAAGTGTGATCCACCAAAAATAAATCCACTTGAGTCAAAGAAAAAATCTTCAACCTAACCTAAAAGCCAAGGCTGAATATACAGGTTACCTTATAACCCCGAGGGAAGAAGTTTGCCTATCCCTATATATTATTACTAAGGGTCAAGTACGAGCTTTAGATGTGAATTGACTTTTCACTTGGATCCGTTGCATAGACTACAACAAAACACATTCACGATTATCTAGATTACTAAAGTATTGGATGAAAATAAAAGACATAAATCTCTAGTCAAACTCTTGATAGAAATCGGTCATGTAGGACCACTTTGCATTTAGTTTTGCATTTGCTAGGAACTAGCAAGATTTAGGCATAGGGGTGTGATTACACATCAATCATGCAACCTAAAACACTTGAATTGAGCTAGATTTTAGCATAACTTCGAGTTAATGCATGCATAAGCATCGTAATTCGCATACTAGTTATTTTATTAGTCATATAGATAATATCATCATTTTATGACGTAAAGAGAGATGATTTTAATCGCAGATGATTCGAACCCACGGATGTCAGATCAAACCAGACAGATCTAATCAAAATGACAACGGAAGTCCAACGCTTCCGAAATTGTTCCGATCAGACAACCAGAGCATCGTGTGTAGTCCATAGAAGAACGGAGATGACAGAGCCAAAGGACAAAGATCTGATCCTTAGATGAAGAATCCAACTACACGGATGAATCCAGATCGACGATCGCAGTCCAACGGCGTAAAAATCAACTCGATCGGAGGTCTACAGCACCAGATACAAAGAAAAGAAGATGAACGGCCATGATGGTACCACGTGTGCATCATAGCCGCTCCCTCACCACCACCTCATCTAGGAAGGCCGCACCACATGCTGTGGGCCGTTGGATCTTCATCCAATGGCCACGAGTGTGCCATGTCACCTGCCCAGACTAGATAAGGATAAATACAAATAAACAAGTATATATAACAAAGGCTTTGCGTAGTGCAGTGGCTCGTGCGCGCACGTGCATGCGTGGGGTGCAGGTTCGAGCCCTACGCTGCGCGAAATTGAATCAAGCGCGTGCCGACGAGAATTGCGCGCGATTGTATGCACTGAAGCGCGGTGACGTGACGCCACCAGAGCACATAGCGGTACGCATGAACTCACGCGGTTGCTTTGACGCTAAGGCAGCGGAGCTCGTTACGATTGGACGGCTGACGCTAAGGCGGGATTAAGGCTTGAGTGACGAAAAGGAAAAGATGAAGGGTGCACGAGGAAGCGAGTGTAGAAGGCTGTGCGATCTTCGATCCATCGCTCCAGTGGCTGCCACATGTCACCACCATAGCAAATCCGAGTGTAGAAGGCTTTTTGAAGGCTATTTTGAGGTCGAATCAGAGCCACTGATCTCTCGATCGACGGATCTAATTAACCAAAGGGTTGTTGCACAAGATTAAGGGTTAAAATACCTTTTTTGCCCTCCATCAAAACTATAAAAGAAGGCCTAGGGCCCCCCAGTTGAAGGCATCAACTTAGAAGCTCTCTCTCCCATCAACTCTAGATCTCTTCTACCGTCTTCTCTGCAATTCTCCGTCCTAGCGCTCTAGATTTGAGGTGCTGCCGCATCTCACACAAGCATCCCACAAGCGGCGTCGTTTCTCTGCCACTTTCTTCTCTCTCTTTCTATCTATCTATCTGTCTCGATTAGTATTTTCTACTGTGAAAAACTTTATCTAATTGCAATAAAATTCTGATTTTCTGAATATCTGCTTTATACATATATACATATATATATAGTTAGAATCAGTTTTATTGAAATGCTTCTGCAAAAATCGAGATTGCCTCCTTGCAAACGACATGGTACTCATCGGAGTTTTATAAATTTATTTGTCGACGTGTTTTCATGCTATACTACAGCTAAACAACTTTTAAAAGGTAAATTATGCACCAGACATCCAACCGTACGGATTTGATCAGGGCAACTATTGGAGTTCAACGACTCCAAGATCGCCTCTATTGGACTTTCGTAGCATCTGATACAGTCCGAGAAAGATCAGAAGTCAAGGGGCCAAATGGTGTTAAATCCTCATTTCAGATGACAAATCCAACCACACGGATGGGTTCAGATTGACAATCGCAGCCCAACGACATGAAAATCGGTTGAATCCGACATCCGTGGCACCATCACAAGTTAGAGAAGTAGGACGGCCAGGATGGCGCCACGTGGCACCATCTCAGCTGCCCAAACTGCCCAAGGCTCGCTACTGCTCTCTCTTTCCTCAACCGGCCATCAGATGAGCGCGTGCGCCTTAGATGAGAACGTGCCTCAAAGGACAACTTGGCACATTGGTAACGTGCCCACTTGCGAAGTCAGAGGCACGGGTTCGACTCTTCGCTCACCTCAAATCGAAGGCGCGGGCTGGCACGGCTGAATTTGGCCATTAGATGAAGCGTGGACGGCAAATGCGAGCACTACGTGGCGTGCCCAGATGCCGCGGTTCACGCAGCGCGATCAGACGCGTCGCTGCACGCCTGATTGCACGTGTAGGCGCACGATGAAGGGCGGGTGTGGATGTATCCTAAGTCATCTGATCTCACAATCGGACAACTGAGTTTGTCTGAACGTGGATGAGCATTAAAGCAAAAGAAGAGTCAGAGGTGGGTGTGTGCATGCTACACCCACGTTCAGCCTTTAGTGACGTTTATATCCATCACTAAAGGCTGATGCATTTAAAATTATAAACCTCAAAAGACATTTTTATCCCCAACCTCTACACCTATAAAAAGGCCCTACAACCCCTACATCCCTTCATCTCTCTCCCTCTCCAAAGCTCTAAAGAAGCTTCCGGGATGCTCCTCTAGAGTAAAAATCAAAATTTTGTCCACTTCTCATCCCGTTCATGGAGCACCCATGGTCGTCTTCTCGCCCTCGTTCCGGAAGTGGATCCTGCCATGACGATGCCTTGCCTCACCCCTGGTTCTTCTCGCTTCATTCTCCATCCTCCGTCTTTGCTCATCTTCTTCCAGGCATTGCCCGTCCAGCTCGTCCTCCAAACAGCTGTCGAGAAGGATAATTTCTCTCCTGTCTTCTCGTTATCGCTTTCTAGATTAGATTTCCCATTTTCTAGTGGTAATTGTATGACATCATCATTGATATAAAATTGTTTTTTCTCTCTCTCTATTGTTAATATTGCAAGTAGAATAGAACCATTGTGATTATTTCGTCTTTAAACAAAAATTACAAAAAAATATAATTGCAGATTTTGAATCAACATAGCCTCCTTGTGTTAGACCTAGGGCTCCTTTTGAGTTTCGTTAAAAAATTATTTGATTTTTCATATTTTTTCGTAAATTATACTACGACGACGGGTTTTCAAAACTCAAATCTTTTTGCGACGAATTTTTAATACAACCTTTTAGCACTGTTGCTAGGGAGGCAACGGATCTCAATTTCTTTTCCACATTTCGCACACTTAATTGCTTTCTAACTCTCTTTTATTTCTTCTTTATTGTCTTGCAAGTACGCCGATCAAGAATCTTCAAGCGGTAGAAAGAAGTGCAGTTGAAGATAACTGTAAGTGCTCCCCCATTCTTTCCCCCTTCATAGACTTCATTCCATCACCCTAATTAACCTAGGTGCTCTCATAAACCCTAGGATTAGTTTGGTTGCTTTGATTTCCACCTCCACCCACCTCACCCCCGCTTTAAAAAAAAAAAATCTAAAAAAAATCCACAAAGGTACACAACCTCTTCTGATTCTTCATACTCAACCGGTAATCCGATCTTTAGAAGCATTACATACAACCAAACACATAATTGAGTAGAAATCAGATTAGGTAATCATTTGTGTGCCTAACTCGGTGGTGCATTAAGGCCAATTGCTTGAGTTGTTTGGGCCTCACCACTTCATATAAAAACAACTCATCAAGTTGCTTGCTCATTATGTTTAACAATTAAGGTCAATACCAGGGACTCCACTTTATCATGATTTCAATGGAAAACATCTTCACTTGTGTTTGCAGATCTTGGTGTGCTTCCTGAATTTGATTGAAATCACCTTAATTTAAACCCTAAAAGCTACTCAAGCAAGATTTGAACTCTAAAATCCACTCATACAAATAATCTTGCTTGAAAGCCCTAGTTGTGCATGCACTCACACTTCAATCATTAAGGGCACAACCCATTTTAAGAGCCCACCACATTTCAAAAGCACTACTATCCCAAACCTAATCTAAAATCAAGTAGACATTGCCCCTAGGACTCATCAGTCTGTTTCAAGATACTTCTCATACTATGGTGCGAATTTGTGACATCTGCATTTTCCAGAAGGTGGTAAGTTGGGTGACCTGATTGTCAAACAACTTAAACAAGTAGGGGTTTGGTATAATTAGCGGCCTTCGGGACACACTCTCCCTGTCTCGCCATCCCAACTTAACCAGCTTTTGGATTAAGGATAACACAAAAATTCGTGTTGTGGTTTGAGTTTATTTTGAAGCATAGATGCTTAGGCTACCCAACTTAAGGACATGCTTATTTTGTTTTGCTGCAAGGTTCTTATCCCCAGTCCTTCCAACCTCTTCCTAGTTTATACTTGGAAGGTCATTGAATCCTCGCTTGGAAGGACCATTAGACCATTCAAGGAGGAGTAGGTTAAATTTTAATTCAATTGATCCCATAACTGATCAACCACCTCCTTTGCCTCAGAATCCACAAGAGATGCTGCAAAGGTAGCTGGAACAAATACAACAAATGCAAGAGTGGTTCTAGCAAATGCATGGTCAGGGTGCTCAATCCTTGAAGGATTTTTATGGTCCTTCTAATTACAGGGAACATCCCGAAGTCCAGATTCCAGTCAATGACGTAGAAATCAAGCCACAGGTGTTAAGCCTGATTAAACATTTCCACGGGCTTGGCTCTGAAGACCTAGTTTAGCATTTGGAGGACTTGATCACTTTGGTCCAGACCACCAAAGCACGAAACATGGATGAGGAGCAAATGATCATGAGGTTCTTTCCCCACTCTCTTAGGGATAAGGCCTCACATTGGTACCGGACAGTTGGAAGGAGGATCGCAACTTGAAATGGTCTTAAATCGGCTTTCCTAAATAAATTCTTTCCAGTCAGGCATACCAATGCGTTGAGATGGGCGATTACTACTTTTGTCCAGCGGCTGGGGGAACCACTTCATGGTGCCTGGGAGTGATTCCAGGATCTATTGTGGAGGTGTCCACACCACTAAGTGTCGAAATGGCAACTCGTGTAGATCTTTTATCACGGGTTGACTGAGTAACTCCGTAACCACGTGAACGCTTCTTGCAGAGACAATTTCATCAACAAGGATGCAGATAGTGTGCATGAATTGTTTGAGGAAATGAGTGAAAATTCCATCAATCATGCCTCCAGGGATACTTTTAACCGGTCCCAACAACCAAGATCAAATGTTAATGAGGTCCATGATTCTCATTCATTCGATATAGAGCTGATTTGTGATAAACTAGATAAGGTGGACCTGGTTACCAAAAGAATGGAAGAGTAGATGGCTGGAAACTCTGCAAATACTTCTCGATCCACTCAATCCCAGAACTCGAGATTCCATTATTCACAAGCTCCTAGTGGACGGGAGTTTGTGAATCAACTGGAAGCGACTCAACCTGTGAGCCAACATTACTCGGAACCCCATGGGTTCCAAACTAGGGCCTTTGATCCCAATTTCTCTGATTTCTCTCCTTCTTTCCCACCATCCTCGCCCTAGGAAGATGTGTATGCTATACAGGAGAATGTTAGGTCCAACCCATATTCTAATTCTTATAATTTGGTTTGGAGGAACCACCCTAAGTTCTCCTAGAAAATCCGGGGCAATAGACCCAAATCCGACCCAGCAACTATGCACCGCATGTATACACTCAACTGCCCCCTAATCAGGTCAATCAACCAACCTAAAATTCCCATCAACCTGTCGGGCAAGCTGATTTGAACCGATAGATGGTAGAGATACAAGGATCCATGCTCCAGCTCATGCAATAAATGAAGACATCGCTGGATAACTTGCAATCCGGGCTCATTGCTAACTCTTGTCAGCTCATATCTCTACCATCTTAACCCATACCCAACCCTCGCAATATATAGAATCAGGGAAATCAAGCCTAGGGGTATGGGAATCAAAGCGACCCACACGCATATGCTCAGGTGGTTGAGCAGGGTCTTTCTTTTGTTTCTTCATCCAATCCAAGTTATTTGGCAAATCAAGCCTCTTCAATCTTTCCTAACCCTCCCCAAGACCTAAACCCGTATGCTTCTGCAAATTCTGTTACTTTGAGGAGTGGATGGCAAACCCAGGACACAAAATTACTACCTTCTAGCAACCAAAACCCTGGGGAGCCCAAGGGAGAAAAGGAGGAGGTTGAAGAAGAAAACAAGGCCTAGGGACTTGAAATTGAGGACACAACCCACATCCCATTCCTCGAGGCTTTATTGAAAACCAGGAAGAAGAAAACCCTAGATAGCAACAGGGACCTCCTGAATTTATTCAGGAGTGTAGAGATCAATATCCCGCTCCTCGATACTATTAAGCACATCTCGGCTTACGCTAAATTCCTGAAAGATCTATGTACCCAAAAGCTTAAGCCAAAAGAACCCACCCCGAGGAAGGTGGTTCTCTCTGAGCAGGTGAGTTCTGTTATCCTGCATCACCTTCCTCAGAAGAAGAGAGATCCAGGTGTCCCCTTAATTTCATGTGTCATTGGAGATTACACTTTTGATAAGGCACTATTGGATCTACGTACATCCACCAACCTAATCCTGACCTCTCTTTATAAAAGGTTTGGGTTAGGTGAACTCAGGCGAACCTCAATAATGCTACAGTTAGCTGACCGTTCGGTCACCGCACCGAAATGCATTATTGAGAACGTTATTGTCAAGGTCAAGAACTTCTATTTTCCTATAGATTTCCTAGTCCTTGACATGGATGTACCTGACGATTTGAGGAATACGCCCATCATCCCGGGGTGCCCTTTCCTAGCTACCGCCAAGGTCAACATCAATTGTGAGAACGGTAGTATGGAGATTGCCTTTGGAGATAGGAAATTGACACTTGATATTTTCAAGGCGATAAAAGGATTTGAGGATTGTGGATTTATTGAGGAGCTCGAGGATCATGATTTCAAGGTTGAGACATGTATGTTGAACAATGCACTCGAGGAGTCGACCAGCACTAGCGAACCTAACCTACAACCCTTCATAGCAGACTCGCCACACCATGAAGAGGTCATTGATTTTCTTCACTCCCAACCTCTTCCATTGGACCGTCCTGATGAATCTTCATCAGCATCCTCCTTACCCTCCATCCTAAACTTGCCCCAGCTCGAACTAAAACCATTGCCCGAGAGTCTAAAATGTCAATTTTTAGGATCTAAGAAAATGCTCCCTGTGATTATAAGTGCAAAACTGACTAAGGAGCAAGAGATGAAATTGATTTAGGTCCTAAAAGCACATAAGGAGGCAATTGGTTGGACCATCCATGACCTTAGAGGGATTGAGCCATCTTATTGCAATCATAGAATTTTTATGAAAGATGGATCCTGCCTTTCTCACCAGATGCAAAGGAGATTGAACCCTAATACGTGAGAAGTGGTCAAGAAAGAAATCATTAAGTGGCTTAACGCAGGAATCATTTCTCCAATCTCAGATAGTCCCTGGGTTAGTCTCATGCAAATTATTCCTAAGAAAGCCAGGATTACAGTTGTGACTAGCTAGAAAGGAGAATCTGTCACAACTCATTAGTTTCCTTTTGGAGAGTCTGTATTGATTATAGGAAGCTGAACACAACCACGAAAAATGATCATTTCCCTCATCGATCAAATCCTTGAAAGGTTAGCCAGGTAAAAGTATTTTTTTTCCTGGACAGTTACTCAGGATACAACCAACTCCCTATCCATCCCGAGGATCAGGAAAAGACGACTTTCGTCTGTCCCTATGGAACCTTTACATTCTGTAGAATGCCATTTGGGCTTTGCAATGCACCTGCAACTTTTCAAGGTGTATGCTAGCCATTTTCTCAAACAAGGTGGGAGTGTTTATGGAAGTATTCATGGATGATTTCTATATTTTCAGACATTCGTTTGATTCTTGCCTGGTTAACCTAGAATTGATTCTTAAGAGATGCATCAAAACACGGCAAGTCCTTAGCTGAGAAAAGAGTCACTTCATGACATAAGAAGGCATCGTCTTGGGTCATGTCGTCTCTGAGCGGGGAATTGTGGTTCATAAAGCTAAGGTGGTTGCTATCTCAAAACTTCCTCCTCCCACATCTGTTACACAAATTAGATCATTTCTTGGTCATGTGGGATTTTATAGGAGGTTCATCGAGGACTTCTCTAAGGTTGCTCGACCTTTGAGCAACCTTCTGGCCAAAGATATGTCATTTGAATTTGATGAATCATGCCACAAGGCATTTGATTTTCTTAAAACAGCAGTCACTTGTGCTTTTGTGCTGCAGCCACCAATCTGTATAGCCCCATTTGAGATCATGCCCGATGCTTCTGATTACGTGGTCGGGGCTGTTTTGGGTCAGAAGATAGACAAGAAGCCCTCTGTCATCTACTATGCTAGCAAAACTCTAGATGAAGCCCAAAAAAACTACACTATTACTGAAAAGGAACTGCTAGCTGTAGTATTTGTGTTGGAAAAATTTAGGGCTTATCTCTTCGGAGCTCATGTTATAATCTTTACCAACCACTCGGCCTTGAGACATCTCTTGGCTAAAAAGGATGCTAAACCCCGACTCATTTGATAGATTCTTTTACTTCAAGAATTCGACCTTGAAATTAAAGACAAATCCAAGGCACAAAATGTGTTGGCTAATCATCTTTCGAGACTCCTAAGTGATTCTTCTCGTCTGGATATTCGAATTACTGATACTTTTCTGGATGAGACTATTCTTGTAGTTTCAGGTGTCCAAATCCCTTGGTTTGCAGACATGGTAAATTATTTAGCCGTTGGTTAAATCCCCTAGGATTGGACCAAGCAACCATGGGATAGATTTATATCTGAGGCTAAATATTACTTCTGGGATGACCCTGAACTGTATCGCATCGGCTGTTGACGGGCTATTGAGGAGTGTTAAATATGCATTTGTTGTAGTAAAGCCTCAATCACTCCATAACAGATACAATTTATAACTCGAATATCTAAAATGAAGTCTGAGGTTGAACACAGGGAGAAAATGTGGAATTCACATGCTAATCTTAATCAAAATATAAATGAGCACAGGAAATCAAACCAATAATGCTATGCAACGAATAATATCTACTCAAAACTAATCTTCAATGTAAAACATGAGTATATCAAGAGTTTGACAAGGCAAAAAAATATCTAAGATAAAATAATGGTGATTTGAATCACCAATTATTAGTCTTAAGCATATACATATCAATTACTCAATAATATCAAATAAACAAATAGTAACCAAAACCACTTATATGTCCACGAAGGCAAATAAATCCATAGTGTTGTGCTCAGAGGGCTATCAGACGACGGGCCCTCAAATTAGATGACTTAACCCTCGCCTACTATAGTGCACTTAGAGAACCTTTTCTCCTCTTCTACTTCTTTTCTTCAGCTCTTCTCTTTTTCCTTCAGCCTTCCCATTGCACAAGCCCTTTTCTTTTTCTCTTTTCACGGCTAAGTGTGGAGCAGGGGAAACCAACTTAGAGCAAAACCCCCTCCACCTCTCTTTCTCCTTCCTTTTTTCCTCTTCTCAAACCTAGCACATTCAAGTACACAGGTATGAACAGTAACAGGCTAATCAGATCTAACCAGGGTCACCGGCGTGTGAATGGTGACCGAGGAGTGCATATGCGTGAGAGGGGACCTCACCCCAGTTCTTCTGAGGGAACAAGCCATATGCATCTTTTCCTTTTATACCGCACAAGCGGTTCTATCACTCATGAGGTGGGACTAAGTTGGTCCCCCTCCTTTGCACGAAGGGAGTGATAACTCTATCCAATGATGATAATTCCATCAACTAGAGTTAGTTTTGAGGATATATGTGCATTAATGACATACCATAATGGGCTTAGGAGTATTGCATGCATGATGAATTAAGATTGCTTATAATCAAGGTTTAATGGCTATGTGTACAAGTGCATGTTGAAACAGGCTTCAAATGAGCAATCGGACTATGCGGATGGATCCAAATCGATGAAACGAGTCCAAAGGACTCAAAATCACTTAAATCCGACATCCAGAGCTTCCCCAACAAGCCCAAGAATTTCTGGTCATTGATCTAATGATCAACGGCCCACAATCGGCCACGTGGCCCCTGCACTAGCCTCCATTGCACGCCAACACAACCGCAGCTGCTCTAGTGTGAAATCTTGATGGTTGAATTTCCATCCAACGGTCGACCGCGCTCGCACCTGACTTTGCCTCCACGACTAATCACAAAGGCAACACAGCAGGTATCACCTTGGCCTCGCAAGCGAGCAGCAAGCGTTCGAAGCTCCATGCGCTGCCAAATCGCACTCGACTGAGAGTGCGGTCGATTATGGCCGTCAATGCAGGTGCGAACGGTGCGGATGGAATCCACGTAGCACGCTCTCACATGCCCGATGCGAACAGTGCGGATGGAATCCACGCGGCGTGCTCTTACGCGCCCGATGCGAACGCGTGCGATCACGTGCAAGATGTGTACCCCAAGCACGCATCGCAATCTGAACCAGCGCTTAGGGCACAATCTCAGCCGTCCGATCTTTGATCGGACGTCTCACGTTGCACGCACACGGACCGTGTGGAGGAAGAAGCACGCCTGTGCACTTGGACCAGTGGGCGAGGGGCTTCACCGACACTTCTGGAATGGGTTTAGCGATGTCCCGGACGTTGCTAAAACCCTTACTTAATTTGGAAACCCCTTCTTCTCTATATAAACCTCCTCAACCACCCCGTTCAAAGGCATTCAATTCACACACACTCACCATACAATACTAAGCCTCTCCTAGCTCCACCAAACATTCCATATCCACCCCGGAGTTGTCGAGCACTGACGGAGCCCCCCTCCACCGCCGTGGCCGCCTCACCTCCTCCTTGCACTCTCTCTTACTCTAGCTTTATGTTACACTATTTTAAGCTTTCATCTATTGTTGTATTTGTAAACAAACTCTAATTGCATGCTATATGTTAATGTTGCTCCTTATATTGTAGTTCACATCTCCTTAAAGTGATTGTCATGCTTTAAACGCAAGCTCTAACCCTACTCTCTCTCTCTCTCTTTCGCTCTCGTTTTCGCAAGCAAACCACGCTACCATTCTGTGACACCCAAAGCAACCAAAACTAATCTGATTTCACGCCTCCCTGAGATCAACACTTAGACTCACCAAATACAAAGCTTAAATTAAAATCGATGTCGCAAACTCATGCTACAATGACATAATTAAACCAACGCATTTCGCGTGCGTCAGTTTTTGGCACTATTACTGGGGAGGCAACGGATTTCTTTTGTCACTTTTATCTCACATTACTACCCACAATTTTCTGACTCGCTTTCCTCTCTCTACTTGTTGATTGCAGGAACTCGGCGCTTGGGCGACGAAGGAGCACGATCCGAGATAGTAGATACGGAGTAAAGGGCTGCAAAGACCTTTTGTGAGTATCACTCCACCCATTGAGTGTTTGCTTGCTTAAAAAAAATACAAAAAAAATATAAATCGAAAATTGGTGTGGTGAATGGCTACTTGTCCCACATTCCAAACTCATCGCCCAACTAAAAAAAAAATACACTCTAACATTTTTGATGGGATAATCTTTCTGGAGTGTCTTTCTTTCTTTTGAGTGGTGTTTGTGAAGCCACCATGATTGACTTGGGCCGCACCACTCACCATAATTAAAATCAACTCACCAGGTAGAACTGCATGAACACTAGGGTGAATACACTAGGGTTATTTTTCTAGGGCCACATCATTCTAAAGGAAATCAACTTTCACTCATTGTGTGCAAAACTTTGTGTGCCCACTGGAACATTGTCTGAAAACACTAAGGAACTCCAACCCTAAAAAGCACTAAAGTAAGGATAAATCATTAAAAGACACCACATCCTAAAATTCTTGCTTGAGAACCATGTCTTGTTAAGTGCACACACATGCTCAAATGGGTTAACTAAGAGGCACTACCCCAAACAACGCTTCATCACATATCCTGAGCACAAGCACTAGCCTAGCCCTTCATTAAAATGGAGTAGACATGCCCTAGGCAGGACTACTCTAAGTCTTGAAGGTGTGATTAGGTTTGCTAGGCACTTGGCCTTCATTCCCTTTGTAGAATCTGGTCTCTAGGTTGTGGGGAAGTATCAAACGACTACGATTGTGGGATATATAGAACCAACGGCGAAAGCTAAAGGAAGAACCTTCCCCTCAATCCCCTTGTAATCAACCTGGCCAGATTAACATCGGGAAGGGTGGTTAACTACTGATAGATTTGATCATTCCCTTGAGGCTTCTAGGTCACCTATGGTATACACTATAAGGACTAGACTTGCTTTCTTGTTTGTGCACACACTTCTCGCACTTGTCTCTCTTCGCATCTCTCCCTGTTCTTCTCTAGTGTATGCACGGGAGATGATCACTTCATCTTGAGCTGTTTGTTTTAGAAAGAGAAATCAGGAGGAGACTTGATTTTACAAGGGAAATGGCTGAACCAAGAATTGAGAAGATTGAGGACCAACCTCAACCCAATGTTATGGCCATCATTCACACCCAAATCTCTGCCAACCACCAACTTCAACAACAATAGATCCAAACCATCATGCAAGCCATACACCGATTGCAAAACCCTCAAGGGCAACCCCCACTGAACCCACCTAACCCACCATAACCTCCTAAGGGCCAACTTAGGCCTCTCCGTGATTTTTACGATCCGTCTGCTATCCGGATCGAGCAACATCTTAGGGTCCCCGAAGGGGGAGATGATTTTGAGTTGAAACCTAAGATCCTGAGCTTAATTTAGAGCCACTTTCATGGGAGCTCAAATGAGGATCCCTTCCAACACCTTGAGGACCTAGACCGGATCGCCTGAACTGTGAAACCCAGGAACATCAGCTTGGACATTGTTTTGATTAAGATGTTCCCTTTATCCCTAAAAGGCAAATCATCTCACTGGCTTAGAACCTTAGGGAGACTCGTCTCCACCTGGGAGGAACTAAGACATGCATTCTTGAAAAAAAATTTCCCCATAGGTAAAACCAATGCCCTCAGAAGAGCCATTATCACATTCACACTACAAGGTGGGGAACAATTCCATGAGGCATGGGAATGATTTAATGAATTGTTGAGGAAATGCCCACACCATGAGGTTCCAAGGTGGCAATTGGCCCATATCTTCTACCATGGTCTGGACAGCAACCTGAGGAACTTTGTTGATGCTTCATGTGGAGGCAACTTTTTGAACAAAGATGAGGAGAGCGCGTTCGAACTCTTTGAGTCCATGAGTGAGAATTCGCTCAACAATGCCTCCATGACCCAGTTTAATCGATCCAGTCAACCACGTGGTGGGATTTATGAAGTGCAAACCAATTCTGGAATGGTAGACGTGGACATTATAGCCAAAATGTTAGATTGAGTTGAGTTGGTGGACAAAAGGATTGATGAGCTATTGAACCAAACCAGAAACCTGCTACAAACCCTCTCTCTAGCAAAGGGAGCTCACAATGTAGAATTGGCGCAGCCAATGAACCAAACGCACCTGGAACAACCCCTGACCATGTTCCAAGGAGGGACCTTTGCTCCCTCAAACCCTGATTACTCTCTCCCCTCCCCCTCGGCACCTTCTATCTTTGAAGATGTCTAGGCCATCTAAGGTTACTCCAAACCTGACCCCTTCTCCAACACCTACAATGTCGGAAGGCGTAATCACCCGAATTCCATCTGGACAAACCAAAAACCGAACCCATTCCAGAACCAACCCAGGCCGAACCCCCGTCCTATCAGCAAGGTCCACCGGTTAGACCACCCTATAATCAGAATAGGGTGGCCCTTCCCCCACAAAACCAAATGGACACACTAATAAAAATGATGGCTGATATGAATCAGAAACATCAGGAGGAAATGACATTAGTGAAGGGACAATTGAGCCAGCTGTTGGATTGCAAACAACAGGGGTCCCTTCCTTCTCAACCACAACCGAACCCGCGAAATGTGATCAACAGAGGCCCCAATGCTCAAGGGTTCCAAGCCAATCCTGGGCATGCCCACATGGTCCAGCAAGCCCCACAAACACCCCCTGGGTTTGGTGCTTCTTCTTCCTCTTCTTCTCAAGGATTACCCATGGTCCCAATGCCTCAGCCAACGCAGTTACCTTAAGAAGCGGCACTAAAACCCAGGACCCCAAATGGCCGACCCCTCCCGTGTCCTCACTAAGATACCCAATTCTTAGGATGAGCGGGAGGAACCCAAGGACCTTGGAGACTGACCCAATTCAAACCCAAACACCATACCCTGAAGCCTTGGAGAAAATGAAGAAAAAGAATGTTGTAGTTGAGAATGAGGAGCTGTTGGAGATTTTCAAGCAAGTCTAGATTAATATTCATCTCCTCGAAGCAATCAAGCATATCTCAGCTTACGCTAAGTTCTTGAAGGATGTCTGTACGCCGAAGTGTAAGCCGAGAACCCAAGCACCTAGAAGGTTGTGTTCTCAGAAAAAGCTAGTTCAGTGATATTGAGTAGCCTACCTCCCAAACGAACTGACCCAGGAGCACCCTTGATATCTTGTAATATCGAGGACATGACATTTGATAGAGCGCTCTTGGACTTAGGCGCTTTGATCAACCTAATCCCGACGACCCTGTATCACCAGTTTGGATTTGGGGAGTTAAAACCCACACCTGTGACTTTCCAATTGGTTGATAGATCTGTGAAAGTCCCAAAGGGGGTGGTCGAGGACGTAATTGCTCGGGTCAAGGACTTCTACTTCCCAGTCAACTTTTTGATCCTCGACATGGAAGTCCCCGAATAGCTACAAAACACACTCACCATCCTACACAGACCCTTCTTAACTACAGCTAAGGCGAACATTAATTGTGACATGGGATGCATGGAAATTGCCTTTGGAGACAAGAAAATGCAATTGGATATCTTCAGGGAGGCTAACTCTTTTGATTGTGGTTGGGTTGAGGAGCACGATCCTGTGGAACCCCTGGTTGAAGAATGCCTCACTCTTAGCTCTTCAGCAGACCATCTAACTCAACCAGTTGATGACTACCCTGACCCACCCCAGCCTGTGGAGGTTGACCTGTGTAGAGCTGATTACCTTCAGCAACCTCCATTCGAGGAGATTGATGTCGATCAACTCCCACCTTTCCCCTACCCATCAAATGTTGTCCTACCTACACCCAAACTAAAGCCTTTGCCCGATAATCTTAAGTATGTCTTCCTAGGACCTGACCAGACCTTCCTTATAATTATCAATGCCCATTTAACAAGGGATCAAGAACTTAGGTTGACTTCAGCCCTCTCTGAACATCGGACAGCCATTGGGTGGACAATTTCTGACTTAAGGGGAATTAGCCCTACCTATTGCACTCACAAGATCTATTTGGAAGATGGGGCTCGACCTTCTCGTCAAATGCAGAGATGATTGAACCCGAATATACGAGAAGTTATTAAAAAAGAAATAATCAAATGACTTGACGTAGACATCATTTACCCAATTTTCGATAGCCCCTGGGTAAGCCCCACTCAAGTGGTACCTAAGAAAGCCAAGCTCACCATGTTCACCAATGACCAGGGTGAATCCATCCCCACTCGCACTGCTACCGCATGGCGGGTGTGCATCGACTATAGGAAGCTTAATGAGGCCACCGAGGAAGATCATTTCCCTCTGCCATTCATTGACCAGATTCTCGAGCGATTGGCAGGGCAGAAATATTTTTGCTTCTTGGATGGATATTCAAGATACAACCAAGTTGCTATTACACCAGAGGATCAAGAGAAGACCACATTCACTTGCCTGTATGGCACGTTCGCATTCCGTCGTATGCCATTCGGGTTATGCAACTCACCGTGACCTTTCAGCGTTGCATGCTAGCTGTTTTTTCAGAGATGGTGGGTGAATACCTGGAGATCTTTATGGATGATTTCTCCGGGTTCGGGAACTCATTCGAACATTGTCTTAGCAACTTGGAGAAGATCCTGAAGTGATGTATCTTGGTCAACCTGGTTTTAAGCTGGGAAAAGAGCCATTTCATGGATCAGGAAGGGATTGTCCTCTGTCACATCGTCTCGCATAGGAGCATCGAAGTAGATCGAGCTAAAGTTGATTTAATTTCCAAACTTCCAACCCCTAGCTCGGTCAAGCAAATCTGATCTTTCCTAGGACATGTTGGCTTCTATAGAAGGTTCATTAAGGATTTTTTCAAACTTTCTAAGCCCTTGACTGACCTTCTAGCCAACGACACCCTTTTTCACATGACATCTAATTACATCAAGGCTTACCACACCCTTAGGGAAACAGTCTCCATTGCACCTATTTTACAACCCCCAGACTGGTCCCAAGACTTTGAGATTATGTGCGATGCATCAGATTTTGCCATTGGCGCAGTCCTAGGATGAAGAAGAGAGAAGAAACCCGTGGTGATCTACTACGCGAGCAAAATGCTAGATGAGGCTCAACGAAATTACACCGTCACAGCAAAAGAACTACTTGCCATAGTCTTTGGGTTAGAAAAGTTCTGATCATACCTTCTGGGATCCCACATGACGGTTTACACCGACCACTCAGCTATCCGGCATTTGTTGGCCAAAAAGGATGCTAAACCCAGGCTCATCTAATGGATCCTACTCTTGCAATAATTTGACCTGGAAATACGCGAGAAAGCCGGGTCCAAGAACGTCGTAGCTGATCACTTGTCCAGACTTCGCCCGGACCACATCGGACCCTCATTACCCTTGACTGGCACCTTCCCTGATGAGCAACTTCTAGCCATGGAAGGAAGAAAGCTACCCTGGTATGCAAACTTAGTCAACTATCTGGTGGTAGGATAGACTCCGCACGGTTGGTCCAGACAACAATGGGATAAGTTCTTGGCTGAAGCCAAGCACTATTTCTGGGATGATCCTATGCTATTTAGACTCTGTGCTGACTAGATCATTAGGAGGTGTATTCCTGAAGAGGAAGTCCAAAGTGTGCTATCCTTTTGTCATGACCAAGCCTGTGGTGGCCACTTCTTTGGGAAGCAAACGGCTGTAAAGGTCTTGCAGACCGGATTTTATTGGCCGTCCTTATTGAAGGACGCATACAGCTTCGCTAAGACTTACTCTCGATACCAGACATTAGGGACTATGACTAGAAAGGATATGATGCCCCTTCAACCCATTCTGACTGTCGAAATTTTCGATGTTTGGGGCATCGATTTTATGGGCCTCTTCCCACCATCCAATAGCTTCGAGTGCATATTAGTCTCAGTAGACTATGTCTTGAAATGGATCGAAGCCGTAGCCACTCAATGATGTGATCATAAGGCTGTCATGGACTTTGTTAAGCGAAACATCTTCTCTCGATTTGGGATACCGAAGGCCATGATCAATGATGGTAGGAGTCACTTTATTCATGCCCAATTCCGTGCCTTAGAAAATACAGGGTTACTCATCGCATTGCCACCCTGTATCTCCCGCAAACAAATGGGCAAACTGAGGTCTCTAATAGGCAGATCAAGAATATTCTGCAAAAGACAGTGAGACCTAACTAGAAGGATTGGTCCACACGAATGGATGATGTTGTTTGGGCATACAGGACCACTTTTAAGACCCCGATAGGCATGTCGCCTTATCAATTGGTCTTTCGCAAGGTTTGCCACCTTCCAGTCGAGTTGGAACACCGGGCATACTGGACTGTTAAGCAATGCAATATGGATTCTCAATTGGCCGGAGCACAAAGGACACTCCAACTCTCTGAGCTCGAGGAAATCCATCGGGACGCCTATGGGAACAGTCAATTTTACAAAGAGTAGATGAAAGCCATCCACATCAGACACATCCATTGGAAAGCCTTCGAGCCCAATTAGCAAGTATGGCTTTTTGATGCAAGACTTAAACTTTTCTCTGGGAAGCTGAGATCAAAGTGGACAGGACCATATCAGGTGGTCAAAACTTATCCCAATGGAGCGGTTGAAATTGCAAATCCTAACACTGGGCAAACCTTCACTATAAACGGCCAGAGATTAAGACATTTTCTTGCCCAAGTTCCCCTAAAGGAAGTAGTCACCCTCATTGAGGGTTGACACAGAGCTTCGCTGAGCTGGAGGCAATAAACTCAGCACTTCCTGAGAGGCAACCTAGAAGATTCAGACTGATCAGGTACACAGCGGCACTCAGGTGATTTCTTTCTGTACCCCCTTGCATACATTTATTTGCCAATGAGGACATTGTCCAACTTAAGCATGAGGGGATGGTAATTCACATTCTCTGAGTTTATATTATCAACCTGAATTATATATATATATATATAATTAGGAAGGAAAACTTAGGCATTATGAGCTTGTTAATTGTAGGAAATAATACGAGAAGAACCTAAACACTTAGACTTTTCAGGCCTTCAGGCTTAATCAGCCCAGGTGTCCAATAAAATGTGGATTTAGCCCCAAATCCTCGCAATCTTAATTTCCATTAATCTGATCAATAAAGTAGGGTGATAAGTATACGACTTATCAACCTGCCCTCTGACTCGAATCGACTTTTAGTCTAAGCATCTGCACACATTTTTGCACTGACTTACTCCTTGGAGATTCTAACAGAAATTGGGTAGCTAATGAACCTTCTAGGGTGGTATGGCTGGCAAATTGTCGTGGGTAATAGCCCATTGGCCAGTTGTCCAGAGCTCAACCACAGGATCATTCTCTTTTATTATTGCCTCTGGGTAAATCTTAGATCAGGAAAGCCACCTACTAAACAACAAAAGAAAAAAAAAGAAAAGAAAAAAAAGAGAAATAGAAAAAGAAAAAAAACATAAATAAGCCACACTTCACCACACGAGTATGGCTGGCAAGTGGTTATGGGTAACAGCCCATTGGCCAGTTATCCAGAACCCAGCTCACTAAATGCACGAAAAAGCCTAAAACACTTAAGGAAAAAGCGAGAAAGTAGAGCAATCCAGAGAGATATACACTGGAAGCACCCTTGTGTTGATCCCACACAAAATAAAAATAAGGAGAAAGCTACCGATCGAATAGATATACCTTTAGGCAAGCATTTTCTTTTCCAGTCACCTAGGGACGTAGAAACCTAAAGTCTGTTTTAATTACTATTAAGTGAGTCTATCACAATCTTCACACCAAGCTGCCTAGCACTTAGAGTCTTTTTCGAGTTATGTGTGGGTTGGGTAGCCGTAAAAATTTACCTACACACTCTCAAATCCAAAAATCAAAAAAATTAAAAAAGATGAAAATATATATATGTGCTTTAAAGTGAGGACTTAGGCGATTTGCATTTTGATAGATACCCGGGTGCTCTTTAGTCTCTGTGGATTAGGCTCTTAGTATATATTTCCTTCCGTTGACAAGCAACATATGTCTAAGAATTCAATTCCTAATTCCGACTGAAAATAATGGCTAGGATAAACCTTGCTAGGGACTAGCAAGGGATGAGCATGGGGGTATGATAACTCTATATCCAATGATGAAAATTTCATCAACTAGAGTTAGTTTTGAGGATATATGTGCATTAATGACATACCATAATGGGCTTGGAAGCATTGCATGCATGACGAATTAAGATTACTTATAATCAGTGTTTAATGGCTATGCGTACAAGTGCATATTAAAACAGGCCTTAGATGAGCAATAGGGTTGCGCGGATGGATCCAAATCGAGGAACGGAGTCCAATGGACTCGAAATCGATTAAATCCGACATCTGGAGCTTCCCCAACAAGCCCAAGAAGTTTTGGCCGTTAATTTGATAATCAACGGGGATCAACGGCCCACAATCGGCCACGTGGTTCCCACACCAGCCTCCATCGTGCGCCAACACAACCGCAGCTCCTCCAGTGTGAAATCCTGACCGTTGGATTTCCATCCAACGGCCGACCGCACTCACACCTGACTTTGCCTTTGCAACTAATCGCGAAGGCAGCACAGCAGATAGCGCCTCGACCTCGCAAGTGAGCAGCGAGCGTTCGAAGCTCTGTGCACTACCAAATTGCGCTCGATCGAGAGCGTGGTCAATTACAGCCGTCGATGCGGGCGCGAATGGTGCAGATGGAATCCACATAGCACGCTCTCATGCACCTGATTAGAACGTGCGCGATCACGCGCAAGGCACGCACCCAAAGCACGTAGCGCGATTTGAACCAGTGCTCAAGGCGCGATCTCAACCGTCCGATCTTTGATCGAACGGCCCACGTTGCGCACACATGAATCATGCGGAGGAAGAAGCACGCCCGCGCACTTGGACCGACGGGCGAGGGGCTTCACCGACACTTCTGGAATGGGTTTAGCGACGTCCCTAAAACCCTTAGTTTGCAAACCCCTTCTTCTCTTTATAAATCTCCTCAACTACCCCATTCAAAGGCATTTAATTCACACACTCTCCATACAATACTAAGCCTCTCCTAGCTCCACCAAACATTCCATATTCACCCCAGAGTTGTCGAGCCGCCGACGGAGCCCCCCTCCACCTTCGTCGCAGCCTCGCCTCGCCTCCTCCTCGCACTCTCTCTTACTCTAGCTTTACGTTGCACTATTTTAAGCTTTCATCTATTGTTGTATTTGTAAACAAACTCTAATTGCATGCTATATGTTAATGTTGCTCCTTATATTGTAGTTCACATCTCCTTAAAGGAATTGTCATGTTTTACATGCAAGCTCTAACCTTACTCCCTCTCTCTCTCTCGCGTTTTCGCAAGTGTTGACGAGGCAAGGTCGTGGTTTTAAGAGAGAAGTCATGTTGTAGTATAGATGAAACCACCTCGAAAACAAATAAGAATTTATTACTCGAAAACCTAAGTATCCGAGGTTGAATATAGGGAGCAAATGGAATTTATTCACTAATCTCAATAATGTAATTGAACACTTAGAGTTACTCAAAACCTAATTCAGAGTATAAATGCAAGAGTTTAAGAATATCAAAATGTAGCAAAATAGAAGAATTGGACGTCTAAAAAGATATCTCTCTTTTAGCTCTTATTTCCTTTCTTCTTGTTCAGCCTTCTCTTTTCTACTTTCTTGCTTTCTTTCTTCTTCAGCCACACCTCTGCTACAGTGCTTCTCCTTCCCTTGGCTTCTACCCTTCTTCTTCCTTTTCCTTCCTTGGCTTCTGCCTTGATTTCCTTCTTCAGCCTTTTCCTTAGTGCTCCTCTGATTTTCTCTTCTTCTCTTTGGCCTTCTATTTCTTTCTACCTTCTCCTGCCCTTCTTCCTTCCTGCGGCTAAGTCCTTCCTTCCTTGCTTAGCTTTCACCTTGCCTTAGCTTCAGTTGCGCCTTCCCCTTCCTTCTTTTATTCTTCTTCCCTACACACACTGAGGAGCAAAACCTATCCCCTACCCTCCCCCACGTCTCCCTCTCTATTTCGCTCTTAGGTACGCTCTCCCAGAGCCGGGTAATCGGGTCGGGTTTCGCACGCTCGGGACCAGGCGCACCGACGTGGTGTAGTGCGCAAGGAGTGCGTGGGATAATCGGGTTGGTCAGCCAGATCCACGGGGACAGGGGTCACGGACGAGGCATGCGTGTGGGCGAGGGACCTCACCTCGTGTACTGAAGGCGATGAGAAGAAAGCACAAATTCAACTTATACTATGCACCGTGCTCTTGCATTCACGAGGTGGGACTAAAAGTCCCACCTGCTTCTGTGTTCGCACCCGCAGGAGATCTTCTTCAATTGTTGCTACTGGGTTGCTCGCCAAGCCAATCTCTTGGCTGGATGAGTTCGCGCACTCAACCTGCGCCTTCTAGGACTCTGACGCCTGGAGCACACGACCTGGAGCAAAGCTTGCGACCTTCTTGCTGCGGGCTTTAATGGCTGCAGGTGTTCAGATCTGAGATACGCAAATACGGCCTTGCAGCCCCATTAAAACACATGGGAAGCTTCGTCGTGTCAAGGTGAAGGTGAGACGATGGATGGCTGGCCGCGGGGTGGCCTAGGTGTGTGTGCCTAGGTCGCTCTGTGTCCGTGAATATGGGTGTGTTCGGTGGACATTTAGGGAGGTGATGGCGATCGATGGAAGGGTGGATGATGCTCAGTGGGTGATGGCAGAGGTGATGATGTGTCTGGCGAGGCATGGAGGTGCGGAGCGGTGGATGCGCCTCGCCAGTGGTCAGCCGGAGGTGGAGACGATGGTGGTGGTCTGCGGCTGCGAGGGGTCGAAAGTGGAAATAGAAAGAGGGGAAATGAAGAGGGGAAAGAGAGGAGTCGCACTAACCTAGCTAAGTGGACGAAGGTGGATAGAGAGACGGCTGGCCGTACCTGCTGCCACCGGAGAAGATACCAGTAGAGGGGTAACGGTGACGACGACGAGGCTGGAGGTGCACGCGCAGGTATTGCGCGACGAGGAGTAAGGTGGTGAAGACGGCTCTGCCAATGGTATCGTGGCAGAGCGACGAGAAGGAGGAGGAAGGGTCGTTGGAGCCTGCTGGGCACCTGGCCGGAGGAGAAGGGAGGAAATTGGGGTGGTTCTTCGGCCAAGTCAAGCTGAAGAAATGTGGCTGGAGGTGGTGGACCTTTTATAGGCACTGGTAAGGACTCTTATGCTTGGAAGACAAGCTTCCAAGCACAAGAGACCTCACCGGAGATGGAAACAGTTGGAGACCCAAATCTCTCGTGCGTTCATACGAGAGATTGGGTGCAAATCAGATATTGCAATCATGCTCAGATGGAAGGGAAATCCTCAGAGAATCTTCCTTCCAAATCTGGGAGGAGATCTCTGAGGGATCAGGGAGTAATCCCCCTCCATTCCTCGCCAGAGTAGGATTTCTTCGCTTTAATGGTGGAGGGACCAAATTATAAGAGTGGCGAGGAAGTTAGGGGGGTCTACTCAAGAGTTTTCAAAAGTTAGGGGCCAGAATGTAATTAGGTGGGCTATTTTGCAAAGTAGGTCAAGATGACCTTTCCTTAAGCCCAAATTTTGGTAAAAACCTAATTTAGACCTAAGGAATCCAATGGTGAAGTTGGATTTTAGGTTTGACCACCTTTGACTGGATATTTTACTCAAAAACCTAAATTAGGTCAAATAATGAGCTAAGACCCCAATCTAGGTCAAAATAGGTTTCAAAGGCCAAATTAAAAGTTCTAAACCCTAGGGAATATTTTTCCATGAATTTCAGAGGATTTAGTTGATTTTTATCCTGACCAAAATCTTGTTGAATTAAGCAGGTCAGTTTTAGGGTTACAGAATGTCATTTAATTCTTGGATTGCACAATAACTCATTTCTGACTGAACCAACCCACTTTTTATCTTATTCAGTCCATTTGACCTATGTTTTTCCTCTGAGAAATCCCATTTACATACTGCAATGGTAAAATTACAGTTTTAACCTTTGTTTCATATTTTCTTCTCAGAACATTAATTTCTTGAATTAGGCCCTTCTCTAGGTTATGTAGGAGCTCTTATTCTCTTTCTTAGGACAAAATGAGCTACTTAGGGCTCATGATGAGGCTCTCATCATACCCCCATGCCTAGCTTTCGCTAATCCCTTAGCAAAATTTCAAGGTTTTAACTTCTGTTCTAGACCCTGAATTTCTATCACCAGTTATGATAAGTACTTTTCTTTTTCTTTTAGTTAGATCAGAATGCCAACAATAGGCCTAGAGGTACTCAAGTACCAACCAAAATCCATACCTAACCCGCTTTAGCCTTAATCCTCTACAATGGTTTTTAAGGCCCGCATAAACTATCCTAGGGTTAGTTGGACTTCGTGGTTAAAGCACCCGTGCTTAAGACATTTTTTTAGCCTTGGTTCAGTTTGCAATGCGTTTTTGTAAGAGAGAGACAAAGGATTTATTTGTTTGGAGCGTTTTCTCTCTTTTTTCTTTTTATTTCTAGCTTCTAATTGGCTTCTCAACACAGTCTGTATTGGATTCCTCGTCTCCATCATCAATCCTCAAAGGTCCTTGGCAATCGATGCTTCGTAATAGCACCACCCATGGAAACCCCTAGAACCCTGGCTTTCGAGATTTTGAGATAATCCTGCCCATGATGTTCCGTGGCCGAATCTAGACCCTGGCAATCGACATTTCGTGATAATGCCGTCCATGGTATCTGAACCAACAGAGTGCTTACATGCCCCCGGTAGGATATTTAAATATTCTAAGAGACAAGCACCGAGGAGACGATATGTTACGCATCTTCGAGGGGAATTTCCCGCCTCTCCACATTGGGAATTCATCCAAATCAACTTGTGTTGATCGACCGTTCCTAATCTAGGCAACTTTTTCAGAGCATTAAAACGCTTTTGTGTAATTTTGATAGTTATGTGCACTGAACTAGACTGTGTGTGGGTTGGGGTGCTTAGGTTAACGAGGCCGAATATTCCCTAAGCCTTAGACCTAATACTTAAGCTTCGCATTTTCCCCAACCTCTTGAGGATTATCCAGATCTTAGCGGATACTTGAATTTTTAAGCCTAAGAGTCTAGCCCAAAAGGCCTAAGATCAGCGTTCCTACTAATCTCTTTTTTGTGTCTCATTAGCACTTTTTCCTTCATTTTTCATCTTCTTGATGTGGTCTAGAACGTTGGTTATTACCTTAATCTCTTATTAATGACTATCTCTTTTTCTTTTTCATTTTGTGATCCTTTTTGTCATTTTTCTCTTTTTCTCCTCCTCATGATTATGTGGCTCACAAAATTTCCTTCCTCCATTTTTTTTTGTTTTTTTTTTCATAATTTTTCAATTTTTTGTGTTTTTGACATATGTGAATTTCTTTGTAAGACTCTTTCTGACTTTTTCTTGGCTTTGTACGTATGTACTTTATCACCCCCCATGCCTAAGTTTTGCAATATCCTCACTGTAAACGAAGGGTGTGAAATAGTATTGGGTTCAAGGACTTAGAACAGGATACATCGTGTGGGTGAATGGGTCAGGAAATGACTGATGCGAACGATTTCAAGCTCTAGTACGTGTACCAGAGGTGGGATCGACTGTCTAAGGCTGAACTAAAGGTGCAATAGACGTGGAGTATAGACGGATAATCAGACGGGTCTCTATTTTTGGATGACATATTGCCTCCTGTTAAGCATTAAATTCAACGCCTTCAGCCGAGCGGAACATGGGGTGGAGAGGGAGTGGTCAACTTAGTGAAATTTTGTAAAACAAGCACCTTGATTAAGAGCCTGGTTGGTCCAACCAGGTGCTTGTTAAGATCAGTGGGCTGATGATGCAGCCCAAACCCAATCAGTCTGGTGGGTTAATAGAAGTAGATCAACATATGCGGAACCCACCATATGCAATGTGGCTCAAATGGATATGGAAGTGAAAACTCGGGTTTAGGCTGAGTCAAATCAACCTGGTCAGAGTAGGGTTTCGAAAAATGATCAGTGGATGGTGTGGAAACCCTACAGGGAAGATCAGAGAATGATGGAGCATATTTTTCAGTCTGATCAATGCCCGATGCCCAGTATAGATGTGGAGTTGAATGATCTGCAATCGGCTCAATGAGAGGTGAATCAGAATAGAAATTGAGTCCGATTGCGGGTCGAGGTTGAGAACGGGTTTTGATCGGTTCTATATGTGTGGAAGAGGTGGCTTCAATGAGAATTGTGTATGAGGGCTCTTCTAGAAAGGAATGACAGGTGGTCTCATGTAGAAAGTCCTCATAGTAACTTTCAAAATCAAAAGTGAATGCCTGGAGAGTGTCTATGGGATATTAGAAATCGGAGTTGAGAAAAGATTCGTATTCTGGGTCACAATCACTCCTGGCATTTTCTGGTTCTAATTCCTGAGGATCGAAAAGGAATGATTCCATGTCACTGGAACCTGAACTGAAATCAGTGATCTTGGGAATCGGGACCTCAGAATCGGAGTTAGAGAATGAGTCATGTGAGCTGAGGTCATAGATTGGCTTGTTATAATCAGGAAGCAGATTTTCTCTGATGTTACGGTCAGATTTGAAATCGTTGGAGAGTTTGCAAAAAATCAAAATCTGAATGAGATTTAAGATCATGAGTTCCACCATAGAATAAATCATATGATGTAGATTCAGCAGCCTGACTGGAGTCTAGCCTAGATGTCATGTTACGAACGTGGGCATCAAACGTGGTTTAAGACGTCTGGGAAGTGGCCCAGACGTCTGGACAGACGTCTGGGACCCTTCCAGACGTCTGGTATTAAATTTTTTCGACGTACGGGTTCCCGCCTACGTGGGTGCGCACGCAGACTGAATCCGCCACCTTCGTCCTGCTCTTCCTCTCCCTCACTGCAGACGTGCCGCTTTTCTTCTCTCTCTCCCCGCGCTGCCATGAAATACCATCGCCCTCTCCCTCACCCTCACTCCACCGCCTTCCTCTTCTCCTTCTCCCTGCCAGCGAGAGTGCGAGCGAGCGAGTGAGCGACTGCAGCAGCAGCGGCCACGGCAAGCGTGTGGGAAGGAGTGTTGCGAAAGGAAGGAAGAAGCTCAACCGCGAGGGTCCGAGCTTGCCGGGGCAGCTAGAGCCGGCCGGCAAGGGAGCAACGGGCATGGGGTGTCACGGAGGAGCTGCTGCAGCTCGGGCAGCAGGCAGACACGGCGCGGTGCTGCCATGCGTGGCGGGCGGAGAGCGAACCGGGTCCTGATTCTGGGAAAATTTCCCAGAATCAGACGTCTGGACTTAAGTCCAGACGACGCCGAAGATGTCTGGAGGACGGTCCAGACGTCTGACAGGTACAATAATTTCCTATCTTCTTTCTACGTGTGTACGGCCATGCAGCCGTCCACCGCATCCTTCTGCACCTCTTCATGATGAGAGTGGGTGCGTGTGTGAGCAGGTGTTGTTCGGGAGGGCGCGAGGGCTCGCCATCCCACACGGATCAAACGTCTGGCCACAGTGCCAGATGACGGAGAGGACCTCCAGACGTCCGGGGTGACAATCGGACGTCTGGAAACTAAGGCCAGACGATCCAGCGGACTTCTAGATGTCTGAAGGACTACGCAGACTGAGGTACGACATGACCAACCTTTTAAGACGTCTGGAAGAGGTTCCAGACGTCTGATTTTGGGCAGATTCATCGTTTTTGACCTGTTTAGAGTCCGTTCGGAGTCCGTTTTCCGTGTTTCAAGTTGCGTTCTTTCCAGATTTATTTCCTTTAGCTGTTTGCAGTAATTGTATGCTGTTCTGAGTAACCCCTTGTGTTGATCCTTGTGTTAGGACCCCATTCCGTTGTGGCTCTGGGGGTTGCAGAGGCGCACGGGATTGCCGACCACACCCCCAGTACTCCCGATTTCGCGGGTAGTGTGGCCCTTGCAATTATTTATCAAATAAAAATTATGCAATTGTGAAATAATTAATAGAGTCTAGGGCACTGCATGAACCCTAGGGTTGAAAATTAGATTGAATAATAAATCCTAGGGTATTACATGAATCCTAGGATTGGAAAAAACTATATTGAATGATAGATCCTACGGTATGGCATAAATCCTAGGAACATAGAACATGGAAACAAATGTCCTGAATGCCTGAATTGCAGTCATGGATAAGTGGATAAAATAATGATAATTGCCTGTAATTGGATAACAGCTGCCTATGAAATGTAGAGTACTGTTACTAGTAACTGTTGCATGTAATTTCTGTTGGTTGAAATTAAATATGAGCTGCTTGTATACAAATTGGAAAGAAAAAGAAGTTGAATGTTGGAACACGTACTATATGCGAATCAACCTGAAATGATGAAACCTAGTATGGCTTGGCCTGAGAAACATGAGCATGAACCTTACGGAGAATTAGGAGTAGAACTCCTGGGAATAAATGGGATGGAATTGGAAAAGTGAATGGGAAAGTTTGTTGTCTCTTAGGTACGTAGTACCAAGGAAAGCACCTGTTACCTCTTAGTGCAGAGGAGAGCCAGCCGCCCTAGGGACCCGGGGTTAGGTCTGGCCACTTTGTACCGACTCTTGGCCCTCGTGTACACTTTACCGGGGAGAGCTACTAGTGTAGGGAGGGAGCTAACCACCCCACGGGCCCCGGGGTTTTAGCTAGTCGTCCTACACAGACTTGTTAGGCCCACTGGGCAAACCAGGGTAGTCAGGCGAGGGTGCGCGGACTGTGGAGGGGCAAGACCCCTGTTTGGTTACTGTGGAGGGGCTGGACCCCTGTTACTGAGAGGGCTCTACCCTATACTGGTTCCATGATGTGCTTTGGGCGCACTCGTTAACAGAAACGACTGACCGCGTGCTAGTGCAGGGTAGCTACCCGTGCGTTTATCGCATGTGCCGTAGTCACCGTTACGTCTGTCAGTGACCTTGGGGTGGTTGACTGGGGGTAGGACCACCACGGGGAACTCTCCCGGCCAGGAGAGCACCACGTGTTACTTCTATTTTTCGAAAAAGACTGCAATCAAGATTGTTCCCATGAGAAACATTCGAGATCAAGAAAAAGATCTGAGAAATAATCAACAGTGAATAAATGGAAAAATATAAGGGAAGAAAGTAAAAATATAACAGCTACTGTATACTCTACTGTTTCTTTTAGCTTTTAGTTGCCACTCTACTCAGCGTTTCGCTGACGTGTCACCCTTGTTACCTTTTCAGGACCAGGTGTTGAGCAACCAGAGTCAGCGGCTGCAGAGGGCGCTGGACCTAGTAGAGCCCAGTAGTGTTACTTGCAGTACCTACTGTACTTTTCTTTCCGCTGTAGTAAGTAGTTTCTGTTACCTCGGTACTCTTTTTGTTGTAAGCTTCATGTTTATGTACCTGTTTAATTCTCTACTATTCTGGTAGTGTATACTGTAGTATTTCTTTCCTTTACTGCTGTATTTTGTTACTGCTAGTTATATACATGGTGAATGTGGTTTATTTTACTGCTCTTTTGGTTACTTTCTCGTTGGACGACTGGGTCTTGGGATCAGTCGAGTCGGTCCGATTCTCGTGTCTCGTAGGGATTCGGGAATCGGGTCGTTACATGTTAATTCTGAGCTTAAAAAGGTGTCCTTATCTGGTAGAGGCTCAGGTTCCAAGCTGGTAAGACAGACCCAATTGAAACCCCACTCGTCCAACTCCTCGATTTCTATATCGTAAATTGGCATGACTTCCGAAAAATCGATTGCTTTCTCTAAGGATGTTGGCGTGGGATATTCATCAAATAGAGGCCCAAAATCATATTCTTCATTGAAAAATTGATCTTCCTCATATTAGGCCTTGAAATCTTCCCAATAGGTTTCAGATCTATATTATGGGCTTAGGATGTGGGTTGAATCACTAGAGTCTAGGTCCGAATAACCTTCGAGGGTCACCTTATCAGAATAAGGGGTGGAATTTACACCCTCGAGAGGTTTAGTTCTACTCTCATCATTGCAGGAGTTTTGGAATTCTAAGCTAGGTGATTCATGGTCTAGGGTTGGCTCAAAATTGTGTTATCCTGCAATTTCCCAACCTAATTCAATATCAGGCATGTTGTATTCCATCTGGGTTGGGCATTCACGACCTCTTTGTGCCTCAAGCCCGAGATCTGGGAAATTAGATTGATCCTCGATATTGTTCCAAGATGGTTCATCCTCTATTTGTGGCATATACGGGTATTTCTAGTCGATAATTTGTTTTAATAATCTCATTATCTCTTCCCATTTTTCAAGAAAATTTTGGTGTTGCTCCCAAAGTACAGGATTTGTCATGCATTGAAGGTATTCAAGATTGTGCAATTTTTCTATCTCAATGTATCCTGTGATGAGCATGTCTCAGGTTGATCCTTTTGTGGCTTCTGCCAATAGTACTTGGGCACAGGTTATGATGAAGGTTGTGGTTGTTGGGACATCAACCTGAATGTTTTCTACTAGTGTTGAGGTTTTGTCTTCTTTTTCATAGAATTTCAGGGCATCCTCAATCATCCTATCTCTCATGGATCTCTGAGGTTCAGGATTCTTGAATGGTAGTCCTAAGTGGTTTGGCTGCATATTTGGATCAGGTGGTGGAATCAAGATGTAGAATCAGAGTTTGAATTAAGATGTAGAATCAAGTTGTGAAGTGAATAGATCTGAATAAAGAGTCCCACTGAAAATCTAGGTGTGTGCTCTAAAGAGAAGCGGTGAGGACTGGATATGTTCTTGACCCAATCGAGGCACCCAAAGATGTTTGGATGACTATGGAGGTTCGAGGCGGATCATACCCCTAGATCAGAAGGTCGTCCACCTGAGAATTACCTGGGCAGCCAGAGAGGGAGAGTCCCGCAAAGACTCCTACATGGTAGAGCATCTCCACGGGTTACAGGGTTTCCCCCACCCGACCTCTCTTGTCACTGAGATTCCAGGTAGCCCAGAATGGGGACCTCGACCTCTTAAGTGTACCACTTTTAAGATCAAAGGTGCTTTAGGGTTTTCACTTGAACTTTAGATGGTTTGATGTTGTGACCTAATTTGGAGGTTGATTGACCCAAGGGGTTAACTTCACCTGACCTGCCCTAAAGATGGCAGAATGATTCTAGGTCGAGACCTAGAGATCACCCTGATTTGACTCCCGATTTATTAGGTCCAAGATTTTAAGATTCAAGTGATTTTAGAGCTCAATTTTTAGGGTTTGTCTTGTTTAGATCTCTTCAATCAAGGGCTTGGGTAGCACACTGATGCGGGAGGGTTTATTTCCTTTTAAAACAAGCATGTGTGACAAGCACTCCAAACAAACCCTATTGTTGAAACCCTAATTTGGTTCTATTTCCAATCCTCTTTTTCACAAAAGTTCTGTTTGGACTCAAAAACAGGAAGTGTGTTGTCTGAAGAGATTAAGCGTGATTTCTATTAGGCACAGGAATTTGTGGGATAGGACCTCTAAAAAAAATCACTTCTACTTCAATAAGTTTTGAAAAATTTTCGCAAAATCAGGAGACCTTTGCCTTAAATATGGTAATTACTATAGAAAGAAGGCAATTGATTCCTAAGTTGGTTTCTTCTTTTTGTCTTTCAAGGATTAGGAGATTGATTTTATGGAAGAAGAGAGGTTACCTGCCCTGGAGTGGTTGACTTGCACGGGAGATCTTCTCGTGAAATACCTTGCAAGATCACAACAAAACAAATAGGGCAAGTTAGTGATCAAATATAGTCAAAAAGAATGCAGAGATTAGTGATAAATTGCACGTTGTTCCCCGGCAACGGTGCTAAAATGTTGACAAGGCGAGATCGTGGTTTTAAGAGAGATGTCGCATTGTAGTATAGATGAAATCGCCTCGAAAACAAATAAGAATTTATTACTCGAAAACCTAAGTATCTGAGGTCGAACACATGGAGCAAATGGGATTTATTTACTAACCTCAATAATGTAATTGAACACTTAGAGTTACTCAAAACCTAATTCAGAGTATAAATGCAAGAGTTTAAGAATATCAAAATGTAGCAAAATAGAAGAATTGGATGTCTAAAAAGATATCTCTCTTTTAGCTCTTGTTTCCTTTCTTCTTCTTCAGCCTTCTCTTTTCTGCTTTCTTACTTTCTTTCTTCTTTCTTCTTCTACCGCACCTCTACTACAGTGCTTCTCCTTCCCTTGGCTTCTACCCTTCTTCTTCTTCCTTTTCCTTCCTTGGCTTCTACCTTGATTTCCTTCTTCAGCCTTTCCCTTAGTGCTCCTCTGACTTTCTCTTCTCTTTGGCCTTCTATTTCTTTCTGCTTTCTCCTGCCCTTCTTCCTTCCTACGGTTAAGTCCTTCCTTCCTTGCTTAGCTTTCAACTTGCCTTAGCTTCAGCTACGCCTTCCTCTTCCTTCTTCTCTTCTTCTTCCCTACACACACTGAGGAGCAAAACCTATCCCTTACCCTCCCCCGCATCTCTCTCTCTATTTTGCTCTTAGGTATGCTCTCCCAGAGCTGGGAAATCGGGTCGGGTTTCATGTGTCCGGGTTTAGGTGCACCGGCGTGGTGTAGTGAGCGAGGAGTGTGTGGGATAATCGGGTCGGTCATCCAAATCCGCGGGGACAGGGGTCGCGGACGAGGCGTGCATGTGGGCGAGGGACCTCACCCTGTGTATTGGAGGCGATGAGAAGAAAGCACAAATTCAACTTATACTACGCACCGTGCTCTTGCGTTCATGAGGTGGGACTAAAAGTCCCACCTGCCTCTGCGTTCGCGCCCGCAGGAGATCTTCCTCAATTGCTGCTGCTGGGTTGCTCACCAAGCCAATCTCTTGGCTAGATGAGTTCACACACTCAACCCGCGCCTTCTGGGACTTTGATGCCTGGAGCACACAACCTGGAGCAAAGCTTGTGACCTTCTTGCTACGGGCTTCAATGGCGGTAGGTGTTCAGATCTTAGATACACAAATACGGCCTTGCGTCCCCATTAAAAGACATGGGAAGCTTCGCTGTGTCAAGGCGATGGTAAGACGGTGGATGGTTGGCCTCGGGGCAACCTAGGCGTGCGTGCCTAGGTCACTTTGTGGCCGTGAATATGGGTGTGTTCGGTGGACGTTTAGGGAGGTGATGGCAGTCGATGGAAGGGCGGATGGTGCTCAGTGGGTGATGGCGGAGGTGATGATGTGTCTGGCGAGGTGTGTGGAGGTGCGGAGCAGTGGATGCACCTCGCCGGTGGTCGACCGGAGGTTGAGACGATGGTGGTGGTCTGTGGCTACGAGGGGTCGAAAGTTGAAATAGAAAGAAGGGAAATGAAGAGGGGAAAGAGAGGAGTAGCTCTAACCTAGCTAAGTGGACGAAGGGGGACAGAGAGATGGCTGGCCGTACCTGCCGCCGTTGGAGAAGAAGGTACCAGTAGAGGGGTGACGGCGACAACGACGGGGCTGGAGGCGCATGCGCGGTATTGCGCGATGCGGAGGAAGGTGGTGAAGACAACTCTGCCACTGGTATCGTGGCAGAGCGACGAGAAGGAGGAAGGGTCGCCGGAGCCTGCTGGTCACCTGGCTAGAGAAGGGAGGAAATTGGGGTGGTTCTCCAGCCAAGCCAAGCTGAAGAGATGCGGCCGGAGGTGGTGGACCTTTTATAAGCACTAACAGGGACTCTTATGCTTGGAAGACAAGCTTCCAAGCACAAGAGACCTTGCCGGAGATGGAAACAGTTGGAGACCCAAATCTATCGTACATCCGCACGAGAGATTGGGTGCGAACCAAAGATTGCAATCATGCTCAAATGAAAGGAAAATCCTCAGAGAATCTCCCTTCCAAATCTGGGAGATCTCTGAGGGATCAGGGAGTAATCCCCCTCCATTCCTCGCCGGAGTAGGATTCCTCCACTTTAATGGAAGAGGGACCTGATTGTAAGAGTGGCGAGAAGTTAGGGGGGTCTGTGCAAGAGTTTTCAAAAGTTAGGGGCCAGAATGTAATTGGGTGGACTATTTTGCAAAGTAGGTCAAGATGACCTCCCCTTAGGTCCAAATTTTGGTAAAAACCTAATTTGGACCTAAGGAATTCAATGGTGAAGTTATATTTTAGGTTTGACCATGTTTGACTGGATATTTTACACAAAAACCCAAATTAAGTCAAATAATGAGCTAAGACCCCAATCTAGGTCAAAATAGGTTCCAAAGGCTAAATTGAAGGTTCTAAACCCTAGGAGATATTTTTATATGAATTTTAGAGGGTTTATTTGACTTTTATCCTGACCAGAACCTTGTTGAATTAAGCGAGTCAGTTTTAGGGTTACAGAATGTCATTTAATTCTTGGATTGTACAATAACCCATTTCTGACTGAACCAACCCAATTTTTATCTTATTTAGACCATTTTACCTATGTTTTGCCTCTGAGAAATCCCATTTATGTACTGCAATGGTAAAATTACAGTTTTAACCTTTGTTTCATGTTTTCTTCTTAGAACATTAATTCCTTAAATTAGGCCCTTCTCTAGGTTATGTAGGAGCTCTTATTCTCTTTCTTAGGTCAAAATGAGCTAGTTAGGGCTCATGATGAGGCTCTCATCAGCAAGCAAACCACGCTATCATTCTGTGACACCCAAAGCAACTAAAACTAATCTGCTTTCACGCCTCCCTGAGATCGACACTTGAACTCACCAAATCCAAATCTTAAATTACAATCGACGTCGCAAACGCATGCTACAAAGATAATTAAACCAACGCGTTTCGTACGTATCAGGGAGCGGGATGGCTTCCTTCAACTAGAGCAACAGATGAGGTCGGGGTCTTCAATTGACCACCTGGGAGGCTTCAGGACCTGAGACTGCGTCGATTAAGAGCTGCAGTAGGTTGCTTCGACGCCTAGAGGTGAACACACCGGAGAAGACGGTGGCAGTGGCAACTATCCAGTGAAGCACCTGAAACACAAAAATGGCCTTACGGCCCTGTGAAAACAAATTCAGGAGGTTCGTCGTGCTGCGGGGAGTGTGATGGGGGGCTCGGCATGATGTGAGGGAGCATGTGTGAGTGTGGTGACATCGGAGAGCTGGTGCGTAGGTAGTGGCGTTCGAGGATGTGGTAGAGTGGCTGATAAGTGAAATTATGTTAGGACTTTTGTCGGTGGTGTTGCGGCAGAGCTTTTAGAGTAGGTGGTGCGATGTTTGGTGGAGTGTCGTGTCGTGGAGGTGTCGCTGGAGCTTTGCTGATGTGGAGGAAGACAATGGGGATCAAGCATGAACGTCAGTTGAAACGAAAGGATAATGAGGGGAATTTGAAGTAGAGAGGAAGAGGAAACTATAGGATCTAATTTAAGGAAGAAATGAGGGAGATTCCCACGTCGGTGTGAATTCTAAATGTGGGGAAGTCGAATTCTTCGTCGAGGGGGATGGCGACGAGGAGAGGGGAAGATGGTGCCTGCTATGACCGGCGAGGCGCGAAGGAAGGTGGTGAAGATGATGGATGGGCCAATTTGGCTATTGGCTGTCCCTAGGAAGACGGGGAAGAAGGGTCGTCGAAGCTAGGTCGAAGAAGGGCTGGAGGTAGGGATTTGAAGAGGGTTTTGGCCCCAAACCAAGTTAAGTTCAAAAGGTTGTGTACATTGGCTTTTTATAGAGTTTAAGGGAGATCTCTGGATTAGGAAAGAAGGATTTCCATGGCTTGGGATTAAAGAAATAGGACCCATGATTCTCGTTCATTCATACAAGCAATCTAGGGGGATTTGGAACTCCAAATTGATCCCTTATGATTCATCTATGTCTGAACAATCCCACCATGTTTGGTGGGATTTGATTGCCATTTGAGTAGGATGATTAGCTTAGATCAAAGGTTGCTTGGAGGTCGGGTTTGACCTCAATGGCAGCAGGGGCTTCTTGGTGAAGAAGAAAACAAAGTTAGGGGGGTTTTGTAAGGATTTTCAAAAGTTGAGAAGCTATTTGAGAGAAAAAGAGTCAGATTGGACCAAAACGCAAACTAGGTCAAGATGATCTCTGATTGAGTTCAAATTTTGGTACAAACCTAATTTGGACCCAAGAAATCTGATGGTGAAGTCGGATTTTGGTTTTGACCAAGTTTGATTGGATAATTTACGTAAAAACCTAAATTAGGATAACTATCCTTTTAAGATTCTATTTTAAGTTAAAATGGGTTCCAATGGTCAAATCAAAGGTACCAAATATTATAGAATATTTTTCTATGATTTTTAGAAGGTTTAGGCAAATTTTATCCTGATCGAAACCTCAATTAATTAAGCAGTCAGTTTTTAGGGTTTCAGATTTCCATTAATTCTCGAGATGCATGAAAACTTGCTTCTTTCTTCACGGACCCTCTTATTAGACATTTATGAACATTTGACCTTTAATTAACCTTTGGGAAAATCCCTTATTTTTTCTACATTTATGATATGATGTTAAAATTGCAGTTTTAACCCTAATTTTATGTTTAACTCTCAAAAAGGATATACAGTGAGTTATGGCTCTTTGGCTGTTATGTCGGAGTATTTATCTATTGATTGTGACTAATTAAAGTTAGATATGGCTGATGATGACATTATCATCATCGACGCTGATCAGATTATTCATCGATGTATTTCGGAGAATGAGTTTCAAAGCATACTTGAGTTCTGCCATGCATCTACGTGTGGTGACCATTTCTCCGAGAAAAAGACGGCTGCAAAAATTTTGCAATCTGGATTTTATTGGACGTCTTTATTCAAGGATGCTCAAGAATTCTCGAGGTCATGTTCCCGATCCCAAGCACTTGGGAGCATAGCCAAGAGAGACATGATGCCTTTAAACCCTATTCTTCCCATCGAAATCTTCGATGTTTGGGGTATCAATTTCATGGGACCCTTCCTCCCTTCTTTTGGACACTAGTACATTCTCATAGCTATTGACTATGTGTCCAAATGGATTGAGGCTATTCCCACCTGAACGAATGACCACAAGGTGGTCATTGATTTTGTCAAGAAGAATATCTTCAGTCGGTTCAGGATTCTGAGGGCCATCATCAGCCATGGTGGTATTCACTTCACCAAAGCCCAGTTCCGTAATTTACTGGTGAAATATGTGGTGAATCACAGAATCTCTACACCTTACCACCCCCAAATGAATGGACAGGCCAAGATCTCCAATCGAGAGATCAAGAACATCCTATAAAAGACAGTTAGGCCTGATAGAAAAGACTAGACTCAAAAGCTTGATGACGCTCCTTGGGCCTACCGTACAGCATACAAGACGCCTATCGGCATGTCACCATTTCGTTTGGTGTATGGAAAGGCATGTCATTTACCCGTTGAAATTGAACATAGGGCATTCTAGGCAACCAAGAAATGCAGCTTTGATTTAAGTTTAGCTGGAAAGACCAGGAAACTCTAACTATCTGAGTTAGAGGAGCTTAGAAATGACGCATACAAGAATGCCAAGATTTATAAGGCTAGGACCAATGCTCTTCATGACCAGCTGATTTCCCACAAGAGCTTTGAGCCGAGCCAGAAGGTTTGGCTCTTTGATTCTCGACTTAAGCTCTTTTCCAGCAAGCTCAGGTCAAAGTAGAGCGACCCGTTTATCATTGATCGGATATTCCCAAACGGGACTGTTGAGATCACTGACCCAAAGACGGGTAATTCTTTTAAGGTCAACAGATAACGTCTGAAACCTTATATTGACCATGTTATTCCAAAATTCGTCTCAGATAAGGTTGCTTTAACCTTGATGTGACTTCTTTAGCTGGACTCTGCCTAGCTGATGTCATTAAACTCAGTACTTGTACAGTTTGACTCAGAATTGACCCGACCATCATGGAATACAGGTGATATTTTCTTCATTCTACCCTTCTTCCCATGCCTTTTATTTTCAAAGAGGACATTGCATGAGTTAGGCATGGGGGGGTGGATTCATTTTTTGAATCGTATTGACAGCTCTGTGGATTTCTTGTAAATTTCTTTATTTCTCCTTTTTATTTAAAAAAAATTGAATTAGGAAAAGAAACTTGGGCTTTAGAAATTTTTAACTTTAGGAAATAATACAGTAGGACCTGAATACTTAGACCCTTCAGGTCTTCGGGCTTAATCAACCTAGGTGTCCACTAAAATGTGGACTTGTTTCTCTAGTCCTCGCCATTTGAAAATTCATTTTAAATTAGTTAAATAAGTTAGGGTGATAAGTACATGACTTATCAACCCGCCTTTTGAGTTGAGGGGACTTTAAGTCTAAGATCTACACACTATTTACACTGAGTCACTTTTCAGTGATTTTAATGAAAATTGGGTAACTAATGAACCTTTTAGGGTGATATGGCTGGCAAGTTATCATGGGTAACAGCCCATTGATCGGTTGTCCAAAGCCCAGTCACACAACCATTCTCTTTTTGTTGCCTTTAGGTAAATCTTAGATTAGGGAAGCCACCTATTTAAAAAAAAAAGAAAAGAAAAGAAAAGAAAAAGAAAAGTATCCAAAAAGAGAAAAAGAAAAAGAAACAGAAAAGAAGAAAGAAATAAGCCACACTTCACCACACGAGTATGGCTAGCAAGTTATCGTAGGTAGCAGCCTATTGGTCGATTGTTCAGAACCTAGCTCACAAAAATGCACATTTAATTCTAAACACTTAGGAAGAAGCGGAGAAGTAGAATAAGCCGGGGAGATATACACTGGATTTACCCTTGTGTTGACCCCATAAAAATAAAAGTAGGGAGAAAGCAACCGGTCGTATAGATACACCTTTAGGCAAAATTCCTTTTCAATGTCACCTAGGGGCGTAGAAACCCAAAGTCCGTTCTAATCGCTGATTAGTGAGTCTATCACATTTCACACAAAAAGATGCTTAGTACTTAAAGTTCTCTTCGAGTCTTGGGTGGGTTGGGTAGCCGTACAAAGCTGCCTTGAAACCCTAAACTTAAAAATCCCAAAAAAAAAATGAAAAGAAGAAAAAGAAAAAAAAAGAGATGTTTCTACTTTTGAATAAGGCGATGGCTTGGGCGGTTTGCATTTTTGCAGACACCCAAGTGCTATTGTGTCTCTGTAGTTCAGGTCTTTCGTAATTTGATCCTAATGTTGAAAAATAACATTTGCCTAAGTAATTTGACCTTAATTCTATTTATAAATAGCATGTAGTTTTTGCTAGAGACTATCAAAAGATAAGCATGGGGGTATGATGTGTGATGTGTTACGGACGCATATGTTTAACTAAATCATTGTAGCTTCACATTCGCAACGTCAGATTTAAATATGAGAATGGATGTGAGTCCGAGTGTCGAACACAAAGAAGTGTGAAAGTGGGTCTTTTTTGTCACTTAATTGTTACGAAAATGGCGGGTTTTTGCTTGCACACGAGAAAATGTGGGAGAGAAAAGCGAGAGAGAGATCGAGTTAGAATCTTTTGCTCATAGTGTTCATGAAAATCACGATGAGAGAAAACTCGATAAAAAGAGAGCCAACATAATTCAACATGCAACTTGAGTTTTCATAAATACAGCAATAGACAAATGCTTAAATAAAAGTAAAGTAATGCTAGGATAAAGAGAGAGAGAAAGAGAAAGGAGACAACGAGGCAGCCACGGCGGTGGAGGAGGGCTCCGTCGGTGGCTCGACAACTCCGGCGAGCACAAAAAGGTGCTAAGGGTAGCTAGGAGTAAGGTAGAAGGCTTCCAAGTGTAATGAATGCTTTTCCTGGGTAGTTGGAGGGGGTTTATATAGGAAGAAGGGATTTATAATTTAGGTAGGGGCTTTAGCGACATCCGGGATGTCGCTAAAACCATGCCGAAAGTGTCGGTGTTGACCCCTGCCCGCCGGTCCAACGTGTGCACCTGCAATTCTTCTCCTTCGTGATCCCTGTGCTCATCTTGAGGGCCGTCTGATCGAAGATCAGACTGTTGAGATTGCACGGAGGGAGCGCTCGTGGATCGTGCTTGTGCAATGCATGCCCCGCGCATCATCACGCGCATCTGGAATAAATGCTCGCTATCGCACCGCGTGCCTTCCATCTGCGCCATTCATTGCTGATCGGGTGGCTTGATTTAGCCACGGTGCGCATAGAGGTCGACGAGTGAGGCACGGGTTGGGTCGAACCCTCGCCTCTCTATATGAGGGCGAGGTGCGAACTGTTATGCTACGTGCCTCGCTTTGTCGTGGCGACGAAATCGGGCACGGCACGGGTCGACCGTTGGATGAGAATCCAATAGTCAGGATCTGATTGAGGGCGCGTGGTGATGTGGTGCGCCGCGAGTGCAGATGCATTAGATGCCGCCACGTGGCCACCTAGTCGTCCAACGAGGAAGTAACCAAAAGAGTAGTAAAATAAACCACATTCAACATGAAATATAACTAGCAGTAACAAAATACAGCAGTAAGAAAAAGAACTACTACAGCATGTACCACCACAACAGTAGAGCAATATTTATAATATAACAAGAACTACGAGCAAAGAAAAGTACAAAGAGTAACAAGAACTACTCACTACAGTGGAACAAAAAGGGCACAAAAGAACAGTGGTAACTCTACTGGACCCTACTCGGCCCAGCGTCCTCTGTAGCCGCTGACCCTGGCTGCTCAACACCTAGTCCTGAAAAGTAACGAGTGTAACACGTTAGCGAAACGCCAAGTAGAGTGGCAGCTAAACTAAAGAAGCAGTAAAGTGTACAGTAACTGTTTTATTTTCTTTCTTCCTTTATTTACGTCTTTCTATTGTTTCACAATTTATCTATTTCTCAGATCCTTCTCTTGATCTCGAATGTTCCTCGTGGGAACGATCTTGATTACAGCCTTTTCCGAACAGTAGAAGTAACACGTGGTGCTCTCCTGGCTGGGAGAGTCCCCCGTGGTGATCCTGCTCTCAATCAACCACCCCAAGGTCACTGACAGACGTAACGGTGACTACGGCACGCGCGGTAAACGCACGGGTAGCTAACCCGCACTGGCACGCGGTCAGTCGTTTCCGTTAACGGGTGCGCCCAAAGCACAGCACGAAACCAGTATAGGGCAGAGCCCTCTCAGTAACAGGGGTCCAACCCCTCCACAGTAACCAAACAGGGGCCTTGCCCCTCCACAGTCCGCGCACCCTTGCCTGACTACCCTGGTTTGCCCAGTGGGCCTAACAAGTCGGTGTAGGTGAGCTAGCAGAACCCCAGGACCCGTAGGATAGCTAATACTCGCTCTACACTAGTAGCTCTCCTCGGTACCGTGTACACGAGGGCCAACAAGTCGGTACAAAGTGGCCAGACCTAACCCCGGGTCCCTGGGGCGGCTGGCTCCGCTCTGCACTAAGCAGGTAACAGATGCTTCCCTTGGCACTACGTACCCAAGAGACAACGCACCTCCACATCTTTCCTTCTCAGTTCCATTTCATTCTCTTTCCAGGAGTTCTACTCCTAACTCCTCGTAGGGTTCCAACTCTTTTAACTCAGCACATTCAGGTTTCACCCTTTCAGTTTCACGTTCATACAACCCATATTCTCAAACATGTTCATTTATTCATAACAGGCAGCTGTTAAAATCAATTTACATGCAGCTATTATTTCCTTTCCACAGTTTCCAAGACTGCAATATCTATATTCATTTCACAAGTTTTCCAGTCCTAGGATTCATGCCGTACCCTAGGATCTATCATTCAATCTAGTTTTCCAGCCCTAGGATTCATGCAATACCCTAGGATCTATCATTCAATCTGATTTCTCATTCCTAGGATTCATGAATGCCCTAGGTTCTATTAATTGTTCCATAATTGTAACAAATTATGTTAATAATTTCTAAAGCCACACTACCAGATACAACGGAAGTACTGGGGGCGTTGTCGGAAATCCCACGCACCTCCGCAACCCCCGAGACTACAATGGAATGGGGTCCTAACACAAGGATCAAACACAAGGAGTTTCTCATAACAGTATATAATTACTGGAAATGGGTAGAGGATCTTATTCCGAAAAGAACGCAACTCGAAATGCGGAAAACGGACTCCGAACGGGCCCTAAACGGGTCGAAAATGACGAAACAGTCCAAAATCAGACGTCTAGAACCTCTTCCAGACGTCTTAAAATGTGGATCAGATGGTACCTTTGTTCTACGTAGTCTCTCAGACGTCCAGAAGCCTGCGGGGGTGTCTGGCCTAGTTCCCAGACGTCCGATGGTCACCCCGGATGTCTGGAAGTCCTTCCAGTCGTCTGGCACTACTGCCAGACGTCTGATTCGCGTTGGATGCGAATCTCAGAGCCTGCACGTACCCACTCATCGTTCACAGTACAACGGTCGCAGAAAAGGACGAAGGACGAAAAATAACTTACTTGCCAGACGTCTGGACAGTCCTCCAGATGTCTTCACCGTCGTCTGGTTGGAAGCCCAGACGTCTGATTCTGGAAAAACTTTGAGAATCAGAGCTCGACGCGCTCTCCACCCGCGACGCACGGCCGCGCCGTGCCTCGTCCGCCTGCTGCTCGAGCTGCAGCAGCCCTCTCGCATCACTCCGCACCCGCTGCTCCCCCGCCGGCCAGCTCCAGCTGCCCCGGCAAGCTCGAGCCCTCATGGCTGAGCGTCTCCTCCCTCGCGCGACACCTCCTCCCGCAACTCGCCGCGGCTGCCGCTGTCGCCGCTCGCTCGCGATCGCACTCTCTCACCGGCTGGAAGAAGAAGAAGAAGGGAGCGGAGGAGATGAGAGTGAGGGAGAGGGCGAGGACCCTTTTAAAGCCGCGCGGGGAGAGAGAGAGAGGGGGGGCAGTGCTGCGCCTGCGGAGGAGAGAGGGAAAAGAGGCGTCGCAGGTCTGTGCGTGCAGGCACGCAGACGAAATCACGTGTGTCGCAGAAATCAAAATCCCAGACGTCTGGAAGGGATTCCAGACGTCTGGTCAAACGTCTGGGCCACCTCCCAGACGTCTTAAAAGACATCTTGAAGCTGCGTTCGTAACATATATTAATAATTCTAGGATAATCTTACTAACTTCATAGATACTACGAAAAAAATATATTACCATGAACAAGATGTAACTCAACTAAACATGCTATCTTATAATTTTATATAATATTTATTTAATAAATGAAATCTTGGAAGAGAAAATTTATCCTATGATAATAAGTTTCTTTTTTTAAACCTACGATAATTATTTTACATTAAACAAACTCAACAAAAATTTTAAAAAAAATAAACATATCAAAATTTTAACTAAAATTATACCTTATTTAAATAATTATCATGTCAACATATATGTATAAAATTATTTCATAAAATAACACTAAAAAATTATATACAAAGGAATCTAACATATCTATTTTAATTTTTTCGAATTCAACCCCATACATGATCTTACGACTTCGCGGAGACATATGTTCTTGGTAAGCAGTCGCCCGTGCTTGGTCACTGCGACCTCCTTTTTTTGTGAGGAGGCACCCCTTTTTCCAAAAAATGCAATTGGATGAGTAGTGGGAAAAATAGGCCATAGAACTTACTAACTCACCGATTGAATCTAAATCTATATTTTTTAAAAAATTAAAATATCAACCCAATTGATATAATCTTTGACCTTAGATCAAATCAAATTTTGTCAAATTAAATTGAAATTCTATCCAATGGTCCACCCTATCAGTAAGTTGTATCATGCGTGCCACCTCTTGTAAAATTCCGAACTAACATGGTCGCGTTTCACTTTTCAAGCAACACAAGATTCCATCGTACCATTGTCCAAAAGGTTGCCGACAGCACGTTGCTTGACCACGAAGCAAATAACAACTTATATGTATGCGGTTATACCCCCATTTCCAACCCACGTGGAAATTGGAAGCATAAGAGGGGCACCAATAATTGAGAGAGAGGTGGGGAGGAAGGGAGGGAGACTGTGCAGTATTGCAGGAAACTAACATGAAGAGCATTGCAAACGAGAAGGCACGTGAGAAAAAGAGGGAAGACGAGCTAGTGGATCTGATCTTCTCCTGGTCGTTTGAAGATGTTTGCAACGATCGCCTCTTCATAGATAAGGTAACTAATAGCATCCCCTTCATTTTTTGTTTTCCCCCAAAACTTGATCTTTGTGATATAACTAATACGGAGTCATTTCAACTTGCACACGATTCTCCTTGTAATTTTTGTTGTAATAGTAAGCCAACTAGCAAGTGGGATATATGGTCACTTGTGAACGTTCTCCTACTTTTATTTTTCTCTTCTTTTTTTTTTTGTTATTGTATTTGTTGCATAAGTAGAAAGTCTAACAACTGGACAGGAATAGGGTAAAAATCCCCAAGAAAGAAACGGAAGTAGAACGCAGCTGTAGGAAGTGGAAATGGCAGTGTCGTCAATTCTTTCTGCTCGTAAATTGAAAGGTTATAAAGGTTAAATCGATACTATTGAAGCTTAAATATTCGTGTCAAAGAAAGGAAAAGCTTAATATTCATATAAACATACTTCTTCACCTAAGCCATGAAGTTCAAGTTTTTGTTAGTGTCATGAATAAGAAATTTAAAATAATCGTTTTTCTTCCCCCTCCACAATAGTTAGTCCTTATGTTAGTTTAGTGTACTTGTAACCTCCACGGAATCCAGGTAATAATTAAGACTAATATTTGTTTTAAGAGTAATGGTTTAATCAAGTCTAAATCTAAGTTTTTTTAAATCTTTCGCCCCAGCCGTTACTTCTCATAACGTATGTATCGTCGGGTGGTACATGTACAATCTAGAGATTTATGTTTTTTTTTTTTTTTTCTCCTAAAAGGGGAGACCTGAATTCTGACTTGAACGAAATGTTTTTCGTATTTTAATTTGACCCTAATTTTGGGTGGCACGGCGAAGAGCACGTCGCTCCATCTTCCTTTCTTTACGTTCTCCTTATCGAGATATTTGGTCTCCCAAACGTTTCCATCTACTTCTGACGTCCCAATATCCAACAAAAAGCCTTTGGCTTCCCACTTTATTATGGCAACGATTGGACTTGCATTTCCCAGTATCCGAGACGTGGGTGGTTTAAGCGTCCCAGCCACCACGCCACGATAGAGAACGCGCTTTCTTGATCAAAAGATTATTCGTGAAAGCGAGACCCAAAACGTCGCTTATCCGAACTCGATCGGTAATTCCCATATAAGTTTCTCCAATATGACCGAGCGGAAATTCAAGAGGATGAGACCCACTTTTGTATGAATCTTCAATCTCGTACCAAGCGAGGAAAACGATATCGAGCAACTTACGTGTAGTTGTGAAAACTAAAGGAGCATTTATGTAATATCTATTATCTATAGGAGTATTTCATGTAAAAATTTCTCCCTTGGAATGGAGTGTTCGAAATTTCTTATTTGAAGTCATAAATTTTAAAATTATTTTATTTTTAGAATTTAGTGTTTAATTTTAGAACAAAATAAATTTATTTTCTCATATAAAATCGTCAATGACAAGATATTTAATTTTTTTTACATGATGTTTAATTCTTTCAAAAAAAAAATCCAACCTTTCTCTTATTTTCACTATCTTTTTATTCGTAGGCAATTCCTTCTTTTAATCTCTACCTAAAGAGAAGAAATTGTGTACCCAACAAGTGTCCATACTCCCATGCTGAAAAATTGGACAAAAAAATGTGGTCGAGTATCGTGTTAAGCACATTTTTGATGGGTGGGTAGGTAGGGGTTTGGAAGAGAGGAGAGCAAAACTTTCTCCGAGAATTTTGAAATTTACACATATCTATCGTTGAAATCAATTAAAATCGCATAAATGTCTTTGATCATATCCTATTTACATAGGATAGCTATGAACTTGCTCTACTTTAGAGCCTGTTTGCCTCCGTCAAATACTCTAGCAACTAATGGAGCTTTAAAAAGTAAGGCATCTTAATGTTAGTGTAAACTTCACCTTTCTTCAATTCTCGAACTTTAAGTGCTAATTTATTTAGTAGATTAACCTTCTTTTTGGACGTGTTAACCCCTATTTACTTGAAGGGATAATCTAAATGATGAAAATCAAGTTAAGTGTACATAACATCGATTTTGCTAACATCAGTTTTCAGATATATTAGCAAAACATGTGTTAATTTCTTAACTCCTACACACCCAAATCTTATGTCTTAGAAACTGATGTTAACACCAATTCTAGTAAACATCACAAGGATTAACACCGTAACTTAATGTTAATTTAAGTAAATAGAAATTGATATTAACGCCACTCTATAAATATCGGTTTCACATTTTTTAATGTTAGTTTCCTAACCCCCAAGTAAACTAAGCTTGCTTAGGGCTTAAGAAACTGACATTAAAAATTATGAAATTGATGTTAACCTTCATTTTTGTTTACCTTGCAAAGTAGTGTTAGCATCAATTTTTATTTATTTAAACTAGTGTTAAGCTGCGTTGTTAACTCTTATGACGTTTACTTGGTAGTTGTGCTATAGAGAGAGGGGGCAACTGGTGTCAAATAGAGAGGGTTGCATGTAACTTTAACACATATTTGACTAATATATGTGGCAAACGATATAAGCCAAACAGGTGTTAAAAGGGAAAAATCAGTGTTAAATAAAGGGAGGGTTAAATAGTGAAGAAACTAAGGGTTAACCATCCTTTTAAGAGGTTAACCCCCAAGTGAACTAAGCATAAGGAGTTAAACATTACACAATGTTCAACACAAAACAACATTGCTATTAAGTCCACTTTAACTTTTACATAATATATAATAGGAAACTTCATATATATCCTTCAAAACTTTTACAAAGATGTGAATTACCATGTATTACTCGCATCTACACATACACCTCCCAAAACATAGATTTGCTTTATTCTCGTACTCTTACAAACTATTTGGACTAGAGAATGAAGATGTTTTTGTCTAATTACATCCTTGTTTCCTTTCTTCCAATAACCCCCTCCCCCTCTCATTCCCTTTGTCCAACAAGCTTCCTCTCCCCTCCTACCTCCTCCAATGACCCCCTCCCCTCCTACCTCCTCCTGCTGAGTTGTTGACCAACTCCCTACTGCAACCTCCTCCACCACCCCTCCCATTCTTCCATTAACCTTACCCCTTGTAAAAGGTCCTTCCCAATCCCTTAGGCCCCATTTGGTAAGGAGAATAAGTTTGTGGAATAATTAAATGAATAGGGAAGAAATAGAATAAATGGTGAAATATGTGAGTTAATCCGATTGGATGTTAGACATATTAAGTGGCGTATTAAAGTTATTCCACAAAGAGGGGTGGAATAAGTTTCAGGTGTGTTTACTCATTTTCGGACATGTTAAGTTCCAGACGTGTAAACTCATTTTCCAGACATGTTAAGTAACGTATTAAACACTTAACATGCGAAACAAATGAGACCTTAATAATACACCTCAACAAGCTTACATTTAGTGTTAATGACATGTCGACACCATGCATGGTCGAGCTCCAAATGAAACATGTGATGCCAATGAACGAGGTGTTAGTGAGGGGTGGGAACAAAAGAGGATGAGGTTTTGGAGAAATATAAAATAAATTTAAGCATTTTCTTAAAAAAATCCAATCCTTCGTCAAAGATATGCAAGTTAATAAGCTAGCATTTTTGAGAGCCCATCTTGTCAATATCAAGGATGCATACGTAAATATGAGGTGTAAAGAGACATACATTTTTCAAAAATTTTCAAGAGTATATATATGCAATTCTTAATATTTAATGCAAGAATGCGTGCACTTCTACGTACACGTATCCTAATAGCGAGAAATCAAGGATTCTTGTGTAATTGCAAATAATTATAAGGGCATACATATAAAAGAAATTAAAAAAAAAATAAAAACAAACGACAACGATAGCAACAAAAGCAAAAATGAATAAAAGAGGGGCAAATGCGGGCAACACTTTTTGCATTGACGAACTTTGCACCAACAGCTCCACCCTCACGACCTCGTTGGGAGAAAACCTTCAAGTCATACGTACGTACTCGCCATCGCTCAAATGATGGGGAATGTTTGATTTTTCTCTTTTTCCTTGAGAATATTGTCAGCGAAGAGGGTGACATTGGTCTGAAAATCGGGATATATAGGATGGTTGCATCAATCTTTATCGACTGTACCAATATATACGATGTTTACATCCAAGTATCGCTATTTGTAATTTATTATTTGGAATTAAAGTTTAGATGAGTATTTATCTAGTACTCACAGTATATCAGTGTTTGTAATAAATATCGGTACTCATAATATATTGGTATCCTTCAGGAAAGAACTGATCTCAACGAGTATCGGTATTCATAAAGAGTACCAGTACTTGTTGAGTACTAGAAACATTACTTATAACTTACCAGTGTCGGTACTAGTGACCAATACCGATACTTGTAAGCTACAGGTTCTAGTGACTTTAAGTCTAGAACCTAACCTAGGACGCATGTATACCGGTACTCATGATGAGTACCCGTATATGCAAGTCCTAGGTTTTGAACTTAGGATTACTTGGAGCTGATTTGTAGCTTGCATGTACCAGTACTCATGAAGAGTACTGGTACATGCAACCTACAATACACATTAAGGTCCAAAATAGTATTGTGCATGTACTGGTACTAATTATGAGTGTCGATACTTATAACAGTTACACAAGGTATTTGAAGTTTTCTGTGAAGATGAAACATCTATCTATATCCATGTGAGTTTGCACGAAGAAGAGATTAACAAATACAAAACAATCTTCTAAACAAAATGACATTTATTGATTTAAATTGGATAAGATAAATCATAAATTAGATAAACTATGCAATGAGATTCTTTCTACTAATAAGTATACACACATACACAGGCATGTCTTTGATGATTGAAAGAATTGTTGATGTTACGACCTGATCCCAAATCTCTATAGGATTCGAACCAGCCCACCTCGACTAATCCCAAGACTTAGTCGTCCAACGAGAAATAACCAAAAGCAAGAAATATTTCACAACCACACATGCAATGTAACTAAACAAAAAGAAAAATAGGAGACAGTAAAAGAAACAAAGCGAACAGTCTCACAATATTACAGGTCATCACAACTACGACAGCGGAAGTACAACGGAAAAGTAATTAAAATAGTATTACATAGAATAAAATACTCACTACTACGACAGAAGCTAGGAAACAATAAGAAAAAGCAGCTAAGGCTAGGCTCGACTAGGCCTAACTCCCTCTGCAGCTGTTGGCGCTGGCTGCTCAACTCCCTGACCTGAACAAGGTTATAAAATTTCGGAGTCAGCGAACGTTGAGTAGAGTGGTAATTCAGCCATTTACATGTAATTACAACAAGCAATTAATTAATGCAATTAAGTAACTATCCATGTTCATTTAGCTCAACCAAGTAGTTCTAATTTGTTGCTCCTTTATTCATCTAATCATTTTTTGATCTGGCCTGTTCCTTACGGGAACGATCTTGATTGCAGTCTTTTCCATGATGTAGGATGTGCACGTAGTGCTCTCCTGGTCGAGAGAGTCCCCCATGGTAATCCTACACCTAATCAACTACCTCAAGGTCACGGTCATGACGTAGCGGTGACTACGGCATGCGTGATAAGCGCGCAAGTAGCTATCCTACACTAGCACGTGGTTAGTCGTTTCCGCTAGCGGGTATGCCTAAAGGTACAGCACGGAACAATACAGGGCCTTACCCTCTTAGAACAAGGGTCTCATCACTCCACAGTCCGCGTACCCTCGCTCGACTATCCCAATTTTCCCAGTGGGCCTAACAAGAGTCGGTGTAGGGCGGCTAGTCCTAATCCCGGGCCCCATGGGGCGGCTAGCTCCCTCCCTACACTAAGTAGCTCACCTCAGTACCACGTACACGAGGGCCAAACAGAGTCGGTGTAAAGTGACTGGGCCTAACCCCGGGGCTCAACCTAAAGGGTGGCTAGCTCCCCTCTACACTAAAGGGATAGTTGCTCTCCTTGGTACCGTATACACAAGGGCCAGCTCACTTCCCGTCTATAGGAGTTCTTCTTCTAATTCCCCGTAGGGTTCATGCTGGTATTCCTTTCGTTTCATTTTCCAACATTTCTGATTTCTCTATTTACGTTACTGGTTTCATTCTTAAAACAAGTAGCTCGTGATTTACTAACTGAGAAAGCATCACATAAATAAACCAATACATTTGCTAGCATTTAGAATTTTACATGCATCTCAAGTAAACAGTGTAGCTCAAATCATACTCATTTGTTCCTATCCTAAGGTTCATTTTCATCCTAGGGTTCATTCAAATTATTCTAAACATGCAGTTTATTTGTTTAAATCATAATATTAATGCAAACCACTCTACCGGAAAACACGGGAGGAATGAGGCCTCGAATTGTAGATCCCATAACCTCCGTGGGTCCCGCGTACTCGGCTGGCTGGAGACCTATACAATTGACCAACCACATCAAATGAGTCCAAAATCGTATACAAGTGAGACTAACTCGTAGAGAAACTCAAGCGAAAGACAACGGTAGTTCGTTTGCAGAAATCTGATTCCGTTTGGGCCCTAAACGAGCGAAAAACACGCACACTGCCCAAAATCAGACATTTGGGACTAGCCCCAAATGTCTTAAAAGACGTTGTACTCACCTTGGGTTTCCTGCGGCTTCCTCGGATGTTCGGATCCTTCCGCGATCGTTTGAGGAGAGTTCCAAACGTCGGACTCTACTTCCGATCGTCTGGGAGTGCAATCAGACATTTGTCGACGTGCCCAGACGTCCATAACACCTCGAAGGGCACACCCCGTGCATTTCCAATGCTCTGCACCTGCGTACGCATGCGCAGAGCCAAAACGGCTAACTGTCCTACAACATGATTTGCATGGGCGGAAACCGTGTAGAGAAATACGTACCTTGTCACTAGCGTGCTTTCAGATGTCCGACTCCAGCTCTAGATGTCCCCCTGCTACTCCAGACGTCTGATACTGGAAAATATCCAGTACGCAGAGCTCTCACGAGCCTTCTTCTCCACGCGGATCCCTCTGCGCAGCCTGCAGCTACTACGTCAGCAGCTTTAGGAGGTCGTGAAGCTCACCTCCGCGAGCTCCTCCTCCTCGCACGACTCCTCCCCTCGCACCTCTGAACTCCTCCCACTGAGCTCCTCCTCCTCGAGCTCCACCGAGCTCCCATGGTCATCCTCCGGCCATGCAAGCTCCCCTCGCACGAGCTCTCCCACCGCGCACCCAAGCTCCCCGAGCATCCTCCTCTCTCCCACACCCTCGCTATCCCACGCACACACACTCTATCCCTCTCTCCTCCTCACGCGAGCGCCTTTCCTCCGCACACAACTGCAAGTGGAGGAAAGGAGGCCGCTGGCAGCTCGCCGACAGACCGGGGAAGGAGGTGGAGGTAGTGGAAATGGAGTGGCGTGGAGGGGTTTAAATAGAGATGGGCTAGGGTTTATGTGAGGAAGGAGGGGGTACGCGTGTCGTGCACGTGCGGAAAAAGGGTAATGTTCTACTTTCAGATGTTCGACCATCTATCCAGACGTCTAATGAATAGTCCAAACATCTTATCCAACCCAAATGGCAGCGGGTCATTTCAGTTGAAGATAGAAATACCTATGCTCATCTTGAAGGAACAGAAGAGGGCACTGCAAAATGGTGCTTCCAAAAGAACCCACCTTCAATACCTTGATCAAGAATGACAAGAAGAAAGAGTTCTTTCTCTCTTCTTTTCCCTGTCGTTCTCTCTCTCTTAATTTGATGCCTTAATTACACGATTAGAGTGTAAAACCTAGGATTAGTAGTGGGTCTTTTGGGAACCATAACCCCCAAAAAATACTTCATCAGTAATTAGTCTTCTTAATTACTGTATGGTGAATTATATCTCTACCCATTGTTACAATCGATCACGGTACGTATGAAAAATCGTCGTTGTTGTAGTAGGTGTCACAAATACAAACCGTTTTTGCATCCATTTTATTTAATTTACATAATTTTTACTAATTTATTCCAAGTTGTTCACTGGAAGGCAGTTATTGATATACGTCACTCTCTAAGTCCAATATTATTCTTTAATCCCAAAAGAATCAATTTTATATACAATCAAGAATGAATGAATTAATTAATTAATAATGAATGAAATGATAGCTTAATTATGTACAAAAAAATCTATTAAAATACTTGCAAACACATACTTACAAATAAGCATCAAACACTACACCTATATACTCTATGCTAACTATTTATAACTTATATTACTAGTACTTACATACATATATAATAATAAGTAATGATACATACTATACTAACTTAACAAACTAACATATATAGTAACATATATAAGAGCTACAGCGACAGATGCAAACGTCGCTAAACCCCAGAAAAACTATGTACAGACTCTAAAGTAGAAACTACGTTCTATAGCGACATTTATTTTACCTATAGTGACAGTTTATTCAGTCAATAAAGCTATGAAGTTATTTATATACATATATAGCTCAAACACTCTTATACTACTTATACATACTATACATATATTTATTATTTATGGTATACTTATTTACATTTATATATATATTTACACTATACATTATACATATATACTATACTTCGTCTCTTCTTCTCTGTTCTATGTTCTTTCTTCTTCTTTGGCTTTATATTTAATCGTTTTTCCTTTGCTTTCTCTGGTTTAATTCGCGGACAGCTCCGTTCGAGGGATACACAACACCCGAAGATCGGGTAGGACCAGAACTCTACTAGGTGCTGCCCTAGTTTCTTAATTAGGCCGATTTAATCTATGTTTAATGGTGCCCGTGACGACTGGAAAGCCTATAGAAGGAAAACAACTTATAGTGCTATAAGCGCTCCGTGCGACATGTCGTGGCACTAAGTTGGGTGTGACTTAGTGTTGGAATTCCAGCGCCCAGTATTGATTTTGTGATTTTGGCCCTCAATTCGAGGGTCATAATTTATTATAAAATAAAATAAAATTATAGGATAATAAAGTATTTATATAGTACCATACAATTGTATAGTTAATTTAGAAATTTAATTATATTTACTATATAAATAAATTCACTAAAGTATACATTTTAAACATACTTAATATTTTGTTTTACTCCTTAATTACGTATAAATTTGTTAATAAATGGTCTAATTGACCTTATACCAAGTTAGTATACATATTAAAGTATTTTATAAATATTTTTATTGTATTTTACAAGTTTTATTTCGATTTTATTTTCATCTAAATAGCTTATTTTGGACTGTTTTATTTATAAATTAAGTTTAAATAGTATATACATTATAAATATACTCAAATTAGGTTAATTTACTTAAAATACATTAGTATAGATATACGGTATAAGTTAGCTTAATTTTAACTTAAATTACTAATTTATTTTAATTTAACTTAATAACTTAACTAGTAAATTAATAAATTAATTATTTATTCTATATATATAATTAAATTATGGTACAGGATTAAATATGTTCATAATATACATGTAAATACGTATGTACAGTATCATAACTTAATATGCTTATTTATAGAGTTTATTAATTTATATAGCTTATTAGTACATATAAGTTAATTTAATTAATAAATAGTTATATAATAAAGATATATACAGTATAATCTAACTTAAATACTTAATTTACATACTACAATATATACGTGAGCTATTTATACTATGTACATATATAATTTACATTATAGATATATATATTTACCATATACCTTATATTTACAAGTATATACATAGTATACAATAGATTCTTGGGTATTTATGGGGTTTTTTTTCACTTTTTATAGTTTTTATATCTTTTATGGAGGTAAGAGATGAGAGGGAAAGAAATAGATGAGAAATAGGAAATGTTTTTGGTGTTTTTATGTTTAATTTCTTTTATTAAGTTCCATGGTATACAGGCCTGTCGACTAGTATGTTCTACCACCCGAGGGTTCAGAATATCATAAAACTTGGTATGAACTTAGAAAAGTACCTAATCTTCACTGAAATAGGTTTATTTTATTTTTGTGGATTTTTTATAAATTTTTTATTTATTTACAAGTGAGTACAATTCTAGGCCTTAAAGAGTACTTTCAAGAATAACTTAAGGCACTAGAGTGTATGTTGGAGGCTAGAATAATAGTAAAAACATTCAGCAATGTTCCACAAGACACTCAGAAGGTATTCAAGCATGTAAAAGTGAAGTTCAACTTAATTTCATCTAATTTCTATGTTTGGGCAGATTTACACACATTTTAGCTGATAAAGGAATTTAAACATAAATCAAGCTATTCCAAGATGGATCTAAGTCGGGTTACAGTCCAAGAAAGCTTGTTTACAATATATGCAACAGTGCAAAGCATATCGGCCATTTAAAACTCAAATTTCCACCTACTGCCCTACTATTTAAACCTAGTTGTGGACAGCTGCAACAACAGCCTCAAACAGCAGCAATGCTGCTGCTGGAAACCAGCAGATCAGCAGCAAACAAAACTTGATTTCAAACGACTTAACTGTTGCTGCAGTTAATCCATCTGGAAGAAAAATAGATCTGCAGCAAGGAAGGGACTTAAATTCAGCTTTTATCTCCCAATCTAGTCTTTTATATCCCAGGTCAGATTCGAGGGAACCTGATCAGGGATACAAAAGAACTAGTTAAGGGAATACTTAGCTGGATTTAAAATGGGAATGTAGCTGCTTTTGCAGCAATTTACTATAACTGCTGGGATTCAAAACATAAGCAGAAAACTCTAAATCACAATTTGACAAGGGTTACAGATCACATAAAGAGACACTCGGAAATACAACTTAAAATCAAAATCCCTTGTCACAAACATCATCAAATCAGATCAGAAACATAGCTGATCTAATTCCTTCTAATGCTATAGACAGCATGTAGAAAGGAATTAAATCAGTCAATTTACTACAAAAAACTTAAATCCTAGAACTCTGAAACCTTAAGAAATATTGAGAATTCCTTAGGTTGAAAATCAAAGTTGCAACTTAAAAAAACTTATGAATACAAGGTAGTCTCAAATCAACAAAGTTGATTTTCCTTGGCTCTATCATGCATCCAACACATTTAAATCCTTGAGAAGAACAGATCAGATTATGGCTCATCTGAGATGAATTCTGTCATTAGAATCATCTCAAATTCCTAGCCAATCAGTGAATCAAAATCAAAATACTTCAGTTTACTCGATCAAAAATCATTCAAAGCTCATTTAGTTTAAAATCCTTGCAATCCAAATTCAAGGTAAATCAAGTAAACTGAATCCATTTTTAGCTCAGATTAGGGGCTTTTGTGACAAAGATGGAATGAATGAGAAGCCCCTAATATGGTTGTTGATGCTAATTTCAGATCTGGGGTTGAAAACCATTCAGATCTGAAATTAAATCTACTGAATGGGTGAATTGCGAAAGATAGATCGAGGAAATCAGAAATGAGGTAAAAACATGTAGAGGGAGAACAACATGAACATTGATTGGGTGAATTTCATCTCCTCTGATCTGGAATGATCAGAGGAGGTGAGGGGGGGGGGGGGGGGGGAATTAAAGCTAATGTCTACTCCTAAACTAAAGTACCAGTTCACACAGCAGATCAACATTAATTCTAACTCTAATTCTATTGCTAATCTATCTAATTAACACTACAGCTAAACTAGAAAGCATTAAAACTACTCTAACAGGAAGAATGGGACTCGTGGGTCCTTAGCCGGTGGCTAAGGAGGAAGAATGGATGGGGAGGGTGCTCCAGCGGGGTGAAAACTCGCTAATGGAGTTTAGGGTCGTCCTCAGGCATACGTCATCCCTAGCGAGGAGGAGAGTCGGAGAGAAGTCGGAGTATTCAAAGTTGGTGGCTGTGAAAACTGGGGATTGGTGGGGAGAGGTGGCTGGAGTGGACGAATGACCGCTAAGAATGTAGGAGGGAGCGATCCTTTGCGCGCGCAACCAAGGAGGTGCTTAAGTAGTGACTTCAGTGAATCAAGGCACCACGTGGGTGAAATTAGTCGTGGATGGCAAGGGTGGCGAGGATGAGAGGAGAGAGTACGTGTGGCTGCCAAATCAAAAATTGACCGTTGGATGGGATCTTAGGGTAGTGGTGACCACACGCGCTGAATCGCACGAAGGTTCGAATCAAGGAGAACCATAAATCAATCCAGATGAGAGATCAACGGTCCAGATGGCCTGTGTTCTTCTCATGCTACAGTGCACGCGCGGGCTGCAGCAGGCGTTGGAAGTGTATTGGAGAAATTGCAAGGATACCCTTCTGCGAAGGGGTATAGAAATTGTAGGCCAGCCCGTAAGTGATAGAGAATTGTTACAAAGTGGTCCTTTAGGGTTTACAAAGAGGTCCCTGCAAGTTACAAATAGGTCCTAAGAGGTTTTCTAATGAATGGAATGTAATGCATAAAGGACCTAAATGTAAATCTTTGATTTCAAAGCCTTAATGATGTCCAAATGCCTTCAAGTTTTTATATAAGCTTAATTGAAATTTTAAGAAGTTAATTATACTTTTGATTTGAACTTTTAAACTCATTTGTGTATTCAATTTACACTTAGATCACCATTTGATTCTTTTCACAAGAATATCTCATTTAATGACCTAATTATGCAATTTTAACACAGAATTAATGTTTTAGGTCTTTTCTTTTATTCCCACACTTAACCCTTTTTATGTGTTTATTTGACATTGTTTAACCTAGTTTCTATGTTAACTTTAGCTATTTAACTATGATGAGTAACCACTCATCATACCCTCATGCTTAGGTTTTTCTAATCCCTTAGCAAACAATTCATTAAAGTGCTTCGCAATTTAAGTATCAGCAAGGTAAGTGTGATGAGATATCTTTACTTCTTTCTTTTTCTCAAAGTGTTAAGTGTTTGAAGATGATCTTTAAACTGAAAGATTTTCTTCTAAACAACCTGTGTTTATCTCTAGACATTGTGAGAACCTTAATGCTTAGGACGACTAACCAGAACTCAAGAATGATATGACATAGACCATCTCTCGACTAACAAGGACTCTTGATATTTAAACCTTTCAGTTGAATTCCAGGACTCAGGGGGTTTTACAGAGACTCAGAATGCTAAGAAGTTATGGCTATGCTTTGTGATAAGTCAGGACTAACCAGGTGAATTTTTAAACTCAATCCCGGGATTTCACTGCTTTTCAAGTCCAGGTTGGTCCTAGCTTCAGCTCATGTTTTCGGATTGACTCTCAAGAAACGAGGAGTACTCAGGCCCAACTCTTATTGTGTTTGTGGCTCAAAGAATTTTTTGGTGGAAGAATATGGTATTTGTACTAAACCTTTAAAACATTTTTGGTGGAGTTTTTGTATTTACAGAACTTGGAGAACATGCTTGACTTATTCTAAAGAACTTTTTTTTCTGTCAAAATGTCTCTGACAACTTTATTTGGTTGAGCGTACCTTATTTGGTGGGTGAGTTCTTTGGTGGAAAGAGCTTCTCCTAGACACAAGACTAAAGACTAGGACAAAGAGTCTACCTACACGCACAGGTAAGGACTCCACCTTCCCTAATGAACACTAGGGTTGAATTTCAAATTCACAAGGTCTTTCCTGACACTGTGTTGTGTAAGCCAAGGTTACTTATACTCCTAAGTCAAAGAAAACCAGCGAATCCTGTACTGGTGACTTAGGTACAAGAATACGTCCTAAAGTTAGGAGAGATTGTGGTCTATCTTGTCAAAGCTCAAAGTGTATTAAGCCAAAACTTGAACGAGTCAAGCTACAGTGGCCTGGAAAGTTAAACCAGCAAAGGTTGAATGTCCATAAACATTTATTTTATTTTTATTTTCAGCTAGAAGATCATAGTTAAATACTTATTTTTCTTTCAAATTCTTTTCTCTCCTTAAGATGGAGTTCTCCCTAAACAATAAAGTTCAAGTCCCTTATTGTATTTTTGGAGTTTTTGTGTTTTGTCTTTTTTTTTGTATTTTTGGCTTTATAATTTTTTTCAAAGTTTTTCAAAATTTTTTATTTTTTATTATAATACTATACTATATATACTATAGATGTGTCTACAATTGCATTTCAGTAAATGATTCACCATTTACACCCCCATGCTTAAATGATGTAATGTCCTCATTGAATGATTAGGGTAGGTGCAAATGCATGCTCTACTTTTCACTATCCTAGACTGAGTGATGGAAGAAAGTCGGAATGAGGAGATAAAAATCTCTATGCAGACGATTTCAAGTCTGATACAAGATCAGAGTGGAAAGTCAGGCTAGGAAGTGAAATGTATGCTTAAAATGCAAAGGTAGACACCTAATGCAAGAAAGGTGAAAACAACTATATACAAGGATAGGTTTTTGCTAAGTTTAACACCTTCAGCTAGGCATAAACCCAGTAGGTAATTCAAAATGTAAGAGGGAAATTGTAGAATTAACAAGTCTGAGAACATGTGGCTCAATAAAGGGTTCCAATCTTTGTCCATTGACAATGAAAGGTTCAGATTTGTCAATCTCAGTGATCTCAACGGCTCCATTATCAAAGATTCTCAAGATTTTGAAAGGTCCAGTCCATTTGGATCTGAGTTTCCCTGGGAAGAATTTAAGTCTAGAGTCGAAAAGGACTTTTTGACCAAGGTGAAATGACTTCCTATGAATGTCATAGTCATAGAAGGCCTTAAGTTTGTCCTTATAAAACCTCGAGCTTTCATAAGATTCATTCCTTAATTCATCTAGCTCTGAAATTTGTAATCTTCTATGATCGCAGGCCTTCTCAAGGTCCAAGTTACACTTTTTGATGGCCTAATAGGCTTTGTGCTCAAGTTCTACGGGGAGGTGACAGTGTTTCCCGTACACAAGTCTAAAAGACAACATGCCTAATGGGGTTTTGTGATCTATCCTATATGCCCACAACGCATCAAAAAGGTGGGAAGATCAATCCTTTCTATCAGGTCGGATGGTAGTCTGTAAAATCTTTTTGATCTCCCAATTGGACAATTCAGCTAGTCCATTAGTTTATGGGTGATATGGTGTAGCAATCCTATGTGACACCCCATACTTTTGAAGTAGGGACTGAAAATGTGTGTTTCTAAAGTGAGACCCTCCATCACTAATGATGGCTTTTGGTACCCCGAATCTAAAGAAGATAAAGTTTTGAACAAATTGTGTCACAACTCTATAATCGTTAGTCCTCGAGGGGATGACTTCAATCCATTTGGAAACATACTCAACTGCTAATAAGATATACTCGAACCCATATGAATTTGGAAAAGATCCCAAGAAGTCAATGCCTCATATATCAAAGATTTCGCACACTACAATCGAATTCAAGGGCATCATGTCTCAACGGCCAATACTGCTGAGATATTGACAACGTGAATATGCCCTACTATATTCATGTGCATCTTTGAAGATCGTGGGCCAATAAAAATCGCTCTACAAAATTTTTGCAGCAGTCTTTTTGCCAGAGAAATGATCGCCACACGCCTGGTCATGGCAGAATGACAAGATGCTCTCTATCTCCTTATCAAGGACACACTTCCTAAGAATCTGGTCTTTGCAGTGCTTGAAAAGCTATGGTTCTTCCCAGTAATAGTGCTTGGCCTCAGATCTAAGTCTGTCTTTTTGATGTCAGACCCAATCGGTAGGAACGATTCTAGAAGCCAGGTAGTTGACAATGTCAGCATACTAGGGAAGATCAGAATGAATGACTAGCAATTGCTCGTCAGGGAAGTGGTCAGAAATAGGGAGGGAAGGAGATATCACTTCTAAAGGAAGGCAGGATAAGTGGTCGGCTACCACATTCTGCTTCCCAGCCTTGTCACGAATCTCTAAATCAAATTCTTACAATAGCAGGATCCATCTAATCAGATGAGATTTCATGTCCTTCTTAGCGAGAAGATGTCGAACTGCAATGTGGTCAATGTAAACTATAATGTAGGAACCTAAAAGATGGGGTCTAAATTTTTCCAATGAAAATACTACAGCTAGCAATTCCTTTTCTGTGACGGTGTAATTCCTCTTAGCTTCATCTAAGGTCTTGTTAGCGTAATAGATGACTGTGGGTTTCCCGTCTAGTTTTTGACCAAGGACAACCCCTACTGCATAATCAGAGGCATCACACATGATCTCAAAAGGGTGAGACCAATCCAGGGGTTGCAGTATTGGTGCCTTGGTAACCAGATCACGAAGTGTCGTATAGGCACGAACACAATCGTCAGAGATCTGAAAGTCTACGTCCTTAGAGAGGAGATTGGTGAGAGGTCGGGCTATTTTCGAGAAGTCTGCTATAAAGCGGTGATAAAAACCAACATGCCCGAGAAAAGATCTAATATGTTTAACCGATGAAGGTAGTGGTAGTTCAGAAATCAATTTTACCTTCACAAGATCAACCTCGATTCATCTCTCAGAGATAAGGTGACCTAAAACTAGTCCTTCTGGTACCATAAAATGTGATTTCTCCTAGGAAAGTACCAAATTCACATTTATGCATCTTTGCAGGACCTTAGTCAAGTGGTCTAAGCATGCATCAAATGTGCTCCCGAAGACCGAGAAGTCATCCATGAAGACTTCTAAGCAATCACCTACCAAATTGGAAAAGATTGCAAACATACACCGCTGAAATGTAGCAGGTGCGTTGCACAATCCAAATGGCATCCTACGGAATGCAAAGGTTTCGTAGAGGCAGGTGAATGTCGTTTTTTCCTGATCATCGGGGTGAATTGTCACCTGATTATATCCTGAACAGCCAACCAAAAAGTAGAAAAATCTATTCCCCACCAGTCTTTCCAGTATCTAATCAATAAAGGGCAATGGGAAATGATCTTTCTTTATGGCTTGGTTGAGTTTTCGGTAGTCAATACATATTCGCCACGAACTAGCAATCCATGTAGGGATGACTTCTCCAATATCAATGGTTATGATGGTAAGTCCGGCCTTTTTAGACACAACCTGAACAGGACTTACCCATTAACTATCAGAAATGGGAAAGATAATTCCGTTGTCTAACCACTTAATCATTTCATTTCTAACCACCTCCTGAAGTGTAGGGTTCAATCTATGCTGTGGCTTCCTAGTAGGTTTAGATCCTTCTTCAGTAAAAATCCTATGTGTAGTAAGAAGGACTAATGCCAGTCAAATCAGAGAGGTTCCATCCTATAGCCTATCTAAGTGCTCTCAGGATAGATAAGAGTCATGATTCTTGATCAGATGATAAGAGGGAGTTGACAATCACAGGATAGGTATGATCAGGTCCTATGAAAACATACTTTAGAGAATCAAGAAGAGGTTTAAGCTTAGCAGGTACAGGATCAGATGAAGGAGCAGGTGTGGAGATTTCAGAAGATCCTATAGACACTAAAGGAATGGGAGGCAAGTCGTCAGTCTCTAAAGTTGGTGTCTCAGTCAAGCTAGAATCCAAAGAGTGTTGAGGTTCTAAATTCAGAAAGTCAATTAAAGTATCCTCAATCAACCAATCCAAAGAATCCAAGGAACATATTTCCTCAACTAAACTACAAGATGGTCCTCTTTGGGCCTGAAAAATATCAATTTTTAGCCTCTGATCTCCAAATTTCAATTCTATTAGGCCCTCCTCACAATTAATGTTTGCCTTGGCAGTAGCCAAGAAAGGTCTTCCTAGAATGATAGGTGTGCTCTGAATGTCCTCAGGTCCTTCCATGTCAAGGACTATAAAGTCTACAGGAAAGTAAAAATCCTTGACCCGCGCTATAACATCTTCCAACACTTCCTAAGGTGTCTTAACTGATCTGTCAACTAATTGCAGGGACACCTCGGTTGGCTTTAGATTGCCAACCTCGAAATGTGTCAGTAGGGAGGTTGGGATAAGATTGATGGAAGCACCTAGGTCAAGTAATGCTCTATTAAATGTAGTGTTACTTATCATGCAGGATAGGAGAGGGGTGCCTGGGTCTTTCATCTTAGTAGGGAGGGTACTGGATATAATGGAACTAGCTTGTTCCGAGAGGATAATTGGACTACTCCATTTTTGAATTCTTGCTTTACGCTTAGGTTTACATAGGTCTTTTAAAAACTTAGCGTAAAGAGGTATGTGGCGAATTGCATCCAACAAGGGGATGTTTATGTGGACTTGCTTAAAGAGCTTAAGCAAATCCTCCTCAGGTGCCACACAGGTTTTCTTCTTTCCTTTCCCCTTCTTCTTTAAAGCCTCTGGAAATGGTACAGAAGTGGTGATAAGAGGGTCATTCCTAGGTAGAGAAGTAGGAAACTGTGAATCAGATGGAGGAGTGGAAGTAGAAGGTCCAAGAAAAGATGTAGAAGCAGGAATTGGTGGATCTACAGTGCTTCTACCACTCCTTGTGACTATGACATTCAATTCAACCCTTGATGTAGATGGTAACTCAGAATTTGGTAACAGAGGTGGTTGGGTTTGTGGATAGGAAGAATTTGGGTCAGTGTAGAATTCAGTGTCATGCAAGGGTTGTGAGATGACATGTGCTTGACCTTGCACTGAAGGTCTAGGCTGAACATACCTCTGGGTAGGTATGTTCCTAGGGTTGGGTTGTGCTTGAGATGGGAGTGAATGTGGTTGATGGGATTCCGTCAAGTGCGATAGCTAGGCTCTCATCTTAGCTAGTGCCGCATCCTGTCTCTACTGCATAGCAATGTTCTTTTGTTACATATCAGCAAGAGCTTTCATGACAGACCCCAACTGGTCATCTCGTGTAAGCCCAATGTAACGACCCGATTCCCGAGTCCCTACGAGACACGAGAACCGGACCGACTCGACTAAACCCAAGACCTGGTCGTCCAACGAGGAAGTAACCAAAAGAGCAGTAAAATAAACCACATTTAACATGAATATAACTAACAGCAGGAAAAATACAGCAGTAAGGAAAGAAACTAATACAGTATGTACCACCACAATAGTAGAACAACATTCATAACATAATATGAACTGCAGGTAAAGAAAAGTACAGCGGAAACAAGAACTACTCACTACAGTGGAACCAAAAAGAGGTACAAGAGAACAGTGGTAACTCTACTGGACCCTACTCGGCCCAGCATCCTCCGCAGCCGCTGACCCTGGCTGCTCAACACCTGGTCCTGAAAGGTAACGACTGTAACACGTCAGCAAAACGCTGAGTAGAGTGGCAGCTAAACTAAAGAAACAGTAAAGTGTACAGTAGTTGTTTTAATTTTCTTTCTTCATTTATTTACGTCATTCTATTGTTTCACAATTTATCTATTTCTCAGATCCTTCACTTGATCTCGAAAGTTCCTCGTGGGAACGATCTTGATTGCAGTCTTTTCCGAACAGTAGAAGTAGCACGTGGTGCTCTCCTAGCCGGGAGAGTCCCTCGTGGTGATCCTACTCTCAGTCAACCACCCCAAGGTCACTGACAGACGTAACGGTGACTACGGCACGCGCGGTAAACGCACGGGTAGCTAACCCGCACTGGCACGCGGTCAGTCGTTTCTGTTAACGGGTGCACCCAAAGCACAGCACGGAACCAGTACAGGGCAGAGCCCTCTCAGTAACAGGGGTCCAACCCCTCCACAGTAACCAAACAGGGGCCTTGCCCCTCCACAGTCCGCGCACCCTCGCCTGACTCCCTGGTTTGCCCCAGTGGGTCTAACAAGTCGGTGTGGGAGGCTAGCAAAACCCCGGGGCCCGTGGGGTAGCTAGTACCTCCCTACACTAGTAGCTCTCCTCGGTACTACGTACACGAGGGCCAGCAAGTCGGTACAGAGTGGCCAGTCCTAACCCCGAGTCCCTGGGGCGGCTGGCTCCGCTCTGCACTAAACAGGGGGACAGTCGCTCTCCTTGGTACTCCGTACTCAAGGGCCAGCTCACTTCCCCAATTCTATTCCATTCACTTTCCAGGAGTTCTACTCCTAATTCCCCGTAGGGTTCCAGCTCTTTTACTCAGAACATCCAGGTTTCACTTTCCAATTTCACGTTCTTACAATCCATATTCTCAATCACGTTTATTTATTCAGAACAGGCAGCTGTTAATTCAATTCACAGGCAGCTAGTATTTCCTTTCCACGTTTTCCAAGACTGCAGTATTCATACATTCCACTAGTTTTCCCGTCCTAGGATTCATGCCATATCCTAGGATCTATCATACAATCTAGTTTTCCAGCCCTAGGATTCATGCAACACCCTAGGAATCTACCATTCAATCTATTTCTCATTCCTAGGATTCATGCAATGTCCTAGGTTCTATTTATGGTTTCATAATTTAACAGATTATACTTAAAGCCACTCTACCAAGTACAACGGGAGTAATGGGGGAGTGGTCGGGAATCCCGCGTGCCTCCGCGACCCCTGAGACTGCAACGGAACGGGGTCCTATCACAAGGATCAAACACAAGGAGTGTCTCAAAATAGTGTACAGCTACTGTAGACGGGTAGAGGATGTAATTCCGAAAAGAACGCAACTCGAAACGCGGATAACGGAACCCGAACGGGCCCTAAATGGGTCGAAAACGACGAAACAGTGCAAAATCAGACATCTGGAACTTCTTCCAGACGTCTTAAAAAGTGGAACAGGGTTTACCTTTCTCTACGTGGTCTCTCAGACGTCCAGAAGCCTGCGGGGGCGTCTGGCCTAGTTCCCGGACGTCTGGATGTCGCTCCAGTCGTCTGGCACTGCAGCCAGACGTCTGATTCTCGTTGGATGCGAATCTCAAACCCTGCGCGTACCCATTTCCTCTCTCTCTTAGTACGGTCAATTGAAGGGAAGGAAGAAGACGGAAAAACTCACCTTTCAGACGTCTGGACAGTCTTCCAGACGTCGTGCCCGTCGTCTGGCTAGAAGCATAGACGTCTGATTCTGGAAAGTTTTCCAGAACCAGGGCGCAACTCGCCCTCCGCTCGCGACGTTCGGCCGCGTCGCGCCTCGTACGCCTGCTGCTCGAGCCGCAGCAGTCCCCCCCCGTGTCGCCCCGCCCCCGCTGCGCCCCCCGCCGGCCGGCCCTAGCAGCCCCGGTGAGCTCGCCCTCATGGACGAGCACCTCTCCCACGCACAGCACCTCCTCCCACGCTCACTGCGGTTGTCGCTGCCGCTGCACCCTCGCGCTCGCTCTCGCTCTCGCGCACTGGCTGAAGGAGAAGAGGAAGGAGGCGGAGGTGACGGGAGTGAGGGAGAGGCATGGCCCTTTTAAGGCCGCGTGAGGAGGAGAGAGAGAACACGGCAGAGGCGTCTGCGGCCGCAGGAGAGAGGGAAATAGAGGGAGAGAGAGAGAAAACGCAGGTCTGCGCGCTCAGGCGCGCAGACGAACAGTAGCGTGCCAAAATAACCGATTTCCAGACGTCTGGAAATGATCCCAGACGTCTGATCCGACGTCTGTAAGTGATTCCAGACGTCTGGTACGACGTCTAGGCCACCTCCCAGACGTCCTAAAAGACGTCTGGAGCGCCCGTTCGTAACACCCAAGTTGAGAGTATTGGGCGGGCCTGGGTTGAGGTTGCTGGTAGGCACGCGGTGGATATCCGTGTGATTGTGGAGGTGATGCTCGGATCGGGTTGTGCTGTGGTGGTGCAGAAGGTTGTTGATATGGCGGTCTTTTTGAATTTTCCGACCACGAGAAATTTAGATGATTACACCATCCAGGGTTATAGGTCTGTGCAAACGGGTCATTGTGAATGGAGTGGAGCTCCTCCGAAGCTCTAGAAGGTGTAGGGAAGTCAGTGTAAGGAGGAACAAAGGTTAATCCAACCGGTGAAGGATATGGAAATGAATAGTCCGATAGTGCAGGTTGTGCCACATAAAGGTTATTCACAGTTTCCCTCCTTGTGGGAAACTGAGAAGAAGTGTTTTGTGTAGGTGAGTGAGAAGAAGATGATGAAGGTTTAGAGAGAAATTTCCATACTTCATCCACTTTCTTCTCGATTAATCCCACATTATCCAGCTGACTAGCCACTATCTCTAAGTCTCTGCTGCTGGATTGGACTTTGTGTACACCCGAATGTGAGTGGGAATGTGAGGACTTTCTATTAAACATGCTCTTCAAAGCATTGCTAATAAAGTTTTCGGCCATGCCTTCAAAGAGCTCAAAGGCTGAGTCTTCGTCTCGACACAGGAAGTTGCCTCCACAAGCAGCATCGACAAAATTCCGTGTGTCATCATGGAGCCCATGATAGAAGATCTAGACCTGTTGCCAGCGTGGGACACCATGGTAGGGACACTTTCTAAGAAGCTCGTGGAATCCCTCCCAAGCCTCGTGCATTTGTTCTCCTAAATTTTGGGTAAATGTGGTGATAGCACGCCTTAAAGCATTAGTGCGGCCTACAGGAAAGTACTTCTTTAGGAACTCATGTTCCAAAGAAGCCCATGTGTCTATAGGTGTAGTCCGTGCAAGTGTTCTAAACCAAAAGGTGACTTTATCCTTTAACGAAAATGAGAACATTTTCATTAAAAGCGTGTGCTGATCATGGCCTTGCAAACCCAAGGTTTGGGCAAGATTTTTTAGCTCCTCTAAATGCTGAAAAGGGTCCTCAGAAGCAAGTCCATGGAAGTGAGGTATAAGTGCTATGATGTTTGGCTTCAGTTTGGCAACACGACCCCCATCGGGATAACGTACCACAGGCATAGGTTGGGCAACTGCAGGATTATAGTAATCCCATAGTTCGCATCTATGAGGTTTAGGTGGTGCCTAAGGGTTTCTAGGTTGAGGTTGTGGTTGGGGGTTAGCTAATAGATTAACAGCTTGTGCAAGCTATTGCACCTGCTAGGTAAGGGTATTCATCTGTAGTTGTGTTTCAAACAAGTGTTGAAGATGAGGCATAGGTCCTCTCTCCGGTGGTGAATTAGGGAAATTAAGATATGGAGGTTGGAACCTATGGGTTGGTGGTGGTGGTGGTGGTGGTGGAGGATGTGCAATAAAATGTAGAGGAAGTTCTTCGAAATCCTCGAATTGTGCAGAATCATGATCATCCTCAAGATGTGTGGAGTAGTGAATAGGAGTTTGAGGTTCAGGAGGTACAAGGTTGGATGTTGAAGGAATAGAAGTGGAAGTAGTGGCTTGGGCATCAACACCCAAGGGGAGTACAAGCTCAGGGTTCTGGGATCTCCAACCTTCCATTGAGTTGGTTTTTGAAAGCGAGTTTAAAAAAAAGAATCAGTCACAACTCATTGAAAAAGCTAAATCTAGCTCAATCTCACAAAAAAATCAGAAATCCCAATCAATCTCAATCAATCAACAATAGACCAATCAGCAAGTAAGCGAGATGAATCGATTCTTTTCTTAGAGGCTACTAGCAAAATACAATAGTACGCAAACAACTATTTCAAACAATTGTACGCGCCCTAAAGATGGACCTAGCGAAGTGCAGACCTCTATAATCCACTGGGAGTCTGGATAAGATTGGTGTGCAAATCTAGATCCTGTGGGTCTTGAAGGAGATAAGGTAGAAACCCGTGTAAGTGAATCTTATGTGATCGTTCTATGTGCACGATAGCAATCAACACAAAGATGGTGAAAAACCTCAGTAAGGGTTTCAATCAATTTTTAGTGTCTCCTTTTGATTTGATTCAAATGATTAAGATGTGTATTCTATGTTGCTCGTCTCACTTTTTAATCTTTTTCAAACAAAGATGGTCTTTTTAGTTTAAGTCAAATGTAAGGATGGCAGGAGCTTAGAAAGGTGAGAAAATGCGTACCTGACTCCAGCAAGTCTACAATATGCAAATTGACTTGGAATTTAAATCTAGCAGGTAGAATGCAACCTAAAAATGGATGCCTAATGATATGCTGCTGCTAGATAAGGATGAGATCTTTTTGAATTTTTGATTTTATAATTTTTTTGGATTTTGAAATAACACAACAAACAAAAACAAAAGAAATAAATCAATACAGAAAATCACGAATGGAAAAATCGCGTCGATGAGAGATGAGTTAGAGAGAAAAGAGAAAGCCAAAGAGAGAGTCCACAATTATTACAAAATGGTGTGTGAGAATAGGCTCTCACAACTTATGCCTAACAAATAATCCTAAGTAATATACCTAAATCTAAACTAAACTATACTACTCTAATCTACTGCTACTACTACTATTCTAGCAGCTCCGAGGGAAAACTACGCCGAGATGTCGGGTCAGAAGCGCAACGGGTCCACCTGGAAGATGATGCTACTCCTTCTCAAGTGCTATGGAAAAACAACAATTGATTAGTAAAAGAATAAAAGAATATATATGCAACAAAGAATTAAATAATAAAAGAATGATTATGTACAAACAATGAATTTGAATGAACAAAAACAAAAATTATATACAAATGAAGGACTAAAGAGTAATTTTGGCATATAGAGAGTTGCCTCCCCGGCAACGGCACCAAAAATATGTTACAATCGATCACGGTCCGTATGAAAAATCGTCGTTGTTGTAGTATGTGTCAGAAATACAAACCGTTTTCGCATCCATTTTATTTAATTTACATAATGTTTACTGGTTTATTCCAGGTCGTTCACTGGGAGGCAGTTATTGATATACATTACTCTCTAAGTCCAATATTATTCTTTAATCCCAAAAAGATCAATTTTATATATAATCAATAATGAATGAATGAATTAATTAATAATGAATGAAAGGATAGCTTAATTATGTACAAAAGAATCTATTAAAATACTTGCAAACACATACTTACAAACAAGCATCAAACACTACACCTATATACTCTATACTAACTATTTATAACTTATATTATTAGTACTTACATACATATATAATAATAAGTAAAAATACATACTACACTAACTTAACTTAACATACTAACGTATATAGTAACATATATAAGAGCTACAGCGAAAAATGCAAACGTCGCTAACCCTAGAAAAACTATATACAGACTCTAAAGTAGAAACTAGGGTCTATAGCGACACTTATTTTACCTATAGTGACAGTTTATTCTGTCAGTAAAGCTATGAAGTTATCTATATACATATATAGCTCAAACACTCTTATACTACTTATACATACTATACATATATTTATTATTTAAGGTATACTTATTTACATTTATATATATATTTACACTATACATTATACGTATACACTATACTTCATCTCTTCTCTGTTCTTCTATGCTCTTTCTTCTTCTCTGGCTTTATACTTAATCATTTTTCCTTCACTTTCTCTTCTCTTCTTTCTTTCTTAACTCATTACGGCCTTCACTAATCCAAAATTTAGTGTTTAATTGGCGGACAACTCCATTCGAAGGATACACAACACCTGAGGACCGGGTAGGACCAGACCTCTACTAGGTGCCGTCCTAGTTTCTTAATTAGGCCGATTTAATCTATGTTTAATGTTCACATTTGGGCTTAATCAAGCCTTTTGCACAATGCATAACTCCCAGCCACACACCACACACTAGTACCATCACACACCACATAATCATGCCAAAGCCATTCATATGCTCGAGAGGGGGAGAGGGTTGTTTCAGGCGCCCGACGCCCGTGACGACTAGAAAGCCTATAGAAGGAAAACAACTTATAGCGCTATAAGCACTCCGTGCCACACGATGTGGCACTAATTAGTTGGGCGCGACTTAGCGCTGGAATTCCAACTCCCAGTATTGATTTTGTGATTTTGGCCCTCAATTCGAGGGCCATAATTTATTATAAAATAAAATTAAATTATAGGATAATAAAGTATTTACATAGTACTATACAATTATACAGTTAATTTAGAAATTTAATTATATTTGCTATATAAATAAATTCACTAAAGTATACAGTTTAAACATACTTAATTTTAGGTTTTATTCCTTAATTACGTATAAATTTGTTAATAAATGGTCTAATTGACCTTATACCAAGTTAGTATACATATTAAAGTATTTTATAAATATTTTTATTGTATTTTACAAGTTTTATTTCGATTTTATTTTCATGTAGATAGCCTATTTTGGATTGTTTTATTTATAAATTAAGTTTAAATAGTATATACATTATAAATATACTCAAATTAGGTTAATTTACTTAAAATACATTAGTATAGATATACAGTATAAGTTAGCTTAATTTTAACTTAAATTACTAATTTATTTTAATTTAACCTAATAACTTAACTAGTAAATTAATAAATTAATTATTTATTCTATATATATAATTAAATTATGGTACAGGATTAAATATGTTCATAATATACATGTAAATATGTATGTACAGTATCATAACTTAATATGCTTATTTATAGAGTTTATTAATTTATAAAGCTTATTAGTACATATAAGTTAGTTTAATTAATAAATAGTTATATAATTAAGATATATACAGTATAATCTAACTTAAATACTTAATTTACATACTACAATATATACGTGAGCTATTTATAGTATGTACATATATAATTTACATTATAGATATATATATTTACCATATACCTTATATTTACAAGTATATACATAATATACAATAGATTTTTAGGTATTTATGGGGTTTTTTTTCACTTTTTATAGTTTTTATATCTTTTATGGAAGTAAGAGATGAGAGGGAAAGAAATAGATGAGAAATAGGAAATGTTTTTGGTGTTTTTATGTTTAATTTCTTTTATTAAGTTCCATGGTATACAAGCCCGTCGGTTGGTATGTTCTACCAGCCAAGGGTTCAGAATACCATAAAACTTGGTATGAACTTAGAAAAATACCTAGTCTTCACTGAGACAAGTTTATTTTATTTTTGTGGATTTTTTATAAAGTTTTTATTTATTTACAAGTAGTACAATTCTAGGCCTTAAAGAGTACTTTCAAGAATAACCTAAGGCACTAGAGTGTATGTTGGAGGCTAGAATAGTAGTAAAGACATTTAACAATGTTCCACAAGACACTCAGAAGGTATTCAAGCATATAAAAGTGAAGTTCAACTTAATTTCATCTAATTTCTATGTTTGGGCAGATTTACTCACATTTTAGCTGACAAAGGAATTTAAACATAAATCAAGCTATTCCAAGATGGATTTAAGTCAGATTACAGTCCAAGAAAGTTTGTTTACAATATATGCAACAGTGCAAAGCATATCAGCCATTTAAACTCAAATTTCCACCTACTTCCCTACTATTTAAACCTAGCTGTGGACAGTTGCAACAACAACCTCAAACAACAGCAATGCTGCTGCTGGAAACCAGCAGATCAACAGCAAACAAAACTTGATTCCAGACAACTTAACTGCTGCTGCAGTTAATCCATTTGGAAGAAAAATAGATCTACAGCAAGGAAGGGACTTAAATTCAGCTTTTATCTCCTAATCCAGTCTTTTATATCCCAGGTCAGATTCGAGGGAACCTGATCAGGGATACAAAAGAACTAGTTAAGGGAATACTTAGCTGGATTTAAAATGGGAATGTAGCTGCTTTTGCAGCAATTTACTATAACTGCTGGGATTCAAAACATAAGCAGAAAACTCTAAATCACAATCTAACAAGGGTTACAGATCACATAAAGAGACACTCGGAAATACAACTTAAAATCAAAATCCCTTGTCACAAATATCATCAAATCAGATCAGAAACATAGCTGATCTAATTCCTTCTAATGCTATAGACAGCATGTAGAAAGGAATTAAATCAGTCAATTTACTACAAAAACTTAAATCCTAGAACTCTGAAACCTTAAGGAATATTGAGAATTCCTTAGGATGAAAATCAGAATTGAAACTTAAAAAAAACTTATGAATACAAGGTAGAGTCTCAAATCAACAAAGTTGATTTTCCTTGGCTCTATCATGCATCCAACACATTTAAATCCTTGAGAAGAACATATCAGATTATGGTTCATCTGAGATGAATTCTGTCATCAGAATCATCTCAGATTCCTAGCCAATCAGTGAATCAAAATCAAAATACTTCAGTTTACTCAATCAAAAATCATTTAAAGCTCATTTGGTTTAAAATCTTTGCAATCCAAATTCAAGGTAAATCAAGTAAAATGAATCCATTTTTAGCTTAGATCAGGGGCTTTTGTGACAAAGATGGAATGAATGAGAAGCCCCTAATATGGTTGTTGATGCTAATTTCATATCTAGGATTGAAAACCATGCAGATATGAAATTAGATCTACTGAATGAGTGAATTGCGAAAGACAGATCGAGGAAATCAGAAATGAGGTGAAAACATATAGAGGAAGAACAACATGAACAGTGATTGGGTGAATTTCATCTCCTCTGATTTGGAATGATTAGAGGGGGTGAGGGGGGGGGAAATTAAAGCTAATTTCTACTCCTAAACGAAACTACCAGTACGCACAGCAGATTAACATTAATTCTAACTCTAATTCTATTGCTGATCTATCTAATTAACACTACAGCTAAACTAGAAAGCATTAAAACTACTCTAATAGGAAGAATGGGACCTGTGGGTCCTTAGCCGGCGACTAAGGAGAAAGAATGGAGGGGGAGGGTGCTCTGGCGGGGTGAAAACTCACTAGTGAGTTCAAGGTCGTCCTCAGTTATACGTCATCCCTAGCGACAAGGAGAGTTGGAGTATTCACAGTCGATGGCTATGAAAACTGGGGATTGGTGGGGAGAGGTGGCTGGAGTGGACGAATGATCGCTAAGAATGTAAGAGGGAGCGAACCTTTGCATGCGCGACCAAGGGGGTGCTTAAGTAGAGATTTCAATGAATCAAGGCACCACGCTAGTGAAATTAGTCATAGATGGCAAGGGCGACGAGGATAAGAGAAGAGAGTGCATGTGACTGCCAAATCAAAAACTGACCGTTGGATGGGATCTGAGGGTAGTGGTGACCACACGTGCCAAATCACGCGAAGGTTTGAATCAAGGAGAGCCACAGATCAATCCATATGAGAGATCAACAGTCCAAATGGCCCGTGTTTTTTGTGTACTACAGTACACGCACAAGCTGCAACAGGCATTGGAAGTGTATTGGAGAAATTGTAGGGATACCCTTCTATGAAGGGGTATAAAAATTGTAGGCAGGCCCATAAGTGATAGAGAATAGTTATAGAGTGGTCCTTTAGGGCTTACAAAGAGGTCTCTGTAGGTTACAAATAGGTCCTAAGAGGTTTTCTAATGAATGGAATGTAATGCATAAAGGATCTAAATGTAAATCTTTGATTTCAAGGCTTTAATGATGTCCAAATACCTTCAAGTTTTTATATAAGCTTAATTGAACTTTTAAAAAGTTAATTATACTTTTGATTTGAACTTTTAAACTCGTTTGTATGTTCAATTTACACTTGGATCACTATTTGACCTTTTTCACAAGAATATCTCGTTTAATGACCAAATTATGCAATTTTAATACAGAATTAATGTTTTAGGTCTTTGTCTTTGCTTCCCACACTTAACCCTTTTTATGTGTTAATTTGACATTATTTAACATAGTTTCTAGCTTAACTTTAGCTATTTAGCTATGATGAGTAGCCACTCATCACCTATCGAAGAGACATAATTCACAAGCAGGTCTCTACACATATGTAATCTAAACCACACCATCATTTTGCATTTTATGCCCACACCCATAATAAACCTTAATTTGATCACTTTATGTGATGAGCATCATATGACTGTTATTTATATGTTGATTGATTATATGAATACATAACGTAGATATTAATCCATACGTTGGATTAAAATCCAACAATAACATCATATGCCACACAAGCGTAGAAGGGAGTCTAGGAGGAGTAGACACTCTCATAGTTGTCAAAATTATTCAAGAATTATACATCATAACCTTTTTTAAGTTTAACCTTTCATGTTCATGTTCACTCTGCTTGAATTATTAAGTTGTCATTAACAATAAGAACATCTTTTAGCCTCGTGTTCGCATATGTTAAGTTCTTCGCTTTGTCTTTGTATATAAAAGGACTTTGTAAACTTCATTCTATCCGCATTCCTTTTCACAATTGTCAAAACTATGTTGATTTTGTCTTAGAATTTCAAGCAGATGAATTCGTTGCTATGTCTGCTATCTACAATTCCATGATTTTTCTTGCAATCTTACCTCAGCAATTGCCTCCTAGGATATGTTTACTTGCAGGTTAATTTTTAGATTGGTTAATTTATATCATGGGTTGAATAGAGAGATTGTGTTTCTTTTGATGGTGGGGTAAGTGGTGACTAAATGTGATAGGCTACTTGATGAGCTGTGAGTAAAGAATTAGAAATTGCAGTTGGTCTATTCTTTTATTTGATATTTGGCCTTTTTTTTTTTCTTCTAATTTTTTGATACCAGGATAAATAGTGGATTGAGTATAACATGTGAGTTTTTGTGATATCGAAGCTATGGTTGGTTTTATTTTTTTTATTTTAACATTAGGTCAACATTCTATTTGAAGCTATATATAATGCATCAAAATACTCATGCTCCACTTGACCCCTGACCTTATGGCCACCCTTTCTTTGCCCAAAGAATATGTGCACCATTTTACAAACAAAATAATTTTGTATAATAGATTTAAGTTCAATTTCTCTCACTTTGTAATAGTTTTATGTGCAATTGAAGGCATGAATATAAGTGGAATCAATATATGGTAACACCTCTCTTCAAGCTAACACTTTGGAAGAAGGTTTGGGTTGTGGTTGATGTAATGAAATAGTTGCCACTGAAGACCTTCGGTAAGAAGATAAGAAACCTTATCTTTGCTAGAGATAACTCTGTCAAAGCGATCTTTGCAAGCCACCTTGTTCCAAACAAGATGGAGATCTCTCTTAATATTCTTGATGTGATAATGGAAAGTAAGGTTCATAGTCGCATAAGTTGTGCCAACAATAAGGTGCCTAAGGGAGGTAGCTTCTGAGCTCAACAACAGTGGTATTTGCAAAGAAAGCATGATATACTTCGCCTCTATGCTAGATCATCCATCCATATGTTGCTTTTTTCCTCACTCAATAAATAAGATTTGAGTCTAAAAAGATTAGCATCCAATTGTAGAACTTCTATGCTGATAACTTGATAGAGCATGTTCTTAATTAGAGTTTATGGATGAGAAAGAAGAGAAGAACAACCAGAGAAGAGCAGCTGAGCTTGCTTGGCTCACCTCAGCTGCATTGTAATCTTATTTATAGCTACCACAGGAATTCTATTACAACCATTAGTTTGACAATGGCCAAAATTTTGCTGAGGTGTCTCAGAAATTTGAAAGAATAAATCTATGTCTAATATCCAAAACACCAAAGCTATCTTTGAAATATTTACCATTCTAAGATCAACTTCACTCCTATTAATGTCGTATATATGTACCATGCATGGCACATATGTTTGAGATTATGTCAGATGTTATAATGGTGAGGACATAAATTTATTAATCAAGTGCTAATCAAAAAGTGTTCTTCCATCGTAATGTAGCACCTTCGGTACCCTTGGCAATTGTAACAGGAGGAAAGGATTGGAATTGTTCACGATTGAGAATAAGTAAATTTTCTTGTAAGCGGTATATTTGGTTTTGGGGTGGTAATATCACTTCTTGGAGTTGCTTGAAATTTATGTGGTCATCATTATCATTTTTGAAATTTATCTCCTCAATGCACCTCTTTTATTATTTGTTTTATTCTCTATGACATTCCTTTTCATTGCCTTATGGTATGGAATTGTGTTCTAATATGCATGCCTGTAGGTAACCAAGATTCCTACAACTTTTGACAACCTAGAGGAGTACCTATCTTGTTACATGTATCCTTTTCTTGAGGAGCTGCGAGCAGAGTTGTTCTCTTGTTTGGAAACGATTGGAAATACGCCTTTGGCTAAAATAACGTCAATTCATAATGCCAAGAAAGCTTGCACACTTGTTTATAAAATCACAGTTGAGAGTTCACAGTCTCCATCAAATGGGTACCAGCTGAGGAAGGGAGACATTTTCCTTTTTTGCAATTTTCGGCCGAAGCATACGTCTGATTTGAGTGGGAAAAAGATTTCATTTGTTCTTGGACTTGTCTTGGAAGGTGGGCCCCCGCCTTGTACAAGGTTTGTGGTAAGAACTTCTAAAAGCATTCAAATTGAGAAGTACAAGGACATAAAGCCACCACAAACCTATCCAGTTGCTCTTTATTTGTCTAATATTGTGGTTTATAGTCGGATTTGGAAGGCTCTTGACATTGGCATGGCCAAGCAGAGGGCCTGTCAGGTACTGAAGAGGGTGCTGAAACCAGTTTCCTCAGTAAGTAGCATCATATCTTTTCTTCTTTCTTTTGCATATTTGTGGGACTTTCAGTTTGTGGATGATTTTGAATGTACAACATGTATCTATACAAAGTTGTGAGTAATAATTGTATAATGTTTAATTCGTTGAGTTTGAAGCTCCATGATTCAGTTAAGCTATTTTAAATGTGGGATTTTTACGTATTCACTCTTGTAAATTTCTAATATTACAATTGCACCCTAGGCTTCTCATATCTGCATATTTGCCATTACAATGTTGCTCGATTGTACATCAATACATTCCATTAATATGAGAACAAACACAAGTAATTTATGCTTGAGTTTATCTTGAGTCAAGGTTAGTAAAGATGACACACTCAATCTTATGGCTTAAGGTCCAATCAGGATTTTAAAAAAGAAATACAAAAGGGAAATCTCACTCTCAAGGCGTGAAAGTTGCATGCACCAGAAAGTGTCACAGATCTGTATGTTTTAAGTTGATGGAAGGGAGTAACAACTGCTGTATGTTTCAGTAGTCGGCTATAGAAGGGCAAGAATATCTTCTTTCTAATTTTTTCCACCTAACATAGCATACACAGTGATGGGGGCTAGCTCAAAGGGCATTTGCACAAAGGATATCGATTTTATATTTGTGCAACTATTACAAATTTTGAGGTGCCTTAATGATATCAAAATTTTATGAGGGCATATGTGTAAAGATCTGTAAAAAAATGCTTATTTAATTCTTAAATATTGACCTAAATTTCATGATTGTTCTTCTCTGCAGTTATTGCTGATTGACATCTTGAAAATTGTGTCAATTTACTAGTCATTTGAATAATTAACTTCTGTTTAACTTCTAAAAAAAAAAAAAAAAAACTCACTTCTCTTACGATGCCAGAAATTCAATCTCCTTTTATGTAACCAATTTTGCTAATACTATGCGAGGATACTTTTCTTCCCGATTGTAGAAATTGAACCCTATAAGACAACATCACACAAAGTACACATTTTCATGGGAAACCCTCTACTACAACAATAAAGAAAGAGAATTGAAGCATACAGTCCCGAGTGCACACTGACATCTAGGGTTATCTTCACCAAGACAAAAAAAAAAAATGAAAGTGCTGGGGTATGGTTACAACGTATAGCATGTAGCATACATGGATCCAAATCGAAGATATCCGGCTACGGAATACATCAAACTCAAAACTAATGTTTCAAATGAAAAAAGCTTGAATCATCATCATTTCCTTCTATCATTTTGCAGGTAGTTAATAACGACTGCAAACTCTGCCCAAGCGCTAAATCAAACAGTACAGTTGATGGCTTGCATCAGTTTGAATTGAACAAATCGCAATCGGAAGCTATTTTGCATTGCATATCGGAAAAGCAATGCCTTCACAAGCAGTGCATCAATCTCATATGGGGACCTCCTGGAACTGGTAAGACAAAAACAATGAGCATATTGCTCTACAAACTATATGGTTTACGGCGCAGTACACTATCATGTGCTCCAACAAATATTGCTACTCTGGAAGTAGCGAGGCGTGTCCTTCGCTTGGTCAAGGAATCTTCAGATAACCCTACCTGTAGGTTAGGCGATATACTATTATTTGGAAATACAGAGAAGATGCAGCTTGATTATGATGAGTTAAATGAGATTTTCCTCGATCATCGGGTTGAATTACTTGGAGTCCATTTTGCCAAGCAGAATGGTTGGAAAGAAATTTTTACTTCCATGATAGGCTTCCTTGATGATTTCATTCCTCAGTACCTCGAATATAAGGAAGAGCAAAGGAGAGCAAACAAAGAAATTTTAAATGCGTGGGACTTCTTCAAGCACCAATTTTCTCTCATTTCTGAGGAGCTACAGAAATGCCTCAAGATATTCTGCGTACATCTACCAACAGCAGCGTTGGACAAGGAAACTTTTTATTACATGATCATGCTTCTTGATTCACTAAGAAATTTGCGGATTGCGCTAGACATGAAGGATGTCGACAACATTCTGCGAGGTATGGCAGTGTTAGGTAAGAATGTATCAAGTGGTTCCTTGCTGTTTGAGAAGGTTGATCGCCACAAAGAGGAAGGCCCCTCCACACTGCAAAGTTGTAGGAGTGATTGCCTTGAGCTGCTGAGGACTCTTTATCAGAGGCTGCAGATACCATGTAAAATGTCGACGGCTTCCATTCAAGAGTATTGTCTACAAAGAGCCAAACTTATATTCTGCACAGCTTCCAGTTCTTCAAAGCTAAACAAAGTGAAAATGGTAGAACCACCAAAGGTGTTGATCATTGATGAGGCTGCACAATTGAAAGAATGTGAATCCTTAATACCTCTACAACTTTTCAATATACAACAGACTATTCTTATTGGGGATGAGTGTCAATTGCCAGCAGTTGTTAAAAGCAGGGTACGAACACTTGCTACGATACACGTATAGTTTTTATTTCTTGTAATTTGTGTATTACTCGTTTCGCTTCATGATGATATACGCTATGTCATGCTTTCTTTCAAGGTTTCTAAGAAGGCACTGCTTGGAAGAAGTCTTTTTGAGAGATTGAGCTCTTTGGGGCATAAGAAGCATCTGCTGAATGTGCAATATCGAATGCACCCATCTATAAGCATATTTCCAAGTTTTATATTTTATAAAAAGCAGATCTCCGATGGCCCTAATGTTACGAGTAAGGACTATGGAAGGCGCTTTCTTCGTGGGCGGCCGTTTTCTTCTTATTCTTTTCTTGACATAAAAAATGGGGTTGAGGAATTTGGAGTGGATCCAAGCCGAAAGAATAAAATTGAGGCATCTGTAGTTCTGTATCTTACAAAGAGACTATGCCAAGGTACTAACTCGTCATATATATATATATATATATATATATATATATTACTTAATGCTTGCTTCTCTCGTTGAAAGAGTGTAAGCATTTATATAATAATATGTATGTGCATTTACAACTGTATATGTGTATTCATATAAGGAAGCCTACATCCAAATGCAAGAAAAATTGTGAAAATTCATGCCTATGTCATTGTCTATGAGTAATGTTTTTGAGATGTAACTGTGAGGATTAAGAGCACCTTATATGGACATGAATATATCAAATTACAAGCCAATTAGACAGCCACACCGCCTACATCAAGGATGATCGATTTTCAACATTTAAGTATTCACATAATTTGACCTACTTGAAGAGGGGTTAGAGATGTTATATTTAGATAAAACTTAGAGATATCCTATTTAGATAAAATTTGGAGCATATTGCTCCTACTAAACAATATCATTCCCCAAAAATTCATTTGAAAACATTACTCCTAGGTTAAATTGTAAGTGTAGATATAAGCAATTTTTCCTACACTTGAATGCAAGATCTCAGCCCCCATAAATATATAGATTGATAGATAGATATTACCTACCATGCACTATGGAGATGTGCAATTACAAAATAGCCATTAGATACATTCAAGTTATTCTATGCTACTTTTTTTTGTCATAATGTCCTTCACCAATTGGAATTTATAGCAATGGACCAGTGTTGTCATAGGATCAAGTGTATGTTCAAAGAAATAATAACTCAAATGGAAAAGCCATCTTTAATCTTCTTAATGGGTGTAAGTTTCTTTGTAAATCTTAGAGTGTAATCAAATAGTCCATCTCGAGAAGTATGCTAGAGGGCATTCTGGGTCCAGTTTCTAATCTTGGCTTGATCATTACCGATGTATCTAGAGGTTAGATATTCTCATTAGAAAATTCAGAAGAATGGCCAACCCATTTACATCTCCCATGGCATTGACCAGTATCGTTTATTCTTCTTACATTTTTGTGTTATGCTGAACAGTTTCTTCTGCACGTAAGCAAAGGATTAGTGTTGGTATCATTTCACCTTATGCCGCACAAGTTCAAGAAATTTCTGAAAGAATTGGGTCAACGTGTGAAAAGTATCCTTACATTTCTGTGAAAATCAGTTCTATTGATGGGTTTCAAGGGAGTGAGGAAGATGTTATAATATTTTCAACAGTGAGGTCCAACAACAAGGGCTCCATTGGCTTTCTTGCTGATCCACAGAGGACTAATGTAGCTCTAACAAGAGCAAGGTATGATATTCTTACAATCTTCCCTTGTTTCTGTATTCCAGGTGCTTTTCGTCACATATCTGAGTTTATAAACTGTCTTTAACCCACAAATTGAAATCACAAAATTTCTATTAAGTCAGGTTCTGCCTGTGGATTGTGGGTAATGGAAATACTCTAAGCAAGAGTGGCACAGTATGGAAGAAATTGGTGCTCGATGCACAACGTCGAAGATGCTTTTTCAGTGCTGATGAGGACAAGAATATTGCCAATTTAATCAATAATGACTGCTTGGAACGTAGAGTAACCAATGGTCAATCCAGCGGGACAAGATTCCAGGTCAATTTTTTTTTTCATCTTGTTTGGTCTTTATGGCTCTGAATAGTCAGCACTTTATTTTCCCTATGTAGTTAACAAAAATAGTTATGTCAAAACCATGCAAGAGAGTCTTCAAGATTTTTCCTATCCATTTAGTTTTCCTGAGGTTTGATTATGGCAATAATTACATTGTTTGCGAAAAGCTTCCATCTATGTGAAGTGGTTGAATGAGGACTAAAGGCTTGAAAGAGGTTCGATGGCTTTAAAAATGGCATATATATATATATATATATATATATATTTAAAAATGGCTTGAAAGTGGTGCATGAAGCTCACCTGCATATAATTTAAGTGAAGTTTAGTTAATATCTTCCATTACGAGTAATATTTTGGAGTGAAGATTTAGGGATTTAGATCATTCCATATGAACATACTGTACAGAAATTTTCAACAGCCAAGGGAATAGATCCCAAGAGCTAGAGAGATATGCTGCCAAGGGGTTGGTAGAGTGATAGTCTTCCCATTGGCACCTAGAGGTCATCACATAAAATCCCATGTTCACAAGAAAAAGAAGAGGGGTTGATAACGTGTGATTAGCTTTTGGGTAATTAATGAATAATAATTGAAGATGTCGACAAGCATAATAGTTGAAATTTGATCCTGACATGAAACCTTCCTACTTTTCTCCTACTGGAATCATCTCTTGCGAAATAAATTTGCATATTTGTTTCCATGTTTTTCCCCTTTAAAAAAATTTCTACCATAATTTTTGTGAATAATGTTGGATTTCTTGTTAGCTCTTTCTATTTTCAGTTGATTTGCACCATATTTCTTCTTGTGTATTTCTCATCTCTCAATGCACAAGAAAAATTGGATAGGTATATGCAACTAGTAGCAGTCATATGAACTCAAATACTTCATGCATCAAAAGCTTAGATACAACTGAGTATGAAGATAAATTGACGCTGATTTCTCAACTATCCATTCACAAAGAATCCTACGAGCCAGCACCAAAGTTGAGGTCAATTGCCAAGCTACCCTGCTTATGCAGGTTAGAAGTTGATGCTTCTTCAATCATAAGGAGTGGGGACTTACTTTCTGCTGATCCTAGAATAAATGCATCACTTGTGGAACATGATCCTTCTGGTGGATTAGAAGCCACTAGTGAGATTTCGTTCAGCAGGGCTGCATCAACTCCACACTCATTGCAAGGAAATAAAAATTGTGACAAGCCTTTCCATGGTTTGCCTTCTGAACGTCATTTCAGTCCACCTATCAATATTTATGCTCTAATTTTGTGCTTAATTATGTTATTTAAATCCAGGTCAAGACCACGACAATTGCTTGGGTGACAACCTCAGTAGATCAAGGTATAAATTAGAAAGCATCTTCATAGTATTGTATCTTTAATTTATTCAAGTTATGCATATGGGAACCACTATTTCTCAACCCCTCGAATCAATCATATTTTTTGGCACTAGTTTTACAATTCAGTTGGTAGCGAAATTACCTTCAATGATGATGGCCATGTACAGACATTTTTCTTCATATAAGTATTTCTATACTTCATCGATTAGTCATTTCTTCATTTGGGAAAAAAATGTTACAAGCGGCAGATTTACAATTTATTTCTTGTTAAATATGAAGCAAACTATATTGTTAGTCTTACAAGAGGAGGTGGGAAAGACCAAAGAAATGTTGAAAAAAAAAATTATTAATTTGTTACTGATGACCCAAAACTGATATGAGTGGAGGCAAAAATATCCATGTAGTGGACACGACTTTGTGTGGGAAAAAGCATTTTTGTTGTGTGAATATGGAAATTAAATTGTTTCCTTATTTCTTGATGCCATTTGCAACTCAAATGATTAATGTTATAAGTCCATGTCAGGAGCATCGATGGGAGGAATGGAAACAAGACGGTTGAGGATTATGGTGCATCATCTTGCAATGTATGTTTCACTTTAGACCTTACAGCACCCAAACCTCATCAGAACTACCTTTGTTTAATTTGTGTTCACATGCTTATCAAGTTTAACATGTAAGTTCTTCATATGCCATGTGTGATTATTGATTTGTTGTATCATTGCTTATGTTAAGTAATTTAATCATTCTCTAATTTCTCTCTTCATTATGTTTCTTATGGGAACTAAACAACATTGATGGAGCAAATATCAAGCAACCACAAAAGAGCGCTAAATTATAACATCGAAAACACTTCATAAATAAGGTGACAAATCATAAGGGAAAAGGAAATCCATTATCAAAATGTACATATCTACTTCGCATGGAAGTGATCACCCACGCTAGAGAGAACTTGCAAACACAATAACATGTTGAACTGCATCTTGGACCCCAAAAAATAGAAGATAATTCCTCTCTATTTACAAACAAATTATAAATGCAAATCCTAGAGATGGCTTGAAACGAAAGGCAAAAGCAATTTAGGACAACTGCTATCCTAATGGACCTTAAAAAGCATCCATCTTCAAGCTAAGTGTCCCATTTTTTTGGAACCATGGTTTTTCATATTATGTCGGTTCAACACTTTAAGATTCTTGTTTGCTCATCACATGAAATCTCGCAAATTTTGTCTATGATGTTAAATCTAAATTCCATATTCCTAGATCTAACATATGATTTTTCTTATGCAGTTGGCAGAAGAAGTGCAACAGACAGACCATAGAAATCAAGGGGCTCTAGGCGATTTGCCATTCAGGGTTTTCAACTGGTTCAAAGGAAGATCATCATTGTAACAAGCTTAAAGTAATCAAGTTGGCACTTCAGACTTGGCATTAGGTTTATTTTGCACTTGTTCTGTTAATGAAACTAATAGAAGTAAGATGACGCATACATATACATGTGCGTGCAAACATAACATTGGTACCCAGCAACACAGACACATAATCTTGATGACAAATCCAAAAAAACCTTTGATCGATGGTTGTTAAAACAATTATGATCGAAGTGTCCCTTGATCCTACCCCTTTGTAATGTTATCCCAAAAAGAAAAGAACAATTTTGTGGCAAAAAAAGCGAAGAAAAAAAAATCTAAGTTCCAAATTGATTCGCATGAGGCCAGCCTCGAATGCTGCAAAATGGAAACCACATGTGTAGTCCTCAAACTCACCTCTATTACTTTTCACAAGCTTGTAACCCATGCACTACTTCAATATCAAACTTTGGTTCAAAAATTAACCATGTGTGATAAAACTTTGCCCACCTTCATCATGCGTACCACTTATGTGCCCAAATCAATGAAGAAACTCCTTAAATTACGACCCCTTGTGATCATGAAAAATCCTCATCATTGTGAGCATCCCCTATGCAAGTTTGTTTTGGCAATCTACTTTTATCTTGGATGTGATTAGCAATCCTTTATGTGTATCTTATAATACATGTTCCTCTTAAGTCTTTAATAATGGGCATAACATAAGCAAAAAGTATAGCTACAAGATGGGGTTATGAACAAAATGCAATTCAAAAAAGGGGTTGCATGATCACTTTTCGTCATGATAAAGTGTGGTCTTGACACATGTTACTATTCAAAGATGAATGGTATAATTATTGATAACAAAAGAGATAATGTACCTTCTTTTGAACCCAAAATGCATGTTTCCTTTGTAAATAGAAGGCTCATTCCAATCACAACACATTGCAGAGATCCCATCCATTTTTAGCAAGGGATAAAGTGGAGTGTTCCAAATGGTGTTCAATGTAGGATTCTAAACCCTCTACTTGTCATAAACTCACTAGTTGCACTCAATTCCAATATCAACTATACGATAAAAGATATTGACAGGAATATCGAAACCATTCGGATGTCAAGTCCCTTGCTCTCATGTTGCTACAATGGCGATGTCATCTCTGCAGCCATTGCCTTCTTTACGATTAGTGTCATCACCTTCTTTACCTATGTTGGCACAACCTCCCAACCAATGCCACCATGTTTGCCATCGTTGCCATTAAACCTACTATAGCATCCACAATGTTGCCATGCTACCATCTTTATAGTCTTTCTCATGCCATCTGATCTGGTAATGAGCCCCTGCCACTATTTGAGCCATGCCACCATCATTGTTCGACCTATGCCACCATCATCACTGTTGAAATCTCCCCTACTACCACCAAAGTCCAATTGGGGCAACTAGAGCCACAACTACCACAATTGTTATATTTACATGCAAAGGTCCTCGAAATTGACCGTAAATAATGTAATTAACGTTAATAACCATAGAGTCATCATGGAGCCAAAAAAAGAAATAAGAGGGAAAAGAAAAGGAAATTGAGAGGGGATTGAAGTGAGAAAAACATTGAGTGAGGGATGGAGAGTCAAGGATCCTCAGGAAATTTGTAATGACAAATCACTTGAGCTTTCTAAAATTCTCATTTTTTTGGTGGGGAATCAAATTACTAGAATTGCATTCACAATGGGTGTGATGCCATTATAGTTTCCAAAATGACTCTGCATCAAAATAAATAATTAATCAAATTACGTAAAAATTAATGAAATGCAAGGGATGGTAATTTTTAAATAAATTTATCAATATAATGTATGCTTCAAATTAAATTCCTATTCTAATAATAATGTACTTAGGCTTAATTATAGCCCACTAAAGTGGACCTATCATGAACCCTACCCTCAATTAACTCCAACATGACCAAATTCTACCAAGGTTACCAGCCCAAAGGCTTTCCACCTAAAGGTGACCAACTATGTAATCTTGGATAGCACCTTGTAAAAGAGAGGGCATTCAACCACCTTGCTCAGGTGCCTCAATCTTAATGAGGCGCAACAAGCCCTAAAGGATGTTCCCGCAAGCATTCATGGTAACCATGAAGGACCAAAGGCCCTAGCTTCCAAGATCCATCAGCATGGCTATTTCTAGCCCTAAATAACTAGAGATGCTAAGGAATTCACCCAAAACGCAATAAATGCCAAACGTTTTCCAACATACCCTGAGCCTCTGCAAAGGAAACAGTTCCTATTGCCTCCCCTACCCCGTTCGCGTGGTGCAGCGTGGACTTCATTGATCCTTTTCCAATGGCTCCCACCAAAAAAAATTTCATTATTGTAGCCATGGATTACTTTTCTAAATGGGTTGAAACAAAAGCCATGGCTAGCCCCAACGTCGAGTAGGTTGTTAACTTTCTCTGCAAGGACATTATATGCCACTACGAGATCCCATAAATAATTATGGTCGATAATGAGAGCTAGTTTTCTTCAAAGCTCTTTGAAGACTTTTGCGCAAATTGGGGCATTCAGCTAAAGTTCATGTTCATTACACACCCTCAGGTGAACGGCCTGGCAGAAGTAACCAATCGAACAATTATAGCAGCCCTAAAAAGGAAGCTAACAATAAAGGCAAGTTGGTGGAGGAGCCACCTTATGTGCTATGGGGTTACAAAATGGGACAAAAATCACCACAGGAAAAACCCCCTTCACCATGGTCTATAGAGTGGAGGCTAAGATCCCGCTAGAGGTGGAGCTCCCATCCTACTGGGCCTAGTTCTTCAACCCTGATAAGAATGAGGAACAGATGCAAGAGGCCCTCAACTTTCTAGAAGTCATAAGAGAAGAAGCAGGTAATAAGCAAGATGCCTACAAGGAGACTATAGTTAAGTATTATAAATAACAAATCAAGAGGAGGCGCTTCAGCATGAGTAACCACGTCCTCAAACGGACCGCATCATCTAACCCGGCTGAACCAACTGGAAAGCTACCCCTAATTAGGAGGGCCCCTATCGGATTACGACTTCCAACTCGGTCAGGTCCTATGAACGGGCCACCCTTGGTGCATACTTCACCCATGGCACATCGTCAATCTCATACTCTACTGCGTTTGAGGTAGATTATCCACACATGTACCATGGCCTTAACAAGAAAACACATCTACAAACACAAAATACAAGCTAAGGAATAGAATTTTCATTACAAGTTCATCTCGTTACAAAATGGTGGTGAACACCTTTTAATGATAACGTCATCATCAGCCATATCTAGCTTTATTTAGTCATATTCCATCATTAAATGCTCTTACATAACTATCAAAAAGACGTAATTCACTACAAATCCATTCTGAGGGAAATATAGTAAAACAGGGGTAAAACTGTAGTTTTAATAGTATATCTCAATTATAGTACAATCATGGGATTTCTAAGGGGTTAAGTAAGGGTCAAATGGTCTTAAAAGTCTAACAAGAGGGTCAATACAGACAGAAAAGGGTTTTCATGTGTTTTGAAAATTAAATGACTTCTGAAACCCTAAAAACAGACCCGCTTAATTAACTGAGGTTCTAGTCAGAATAAAATTCACCTAAACCCTCTAAAATTTTATAAAAATATTCTCGAGGGTTTGGTACCTTCAATTTGACCATTGGAACCTGTCTTGACACAAAATAGAGTCTTAGACAGACTTATGCCCTAATTTGAGTTTTTGCATAAATTACCCAGCCAAACTACGTCAAAACCAAAATCCAACTTCACCATTGGATTCCTTAGGTTCAAATTAGGTTTGTACCAAAATTTGGGTCCAATATGAGATTATCTTTACCTAATTTGCACTTTAGTCCAAGTCTGACTTTCTTTATCTCCACCCATGCCCTTAACTTTTGAATTTCTTACAAATAGCCCCCCAATTTTATTGTCTTATTTTTCAAATAGGTCCCTTCCACCCTCAACTGCTAATCCTAAAGCTCCGACGACCTTCAAATGGGAAGATCTCCCTGATATCTCGCTCAATCCCTTCCAAAATTGGAAGGGAAATTCTTTATGGAGTTCTCTTTCCAATAAATCAGATCCGAAACCCAAAAACCTTCCCAATCTCTCATGCAAATGCATGAGAGATCAATTCGGGTACCTTTCAAGTCTCTTATTCTGGCAAGCTTTCTAATCTTGGGAAGCTTGCTTCCCAAGCTCTAACTGCTCCCTGAGGCCTATAAAAGAAACCCCAGGGCCTGCTCATTCTCCTCAACAAGGCTTTGGGCCAAAAGCATCTTCCTAACCCTACCTCCGGCCCCTCTCCAACTGAGCTCTGGCGAGCCTCTTCCTTCGTCGTCTCCGACCTCCCAATCGCCAAATTGGGAGTGCCATTATCTTCGTCTCCTTCGTCCGCACCTGGTGTGCCAAAGCTAGGGTCGTCCTCCCCTCTCTTCCTCACCGTCCACCCCCACAGGAGCGCCTTCTTCCCCGGCACCTACCTACCAACACCGGTGTCATCCACCCCCTTTCGTCTATTAAATTAGGGTTAGATTAGATCCTTAGTAGTTCTTTTAGATTAATTCCCTATTCCCAAAAACCCAAAAAAAGACCCTCGACACACGCAACCACCTTCATCTTCCCTGTCTTCGTCCACTCCTTCGGTGAGGCGTTCCGTTTGCTACACAACTCCATCCGCCTTGCTGACAAGCCCACAACTTCCGCCATGAGCCCACGACCAAAAGCCCTAACTCTTTTGGGCCACTCGACCACCCTAGTCACCTGTTGACCAACCCACCGTTCTCCGCCCAACTCCTTCACCGTCCGACCACCTCACGCACTCTCACGCCACGCTGCACCCATCACCACATTCGCCGTCACACAGCGATCCTGTTGAACATTTGACGTGGCCGTAAGGCCTTTTTCTTGAAGTTTCAAGTCCCAGGTCAAGCACGCCATTAGCAACAAACTGCAAGCTCTCTTGAAGCCTTCTCTAGGACCTGCAAGCTCCAGGTGGAAGTCCCAGGCTGTACGGAATCATCACAGGCATTACCTCAAATGGGCAATTGGATTCCATGACCTCGTGAGCTGCAGCAATTGAAGGAAGGAGTCCTACCTGCTGTGCGCGACGGAAGGTGCGGGACTTTAGTCCCACATCGTTTGCTAAAGACCAAACACAGTGACTTAAATTGATTTTGTGTCTACGGCTTATCGCCTTGACACACAGGGGGGTGAGGTCCCCCACACGCGCCTTTCCCGTGACACTGTGCACATGGGCCTGGCTCCGACTCATTAATCTGCTTAATCCTATACTCACACCTCGACTGCTACCTTACGCCAGCAACCCTGGTCCCGAGTGCACTCTAGATCGATTACCCGACTACCCGGTACTGTGCATGGCCCTTGGAGGGCATGAAAGAGGAGAACCTAGAGATAGGAAAGAAGAAAGCTCGCAGGGTTAAGGGAGGTTTTGCTCTGTTCTATATTGGCTAACACTTAGCCAAAAATTGAAGGTGCCCTCCTATGCATAAGAGACAGAGCCAAGAGAAGAAGAAAGAAGAGGCGAGGCAGAGAAGCTAAAGAAGGAAGAAGAGAAGAGGTTTTGAAGAAAAAGAGAAGGCTTGTGCTTGCCTTCTGTTAAGACATCTGATTGCTTGCCTACTATTGGTTGATTTGAGATAATTGATGGTTGAATGTATGCTTAAACTTCATAGGATATAAGTGGTGATTCAAATCACCATTGTCTTTTATTCTTTTCTCTTTTTATCCTCATATTCTCGAGATACATTGGATTTCACTGAATATTTAATGTGACAGGTTATTATTCATTGAAAATCTATATTTTTCTCAATTTCTTGTGCTCATTTATACTATCTGTTGAGATTAGTATGTGAATTCCTACTTGCTCCCAACGAACAACCTCGAACTTTCATTTGAGTATAAATTTTATTTGTTGTTCGAGCGATTTTTGAGGAATTATTACTACAACGAACGCATCTTTCAAAACCCTCGATTTAGCCCTAATATCACCTTTACAGATTTAAGGAGGTGAAGCGGGAAATATATAAAAACAAATAAGAAAAACAAAAGGCAAGAGCCAGGAGGGCTACAACTGGGTCTAGTGGAGTGGTCAAGTGACCTAAATTTCTACAGGCTCATTGGAAGGAGCTTCACTCACCTCAGATGTGGCATCCTCTCCAAAGGAAGAGTCGAAGTTGGAAAACTTGCCACTCACCTCATCTCCTCCTTCAAATGGTGGCTCAATAAGGGCCTAGTCCTCGATCAATCCCTCGCAAACCAGGTTGCCATGGACCTGGAAGAGGTCGAGGGCTGACCATGTCAGGAACTCTTCCTTTGAAGTGACTCCTCTCACCAAGATAGATTGGGCAACTGCCAGAGTGTACTTCCTAATTTCCTTTCCAAGTTTTTGGCAGCTCGTCTCCATGGAAGGGTCAATGTGTAAAGAAGTTCATGATCATGCTCAGCCAGGGCTACTTCTACCTCTTGTTCTTTAGATGTCGAATCTTGTTTGATGACTCATTATATGAGGCAACAACTTCTAATACCCACTATGTAACTTGTAGCTCCTTCTCAAGACGAGAAACCATCTGCTCGGCCACCCCTTTCTCTGCCCAAACATCCTTCAAGGCACCCACCATATCAATGTAAGCCTTCTCATGGAACTCCCACCAGGCCTAACACTCCGCAATGAAATTGGCAAAGATTGGCATTCAGCTCTTGAGCTCGCTTCACCATGTCGTCTATTCAAGAGGTTTGCTGCTCCAAATCGACCATTAATTTACAAGAGCTTCATCCTAAAGTTTCATAAACTGGTGAAGCTCCCTACGCTCCCTTAGGCTACCTCAATCTCCCTCCAGTAGGAAACACAATCGTCCTCCACCTTCTCGTGATAACCTTGTCCAGCTTTACTTGGAGAACTCAGGCATTCACGTAAGCCACATCCACCCAAGGCGCCACTTGCTCTATATTAAAGGAGGTTCCCCTCCTGAAACTCACCAACAACGACCTAGACAACACCTCGGCATAAAGTATGTCCTGCTTAATACCTTTAAAGGATGAAGAATTGTAAGGTTATAGCAAGAAAGGGCAAAGCAAAGAAATTAAACTAAGTTCCAAGAAACTTATCGCCTAAAGGTAGCTCCAGTAAATGTTCCAGAGGTGCGCGAGGGCATGAGGCAGCATTGCCCACTCAATGTTGGAGGTCAGAAGCTTAAACACTTTATTTTCCATCTGGAGGTTAAATCGCTCAAAGGCATCCGAGAGAACCTTAAAGACCTCCTAGGACGAAGATGCGATGAAGATCCACTCTCAATACTCCCAACCTTCTTTGTCACCTCCACCACCTTGGCTAAGTCTGCCTCCATGTCAAGACAGCGAATTACCTTACGTTCTCTTTCCTCGCATACAACGCGATCCTTGGCCCGATTGTCCCTGAAAAGTTGGTGAGAGGGAAGGCTGGAAGTCATTTGCCTGAGGACCTCCAACGCCTCCTCCTACACTGTACAAGTAGTCTCTTATAAAGCGACCACTAGGGACTTTCTCGCCCTAGATGTCGATGCCTTCGTCGACCAAGGCACATAAAGACCTGATACCCTTCAATAGAAGCGAGAGACCTGCAAGGCCGGGGGATGCCAATCCTTAGGCCCCTCAATTTCTTTTGGGTGTGAGATGATTGCCTGATCAATAATAATGATCACCTTTGCCGAGCTCTTTGCTTGGGCACACACTTCTAGCAGTGGTGGCCTCTCTTTAGGCACTCAAAGCACGACAACCTCTTCTCCCGTCACGATTGCAATTGGCAAAGTGAGTTCTGGTCCTGATTCAGGAGGTGGGGGCATTACTTCCTCACCTGTGGTAGAGGCAACCAACACACGATCTTATGCGAAGGTTGTTCCCACGTAGGGGACTTCTGTTGGAGTTATATGCTCTAAGCAAACCAACCTGAGTCAAATCACAGAATAAGTGATTCAGATTTGAGTGTTAGATAATGTGCACACATTAATAGGGTTATATGGGTCCCTTAGTACAATTGGAATAATATATTACGCCATGTTGGATATACAAATGACAAGTATTGAAGGATCTAAACGGTTTGGACCGAGGATATCGATTAGTCATTAAGAAGATGACAAGGAGGTCATCTAAGGGAGAGACTGGTCAACCTCCTCCTCTATCTCGATGTACTGAGGCTATGTCCAGGAGGCCTCCAAGTCAACTTGCTTGTGTTGCAATTGGGGATTTCATCCCTGATTGGCTAGCCCTTCCTCCCAATCTTCTCTCAAGTGTCGAGAGTCGACCAAGCACCTAAGGTTGATGGCCTGCCAATGCATGGCTGAGAGGATTTGATCCTCTAGTCCAAGGATTGGTGGTTTTCAAGGCGAGGGTCTCCTTCTAATTCACGAAGGAGTTCTTGGGGTGCAAACAGTTCACACTACACACAAAGAAATCAATCATTCTCAATGCGAAGGGTCTCATACGCCTACTGAGAAGGAATTTCTTGTAGGAGAGACTTATAGTAGGAGGCACAACACGTAGGCTACTGTACTATGCCACCCACAGATATAATCTCTTACTTATGCTGATCCTAGAACAAAAAGAAACTACTTCTTCCCATGTGGTTCCAGTTGTTGGATTAAAATCCAACGTATGGACTTGTATGTATAAACATACATGTAGATATAATCAAATAACAATAAGTTAATGGACTATCATGTAATGCCCATAACTAAAGTGATCAATTCAAGTTTTATTGAGGGCATGAGCATAAAATGCAAAGAGAATAGTGTGGTTAAGTTTTCATTTGTGCAGAGACCGATTTTGCAATTACAACTCCTTGATGGGTGGATTTGTAATTTGCTATTAGTAATTAGTTTTGCCTGATTACTAAAAGAGATAGGTTAGGTCCCCAAGGGTTTCCACCTTCATTCTTTTCACCTCCCCATCGTGTGACTTGAGAGAAAGCAGAGAAAAGGGTGGCTGGATTGCTACTGTTTTAGGAGAAAATCTTCTCCTGATTACTCTTGTGCAAATGAAGGTGAGGACACCTTGGAAGAGCCTAACTCGTGGGTTCTTATTCTGTATTCAAAATGAACCCAGGTATGTTTATATTCTCAATATATATATGAATGGTTTCAAACAAGAATAGACATGCATGTTTTATATTTGTTCATATCAATCATGTTTGTACATGTATGTGTTGATCAGTTGTTTTCTAGTTGTAGATTCAACGGATCTTATACATGATTAGATTTGGCCTTTGATATGCTCAGAAAATGCACGAAATTAACCTGTAACCATTGTGTGTACCGGTATTCAATACGAGTACTGGTATCATTGGCATACTGTTTATACACAGAGAAGTGATCTATAACTAGCTTGTACCGGTACTCTTCATGAGTACCGGTACTGCTAGCTCCAGATCAACTCCACGATGTCCTAAGTCCATTACTGGAACCTACATGTACTGGTACTCATTTGGACAAGTACTACCGGTACATAGTGAGTACTGGACAAGTACTCATTTGGACTTGTGATCCAAACAGTAACACATGAGTACCGATAATTGGCATCAGTATCGGTACCCATGCAATATGGAACCTACAACAGTATGTCATGAAAACCGGTACTGGTATACCAATGCCGATACCCAGTCAGCATAAAGTCCAATTGAGATCAGATACAGGTCCATCCTAAGTTAAAAGTAAGATAATTTAAGTTAAGCCCTTAAGGGTTTAAGGATTCAATCCTTAACACTAGTTACATAAGTTGTTATTGTTTCTCATTTTTGTTATTCGTGTTTTTATAAACATCGACCTAAATATTTGATTAGATGAAAATTTTTAATGCTTATGTTTTTCACACTTCCCAATGCCATGGAAATCAAGGATCGAATTGTTCAAATCCCCACAACCGCTTCAGTGTTGAGCAGGTCAGAGATCATATTTCCCAACAACTTCACCCTAGAGCTACTTCTCATTGGTTTCTTTGTCGGGTGCTCTTGGCCACCAGATGAGGAGGCCTACCCCCTCTTCTTCTTCTGCACCTCAGGCTTCACTGTCTTGAATGCAAGGAGGGCTACAAAGAAGAAATGAGGTCAGATTAGCGCAACAAAGTAAGTGGCTAAAAGCAAGCGGGCACTCACTAGCATCTAGATTGTCATCCCCAAACCAGAAAAAATTTTTCTAAATGTCCTACATAAACTCCTTGTGGACCAAGTTTCCAAAGCCCTCCAGATTATCCACAACTCATCCTTTAGCCAAAGGCTTTAGGTCGAGTAGACACCCCGCTTCGATGGCCATTAATATTTCCATATCTTTTTATGTTAATTAATGCCTAACTAATATTGGTCTAAAAGTAATTTGGGTTATATTGCATTTAGTTAGGTCAAATTAGGCATTTTAGGTTATTTTGTGTATAATGCATACTTATGAGCTTTTGTATAATATTTCCTACAATTCTATCTAATACCTTGATGTGCTTATTGTTATATGTTCAGATACAAAATTTCAAGTTGATTGGAGTAAGGTTGATTGGATTATCTAAATTGAACTCACTTGGAAGAGAATTGAGCCTAGTTTGTTAGACCTAGTTCCTAACCCTATTAACCATTTTACCTAACCCAAACTTAAGCTTAATAACCTCCATGTAAATTTCCATGCCTATCTTACCACTAAAAATCCCACACTTATAATTTTCCTAAATTCCCAAACCAACCCGAACAATTTCCAACTTATCCCCTACGTACCTCTCCATCCGATGCACTCACCCAAGTCAAACCCCTCCTCTCAATTTAAAAACCCATCCCATGCTGCCATCGAATGAATTCCCACCGAAACACACACAATCGCATTCCAATCACCTACGTACTACTTACGCCCATGCATTATCAAAACAAACCACATACACTCTCTTATCGCGTAAACAATAATAATAATAACAATACACACCGAATTTTATCCCATATCCACCGAAACCCATGCAATATCACCCACCGAACACCACCCCATACATTATCTTTTATTAAAAATCCTATTCTATTATCTATTTAAGTCAACGACATCCCCCCTCCATCTAATTATTTGTTACCCTACAATCTTTAAATCTAGACCATCTATTATCCTTTCAATCTAATTTAAGCCATTGATTATTTTTCAAACTAAAATCTAACCTATCATATCACCTATCCCTTGACCCTAACCCTTATGCCTAACCAATTAAATCCTAGCCCTACAACTTAGTGATCCTAGGCAACCTAAACCAACCAATAGGAAGCCTTCCTACTTTCTATATAAACACCTATGCACACCCCCTTAGGATTGTCATCTCCTACTTAGAACTCTCCACCTTCACATAGTCTCTATTAATTAGTGCTAGTCCATGTCATCTTTGGTGATTCTGGCGGGTGCGCCTTCGCATCTACATCTACGTCGACGCTCCGAACTTCGCCTTCGAAGCCCATAGTTTCTGCAATTTCTCTAGTTTAGTTCTAGTTGTAGTAACCTAGTTTTAGTTGTAATTTTCCAAGCATTCCTCTAGTTATGTTAAACTCTTATCTTATGAAATAAAAGTTTTTAGTATTCATTTTTCAACTTGTCTTCAAGTTGTATGCTTTCTACTAGTAGTATATTATAGTTGCATGCCATTAGATTTAGTATTTGTCCTAATAATCATCCTATTTGATATTTGGTTCTAATTCTAATTAGGAAAGTAATTTTGATCTATTTGCCTCCCTGGGAATGACTCGGACTCTCATATTTTTATTCGAAAATCCTTATGAGTTCGATTTTATTTACAAATTTAAGAGTTTCTACACGCATTTAGTACGACAAATACACTGTTTACATACCTATTCCTCGTGCAGAACAGCCATTGCCAACTATTGGGAACCTAGAGAGGTTCCCCATTATTTACAATAAAAAGGTGCCAATCCAACCCTCTTAGACCATTTGGTATGTCCACAAGCTAGTAGCCTTGTTTCCTCTCCAAGAAGGTATACATCCTTGTCAATGCATGATCCTTCTTTACCTTTTGAAGAAAGAGGCCAAAAGGGTGTTGAAAAAGGTCTATCCTAGGATCTTTCACTAAGTTAAGACAAATAGTGACAAAGGCATGCATCTAGGACCGACCTATAATTTAAGCCCAGTTGGGACAGGGTAAGGTAGAAATAAGAAAGGAATGCTACAATGAAGAGGTTAAGCAGGATCCAAGGCCCATTTTCTATGACACATCTACAAATAATAAATTTATTGGACCAGCCAAGCAAGCATAGTCTAAAGCGACCACTCGGCACAGTGTACCTAACCCTGCCTCCTAAGTAACCTTCCTATTTCCTCTTCGCTACTGATTGAAGATGGAAAGTCATACAAAGCAATAGTTTCATCACTCAACCAGCCAGTGGAAGTGACCGTCTCACCTCGATTAATTGAAGACATATTCGAATCTGACTGAAACCTCACCTTAACTTTGCATCAATCATAGTAGAAAGCACAACAACAACGATGCAAGCACTTAGATGCAAGGGGTAAATGTGAGTAACTGCCCTCCCCTACCCCCTATATATAAGGGGAAGGTGAAGAAGCGCAGTTCTTTACTACCCTAAGTTGTCCCATCGGCATTTAATGCGATGGAACGACCTCGAAAATCAAATTGTGGTTGCAACATGTGTCCCTCCTCAGGCCTCGAGAATCACATGACCATGTGACAATGTCACCTACCACACGCACGTGAGGTGATGGCTAGTCACCATCTACCCTAATTCTTAAGTGGCCAAACTACTTAGCCAAATAAAATTTCCCATCTAAAGTATGGCTGGTAAAAACTATCGAATTCAAATAGGGCAAGAGCCCAAGGATAATTTGTTATACCTTGGGAACATTTGTAATTGGTGTGTTCTTTTAACCTCTTCCTCTTGGAACACCGAAATTAAAGGCTACGATGCTGGTTGTCATTCTATTTGAACACCAAGATAAACAATATAAGAGAAACGGGAAACGGAAGTGGAATTCAAAGTCGACCTCCTCATTTGCTCCCTTCGCCTCCTCGGTTCCCCCACCCGCTCCTCTCCCTTCCTTTCTCCCTTCGCCTCCCTCTCCCCTTTTTCTATCTTCAGCTAGGGTTTCGCCTCTCCTCCTGGTGCAGCGCCTGCTCCTCCCCCTTGGTCGGGGGCCTCTGTGCCCCTCACCTCATGATGTCTCCGTCTGGAGTGTCGTGGAGTGAGCCCCCTCACTGTTGGCTGCTATTTTTGTCGCGTCGATGGTTGCACTACTAAGTTCTCATGCTTTATTTTATTTTCCGACGTTCGTTTTCTCTGTGGTTTTCTCGATCTCGGATTTCTTCATCTAATGCGCTTTGTCTGTGGCTTTTTGTTTGCTGGTGTGTCTTTTTTGGTATGGATCCTAGTCCTACCTCCCCCTCTGCCTCGGCGGACCACTCCCCACACAAGCGTTCCTTTGCTTCGGTGGTCGCAGGTTCAGGTTCCTCAGAACCCTCCTTCGTTGAAATCGCTCTTAAGGTTCATCAACCGGAGCTGCGCGAGGGGATCCTTACCACATCCTTCTCTCCGGATGAAGTTTCTGACCTTGCGATGGGCTTTTCCTCTATGGTTTTGCGAGCTTGGGGTCCCAAACCCTCAACGCAACAACTCAAAGCCGTGTTTGCCAATCGCTTTAACATCCGCTCTAGCTTTTCGCTATCTTCGTTAGATGTTCGGCATTGGTTGATCCATTTCGACACGTATTTAGATTTCTCTAATGTTTACTCTTTTGGATCCACCATCATCGATTGTGTTCGTTGTCAGTTCATTGGTTGGACCCTGACTTTTCGTACAGACTCCACTGTTTCTGTTGTGCCGGTGTACGTTGGTTTCCCTGGGCTCAACCTCCATCTTCTTCACCCTAATGCCCTCCTCTCTATAGCTTATTAGCTCGGTCCCCTATATGTCTGGATCATTGGACCATTGTTGGTCTTAGACCGAGATACCCGAGGGTTTGTGTGGAGATAAATTTGTTGGCCCCTTGCTTGGATTCTATTTTTATCTTCAACGGTGATGCACACATCACCCAACATGTGATTTTTGAGAAAGTTTCTTCTTTTTGCCCGATCTGTTTGAAGCTGGGTCATGCGATTTCCCGTTGTCCTCTTTCTTCTTCGCAGGTCTCGACCAAGGCTGTGCAACCAACCTCGTCCTCTCTGAACTCTTTGCTTGATCCTGTTGTGACGGATGTGGCGCATCCAGAACCCTAGCCTACTTCCCTTGCGACCGATGGACCAGGTGATCCATTTCGGAACCCTGCCTGATCCTTGCTCTTCGATAGTCCGGATCCTTCTCCCTTGAGGATGGGGAGGGTTTGCTTAAGCTTGATAACTCAGCATGTATAATTTCCTTCCCTATCTCTTCTTGGGAGGCTTCTTGTAAACATCATCCGGGGAAGAAAGGGAAGCTTCGTCAACTTCATCGACGTGCCAGAAGGTCGACGCACTCCTCAGCTAACTTGGGGAAGGAGATCGTAGGGGCTAACCCTGGATCCTCCTTCCCCACAAAGGTGATAAGTTCTTGTCTCTCCCCTTCGCCAATTTCCGCCTTTGATTCTAGTTTGTTTGATTGTGATGCTTCGTTTCCTACCGCCAAAGATCATCGATTTTCTAACGATCCCTCTCGTTCGCCGCATTTTCTCGATAGTTCTGTGGCTAATTTCAAGAACTCTCTCATCAATATATTTTTTCCAGGCTGCCCCTTCCAAACCTGACAAACTGCTTTTACTACACAATTTCGTTAACCACCAGTGCTTTTCCGACAAAATTATTCAAAAGGATGGTTTTTCTGAGGTGCAGGATGAGGTTAACATACACATGCTCCAATGTGGTCCTTTGAATGAAAATGTTGGGTTGTCTTGGGGTCTCTATCTTCCATTACTGTCTCCTCCTCCTCCCCTTGACCCTGACCCCCCTTTCATCTCCGAGGTTGGGGGGCTTGAGGAGGGGCTGAGCAATGATGCCAAACAATTAGATCTAGCATCTGAGGTTGACTCTCAAGGTCAGTTGGATTATTTCGATGCTGAGCCCCTTTTCCTCCAAGAGAAGGCATATGAGGCACACTCCCTTCTCAAGGATGGAGGAGCCTGTGGTGGCTAGTTCTTGGAAGAAACGGGGAGAATTATCCAAAGTCGATATAAATCACTCCTTAAAACCATGTCCTTATGAATTGCATGTTTTGGAATTGTAGGGGCATCCTCGATGACCCTATCATGTCTCGCCTTAAAGAGCTCACCCATAAGTACAGCCTCAAGATTATTTTGTTATCGAACTTTTGGTGAGTTGTCTGCCATTGATTCTACCATGAGAAACTTTGCCTTCCACCACTATTTAGCCATACCCGAGGCCCCGAAGATTTGGGCCTTTTGGAAGGACCCCATTAAAGTCAACCTATTAGCTGGCTACTCTCAAGCCCTTACAATCAATTGTTCCTTGGGAAGCACCTCCATCAAACTCTTTGCGGTCTACACTTCTTGCGATGCTGGTCAGCATGACTTACTTTGGGATTTCCTCGCCCAGGTCTTTGATTTCCATCCCACTCCTTGGGTCATTGGTGGTGACTTTAACTGTGTCCTTCGCTCCTCTGAGAAATCCGGCAAGCTCCCTTTCTCCCATTCTCAAGCGAAACCTATGCTCTCTTGTATTCATAACCTTGCCCTCATCGAAATGCCTTTGTTTGGTTTGCATTACTCCTGGTGCAACGATCGTAGTGGCAGCACCCGTATTTATTAAAAGCTCAACCGTGTTCTTAATTTAGATGCCCTACCCCACTTCTCATCTGGATTATATGCCTCTAGAACTAATTCTGACCATGCTCCTATCATCCTTCTTAGCTCGGAAAGCTCACCCATTTGTCCCCAGCCTTTTCATTTTCAAAACATGTTGTTTAGAGCTCCCCTCTTTAAATAATTGGATGTGAACGTTTGGAATGGAGCCCACGTTGACCCTGAGCTCGACCCTATCTCCAGATTTTACTCCAAACTCCATATTCTCAAAAAAACTCTTAAAGATTGGAATAGATCAACATTCAGGGATATTAATGAGGTGGTTAAAGACCTTGAGACTCGCTTTGAGGATGTGGATTCTAGACTTTCATCCCTCTGGGATGATAACCTAGCTGCTGAGCTCAGTGACATTCAAATCCAACTTAATGATGCCTTGATAAAACTTAATGACTTTCGGATTCAAAAAGCCAAGATTGATTGGATTACTGTTATCAAACTTTGATCATTTTTCAAAAACACACGTCGTAGTATAGTTGATTAAAGCGAGATTAACATTTACAATTTATATAACTCAAAATAAAAGTATTCCGAGGTCGTTCGTTAGGAGCAAGCTAATGCGCAAATACCACTATTTGATTAAGTGCAGATTACTTATGTGAATTTGTAACACATATTTCAACCTTAAAAATAAAATAAGTTCATAGTTGCATTCTATTATGTAATTTATATGAAATCAAATGCGATAAATATTATGATCAATGCTCAATAAAAATTATTAAATAAATAATCATCACGTATTTCTCTATTTAGGCACAAATGAGCATCAACAAAAATATTTGGCAAAATATAGCATTAAAAACCACTTAAAAATAAGTTTTGAACCAAATCTAAGAAGACTAACAAAGTTGCCCTTGTATTGTAGCAAAAAGGTCCCTGCAACCTTACGAAATGGTCCCTATGGATTTTTTTCTTTCATTTAGGTCCCTACCAGTAGACCTCCTCTCTTCTTCTCCGGCGACGATGGAATCTGCGCGATGGATGGGGTTGGCGAAGGGCTTGGGGAAGAGCCCTACTGCTCGCCGAGGTGATGGGGGAGTTTGATCAGCGATCCGTGGTGATGACATCGACGAACAAGGACGCCGGAGATGGAGAAGGTGATAGGTTCCGGTGGGAACTCCGGCGTCTACCTACACGTCAAAACACGGGTTGAAAGACCCCGATTAGATGCCCAAAAGCTCTAGCGTGCTACGCCGAAGAAGAACCCTATGGTAATTGACCACGAAGGTGGAGAAAGGAGCTTGGCGAAGGAGCTCCTCCACCGTTAATGGTGGAGGCGTTGGCGAGGGAGGAGGCATGGACGGATGGAGCTAGGATGCTCCAGAAATTCAATTAGATGCTAGATAAACTAAAGCCCTAAACTAATTTAGTGAATGGGAGAGCGAGGTGACCTACCGAACTCGAGGAGGAAGAAGATGACGGGGGGGTCGGTCGGAGCAGAGGAGAGGACGTCGGAGGCCGAAGCTTCACATGAAGCTTCGTGGAGTGAAGGGGAAGCAAAGCCTTTTATCAATTTCTTCGATAAGGCGGCAGATAAGGGAAGATGAAGTCCAGATGAACCCAAGTTTTTATGGTAACCTAATTTAGGTCTAAGGAATCCAATGGTGACATTAATTTTGGATTTTGATGATGTTTGCGTGATCAATTTACATTTTGACCCAAACAATGTACCACATACACACTTACGTTTTTGTTTTAAGTTGAAACAAGTTTGCCAAATCTTATAAAATATTTTTAATTGATTTTTAAAAGGTTTATATTACATTTATTTTCATCGAAACTGTTTTAATTGAAGCGAGGTTGAAATTAGCTGATTTAATTAAAGATTAACATTCAATTTGAATGAAAATTATAAATTACTCAGTATCAACCCACTTTTAGGACAATTAAGCTCAATTAACCTTTAATTAACCATAAGTTCATCACCCAGCTATTCTGCATTTATAATTATTCGTAATAATTGCAGAATTAATCCCTTTTTATATTAACTCCTTTCTTTTTAGCCTTAACTGAGTTATACCCTTTTAATGTGTTAATTATGTAAATTTAACCTCAAAACTTAGCCAAATTTAGTTATAGAGGATGATGGCAATGCCATCATACCCCCATGCCTACCTTTTGCTAGTCCCTTAGCAAATTCTAGAGTTTAGTTCAAATGTTCAGGGCAAGGGCATTTCTGTCATTCGACTCCAAAGAATTTATTCTCCTCTTCCTTGTCATTTCTCAATATTCATTTAAAGTTTGTTTTTACCCCTTGGTACAAATTTATCAGGATAGGCAAAACTTCTTCCCTCGGGGATAGCAAGTGATCTGTGATTTAACCCCGACTTTTAGGTCTAGGTAGAAGATGTCTGAGTTGAAGGGTTTTGTTTTTGGTGGCTCATACTCATTTGGTGCTACATATAATCTAGCATTTTGGACTCTAAATTTCTAGACTATTAAACAAATGAACTCAAAGAAATGCTTTAAAACTATGCTCTCTTTTAGTTCCTTTGTACTCACTCTCTTTTTTTTTTTATAAGAGCTTACAATCTCATCAAATTTATTAACAAGTTTGGTGGTCTCTCATGGCATTACACTTTGATTAAGTTCTGATAACCCTATAACTAAGTCAAAATTCCTCAACCAATATTTGGGCGGTCAGAAAAACAAAAATGTAGGTTAAGGCTGTATTTGGCGAATCGGTAGTGGGTAATGCTACCTCAATGAAATTTATTCATAACAAATTAACACATAAGCATAACTATGAACTCAAACTCTTTTTTTCTTTTTCTTTTTTTTTTTTGAGTCAAAAGGATCTATGTATATATTTTTTTTCTTTCTTTTTTTTTGAAGATATCTTCTCTTTTTTTTTGTGAAAATATAACCCACACAACACAACATTCCTTAATGAGGCATTATTGAGAAATAGGTGTGTTCAAAAGGATATTATGTGGCTTATTTGGTGGAAGTGCTTACTCTCCGCACCGGGAAATAATGAATAGGACAGTGTATTTCTGACCTTTGTCATTAACACCCTCCTTCAGTCGATGATTCCGTAAAGAATGGTCGTAACCATCCACCTTAGTCATAGTTTTATTAGAACTCACTCTCTGTGTATTTACCTTATTTGGTGGCTCTCAAGGATTCAAACAAAATATTCACACAAAGGAGTTGAGAGCGAAAATTGTGCCTAACTTCGAATTTCATTGTCTAATTATCCAGAATTTAAGAGTCTTCATACGAGACTTAGAGCACCAAAAAATGCTCTTCTCTCACCTCACAATTGTTTGGTGGATCTTATGGAAGAAAATTTTTCCTGACTCCATTACTAAATGTTTAAGGGTTTCGACAAACTAAAAATGTTTATTGATTTTTCTTCTTATTCCTCTCTCTATTTTTCTCTTTTCTCCTCCTCCCCCCCCCATTTTTTTAGAACCTTTTAGAAATAGTTTTCAAATGATTGCACTTTAATCCCCCACATGCCTAAGTTTTGCTATGCCCTCATTGCAAACAGGATGAGTTCACATTCAGCTTAGTTCATAATTTTAGAACAGGTTTAAAGATGAGTGGACAGGTCGAAAATGGTTGTTGCGAACGATTTCTAGCTCCAATGCAAACATTGGAGGTGGAGTCGACTATTCTTAAATTAGGAACTCTAAAGTGCAGTAAGCATTATTTTCTTAAAAAATAAGAAAGGTTTCAGGTTTTTTGAAAGATGGGTTGCCTCTCGTTAAGCGCTAAGTTTACCGCTATTAGCTGGGTGCAATGCGGCTCAAGTGGAATGGAGGTCAAGAGATTCCTCGATCTGACTTAAATCATGAAGTTCGAGAAAAGGTTTAAGACATTGGCCTTTAACGATAAATGGTATAGAATCACGATCGGGAGGTGAGATTTCCACAACTCCATTACCAAAAATCCTCCTAATCAGAAATGGTCTAGTCCATTTAGATCTAAACTTGCCCGGGAACATCTTAAGACGGGCATCAAATAGAAGTACCTTCTGACCAGGACTGAATAATTTTCGTGAAATGTGCTTATCATGTAAGGCCTTAATTCGATCCTTGTAAATTTGCGAGTTCTCGTACACATCATTGTGTAACTCATAGAGCTCGCTTATTTGCAAGCAACGGTGAATACCAGCCTTTCCAAGTCCAGATTGCACTTCCGTACTGCCCAATAGGCTTTATGCTCCATTTCTACAGGAAGGTGACATGCCTTCCCATAAACAGTTCTAAAGGGAGACATTCCTAATTAAGTCTTATGGGTGGTCCTATAAGCCCATAATGCTTCTGGAAGCCGGGTTCACCAATCTTTTCTATTAGGTCGAACAGTGACCTACAGAATCTTTTTGATTTCCCGGTTTGACAGCTCGGCAAGTCCGTTTGTTTGCGGATGATACGGGGTAGAAATGCGGTGAGACACCCCGTATTTTCTCAGTACGGACTGGAAATGCACATTCACAAAATAAGTCCCTCCATCAGAGATAATTGCTTTAGGAACTTCGAACTGGGAGAAGATGTTATTGTGAATAAATCAGATGACAACCTTATGATCATTGGTTTAGGTAGAAATGGCTTCAATCCATTTTAACACATAATCTACAGCAAGAAGAATGTACTCAAAACCATTCGAATTTGGAAATGGGCCCATAAAATCAATCTCCCAAATATCAAAAATTTTGCATACAATGATCGGATTTAAGGGCATCATATCGCGATGGCCCATGTTGCCTAAGGTCTGGAAACGAGCACATGCCCTGTAGTATTTGTGTGCATCTTTAAATAAAGTCAGCCAATAGAAGCCGCTTTGGAGAATTTTGGCTACAATTTTATGCCCACAAAAATGGCCACCGCAGGCCTGGTCATGATAAAATGAGATAATATCATTGATCTCTATGTCAAGAATACATCTCCGGATGATTTGGTCCACTCCGATGCAAAATAGATATGGATCTTCCCAGAAGTGGTACTTGGCGTCTGAAATCAATTTGTCCTTTTTGGCTTTGGGCCAATCAAATGGAATCTAGTTTGACACCAAGTAGTTAACAATATCTGCATACCAAGGAAGCCCAACATCTATGCCCATAAGATGCTTATCCAGAAAATGCTCAGTAATAGGTAGTGATGGATCAATGATAGATGAGGGAAGGCGAGACAGATGATCTGCAACTACATTCTGTTTTCCTACTTTGTCGCGAATCTCTAAGTCAAATTCTTGCAAAAGCAAGATCCAACGAATCAGACGAGGCTTCACGTCCCTTTTGGCGATCAAGTGCCATACCATCGTGTGGTCTGAGTATATAATTATGCAGGACCCGAGAAGGTACGACCGAAATTTCTCCAAGGAGAAGACAACAGCCAGAAGCTCCTTCTCAGTGATCGTATAATTCCGTTGAGCATCGTCCAACGTTTTACTTGCGTAATAGATCACTACGAGTTTCCCGTCAACTTTTTGACTAAGGACTGCCCCCACAGCAAAATCTGACGCGTCACACATGATCTCAAATGGAAGAGACTAATTAAGGGGTTGCAATACTGGTGCCTTGGTGACTCGATCCATAAGAATTTTGAAGGCCTTAGCATATTCATTGGAAAAATTGAAGGGAATGTCCTTCGATAATAAGTTGATCAAGGGCTGGGAAATTTTTGAAAAGTCCGAAATAAAACGTCGATAGAATCCGACATGCCCCAAGAAGGATCTGATTTCTTTGACCGAGGAAGGGGGAGGGAGTTTGGATACCAAATTGATCTTCGCTCGATCAACCTGGATACCTTGCTCAGACACAAGGTGTCCAAGAACGATGCCCTGGGGAACCATGAAATGGCTCTTTTCCTAGCTCAAGACCAGATTTACGTCAATGCAGCGTTGGAGTATCTTAGTCAAATGGCCTAGACACTCATTGAAAGATTTTCCAAAGACAGAAAAATCATCCATGAAGACCTCTAAGTATCCACCCACCATGTCTGAGAATATTGCCAACATGCATCGCTGGAAGGTAGCAGGTGCATTGCAGAGTCCAAAAGGCATTCTATGGAACGCAAATGTTCCGTAGGGACAGGTGAATGTGATTTTTTCTTGGTCTTCAGGATGAATGGCCACTTAATTATAGCTTGAGTATCCATCCAAAAAATAGAAGTACTGATTTCCCGCTAATTTTTTGAGAATCTGATCAATAAAAGGTAGGGGGAAATGGTCCTTCTTTGTGGAGGTGTTCAGTTTTCTGTAGTCTACACAGACCCTCCACGAATTTGCAATTCTGGTGGGGATGGATTCTCCAGACTCAGATTTGATAATGGTTAGCTTAGCCTTCTTAGGCACCACATGAATTGGGCTAACCCAATGGCTATCGAAGATGGGATAGATAATATCCGCATCAAGCAATTTAATTATCTCTTTCTTCACAACCTCTTGAAGATTCGGATTGAGTCGACGCTATCCTTCGTGCGTAGGCCGTGAGTCTTCTTCTGTAAAAATGCAGTGGGTACACAAGGACTTATGCCGGTGAGATCATCTAAGGTCCAACCAATGGCCTTGCGATGCTCCCGGAGGATGGAAATCGAATGTATTTCCTGATCTGTGGAAACATAGGAGTTGATAATCATAGGAAACATGTTGTTTGAACCCAAAAAGACGTACTTGAGATTGTCAGGAAGAGATTTTAGTTCAAGTACCTAATTTTCAACAGTAGTAGGAAGGTTGAGGCTAGCCTGAGGGGGAATTAGAGGTGGACTAGGTTCCTCAAGGTGTAATCTGGATTGGGCTTCTAAGGGTTCTTTCTTAGGAATATTTACATCCAATCAGCAATAGGATCCTCAACTAGTGAATCGATTCTATTTATTTCCTGAATTACACCACAATTGATTACTCTATGGGCCGTAAAAATATCAATTTTCATCATCTTTTCCCCTAATTTTATTTCCATTTGCCCCCCCTCACAATTAATGTTTGCCATAGCTATTGCTAGGAATGGTCTCCCCAAGATTATAGGTGTATCTTTTAGGTTTTCTAGTGTATCCATGTCTAGTACAATAAAATCAACCAGGAAATAGAAATCTCAGACTCTTACCACTACATCCTCCAAAATTCCATGGGGTGACTTAATAGATCGATCGGCTAACTATAATGTCACTTCTATGAGTTTAAGTTCAGAATCCTCAAAATATTTTAGGAGGGTTGTGGGAATAAGATTAAGGGATGCACCTAAATCTAAAAGAGCTCGATTAAATTCTAAATCCCTAATCTTGCAGGAGATCAGAGGGGTGCCAGGGTCTTTTAATCTACGTAAGCTTGCTCAAGATAATGGAGCTAACCTGCTGTGATAGCAAAATAGGACTTCCGTTAGAATTTCTCGGCTTTCACTTAGGAGTGCATATGTTCTTTAAAAATCGTGCGTAAGCCGGTACATGATGTATAGCATCCATCAAGGAAATGCTAATCTGGACTTGCTCAAAGAGCTTGATCAAGTCCTCATCAACCTGAGGTTGTTTCCTACTCTTATTTCCTTTGGTCAAGGCCTCAGGAAAAGGTGTGGTCCTAGGCTTATCTGGAGTGGGTTCTGTAGTGCCCAAGCTATCCTTAATAATTACCCCAGATTGAGATGTACTAGGTTTAGGTTTAATGTATCTCTTAGGCTCAGGATACTTAGTACATTTACCACTGCAGGTTGTGATAGAATGTAATCCCGCATGAATATGGAGGAGTGGGTAGGATAGGTGGCTACTGCTGCTGAGATGAATCCGGTATAGAAGTTGATGCTTCTGACCCTTCTTGATATATAACTGCAGAAGGATCAGGTTGGATATAATGAATTTAGCCCTGTTTTGGGTTCGCAACGTACCTCTGATTCGGCACATTGTTAGGGTTTGGTAGAGGTTGCGAGGGTAGTGTGCCTAGTTGGTGAGTCCCGGCCATTTACGCAATTTGGTTGTGCATATCTGCCATATTCGCTGTATGCTGCCTCTACATAGCAGCATTAGTCTTCTGCATATCAGCCAGAGCCTGAATAATCATGCTCATTTGATCATCTTTACAAGACCCATGCTGAAAATTTAAATTGGGCCTAGGTTAAGCAGACTGATATGAGTGCGGATTTTGTGGTCAGGGTGGATATTGAGGTCTAGGATTTTACGGATGGGAATTCCCCGACCAGGAGAAGTTAGGAAGATTACGCCATCCAGGATTATAAAAATTGGAATAGGGGTTGTTCTGGATGGCGTGGAGTTCCTCACAGGGTTGAGGAGCTCCAGAAAATCAGGATAATGGGGTTCAGAGGACCCCCAACTAGGATAAATAGGTTCATAGTTTTCCCTGAACCCAAAGTCAGAAGGGGATGGATTCATATCCGTCCCAGTGTAGTGAATATTATGCACGGCCTCCCTCCCTGTGGGCGGTCGTGCGTATGTGTTTTGCTGAGAAGAAGTGACCTTTTGCAGCTAGCAAGTCAACTCGTCAACCTTCTTCTCTATTATTGAGTCTTTATCCAATCAATTGGCCACAATCTCCATGTCGACAGAAGAGGATAAGTCTTTTGCTTCGTGTGTTCCACGTGTGTTCATCGATGCATGGGTAGTCGTCCTGTCAAACATACCAATGGATGCATTGTTTATTGAATTCTTGGCCATATTTTTGAGAATTTCTCAAACAGCATTCTCATGCTTGCCCATGAAATTGCCTCCACAAGCTGCATCAACAAAAAGTTGAATATCTTCATGGAATCCTCGGTAAAAAGTTTGGACCTGTTCCCATTTAGGAACTCAGTGATGTGGACATTTTCACATGAGATTGAGAAAGCGATCCCATGCCTCATGAAGTGGTTCCCCCACATTTTGTTGAAAATGTGTGATCTGATGCCTCAAGACGTTAGTACGCCCTACTGGGAAGTATTGTCTCAAAAATTCGGCTTGCAATACCTCCCATGTATTGATCGGTCAATTCAAAGTCCGATACCAGTGGGCAGCTTTCTCTTTAAGTGAGAAAGGGAACATCTTCATGAGCAGAGTGTTCCAGTTTTGAACAGTTGGTCCGAGAGTCTGGGCCAAATGTTTCAACTCTTGTATGTGTTGGAATGGGTCTTCAGAACCCAACCCATGGAAATGGGGGATCAAGCTGATTATATTCGGCTTGAGCTCGGTCTCAGGTCCCCCAACTGGAATACACACTCTGGGCTCGATAGCTACTTCTATGGGATTATAATGATCCCGCATTTGTGGACCTGCTCTAAGGTTTGCCAACCCATTGATTAGATCTATGAGAGTCTGAAGCTGGTTCTGCAGGTCCTGGATGTCGTCTCCTTCTAGACCAGGGTTCTCCATCGAGTCAGAATTAGAAAACGGAGAACCTGGGTTGGATGTAGACGGGTCAGAGGAGATAGGGATCAGATCAAAAGAAGAAAACCCAAACAAGTTAGTCAGGTGCTGGCCCTGACGTGAATGAACTACTAAAGGAGGCCTTAAGACTGGTCTTAAGGAAATCCTACCATGCATGTACTGTAGAAAAGATGAGGGATTAGATTTCAATTAGACCCAATCGAGATACCCAAAAATATGTTTGGATGGCTTAGGCTTAGAGACAAATGGCCTCTAGATCACAAATCCACCCACCCGAGAATTACTTGAGCAGCCAGAGAGGGAAAGTTCCGCGAAGACCCCTACACGGTAGAGTGCCCCCACGGGTTACAGGGTTTCCCCCACCCAACCTCTCTTGTCACTGCGGTTCCAAGTAGATTGGATACGTGTGAATTGAGGTCTTGGGTCTATTAAATTTTAAGCCTATTTCTGCCTCAAATTATCACTTGATTAAGAGTTTATTTCGGTTGTGACCTAATTTTTAGGTTGATTGGGTCACCAAGTGAACCAATTCCACCTGACCTGTCCTAATGTCGAGGATACAATCCAGGTTAACTCACCAAAATCACCCTGTTTTGGTTCGGCAAACAAGTTATTAAGTCACTTCTTTTAGAGTTCAAGTGATCTTAGAGCCTGTATTTTAGGGTTAAGTTGTAAATCGGTTCAACCAAGGCTTAGGTAGCACACAATGCGGATGATATTTTTCTTTATAATTGTAAATGTATACTAGATAGTCCCTAAAATGTTAACCCTAATTTGGCTCTAAAGTAAAGTCCAATTTGAAATTTAATGATCCCGTTGGACTCAATCAAGAATGTTCTAGTCCATGGATTCAATTAACTAGTCCCTTTAGACTAAGAAATTGCTGGGTTATGTTTTCTAGGCCAATCTTAACTCAGAATTTATAATTGCTTGCCATAAATGAAACTTCTAAGAAAATACGGCAAGGTTAAGTCCTATATTTCTTTTACCCCTTTTTATTTTATTGAAATTAGGAAAGAGGGGATTAAGAAGATAAGAGACAGTTACCTGCCGCAGAGTGGTTGTCCTCAAGTTCCAGAAGTCAGGCGCTCTTGTTCAGTTCATGCAAAACAACCAATCAAGGCAGATATGTCAGAAATCATGAATAATAGTGATAAATGCGCATTGCTCCCCGACAACGGTGCCAAAATGTTATCTTACTTCGATCATTTTTCAAAAACACGCGTCATAATATAGTTGATTAAAGCAAGATTAACATTTACAATTTATATAACTCGAAATAAAAGTATTCCAAGGTCGTTCGCTAAGAGCAAGCTAATGTGCAAATAGCACTATTTGATTAAGTGCAGATTACTTACGTGAATTTGTAATATAGACTTCAACCTTAAAAATAAAACAAGTTCATAGTCGTATTCTATTATGTAATTTATATGAAATCAAATGCGACAAACATTATGATCAATGCTCAATGAAATTTATTAAATAAATAATCATCACGTATTTCTCTATTTAGGTGTAAATGAGCATCAACAAAAATGTTTGGCAAAATATAGCACTAAAAACACTTAAAAACAAGTTTTGAACCAAATCTAAGAAGATTCGCAAAGCTGCCCTTATATTGTCGCAAAAAGGTCCCAGTAGCCTTACGAAATGGTCCCTGTGGATTTCTTTTCTTTCGTTTAGGTCCCTACCAGTAGATCTCCTCTCTTCATCTTCTTCTCCGACGATGGTCACTAGAGATGGAATCCGCGCGGTGGATGGGGTTGGTGAAGGGCTTGGGGAAGAGCCCTATTGCTCGTCGAGGTGATGGGGGAGTTTGATCGGCGACCCGTGGTGATGACGTCGACGAATGAGGATGCCAGAGATGGAGAAGGTGATGGGTTTCGATGGGAACTCCGGTGTCTACCTACACATCAAAACACGGGCCAAAAGACCCCGATTAGATGCCCAAAAGCTCCGGCGTGCTACGTCGAAGAACCGTATGGTAATCGACCACAAAGGTGGCCGAAGGAGCTTGGCGAAGCTCCTCCACTGTTAATGGTGGAGGTGTTGGCGAGGGAAGAGGTGTGGACGGATGGAGCTAGGATGCTCCAGAAATTCAATTAGATGCTAGATAAACTAAAGCCCTAAACTAATTTAGTGAATGGGAGAGCGAGGTGACCTACCGAACTCGAGGAGGAAGAAGATGACGGGGGGGTCGGTCGGAGCAGAGGAGAGGACGTCGAAGGCCGAAGCTTCACGTGAAGCTTCGTGGAGTGAAGGGGAAGCAAAGCCTTTTATCAATTTCTTCCATAAGGTGGCGGATGAAGGTGGCGAAGAAGCTCTGAGGTGCTTCAACAATGGTGGTTCGGAAGGAGGAAGAAGAGGTGGGAACCACGTTAATTGAGCACGAAATGTACCCTTAGAAGATAGTGAACATAAATAGAGGGAGGGTTGCGTGAACAAACGTGCGGAAGAGTGGCAACGAACACTGCAAAACTCGTGAAACCGTGGGTCCTTTGACCACGGATTGCACGCTCCACAAGCGGTCAATTGTGATGATCTCACCTTCGATCAATGCAGGATTGACTAAGGACCAATTCCTCTTTAGAGGTCGTGGCCAACCGAGGTCTAGATTGACCGGAAATCGAGCTTGAAGCTCGACAAGGAGGTCATTCATGGCTTGCTGCTGGTAAGGACGAAAATGTGAAGAAGATGATGAAGTTAGGGGTCGTTTGCAAGAAAACTTGAGAATTATGGGCCAAATTGAAAACTAAGGGAAGATGAAGTCCAAATGAACCCAAGTTTTTATGGTAGCCTAATTTAGGTCTAAGAAATCCAATGGTGACTTCAATTTTGGATTTTCATGATGTTTGCATGATCAATTTACATTTTAACCCAAAAAATGTACCACATACGTTTTTGTTTTAGGTTGAAACAAGTTCCGATTGTCAAATTGATTGTGCCAAACCTTATAAAATATTTTTAATTAATTTTTAAAAGATTTATATTACATTTATTTTCATCGAAACTATTTTAATTGAAGCGAGGTTGAAATTAGCCAATTTAATTAAGGATTAACATTCAATTTGAATGAAAATTATAAATTACTCAATATCAACCTACTTTTAGAACAATTAAGCTCAATTAAACTTTAATTAACCATAAGTTCACCCCCTAGCTATTCTGCATTTATAATTATTCGTAAAAATTGCTGAATTAATCCTTTTTTCTATTAACTCCTTTCTTTTTAGCCCTAACTAAGTTATACCCTTTTAATGTGTTAATTATGTGAATTTAACCTCATAACTTAGCCAAATTAAGTTAGTTATAGAGGATGATGGCAATGCCATCAATTAGAGAGGGAGAAAGGAACACTAAATTCTTTCATTCCACTATTAGAAAGAGATTTGCCAAAAGGAATAGATCTTCTATCACTAACTCCATCGGCAGGGGAAATTAGGACTCGACCTCATCCATCACCGTTGACTACTTCTCTTCTCTTCTCAAATTTGATTCTCCCTTGGACCTTTTCCTCTCCTAGATGTCATTCCCCCCATCATGTCGGAGGATGATTCCAACTCTCTCACCCGTCCTCATAATTCCACTGAGATATATCAGATCTTATCCAAAATGTCATCTAATCGCACTCCGAGTTCGGATGGATTCAATGTGGAGTTCTACTCCTACGTTTGGGATCTGCTCAAGGATGAGACGATTCTTGCTATTACATACTTCTTTACCCATCGCCAAGCTCCCTGGGCTTTCAACAATACTTTCATCACTCTGATCCCCAAAAAATCCATCGTCCATGACATCTCATAGTACCATCCTATCAGTCTCTGTAATGTGCATTATAAGATCGCCTCTAGCATCTTAGCTAATAAGCTTTCCTCCTTTCTTCCCAAGCTTATTTCCCCTGAACAAGCAGGCTTCATCAAGGGCAGATCCATTCTTGATCACATCGCGACTGCCTTCGAACTCACTCAACGCCTTGACCGGAAGGTCTTTGGTTCTAACATTTTTGTGCAACTTGATTTACAAAAAGCTTTTGATAAGGTGGAGTGGACTGTCCTTTACCAAATTCTCCAGAGATTTGGTTTTTCAGCTTCTGCTATCTCCCTCATCTCTTCTTTCATTGAGCATGAGGATTCTTCGGTCCTCATTGACATGATTTCGAGCCCTTTCGTTAGGGTCTCTCGTGGCCTATGTCAAGGAGATCCCATCTCTCCTCTGCTATTCAATATCTTTATGGAACCTTTCATCCACGGCATTAAAGAGCTTGCCTTTGCTACGTGGATGACATTATCCTCTTCCTTAACAGGAACTTGCACTCCATTTCTACTCTCTAGGTTCCCTCGCACCTTTAAGGAGATTTCGGGCCAGAGAATTAGCCTACTAAGAGCCAATGTTACATTGGTAAACATTTCCCTCTGGTAGAATCACGTGTATTCTCCAGCTTCTGGACATCCAAATTGTCTCTCTTCCTTTCCAGTACTTGGGTTCTATCTTCTCTGGTAGAGCTAAAGTGGCTTATTTCAACCAGATCATCGACAAGATTCAATCCAAATTAACAGGTTAGAAGGCTTCCATACTCTCCTTTGCCTCTAGGCTTTTTCTCATCAAGCATGTTCTGTCTTCCATTCCTATTCATAGCATGTCTGTTCTTGATGTCCCCAAATTCATCATCCATAAACTCAAGTCTATTTTTGCTACCTTTTTTTGGGGTGACGAGGATGTGGAAAAGAGGCACCATTGGATCTCTTGGAAACTTATTGCCAAACCTCCTTATTACGGTGGGTTGGGGATCCACGATTTGAACCTCTTTGTCTCTGCTCTCAAGATGAAGAGGGTCCGGAACATCCTTTTAATGGACTCCCCTTACTCCTCCCTTATGATTCAACTCTATGCGCAGCTCTCCTCCAATTCACCAAATTTACCTGCCAGGATCAAAAACCTCTGCGAGACCTACACTATGATGAAGCCCTTCATTAGATGGGAGGTTCATGAGGGTCGTATTGACTTTTGGGTAGACCTGTGGATTGGGAACTCCATCCTTCGAGACTTTCTCCCCCCAGCGTGTTCCCCTGATCCCATTCCAATTAATTCTGCTGTTGAGAACCTTACCTCCAATCCCTTCTTCGCATACCTTCCAACTCGTATCATAGCTAAAATCTTGGCTATTGCCTTTGACAACGATCGTGATACTCCGATCTGGACCCCCAATCGTTCAAGCATTTTCTCGGTGGCTTCAGCGTATTCCAACTTCTTTAAAGATCATACATTCAATCCTATCCATAGAAACCTTTGGTCCCTTAAGATTCCTCTTAGAATATCCATCCCCGCCTAGAGGGTTCTGATCGCGTGTCTTTCACTCAACTCAGTAATTAAGTTAATTTCACTTAATTAAGAGTAGAAAAAGTTACTTAGGTTAACTCGAAGTTGTGTCGGTTGTGTAGTATAGGGTAGAATTAACCTAACATTTTAGAAATTTTTACTGGTTGAGTCCAGGTCGTTCGCTGGGAGGTATAATAATTTTTCCAAATTCACCAATTTTCTTTTATTTCTTTATAAGTTTAGGAGGTATAACTAAGTGGATTTTAAAACATGAATTTTGCTAAAATATTTAAACTATAAAGATTATACAAAATTTCATATGAAAAACATATTTACTCAAATAATCTTCTTTATTAGCAAGTAAACATGTTAGATTTCCAATTTTATTTCAAAAGAAATTAAGGCAATAAGAATTATTATATTAAAACATGCCTTATTATAATTAAAACAAATTCAAAAAGAAATTAAAACTTCATTTCTTCAGCCTCTCTCTTCCTCTTCTCCTTTCTTTCTTTTCTTTTCCATTTATTCTCTATCTCGAGCTCTTTTCTTACCTGTCTTGTTCTGTTCCTGCCTTCTTCTTCTCTTCCCTTAGTACCTATTCTTCTTTAACACTCCTTAGCACCTGCTCTCTTAGTTCCTTTCGTTAGCCATCAGACTTAACCTTAACTACCATTGGCTTTTCTTTTCCTTTAGTCCTTCAGCTGAACTGGGTTTTTTTACTTTTTAACCAAAAATTATTTTTATTTGTGGCGAGGTCCTTTCGAGGATACACAGCACCTTGAGACCAGTGTGGGACCAGACTCTACTCGGTCCTCGCCTAATCTCAATTAGGTTCGATTTTGGTTTATTTCATTTCGGTTCATAGTCTCGAGCCAAACCGGCTCAACCAGCCTCCCAGGCCTTGCCCTCCCAGGGCCACACTTGCTCACGCCCACTTGGGCGCACACCCACAGGCACACAAGCCCGCACACACACATTCACATGCTCAGAATGTTCAGAATGCTCAGATAATCAGATCGGTAACCTGTGCACCGAGCGCTGACAACTGAAGACCCGGGGTAACAAAATCGTTTTATCCCCATGCGCGCGCTCAGAAACTGACGATGTGGGACTATCATAACCCCTTCCAGACCCAACTTCAATCGATCATAACTTCCTACCCAGAGCTCCGTTTCAAGTGATTTAAAGTTTGTTAGAAAGCTCTAAGGTAGATTTACACAATTACAGGGTCAATTTAAGGTTTTGAGGATGTTTTCCTCTTCAATTTGAAGAGTGAAATAAGGGGTTCCTATAGGTTATTATTGCCTAGAAATGAAATTAATGTCACAGAGTCCTCAGATGGACTTTTCTCTCTTATTTAAAGGTCTATACATGTTCTACAAGTTATTTCGCGTCTGCTAGGGTAGTTTCTAAGCTCTCAAGACCTTCAGATAGTGTACAGAAGGTTGAAGCTTCTCTGAAAGCTTCAGAGATCAAAATTTCAGACTTTGATATGTAAACAGACACTGAAGAATGTTTCTAATTGATTTAAACTAATTCTAAGGGTTATAACAGACTTATCTGGGCAGGATTCAAATTCATATTTCAACAAAATAATACTGCTGTAAGTTTGGGTTCAAAAGTAACCCAAATTAACAAAATTTGAAATCTCACTAAATTATTCACCTGAGCTCAGTTTAATCACTCTCAGATCATTCAACAAGATTCCAGAAACAACTTAATTGCATCAATTCCTCAATTTGAGCTCAGAACTCCATTATCAGACTCAGTTTAACTGTGAAGGCACAAAAGTTTGACTTTCTATTAAAAGCCTTCTCCACAGGAAATCAACGCCTCGAATAAGATCTTAACTTCAGAAACTCATTCAGATTCTCAAATTGGTGCTCTGACCAAGATTTCTAGGGTTACAGGCTCGCCGCCTGAGCTTCAAAATATGTTTGTTCGACAGAGCAATTGGAAGGTTATTACAGTATTCTAAGGGTTTAAACAGCTTCAATGCATTGCACTGAAGCCTCTGAGTTCCTTAAATTCTTCTTATATCTCTTTGTCAGACTTCTCCAACTCCGCTGGAGTTGGAGAAGATGAAGTTCAATCTTACAGCTCCAGTCATTTAATCTTCAAACAAATATCCTCAAGTTATTCATTGATCATATTTGAATCATTCTGGAGCTTCTCAACAAATTCTAAAGGCTGAAATACAAATTTGGCTCGTCGGAGCTCACTGGAGCTCCGGTGAGTCCAGAAAATATGAAAAGTATACACAGATTGATTAAACTTACCATTTTTAATCTAAAAAGGATCCTGAGGTAGTAAGGAACCTCAAGATCACATTTAATTCTTTATTTGTCTCTTTATATGTAAGATTTGACAGTGAATTCATTTCTTTAAAAATCTGATTTGAATTAAGCTCAGGACTTGTTTAACCACTTGATTGAGCGGTTAAAACAAGCCAACAAGTGTTTATATTCATAAATATATATTTAATTTAAGATTTGAACTGCTCCTGAGCCGCCATTGACAGCGAGCTCAGGAGCTTAATTAAGATTGGGCGTTTAATTTATATGTGATATTTATATGTATTATAGTGTCAATTAGGGTCCATAAGTGATGGAAAGATGATGAAAGACCCTATGAAGGTGGAATTAACTTGACTACTATCACTATGGACAGTGATAGTAGTTAGTGGAGGTAAAATGTGAATTAGGCGATTAGATGATCAATTAAATGATTAAATGTTCTAGAAGTGATTGTGAGGGTTAAAGGAAGGTGGACAGTGAGTTAAAAAGACAAGATTAAAGCTCTGGCAAGCTCAAGGAGCTTGTCGGAGTTGGAGAAGATAACACTGAAATTCTAAAATTACTCTAATCTAACTACCTAAACTAACTAACTAAGCTAACCTACTCCTACTCCTACTCCTAATTTACTATTACCTGGACGAAGGGGTCAATAGGGTTCCACAGAAGGTTCATGGCGGACGAGGAAATCAGAGGGTGGAAGAAAGATCTCCGGCAGGCGGATTTAAGGTGGAGCGGAGGATTCCTTGGGTCGGCGCTTGTGTCAGAGACGCGGAAGACCATGGCGGATCTCCTAGGCTAATTAAGATGGACGAAGGAAGTCGGAAATTAAAATGGAAAGTCGCCGGAGTTTTGGACGAATAGCCTATTGGATCGGCTGCAGTGTTAGAAGAGAGAAGGGAGCCAACTTGAGTAAAATCAGAAGGGTGAGGGGGTATTTATAGTAATTGGCGGCGAAGAGAATGGCGGGGTCTGGCCCAAGAAGGAGCTTGAGGAGCTTAACCTCCGACGTCGTCTCCGACGACAGTGAGGTTATCTCCAACTGAAAAATAGGATTCCCGGTTAATCCAGATCGGAGGATGAAGTGGAGGTGGTGAGCGCAAGCTGCAAGAGCTTGGACAAAGAAGGATGATGTCGGCAGGGCGGTAATCGCGCGGTGGTGTGACTCTCTGCCGCCAGCCATTCATTCGGCTGAAGGAGGAGGAGGAAAGGGACTTATGTAATAAAACTTAAGGACCTGTGTGAGAAATAAGGACCCGACTGTAATGAATTTTAAGGACCAAATTATAAACTCAGGTTTTGAAGGTTTATTTTAATTTATACCTTTTTCAACTTTTTATATATGTTAGTAAATAAGGTAAATATTATATTTTCACCTTGAATTTACATTTTTGACCTTTTTAGATTAATTTATTAGATTAAGTAAAATTACTTAAGTTATTATATACTTAGGTATACATTATATTTAAGTTACTTAACTTATTAATTAAGGGAATGATTAATAGAATTTCGAGTCCAATTATTAAATAAATTGTTAATAATGTTAATTGAATGATAAAATGCTATTTTTAACTTATTTTAAGGTCCTTTACTAAATATCCCTTATTCTATAATTAACCCTTATATGTTCATAACCTTAGCTAATTAACTAGGAAGACTAGTTAATTAGGAGTAATTAGAGATCATGATAAGTGTCTCATCAGGTTCTCCTTGCCAAGCTCCCCACTAATGATAACATCTCCAAGCTTGGCTTACCTCTCCCTTCTATTTGTTCCTGTTGTCCAGACTCCTCTCATATTGAGACCAACACTCACCTCTTCTCCTTTAGCCAGATGGTTAGTCTCATTTCTGATTGGACCTTCTCAAGGGTGCATCTTCGCCCTGTCCCCCCATCTGTCACGACCCGATCCCAGATCCCTACCGGACCTGAGACCGGCTCGCTTCGACTAATCCCAAGACCCAATCGTCCAACAAGAAATAACCAAATAACATTCATCAAACCACAATCACACAAGTACAGTAACTAAACAAGAAGAAATTGATAGCAACAGAGGGAAAAGAATAGTAATATTATATGTCATAATACAGCTATCACAACAAAAACGAGTACATATAACAGAAACAAGGCTATAGAAACTCACTACACCAAACAGTAGAACTAAGTAGCCAGCAGCCAGTTTAACATAAAATTTTTCGTTTCCAACTATCTTATACATGTTGGTGCGTAGAGATCTCTAATCAGGATTCATCACATTATTAAATCTTCTTGTTTCCTATAGGAACAATCTTGCTTGTAGCTTCCCGTGATATAGGATGCCCACGTGGCACTCTCCTGGCCGGGAGAGTCCCTCCGTGGTAGTCCTACACTCGGTCTACCACCCTGAGGTCACAGTCGTGACATAGCGGTGACTACGGCACACTTGATAAGCGTGCGGGTAGCTACCCTGCACTGGCACGTGGTCAGTCATTTCCGCTAGTGGGTACGCATCAACGTACAACACGGAACAGTATAGGGCCTTACCCTCTCAGAATAGGACAGAACAGGGGTCTTGCCCCTCAGGGGTCTCGCCCCTCCTCAGTCCACATACCCTCGTCTGACTATCTCAGTTTGCCCAACGGGCTAACAAGAGTCGGTGTAGGGTGGCCATACCTAACCTCGGGCCCCTGGGGCGGCTAGCTCCCCCCTACACTAAGTAACTCACCTCGGTACAACGTACATGAGGGCCAACAAGAGTCAACGTAGAGTTGCCAAACCCACCCCGAGTCTCAACCCAAGGGTGGCAAGCTCCCCTCTACACTACAAGGGATAGTTGCTCGCTTTGGTACCATGCACACGAAGGCCAGCTCACTTCCATTAACAGCTGCCTGTGGGAGGCAATTTCCAGAACCATCCAGTTCTCCGTATTACGATATTCTTGTCTACATTCCCCATAGGGTTCGTACAAGAGCTTTTTCTACATCCGAGTTGGGATGTATGGAACAAGCAGTTCAATTTCCACTTTTATCACAGTATGTAGTCCATTCCAGATAATACAGGTAGCTTTTTATTATTCAATCATTCACATGTATTTTCCTCTAGTCCTGGTGTTCATGCAATAACCTAGGGTTCAAGAATTTACTCTAGAGTATACATTTATTCCTTCCTAGGGTTCATCTTAAGTCCTAGGATTAACTACTTGCATGTATTAATTTAGAGATTTATGGTTATAACTGATGAGAACCTCATCATGAACCCTAACTAGCACATTTTGACCTAAGTAATTGTACAAAGGCTCCTACAAAACCTAAGGGAAAGCCTAAATCGGGGAATTGCAAATCTGAGAATAAAACAATACACAAGGGATAAAACTGTAATTTTATCATTGCAGTGCATGAACGGGATTTCTAAGGGTCTAGGCACAGGTCAAATGGGCTTAATAAGAGAAAAGGTGGGATGGTTCGATCAGGAAAGGGTTATGACAAAATCTGAGAATTAAATGACATTCTATAACCCTAAAACAAATCCACTTTAATTCACGAAGTTTCAGGAAAGATAAAAATCAATTAAACCCTCTAAAATTCATGAAAAAATATCCCCTAGGGTTTAGAACCTTCAATTTGGCCATTGGAACCTATCTTGACCTAAATTGAAAACCATACCCAAATTTTGACCTAATTTGGGTTTTTATGAAAAATGTCTGAGCAAACATGGTCAAACATAAAATCCAACTTCACCATTGGATTCCTTAGGTCCAAATTAGGTTTATACCAAAATTTGGACCTAAGGAAAGGTCGCCTTGACCCACTTTACAAAATGGTCCTCAACAATTACTTTTTGACCCTTAACTTTTTGGACTCTTGCAGATACCCCTTAGCTTTCCCTTCATTTTCTTCAAACAGGTCCTTCTGCCACCGGCCTGTGCAGACCTTACCTCTGGCGTCTTCGCTCGAAGGATGGCGTTGCACAGGCTTAGGGAGCCGGCCCCAGATTTGAAAGGAGGACTCCTTGCGTTGTCCTCTTAAGCATGGGCTAGCTCCCATGCCATGTCGGCCACCATACCTCTCGTGTGAACGCTCAAGAGGTATGAGTCTTTTTCTGGCCATGCCTCCGGTGAGGAACCCACATCTCCTCCTTGCGATTCCCTCTTAGCCAGCACCTATTTAAGGAACGACAGCCCCTGTCACTTCCTTCAAGCCTGTTTTGGCCAAGGAAATCCCTCAATTTTCGTCTCCTCCTCCTCCGGCCATTCACCCGTAGGCTCCGGCGACCTTCCTCCTCCTCTCTCGTCGCCCTGCCACCATACCAGTGGCAGGGTTACCTCTGCCGTCGTCCGTCACGCCTTGCCGTACTAGCAGGCGCCCTCCATCCCCTCTTCCTCGTCGTCGTCTTCTCCCTTGGGCACTGTCTTCTCCGACGACAGCAGGTACAACCAGCCGCCAACTCTCCCCCTTTCATCCACGTAGCTAGGTCAGACTTACTCCTCTCTTTCCCCTCCTCATTTTTCCCCTTTTAATTTTTACTATCACGCATCGACCATCACACACCACCACCACCTTCTCCACCTCTGGCAGACCACCGGCGAGGCGCAGCCACCACGTCACACCTCCACACGCCTCGCCAGACACCCCACGAGCTCCGCCACGACTCACTGATCACAACCCCCCTTCCCATTCACTGCCACACACTCCCAACACACCCCCCAAACAAACCCACCTGCACAGCCACAGGGTGACCTAGGCATGCATGCCCAGGCCACCCTGTGCCACTTTGACCACCGGGCCATCTTCATCGTGCTCCGGCGAACCTCCCCGAATGATTTGACGTGGCCGAAAGGACGTGCTATTGATTTCAGGGTCAGGTCGCCCTCCACCATTATCGCTGAGCTTGAAGCAAGCTTCAAGCCGCTCCAAGTCGCGCTCGACTCCAAGAGAGACCCTCAGGCGGTGTGGGTTTGAGGCACGCACGCACCCAGACTTCAAGTGGAATCGAGAGACTCCACGCCTGCTGCAATTGCGAAGCTCACTCTGTGGGTGCATGCGATAAGCGTATGGGACATTTAGTCCCACCTCGAAAGTTGACGAGCGGGCACATTCGCATAAATTGAAATTGTGTTTCAGGCTTATCACCTTGAAACACACAGGGGTGAGGTCCCTCGCCCTCACTTACCCGGCCTCGTCCGCGACTATCCCTTACAGACCTAGCACCCGGATCCGACTAACCCTGCCTGTGCACACCTCGTGCACCACTCACGCCGATGCACCTGGTCCCGAGCACGTCACCCGACCCGCATACCTGATTAAGGCTCTGGGAGAGCGATCCCTAGAGTGAATTTGAGAGAGAGAGACATGGGGAGGGTAGGGGTTAGGTTTTGCCTAACCGTGCACTGTGCAGGAAAGCAAAAGAAGAAGAAGGAGGAGGAGGGAGTGCAGCAGCGAGAAGGAAAAAGAAAGAAGAAGGACTTGGCGCAACAGAGAAGAAGAAGAGAAAAGAGAGAGTAGAGGCACAGGACAGAAAGAAAGGAAGAAAAAGAAGTAGGAGGCACAACTCAACAGAGAAGAAGAAGCCAAGAGGAAGAAGAAGAACCACCAGCAGCGGCAGCTGAAAAGAAGAGGCAAAACACTGTAGCAAGTGGCATTTAAGTCGTCTGACCCTTGGAATCAGACGTCTGGAAAGAGAGAGAAAGAAAGGAAGATAAAAGAAGAAAGAGAGAAGAAAAGAAGACATTTTTCCTTTCTTTAGTCTTTTTCTTTTGTAAAACAGTATCTATTGTAAATTGTGATTTTTTTACGCTTCTAGAATCAAGTGTTGCTCCCTGAGTTCGACCTCGGAGATTTTTTGTTTTCGAGTAATAAAATACAAATACAAACTGGTCCACGACCAGTTTTTGAGAACCTCATCAATAACCACCCTACCAGGGTAACTGGGTGGAATGGGGGCACGTATAGTAGCTCCCGACGTCTCCGCAAGTCCCGTACACCCGACAGACTGGAGACTTAAAACATGGATCGATAGGCAAAAAAGGTTCAGAATGATACAGACAAGGTATCATTACATAGATAAACTCATATGGAAAACATAGCTATTTTGTTTATGGAAAATCGATAACATTAGGGCCTTGCACGGGCCCAAAAACACGCGATCAAACAGAAATCAAACATCTGGAAAATGTCCCAGACGTCTTAAAACAGTTCTCAAGGATAACTCTCTCGGTGTTCCTCTATCAGACGTCTAGAACTCAGTACCGACGTCCAAGGGTTCCATCAGACGTCTGGAGGTGCTCCTGGACGTCTGAAACTGCCTTGATCCGCCTTCCAACTTCTGACACATATATGTACACTATCGGGACTTTGGCAGAGAGGAAATATGGAAAGTAGATCTCTACCAAGCGTCTCACTCTACCTTCAGACGTTCAGTGAGACGTTTGGGTGTCGCTCTGGATGTCTGATTCCGCGGAAACTGACTTCCGTGGAACCGCTCTGGCTTCCCTCGCCACAGGCGCTGCAACAAAATAGCGCAACACTCCGCTCACTCTCGCTCTAGCTCCCTGCTCTAACTCTCTCTCTCCCTCGCTTTGCTCTTTGTTCTCTCGTCCTGCTGTGGGGTGTGCGACGAAGAGGAGGAGGGGTTATAAAGGGAGAGGAGGTAAGGGGGGCGAGGTGGCGAGGAATGGCGAGGGATGGCATGGAGTGGCGAGGGATGGCCGTCGTAGGGAAGGGGCGGTGAGGGAAACGGCGTGGCATGCTTACGGCATGCGCGGAAAAGGAAAGGTACTTTCAAACGTCCGGTGCCCTTTACCAGACATCTAGACAGACGTCTGGTGAACACTCAAGACGTATTAGGCTGTAACAAGGTGTTGGGTCATTTCAATATAACAAACTTAAAGGAAGTTTCATCCCCGAAACTTAAGCTAACTAGGGTGTGGAAGATAACGTAGCGGTGTATAACAAACTTAAAGAGGACTGACGTAGGTCCAAAGAGACATACCTTCGAAAATTTCTGGATATTTCTCTCGCATCGCCGACTCAGGCTCCCAAGTTGCCTCCTCGTACTGCTGGCTTCTCCACAAGACTTTCACCAGGAGTACCTCCTTCCATCTTAGACTCCGAACGGCTCTATCTAGTATCTGTACCAGCTTTTGGGGATAGGTCAGGTCGTCCCCCACCTCGATGCTCTCGTGGCTAAGGACATGGCTGGGATTGGCGATATATCTGCTGAGGTTGGAAACGTGAAATAAGCCATGCACTCTGTATGTGCCATGCCGATGCTCGAGTGGTAATTGTTGTATGCGAACTCTGCCAGGGGTAAATGATCCTCCCAAGAGCCTCTCCAGTCCAGTACACAAGCACGTAGGAGGTCCTCAAGGGTCTGAATGGTGCGCTCTGACTATCCATCCGTCTGGGGGTGATAAACTGTACTGAACCTCAGACGAGTCCCCAAAGCCTGTTGAAACTCCTCCCAAAACTGCGAAGTAAACGAGTGTCTCTGTCTGAAATAATCTCACGGGGGACCCCGTGAAGGCGCACCATGTCTCTGATGTATCTCTCTGCCAACTGCACTGGTCCAAAAGTGACTCGAACTGGCAGAAACCGTGTCGTCTTTGTCAATCTATCTACAATCACCCAGACTGTATCGTGTCCCTTCTGTGTCACAGGTAACCCCACTACCAGGTCCATAGTGACACTTTCCCACTTCCATTCTGGAATGGGAAGTGGCTATAATGGCCCTGCAGGCCTTTGGTGCTCAGCCTTCACCTACTGGCATATTAGACACTGCTGAACAAAAAGGCCAACAACCCGCTTCATGCCTCTCCACCATAAATCATGTTGTAGGTCATGATACATTTTCGTGTTCCCGGGATGTATGGTAAATCTGGATTCGTGTGCCTCAGTCAAGAGCTCCTTCAATAGCTCCTCATCTCTAGGAACGCACAAGCGTCCCTCATACGCAGGACTCCATCAGTGAATGAGAACTCTCCTGGGTTCCCTACCAATACTCGGTCATGCTACGCCCATAGGTATGGGTCCGTCATCTGTCCAATCATGATGCGATCCATCAGCTCTGGTCGTGTCTGTCTCGCCACTGTCATTTCCCCGCAGTACCCCTGTGACTCCCGGGGTCGCCAGCTGCTCAACTCTTCCATGAGCCTCCAACCCTGTGCTCGTAAACAAGCCAAGTGGGCGGGCGCCTTCCGGCTCAAGGCGTCAGCCACCACATTGGCCTTCCCTGGGTGGTACGAGATGCTGCAATCGTAATCCTTTAGGAGCTCTAGCCAGTGTCTCTGTCTCATGTTGAGCTTCTTCTGATCAAACAAATATCTGAGGCTCTTATGGCCGGTGAAAATCTCGAAAGTCTCTCCGTACAAGTAGTGTCTCCAGGTCTTCAGTGCGAGGACAACTACTGCTAATTCTAAGTCATGGATGGGGTAGTTATGCTCATGGGGCTTCAATTTCCACGAAGCATATGCGACAACGTGACCCCGCTGCATGAGCACACCCCCCAATCCCAGCAATGAGGCATCTGTGTAAACGACGAATCCTCCATTGCTGTCGGGGATGGTGAGTACAGGGGCTGAGGTCAGTCTCTCCTTCAGCTCCTGAAAGCAGGACTCACATTCATCTATCCAGTTAAAAGGTACGTCCTTCCGAGTCAACTGAGTCAGAGGACATGCAATCTGCGAAAACCCTCTGATAAATCGTCTGTAGTAATCAGCCAGTCCTAGGAAACTACGAATCTCTGTTATCGAACGCGACCTCTCCCACCTGAGTACTGCCTTTACCTTGGCTGGATCCACAACTAAACCATCCTCTGAGATCACATGACCCAAGAAGGTGACCTGTCTCAACCAAAATTCTCACTTGCTGTATTTGGCATACAGCCTGTGCCGTCTCAAAGTATCTAAGACCATGTGAAGGTGCTGCTCATGCTATGTCTGGTCACAAGAGTAAATGAGTACGTCATCAATGAACACAACCATGAACTGATCCAGATATGGCCGAAGGATGCGGTTCATCAAGTCCATGAAAGCGGCAGGGGTGTTGGTCAGCCCAAATAGCATGACCAAGAACTCGTAGTGGCCATACTGCGTGCGAAAGGCCGTCTTGGAGACGTCGGTCTCCCTAATCCTCAGTTGATGGTAGCCTGACCTCAGATTTATCTTGGAGAATACCGTGGCATCCCTCAGCTAGTCGAAGAGGTCATCTATGCATGGTAACGGGCACTTGTTCTTGACGGTGACCCAGTTCAACTATCTGTAATTGATGCACAGCCGAAGAGTACCATCCTTCTTTTTCACAAACAGGATGGGGGCTCCTCACGAGGAGGCACTAAGCCTCACGAAGCCCTTCTCTAGCAGGTCCTGTAGCTGTGACTTGAGCTCTCGCAACTTGAGCGGGGCCATTCGATATGGTGCTGTAGAAATAGTGCTGGTCCTCGGTACTAGTGAGATCTCGAACTCGATCTCACGCTCAGGTGGCAGTCCTAGCAGCTCCTCTGGAAAGACATCGGGGTACTCACAGACCACCGGAATACTCCGTATACTGACCACGGGGCCGAGCTCTGTTAGGATGCAAGCAAGGAAGCCCTCACACCCCTGGCTCAAAAGCTTTGCTGCCTGAAGTGCGGAAATGCACCTGAATCCTCCGTTTACTAGCTGGTCGTGGAACTCGAAGGGAGGCAACTGTGGTATGGAGAAAATAATCTTCCTCCCAAAATAGTCTACAAGGGCATGGTATGCGGCAAACCAGTCCATTCCCAAGATCACACTGAAGTCCTCCATCAGGATCATGATCAGGTCTATCGAAAGACTGTGTCTCCCTATCGTGACCTCACAGTCAGTGAAAACCTCCTTGGCAACAAACACCTATCCATCTGGGCCTCTAATCAGGAAGGGCTCCTCTCGAAGCATACTGCTCATCCCCGTGCAGATAGCAAAACTCATAGAAATAAATGAATGCATGGCTCCGAAATCAAAAAGTGTATAAACGAGCCTGCCGGAAATAGTAACCATACCTACCACTACAGAACTTGAAGCTCTAGTCTCTCCGTGAGTCAGGGCATTGACACGCCCCTCAACCCTTGGTACAGAAGAAGCAGCCGTGCTCTGGGTCGGGCGGGAGACAGCGGGCTGGTATCCTCCTTGCGACTGCTGTCCTCCTCCCTGGGCCTGGCATCCGCAGCCGCCAGATCAGCCTCCAGTGCTTGGTGCTGTGAGCGTCGGCTGCGCTCCGGTCCTAGATGGACAATTTCTCCGTATGTGGCCAGGCAGGCCACACTGATAGCAAAGGGGTATGCAACCTCCCTCTGCTTGTTGTCCCTACTGGTGACTAGGCGGGGGTCTGCTACAGTCGAATGATCTCTATCGGGGACTCCCGAAGGTCTCTGGTGGACCCACAGAATGGAACGGCTCCCTTGCTAGTGTCTGGTGCCTCCTCTCTCAACGGCATTGTGAGTGCTCCTGCGAGTAGGACCTCTTCTCTCCTCCATCGACGTCTCGCAACGACGAGTTGGTCTCCTCGTAGGTCATGGCAGCCTCGACTACGCGGGAGAAGGTAGGCATCTTCAAGGGTTTTACACACCCCCGAATGACAGGTCGGAGGCCCTTGGTGAACCTCCACAGGAACTCCTCGATGGACATGACTGTCGGGGCAAATCGGGACAGCTCCACGAAATGCGTACAGTACGCGCTCACTATCATGGCCCCCTGGCAGAGAGTGTGGAACTCCCGTCTCCTCTGATACTGCCAAGTCTATGGGAAGTACTACTCACAAAAAAGCGCCACAAACCGGTCCCACGTCAGCTCTCCCTCCTCCTGTCCTCTGACCGCCCTCCACCACCTATGAGCTGCACTCTCCATCTGATACGTGGTGAAGGCCACGCGTCATTCTGCAGGAGGACAGAGGGTGTCAAAGATCTTCTCCATCTGCTCCAGCCAATCCTCTACCTCATATGGGCTTTCCTCCCCCTTGAAAGAGGGGGGCTTCAGCTTCCTGAATTGGTTGAAGACCTCATGATGTAGCCGCAACGGAGGAAGGGATGCACCTCCAGGTAAGGAGGACTCATGCCCCGAAGTGTCTGAAGGAGGTGGGGGCGATGGAGGATCACTCCCTCCCCCTCCAACTCGTCCAGCGCCGTGGAGGCTCGCCTGCCCCATGGAGGATTCCCCCTCCGCATCCTCAAGAAAGGGAGGCTGAGGAGGAGGCTAATGGAGCTCCTCCAATATGAGATCCTGGATCAGCTGGGCGAGGTCCGGGGCCTGTATGCCCGGAAGGAGAGGTAGAGCGGCTCCATCCTCTGCCATCGCTCGTCCTCCCCTGCGACCACACCCTTGGCCACAACCACGTCCACGACCCGCCTCAAGAGCTCCCTGGCGAGGCAGCCCCTACAGAGATCAAGGAGGAACAGGATTATTGGTGATTGTTTGAGATTATGTAAGACTCGAAAATAATAATCAAGATAGAACGTTGTGATGGCTATCTCAGTTACATGTACAAGTGGTGATTTTTGAATTACTTGGTTCATTTCTCAAGATGACATTGCTCTGATACCATCTTGTCACGACCCGATCCCAGATCCCTACCAGACCCGAGATCGGCTCTCCTCGACTAATCCCAAGACCCAGTCGTTCAACAAGAAATAACCAAATAACATTCATCAAACCACAATCACACAAGTACAGTAACTAAACAGGAAGAAATTGACAGCAACAGGGGGAAAAGAACAGTAATATTACATGTCATAATACAACCATCACAACATAAATGAGTACATATAACAGAAACAAAGCTATAGAAACTCACTACACCAAACAGTAGAACTAAAGCTAGGCTCGACTAGGTCCATCGTTCTCAACAGCCGGTAGCTCGAGCTACTCAAATTCCTGACCTGTACAAAGATAGACATCTAGAGTCAGTTAGCGCTGAGTAGAGTGGTGGCTAAAAAGTAACATGCATTTAAGTAGTTTAACATAAAATTTTCCGTTTCCAACTATCTTATACATGTTGGTGCATAGAGATCTCTAATTAGGATTCATCACATTATTTAATCTTCTGGTTCCCTACAAGAATGATCTTGCTTGCAGCTTCCCATGATATAGGATGCCCACGTGGCACTCTCCTGGCCAGGAGAGTCCCTCCGTGGTAGTCCTACACTCGGTCTACCACCCTGAGGTCACGGTCATGAGTAGCAATGACTACGGCACACGTGATAAGCGCGCGGATAGCTACCCCGCACCGGCACGCGGTCAGTCGTTTTCGCTAGTGGGTACGCCTCAACATACAGTGCGGAACAATATATGGCCTTGTCCTCTCAGAAAAGAACAAAACAGGGGTCCCTCAGGGATCACACCCCTCCTCAGTCCGCATACCCTTGTCCGACTATCTCGGTTTGCCCAACGAGCTAGCAAGAGTCGGTGTAGGGTGGCCATACCTAGCCCCGGGCCCCCTGGGGCAGCTAGCTCTCCCCTACACTAAGTAGCTCACCTTGGTACTACGTACACGAGAGCCAGCAATAGTCGATGTAGAGTGGTCAAACCCACCCCGGGTCTCAACCCAAGGGTGGCAAGCTCCCCTCTACACTACAAGGGATAGTTGCTCTCTTCAGTACCATGTACACGAAGCCCAACTCACTTCCCTTAATAAATGCCCGTGGGCGACAATTTCCAGAACCATCCAATTCTCTGTATTACGATATTCTTGTCTACATTCCTCGTAGGGTTCGTACAAGAGCTTTTTCTACATCCGGGTTGGGTTGTATGGAGCAAGCGGTTCAATTTCCATTTTTATCACAGTATATAGTCCATTCCAGATAATACAGGCAGCTTTTTATTACTCAATCATTCACATGTATTTTCCTCTAGCCCTAGTGTTCATGCCATAACCTAGGGTTCAAGAATTTACTCTAGAGTATACATTTATTACTTCCTAGGGTTCATCTTAAGTCCTAAAATTAACTACTCGCATGTATTAATTTAGAGATTTATGGTTATAACCACCCTACCAGGGTAACTAGGTGGAATGGGGGTGCGTATAGTAGCTCCCGACGTCTCCGCAGCTCCCATACACTCGACGGACTGGAGACCTAAAACATGGATCGATAAGCCAAAAAAGGTTGAGAATGATACAGACAAGGTATCATTACATAGAGAAACTCGTATGGAAAACATAGATGTTTTGTTTGCAGAAAATCGATAACATTAGGGCCTTGCACGGGCCCAAAAACATGTGGTCAGACAGAAATCAGACGTCTGGAAAAGGTTCCAGACGTCTTAAAATAGGTCTCAGGGATACCTCTCTCGATGTTCCTCTATCAGACGTCTAGAACTCAGTGCCGACATCCAAGGGTTCCGTCAAACGTCTAGAGGTGCTCCCGGACGTCTGAAACTGCCTCGGTCTGCCTTCCAACTTCTGACACACATATGTACACTGTCAGGACTTTGGCAGAGAGAAAATATGGAAAGTAGATCTCTACCAGGCGTCTCGCTCTGCTCTCTGCTCTCTCGTCCTACTGCGAGGTGTGTAACAAAGAGGAGGAGGAGGAGGGGTTATAAAGGGAGAGGAGGTGAGGGGGACGAGGTGGCGAGGAATGGCGAGGGATGGCCATCGTAGGGAAGGGGCGGTGAGGGAAACGGCGTGCCGTGCGTACAACGCGTGCGAAAAAGGAAAGGTACCTTCAGATGTCCGGTGCCCTTTACCAGACATCTAGATAGACGTCTGACGTTCTCTCCAGACGTCTGGTGAACACTCAAGACGTCTTAGGCTATAAAAAGGTGTTCGGTCATTTCACCATCCAACTTCTTTCTTATGCAATCTTCAGTCAGAAACTGCAAAGAGCATATGTAAAGGGGCCTCATCTGCTTTATTTGGTCTAACGTTTGGAATGCTAGAAATAAAATTAGACATGACTAGCTTTCGTTTAATAACATTTGCCAATTGTTGCATAAAAGTTGGTTTCATTTTGACTTTGACTCGTGGCTTAGGAATACTTGCCCTTTTACTTTTGCAGTCAACTGGATCTACCCCGCTTATGGCTTTAAAGTCAATGCTACTGCTTTCTCTCGTGGGCCCTCCTCTTTGATGGGATGGGTCATGAGGAACCATAATAGCGATTTTGCTAGAGCTACCATGTGCAGAACTCCCCTGGTGAATACCGACACGGCTCGCTTGATCTCCTTCTCCCTTGCGCTTCAGAATGTTGATGGAACCAACTCTCTCCATTCGGAATCGAGCTATACCCTTCTGCAGTTTTGGTGGAATGGCAAGCTTGCCATTCCTTGGGTCCTCAAAGCTCACACCAAGCCCCTTCTGGATAGCAAGAGTCGCATTACTTTTCTGCAATAAGATCAAGTATCAGACTCCAAAAAGAATGGAGTAAAATGGTGATTTGAATCACCAATTACTCCATACAATAATGGCAAATAGAACTCAATAGATATATATGAAATGATCTTAGCTGTCTAAATATTCAATCAGACATCTTAAATGTCCGATTCTTGCTTTCCTTCTTCCTTGCTTTTCTTCCTCTTCTTCTTTCATTCTGTGCGGCTCTCTTTCTTCTTTCTTCTTTCTTCTGAGGCCTTCTTCCTTCTCCTTTCTTTCTTTTGACCTATGCTTCTCCTACCTTGTCTTCTCTTCTACCTTCTGTTCTTCTTCGTTGGCCCTTCTAATGCATGGGGGGGGAAAGGCTTCTGCAAATTCGGGTAAATGTGGAAAACACTGAAGAGCAAAACCCCCCCTTCCCCTGCACACGATCCTCGCTTTCTCTCCTTGGGTCACGCTCTCCCAGAGCCTCCAACAGTACCAGGTTATCCGGTTACGGACCTAGAGTGCACCCGGGTCCAGGGCTGCGAGCGTGGTCGCAGCTGAGGAGTGAAGTCGGGTTAGGCAGGTCGGGTCTGCGCCAAGCCAGCGGGGGACGGGTCACGGGCATGGCGCAGGTGATGGGTGAGCGGGGGACCTCACCCCCAAGTGTCTGAGGCGATAAGCCCCAGGCACTTTTTCCTCTTATGCGGCAGCAAACAGTCTTCAGCTTCCGAGGTGGAACTAAAGTCCCACCTTCCCTTTGTGCAGTGTAGTAGCACGGTCTCCTTCCTTCGATTGCTGCAGCTCACAAGGTCAAAGCCTCCATTTGACCTCGTGAGACGGTGCCTTAGATGATTCCACACAGCCTGGGATGAGCACCTAGAGTTGAAGATGCAGGAACATCACCTGGAGGTCTTCGAAGAAGCTTCGCCAATGGCGTTGTGGCTTGAGACCTGAAAGAGATGAATACAGGCTAAAAGCCCCAGTCAGTATGCTTAGGAGTTTCACCTTGATGAGGTGAATGCAACGTTGGTGTCCATGAGGGGTGAACGTGTGTGAAGTGGCCGGTCGACGTCAGAAAATGAAGTGCGTAGGTGCGGTATTCGACGGAGTGAGTGAGGGACCAAATCTCTCAATTTCTTGAGGGGTTTTGGTCTGTGGAGCACGATGGAGCTGATGGAGGTGACAGCGGCAAGTTTCGAGCAATGGGCGGTGTGTAGGCATCGTCGGTGCTTCGCCGGAGGCGGAGAAGATGAAGTGCAGAGAGGGAGAAGTGGTGGTCGTGCGTATGTGTAGAGAGTAGAAAAGTGAAATAGAAAGAGAGAGAGAGCTAAAGAGGGGCTTAGCAAGAGGATAGGGAGGCGGAGGGCTCCGGTGTTGGTCAATCGGAGCTGGAGGAGGAAGAAGCGGCGAGGCAATGACGGCGATGTAGATGGAGGAATGCCTTCCCATTAGCTGGGGAGGGTCGCAACGAAGAGAGGAGTTTAGGCCATCCAATTTGATGGTTGGATGGCCGGAGGAGGGAGATCCAGGGGGTCACCGGAGCAGGGGTCTTCGGTGGTTGGAGATGGGTTTTTCGGCCGTTAAACACGCCAGGACTTGTTGAAAAATTGCAAAAGGCCGCGGAGGTGCTTTTATAGGGCTTAAGAGGAGGTTCCAAGCTTGGAAACAAGCTTGAAAACCTTGAAGCTTACGTAAACGAATGATACCCATTCCTTCTAAAGGTTTGCATGAGCTTTTGGGTCGGAGCTGGGATCCTTGAATGGTCTAATTTGGAAGGGAATTTCCCAAGGAATCTGTGTTTCAAATTTGGGATTGATTGATTAAGAATCGAGAGAGAAATCCTCTTTCGAAACTTGACGGTGAAAGTTTAACCTTCCAAAAATGGAACGGGGACTTGCTTTTGAAGAAGACAAAGAAGTTGGGGGGCTATTTGTAAGAGAATTCAAAAGTTAAAGGTCTGAATGAGATAGAAAGAGTCTAATTGGACCAAAATGTAAACTTGGTCAAGATGATCTCAGATTGGGCCTAAATTTTGATACAAACCTAATTTGGACCCAAGAAATCCAATGTTGAAGTTAAATTTAGGTTTTGACCAAGTTTGACTGGGTAATTTATGCAAAAACCTAAATTAAGTCAAATGTCTGTCTGAGACTCTATTTTGGATCAAGACGGGTTCTGATGGTCAAATTGAAGGTTCCAAGCCCTAGAGAATTTCTTTTATGAATTTTAAAGGGTTTAGGTGAATTTTATCCTGACCAGAACCTTAGTTAATTAAGCAGGTCCGTTTTTAGGGTTTCAAAAGTCATTTAATTCTCAAAATACGTGCAAATCCTTTTCTATCTGTTCTAACCCACTTGTTAGCCTTTTAAGACCATTTGACCCTTAATTACCTCTTAGGACAACCTATGATTGTACTGCATTCATGATATGATGGTAAAATTACAGTTTTAACCCTTTTTTCTTGTCTTTCCCTCAGAATGACTTTGTAATGAAATATGGTTCTCTGGCAGTTATGTAGGAGCATTTACTGACTTAATTAAATCAAAATAAGCTAACTATGACTCATGATGGTGTTCCCATCATATCCCCATGCTTGGCTTTTGCTAGTCCCATAGCAAAATCTCATGGAATTAACTTTAATTCTAAACCATATGCCTTTTTATGCTCAAACTCTGATGTGTGTTTTCTTTTGTAGATTAGGTCAGAATGCCAATAGTAGGCCTAGAGATACTCAAGTACCAACCAAGATTCGAACCTGACTAGCTCTAGCCTCAATCCGTCGCAAAGGTTTCTAAGGCCCACAGGAACTAACCTAAGGTTCATTGAACTCCGCGGTTAAAGCACCAGTGGTTGTAACATGTTTTAGCCCAGGTTCAGTTTGCAGTGCATTTTTGTAAGAGAAAGACAGAAGAGTTTTTCTCTATTTTTGGAGAGTTTTCTCTCTCTTTTCTTTTTATTTCTAACCTCGGATTAGCTTTACAACACGATCTGTATCGGATTCCTAGTTCCCACCATCAATCCTCGCAAGGTCCCTGGCAATCGATGCTTTGAGATAGCACCGCCCATGGCAACCCCCAAAACCCTGACTTTTGAGATTTCAAGATAATCGTGCCCATGGCATTTTGTAGCTAAATTTAGACCCTGGCAATCGACATTTCGTGATAATGCTGCCCATGGCATCTGAACCAGGACAAGGTGCTTACATGCCTTTGGTAGGATATTTAGATATCTTAGGAGACAAGCACCGAGGAGATAATATGTTATTATGCATCTTTGAGGAAAATTTCTCGCCTCTCCGTGTCGGGAACTCGTCCAAATCAACTTATGTTGATCAGCCGCTCCTAATCTAGGTAACTTTTTCAGAACAGATTTAATGCATTTGCGTGATTTTGATAATTAAGCTCACTGAACAAGATTGTGTGTGGATTGGGGTGCTTAGGTTACTAAGTCCAGTAAACCAGAGGTCAGTTAACGAGGCTGAATAATCCCTAAGCCTTAGACCTAATATTTTAGCCTCGTATTTTCCCCAACCTCTTGAGGACTATCCAGATCTTAATGGGTACTTGAATTTTTAAGCTTATAATTACAGCTTAAGAAGCCTAAGATCAGCGTTCATACTAATCTCTTTTTGCCTTTTAGCACTTTTGTCTTTCATTTTCTTCCTTTTTGATTTGGTCTAGAACTAAGTTAATTCCTTAATCTTTTATTAATGACTATCTCTTTTTCTTTTCAAATTATGCTCCTTTTTGACATTTTTATCTCCTCCCCTTTTTCTCCTCAAAAATGATATATAATCAATTCATTCAAAATTTCCTTCCTTCTATTTTTGTTTTTCAATTTTTTATTATTTTTTTTGTTTTTGGAATATGTGCTTTTTTTTTATGAAACCCTTTCTTGTGAAGTGATTCTCACAGCGTTTTGCACTTTAATAGCCCCCCATGCCTATGATTTGCAACGTCCTCATTATAAATTAGGTGGGTTTGAGTTCAGCTTAGATCATTCATTAGAACAGGTTTTGGGCGAGTGGATGGGTTGGGGTGACTGTTATGAACGATTTCAAGCTCAGATACGGGTACCAGAGGTGGAGTCGGCAATTCTAATAGACGAACCCTAAAGTGTAATAAGAGTTCAGCATAAGATGTGTCAAGAAGGGTTTCAGGTTTTTCAAAAAGATAACGGGTTGCCTCCCGTTAAGCGCTGAGTTTAACGCCATCAATCGGGTGCAATGAGCTCAGGGAGAATGGAGATCAAAAGATACTTCAACCCTGTTCGTATTAGTGAGTTCAATGAACGGCTTGAGTCTCTAACCGTTCACAACAAAGGGTTCTAAATCAAGGCTGGGTTGGCTGATTTCGATAGGTCCATTTCCAAAGATTCGTCTTACCAAGAATGGTCCAATCCATTTTGATCTGAGTTTTCTTGGGAAAAGTCTGACCAGGGTGGAAAGATTTTCGTACAATGTGCCTGTCATGGATGGCTTTAACCCGCTCTTTGTAGATACGCGAGTTCTCATATGCATCATTGCGTAGTTCCTCGATCTCGCTTAATTGCAACCGGCGGTGTATTCCAACCTTCACTAGATCCAAAATGCACTTCCGTACTGCCCAATATGCCTTCTGCTCCATCTCAACGGGAAGGTGACATGCTTTACCATATACTAATCTGAAGAGAGACATGCCTAATTAGGTTTTATGGGCGATCCTATAGGGCCACAAGGCTTCTGGAAGGCGAGTAGATCAATCTTTTCTATCAGGCCAAACAGTGATCTAAAGGATCTTCTTGATCTCTCGATTCGACAGTTCAGCCAGTCCATTACTCTGGGGGTGGTAAGGAGTCGAGATATGATGCAACACCCCATACTTTTTCATCAGAGACTGGAAGTGCACATTGGTAAAATGAGACCCGCCATCGCTAATGATGGCCTTAGGAACCCCAAATCTAGTAAAGATGTTCTCCTGGATAAATCAAAGGACAAATTTATGATCACTAGTTCTTATGGGGACGGCTTTGATCCATTTAAAGACAATCAACAGCAAGTAGAATGTATTCGAAGTCGTTAGATCCAGGAAAGGCTCCCATGAAATCAATTCCCCATATGTCAAAGATTTCGCACACAATAATCGGGTTCAAGGGCATCATATCCCGTGGGCCCATGTTCCCGAGGGTCTGACAACAAGCGCATGCTCTACAATACATATGTGCGTCTTTGAACAAGGTGGGCCAAAGAACCCACACTAGACAATTTTTACTGCGGTTTTACGCTCAGAGAAATGGCCACCGCAGACCTGGTCATGAGAGAATGACATTACATCATTGACCTCGTCGTCAAGAATGCATCTCCGGATCACCTGATCATTGATGATGTGGAAAAGGTATGGTTCCTCCCAAATATAGTACTTGGCCTCGACAATCAATTTGTCCTGCCTGGAAGTCGGCCAATCTAGCAGAACTTTCCCCATAACCAAGTAGTTCACAATATCAGCAAACCATGGGAGATTGTGAATGGCTTGCAAGTGCTTGTCCGAAAAATGTTTGGTGATTGGACCACACGGTTCGATGATGGAAGAAGGAAGATGGGACAAGTGATCAGCTACCACGTTCTATTTTCCCTCTTTATTGCGAATCTCGAGATCGAATTCTTGCAACAACATGATCCAACGAATTAGTCAAGGTTTCGTGTCCTTCTTCGCAAGGAGGTGCCTCACTGCAGTGTAATCTGAGTATATGATAACACGGGAACCCAAAAGATATGATTTGAATTTTTCCAGGGAAAATACTACGGTTAGCAGCTCTTTCTCAGTAATTGTATAGTTATGCTGAGCCTCATCAAGTGTCTTTCTACTGTAGTAGATGACCACGGGTTTCCCCTCTTTTTTCTGCCTAAGTATCGCCCCTACAATATAATCAGATGCATCGCACATGATCTGAAAGGATTGAGACTAATCAAGAGACTGCAGGATAGGTGCTTGGGTAACTCGATCATGCAGGATCTCAAATGCCTGAGCGCACTCCTTGGAGATTTCAAAAAGGACATCCTTAAATAGAAGATTAGTCAGGGGGCGCACGATTTTCGAAAAATCAAGAATGAATTGATGGTAAAAACCGACATGCCCCAGAAAGGATCAGATGTCCTTGACCGAGCTAGGCATAGGGAGTTTGGAAATCAGATTCACCTTGGCTCGATCAACCTGGATGCCTTTTTCAGAGATAAGATGTCCCAGGACAATTCCCTCAGGAACCATGAAGTGGCTCTTTTCCCAGGAAAGAACCAAGTTCACGTCGATGCATCACCTGAGGATTTGGACCAAGTGCAGGAGGCAATCATCAAATGATTCACCAAATACCGAGAAATATCCATGAAGACTTCAAGGTATTCACCTACCATATTTGAGAATATGGCAAGCATGCACTGCTAGAAAGTGGCGAGTGCATCGCAGAGACCAAACGGCATCCTTCGAAATGCATATGTTCCGAAGGGGCAAGTGAAGGTGGTCTTCTCTTAGTCCTCAGGATGGATTGCGACCTGATTATAACCGGAGTACCCATCCAAAAAGCAAACGAATCGATTTCCCGTTAGTTTCTGGAGAATCTGATCAATGAACGGTAGTGGGAAATGATCCTTCTTCGTGGAGGAATTGAGTCTTCTGTAATCAATGCAGACTCTCCACGAGTTTGCTATACGGGTCGGTATGGTTTCTCCGATTTCAGTCGTGATGACGGTGAACCCTGCCTTCTTAGGCACAACTTGGATTAGGCTCACCCATCTACTATCGAAGATCAGGTAGATGTTCCCTGCATCTAACCACTTGATGATCTCCTTTTTCACGACATCCTGCAGATTTGGATTTAGGCATCTCTGCATTTCACGGGATGGCCGTGAGCCCTCTTCAGTGTAGATCTGATGTGTGCAGTATGAAGGGTTGATTCCAGTTAGATCATCGAGAGTCCATCCAATGGCTCTACGATGCTGCTGGAGAATAGAAATCAGGCGTGTTCCTGATCAGGTGTGAGTCGGGAGTTGATAACCACAGGAAATGTCTGATTGGAACCCAAAAAGATGTATTTGAAATGATCGGGAAGAGGCTTTAATTCCATTACTAGGTTGTCAGCAGCAACGGGTGGTTCAGGTTGGGTGTCAGGAGCAAAGGAAGGAGCTATGGGTGTGTGGTGTGTCTAGGTTGAGTTCAGACTCCTCTAACTGCGGGTTTTGATTCTCTTGTGGTTGATTAGAAATAGTCAGGTTTTCCTTGATAAAGTCAACCACAGCTTCGATATAGCAAATCTATTCTATGACTCCGCAATTAATTCCTTGTTGGTCCTTAAAGATGTCAATCTTTAGTGTCTTGCTCCCAAATTTTAATTCAATTTGGCCCTCCTCACAATTGATATTGGCCCCAGTAGTGGCCAGAAAGGGTCTCCCTAGTATGATCGGTGTATTCTTCACATTATCAGGAGCATCCATGTCTAAGACAATAAAATCCATTGGAAAATAGAAATCATGTACCCTAACTATGACATCCTCGAGAATTCTTTTTGGTGACTTAATTGATCGGTCAGCTAGCTGTAAAGTCATTTTAGTCAATTTAAGCTCAGATTCCTCGAAGTAGTCTAGTAGGGATGTAGGTATCAAATTTATGGAGGCACCTAGGTCCAATAAAGCTCAGTCGAATTGTATATCACCGATTGCACAGGAGATTAGAGGGGTGCCTGGGTCTTTTGCCTTAGGAGGGAGTTTGCTTAAAATGATGGAGCTGGCTTGCTCCAACAGTATGATCGGATTCCCGCCTTTGGTTCGTGGCTTACGCTTAGGTGTACACACGTCTTTCAGAAATCGTGCATAAGCCAATACATGGCGTATTGCATCCATCAAGGGGATGTTTAGATGGACCTGCTCAAAGAGTTTAACCAAGTCCTCCTCAGGTGCCACGAGTTTGGCTGTCCTTTTTCCATTGGTCAAGGCCTCGGGAAATGGAACCTTAGATGGTTTCTCTAGAATTGGCTCAGGCTGTTGATTTGAGATGGGAGTGTCCTGGATGACCAATCTAAGGTTAGGGTTTGTATTACCAGGTTGGGAGTAGATTGGATAAGGTGGGTCCTGTGTTGTTTTGCCACTATGGGTAGTAACAAAATTCAATCCTGCCTAGTTCTGATTTGGTGTGGGTAAAAGAGGTGCTTGCTGCTAGTAACCCACATATGATGTCAAAGCCTCCATCCCGTCAGGTGATGGAGTAGGAGGGGCCTGATAAACAAAGTGATCTTGGACCTGATTTTGGTTCATAATGCTCCTCTGGTTTGGCACGTTATTCGGATTAGGCAGAGGTTGTGAAGGAAGTGCACCAGGTTGGCAGGGGTTTGTCATCTGGGCGAGTTGATTGTGAACCTTTGTGATCTCGTCTCTGTGCTGTTTTTGCATAGTCACATTCATCTTCTGAATGTCAACCAGAGTCTGAAGGATAAGAGTCATTTGATATGCATGAGTCTGCCTAGATTGATAAGTTGGGTTAGGCTGAGGCTAAGGCGGCTGATATGGACGAGGAGCTTGTGGTCGGGGCTAATATTGAGGTCTCTAATTTTGATTATTTCTTGACCACGTGAAATTAGGATGATTACGTCATCCAGGGTTGTAGGTGTTTGAGAAACGATCATCTGAATGGCGTTGAGGTCCTTGCAGGTCTGAGGAACCACGGAAAAGTCAAAATACGAGGGTTCAGAGTTCCCCCAACTAAGGTAGGTGGGTCCAAAGATTCCTCCGAAACCAGAATCAAATGAGGGTGGATACAGGTCCATCCCCTGAGAAGATCGATGATAGATGTTATGCACAGCCTCCCTGCCAGAGGGTGATTACGCGAACGGATTTTGCGCAGAGGTGGCTCGCTGCAAGTGTCGAGTTAGCTTATCCACCTTCTCAATAATAGAGACCTTGTCCAGATGACTGGCCATCAGTTCCAAGTCGACGGAAGAGGACATGCCCTATGTCTCATGTGCTCCATTTGGATTCGTCAATGCATGAGCATTCATCCGGTCGAACATGCCCATGGATTCATTATTGATGGAGTTCTCGCACATATTCTTGAAAATCTCCCACACAATGTCTTCGTGTTAACCCATGATGTTTCCTCCGCAGGTCGCATTGACGAATAATTCAATATCCTCACGAAGTCCCTGGTAAAAAGACTGGACTTGTTCCCATTTAAGAACTCTGTGGTGGGGGCACTTTCACATGAGATCCAGAAAATGATCCCATGCCTCGTGAAGCAGTTCTCCTTCTTGCTGTGTGAAATGCATGATTTGGTGCCGTAAAGCGTTTGTCCGACCAACAGGGAAGAACTTTCTCAAAATCTCGGATTGAAGTTCTTCCCAAGTGTTGATTGGATGTGTTTGGGTTTGGTACCAGTGAGCAGCTTTATCCATGAGAGAGAAGGAGAACATTTTCATGAGTAGGACATCCCGATTTTGAGCTTCTGACCCGAAGGTCTGGGCCAGATGCTTGAGGTGCTTGATATGCTAGAAAGGATCTTCGGAATTACGCCCATGGAATTTGGGAATGGCATGAATCATGTTGGGCTTGAGTTCAATATCAGGACCTCCAGCGGGGATTGGTACTCGAGGTTCGATTGCCACCGTAGCAGGATTATAGTGATATTGCATCATTAGACGCTGCGGTGGGTTCACAAAGGCATGGAATAGATCATTGAGGTGCTAAAGCTGATTTTCAAGATTATTTTCTTCTGCTGGTTGTGTCATGATGATGGATGAAGGAGAATTAGGTTCAGATGAATCAGAAGATATATCGATTTGATTGGGTTGTTGCATAAATAAGGAAGTCAAGGCTTGGCCTCGACGGGAATGAGTAGCTAATGGAGGCCTCAAAGATGGTCTTAGAGACCTCCTCCAGAACATGCACCGATAGAGTAGATGAGAGGTAGAATGTGATGGACCCAATCAAGACACAAAAAAAGTTTTGGATGACTATAGAGGTTTACGGCGGATGATACTCCTTAGTCAGAAAACCGTTCACCTGCGAATTACCTAGGCAGCCAAAGAGGGAGATTCCTGCAAAGACCCCTACACAGTAGAGTGCCCCCACGAGTTACAGGGTTTCCCCCACCCGACCTCTCTTGTCACTAATGATCCAGGTAGACCAGAATGGGGACTTGACCTCTTAATTCTACCTATTTTAATTAAGAGCAAGGGTGCTTATGATTTCACTTAAACTTTTAAGATATTTTTGTGAAACGTGACCTAATTTGAAGATTGGTTTACCCAACAAGGTGGGTCAACTTCACCTGTATTGTCCTTTTGAGAAATTTAGGTCCCTCTTTTAGTGTTCAAATGAATTTAAAAGCTTGATTTTAGGATTTTGCTTAAATAGATCAATTCAATCAAGGTTTAGGCACGCATTGTTTGGAAAGATCAATTCTTGATTAAGCAAGTATGTCTCTAAAATCCTAAACTAGAATCCTTAATTGGCTCTGATTTGGTCCAATTTAATTTGTCAAAATGTAGTACCTAGGGCTCAAACAAGAATGTGATAGCCCTAGATATCTTAAGATCTTAAGTAGGTGCACAAAAAAAAATCAAGTTTTGGATGTTCTCTAGAATGTATCAAATCAGGCAACTTGATGATTTGTTTAAGAATAGAATGTAAGTAGCCCTAATTGATTTTTCCTTTTTTTAGCTTTTTCATATTCAGGGGCTTAGAAGAAGGTAAATGAAGTTTACATGCCCCTGGAGTGGTTGATGTGCGGCTGATTTTCCTTTAATGAGTCCCTAAAACATATCACAATCAAAAGAGATATAGCAAGTTAGAATCCAACTTGATATTGCAATTAAGAGATCTGAATTGCACATTGCTCCCCGGCAACGACGCCATAATGTTCGAGCGATAAATCGGTGTTTTAGAATTGCCTCATTGTAATATAGCCAAAATAGCACTCAAGCAAATAAAATTTATACTCGAAAAAGTCCGAAGTCGTTCGCTGGAAGCAAATAGGAATTCAGTTCTCAAAATTACAATTTAAAACAATTGTAATCAGAAATTGATTCAGAGTAATGTGACAATAAGATCAAGTATCAGACTGCAAAAAGAATTGAGTAAAATGGTGATTTGAATCACCAATTAGTCCCTATAATAATGGCAAATAGAACTCAATAGATATATATGAAATGATCTCAACCATCTGAATATTCAATCAGACATCTTAAATGTTTGATTCTTGCTTTCCTTCTTCCTTGTTTTTCTTCCTCTTCTTCTTCTTTCTTTCTATGCGGCACTCTTTCTTCTTTCTTCTGAGGCCTTCTTCCTTCTCCTTTCTTTCTTCTGACCTCTGCTTCTCCTACCTTGTCTTCTCTTCTACCTTCTATTCTTCTTCTTCGTTGGCCCTTCTGATGCACAAGGGGAGAAAGGCTTCTGCAAATTCAGCTAAGTGTGGAGAACACTGAAGAGCAAAACCCCCTTGCCCCCACACACGATCCTCTCTTTCTTTCCTTGGGTCATGCTCTCCCAGAGCCTCCATAGTACCGAGTTATCGGGTTATGAACCTAGAGCGCACCCGGTTCCAGGGCTGCGGGCGTGGTCGCAGCCGAGGAGTGAAGTCGGGTTAGGCAGGTCGAGTCTGCGCCAGGCCCGTGGGGGACGGGTCACGGGCGAGGCACATGTGATGGGTGAGCGGGGGACCTCACCCCCCAAGTGTCTGTGGCGATAAGCCCCATTCACTTTTTCCTCTTATGCGACAGCAAACAGTCTTTAGCTTCTGAGGTGGGACTAAAGTCCCACCTTCCCTTTACGTAACGCAGCAACACAGTCTCCTTCGATTCCTATAGCTCACAAGGTCAAAGCCTCCAATTGACCTCGCGAGACTGTGCCTTAGATGATTCTGCATAGCCTGGGATGAGCACCTGGAGCTGAAGACGCAGGAACGTCACCTGGAGGTCTTCAAAGGAGCTCCACCAATGGCGTTGTGGCTCGAGACCTGAAAGAGATGAATACAAGCTAAACACCCCAATCAGTACGCTCAGGAGTTTCGCCTTGATGAGGCGAATGCAACAATGGTGTTCATGAAGGGTGAACGTGTGTGAAGTGGTCGGTCGACGTCAGAAAATGAAGTGCGTAGGTGCGGTGTTCGGAGGAGCAAGTGAGGGACCAAATCCCTCAATTTCTTGAGGGGTTGTGGTCTGTGGAGCATGGCGGAGCTGATGGAGATGATGGCGGCAAGTTTCGAGCAGTGGGGCAGTGTGTAGGCGTCGCCGGAGCTTCGTCAGAGGCAGAGAAGATGAAGTGCGGTGAGGGAGAAGTGGTGGTCGTGCGTATGTGTAGAGAGTGGAAAAGCAAAATAGAAAGAGAGAGAGAGAGAGATCTAAAGAGGGGCTTAGCGAGAGGATAGGGAGGCAGAGGGCTCCGGTGTTGGTCGACTGGAACCGAAGGAGGAAGAAGCGACGAGGCAGTGACGACAATGTAGATGGAGGAACGCCCTCCCTTTGGCTGGGGAGGGTCGCGACGAAGATAGGAGTTTAGGTCATCCAATTTGATAGTTGGACGGCCGAAGGAGGGAGATCCAGGGGGGTCGCCGGAGCAGGGGTTTTCGGTGGTCGGAGATGGGTTTTTAGGCTGTTAAACGTGGCAAGACTTGTTGAAAAATTGCGAAAGGCCACGGAGGTACTTTTATAGGGCTTAAGAGGAGGTTCCAAGCTTAGAAACTGTTGGTGCTAGAGCACCACGATCGTTTATTTTGATGATAACAAAACACGTATCTTTTAACATTTGCTTTTGAGTCCTAATTTTCAGGTTAAATTGCAAATTGAGATAGGTGTTTAGACGGAGTTCGAGCTCGCATCCAAGGCCGATTGGAGGAGCTTGACATAGGTGAAGAAGCTTCGCGAGGAGAGAAAGCTTAAAGAAGGAAGGAGATGAAGAATATGATAGATTTCTTTTCTATTGTACTTTATATTTTGTTGCTCCTTATTTTACTTCTTAGATTCTTATTAAAGGGCCTTAAAGTACCTTAACAGTAGTCCTAGAAACGTTTGCACAAACCCTAGGATACTTAGGTTTTCTGTAAAGAATTTAGAAAACCAAAATAAGGTTTAGACAACCTTATTAGACGTCCAATCTAGAAATCAAATGTCTGATAGTGACTTTTAAGACGTCTGACTGTTTGATCAGACGTCCAAAACATCTAGGCTGGACTTAATAAGTTCTGTCTGTTAGAATCCTTCGTCCAGACCTTAGTCCAAACATCTTAGAAGACGTCTGATGCCTTTGCCAAATGTCCAATTAGTGGAACGTTGGCTGCCTACGTTCACGTTGAGGAAAATGACCATTATCCTTACATCAGACATTCGTGGAGGACCCCAGACGTCTGATATGTGACCATTTTGCCTCGACTGACCTAAAATCTCCTTTGAGAGATTTTCTAGCCGTTACCTTCCTTGAGAATCCATTTTCGCATGACAAGTAGGTTTCCGAACATCCAGACCTAGTACCAGACGTCCAATATGTCGTCTGATGGCTATACACTAGAACCCTGTTTAGGTCTGATTCAAGTCAGGAAGGAAACCCGCTTAGAATCAAACGTCTGACTTAGTTCCCAGACATCTTAAACAGGTTTTCCAGACGTCTGATGCCTATACCAGACGTCTGATAACCTTGTCAGAGTCATGATTGATCCTGATTCTGACTTGATTTGCCTTGGTTTTGCACCTAACGGCTATGGAAGCCTTCCAAGGCCTTCCAAAGCCTTCCTAGGCTCTCTATAAATAGAGGAGAACCCTTGCCTTGTAGGATCACACTTTGCTAGAATATTTCCACTCATTTTGTGTCAAATTGAAGTAGAAGAAGCACTTGCTCTCAAAGGCTAGTTCCACATCCGAGAGCCTCATCCAATTTACGCACCCGCTCTCCCTCCACGATTAAGAGAGCGACAAAGCATCATTGCGTGGTTCACGCACCCGCGTCACCAATTCAACGCACTTCCAAGCAAAGGAAAGTTTCTTTACCTATAGAAGCTCAGTTTAAGAATTACTTTATTGGCTCTATAAGACTATTCTTATATCTTTTACTTTGTTATTTGATTGGATATTCGCGTCGCGAATTCCCATCTCCATCGAGGGACAAAATCCTCCTTGTGAAGAGGAGGGGTTGAGGAACGCTACCCTCGTACTTGTAGCGTGGTTGTAATTGAGGTTAAACTACCCTCGTTTAACTAGTTTATATAGTGGATTTAATCGACTAGATCGATCGAGAAATCCTAACTCGAGAGGGTTAGGTGGTGGTTTTCACCTGGTTTGGGTTTCCACCTAAAAATATTTGTGTACTTTGTGAGATTGCTAATTTTGTGAGATTGTTATTTTTTTATTCCACATTTTTTACATCACGCATATCTCACCCCCTCCAAGTAGGGAATTACAAAAACAAGCTTGGAAACCTTGAAGCTTACGTAAATGAATGATACTCATTCCTTCTACAGGTTCGCATGAGCTTTTGGGACGGAGTTGGGATCCTTGAATGGGCTCATTTGGAAGGAAATTTTCCAAGAAATTTGTGTTTCAAATCTGGGATTGATTGATTGAGAATCGAACGAGAAATCCTCTTTTGAAACTTGACGGTGAAGGTTTAACCTTCCAAAAATGGAGCGGGGACCTGCTTATGAAGAAGAAAAAGAAGTTGGGGGGCTATTTGTAAGAGAATTCAAAAGTTAAGGGTCTGAATGAGATAAAAAGAGTCTAACTAGACCAAAATGTAAACTTGGTCAAGATGATCTCAGATTGGGCCTAAATTTTGATACAAATCTAATTTAGACCCAAGAAATCCAATGGTGAAGTTAGATTTAGGTTTTGACCAAGTTTGACTAGATAATTTATGTAAAAATCAAATTAAGGTAAATGTCTGTCTAAAACTCTTTTTTGGGTCAAGACAAGTTCTGATGGTCAAATTGAAGGTTTCAAGTCCTAAAGAATATTTTTCTATGAATTTTAGAGGATTTAGGTGAATTTTATCCTGATCAGAACCTCAGTTAATTAAGCGGATCTATTTTTAGGGTTTCAAAAGTCATTTAATTCTCAAAATACGTGTAAACCATTTTCTGTCTGTTCTAACCCACTTATTAGACTTTTAGGATCATTTGACCCTTAATTACCCCCTCGGACAACCCGTGATTGTACTGCATTCATGATATAATGGTAAAACTATAGTTTTAACCATTTTTCTTATCTTTCCCTCAGAATGACTTTGCAATGAAATTTGGCTCTCTGGCAATTATGACTTAATTAGATCAAAATGAGCTACTTATAGCTCATGATGGTGTTCCCATCATCAAGTTTCCGAGTTGAACCTAGAAAGCCTGTTAAAGTCCAAACAAATCTATTAGGACCTATTTTCATGGATTTTTAAATAAGGCTTACCTAAGTCTACCAAAGTTAATTTTTTATTGTTATCTAAGTAAGGTCCAATTTGAAGTTGAAATTAAATAGGTATAATCATAATAATTTCGAAATATATTAATACTTCTATGATAATCTTACAATTTCATAGATACTACGAATAAAATATACTACTACGAATAGAATGTAACTCAACTAACCATACTATCTTACAATTTTATATTATATTCATTTAATAAATAGAACTTTGGGAGAGAAAATTTGTCATATAAAGCAACTTTCCCTTTTTAACCTGCAATAATTATTTTGCATTAAATAAACTCAACAAAAATTAAAATAAAATAAACATATCAAATTTTAACTAAAATTATACCTTATTTAAATTATTATCATATCTCAACTATTTACAACCTTATTTAGGAATCATACTTTACAACATATATGTATAAAATTGTCACAAAATAATATCACAAAATTATATATGACTAAACCCAAATTTTTAAAAATCCTAAAGCTTTGACCCAACTAATATAATCTCTGAACTTAGATCGGATCAAATTTTTTGGAATTGAATTCAAGTCGAGATCACACCTGCACAATGCTCCACCCTATCAGTAAAGGTGGATAATGCGTGCGACTTTCATTCAACATGGTCACGTCTCCGTCGCGACGCAAGATTCCATTGTACCATTGTCCCAAAGGTGTTGAGATTCCGTTGTTACCATTGTCACCATTCCGTCGCGATTGAACTGGGTCATGGAGGCATTGTTGAGCAAATTTTCGCTCATAGACTCGAAGAGCTCAAACGCGCTCTCCTCGTCTTTGTTTAGGAAGTTTCCTCTGCAGGAGGCATCGACAAAGTTCTGAAGGTTGTTGTTTAGACCGTGGTAGAAGATCTGGGCCAATTGCCACCTCGGAACCTCATGGTGTGGGCATTTCCTCAATAATTCGCTAAATCTCTCCCACGCCTCATGGAACTGTTCCCCACCCTGGAGTGTAAAGGTGGCAATAGCTCTTCTGAGGGCATTGGTCTTTCCTATGGGGAAGAATTTCATTAGGAATGCATGCCTTAGTTCTTCCCAAGTGGAGATAGGTCTTCCTAAAGTTCTAAGCTAGTGAGATACTTTGTCTCTTAGCGAGAAGGGGGAACATCTTGATCAAAACAATGTCTAGGCTGATGTTCCTGGGCTTTACAATCCGGGCAATCCGATCAAGGTCCTCTAGGTGTTGGAAGGAGTCATCATTTGAGCTCCAATGGAAGTGGCTCTAAATTAGGCTCAGGACGTTTGGTTTCAGCTCAAAATTATCTCCCCCCTTAAGGACCCTAAGGTGAGGTTCGATATGAATCGCAGAAGGATTGTAGAAGTCGCAGAGGGGCCTAGGTTGGCCTTGGAATTGTGGTGGATCAGGTGGTGGTTGCCCCTACGGGTTTTGCAAAGGTGGTGGTGGTTGCCCCTGCAGGTTCTACAACCGGTGTATGGCTTGCATAATAGTGTGGATCTGTTGCTGCTGAAGCTGGTGGTTTGCATTGATCTGGCCTGGATGATGACCATCGTATCTGGTGGAAGTTGGTCATCAACCTCATCTACTCTAGGTTCGGCCATATCTTTAGCAAGATCAAATCTCTTGGTTTTCCGTCCCAAAACAAACTCGGGATGAAGTGATCGTCTCCCGTGCATACACTAGAGAAGAATAAGGGAGGGATGCGGAGAGAGACAGATGCGAGAAGTGTGTGTGCACAACCAAGTAGACAAGCCTAGTCCTTACAGTGTATTCCTTAGGGGACCTAGAAATCTCCAAAGAAACAATCAAGTCTGTAGGCACGGGACCGCCCTTCCCAAAGTTAATCTGGCCAGGTTGATTACGAGGGGATTTTGGGGAAGGTTCTTCCTTTGGCTTGCGCCGCCAGCTCTGTAGACCCCACAACCACGGTCGTTTGACACTTCCCCGCAACCTAGTCACCAGATTCTACTAAGGGAATGAAGGCCAAGTGCTTAGCAAACGAAATCATGCCTTTCGAGACTTAAACCAAACCTGCCTAGGGCATGTCTACTCTGTTTTAATGGGGCTAGGGCAGTGCTTGTGCTCTGGTTATGTGATGAGGCATTGATTAGGGTGGTGCCTCTTAGTTCTCTGATTCAGATGTGTGTGCACCTAACAAGACATGGTTTTCAAGCAAGGATTTAAGATGTGGTGTCTTTTAACGTTTGTCCTTACTTTAATGTCTTTTAAGGTTGACGTGTCTTAGTATTTTCAGACAAGTTTCAAGTGGGCACCCCAAGTTTTGCACACAACGGGTGAGCATGAATTTCCTTTAGTGTGATGAGGCTCTAGAATTCTAATGTACTCATCCTAGTGTTCATGCAGTTTCTACCAGATGAGTCAATTTTAGGAGTGAGTGGTGCGGCCCAAGTCAAACCACGGTGGCTTCACAAATACCATTCAAAGTAAAAGAAACACTCCAAAAAGATTATGTCTTTGAGAATGTTAGAGTGTATTTTTTTTTATTAGGTGATGAGCTTAGGATGTGGATCAAGTAATCATTCACCACGTCGATTTTTTTATGATTTTAATCTTTCTTTTTTTTTAGATTTTTAGGCAAGCAAACAACCACAGGTAGAGCGATACTCACAACCGATCTTTGCTATGTTCACTCCATCTCCACCGTCATGAGTCCTGCTCCTTTGCAATCCAGGCACCGAGTTCCTGCAACCATCAAGTAGATGGAGAAAATGCATTAGATGATGTGAATATGGATGCAAAATGAAAGAGACAAAATAAATCCGTTGCCTCCGCGGCAACGGTGCTAAAAACTGACGTGTTACAGATGCGTTTGTTTAACTAGGTCATTGTAGCTTCGCGTTCGCAACATTGGTTTTAAATATAAGAATGGATGTGAGTCTGAGTGTCGAACACAGGGAGGTGTGAAAGCGGGTCTTTTTTTGTCACTTAGTTGTCACGGAAATGGCAAGTTTTTGCTTGCACGCGAGAAAATGCGGGAGAAAAAAGCAAGAGAGAGAGAGAAAGAGAGAGAGAGAGTCGGGTTAGAATCTTTTACTCAGCATTCATGCAAATCACGATGAGAGAAAACTCGATAAAAAGAGAGCCAACATAATTCAACATGCAACTTGAGTTTTCATAAATACAATAATAGACAAATGCTTAAACAAAAGTAAAGTAATGCTAGGATAAAGAGAGAGAGAAAGAGAAAGGAGATGGCGAGGCGGCCACGGCGGTGGAGGAGGGCTCCGTCGACGGCTAGCTAGGAGTAAGGTAGAAGGCTTGCAAGTGTAATGAATGCTTTACATGGGTAGTTGGAGGGGGTTTATATATGAAGGGGTTTCTAATTTAGGCAGGGGCTTTAGCAATGTCCGGGATGTCGCTAAAACCATGCCGAAAGCGTCGGTGTAGACCCCTGCCTGCTGGTCCAACGTGTGCACCTGCTCTTCTCCTTCGCAATCCGTGTGCGTGCCTTGAGGGTTGTCCGATCAAAGATCGAACGGTTGAGATTGCGTGGAGGGCGCACTCGCGTATCGCACTTGTGTAGCGCGCGCCCCGTGCGTTATCACGTGCGTCTGGAATGAACGCTCACGATCGTGCCGCGTGCCTTCCATCTGCGCCGTTTGCTACTGATCAGGCGACTTGATTTAGCCGCGGCGCACTCAGAGGTCGACGAGTGAGGTGCGGGGCAGGTAAAACCATCGCCTCTCTGTGCGAGGGCGAGGTGCGAACCGCTGTGCTATGTGCCTCGCTTTGTCGCGGCGACGAAATCGAGTGCGGCGTGGGTCGACCATTGGATGAGAATCCAATGGTCAGGATCTAATCGAGGGTGCGTGTTGATGAGGTGCGCAGTCGGTGGGGGCGCATCAGATGCCGCCACGTGGCCACCTATGGGTCGTTGATCATCAGATCAACGACTAGAACTTCTTACACTAGTTGCGGGAGCTCCGGATGTCGGATTTGATCAATTTTTAGTCCGTTGGACTCCGTTCGTCGTTCTGAATCCGTCTGTGTGGTCCGATCTCTCATCTAAGGCCTATTTTGACATGAAATTGTACAAATGGACATTAACATTGATTTATAAGCAATCTCAACGTACAATGCATGTAGTGCTCCCATGCCCATTTATGGTGTGTTATTTGTGAATGTTACCCTTAAGATAAACCCAGATTGATAGAATTATTGCCACAAAATGTAGAGTTATCAATGTGCATGCATCTAAGTAGCCTCAAATGTTTATTTATGCATATTCTTAGTGTCGTAGAAGCATCGAGCATTGTAAATATTGCATACCATACTTCATCATGCATTTAGGTTCAATTGTATAATAATTTGCTCTTTTTGGTGGCCAAAGACAGGGCGACATTTAATTGGGGCCTTGGATTGAGGATCCAACCATACGGATCTGATCAGGGCGACGATCAGAGTTCAACAGCTCTAAGATCGCCCCGATCGAACTTCCATAGCATCAGATACAGTTCGAGAAAGATCAGAGGTCAAGGGGTCAGATGGTGTTAAATCCGCACTTCAGATGACAAAATCAATCACACAGATGGGTTCGGATCGATGATCACAGCCCAACGACATGAAAATCAGTCCAACCCGACATCCGTGGCACCATCTGCAAGTCAGAGAAGTAGGACGGCCAAGATGGCACCACATGGCGCCATCTCAGCTGCCCAAACAGTCCAAGGCTAGCTGTTGTTCGCTCTCTCCTCAACTGGCCATTAGATCTAGGCCATTGGATCTTGATCCAACGGCCATGAGTGCGTGTGCCTTAGATGAGAACGTGCCTCAAAGGACGGCTTGGCGCATTGGTAACGTGCCCGCTCGTGAAGTCAGAGGCGCAGGCTCAACTCTCTGCCCGCCTCAAATTGAAGGCACGAGCAGGGGCGGCTCAATGTCATTGGATGAAGCATGGACGATAGACGTGAGCACTACGCGGCGTGCCTAGATGCCGCGATTCATGCACGTGCAATCGGACGCACTATTGCACGCCTAATCGCACGCGCGGGGGTGCGATGAAGGGCAAGTGCGAATGCATCCTAAGCCATCCAATCTCGCGATTGGATGGCTAAGGTTGTCTGAACGTGGATGAGTGTTAAAGCAAAGGAAGAGGAGGAGGCAGGCATGCGCGCGTGCTACACCCACGTTCAGCCTTTAGTGACATTTATATCCGTCACTAAAGGCTGATGCATTTAATATTCTAAACCTTAAAAGACATTTTTTCCCCCAACCTCTACACCTATAAAAAGACCCTACGACCCCCGCATTATTCTCATCCCTTCCTTCATCTCTCTCCCTCTCCAAAGCTCTAAAGAAGCTTGTCCCAAACCCGGGATGCTCCTCCAGAGTAAGAGATAAAATTTTGTCCACTTCTCACCCCGTTCATGGAGCACCTGTGGTCGTCTTCTCACTCCCGTTCCGGAAGTGGATCCCGCAACAATGATGCCCTACCTCACCCTCGGTTCTTCTCGCTTCGTTCTACATCCTTTGCCTTTGCTCTACTTCTTCTTCCAGGTGTCGTCCATCCGGCTCGTCCTCCAAGCTACCATCAAGGAGGATAATTTCTAACCTCTCTTCTCTTTATCACATTCTAGATTAGATTTTCCGCTTTCTAGTGGTAATTGTATGACATTATCATTGATATAAAATTATTTTCTCTCTCTCTCACTCTCTTTCTCTCTAGTGTTAATATTGCAAGTAGAATAGAATCATTGTGATTATTTCATCTTTAAACAAAAATTACAAAAAAATATAATTACAGCTTTCAAATCGACGTAGCCTCCTTGTGTTCGACCCGGGACTCTTTTTGAATTTCAATAAAAATTATTAGATTGTTCAGATTTTCTCGCAAATTACACTATGATGATGGGTTTTCAAAACTCAGATCTTTTTACGACGAATTTCGATACAACAATTTGGCAAACTTACTCCCTGCGAACAGCTTTGAACTTACATTTGATTTTTTAGCTTATAAATTTAAACGTCGCATTGATTTTCATCGCTATATTACGATGCGATCTTTTTATGACAATTTTCGACGCAACATGATGCCATTATAGTTTCCAAAATGTTCCTGCATCAAAATAAATAATTGATCAAATTATGTAAAAATTAATGAAATGGAGGGGATGATAATTTTAGAGTTTAAATAAAATTATCAATATAGTGCATGCCTTAAATTAAATTTCTATTCCAATAATAATGTACTTAGGCTTAATTATAGTCCACTAAAGTGGGCCTATCATAAACCCTATCCTTAATTACCTCCAACATGACCAAATTCCACCCAAGGTCACCAACCCAAAGGCTTTCCACCTAAAGGCGGCCCACTATGTAATCTTGGATAGTACCTTGTAAAAGAGAGGGCATTCGACCCCCTTGCTCAGGTGCCTCAATCTTAGTAAGGCGCAACATGCCCTAGAGGATGTTCACGCAATTATTTGTGGTAACCATGAAGGACCAAAGGCACTAGCTTCCAAGATCCATCGGCATGGCAATTTCTAGCCCTAAATAACTAGAGATGCCAAGGAATTCACCCAAAATGCGATAAATGCCAAAGTTTCTCCAACTTACCCGAGCCTCTACAGAGGAAATGGTTCCTATAGCCTCCCCTACCCCATTCGCATAATGTAGCATGGACTTCATTGAGCCTTTTCCAATGGCTCCCACCAAAAAAATTTTCATTATTGTAGCCATGGATTACTTTTCCAAATGGGTTGAAACAAAAGCCATGGCTAGCCCCAACGTTGAGTAGGTCGTTAACTTTGTCCGCAAGGACATTATATGCCACTACGAGATCCCATAAATAATTATGGTCGATAATGAGAGCTAGTTTTCTTCAAAGCGCTTTGAAGACTTCTGCACTGATTGGGGCAATCGGCTAAAATTCATGTCCATTACATGCCCTTTAGTGAATGGTCTGGCAAAAGTGACCAATTGAACAATTATAGCAGCCCTAAAAAGGAAGCTAACAACAAATGCAAGTGGGTGGAGGAGCCACCTTATGTGCTATGGGGTTACAAAATGGAACAAAATTTGCCAGAGGAAAAAAAGCCTTCACCATGGTCTATGGAGTGGAGGATAAGATCCTGCTAGAGGTGGAGCTCCCATCCTATTGGGCCTAGTTCTTCAAACCTGATAAGAATGAGGAACAGATGCAAGAGGCCCTCAACCTTCTAGAAGTCATAAGAGAAGAAGCAGGTAATAAGCAAGATGCCTACAAGGAGATTATAGTTAAGTATTATAAATAACAAATCAAGCAAAGGTGCTTCAACGTGAGTAACCTCGTCCTCAAATGGACTGCATCATCTAACTCGGCTGAACCAACTAGGAAGCTAGCCCTAATTGGGAAGGCCCTTATCAGATTACAACTTCCAACTCAGTCAGGTCCTATGAATGGGCCACCCTAGACAATTGGTGCATACTTCGCTCGTGGCACATCGTCAATCTCATACTCTACTACGTTTGTGGTAGATTATCCATACATGCACCATGGACTTAACAAAAAAACACATCTACAAACACAAATAGAAGCTAAGGAATAGAATTTCATTACGAGTTCATCTCGTTACAAAATGGTGGCAACCACCTTTATAGATTTAAGGAGGTGAAGAGGGAAATATATAAAAACAACAAGAAAAACAAAAAGCAAGAGCGAGGAGGGCTGCAGATGGCTCTAGTGGAGTGGTCGAGTGACCTAAATTTCTACAGGCTCATTAGGAGGAGCTTCCCTCACCTCAAATGTGGCATCCTCTCCCAAGGAAGAGTCGAGGCTGGAAGACTTGCCACTCACCTCATCTCCTCCTTCAAATGGTGGCTCAATAAGGGCCTAGTCCTCGATCAATCCCTCGCAAACTAGGTCACCATGGACCCGGAAGAGCTCAAGGGCCGACCATGTTAGGAACTCCTCCTTTGAAGTGATGCTTCCCACCAAGATAGATTGGGCAACTACCATAGTGTACTTCTCAATTTCCTTTCCAAGTTTTTGGTGGCTCGTCTCTATGGAAGCGTCAATGTGTGAAGAAGTTCATGATCATGCTCAGCCAAGGCTACTTCTACCTATTGTTCTTTAGATGTTGAATCTTGTTCAGCAACTCATTATATGAGGCAACAACTTCTAATACCCACTGTTTAACTTGTATCTCCTTCTCGAGATGGGCAACCATCTGCTTGGCCACCCGTTTCTCTGCCTAAACATCCTTCAAGGCTCCCACCATATCAATGTAAGCCTTCTCATGGAACTGCTGCCAGGCCTGACACTTCGTGGTGAAATTAGCCAAGATTGGCATTCAGCTCTTAAGCTCACTTCACCATGTCATCCATTCAAGAGGTTTGCTGCTCCAAATTGGCCATTAATTTTACAAGAGCTTCATCCTGAAGCTTTGTGAACAAGTGAAGCTCCCTATGCTCCCTTAGGCTACCTCGATCTCCCTCTAGTAGGAAACCCACTCCTCCACCTTCTCATAGGCGATGATAACCTTGTCCAGCTACACTTGGAGAACCCAAGCATTCACGTAAGCCAATCCACCCAAGACACTACTTGCTCTATATTGAAGGAGGACCCCCTCTTGAAACTCGCCAACAATGGCCTAGGCAACACCTCAACATAAAGTATGTCCTGCCTAATACCTTTAAAGGATGAAGGGTTGTAAGGTTATAGCGAAAAAGGGCAAAGAAAAGAAATTAAACTAAGTCCCAAGAAACTTATTGCCTAAAGGCAGCTCCAATAAATTTTCCAGAGGTGTGTGAGGGCATGAGGCAGCATTGCCCACTCAATGTTGGAGGTCAGAAGCTTAAACACTTTATTTTCCATCTGGAGGTTAATTCGCTCAAAGGCATCCGAGAGAACCTTTAAGACCTCCTAGGATGAAGATGCACCAAAGATCTGCTCTCAATACTCCCAAACCTTCTTTGTGACCTCCACCGCCTTAGCTGAGTCTGCCTCCATGTCGAGACTGCGGATTACCTTATGTTCTCTTTCCTCGCGTACAATGCAATCCTTGGTCTAATTGTCCCTGAAAAGTTGGCGAGAAGGAAGGCTGGAAGTCATTTGCTTGAGGACATTTAGCTCCTCCTCCTACACTCCGCAAGTAGTCTTTTATAAAGCAACCACTAGGGACTTTCCTACCCTAGATGTCAATGCCTTCGTCGACCAAGGCACATAGAGACCCAATACCCTTTGATAGAAGGAAAAGACTTGCAAGGGTGGGGGAGGCCAATCCTTAGGCCCATCAATTTCTATTGGGTGTGAGATGATTGCCTGATCAATAATAATGATCTCCAACTTTGCCGAGCTCTTTGCTCGGGCATGCACTTCTAGGAGGGGCAGCCTCTCTTTAGGCGCTCAAACCACGACCTCTTCTCCCGTCACAATTAAATTTGGCAAAATGAGTTTCGGTCCTGATTCAGGAGGTAGGGGCATCACTTCAACACACAGTCTCACACAGAGGTTGTTCCCACGTAGGGGACTTCTATTGGAGTTATATGCTCTGAGCGAACCAACTTGAGTCAAATCACAGAATTAATGATTCAGATCTGAGTGTCAGATAATGTGAACACACTAATATGGTTAGATGGGTCCCTTAGTACAATTTGGATAATGTACTCTACCATGTTGGATATACAAATGACAGGTATTGAAGGATCTAAACGGTTTGGATCGAGGTTATTGATTAGTCATTAAGAAGATGACAAGAGGAGGTTGTCTAAGGGAGAGACTGGCCAACCTCCTCCTCTATCTCGATGTACTAGGGCGATGTCCAAGAGGCCTCCAAGTTAACTTGCTTGTGTTGCAATTGGGGATTTCATCCTCGATTTAGCTAGCCCTTCTTCCTAATCTTCTCCCAAGTGTCGAGAGTCAACCAAGGGCCTAAGGTTGATGGCATGCTAGTGCATGGTCAAGAGGATTTGATCCTCTAGGCCAAGGATTGGTGGTTTTCAAGGCGAGGGTTGCCTTCTAGTTTGTGAAGGAGTTCTTGGGGTGTGAATAATTCGCACCACACACAAAGAAATCAATCATTCTCAACGCGAAAGGTCTCATCACCTACTGAGAAGGAATTTCTTGTAGGCGATACTTATAGTAGGAGGCACAACACGTGAGTTGCTGTACTACGCCACCCACATTTATAATCTCTTACTCATGCGGATCCTAGAACAAGAAGAAATTACTTCTGCCCATGTGGTTCCAATTGCATAAGTTATTGTTTCTCATTTTTGTTATTCGTGTTTTTATAGGCATCGACCCAAATATTCGATTCGATGAAAATTTTTAATGCCTATGTTTTTCACGCTTCCTAATGCCATGGAAATCAAGGATCGAATTGTTCAAATCCCCACTGCCCCTTGAGTGTTGAGCAAGTCAGAGACCACATTTCCCAACAACTTCACCCTAGAGCTACTTCCCACCGACTTCTTTGTCGGGTGCTCTTGGCCAGCAGATGAGGAGGCCTACCCCCCTCTTCTTCTTCTGCACCTCCTCAGGCTTCACTGTCTTGAATGCAAGGGGGTTGCAAAGAAGAAATAAGGTCAAATTAGCACAACAAAATAAGACGCTAAAAGTAAGCAGGCACTCACTAGCATCTAGATTGTCATCCCCAAACCAGAATAGAATTTTCTAAATGTCCTCCCATGCAAACTCCTTGCGGACCAAGTTTCCAAATCCCTCCAGATTATCCAGAACTCATCCTTTAGCTAAATGCTTAGAGTCGGGTAGACACCCCGCTGCGATGGCCATTAATGTTTCTATATCTTTTTATGTTAATTAATGCCTAACTAATGTTGGTCTGAGGATAAATTAGGTTATATTACATTTAGTTAGGTCAGATTATGCATTTTAGGTCATTCTACAAATAATGCATACTTATAAACTTTTATATAATTTTCCTACAATTCCATTTAGTATCTTGATATGCTTATTTTTATATGTCTAGGTATAAAATTTCAGGTTGATCGAAGTAAGATTAATCGGATTATCTGAATTAAACTCACTTGGAAGAGGATTAGGCTTAATTTGGTAGACTTATTTCCTAACTCAATTAACCCTTTTACTAACTCAAATCTAAAACTAATAATCTCCATATAAATTTCCATATCTATCTTACCACTAAAAATCTGACACTTATTTTCCTAAATTCCCAAATTAACCCATACAATTGCCAACTTATCCCGTATGTACCTCTCTGTCCGATGCACTCACCCACGTCAACCCTCTCCTCTCAATTTAAAAACCCATCCCATGCGGCCAACAAATAAATTCCCACCGAAACACAACGAAGTCCCATGCAACAACACGTTATAACTTACCCAGCAAACGCAATCCATGTCATCATCACCTACGTACCTCTCACGTCCATGCATTATCTAAACAAACCACATATACTCTCTTCTCTCATAAATAATAATAATAATAATAATAATAATAATAATAATAATACACACCAAATTTTATCCCGTATCCACCGAAACCCATGCAATATCACCCATCGAACACCACACTATACATTGTCTTTTATTAAAAATCCTATTCTATTATCTATTTAAATCAACGACATTTCCCCTCCATTTAATTACTTGTTACCCTACTATCTTTAAATTTAGGCCATCCATTATCCTCCCAATCTAATTTGGGCCATTGATCATTTTCCAAACTAAAATTTAACATATCCTATCGCTTATCCCTTAATCCTAACCCTTGATGCCTAATCGGTTAAATTCTAACCATATAACTTAGTGATCTTAAACAACCTAAATCAACCAATAGGAAACCTTCCTACTTTCTATATAAACACTTTGGCACACCCCCTTTAGGATTGTCATCTCCTAATTAGAATTCCCTACCACTACATAGTCTCCACTAATTAGTGCTAGTCTATGCCATCTTTGGTGATTCTAATGGGTACGCCTTCGCATCTGCATCTACACCGACGTTCTAAACTTCACCTTCGAAGTCCATAGATTCTACGTTTTCTCTAGATTAGTTCTAGTTGTAGTAATTTAGTTTTAGTTGTAATTTTTCAAGCATTCCTCTAGTTACGTTAAACTCTTATCTCATGAAATAAAAGTTTTTAGTATTCATTTTTCAACTTGTCTTCAAGTTGTATAATTTCTAGTAGTAGTATATTATAGTTCTGGTAGCTGCATGCAATTAGATTTAGTACTAATCCTAATAATCATCCTATTTGATATTTGATTCTAATTTTAATTAGGAAATCAATTTTGATCTATTTGTCTCTCTACGAATGACTCGGACTCCCAAATTTTTATTCAAAATTCCTTACGAGTTCAATTTCATTTACAAAATTAAGAGTTTCTGTAACGAGCGCGTGCCCCAGACGTCTTTTAAGACGTCTGGGAGGTGGCCCAGACGTCTGTAAAGACGTCTGGGATCACATCCAGACGTCTGACCAGACGTCCGGGATAGTTTACAGACGTCTGGCGAACAGTTATGCTCGCACGGGATATTCGTCTGCGCGCCTGTGCGCGCAGACCTGCGATCCTGCATCTTTCTCTGCGGCGGCAGGCGACTGCGACCGTCTCTCTCTCCTCTCCGCGCGGCGTTAAAAGGGGGGGGGCGCGCCTCCCCTCCCGTCTCCACCATCCTCCTCCTTCCCTCCTGCCTGTGCGCGAGAGCGAGCGGACGCGAGGGCGCAGCGGCAGCGGCAGCCGCAGTAGGCGCGGAGGAGCTGCGGCGTGCGAGGGCGGGGCTCTGCCGTGAGGGCGAGCTCGCCGGGAGCGGCTTGGCCGGCCGGCGGAGGGCGCAGGGGGCGCAGAGCGTCGCGGAGAGGGACCTGCTGCGGGCGGAGCAGCGGACGCGCGAGGTGCGACGCGGGCGGCGTCGCGAGCGGAGGCCGAGCAAGGTTCTGATTCTGGAAAAATTTCCAGAATCAGACGTCTGGATTGATATCCAGACGGCAAGGTCGACGTCTGTGAGATCATACAGACGTCTGAAAGGTGAGTTTCCGCTTTCTCCTTCATTTTGTCGACTGACCGTACTGAGGGAGGAGGGTTGGCTGTGCGCAGGTGTTCTGATTCGTCATCCTTTGCGAATCAGACGTCTGGAAGTTGTACCAGACGGCGGGAGTGACCTCCAGACGTCCGGAGCGACCATCGGACGTCTGGGATCTAGGAGAGACGTCCCCACAGACTTCTGGACGTCCGGGGAACCAAGCCGAACAGGTAATTCTCTGATCCACCGTTTAAGACGTCTGGAAAGAGTTCCAGACGTCTTATTTTGCACAGTATCGTCTTTCTCGACCCGTTTAGGGCCCGTTTGGGCTCCGTTTTCCGCGATTCGAGTTGCGTTCGTTTCAGAATGTATTCCTCTACCCGCCTACAGTAGCTATACACTGTTTTGAGACACTCCTTGTGTTTGATCCTTGTGATAGGACCTCGTTCGGTTGCAGTCTTGAGAGTCGCGGAGGCGCGCGGGATTCCCGACCACGCCCCCATTACTTCCGTTGTACCTGGTAGAGTGGTTTTAAGTATTAATAAAATCTGTTAAAGTATGGAACCATAACTAGAACCTAGGGCATTGCATGAATCCTAGGAATGAGAAATATATGGAATGATAGCTCCTAGGTGTTGCATGAATCCTAGGGCCGGAAAACTAGATTGTATGATAGATCCTAGGATATGGCATGAATCCTAGGATGGAAAAACTAGTGGAATGTATATTACTGCAGTCTTGGAAAAATGGAAAGGAATATATATAAAGCTGCCTGTAAATTTAATTAACAGCTGCCTGTTATGCATAAGGAATCATGTTGAGATCATGGAATGTGAGAACGTGAATCTGGAAAGAGAAACATATGATGTTCTGAGATAAAAGAGCTGGAACCCTACGGGGAATTAGGAGTGGAACTCCTGGAAAGAAAAGGAATGGAACTGAGATGTAGTTTGTACTGTCTCTTGGGTACGCAGTACCAAGGGAAGTACCTGTACCTGTTTTAGTGCAGAGTGGGGCCAGCCGCCCCAGGGACCCGGGGTTAGGCTTGGCCGCTCTGTACCGACTTGTTGGCCCTCGTGTACGTAGTACCGAGGAGAGCTAGTAGTGTTAGGAGAGTACTAGCTACCCCACGGGCCCCGGGGTTCTGCTAGCCTCCTTCACCGACTTGTTAGGCCCACTAGGGCAAACCAGGGTAGTCAGGCGAGGGTGCGCGGACTGTGGAGGGGCAAGGCCCCGGTTTGGTTACTGTGGAGGGGTTGGACCCCTGTTAATGAGAGGGCTCTGCCCTGGTTCCGTGCTGTGCTTTGGGCGCACCCGTTAACGGAAACGACTGACCGCGTGCCAGTGCGGGCTAGCTACCTGTGCGTTTATCGCGCGTGCCGTAGTCACCGTTACGTCTGTCAGTGACCTTGGGGTGGTTGACTGAGGGTAGGATCACCACGGGGGACTCTCCCGGCCAGGAGAGCACCACGTGCTACTTCTACTTTTGGAAAAGACTGCAATCAAGATCGTCCCACGAGGACATTCGAGATCAAGTAAAGGATCTGAGAAGTAAATGAAATAGTGAGAAAAATTGAAAGATGTAAATAAAGGAAGTAATAGAACATAACAGCTACTGTACACTCTACTGTTGCCTTTGGTTAGTTTGCCACTCTACTCAGCGTTTTGCTGACGTGTTACACTCGTTACCTTTTTCAGGACCAGGTGTTGAGCAGCCAGGGTCGGCGGCTGCAGAGGACGCTGGGCCGAGTAGGGTCCAGTAGAGTTACCACATCTTTGCACCTTCTTTTTGTTTCTGTTCTAGTGAGTAGTTTTGTTTCCGCTGTACCTTCTTTACCTGCAGTTTTTGTTATATGATAAATGTTGTTTTACTGTTGTGGTGGTGCCTACTGTAGTAGTTTCTTTCCTTACTGCTGTACTTTCTTACTGTTAGTTATATTCATGCTGAATGTGGTTTATTTTACTGTCTTTTGGTTACTTCCTCGTTGGACGACTGGGTCTTGGGATTAGTCGAGTCGGTCCGGTTCTCGTATCTCGTAGGGACTCGGGAACCGGGTCGTTACAGTTTCTACGTGCATTTACTATGACGAGCATGCTTTTTGCGTACCTATTCCACGTGCAGAATAACCATTATCAACTATTGGGACCCTAGAGGGGTTCCTCATTATTTACAATAAAAAAGTGGCAATCCAACTATCAGGTAAGTACACAAGCTAGTAGCCTTGTTTCCCTTCCAAGAAGGTATACATCCTAGTCATTCATGATCCTTCTTTACCTTTTGAAGAAAGAGGCCAAAAAGGTGTTTCATTTTGGAAGGGCGCACTCTGCCTCCTAAGTAACCTTCCTATTTCCTCTTCACCACTGATTGAAGATGGAAAGTCACACAAAGCAATAGTTTCATCACTCAACCAGCCAAAGGAAGAGGCTGTCTCACCTCGATTAATTGAAGACATATTCAAATCTGACTAAAACCTTACCTTAACTTTGCGTCAATTATAGTAGAGGACACAACAGCAATGATGCAAGCACTTAAATGCAAGGGGTAAATGTGAGTAACTGCGCTCCCCTACCCCCTTTATATAAGGGGAAGGTGAAGAAGCATAGTTCTTTACTATCCTAAGTTGTCCCATCGACATTTAATGCGATGGAACGACCTCGAAAATTAAATCGAGGTTGCAACATGTGTCCCTCCTCAGGCCTCAAGAATCACATGACCATGTGACAATGTCACCTACCACACGCACATGAGGTGATGGTTAGGAACCATCTGCCTTAATTCTTAAGTGGCCAGACTACTTATGTAACGACCCGACTCCCGAGTCCCTACGAGACACGAGAACCGGACCGACTCGACTAATCCCAAGACCTAGTCGTCCAACGAGGAAGTAACCAAAAGAGTAGTAAAATAAACCGCATTCAACATGAAATATAACTAGCAGTAACAAAATACAATAGTAAGAAAAAGAACTACTACAGCATGTACCACCACAACAGTAGAGCAATATTTATAATATAACAAAAACTACGAGCAAAGAAAAGTACAAAGAGTAACAAGAACTACTCACTACAGTGGAACAAAAAGGGCACAAAAGAACAGTGGTAACTCTACTGGACACTACTCGGCCCAGTGTCCTCTGCAGCCGCTAACCCTGGCTGCTCAACACCTGGTCCTGAAAAGTAACGAGTGTAACACGTCAGCGAAATGCCGAGTAGAGTGGCAGCTAAACTAAAGAAGCAGTAAAGTGTACAGTAACTGTTTTATTTTCTTTCTTCCTTTATTTACGTCTTTCTATTGTTTCACAATTTATCTATTTCTCAGATCCTTCACTTGATCTCGAATGTTCCTCGTGGGAACGATCTTGATTGCAGTCTTTTCCGAACAGTAGAAGTAACACGTGGTGCTCTCCTGGCCGGGAGAGTCCCCCGTGGTGATCCTGCTCTCAGTCAACCACCCCAAGGTCACTGACAGACGTAACGGTGACTACGGTACGCACGGTAAACGCACGGGTAGCTAACCCGCACTGGCACGCGGTTAGTCGTTTCCGTTAACGGGTGCGCCCAAAGCACAGCACGAAACCAGTATAGGGCAGAGCCCTCTCAGTAACAGGGGTCCAACCCCTCCACAGTAACCAAACAAGGGCCTTGCCCCTCCATAGTCCACGCACCCTCGCCTGACTACCCTGGTTTGCCCAGTGAGCCTAACAAGTCGGTGTAGGTGAGCTAGCAGAACCCCAGGGCCCGTAGGATAGCTAATACTCGCTCTACACTAGTAGCTCTCCTCGGTACCATGTACACGAGGGCCAACAAGTCGGTACAAAGTGGCCAGACCTAACCCCGGGTCCCTGGGGCGACTGGCTCCGCTCTGCACTAAGCAGGTAACAGGTGCTTCCCCTGGCACTACGTACCCAAGAGACAACGCACCTCCACATCTTTCCTTCTCAGTTCCATTTCATTCTCTTTCCAGGAGTTCTACTCCTAACTCCCCGTAGGGTTCCAGCTCTTTTAACTCAGCACATTCAGGTTTCACCCTTTCAGTTTCACGTTCATACAACCCATATTCTCAAACATGTTCATTTATTCATAACAGGCAGCTGTTAAAATCAATTTACATGCAGCTATTATTTCCTTTCCACAGTTTCCAAGACTGCAATATCTATATTCATTTCACTAGTTTTCCAGTCCTAGGATTCATGCCGTACCCTAGGATCTATCATTCAATCTAGTTTTCCAGCCCTAGGATTCATGCAATACCCTAGGATCTATCATTCAATCTGATTTCTCATTCCTAGGATTCATGAATGCCCTAGGTTCTATTAATTGTTCCATAATTGTAACAAATTATGTTAATAATTTCTAAAGCCACTCTACCAGCTACAACGGAAGTACTGGGGGCGTTGTCGGAAATCCCGCGCGCCTCCGCAACCCCCGAGAGTGCAATGGAACGGGGTCCTAACACAAGGATCAAACACAAGGAGTTTCTCAGAACAGTATATAATTACTGGAAATGGGTAGAGGATCTTATTCCGAAAAGAACGCAACTCGAAACGCGGAAAACGGACTCCGAACGGGCCCTAAACGGGTCGAAAATGACGAAACAGTCCAAAATCAGACGTCTGGAACCTCTTCCAGATGTCTTAAAATGTGGATCAGATGGTACCTTTGTTCTGCATAGTCTCTTAGACGTCCAGAAGCCTGCGGGGGTGTCTGGCCTAGTTCCCAGACGTCCGATGGTCACCCCGGATGTCTGGAAGTCCTTCCAGTCGTCTGGCACTGCTGCCAGACGTCTGATTCGTGTTGGATGCGAATCTCAGAGCCTGCACATACCCACTCATCGTTCATAGTACAACGGTCGCAGAAAAGGACGAAGGACGAAAAATAACTTACTTGCCAGACATCTGGACAGTCCTCCAGACGTCTTCACCGTCGTCTGGTTGGAAGCCCAGACGTCTGATTCTGGAAAAACTTCGAGAATCAGAGCTCAACGCGCTCTCCACCCGCGACGCACGGCCGCGCCTCGTCCGCCCGCTACTCGAGCTGCAGCAGCCCTCTCGCATCACTCCGCACCCGCTGCTCCCCCGTCGGCCGGCTCCAGCTGCCCCGGCAAGCTCGAGCCCTCATGGCCGAGCGTCTCCTCCCTCGCGCGACACCTCCTCCCGCAACTCGCCGCGGCTGCCGCTGTCGCCGCTCGCTCGCGCTCGCACTCTCGCACCGGCTGGAAGAAGAAGAAGAAGGGAGCGGAGGAGATGAGAGTGAGGGAGAGGGCGAGGACCCTTTTAAAGCCGCGCGGGGAGAGAGAGAGAGAAGGGAGGCAGTGCTGCGCCTGCGGAGGAGAGAGGGAAAAGAGGCGTTGCAGGTCTGCGTGCGCAGGCGCGCAGACGAAATCGCGTGTGTCGCAGAAATCAAAATCCCAGACGTCTGGAAGGGGTTCCAGACGTCTGGTCAAACGTCTGGGCCACCTCCTAGACATCTTAAAAGACGTCTTGAAACCGCGTTCGTAACAACTTAGCCAGATAAAATTTCCCATCTAAAGTATGGTCGATAAAAACTATCGAATTCAAACAGGGACAAGATGCCAAAGATAATTTGTTATACCTTGGGGAAATTGTAATTGGTGTGTTCTGTTAACCCTCTTCCTTTTGGAACACCAAATTTAAATGCTACGACGCCTAAACCCTAATTGTCATTCTATTTGAACACCAATATAAATAATATAAGAGAAATAGGAAATGTAAGTGGAATTCAAAGTCGAATTCCACGCTCTCCCCTCTTGCCCCAACAAGGGGAACTGTAGCCGAACAGGGCTGGATCCCCTATCTTGTCGCTGTACAGAGATGGGATGGCGGAAAAAGAGTCTTCAAAAGTGACGTGGAAAAATACCTGTATAACCGTTACTCATAATATAAATACACCATAACCCAAACCCGAGAAAGTCCATTTTATTTTTTGGGCCTTGGGTCGAAATTTTTACTAAATCAAGATTCAGGCCTGGGCCCGATCTAAGGCCTGGAATTTTTACTAGATCAAGGCCTGAGGCCCTTATTTAGGGGCCTAGAGCTAAGTAGAGCAGGGCCCAATCTCGTTATTTTAGTCAAGTTTTTAGGTCGAACCTAGAAAAATCCATTAAAGCCCAAAAACTCTATTAGGACCTATTTTCATGGAATTTAAATAAGATTTTCCTAAGTCTACTGAAGTTAATTTTTTATTATTATTTAAGTAAGGTTCAATTTGAAATTAAAATTAAATCAATGTAATCATAATAATTTTGAAATATATTAATAATTCTAGGATAATCTTACTAACTTCATAGATACTACGAAAAAAATATATTACCATGAACAAGATGTAACTCAACTAAACATGCTATCTTATAATTTTATATAATATTTATTTAATAAATGAAATCTTGGAAGAGAAAATTTATCCTATGATAATAAGTTTCTTTTTTTAAACCTACGATAATTATTTTACATTAAACAAACTCAACAAAAATTTTAAAAAAAATAAACATATCAAAATTTTAACTAAAATTATACCTTATTTAAATAATTATCATGTCAACATATATGTATAAAATTATTTCATAAAATAACACTAAAAAATTATATACAAAGGAATCTAACATATCTATTTTAATTTTTTCGAATTCAACCCCATACATGATCTTACGACTTCGCGGAGACATATGTTCTTGGTAAGCAGTCGCCCGTGCTTGGTCACTGCGACCTCCTTTTTTTGTGAGGAGGCACCCCTTTTTCCAAAAAATGCAATTGGATGAGTAGTGGGAAAAATAGGCCATAGAACTTACTAACTCACCGATTGAATCTAAATCTATATTTTTTAAAAAATTAAAATATCAACCCAATTGATATAATCTTTGACCTTAGATCAAATCAAATTTTGTCAAATTAAATTGAAATTCTATCCAATGGTCCACCCTATCAGTAAGTTGTATCATGCGTGCCACCTCTTGTAAAATTCCGAACTAACATGGTCGCGTTTCACTTTTCAAGCAACACAAGATTCCATCGTACCATTGTCCAAAAGGTTGCCGACAGCACGTTGCTTGACCACGAAGCAAATAACAACTTATATGTATGCGGTTATACCCCCATTTCCAACCCACGTGGAAATTGGAAGCATAAGAGGGGCACCAATAATTGAGAGAGAGGTGGGGAGGAAGGGAGGGAGACTGTGCAGTATTGCAGGAAACTAACATGAAGAGCATTGCAAACGAGAAGGCACGTGAGAAAAAGAGGGAAGACGAGCTAGTGGATCTGATCTTCTCCTGGTCGTTTGAAGATGTTTGCAACGATCGCCTCTTCATAGATAAGGTAACTAATAGCATCCCCTTCATTTTTTGTTTTCCCCCAAAACTTGATCTTTGTGATATAACTAATACGGAGTCATTTCAACTTGCACACGATTCTCCTTGTAATTTTTGTTGTAATAGTAAGCCAACTAGCAAGTGGGATATATGGTCACTTGTGAACGTTCTCCTACTTTTATTTTTCTCTTCTTTTTTTTTTTGTTATTGTATTTGTTGCATAAGTAGAAAGTCTAACAACTGGACAGGAATAGGGTAAAAATCCCCAAGAAAGAAACGGAAGTAGAACGCAGCTGTAGGAAGTGGAAATGGCAGTGTCGTCAATTCTTTCTGCTCGTAAATTGAAAGGTTATAAAGGTTAAATCGATACTATTGAAGCTTAAATATTCGTGTCAAAGAAAGGAAAAGCTTAATATTCATATAAACATACTTCTTCACCTAAGCCATGAAGTTCAAGTTTTTGTTAGTGTCATGAATAAGAAATTTAAAATAATCGTTTTTCTTCCCCCTCCACAATAGTTAGTCCTTATGTTAGTTTAGTGTACTTGTAACCTCCACGGAATCCAGGTAATAATTAAGACTAATATTTGTTTTAAGAGTAATGGTTTAATCAAGTCTAAATCTAAGTTTTTTTAAATCTTTCGCCCCAGCCGTTACTTCTCATAACGTATGTATCGTCGGGTGGTACATGTACAATCTAGAGATTTATGTTTTTTTTTTTTTTTTCTCCTAAAAGGGGAGACCTGAATTCTGACTTGAACGAAATGTTTTTCGTATTTTAATTTGACCCTAATTTTGGGTGGCACGGCGAAGAGCACGTCGCTCCATCTTCCTTTCTTTACGTTCTCCTTATCGAGATATTTGGTCTCCCAAACGTTTCCATCTACTTCTGACGTCCCAATATCCAACAAAAAGCCTTTGGCTTCCCACTTTATTATGGCAACGATTGGACTTGCATTTCCCAGTATCCGAGACGTGGGTGGTTTAAGCGTCCCAGCCACCACGCCACGATAGAGAACGCGCTTTCTTGATCAAAAGATTATTCGTGAAAGCGAGACCCAAAACGTCGCTTATCCGAACTCGATCGGTAATTCCCATATAAGTTTCTCCAATATGACCGAGCGGATTGGAAGTGTATTGGAGAAATTGTAGGGATACCCTTCTATGAAGGGGTATAAAAATTGTAGGCAGGCCCATAAGTGATAGAGAATAGTTATAGAGTGGTCCTTTAGGGCTTACAAAGAGGTCTCTGTAGGTTACAAATAGGTCCTAAGAGGTTTTCTAATGAATGGAATGTAATGCATAAAGGATCTAAATGTAAATCTTTGATTTCAAGGCTTTAATGATGTCTAAATACCTTCAAGTTTTTATATAAGCTTAATTGAACTTTTAAAAAGTTAATTATACTTTTGATTTGAACTTTTAAACTCGTTTGTATGTTCAATTTACACTTGGATCACTATTTGACCTTTTTCACAAGAATATCTCGTTTAACGACCAAATTATGCAATTTTAATACAGAATTAATGTTTTAGGTCTTTGTCTTTGCTTCCCACACTTAACCCTTTTTATGTGTTAATTTGACATTATTTAACATAGTTTCTAGTTAACTTTAGCTATTTAGCTATGATGAGTAGCCACTCATCACCTATCGAAGAGACATAATTCACAAGCAGGTCTCTACACATATGTAATCTAAACCACACCATCATTTTGCATTTTATGCCCATACCCATAATAAACCTTAATTTGATCACTTTATGTGATGAGCATCATATGACTGTTATTTATATGTTGATTGATTATATGAATACATAACGTAGATATTAATCCATACGTTGGATTAAAATCCAACAATAACATCATATGCCACACAAGCGTAGAAGGGAGTCTAGGAGGAGTAGACACTCTCATAGTTGTCAAAATTATTCAAGAATTATACATCATAACCTTTTTTAAGTTTAACCTTTCATGTTCATGTTCACTCTGCTTGAATTATTAAGTTGTCATTAACAATAAGAACATCTTTTAGCCTCGTGTTCGCATATGTTAAGTTCTTCGCTTTGTCTTTGTATATAAAAGGACTTTGTAAACTTCATTCTATCTGCATTCCTTTTCACAATTGTCAAAACTATGCTGATTTTGTCTTAGAATTTCAAGCAGATGAATTCGTTGCTATGTCTGCTATCTACAATTCCATGATTTTTCTTGCAATCTTACCTCAGCAATTGCCTCCTAGGATATGTTTACTTGCAGGTTAATTTTTAGATTGGTTAATTTATATCATGGGTTGAATAGAGAGATTGTGTTTCTTTTGATGGTGGGGTAAGTGGTGACTAAATGTGATAGGCTACTTGATGAGCTGTGAGTAAAGAATTAGAAATTGCAGTTGGTCTATTCTTTTATTTGATATTTGGCCTTTTTTTTTTTCTTCTAATTTTTTGATACCAGGATAAATAGTGGATTGAGTATAACATGTGAGTTTTTGTGATATCGAAGCTATGGTTGGTTTTATTTTTTTTATTTTAACATTAGGTCAACATTCTATTTGAAGCTATATATAATGCATCAAAATACTCATGCTCCACTTGACCCCTGACCTTATGGCCACCCTTTCTTTGCCCAAAGAATATGTGCACCATTTTACAAACAAAATAATTTTGTATAATAGATTTAAGTTCAATTTCTCTCACTTTGTAATAGTTTTATGTGCAATTGAAGGCATGAATATAAGTGGAATCAATATATGGTAACACCTCTCTTCAAGCTAACACTTTGGAAGAAGGTTTGGGTTGTGGTTGATGTAATGAAATAGTTGCCACTGAAGACCTTCGGTAAGAAGATAAGAAACCTTATCTTTGCTAGAGATAACTCTGTCAAAGCGATCTTTGCAAGCCACCTTGTTCCAAACAAGATGGAGATCTCTCTTAATATTCTTGATGTGATAATGGAAAGTAAGGTTCATAGTCGCATAAGTTGTGCCAACAATAAGGTGCCTAAGGGAGGTAGCTTCTGAGCTCAACAACAGTGGTATTTGCAAAGAAAGCATGATATACTTCGCCTCTATGCTAGATCATCCATCCATATGTTGCTTTTTTCCTCACTCAATAAATAAGATTTGAGTCTAAAAAGATTAGCATCCAATTGTAGAACTTCTATGCTGATAACTTGATAGAGCATGTTCTTAATTAGAGTTTATGGATGAGAAAGAAGAGAAGAACAACCAGAGAAGAGCAGCTGAGCTTGCTTGGCTCACCTCAGCTGCATTGTAATCTTATTTATAGCTACCACAGGAATTCTATTACAACCATTAGTTTGACAATGGCCAAAATTTTGCTGAGGTGTCTCAGAAATTTGAAAGAATAAATCTATGTCTAATATCCAAAACACCAAAGCTATCTTTGAAATATTTACCATTCTAAGATCAACTTCACTCCTATTAATGTCGTATATATGTACCATGCATGGCACATATGTTTGAGATTATGTCAGATGTTATAATGGTGAGGACATAAATTTATTAATCAAGTGCTAATCAAAAAGTGTTCTTCCATCGTAATGTAGCACCTTCGGTACCCTTGGCAATTGTAACAGGAGGAAAGGATTGGAATTGTTCACGATTGAGAATAAGTAAATTTTCTTGTAAGCGGTATATTTGGTTTTGGGGTGGTAATATCACTTCTTGGAGTTGCTTGAAATTTATGTGGTCATCATTATCATTTTTGAAATTTATCTCCTCAATGCACCTCTTTTATTATTTGTTTTATTCTCTATGACATTCCTTTTCATTGCCTTATGGTATGGAATTGTGTTCTAATATGCATGCCTGTAGGTAACCAAGATTCCTACAACTTTTGACAACCTAGAGGAGTACCTATCTTGTTACATGTATCCTTTTCTTGAGGAGCTGCGAGCAGAGTTGTTCTCTTGTTTGGAAACGATTGGAAATACGCCTTTGGCTAAAATAACGTCAATTCATAATGCCAAGAAAGCTTGCACACTTGTTTATAAAATCACAGTTGAGAGTTCACAGTCTCCATCAAATGGGTACCAGCTGAGGAAGGGAGACATTTTCCTTTTTTGCAATTTTCGGCCGAAGCATACGTCTGATTTGAGTGGGAAAAAGATTTCATTTGTTCTTGGACTTGTCTTGGAAGGTGGGCCCCCGCCTTGTACAAGGTTTGTGGTAAGAACTTCTAAAAGCATTCAAATTGAGAAGTACAAGGACATAAAGCCACCACAAACCTATCCAGTTGCTCTTTATTTGTCTAATATTGTGGTTTATAGTCGGATTTGGAAGGCTCTTGACATTGGCATGGCCAAGCAGAGGGCCTGTCAGGTACTGAAGAGGGTGCTGAAACCAGTTTCCTCAGTAAGTAGCATCATATCTTTTCTTCTTTCTTTTGCATATTTGTGGGACTTTCAGTTTGTGGATGATTTTGAATGTACAACATGTATCTATACAAAGTTGTGAGTAATAATTGTATAATGTTTAATTCGTTGAGTTTGAAGCTCCATGATTCAGTTAAGCTATTTTAAATGTGGGATTTTTACGTATTCACTCTTGTAAATTTCTAATATTACAATTGCACCCTAGGCTTCTCATATCTGCATATTTGCCATTACAATGTTGCTCGATTGTACATCAATACATTCCATTAATATGAGAACAAACACAAGTAATTTATGCTTGAGTTTATCTTGAGTCAAGGTTAGTAAAGATGACACACTCAATCTTATGGCTTAAGGTCCAATCAGGATTTTAAAAAAGAAATACAAAAGGGAAATCTCACTCTCAAGGCGTGAAAGTTGCATGCACCAGAAAGTGTCACAGATCTGTATGTTTTAAGTTGATGGAAGGGAGTAACAACTGCTGTATGTTTCAGTAGTCGGCTATAGAAGGGCAAGAATATCTTCTTTCTAATTTTTTCCACCTAACATAGCATACACAGTGATGGGGGCTAGCTCAAAGGGCATTTGCACAAAGGATATCGATTTTATATTTGTGCAACTATTACAAATTTTGAGGTGCCTTAATGATATCAAAATTTTATGAGGGCATATGTGTAAAGATCTGTAAAAAAATGCTTATTTAATTCTTAAATATTGACCTAAATTTCATGATTGTTCTTCTCTGCAGTTATTGCTGATTGACATCTTGAAAATTGTGTCAATTTACTAGTCATTTGAATAATTAACTTCTGTTTAACTTCTAAAAAAAAAAAAAAAAAACTCACTTCTCTTACGATGCCAGAAATTCAATCTCCTTTTATGTAACCAATTTTGCTAATACTATGCGAGGATACTTTTCTTCCCGATTGTAGAAATTGAACCCTATAAGACAACATCACACAAAGTACACATTTTCATGGGAAACCCTCTACTACAACAATAAAGAAAGAGAATTGAAGCATACAGTCCCGAGTGCACACTGACATCTAGGGTTATCTTCACCAAGACAAAAAAAAAAAATGAAAGTGCTGGGGTATGGTTACAACGTATAGCATGTAGCATACATGGATCCAAATCGAAGATATCCGGCTACGGAATACATCAAACTCAAAACTAATGTTTCAAATGAAAAAAGCTTGAATCATCATCATTTCCTTCTATCATTTTGCAGGTAGTTAATAACGACTGCAAACTCTGCCCAAGCGCTAAATCAAACAGTACAGTTGATGGCTTGCATCAGTTTGAATTGAACAAATCGCAATCGGAAGCTATTTTGCATTGCATATCGGAAAAGCAATGCCTTCACAAGCAGTGCATCAATCTCATATGGGGACCTCCTGGAACTGGTAAGACAAAAACAATGAGCATATTGCTCTACAAACTATATGGTTTACGGCGCAGTACACTATCATGTGCTCCAACAAATATTGCTACTCTGGAAGTAGCGAGGCGTGTCCTTCGCTTGGTCAAGGAATCTTCAGATAACCCTACCTGTAGGTTAGGCGATATACTATTATTTGGAAATACAGAGAAGATGCAGCTTGATTATGATGAGTTAAATGAGATTTTCCTCGATCATCGGGTTGAATTACTTGGAGTCCATTTTGCCAAGCAGAATGGTTGGAAAGAAATTTTTACTTCCATGATAGGCTTCCTTGATGATTTCATTCCTCAGTACCTCGAATATAAGGAAGAGCAAAGGAGAGCAAACAAAGAAATTTTAAATGCGTGGGACTTCTTCAAGCACCAATTTTCTCTCATTTCTGAGGAGCTACAGAAATGCCTCAAGATATTCTGCGTACATCTACCAACAGCAGCGTTGGACAAGGAAACTTTTTATTACATGATCATGCTTCTTGATTCACTAAGAAATTTGCGGATTGCGCTAGACATGAAGGATGTCGACAACATTCTGCGAGGTATGGCAGTGTTAGGTAAGAATGTATCAAGTGGTTCCTTGCTGTTTGAGAAGGTTGATCGCCACAAAGAGGAAGGCCCCTCCACACTGCAAAGTTGTAGGAGTGATTGCCTTGAGCTGCTGAGGACTCTTTATCAGAGGCTGCAGATACCATGTAAAATGTCGACGGCTTCCATTCAAGAGTATTGTCTACAAAGAGCCAAACTTATATTCTGCACAGCTTCCAGTTCTTCAAAGCTAAACAAAGTGAAAATGGTAGAACCACCAAAGGTGTTGATCATTGATGAGGCTGCACAATTGAAAGAATGTGAATCCTTAATACCTCTACAACTTTTCAATATACAACAGACTATTCTTATTGGGGATGAGTGTCAATTGCCAGCAGTTGTTAAAAGCAGGGTACGAACACTTGCTACGATACACGTATAGTTTTTATTTCTTGTAATTTGTGTATTACTCGTTTCGCTTCATGATGATATACGCTATGTCATGCTTTCTTTCAAGGTTTCTAAGAAGGCACTGCTTGGAAGAAGTCTTTTTGAGAGATTGAGCTCTTTGGGGCATAAGAAGCATCTGCTGAATGTGCAATATCGAATGCACCCATCTATAAGCATATTTCCAAGTTTTATATTTTATAAAAAGCAGATCTCCGATGGCCCTAATGTTACGAGTAAGGACTATGGAAGGCGCTTTCTTCGTGGGCGGCCGTTTTCTTCTTATTCTTTTCTTGACATAAAAAATGGGGTTGAGGAATTTGGAGTGGATCCAAGCCGAAAGAATAAAATTGAGGCATCTGTAGTTCTGTATCTTACAAAGAGACTATGCCAAGGTACTAACTCGTCATATATATATATATATATATATATATATATATTACTTAATGCTTGCTTCTCTCGTTGAAAGAGTGTAAGCATTTATATAATAATATGTATGTGCATTTACAACTGTATATGTGTATTCATATAAGGAAGCCTACATCCAAATGCAAGAAAAATTGTGAAAATTCATGCCTATGTCATTGTCTATGAGTAATGTTTTTGAGATGTAACTGTGAGGATTAAGAGCACCTTATATGGACATGAATATATCAAATTACAAGCCAATTAGACAGCCACACCGCCTACATCAAGGATGATCGATTTTCAACATTTAAGTATTCACATAATTTGACCTACTTGAAGAGGGGTTAGAGATGTTATATTTAGATAAAACTTAGAGATATCCTATTTAGATAAAATTTGGAGCATATTGCTCCTACTAAACAATATCATTCCCCAAAAATTCATTTGAAAACATTACTCCTAGGTTAAATTGTAAGTGTAGATATAAGCAATTTTTCCTACACTTGAATGCAAGATCTCAGCCCCCATAAATATATAGATTGATAGATAGATATTACCTACCATGCACTATGGAGATGTGCAATTACAAAATAGCCATTAGATACATTCAAGTTATTCTATGCTACTTTTTTTTGTCATAATGTCCTTCACCAATTGGAATTTATAGCAATGGACCAGTGTTGTCATAGGATCAAGTGTATGTTCAAAGAAATAATAACTCAAATGGAAAAGCCATCTTTAATCTTCTTAATGGGTGTAAGTTTCTTTGTAAATCTTAGAGTGTAATCAAATAGTCCATCTCGAGAAGTATGCTAGAGGGCATTCTGGGTCCAGTTTCTAATCTTGGCTTGATCATTACCGATGTATCTAGAGGTTAGATATTCTCATTAGAAAATTCAGAAGAATGGCCAACCCATTTACATCTCCCATGGCATTGACCAGTATCGTTTATTCTTCTTACATTTTTGTGTTATGCTGAACAGTTTCTTCTGCACGTAAGCAAAGGATTAGTGTTGGTATCATTTCACCTTATGCCGCACAAGTTCAAGAAATTTCTGAAAGAATTGGGTCAACGTGTGAAAAGTATCCTTACATTTCTGTGAAAATCAGTTCTATTGATGGGTTTCAAGGGAGTGAGGAAGATGTTATAATATTTTCAACAGTGAGTTCCAACAACAAGGGCTCCATTGGCTTTCTTGCTGATCCACAGAGGACTAATGTAGCTCTAACAAGAGCAAGGTATGATATTCTTACAATCTTCCCTTGTTTCTGTATTCCAGGTGCTTTTCGTCACATATCTGAGTTTATAAACTGTCTTTAACCCACAAATTGAAATCACAAAATTTCTATTAAGTCAGGTTCTGCCTGTGGATTGTGGGTAATGGAAATACTCTAAGCAAGAGTGGCACAGTATGGAAGAAATTGGTGCTCGATGCACAACGTCGAAGATGCTTTTTCAGTGCTGATGAGGACAAGAATATTGCCAATTTAATCAATAATGACTGCTTGGAACGTAGAGTAACCAATGGTCAATCCAGCGGGACAAGATTCCAGGTCAATTTTTTTTTTCATCTTGTTTGGTCTTTATGGCTCTGAATAGTCAGCACTTTATTTTCCCTATGTAGTTAACAAAAATAGTTATGTCAAAACCATGCAAGAGAGTCTTCAAGATTTTTCCTATCCATTTAGTTTTCCTGAGGTTTGATTATGGCAATAATTACATTGTTTGCGAAAAGCTTCCATCTATGTGAAGTGGTTGAATGAGGACTAAAGGCTTGAAAGAGGTTCGATGGCTTTAAAAATGGCATATATATATATATATATATATATTTAAAAATGGCTTGAAAGTGGTGCATGAAGCTCACCTGCATATAATTTAAGTGAAGTTTAGTTAATATCTTCCATTACGAGTAATATTTTGGAGTGAAGATTTAGGGATTTAGATCATTCCATATGAACATACTATACAGAAATTTTCAACAGCCAAGGGAATAGATCCCAAGAGCTAGAGAGATATGCTGCCAAGGGGTTGGTAGAGTGATAGTCTTCCCATTGGCACCTAGAGGTCATCACATAAAATCCCATGTTCACAAGAAAAAGAAGAGGGGTTGATAACGTGTGATTAGCTTTTGGGTAATTAATGAATAATAATTGAAGATGTCGACAAGCATAATAGTTGAAATTTGATCCTGACATGAAACCTTCCTACTTTTCTCCTACTGGAATCATCTCTTGCGAAATAAATTTGCATATTTGTTTCCATGTTTTTCCCCTTTAAAAAAATTTCTACCATAATTTTTGTGAATAATGTTGGATTTCTTGTTAGCTCTTTCTATTTTCAGTTGATTTGCACCATATTTCTTCTTGTGTATTTCTCATCTCTCAATGCACAAGAAAAATTGGATAGGTATATGCAACTAGTAGCAGTCATATGAACTCAAATACTTCATGCATCAAAAGCTTAGATACAACTGTGTATGAAGATAAATTGACGCTGATTTCTCAACTATCCATTCACAAAGAATCCTACGAGCCAGCACCAAAGTTGAGGTCAATTGCCAAGCTACCCTGCTTATGCAGGTTAGAAGTTGATGCTTCTTCAATCATAAGGAGTGGGGACTTACTTTCTGCTGATCCTAGAATAAATGCATCACTTGTGGAACATGATCCTTCTGGTGGATTAGAAGCCACTAGTGAGATTTCGTTCAGCAGGGCTGCATCAACTCCACACTCATTGCAAGGAAATAAAAAATTGTGACAAGCCTTTCCATGGTTTGCCTTCTGAACGTCATTTCAGTCCACCTATCAATATTTATGCTCTAATTTTGTGCTTAATTATGTTATTTAAATCCAGGTCAAGACCACGACAATTGCTTGGGTGACAACCTCAGTAGATCAAGGTATAAATTAGAAAGCATCTTCATAGTATTGTATCTTTAATTTATTCAAGTTATGCATATGGGAACCACTATTTCTCAACCCCTCGAATCAATCATATTTTTTGGCACTAGTTTTACAATTCAGTTGGTAGCGAAATTACCTTCAATGATGATGGCCATGTACAGACATTTTTCTTCATATAAGTATTTCTATACTTCATCGATTAGTCATTTCTTCATTTGGGAAAAAAATGTTACAAGCGGCAGATTTACAATTTATTTCTTGTTAAATATGAAGCAAACTATATTGTTAGTCTTACAAGAGGAGGTGGGAAAGACCAAAGAAATGTTGAAAAAAAAAATTATTAATTTGTTACTGATGACCCAAAACTGATATGAGTGGAGGCAAAAATATCCATGTAGTGGACACGACTTTGTGTGGGAAAAAGCATTTTTGTTGTGTGAATATGGAAATTAAATTGTTTCCTTATTTCTTGATGCCATTTGCAACTCAAATGATTAATGTTATAAGTCCATGTCAGGAGCATCGATGGGAGGAATGGAAACAAGACGGTTGAGGATTATGGTGCATCATCTTGCAATGTATGTTTCACTTTAGACCTTACAGCACCCAAACCTCATCAGAACTACCTTTGTTTAATTTGTGTTCACATGCTTATCAAGTTTAACATGTAAGTTCTTCATATGCCATGTGTGATTATTGATTTGTTGTATCATTGCTTATGTTAAGTAATTTAATCATTCTCTAATTTCTCTCTTCATTATGTTTCTTATGGGAACTAAACAACATTGATGGAGCAAATATCAAGCAACCACAAAAGAGCGCTAAATTATAACATCGAAAACACTTCATAAATAAGGTGACAAATCATAAGGGAAAAGGAAATCCATTATCAAAATGTACATATCTACTTCGCATGGAAGTGATCACCCACGCTAGAGAGAACTTGCAAACACAATAACATGTTGAACTGCATCTTGGACCCCAAAAAATAGAAGATAATTCCTCTCTATTTACAAACAAATTATAAATGCAAATCCTAGAGATGGCTTGAAACGAAAGGCAAAAGCAATTTAGGACAACTGCTATCCTAATGGACCTTAAAAAGCATCCATCTTCAAGCTAAGTGTCCCATTTTTTTGGAACCATGGTTTTTCATATTATGTCGGTTCAACACTTTAAGATTCTTGTTTGCTCATCACATGAAATCTCGCAAATTTTGTCTATGATGTTAAATCTAAATTCCATATTCCTAGATCTAACATATGATTTTTCTTATGCAGTTGGCAGAAGAAGTGCAACAGACAGACCATAGAAATCAAGGGGCTCTAGGCGATTTGCCATTCAGGGTTTTCAACTGGTTCAAAGGAAGATCATCATTGTAACAAGCTTAAAGTAATCAAGTTGGCACTTCAGACTTGGCATTAGGTTTATTTTGCACTTGTTCTGTTAATGAAACTAATAGAAGTAAGATGACGCATACATATACATGTGCGTGCAAACATAACATTGGTACCCAGCAACACAGACACATAATCTTGATGACAAATCCAAAAAAACCTTTGATCGATGGTTGTTAAAACAATTATGATCGAAGTGTCCCTTGATCCTACCCCTTTGTAATGTTATCCCAAAAAGAAAAGAACAATTTTGTGGCAAAAAAAGCGAAGAAAAAAAAATCTAAGTTCCAAATTGATTCGCATGAGGCCAGCCTCGAATGCTGCAAAATGGAAACCACATGTGTAGTCCTCAAACTCACCTCTATTACTTTTCACAAGCTTGTAACCCATGCACTACTTCAATATCAAACTTTGGTTCAAAAATTAACCATGTGTGATAAAACTTTGCCCACCTTCATCATGCGTACCACTTATGTGCCCAAATCAATGAAGAAACTCCTTAAATTACGACCCCTTGTGATCATGAAAAATCCTCATCATTGTGAGCATCCCCTATGCAAGTTTGTTTTGGCAATCTACTTTTATCTTGGATGTGATTAGCAATCCTTTATGTGTATCTTATAATACATGTTCCTCTTAAGTCTTTAATAATGGGCATAACATAAGCAAAAAGTATAGCTACAAGATGGGGTTATGAACAAAATGCAATTCAAAAAAGGGGTTGCATGATCACTTTTCGTCATGATAAAGTGTGGTCTTGACACATGTTACTATTCAAAGATGAATGGTATAATTATTGATAACAAAAGAGATAATGTACCTTCTTTTGAACCCAAAATGCATGTTTCCTTTGTAAATAGAAGGCTCATTCCAATCACAACACATTGCAGAGATCCCATCCATTTTTAGCAAGGGATAAAGTGGAGTGTTCCAAATGGTGTTCAATGTAGGATTCTAAACCCTCTACTTGTCATAAACTCACTAGTTGCACTCAATTCCAATATCAACTATACGATAAAAGATATTGACAGGAATATCGAAACCATTCGGATGTCAAGTCCCTTGCTCTCATGTTGCTACAATGGCGATGTCATCTCTGCAGCCATTGCCTTCTTTACGATTAGTGTCATCACCTTCTTTACCTATGTTGGCACAACCTCCCAACCAATGCCACCATGTTTGCCATCGTTGCCATTAAACCTACTATAGCATCCACAATGTTGCCATGCTACCATCTTTATAGTCTTTCTCATGCCATCTGATCTGGTAATGAGCCCCTGCCACTATTTGAGCCATGCCACCATCATTGTTCGACCTATGCCACCATCATCACTGTTGAAATCTCCCCTACTACCACCAAAGTCCAATTGGGGCAACTAGAGCCACAACTACCACAATTGTTATATTTACATGCAAAGGTCCTCGAAATTGACCGTAAATAATGTAATTAACGTTAATAACCATAGAGTCATCATGGAGCCAAAAAAAGAAATAAGAGGGAAAAGAAAAGGAAATTGAGAGGGGATTGAAGTGAGAAAAACATTGAGTGAGGGATGGAGAGTCAAGGATCCTCAGGAAATTTGTAATGACAAATCACTTGAGCTTTCTAAAATTCTCATTTTTTTGGTGGGGAATCAAATTACTAGAATTGCATTCACAATGGGTGTGATGCCATTATAGTTTCCAAAATGACTCTGCATCAAAATAAATAATTAATCAAATTACGTAAAAATTAATGAAATGCAAGGGATGGTAATTTTTAAATAAATTTATCAATATAATGTATGCTTCAAATTAAATTCCTATTCTAATAATAATGTACTTAGGCTTAATTATAGCCCACTAAAGTGGACCTATCATGAACCCTACCCTCAATTAACTCCAACATGACCAAATTCTACCAAGGTTACCAGCCCAAAGGCTTTCCACCTAAAGGTGACCAACTATGTAATCTTGGATAGCACCTTGTAAAAGAGAGGGCATTCAACCACCTTGCTCAGGTGCCTCAATCTTAATGAGGCGCAACAAGCCCTAAAGGATGTTCCCGCAAGCATTCATGGTAACCATGAAGGACCAAAGGCCCTAGCTTCCAAGATCCATCAGCATGGCTATTTCTAGCCCTAAATAACTAGAGATGCTAAGGAATTCACCCAAAATGCAATAAATGCCAAACGTTTTCCAACATACCCTGAGCCTCTGCAAAGGAAACAGTTCCTATTGCCTCCCCTACCCCGTTCGCATGGTGCAACGTGGACTTCATTGATCCTTTTCCAATGGCTCCCACCAAAAAAAATTTTCATTATTGTAGCCATGGATTACTTTTCTAAATGGGTTGAAACAAAAGCCATGGCTAGCCCCAACGTCGAGTAGGTTGTTAACTTTCTCTGCAAGGACATTATATGCCACTACGAGATCCCATAAATAATTATGGTCGATAATGAGAGCTAGTTTTCTTCAAAGCTCTTTGAAGACTTTTGCGCAAATTGGGGCATTCAGCTAAAGTTCATGTTCATTACACACCCTCAGGTGAACGGCCTGGCAGAAGTAACCAATCGAACAATTATAGCAGCCCTAAAAAGGAAGCTAACAATAAAGGCAAGTTGGTGGAGGAGCCACCATATGTGCTATGGGGTTACAAAATGGGACAAAAATCACCACAGGAAAAACCCCCTTCACCATGGTCTATAGAGTGGAGGCTAAGATCCCGCTAGAGGTGGAGCTCCCATCCTACTGGGCCTAGTTCTTCAACCCTGATAAGAATGAGGAACAGATGCAAGAGGCCCTCAACTTTCTAGAAGTCATAAGAGAAGAAGCAGGTAATAAGCAAGATGCCTACAAGGAGACTATAGTTAAGTATTATAAATAACAAATCAAGCGGAGGCGCTTCAGCATGAGTAACCACGTCCTCAAACGGACCGCATCATCTAACCCGGCTGAACCAACTGGAAAGCTACCCCTAATTAGGAGGGCCCCTATCGGATTACGACTTCCAACTCGGTCAGGTCCTATGAACGGGCCACCCTTGTGCATACTTCACCCATGGCACATCGTCAATCTCATACTCTACTGCGTTTGAGGTAGATTATCCACACATGTACCATGGCCTTAACAAGAAAACACATCTACAAACACAAAATACAAGCTAAGGAATAGAATTTTCATTACAAGTTCATCTCGTTACAAAATGGTGGTGAACACCTTTTAATGATAACGTCATCATCAGCCATATCTAGCTTTATTTAGTCATATTCCATCATTAAATGCTCTTACATAACTATCAAAAAGACGTAATTCACTACAAATCCATTCTGAGGGAAATATAGTAAAACAGGGGTAAAACTGTAGTTTTAATAGTATATCTCAATTATAGTACAATCATGGGATTTCTAAGGGGTTAAGTAAGGGTCAAATGGTCTTAAAAGTCTAACAAGAGGGTCAATACAGACAGAAAAGGGTTTTCATGTGTTTTGAAAATTAAATGACTTCTGAAACCCTAAAAACAGACCCGCTTAATTAACTGAGGTTCTAGTCAGAATAAAATTCACCTAAACCCTCTAAAATTTTATAAAAATATTCTCGAGGGTTTGGTACCTTCAATTTGACCATTGGAACCTGTCTTGACACAAAATAGAGTCTTAGACAGACTTATGCCCTAATTTGAGTTTTTACATAAATTACCCAGCCAAACTACGTCAAAACCAAAATCCAACTTCACCATTGGATTCCTTAGGTTCAAATTAGGTTTGTACCAAAATTTGGGTCCAATATGAGATCATCTTTACCTAATTTGCACTTTAGTCCAAGTCTGACTTTCTTTATCTCCACTCATGCCCTTAACTTTTGAATTTCTTACAAATAGCCCCCCAATTTTATTGTCTTATTTTTCAAATAGGTCCCTTCCTCAACTGCTAATCCTAAAGCTCCGACGACCTTCAAATGGGAAGATCTCCCTGATATCTCGCTCAATCCCTTCCAAAATTGGAAGGGAAATTCTTTATGGAGTTCTCTTTCCAATAAATCAGATCCGAAGCCCAAAAACCTTCCCAATCTCTCATGCAAATGCATGAGAGATCAATTCGGGTACCTTTCAAGTCTCTTATTCTGGCAAGCTTTCTAATCTTGGGAAGCTTGCTTCCCAAGCTCTAACTGCTCCCTGAGGCCTATAAAAGAAACCCCAGGGCCTGCTCATTCTCCTCAACAAGGCTTTGGGCCAAAAGCATCTTCCTAACCCTACCTCCGGCCCCTCTCCAACTGAGCTCTAGCGAGCCTCTTCCTTCGTCGTCTCCGACCTCCCAATCGCCAAATTGGGAGTGCCATTATCTTCGTCTCCTTCGTCCGCACCTGGTGTGCCAAAGCTAGGGTCGTCCTCCCCTCTCTTCCTCACCGTCCACCCCCACAGGAGCGCCTTCTTCCCCGGCACCTACCTACCAACACCGGTGTCATCCACCCCCTTTCGTCTATTAAATTAGGGTTAGATTAGATCCTTAGTAGTTCTTTTAGATTAATTCCCTATTCCCAAAAACCCAAAAAAAGACCCTCGACACACGCAACCACCTTCATCTTCCCTGTCTTCGTCCACTCCTTCGGTGAGGCGTTCCGTTTGCTACACAACTCCATCCGCCTTGCTGACAAGCCCACAACTTCCGCCATGAGCCCACGACCAAAAGCCCTAACTCTTTTGGGCCACTCGACCACCCTAGTCACCTGTTGACCAACCCACCGTTCTCCGCCCAACTCCTTCACCGTCCGACCACCTCACGCACTCTCACGCCACGCTGCACCCATCACCACATTCGCCGTCACACAGCGATCCTGTTGAACATTTGACGTGGCCGTAAGGCCTTTTTCTTGAAGTTTCAAGTCCCAGGTCAAGCACGCCATTAGCAACAAACTGCAAGCTCTCTTGAAGCCTTCTTTAGGACCTGCAAGCTCCAGGTGGAAGTCCCAGGCTGTACGGAATCATCACAGGCATTACCTCAAATGGGCAATTGGATTCCATGACCTCGTGAGCTGCAGCAATTGAAGGAAGGAGTCCTACCTGCTGTGCGCGACGGAAGGTGCGGGACTTTAGTCCCACATCGTTTGCTAAAGACCAAACGCAGTGACTTAAATTGATTTTGTGTCTACGGCTTATCGCCTTGACACACAGGGGGGTGAGGTCCCCCACACGCGCCTTTCCCGTGACACTGTGCACATGGGCCTGGCTCCGACTCATTAATCTGCTTAATCCTATACTCACACCTCGACTGCTACCTTACGCCAGCAACCCTGGTCCCGAGTGCACTCTAGATCGATTACCCGACTACCCGGTACTGTGCATGGCCCTTGGAGGGCATGAAAGAGGAGAACCTAGAGATAGGAAAGAAGAAAGCTCGCAGGGTTAAGGGAGGTTTTGCTCTGTTCTATATTGGCTAACACTTAGCCAAAAATTGAAGGTGCCCTCCTATGCATAAGAGACAGAGCCAAGAGAAGAAGAAAGAAGAGGCGAGGCAGAGAAGCTAAAGAAGGAAGAAGAGGAGAGGTTTTGAAGAAAAAGAGAAGGCTTGTGCTTGCCTTCTGTTAAGACATCTGATTGCTTGCCTACTGTTGGTTGATTTGAGATAATTGATGGTTGAATGTATGCTTAAACTTCATAGGATATAAGTGGTGATTCAAATCACCATTGTCTTTTATTCTTTTCTCTTTTTATCCTCATATTCTCGAGATACATTGGATTTCACTGAATATTTAATGTGACAGGTTATTATTCATTGAAAATCTATATTTTTCTCAATTTCTTGTGCTCATTTATACTATCTGTTGAGATTAGTATGTGAATTCCTACTTGCTCCCAATGAACAACCTCGAACTTTCATTTGAGTATAAATTTTATTTGTTGTTCGAGCGATTTTTGAGGAATTATTACTACAACGAACGCATCTTTCAAAACCCTCGATTTAGCCCTAATATCACCTTTACAGATTTAAGGAGGTGAAGCGGGAAATATATAAAAACAAATAAGAAAAACAAAAGGCAAGAGCCAGGAGGGCTACAACTGGGTCTAGTGGAGTGGTCAAGTGACCTAAATTTCTACAGGCTCATTGGAAGGAGCTTCACTCACCTCAGATGTGGCATCCTCTCCAAAGGAAGAGTCGAAGTTGGAAAACTTGCCACTCACCTCATCTCCTCCTTCAAATGGTGGCTCAATAAGGGCCTAGTCCTCGATCAATCCCTCGCAAACCAGGTTGCCATGGACCTGGAAGAGGTCGAGGGCCGACCATGTCAGGAACTCTTCCTTTGAAGTGACGCCTCTCACCAAGATAGATTGGGCAACTGCCAGAGTGTACTTCCTAATTTCCTTTCCAAGTTTTTGGCAGCTCGTCTCCATGGAAGGGTCAATGTGTAAAGAAGTTCATGATCATGCTCAGCCAGGGCTACTTCTACCTCTTGTTCTTTAGATGTCGAATCTTGTTTGATGACTCATTATATGAGGCAACAACTTCTAATACCCACTATGTAACTTGTAGCTCCTTCTCAAGACGAGAAACCATCTGCTCGGCCACCCCTTTCTCTGCCCAAACATCCTTCAAGGCACCCACCATATCAATGTAAGCCTTCTCATGGAACTCCCACCAGGCCTAACACTCCGCAATGAAATTGGCAAAGATTGGCATTCAGCTCTTGAGCTCGCTTCACCATGTCGTCTATTCAAGAGGTTTGCTGCTCCAAATCGACCATTAATTTACAAGAGCTTCATCCTAAAGTTTCATAAACTGGTGAAGCTCCCTACGCTCCCTTAGGCTACCTCAATCTCCCTCCAGTAGGAAACACAATCGTCCTCCACCTTCTCGTGATAACCTTGTCCAGCTTTACTTGGAGAACTCAGGCATTCACGTAAGCCACATCCACCCAAGACGCCACTTGCTCTATATTAAAGGAGGTTCCCCTCCTGAAACTCACCAACAACGACCTAGACAACACCTCGGCATAAAGTATGTCCTGCTTAATACCTTTAAAGGATGAAGGATTGTAAGGTTATAGCAAGAAAGGGCAAAGCAAAGAAATTAAACTAAGTTCCAAGAAACTTATCGCCTAAAGGTAGCTCCAGTAAATGTTCCAGAGGTGCGCGAGGGCATGAGGCAGCATTGCCCACTCAATGTTGGAGGTCAGAAGCTTAAACACTTTATTTTCCATCTGGAGGTTAAATCGCTCAAAGGCATCCGAGAGAACCTTAAAGACCTCCTAGGACGAAGATGCGATGAAGATCCACTCTCAATACTCCCAACCTTCTTTGTCACCTCCACCACCTTGGCTAAGTCTGCCTCCATGTCAAGACAGCGAATTACCTTACGTTCTCTTTCCTCGCATACAACGCGATCCTTGGCCCGATTGTCCCTGAAAAGTTGGTGAGAGGGAAGGCTGGAAGTCATTTGCCTGAGGACCTCCAACGCCTCCTCCTACACTGTACAAGTAGTCTCTTATAAAGCGACCACTAGGGACTTTCTCGCCCTAGATGTCGATGCCTTCATCGACCAAGGCACATAAAGACCTGATACCCTTCAATAGAAGCGAGAGACCTGCAAGGCCGGGGGATGCCAATCCTTAGGCCCCTCAATTTCTTTTGGGTGTGAGATGATTGCCTGATCAATAATAATGATCACCTTTGCCGAGCTCTTTGCTTGGGCACACACTTCTAGCAGTGGTGGCCTCTCTTTAGGCACTCAAAGCACGACAACCTCTTCTCCCGTCACGATTGCAATTGGCAAAGTGAGTTCTGGTCCTGATTCAGGAGGTGGGGGCATTACTTCCTCACCTGTGGTAGAGGCAACCAACACACGATCTTATGCAAAGGTTGTTCCCACGTAGGGGACTTCTGTTGGAGTTATATGCTCTAAGCAAACCAACCTGAGTCAAATCACAGAATAAGTGATTCAGATTTGAGTGTTAGATAATGTGCACACATTAATAGGGTTATATGGGTCCCTTAGTACAATTGGAATAATATATTACGCCATGTTGGATATACAAATGACAAGTATTGAAGGATCTAAACGGTTTGGACCGAGGATATCGATTAGTCATTAAGAAGATGACAAGGAGGTCATCTAAGGGAGAGACTGGTCAACCTCCTCCTCTATCTCGATGTACTGAGGCTATGTCCAGGAGGCCTCCAAGTCAACTTGCTTGTGTTGCAATTGGGGATTTCATCCCTGATTGGCTAGCCCTTCCTCCCAATCTTCTCTCAAGTGTCGAGAGTCGACCAAGCACCTAAGGTTGATGGCCTGCCAATGCATGGCTGAGAGGATTTGATCCTCTAGTCCAAGGATTGGTGGTTTTCAAGGCGAGGGTCTCCTTCTAATTCACGAAGGAGTTCTTGGGGTGCAAACAGTTCACACTACACACAAAGAAATCAATCATTCTCAATGCGAAGGGTCTCATACGCCTACTGAGAAGGAATTTCTTGTAGGAGAGACTTATAGTAGGAGGCACAACACGTAGGCTACTGTACTATGCCACCCACAGATATAATCTCTTACTTATGCTGATCCTAGAACAAAAAGAAACTACTTCTTCCCATGTGGTTCCAGTTGTTGGATTAAAATCCAACGTATGGACTTGTATGTATAAACATACATGTAGATATAATCAAATAACAATAAGTTAATGGACTATCATGTAATGCCCATAACTAAAGTGATCAATTCAAGTTTTATTGAGGGCATGAGCATAAAATGCAAAGAGAATAGTATGGTTAAGTTTTCATTTGTGCAGAGACCGATTTTGCAATTACAACTCCTTGATGGGTGGATTTGTAATTTGCTATTAGTAATTAGCTTTGCCTGATTACTAAAAGAGATAGGTTAGGTCCCTGACGTGCCTTCGTGCGTGTGTGTTAAGAGGTGTCGTTATAGTTGCACTTGATACGTCGGTTTTAAAAAAAGTAAACGGAGGTGAGTCCGAGTGTCGATCTCAGGGAGGCGTGGAAATCGGATTTTGTTTACCACTTGTTGTCACGAAAAAGGCGGAGTTTTGCTTGCGAAAGAAACGGTTTTGAAAAGCGAGAGATAGAGAGAGTTTAGGGTTAGAAAGCTCTTGGTTTTGATCATGCACTTTAAACAGAAATTAAAAAGGCAACTAAATGAAAAACAATTTCATTAAACATGCATTCATAGTTCATGGTTTACAATATTAAATACATGCTTCAACAAAAGTAAATGAAAGCTTAAAAGAGAGAGAGAGAGGTAGAGAGAGAGTGGAGAGCGACGAGGCAGCCACGGCGGTGGAGGAGGCTCCGTCGGCGGCTCGTCGTCTCCGGCGATTACAAGAGTGCCTAAGACTAGCTAGGAGAGGAGTGGAGTAGTTGCAAGTGGGAGAGGATGCCTTGAATGGTGGTAGAAGGGGGTTTAAATAGAGTTAAAGGCTTCCTAAAAGAAGAATGTGCTTTAGCGACATCCAGAACGTCGCTAAAACCGCTTCCATATACGTCGGTGAAGGTCTGCTGCCGCCGGTCAGCCGCCCGCCCCTCTCTCTTCAGGCGCGATCCGTGGACGTCGAACGAGAGCCGTCCGATTGATGATCGGACGGCTGAGATCCTCCCGCGCCTGCGCTAGGATCGCGCTTCGGGCGTGCGTGCGCGCGCGCGTTTCCGTCCGGCGTGCGCGCGCGCGTGGGAGGTGGGGCGTTGTCGTCGCGCCGCGTGGCGCGATCCTAGCCGCTCGCTTCTGATCGCGCGGCTCAATTTTTCTGCGCCCTTCGCCCGCAGACGATTTTTGCTCCGCGCGAATCGAACGCGCGTCGCCGCAACGCGGGCGTGCGCACTAACCGTTGCGCCACGCCCGCGCTTTGTCGCGGCGACCGCGGGCGAGCGCGCGGATCTCGGCCGTTCGATCGAAGATCAACGGCCGAGATGCGTCCTTGGCTGGCTTGGGGGCGTGCGGGCGGCGGGGGCGGGGCGACGTGGCGCGTTCTAGGCCGTTGATCTCCAGATCAACGGTCAGGATTTCTTGGGCCCATTGTGGGAGCTCCGGATGTCGGATTTGGCCGATTTTGAGTCCGTTAGACTCCGTTCGTCGTCCTGAATCCATCCGTGCGGTCCGATTGCTCATCTGAGGCCTGCTTTGACAAATGCTTTACACAAATGGCCATTAATACAGTTTATAAGCAATCTTGGTACTTGATGCATGCAATGCTCCTATTCTACTTTATGTTGTGCCTTTTATTCTAAAGATGGGCCATATTCAACCTAATTACTACCCCCTTGCGTGGTGTTATCATACCCCCATGCTTACTCCTTGCTAGTCCCTAGCAAGGTTTATTCTAGCCTTTATTTCTTTGGCGAATTCAAGAAGTAATTGCTTAGGCACTTCGTTACTTGTTAATAAGAGGAACTATACGAAGATCTTAATCTACAAAGACTAAGCAGCGCCCAGGTGTCTGCCAAAATACGAATCGCCCGAATCCTTGCTTTGTATATATAACTATACTTATGTATACGTATATATCTATATATGTCTTTTTAGAATTTTTAGAATTCAGTGTGGGTTGGTAACTTTTTACGGCTACCCAACCCACCCAAAACTCGGTCAAAACCCTAAGTGCTAAGCATCTTGGTGTGAATGTTGTGATAGACTTACTTAACGGTAATTGAGACAGACTTCGAGTTTCTACGCCTCTAGGTGACCGGAAAAGAAAATAAATTTTTGCCTGAAGGTGTATTTGTTCGATTGGTAGCTTTCTCCCTGCGTTCATTTTACTTGGGGTCAACACAAGGATTTTCCAGTGTATATCTCCCCGGCTTGTACTACTTCCCCGCTTCTTCCTTAGGTGTTTTTGGTCTTCTTTTTTTGTGCAATTATTGAGCTGGGCTCTGGACAACCGACCAATGGGCTGTTACCCACGATCACTTGCCAGCCATACTTGTGCGGTGAAGTGTGGTTTATTTTCTTTTTTTTTTTTTTTTTTAATTATTATTTTTTTTACGTAGGTGGCTTCCCTAATCTCAAATGTTCCTAGAGGCAGTGAAAAAGAAATGGCCTGTGGCTGGGTTCTAGGCAACCTGCCAATGGGCTGTTACCCACGACAACTTGCCAGCCATACCACCCTAGAGAGTTCATTAGCTACCCAATTTCTGTCAAAATCTCCGAGAAGTGAGTATGTGCAGAAATGTGTGCAGATGCTTAGACTCAAAGTTTTCCTGAGTTAGAGGATGAGTTGATAAGTCGTATACTTATCACCTTATTTATTAGGTGGATTAGAATAGCTTAAAGTTGCAAGGATTCGCCGCTAAATCCATATTTTAATGGACACTAGGGCTGATTAAGCCTGAAGGCCTGAAAAGTCTAAGCGTTTAAGTTCTTTTTGTATTATTTCCCCCTATTGGCAAGTTTCTAATGCCTAAGTTTTTCTTCCTAAATTCAAATTTTTTTTTTTTTTTAATCAATTAATTTATTCATTCAGACTGATTAATTAAACTCAGGATTATGCAATTTACCATCCCCCCATGCTTAAGTTGGACAATGTCCTCATTGGCAGATGCATGAATGCAGAAGGGTTCAAAAAGATAGTACCTGAGTGACGTAAACTACCAAATCAGTCTGAATCCGCTGGGTTGCCTCCCAGGAAGCGCTGAGTTTAACGCCTCCAGCTGGGCGGTGCCTGGTGTCAGCCCTCAACAAGGGTGACACTCTCCTTGGGGGGTACCTGGGCCAGGAAATGCTTCAATCTTTGACCATTGACTGTAAAGGTGTGCCCGGTATTAAGATCGACGATTTCGACTGCCCCATTGGAATAGGGCTTGACCACCCGAAATGGTCCTGTCCATTTGGACCTAAGTTTCCCTGGAAAGAGTTTCAGGCGTGCATCAAATAGCCAGACTTGTTGGTTTGGCTCAAAGGTTTTCCTATGAATGAGTCGGTCGTGGACGGCTTTCATTTTCTCCTTATATAGCCGACTATTGTCAAAGGCGTCCCGACGAATTTCTTCAAGCTCAGATAATTGAAGAGTCCTTTGCGCACCAGCTAACTGGGGATCCATGTTACATTGCTTAACAGCCCAGTAAGCCCGGTGTTCCAATTCGACAGGGAGATGGCAAGCTTTGCCAAAGACCAAGCGGTAAGGTGACATGCCTATCGGGGTCTTAAAAGCGGTCCTGTATGCCCACAGGGCATCATCAAGTCGTGTGGACCAGTCTTTCCTGTCAGGTCTCACAGTCTTCTGTAAAATGTTCTTGATTTGTCTGTTTGAGACCTCAGTCTGCCCATTTGTTTGTGGATGATACGGGGTGGCAATGCGGTGGTTTACCCCGTATTTTCTAAGTAGGGCACGGAACTGGGAATGGATAAAATGGCTTCCACCATCACTGATCATGGCCTTGGGTATTCCAAAATGGGAAAAGATGTTCTTCTTTACAAAGTCCATGACCGTCTTGTGATCGCATCGTCGGGTGGCGACGGCTTCAATCCATTTGGAAACATAGTCTACCGAGACCAAGATATACTCGAAGCCGTTGGATGGTGGAAAGGGGCCCATAAAATCGATACCCCAAACGTCGAAAATTTCGACAATCAAAATGGGCTGAAGGGGCATCATATCTTTTTTGGTCATTGTCCCTAGTGTTTGGCATCGTGAGCAAGTCTTGGCAAAGATGTGTGCATCCTTGAATAGGGACGGCCAATAAAATCCAGACTGCAAAACTTTTGCAGCTGTTTTCTTGCCAGAGAAATGGCCGCCACATGCTTGGTCATGACAAAAGGAAAGCACACTCTGAACCTCGTCTTCGGGGAGGCACCTCCTGATGATCTGATCAGCACAGAGGCGAAACAGCATGGGATCATCCCAGAAATAGTGCTTGGCCTCAGCCAAGAACCTGTCTCGTTGCTGTTTGGACCAGCTGTGCGGGGTTTGTCCTATAACCAGGTAGTTGACATAGTCAGCATACCATGGCATTTTCTTGTCTTGCACGGCTAGGATGTGTTCATCAGGGAAGGTATCAGATAGAGGTAGGGAGGGTCCAATGTGGTCTGGATGAAGTCTTGACAGGTGGTCAGCCACCACATTTTTCGATCCGGCCTTGTCTTGGATTTCCAGGTCAAATTCCTGCAAAAGCAGGATCCATCTGATGAGCCTGGGTTTCGCATCCTTTTTGGCCAACAGGTGCCGGATGGCTGAATGGTCGGTGTAGATAGTCACGTGGGATCCCAGTAAGTATGATCGGAATTTTTCCAGTCCAAAGACTACAGCAAGCAACTCTTTTTCTGTGACCGTATAATTACGCTGGGCCTCGTCCAACGTTTTGCTCGCGTAGTAGATCACCACGGGCTTCTTGTCTTGCCTTTGTCCCAGGACAGCGCCTATGGCAAAATCTGATGCGTCACACATAATCTCAAAACCCTGGGACCAGTCTGGGGGTTGAAGTACCGGTGCGGTGGAGACTAAGTCCCGGAGGGTATGATAAGCCTGGGTGCAATCAGGAGACATGTGGAAAGTTGCGTCGTTGGCTAGAAGGTCGGTCAAGGGTTTGGAAAGTTTGGAAAAGTCTTTGATGAACCTTCGGTAGAAGCCAACATGTCCTAGAAAAGAGCGAATCTGTCGGACCGAACTAGGTGGAGGAAGTTTGGAAATTAAATCAACCTTAGCTCGATCTACCTCGATGCCCTTATGCGAAACGATGTGTCCGAGGACAATTCCTTCTTGAACCATAAAATGGCTCTTTTCCCAACTTAACACCAAGTTAACCTCGATACATCGTTTCAGGATTTTCTCCAAGTTGCTCAAACAATGGTCGAATGAATTCCCGAATACAGAGAAATCATCCATAAAGACCTCCAAGTATTCACCCACCATTTCTGAAAAAATGGCTAGCATGCAACGCTGGAAGGTTGCGGGTGCGTTGCATAACCCGAACGGCATTCGACGGAATGCAAATGTGCCATACGGGCAAGTGAATGTGGTCTTTTCCTGATCTTCCGGAGCAATTGCGACTTGGTTATATCCTGAATATCCATCCAGGAAGCAAAAATACTTCTGCCCTGCCAATCTTTCAAGGATTTGGTCAATGAATGGCAAGGGGAAGTGGTCCTTCTTAGTGGCTTCGTTAAGCTTCCTATAATCAATACACACCCGCCATGCGGTGGTGGTGCGGGTGGGAATGGATTCGCCATGATCATTAGTGACAACGGTGAGCCCAGCCTTCTTTGGAACCACTTGAGTGGGGCTCACCCAGGGGCTATCAGAGATAGGGTAGATGATGTCGGCGTCGAGCCACTTGATAATTTCTTTTTTAACGACCTCCCGCATGTTAGGGTTTAACCGTCTCTGCATCTGGCGGGAAGGTCGGGCCCCGTCTTCCAGGTAAATCTTGTGGGTGCAATAGGTGGGGCTAATTCCTCTTAGATCTGAGATGGTCCAACCAATGGCGGCCCGATGTTCTGAAAGAGTTGCAGTCAACCTTAGTTCCTGATCCTTGGTTAGATGGGAATTAATAATCACTGGGAAGGTCTGGCCAGGTCCCAAGAAGACGTACTTGAGATTCTCGGGCAATGGTTTAAGTTCAGGTGCGGGTGGGACCACAGTCGATGGGAATGGAAAGGGCGGTAGTTGATCAACATTGATTTCTTCAAATGGTGTCATGTGATGATACTCAACCTTACAGAGGTCCATAGGTAATGATGGTGGCGAGTCAGAACTACGGGTTTGGTGGTCTGAGACAGAATTGAGGGTAAGGCATTCCTCGATTAAAGTTTCCACGGGATCATGTTCCTCAATGTAATCACAATCAAAAGACTTTGTTGCCCGGAAGATATCTAATTGCATTTTCCTGTCTCCGAAGGCGATTTCCATACATCCCGTGTCGCAATCGATGTTTGCTTTAGCCGTGGCTAAGAAAGGTCTGCCTAAGATTATGGGTGCGTTCTGTAATTTTTCAGGGACTTCCATGTCGAGCACCAAAAAGTCGACTGGGAAATAGAAGTCCTTGACCCGTACAATCACGTCCTCGACAACCCCCTTCGGGGTTTTCACTGATCTATCCGCCAGCTGGATGGTGACAGGGGTTGGTGCCAGCTCCCCAAAACCAAATTGGTGGTACAAGGTTGTGGGAATTAGGTTGATAGAAGCACCTAGGTCCAGGAGCGCTCTATCAAATGTCATGTCCCCGATGTTGCAGGAAATCAGGGGTGCTCCTGGGTCAGTTCGTTTGAGTGGAAGGTTGCTTGATATCACGGAACTGGCTTGCTCAGAGAGTACAACCTTCCTAGGTGCTTGAGGTCTCGTCTTACGCTTGGGTGTACAGGCATCCTTTAAGAACTTGGCGTAAGCGGGGATGTGTTTGACAGCTTCTAGAAGCGGAATATTAATCTGTACTTGTTTAAAAATTTCCATCAGCTCCTCAGTTTCCACAGTATTCTTTTTTCTCTTGATTGTTTCCAAGGCCTCAGGATAGGGTGTCTGGATTGGTTCCATGTTTGGGTCCTTGGTTGGTGCTTCTTCTAAGTCAGGTAAAGTCTCGGGGAGAGTCGGCCATTTGGGATCCTGGGTTTTGGTGCCGCTTCTCAAGGTCACCGCATTCGCAGAGGCATTGGGGCCATGGGGTGATCCTTGAGAAGATGAGGATGAAGAGGCGCCAAACCCAGGAGGTGTTTGTGGAGCCGGTTGGACCATATGAGCCTGCCCGGGGTTGCCTTGGAACCCTTGCGAATTGGGGCCTCTGTTAATTATGTTTCGCGGGTTTGGTTGTGGTTGGGAAGGTAGAGATCCTTGCTGTTTACAGTCCAAGAGTTGGCTTAACTGTCCCTTTACCAAGGCCATTTCTTCCTGATGTTTTTGGTTCATGTCAGCCATCATCTTTATTAGGGTGTCCATTTGGTTTTGTGGGGGAGGGGCCGCCCTATTTTGGTTATATTGGGGTCTAACTGGTGGTCCTTGCTGATAGGGGGACAAGTGTGGCTGTTGGTTTGGCCTGGGCTGGTTTTGGAATTGCGGTAGTTTCTGGTTTGTCCAACCAAAGTTGGGGTGATTACGCCAGCCGGTGTTGTAAGTGTTGGAGAAAGGGTCAGGTTTTGCATATCCTTGGACGGCTTGCACATCTTCTAGAATAGCCGATGTTGATGAAGAAGGAAGGGAGTAATCAAGGGTCGAGGGAGTAAAGGTCCCTCCTTGGAACATGGTTGGGGGTTGGTCCAGGTTTAGTTGGGTGAAGGGTTGGACCAGGTCAACATTATGTGCTCCTTTTGCTAGGGTGAAAGTCGGCAAGGGGTTCCTGGTCTGGTTCAGAAGCTCATCAATCTTCTTGTCCACCAATTCCACTCGATCCAATTTTTTGGCAATAATGTCCATGTCAACCATTCCAGAATTTGCTTGCACCTCATAAATCCCACCACGGGGTTGACTGGATCTGTTAAACTGGTTCATGGAGGAATTGTTGAGCGAATTCTCGCTCATAGACTCAAAGAGCTCAAACGCGCTCTCCTCGTCTTTGTTTAGGAAGTTTCCCCCGCATGAGGCATCGACGAAGTTCCGTAGGCTGCTATCCAGACCGTGGTAGAAGATCTGGGCCAATTGCCACCTTGGAACTTCGTGGTGTGGGCATTTCCTCAAAAGTTCATTGAATCTTTCCCACGCCTCATGAAATTGTTCCCCACCCTGGAGTGTGAAGGTAGTGATAGCTCTTCTGAGGGCATTGGTCTTTCCTATGGGGAAGAATTTCTTTAAAAATGCATGCCTCAGTTCCTCCCAGGTGGTGATGGGTCTACCTAGGGTTCTAAGCCAATGAGAAGCCTTGTCTCTTAATGAGAAAGGGAACATCTTGATTAGAACAATATCAAGGCTAATGTTCCTAGGTTTTACTGTTCTTGCTATGCGGTCGAGATCTTCTAGGTGCTGAAAGGGGTCTTCATTTGAGCTTCCATGAAAGTGGCTCTGGATTAGACTTAATACATTAGGTTTTAGCTCAAAATCGTCTCCCCCTTCGGGGATCCTAAGGTGTGGCTCGACTCTAATGGCAGAAGGGTTATAGAAATCACGGAGGGGTCTTGGCTGGTTCTGAAACGGTGGTAAATCAAGTGGTGGTTGTCCTGGTATGTCATTGAAAGGTGGTGGTTGTTCTTGCGGGTTCTGTAACCGTTGTATGGCTTGCATGATGGTGTGGATTTGTCGTTGCTGAAGCCGATGGTTAGCATTGATTTGAGCCTGGACGACAGCCATAGCATCTGGTGGGGGTTGATCTTCAGCCTCATCTACCCTAGGTTCAGCCATGTTTTCAACAGAATTACGTCGCCTAGATTCCTGCCCCAAAACACACAATTCGGGATGCAGTGAGCGCCTCCCGTGCATACACTAGAGAAGAACTGGAGGGGATGCGGAGGGCGACAGATGCGAGAAATGTGTTTCAATCAAGCACGCAAGCCTAATCCTTATGGTGTATTCCTTAGGGGACCTAGAAATCTCACAAAGGGTGATTAAGTCCGTAAGCACTGGACTTCCCTTCTCAAGGCTAATCTGGCCAGGTTGATTACGAGGGGATTGCAGGGAAGGTTCTTCCTTTGGCTTGCGCCTCCGGTTCCATAGACCCCACAACCACGGTCGTTTGACACTGCCCCGCAGCCTAGTCACCAGATTCTACCAAGGGAATGAAAGCCAAGTGCCTAGCCGACAAAACCTCACCTTTTGAGACTTAACTCAGTCCTGCCTAGGGCACGTCTACTCAGTTTTAAAGGGCTAGGATAGTGCTTGTGCTTAGGGTGATGTGATGAGGCGTTGATTGGGGTGGTGCCTCTTAATGTTTTACTTTCAAAGTGTGTGCTTCTAGCAAAACATGATTTTCAAGCAAGGATTTGTTAAGATATAGTGCCTTTTTAGTGTTCATCCTTACTTAAGTACTTTTTAGGGTTGACGTGTCTTAATTTTTTTCAAACAAGTTTCAGTGGGCACGTCAAGTTCTGCACACAACTTAGTGAAAGTAGATTTCCTTTTTGTAGAGGCTCTAAAACCCTAGTGTACTCATCCTGATAATCATGCAGCTTCTATTAGATGAGTCGGTTTTAGGGTTGAGTGGTGCGGCCCAGGTCAACTCATGGTGGCTTCGCAAACACCACTCAAGAGAAAGAGAAAAGAGCACTCCAAGAATTTATCCAGCATATTAGAGTGTACATTTTTTTGTAGGGTGATGTGTTAAGAATGTGGGTCAAGCAATCATTCACCACGCCAATTTTTTTAGTTTTTATGATTTTTTTAGATTTTTCACGCAAGCAAACAATGAGAGAGAGAGTACTTACTATCGGTCCTCGAGGCGCCTACTTCCTTGCTACCATAGTGGAATGCGTCGCTTCGCCGTCCATGCGCCGAATTCCTGCAACCGTCAAGTAAAAAGGAAAATAGGGCATTAGAAGATATGAGAATGAAGGTGGAATGGGGGTGATAAAACAAATCCGTTGCCTCCCCGGCAACGGCGCCAAAAACTGACGTGCCTTCGTGCGTGTGTGTTAAGAGGTGTCGTTATAGTTGCACTTGATACGTCGGTTTTAAAAGAAGTAAACGGAGGTGAGTCCGAGTGTCGATCTCAGGGAGGCGTGGAAATCGGATTTTGTTTACCACTTGTTGTCACGAAAAAGGCGGAGTTTTGCTTGCGAAAGAAACGGTTTTGAAAAGCGAGAGATAGAGAGAGTTTAGGGTTAGAAAGCTCTTGGTTTTGATCATGCACTTTAAACAGAAATTAAAAAGGCAACTAAATGAAAAACAATTTCATTAAACATGCATTCATAGTTCATGGTTTACAATATTAAATACATGCTTCAACAAAAGTAAATGAAAGCTTAAAAGAGAGAGAGAGAGGTAGAGAGAGAGTGGAGAGCGACGAGGCAGCCACGGCGGTGGAGGAGGCTCCGTCGGCGGCTCGTCGTCTCCGGCGATTACAAGAGTGCCTAAGACTAGCTAGGAGAGGAGTGGAGTAGTTGCAAGTGGGAGAGGATGCCTTGAATGGTGGTAGAAGGGGGTTTAAATAGAGTTAAGGGCTTCCTAAAAGAAGAATGTGCTTTAGCGACATCCAGAACGTCGCTAAAACCGCTTCCATATACGTCGGTGAAGGTCTGCTGCCGCCGGTCAGCCACCCGCCCCTCTCTCTCTTCAGGCGCGATCCGTGGACGTCGAACGAGAGCCGTCCGATTGATGATCGGACGGCTGAGATCCTCCCGCGCCTGCGCTAGGATCGCGCTTCGGGCGTGCGTGCGCGCGCGCGTTTCCGTCCGGCGTGCGCGCGCGCGTGGGAGGTGGGGCGCTGACGTCGCGCCGCGTGGCGCGATCCTAGCCGCTCGCTTCTGATCGCACGGCTCAATTTTGCCGCGCCCTTCGCCCGCAGACGATTTTTGCTTCGCGCGAATCGAACGCGCGTCGCCGCAACGCGGGCGTGCGCGCTAACCGTTGCGCCACGCCCGCGCTTTGTCGCGGCGACCGCGGGCGAGCGCGCGGATCTCGGCCGTTCGATCGAAGATCAACGGCCGAGATGCGTCCTTGGCTGGCTTGGGGGCGTGCAGGCGGCGGGGGCGGGGCGACGTGGCGCGTTCTAGGCCGTTGATCTCCAGATCAACGGTCAGGATTTCTTGGGCCCATTGTGGGAGCTCCGGATGTCGGATTTGGCCGATTTTGAGTCCGTTAGACTCCGTTCGTCGTCCTGAATCCATCAGTGCGGTCCGATTGCTCATCTGAGGCCTGCTTTGACAAATGCTTTACACAAATGGCCATTAATACAGTTTATAAGCAATCTTGGTACTTGATGCATGCAATGCTCCTATTCTACTTTATGTTGTGCCTTTTATTCTAAAGATGGGCCATATTCAACCTAATTACTACCCCCTTGCGTGGTGTTATCAGTCCCCAAGGGTTTCCACCTTCATTCTTTTCACCTCCCCATCGTGTGACTTGAGAGAAAGCAGAGAAAAGGGTGGCTGGATTGCTACTGTTTTAGGAGAAAATCTTCTCCTGATTACTCTTGTGCAAATGAAGGTGAGGACACCTTGGAAGAGCCTAACTCGTGGGTTCTTATTCTGTATTCAAAATGAACCCAGGTATGTTTATATTCTCAATATATATATGAATGGTTTCAAACAAGAATAGACATGCATGTTTTATATTTGTTCATATCAATCATGTTTGTACATGTATGTGTTGATCAGTTGTTTTCTAGTTGTAGATTCAACGGATCTTATACATGATTAGATTTGGCCTTTGATATGCTCAGAAAATGCACGAAATTAACCTGTAACCATTGTGTGTACCGGTATTCAATACGAGTACTGGTATCATTGGCATACTGTTTATACACAGAGAAGTGATCTATAACTAGCTTGTACCGGTACTCTTCATGAGTACCGGTACTGCTAGCTCCAGATCAACTCCACGATGTCCTAAGTCCATTACTGGAACCTACATGTACTGGTACTCATTTGGACAAGTACTACCGGTACATAGTGAGTACTGGACAAGTACTCATTTGGACTTGTGATCCAAACAGTAACACATGAGTACCGATAATTGGCATCAGTATCGGTACCCATGCAATATGGAACCTACAACAGTATGTCATGAAAACCGGTACTGGTATACCAATGCCGATACCCAGTCAGCATAAAGTCCAATTGAGATCAGATACAGGTCCATCCTAAGTTAAAAGTAAGATAATTTAAGTTAAGCCCTTAAGGGTTTAAGGATTCAATCCTTAACACTAGTTACATAAGTTGTTATTGTTTCTCATTTTTGTTATTCGTGTTTTTATAAACATCGACCTAAATATTTGATTAGATGAAAATTTTTAATGCTTATGTTTTTCACACTTCCCAATGCCATGGAAATCAAGGATCGAATTGTTCAAATCCCCACAACCGCTTCAGTGTTGAGCAGGTCAGAGATCATATTTCCCAACAACTTCACCCTAGAGCTACTTCTCATTGGTTTCTTTGTCGGGTGCTCTTGGCCACCAGATGAGGAGGCCTACCCCCTCTTCTTCTTCTGCACCTCAGGCTTCACTGTCTTGAATGCAAGGAGGGCTACAAAGAAGAAATGAGGTCAGATTAGCGCAACAAAGTAAGTGGCTAAAAGCAAGCGGGCACTCACTAGCATCTAGATTGTCATCCCCAAACCAGAAAAAATTTTTCTAAATGTCCTACATAAACTCCTTGTGGACCAAGTTTCCAAAGCCCTCCAGATTATCCACAACTCATCCTTTAGCCAAAGGCTTTAGGTCGAGTAGACACCCCGCTTCGATGGCCATTAATATTTCCATATCTTTTTATGTTAATTAATGCCTAACTAATATTGGTCTAAAAGTAATTTGGGTTATATTGCATTTAGTTAGGTCAAATTAGGCATTTTAGGTTATTTTGTGTATAATGCATACTTATGAGCTTTTGTATAATATTTCCTACAATTCTATCTAATACCTTGATGTGCTTATTGTTATATGTTCAGATACAAAATTTCAAGTTGATTGGAGTAAGGTTGATTGGATTATCTAAATTGAACTCACTTGGAAGAGAATTGAGCCTAGTTTGTTAGACCTAGTTCCTAACCCTATTAACCATTTTACCTAACCCAAACTTAAGCTTAATAACCTCCATGTAAATTTCCATGCCTATCTTACCACTAAAAATCCCACACTTATAATTTTCCTAAATTCCCAAACCAACCCGAACAATTTCCAACTTATCCCCTACGTACCTCTCCATCCGATGCACTCACCCAAGTCAAACCCCTCCTCTCAATTTAAAAACCCATCCCATGCTGCCATCGAATGAATTCCCACCGAAACACACACAATCGCATTCCAATCACCTACGTACTACTTACGCCCATGCATTATCAAAACAAACCACATACACTCTCTTATCGCGTAAACAATAATAATAATAACAATACACACCGAATTTTATCCCATATCCACCGAAACCCATGCAATATCACCCACCGAACACCACCCCATACATTATCTTTTATTAAAAATCCTATTCTATTATCTATTTAAGTCAACGACATCCCCCCTCCATCTAATTATTTGTTACCCTACAATCTTTAAATCTAGACCATCTATTATCCTTTCAATCTAATTTAAGCCATTGATTATTTTTCAAACTAAAATCTAACCTATCATATCACCTATCCCTTGACCCTAACCCTTATGCCTAACCAATTAAATCCTAGCCCTACAACTTAGTGATCCTAGGCAACCTAAACCAACCAATAGGAAGCCTTCCTACTTTCTATATAAACACCTATGCACACCCCCTTAGGATTGTCATCTCCTACTTAGAACTCTCCACCTTCACATAGTCTCTATTAATTAGTGCTAGTCCATGTCATCTTTGGTGATTCTGGCGGGTGCGCCTTCGCATCTACATCTACGTCGACGCTCCGAACTTCGCCTTCGAAGCCCATAGTTTCTGCAATTTCTCTAGTTTAGTTCTAGTTGTAGTAACCTAGTTTTAGTTGTAATTTTCCAAGCATTCCTCTAGTTATGTTAAACTCTTATCTTATGAAATAAAAGTTTTTAGTATTCATTTTTCAACTTGTCTTCAAGTTGTATGCTTTCTACTAGTAGTATATTATAGTTGCATGCCATTAGATTTAGTATTTGTCCTAATAATCATCCTATTTGATATTTGGTTCTAATTCTAATTAGGAAAGTAATTTTGATCTATTTGCCTCCCTGGGAATGACTCGGACTCTCATATTTTTATTCGAAAATCCTTATGAGTTCGATTTTATTTACAAATTTAAGAGTTTCTACACGCATTTAGTACGACAAATACACTGTTTACATACCTATTCCTCGTGCAGAACAGCCATTGCCAACTATTGGGAACCTAGAGAGGTTCCCCATTATTTACAATAAAAAGGTGCCAATCCAACCCTCTTAGACCATTTGGTATGTCCACAAGCTAGTAGCCTTGTTTCCTCTCCAAGAAGGTATACATCCTTGTCAATGCATGATCCTTCTTTACCTTTTGAAGAAAGAGGCCAAAAGGGTGTTGAAAAAGGTCTATCCTAGGATCTTTCACTAAGTTAAGACAAATAGTGACAAAGGCATGCATCTAGGACCGACCTATAATTTAAGCCCAGTTGGGACAGGGTAAGGTAGAAATAAGAAAGGAATGCTACAATGAAGAGGTTAAGCAGGATCCAAGGCCCATTTTCTATGACACATCTACAAATAATAAATTTATTGGACCAGCCAAGCAAGCATAGTCTAAAGCGACCACTCGGCACAGTGTACCTAACCCTGCCTCCTAAGTAACCTTCCTATTTCCTCTTCGCTACTGATTGAAGATGGAAAGTCATACAAAGCAATAGTTTCATCACTCAACCAGCCAGTGGAAGTGACCGTCTCACCTCGATTAATTGAAGACATATTCGAATCTGACTGAAACCTCACCTTAACTTTGCATCAATCATAGTAGAAAGCACAACAACAACGATGCAAGCACTTAGATGCAAGGGGTAAATGTGAGTAACTGCCCTCCCCTACCCCCTATATATAAGGGGAAGGTGAAGAAGCGCAGTTCTTTACTACCCTAAGTTGTCCCATCGGCATTTAATGCGATGGAACGACCTCGAAAATCAAATTGTGGTTGCAACATGTGTCCCTCCTCAGGCCTCGAGAATCACATGACCATGTGACAATGTCACCTACCACACGCACGTGAGGTGATGGCTAGTCACCATCTACCCTAATTCTTAAGTGGCCAAACTACTTAGCCAAATAAAATTTCCCATCTAAAGTATGGCTGGTAAAAACTATCGAATTCAAATAGGGCAAGAGCCCAAGGATAATTTGTTATACCTTGGGAACATTTGTAATTGGTGTGTTCTTTTAACCTCTTCCTCTTGGAACACCGAAATTAAAGGCTACGATGCTGGTTGTCATTCTATTTGAACACCAAGATAAACAATATAAGAGAAACGGGAAACGGAAGTGGAATTCAAAGTCGACCTCCTCATTTACTCCCTTCGCCTCCTCGGTTCCCCCACCCGCTCCTCTCCCTTCCTTTCTCCCTTCGCCTCCCTCTCCCCTTTTTCTATCTTCAGCTAGGGTTTCGCCTCTCCTCCTGGTGCAGCGCCTGCTCCTCCCCCTTGGTCGGGGGCCTCTGTGCCCCTCACCTCATGATGTCTCCGTCTGGAGTGTCGTGGAGTGAGCCCCCTCACTGCTGGCTGCTATTTTTGTCGCGTCGATGGTTGCACTACTAAGTTCTCATGCTTTATTTTATTTTCCGATGTTCGTTTTCTCTGTGGTTTTCTCGATCTCGGATTTCTTCGTCTAATGCGCTTTGTCTGTGGCTTTTTGTTTGCTGGTGTGGCTTTTTTGGTATGGATCCTAGTCCTACCTCCCCCTCTGCCTCGGTGGACCACTCCCCACACAAGCGTTCCTTTGCTTCGGTGGTCGCAGGTTCAGGTTCCTCAGAACCCTCCTTCGTTGAAATCGCTCTTAAGGTTCATCAACCGGAGCTGCGCGAGGGGATCCTTACCACATCCTTCTCTCCGGATGAAGTTTCTGACCTTGCGATGGGCTTTTCCTCTATGGTTTTGCGAGCTTGGGGTCCCAAACCCTCAACGCAACAACTCAAAGCCGTGTTTGCCAATCGCTTTAACATACGCTCTAGCTTTTCTCTATCTTCGTTAGATGTTCGGCATTGGTTGATCCATTTCGACACGTATTTAGATTTCTCTAATGTTTACTCTTTTGGATCCACCATCATCGATTGTGTTCGTTGTCAGTTCATTGGTTGGACCCTGACTTTTCGTACAGACTCCACTGTTTCTGTTGTGCCGGTGTACGTTGGTTTCCCTGGGCTCAACCTCCATCTTCTTCACCCTAATGCCCTCCTCTCTATAGCTTATTAGCTCGGTCCCCTATATGTCTGGATCATTGGACCATTGTTGGTCTTAGACCGAGATACCCGAGGGTTTGTGTGGAGATAAATTTGTTGGCCCCTTGCTTGGATTCTATTTTTATCTTCAACGGTGATGCACACATCACCCAACATGTGATTTTTGAGAAAGTTTCTTCTTTTTGCCCGATCTGTTTGAAGCTGGGTCATGCGATTTCCCGTTGTCCTCTTTCTTCTTCGCAGGTCTCGACCAAGGCTGTGCAACCAACCTCGTCCTCTCTGAACTCTTTGCTTGATCCTGTTGTGACGGATGTGGCGCATCCAGAACCCTAGCCTACTTCCCTTGCGACCGATGGACCAGGTGATCCATTTCGGAACCCTGCCTGATCCTTGCTCTTCGATAGTCCGGATCCTTCTCCCTTGAGGAAGGGGAGGGTTTGCTTAAGCTTGATAACTCAGCATGTATAATTTCCTTCCCTATCTCTTCTTGGGAGGCTTCTTGTAAACATCATCCGGGGAAGAAAGGGAAGCTTCGTCAACTTCATCGACGTGCCAGAAGGTCGACGCACTCCTCAGCTAACTTGGGGAAGGAGATCGTAGGGGCTAACCCTGGATCCTCCTTCCCCACAAAGGTGATAAGTTCTTGTCTCTCCCCTTCGCCAATTTCCGCCTTTGATTCTAGTTTGTTTGATTGTGATGCTTCGTTTCCTACCGCCAAAGATCATCGATTTTCTAACGATCCCTCTCGTTCGCCGCATTTTCTCGATAGTTCTGTGGCTAATTTCAAGAACTCTCTCATCAATATATTTTTTCCAGGCTGCCCCTTCCAAACCTGACAAACTGCTTTTACTACACGATTTCGTTAACCACCAGTGCTTTTCCGACAAAATTATTCAAAAGGATGGTTTTTCTGAGGTGCAGGATGAGGTTAACATACACATGCTCCAATGTGGTCCTTTGAATGAAAATGTTGGGTTGTCTTGGGGTCTCTATCTTCCATTACTGTCTCCTCCTCCTCCCCTTGACCCTGACCCCCCTTTCATCTCCGAGGTTGGGGGGCTTGAGGAGGGGCTGAGCAATGATGCCAAACAATTAGATCTAGCATCTGAGGTTGACTCTCAAGGTCAGTTGGATTATTTCGATGCTGAGCCCCTTTTCCTCCAAGAGAAGGCATATGAGGCACACTCCCTTCTCAAGGATGGAGGAGCCTGTGGTGGCTAGTTCTTGGAAGAAACGGGGAGAATTATCCAAAGTCGATATAAATCACTCCTTAAAACCATGTCCTTATGAATTGCATGTTTTGGAATTGTAGGGGCATCCTCGATGACCCTATCATGTCTCGCCTTAAAGAGCTCACCCATAAGTACAGCCTCAAGATTATTTTGTTATCGAACCTTTTGGTGAGTTGTCTGCCATTGATTCTACCATGAGAAACTTTGCCTTCCACCACTATTTAGCCATACCCGAGGCCCCGAAGATTTGGGCCTTTTGGAAGGACCCCATTAAAGTCAACCTATTAGCTGGCTACTCTCAAGCCCTTACAATCAATTGTTCCTTGGGAAGCACCTCCATCAAACTCTTTGCGGTCTACACTTCTTGCGATGCTGGTCAGCATGACTTACTTTGGGATTTCCTCGCCCAGGTCTTTGATTTCCATCCCATTCCTTGGGTCATTGGTGGTGACTTTAACTGTGTCCTTCGCTCCTCTGAGAAATCCGGCAGGCTCCCTTTCTCCCATTCTCAAGCGAAACCTATGCTCTCTTGTATTCATAACCTTGCCCTCATCGAAATGCCTTTATCTGGTTTGCATTACTCCTGGTGCAACGATCGTAGTGGCAGCACCCATATTTATTAAAAGCTCAACCGTGTTCTTAATTTAGATGCCCTACCCCACTTCTCATCTGGATTATATGCCTCTAGAACTAATTCCGACCATGCTCCTATCATCCTTCTTAGCTCGGAAAGCTCACCCATTTGTCCCCAGCCTTTTCATTTTCAAAACATGTTGTTTAGAGCTCCCCTCTTTAAATAATTGGATGTGAACGTTTGGAATGGAGCCCACGTTGACCCTGAGCTCGACCCTATCTCCAGATTTTACTCCAAACTCCATATTCTCAAAAAAACTCTTAAAGATTGGAATAGATCAACTTTCAGGGATATTAATGAGGTGGTTAAAGACCTTGAGACTCGCTTTGAGGATGTGGATTCTAGACTTTCATCCCTCTGGGATGATAACCTAGCTGCTGAGCTCAGTGACATTCAAATCCAACTTAATGATGCCTTGATAAAACTTAATGACTTTCTGATTCAAAAAGCCAAGATTGATTGGATTACTGTTATCAAACTTTAATCATTTTTCAAAAACACACGTCGTAGTATAGTTGATTAAAGCGAGATTAACATTTACAATTTATATAACTCAAAATAAAAGTATTCCGAGGTCGTTCGTTAGGAGCAAGCTAATGCGCAAATACCACTATTTGATTAAGTGCAGATTACTTATGTGAATTTGTAACACATATTTCAACCTTAAAAATAAAATAAGTTCATAGTTGCATTCTATTATGTAATTTATATGAAATCAAATGCGACAAATATTATGATCAATGCTCAATAAAAATTATTAAATAAATAATCATCACGTATTTCTCTATTTAGGCACAAATGAGCATCAACGAAAATATTTGGCAAAATATAGCATTAAAAACCACTTAAAAATAAGTTTTGAACCAAATCTAAGAAGACTAACAAAGTTGCCCTTGTATTGTAGTAAAAAGGTCCCTGCAACCTTACGAAATGGTCCCTATGGATTTTTTTCTTTCATTTAGGTCCCTACCAGTAGACCTCCTCTCTTCTTCTCCGGCGACGATGGAATCTGCGCGATGGATGGGGTTGGCGAAGGGCTTGGGGAAGAGCCCTACTGCTCGCCGAGGTGATGGGGGAGTTTGATCAGCGATCCGTGGTGATGACATCGACGAACAAGGACGCCGGAGATGGAGAAGGTGATAGGTTCCGATGGGAACTCCGGCGTCTACCTACACGTCAAAACACAGGTTGAAAGACCCCGATTAGATGCCCAAAAGCTCTAGCGTACTACGCCGAAGAAGAACCCTATGGTAATTGACCACGAAGGTGGAGAAAGGAGCTTGGCGAAGGAGCTCCTCCACCGTTAATGGTGGAGGCGTTGGCGAGGGAGGAGGCATGGACGGATGGAGCTAGGATGCTCCAGAAATTCAATTAGATGCTAGATAAACTAAAGCCCTAAACTAATTTAGTGAATGGGAGAGCGAGGTGACCTACCGAACTCGAGGAGGAAGAAGATGACGGGGGGGTCGGTCGGAGCAGAGGAGAGGACGTCGGAGGTCGAAGCTTCACGTGAAGCTTCGTGGAGTGAAGGGGAAGCAAAGCCTTTTATCAATTTCTTCGATAAGGCGGCAGATGAAGGTGGCGAAGAAGCTCTGAGGTGCTTCAACAATGGTGGTTCGGAAGGAGGAAGAAGAGGTGGGAACCACGTTAATTGAGCACGAAATGTACCCTTAGGAGATAGTGAACCTAAATAGAGGGAGGGTTGCACAAAGAAACAAGCAGAAGAGTGGCAACGAACACTGCAAAACTTGTGAAACCATGGGTCCTTTGACCATGGATTGCGCGCTTCACAAGCGGTCAATCCCGACGATCTCGCCTCCATTCGATGCGGGATTAACCAAGGACCAATTCCTCTTTAGAGGTTATGGCCAATCGAGGTCTGGATTGGCCGAAATTGAGCTTGAAGCTTGACGATGAGGTCATTCATGGCTTGCTGCTAGCAAGGATGAAAATGTGAAAAGATGATGAAGTTAGGGGGTCGTTTGCAAGAAAACTTGAGAATTATTGGCCAAATTGCAAACTAAGGGAAGATGAAGTCCAGATGAACCCAAGTTTTTATGGTAACCTAATTTAGGTCTACGGAATCCAATGGTGACATTAATTTTGGATTTTGATGATGTTTGCGTGATCAATTTACATTTTGACCCAAACAATGTACCACATACCCACTTACGTTTTTGTTTTAAGTTGAAACAAGTTCCGATTGTCAAATCGACTGTGCCAAATCTTATAAAATATTTTTAATTGATTTTTAAAAGGTTTATATTACATTTATTTTCATCGAAACTGTTTTAATTGAAGCGAGGTTGAAATTAGCTGATTTAATTAAAGATTAACATTCAATTTGAATGAAAATTATAAATTACTCAGTATCAACCCACTTTTAGGATAATTAAGCTCAATTAACCTTTAATTAACCATAAGTTCATCACCCAGCTATTCTGCATTTATAATTATTCGTAATAATTGCAGAATTAATCCCTTTTTATATTAACTCCTTTCTTTTTAGCCTTAACTGAGTTATACCCTTTTAATGTGTTAATTATGTAAATTTAACCTCAAAACTTAGCCAAATTTAGTTATAGAGGATGATGGCAATGCCATCATACCCCCATGCCTACCTTTTGCTAGTCCCTTAGCAAATTCTAGAGTTTAGTTCAAATGTTCAGGGCAAGGGCATTTCTGTCATTCGACTCCAAAGAATTTATTCTCATCTTCCTTGTCATTTCTCAATATTCATTTAAAGTTTGTTTTTACCCCTTGGTACAAATTTATCAGGATAGGCAAAACTTCTTCCCTCGGGGATAGCAAGTGATCTGTGATTTAACCCCGACTTTTAGGTCTAGGTAGAAGATGTCTGAGTTGAAGGGTTTTGTTTTTGGTGGCTCATACTCATTTGGTGCTACATATAATCTAGTATTTTGGACTCTAAATTTCTAGACTATTAAACAAATGAACTCAAAGAAATGCTTTAAAACTATGCTCTCTTTTAGTTCCTTTGTACTCACTCTCTTTTTTTTTTTATAAGAGCTTACAATCTCATCAAATTTATTAACAAGTTTGGTGGTCTCTCATGGCATTACACTTTGATTAAGTTCTGATAACCCTATAACTAAGTCAAAATTCCTCAACCAATATTTGGGCGGTCAGAAAAACAAAAATGTAGGTTAAGGCTGTATTTGGCGAATCGGTAGTGGGTAATGCTACCTCAATGAAATTTATTCATAACAAATTAACACATAAGCATAACTATGAACTCAAACTCTTTTTTTCTTTTTCTTTTTTTTTTTTTTGAGTCAAAAGGATCTATGTATATATTTTTTTTCTTTCTTTTTTTTTGAAGATATCTTCTCTTTTTTTTTGTGAAAATATAACCCACACAACACAACATTCCTTAATGAGGCATTATTGAGAAATAGGTGTGTTCAAAAGGATATTATGTGGCTTATTTGGTGGAAGTGCTTACTCTCCGCACCGGGAAATAATGAATAGGACAGTGTATTTCTGACCTTTGTCATTAACACCCTCCTTTAGTCGATGATTCCGTAAAGAATGGTCGTAACCATCCACCTTAGTCATAGTTTTATTAGAACTCACTCTCTGCGTATTTACCTTATTTGGTGGCTCTCAAGGATTCAAACAAAATATTCACACAAAGGAGTTGAGAGCGAAAATTGTGCCTAACTTCGAATTTCATTGTCTAATTATCCAGAATTTAAGAGTCTTCATACGAGACTTAGAGCACCAAAAAATGCTCTTCTCTCACCTCACAATTGTTTGGTGGATCTTATGGAAGAAAATTTTTCCTGACTCCATTACTAAATGTTTAAGGGTTTCGACAAACTAAAAATGTTTATTGATTTTTCTTCTTATTCCTCTCTCTATTTTTCTCTTTTCTCCTCCTCCCCCATTTTTTTAGAACCTTTTAGAAATAGTTTTCAAATGATTGCACTTTAATCCCCCACATGCCTAAGTTTTGTTATGCCCTCATTGCAAACAGGATGAGTTCACATTCAGCTTAGTTCATAATTTTAGAACAGGTTTAAAGATGAGTGGACAGGTCGAAAATGGTTGTTGCGAACGATTTCTAGCTCCAATGCAAACATTGGAGGTGGAGTCAACTATTCTTAAATTAGGAACTCTAAAGTGCAGTAAGCATTATTTTCTTAAAAAATAAGAAAGGTTTCAGGTTTTTTGAAAGATGGGTTGCCTCTCATTAAGCGCTAAGTTTACCACTATTAGCTGGGTGCAATGCAGCTCAAGTGGAATGGAGGTCAAGAGATTCCTCGATCTGACTTAAATCATGAAGTTCGAGAAAAGGTTTAAGACATTGGCCTTTAACGATAAATGGTATAGAGTCACGATCGGGAGGTGAGATTTCCACAACTCCATTACCAAAAATCCTCCTAATCAGAAATGGTCTAGTCCATTTAGATCTAAACTTGCCCGGGAACATCTTAAGACGAGCATCAAATAGAAGTACCTTCTGACCAGGACTGAATAATTTTCGTGAAATGTGCTTATCATGTAAGGCCTTAATTCGATCCTTGTAAATTTGCGAGTTCTCGTACACATCATTGTGTAACTCATCGAGCTCGCTTATTTGCAAGCGACGGTGAATACCAGCCTTTCCAAGTCCAGATTGCACTTCCGTACTGCCCAATAGGCTTTATGCTCCATTTCTACAGGAAGGTGACATGCCTTCCCATAAACAGTTCTAAAGGGAGACATTCCTAATTGGGTCTTATGGGTGGTCCTATAAGCCCATAATGCTTCTGGAAGCCGGGTTCACCAATCTTTTCTATTAGGTCGAACAGTGACCTACAGAATCTTTTTGATTTCCTGGTTTGACAGCTCGGCAAGTCCGTTTGTTTGCGGATGATACGGGGTAGAAATGCGGTGAGACACCCCGTATTTTCTCAGTACGGACTGGAAATGCACATTCACAAAATGAGTCCCTCCATTAGAGATAATTGCTTTAGGAACTTCGAACTGGGAGAAGATGTTATTGTGAATAAATCAGATGACAACCTTATGATCATTGGTTTAGGTAGAAATGGCTTCAATCCATTTTAACACATAATCTACAGCAAGAAGAATGTACTCAAAACCATTCAAATTTGGAAATGGGCCCATAAAATCAATCTCCCAAATATCAAAAATTTTGCATACAACGATCGGATTTAAGGGCATCATATCGCGATGGCCCATGTTGCCTAAGGTCTGGAAACGAGCACATGCCCTGTAGTATTTGTGTGCATCTTTAAATAAAGTCAGCCAATAGAAGCCGCTTTGGAGAATTTTGGCTACGATTTTATGCCCACAAAAATGGCCACCGCAGGCCTGGTCATGATAAAATGAGATAATATCATTGATCTCTATGTCAAGAATACATCTCCAGATGATTTGGTCCACTCCGATGCGAAATAGATATGGATCTTCCCAGAAGTGGTACTTGGCGTCTGAAATCAATTTGTCCTTTTTGGCTTTGGGCCAATCAAACGGAATCTAGTTTGACACCAAGTAGTTAACAATATCTGCATACCAAGGAAGCCCAACATCTATGCCCATAAGATGCTTATCCAGAAAATGCTCAGTAATAGGTAGTGATGGATCAATGATAGATGAGGGAAGGCGAGACAGATGATCTGCAACTACATTCTGTTTTCCTACTTTGTCGTGAATCTCTAAGTCAAATTCTTGCAGAAGCAAGATCCAACGAATCAGACGAGGCTTCACGTCCCTTTTGGCGATCAAGTGCCATACCATCGTGTGGTCTGAGTATATAATTATGCAGGACCCGAGAAGGTACGACCGGAATTTCTCCAAGGAGAAGACAACAGCCAGAAGCTCCTTCTCAGTGATCGTATAATTCCGTTGAGCATCGTCCAATGTTTTACTTGCGTAATAGATCACTACGGGTTTCCCGTCAACTTTTTGACTAAGGACTGCCCCCACAGCAAAATCTGACGCGTCACACATGATCTCAAATGGAAGAGACTAATTAAGGGGTTGCAATACTGGTGCCTTGGTGACTCGATCCATAAGAATTTTGAAGGCCTTAGCATATTCATTGGAAAAATTGAAGGGAATGTCCTTCGATAATAAGTTGCTCAGGGGCTGGGAAATTTTTGAAAAGTCCGAAATAAAACGTCGATAGAATCCGACATGCCCCAAGAAGGATCTGATTTCTTTGACCGAGGAAGGGGGAGGGAGTTTGGATACCAAATTGATCTTCGCTCGATCAACCTGGATACCTTGCTCAGACACAAGGTGTCCAAGAACGATGCCCTGGGGAACCATGAAATGGCTCTTTTCCTAGCTCAAGACTAGATTTACGTCAATGCAGCGTTGGAGTATCTTAGTCAAATGGCCTAGACACTCATTGAAAGATTTTCCAAAGACAGAAAAATCATCCATGAAGACCTCTAAGTATCCACCCACCATGTCTGAGAATATTGCCAACATGCATCGCTGGAAGGTAGCAGGTGCATTGCAGAGTCCAAAAGGCATTCTATGGAACGCAAATGTTCCGTAGGGACAGGTGAATGTGATTTTTTCTTGGTCTTCAGGATGAATGGCCACTTAATTATAGCTTGAGTATCCATCCAAAAAATAGAAGTACTGATTTCCCGCTAATTTTTTGAGAATCTGATCAATAAAAGGTAGGGGAAATGGTCCTTCTTTGTGGAGGTGTTCAGTTTTCTGTAGTCTACACAGACCCTCCACGAATTTGCAATTCTGGTGGGGATGGATTCTCCAGACTCAGATTTGATAATGGTTAGCTTAGCCTTCTTAGGCACCACATGAATTGGGCTAACCCAATGGCTATCGAAGATGGGATAGATAATATTCGCATCAAGCAATTTAATTATCTCTTTCTTCACAACCTCTTGAAGATTCGGATTGTGTCGACGCTATCCTTCGTGCGTAGGCTGTGAGTCTTCTTCTGTAAAAATGCAGTGGGTACACAAGGACTTATGCCGGTGAGATCATCTAAGGTCCAACCAATGGCCTTGCGATGCTCCCGGAGGATGGAAATCGAATGTATTTCCTGATCTGTGGAAACATAGGAGTTGATAATCATAGGAAACGTGTTATTTGAACCCAAAAAGACGTACTTGAGATTGTCAGGAAGCGATTTTAGTTCAAGTACCTAATTTTCAACAGTAGTAGGAAGGTCGAGGCTAGCCTGAGGGGGAATTAGAGGTGGACTAGGTTCCTCAAGGTGTAATCTGGATTGGGCTTCTAAGGGTTCTTTCTTAGGAATATTTACATCCAATCAGCAATAGGATCCTCAACTAGTGAATCGATTCTATTTATTTCCTGAATTACACCACAATTGATTACTCTATGGGCCGTAAAAATATCAATTTTCATCATCTTTTCCCCTAATTTTATTTCCATTTGCCCCCCCTCGCAATTAATGTTTGCCATAGCTATTACTAGGAATGGTCTCCCCAAGATTATAGGTGTATCTTTTAGGTTTTCTAGTGTATCCATGTCTAGTACAATAAAATCAACCAGGAAATAGAAATCTCAGACTCTTACCACTACATCCTCCAAAATTCCATGGGGTGACTTAATAGATCGATTGGCTAACTATAATGTCACTTCTGTGAGTTTAAGTTCAGAATCCCCAAAATATTTTAGGAGGGTTGTGGGAATAAGATTAAGGGATGCACCTAAATCTAAAAGAGCTCGATTAAATTCTAAATCCCTAATCTTGCAGGAGATCAGAGGGGTGCCAGGGTCTTTTAATCTACGAAAGCTTGCTCAAGATAATGGAGCTAACCTGCTGTGATAGCAAAATAGGACTTCCGTTAGAATTTCCCGGCTTTCACTTAGGAGTGCATATGTTCTTTAAAAATCGTGCGTAAGCCGGTACATGATGTATAGCATCCATCAAGGAAATGCTAATCTGAACTTGCTCAAAGAGCTTGATCAAGTCCTCATCAACTTGAGGTTGTTTCCTACTCTTATTTCCTTTAGTCAAGGCCTCAGGAAAAGGTGTGGTCCTAGGCTTATCTGGAGTGGGTTCTGTAGTTCCCAAGCTATCCTTAATAATTACCCCAGATTGAGATGTACTAGGTTTAGGTTTAATGTATCTCTTAGGCTCAGGATACTTAGTACATTTACCACTGCAGGTTGTGATAGAATGTAATCCCGCATGAATATGGAGGAGTGGGTAGGATAGGTGGCTACTGCTGCTGAGATGAATCCGGTATAGAAGTTGATGCTTCTGACCCTTCTTGATATATAACTGCAGAAGGATCAGGTTGGATATAATGAATTTGGCCCTGTTTTGGGTTCGCAACGTACCTCTGATTCGGCACATTGTTAGGGTTTGGTAGAGGTTGCGAGGGTAGTGTGCCTAGTTGGTGAGTCCCAGCCATTTACGCAATTTGGTTGTGCATATCTGCCATATCCGCTGTATGCTGCCTCTACATAGCAGCATTAGTCTTCTGCATATCAGCCAGAGCCTGAATAATCATGCTCATTTGATCATCTTTACTAGACCCATGTTGAAAATTTAAATTGGGCCTAGGTTAAGCAGACTGATATGAGTGCGGATTTTGGGGTCAGGGTGGATATTGAGGTCTAGGATTTTACGGATGGGAATTCCCTGACCAGGAGAAGTTAGGAAGATTACGCTATCCAGGATTATAAAAATTGGAATAGGGGTTGTTCTGGATGGCGTGGAGTTCCTCACAGGGTTGAGGAGCTCCAGAAAATCAGGATAATGGGGTTCAGAGGACCCCCAACTAGGATAAATAGGTTCATAGTTTTCCCTGAACCCAAAGTCAGAAGGGGATGGATTCATATCCGTCCCAGTGTAGTGAATATTATGCACGGCCTCCCTCCCTGTGGGCGGTCGTGCGTATGTGTTTTGCTGAGGAGAAGTGACCTTTTGCAGCTAGCAAGTCAACTCGTCAACCTTCTTCTCTATTATTGAGACTTTATCCAATCAATTGGCCACAATCTCCATGTCGACAGAAGAGGATAAGTCTTATGCTTCGTGTGTTCCACATGTGTTCATCGATGCACGGGTAGTCGTCCTGTCAAACATACCAATGGATGCATTGTTTATTGAATTCTTGGCCATATTTTTGAGAATTTCTCAAACAGCATTCTCATGCTTGCCCATGAAATTGCCTCCACAAGCTGCATCAACAAAAAGTTGAATATCTTCATGGAATCCCCGGTAAAAAGTTTGGACCTGTTCCCATTTAGGAACTCAGTGATGTGGACATTTTCACATGAGATCGAGAAAGCGATCCCATGCCTCATGAAGTGGTTCCCCCACATTTTGTTGAAAATGTGTGATCTGATGCCTCAAGATGTTAGTACGCCCTACTGGGAAGTATTGTCTCAAAAATTCGGCTTGCAATACCTCCCATGTATTGATCGGTCAATTCAGAGTCCGATACCAGTGGGCAGCTTTCTCTTTAAGTGAGAAAGGGAACATCTTCATGAGCAGAGTGTTCCAGTTTTGAACAGTTGGTCCGAGAGTCTGGGCCAAATGTTTCAACTCTTGTATGTGTTGGAATGGGTCTTCAGAACCCAACCCATGGAAATGGGGGATCAAGCTAATTATATTCGGCTTGAGCTCGGTCTCAGGTCCCCCAACTGGAATACACACTCTGGGCTCGATAGCTACTTCTATGGGATTATAATGATCCCGCATTTGTGGACCTGCTCTAAGGTTTGCCAACCCATTGATTAGATCTGTGAGAGTCTGAAGCTGGTTCTGCAGGTGCTGGATGTCGTCTCCTTCTGGACCAGGGTTCTCCATCGAGTCAGAATTAGAAAACGGAGAACCTGGGTTGGATGTAGACGGGTCAGAGGAGATAGGCATCAGATCAAAAGAAGAAAACCCAAACAAGTTAGTCAGGTGCTGGCCTCGACGTGAATGAACTACTAAAGGAGGCCTTAAGACTGGTCTTAAGGACCTCCTACCATGCATGTACTGTAGAAAAGATGAGGGATTAGATTTCAATTAGACCCAATCGAGATACCCAAAAATATGTTTGGATGGCTTAGGCTTAGAGACAAATGGCCTCTAGATCACAAATCCACCCACCCGAGAATTACTTGGGCAGCCAGAGAGGGAAAGTTCCGCGAAGACCCCTACACGGTAGAGTGCCCCCACGGGTTACAGGGTTTCCCCCACCCAACCTCTCTTGTCACTGCGGTTCCAAGTAGACTGGATACGTGTGAATTGAGGTCTTGGGTCTATCAAATTTTAAGCCTATTTCTGCCTCAAATTATCACTTGATTAAGAGTTTATTTTGGTTGTGACCTAATTTTTAGGTTGATTGGGTCACCAAGTGAACCAATTCCACCTGACCTGTCCTAATGTTGAGGATACAATCCAGGTTAACTCACCAAAATCACCCTGTTTTGGTTCAGCAAACAAGTTATTAAGTCACTTCTTTTAGAGTTCAAGTGATCTTAGAGCCTGTATTTTAGGGTTAAGTTGTAAATCGGTTCAACCAAGGCTTAGGTAGCACACAATGCGGATGATATTTTTTTTTATAATTGTAAATGTGTACTAGATAGTCCCTAAAATGTTAACCCTAATTTGGCTCTAAAGTAAAGTCCAATTTGAAATTTAATGATCCCGTTGGACTCAATCAAGAATGTTCTAGTCCATGGATTCAATTAACTAGTCCCTTTAGACTAAGAAATTGCTGGGTTATGTTTTCTAGGCCAATCTTAACTCAGAATTTATAATTGCTTGCCATAAATGAAACTTCTAAGAAAATACGGCAAGGTTAAGTCCTATATTTCTTTTACCCCTTTTTATTTTATTGAAATTAGGAAAGAGGGGATTAAGAAGATAAGAGACAGTTACCTGCCGCGGAGTGGTTGTCCTCAAGTTCCAGAAGTCAGGCGCTCTTGTTCAGTTCATGCAAAACAACCAATCAAGGCAGATATGTCAGAAATCATGAATAATAGTGATAAATGCGCATTGCTCCCCGACAACGGTGCCAAAATGTTATCTTACTTCGATCATTTTTCAAACACACGCGTCATAATATAGTTGATTAAAGCAAGATTAACATTTACAATTTATATAACTCGAAAAAAAAGTATTCCAAGGTCGTTCGCTAAGAGCAAGCTAATGTGCAAATAGCACTATTTGATAAGTGCAGATTACTTACGTGAATTTGTAATATAGACTTCAACCTTAAAAATAAAACAAGTTCATAGTCGTATTCTATTATGTAATTTATATGAAATCAAATGCGACAAATATTATGATCAATGCTCAATAAAATTTATTAAATAAATAATCATCACGTATTTCTCTATTTAGGCGTAAATGAGCATCAACAAAAATGTTTGGCAAAATATAGCACTAAAAACACTTAAAAACAAGTTTTGAACCAAATCTAAGAAGATTCGCAAAGCTGCCCTTGTATTGTCGCAAAAAGGTCCCTGTAGCCTTACGAAATGGTCCCTGTGGATTTCTTTTCTTTCGTTTAGGTCCCTACCAGTAGATCTCTCTTCATCTTCTTCTCCGACGATGGTCACTAGAGATGGAATCCGCGCGGTGGATGGGGTTGGTGAAGGGCTTGGGGAAGAGCCCTATTGCTCGTCGAGGTGATGGGGGAGTTTGATCGGCGACCCGTGGTGATGACGTCGACGAATGAGGATGCCAGAGATGGAGAAGGTGATGGGTTTCGATGGGAACTCCGGTGTCTACCTACACATCAAAACACTGGCCAAAAGACCCCGATTAGATGCCCAAAAGCTCCGGCGTGCTACGTCGAAGAACCGTATGGTAATCGACCACAAAGGTGGCTGAAGGAGCTTGGCGAAGCTCCTCCACTGTTAATGGTGGAGGTGTTGGCGAGGGAAGAGGTGTGGATGGATGGAGCTAGGATGCTCCAGAAATTCAATTAGATGCTAGATAAACTAAAGCCCTAAACTAATTTAGTGAATGGGAGAGCGAGGTGACCTACCGAACTCGAGGAGGAAGAAGATGACGGGGGGGTCGGTCGGAGCAGAGGAGAGGACGTCGGAGGCCGAAGCTTCACGTGAAGCTTCGTGGAGTGAAGGGGAAGCAAAGCCTTTTATCAATTTCTTCGATAAGGTGGCGGATGAAGGTGGCGAAGAAGCTCTGAGGTGCTTCAACAATGGTGGTTCGGAAGGAGGAAGAAGAGGTGGGAACCACGTTAATTGAGCACGAAATGTACCCTTAGAAGATAGTGAACATAAATAGAGGGAGGGTTGCGTGAACAAACGTGCGGAAGAGTGGCAACGAACACTGCAAAACTCGTGAAACCGTGGGTCCTTTGACCACGGATTGCACGCTCCACAAGCGGTCAATTGTGATGATCTCACCTTCGATCAATGCAGGATTGACTAAGGACCAATTCCTCTTTAGAGGTCGTGGCCAACCGAGGTCTAGATTGACCGAAAATCGAGCTTGAAGCTCGACAAGGAGGTCATTCATGGCTTGCTGCTGGTAAGGACGAATAATGTGAAGAAGATGATGAAGTTAGGGGTCGTTTGCAAGAAAACTTGAGAATTATGGGCCAAATTGAAAACTAAGGGAAGATGAAGTCCAAATGAACCCAAGTTTTTATGGTAGCCTAATTTAGGTCTAAGAAATCCAATGGTGACTTCAATTTTAGATTTTGATGATGTTTGCATGATCAATTTACATTTTAACCCAAAAAATGTACCACATACCCACCTACGTTTTTGTTTTAGGTTGAAACAAGTTCCGATTGTCAAATTTATTGTGCCAAACCTTATAAAATATTTTTAATTAATTTTTAAAAGATTTATATTACATTTATTTTCATCGAAACTATTTTTATTGAAGCGAGGTTGAAATTAGCCAATTTAATTAAGGATTAACATTCAATTTGAATGAAAATTATAAATTACTCAATATCAACCTACTTTTAGAACAATTAAGCTCAATTAAACTTTAATTAACCATAAGTTCATCCCCTAGCTATTCTGCATTTATAATTATTCGTAAAAATTGCAGAATTAATCCTTTTTTCTATTAACTCCTTTCTTTTTAGCCCTAACTAAGTTATACCCTTTTAATGTGTTAATTATGTGAATTTAACCTCATAACTTAGCCAAATTAAGTTAGTTATAGAGGATGATGGCGATGCCATCAATTAGAGAGGGAGGAAGAAACACTAAATTCTTTCATTCCACTATTAGAAAGAGATTTGCCAAAAGGAATAGATCTTCTATCACTAACTCCATCGGCAGGGGAAATTGGGACTCGACCTCATCCATCACCGTTGACTACTTCTCCTCTCTTCTCAAATTTGATTCTCCCTTGGACCTTTTCCTCTCCTAGATGTCATTCCCCCCATCATGTCGGAGGATGATTCCGACTCTCTCACCCGTCCTCATAATTCCACTAAGATATATCAGATCTTATCCAAAATGTCATCTAATCGTACTCCGAGTTTGGATGGATTCAATGTGGAGTTCTACTCCTACATTTGGGATCTGCTCAAGGATGAGACGATTCTTGCTATTACATACTTCTTTGCCCATCACCAAGCTCCCAGGGCTTTCAATAATACTTTCATCACTCTGATCCCCAAAAAATCCATCGTCCATGACATCTCATAGTACCATCCTATCAGTCTCTGTAATGTGCATTATAAGATCGCCTCTAGCATCTTAGCTAATAAGCTTTCCTCCTTTCTTCCCAAACTTATTTCCCCTGAACAAGCAGGCTTCATCAAGGGCAGATCCATTCTTGATCACATCGCGACTGCCTTCGAACTCACTCAACGCCTTGACCGGAAGGTCTTTGGTTCTAACATTTTTGTGCAACTTGATTTACAAAAAGCTTTTGATAAGGTGGAGTGGACTGTCCTTTACCAAATTCTCCAGAGATTTGGTTTTTCAGCTTCTGCTATCTCCCTCATCTCTTCTTTCATTGAGCATGAGGATTCTTCGGTCCTCATTGACATGATTTCGAGCCCTTTCGTTAGGGTCTCTCGTGGCCTATGTCAAGGAGATCCCATCTCTCCTCTGCTATTCAATATCTTTATGGAACCTTTCATCCACGGCATTAAAGAGCTTGCCTTTGCTACGTGGATGACATTATCCTCTTCCTTAACAGGAACTTGCACTCCATTTCTACTCTCTAGATTCCCTCGCACCTTTAAGGAGATTTCGGGCCAGAGAATTAGCCTACTAAGAGCCAATGTTACATTGGTAAACATTTCCCTCTGGTAGAATCACGTGTATTCTCCAGCTTCTGGACATCCAAATTGTCTCTCTTCCTTTCCAGTACTTGGGTTCTATCTTCTTTGGTAGAGCTAAAGTGGCTTATTTCAACCAGATCATCGACAAGATTCAATCCAAATTAACAGGTTAGAAGGCTTCCATACTCTCCTTTGCCTCCAGGCTTTTGCTCATCAAGCATGTTCTGTCTTCCATTCCTATTCATAGCATGTCTGTTCTTGATGTCCCCAAATTCATCATCCATAAACTCAAGTCTATTTTTGCTACCTTTTTTTGGGGTGACGAGGATGTGGAAAAGAGGCACCATTGGATCTCTTGGAAACTTATTGCCAAACCTCCTTATTATGGTGGGTTGGGGATCCACGATTTGAACCTCTTTGTCTCTGCTCTCAAGATGAAGAGGGTCCGGAACATCCTTTTAATGGACTCCCCCTTACTCCTCCCTTATGATTCAACTCTATGCTCAGCTCTCCTCCAATTCACCAAATTTACCTGCCAGGATCAAAAACCTCTGCGAGACCTACACTATGATGAAGCCCTTCATTAGATGGGAGGTTCATGAGGGTCGTATTGACTTTTGGGTAGACCTGTGGATCGGGAACTCCATCCTTTGAGACTTTCTCCCCCCAGCGTGTTCCCCTGATCCCATTCCAATTAATTCTGCTGTTGAGAACCTTACCTCCAATCCCTTCTTCGCATACCTTCCAACTCGTATCATAGCTAAAATCTTGGCTATTGCCTTTGACAACGATCGTGATACTCCGATCTGGACCTCCAATCGTTCAAGCATTTTCTCGGTGGCTTCAGCGTATTCCAACTTCTTTAAAGATCATACATTCAATCCTATCCATAGAAACCTTTGGTCCCTTAAGATTCCTCTTAGAATATCCATCCCCGCGTAGAGGGTTCTGATCGCGTGTCTTTCACTCAACTCAGTAATTAAGTTAATTTCACTTAATTAAGAGTAGAAAAAGTTACTTAGGTTAACTCGAAGTTGTGTCAGTTGTGTAGTATAGGGTAGAATTAACCTAACATTTTAGAAATTTTTACTGGTTGAGTCCAGGTCGTTCGCTGGGAGGTATAATAATTTTTCCAAATTCACCAATTTTCTTTTATTTCTTTATAAGTTTAGGAGGTATAACTAAGTTGATTTTAAAACATGAATTTTGCTAAAATATTTAAACTATAAAGATTATACAAAATTTCATATGAAAAACATATTTACTCAAATAATCTTCTTTATTAGCAAGTAAACATGTTAGATTTCCAATTTTATTTCAAAAGAAATTAAGGCAATAAGAATTATTATATTAAAACATGCCTTATTATAATTAAAACAAATTCAAAAAGAAATTAAAACTTCATTTCTTCAGCCTCTCTCTTCCTCTTCTCCTTTCTTTCTTTTCTTTTCCATTTATTCTCTATCTCGAGCTCTTTTCTTACCTGTCTTGTTCTGTTCCTGCCTTCTTCTCTTCCCTTAGTACCTATTCTTCTTTAACACTCCTTAGCACCTACTCTCTTAGTTCCTTTTGTTAGCCATCAGACTTAACCTTAACTACCATTGGCTTTTCTTTTCCTTTAGTCCTTCAGCTGAACTGGGTTTTTCTACTTTTTAACCAAAAATTATTTTTATTTGTGGGGAGGTCCTTTCGAGGATACACAGCACCCTGAGACCAGTGTGGGACCAGACTCTACTCGGTCCTCGCCTAATCTCAATTAGGTTCGATTTTGGTTTATTTCATTTCGGTTCATAGTCTCGAGCCAAACCGGCTCAACCAGCCTCCCAGGCCTTGCCCTCCCAGGGCCACACTTGCTCACACCCACTTGGGCGCACACCCGCAGGCACACAAGCCCGCACACACACATTCACATGCTCAGAATGTTCAGAATGCTGAGATAATCAGATCGGTAACCTATGCACCGAGCGCTGACAACTGAAGACCTGGGGTAACAAAATCGTTTTATCCCCATGCGCGCGCTCAGAAACTGACGATGTGGGACTATCATAACCCCTTCCAGACCCAACTTCAATCGATCATAACTTCCTACCCAGAGCTCCGTTTCAAGTGATTTAAAGTTTGTTAGAAAGCTCTAAGGTAGATTTACACAATTATAGGGTCAATTTAAGGTTTTGAGGATGTTTTCCTCTTCAATTTGAAGAGTGAAATAAGGGGTTCCTACAGGTTATTATTGCCTAGAAATGAAATTAATGTCACAGAGTCCTCAGATGGACTTTTCTCTCTTATTTAAAGGTCTATACATGTTCTACAAGTTATTTCGCATCTGCTAGGGTAGTTTCTAAGCTCTCAAGACCTTCAGACAGTGTACAGAAGGTTGAAGCTTCTCTGAAAGCTTCAGAGATCAAAATTTCAGACTTTGATATGTAAACAGACACTGAAGAATGTTTCTAATTGATTTAAACTAATTCTAAGGGTTATAACAGACTTATCTGGGTAGGATTCAAATTCATATTTCAACAAAATAATACTGCTGTAAGTTTGAGTTCAAAAGTAACCCAAATTAACAAAATTTGAAATCTCACTAAATTATTCACCTGAGCTCAGTTTAATCACTCTCAGATCATCAACAAGATTCCAGAAACAACTTAATTGCATCAATTCCTTAATTTGAGCTCAGAACTCCATTATCAGACTCAGTTTAACTGTGAAGGCACAAAAGTTTGACTTTCTGTTAAAAGCCTTCTCCACAGGAAATCAAAGCCTCGAATAAGATCTTCTTAACTTCAGAAACTCATTCAGATTCTCAGATTGGTGCTCTGACCAAGATTTCTAGGGTTACAGGCTCGCCGCCTGAGCTTCAAAATATGTTTGTTCGACAGAGCAATTGGAAGGTTATTATAGTATTCTAAGGGTTTAAACAGCTTCAATGCATTGCACTGAAGCCTCTGAGTTCCTTAAATTCTTCTTATATCTCTTTGTCAGACTTCTCCAACTCCGCTGGAGTTGGAGAAGATGAAGTTCAATCTTACAGCTCCAATCATTTAATCTTCAAACAAATATCCTCAAGTTATTCATTGATCATATTTGAATCATTCTGGAGCTTCTCAACAAATTCTAAAGGCTGAAATACAAATTTGGCTCGTCGGAGCTCACTGGAGCTCCGGTGAGTCCAGAAAATATGAAAAGTATACACAGATTGATTAAACTTACCATTTTTAATCTAAAAAGGATCCTGAGGTAGTAAGGAACCTCAAGATCACATTTAATTCTTTATTTGTCTCTTTATATGTAAGATTTGACAGTGAATTCATTTCTTTAAAAATCTGATTTGAATTAAGCTCAGGACTTGTTTAACCACTTGATTGAGCGGTTAAAACAAGCCAACAAGTGTTTATATTCATAAATATATATTTAATTTAAGATTTGAACTGCTCCTGAGCCGCCATTGACAGCGAGCTCAGGAGCTTAATTAAGATTGGGCGTTTAATTTATATGTGATATTTATATGTATTATAGTGTCGATTAGGGTCCATAAGTGATGGAAAGATGATGAAAGACCCTATGAAGGTGGAATTAACTCGACTACTATCACTATGGACAGTGATAGTAGTCAGTGGAGGTAAAATGTGAATTAGGCGATTAGATGATCAATTAAACGATTAAATGTGCTAGAAGTGATTGCGAGGGTTAAAGGAAGGTGGACAGTGAGTTAAAAAGATAAGATTAAAGCTCTGGCAAGCTCAAGGAGCTTGTCGGAGTCGGAGAAGATAACACTGAAATTCTAAAATTACTCTAATCTAACTACCTAAACTAACTAACTAAGCTAACCTACTCCTACTCCTACTCCTAATTTACTATTACCTGGACGAAGGGGTCAATAGGGTTCCGCAGAAGGTTCATGGCGGACGACGAAATCAGAGGGTGGAAGAAAGATCTCCGGCAGGCGGATTTAAGGTGGAGCGAAGGATTCCTTGGGTCGGCGCCTGTGTCAGAGACGCGGAAGACCATGGCGGATCTCCTAGGCTAATTAAGATGGACGGAGGAAGTCGGAAATTAAAATGGAAAGTCGCCGGAGTTTTGGACGAATAGCCTATTGGATCGGCTGCAGTGTTAGAAGAGGGAAGGAAGCCAACTTGAGTAAAATCAGAAGGGTGAGGGGGTATTTATAGTAATTGGCGGCGAAGAGAATGGCGGGGTCTAGCCCAAGAAGGAGCTTGAGGAGCTTAACCTCCGACGTCGTCTCCGACGACGGTGAGGTTATCTCCGACTGAAAAATAGGATTCCCGGTTAATCCAGATCGGAGGATGAAGTAGAGGTGGTGAGCGCAACCTGCAAGAGCTTGGACAAAGAAAGATGATGTCGGCAGGGCGGTAATCGCACGGCGGTGTGACTCTCTGCCGCCAGCCATTCATTCGGCTGAAGGAGGAGGAGGAAAGGGACTTATGTAATAAAACTTAAGGACCTGTGTGAGAAATAAGGACCCGACTGTAATGAATTTTAAGGACCAAATTATAAACTCAGGTTTTGAAGGTTTATTTTAATTTAGACCTTTTTCAACTTTTTATATATGTTAGTAAATAAGGTAAATATTATATTTTCACCTTGAATTTACATTTTTTACCTTTTTAGATTAATTTATTAGATTAAGTAAAATTACTTAAGTTATTATATACTTAGGTATACATTATATTTAAGTTCTTAACTTATTAATTAAGGGAATGATTAATAGAATTTCGAGTCCAATTATTAAATAAATTCTTAATAATGTTAATTGAATGATAAAATGCCATTTTTAACTTATTTTAAGGTCCTTTACTAAATATCCCTTATTCTATAATTAACCCTTATATGTTCATAACCTTAGCTAATTAACTAGGAAGACTAGTTAATTAGGAGTAATTAGAGATCATGATGAGTGTCTCATCAGGTTCTCCTTGCCAAGCTCCCCACTAATGTTAACATCTCCAAGCTTGGCTTACCTCTCCCTTCTATTTGTTCCTGTTGTCCAGACTCCTCTCATATTGAGACCAACACTCACCTCTTCTCCTTTAGCCAGATGGTTAGTCTCATTTCTGATTGGACCTTCTCAAGGGTGCATCTTCGCCCTGTCCCCCCATCTGTCACGACCCGATCCCAGATCCCTACCGGACCTGAGACCGGCTCGCTTTGACTAATCCCAAGACCCAATCGTCCAACAAGAAATAACCAAATAACATTCATCAAACCACAATCACACAAGTACAGTAACTAACAAGAAGAAATTGATAGCAACAGAGGGAAAAGAATAGTAATATTATATGTCATAATACAGCCATCACAACAAAAACGAGTACATATAACAGAAACAAGGCTATAGAAACTCACTACACCAAACAGTAGAACTAAGTAGCCAGCATCCAGTTTAACATAAAATTTTTCCTTTCCAACTATCTTATACATGTTGGTGCGTAGAGATCTCTAATCAGGATTCATCACATTATTAAATCTTCTTGTTTCCTACAGGAACAATCTTGCTTGTAGCTTCCCGTGATATAGGATGCCCACGTGGCACTCTCCTGGCCGGGAGAGTCCCTCCGTGGTAGTCCTACACTCGGTCTACCACCCTGAGGTCACAGTCGTGACGTAGCGGTGACTACGGCACACTTGATAAGCGTGCGGGTAGCTACCCCGCACTGGCACGTGGTCAGTCATTTCCGCTAGTAGGTACGCATCAACGTACAACACGGAACAGTATAGGGCCTTACCCTCTCAGAATAGGACAGAACAGGGGTCTTGCCCCTCAGGGGTCTCGCCCCTCCTCAGTCCACATACCCTCGTCTGACTATCTCAGTTTGCCCAACGGGCTAACAAGAGTCAGTGTAGGGTGGCCATACCTAACCTCGGGCCCCTGGGGCGGCTAGCTCCCCCCTACACTAAGTAACTCACCTCGGTACAACGTACATGAGGGCCAACAAGAGTCAACGTAGAGTTGCCAAACCCACCCCGAGTCTCAACCTAAGGGTGGCAAGCTCCCCTCTACACTACAAGGGATAGTTGCTCGCTTCGGTACCATGCACACGAAGGCCAGCTCACTTCCATTAACAGCTGCCCGTGGGAGGCAATTTCCAGAACCATCCAGTTCTCCGTATTACGATATTCTTGTCTACATTCCCCATAGGGTTCGTACAAGAGCTTTTTCTACATCCGAGTTGGGATGTATGGAACAAGCAGTTCAATTTCCATTTTTATCACAGTATGTAGTCCATTCCAGATAATACAGGTAGCTTTTTATTATTCAATCATTCACATGTATTTTCCTCTAGTCCTGGTGTTCATGCAATAACCTAGGGTTCAAGAATTTACTCTAGAGTATACATTTATTCCTTCCTAGGGTTCATCTTAAGTCCTAGGATTAACTACTTGCATGTATTAATTTAGAGATTTATGGTTATAACTGATGAGAACCTCATCATGAACCCTAACTAGCATATTTTGACCTAAGTAATTGTACAAAGGCTCCTACAAAACCTAAGGGAAAGCCTAAATCGGGGAATTGTAAATCTGAGAATAAAATAATACACAAGGGATAAAACTGTAATTTTATTATTGCAGTGCATGAACGGGATTTCTAAGGGTCTAGGCATAGGTCAAATGGGTTTAATAAGAGAAAAAGTGGGATGGTTCGATCAGGAAAGGGTCATGACAAAATCTGAGAATTAAATGACATTCTATAACCCTAAAACAAATCTACTTTAATTCACGAAGTTTCATGAAAGATAAAAATCAATTAAACCCCTCTAAAATTCATGAAAAAATATCCCCTAGGGTTCAGAACCTTCAATTTGGCCATTGGAACCTATCTTGACCTAAATTGAAAACCATACCCAATTTTTGACCTAATTTGGGTTTTTATGCAAAATATCTGAGCAAACGTGGTCAAACATAAAATCCAACTTCACCATTGGATTCCTTAGGTCCAAATTAGGTTTATACCAAAAGTTGGACCTAAGGAAAGGTCGCCTTGACCCACTTTACAAAATGCTCCTCAACAATTACTTTTTGACCCTTAGCTTTTTGGACTCTTGCAGATACCCCTTAGCATTCCCTTCATTTTCTTCAAACAGGTCCTTCTGCCACCGGCCTATGCAGACCTTACCTCCGACGTCTTCGCTCGAAGGATGGCGTTGCACAGGCTTAGGGAGCCGGCCCCAGATTTGAAAGGAGGATTCCTTGCGTTGTCCTCTTCAACATGGGCTAGCTCCCATGCCATGTCGGCCACCATACCTCTCGTGTGAACGCTCGAGAGGTATGAGTCTTTTTCCGGCCATGCCTCCGGTGAGGAACCCACATCTCCTCCTTGCGATTCCCTCTTAGCCAGCACCTATTTAAGGAACGACAGCCCCTGCCACTTCCTTCAAGCCTGTTTTGGCCAAGGAAATCCCTCAATTTTCGTCTCCTCCTCCTCCGGCCATTCACCCGCAGGCTCCGGCGACCTTCCTCCTCCTCTCTCGTCGCCCTGCCACCATACCAGTGGCAGGGTTACCTCTGCCGTCGTCCGTCACGCCTTGCCGTACTAGCAGGCGCCCTTCATCCCCTCTTCCTCGTCGTCGTCTTCTCCCTTGGGCACTGTCTTCTCCGACGACAGCGGGTACAGCCAGCCGCCAACTCTCCCCCTTTCATCCACGTAGCTAGGTCAGACTTACTCCTCTCTTTCCCCTCCTCATTTTTCCCCTTTTAATTTTTACTATCACGCATCGACCATCACACACCACCACCACCTTCTCCACCTCTGGCAGACCACCGGCGAGGCGCAGCCACCACGTCACACCTCCACACGCCTCGCCAGACACCCCACGAGCTCCGCCACGACTCACTGATCACAACCCCCCTTCCCATTCACTGCCACACACTCCCAACACACCCCCCAAACAAACCCACCTGCACAGCCACAGGGTGACCTAGGCATGCACGCCCAGGCCACCCTGTGCCACTTTGACCACCGGGCCATCTTCATCGTGCTCCGGCGAACCTCCCCGAATGATTTGACGTGGCCGAAAGGCCGTGCTATTGATTTCAGGGTCAGGTCGCCCTCCACCATTATCGCTGAGCTTGAAGCAAGCTTCAAGCCGCTCCAAGTCGCGCTCGACTCCAAGAGAGACCCTCAGGCGGTGCGGGTTTGAGGCACGCACGCACCCAGACTTCAAGTGGAATCGAGAGACTCCACGCCTGCTGCAATTGCGAAGCTCACTCTGTGGGTGCATGCGAGAAGCGTATGGGACATTTAGTCCCACCTCGAAAGTTGACGAGCAGGCACATTCGCATAAATTTAAATTGTGTTTCAGGCTTATCACCTTGAAACACACAGGGGTGAGGTCCCTCGCCCTCACTTACCCGGCCTCGTCCGCGACTATCCCTTGCAGACCTAGCACCCGGATTCGACTAACCCTGCCTGTGCACACCTCGTGCACCACCCACACCGGTGCACCTGGTCCCGAGCACGTCACCCGACCCGCATACCTGATTAAGGCTCTGGGAGAGCGATCCCTAGAGTGAATTTGAGAGAGAGAGACATGGGGAGGGTAGGGGTTAGGTTTTGCCTAACCGTGCACTATGCAGGAAAGCAGAAGAAGAAGAAGGAGGAGGAGGAGGGAGTGCAGCAGCGAGAAGGAAAAAGAAAGAAGAAGGACTTGGCGCAACAGAGAAGAAGAGAAAAGAGAGAGTAGAGGCACAGGACAGAAAGAAAGGAAGAAAAAGAAGTAGGAGGCACAGCTCAATAGAGAAGAAGAAGCCAAGAGGAAGAAGAAGAACCAGCAACAGCGGCAGCTGAAAAGAAGAGGCAAAACACTGTAGCAAGTGGCGTTTAAGTCGTCTGACCCTTGGAATCAGACGTCTGGAAAGAGAGAGAAAGAAAGGAAGATAAAAGAAGAAAGAGAGAAGAAAAGAAGACATTTTTCCTTTCTTTAGTCTTTTTCTTTTGTAAAACAGTATCTATTGTAAATTGTGATTTTTTTACGCTTCTAGAATCAAGTGTTGCTCCCTGAGTTCGACCTCGGAGATTTTTTATTTTCGAGTAACAAAATACAAATACAAACTGGTCCACGACCAGTTTTTGAGAACCTCATCAATAACCACCCTATCAGGGTAACTGGGTGGAATGGGGGCACGTATACTAGCTCCCGACGTCTCCGCAGGTCCCGTACACCCGACAGACTGGAGACCTAAAACATGGATCGATAGGCAAAAAAGGTTCAGAATGATACAGACAAGGTATCATTACATAGATAAACTCATATGGAAAACATAGCTGTTTTGTTTACGGAAAATCGATAACATTAGGGCCTTGCACGGGCCCAAAAACACGCGATCAAACAGAAATCAGACATCTGGAAAATGTCCCAGACGTCTTAAAACAGTTCTCAAGGATAACTCTCTCGGTGTTCCTTTATCAGACGTCTAGAACTCAGTACCGACGTCCAAGGGTTCCATCAGACGTCTGGAGGTGCTCCTGGACGTCTGAAACTGCCTTGATCCGCCTTCCAACTTCTGACACATATACGTACACTATCGGGACTTTGGCAGAGAGGAAATATGGAAAGTAGATCTCTACCAAGCGTCTCACTCTACCTTCAGACGTTCAGTGAGACGTTTGGGTGTCGCTCTGGATGTCTGATTTCGCGGAAACTGACTTCCGTGGAACCGCTCTGGCTTCCCTCGCCACAGGCACTGCAACAGAACAGCGCAACACTCCGCTCACTCTCGCTCTGGCTCCCTGCTCTAACTCTCTCTCTCCCTCGCTTTGCTCTTTGCTCTCTCGTCCTGCTGTGGGGTGTGCGACGAAGAGGAGGAGGGGTTATAAAGGGAGAGGAGGTAAGGGGGGCGAGGTGGCGAGGAATGGCGAGGGATGGCATGGAGTGGCGAGGGATGGCCGTCGTAGGGAAGGGGCGGTGAGGGAAACGGCGTGGCATGCATACGACGTGCGCGGAAAAGGAAAGGTACTTTCAAACGTCCGGTGCCCTTTACCAGACATCTAGACAGACGTCTGGTGAACACTCAAGACGTATTAGGCTGTAACAAGGTGTTGGGTCATATCAATATAACAAACTTAAAGGAAGTTTCATCCCCGAAACTTAAGCTAACTAGGGTGTGGAAGATAACGTAGCGGTGTATAACAAACTTAAAGAGGACTGACGTAGGTCCAAAGAGACATACCTTCGAAAATTTCTGGATATTGCTCTCGCATCGCTGACTCAGGCTCCCAAGTTGCCTCCTCGTACTGCTGGCTTCTCCACAAGACTTTCACCAGGAGTACCTCCTTCCGTCTTAGACTCCGGACAGCTCTGTCTAGTATCTGTACCAGCTTCTGGGGATAGGTCAGGTCGTCCCCCACCTCGATGCTCTCGTGGCTAAGGACATGGCTGGGATTGGCGATATATCTGCTGAGGTTGGAAACGTGAAATAAGCCATGCACTCCGTATGTGTACTTCCTCCCATATAGAGCCTCATATGGTGCCATGCCGATGCTCGAGTGGTAATTGTTGTATGCGAACTCTGCCAGGGGTAAATGATCCTCCCAAGAGCCTCTCCAGTCCAGTACACAAGCACGTAGGAGGTCCTCAAGGGTCTGAATGGTGCGCTATGACTGTCCATCCGTTTGGGGGTGATAAACTGTACTGAACCTCAGACGAGTCCCCAAAGCCTGTTAAAACTCCGCCCAAAACTGGGAAGTAAACGAGTGTCTCTGTCTGAAATAATCTCACGGGGGACCCCGTGAAGGCACACCATGTCTCTGATGTATCTCTCTGCCAACTGCACTGGTCCAAAAGTGACTCGAACTGGCAGAAACCGTGTCGTCTTTGTCAATCTATCTACAATCACCCAGACTGTATCGTGTCCCTTCTGTGTCACAGGTAACCCCACTACCAGGTCCATAGTGACACTTTCCCACTTCCATTCTGGAATGGGAAGTGGCTATAATGGCCCTGCAGGCCTTTGGTGCTCGGCCTTCACCTACTGGCATATTAGACACTGCTGAACGAAAAGGCCAACATCCCGCTTCATGCCTCTCCACCATAAATCATGTTGTAGGTCATGATACATTTTCGTGTTCCCGGGATGTATGGTAAATCTGGATTCGTGTGCCTCAGTCAAGAGCTCCTTCAACAGCTCCTCATCTCTAGGAACGCACAAGCGTCCCTCATACGCAGGACTCCATCAGCGAATGAGAACTCTCCTGGGTTCCCTACCAATACTCGGTCTTGCTACGCCCGTAGGTATGGGTCCTTCATCTATCTAATCATGATGCGATCCATCAGCTCTGGTCGTGTCTGTCTCGCCACTGTCATTGCCCCGCAGTACCCCTGTGACTCCCGGGGTTGCCAGCTGCTCAACTCTTCCATGAGCCTCCAACCCTGTGCTCGTAAACAAGCCAAGTGGGCGGGCGCCTTCCGGCTCAAGGCGTCAGCCACCACATTGGCCTTCCCTGGGTGGTACGAGATGCTGCAATCGTAATCCTTTAGGAGCTCTAGCCAGTGTCTCTGTCTCATGTTGAGCTTCTTCTGATCAAACAAATATCTGAGGCTCTTATGGCCGGTGAAAATCTCGAAAGTCTCCGTACAAGTAGTGTCTCCAGGTCTTCAGTGCGAGGACAACTACTGCTAATTCTAAGTCATGGATGGGGTAGTTATGCTCATGGGGCTTCAATTTCCACGAAGCATATGCGACAACGTGACCCCGCTGCATGAGCACACCCCCCAATCCCAGCAATGAGGCATCTGTGTAAACGACGAATCCTCCATTGCTGTCGAGGATGGTGAGTACAGGGGCTGAGGTCAGTCTCTCCTTCAGCTCCTGAAAGCAGGACTCACATTCGTCTATCCAGTTAAAAGGTACGTCCTTCCAAGTCAACTGAGTCAGAGGACATGCAATCTGCGAAAACCCTCTGATAAATCGTCTGTAGTAATCAGCCAGTCCTAGGAAACTACGAATCTCTATTACCGAACGCGACCTCTCCCACCTGAGTACTGCCTTTACCTTGGCTGGATCCACAACTAAACCATCCTCTGAGATCACATGACCCAAGAAGGTGACCTGTCTCAACCAGAATTCTCACTTGCTGTATTTGGCATACAGCCTGTGCCGTCTCAAAGTATCTAAGACCATGTGAAGGTGCTGCTCATGCTATGTCTGGTCTCAAGAGTAAATGAGTACGTCATCAATGAACACAACCATGAACTGATCCAGATATGGCCGAAGGATGCGGTTCATCAAGTCCATGAAAGCGGCAGGGGTGTTGGTCAGCCCAAATAGCATGACCAAAAACTCGTAGTGGCCATACTGCGTGCGAAAGGCCGTCTTAGAGACGTCGGTCTCCCTAATCCTCAGCTAATGGTAGCCTGACCTCAGATTTATCTTGGAGAATACCGTGGCATCCCTCAGCTAGTCGAAGAGGTCATCTATGCATGGTAACGGGCACTTGTTCTTGACGGTGACCCAGTTCAACTATCTGTAATCGATGCACAGCCGAAGAGTACCATCCTTCTTTTTCACAAACAGGATGGGGGCTCCTCACGGGGAGGTACTAGGCCTCACGAAGCCCTTCTCTAGCAGGTCCTGTAGCTGTGACTTGAGCTCTCGCAACTTGAGCGGGGCCATTCGATATGGTGCTGTAGAAATAGTGCTGGTCCTCAGTACTAGTGAGATATCGAACTCGATCTCACGCTCAGGTGGCAGTCCTGGCAGCTCCTCTGGAAAGACATCGGGGTACTCACAGACCACCGGAATACTCCGTATACTGACCACGGGGCTGAGCTCTGTTAGGATGCAAGCAAGGAAGCCCTCGCACCCCTGGCTCAAAAGCTTTGCTGCCTGAAGTGCGGAAATGCACCTGAATCCTCCGTTTACTAGTTGGCCGTGGAACTCGAAGGGAGGCAACCGTGGTATGGAGAAAACAATCTTCCTCCCAAAATAGTCTACAAGGTCATGGTATGCGGCAAACCAGTCCATTCCCAAGATCACACCGAAGTCCTCCATCAGGATCATGATCAGGTCTATCGAAAGACTGTGTCTCCTTATCGTGACCTCACAGTCAGTGAAAACCTCCTTGGCAACAAACACCTGCCCATCTGGGCCTCTAATCAGGAAGGGCTCCTCTCGAAGCATACTGCTCATCCCCGTGCAGATAGCAAAACTCATAGAAATAAATGAATGCATGGCTCCGAAATCAAAAAGTGTATAAACGAGCCCGCCGGAAATAGTAACCATACCTACCACTACAGAACTTGAAGCTCTAGTCTCTCCGTGAGTCAGGGCATTGACACACCCCTCAACCCTTGGTACAGAAGAAGCAGCCGTGCTCTGGGTCGGGCGGGAGACAGCGGGCTGGTATCCTCCTTGCGACTGCTGTCCTCCTCCCCGGGCCTGGCATCCGCAGCCGCCAGATCAGCCTCCAGTGCTTGGTGCTGTGAGCGTCGGCTGTGCTCCGGTCCTAGATGGACAATTTCTCTGTATGTGGCCAGGCAGGCCACACTGATAGCAAAGGGGTATGCGACCTCCCTATGCTTGTTGTCCCTACTGGTGACTGGGCGGGGGTCTGCTACAGTCGAATGATCTCTATCGGGGACTCCCGAAGGTCTCTGGTGGACCCACAGAATGGAACGGCTCCCTTGCTAGTGTCTAGTGCCTCCTCTCTCAATGGCATTGTGAGTGCTCCTGCGAGTAGGACCTCTTCTCTCCTCCATCGACGTCTCGCAACGACGGGTTGGTCTCCTCGTAGGTCATGGCAGCCTCGACTACGCGGGAGAAGGTAGGCATCTTCAAGGGTTTTACACACCCCCGAATGACAGGTCGGAGGCCCTCGGTGAACCTCCACAGGAACTCCTCGATGGACATGACTGTCGGAGCAAATCGGGACAGCTCCACGAAATGCGTACAGTACGTGCTAACTATCATGGCCCCCTGGCAGAGAGTGTGGAACTCCCGTCTCCTCTGATACTGCCAAGTCTGTGGGAAGTACTACTCACAAAAAAGTGCCACAAACCGGTCCCACGTCAGCTCTCCCTCCTCCTGTCCTCTGACCGCCCTCCACCACCTATGAGCTGCACTCTCCATTTGATACGTGGTGAAGGCCACGCGGCATTCTGCAGGAAGACAGAGGGTGTCAAAGATCTTCTCCATCTGCTCCAGCCAATCCTCTACCTCATATGGGCTTTCCTCCCCCTTGAAAGAGGGGGCTTCAGCTTCCTGAATTGGTTGAAGACCTCATGATGTAGCCGCAACGGAGGAAGGGATGCACCTCCAGGTAAAGAGGACTCATGCCCCGAAGTGTCTGAAGGAGGTGGGGGCGATGGAGGATCACTTCCTCCCCCTCCAACTCGTCCAGCGCCGTGGAGGCTCGCCTGCCCCATGGAGGATTCCCCCTCCGCATCCTCAAGAAAGGGAGGCTGAGGAGGAGGCTAATGGAGCTCCTCCAATATGAGATCCTGGATCAGCTGGGCGAGATCCGGGGCCTGTATGCCCGGAAGGAGAGGTAGAGCGGCTCCATCCTCTGCCATCGCTCGTCCTCCCCTGCGACCACACCCTTGGCCACAACCACATCCACGACCCGCCTCAAGAGCTCCCTGGCGAGGCATCCCCTACAGAGATCGAGGAGGAACAGGATTATTGGTGATTGTTTGAGATGATGTAAGACTCGAAAATAATAATCAAGATAGAACGTTGTGATGGCTATCTCAGTTACATGTACAAGTGGTGATTTTTGAATTACTTGGTTCATTTCTCAAGATGACCTTGCTCTGATACCATCTTGTCACGACCCGATCCCAGATCCCTACCGGACCCGAGATCGGCTCTCCTCGACTAATCCCAAGACCCAGTCGTTCAACAAGAAATAACCAAATAACATTCATCAAACCACAATCACACAAGTACAGTAACTAAACAGGAAGAAATTGACAGCAACAGGGGGAAAAGAACAGTAATATTACATGTCATAATACAACCATCACAACATAAATGAGTACATATAACAGAAACAAAGCTATAGAAACTCACTACACCAAACAATAGAACTAAAGCTAGGCTCGACTAGGTCCATCGTTCTCAACAGCCAGTAGCTCGAGCTACTCAAATTCCTGACCTGTACAAAGATAGACATCTAGAGTCAGTTAGCGCTGAGTAGAGTGGTGGCTAAAAAGTAACATGCATTTAAGTAGTTTAACATAAAATTTTCCGTTTCCAACTATCTTATACATGTTGGTGCATAGAGATCTCTAATTAGGATTCATCACATTATTTAATCTTCTGGTTCCCTACAAGAACGATCTTGCTTGCAGCTTCCCATGATATAGGATGCCCACGTGGCACTCTCCTGGCCAGGAGAGTCCCTCCGTGGTAGTCCTACACTCGGTCTACCACCCTGAGGTCACGGTCGTGAGTAGCAATGACTACGGCACACGTGATAAGCGCGCGGGTAGCTACCCCGCACCGGCACGCGGTCAGTCGTTTCCGCTAGTGGGTACGCCTCAACATACAGTGCGGAACAATATATGGCCTTGTCCTCTCAGAAAAGAACAAAACAGGGGTCCCTCAGGGATCACACCCCTCCTCAGTCCGCATACCCTTATCCGACTATCCCGGTTTGCCCAACGAGCTAACAAGAGTCGGTGTAGGGTGGCCATACCTAACCCCGGGCCCCCTGGGGCAGCTAGCTCTCCCCTACACTAAGTAGCTCACCCTGGTACTACGTACACGAGAGCCAGCAATAGTCGATGTAGAGTGGTCAAACCCACCCCGGGTCTCAACCCAAGGGCGGCAAGCTCCCCTCTACACTACAAGGGATAGTTGCTCTCTTCAGTACCATGTACACGAAGCCCAACTCACTTCCCTTAATAACTGCCCGTGGGCGGCAATTTCCAGAACCATCCAATTCTCTGTATTATGATATTCTTGTCTACATTCCTCGTAGGGTTCGTACAAGAGCTTTTTCTACATCCGGGTTGGGTTGTATGGAGCAAGCAGTTCAATTTCCATTTTTATCACAGTATGTAGTCCATTCCAGATAATACAGGCAGCTTTTTATTACTCAATCATTCACATGTATTTTCCTCTAGCCCTAGTGTTCATGCCATAACTTAGGGTTCAAGAGTTTACTCTAGAGTATACATTTATTACTTCCTAGGGTTCATCTTAAGTCCTAAAATTAACTACTCGCATGTATTAATTTAGAGATTTATGGTTATAACCACCCTACCAGGGTAACTAGGTGGAATGGGGGTGCGTATAGTAGCTCCCGACGTCTCCGCAGCTCCCATACACTCGACGGACTGGAGACCTAAAACATGGATCGATAAGCCAAAAAAGGTTGAGAATGATACAGACAAGGTATCATTACATAGAGAAACTCGTATGGAAAACATAGATGTTTTGTTTGCAGAAAATCGATAACATTAGGGCCTTGCACGGGCCCAAAAACATGTGGTCAGACAGAAATCAGACGTCTGGAAAAGGTCCCAGACGTCTTAAAATAGGTCTCAGGGATACCTCTCTCGATGTTCCTCTATCAGACGTCTAGAACTCAGTGCCGACATCCAAGGGTTCCGTCAAACGTCTAAAGGTGCTCCCGGACATCTGAAACTGCCCCGGTCTGCCTTCCAACTTCTGACACACATATGTACACTGTCAGGACTTTGGCAGAGAGAAAATATGGAAAGTAGATCTCTACCAGGCGTCTCGCTCTGCTCTCTGCTCTCTCGTCCTACTGCGAGGTGTGCAACAAAGAGGAGGAGGAGGAGGGGTTATAAAGGGAGAGGAGGTGAGGGGGACGAGGTGGCGAGGAATGGCGAGGGATGGCCGTCGTAGGGAAGGGGCGGTGAGGGAAACGGCGTGCCGTGCGTACAACGCGTGCGAAAAAGGAAAGGTACCTTCAGATGTCCGGTGCCCTTTACCAGACATCTAGATAGACGTCTGACATTCTCTCCAGACGTCTGGTGAACACTCAAGACGTCTTAGGCTATAAAAAGGTGTTGGGTCATTTCACCATCCAACTTCTTTCTTATGCAATCTTCAGTCAGAAACTGCAAAGAGCATATGTAAAGGGGCCTCATCTGCTTTATTTGGTCTAACGTTTGGAATGCTAGAAATAAAATTAGACATGACTAGCTTTCGTTTAATAACATTTGCCAATTATTGCATAAAAGTTGGTTTCATTTTGACTTTGACTCGTGGCTTAGGAATACTTGCCCTTTTACTTTTACAGTCAACTGGATCTGCCCCGCTTATGGCTTTAAAGTCAATGCTACTGCTTCCTCTCGTGGGCCCTCCTCTTTGATGGGATGGGTCATGAGGAACCATAATAGCGATTTTGCTAGAGCTACCATGTGCAGAACTCCCTTGGTGAATACCGACACGGCTCGCTTGATCTCCTTCTCCCTTGCGCTTCAGAATGTTGATGGAACCAACTCTCTCCATTCGGAATCGAGCTATACCCTTCTGCAGTTTTGGTGGAATGGCAAGCTTGCCATTCCTTGGGCCCTCAAAGCTCACACCAAGCCCCTTCTAGATAGCAAGAGTCGCATTACTTTTCTGCAATAAGATCAAGTATCAGACTCCAAAAAGAATGGAGTAAAATGGTGATTTGAATCACCAATTACTCCCTACAATAATGGCAAATAGAACTCAATAGATATATATGAAATGATCTTAGCTGTCTGAATATTCAATCAGACATCTTAAATGTCTGATTCTTGCTTTCCTTCTTCCTTGCTTTTCTTCCTCTTCTTCTTTCTTTCTGTGCGGCTCTCTTTCTTCTTTCTTCTTTCTTCTGAGGCCTTCTTCCTTCTCCTTTCTTTCTTTTGACCTCTGCTTCTCCTACCTTGTCTTCTCTTCTACCTTCTGTTCTTCTTCGTTGGCCCTTCTAATGCATGGGGGGGAAAGGCTTCTACAAATTCGGGTAAATGTGGAAAACACTGAAGAGCAAAACCCCCCCTTCCCCTGCACACGATCCTCTCTTTCTCTCCTTGGGTCACACTCTCCCAGAGCCTCCAACAGTACCAGGTTATCGGGTTACGGACCTAGAGTGCACCCGGGTCCAGGGCTGCGAGCGTGGTCGCAGCCGAGGAGTGAAGTCGGGTTAGGCAGGTCAAGTCTGTGCCAGGCCAGTGGGGGACGAGTCACGGGCATGGCGCAGGTGATGGGTGAGCGGGGGACCTCACCCCCAAGTGTCTGAGGCGATAAGCCCCAGGCACTTTTTCCTCTTATGCGGCAGCAAACAGTCTTCAGCTTCCGAGGTGGGACTAAAGTCCCACCTTCCCTTTGTGCAGTGTAGTAGCACGGTCTCCTTCCTTCAATTGCTGCAGCTCACAAGGTCAAAGCCTCCATTTGACCTCGTGAGACGATGCCTTAGATGATTCCACACAGCCTGGGATGAGCACCTAGAGTTGAAGATGCAGGAACATCACCTGGAGGTCTTCGAAGAAGCTTCGCCAATGGCGTTGTGGCTTGAGACCTGAAAGAGATGAATACAGGCTAAAAGCCCCAGTCAGTATGCTTCGGAGTTTCACCTTGATGAGGTGAATGCAACGTTGGTGTCCATGAGGGGTGAACGTGTGTGAAGTGGCCGGTCGACGTCAGAAAATGAAGTGCGTAGGTGCGGTATTCGACGGAGTGAGTGAGGGACCAAATCTCTCAATTTCTTGAGGGGTTTTGGTCTGTGGAGCACGATGGAGCTGATGGAGGTGACAGCGGCAAGTTTCGAGCAATGGGCGGTGTGTAGGCATCGTCGGTGCTTCGCCGGAGGCGGAGAAGATGAAGTGCAGAGAGGGAGAAGTGGTGGTCGTGCATGTGTAGAGAGTAGAAAAGTGAAATAGAAAGAGAGAGAGAGATAAAGAGGGGCTTAGCAAGAGGATAGGGAGGCGGAGGGCTCCGGTGTTGGTCGGTCGAAGCTGGAGGAGGAAGAAGCGGCGAGGCAATGACGGCGATGTAGATGGAGGAATGCCTTCCCTTTAGCTGGGGAGGGTCGCAACGAAGAGAGGAGTTTAGGCCATCCAATTTGATGGTTGGATGGCCGGAGGAGGGAGATCCAGGGGGGTCACCGGAGCAGGGGTCTTCGATGGTTGGAGATGGGTTTTTCGGCCGTTAAACATGCCAGGACTTGTTGAAAAATTGCAAAAGGCCGCGGAGGTGCTTTTATAGGGCTTAAGAGGAGGTTCCAAGCTTGGAAACAAGCTTGAAAACCTTGAAGCTTACGTAAACGAATGATACCCATTCCTTCTAAAGGTTTGCATGAGCTTTTGGGATGGAGCTGGGATCCTTGAATGGGCTAATTTGGAAGGGAATTTCCCAAGGAATCTGTGTTTCAAATTTGGGATTGATTGATTAAGAATCGAGAGAGAAATCCTCTTTCGAAACTTGACGGTGAAAGTTTAACCTTCCAAAAATGGAACGGGGACTTGCTTTTGAAGAAGACAAAGAAGTTGGGGGGCTATTTGTAAGAGAATTCAAAAGTTAAAGGTCTGAATGAGATAGAAAGAGTCAAATTGGACCAAAATGTAAACTTGGTCAAGATGATCTCAGATTGGGCCTAAATTTTGATACAAACCTAATTTGGACCCAAGAAATCCAATGTTGAAGTTAAATTTAGGTTTTCACCAAGTTTGACTGGGTAATTTATGCAAAAACCTAAATTAAGTCAAATGTCTGTCTGAGACTCTATTTTAGATCAAGACGGGTTCTGATGGTCAAATTGAAGGTTCCAAGTCCTAGAGAATTTCTTTTATGAATTTTAAAGGGTTTAGGTGAATTTTATCCTGACCAGAACCTCAGTTAATTAAGCAGGTCTGTTTTTAGGGTTTCAAAAGTCATTTAATCCTCAAAATACGTGCAAATCCTTTTCTATCTATTCTAACCCACTTGTTAGCCTTTTAAGACCATTTGACCCTTAATTACCTCTTGGGACAACCTATGATTGTACTGCATTCATGATATGATGGTAAAATTACAGTTTTAATCCTTTTTTCTTGTCTTTCCCTCAGAATGACTTTGTAATGAAATATGGTTCTCTGGCAGTTATGTAGGAGCATTTACTGACTTAATTAAATCAAAATAAGCTAATTATGACTCATGATGGTGTTCCCATCATATCCCCATGCTTGGCTTTTGCTAGTCCCATAGCAAAATCTCATGGAATTAACTTTAATTCTAAACCATATGCCTTTTCATGCTCAAACTCTGATGTGTGTTTTCTTTTGTAGATTAGGTCAGAATGCCAATAGTAGGCTTAGAGATACTCAAGTACCAACCAAGATTCGAACTTGACCAGCTCTAGCCTCAGTCCGTCGCGAAGGTTTCTAAGGCCCACAGGAACTAACCTAAGGTTCGTTGAACTCCGCGGTTAAAGCACCAATGGTTGTAACATGTTTTAGCCCAAGTTCAGTTTGCAGTGCATTTTTGTAAGAGAAAGACAGAAGAGTTTTGCTTTATTTTTAGAGAGTTTTCTCTCTCTTTTCTTTTTATTTCTAACCTCGGATTAGCTTTACAACACGATCTGTATCGGATTCCTAGTTCCCACCATCAATCCTCGCAAGGTCCCTGGCAATCGATGCTTTGAGATAGCACCGCCCATGGCAACCCCCAAAACCCTGACTTTTCAGATTTCAAGATAATCGTGCCCATGGCATTTTGTAGCTAAATTTAGACCCTGGCAATCGACATTTCGTGATAATGCTGCCCATGGCATCTGAACCAGGACAAGGTGCTTACATGCCTTTGGTAGGATATTTAGATATCTTAGGAGACAAGCACCGAGGAGACAATATGTTATTATGCATCTTTGAGGAAAATTTCTCGCCTCTCCGCGTCGGGAACTCGTCCAAATCAACTTATGTTGATCAGCCGCTCCTAATCTAGGTAACTTTTTCAGAACAGATTTAATGCATTTGCGTGACTTTGATAATTAAGCTCATTGAACAAGATTGTGTGTGGATTGGGGTGCTTAGGTTACTAAGTCCAGTAAACCAGAGGTCAGTTAACGAGGCCGAATAATCCCTAAGCCTTAGACCTAATATTTTAGCCTTGTATTTTCCCCAACCTCTTGAGGACTATCCAAATCTTAATGGGTACTTGAATTTTTAAGCTTATAATTACAGCTTAAGAAGCCTAAGATCAGCGTTCATACTAATCTCTTTTTGCCTTTTAGCACTTTTGTCTTTCATTTTCTTTCCTTTTGATTTGATCTAGAACTAAGTTAATTCCTTAATCTTTTATTAATGACTATCTTTTTTTCTTTTCAAATTATGCTCCTTTTTGACATTTTTATCTCCTCCCCTTTTTTTCCTCAAAAATGATATACAATCAATTCATTCAAAATTTCCTTCCTTCTATTTTTGTTTTTCAATTTTTTATTATTTTTTTTGTTTTTGGAATATGTGCTTTTTTTTTATGAAACCCTTTCTTGTGAAGTGATTCTCACAGCGTTTTGCACTTTAATAGCCCCCCATGCCTATGATTTGCAATGTCCTCATTATAAATTAGGTGGGTTTTGGGCGAGTGGATGGGTTGGGGTGACTGTTGTGAACGATTTCAAGCTCAGATACGGGTACCAGAGGTGGAGTCGACAATTCTAATAGACGAACCCTAAAGTGTAATAAGAGTTCAGCATAAGATGTGTCAAGAAGGGTTTTAGGTTTTTCAAAAAGATAACGGGTTGCCTCCCGTTAAGCGCTGAGTTTAACGCCATCAATCGGATGCAATGAGCTCAGGGAGAATGGAGATCAAAAGATACCTCAACCCTGTTCGTATTAGTGAGTTCAATGAACGGCTTGAGTCTCTAACCGTTCACAACAAAGGGTTCTAAATCAAGGCTGGGTTGGCTGATTTCGATAGCTCCATTTCCAAAGATTCGTCTTACCAAGAATGGTCCAATCCATTTTGATCTGAGTTTTCTTGGGAAAAGTCTGACCAGGGTGGAAAGATTTTCGTACAATGTGCCTGTCATGAATGGCTTTAACCCGCTCTTTGTAGATACGCGAGTTCTCATATGCATCATTGCGTAGTTCCTCGATCTCGCTTAATTGCAACCAGCGGTGTATTCCAACCTTCACTAGATCCAAAATGCACTTTCGTACTGCCCAATATGCCTTCCGCTCCATCTCAACGTGAAGGTGACATGCTTTACCATATACTAATCTGAAGAGAGACATGCCTAATTAGGTTTTATGGGCGATCCTATAGGGCCACAAGGCTTCTGGAAGGCGAGTAGATCAATCTTTTCTATCAGGCCAAACAGTGATCTAAAGGATCTTCTTGATCTCTCGATTCGACAGTTCAGCCAGTCCATTACTCTGGGGGTGGTAAGGAGTCGAGATATGATGCAACACCCCATACTTTTTCATCAGAGACTGGAAGTGCACATTGGTAAAATGAGACCCCAAATCTAGTAAAGATGTTCTCCTGGACAAATCAAAGGACAAATTTATGATCACTAGTTCTTATGGGGACGGCTTCGATCCATTTAAAGACAATCAACAGCAAGTAGAATGTATTCGAAGTCGTTAGATCCAGGAAAGGCTCCCATGAAATCAATTCCCCATATGTCAAAGATTTCGCACACAATAATCAGGTTCAAGGGCATCATATCCCGTGGGCCCATGTTCCCGAGGGTCTGACAACAAGCGCATGCTCTACAATACATCTGTGCGTCTTTGAACAAGGTGGGCCAAAGAACCCACACTAGACAGTTTTTACTGCGGTTTTACGCTCAGAGAAATGGCCACCGCAGACCTGGTCATGAGAGAATGACATTACATCATTGACCTCGTCGTCAAGAATGCATCTCCGGATCACCTGATCATTGCTGATGTGGAAAAGGTATGGTTCCTCCCAAATATAGTACTTGGCCTCGACAATCAATTTGTCCTGCCTGGAAGTCAGCCAATCTAGCAGAACTTTCCCCATAACCAAGTAGTTCACAATATCAGCAAACCATGGGAGATTGTGAATGGCTTGCAAGTGCTTGTCCGGAAAATGTTTGGTGATTGGACCAGACGGTTCGATGACGGAAGAAGGAAGATGGGACAAGTGATTAGCTACCACGTTCTATTTTCCCTCTTTATTGCGAATCTCGAGATCGAATTCTTGCAACAACATGATCCAACGAATTAGTCAAGGTTTCGTGTCCTTCGCAAGGAGGTGCCTCACTGCAGTGTAAGCTGAGTATATGATAACACGGGAACCCAAAAGATATGATCTGAATTTTTCCAGGGAAAATACTACGGTTAGCAGCTCTTTCTCAGTAATTGTATAGTTATGCTGAGCCTCATCAAGTGTCTTGCTACTGTAGTAGATGACCACGGGTTTCCCGTCTTTTTTCTGCCTAAGTATCGCCCCTACAATATAATCAGATGCATCGCACATGATCTGAAAGGATTGAGACTAATCAAGAGACTGCAGGATAGGTGCTTGGGTAACTCGATCATGCAGGATCTCAAATGCCTGAGCGCACTCCTTGGAGATTTCAAAAAGGACATCCTTAAATAGAAGATTAGTCAGGGGGCGCACGATTTTCGAAAAATCAGGAATGAATTGATGGTAAAAACCGACATGCCCCAGAAAGGATCAGATGTCCTTGACCGAGCTAGGCTTAGGGAGTTTGGAAATCAGATTCACCTTGGCTCGATCAACCTGGATGCCTTTTTCAGAGATAAGATGTCCCAGGGCAATTCCCTCAGGAACCATGAAGTGGCTCTTTTCCCAGGAAAGAACCAAGTTCACGTCGATGCATCACCTGAGGATTTGGACCAAGTGCAGGAGGCAATCATCAAATGATTCACCAAATACCGAGAAATATCCATGAAGACTTCAAGGTATTCACCTACCATATTTGAGAATATGGCAAGCATGCACTGCTAGAAAGTGGCGAGTGCATCGCAGAGACCGAACGGCATCCTTCGAAATGCATATGTTCCGAAGGGGCAGGTGAAGGTGGTCTTCTCTTAGTCCTCGGGATGGATTGCGACCAGATTATAACCGGAGTACCCATCCAAAAAGCAAACGAATCGATTTCCCGTTAGTTTCTGGAGAATCTGATCAATGAACGGTAGTGGGAAATGATCCTTCTTCGTGGAGGAATTGAGTCTTCTGTAATCAATGCAGACTCTCCACGAGTTTGCTATACGGGTCGGTATGGTTTCTCTGATTTCAGTCGTGATGACGGTGAACCCTGCCTTCTTAGGCACAACTTGGATTAGGCTCACCCATCTACTATCGAAGATCAGGTAGATGTTCCCTGCATCTAACCACTTGATGATCTCCTTTTTCACGACATCCTACAGATTTGGATTTAGGCATCTCTGCATTTCACGGGATGGTCGTGAGCCCTCTTCAGTGTAGATGTGATGTGTGCAGTATGAAGGGTTGATTCCAGTTAGATCATCGAGAGTCCATCCAATGGCCCTACGATGCTGCTGGAGAATAGAAATCAGGCGTGTTCCTGATCAGGTGTGAGTCGGGAGTTGATAACCACAGGAAATGTCTGATTGGAACCCAAAAAGATGTATTTGAAATGATCGAGAAGAGGCTTTAATTCCATTACTAGGTTGTCAGCAGCAACGAGTGGTTCAGGTTGGGTGTCAGGAGCAAAGGAAGGAGCTATGGGTGTGTGGTGTGTCTAGGTTGAGTTCAGACTCCTCTAACTGCGGGTTTTGATTCTCCTGTGGTTGATTAGAAATAGTCAGGTTTTCCTTGATAAAGTCAACCACAGCTTCGATATAGCAAATCTATTCTATGACTCCGCAATTAATTCCTTGTTGGTCCTTAAAGATGTCAATCTTTAGTGTCTTGCTCCCAAATTTTAATTCAATTTGGCCCTCCTCACAATTGATATTGGCCCCAGTAGTGGCCAGAAAGGGTCTCCCTAGTATGATCGGTGTATTCTTCACATTATCAGGAGCATCCATGTCTAAGACAATAAAATCCATTGGAAAATAGAAATCATGTACCCTAACTATGACATCCTCGAGAATTCTTTTTGGTGACTTAATTGATCGGTCAGCTAGCTGTAAAGTCATTTTAGTCAATTTAAGCTCAGATTCCTCGAAGTAGTCTAGTAGGGAAGTAGGTATCAAATTTATGGAGGCACCTAGGTCCAATAAAGCTCAGTCAAATTGTATATCACTGATTGCACAGGAGATTAGAGGGGTGCCTGGGTCTTTTGCCTTAGGAGGGAGTTTGCTTAAAATGATGGAGCTGGCTTGCTCCAACAGTATGATCGGATTCCCGCCTTTGGTTCACGGCTTACGCTTAGGTGTACACACGTCTTTCAGAAATCGTGCATAAGCCAATACATGGCGTATTGCATCCATCAAGGGGATGTTTAGATGGACCTGCTCAAAGAGTTTAACCAAGTCCTCCTCAGGTGCCACGAGTTTGGCTGTCCTTTTTCCATTGGTCAAGGCCTCGGGAAATGGAACCTTAGATGGTTTCTCTAGAATTGGCTCAGGCTGTTGATTTGAGATGGGAGTGTCCTGGATGACCAATCTAAGGTTAGGGTTTGTATTACCAGGTTGGGAGTAGCTTGGATAAGGTGGGTCCTATGTTGTTTTGCAACTATGGGTAGTAACAAAATTCAATCCTGCCTAGTTCTGATTTGGTGTGGGTAAAAGAGGTGCTTGCTGCTAGTAACCCACATATGATGTCAAAGCCTCCATCCCGTCAGGTGATGGAGTAGGAGGGGCCTGATAAACAAAGTGATCTTGGACCTGATTTTGGTTCATAACGCTCCTCTGGTTTGGCACGTTATTCGGATTAGGCAGAGGTTGTGAAGGAAGTGCACCAGGTTGGCAGGGGTTTGTCATCTGGGCGAGTTGATTATGAACCTCTGTGATCTCGTCTCTGTGCTGTTTTTGCATAGTCACATTCATCTTCTGAATGTCAACCAGAGTCTGAAGGATACATTTGATATGCATGAGTCTGCCTAGATTGATAAGTTGGGTTAGGCTGAGGCTAAGGCGGCTGATATGGACGAGGAGCTTGTGGTCGGGGCTAATATTGAGGTCTCTAATTTTGATTATTTCTTGACCACGTGAAATTAGGATGATTACGTCATCCAGGGTTGTAGGTGTTTGAGAAACGATCATCTGAATGGCGTTGAGGTCCTTGCAGGTCTGAGGAACCACGGAAAAGTCAAAATACGAGAGTTCAGAGTTCCCCCAACTAAGGTAAGTGGGTCCAAAGATTCCTCCGAAACCAGAATCAAATGAGGGTGGATACAGGTCCATCCCCTGAGAAGACCGATGATAGATGTTATGCACAGCCTCCCTGCCAGAGGGTGATTATGCGAACGGATTTTGCGCAGAGGTGGCTCGCTACAAGTGTCGAGTTAGCCCATCCACCTTCTCAATAATAGAGACCTTGTCCAGATGACTGGCCATCAGTTCCAAGTCGATGGAAGAGGACATGCCCTATGTCTCATGTGCTCCATTTGGATTCGTCAATGCACGAGCATTCATCCGGTCGAACATGCCCATGGATTCATTATTGATGGAGTTCTCGCACATATTCACGAAAATTTCCCACACAATGTATTCGTGTTAACCCATGATGTTTCCTCCGCAGGTCGCATTGACGAATAATTGAATATCCTCACGAAGTCCCTGGTAAAAAGACTGGACTTGTTCCCATTTAAGAACTCCGTGGTGGGGGCACTTTCACATGAGATCCAGAAAATGATCCCATGCCTCGTGAAGCAGTTCTCCTTCTTGCTGTGTGAAATGCATGATTTGGTGCCGTAAAGCGTTTGTCCGACCAACAGGGAAGAACTTTCTCAAAATCTCGGATTGAAGTTCCGCCCAAGTGTTGATTGGATGTGTTTGGGTTTGGTACCAGTGAGCAGCTTTATCCATGAGAGAGAAGGAGAACATTTTCATGAGTAGGACATCCCGATTTTGAGCTTCTGACCCGAAGGTCTGGGCCAGATGCTTGAGGTGCTTGATATGCTAGAAAGGATCTTCGGAATTACGCCCATGGAATTTGGGAATGGCATGAATCATGTTGGTCTTGAGTTCAATATCAGGACCTCCAGCGGGGATTGGTACTCGAGGTTCGATTGCCACCGCAGCAGGATTATAGTGATATTGCATCATTAGACGCTGCGGTGGGTTCACAAAGGCTTGGAATAGATCATTGAGGTGCTGAAGCTGATTTTCAAGATTATTTTCTTCTGCTGGTTGTGTCATGATGATGGATGAAGGAGAATTAGGTTCAGATGAATCAGAAGATATATCGATTTGATTGGGTTGTTGCATAAATAAGGAAGTCAAGGCTTGGCCTCGACGGGAATGAGTAGCTAATGGAGGCCTCAAAGATGGTCTTAGAGACCTCCTCCAGAACATGCACCGATAGAGTAGATGAGAGGTAGAATGTGATGGACCCAATCAAGACACAAAAAAAATTTTGGATGACTATAGAGGTTTACGGCGGATGATACTCCTTAGTCAGAAAATCATTCACCTGCGAATTACCTAGGCAGCCAGAGAGGGAGATTCCTGCAAAGACCCCTACACAGTAGAGTGCCCCCACGAGTTACAGGGTTTCCCCCACCCGACCTCTCTTGTCACTGATGATCCAGGTAGACCAGAATGGGGACTTGACCTCTTAATTCTACCTATTTTAATTAAGAGCAAGGGTGCTTATGATTTCACTTAAACTTTTAAGATATTTTTGTGAAACGTGACCTAATTTGAAGATTGGTTTACCCAACAAGGTGGGTCAACTTCACCTGTATTGTCCTTTTGAGAAATTTAGGTCCCTCTTTTAGTGTTCAAATGAATTTAAAAGCTTGATTTTAGGATTTTGCTTAAATAGATCAATTCAATCAAGGTTTAGGCACGCATTGTTTGGAAAGATCAATTCTTGATTAAGCAAGTATGTCTCTAAAATCCTAAACTAGAATCCTTAATTGGCTCTGATTTGGTCCAATTTAATTTGTCAAAATGTAGTACCTAGGGCTCAAACAAGAATGTGATAGCCCTAGATATCTTAAGATCTTAAGTAGGTGCACAAAAAAAAATCAGGTTTTGGATGTTCTCTAGAATGTATCAAATCAGGCAACTTAATGATTTGTTTAAGAATAGAATGTAAGTAGCCCTAATTGATTTTTCCTTTTTCTAGCTTTTCCATATTAAGGGGCTTAGAAGAAGGTAAATGAAGTTCACATGCCCCTGGAGTGGTTGATGTGCGGCTGATTTTCCTTTAATGAGTCCCTAAAACATATCACAATCAAAAGAGATGTAGCAAGTTAGAATCCAACTTGATATTGCAATTAAGAGATCTGAATTGCACGTTGCTTCCCGGCAACGACGCCATAATGTTCGAGCGATAAATCGGTGTTTTAGAATTACCTCATTGTAATATAGCCAAAATAGCACTCAAGCAAATAAAATTTATACTCGAAAAAGTCCGAAGTCGTTCGCTGGAAGCAAATAGGAATTCAGTTCTCAAAATTACAATTTAAAACAATTGTAGTCAGAAATTGATTCAGAGTAATGTGACAATAAGATCAAGTATCAGACTGCAAAAAGAATTGAGTAAAATGGTAATTTGAATCACCAATTAGTCCCTATAATAATGGCAAATAGAACTCAATAGATATATATGAAATGATCTCAACCATCTGAATATTCAATCAGACATCTTAAATGTTTGATTCTTGCTTTCCTTCTTCCTTGTTTTTCTTCCTCTTCTTCTTCTTTCTTTCTATGCGGCACTCTTTCTTCTTTCTTCTGAGGCCTTCTTCCTTCTCCTTTCTTTCTTCTGACCTCTGCTTCTCCTACCTTGTCTTCTCTTCTACCTTCTATTCTTCTTCTTCGTTGGCCCTTCTGATGCACAAGGGGAGAAAGGCTTCTGCAAATTCAGCTAAGTGTGGAGAACACTGAAGAGCAAAACCCCCTTGCCCCCACACACGATCCTCTCTTTCTTTCCTTGGGTCACGCTCTCCCAGAGCCTCCATAGTACCGAGTTATCGGGTTATGAACCTAGAGCGCACCCGATTCCAGGGCTGCGGGCGTGGTCGCAGCCGAGGAGTGAAGTCGGGTTAGGCAGGTCGAGTCTGTGCCAGGCCCGTGGGGGACGGGTCACGGGCGAGGCACATGTGATGGGTGAGCGGGGGACCTCACCCCCCAAGTGTCTGTGGCGATAAGCCCCATTCACTTTTTCCTCTTATGCGGCAGCAAACAGTCTTTAGCTTCTGAGGTGGGACTAAAGTCCCACCTTCCCTTTACGCAACGCAGCAACACAGTCTCCTTCGATTCCTGTAGCTCACAAGGTCAAAGCCTCCAATTGACCTCGCGAGACTGTGCCTTAGATGATTCTGCATAGCCTGGGATGAGCACCTGGAGTTGAAGACGCAGGAACGTCACCTGGAGGTCTTCAAAGAAGCTCCACCAATGGCGTTGTGGCTCGAGACCTGAAAGAGATGAATACAAGCTAAACACCCCAATCAGTACGCTCAGGAGTTTCGCCTTGATGAGGCGAATGCAATAATGGTGTTCATGAAGGGTGAACGTGTGTGAAGTGGTCGGTCGACGTCAGAAAATGAAGTGCGTAGGTGCGGTGTTCGGAGGAGCAAGTGAGGGACCAAATCCCTCAATTTCTTGAGGGGTTGTGGTCTGTGGAGCATGGCGGAGCTGATGGAGATGACGGCGGCAAGTTTCGAGCAGTGGGGCAGTGTGTAGGCATCGCCGGAGCTTCGCCAGAGGCGGAGAAGATGAAGTGCGGTGAGGGAGAAGTGGTGGTCGTGCGTATGTGTAGAGAGTGGAAAAGCAAAAGAGAAAGAGAGAGAGAGAGAGAGAGATCTAAAGAGGGGCTTAGCGAGAGGATAGGGAGGCAGAGGGCTCTGGTGTTGGTCGACTGGAGCCGAAGGAGGAAGAAGCGACGAGGCAGTGACGACAATGTAGATGGAGGAACGCCCTCCCTTTGGCTGGGGAGGGTCGCGACGAAGATAGGAGTTTAGGTCATCCAATTTGATAGTTGGACGACCGAAGGAGGGAGATCCAGGGGGGTCGCCGGAGCAGGGGTTTTCGGTGGTCGGAGATGGGTTTTTAGGCTGTTAAACGTGGCAAGACTTGTTGAAAAATTGCGAAAGGCCACGGAGGTACTTTTATAGGGCTTAAGAGGAGGTTCCAAGCTTAGAAACTGTTGGTGCTAGAGCATCACGATCGTTTATTTTGATGATAACAAAACACATATCTTTTAACATTTGCTTTTGAGTCCTAGTTTTCAGGTTAAATTGTAAATTGAGATAGGTGTTTAGACGGAGTTCGAGCTCGCATCCAAGGCCGATTGGAGGAGCTTGACATAGGCGAAGAAGCTTCGCGAGGAGAGAAAGCTTAAAGAAGGAAGGAGATGAAGAATATGATAGATTTCTTTTCTATTGTACTTTATATTTTGTTGCTCCTTATTTTACTTCTTAGATTCTTATTAAAGGGCCTCAAAGTACCTTAACAGTAGTCCTAGAAACGTTTGCACAAACCCTAGGATACTTAGGTTTTCTGTAAAGAATTTAGAAAACCAAAATAGGGTTTAGACAACCTTATTAGACGTCCAATCTAGAAATCAAATGTCTGATAGTGACTTTCAAGACGTCTGACTGTTTGATCAGACGTCCAAAACATCTAGGCTGGACTTAATAAGTTCTGTCTGTTAGAATCCTTCGTCCAGACCTTAGTCCAAACATCTTAGAAGACGTCTGATGCCTTTGCCAAATGTCCAATTAGTGGAACGTTGGCTGCCTACGTTCACGTTGAGGAAAATGACCATTATCCTTACATCAAACGTTCGTGGAGGACCCCAGACGTCTGATATGTGACCATTTTGCCTCGACTGACCCAAAATCTCCTTTGAGAGATTTTCTAGCCGTTACCTTCCTTGAGAATCCATTTTCGCATGACAAGTAGGTTTCCGGACATCCAGACCTAGTACCAGACGTCCAATATGTCGTCTGATGGCTATACACTAGAACCCTGTTTAGGTCTGATTCAAGTCAGGAAGGAAACCCGCTTAGAATCAAACGTCTGACTTAGTTCCCAGACATCTTAAATAGGTTTTCCAGACGTCTGATGCCTAGACCAGACGTCTGATAACCCTGTCAGAGTCATGATTGATCCTGATTCTGACTTGATTTGCCTTGGTTTTGCACCTAACGGCTATGGAAGCCTTCCAAGGCCTTCCAAAGCCTTCCTAGGCTCTCTATAAATAGAGGAAAACCCTTGCCTTGTAGGATCACACTTTGCTAGAATATTTCCACTCATTTTGTGTCAAATTGAAGTAGAAGAAGCACTTGCTCTCAAAGGCTAGTTCCACATCCGAGAGCCTCATCCAATTTACGCACCTGCTCTCCCTCCACGATTAAGAGAGCAACAAAGCGTCATTGCGTGGTTCACGCAACCGCGTCACCAATTCAACGCACTTCCAAGCAAAGGGAAGTTTCTTTACCTATAGAAGCTCAATTTAAGAATTACTTTATTGGCTCTATAGGACTATTCTTATATCTTTTACTTTGTTATTTGATTGGATATTCGCGTCGCGAATTCCCATCTTCATCGAGGGACAAAATCCTCCTTGTGAAGAGGAGGGGTTGAGGAACGCTACCCTCGTACTTGTAGCGTGGTTGTAATTGAGGTTAAACTACCCTCGTTTAACTAGTTTATATAGTGGATTTAATCGACTAGATCGATCGAGAAATCCTAACTCGAGAGGATTAGGTGGTGGTTTTCACCTGATTTTGGTTTCCACCTAAAAATATTTGTGTACTTTGTGAGATTGCTAATTTTGTGAGATTGTTATTTTTTTATTCCACATTTTTTACGTCACGCATATCCCACCCCCTCCAAGTAGGGAATTACAAAAACAAGCTTGGAAACCTTGAAGCTTACGTAAATGAATGATACTCATTCCTTCTACAGGTTCGCATGAGCTTTTGGGACGGAGTTGGGATCCTTGAATGGGCTCATTTGGAAGGAAATTTTCCAAGAAATTTGTGTTTCAAATCTGGGATTGATTGATTGAGAATCGAGCGAGAAATCCTCTTTTGAAACTTGACGGTGAAGGTTTAACCTTCCAAAAATGGAGCGGGGACCTGCTTATGAAGAAGAAAAAGAAGTTGGGGGGCTATTTGTAAGAGAATTCAAAAGTTAAGGGTCTGAATGAGATAAAAAGAGTCTAACTGGACCAAAATGTAAACTTGGTCAAGATGATCTCAGATTGGGCCTAAATTTTGATACAAATCTAATTTAGACCCAAGAAATCAATGGTGAAGTTAGATTTAGGTTTTGGCCAAGTTTGACTAGATAATTTATGTAAAAATCCAAATTAAGGCAAATGTCTGTCTAAAACTCTTTTTTGGGTCAAGACAAGTTCTGATGGTCAAATTGAAGGTTTCAAGCCCTAAAGAATATTTTTCTATGAATTTTAGAGGATTTAGGTGAATTTTATCTTGATCAGAACCTCAGTTAATTAAGCGGATCTATTTTTAGGGTTTCAAAAGTCATTTAATTCTCAAAATACGTGTAAACCATTTTCTATCTGTTCTAACCCACTTATTAGCCTTTTAGGATCATTTGTCCCTTAATTACCCCCTCGGACAACCCGTGATTGTACTGCATTCATGATATAATGGTAAAACTATAGTTTTAACCATGTTTTCTTGTCTTTCCCTCAGAATGACTTTGCAATGAAATTTGGCTCTCTGGCAATTATGACTTAATTAGATCAAAATGAGCTACTTATAGCTCATGATGGTGTTCCCATCATCAAGTTTCCAAGTTGAACCTAGAAAGCCTGTTAAAGTCCAAACAAATCTATTAGGACCTATTTTCATGGATTTTTAAATAAGGCTTACCTAAGTCTACCAAAGTTAATTTTTTATTGTTATCTAAGTAAGGTCCAATTTGAAATTGAAATTAAATAGGTATAATCATAATAATTTCAAAATATATTAATACTTCTATGATAATCTTACAATTTCATAGATACTACGAATAAAATATACTACTACGAATAGAATGTAACTCAACTAACCATACTATCTTACAATTTTATATTATATTCATTTAATAAATGGAACTTTGGGAGAGAAAATTTGTCATATAAAGCAACTTTCCCTTTTTAACCTGCAATAATTATTTCGCATTAAATAAACTCAACAAAAATTAAAATAAAATAAACATATCAAATTTTAACTAAAATTATACCTTATTTAAATTATTATCATATCTCAACTATTTACAACCTTATTTAGGAATCATACTTTACAACATATATGTATAAAATTGTCACAAAATAATATCACAAAATTATATATGACTAAACCCAAATTTTTAAAAAGCCTAAAGCTTTGACCCAACTAATATAATCTCTGAAATTAGATCGGATCAAATTTTTTGGAATTGAATTCAAGTCGAGATCACACCTGCACAATGCTCCACCCTATCTGTAAAGATGGATAATGCGTGCAACTTTCATTCAACATGGTCACGTCTCCGTCGCGACGCAAGATTCCATTGTACCATTGTCCCAAAGGTGTTATATGTATATATATGCGGTTATGCCTCCATTTTCAACCCATGTGGAAATTGGAAGCATAAGAGGGGCACCAATAATTGAGAGAGGTGGGAAGGAAGGGAGGGAGAGTGTGCAGTACTGCAGGAAACTAACGTGAAGAGCATTGCAAACGAGAAGGCACGTGAGAAAAAGAGGGAAGACGAGCTAGTGGATCTGATCTTCTCCTGGTCGTTTGAAGATGTTTGCAACGATCGCCTCTACATAGATAAGGTAACTAATAGCATCCCCTTCATTTTTTGTTTTCCCCCAAAACTTGATCTTTGTGATATAACTAATACGGAGTCATTTCAACTTGCACACGATTCTCCTTGTAATTTTTGTTGTAATAGTAAGCTAACTAGCAAGTGGGATATATGGTCACTTGTGAACGTTCTCCTACTTTTATTTTTCTCTTCTTATTTTTTTTGTTATTGTATTTGTTGCATAAGTAGAAAGTCTAACAACTGGACAGGAATAGGGTAAAAATCTCCAAGAAAGAAACGGAAGTAGAACGCAGCTGTAGGAAGTGGAAATGGCAGTGTCGTCAATTCTTTCTGCTCGTAAATTGAAAGGTTATAAAGGTTAAGTATTTGGGCCTACCGTTGTCAGATGGGAGGATTCTGGTGAGAGACTGGGCCTCCCTGGTGGAGAGGTTGGTAGGGAGGTTGGAGGGGTGGGCGTCTAGGCTATTGTCTAGAGGTGGGAGGTTGATGCTGCTCAAGGCAGTTCTATCGGCGATGCCGTCGTATTTCATTTCTGTACTGAAGATGCCTCGATAAGTGATTGCAAAGATTGAGCGAACTATGAGGAGTTTCTTTTGGTCCAATTAGGGGACGAGTGGACAGGGTGCCAGGTTGGTTGCTTGGGAGGAGGTTTGCAGATCGTTGAAAGACGGGGGGCTCGACGTGAGGGATTTGGAGAGATCTAATGACAGTCTGTTGGCGAAATGGGTGGGGTGCCTGTTGGAAGGAAGGGGGGATTTGTTGGGCAAGGTGTTCGAGATGGCATATGGTTGTCCTGTGCGTTGGGATTTCCTGGTGTGTCCGCCTAGGGATGCTTCTCACTTCTTGAAAGGCTTGTCGACGGTGGCCCCTAGGGTGAGGAACTGCTTTGTCCCTGTGTTGGGAATAGGGGAGATTTTCAGATTCTGGCAGGATGAATGGATGGGTGATGGAGCGCTTTGCAGAAGATTTCAGAGACTGTTTGCTTTGTCCCAGAACAAGATGGCGTCTGTGGCTGAGGTATGGGAAGATGGATGGTGCTCGCGCTTCGTTGGCAGTCTGTCAGATGCGAGAGCGCATGATTTTCAGGTCTTACTTGATGAGTTGGAGGGACTGCATCCGGTGGCTGGTACAGACATGTTTGGTTGGGATGAAGGTGAGTTTTCGGTAGCGGCTGCGTACAGGAGATTGTCCGCTGGTGGTCCTGAGGTGGAGCTGGATCTGGTGAGGGATTGTAGACAGATTTGGAAAGCCGCGTGTCCGCTGAAGGTCAAGATTTTTGCCTGGCTGCTTAGGAGGAGAAGGCTGGTGACTAAGGTGTGGAGGGCGAGGTGGGCTCCTAGAGAGTGTAAGGTGTGCTCTTTGTGTGGGGGTGGTGAGGAGGACGTTGACCACCTTTTTTTCGCTTGTCCTTTTGTGGTGTAAATTTGGGGCAGGATGGGCGGGAGGTGGTGGGAGTGTCGGCTGTTTGAGGAATTCTGGCATAGCTTCAGAAGTGGAGGTGGTGTTGGCGGACAGTTTGTTTTCCATACGAAGAAGGAGAAGGTCAGGCCGTTGGTAGTCCTTTGGGGAATTTGGTTGGGTAGAAATGCGGTGGTTTTTAGGGGCCAGAAACCTTACGTAGAGAATTTTGTTGAGTCTATTGACTCCTTGTTTTCTCTTTGGGTTGAATCCTTGTGAGTGGGGGACCTTGGCGTCTGCCTGTTGTAATGTTGTTTATTGTTGATTCTATTATATATATTTTTGGGTAGTTATCACTCTGGATAACTACCCTTTCCTTTTTCAAAAAAAAAAATACACTTCTCAAGCTGAAGCATGGAATGCTCAACTTGTAACACAATGAAACCCACTCTACACAACATAACACAACACTCTGACTGGTTCTTACTTGTAGGCGGTAACACGGGCTGGAGCTGCTGAAGGAACTACTGTAGCTGGCTCTGACAATGGCCTCTCCTCTTAAGACCTCAACTAGTGCTGGTGGCTCCCCATTCAGTATCCCTGACATGGGTCTTCCTCTGAAGACCTCAAAGCTATATCTCTCACATAGAAATTAACTGGACCATTACTCTGAGGACCTTGAAAATGGATCTCCCTCTTTGGAGACCTTGAAACTCTTGACCTCTCAGAGTTTGGTTTCTTATGTGATGATCAGCTACTCCAAAAGTCCATAGCGGTATCCGATGTCACCCATCATGTCTTGGGACTGCAACAAAGGGTCTCTTAAACGGAGGTGACTACAATAGGCTTCTATACTCCTTTCTCCCATACCCATGTGGGAGAAGAAACAAACAACGAGAATAAAATAAAACTAGAGAAGAGTTTCGTATGAACATTCATCATCATTTTTTTTGATTTTTTTATTTGTTTTCTCTCTCACTATTTTTTTTCCTATTCGTTCCCTTTTTTTCTCTTTCCTTTCTTTGTTTTTCCTTTTTTTTTTAACTCTTTCCAAGAGTGGAGACTGAAATTTCATGACATAAAGGACCTATAAATGGTTTAAACAAAAGAAACTCACGCGGAATAGAAACGAAGACTTCCACTGGTGCTCCATGCATTTGCGCGAGATCTTCGTAGTGATCTCCATTGACTTGACCCCATCTTGTGTGAGATCGACGCCTCATGCATCACCTCGAGGACCTTCTCCATCGCTGTCGTGTGCGGATATCGAGACCATCTGCTCATCGAGGGGTGCCCCCCTCATCTTTTTCTTCATTACCCTATGCTCGTAATGGGAAGGGGGCTCCGCTCGCGGTGCCTTAATCGTGACGCTTGATGCCTGGCAGTCGTGGTGTGCCTCATCGGAGACGTAGCGGAGGAGGCAGAGCGCAAAGATCCTTGCCTCCTTTGTAAAGGCTTGTTGAGGTCATTGCTGGTGGCATTGGCGCTCGCCTGAGTGCTGCTAATGCCACTAAGGCCGCGCGAGGCTTCTGTGTACCTTCGATCAGCACCCCCTATGCTCGCGTGCTTCCAGCACTCCCAGCGGTAGTGCGACCTCCACCTCTGCGCCGTCATTGACACCATCGCGCAAGAGCTCTGCCTCCTCTCGGAGAGTTGCCCCCAACGCCGTCTCCCAGTGTGCAAGCACTCTTCCTCCGCCAAGTCTTCCAAGTCGACGATCGAGCTGTGCTCCGACTTGGATTCGTGCAACACCATGGTAGGGTACATGCTCTTGAAGGTCTCGGAGGTGGTGGGGTTGTTCTAGGTGGACCCCATGGACCTCCATACCGGCCATAGAACCAACCTGCAGTACTTCCATAGGCCATCGCCTCCTCATGTAAGAACCCTAGGAGGCCTTTGGCTTTACATGCTCCTGATGATGGAGTAAAAAGAACTTTGTGATAATAAAAAAAGATAACCCAAGAATAAAACCGCTCTAATACTAAGTTGACATATTTAAATAATGCAGAAGCGATAATAGCAAAGCATAAAATTAATCAAGGAATACTTGGGTTTACGTGGAAACCCCACTCACGAAGAGCGGGGAGAAAACCACGGGATAAGAGCCCTGATAGGGCATGTTTCTCAATTATTCTTCTCAAAGAATAAGTGAGGGGGTACACGCCTATTTATAGATCACCATACACACAACAAAGTCTCACTACACTCTGTGGGACTAAACCACTACACTTGTTTCTCTCTACATTCTTTTTGTTCCTGATTTCCTTATTAGTTTTTTGTCTGTTAGCAAATTACAAAAGACTTACATTGTTGTGCCATCTTTAATGAGTTGGGTTGCGTCTTTCAGGACAAACTCACAGGAAGGACAATTGGTGGTGGACATGAGGGGGTGTGTGTATCACATGATCCAAACCTCTTTTGTTGCTATGTGTCAGGGTGAGGTTGCCTTTAGTGCAGGTACAACTTTTAAGTGGCATCATCTACTTGGACACCCTTCACTGGATAGGTTATGACGTGTCATTCCTCACATTTCATCTCCTGCTGAGATTTTATGTGATGCTTGTCAGCTGAAAAAGTATCACAAAGCCAGTTTTCCTTCTAGTTCCTCTTAGAGTTCTACTGTTGTTTTTGATTTATTGCATATGGACGTATTGGGTCCAAGTAAAGTGTCTAATAGATGGGGTCACCGTTTCTATTTGCTTATTGTTGATGATTTTTCCAGGATGTTATGGTTATTTTTATTAAAGAATAAATCTGAAGCTGTCTTTTATTGAGACATTTATTTTGCAAATAAAAACTCAATTCTCTACTATTGTGAAGATTGTGCGCTCTGACAATGCAATATAATTTTGCATAGCAAAGTTAGCATCTTTTTATAGGTCCCTTGGGATAATTCATCAAATATCATGCCCCCATACATCATGGCAGAATAGGGTGGTAGAGCGGAAACACCATTATGTGTTAGATGTGGCCAGGACGTTGCTTATTCACCATAACATGCCACAGATTTACTGGAGAGATGCGGTGTTGACTGCATGTTATTTGATTAATAGATTACCCAACTCAGCTAGTCAGGAGTAGGTTTGTTGACATGTTCTTCAGCCTGTCAGAGAATTGTTTCAGGTGCCACATTGGGTATTTGGCTGTGTAACCTTTGTCATATTTTAGTACCTGGCAAGGATAAACTTGCTCGAAGGGTAGTGAAGTGTCTTTTTAGGACACAGTAGTACTAAAAAAGGATATAGATGTTATGATCCACGGGGCAAGAAGCATTATGTGAGTACTGATGTCACATTTTATAAACCTATTCCGTATTTTTCCACTGATGGTCATCGGTTGTTGTTTAAGGGAGCTCTAGTCCCTATGCTAGTGCCACTAGGTCCTTTGGGGTAGATTCCTATTACTCACATTGAGGATGTCACCACTATAGAGACCACTACTAGACATGAGTCAGAGACTACTCATGTATATTGGCTTCCTGTTACATACAAATAGCATGTGTGGCATCAAACACACACCTTCGCACTATTGTAGCCACCTATGTCCTCCCCTAGTTGGGTATGTGCTGATACTGATGTGAGTTATCCTAGTGGTGGTTGCGTAGGTACTTCTGATGATTCTACTCCTGCTGAGGAGTAGGCCTCACTTCCTACTGTTATTAAGTCTATAGAGGAGGACCTTGACTTTCCGATTGCTATTTGAAAGCCCCTTGCAGTTGTGCACACTACTATACAGCTGGAGCAGTGTCTACTGCTTACGTTGGGAGATCCTTTGCTATGTTCACTGCTGCTCTTTCTACGTCACAGATTTTCACTTTCCATCGGCAAGCTATGCTCAATCCAAAGTGACGTTAGGCCATGGAGGAGGAGATGGTTGCCTTGCACTTTAGAGGGATGTGAGAGCTTTACAGATCTGCCTAGACATGTCAAGACAGTGGGATGCCACTGGGTCTTTGCCCTCAAGTACAATTCAGATGGCACAATATCTCGTCACAAGGTGAGATTAATAGCAAAGGAATTCACCCAAGTATATGGGGTTGATTTTTTTGATACTCTCCCTTGCGGCACGATTTCCTACTATTCGTATTTTATTGTCAGTTGCTGCACACTATGATTGGCCTCTTCATCAACTAGATGTGAAGAAATGCCTTTCTATGTGACGATCTTCAGGAGGAGATCTACATGCAATAGCCCCCAGGGTTTGAGACTAAGGGGGTGTGTATGTAAACTAAAGAAGACTATTTATGGCCTGACGCAAAGCTTGAGGGCTTGGTTCTAGAGACTGTCAGAGGAAGTATAGACCATGAAACTTTTAAGGTCCTTTTGCAGACCATTCGTTCTTTGCTAGGAAGAGATAGGGGGAGTTGTAGCACTCCTTGTCTATGTCAATGATCCCTTTCTCACTGGAGATGACACTACTAGGATAATTGAGGTGAAGTAGTTGGTTGGAGCTTTTGTAATGAGGGACTTGGGTGATATCAGATACTTAGGCATTGAGGTGGCACATAGCAAAGATGGCATTGTTCTAAGTCAGTGCAAGTATGCTCTTGATGTATTGTAGGAGGCAGGGATGCTGGGATCTAAACCTGTCAATATACCAATGGATCCTAAAGGATATCTCTATGATACAAAGTGTCAGCCTATAAATAGTAGATCTTATAGGCAATCGGTTAGTAGGCTATTATATCTTACTATTACTCGTCCTAATCTCTCCGTTGTAGTGGGGAAACTTTGTCAATTTATGAATAAACCAACCAAGAAGCATTGCGATGCTGCTATGCAAGTGCTTAGATATATGAAGAAAGTACTAGGCAGAGGCATTTTGTTCTAGAAGGTGCATTTATAAGTGTTGTTGGCTATTCTGATGTTGATTATGCAGGTTGCATGGCAGATAGAAAGTCCACGACTGGTTTCTGTACTTGGGGCAGGCAATCTTGTGACCTGGAGGAGCAAGAAGTAGCAGGTGATGTCCAGGTCAAGTGCAGACTCAAAGTACCGTGCCATGGAACAGACAACTGCTGAGATGGTCTGGATTAGATCAGTGTTACAGCATGTGCATGTCTAGGTGGAGGGACCAATGGAGATGAGGTATGATAAACGTGCTGCTACTTATATTGCAAACAACCCAATGTTCCATGAATGTACAAAAAATGTTGAGGTTGATTGCTATTATACCAGAGACTTGATACAACGTAGGATTATCTATACTACCTCCGTTACTTCTAAAAATCAAACTATGGATATATTCATGAGTCACTTCCTTGACTTGCATTTGATATATGATGTTCCAAGCTTAGTATAATGGATATATATGCTCTAACTTGATTGGGAGTGTTAGCGTAGCACTCTTTTTTATTATTTCTGATTTCCCTATTCATATTTTCACCTGGACTTATGTTACAATTTTCCATTTCACCTCTCTTTATATAAAGAGGTGTTAGGGTTTCAAGTTGAATAGATTTCTTTCGTTATTTTCGACTCTTTGGTTGCAAGGTTTTAAAAAATGCAAGGTGGTATCGAGGCAGTTTGCCTTCATCGAGGCAAGGCGTAAGCATCGAGGCGCTTGAGGCGTAAGCCTCAGTTTTTGGGTGGAAAATAAGAAAAAATGACACAAATATAACTATTAAGCACTAATAATAAAAAATAATATGAAAACATACTTTTATACTATTTTTGCTCTATCACAACATTTAAATGTCCAACTAGATTATTACCGCACAATACACGCACAAGATTCACATATAAACTAATATAATAAGATTTAAATACACATAAGCATCACACATGTAAAGTCTTCAAAAAACCAAAATACTAATCACATAATAATACTAAAAAATCAAAATAATAATAATAAATATTTTTTTAACATAATAATAATAATAATAATAATAATAATAAACATGTAATAGCAAGATTTAAGTAAACAATCACCATAGCCTCTTAGAAAAAAATCAATTCAATGATCACATAACGTATAAACTAACCACATAAAACATTCAAACATTCTTTAACATAACTAATAAGTAAAATAAATGTATAAGTAACAAGAAAAAATGTAATGTTTGACTCAAGAAAGGTCGAGGCTCCTACCAACAACAACAGGAAGTGAGGTTGAGACCTGAAAGGGGAAGGGGGCAACAATGGGTAATGGAGGGGACAAACTAGTAAGGGGTGGTATATAGAGAAGGTGATTGACAACTGGCGATGCAGCAATAGCTATCAGCAATGGTAATGGAGGAGTCCAAAGATGAAGAATGACTTGCAACATCCAAGGGCAATGGGTTTTTTAGAGCTTGGGAGGTTAAAGTCATTGTTTAGGATTGGGTAATGGGTATAGGATTTTAGAAAATGATTTTATTTGCATTATTAGACTATATGTAACTCACATGGCTTCCAAATGTGAACTTTCGACTGAGACTATAGCTTTGGTTCCGCCTTGCCACCTCACCGTCTTAGCTTCACCTCGACAAATCGAGGTGCATGCCTTACACTAGCCTTGGGGCAATTTTCTTCCGCCCCGCTTCGAGGTGTAAGTCTCGAGTGCCTCAAGGCTAATTTTTTAAAACCATGCTTGATTGGCCCTGAAAAGCCCAACCTTGTGCGCAGCCCTAGCGGTGGTGATTGGTGGAGACTTAGTGGTAGTATTTGGTTATGATCTCCCAGTGGTAGCTTCATCCAAATCCATAAACAGTATCCTATTTGGTTGGCTTGCTTCCTGACTGGTAAAATTGGGAGACAGATCTAGGGTGCAACAGGGTTGAAGATTTAACCTGTTGAAATTTTTTTGACCAGCTGGCTTGAAAGTATTTCCTGATGTTGTTCTGGCCAACCAATCAGACTGAACTCTTATCTAGGTTTTTGGGTTGGTTATGTCCAATATGTTGGTGATATATCTGATCGATTGGCCAGAAATGAATTTGAATCTCTTGTGGCTGGCATTTTATCTAACTGATCAAATCACTTTTTAGTTGGTTGATAGCCATCAAGCTCCAAGGTGCTCGTTTGCTACCTTGGATGTTATCTCCATCACAATGTGGGGGTGCTACTTTTGTTTACTTGTGATGGCTCTTCAAGGGAAGGCATATCCAAGTAGTGAGAAGAATATTAGAGGTAGCAGATAGACATCAGTTGGGCATGCTTTCCTCCTGAAGGTCTTTGGTTAGGCGTGCTTTGTACATATTTTGAGGATTAGGTGATAAAAGCTTGATCTAAAGTCTGACAAGGCAATATTTTTGGATTATTCAGCTATTTAAAAGGATTACCAGTGCTTTGATCCTTCTACAGGAGGAAGTTCCATAGAAACCACCTTGCTTGAGACAGAAGAGATCAGTGGAAAGGACTTTTGGATCCTAGAAGACGAGTCACAGCCTCACACAGGGAGATTGCATCTCAGGGAGAGATTGTGTTGATATCTCCTGCTCCAGCCCAAGTTTTGGATTAGATTGGTACAATTGTCACCAATGACAGAGAAGAAAAGGAGGTGAGAAAATATGGATTTTTTTTAATGAAAGGACATATAGAAGAGATCAGAACCATCAAATTGTTTGGTCCCTGTTTTTCACAATTTCCAATTCATTCTTTGGCCTTGGTGATTAGGATGTGGGTGATAAGGGGGTTATACTTCCAATTGATATCGGCATTATGGATGAAGACAGTACCATTGGATATAGGCATGAAGATAAAATAGTCAAACAACCTACTATGCAAAGTGCACACATTCTCTATGTTAGACCCCCCCTTTGGTCCTTAGTTATTAGGTTGAGTGTGCTCATGTACTTGAGATGGTCTTTCCCTCTTTCCTTTTCTGTATGGGGTTGTGTTATGGTTTGTTCCCACCTCTCTCTCTATATATAGAGAGGTAGGGTTTTGGTGATTGATGATTTTGCTCATTCTCTCCTACTTGGTATCAGAGCGGTGGTCCTAGACTGGAGCTCATGATATCCCACCCAAATAAGCCTCCAATCCCCTCCACTGATCTCCCAATCCCTTCTCCCACCAGCTGGTCTTCATTGCTGGCACCCTAGGCACCATCAGCGCGGCCGCTGGTGGTGCTACTCGACAGTGCCGTCATCTCTAGCCGGCTCCGCCCCTCTGCTTGCCAGCACCGTTGCCCCTCTGCTCACTCCAGCCGGCGCTGCCACCCCCAGCCGGCCTTCCAACGTCGGTGGCCCTTCTATAAGTGCTGCAGTAGGTGCTGCTTAACCAGAACCGACGGTAGCAGGCTTTAGAGGGGCTTGATCCCACTGGCAGCAGCACCTGCAGGCCTTGCTGGGCTTGGCTGCGGCCGTTGGGTGGTAGCTCTGGATTTGATCTAGGTCGCCAACCACTGTTGGTGATAGATTGGACCACTGAGTCATGCTGCAGGACCCTTGTTTGTCTTGATCTGATTTTTCTGATCAGATATGGGAAGTTTATGTCCTGTTAAATCGGATTTATGTGATTTTAGATAGCAGATGTTGGTGGTTTGAATAAATGATTTTATGATTAGGAGATTACCGTTTGTCTTGATTTCAGTTGGTGGTTTAATGACTTGATTTCATATCTTATAGTCCATTTTCAGATTAGTTCTTATGGTTAGGTCCCTGGTAAGGCATAATGTCATCATTGGAAGGTTTTGAGATGGCATTGGATACCGCTAATAAGGTAGGGACAATGGAATATTCCAGAGTGATTAATCAGGAATGCCATGAGTCATAATAGTATGGGTTGGTTGGTTGACTTAGGAGCGTCCCAGCATCTGTGGAGATAGGAGGCATTTTTGGTATCTTATTCCTATTTCTTTAAGAAGGACAATGCAGGTTGCTGATGGTAGACTGTCCAGAATTGATGGTCAGGAGGAGGTGCCTGTAACCCCTTCTCTGCTATCACCGAATACTTTACATGTGCCAGATTTTCCATTCAATTTGTAGAATTATAAAGGATTTTAATTGTAGTGTTATCTTTGATGAAGTTGGTTGTATTATATAGGATAAGCTTACAGGAAAAATCATTGGTGGTGGAACTGAGGAGAATGGTGTATATCATCTTGGATAGGTGACTTTTGTTGGTGCATGTAATGGCCAAAATAGGTATGCTGGTGGGAATACCTTGTAGTGGCATGTTCAACTAGGCCATTTACCACTGGATCGTCTTAGGAGAGTGATTCCTCACATTTCTCTTGCCACCACTATTACATGTGATGCATGTCAGCTGGGTAAGCATCGTCATTCTTCCTTTTCTACTAGCTCATCATCTAGATCTGAGGCTTTGTTTGAGTTGCTTTATATGGATGTTTGGGGTCCCAGCAGAGTACCAGACAGGCTGGGCCACAAGTATTATCTTGTGATTGTTGATAATTTTTACCGTTTATCTTGGGTATTTCTCTTGAAGAATAAGGTAGATGTTGGTACCATCATTAAGACTTTCTTGTTGGAAGTAAAGGCAAAATATTCTGCCACAGTAAAGGTGGTCAGAACAGATATGCACTTGAGTTTTGTGCCTTTAGATTGACCAACTTTTACAAGATGCGTGGTATTATTCACCAAGCCACATGCCCTCATACCTTTCAGCAAAATGGTGTTGCTGAGAGGAAGCATAGGCATTTGTTAGATGTGGCTCGCACACTTCTGGTTCACCATAACGTGCCTCAACGGTACTGAAGAGATGCAATCTTGACTACATGCTATCTCATCAACAGGATGCCCAGTTCAGTGATTCATGAGCAAATTCCTTGGCTTCTCCGTCCAGATAGAGATCTCTTCCATGTTTCACCACGAGTATTTGGATGTGTTGCTTTTGTGCACCTACATTCCCAGGGTCGAGATAAACTGGCTCCACGGGCAATCAAATGCATGTTTTTGGGTTACTCTAGGTCTTAGAAGGGATATAAATGTTATAACCCTTATACTGGGAAGTATTATGTTAGTATAGATGTGACATTCCATGAGTCTCCCATTTTTCTCCATAGCTGAGACATGCACATCAAATGATGACATGGCACCTATGCTAGTCCCTCATATACCTTTTGGGGCAATTTCTGCTACTGAGCCACAACCTACTGCTCGTACTACTACTACAAAGGCACCTTAGATATTTAAAGATCCCATTGCTACATACAGGAGGCCTTACACTACACTACAGATGCCTCCTTGGTTACCCTCTTCCTCTGTACAGGAGAATACAGATGTTTTGGGTAATGATACTGCTATCTCGAGTGATGATTCTACAGGTCCACCTGCAAATACATCTACCTCAGAGCCTATCCATGAATTTGTCCCTGATGACCTTGACCTTCCAATGCCATTTAGAAGGTGCCTTGTCATTGCCCGAGATACCCTTATATAGGAGCAGTTCCTACAGAGAGTCTTGGTATGGCTTTTGGTAAGTTCTGCTAGGCTCTTTCCACCGCTGAGATTCCCTCCAGTCACCAGTAGGCCATGTTGGATCCTAAGTGGCGCCAGTCTATGGATGGTGAGATGGACGCACTTCGCTCGCGTGGTACTTGGTAGCTTACTCGGTTGCTAGCAAGTGTCACAGTGGTTGGTTGTAGATAGGTGTTTGCACTCAAATACAACCCTCACGGGTCAATTTCCAAGTATAAGGCTTGCCTGGTTGCTAAAGGGTTCACTAGGTGGACTTCTTTGACACCTTTTCACTTGTTGCCGCATATCCACAGTTAGGATTCTGATTTCAGTCACAGTGCAAAAAGATTGGCAGCTTCATCAGCTGGATGTGAAAAATGCTTTCTTAAATGGGGACCTGCAAGAGGAAGTTTACATGCAATAACCCTCTGGTTACGAGGTTTAGGGGGAGTGTGTGTGCAGGTTGTAGAAGGCTATCTATGGCCTTAAGAAGAGCTCAAGAGCTTGGTTCCAGTAGCTCTCTCAGCTGGTGAGTCTGTTGGGTTCCAAAGGTCGTCAACTAATCACTCCCTATTTGTTAGGAAGACGGAATGGTGTGGTGACACTGTTTGTCTATGTTGATGACTTGATTGTTGCAGGAGATGACATTCTTGGGATTACAAAGATAAAGCTGCGTATGGCGGAGCAATTTGTCATGAAATATTTGGGCCCTTACGCTACTTCCTTGGGTTAGAGGTAGCTCGAAGCAGGAAAGGCATTGGCTTATCTCAGAGAAAGTATGCACTTGATGTGTTGAGACAGATCGGTATGTTAGGTGCCAAACCAGCAAATATTCCTATGGACCCCAAGGCACGGTTATGTGACAAAGAATCAGAGGTGGTGGATAGTAGACGGTAGACGGTACAGGCAGTTAGTTGATAAGTTGTACTTGACTATCATTAGACTTGACATCTCACTTGCAGTTGGTAAGTTAAGCCAGTTCATGGATAGACCAACCAAGTAACACCGGGATGCTGTTATGATAGTGTTGAGGTTCCTGATGAAGGCACCGGGACAGGGACTTTTGTTTACTAGGAGAACATCCATGACGGTTGTGGCATATTTTGATGCTGATTATGCAAGTTGTCTAGATGACAGAAAGTCCACCATTGGTTTTTGCACTTATGTTGCTGGAAATCTAGTTACATGGAAGAGTAATAAGCAGGTAGTTGTATCCAGATCTAGTGTAGAATCCGAATATAGGGCAATGACATAGATAGCTATAGAGTTGATGTGGGTGAGATCCCTGTTGGTAGGCCTTCATGTGTAGATTGATGGACCTATGGAGATGCGGTGTGACAACTGTGCGACTACCTACTTAGCAAACAACCCCATGCTTCATGAGCACACTAAACATGTGGAGGTGGATTGTCATTACACTCGTGATCTTATTTAGAGGCTTCATTTACACCACTCATGTATCTATTGATGATTAGGCAGCATACATCTTGTTGGAGCAGTAATCGTCGTAGTTTAGGAGAGAATCACGTCGTAATATAGTGATGAAAATCAAATCGACATTTAAATTTGTAAAGTTCAAAAATCGCAGGGAGCAAGTATTGCAATTCAATCAACTAATCAAATGATATGACAATGAGCACAATAATCAATTAAAACTCAGTATATATATATTCAAATGGCTTGCAAGAGTTAGTGAACAAAATGATGTAGAGAGACATATAAAGCCCAAAAAAGATGGTGGTTGAAACCACCAATTAGTTTTTTTTTTTTTTTGAAGGGAAATCACCAATTAGTTGCTTAATGCCTACTCTCAATTCAAGTCTAGATCAGATCAACACTTAGCCAAATCTCAAATTTCTCAACTCTTCGACTTTTCCTCAAATCAGATGTCTCAATTAAACCTCAGATGGTTTAAGTTCTCAATTCTGACCCTTTCATAACTTTGCCTAAGTTTTTAGGCACAGATTCCAAGAGCAAAACCCCCCTTTTTTCTCTCAGAATAATCCTTCTCTCTTTCTTTCCAAACCCGGTTCATAGATCAGACCCAAATCAGATCGATTTAGATCGGCCTAGACCGGCCCAGGCCCACGTGTGTGTGGGCATGGGCGAGGGCATACGAGGCTCGTTAGGGTGGGACCTGACCTCGTGGTTCAAAGGCAATATGCCTAAGAACGAAATTCCTTAAGTACCAAAATCCAATTTACGATTCCCTAATGTAGGACTAAAGGGAGTGAAGCTCGCTGTGCTATTGCTGCGAGGAGTGCTTACTCCCAAATCAAGCTGCTGCGTTGTTCTGTTCAATTGGAAGCCTGAAAGGCTTCGTGGAATTCGCCTGCAGCTACTGGAGGTGGTGATGAAGTCGAAGGTGGCCGGAGCACGGCAGTTGGAGACGAGGACGACGACAGTGATGGCGAGTACTTGGAAACAACATGGGCCTTAAGCCTCAATTAGATGTTTCATTAAGGTCGCTGAGTCTGTGGAGTGCGGTGGCGGTGCGTAGGGTGGTTAGACAGTGAAGGTGGAGGTGCTTGTGAGGTGGGTTGTTCAGTGGGGTGTTTCAATGGCCAAAACACTCAATTTGTTTAGGGCTTTTGCTTTGTGGAGGGAGAGGAAGGTGTGGGTGGTGGCAGCATAGTGTCTGGTGACGTGTGGTGTGCGTGTGACCATGCCGGAGGCAGAGAAGACGAGGGGGAAGAGAGTGAAATAGGGATTAAATCTAAGTCCTAAGGGTCTAGTCCTAAGCTAGAGAAAGGGGGGAAGGTAGACTTAATTTATTGGATGAAAGGGTAGGAATCCTGCGTCGGCGTGCCTTGCCGGGAGTATAGGGGACAAAGTCTTCGGTGAGGTAGAACGGTGAGGACGAAGGTAGAGGAAGCTCTTGCTTTGTCCGACGAGGAGCGGACGATTGTGAGGAGGATATTGGCACCCCTAATTTAATGGTTGAGAGGCTAGGGGAAGGAGCTCACCGAAGCTTAGGTCGAAGATGGTCGGAGGAGATGTATTTTTGGTTGGAACCTGGTTGAGGAAGTAGGGGGAATGATCTAGAGCTTATATAGAGCTCAAATAAGACCTTAATTGGCAAGGATTCTCATGTTGGATTCCTGATTCGAGAAGCTTTAACCCTTGATTTTCATGAGCTTGTAGTAGCTCTTGGGTCCTCAAGATCTGAGATTATACTCAAATGGAAGAGGATCTCTTCCTGACCAATCCCTCTAAATTTGGAGGGATTTGGTCTTGATTGGGAGGAGAAATCCACGGTCAAAATTGCTATGTGTGGGTTTTGACCTCGCGATTAGGAAACCTATTGTATTCAGGCGACATGTAAATTTATGCAAAGAAGACGACAATGTTGGGGGCCTAGATGCAAGGAACTTGAAATCTAGGGGTCTAAATGTGAGAAATAGGGATTTTAAGGGTAGAAATGTAAAATAGGTCAAGATGGACTCTGATTGGACCAAAATCTTGGTGTTAACGTAATTTGGCCCCAAGGAATCTAATGATGCACTTGGATTTGGGCTTTGATTACGTTTGACTCGGTAAATTTCGCAGAAGCCAAAATCAGGGTAAATTTCCATCTAAATCTCTGATGTCAATCAAAATGGGTTGAGATGGTCCAAGTGAAGGTACCAAACCTCTTAGAATATTTTTTAATGATTTTTAGGATGTTTAGATTGAATTTATATCGACCAGGACCCTTTCAATTTAAAGAGGTTGACAATTAGGATCTTCAGTACTGATTTCTACCTCGAAATGAGTGAAATCCTAATTTTGTTATTTTGAGCCCAATTCTTGGTCTTTTAAGTTCATTTGATTTTGAATTAACTCCTGATCAATCCCTTGGTTAATATGCATTAATGATGGGATGGTAAAATAATATAATTAACTCATTATTTTCCTATCTTCTCAGATTAGTTCAGTACGGATTTATGATCCTCAGATGATCATTTAGAAGCATTTAACACTTGATTCTGACTAATTTTAGTTAGTTATGACGAATGATGGTGTTACCATCACATCTTCACCAAGTCGAAGGCTCGTTCTTCATCTGATGTTTGTTGCTCTAAGCTAAGCATGATTGATATATATGCTTCAGCTTGAGAGGGAGTATTAGATCCCTTCTGTCCCTAGTTATTTGGTTGAGTATGCTCATGTACTTGAGTTGGTCTTTCCCACTTTCCTTTTCTGTATGTGGTTATGTTATGGTTTATTCCCACCTCTCTCTATATATATAAAGAGGTAGGGTTTCAGTGATTGATGATTTTTCTCATTCTCTCCTATCTAATCAGAAGATATGTAGGATTCTTCCTCCTTTATTTAATCTATAATTTTTTTTACCATCACTTGCAATGTCTTTTGTTCCCAGATCTATACCTAAAGCTTAAATAAATTGTTGATCATGCCTTGAACAATCATGACCCAACTATGATATTAAATGGAATATAGCAACCCGATAAGATTTTTAGTTCCAATTAAGGATCCGTTTAATGTAATCGATCTATATGTATGTGTTAGGATTTTATGGAGGTGACTCCCATTTTTTTCTTACTTTTCTAAGAGGGCACCATCAAGAGGTCTCTCTTAGGGTTACAGAGTGTGGGATTTGTATTCAATTCTCCTTATAGTGGATTATCTCTCTCTGCTTGTGGTTTTTCCTTTCTACATTGGAGGGGTTTCCACATAAATCCTTATGTCTTATGGATTGATTGTTTATGTTTATTGCTTCGCATGATTTCCAACATAGACAAAAAATGGGTGTAAGCAATGAAAGAAGAGATGATGGCTTTAGCGAAAAACCAAATGTGGGAGTGTTGATGTTCTTGGTGCCACTCATAAAATGGGTGCAAAGTAGTTCTACACAATTAAATATAAAGCTCATAGTTTTGTGAGTGTGCATATATTTAAAGCTAGATTGGTAACAAAGGGGTTCACACAAAACTTCAAGATTGACTAGTTAAGGATTGTTGAACTTGTTGCGAAGATGAATTTTGTTGGGAGTTGCATTGCCCTTTACGATTCAAAATTTATGGTAGTTGTATTAGTTGGATGTGAAAAGTGCATTTCTTAATGGAATACTACACAAATTTACATGCTAATGCCACCTGGTTATTAGTAGAAAGGAAGTGTTGCAGGCTGAAAAAGTTGGCTTAAAATATTCTCCTCCTAGCTGGTTTGAGTGAATGAAGTTGGCAACAAATAAGCAAGGCTATAAACATGAGAATGGAGATCACACCTTGTTTGTCAAAAGATCCGGTAGACTTGCAACCAATATACTTGTGTATTGCTAACATTATTATTAAAAGAGATGCCAAATAGGAGATTAAGAGATTGAAGGGCATACTTACACATGAGTTTAAGATTAAGGATTTGGGAAAACTAATGTACTTCCTTGATGTTGAGGTCAAAAGGTCCAAGGATTCTCTTATAGTTGATAAATCTAAATAATGCGAAAGTAATAATATCAGTGGAAAGTAATGACCAATCTTATTCATTGAGAAAACCCTACACCTCTATATAGAGAGAGAGGTGTTGGGAAAAATACATAAGAGAATCAGGCAAAATATAAAGATAACTAAACAGTCCCCAGTAAATATAAACAAAAAATATAAATAGGAGTATCAACACTCACCCTCAAGTTGAAGCATAGATGTCAATCATTCTCAGCTTAGAATAGCAATAATCAAATACCGATCGAGGTAGAGGCTTTGTGAACACATCATCTGTCTGGTCCAAAGATGCAACATAAGTAGTATGTAGTAAACCACGTTGTATGAGATCTCTGGTATAATGGCAGTTAACCTCAACGCGTTTGGTGCACTCATGGAACATCGGGTTGTTGGCTATGTATGTAGCTGCCTGATTGTCGCATCGCATCTCCATAGGTTCCTCAATCTAGATATGTAAATCATGCAATAGAGACTGTAGTTAAACCATTTTTGTAGTAGTTTAGGCCATCGCCCTATACTCTAACTCCACTGGAGCAAGAAACTGCCCATTGTTTCTTGCTCCTCCAAGTAACTAGATTATCAGCCACAAAGGTACAAAAACCAGTGGTGAATTTTCTGTCAATCACACATCTCGCATAATCTGCACCAGAATATCCTACCACTGTCATAGGAGAGCCTCTCTGGAAGAGAATATCACGACTTGGTGCTTTCTTCAAGTATCTAAAGCAACTGCATAGCTGCCTGCCAGTGCAACTTCGTTGGCTTCATAAACTGGCTGAGTTTGTTTACTGCTAAGGCAATATCTGGTTTGGTAATGGTCAGATACAACGGCTTACCCACAAGCTATCTGTACGCCCTACTATTAGCTACCTCTGCCTCCTCATTGTGTAGATGTGCCTTGGGGTCTATAGGAATATTGGCTAGCTTGGACCCCAGCATGCCTGTCTCCTGAAGGATGTCCAACACATACTTGTGTTGAGAAAGAACAATCCCATCTCTGCTCCTAGCGACCTCAATCCCCAGAAAGTATCTAAGCTGGCCTAGATCCTTCATAACAAATTGCTGTGCAAGATACTCCTTGACCTTATCCCAGCCTCATCACTGCCAGTGATAATCAGATCATCTACATAAACCAGTAGTACTACAATGCAATTCTCCATTTTCTTGACAAATAGAGAATGATCTGAAGAGGACCTCTGCATCCCCATCCTCTAAAATACATCTGAGAGCTTCTGATACCAGGCTCTTGGGCTCTACTTCAGGTTATAAATGGCCTTCCTAGGTCTGCACACACACCCCCCTAAACTTCAAAACCTGGGGACTGCTACATGTAAATCTCCTCCTAAGATTGTTGTAGAGAAAAGCATTCTTCACATCAAGTTGGTGTAACCTTCAATCTTTGTGGGTAGCAACAGAGATGAGTACCTGAACAGTGGCAAGATGCACAACAAGAGAGTATCAAAGAAGTCCACCTTATATGTCTTGGTGAACCCCTTTTTCACCAACCTAGCCTTATACCTTGAAATAGACCCATCAGGGTTGTATTTCAAGACAAAGACCCATCGGGAGCTAACAAGTCGTGCGCCTGTAGGAAGCGAGGTGAGAGTCCAAGTGTGTTTGCTTCGAAGTGCCGCCATCTCGTCCTTCTTGGCTTGATGCCACTTAGGATCAAGCATAGCCTGCTGGTAGGTAGACGGAATGTGTGACGCTATAAGTGCCTGACAGAAGCTCTACTAAACTGAGGAGCAAGACCATCGGTAGCCAAATTGCCTGCAACACAATATCTGGACTCACATGTGCGGAGTGCCTTCTTAATGGCAACAGGAAGGTTAGAATCATTTGGTATCTGTAACTGAGTTGCAACAGAAGGAGCCTCGCAACTGTGGTGATCTGCACTGTCAAAGGGATCAGGTCTAACTAGACTATCACTGCCATCAGAGTCAATCTCAACTGCTTGTGGAACATCAGTCACTGGTGTGGGCGGTAGCCTCTGTAGTGTTGCATGAGGTCTACTATAGGTGTGTAGAGGACCATGCAATCTCTGGTAGTCATCCACGGGGGTAATGGAGCTTGAAGAGGTCAGCTGAGGTATGGAGACCGGAATCTCCTCAAGTGGAATCGGAGGAATAGGCATGGGAGTTGCACCATCATGAACACTCGTCTGTCTAGCAACAGAAAAATATGGTGTCGTCTCATGAAAAGTCACATCAGCGCTGATATAATGCCTGTTGTGGATGAGATCATAGTATCGGTACCCTTTCTGACTCCTAGAGTACCACAAGAAGACGCACTTAACAGTGCGAGGAGTAAGCTTGTTACGGCCTGGTGATGACACTTGAACAAAAGCAACACATCCAAAACTCCTGGGAGACATGTGGAAAAGCTCACAATCTGGGTGTAACAGGAGGATTGGTATTTGCTCATGAAGAACTGAACTCGACATCTTGTTAATGAGGTAGGTTGCCGTCAAAACAGCATCCCCCCAGTATCTCTGTGGAACATTGTGGTGGATAAGAAGAGTGCAGGCAACCTCTAACAGGTGTTTGTACTTCTGCTCAGCAACTCTATTCTGCTGTGAGGTATGGGAACAAGTGGTCTGATGGATAATCCCACGAGTCCTGTAGAACTCTGCGAGCCTAGTAGTGCGGAACTCGAGGGCATTATCTGTGCGTATAATCTTCACTGGAGAAAAAAACTGAGTCCCAATCTCCAAGAGAAGAGTCTTTATAATACCTCCAACCTCTGCCTTGTTTTTCAAAAGAAACACCCAGGATACTATGGTGATATCATCGACAATGAGATAGTAACAGTGTCCTGTCCTGTCTGGAACTCTGCTCAGTTTCCAAACATCCATATAGAGTAACTCAAAGGGAGTAGCTGATCTAAGAGAGGTACTAGTAGGGAATGAGGACCAATGATGCTTACCTAATTGGCAAGCATTACACCTAGTAGTAGCAACAAGTAAAATATGCGGAATCACCCTCTTAAGGTGATCCAGAGGCAAATGTCCTAGACGAACGTGCCATTGTATGACACTCCCACCATCATGTTTACTGACGCCTGCAAATGGCTCTTGATCAAGATGATAGAAACCATTCTCCTCTGTACCTCAGGCGATGGTCTTTTCAGTGAACTTATCTTGGACAATACATCTGAACTCATCAAAAATCACTCTTCAATGAAGATCCTTCGTGATCCTTCTCACGAACAACAAGCTCATGGGAAACTTCGGTACATATAGTGCTCTTGGTAGCTGCAACGTGGGGGTCACAGACACTTCCCCTTGTCAACAATGGGTGCATGTTTGCCATCAGCAACCTGTATCGTTCTCCTTGATGCAATGAAACTGAGTGACCGAAAATAACTCTAATCTCCATAGAGATGTTGTGAAGCACCGGAATCGACTAACCATCCTGTATCATGGTGACTCTGGTCATGCTCCTGCAGCATCAAGCCTGTACAATCAACCATCCCTACCACAGTAGCGGCACCCATTGTCATCTCTGCTCCCCTTGAGATTGACGTTGTGTCGAGTAGGGATGAAGTGGATCACCAAGAGCTAGAAGTTGTCGTTTCTAAGCTAAATACTTGGAGAGAATAGCCACAAAAGAGATCTGAAAGACTGTTTTCAGATCTGAACATTCTGAAATCTGTGAGAAAGTAAACTCTTGATCATGAAATCTACAATCAAATGATTATAGATGGCATCCCAAGAGTCACAGGCACCCCTTAGATCAGACTTTAGTGAATGTTAGGGTGCGGGGAAAGTCTTAACAACACTTTTAAGGGATGCTCCTCTCCTTCTCTAGCAAAGAACTTCCTCCTTTGATCACCTCAACCCCACCAACCACAGCGTGGTCGAGAGGTGACGAGGGAGGACAGATCGGTGTGGTCTGCCCTTGCCTTACCCATGCAGAGGTGTGAATTTAGTCCACCGGTTGAAGGCGCTGTAGGGCCTAAAGGGCGGTGTTGCTCCTTCCTACTGGCGTTGCTCCTCCACTGGTCGGCGGCACTGCATGGCCTGAGGACGGCACTGGTCCTCCCTATTGGCGCTGCAGCCCGGTGTGTAGGGGCGGTGGTGGTGGAGATCCTCTGGGTTGCCGTTACTGCTCCTTGACTGATCTCGATGGAGATCAAAAACCACAAATTAGGGATACAGTGTAGGGTTTTGGAGGCTTATGGGGTGGGATACCAAATCCTCGATCCAAGATCGTTGCTCTAATTCATAGTGGAAAGTAATGATCAATCTTATTCATTGAGAAAACCCTACACCTCTTTATATGGAGAGAGGTGTTTGAAAAAATGCATAAGAGAACCAGGCAAAATATAAAAATAACTAAAAAGTCCCCAGTAAACATAAACAAGAAATATAAATAGGAGTATCAACAATATCAAAGCATAAAATTATAGAAATGCTTGGATTTATGTGGAAACCCCACTCACGAAGAGCGAGGAGAAAACCACGGGAGAAGTACCCCTGTGGACGTGTTTTTGTTTATTTTTTCTTAATAGAATAGGTGGGGGGTACATGTCTATTTATAGGCCACCATTCACTTACAAAAGTCTTACTTTACTATGTAGGACTAAACCACTACATACTTCTCTCAACACTCCCCCTCAAGCTGGAATATGTAATGCTCAGCTTGTAATACAAAGAAATCCACTCTACACAATAAAACACAACCTCTGGACTGGTTCTTACTTGTAGGCGGGAACACGGGTTGAAGCTACTGGACAAATTGTAGCTGGCTTCTAACAATGGCCTCTCCTTAGGAGACCTGGTGCTGGTGGCTCCCCATTCAGTATCCCCGAAATGGATCTTTTTCTGAAGACCTTGAAGTTGTATCTCACATAGAAACCAATCGGCCCCTTCGTTTAGGGACCTCGAAAATGGATCTCCCTCTCTCTAGAGATCTCGAAACTCTGGATCTCCCAGAGTTTGGTTTCTCATGTGAGTCTCAACTACTCCAAAGAGTTCATAGCGATATCCGATGTCACCCATCGTGCCTTGGGATTGCAACGAAAGGACTCCCAAACAGGGTGTCTATAATGGGCTTTCATACTCTCCCTTTCTCCTACACTCATATGAGAGAAGAAACTAACAACGAGAAGAAAAAATAATAAAAAACTAGAGAAAAGCCTATCCCCCTTCTCATAATCATCCCTTATTTTATTTTATTTTTTTTTGTTTGTTTTTTTTTCTTTTTGTTTCCTTTTCTCTTTCTTTTTTTCTCTTTGTTTTTTTCTTCTCCTTACTTTTTTTTGTTTTTATTTTTTTCTTTTCCTTTTCCCTTTTTTCTCTCTCTCTTCACCCTCTTTTGTTGCCTTTTTTTTTTTTTTTCTTCTTTGCTTCTTTTCCCCCTTTTTTTAAAGTCTTCTTGCCCCTTTCTTTATTAGGGTTCAAGGAACTCTATGAGCACACACCGTCACCTTCTACGTCGAGAACACCTCCAGGGCCTACCGCAACCTCAAGTCCACCATCGAGCGTCGCTCTCTAAAACGAACCCTCTAAGGGCCCTCACGAATAGATCATTGCTTGGTAGCTTCGACGCCATCCTCCAACTGGAGTGGGCAGGTGCGGCGAGATGAGGGATAAGCAACATAGAGAGAGCAGCGTGAAGGACCTATGGTCTTGCAGTAGCGCCCTGCCTTCTCTCGTTGCTTGTCCTTAAAGGAAGACAATTGCTTCGTCAGGTTTGGATTCATTGGCACATCCCCGTGCTCTGGCGTCATCCCCATGCGAATGGTGAGGAGTATTAAAGAGGAGCGGTCGCATGGCCTCTTTTTCCAGTGAGCAACACAATGATAGCAACTCCACACCATCGCTACTGAGCCTTAGTGGCTTTGCCAAGCCCCTCCTGGGCTTTGGCCTCTTCACAATGAGAACTATACCTTGGCCTTCTAAATGATGGCATCGAGATCCCATGACATGTCACCCTTGCCATGATCTCCATCAAGGAGATCCTCCTCAATTCTCCTTCAGATCAAGAGATTGGAACTCCAAACAATAATGATAAACATGATAATCTTAAGAACGAAATTGATAACCCAAGAACAAAACCTGCTATGATACCAAGTTGACAAATCTAAATAATGCGGAAGCAATAATATCAAAGCATAAAACCATAGAAATGCTTGGGTTTACTTGGAAATGTCATTCACGAAGAGTGGGGTGAAAACCACGAGAGAAGCACCCCTATGGGCGTGTTTCTGTTTATTTTTTCTCAAAAGAATAGGTAGGGGGTACATATCTATTTATAGGCTACCATACACTAACAATGTATAGTGGAGTTGGACTAAACTACTATACATTTCTCTCAACACTTGTTACAGGAGACTTGAAAGTTTGGATGTAAACTCAATTCAATTTAATAGAGGTGAGTAATAAGCTCAATTTAAAGGATGGAGATCTTTTATATCCTACCTAGGCCAAGCATAATCTTGTTTGTCAAGAGAATGGAGATCACACCTTGTTTGTCAAAACATCCGGTAGACTTGCTACCAATATACTTGTGTATTGATGATGTTATTATTAAAAAAGATGCCAAAAAGGAGATTAAGAGATTGAAGGGCATACTTACACAAGAGTTCAAGACTTAAGATTTTGGAAAACTAACGTACTTCCTTGATGTTGAGGTCAAAAGGTCCAAGGATTCTCTTACAATGTACTAGCAAAAATATGCCCTTGACTTATTATAGGAGACTTGAAAGCTTGGATGTAAACTCAATTCCATTTAATAGAGGTAAGTAATAAGCTTAACTTAAAGGATGGAGATCTATCATATCCTACCTTGGCTAAGTACAATCTTATGCGTATAATGTCTTAAGGCAATTCTCCCATGCTCTACAAATGCTCACCTCAAAGCAGTATGTGAGTATTGTCCTACTTGAAAAAGAATATGGGTATTAGAATATTAGAAAGTTATTAAAGTCTTTAGGATTAGGATTAAGTCTATCATTGGTTTTAAGGGTCTTAGTTTTATATTCCTATTAGTAAGTGTTTTAATCCTGTTGGATCTTTTATTTTTCTATATAAGAGGGGTTAGGGTTCCAAATTTCAATAAGAGGTATTATTTTCTCCAACATAATATCAGAGCAGGGCTTGAAGAAGAAAAAAAGGAAGAAAAAGAAGAAAAAAACCCTACGTGTCAACTAAGAAAGCCCCACCAACCATAGTTGTGAACCTCTTGTTTGCTGGCGATCATTTTGGTGGGGTTGTCCATCGTTAGTTGACCCTCTTAGGTCCCATCTTCTCCCTCCATAGGCTGTTCAAGCGACCAAGGAGGCTCCACCCACTTTAGGTGGCTTCCTCCTTTGCCACTAACTTCATTAGCTTTGCCTATGGTTGGTCTCCTACCATCTAGGCAATCACCTTCCTTGAGTTTACGACCTCCAGTGGGTTGTTGTAGTGTTGCCTAGAGGTTCTACGGTTGGTGGTGGCTGCTATTTGTTGTTCCTCTCCATCTACAGTGTCGTTGGTTGTCTTTTGTTATCGGTGACCACACCATTGGTGTTGCCTAGCTGTCCTCTACTCTGGTGACACCTCCACTAACCTTTACCGGCTAGATTCACCACCCTGACTAGTTTTGCTGCTCACCAGTTTTGCACCATTGCTTGGATTGGCTTTTTGGCCTTGTTCAAAGATCGTCATAGATTTCCTAGTCAGATTCCTCAATAGTGATCAATTAATCACATTAGATTCGGTGGTCTTTGATCGAACTTGATCCTTGATAAGCAATTGTGTCAATCAATCATCCCAGTCTTGACTGAATTGGATCACCTTTGATTGAGTTCGATTCTTGATCAATGATCATCATTGTTTCTCGCCGGTCCAATTGCACCTGACCTTTACTGGCTAGATTCACTACCCTGACCAGTTTTGCTGCTCCCCACTTTGCACCATTGCTTGGATTGGCTTTTTAGCCTTGTTTAAAGATTGTCATAGATCTCTTAGTCAGATTCCTCAATAGTGATGAATTGATCACACTAGATTCGATGGTCTTTGATCGAACTTGATCCTTGATAAGCAATTGTGTCAACCAGTCATCCTAGTCTTGACTGAATTTGATCACCTCTGAATAAGTTCAATTCTTAATCAATGATCATGATTGGTTGTCTTGCCGATCCAATTGCACCTAACTAGTGATATCTTGGTTGATCTCCTCTTATGTGGATGTTGGCATATAGTGTTTCTTATATTCCTTTCTTATTCGTGCTTATGGGTGTTTACCTCCTGAGGGGCAGCAGTTCTGTATTTTCAACCCTTTGGTTTCTTTCTCTATATAAGAGAACCTAGGGTTTTCTATAATGGATTAAGTCATTTCATTCAATTTGATATCAGAGTACCGATCCTAGATCGTCACTCTAGGTATCCCACCTCTCAAGGCCGCCTAAACCTTAACACCTAATCCCGATCATCTCTTTCTCCTCCTCGGCGGTGGTAGCAGCACCCGGCGAATATCTGAAGGCAAGCAGCGGCGCTGCGGCGGTGCGGGGGTTGCTGTACCAGCCTAGCGGCACTTCGACAATGCATAGCAGCACGCAGTGGTGCTGCGGTGGCGCGGCGGTCTACTACAACAGTAGACGACGGTGCTGCAGCCTCAAGGAGTGCTGCATGGGTTTGCGGCAACCAGCAGCAAGCAGCGATAGCCATCTGCAGGTCCATGGTGACCTTGTGCAGCATAGCGGCAGCGGTCTGAGGCGGCGGTAGGTGGCGCTGACCAACGACGTACGTGGGGCACAGTGCTTCAGTCCCTGTGCAGCGATTGTGAGGGGCATCTTGCCCTAATCTAGGGGCTGCAGTCCTTGTTCTTGCAGGGAGAGGGAGTCTAGGTCTCCTTGAGGCCATCTTGGGTGTTCTCCTTGCACCCGGGTTAGGCCAATGTCTGTCCAAGGAGGCCTCTTGTTATTGATGCAGATCTGAATCCGATTTGTTTCAGATTTATTGGTGTTCGCCGAGCAGTAATATGGTTTTCTCCAGTTATATGGACTATTTTGGGATGTGTATTTTTCGTATTGCATGATCTTTGAGGTGTGTATTCCACATTTTCTTTGGTTGTGGTCTATTTAACACCTATGGTAGAATCTGTGAGTCTGGTGCATCAAGAGCATTACAGGAGCCACCATGAAGCAGGGTGGCTGATCAACTCTGGTGCGTCACAGCATTTGTGCGATGATTAGACCTATTTTTGTTCGCTACAGTCCGTTCCCCTAGGAAGATTGTACAGGTGGCTAATGGTAGATACACCCCAGTTAGGGGTAAGGGGGAGGTGTTTGTGACCCCTAGTTTGCAATTGTTTGGTGCGTTGTATATGCCAGAATTCGCATTGAGTCTATTGTTAGTGAGCAAAATCACGAAGAATCTCAACTGCAAAGTGATTTTCGATGACGTCAGATGTGTTGCTCAGGACGAGCTCACTAGGACTGTTGTCAGAGGTACAAAGGAGAATGGTGTTTACCGTTTGGGACAGGAGTCATTTGCAGGAGTTACTCGATATGGTAGTGGGAGTGTTTTACAATGGCTTGTTCGTCTTAGCCACTTGTCTCTGGATCGTCTTAGGATGGTGATACCACATATTTCCCCAGCTGCTACCATACAGCTTGATGTTTGCCAATTAGGTAAGCACCAATGATCTTTTTTTCCAGCTAAGACCTCCACTGGATCCTCTACATTATTTCAGTTCTCCATATGGATGTATGGGGACCGAGCAGAGTCCTAGACTGGATGGGACACCGGTACTACCTAGTTGTTCTAGATGATTTCTCTAGAGCCACGTGGGTGTTCTTGCTGAAAAGCAATGCAGAGGTTGGAGGATGCATGAGATGCTTCTTCTGGAGATCAGCACACAATATTCAGCTACAGTGAAGATAGTGCGGAGTGATAATGCTCTTGAGTTCTGCATTGCCAAACTTAAGGAGTTCTATAGGACCTGTAGGATTGTCCACTAGACCACTTGTCCTCACACTTCACAACAGAACGGGGTTGCAGAGCGGAAGCACATGCACTTGTTGGATGTTGCCCGTACACTATTGATTCATCACAATGTGCCACAAAGATATTGGGGGGACGCAGTTGTGACAGCGACTTACCTCATCAACAGGATGCCCAACTCAGTTCTTCACGAGCAGATATCGGCTCTTCTTCTACATCCCGACGATGAGTTATTTCATGTGCTTCCCAGGACCTTTGGATGTGTTGCATTCATCCATGTGCCATCACTTGGTCGTGACAAGCTGTCTCTTCACGCTGTCAAGTGCGTATTTTTGGGGTACTCTAGGATATAGAAGGGGTACCATTTGCTATGATCCTCTGCAGAACAGACATTATGTTAGTGCTGATGTGACTTTCCATGAGGATACACCATATTTCTCAATCGCTGGACAAAGGAGCTCTTGTGATGATGTTGCCTTTCTTCCTTTGTCTGTTCTATGTACAGAGACTCAGGTGTTTACTTCTCAGTCTAAACCTCCAGCTGATAGACAGATGAGCTCTTCCCCCATGGTGACTTTGAGAGATTGCACGGACCATTACATACCTATCACAGACATCACACTACTTTTCAAAGGTTTCCTCCCTCACTAGCAGTTGATGGTTCAGAGGTAGTTGAGAGGGTACCTGATGCTAGTAACAGTTTGATCAGACCTAACTCCCCAGACAGTGCAGATCACCACAGTGGCGAGCCTCCTTCTGTAGCAAGTCAGTCAGAGGTACCAGATGATTTAGATCTCACTATTTCCATTAGGAGGGCACCGCATACCTGTGGGTCTAGATACCAAGTCGCAGGTAGTTTGGCTACCGATGGTCTCGCTTCTCAGTTCAACAGCTTCTATCAGGCACTTACAGCGTCACACATTCCGTCTACCTACCAGCAGGCCATTCTTGATCCAAAGTAGCATCAAGCCATGGAGGATGAGATGGTAGCACTTCGTAGTAAATAGAGTTGGGATCTCATCTCACTTCCTACTGGTGCACGACTGGTTGGCTCCCGATGGGTCTTTGCCTTGAAATACAACCCTGATGGGTCTATTTCGAGGCATAAGGCCAGGCTAGTAGCAAAGGGGTTCACTCAGACATATAGGGTGGACTTCTTTGATACTTTCTCCCCCATTGCGTGGCTTGCTACTGTCCAGATATTTATTTCCGTTGCTGCTCACAGAGACTGGCCGTTATACCAGCTTGATGTGAAGAACTCTTTGAAGGTTCCCTTCTAGGAGGGGTGACGTAAAAATATTGCGGAAATAAAAATATAAAGCAATATCACAAAAATCAATCGCACAAGTACACAAGTAATTTTAGGTGGAAACCCAAACCGGGTGAAAACCACCACCTAACCCTCTCGAGTTAGGATTTTCCGATCAACCTAGTTGATCAAATCCACTAAATCGAATCACTTAAAACGAGGGTGATTCAACCTCAATACAACCACGCTACAAGTACGAGGGTAGCGTTCCTCAACCCCTTCTCTTCACGAGAAGGATTTTGTCCCACAAAGGAGACGGGAATTCGCAAAGCGAATACCCAACCAAAATACAAAGATAAAATAAACAACAGTCCTATAGAGCCAACAAAATTAAACCTAGCTTCTATAGGAAATAGGAAACTCCCCTTTGCAAGGAGTGCGTCGACGATGACGCGGTGCGTGTGCCACGCGATGGCGCTACGTCGCTCTCGTTATCAACAGCGGGAGAGCGGGCGCGCAAACTGTTTGATGCTCTCAAGATGTAGAGCTTGAGCTTGGAGAGCAAGAACTTCTTGGACACAAGAGTGTGAAAATGTGTAGCTAAGTGTATTCAAGTGTATTTCTAAGTGTCTCTTATGTTGTCTTTCTAAGTGTGTATCTTGTGTTTTTGTGTTGCAAAGGCTCCCCTCTATTTATAGAGGCCTTAGGAAGGCTTTGGAAGGCTTAGAAAGGGTTCTATAGCCGTTGGGAACAAAGTCCAAGAGAATCAGGCCGAAATCAGGACAATGATTACATTTGACAGGGTTATCAGACGTCTAACTCTGGCATCAGACGTCTGGAAGGCCACTTTAAGACGTCTGATTCCAATGTCAGACGTCTGATTCTATGCGGGTTTCTCCCTGACTTGAATCAGATCTAAACAGGGTTTTTGTGCAAGTCCATCAGACGACATACAGGACGTCTGGTACTATGTCTGGACGTCTGGAAACCTACTTTTACTGTGGGAATTGATTTCCAAACGTTGCAACGGCTAGAAAATCTCTGAGAAGAGATTTTGGGTCAGCCGAGGCAAAACGGTCATTTATCAGACGTCTGGAAAGGCCTAAGGACGTCTGATAAGGCTCTAACGGTCATATTCTTGAGTGTCTGCTAAGCCAGCCAACGGTCCACTAATTGGACGTCTGGAAAATCCATCAGACGTCTTCTAAGACGTCTGGTATAAGGTCTGGACGTCTGATTTCATCAGACAGAACTTACTATGTCCAGCCTAACAGTTATTAAACGTCTGAAACAACAGTCAGACGTCTTAAAATACATTATCAGACGTCTGATTTGGGAATTAGACGTCTGGAAAGTCTGTTTGAACCCTATATTGGTTTTCTAAGTATTCTACAGAAAACCTAAGTATCCTAGGGTTGTGCCGGTGTTCCTAGGACTACTGTTAGGGTTCTTTGAGGCTCTTTAACATGAAATATCTAAGGAAATAAAGAGCAACAAAAGAAACGAAAAATACAACAAGTACAAAAGAAGGAAATCTATCATATTCTTCATTTCCTTTCATCTTCAATCTTTCGCTCCTCGCGAACCTCCAATGTTCTTCATTAAGCTCCTCCAATCCATCCTGGATGCGAGCTCGAGTTTCGTCTAAACACGTCCACATTTGCAATTGACCTGAAATCTAGGACTCAAATTGTAAATGTTAAATAACACGTGTTTTGTTATCATCAAAACAAATGATCGTGGTGCTCTAGCACCAACAATCTCCCCCTTTTTGATGATGACAAAACCGTAAATAATAATGCAGAAAAAAACCTCCCCCTTTTTGACATTATCAAAAAGGTTTGATTGATTTTACATTTCCTATAACTCCCCCTTAAAACATGCTCTTCTATAAGTTTTTTTTTTAACAAAGGTGATATACTCCCCCTTTTTGTAACAACAAGATAGCTATTATTTTTCTCCCCCTTACTAAAGGAAAATTAGCTACCTTATATCTCCCCCTTAAAAATTGACAATTAGCTCATCATTTTTTAACTCTCCCTATCTAAATGCTACTGATAAAAAGATAGGGTAAAGGGTTTTACCTCACCTACCATGGCCAATAAAGTGGCCCGAATGGTGGTGGTTGCCACATCGGATGGGGCTCCCATCCGTAGCTTGGAGGCCCGGGCATTGGCGCCGGTCTCCAATCTGGTGGTCGACGTGCGGTGGGTCCGTCATTTGTTCGCCGTCTCGTCGGTCTTCTTCTTCTCCTCCTTGGTCTACTCATTGGTTCTCCCAACTTAAGTTGACCAGCCTTGAGCTTGTAAGTCCAGTCATTTATGTTGTAGTCATCCCTGAACCCTACAAAACAAGATTCTAATTTTTTCTTCGGTATCCAAGTGAGCTTGGATCTGAATTTGTTAGAAGGTCTCCTTGATGGAGATCCTTTCTCAACCTTAGGGCTATAAAACTTATCTACTTTGTTGATTAATCTGTTAGAATTTTCCCTAAGACATGCAATTTCTTTTTCTATAATGTTCATTTTAGTCTTTAAATCTGAAATTTCTAATTTTAGACTATTATTTTCCTCAATCAATTTAGTATTTTCATTGATTAAATTTTTATTTTCTAAAAGCAGGTTATTAGGACTAGAGCTACTTTCTAGGTCCCTAAGCTTTATTTCTAACCTATCATTTTCACTTCTAAGAAAACTAAGGTTCTTCTTCATGCTTTTGTTTTCTATTTTAAGTGATTTACTAATCTCGAATAATTCATTAAAAGCTTCTTGTAAATCAAAATTTACCTCGTCGTCGGAGTCGCTTCCGCTTTCACTGTCGCTATTGGTTCCTCTGGCCATGAAACCAAAGCAAGTGGTTTCTTCTTCTTTTTCTTCTTCTTCCTCCGAGCTGGAATCCTCATGAGTGCCTTCCAACCTCCTCCATATCTCGTGGGCGGTGGTGCACTCTTGGATTTTCTCGAACTCTTCCGGACTCAACGCGCAATACAAGGCATTCATTGCCTTTGCGTTGAGTGAGAGATCTTGAATCTGCAGCTGCGAGTAGCCTCCTTGGGGTCGCTTCGGGATCTCGTATGGGGTTTCGCAACATCCCCATAGAGCGAAGTCCGTGGCTCGAAGCCACGTCTTCATCCTCAACTTCCAATATCCGAAGTCCCTCCCGTCGAAATAGGGTGGTCGGACGGTGGATTGCCCTTCGGAGATTCTGACTGCGGCTATGCTTCCCTCCATGATCTAGATCCTCGCCGGTTTGTAACGCCGATTACGCGAGACCTGCTCTGATACCAAATGAAGGTTCCCTTCTAGGAGGGGTGACGTAAAAATATTGCGGAAATAAAAATATAAAGCAATATCACAAAAATCAATCGCACAAGTACACAAGTAATTTTAGGTGGAAACCCAAACCGGGTGAAAACCACCACCTAACCCTCTCGAGTTAGGATTTTCCGATCAACCTAGTTGATCAAATCCACTAAACCGAATCACTTAAAACGAGGGTGATTCAACATCAATACAACCACGCTACAAGTACGAGGGTAGCGTTCCTCAACCCCTTCTCTTCACGAGAAGGATTTTGTCCCACAAAGGAGACGGGAATTCGCAAAGCGAATACCCAACCAAAATACAAAGATAAAATAAACAACAGTCCTATAGAGCCAACAAAATTAAACCTAGCTTCTATAGGAAATAGGAAACTCCCCTTTGCAAGGAGTGCGTCGACGATGACGCGGTGCGTGTGCCACGCAATGGCGCTACGTCGCTCTCGTTATCAACAGCGGGAGAGCGGGCGCGCAAACTGTTTGATGCTCTCAAGATGTAGAGCTTGAGCTTGGAGAGCAAGAACTTCTTGGACACAAGAGTGTGAAAATGTGTAGCTAAGTGTATCCAAGTGTATTTCTAAGTGTCTCTTATGTTGTCTTTCTAAGTGTGTATCTTGTGTTTTTGTGTTGCAAAGGTTCCCCTCTATTTATAGAGGCCTTAGGAAGGCTTTGGAAGGCTTAGAAAGGGTTCTATAGCCGTTGGGAACAAAGTCCAAGAGAATCAGGCCGAAATCAGGACAATGATTACATTTGACAGGGTTATCAGACGTCTAACTCTGGCATCAGACGTCTGGAAGGCCACTTTAAGACATCTGATTCCAATGTCAGACGTCTGATTCTATGCGGGTTTCTCCCTGACTTGAATCAGATCTAAACAGGATTTTTGTGCAAGTCCATCAGACGACATACAGGACGTCTGGTACTATGTCTGGACGTCTGGAAACCTACTTTTACTGTGGGAATTGATTTCCAAACGTTGCAACGGCTAGAAAATCTCTGAGAAGAGATTTTGGGTCAGCCGAGGCAAAACGGTCATTTATCAGACGTCTGGAAAGGCCTAAGGACGTCTGATAAGGCTCTAACGGTCATATTCTTGAGTGTCTGCTAAGCCAGCCAACGGTCCACTAATTGGACGTCTGGAAAATCCATCAGACGTCTTCTAAGACGTCTGGTATAAGGTCTGGACGTCTGATTTCATCAGACAGAACTTACTATGTCCAGCCTAACAGTTATTAAACGTCTGAAACAACAGTCAGACGTCTTAAAATACATTATCAGACGTCTGATTTGGGAATTAGACGTCTGGAAAGTCTGTTTGAACCCTATATTGGTTTTCTAAGTATTCTACAGAAAACCTAAGTATCCTAGGGTTGTGCCGGTGTTCCTAGGACTACTGTTAGGGTTCTTTGAGGCTCTTTAACATGAAATATCTAAGGAAATAAAGAGCAACAAAAGAAACGAAAAATACAACAAGTACAAAAGAAGAAAATCTATCATATTCTTCATTTCCTTCCATCTTCAATCTTTCGCTCCTCGCGAACCTCCTCTGTTCTTCATTAAGCTCCTCCAATCCATCCTGGATGCGAGCTCGAGTTTCGTCTAAACACGTCCACATTTGCAATTGACCTGAAATCTAGGACTCAAATTGCAAATGTTAAATAACACGTGTTTTGTTATCATCAAAACAAATGATCGTGGTGCTCTAGCACCAACACTCTTTTCTCTACGGCAATCTTTAGGAGAAGGTCTACATGTAGCAGCCACTGGGTTTCGAGATTCAGGGGGAGTGCGTGTGCAGATTAAGGAAGGAGATCTATGGATTGAAGTAGAGTCCCAGGGCATGGTTCAAGAAGCTATCAGAGGTGCTTCACTAGATTGGTCTGAGGCGCTCTACTTCAGATCACTCCTTATTTACCAGAAAGACTAATACGAGGACTGTGGCACTCTTGGTATATGTTGATGATCTTATTATCACTGGGGATGACAGAGATGGGATAGACGAAGTCAGGAGACACCTATTAGAGAAGTTTGTCATGAAGGATCTAGGATAGTTGAGGTATTTCTTGGGCATTGAGGTTGCACGTGGCAGGGATGGAGTGGTGCTCTCGCAGAGGAAGTATGCTTTTGATCTTCTTCAAGGGACTGGTATGTTAGCAGTTAAGGCTGCAAATATTCCCATGGATCCTAAGGTCCATTTATATGATGAGAAATCTGAGGTGGTTGACAGTAGGGCATACAGGCAGCTGGTAGGTAAGCTTCTTTACCTCACCATCACTCGTCCAGACTTGAATTTGTCAGTTGGTAGGCTTAGCCAGTTTATTGATAAGTCAACTAGGCAGCACTAGGAGGCTACAATGCAGGTGCTCAGGTATGTGAAGAAAGCACCAGGACGAGGATTATTGTTCCGTAAAGGAATGCCCATAGGGATTGTAGCATACTCTGATGTTGATTATGTTGGCTGTGTTGGGGATCAAAAATCCACCACAGGATTTTGCACCTTTGTGGCAGGCAACCTGGTTACCTGGAAGAGCAAGAAGCAAGCAGTTGTATCTAAATCCAGTGCGGAGTCAGAGTCCAGGGCCATGGTCCAGACAGCCACTGAGATGGTTTGGGTCAAGTCAGCTTTGTCAGATCTTCATGTTTTTCTGGATAGTTCTATGGAGATGCGATGTGACAACAGAGCAGCAACCTACATTGCCAATAACCCTATGTTTCACGAGAGGACAAAGCATGTAGAGATTGATTGCCATTACACTCGATATCGCATTCAGCATGGGACATTATATACCACAAGTGTCACTTCTGAGGAGCAAGCTGCAAATGTCTTCTTCACAAAGCCCCTTGCGAAATCTGCCTTTGAGGCGTGTTGCTCCAAGCTGAGCATGATGGATATTCATGCTCTAGCTTGAGGGGGAGTGTTGGCATATAGTGTTTCTTATATTCCTTTCTTATTCAAGCTTATGGGTGTTTAGCTCCTAAGAGACAGTTCTGTATTTTCAACCCTTTGGTCTCTCTCTATATATAAGAGAGCCTAGGGTTTTCTATAATGAATTAAGTCATTTCATCCAATTGTGGACTTTATTTTGCATGTAATGCACGTGTAGTGCCTTGCGAATGATCTGAGTTCGCTTCTTTGTCCTTTGCATTTGTGGTGCATGCTCTTGTGTGCTAGGTTATGCATTCTTGCCTAATTGCCTCAGCTTCTTTGGGTTCTTCTAGACCATATGTTCATCCTACTGGAAATCTCAATGATCCTGATGATTGGTGGGAGAATTGAGTGAGGTTGTCATCTCCTACTACTATTGAGTTAAGTTTATGTTTGTATGGGGTGTTGTGTTATTTTATTTTGTGTAGTAGATCTATGATGTACTTTTCTCACACCTATATAGAGGTGTAGGGATTTCTTGGCAACCTAAGGAAGTTTGTTTTCTTCAACTGGTATCAGAGCCAAGGTTGAGGACTCCACCAAAACAAACCTTAACCCTACCTAAGCCCTCTCGTTGGAGCTACCGTCGCCACCACCACTGGCGATAGCTCCGCTGGCACCGGACCACCACCGTAGTAGCAATAGCATTGACTGTCGCTGCTGCTGCAGCCAGCCCTTTGCGCCAAACTGCGGCGTAGCAGTCTGACCGGGGCGCAATCGGGTCTTCGCGCCACAACATCCCCACTGCTGTCGTCGCTAGCAGGCCTCCCTGCTGCAGTGCTTCTCGCCGCAGCACCCGGTCACGACACTGTTGCCATCGCCAGCAATTTGATCGAGGCACTTGCACTGCAGCACCCCTACTGTTGTCGCCACGACGCTGCTGCCGCCGCCAGCAGCTAGATTGAGGCACAAGTTGCCTCTCGACTATAGCAGCCCCTCTGCTACCGCCACCAATAGGTCTCCTTACTGTAGCGCCCCTCCTCGCGTTGCAGCACCTCGTGACGGTGCTGCTGCCACCCTGTTGCAGCTGCAGCCGGTTGCTCTTGATCTCTTTTCGTAGAGAAGGGTTTGAAGCAAAAAAAAAAACTTTCAACAGGATGGTATGAACTCCTTGATCTTTTGACCTAATTTGGCGTGTGTATGTCTCGTAGTGGATGATTTTTTGGGTGTATATTCCCTGATTGGTATATTTGTTGGGGTGTGTAGTCCCCATTTTCTGTCAGTTTTCAAATTTGAAGTGTGAAGAAGTTCAGGGGTGTGTATCCTTCTCTGTGGCACATTGAATTTTGTTTGTAGCAGTGTCTCAGTCAGAGATTGCACTAGGAACTACCGTGGGTGATACTCAAGCCACTGGTGTGGTGTGGTTGATTGATTCAGGTGCTTCCAATAATTTATCTGGGAATCTGCAGTGCTTTGGACAGATTCAACCTGTCTCTCGGGGTCGTACAGTACAGGTGGCTGATGGGCGACTTGTTCCTATTAGTGGTCAAGGGGAAATTAATGTTACCCCTTCTATGCAGCTTAATTATGTTTAGTTTGTTCCAGATTTATTCATGAACTTGCTCTCTATCAGTGAGATCATTAAGCAGATGAATTGTCGGGTCATCTTTGATGAGCATGGATGTATTTTCCAGGATAGAATGACAGGGAAGATTATTGGTAGTGGATATGAAGGAGGAGTTTACCAACTTCAGCAGGGTCCTATGGCTGTTGCATGTCGGGTTAGTACCACATCTGAGAGTGCTCTACAGTGGCATAGACGATTGGGCCATCCTTGTTTGGAATAGTTACGCAGGCTTATTCCTCATGTGTCCCCAACTACACAACTTTCCTACGATGCATGTCAACTTGGGAAGCACCATAGATCTTCCTTTCCAGCTGCTACAGGACCACGCTCAACTTCATGTTTTCAGTTAGTGCATTTTGATGTTTGGGGTCCCAGTAAGACTCCTGATAGAGTAGGATATCGGTACTATTTGATTGTGGTTGATGATTTTTCCAGATTGTCCTAGTTATTTCTCAGGAAGAATAAGTCTGAAGTAGGTCCACTGATTGAGAAGTTTGTGTTGATGATAAAAAATCAGTTTGATGTTTGCATCAAGACTCTCAGATTTGATAATGCACTGGAGTTTTGTACTCGCCGGTTGGCAGAATTCTATGGCATACATGGTATAATTTATCAGACTTCATGTCCTCGCACTTCTCAGCAAAATGGAGTCGCAGAGAGAAAGCACAGACATCCTTGATATGGCCAGAGCTCTTCTTATCCATAACAGTGTGCCACAAAACTATTGGGAAGATGTAGTGCTCACTACTTGTTACCTTATTAATAGATTTCCCTCCTCAGTGATTCATGAGCAGATACCATGGCAGGTGCTTTATCCAAATGATGAGTTGTTTGATCTTCCACCCAAGACATTTGGGTGCGTGGCTTTTGTACATCTCCTTGGACTTGGGCGTGAAAAATTAGCACCTAGAGCAGTCAAGTGTGTGTTTATTGGCTATTCTCGTACTTAGAAAGGGTATCGGTGTTTTGATCCCCTACACTAGAGACATTATATTAGTGCAGATGTCACCTTTCATGAAGTAGTACCTTATTTTTCTGTTGTTGCTAGGCAGATGCAGAGTGTGCCGAAGAATGTGCTTGTACCAGTTTCTCTTATACCATTTGGTAAATTCATAAATACTAGCAGCCCTTCTCATGTTGATGAGCCAGCTGGCTTTGAGATTAAGGGGGAGTGTGTATGCAGGCTTCGTAAGTCCATTTATGGTCTTAAGCAGAGCCCCCGAGCCTGGTTCCAGCACCTGTCTGAGGCATTATTTGTTATTGGAATGCAGAGATCTTCATCGAATCATTCACTATTTGTGAGAAAGACCAGTAGGGGTACAGTGGCTTTACTTGTGTATGTGGATGATCTTATTCTTACAGGTGATGATGCAGAGGGTGTATCTCAGATGAAGAAATACTTGGCACACCAGTTTGTCATGAAAGATCTTGGGAAGTGAAGATATTTTTTAGGCATTGAGTTTGCTTCAAGTAAGCAAGGGACAATTATGTCGTAGAGGAAATATGCTCTTGATATTCTTCAGGAGACAGACATGCTAGGATCCAAAGATGCAAATATTCCTATGGATCCTAAAATTCATCTGTTTGAAGATAATGTGAAGTTAAAAGACAAGAAGGCATATCGACAGCTGGTGGGGAAGCTGTTATATCTGACTATCACTAGGCTAGATATTAGCCTTGCAGTGGGGAAGCTGAGTTAGTTCTTAGATAAGCCCACTGAGGTTCATTGGCAGGCTGTGATGCAGGTGTTGAGGTAATCAGGGGATGTCCAGGTAGAGGTATTCTTTTTCAGAGAAAGGCACCTATGGCCGTTGTTGCATACTTGGATGCAGATTATGTAGGTGATGTGGGGATAAGCGGTTTACTACTGGTTTCTATACCTTTGTTGTTGGGAACTTGGTAACCTGGAGGAGCAAGAAACAAAGTGTTGTTTCACGCTCTAGTGTTGAATCTGAGTACAGGGCCATGGCACATACTGCTGCTGAGATGATATGGATCAGATCTCTATTACGAGATCTTCATGTTGATGTTAAGGAATCTATGGAGATGCATTGTGATAATCGGGCTGCTACCTACATTGCAAACAATCCTATGTTTCATGAGAGAACAAAACTTGTGGAAGTGGATTGTCATTACACCAGGAGTCTGATTTAATAGGGCCTGCTTCGTACTACTTGTCTTGCCTCCGCAGACCAGACTGCTGACATGTTTACCAAGCTGTTGCTACGTCTCCAGTTTGAGAATTGTAGAAATAAGCTGAGCATGATGGATACATCTGCTCCAGCTTGAGGGGAAGTGTTGAGCTAAATTTATGTTTGTAAGGAGTGCTGTGTTATTTTATTTTGTGTAGTAGGTCTATGATGTACTTTTCCCACACCTATATAGAGGTGTAGGAATTTCTTGGCAACCTAAGAAAGTTTGTTTTCTTCAACTACTATTGCCTGTTGTCTATTGCAACTGCTTGTTTGGGATAGTTTCCCGACTTGCTTGAGATTGTTTCTTATCTACTACTACTATTGCTTGGGATCATCTCTCATTTCTGCCTACTTCCTGATGCTACTTGGGATCGTCTCCCATTGTACTATTGTTTCTACTTGGGATCGTCTCCCGTTCTATTATTGTGTTTGCTTGGGATTGTTGCTCTTACTGCTTCCTCCTTTCTTCTCTTTCGGCTAGAAGATTTCTTGTGTGAGGGAAAGTTTATTTTATCTTTTGTAACAAGTTAGACTCGATTGCCATCTACACTTCAACTTGAGGGGTAATATTAGAATATTAGGAAGTTGTTAGAGTCTTTAAGATTAGGATTAGGTTTGAGTTTATTATTATTTTTAAGAGTTCTAGTCGGATTTATCTTCTCGTTAGTAACTGTAATAATCATGTTGGGTCTTTTCTGAAATATTTCTAATCTTATCTTCAGAGGTTAGGGTTCCTAATTTCAACGGGAGACATTATTTTCTCCAACACTAGGGAAAGGCCTTTAAATACCGAATATGATGGGCTAAGCTTTAAGTCCTACATGCTAACTAGGCAAGGTCCAACAAAATATGATGCCCTCTTTTTTTCTCGAAAAATATTTCAAGTTTTGATTCTGCTTAAGATACGGTTGAACTTTGTCCAACCATTTCTTTACGACAATATCTCTCTCTCTCTCTCTGAGTTTGACAAGTTCCAGAGGTTTGGGCGAAAGAATTATAGACAACATTCTTATTTTTTTCATTTACTAAGATAAAGGTTCATGTACAAGGAAGAACTTACGAGGACATTTGCCCCTTGTTTTGGATTTACTAAGCCCCCTGCACTCCTGACTTCTTTCTAATGGTCTCACTTGTAAACAGTATCTGCTGCTCGGAAGCAAAGACTAAGCATTGGCATTATATCTCCCTACACTGCTCAAGTTGAGGCAATTCAAGACAAAATAAAGAAGACATATGACATGCATCCATACTTCTCTGTGAAGGCCAAGTCTGTTGACAGGTTTCAAGGAGTGAAGAAGATGTTATCATTAACTCCACCGTAAGATCTAACAACAGTGGTGCTGTTGGATTCCTGTCTAATCGTCAGCGGACCAACATGGCATTGACTAGAGCAAGGCATGCTCCTATTCACAAATTATCTGCTCGCTTGATTTGTTATTCTGATGTTCATCATGTAGAGACGTCGCTGCAATCAATATATTGTGATAATTTGACTACTGTAATTTTAGATTCTGCCTGTGGATAGTGGGTAATGGAACAACTCTATGCAATAGTGGAAGCATATGGCAAAAGCTAGTTCTCAATGCACAAGATCGGGGATGCTATTTTGATGGAAGTGAAGGTACAGGTATTGCAAATCTGATCAGCAGTTCCCAGAAGGACACAAATTGGGTCCACAAGAACTTTTTGTCAACTCCAGCTATCTCTAAGGTTTGTCCATCTCTGGTAACAGTGTGATTGTGTTAGTAATATGTGTATGTCATTGACAGGAGGTGCTTTCTTTGTATAGAGAGAGTCCAGAAGCAAAATATGATTGGAGTATATAGTAGATGAGAATGAAAAAGAAAAAGCTAAAAAAAGCTACAATGAAATTTGGAATCTCTAACAAACAGTATTAAGACGTAACAGTAACAGCAAGCTCCTAATTTTATCACCTTACTGTTAACTTTTTTTTTCCAAGGTTTCTAACCAATTCACTTTCTTTTTTTTACCATTTCACTTATTCTCTTTTTTTTTTCCTTCGTAGATGAATTCAATTAAGAAACTTAAAAGAAAATCCCTAGATGCTTGCAAAAAGAACCTAGGAAAACCCACGTAGATACAAGGATTCAGGGGTATGTGTTATTACTAAAGTTTCCAAGAACACCCATCTAAAAATCCCCAGGTGTTTGCTAAAAGAACTGATAATTTAATGAATAACATTGTCTATTCAAGACTTATATGGTTGTGTTACAACTATCTTATCATGTCTGTTTTTTGAATGTCAAGGAAATTAATCTTCAAGGGATGAATTCAAAGGCTATAGGTGGGAAAGAATCCGACACGGACAAATTAGAATCCGACACGGACCTTTGCATTGATGAGAAATCTGATGTCACCGCTGCTGAGTCAAGGTTAGCGGTTATTATAATTTCTTTTGCTCAAGTCCAATTATTCACGTGGCATGCGAAGTATTCTGTTCATTATATAAGCTTAAGTATTTTCTTGTGAGCTCCAGAGTGGATATTCACTTGGTAAAAGGGGATCAAGACTTGACATCTGATGACTCAGGTAATAAAAACATACCTCTACAGATGAATATTTTTTTGAAATGGACCTCTTCAGATGAATATGATCATCAAGAGAAAGCTAATTAGGATAATCATAGTTGATAGTTGTTCTTTGGTAGGTGATGTTATTCTGTTTTTGTTTTTATTACATTTTTTGTGTAGTCACATCCCTGCTTCTTAATTTTTGTAAATAGCAGGTCAAGATGTGCATGGTTTCTCACGCAGAAGTGTTAGCGAGAATCGGTGAGCTCATCTAAGTTTCCTCCTAACTTTATATATTTCTATAAAATGGGATTAGATAGGAATGCCTATTCTAGCACTGATAGAAAACCTTGGCATCTAATTGATTACTGTTTTATTGGCTATCTATAATTTAATTGGTATCAGAAATACAGAGCAATTGGTTATTTGTGTTTTCCTCTGGTGATAAGCATGACCAAAGGGATTGGCTTTGGCTGGATATCCTACGTCAGCCATCCTTAGTTGAGTCCAAGTAACTGAACTTTGACAGCAGAGAAAAAACACTTTTTATGGAGACTTTTGTTGTTATTCTAGTTATTACTTAGGATGTTGATATCAAGAAACCACTCATACTTTGTCCAATTCTCAACCTTCCAATTTCTCAAATGTTATTTGAATATATACCTTTGCAATCAGCAAAGTATTCCCTACTATAGACATACAACTTCGTAAAAACACTTCCATGGCAAATTAGCTCCTGTCTCTAAAGTTATATTCCTCAAAGGAACATGTAATTATGGTTTAGCTTCCTAATAGCAAAAGTCATAGTATAGCTCTTTGTGTGAGAACTTGCAGTTTTCTTTCGAGCAAGTTCCTTTTTTTCCTCTTTGTAACATGAACCATAGAAGACAAGAATATGGGTATGTATCAAGGTCTGGTACTGTTTTCACCTGTTTTAACACAGTTAGGAACTTTTTTTTGAAAAGGGAAAGGGTGGTTATTCTTTAAATACCACCCAAAAATGTATTAATCAATCACAACAAATACAAGGTCCTTATCACAAACAAGAACTTCACCCTGAAATAAAAGATAATGCAGACGCAACAATATTCTCCACATACGGTGCTGCCCCCTAAAAACAACATCATTCTTACCTAACCAAGCAGCCCAAACAACTGCTGTCGGCCAAGCCCGCTCCTTTAAATGAAACATGTTGCGCCTAACATCAGCTCCTCCACACTTGAACGACCTCCAGAAGCTGGTAAATGAGTTATGAGCCCACCATCGATCCTCAATCCGATCCTAACCTTGACTCAACACCGGACAAGCAAAGAATAAGTGATCAACGTCCTCCTCTTCCTGACCGTAAAGTAGACATGACCTCTTCGTGTCTTGGACCCACCGTGCCCTCCACATCTTGGTCACCAGTCTACCTCTCCTGAGGAGCCAAGCGAACACCTTCACCTTCAAGGGGCAAGAAGCCTCCCAGAGCTGTCTGTAGTCCCTAGCCAAGTAGATGTCCCCCATCGTGGCTGAACCTCCAAGCCTCCTATATGCCTCCTTCACCGAGAACTCTTCTTCCTCCTACCCATAAGAGTCTGCACCAACCTCTAGCTGAAACCCTTGTAAAACTTACGGCCTCTCCTGCACCTCCCCAATCCTTTAATTTGACAGATTGCCCAAGAATGTGGGACACCATGCGCCATTCCAAACCTCCACCATTGAGGCCCCTCTATCAACCGCCAAAGCTGTAAGCCTAGGGAATTGCTCTGATAGATTGCCCGAGAATGTGGGACACCATGTGCCATTCCAAACCTTTGCCACTGAGGCCCCTCTATCAACCGCCAAAGTCGCAAGCCTAGGAAATTGCTCCGCCAAGTTCCCAAGCCCCATCCATTCGTCTATCCAAAACCTGAAAGTCTCGCCCAACCCCAACACAGGGGTAAAAAACGATCAGACCTTCGGTGCCACCAAAGCTAAGCCTTTAAGAAAGTGGGAGGCTCCTTGAGGAGGCGTCGTCAGGAGACCCCAGCTAGGTAATCCCCCATAGCAAGAACGCAGGATCCTCCCCACCAAACACGCCTCTCCTCTAAGTAGCCTTACAATCCACTTTGTCAGAAAGCTGTCATTCATCCTCTTAATCTCCCTGACACCCAAGCCCCCTTCCTTGACAGGCTTGCACACCTCACTCCACACCACCAGCTTCGCCCCCTTCTTGCCCGCTCCATAGTTGGTCCAAAAGAAACTTCTCATTAGGCTCACAATTTTGTCTTCAATTTTTCATAGCATCTTTACAATAGAAGTAAAGTATGCGACATCTTCACAACACAGTTAAGAACTTGACCAACTAAACTAGTGAGAATGAATCTCGATTATGGCTCTGGTCGGTTTCTGACAATGTTGATCTTGAATAGAGCAAAGGACTTATCAAGCTAATAGTTGAATTTTGAAGCCTAATCATCTCAATCAGTTGGGCCTATTGAGTAATCCAAGAATACTATGGCAATGAGATGAAATTTAGCAGATTATTGAAAATCGTATACAAGCAAATGAATATGTTCTTGTAGATGAGGCATGCTATGCACTTGCAGAGATAAGACGATGAGATTTAAAAAAATCTATTTATCGCAAAAATACCACAAACACAAGATGGATACTGGAATATGCACAAAAATAACCAAGCAATGTAAACTATAAAAGTCCAACCACAAAGACGTGGAAAAACTATTGAGAGGAGTGTGTAGTGTTTAGTACCACATCATAAGTTATGGGAATGTGGAGTGTGTGGTGACCTATAAATAGACATGTATCACCCACTTATTTCTTTTAGAAGATTAATACAGATCTATCAGGACCTTCTCTCGTTGTCTTCTCTCTACTCTTCGTAAATTTGGTTTCCACGTAAAATAAGTGTTTTTGATTGTCTTTATGTTTTGATATTATTCGTTTCACTTACTATAAATCTCAACTTGGTATCAGAGCAAATTATTTCTTGAGTTTATTTTCAAGTTTATCATTGTATTATTCTTAAATTTGTCATTATTCACGAGTTTTTGGAGGATCATGCCATCATCATGGTAGCGCTCTTGTGTTGGGTTCTTGGAACCCTATCAAGAGAGAGGAGTATAGAGATGCAGGCTAAACAGGGCCACCCTAATATGGAGTCGTGAAGTCCAGATCGGTGCTACCTAGATGTCCAGCAAGGGGAGACTCGACAATGACCCTGCCATGGAGCCATTCTTCCCAAGTCTTCCTCTTGTCCATGGAAGGAGCCTCCCCTCCACCGGCGTGCCACAGATGACTCGGCAACACTTGCGGCGACCTTGGTTTCCAAGCTCCGTGATGGCGTTGTCTTTCGCATTGAAATCGACCACGAGCTCTCTTCGGGGCCTCCGCAGCCGCCTCGCGCCCTAATGGTGAGCGGCTTCGTGGAGTGGGACGACATCGAAGCATGGGGAGGTCCTGGCCGATCCGGACTCTACGGAGCAACCATCTTCCTCTGAGGACGGCAACGGCGCTTGGCCTCTCCACTAGCAGATCTCACGTGAAGGAAATCTTGGCGACGATCTCACCGAAAATCGCAAGGAAGATGGCAGAGACTCGGTGGAGGGCAGGAGGAAGCGGGACTGAGTATGTTTGGTCCTTAAACCATAAGTTCTTTAGGGTATTTATATATTCGGTCCTCTATCCTTCCCTCTTATGTAGTAGTTATACAAAAAAAAAAGGGAGAAAGAAAGAAAAAGGAAAAAGTGATGAAAAAATAATATCGAAAAAACGGGAGAGGAAGTCCGCCACTGGAAGCAGTGATGGGTCGGCGATGGATCTCGCGATCTACACCAAAGAAGATGAAGGCCGTGGCGATAAATGCTGTTGTAGTGTCATGGAGGTGGAGCACGGGCGACACTAGGTAGCGCTGCTAGAGTTCAGGTGGACCCCAATAGTGTCGTGCAAGATGAAGAGGCATTGGCAATCTGGATGGAGGCATAGTAGATTGGCGGCACTGGCGTTGATCGACACAAGACTAGCAAGGATGTCAGGATCCCTACATGCTTGAGGAGTGCTTGGAGGATCGCTATTGATGGTGGTGTCGATAGCGGTGATGGGCTGCGATTTTCATTGAAGAAGACGACGGAGATGAACTTGCGGAAGTAGTGGCGGGTCTGGTCCTCTCGAAAGCGACTGTGGCGAGCGATGTTGGAGAACCAATTAACTACGAAGTCAACACCGGTTTCAGCGCTTGCAAGGCCTCAGCTCCCATACGAAATGAGGAGTTGGTGGCATGGATCGAGTTCGTGAGAACCCTAAGGAGAAGATGATGGTTATTTGTGAGTTTTTTTTTTTACACCCTTTGATTTCACTTTTATACAAAGGAAAATGGTGAGTTGAAGTATGAAAGGAGGAGAATAAAGAAGAGAAGGCTGCATAAAAAAAAAGATAGGAAGATAAAAAAAGAGGACAGGAATATATAGAAAAAAAAGGGAAAGGAAGAGGACAATAAAAAAAAGAGATCAAAAAAAAAAGAAAAAGAAAGAAAAAAAAAGGAAGCTCTTCTTTGTTGTGATTGTTGTTTCTTCTCATTGTTGTATTCTTCGCCTATATGAGTATGAGAGAAAAGGGGAGTGCGTATGTATATTGTAGTCACCTCCATTTGGGAGTCCCTTTATTGCAAAACATCACATGAGAAACCATATCTCTAGGAGGTCCAGAGTTTCGAGATTCTCAGAGGAAGGGTTCATTTCAGGTTTTTATGTGGGAGATCCAATTTCGTGGACTCCAGAGGAGAGATCTAGCTTTTTGAGGTATTTAGAGGATGACCCATTACAGGGATACTGAATGAAGAGCTACCAACACCAATTGAGGTCTCCAGAGGAGAAGCCCTTGCCAGAGACATCAACAATTCCTTCAGCAGCTCCACCCCGTTGAGAGGACTAGTTGAGAGTGTGTTCCTACCTACAAGTGAGAACCAGTTGAGAGTGTGTTCTGATGTAGAGTAAGGATTGTGTTTTGTTACAAGCTAAGCATTCTATGCTCTAACTTGAGGGTGAGTATTGAGAGGACTATGTGGTGTTTAGTACCACATCGTGAGTTATGGGAATGTGCAATGTGTGGTGGCCTATAAATAGACATGTATGCCCTCACTTATTTCTTTGAGAAGATCAATATAGATCTCAGCTCTATCAGGGCTTTCTCTTGTGGTTTTCTCCATACTCTTCGTGAGTGGGGTTTCCACATAAACTCAAGTATTCTTGATTGTCTTTATACTTAGATATTATTTGTTTCCACTTATTATAAATTTCAACTAAAACACTTTAAAGAAGTGAAGGTAAAAAAACCACAGGATGTCATTGGCCCGAAACCAAGCACTAACATCAAGATAATGTTCTTTCCAATGCAAAGCCAACCCTCGTCACAAAGCCACAAACCACCAGAAATGATAGTAAATAGTAGAAGAACATCACCGAGATATTAGACAAATATTTTTCCAAGATTAGTACAACCTTGATGTCTTCAAAGGAAGGAACACAGAGAATGAATGGTTGATTGATCCTCTCCCAATCTTAAATCTACCTTGTAGCTGGCCACAAAGGAAGAATAACGACATTGAATCCCTTACTACTTTTTGTGTCTGCGGTATAGACACAAAAGACAACATGAAAATTAATTAAAATAAATGGCAAATAGCATATATGCCCATGGTTAGATTACAGTCTTCTCACTGAGCTTTCTAAAATTTTTACTTGAACCACCAAAGGCAAAGCTACAAAAGAATTGCTTGAGTTCCCACATGGAGGGAAATTGAGCTTGGATCAATGTACCCAAGATAAAGATGAATCTTAGATATCAAAATACTTAAGTGCCTTGTTTGCAAACTTATATAAGAAGCATTTGCACGAATACACTTTTGTGAAGCCTTTCGGTGAATATACTTTTGATAGGACCTCGGAAAAGTCTAATGAAAACTCATATGCATAACAGCATTTGTTTGAGATTCGTATAATAGAAATTTGATTTTTACTTTTCTGGTTCATTCCTTACTAGGTACTATTCCTATTAAGATTTTAACTCCTCTTGTAATAGATGATGGCCTTACTTCTCCATAAGTAATATAGAGCATTACTTTTAACAGGATACATAAGTGAATGCTTGTGCATGGCATGCAATGTAGGCAACATTAAAATTTTTTCAAGGGCATGCGATGCAATTTTTTGTTAGTTTTATTCCTAGAAGCTTCATGTGAATTTTAAATATGTTATTTTATTTTTTAAGTAGGAGTTCTAGGACTTTTTTGTTGTTTTTCCTTATCTTGTAATCAGATTATGAGTCGAGTTTATTGTAATTCCTTTTCTACATAAAGGGGAACAATTATGATTTAGACTTGAATGGAATAAAATAAAATTTGAAATCCTTGTGGTGCACTCTCTTCCTTTCCTTTCCTCACCTCCAAGTGCATTTCCGTGCCTGTCCTTCCAAAATCTCATGTGGCTTGGCATATTTTCCCTTCTTATCCTCCATTACTTTCTCAATCTCTATCCCTCTGTTTGCATTAATTAGTATTAGGGAACAACTTTCCATCTTGTGGAGACTTCATCTTCCTCGTTGTTGGGGGAGACTGCACGGGAGCAAGAGAGTGCAAGGCAAGAGAGAGAGCAAGGGAGAAAGAGTGAGCAAGGGAGCGAGAGAGTGCGAGGCAAGAGAGTGACAGAGAGGGAGAGCATATGGCGTGGGTGTGTACAAAGGAAAGGGGAGGGGTTGTGCAAGAGAAAGGGAGTGTAAGTAGGGAAGGGGGTAAGCGGAGGAGTGAGCAAGCAGGAGGATGTGGATTGGTAGGAGGCCTGCGTAGAAGGTCCACAGTTGCGATCATGGTGCGTGTAGGGGCGACGTGTTGAAGGAGTGGTGGCCAAAGACACAGGATGACTACTCTTGTTGCTCAATCTCGTGTTGACATCTTGGGACATGTTCTTACTCTTGGAGCCCATGTGCAACACCCAACCCTTCATGTAGTAGATGATGAAGGTTGGTAGGTGGTGTAGTGGAGACAGAGTTGTGTTAGAGGACATCACTATTCCCTACAGCTTTGATGCTTCCAGTGCTTGAAGGAGGGCCATGTCGCATGTGTCCATGGGAAGGATTTGCATTGTCTCAAGTGCCTCATTGTGGGGCACAAGGTGTTGGATTGTCCCTCTCGAGTGGATGTCCGCCATCGTGAGGATTATGCACGTAGAGTTTTCTTCGATTTTAAGAAAGCTTTACAAGGTTCCTTGATTAGATGTGCGACTCCATCTCTAGAGCAATGTGGTTCATTTGAGATGTTGCGAAGGGGTGCTCCATTTCGCACCTCGTCGATGATCAACCATGTTCCTTTTATATTGGAGAGTGTTGATGCCTTAACGCTTTTGATCAGCATGATTTCACACCTTGAAGGAGGTGTCTTGATCTCATAGTTAGTAGAGCCTCTTCTATTCGTTTCCATCGAGCATTCTCAATGTCTCGATTCCACCTTCGATGATATGGAGGCATCTTCAACAACAGAGGTAGAGCTCTGACAGACAGAAGAGTAGGGGTAGAACAAGAACTTTTGATCGAATTCGATCGTAGTTAGGAACAGTCGTGAGATTCTTGAGAAGGCGACCTAATGCGAGATCCTTTAGAGTTGACTGTGGGGCTAAATCTGGAAGGTGGTTAAGTAGGAGTCTCCTTATCAGGACCATTGATTATGGGCCCCACCTCACCTCCCTTATCGTAACAGGTAGGGGACATCCAACCTCAAGCTTCTTTAGTCCCCTAGACCTTTCATCTGCTTGTAAGTCCAACTGTGAGTCCTTAAGACTCTCTACCTCCAAGTTGTGAGCTGACTTGGGTGTCGAGGGTGATTATGTATTGGAGGCAGCATAGATGTTTGAGTCGACGATGCTTTTTGCCTTGAAGGAGTGATTTTGCTACTCGACAGTTTTGTTAAACCATGTGGCTGTCACACTTTCTTTCCTGACGACCATGATTGTTGTGGTTGTCGAGCCACCTTCCTTAATGGTTGAGGTTGGTGCTCCAGCTCTACCGTGTGAGGACCCTCCTACCTATATGTGTGTCGTCATTGAGTGATGTCAGCATTGAGACTGACCCATATGTGGGTAAGGACCCCCCTTTACAAGTTGCTACCCCATGTTTTCTCATGGAGAATGAACTTGTCTTTCGATGAAGACCAGTTCCTTCCTCTTCATCTAAGGGTGTAGTTTCGGTGTAGGGAGTCAAGCACACCGTGGCTCTGTCCCTCCAACCACTACCTCCTTACCTTCAGAAGGGGATGCAACCAAAGTTAGGATTATTGAGAATGCAAGTCTTTATGCGGTCTCATCTTGCATTGCCTATGATCGACCACGTAGGGTAAATGTTAACAAGGGGGTTGCCCATCTGTTCAAATGAAGATACTCTCATGGAAGAATCATGGTCTTAGGGATCAAGATAGAAGATCGTTGGGTGGTACATTATGGAGTGGAGGAGGGACATTGTACTTCTACATGAGACTAAGTTGGAGCAGTGTGATCCCTATATCTAGTCTAGGATTGGAGGTAGCAAACTTGATGACTTTGCTGCATTTGATGTCGATTAGGGGTGTACATGGGTCGGGCTCAACCCAACTTGCAACTCAGTGTAGGGAGTCAACCCATGCCCAAGCCCAATATCCCAAATTCCCCGTACGTTGTCCTACTCCCGCCTCTCCCATGTCCCAAATTCGAAATTCCTCCCCTAACCCTAAGCCAAATTCCATCCATGGTTAGATTTTTTTACCTATTTTATTCATATTTTTAGAAGATAGAAGTTATTTATGAGTTTAACATGTTTTGTTATTAAATATGAAAGACATCGAAAATACGTTGGAGATAAATAGAAGTTTTGAGTCTTTTGACTGATCAACAACCCTCTCAACCTGACTTAGCTCAACTCGATTTTTATGGGTTGGGTTGGGTTGGGTTTGGTAGTGTAACGGGTTGGGTTGAGTTGGAAAAATCTCAGCTTGAAAGTTGTGGATTGGGTTTGGGTTGAGTTCCAATTCGTCCCAACCCAACCCGTGTACACCTCTAATGTAGCATATATGCTGATTGATTGGGGTAGGGACACTTTCACTCTTTCTTGGATCACTAGACGGTTTTTCCTTATAGTCGTTGACCTATGGTAGAGAAGTGACAGTTTCTCCTGCAGAATCATCAACCTTTACGGTCCTTGTACTCTGTAGGACAAGTCTGCATTTTGGGAGGAGCTTTTGTGGTGCTCACCGAGGATGCATGGCTTGTTGTGAATGATTTTAATGCCATTTTCTCATCTAAGGATAGATCTAGGAGCAGTTAGGGCAAAGATAGAGGAGCTAAGCCTTTTGTCGACTAGATGTCTCAAGTTGGGTTGGTGGGGCTGGAGGTCCCGAACTGTAGATACTCTTGGAGCTCCGACGAGGGTGGCCATTGATCTTGGCTTGATAGTTTTTTGGGTTCATCAGCTTCTGCAAGATGTTTCCGCTTGGTCAAGCAAGGGCCTTTTCGAGACCTTTCTTAGACTACACCCCCCTAGAGTGGGCCTGGTCGCACATGATGTCGATAACAGATATGCTTATTGGTTGGAATAGGGACGCTTTCACTCTTTCTCAGATCACCAAACGGTCTTTCTCTATGGTTGTTGACTTGTAGTAGAGAAGTGACAATTTCTCCTGCCTAAGTGGGTGCCAATTTTGGGTATCTTGAGTCCTAGTTTGGATTTGCTTTAGTTGCAAGTTTTGTTTAATTGGTATGTTGGTTTTTTAGCAAATTTGTTTAATTTGATTAATTAGGATTTGGCCTTTTTAAAATTAGGTGCTTAGATTTGATTTCTTTCCTATTTTAAGAATTGTGATATGTTCTCTTTTCTATAAAAGAGAGCCTTTATAATCCTTTCTATTCTTAAGTTAAGCAATAATATTTCCAACTCCTCTCCTCTCTCTCTCTCTAGCTGCTGACCACCCTCTCTCTTCCTCAAGCTTCCAGCCATCCTTCTCTATCTGTCTCTGTTCCAACGTGGAATAGTCCCCACGTGGACTATTTTTGCCATGCCAAGGAAGCCTCCACGACTCCACGTCTGTGCCACCTCTTACATGGTATTAGAGCCTATGGTCTAGACTCCTTGGTATGCACGTATTGAGTAGGAGAGTCCACGCACAACTCCCTCTTCTAGGCCACAGGTGTGTGGTCCTCATCTCTGACAAATTCAGCACCTTACATGAAGTAGGAGGATTGTAGATCAAAGAAGATGACGGACGCCACAACCACTACCACTGATGCCCTATTGTCCTCGGGAGAGGGCAAGGTGGTTATTCTAGGAACATCCATCAAGTTGCAAGGTGCTTCTAACTATATCTTGTGGGTCCGTGCCTTCAAAATATTTGTTGGGGGCCAGGAGAAACTCAATGTTCTCCTTGGTGAATCACCTGAGCAGAAGGATGACAAGAAGAAAAAGAAGCAAAAGAAGGATAATTATATTATGATGAATTGGTTGATGAACTTTGTAAAGTTGGCTAGCGCCTTGAACATGCTCTATAAAAAGAGCGCTTACGAGATTTGGATGACCCTAGAGAAAATGTATGCCCAAAAATCTAGTAATGCTCGTATTACTGATTTGTATACTCGTATATGGGCAACTAGTCGAGGAGATCTCACCTTGAATAAGTACTATGAGAAGATGGAGTCCTTGTTCGAGGAGTTGGAGATCTACGAGTCTCCTTGCTACGACAAACAAGGGGAGACATGCGATTTGGCAGGTTGCCAAGTTTTTATTAGGGTTGCATCTCCGTTATCGAGCCATTCATGATTAGATCCTCGCATCCAATGGGAAGATGGACCTTGAGACCATCTTTTGCCGCCATGAGAAGATGTAGATTCTAGATGATAAGATCACACCTAAAGGTGGCAACTCCGCAATTGCCATTCCAGAGACAGGCGCATGGTGTGGAAAGGGGCGTGGCTGAGGTCTAGGTCGTGTTTACCTTGAGTGCCAATATTATGGGCGTACAACTCATCCACAAGAAAGATGATGGGACAAGTTCGGGAAGCCTCCATGTGGGGTTACTAGCACCTTATGGAAGGACTCCTTGACTCTCGAAGATCTCGAGAAAATATGGGCCATGATTTGAGAAGAAAAAGAGAAGACAATGACAGCCATCGCGACAACTATTGAGGTTGGCACAGAAGCGACGACTCCAGAGGTCGCAAGGGGTTACACCATAGCTTCTTCCAAGGACAAAGTTGAGAGCACAGAGCTTAGCGAAGAAGAATGGTGAGGCATCTAGCTTCATCACCAAGTTCAGCAAGTTGTCTTCCCAACCTCAACTTGAGGAGTGTGAAGATTGAAGAGCCACGTGATAGTCGGTCAGGCTACATGGCAGCCTGTCAGAGGGCCCAAGTGGGCATCGATTTTGGGTGTCTTGAGTCCTAGTTTGGATTTACTTTAGTTGCAAGTTTTGTTTAATTAGTATGTTGGTTTTTTAGCAAGTTTGTTTAGAGGATTTGATTTGATTAATTAGGATTTGGTCTTTCTAAAATTAGATGATTAGATTTGGTTTGTTTCCTATTTTAAGGATTGTAATATGTTCTCTCTTCTATAAAAGAGAACCTTTGTAATCATTTCTATTCTTGAGTTAAGCAATAATATTTTCAACATTTTCAACTCCTCTCCTCTCTTTCTCTAGCTGCCGACCACCCTCTCTCTCTCTCTCTTCCTTAAGATGCTGGCCATCCTTCTCTCTCTCTCTGTGTTCCGATGTGGAACAGTCCCCACGTGGATTGCTTTTGCCACGCCAAGGAAGCCTCCATGTCTACGCCAACTCATATAGTCAATAGTATTTTGTAACATTTACTAATGACTATTCGCAATATGGATTCATTTACCTTATACATCACAATTCTAAAATCTTGAAAAGTTCAGAGAGAGTATCAGGGAATGGTTGAGAACCAAATGAGTAAACAAATCAAGGTAATTTGGTCAAATAGAGGAGGTATCTCTCAGAGGAATTCAAGGTATACTTGAAGGAGAAGGATTTCATCTTTAAATTCACACCCTTGGTACACCACAATAAAATGGTGTATCTAAGAGATGCAACCGCACCATGTTAGGTATGATATGGTTAATGATGAGTAAAGTGTACTACCCCTTTACTTCCAGGGGTATGCGTTAGAAACGACTACATGCATACAGAATAAGATTCCAACCAAGCTTATCCCTAAAACATCACATGAGATATGGTATGGAAAGAAGCCAAGTGTTGGATACAATAGTGATACATAAGGTTGTTGGAAGATTCTATATGGATAACTCCAAAAATGGCTCTCTCAGTTGAAGAAAAAGGGTTTTCTTAATTACCACACCCTCCCTACACCTCTATATATAGAGAGGTGAGGGAAAAGTTACATCATAAGTCCACCATGAAAAATAGAAATAACAAATAGCCCCTTACACAACAAAACGTAACTCAACACTCCCTCTTAAGCTAGAGCATATATATCCATCGTGCTCGATTTGTTTCTACATATCTCAAATTAGGGGCGAGGTAGCGGCTTGGTAAACACATCAGCAGTCTGGTCAGAAGAGGCAAGGCAAGTAGTACAAAGCAGACTCTATTGAATCAAGCTCTTGGTATAGTGACAATCCACTTCCACATGTTTTGTTTTCCCATGAAACATGGGATTGTTAGTAATATATGTCACAGCCCGATTGTCACAGTGCATCTTCATTGCTCCTGAATATCAATATGAAGATCTCGTAGCAGAGATCTGATCCATATCATTTCAGCTATAGTATGCGCCATGGCCCTGTAATCAGACTCAGTATTAGAGCGTAAAATAACACTCTGTTTCTTGCTCCTCTAGGTCACCAAGTTTCCAGCAACAAATATACAAAAGCTAGTAGTAGATCGCCTGTCTCCAACATCTCTTGCATAATCTGCATCAGAGTAGGCAACCATAGACATAGGAGCCTTCTTCTGGAATAAAATGCCTCTGCCTGGACATCCCTTGATGTACCTCAACACCTGCACAACAACCTACCAGTGAACATTAATGGGCTCATCTAAGAACTGACTTAGCTTATCCACTGCAATACTAATATCTATCCTAGTGATGGTTAGATAAAATAGCTTCCCAACCAGCTGTCAATAGGCCTTCTTGTCCTTTAGCTTCATTGTATCATCAAATATATGAACTTTAGGGTCCATAGGAATAGTAGCCTCCTTGGATCCTAGCATGCCTGTCTCTTGAAGAATATCAAGTGCATATTTCCTCTGAGGCATCACTATGCCTTACTTGCTCGTGCCAATCTCAATGCCCAAAAAACATCTCAGTTTCCCATGGTTTTTCATGACAAACTAGCGTGCCAAATAGTCTTTCACCTGAGTAATGCCATCTGTATCATCACTTGTAAGAATAAGATCATCAACATATACCAATAGAGCCACAATGCCAGTGCTGGTCTTCCTGAAAAAAGGGAATGATCAGATGATCTCTACATCCCAATAACATAAAATGCCTCAGGCATTCGCTGAAACCAAGCTCGGGGGCTTTGCTTAAGGCCATGAATGGCCTTACGAAGCCTGCACACACGCTTGCCTTGAACCTCAAAGCCAGGCGACTGCTGCATGTAGATCTCCTCCAAATCTTCATATAGGAAGGCATTTTTGACATCCAGTTGGTGTAGATGACATTTATAATGAGCTGCAACAAAAACAAGTATGCGAACCGTGGAGAGCCGTGCAACTGGAGAGAAAGTGTCAAAGAAATCCACCCCATAGATCTGAGTGAATCATTTGCCCACAAGGCAAGCCTTATACCAAGAAATTGACCTATCAGGGTTGTATTTTAGGGTAAAGACCCATCTAGTGCAAACAAGGCATGCGTCGGAAGGTAGAGAAGACAACTCCCATGTTCCTCTTCCATAGTCGCCTTCCAGTGCGGATGTAGTAGAGCCTACTGGTATGAAGTAGGAATCTCAACACTGGAGACTGCAGCTGTGAATACATGAAACTCTGATCTTAGAGAATCTACAGAAACAACACTCCCAGCAACACGATACTGTGCACAAGATCGTGGAGCCTTCCTGACAACAATGGGAATATCCTCATATGTGGGCATAAGAAGTGAACCTAAAGACACATCAGGAGAAGAATCATCAGTACCCTCAACACATACCTGAACGGGGAAGGACGATGGTGGCTCAGTAGGGACTAAAGAAGAGGGGGGTGTGTCTTCTCTCTGTAAGTGATTGGTAGCTGATATGTAGCACCCTTAAAGGTTTTCTCATCAGGTGGTACAACTCTGAATGTGCCCACAGTCTGATCTATAGTAGATACACCACTACTCTGAGAAAAATCCTCCATGGCTACAGGAGGTATAGGCATTGGAGCAGCCACCTCTACCTCTCTCAATTGATGACCTGAGGTAGAGAAATAAGGGAAAGACTCATGAAAGGTCACATCTGCACTCACATAGTGCCTCTGGTGTATAGGATCAAAACACCTGTATCCCTTCTACATGCGTGAGTAACTCATAAATACACACTTAACCGCCCTTAGAGCCAATTTATCACACGACTAGGCCTAAGAAGGTGTACAAATGCCACACATAGCCAAAAGTCTTCGGCAACATAAGAAACGGATTTGCATCAGGATACAGTATATTCCATGGGATTTACTCATGTAACATAGAGGAAGGAAGTTTGTTACTAAGATAACAGGCAGTAAGAATTGCATCTCCCTAGCAACTATACAGAACATTATTCTGGATAAGCAAAGCTCTAACTGTATCCAAAATTTGACGGTGTTTCCTCTCAGCAATCCCATTCTACTGCGATGTGTGAGGACACGTTGTGTGATGCATAATACCAAGTGATACATACAAGTCAGCCAAATTCTTCGTACAGAATTCTAAAGCATTATCTATCTTGATCTTAAGGCACACACCAAACTGATTTTTCTCAAACATCACAAACTGTTGAATAAGAGAACCAACTTCAGATTTATTTCTCATCAAAAAGGTCCATGACAAGTGTGAAAAATATCCACAAATAACAAATAATATCTATAATTCTAACGATTTGCCACATGGCTAGGACCCCAGACTTCACAATGTAGCAAATCAAAACAAGCATAACTAGTAGACTAGATAGAGGTTGGAAAACTGGCACAGTGATGCTTTCCCAGCTAACAGGCATCGCACTGAATCTTCATGGTAGGAGACAAGTGAGGGATGATCTGGCGTAGCTTGTCCAGTGAAGGGTGACCTAGTCGTCTATGCCACTGTAAGGCACTCCACTGAAGGGTGACCTAGGCTGCAGTGCCTGAGGACTGAGGCTGCTCGTGGGTCAACTGTGCCAATCTCTGCACAACTGCATTATAGTCCGCCTCTGCATGTGACACTTCCTCAGTGGGCACAACTGGAGGTGTAGTAGCTGAAACTTGGTTAGCAACAGTAGGTCGTTTAAGTTTATTCCAACATTTGGCCTCAACATGGCTAAGTCTTCCACAGTAAGTGTAGGTAGGCTTGCCATGACCACCATCAATGCATCCCCTGCCTTTGCCATGAAAGAAGCCACCCCAACCACCACGGGTGCTAACGGTTTCATGGGTAGAAGATGTGTTGGCAACAATTGCATTGAGTAGGTTGAATCTGCAACCTGTTCAGCCTCCTGTAAATTTTCTTATTAGGAGGAAGCTCAAAGCGAGTCAAAATCTGAGAGCGAGCTACAAAATAGTGATCACTCAACCTTGTAAGGAACATGTAGGCTGCAAATTCCTTCCTGTGATGCCTGCATGTGGTGGAAGTACACATTGACCTGCAAGCATTATATTTCTCCAATAGCCCATTCATAGTAGAGTAATACTGCGACAGACTCATTGCCTCTTGCTTGAGATGGCATAGATCATAGTGAATCTGGAATACTTGAGTTGAGTTGAACTCATGTGAATAGGCGATCTTTAAGCCATCCCACATCTCCTTGGCCGAAGTGTAATACATAATTTCATCTCCAATATGGGGAATAATACTATTTAAGATCCAAGCTCTCACCATAGCATCATTTCGATTCCAAGTTGCATCTTTCTTGTTTTCTGCTCTGGTGGTACTTCCATAAGCACATGCTTCTTCTCATGACCTTCCACAGTAACAAAGAAGGTTTGAAACCAACAAGGATACTTGGTCTCATCCAATTTTACAATCGGAAGAAGGGGCTCTTGTACACCCCACTTTCTGTACTCTGTCCTAAAGATACCTCAGGTTCTATTAATGAAGCCATGCTAACTCCAAATAAATAGAAAAGAACATAGTCAGATCTAAAATCTTGTATCAAACACTAAAAATAAGGGAATACATACCCCATAGTCCACAAACAATATCTCCAACACTTCACTGAAGAATACACACCCCAATAATCATGCAATAAAGGGAAAACACACCCCAAATTAGACCATAAGATCAAAGGAAGTCATACCACACATAAGAAGGCTCTTGATTCAAAACTTCATCCCCAAGATACTGAAGAATCTTCCTATGAAGTTCTGGAGGCAAGCAACCCCCTCTCCAGCGGCCTGGATGGTGACGACAAGGCATGGTGTAGTGCAGTACTGCAGCACACGCAGCAAGGCATAGCGGCGTGCTACAACAGTGACAAGCCGCAGCGACAAGCCGCATAGGCGGCGTGCTACATCAGCGGCAAGCCGCGGCAATGAAGCAAGCGGGCGGCACGCTGCAGTAGTAGGCGCATGGGAGGCAGCCAGCTGCAGCAACGACTGCGGCCTGTTGTATCGCTGCTAAGGCAGCAAGGCGACGCCGTTGCTACCACCAGTGATGGTGGTGGCGTCGTCTGACGGTGATGGCGGTGAGGGCTTTAGGTAGGGTTAGAATTTCTTCTTTGGTGGAATCCCCAACTTGGTGCTCTGATACCAAGTCGAAGAAAAAGAAATTTCTTAATTACCGAGGCATCCCTACACCTCTATATATAGAGAGAGGTAAGGGAAAAGTTGCATCAGAAGTCCAACATGAAAAATAGAAATAAAACATAACTTAATTTCCATTACACATAGATTTCCTTATCGAAGGAAATGTCCCCCCAAACTGTTGAGAAGAAAGCCATGAGTGAAAGTTCATATGCATTTGCAGTGGCAGTCTGATGTATGTTATGCTATGCACACGATCAAGTTTTCATGACATGATGGGAGTGGTAAGTTGTTAACAATCCAATCTAGGAGAGGCACTCTGGATGGCTCACGTATGGCATATAAAATCCAACATAATGGAGTTGTCTTTAGAGGGGAATAGTTCTTTGTTCAAGGCGTTAGCCACTTGTATTCTTACTATTATAACACTTGGAGCTTTTAGTTTCCCCTCTTAATGAAATTATAGGGGTTAATGTTACAACTTAAACCCCTACCCTAATAAGGACCTGAGTTGATTTCCAAAATCTTCCTATGATCTCAGTCGCTCAACATATAAACATAAAATATACCATTCTACAACAAATAAAGTCACATATATAAAGCATATAGAAGAGGAATAAACAAACTGGAAATAAATGTCTAGCATCAACCATCATTCATAGTCACCATGTAAGGGAAAGAACATGTCTGATGAAAATGAAGCTGAATAGCTGCTAGAATGGTCTTAAAGACCAACTAAGGTGAACTTGAACCAGCATTGGCTCCTACAATCGTGGGTCTTGACTGCTACTAATGATGACCTGAGTTTGGAGTCCATATGGAAAAAGTCAGTAGCAACTAAGTAGAGTAGCAGAACAATGGCATAATGTCAATAAGAACTAGAGTAAAACTTTAAGAACCACGGAACGGGAATAGCATGAGCATGACAGAGAGGGAAGGCACGAGAGGGAGGGAGAGTGAGGAGGGGCTTGGATGGACGACGGTGAGGAGTTCGTGGAGGGGAAAGGAATCGACGCTACTCTACTTCAAGTGCCTGGGAGAGGGACACTTCACGAAGGATTGTAGGGAGCCCCTGAGGTGTCTGCGATGCGGCGATTTCGGGCACAGGCGGGCGGGGTGTCGACGTCGGGGGCCTAGTGCTAGGACTTCCAAGGGTGGTGCGAAGATGTTGTCACCTCCGTCGGAGGGGGCACCGCTCGTGGAGGTCGAAGCATTGTGGTCAGAGGAGATTAAGGCCCTTGAAGGGAGGTTGACGACGGCCCTGGTTGCGGTGATGGTGGAAGGGCAGGTGGGGTTGGAGGATCTGAGAGGGGCGATCTCGCTTTTGGGGGGTTGTGAGGGGTTACTTTGGAGTGGCGACCTTCGGGGGTAGAAGGCTTGTGCTTTCGGGGCTTGGACCGGTGCTACTGCGGAGGTTGGCGTTCAGGGAGGTGAGATGTGGTTGAGTGGTGAGATGGAGGTGGTCGGTGAGATCGGACGGGGCCGTGGCGGAGCGTGCACCGATTAGTGCGAGGTAGAGGGTGGTCGTTGATGGGATTCCCCTCTTCCTCCACACGGTGGAGGTGGCAGCGGCGGTGGTTTCTCCTTTTGCTCGGCTTCGGAGGTGCGATGGTCTTGGCTTGGCAGTGGAGGACTTGTCCAAGTTCGGTGCTTAGGTGGAGATGAAGCTAGGGATGCAGATCGTAGAGAAGGTGGCCTTGAGATGGGGGGGTTCCTCGTGGTTGGTTCGAGTCTTGTCGGAGGTAAGAAAACCTAGGTCTTTTGCTGAGGCTCTGGCTGGCAGACCGGAGGCGGAGGGTGGCTGTGGAGCCGGCTCACGGGCGAACCGGTGGCCGAGCATTTTTGGGAAGCCGAGGGGACGCGGAGTTGATTATGCAACTGTTGCGATTCCCGTGGCACACTTGATGGCAAATAAGCAGGCGATGAAGGCGGGTGAAGACGCGAGATTTACGGCCGGGGATTTGATGAAATCCCAAGCATTGAAGGCAAAGGTGGCAACTAACGTGGAGGGGCCTTTTAACACACACCCTCTTGGCGGGTTCAGGTTGGGCAAGGCAGACTTGGGCAGAGGCAAAGGTGAGTTTAGAAGGGATTTTGACTTCCACCTCTTCGCCGACGAGGGTTCGGGGCAGACTCAACCTCGTGGCGGCGCTCGGAAGGAGCTGAAGGAGAGTCCACGCTCTGAGATCGATCATGTTGGCAGGGAGACAAGTGACATGGAGGGAGCCGTGCTGCGCCTTCAGAGGCGGAAGCCGAAGAAGCTCCCCGCACAGAGGATCTCGTACAAATCAAGGTGGACGTATCGGAGGTGGAGGGTGAGGTCGTAACTGAGCGCCAAGGCTGAAGGCAAAATTGAGGTGGGGGGTGACCGGCGTCAGGGGGAAGTTTTGGTGGAGGAGGTGGCCACCAGCTCCTTGTCGCTTCCAGGGCAACGTAGAGGGTCAGTTAGTGACTCGGTAGGAGGGGGAGGTAGCGCGGGGGTTGGTGTGAAGGCTGCGTCGGTGGCCGGTGGATTGCGTGCTCAGCGAGGGGATGAGGGTGGAGGGGAGGTGGTGGCTGAGGAGGTTCGGGTGGCGGCGGGTGTGGGTGGCGAGAGAGTAACGCGAGAGGGGGTGGCTGGGGAAGAGGAGGGCTCTTTGTGGGCGGGGGGGGGGGGAGCAAGTGTGGCGGGTGCAGGTGGGAGGGGTTGAGGAGCTGGAGGGTGGGGAGGTTGACCGAGTGGATGAGGAGGTGGGTTTCAAGCGGATGACCTGAGGTGGAGTTTCTCTGTCATCTCCATGACCAAAGTCCTCACATTCCATGTGATGGGGTTGAATGACCCTTCTAGGCGAGCAACTTTGAGTAGCTACATTCAGAAATGGGGCCCTGAGGTGGTGTTTCTCCTGGAGACGAAGTGGGGAAGTTGCGATCAGCGATTGTGAAAAGAGGTGGGGGTAGTGTCATTGGGGAGTTCATGGTCCTTGATGTGGTAGGAAGAGCGGGAGGTATCATTGTTGGGTGGAAAGGAGATGTTTTCTCCTGTTGGACTCGATGATCGGGTCTCATGTGGTCATGGTTAAGTTGTAGAGGCGTCTAGACAATCTCTGTTTGCTCTTTTCTATAGTCTATGGCCCGAATGATGGTGTGCGGAGGCACGTTGTGTGGGATGAGTTAGATCAAGTTGTAGCAGCATATCAGGGAACCTTATGGTTGATTGGTGGTGATTTTAATGTCACATTGCTGGTAGAAGATAGGCCTGATGGTCGTAGGGTAATGGATCAAGGCTCGAAGGCTTTTGCGGGATTTGTTGCAGCACAGGGCCTGATTGATATGCCACCCTCTTCTTGTCACTTCACTTGGAGGAGTTCAGGTGGACAGCGATCTAGGATTGACAGGTTCTTGGCTTCTACAGCGATGTCTGAGGTTTTTCCTGTGGCAGAGGTCAAACCTCTGGAATGGCCATTCTCAGACTACACTCCCTTGCTTTGGGGAACGAATGAGTGCTGGAGACATGGTACGTATTTTAAGTTTAACAGAGCTTAGCTTCTAAAAGAGGGTTTTAGGAGGTTGGTGGAAGAGAGATGGAGATCTACCCATGCAGAAGGCTCGCGCCTGCTAGGTTGGAAGCCAAACTACGGGAGTTGAGGTCCTTCCTCAAGGTCTATAGGAAGCAGATTAAAGAGGAGCGTGGGAGGAGGGATGAAGCTCTCAGTGAGATTGCGAGGCTGGACATAGTTGATTATGTTGGTCTCCTCTTCGAGGTGGACAGGGAGAGTAGAGCGAAGTACTTACAGGTGGTGCAGGAAGAAGACCGTAAGGTGGAGGTAGAGTGGAAGGTGAGGTCTAGGTAGAAGTGGCTCAAGGAGAGTGACTCTAACACTCAGTACTTTCATATGGTGGCATCCGGAAGGAGGAAAAATTGGAAAAATTGGATTGATAGATTGAGGGTTGGCGGGGAGGAGTTTGTAGGCAAGGAGGTAGTGGGTGAGGCGATTGCGAAATATTTCAAGGAGTTCACTGGGAAGAGGCAAGGAGGAAGATGGAGATGGCTGGGATCCGAGATATCGTGGATTGGGGATGAAGCGAGGAATTTGGTTGGGTCATTTGAGGAGGATGAGATCCATGAGGCAGTCTGGGGGTTGAATGTGGATGGTTGTCCGGGTCCAGATGATTTCCCTGTTTTCTTCTACAAGGAGTTATGGTTGGTAGTGAAGGACAATGTTGTGCAGGTGCTACAGGAGTTCAGAGGTGGAAATATGGGCTTTAACATATTAAACAAATTTTATTTGTTCTTGTTGCCAAAGAGGGATGGAGCTGAGGAGATTCAGGAGTATAAACCGATAGCTCTTTTGAATGCTATTTACCTTATTGTGGCAGAGATCTTGGCAAACAGATTGAGGAGGGTCTTAACGAAGATTGTGGATCAGGTGCAGACGACTTTTGTCCCACATCTTGGAGGGGTATGTTGGCTTCGGAGATCGTATCTTGCTGAAGAGGAACAAGTGGAAGGCTTTCATATGGAAGGTCGATTTCAGCAAGGTCTATGACTCAGTGTAGTGGTCCTTTCCGTGGGCTTCTTTGGTGAGGAGGGAGTTTCCACCCCTATGGATCGAGTGGATGAAGAGGTGTGACACCACGACATCTTTCTCAGTTCTTGTTAATGGAAATCTGGCGAGTGGTTGGATCTAGCCGAGAAGAGGGGTTAGATAAGGATGTTCGATGCTTTTTGCTCTAGCGGCAGATGCGCTAGCAAGGACGGTGAATAGATCATGTGAGAGGAACTTGGTTAGAGGTTTCTCCTTGGAAGATGGGACAAGCATTCCGCTGCTACAGTATGCTGATGATACAATATTCTTTATTGAAGGCACGGAGGTGGAATTTAGGAGGTTGTGGATCTTGCTTGTATTATTTGGTGAGGCTTCTGGGCTACAGATAAATATGTCCAAGTCGAGTTTTGTTCCTTTCTACATGACGGAGGCAACAGTGAGGGCGGCAGTTCGTGTCTTGGCATAGAGCAAGAGAAATTGCCTATTAAGTATTTGGGCCTTCCTTTGATAGACAGGAGGATCTTGGTGCAGGATTGGGCCTCTTTGATGCGGAGACTGGAAGGGAGATTGGCAGGATGGGCGTCCTGGTTGCTGTCGAGGGGAGGCTGATTTTACTCAAGGCAATTTTAGCTGCGATGCCGTTGTATTTCATTTCTATCCAGAAGATGCCCCAACAGGTCGTTAAAAGAATGTTGGGACTAATGAGGAATTTTTTGTGGTCCAACATGGGTCGAATGGGCATGGTGCTAGGTTGGTCGCGTGGGAGGAGGTTTGCAAGCCGATTGAGCAGGGAAGGCTTGGGGTGAGGGATTTGGGGAGAACAAATGACAGCTTGTTAGCAAAATGGATTAGGGGCTTGTTGGAGAATAAGGGAGACTTGGTGGGGAGGGTTTTCAAATCCTCTTATGGAGGCCCACTGCGTTGGGGCCTTCTCCTATCCCCGCCAAGGGATGCTTCACATTTCCTGAGAGGCCTATCAGTGGTGGCTCCTAAAGCGCAGGATTGTTTTATGCCGGTGATGGGGTCGAGGGAGGTGTTCAGGTTCTGGTGGGATGATTGGACAGGTTAGGGGCACTTTGTAGAAGATTTCCGAGACTTTTTGCACTATCTACGTTTAGGGTGGTGTCGGTGGCAGAGGTTTGGGAAGGTGGGTGGTGCCTATCCTTTGCAGGGAATCTTTCAGATGCAAAAATCTAGGAATTCCAAAGGTTGCTTGAAGAGTTGGAAGGCCTCCATCCAAAGTCGGGGAGTGATATGTTTTCTTGGGATGGAGATTTCTCGGTGAGGGATGCCTATAGGAGATTGTTTGGTGGTGGACCCAGTGGTGATTTGGATCTGGTGAGAGACTACAAACAGGTTTGTAAGGTGGCTTGTCCATTGAAGGTCAAGATTTTTGTTTGGTTGCTTAGGAGGCGTAGGCTCATGACGAGGGTGTGGAGAGTAAGATGGGCTCCTGGGGAGGTTAAGGTATGCCCCTTGTGTGGAGGAGATGATGAGGACGTCAATTACCTTTTCTTCTCCTGCCCGTTTGTATCACAGATTTGGAGCCGTGTGGGAGCTGGATGGTGGAACTATCTTTCTTTTGACGAGTTTTGGAGCACGTTTAGAGGCAGAGGTCGCAACGAAGGGCAAAATGTCTTCCGGTCGAAGGAGAGGGCCAGGCCACTAGCGGTCCTCTGGGGAGTCTGGTTGGGGAGGAATGAGGTCATCTTCAGGGGGCAAAGACCTTATGTAGAAAATTTTGTGGAGTCTATCTCTACTTTGATTAAGATGTGCAATGAGTCGCTGTGATTGGTGTTTTGTTGCTGTATATTGGATCCAATGTAGGCTAAAAGGCCATTTTTTCTTATAATATAGCTGGGGTGGTTATCAGTTGGATAACTATCCTTTCCCTTTTCAAAAAAAAAAAAACTTTAAGAACCACAATGAAGAACAAGTACTTTTCATATTAATGCTTTAAGTATTTATTTATTACTTAAAACCTAGATCATTTGTACCTTCTCACTTTTTCAATATATACCAACCTATAATCTACTTTCTCAAAAACCATGAGGAGATATTTTTGCAATATCCCAAATAAAAAGGTCAATAAGATACTCTCTTGGTTAAAAGAATGACCCACACCTATCCTACTACTTGGTTAACCATCCTGAGGTCATAGCCTCAGTAAAGTGGTGATTACAAGGTCGTATGAAACAGATGTAAGGTACTACTCCGCATTGGCACAAGTCAGTCATCTCCACTATAAGGTACGAAAGAAAAACAGTAACAAGCCTCTTGTAGTAATTCGTACCCACTTGCACCTAGCTACCTAGTTTGCTAAACAACTAAACAAAAGAAGTCGCAGAGAGGCTACCCACTCCCTAAATCAGTCTTTGCCTTTAAGTATGGTATAACAGGCACCCGCTCACGTCGACCACTTCCCGAGATGTTTTGCACACTCCCATGCACCAGACAACTCGGTGGCTGACTCCTGGAGCTAGGAGACGATGACGTGGAGGCTTCTCCTACCAAAAAGAACCTTCGTGTGACATTCGACCTCTCAGTGTTGGGAGCTATAGAACTATCTGAAGCTGTACAGATTGAGCCAGGGAGTAGACGGAAACAAATGGAGACACGGTACCTATTGACCTGGGATCCCATATAGAGTCCTCATTGACATTGACGTGATGAACCACGTTGACAGGGAGTGTGGGTGCCTCTAGAGCATCAAAGCCCCTCTCAAGGTGCAGATTTTCCTGTGGTTAGCACAACGAAAGGGCTTGGTCTCCGGGATGTTGCATAGGATGTTCATGGGAGCTGAGTTGCAGCTGTGTGAGCTGTTCTTAGGAGCGGAGGACAACACTCCACCTTCTCACCGACTGCCTCTTTACGTAGGAGGTGTGCACTGAGGTCTGTGGGGGTCCCATTCCCTCTTGGGGGGACCTCTGGTAGCAACTTGCAAACACCAATCAGGATAGAGGCATCATGGCTGCAGTGCTATGGGCGATATGGTTGTCGCGTAATGAATTGGTGTTTCGTTAGGCGAGAGCGTGGTCCACTGATGTAATTAGACTGGCCCAGGGTTGGGCGTATTTTTTTGTCAGCACACTTGTAATTACTTATGGTTTTTTTATTAATAAATTTGGAGGAGCACTGCTGAATGACTTATCCTTCCTTTCTTTAAACAAAAAAGTATGGTATAGCAGCTTTTGCAGTTGATACCAGGCACAAAATTAACCTTTGTTTTGTGATCAAAATATCTCCCTTGATCACCATTACTCAAAATCATTGACTATTTCAATTCATTCACGATGCCTCATCTGGTACAATCACATTCTTACCTGCTTAGTCCATTTTAGAATTTATCATTCACTCAGATATTTTCCATATGATTCTTGGTGTTTGTTTATTACGAGGCAGATTTATTATCAAGACCAAATTGGTATCATTCTTTGTATTAGAAAATGATTTGATAATCAAAGGTTTCTTAATATAGTTACGGAAATAAGTTTCTTAATTCAAGAAAGAAATCATACATCTCTTTTATAGAGAGATGTGTGAGTAAATTATTATAGAGACCACAACAATAGCAAGAGTACTAACAACTCTACTAAAATAAATAAAAGATGCTAACACCCTACTGAAACACCCCTCCTCAAAGGGGCTGGGTGAAGATGTCTATTGTTTGGTCCTCTGATGCAACTAGAGAAGTATAAATGATTCCCTTCTGAATGAGATCTCTAATGTAATGACAATCTATTTTCACATATTTCGTACACTTATAAAACATGGGATTATTGGCAATATATGTGGTAGCAAGATTATCGCATCTCATCTCCATTGGTCCCGCTATCTGATCATGCAGGTCCCGTAAAATAGATTGTATCCACATCATCTCAACTACTGTTTGTGTCGTGGCACGATATTCAGATTCTACACTAGATTTGGCCACTATAGTCTGTTTCTTGCTCCTCTAGGTAACAAGATTACCTACCTCATATGTGCAGAATCTTGCAGTGGACTTCCTATCTACCAGACATCCTGCATAGTCTGCATCTGAGTATCCTACAATTGTCATAGGACACCCCTTCCTAAAGAGCAACCTACGACCTGATGCCTTCTTTAGATATCTAAGGACTTGCATTGTAGCATTCCAATGCTGCTTAGTGGGCTTTTCCATGAATCGGCTGAGCTTCCCAACTGCAAGAGAGATGTCAGGTCAAGTAATGGTAGGATATAATAGTTTTTCAATCAATTGTTTGTAACTCCTGCTTTCCATAGGTTCATCTTCCCCATCATATAAATGCACCTTGAGATCCATGGGATTTACTATCTTAGCTCCTAACATCCCAGTATCCCGAAGAACATCAAGTGCATATTTTCTTTGGCTCACCACTATTCCTTCTTTTCCTCTAGCTACCTCAATTCCCAAGAAATATCACAGTGACTCCTCAAGTCTTTCATAAAAACTGAGTTGCCAACTGTTCTTTTACCTACACTATTCCCACATTATCATCACCAGTAATGATAAGATCATCAACATAAACTAAAAGAGTGACAACACCTCTTTCACTTCTCCTAGTAAATAGAGAATTATTAGGTATAGATCTTTTCAGACCCATGCTTTCCACTGCCTCAGATAACTTGTGAAACCATGCATGGGGACTTTGCTTGAGCCCATAAATTACCTTCTTTAACTTACACACACACTCTCCCTCAGTCTCAAAATCTGGGGGTTGTATGTATACCTCCTCCTAAAGATCGCCATACAAGAAGGGATTCTTCACATCAAGCTGGTGCAGATCCCATCCTCTATTTGCTGCCACAGATAGAAGTATACGAACTATAGGGAGTTTGGCAACTGGTGAGAATGTGTCAAAGAAGTCCATGCCATAAGTCTGGGTGAACCCTTTGGCCACTAATAGAGCCTTATGCCTAGAAATAGACCCGTCTGGGTTGTCTTTCAAGGCAAAGACCCACCTGCAACCAACCACACGAGCACCAGGTGGTCTGGGTGTAAACTCCCATGTGCCTTTCTCATGAAGAGTATTAATCTCTTTCATTACACCATTCTGGTTGGAGCTTTGCCTCCTGATAAGTACGGGGTATAGATTTCGCTGAGAAAGCCATGTTAAATGCAGCAAAGTTTGTTCCAAGTCTATCACCCATAGTAGTGCTAGCAACTCTGTAATTGGAAGGACAACTACGGGGTGCCTTCCGAATTACAATTGGAAGGTCCATATCATCTTCTGATGGCACGGGAGTAGTATCCTCTACAATAAGAGGATCTGCAGGTACATCAAAAGCCACAGATAGATCAGTCTCATCAACACATACCTGTGTAGGTGAGGTGGATGATGGTATTGAGGCGGGGAGAGGGGGGTAGTAGTAATTCGTGGCATGTATGTCACTGGCTTTTTATATACCATTAATGGCTCTTTGAACTTATCATGCTCTATCTGAACAGAAGGCTTCTAAATAATCTGAATAGATGAGAAATCACCAAACTGTATAAATGGGACTAACATAGGAGCCACCTTAGGTAATCTATCATGTGGCTCAAAAGATAACCGTCGTGTAGTCATGGAAAAGAAAGGTATTGCCTCATGAAATGTGACATCAGCATCACATAATGTTTTTGGCAATAGGATCATAGCATCTAAACCCTTTCTATGTATGAGTGTATCCCAAAATGACAGTTAATAGCTCTTGGTGCCAGCTTATCTCTACCCAGTCCTGTAATATGTACAAATGCAACACATCCAAAAGTACGCGATAATACAAGAAATAAATCATGATCTAGATGTAAAATCTACCATGGAATCTATTCTGATAACACAGAATTAAGCATCCTGTTAATGAGATAATAAGAAGTGAGAACAGCATCACCCCAATACACCTGGGGTACATTATGATGTATAAGTAGTGTCCTTGCCACATCCAGTATATGTCGATATTTCCTTTCAACTATCCCATTCCGTTGGGATGTATGTGGGCATGTGGTCTGATGTACAATACCTTGTGACTTGTAGAAAGCACGTGATTTGACAGTACAAAACTCTAAAGCATTGTTTGAGCGTGCACATTTAACACAAGTAGAAAACTGAGTCTTTATTTCTCTAATAAAATATTCTATAATTCTGCCCACATCAAACTTCTTCTTAAGCAGAAATAACCACGACATACGGGAACAATCATCCACAATAATAAGATAATATCTGTGGCCCAGTCTATCAGGTACTCTACTGGGACCCCATATATCTACATGAATCAAATCAAAAGCAGACTCGGACATGGATGAACTTGCAGGATAAGATGCACGGTGATGCTTTCCCAGCTGACAAGGATTACATCTAATCTCAGTAGCAGGTGACAAATGGGGGATAATGCGTCGTAGCATGTCCAAAGGAAGATGTCTGAGACAATGATGCCACCGAAGTGCAGTCCCAACAGTATGACCATGGTTTGCATGACATGAAGCAGCCATATCTGTTTGAAGCAGGCGATATACCCCCTTGTTTTCATGTCCGCCACCAATCATCCTCCTCGTAGCCCACATCATCCAATATAACCCTGCAGTTGAGATCTTTAGTAACAAGACTAATAGATAACAGTCTAAAAGGAAACTCAAGAGCATATAAAACGCAAGGCAACTATAAACTAGAGGTAAGTGAAACCTCCCCATGTGCATCAATCTTGGTGTGGTAACCATCTGCAACCTATACTGTACGGCCTAATGCGACAGATTGAAGCTGCCTAAAGTAAGTTTGATCACCACTCAAAAGTAATGAAGCTCCTGAACCCATAAGCTATGTAGATCTGCTACACTCGGAAGGCACAAAAAAACTAGTATCACATAATATACCTGAGGTGGCGAGGGCATCTGTATCTGAAGCAGATGGTGACTCCTGAGTCACCTGAGCCAATCTCTAAGCCAAGGCATCAAATTCAACTCTAGGTACCATATCACTCTCATTCTCAATGGATACTACAACCTGATTAGCCACAGGAGCTTCCCATGCTTGCTCCAGCATGAAGCCTTAACTTGTCCAATGCGTTCGTAGTAAGTGCAAGTTGGACGTGGTTTACTGGGTGTACCCTAGCCTCGACCACGACCATGAATAACTGATCCACCACGTCCTGCACGACCTCCTCAAGCAACAGCAGAGCAGAGGATTGCCTAGTAGTCTCAGGGATGGTAGACCTAACAGAGAGTCTACTAACCCAACTATACACCTCCTCCAGATTAGGAAGCTCTGTTAGAGTAAGAATCTGGGACCGTGCTTATTCATATTCAAAACTCAGGCCAAAAAGAATCTTGAGTACCACAAATTCCTTACGATACTCCTGTGTAGCACAAGTACAGATTGGTTTGTAGGCGTTGTAGTTCTCCAGTAATCCCTTTAGTTAAGTATAATACTGAGATGGGGTAAGACCATCCTGTCTAAGAGAGAAGGTATCGAGTGATATGAAACACCTTACTGAAATTCTTTTCATGTGAGTAGGTGTCATGAAGAGAATTCCACATTTCTTTCACTATCTTGTAAAACATTATACCATCACCAATGTGAGACGCCACGGCATTCATGATTCAGTCTCTTACCATGGCGTTGTCTCTCTTCCATGTGACATACTTCTCAGTTTTATTAGCAGACTCTTCCTCTAAAAGGATGTGTTCCTTATTGTGTCCTTCAATTATCATAAGGAACGTTTAAGACCAACAAGCATTGTTGGTCTCATCAAGCTTCGTAATGGGAACAAGAAATGGATTCTTAATTAATGTTCATAATATCAACAGAAGACTCTGATGCGACTTCAGATGAAGCAGAAGAGGCCATGATGTCAAACCAAGAAGGAATAGCCACCAATCAGAGATCTGAAAAATAATTTTCAGACCATACAGAATATTCAACAAGCAAAATCAAGTCCTAAAACGAGATTTGGGCAAGTGAAGTCCTAAAGATCATGTTCAGAGGATGATCCAACAGTATATGGATCAAACGGGAACTCCTATGAGAGCGAGATGCCCCCCAAGGATGTTTCCCAACTGGTTGGGGCTTCTACTGCCCGCCGGCAATGGTCCCACTAGTAGGGACCGCTGCTCGCCGTCGCTGTTGCCCATTGGAGAGGAGCACTGTTGCTGGGTGCTGCTGCTTGCTGAGCGTCGGCCGTTGCTGCTGTTAGCCACCGCCGTTGAGCGTCGCTGTTGGCTATCGTTGGCTGCCGTTGCCATTTGTGTTGTTAGCTATCATTGCTAAGCGCCGCTGTTGGCCGCCACTGCCACCTGCTAGAGGCTCCTCCTCGTGCGCGAGGAAAGTGAGAGGGCCAATCGGCTCCCCTCCCTCAGTTGCTGGCGATCTAAGGTTTTGGTGAGGGGTTGGAGGCCACTTGTTTGGTGGGATATCAAGAACGTTGATCCAGGATCATCACTTTAATACTAAGTTATGAAAATAAATTTCTTAATTCAAGAAAGATACCCTACATCTCTTTTATAGAGAGAGATGTGGGCAAATTATTACAGAGGACTATAAGAATAACAAGAGTACTAATAACTTTACTAAAATAAGTAAAACTAAAACAAATTCTAACCATATTGGTATATGAGTAATTAAATAGTAATGATCAATTAGTTTTCCATCATTCAATGTATTTTAATAATCTAAATTATTAATGATGATAAATGCAGACTCTAAACCCAGCAAGAGAGCAATTATGCATGTCCTCTTGTAAAAATTTGTTGTGTCAATCGAGTAGTTGGTCAACTACTCCTAACCTAGATGGTCAACTATAACTAACTAAACAACCCATACTTGGACACATAGTCAGTAGGCCTGACTACTTAGCCTAGTTTGTTTTCTTGGTCGACTATGTGCCCAATTCCTCCATAAGAGTTGACTTATGGTTTTTTTGTCTTGCTCGACTGCTTCAACACTTTGAACTTGTGCTTTTATTTTGTTGGATTTATGGTTTATAGCTTATTTTCATAATTTTAAGCTTAAAAATGGTTTACTTTTATGTAATGGTATATTTTACTTGATATATATTTTTTATTTATTTAAATATTTAAAAAATATCAAACTGAGTACCCCCGACTACTCCTACATATTGTTTACCCTTTAGTTAGTGACCTAATTGATTGAATACGGACTATCGATTTTTCACGTCAAATGAGAGCATCCAATCAGGAATCCAAATCACATGTAGGTTGTCAATACACAGAGAGAAAATGAGACTACTCTATCTATGGTCACCAGAGAGCCACGACGACTCTAATTGGATAGGTCGAAGCCTTCCGCTATTGCTTGCGATGTCTTAAGCCATTCACACGCTTCGAGTTTCACCCCTTCAGGTCTACGTGTAATAAAAAGAGTTAAACATGTATTAAGAGGTTATTCTAAGATTTCATGAAATAAACAAGGTCAAAATGAATTTTTTAGTTTATTGAAGTGTAGTACGTTGAATGATCTGATGTCGGAAAGGCCTTAAATTATCTAAAAGAAGTCAAAGGGGTTCTGAATCAGCCTCGAATCTAACTGCCTTGGTTTCCCTGCGAACCCATTCTACGTGGTAGCCCTTGGTTCGCCTGCTTGCTTGGTATTGGATTTCCACTAGGCAGGAATCCCTATTGCCCACTCGCTCATGCGTGTGATGACGCGCAACCTTCTTCCTTGCTCGCACGTGCTCAATAATTCTTTCCTTAACGTGATTATCTTGTCACTGACGTCGTCACTCTCTCCATACACTTGACACTGTTGGCATCACCATGCGTATGTGTGCAAGAAGAGAGAGGAGCGCCCCTTCGTCTCTCTATCCCCTTGTTCTCTCTCCTCTCTCTCTTGTTCCCTCTTGACTTACAATTTCTTCGATTTTCAATGTGAGTTTTTGACGCGGGAAAGATGGGACAGTCACATGGAGCCCTAGATACCAATTTATAACCTCTTGGGTGAAGTTAGGTCGCAATGATTACCTGGTTTGGACTAAAATGCACATGATTTTGGTTCACATGCAGCTATGTTTTCGTTTCACGTGTTTTTTGCGTAACTTTTGCTACACAGTTTGGATTCTCACAAATAGGAACCGTTGGAAAGTTTACGATAAGAGGAATTCAACGGTACCATAAATGACATATTCAAAGCAAATTTTACTCTAAGGGTTCATCGGATTTGACCAAAACTTGCATTTTCTCATTTTTAGGCTACGTTAACATGATTCACGCCTAATAAGTGTCAATGGATTCGTATTGACCCACTTGATCTAGACATGGACTTGAATTTGGATTTCGGGTCATAACAATTAACCCTTTCCCTTTTTAAACAAAAATGGTATCTAAACTAAAAGATCCACATTGACGTGAATAAGGACGAGTTTTTTGAATTCATTCTCTATTACGAGAAGCTCTTGAACTGGTCCGACCTCCTACCTCTCACAAGAACACTCCTTCCAATTTTCTTCACCACTACACTCCCCTCTTGTAATGCATGCATTGCCTGTCTCCACTATTGATTCCTTCTTCCCTATCAGGACTGCATTGCCACCCATTTTCACTCCACTACCAATGCTACATCTTTCCTGCTCGCCCCACCTACAACATGCCTTCTCCACCATTAGCTTCTCCTTGTTACATCATCACTATTTCACCACCAACCTATTGGCACCAGACTTAACCTACGCCCTTGGCATCTCAACATTAACTTGTGCTTATCCCAACTTTGACTACCTTGACCCTCTACTAGCATAGCCATTACACCCATGACGTCATCCATAGGAACCAACACCACCTTCATGCTCTTCCGTTGAACAATAGCTGCTTAAAATATCAAGTTATCATGCTGAATAACTCATTAGGAGTCAATTCTTTCTTTTTTATTTTTATGTTAAGGAGTTGAGTTTTTCAAGAACGAAAGAACCGATATAGGTAGTACAATATGATTTTTTCAAGGTTTTGGGATACCATTTTTCTTAATTTGTTTCTAGGGGCTTCACATAAATTTTAAATAGTTTATTTTATTTTCTAAATAGAAGTCTTGGGATTTTCTCCCCTTATCTTGTAATCGTAGTAGAAATCTCATTTGTTGGGTTTGTTGTAATCCTTTTTTCTATTTGACGGAACAACTTTTATTTAGATTAGAATGGAATGAAATGAAATTTGAAACTCTTGTGGTGTATCCTCTTCCTTTCTCTTTCTTGTCTTTAAACGCATCTTCACACCTTTCCCTTAAAATCCTACATGGCGTGGTGTGTTTTCCCCACTTGCCCTCCACTTTCTCAAACCTCCATTTTTTCTTGTCTGCACTAGCATGCCTATGCATGCATGCACCTGTGCATCTCTGACAATATATATGCACATTCATGTAAATGTTACAAAAGAAAAATTCACCTTGAACCTTTCACAGCCTCAACAACCTTTTGAAGGACTAAGAATATGTTACCTCGATAGGTGAAAAGAAGGCTAAACAGGGCTCAGTTCTTCAATGTATTTTGAAAAGCTGCAGTTAAAAAATTTGTCTCCTCTTTATGTTTCTCTTTATCATTTGGTTTGAGTTGGAGATTGCAATGACTGTCAGGTAGTACATACCAGTGCTTGATTTGATATTCTTTTTTGCCAGTAAGTTGAGAGATCAAAACAGACTACAGATGAACAAAGTGACATGGAGGCCAATGAAGTCGAAGAAAAGGAAGTGCACTCAAGATTCATCCATGAATTTGACCCAATTTTCTCAGGTTTCAGTGGATACCATGTAAGCAAATTAAACATTGATTGCAAATCAATTGCATTATCTTAGTATGTGCACTGGAAGTGAAGTGGATGGGAATGTAGAGTTCAGTATACCCATAGGAGGCATGTGATTCAAATTTCCATCTACGTGATCATAATAGGGTTGTGTGATGACCTATTACTGAAATTTCTTTCATTTCTAGATATGTGGTTTTTTGGTGTTTGAAAAGAAGTTAAAGATATCTAATCCTAAAGAAGCTAACAACAATATAGTTAATCCTTAAGCTGTCAGTAAAGTGTATTTGCACTTATCAAAAAATATCATGTTTGCAATTGTACCAGAAACCCAAACATGCAAGATATTAGGGGAGGTTCTCACTATGTGGTTGCATTGGCTCAACGTTTATATGAGCTGAATCTTGCGGAGGAAAATGATGAGACATTTGTCAAAACAATGTAAGTCAACTTTGCATGTGCCATATAGTAGTTTTCCATCATGGCATCCCGAATTACTCCAAATAATGTGATTTTTATGTATTTCATTCTAACTTTTTTTTACCCTAATAGAGGGAAGGACAAAAGAAGTGAAGAAGGAAAGGAAGGTCAGTCCATTTTACTCTCCCTTACTCATTTTGAAATAGTCTGTACAACTTTCTTTCAGCCTTGTATTGGTTTGTATAACATGGATGTTTGAACCCCATATACATGTATCACTTGAAAATTAAGATAAGCTTCTGTTGTTAATGAAGATCTTTTAGATATTTAATGTCATGAGGAACTTGGGATTATCTTTTAGGCTTCTTAAACTTTAGATGGGTTCTTAAGAATTTAATATTTTCCTACCATTAGAAGTTATAGTACAGCTATCGGTATGTTTTTGTCTTCAATCTTATGAACTTGACTTTCAAACCTATCCGCCAATCATTTCGTCTAAAAGTAAATTCTGTAAGATCTTTTTTTATAAACATGCTATGCTTGGAAGATCAGTTGCATATTACACTGGGGGAGTTGACTAAGTATTGATATCTGGTTATGAATTATCATAAAAAGTGGCTTTCAAAGGAATAACAGGTTATCGAGAACTTAAGACGTAATCCCCCTAAACATGATTTCAGAATTTTACGAACATCTCAAGACAGTATGAACCATATTTCATGAACAAGGTCAGCTTCTTAATATATAATCATACAGAACTACCTTCGATAAAATGCACTTGGAGTATGACTAACCACCGAAATCTCCTAAAGACATCTCATGGTTCTTATGCTGGATTTTTGCAGCAGTTGGTGGAGGGTCAACCAACGCAGCTGCTGACGATGTGCTTGAGAAACCAAGGTCCCATTCCAAGCAGGTTACTAAGCTAGTTTACAAGGCTGTTAATCCCAAGTCCGAACACGAGAAGCTTAACACATCGGAGCATTCATTGGTTCCCACATCTTGCAGCACAGGATCAACCAATGAACCTAATGGAGAAAAGGACAAAAGAACTGAAGAAGGAAAGGAAGGTTAGTACATTTTACTCTCCCTTACTTATTTTGAAATGGTCTATACAACTTTCTTTCAGCCTTGTATTGGTTTGAATAGCATGGATGTTTATTCACTTGAAAATTAAGATGAGCTTCTGAGGTTAATCAAGATCTTTTAGATATCTAATGTCATTAGGAACTTGGGATTATCTTTTAGGCTTCTTTCTTTGACATTAGATAGGTTTTTCGGAATTTAATATTTTCCTACCAGCAGAAGTTATAGTACAGCTATGGGCGTGCTTTTGTCTTCAATCTCATGAACTTGACTTTTGAAGCTATCGGCCAATCATTTCCTTTAAAAGTAATTTCTGTAAGATCTTTTTTATAAACATGCTATGCTTGGAAGATCATTTGCATGTAAAACTAGGGGAGTTGACTAAGTATTTGATATCTGGTTTTGAATTATTATGAAAGCGACTTTCAAAGGAATAATGGGTTATTGGGAACTTAAGAGGTAATCCTCCTAAACATGATTTCAGAATTTTACAGACATCTCAAGATAGTATGAATCATGAAATGCACTTGGAGTACTGACTAACCAGCGAAATCTCCCAAAGACATCTCTTGGTTCTTATGCTGGATTTTTTGCAGCAGGCAGTGGAGGGTCAACCAATGCAGCTGCTAATGATGTGCCTGAGAGACTGAGGTCCCATTCCAAGCGTGTTGTTACCAATCTAGTTTACAAGGCTATTAATCCCAAGTCCGAAGATGAGAAGCTCAACACATCGGAGCATTCATTTGTTCCCACATCTTGCAGCACAGGATCAACCAGTCAACCTGTGAAGGAAGTGACCAAGCAATCAAGACGTTCTAAGCGTCTTGTGACTGGGCCATTGAGGTGTTCAGCATGCCTGGCAGCAGCAGCTGCCAACAGGGAAGTAGATTGAGTAAATTGCTACCAGTGTTTGAAGAAAAACAGGGAACTTCAATCTTGGCATTGCTTAGAAGGCTTCTAAACTTTAACTGCATGTATGGAAGGATATTGAGGCGACTTGTTTGGACATTGCCAACAACATTTTGCTCGTGAGATCGTGGTGTTACTTGTTTCTGTGAGCAGAGCAGGAGTTATTCCTTTTTGTCCCCATGACTGGGAGATTAACTATGGGTGGATATTTTGTAGATGGAATATGTTTGAAATACGTTCGAAAACAGAACATCCATCCAACATAAAAATGTATCAAAATTGCTCACAAAAAATATATATGGGTACTTGACAAAAGTGACTCAGAAATACGTGTGAAAAGGTGGAACCCGTTGTTTCTTTTATTTATATATAGTTTTTTAGGCTACTCGTGGTTAGCAGACCTCCCGCTTTACAAACTAATGCAGCAAAAGATCCCAATCCTCGAGGAAACACTTACCACAATAAATGCTGTCTGCATAAGGTCTCGCACAATCAAAAATATTAACCAAAATGCCATTTGTTATTTTAATAACGACGTTTAAGGTTGACTTTTACTTTTCTTCTGTGTAAGCGGTAGCAAATCCCATCGTGGGAAACGTCGTCACCACCACACCTAAAATAAACAATTAGTTAGAGGAAATGCCTCATGTCTTGGGACCATATTCCCCCAATTGCGTGGACCTTTCCCCACAGAAATTGCCATTTCATCGTCAAAGCTTCCTGTAGGCTGTCGGCATCGTTACGAATACACAATCGGAGTCCATACTCACGCAATAAAAAGATGCTGTCGCGCGCTCATTCGGGGAGACAAACCGGTCGGATTCAGGTTAGATTCCATTAAATCTATGGTCATATATATATATATTGGATATAAAAATTTAAACTTATATCTATATCTATCCATCATTGAGTATCTATTTATCTGTTAAGAATTTATTTATAAATTTAATTTTACAATTAAATTTTGTTTAAATTAGTATAAAATAAAAATTATAGCATAATTTATTAATTATTTATTTTTAACTAGCTCAAAATATAGTGATTTGGACAACTCTAATTTTAATGACATCTATTAAAATTATTACAAAAAGATATCTTGGAGGGAAATATATTAAAAATAAAAATTAAAAATATAAAGAAAAATAAAATATAAGTATATTTAGAAAAAAGATATCAATTTCTAGAATAAATATTCAATTAAAACTTCAAAAATACTCTTAACTTTCGAAATTATGAAGAAAATTACGAGAGAAATTAAGATTTGAGAAATGATGGACGGATGAAAGTTATATATCTTGAATAAATAAAAATTTTATTTAGATAATTATATATAAATATATACCTATATCTAAATTTGATTGAATTTTTCAGATAAAATCTATACCTAAACCTAATTGAATTAAAGTTAAATTTATCAAAACTTATGTCCTTACTCTCATTCCTTTCCCGATAATCTGGAATCGTTTGGTTAACAACCTAAACGCCATAATTTTGTAGACAGAAGGAATTTGGGAGTACATATACAGCACTCCTATAGAAATTTCTAAGAAAAATAGGAGCAACAGGGATGACAAATTACAAGGCCCGTTATTGAATTAATTTAAACATTACAGTGTTGTCGCGCACCTATCTTGTTTGGAGAGAGTATTAAGTTTCTCTAAATAATAAAGATTTCCTCTTACGCCTTACAAACTCCTCGTGTCCTTCGATATAAAGTCGCTTATTTAGCGTAACCGTCGGAGTTTTGGATAAAAGGAGACACTTACCAAAAAAATCCTACGGCTACCTCGTCCAAGAGCCTTTTTTTTTTTTTTTGTTTCAACTGCTATGGGTCCGCCATTATTGAGAGCATAGGTGACCATGGACTTTGGACGCAGGTTATGTGTTCGAGGTAATCATATTCATCAAATCTCAATGATTTCACATAAGAGATTCCTCCAACTCGTTACCATTTGACATTTCATCCTCAAGTATTACAGACGGAACAGAATGCTGGTTATCCAACAACTCTCCAAAGAGAAGGAAACTCCCTCTAATCCTATGGCTGGGAGTATAAGCACCCACGAGTTCCCTCGACCCTTCCTGTTCCAAGACCGTAGTTCCCATGAGTGCCGCCATTGGTCTGTCGGCCGGCCGACCGACACTAGCAGGGGCCCGACCCCTTATCTTCTCTAGGCCCTTTACTCTACCTCCCCCATCCTTCCTTTCATTGGATGTGGTATCTCTGTTCCAAAAAAAATTGTTTCGTACCGATAGTTATTAAATAATTTATCTAAAACCTTTTTTTCAGATGTGAACGATAAATTAAATTTTTACAACTGATGTCTGTCTGTACGAAATTTTTATCTTCTAGTATTGAGTTGCTCACCATGGTTGCCCTCCTTAGTTAAGCGTGTCCTCTGTGGTCGGGCAACTTATGATGGTATCACTCGTGCCTTTTGAAGTGGGTTTGACGTGACCGTGAGCGGGTGACGACGGTTGGTTGCAATTGATTCTGTGCGTGGCTACTCGAGTTAAGTGATTAGGTGTAGTCTCTTGCTACAGATGGTTGCCGTAGCATCCTAAAATTTAGATTGCAAGTTATTTTTAAGTGATTTGGATCACTTCAAATTCGTAGACACACGTCTAGTTAAGTGTAAATATAAATATCTCTTAAAATGTTCAAAACTTGTATTTCTAGTTAAACCTCCTCACAAGGATATCATGTGTGGTATCATTAGATTCCTCTTGTCGTAAGTTTTTCAACGACACTTGTTTCGCATGAATCCGAGACGTGTAGCTCAACTTATAATAAAAAAAAATTAAAAAGCACCTGAATATAAGGTAAATCTAACCTAAGGGGTAAATTCAGTAAATTTCCCAACTAATCATAAAGCTAAACCAAATTTTGGTCTATAAATAGGTCCTCTTGGGTTTTGGGTCGTGATTATCATCTAAGGGTCTTCAAAACCTAATAGAAAGAGAGAATAAAGAGTTCAGGATTTCATTTAGAAATCCTAATTAGGATTCCTGGGGATCTTCTCATACTTCGGAGAAGTCCGAGCTTCCCATTGCAATTCTCCCAGGGGCAGTAGCAGCGGTGTACACACGCCATTCGTTTTGGCAACGGCACACGGATTTGCGGCACATGACACATGCTGAGATTGCGCGACATGCACACTCACAGGCTATTTGTGCAAAGCAGTGCAATGTGGTGTAGCCGATTGCTGACACGTGGCGGATTGTGCAGGTGAGCAGGTGCAAGTAGTGATCCGCTGGCTCGACGCGCAATGAATCAACAGATGACATGTGTCAGGTGGGTCGGCGCTTGGCTTGACTAGATCGGTTAAACTGGTCTGGTTTAGGATCCCCTCATGTGTTTTCAATAGGTTCGAGACTTTCCTAACCTTACAATTCAACAAATAAAGTATCATTACAATCATATCGACACGTACTATGCATTAGTACACTTTATTTTTTATATTAACTAGTTTTCCTAACGTGAAAAATCAGAAACATGTATAGGTGTTTTTCCAACCTGTTCTTGGTGTTCTTGGCTTAAGAAGACTTCCCGGTGCATGTGCAGATCATGAGGAGGGTCTAACACATGTTCTAGGACCTTTAGCGCACGATCCATAATCACCGTGACCTTCTTACAACATCTTCTTTAGTCTTCGTCTCATAATGGTAGTCTTTTGTGGTGGTTGTTTTTCTTTGCTGCTACAACTTCCCCGATGTGATGTTTGTAACTTTATCTCGATTATTCCTGTCCTTTAATGAAATTTCAATTTCAAATAATACAAAAACGACCTCCCCAAAAGAATATGAAAAGCTAAGATTGAGTTTATTTTGCTTTCAAGTGTTTTCTTTTTCCTTCTTAGAAAGCAACGTTTATGTTCATTTGAGTTACTCATCATTTCATATAGGCTAAATCTAAATGGTCTTTTTCCTGCATGATAACATGCAAAATATGAAAAGCTAAGGTTGACTTGACACGGCTTTCCCATCGTTTATTACCTCGGAGAAATAACATATCGGGCATGGTGATGGTAAGGATAATGACCTCCAATAAGATGTCCTGAGAGCATCTTGAGCATGTCTATCCCTATTTTTTTCTATAAATGGGATTTTATCAAATAGCCATTCTCTTCTTTTACAGAAATACCATCAACAAATCTACTGCCCGAAGAGTTCGAAGAGGTGACTGCTCACGTTCCTTAACCTGCAACCTCCTGCAAAAGTTCCCTCCCTGCGCGAGAATGGTATACCTTACTTGCAAGTAGGTGTTAAGTCAGGGTCTCAGTCCAGCTTATATGGTTGGACATTGGCAGGGGGCTCGCATTCACTTTGGCTTCTCTCGGCATTATCAACGTTTGAAGTGGATTATTGATGTTGGAATTAAGTAGCTAAATGGTATATCCACCCTCCCCATTAGCTGGTGACACGGAGAGAGGTCATGAGTTTTACGAAATTGAAATAAATTCAAACCATATGCTTTGAATCTGTTGAGTAATTCAACTGATGATTAAGTGAAAATGGTAAATTCGTAGTTCGAATCTCGAATAATTTAGGAGTAAGTTTGTAAATTATTTATCCCCACCACACAAGATGGACATCATCATCTTTTTTGTCACAAAGCTTCCCTCAGGTACTAGTCATAGAATTGGAGTATAAAAATGATGTGATATCCTTGGGGTCACGATCCTCTCTAAGTTACCGGTCATTTGGGGGAAATTTGAAAGGTTGAATGGGGGATGAGGCCACTTGAACGGGTTCCAACGGGGACACCTGGGTGGGCTCTCTTGCAGGGCCACAGTAGGACTCACTTGGGTTTTGGGGCCTTGAAGGTGGCATTTGTTTAATGGAATAAGGTCATCTATTCCCTTAGCTTGATTCTGAAGCCGCCAGTTTTACAATTAATCCCTCAGTTGTAAGATAAAATTATTTTACCTCAATATTGAATTGGTTTATTCTTAAAGACAATTTCACATCGCCCTCTTAATTCCTCGTGGAACTGTTCGATTGATGAAATAGAAGGATAATTAGGACTGAATTTTACATTTTGTCATCCTTCAAAAGGGATATTTTATTTCATGTAAGTATTTAATTGTATTTGTTATCGTATTAAAAAATTAGAAGTATTTATTCCACCTAAGATGTTTGGTAGGAGGAATAAATAAATTTTATGTAATAAAATTGAGAGAACGAGATGAAAGAGATGGAATAAATATTCCACCTCTTCGGTGAAATTCATTTATTTCGAAATCCATCTCTAAATTTTTAAATCCATCGATGTTGGAATAAAAATTGACAAACATAAAATTCGACCCTAATTCCTATTCTATTCTACCAATAAAACAACTCTTGAAAACTCTTGACTAGAGAAAGTTAAAAAATGAGCATTGCACACGACATTATAATTTTGTGGAATAAATGAAAGAGTCGGAAAAACGTGGTTAGACGTGTGATAGGGTGCCCTCTCATAGTTCTTCGGTTGGGGTAATGCAAGTAACCACCATGTGAGGTTGAGAGTGCCTTTTGCGTTGGCATCGAAATGCTGGAACCCCAAGGTGGTTCACCATTAATTCCAAAGGCTTCTATGCTGCTTTACACCCAAGTTTGAGTATTGGCCTAGTTGACTGCTTCATCCATTTGCTGTTCAATTACCTCTTGGCCTGGACGTACATAAGGGTATTCAAGCCCTCCTAGAGAGGAAGAACCTAACAGGGCATTGACTGTGATAAGTTGTCGACACTGGGAGGTCAATGCCTATTTTTTTACATAGTATGACCTGTAAGCATGTCGTGGGAAAGTAGAGAGGTTAAGTTAGTGAAATAAGTAGGTGAATAAATAAAAAGTAGTGAAATAAGTAAATTTTAATGTTTAGTTGAGTAGGTGAGTTAACTTTATTTCATAGAAGAGACGGATTTACTTTACATCGGATTGACGCCGTTTAACTTAGTGCTAGTGGCAGATGAGTTAAGTGAAATAAATCTAAATTAACTCACTTAATCTACCTACCAAACATATCCTAATAAAGCACGCTGATCATTTTCAAATGGGTGCTTAATCCTTGTTGCAAAAGCACCGCTGCAAATAGATATGAAAAAGTAGTGCTCGTCAGCTAAGAAACCAAGGATTCTTGTTGAGTTCTATGCCCGACTAGCAAGGCTTCTTGTTGACTACCATGCTCAATTGAAGCAAGTTTGGCAGTTGAAGAAAGGGAGCTTGTACCATTCTTGGAGGTCTTCTCCCAATGCTTTCGGTACCAGCAAGGTGCACAACAAGGTTAAAATTTTAGTTCTCGAAAATCACTCACTAAAATAATCTCCCATGAAAAGCTTTGTGAAAAATAGATATTATGATGTAAGATTAAAAATTATTAATTAATAATTTAAATTTAAATATTTTAAATGATTATTTGAATCGAACCGTACTCAATAAGTTATTAAAGTTAATTTTTCTAATTAAATTCAAGTTTAAATTCAACTCATTAAAAATGATCCTAGAGTCATAAACTATGTGAAAATTAAGTACCATTACAAATTAAGTATTATTTAACAAAAGCAACGGTGGGAACCATCTTTGGAACATGTATGAATCATCTCTAAGATCCCTCGTCACCTGATAATTGATCGATAGATTGATCATGAAAATTCTAACGTCGATGTCGAAATTGTAAGTGGAAAAGATTGCGGCATCCAAAATATTCCTGCATGATAAATTTATAAAAATAAGTAATAAAATATAAAAATTAAAAATTAATACTTAACAACCTCGATTTAAATATTCTAAATAGTTAGTTAGATTCACAAGATTCATATCTAATAATTTATTAAGATTAATTTTTCTCATTTTATTCAAATTTAAACATAGGTCCTAAAAAATGATACTGTAACTATAAACCAACCAAAAATTGTAGAAAGTGTCATACCGAACTAACTACCACGCTATAAAAGTGACGACAAAGGTTACCTTTAGAACCTAGAAATCACTTCTAAATTCCCATGTCACCTAGTAACTGAATAATCAGTTGATTATATGAATCTTAACTAAGACATCAAGACTTTAACCGTGGAAGATTATGAAAGCCAAAATAATTTAGAATGCAGATTGAAAATTATAAAAGCTAACGTAGAAGCTACCGTGCATTAGTACGAACGAAATTTTATCCCATAATTTTTTTTAATGTAAAAATAATAATAACACATGATAATATCTAACACCATTGAAATTAACAAACTACTTTCATACGGATACAAATCACTTAAATTACCTTCGAAATTACTTTACACTAATACAAAATCACTTTACACAAATATAATTTTATTTTACACTTGTACTAAATCACTTTATACCTTCAAAATAATTTTACACAGATATAAAATAAAATTGAACTAGTACAATCTTATTTCAAACTACTTTACACCAGTGTAATCTTAGTTTACACTAGTGCAAAATAACATTACACGGATAAGAAATTAAATTCCAAATGTTTATTTACCTATGAAGAGTGATTTTAGACTTGCAAGGTAATTTTTCCACCTTGAAGTTCCAAATTTAATCTTCAGTGTTTAGAATTTAACTTCTAAATCCTAAACCCTAAGGTAAAAAATCACCTTTCAAGTGAAAAATTATTTCTTATAAGTGAAATCATTTTTCATAAATATAAACCTTAAATCCTAAATCTTAAATCTTAAATAGATCAAAATCACTTTACATGGGTGTAAAATGACTTTAATCAGGCAAAACTACTATTGTAATAATGTTACACCGATGTAAAATGAGATTACACAGATGTAAAGATACCTTAAAATAATTTATCACTAATACAAAAGAATTTTACATCAATACAAAATCACCTAGAATAATTTATCTAAGATACATAATATTTATCCCTAATGCAAAATTATTTATTACCTATACATTTTAGATTAAAGTGATGTGAATTTTTTAAATGTGATGAGAATCACAATACAACAAATCTTACATTTTTCATTTCTTTATATTAAATATAAATTAACAAGTAAACTCACATTCTCAATATTATGTGAAATACAAAAATAACACCCAAACATTTACTCATATAACTTTTTATATCAGTACATATATTTCCATACTTTCTAACAATAATCTAACATAATAAATTGTACATAGTAAAATATAAAAATTAAAAATTATTACTTAATAACATAATCTTGAATATTTTAAGTGATCATCAAGACTAATTTTTCTTTTGGGGCTCAAATTTAAACCTAGAAGAGATCATTGGACGAGGACTTCTTTCAATCAGTTTACCTCTCGGCAAGTGCCACCTCCGCTGCTTCACCATGAAAAAGTAACAATAATGGTAGGGTAACGTAAAAAATAATCCTTTTTTCATCAAGCAACTAGGCTTCTCTACTTGCATATTATGCGAACGCTAGTTTGAAACGATGTCAGGTAAAACACAGGTTTCGAAACTGTCAGACAGCGATTTCAGGTAAATAACAATTAGTTAACCATTATATACAAGATAAGGATAAGGGCTAACTTAATTGGAGGTTTAACCCTTATTCTGGGATATGGAGTTAATGGTCGTGATTTTAATCAAATATTTATTTTGTTATTAATAAAATTAATGTTAATTTCGTAATTCATCTGCATCTAATTTTACTATTAAAATTGATATTAACATCGATTTAAGTAAACACAACAAAAATTAATATCAATTTAAATAAATAAAAAATTAAAGTTAACATCAATTTAAATAAATAAAAATTAAAGTTAACATCAATTTAAGTAAACACAATAATAATTAATATTAATTTAAATAAATAAAAACCAATGTTAACCTTACTTTACAAGCAAGCAGAAATAAAGATTAATATCAATTTCATATTTCCTGATCCATAAAATAAGCTAACCCTAGATGAATTAACCTGTAAAGTTCCACGCTGCAAAACCCGGATTCCCTGATCCCTTTAGTCAATTATATCCCTTGATGCTACCACAGAATTTATAAGTGATTGCCACATAGCCATTCCAACCAAACCAAACCCATGATCTCAAATTGAGATAAGCATCCACAGCGTTGCTGCCAAGACAAAAGGAAAGCCAACCAGATATCTCACCTTGTTGTCGAGAAGCTTATTTTTTGTCATGAATAACTGCAGCAACAACAATAAATTATATAACTCTAGAAAGAGACATGTATATGGTTAAAACCCACAACGCAACCTCTCCTACCCCGATCCAATCATCCATACCTGAGGCGGAGGGGGGGTGGAGACGGGAGGTCTCAGTCAGTCAGTCATGGCCGGTGCCAAAGAGCTTCATACGCGAGAGCGGCGTCTGGACGTACCCGTCGACGTCGAACTTTCCGGGTGACAGCTCCTTGTACTTGTTGAACTTCTCCCTGGCCTCTGCGTTGCGATCGAGGAGTGTGTAGATGACCCCCTGGCAGAAGTAAGGACGGTAGTCGCCGGGGTCCTCCCTCGCGAGCTCCTCGTAGCTGTCGAGGGCCTCCTCCACCTTCCTCTGGAGGTACTGCATCTGCGCCATAATCAGCCTCACGTCCCTCGCCTCCTTCTCCCTCCCTTCACCCCTCGCAGCATCCAGCGCACCCCTCAGCCTCTCCATCGCCGCCTCCCCTTCACCGCACCGGTCCATCAGCACAGCACTCTCGAACAGCGCCTCGAAGGACAGGGGATCCCTCTCGAGAATTTCGTCGAACACATTGCGGGCGTCGTCCAGTCGACCCATCTCGTTTAGGAGACGACCGAGGAGGAACCGCCACTCGACGTCGTCGGGGCGGGCGGCCACCAGCCGCTCGATGAGGTGGAGGGCTTCCGGGTCCTCGCCGAGCTCGAGCTTCCGGTAGACGAGGGACCGGACGGCCTCGGGGTTCGAGTCGAAGAGCTGCGAGAGGGCCGGAATGGAGAGATCCTCCGCGTCGGTGGTCTCGAGGCGACGCTCCACCGTCTGGGGAGGCGGAGGGGGCGCGGCGGCAAGGGCCAGGGGTGGGTTGACGAGCCTGGCTGCAAGGAGGGTGGCGGAGGCAGCAGCGAGGGCTAGGGTTCCGGCGGCGGCGGCGGAGTTGGAGGTGGAGCGTGTGGGGTGGTGTTGGGCGGAGACCCTCGGGTTGGGGGTGAGGGAGGTGCGGGTTTGGGGGAGTTTGGAGACGGGGTTGGGGAGTGGGAAAGGCACGGTGGCCTTTCCTCCATGGAGGAAGGGCTTCGAAGTGAAGAAGGTGGTGGAGCCCATCATCGAGTTAGGGTTTCCGGAATGGTGTGGGGAGGAGAGGATAGGGAAGGAAGGGAGAGGCTTAGCAGGTGGGTGATGAACGGTTGGTGTGGTTTTTTCGCTTTTACCATAATGCCCTCGGGAGGAGGGAGTGATGCGATGGAAGTGGCGAGGGATGGGGCCTGGTTTGGGAATGTGTGATTGAGAGGGGGAAGGAGGTTTTTGTTGGGGTTGTTGTGTTTTTTTTTTGTTTACGTAAGTTGTGGGGGTGGTTCTGTGTTAAGTTTTGTGTAATCATTTTTAATGACTCAGATTATTGTGGGTAATTGAATGAATTGATGTATCTGTAATATCACTTTTGAATAAGATAAGATTTAAATTTAGATACTCATTGTTATAGTTAGTGTTAGCATTAGTTGAAAAATTTAGGTAGATATGTCAATTCAAAGCACCTTGTGAGAAGCAAAAGGAAGAAATAGAGAAAACAAAAGGTTTTCAAGCAACATAAGAGTTGCTAAACGAGGCGAGAGATACTCATTATCTTTGAGTCCTAATTAGGATTAAGATAAGCACAGTGACTAATTAGAAGGGTGAGAGATACTTCGTCTGGAAATGTAACGAACACTCCAGTGCATCTCCTCCTAAAGCCTTAGAAGTGGGAGAAAAAGTAAACAACAATCAACATCATCAAACTAGTGAGAAAGCTTCATGAAGACTTAGGAAATGACCCATCCAAAACCTTAGTCTCAGGTTCCTCCACCACAACGGTGCAACTATACTAAGAGGACCCCTCTAAGCTCGTGCAGGGTAGCTCCAACCTCAAAAGTAAAAAAAGTTTGAGACTTACACAACTTATTAAGGCATCACGTAGAAGTCTTAGCGTAGTCCCCTCATGACCTACCGAGTGTATACCGTGACATCATTGAACACCTCCTAAACATCCTACCCAATGCTCGACTAATCAAGCAAGTCCAATGCCACAAATCTGCAAAATAGTGGTAGGAGGCGACTGAGGAAGTGGAGAAGCTACTAGAAGCGAGATTCATCTAGAAGTGTCTCTACCTCGACTAGTTGTTCAACATAGTCATAGTGAAGCAAGTAAATGGCCAATGGAGAATGTGCATAGACTTTACCAATTTAAATAAGGTCTGGTCAAAGGAAACTTTCCACTTCCGAAGATCAATGCTTTCGTGAATTCCTACACTGATTAAGCACATGTCTTTCTTGGATGCTTACACTAGGTATCACCAAATCACTTTGGCCTGAGAAGACATATTGTATACTTCGTTCATCACTAATAGGGGACTATCCCAATACTATATAATGCCATTTGGCCTTAAAAATGCTGGTGTTACATACAAGCAGCTTGTAAAGTGTATTTTCTCAAAAATAATTGGAAAGTCTTATGAAGTCTACATTGATGACATGCTAATGAAAGGTGCAAGTTTTGTAGAGCACCTAAAAAATTTAAACAATGTTTTCATGATATTATGTGAGTATTGCTCAAGCTAAACTTGGAGAAATGCTCCTTTGGAGTTTCCTTCGATAAATTCCTAGGATTTTTAGTTTTTGTAAAGACCTATTCTGTTCTGAGCCTTTTAAGACATCTAGACGGTCAGTCAGACGTCTGGACCCTTTTCCAGACGTCTGAAAATTGAAAATTTTGTATGTAACTTCGCGTCTGCACGAGGGCTACACGCAAACAATATCACTCTTCTCTCTCTCTCTCTCTTGTCTCCCCCACTAGAACCCTAGCCGCACCCTCTATAGATAACCCCTCTCCCCCCTTCCTCTCTTCCCCACTCCACCACAGCCACCTTCCTTCCTCTCCACTACAATGAGAGGGGCGAGCACGAGAGAGGGTGCGAGAGCGAGGAGTGAGGAGGAGAGGCAGCGTGAAGAGAGGAGGAAGTGCTTGTGTCCGCAAGCTCGTGGGAGCTTGCCGGGGGACGCACCGCCAGAGCGGCGCGTGCGGGAGGAGGAGCGCGTCGGGGGAGACATCCCCAACACCTTGCTATAGCCAGAGCTGCAGACGAAGAGGAGAGGTCGCGGCTGCGCGCGGCGAGAAGAGGTCAGTCTGGTTCTGGGATTTTCCCAGAATTAGACATCTGGTGAGTCATCCAGACGACGGGTTGGTCATCTGGTGACGACACCAGACGTCTGAAAGAAGAGCTTCACGAAGGTACGTTCCTCTTGCGGTTATGGCCATGTAGGTCGCACTATAGCTACGATCTGCGTGGCTAAAAGTGGGTGATTCGTTCTGTCGTGCAAGGATTGCTTCGAGAAGGCGCGGGGCACGCCCTCCCACGCGTTTCGGACGTATGGACAACTTACTAGACAACTGGAGGAGAGGTCGGACGTCTGGAGTTGGGTCCAGACGGTCAAGAAGGGGTTCTGGACGTCTGAAGTCGATGTAAGAACCTGAGATGAGACTCTGGTTACTTTTAAGATGTCTGGACCTTGTGCCAGACGTCTAATTTAGGTCTGCAGCCCTATTTTTGACCCGTTTAGGGTCCATTTGAGGTCTGTTTTGTGCAAACGAGATATCTGTGGATTCCTTGCGAGTTCATCTACTTGTTAGAAAGCCTTTTATACTGTTCTGAACATTCCGTTGTGTTATGTACCTTGGTATAGGATTTCGATCTGTTGCGTGTTCAGGGTCGCAGAGACACGTAAGCCTGCCGTTCGAGCCTCCAGTACTCCCGGATTGTTTGGTAGAGTGGTTTCCCTAAGACATGAATGCATATGTGAAATTAGATAACTAGAAACCTAGGATGTGGTATGAATCCTAGGACGAGAGGCACTTGCACTGTTTGTATGCGTGTTTGAGATTGCAGTTTTAAATGAATGAATAGAAATGTAAACAACTGCCTGTTAATATATAAGAGCTGCCTGTGAAATATGAAATGCTTGTGCTAGTTAAACAGATACCTGTGTCATTACTTGTTGTATATGCAAATTGTGGAAATACGAGCTGCATGTGTATAATCTGAGAATGGAATTGTGAATGATGAAACCTGGTATGGAATAACATGGGGAATACGAGCATGAACCCTATGGGGAATTAGGAGTAGAGCTCCTGTGGATAAATGGAATGGATATGGAAATGTGAGTGGGAAGTGTGTTGGCTCTTGAGTACATGGTACCAAGGAGAGCGACTGTCCCCTATTTAGTATAGAGCGGAGCTAGTCGCTCTTGGGTTGGGACCTGGGGTTAGGATTGGCCACTCTACATCAACTTCTTTAGCCCTCGCGTACACTGTACCAAGGAGAGTTACTAGTGTAGGGAGAGAGTTAGCCGCCCCACAGGACCTGGGGTTCAGCTAACCACCCTACACAGACTTGTTAGGCCCACTGGGCAAACCGGGGTAGTCAGACGAGGGTGTGCGAACTGTGGCGGGGTGAGACCTCCATTTGGTTCTGAGGGGCTAGACCTCTGTTACTGAGAGGGCTAGGCCCTATACTATTTTGTGTTGTACTTTGGGCGTACCCGCTAGCGGAAATGACTGACTGCGTGCCAATGCAGGGTAGCTACCCGTGTGCTTATCGCACGTGCCGTAGTCACCGCTACGTCTATCCGTGACCTTGGGGTGGTTGACTGGGTGTAAGATCATCACAATGGACTGTCCCGGCTAGGAGAGCACCACGTGTGCCTTTTACTCTTCGGAAAAAACTGCAATCAAGATCGTTCCCACGAGGAACATGCGAGATCAAGAAAGAGATCTGAAAAGTAAATCAATGGGTGAAAATGAATGACTTGTAAAATAAAATAACTGGAAAAGATGAACTACCTGTTAGCTTTTACTGCTTTAGTTAATTGGTTACCACTCTACTCAACGTTCGCTAACTCTGTTTTACTCGTACCCCCTTTACAGGTCCAGGAGTTGAGTAGCCCGAGTCACCAGTTGCAGAGGGTGCTGGGCCTAGTCGAGCCCAACAGTAGTTCCTGTTTTTGCTGTACTTCCTTTGCTAGTGAGTTATATTGTTGTTACCGTTTCTGTTCTGTACTTTGTTCTACTTACTGTTGTGGTGGTGATATGTATTGTAGCAGCTTTTACTTCCTTTACTACTATACTCTTTTACTGTTAGTTACTTAGCATAGTGAATGTGGTTTGCTTTTCTGCTTTTTGGTTATTTCTTATTGGACGACTGGGTCTTGGGATTAGTCAAGTAGAGCCGGTCTCGGGTCCTGTAGGGATTCGGGAACCGGGTCGTAACAGTTTCTAGTCGAGGAATAAAGGGAAACTCAGATAAGATCCCAGTAGTCATGGATCTACGACCTCTAAATAGCCTCAAGGCAGTCCAATCCCTAGTCAGGAGAACTGCAACTTTGGGTAGGTTCCTCTCGAAGGCATCTGATCGGTGACTTCCCTTCTTTGACTACCTAAAAATGGGTGAAGGATTCACAGCCAACCATCGGAGAACGGAATGCCAAGTGGCCTTAGTTAAAATTAAACAATATCCCTGAACTCCACTAGTCATATCGGCACCAACACTAGGAGAGTCCTTATGCGTACTTATACTTGGTTGCCTTAGCCTCAACCTCAACCATCAGCGTTGCCTTGGTGAAGGAGGTTATTGGGACCCAAAAGGCGATTTACTTCAGCAAGACATCAGAGGGTACAAGTGCCCCCCAATCTAAAAATTAGGTCTTGCATTGGTAATGGCCACCAAAAAGTTGAGGCCCCACTTTTAGGCCCACACCATCATCGTCCACACAGACCAATCGCTTAAATGGATGTTACACAACACAATAGGATCCACTCATTAGATGAGGTGGGTGTTGGAGCTAACAAAGTTTAACATTAAGTAACAGTCCGACCTCGCAACCAAGGGGCAAGTGTTGGCTAACTTTGTCATCAAATTCACTTCGATAAAGCGAGAGGAGGGAAGCGTTTGGCATCTACATGTGGATAGCTCATCTACACATGGAGGATCGAAACATCACTGAAATGGGGATTTTAGCCGATAGCCTATTTCGACACGAAATCGAAGTCAAAATGTAGGAATTTCGTTAACATGCCGATGATGTCATCTTCATATCATCAATACGATCAGCATTTCGATTGCGATTAAGTGCTGGTTCCTACTGTTGCACTGCTACTACTGCTACCACGTTGCAACTACTTCTGCTATCGTATTGGCACGCTCTTGTTACTATTGCTGGCCCACGTGAAGGCACTCTGTGGCCTACAAAGGCACACACAAATTGTATACTTGAATCTCTTTGATTATTTCATTCTTAAATTCTTTATATTCCTTAATTCAATTTGAATGGTAATTATTTAATATTTAATTATTGAACTTAAACATAGTATGGTAGACTACATATTGCATATAAATATTAGGATATAATACTCTTATTCTTATATAAAGTAGCTTAAGCTTGTGATTTTCTTGAAATTATATCATTTTGTCTACTTCTATCTTTTTTGTCAACATGCCTCCAAAATGGCAAGCCATCAAAATCATCGAAATCTACTATTAAAATACAGGCATTTTCATGACATGCCCCAAAATGCATACTTAGAAATTTATCGAAACGACATCAAAATCAATATTTAAAACCTTGAGTTGGAGTTGCCTTGACCTCACCTTATAGCGTCATGGGAAAAAATTCCATCCACCTAGCCTTCCCAACCACAAATAATGTAGCAGAATATGAGGCTCTCCTAGCAAGCTTCAACCTAGCAAAGACGATGGGAGTCAAGATGCTGGAGGTTTACATGACTCCCAGCTAGTAACCAACCAAGGTAAAGGGGAGTTCCAAACAAGGGACCAAACAATGACCCAATACATTGAAGAAGCTTAAGCAATAATAGTTGAGTTTAGGTAGGTGGAAATCAAGCGGGTGCCTTATGCAAAGAACCCTCTTGCAGACACATTGGCGAATCTCACCTCAGCAATATAGGGACAAGAGGATGACACCTACTTAGAAGAATTAACAACCCCTACCGTCAAGGTAAGTCAGGTTATGGCGATTGATGTGGGTGGTAATGGATGGACCCTATAACAAGCTATCTGAAAGATAGGGAAGCCCCACAATGAGTAGCAAACAACAAAAGTCTTCCAACTTAAGGCATCCTGGCATACATAGTTAATAGTATCCCAAAGAAAAGAGGGCATTTCAACCTCTTTGCAAAGGTGCCTAAGTCCCGATGAGGCCTATTATGAAACTACATTTGTATGTCATAAGTATTTATTTTTAGTGTAATTTCATAGCTCAATGCATTTAATTAATGTAAAAATAAAGCTAAGAACCTAATCAACATATTTGCATATATAGATAGAAATCAATTAATGCTAATATATGCATTTTTACATACAATTACATAATCCTCTTATATGAACAAGTAATATAGGTCAAATGATAGCCTTGGTTCTAAAGAGGCCTTGAGAGGAGGGATTAAATACCTAGAAAACCTCAATCCTACCCACATTCACCTTAATTAATTATTCACTAAATTAATTAGCTAAAATTGAGTCTAATTTTCTAATTGGGCTCATCTAAACTAATTAATATTTAATTAGATCGAACTAATCCTAAGCTAGCTAGCCCAACCCTGTTCAAATAAAACCTTATCCTATCATTCTATAATTATCTTCTATCTAAATTCAATTAACTCTAATTATTCCTAATTTATTTCCATTTTCTTTCTCTCTTTAACTCCCACACCAACTCACCTATCCTTCTTAAAAACTTGCACCAACTCTCCTATATCTCCTCATCATCCCACGCCAATTCTGTATAAATCCCCCCACATTCCTAGAATACCCCAATTCTAACCTTACCTTTGGTAACCAACCCCATAACCTTTCCTCTCTCTCTCTCATCAAACACACATACTCCTCCTTACTCAATTTGCCAATGACCAAAATCCTTACCTCCCCTCCCACTCTGTTCCCTCCTTCCTTCCTCACCTTCATCTCCACCCTCCCATGGTCGACCACCCCTCCTCTCCTTCACCACTCTAACCGTCCCCTCAACCACATCTCCTTCCCTTCACCATCACATGACCATCCACCCTTCCCACTTCCTCCATCTCTCACGCCACCTCTCCCCCTCTCCTTAAACCTAGGTCAACTCTCCTCACCCTCCTTCCCATCTCTACCTCTCAATCATCTCTTAGGCATTCTAGCGATAGAAAACTCTTTCTCCAGCAATTTTTTTCTTCTTCGACAACTCTTCTCCAATAGCAACTCTCTATTAGTGAATATGTGCATGATCCAAGGGCTTCCCTTGGTGTGCACGTGGGTGGCAGACTACAACGAACTCCGACATCAACACAAGCTTCAACTTTGACAACTCTTCCAACCACCTCTGTTGACTCGACGGAGACATCAACCCCATAAGCCCTCTTGCATTGTTATTTACGTTTTCGTTGAGAGGGCTCAATATCGTAATTCTAGAGCAAAAGAAGCAAGATGTTTGGTGATATTTAGTAAGATATTGAAACGTCTACCTAAGATTGTCACTCTGATACGATGTTAAATGAAAAAAGAATAACTTAACTTTTTATTGAAAACCCTAACCTCTCTCGTATAGAGAAGAACTATAAACAAATTACATGTAAAGTCTTATAGAAAATAAAAAGAGCAACTAAGACAACTATGCCAACATAAAATAAACTAACACATCTAACAACCCCACTGTCACGAAGGCCCATATCCATATGTTTCTTTTTACATTGTAGTATAAATGCTTCTCATAGGTCTTGTAGGGCCTCTATTATAGCAACAAGTTTCGCCTTCTCAACATGCACGCACAAATTGACAATCACATGATGCCGAGTAACAATTCCCCCATAATAGGTGATTGACAAAGCAACCTATCACGTATGCAGGAGTCTACATATTTTAAAGGGAAATCCAAACCCCAACGACAAAAAATGCAAAGCAAGCAACCAACAGATGAACTCTGGTGTAGGCTCCATCCAGGCATTGCCCTACATTCACCCACAGAGCTAGCAAGTTACATATAATTGGTGCAATCACCAACACAACGAGATCACATCACAGAAAATTGCAAGAGAACAAGACAAATATGGACTAAAGTTCAAATTTTTTCCTTCTTGGACAACCTTCAAAATTGGTTTGAAGGGAAATTCTGTACAATACATTAGGTTGGAATGAACAAAAAACACAACTAGGCGAGCCCTGAAAATTCTCCTTTGCACAGGCTCATGACGAGCATTATTCAAAACCACATTCAACTTGGCGCCATTCACCAGAACAAGTAGTTTGGCTAGAAGATAAATAGACCATATACTCCAAATGACATCAAAACTGTCAACGACAAACCATTCGCACACTGTGGCCGCCAGGCAATGCTTATTTAAAAAGTGCCCTTCTCACTGCAAGATAACTGTAAAGCCAACTCTGGGAAGGGCAGAAAACTCATTAACAGCAAACCAGATTTTCATCAGAAGGAAAAGGAAATAGATGGGAAAACTCAAGTCAAAGGGATGAGTGACCTGTAATCCCATCTATGTACCCTGACTCTACACCCTTCACCTTGAGCTTCAGCTTGTTCTTGTGAGATAACTGGGTGAAGTTCGACAAAACAAAAAAGTTGGTACTTTTTTTTTTTTTGTCATGTAGCAATAAAGCAGCATTGGAACATTAGTCTCATGGAACTGACCAAGGTGGTATTTTATTGATGAGATTGCTAACATTTTCTGGGTGTCTGTTGAAAAGCAGCATAGCCACAATCCTGTCTATCTGATTGGTCTCAGGTTCTGAAGAATTTGGTGAGTTGGACAGTCTACAAAGAAATGCACGAAGGGAACAGTTAGGTATATAAAGAGATTAGAATAAAGATCAATGTGAAAGTGGTATCACAAAGTAATGATAGATCATATTGCACAATGGAACCAAGAAATGCAAAATATTCAATATCACTCTTAGTTATAAAATGTGCAACAGAAGTCAGCAACTATAAACCAATGACAGTTGAATTCATGCAGAACAATCACATAGTATCTGCAACTACCATCAACACCAGCACCCAAAATCAAAGAAAGAGGGGGAACAAATGCAAAAAAGCAGCTCATGGAACCCTTCTCCAGCAGAAGCATTTTAGTCTCATAACCTATGTAAGTTGGTGATAAAACGGATCCAGCCATAAGCCATATGCCTTGGCCTCAAATAAATGTGAGGTTTAGGATTTGATCCAATGAATATACCCATGGTCTCAATCACCAGGTCATGCATGCTACCCGTGTCTTGCACTTTTATCATTATATTTTACAGGACATCAGAAAATTAAAGTTGCTGACAGGATAGTGTTGTTGAACATTTGAATGGTTGGTCACCAATGTTTTGAAAAATGTAAGGCATAATAAGGCATTTCTCTCATATTGGGGCACGGTATAAGCCTGGAAGTGGTTGAGGCATAAGCCTCACTTTTGGATGAAAAAAAAATCAAAATTAGCTGTGAATATATGCTTTTAAAGTGCACATAGTTAGAACTTACTCTGTTATCAATCATAACCTCAGAAAGAAAAAACACAAGGGCAACCACCAATGGAGCAATGCAAGGCCGACATTATTCAGAACATAGACAACAAGCATATGGACTATCATATTTATTTTATCAATATACAAATATGTCAATTAATCATCCTTTCAAAAAAATGGTATGTCAATTATAACTTCAACGGGAAAATGCAAACATAGGGAAAGCTACAAAATAGAGCAGCATGAAGCCAAAATCACTTTTGAACTTAGAAAGGTACAACGATGAAATTTCATATTCATGTCAATCTACAAAGAGGTCAATAAGTTAATTGCGAACAAAGTAATTTTTGAAAAGAATGCAAAACAAACTAATTCATGTCAAATCCTTACAATTGTGAATTTCTTAATGAGAAAACTCACATTTTTTTCCAATTTGAAGTAAAGATCAAACAATCTTTGAATTGAATTATGCAGGTTTTCATCAAGGTTATTAGGGATATATTTATTGACCAGTTATCTTAATGTAAACAAGAGAATAGTAGCAATTTACTTTTAGTATGTTACACTTAACTCCAATAAACATAGTTCTAGAATTAAACCTGAATCCAGCAGTCATATAGCAGCTGGCAACAAAAAATCTGATTTCCAGATTTGACTCACCAGAAGTAGTAATATACAGAGACGTGTAAAAATAGAGACTAATCATGAAGCCAAACCCACTTATCGCAGTCCTTGAATGAGGTGGCACCTTGGTATTGCCTTTCTTGCCACCTTGAGGTCATCATGCAAACCTGAGGCTGATGCCTCATAGCACATGATCTGAGGCAGGCAGCTCAAGGCTAAATTTGTCTGCCTTGCCTCAAGTTCTACAGCTCTTAAAACCATGCTGGGTACAACCAACCCAGCATCCAACCCTCCAATCCATTTGGATGACCAATCCAACCAAAATGATGTGCAAGTTGTCCTCCAAAAAATCTGTGCTGTACATGCAGACATAGAAATCAAACTATCCTACACACACATTATAAAGCTATACCACCCTATCCACTTTTTTGGATATTTTTATCTCACACCTTCACTAGCCCATGTCACAAACTTATCAAAACCTACACAGCATGAACGAACACTCTGTTATTCTTACACAAAACAATCCTGTTCTTATATTAGGTGATTGCTTCCAGTTGTTTCTGCGAAGATTTGGGTGCAAGCATGACGTGGAGACTCTTCCATGTGGGAAGAGAAGCAGCAGCAGGCTGCTACAGGTGTTGATGTTGCACGCTGAACAGAGAGAGAGGGGAGGGAGGGGGGATGGCAGCCGGCGGTAGACAGAAGAGAAGAGAGGAGAGAGAAGTTATTGTTGTTGGGAAATAATATTGCATTATCTCAAGGGAAAAATAATTACATAGAGTCTCTTTAAAGAACTAATCCTAATCTCTAAAACAGGAAACAAACTCACAAACAATAAAATCTCATAAAATCAAGGACTATCAAATCCCTCTAATTACTCAACTAATTGACACCTAACTTGCTAAAAATAAGAGACTTGGACTCAAAGACAACCTCACAAAATTCCCTAGGGTCGGTGCCCAAGGGTGCATGCTAGGACTTGCCACGTGACCTGACAAACCTACCATGTGACAACTTGTTACAACTTTCCTTCTAACACTTCCACTACCATCCCCACCTCTATGGTAAAACTTACGATCCAACATTTTGTACCCACCAAGAACCAACTTTGAGAATCCTCCAGCTTTCTTTCCATATGCCCAAAACACTTTGAGCATGCATCTCTTGTTTTAATCATTTTATGTTGCCACAGCAGCAAACATTTTTTTTTTCAAGACACCAGCAGCCACTATATCTTTTTGAAGTAAAACCTCCCCCTCAACATCTTCTACCCATGATTGATAGCTCAACACTCAATCCCATACAAGTACATTGCTATTACTCCTTATAGCATTTTATTTTCGTCATCATCCTGTAAGAACTGCAGCAGTGATGCTTTCACTTCCACAAACTAACTAGAGATAGTCCTTGTGATGAATCCCCAACTTCTATGTGAGTGAAAACCTCTAGTTTCTAAGCTTTATATTCCAAGTAAAAGTCCGCTTGCTAACATTTACCAAAGTATAAATTTTCCCCATGCATCTTTTTGGGTATCTTCAATCGTAATACTGGATAGCCCTGATTCCTGACCAGATCAAGCAAAGTTTTTGGGCATTCCATCCCAGTTCAATTCCAGGGCACAATCACTTGGCATATGATCTGCAAAGTTAGGATTTGATCAACTAATCAAAAATCAGATTTGACGCGACCAATCACAACCAGATCCTGGGTCACCCATGGAAAACCAGGAGAACAAGCATGGCAATATTTATGTAGAAAAGAGAGAGAAGCATTTGCAATTACTCTATGAGGTCCATATTCTTTTAGTTAATTATAAATAAAAAATCAGACTAGCAAGGAGCCAAACCAACAGTAAAACCTATTGATAAAAAAAAGGGGGAAAGCATGGACTCCATTTATTAAAATGTCTGTATTGCTAAGAAGATATTGGCCTAATGTGTAGTCAGCATACCTGAGATGACTCACATCCATTGCTTCTGGTGCCACCTTATCCTTGTATCTGCCATTTATGTTCATACTACTCCTGTCCTCAGGGTTCATCCTTCTGGAAACACTCTTAGCCAGACGAAATAAACTATCCCGCATACATATCTTGAGGTTGTCATCCAACTATTTAGAAGAAACAAGAATTAATACAGATCCTAAAATAGATTAATATTGTTATAGGGTAGGTCCCAACCTTTGCTATAACACTTCCTAGTTGAAAGACTGTTATCTCTGTAACCGAGCTCCCATGTCCAGCAGCAGAGGTCTCAGGCATATTTTCTTGTCCAACTGGAGTTATAGGATCCATCCACCCAACACTCTTTCTTCCTTCAGCATAATTACCATTCAAATGAGACCCATTAACATGATTCATCTGCTCGTTAAACTGCCTCTGTTGCATCTCAATGGCAAGCATTGCCTGCATTTGCTGCCGACGCTTCAATTTTTCAATCTTTTCTTGGGGATTCAGATGCTGTAATTTTCTTGGAGCAACTCCTACATTATGCACATACGGTTGCTTTGAAGGAACTTGATAATCTATATTACAAGTAGGGAAACACTGATGCTTATCTCCAGCAGTATCAAGAGGTAATAAAGAGCCAGAGACAAGGAAATGTGGGTTCTCCAAAGATCCGCATTGACTAGATAAGTTGCTAACTTCTCCGACAAGCCTATCTTGATGATGCGTTACTGATGTAAATGACTGTGCAACAGAGGGGTGACATTCTGATTGTTGTATTTGACCAGTATAATCTGACCACATGGTGTACCTTCCCGGTAAACCAGCCTTATTCTGGTCCACTTCTCTAGATTTCAATAGCATGTTTTTCTTATCAACCTGCATGAAATGAACAAGTGAGCTGAAATTATCACCTGCATCAAATCAGAATATGCAGTAGATACCAATCTAAATACAAATAAAAATTGGCCAAGATGATTCAAAGAAGAGATGAGCTGCATTCTCAATGTGAATTTGCAAAAAAACCAATCATTCAGCAACTTCTAAGGAGCTAAGAGATATGACTTGGACAAAAAGATACCAAATATAAATCAAGAAACTACATAAACAATTGGACAAAAAATATGCAGCCAACAAAATTGCAACACTGTGGATCCTAGCAAATAATGCAGGATGCTAAAGTGGAACTTAATCAATAAGCAACTTTTCTGGGTCTATCCAACTAGACAATAAAAACTTCCATACCTTATCACTACCCTTGTCGGCATTCCAGTCATGCCTCGAGCTGACATGGGACAAAGAATTCTCTCCTAATAGAGCAGCATTGACTGCTATCTGCAGAAGTAAAAATGAAGCAAGAAGCATCACTACATATACCCAAAAAACTATACAATAGACATTAACATCAAGCATATCAAATACCTTATCATCCTCAAAATGCATTCTTTTGCCAGGAGATTTTCTATCCAGGGATGAATAGGAAGAATTTGCATGTGCCACATCATTAATCATATTATCCTGCAGATAATTGAATAAAGAAGGGATTTAAATGACTAATTATAGAAGGGGTTCAATTCAGTTTGTCAAATTTATATTTATCTTACATATTCTATGAGAAAATAATATTTGTGGCTGTTGAATCAAACAAGTTCAATTTCTCAGGAGAAAATTGCTAAGAAAAATGCTGGCGATTGCTGTCATGTCATTAACGTGTCTCTCCAACCAGGTTCTATTGCCTAAATATATATTTTAAAAAACACAAAAATACCTCAAACCACTGGATTGAAGGAAGTAACACTCCTTCCTATTTGAGCAAAACTCATTCTGCCTCCCCTAGGCGAAGAAGACAAACTTCTGCCTCTAATTGTTTCCAGCAGTCAATTCTTATAATCTTGGGGATGGCCAAAAGGTGATGGTGATCAAAGACTCACAATCAGCCTCTACAGACATCTTGCCCTCTTCTCTACACCTACTCTCCCAATAGATCAATAAACCATCATCAACCAACAAATTCTCTTACAGCACAATTGCTCAACTTTAAAGTGGAGACTGAGACATTATCAGTCCAAAAATTCAGGAGGTCCTGCATTATATAAACCTTAACAATGAGGGGCAATGTTTTCAGAACCAAACCAAAGGTCAAAACAAAAATTGAACTGGAATGGTCAAACTGGGTCGAACCATTGAATCAACTTGGTTGGACCATTATCAAACCATTAAACCAGCATGAACTGACCTAATGGAGAGAAACTGGTTGAATTGCTTGCGCAAACTGGAAATGTGCACCCATGCATGCATCTATGTTTACGTACACATGCATGTAGGTGTATATCAAGTACATGTACAATTGTGCATGTTGATATATAATTGTAAACATATACATGTGCACATATGTAGTATATGTATGGATGTACACACATGCACACACATACTGATATAGAGACGTGCTCAAGTATGATATCATATACAACCATATGAAAGTCCAAAAAACTTGAATTGGCCAATCCAGTGTTGTTTACTGTATCATACATGCCCATTTCTTTAGATGGATACATACAATCACTTTTACATATAATACATATGATAGATATATACATATACTTTTACATAAAATACATACAACTATATTGTACATACATGCACCTCCATATGCGTGCCAAATGTACATATAAAGGCATGGTATCAAATTATCAATATAACATACATACATAAATGATTACATATAAATGCAAAAATACTATACGTAGTACTTTTTAATAGAGAATCACATGAGATTATAAGTCATAGAATCTTCTGTTGACTATAGCTACTATATACAGCTTATAAGAAAAGATGGATATGTTAAGTACATAATAATGTTTGGTGATTTGACAAATTGCATGTATAGCCTCCTCAAGAAAAAAAAAACAAATTGCATATATAGATTGGTTGGTTGTGCTTTGCTCCATTATAAAAGAGGTCTTAGGTTCAAGCCCTACAGGTCACATATATTTGCTTCAAGCTATGTGGGCAAACTTAAAGCAATCAAAAATAAGCTCAAACAATGGGCTAAAGAGGATGACTCATGCCCTAGACACGATGTGAAACTGCAACATAAGTAGACAGTGGTAGCTATAGAGTTTAGCAGTGAGACCCTCCGATGTGCAACCGAATGCAGCTGATTTTTTTTAAGCAAAAAGGGACAACACAACTGAATATAGCTGAACCCAAGTGGAAAAGGGAGCTGGATAGGCTCCTGGAAAAAGAAGAGACTGAGAGGAGGCAGAGTAGTGTTTCATAGCATAATAAGAGAGATAGGAGTATGAAGATTTTTTTTTCAGTGGCCACAAGAGTGTGATAAAACAAGAATGCAATGACAAAGTTCATAAGAGCAGGGCGAGACATATCTGTTCTTCAGGTACAATCAGATGGTCCAGAAATATCCCTCACATTAAATGCATGTTGATTCAGCTTCGGTTTTACTGATTAAACCGGTTCAATAGTTGAATTGATTGAACTAGCACATCTAGACCAAAAAAGTACGAAGCTGAACCAAACCGTCAAAACCAAGTAAGCTGAACAGTTGATGTTTAATTCACCGGTCAAGCAAATTGGGTGTGGACTCAACCAGTCAGATCAACTAGTCCAATTCATCTCCCTAACATTGACAAGAAGGATGCATCAATAATATCGACCTTGTATAGGGAAACCTACATGACCAAACAAGCTAACAATCTCCCCTATCTTTTGAAAAATAGGTGTTCACCTTTGGCAAACAACATATATGCTCCCTTTCTCTCACCAACTAAAAGATTATCTGTCGTTCACTTGTATCCTCAACAAGAAGACTGATAAACAACATTAGGACCTTTCCTCCCAACAGTTTCCTGGTGTTAAACCTCTTTAAAGTTTATTCCAATGATCTCCACACTTCTAAGGAATTTAACACTATACAAACACCTTTCTTTTGAAAGCTAAAGTGGAGGTTACTCAAGATCAGTAACCTTCCCATACTATACCTCTTTTTTTTAAAGGGGACTATACAAACACTTTTGCCTTGTTGTTATGGATTGCCTCGGAGAAAAGGTGTACTCACATCTTCTCAAACAAATCATGCTCTCAAAACAAAACCACTTATAAGGCCTAGACTCACGTTGCAGACTACTTCAGAGAAAATTACTTATTTCAGGGCCATATTGCTGTGCTTGACATCAAACCATATTGATGTCTTGCAGTTCTATCTAACAAGATTGCTTGCAATAGTCTCTCCAGTCAATGATGATTAGTCATAGAATGCTGCTGGGGAAACAAAACCTTGGATTTCGGTAGACTTCTTTCTCTGGTTATCACTCTAGAGGGCATCCCAAATCTTTTGCATGTGATTAAATAATATCACTCTCTAGCTTCTAAATGAAGTTGGTGAAAGCGGTCAAATCTAACACATTTAGTTATGGCTCATAGCTACCTTCCATGTACAGTGGATATGTTGTTTGATGAGAGAGAGAGAGAGAGGGAGAGAGCGGGGAAGGAAGGGAGTTAGTATAACTTACTGGCCTGGGCAATGGCTGTGGAGTCTCATTATGACAGTCTGTCTGGGGCAGAATCCCATCCATTTTGCTGATTTCTCCATCCCAAAACGTGTAATCACTGCATCAAAGCATCTAATTAGAGACCAGATGGTCAAGAGAATGATTTGGACACAAATTAAAAATAAGAAGGCAAAAGTCTGAAATTTTCAGTAACAGACTACCCATAGAGAACCAAAAAAAAGATGTCCAATGTTAAAGTGCACATTACCTGAAAATCCCCTCGGGATCATCAAAATTTGAGATGGAGGACCAGTCACAGCCAAGAAAGCAGTCACTGCAGTCCTCATATCCATTAACAGATATGCCAGAATTGTTGTCAAGTTCCATCCGTCCATCCATCGAGAGACTAAATGAACTGTCAACAGCAATAGGCTCATTGCCCTCGGACACATAACTGGAATGACCAAGCTCGGAAAATGATCCTTGTCCTTCAACGTAACCACCAGGGTCACCAGCAGACCCAACGTAAGTGGATGAAGTAGAGCCACCCAGATACATGCCACAGCTGCTCCACTTGCTGCCATCAAACTCAGGTACTGGGGGCACTGGATCCATTCCGAGTGTCCAATCCGGGAGCCCGCTCTCGCAGAAACTAGAACCAAGATCCATGGGAGAGGTGAATGAAGAAGAAGGAAACGCATCTTCAGACCTAAATATCTCTTGCTCACCTCCCCTTACATCAATATAATTTCCACCAACCCCTTTCTTATTGAAAGGGAAATAGCTACCGTTACCACCACCACTGAAATCACCCGCCGTCGTATACGGTACGATATGATCGTCCTCCCCAAAATAGAAGCACCAAGCTGTATCCTTCACCTGAAATTTCGTTGTTTTTTTTTTTGTTCCAAACAAAAACAAATTCTGAGATCCTTATAAAACAAACAATTAAGTAAAACAGCACAAGCATCTAGATCATGAATCTAAACAAAATTAACAGACATGACCATTCAGACCTTCCAAATTTTCCTTCCCAAAAAAGCTACTACATATATAGCCAAATTCAATAAGAATTTCTGCATCACAAACCAAAGATCGAACCTTCCCATAAAAAAGGCAAAACAAAACGGTTCCGGATACAACAACAGCAGCAAGGAACCGCAACGCGAACAATTCTTTACGGGAAGACCAACGATAACCCAAGATCAGAATCAGAAGAGGAGGAAAAGGCAGAAAAGATCGAAACTTTCGATGAACTCAACAGCAGGAGGACGGAAGGAAGCGAGAAAGATCGAATCTTTTACCCCATCGCGGCGGCCCTCATCAAACATCATGAGAACACGACGAGAGTATGATCTCCACTCGCCCGTCCGATCCCGTGGCGCATCTCCAGTCCGCCTCCAACATCTCCCACGCACCGCCCCCAAAATCTCTCTCTCTCTCTCTCTCTTGCACGCACAAACACAAATGAGCACCAACGAGAGATGGAAACCCTAAATCGATATCGGGTAACTATACGTATCCGCGATCGAAAGAACCCTTCGGAAGGCCAACCTTTTCCTTCTGTCTTTCTGCCTGCCTGCCGCGCTGCGACTTCCCACCACCACCACAAACGAAGGGCGGTGGTGGGGGCCGCGGGTGGGCCCCACCGGGAGAGCGTCTTGGGGCTGAGGATGTGCCACGTGGCGGAGGGATGGTGGGGTCTGGATCGGCGATCCGGGGCGATCTGATTGTGGCGCGTGATTGGCGGGGGGTTGTACGTGTCGGGTAGTGGGGAAAGGGAACGAACGGTTGGGAGTGAAGGGGAAGGGGAGGGGGGTGGGCACCGAGATGGGGTTGAGGGGGTGAATGAGGGGTGACCGGAAGCCACGTCTTTATCCCGCCGCGTCATTTTGTATTGCGATTTTTATATGGAAGCCCCCGTAAAAATAACCAATTACTTCAACCCTCCATGTACTTCATGTTCACATCCATATCCTTGGAAACCTTTTAACGCAACTTGTCTTGTCTCCTTAAGGTTAGGCAACCATTAGAATAGGCATCTGTCCTTAACGGCCGTTAAGTTTAGAGGTAGCAAATGGTTTAAATACATGCTTAGCAATCGCACTAAGTCTAAACCAAGCACCCACACCCTCCTCTCTTCCCCCTCATTCCCTATCGCATTAGCCTTACCCCTTGCAATAGCACCAACGTTATAAGTAGAGCATCACATGGTGATCGACATCTGAGGGAGCTTGGTGTTGCACATGTGTTCTTGTCCTTTATCCCTCAATCGTTTTCATCGTTCTTCCATGTGTCCTCGCCAACTTTGCACCCGTGGTTGAGCTGCCTTCTTGCATGCATCCGCTATTGCTTGCTTCTCTTCCACCTCATGGGCAAGCAATTGGCACTGCTCTTCGACAACTTTACAACTACCATTTCCACTATTGCTGCTCTCCACTTCCATGACTCCCTTTGCTACTATTCACTTGTTACTCAATCCTCATCTCTCTTTCTTATTGAACTAATGGGAGTAACGGTGGAGTCAGATGATTGTAGTGGAGGCATTGAAGCAAGAGAGAGGAGAGCAATAGATAGGGAGAGATGGCAAAGTTGCTAATGATGGTGGTGGTGGAGGTGTCAAAGAAAGGGGAAAGGGAAGATTGGTGGAGATCGAAAGAGTAGGAGATATAGAAGAGCAAAGAGGGAGAGAGTGGGGGAGAGAATAGGAGAGAGGGAAGAGCTACTAGTAGTGGTGGAGGCATTAGACGAGGAGAGAGGAAGCACTATATTACATCTAGCAAAGGTAAATTTATTCTACTCTCGCTTATCCCTCATACATCTTATTATAATATAATTACATCTTATTTGATAAGTAAAATATCATTGTTAAACTTATTCATTGATTTGACACATATTCAAATTCAGAAAAGCTACTTATCTTTCGCCCATCCCTTGTACTACATTTATCCTTCATTTTTCTCTCTTCAATCGAATGATCCACTTGTAGTCATCAAAAGGGTCTATAAAATGAAAAGGAGTGTACTGTTAGGATAACTCACATGTTGTGGCCATTGGGACAAGGTGAAAATTTTCCATGCACACTCATGGAGTTTAATGCTATGCATAAATAAAATTCTACGCATTATAACTTTTACTCTTGGGTGAAAGTGGAGCTTAGTTCCATTCAAAAGGTGTCCACACCAAATACCACTATCTTTTCTATGAGTGATGCTAGAGGGGTGCTTTCCCTGGGGAGCAATACTCCTTTGAATAAGGGGGTTATCTGCAATTAATTCCTCCATCTGAAAAAAATTAATCCCTCCCACTTGTAGGCTTCATGCATGCTAAACTCCATTGCTATTTCTCTCTCCACTAGGAGAACTCCTCCATAATCTCCTTTACAAGTATAGTAGTCTTTTTCCAAAAGCAACTCTTCTTCGCAAGTAGTTCCTCTTGGTGAGAAAAACTCCTCCAACAAGCCCGTTCTTTGCAAAGATCTTCACAGGTTCCTCCAAGTAAGGTTCATCTTCTTATGCACAAGGATCTCTCTTCCTCCACATGAACATTCCTTTGAGCAAGGAAACCTCTTTGTGCAATTTCACTTCCTCGGGCCATCCTCTTCTTATGCGAGAGGGTTTCTTTGCCCTCCTTGTAAGGGTTCATCTTCTTGCTGTTGGAGTTAATTTCTAAAATGCAATTCGTATAATCGAAAGGATTAAGCAACAAATGGATCCAATAATTAATAATTAGTTGGTTATGCTAACTATGATAGTACCACATTGATGGTTAGTGGGTGGAATGAAGGTTTTGACTTTGCATCACTATCCTCTATCTCTACTCAAGATAAAAGCTATTAGCTTCCTTTTACAAATAACATGTGACATACACATGAAAGGAGAGGAAACAGGTTTCTTCTCACCGTCAAAGAGTGCGTAAGAAAAAAGGCAAGGGTTAAGAAGAGTTTAGATTGTCTTAGGTCTCCACCAATGCGGTTATAGATCAGGATATTAAGGATCCATGGATCAAGGTAGGCTTCTTAATCTTTGATATATTTCCATTTGTATGTGAGAATAGTCTTATTCTAGGAAATTTTAGTAGATTCATAAATTGTTTAGTTTTCATAAGATTTTGAATACTCACAATCCAACCCACAAAATTAAATGATTCTCAACAACGTGATTTGAAATTTCAGACGTGTACCCTATATATATATATATATATATATATATATATATATATATATGCTAGGGTTTTTTTTTTTATTTTTTGAGATTCTCACCTTTTTGCAATTTCTGAGAAGGCATCACCTCGGTCCCTTTTAAGGTATAGGCATGTGCTATACTCCATATTTTTTGTCTACAATGGAATCTCTCTCTCTCTCTCTCTCTCTCTCTACCCATGATTTCTCCCCTCTATATTGGAGGAACTTTTCATGCAAACTCTTACGTCCTGAGATTGATTGCTTGTAATTATTTGTTTACTCATTTTTACTCAACAAGATCGTACTTTTTTATGTGATTATGATTCTGTTACATGATCCATTACAACAGTTGTACCAAATTAAAAAAAAAAAAAAAACAAAGTTTGCCATGGCAAGTTGAGGTGGCTCCTGGATTCCTAGCAGGATACGGATTCTCAAGGGCAATGATGCACTGGGGGTAATGCTTCGACGCAACAGTTATGGGATAATTGCAACAGCATGGTGGCAATTATCTCAGTCAAGTAGGCACGTCATGTATCGCTACCTTGTTGTTGGTAGCGTGATCAAATTTTATTTATAACTAGGTTTTTTATACTCTTATATCACATGGTATCTCCTTGCTATTTATCTCTTTTGAGTGCATTTGTTTTTTTGGGGTAAAAAGTAATAATAATAAAAAAAAAAGGCAACTTACCCAAGACAAATAAAGGGAATCACTCGGGCACCTTGAGCACGAACTCCAATGGAATCGATGAAAATGTACTAGTAATAAACACCGATTCATACTTTGGTGTGTAATGTTAATGGAAATAAACGTGGATATGTTAGACAAACCTTTTAAGGGGGAAAAAAGAAGAAAGGGTGTATGCATAGATGTTCGGTGTGCATGCATGTTAATGAAACAAGAACATAAATTGGGTTCCTCAGTTCCAAAATGGAAAGTCGGTTCAGGTGATTGTCTTGACGGGTATGCAAGCAATCACGATGCTCCACCTGTGGCTCATTTTTTATCCGTTAAAGAAATTTAATACAATATCTTTCCAACCTAATTCGAACCTGTTATATTTATTCGTGGACCGAGTGGGTCGGGACCATCCCCTGCTGGGCCATACCAAGAAAAATGCTCGCATGGTCCTTGACGAGAGCAAGAATAGATTGAACTGGATTTTCTTTTCAATTAAACAAACAAGTAAATGGATAATCTCCGAATTTTTTTAACCTCCCTCTATCTATCCCTATCTCATGGGTCATGGGGGTATGGAAAGAACGTCACCACGCTCTATTGATAAAAAGGAAAAAAGAAGCAGTGGACGATATCCTATGGATCATGGGCGGATACCGTGAAAAAAAATGTTGAATGCAATATGTTGTAGAAGTATGTGCATTATGCCGACGGGTGCGGAGTCCAGAGGGACGTGAAGGAGGTCATGAGTGGCTCAAATGCAAATTTTTAATTTTTTTAATTTTTGAATATTATATATCAGGAGCTCTACTTTGAACAATTATTTCATATTCCACCCTACTTAATTACTATTAGGTTCCATTTATAAATGTGATTTCTTTTTTACTACCCTCCCGACTCTCTAAGACACCGTTGACCGAGAGATTTTCCATCATTTGATATATTAAATTAAAAAAGGAATGTATTTTAATATATGTTAATATTGACGAGATGGAATGAAATAAGTGTTATTTCATCCATTTAAAATAGTTATTCCATGTACATGCCTATCCCTCACGCAAATGGTTGCTTTTAACGTCTACTCCGACGACGAAGGAATTTTGCACAGGATGCTTAACAAGCTTCTTCTTCTTATTTTTTTTTATTTACCTTTTTTAAAGGGTCAAAGGACACCCAACTCTTACAATGCAGGGAAGGAAGAGCATACTTCATCTCCTTGCTTTCTTACCACGGTTGGTTTGCTCGACAGGTTAAGTTGTAAACATAATTTAGGGTACACGTTTCATATGTACCAGATGGATACCTACGTCCGCAAAAGATGAGAAGAAGAATGCGCAGGTAGCATATTTCCTCAAAGAGGGTTTTTTTTTTTTTGTTATATCTGACATTAATGGAGGGTGTCTCCACAATTGTCACGGAGGAAAACCTCGGCGAGGAGTCGGAGAGGGAATTGGCGGCGGCCGCAGGTATTTGTCTGGTGCGGTGACCTGAATCGCCTTCGCACGTTCAAGAAAGAGAGTAAGATAAACGTCGTATGGTGGCGACCAGACGCGATGTTGGGTGCCAAAGAGGGAACCATAGATGGCTGCTGCGAATGCCAAACTCAAGGGGATGAGGATGAACGTGGGTTCTGGACAGATTTATCCAACCGTCGATAGCAACTAACGACGGACATGTGATGGGGACCTTTCTTAATTATGTCCTTGGGATGGGAAAGTATGGGACGGGACCATTTCGACGTATATGCTACCTATACTGGTTAAGCCTCGGGCATTGGGTACCCATGCGTGCCCCAACCCAATACCGTTGCGACATTTTGGAACGTCCGAGACGGCGGGAACCAATGATCCACTCTGGAACGAGGTGACCAGGAATAGTTTACTTTACTCAGAGGATTAACCCTCAAATTTTAACAACAGTTTGGGAGAGTTAACATATATTTTTGTTAACATCAATTTTGATAGTGGGTTAGTTTCTTAATATCTTATATTTAAATTTTATTTTTTTAGAAATTAGTGTTAATAATGATTCAAAAGTAAATATCATAATTTAATATTAATTTAAATAAATAAAAATTAATATTAGCATCATTATATGAGTAAGTAAAAATAATGATTAATATTAATTTTATATTTTTTAATATCAATTTTTTAACCTTTAAAGTAAATTAATCCTTATTATTTAAACAACGAAGGTCGAAGGGGGAGCATAAGAAGAGAGATTTAATAGAAGTTTCGAAATGTTGATATTTCAAACTTGTTCGCACGAAGCTGAAACGATCCCATTGTCCAATGGGTAAGGAGCTAACCAATGCAATCAGATATTCTGCGTTCGAAACTGCCGTATGTTGTTTTGGCCAAGAAAGCAAGGGAGAAATCATTGCACCGATTACATTAACGAAACGAGTTTAATGGGACAGGAATTAGTAATTAGTTCATAGTTGACCTCGGGTGGTTACATCTGATCCAATTTTTTGACCGAACACGGCATGATTCCATTTAACATATAATGATAAAGCTTGAAGCCACAAGTCAAAAAAAAGCTTCTTTTGGCAAATTTGAATGTATTCTAACCTCCCAATCTCGTTTTCCTCTCCCCGTTATCGTAGTCACTCCATTGTCATCGTTATATCAACCCCAACAACAATGTCCAGCCATTCAGCTTCAAGGGTATATGCGTCCTAATTTCTCTGGCGAGGATCCGAAAAGGTACCCACTTGGAAGTAACCCAATTGCAACAATTGTTGCTCGATCTTCCTTACAAGAGCACTAACCTGAAAAATTATATCTACTCCCTTTTAGCGATGTGTGTGCGTGTGTGTCTCCCCTATTAGTTCTTTCGTTATGGCTTCCCTCTATTCATATTGTCCTCCTTTGGTACATTTCCAATAGAGTTATAGGTAGTCTCAAGATTTATAATCCTTTTTGACTTAGTGGGATCGGGAGCTCCACCTTGGCATTTAAATTCACATTCGGTAATCGAAACGCAATGTAAGAGTTTTGAAAGATTATCCATTTCAGCTTCATCAATTCTTGCCATCATTTCGCAAAGGAGGAAGGTGTGGCATTCATCTTATCCCAACCCCATTGCTTGGAATATTTAGCTCTTAAGACTTGTCGCGTTAACCCTTTTTCTTCTTTCAACAACCTCCATTTCCTCTTTTATTAGACAAGAAATTACTTTTTACTTCTTTAGTCAGCCATCCTCTCCAATTTCAAAACCCCATTTAGCAATTTCTAATTACTTCTATCTACTTCCTTGCATGCTCATGGAGTGGTGGAAGTGTGGCCTTCATACAAATAGGGATGGAGTTAAGCGATGAAGTGACAAGAATAGTTCCTGCTGCTGGTAAATGAGCTCTCATTTCCTTTCTTTCCACTTTTTGTCAGCTTTGTGATAGTGTACTCATGCAATTTGTCACAATCCACCATTCTAATCATAATAATTAGAAGACCAAGGCATAAATCATCAAATGGAAGTCCCTTTTCTCAATTATATTCATTAATGCATAGAGTACTTGTCAAGTAAATCAAGCAGAAAGTTAAGCATGCATAGCAAGTTCTCAGCTCTACTAGTTATTATGCATTACATTAATGGGACTTTAAATGAAAATGAATACAAAGCAACTAAATTGGAAAAATAGTCATTGATTTCTTGCTCAACCATTGTGTTCCCTAACTGTTTCCATCATGTTTTTGTGTTGTGCCCAGAATTGCCATCATTGTCATTATGAAAACTTATTCACTTGGATGGACAATGAAACACGTGGAAAAAAAAGTGGATTGGGCCAAGTATCTCCGCAAGGGAGAGAAAATTAGGTACTAAAATTAGAAAACTACAAAATCACACAAACCTACCTATCTCCAATCCTACTAGAGGATGGCATATTATACTTCTCTACCTTGTTGACTGATCATTCTCCTTAACTCATGTTGATTGATTTTAATCTCATAGGAGATCCATAACGAACGTAGGTAAAGGGTGGTGAACCTATGAATCCTTAGCCCTTAGTTAACCTTAGCAACCCACCATGTAGGCTAGTGTAGCAAGAAGATTGTTAACCTTAATGGTGCGAGATGAGTTAGCAAAAGGTTTGTCTAGTCTCATATAATCTCCATAATTGCTAGACTAAACGAGTTTGGCCAAGGAAAGGAATGGTGTCCACATGCATAATTTCATTTGAAATAATTTATATTGCTAAGTATTCACTCTTGAAATTTGTCTTTACCTAAGTTCCAATCATCATCCATGGATCCCCCCAAGGTCATATCAATTATTTGAGATCCTAACATAGCAATCATAATTTTCATGTACCTAATCAACACCTCAATCACATAATCACTATTCTTGAAATACTTGTTTGTAGCTAGCTATCATTTCTCATAGCCAATTATGGACCCTAAAATGACTTGTTCCATTTGATTTTTGGTTTGAGAGCTTTCTGCTTCCTAATTATAGCTAACTATGAAGTCTTGTCATCAACTATAATTGGACTTGGAACTCATTGAAGTACCCACATAACTTGTTATTACACTTTGTAGCCAGCTTTGACAAGAAAAGAAACATCTCGTGGATATATATTCAAAGTTTGATCATGCTCATTTCTTTCCATGATTAGCTCTCATATTCTTCCCTATCCTTGTGTTTATACCCATTTTTAAAAGCTTGATTTCCAATGATTCATGGTAAGAATTATTGCCTTTTGGTATGGGGTAAAAGAAGTGGTCAAGTGACTAGTTCTGAGACGTTGCAACAACTCAGTGCATAAAAACCCCATAAGAAGCTCCACATAAACCAAATTTCAAATCAAATTTAGTTTAAGAAATATGCCTAAATTTTGAATTGTGAAAATTCAACAAGAAAATTCTCCGCATTTAACTTCACTACTTATAGAAAAAGAGTTTGATTGAAGTTGTTGCCTCCCAAGCTTTCTAACGACATCGAGATTGCATTGTTTCATTTGCTAAATGCAAAGAATTCATCAATACTCAATGTATCCAAGTTCTTTTTCTCTTCTAAACCCCTCATGGAAATTACACAATATCAATGTAGTTACACATGTTCAAGCCTTCTAACCATTTATAAGAAGTCTAGACCTCCTGTAACTAGCTCAGGGTTGAGTTATGATTGCTCTTGCAGTAATTGACCATTGAGAAATTAAACAATGGTTTGCTACAACTTCCGAAATCACCCCATGTGAATCCATGTAAATCCCATGATTTTACATTCCACTTCAACGAATAATGTGTGAGCTCAAACGTGAACATGAGTAGGATTTATTGGTTAAGTTATAATGTTAATTGTGCAGAATTTTAGGTGAAAAGGCAATTGGCTATTGGAATTGTGTGCTTTGGTAAGCTAACCTAAATGCAATAATTTGATTAGTGATTTAGATTTGAATTTCAAATTACATAGATATACTAATGTAGTTGGTGGGCTCCCTTAGTAAAAGTGGGAAAATATGCTTTAGCCATGTGGAATTAGGGATGCAAGTTTTGGTAAATTCGACTTAAACTCAACCCAACTCGAAAAGAATGGGTAAAATCCGACTCGAATCTGACTAGGTTCGGATATGGGTTTTATCCAAAAAGCTCGAGTGGGTATGAGTATGGGTATAGAGATCTATACCCAATTATCTGACTCAAGTACCCGATTAAAATTCTCATTTACCCGAGATATATAAGTCTCTCCCTAAGCCCCTCATTGCCCCAGCCCTAATCTCCCTCCATGATTTTGAAGGTTGAGATTAAAGTTCCATTGAATATTTATTTTGGAAATGGGTATCTTTTGTTTAAAATATACTTATATCTTGTCTTTCTTTATACTTTTATTTTTTGTTTTTTATGTATTCCCTTTGAAGGATTTTTTTTGTAATAATTTCAATGGATCAATAAAACTAGAGTAGCCCAAACCTATATGTTTTAAGCTTGTTAAAAATAAACAATTGATAAATCATGCTGTAGATTTATTTTCTTCTTTGGCTTTACTTTGGATATGATTTGATTGTAAGATCAATTTATAAATGGGTACCCGATAGGTAAATGAATACTCAATAGGTAAATGGGTTTGGATTTTTGTACCCAATGGATAAATGGGTGGGGGATGGGTATAGATTCTGTAAATGGATATGGATATGGGTTTAGCCCAACCCAACCCAAACCCGAACCTAACCCATTTGCATCCCTATGTGAAATATACCATTTTAGATCAAGGTTTTCAAGAAGTTGTCGAGAGTCATCACGATATTTAATTGATTGTCTCTGGTATGAGAAGAGATGCCAATCTTTTCGAGAGACTGTTGCCTGACGGATGCTCTTGATGCACATTCTCTGCATGAAAATGGAGATTCGGGCCAGTCATGCTGGTTGAGTCAGGAGGTTGACTCGACGAGAAGGAGATGTAGGAAGTCCTTCTCTTAGCGCTATCATGGAGAAGGCGTATCCTTAGACTTAAGACAGTTATGTGTCTCTGTTCACGAACTCATGTATTTAGCATATCGATAGTAGGTGCACCCACTATGATGTTGATACTAGAAAGTTGGAATGATAGACATATGATCAGTGATAGGTACGGAACGCGGTTATTTAATTATGCCATTGTAGTATGCGTTCGCAACGTCGATTTTAATTTAGAATGTGGAGTTGGTGAGTCCAAGTGTCGAACACAAGGAAGTGTAAAGTCGGATTATTTTGTTGCTTTAAGTGTCACAGGAATGGTTAATTTGCTTACTTGCGAGAAAATGCGAGAGAGGGAGAGAGAGAGAGAGAGAGAGTAGGGTTAGAGATCGTGTTTAAAGTATGACAATCATTTAGAAGGATGTGAGCTATAACATATGAAATATCATCAACATATAACATGCGGTGAAAGTTTGTTTACAACTATAACAATGGATGAAAGCTTAAACAAGTGCAACATAAACTAAAGTAAAGAGAGTGCGAGGAAGAGTCAAGGCGGCCAGGGCAGTGAAGGGAGGCTTCGTCGGTGGCTTGACAACTTCGAGGTGGGTATGGAGTATTTGGTGGAGCTAGGAGAAGGCTTAGAGCAGCTTGGAAGGTGTGTGTGTATTCAATGCCCTTAAATGGGGTGGTTGGGAGGGTTTATATAGAGAAGAGGGGTTTCCAAACTAAGTAAGGGTTTTAGCGACATCCGGGACGTCGCTAAACCCATTCCAGAAACAGTTGAGAAGAGGAAAGCCATAGGTGGGTGCCTATATACTTCTACAGTAGATAACCTGATGTATGTCATGCTCTGTACGTGACCATATGTCTATCACGTAGTGGGAGTGGTAAGTCGTTACTAATACAACATAGGATAGGAGCACTGGCCTGTTGTCAAGAACATACTCAAATACCTGAGGAGGACAAAAGACTACGGTCTTGTCTTTAGATGGAGATCTCTAAGTGATGTACATTGACTCTGACTTCCAATCAGACATTGACGATAAAAAGTCTATGTCAGGGTTTGTTTTCTTGTTGAATGGTGGTTCTATGACCTGGAGAAGCAAGAAGCAAGATACCATGGCTAATTCAATGACAGAAGCTGAGTACATCATTGCATTTGATGCTGCAAAGGAGGTGGTGTGGATATACAAGTTCATTGAGGAGCTTGCGTACTTCCCTCGATACAATTGCCAATCCCACCATTGTGAGAAAATACGAGTACCATTGCATAGGCAAAGGAACCTTACTCTCACAAGAAGAGCAAGCATATTGAAAGAAAGTACCACATCATCTGGGAGATCTCCAAATGTGGCGATGTGATCATCACGATTCATGAAGGTGGCCTCCGCAAATAACGTTGCTGATCTGATGACCAAGGCGTTGACTAGAGAGTCATTTGATCAGCATGTGTGCAATATAGGGTTGAAGGAGGCTACAGAATGGCTCTGAGGGAAAGTAGGAGTCTGTTGGATTTTGTATATCCTAAGAAAGGCATCTAAATAATTGATTGTCGACTACTAATTCGCACTAAAAATGGTGTTTTAAATGTTGTTGTTGTAATATATGTCACAAATGCAAACAGATGTCGCATCAATTTTATTTATTTACTTAATTTTTACTGATTTATTCCAGGTCGTTCACTGAGAGACAGTTATTGATATACATCACTCTCTAAGTCCAAAAATATTCTTTTACTCCAAAAACTATTGATTGAATTTACAAAATGAATCAATGAATAAAAGAATTTAGTTAATTATTTACAAAAGAATCAATTAAAACACATTACCATGCTGGAAAACATATGGACATAAATAAGCATTAAAAACCATATATAATTACTTTATATTAGTTATATACAACTACTATAACTAATACCCAATTTTAGGAACAAAATTAGTTAATAATATATACTATACTAAATTATATTAACATACTAATACCTTCAGTAACATATATTATACATATAGTAATAGATATATTCGTCAGTAAAATCTTAGTAGACTAAATCCATAACCTAAAGCAAAAACTACTATCTATATTGACATATCTATACAAATACAGTGACAGATCTATTCGTCACTAAAGCTCTAGTTATTTATATACATATATAAGAGCTCAAACAATATACTTTACATATATTACACATATATACTATACATGTGTATACTTATTTATTTACATTTAATTACATTATTTATATACATATATATTATATACTTATACTTTATGTATATTATACATATACACATGTACACACACATAGGTCTAAGGGGGGGGGTCTAACACTTAGCTGTTGATCAACTTCGCTCTCTTCTTCTCTTCCTCTCTTCTTACACTCTTTAACACGCTCACACATGCACTACTCACTTAACAAAAGTTAAGTTTTTAAATTGGTGGGCAACCTTTTCGAAGGATACGCAACACCCTTCTTAGGGTGGGACTAGACCTCTACTGGGACCACCCTTGTTTAATTAGGTGCATTAATTCTGAATTCAGGCTCCATAGTGGGCCCATTCAGGCCCTCACACCTGCGTGTTCACACGCACACACATGCACCCACACACGCCCGTAGGCGCATGCAGCATTTAACCCGCATTCTTTGGTGCCAAGCACCTGACGACCGAAGGAGCCTATGCACGAATTCAATTTAACCCACTTTGCATGCTTCTAAGTGCACGATGTGGGACTAACCATGAGCGCCAAATGGGTGCAGCTGTGTGTGCGTGCATGTAAATCTCATGTCTTTGGCCCTTAATTTGAGGGCCATAAATTAATGTAAATTAAAATTAAATTATATCATTGTAAAACCCTTATATAGGGCTATATAATTATGTAATTAGCTTACATAAATAAGTTATTTACCTATATAAAAAAATTAGTTGAAGTTGGCTAATTATACACATTAAATTAGAGTTTAATTAGTTAATTAAGGTATAAATTAGTTACTTAATTATACAATTGACTTTATACAGTGTTGATATACATAATAAATTATTCATTACACATTTTTATTATTTTTTAGAAACTTTATTTTAATTTATATAGATTTAAATATTAGTTTAAGTTAGTTTTATATATAATAAATTATAAATACTATAATACAGTATAAATATGGTTTAAATAAGTTTAAAATACTTAATATAATATAATACAAATATACAATATAATTTATCTCAGTATTAACTTAAATTACTAATTTATTCTATTTTAACTAAGTAAATTACCTAATTAACTTAACAACTTAATTATTTACTGTAAATATATAATTAAATTAAATTAAAGGTATTATATTATTCATAATACATATATAAATACGTATGTACAATATGAGATATAAATATGTACATTTAAATAGGTTTATATAATTAATTAGTTTATTATACATTTAGGTTATATAAATTAATATATAATAATACAATAAAGTAGTATATACAATAAGTTATTCTAAATACTTACTTTAATATATAGATATATATGTAAGTTATATAGATCTATTATATATATATATTACAACATTTACATATAGCTTAGGTTTAATTAATATGTACAAGTATATATATAGTATACATGGTATTTTTAGGTATTTTTGGGATTTTTCTGATTTTTATAGTTTATAAATATATGATAGAGGTAGGGGATGAGAGAGAAAGAGTGAGATGAGAAGAGAGTTATTTTTGTTGTTTTCATGTTTAGTTCTTTTATTAAATTCCAAGGTATGTTGAATTGTCAGAGGTTCAGAATACCTTGAAACTTTTACTTACACTTAGGAAAATACCTAGTAACCGGCAGGTTTGAGCTAATGCTGTCGTTATGGTTATATATGTTTTACAAGCGTTGTAGTATATGACAAAACAGCTACCAGATTACTACAGAAAATTTTTTACTCGGAATAAAAGTTTTCCCGAGGTCGAACTCAGGGAGCAACTAGAATTCTAGAAGCATAAAAGTTCTCAATTAGGTTAGAAAAATAAGAGAGAGAGAGAGTTCTCTTGGCTTCTTCTTCTCTCTTCCTCTTCTTTCCGTCCTTTTTCTTTCCTTTCTTCTTCTTTCTTTTCTTTTCTTTCTTCTTCTTCTGCAGCTGTGGTAATCTTCTTCTTCTCTGGCTTCTTCTTCTTCTTTTCTGCTTCTTCTCCCTTTCTTCTTTTCCTCCTGCCTTCTTCTATTCTTCTCTTTAGTTGCGGCTATGCCTTCTTCTTTTCTTCTTCTTCTGTTCTTCTCTTTTCTTTCTTTCTTTTTCTTCTCTGCTTCCTTCTTCTCTTTTCTTCTTCTTTTGGCTGTTGCCCTTCCGACGTTTGATGCAGTGCTCAGATGACTTACCTGTGCATTTGCTATAGTGCTATCCTTCCTTCTTCTTCAGCTGTCCAGTGCGGCTAAGGCTTCGGCCGCTCCTCCTCTCTTCTTCTTCCTTAGCTTGCTTCTTCTTCTTCTTTCTTTCTTTCTTTCTTTCCTTCACGCACACACAGTGGTCAGTGCAAAACCTACCCCTACCCCTTCCCCACGTCTCTCTTTCTCAGAATCTCTCTTAGGACTACTCTCCCAGAGTCGGGTAATCGGGTTCGGGTAACGCACCTGGGACCAGGCCCACCGACGTGCAGTGGTGGGCGAGAAGTGCGTAGTCGGGTAGTCGGATCCGGCCTAGACCCGCAGGCCATGAGTGCGGGCGAGGGCGAGCGAGCGCGTGGCACGCTGCATGCGGGTGAGAGGGACTTGACCCTTGTGTATCGAAGGCAATAAGCCCGATGCACTTTTTCAATATAAGTGTGGGCGCACGGCCGCACACTTACGAGGTGGGACTAAAGTCCCACCTCCCAAATCTCGCACCCGCAGGTGAGGGAACTGCTGCCAATTGGGGCAGCGATGAAGCTCGCGACCCAATTGCAGGCCTGGGCATATTCGCAGCAGCTTTCCGCATTGCCTGGGACTCGCGCCTGGGCTGGAGAACGCCTGGAGCTGAGAGCGAAGGAGCTGCAGCAGCTCAGCAATGGAGGCGAGGGGGCTCTGACCTGAAAGCAAAAAGACGGCCTTCCGGCCACATCAGAAAACGTGGGAAGCTTCGCCAGAGTGTGGCGAAGCCAGTGCGAGGGTCGACGAGGCACGAGAACGCGTGTGGAGGTAGACCTAGGTCAGACTGTGCGTGGGAAGATGGGTTTGTTCGGGGGGTGGTCGGGCAGTGATTGGCAGTGAATGGAGTGGGGGGAATGGTCGAGTGGAGTGAGGGGGAGCCTCTGGGCTGGTTGGCAAGGGGTGAGGATGTCTGTGGCAGTGGGATGGCCTCGCTGGAGAAGGTGACCGGAGATGGGGAAGATGAAGTTAGACAGTGGCGGTCGGGTGGTTGAAATGGCAAATTAAAAGGGGGAAAATACAAGGGAGAGAGAAAGGAAACTCTGTACCTAGTTACTCGACGAAGGGGGAGAGAGCAGCGCTCGACTCGTGCCTGCCAGAGCTGGGGACGAAGATGCCCAAGAGGAGGGTATCGACAATGAAGAGGCAGTCGGAGGGCGCCAGCTGGTACGGGCTAGCGCGGACGACAGGGCAGCAGAGCGACGAGGAGGAGGAGGAGATCGCTGAAAGCTTCGGGCGCTCTGACCGGAGGAGGAAGAGATGAAGTGCGGGGTATTTCTCCGCCAGAGGAAACTTGAAGGAGTCGGCAGACCTTACCGCTTCTTATAAAGGCCTTGGCGCGGAGAGGGAACCGAGGTGGCGACGTGCCAGCCTCGCCGGAGAATGGCCGGAGAGGATACTCATGCCTTTCGTGCGTTCGCACGAGAGGCATGGTTGATGGTAGAGGGCATGAGTGGGTTCCTGCGACAGAGGACGTCGCAGGGGATCCCCCGTCTGTTCTAGAGGACGGCCGTCCTGCCCTGCGTGGCACCATCCTCCGCGCAAGGTCGCCGGAGGCATGGCACTGTGCAGAAGTGGCAGGGAGGACCGTTCTGCAAAGAATGATGAGAAGTTTGGGGCCTAAACGTAAGGGTTTCAAAAGATAAGGGTCAAAAAGTAAATAAAGAGGACCAAATTGTAAAGTCGGTCAAGATGGTCTTTTCTTAGGCTCAAGTTTTTATAGCAGACTAATTTGAACCTAAGGATTTTAATGGTGAATTTTGATTTTAGGTTGGACCATGTTTGATCGGTCAATTTGCGTAAAAACCCAAATTAAGTCATTAATTGGGCATGGTTCTCATTTTAGGTCAAAATAGGTTGCAAAGGCCAAATTGAAGGTTCTAAACCCTAGGGGATATTTTTCTATGAATTTTAGAGGGTTTAGTTGATTTTTATCCTACCTCAAACCTCATGAATTAAAGTAGGTTTGTTTTAGGGTTACATAATGTTATTTAATTCCTAGAAGTTGCTATAACTCTTTTTAGATCAGATCATCCCACTTCCCTCATTGTTAAGCTTGTTTGACCTGTGTTTGGACCCTTAATTACCCTGTTCGCATATTGCATTGGTGAAATTACAGTTTTACCCCTTATGATTTGTTTTATTCTTTAACTCAGAATTCTCTGAGTTAAGCCTTTTTTTGGGTTTTGTAGAAGCTTTTTCACACATATTTGGATTAGATTGTGCTAGTTATGGTTCATGATAAAGTTCTCATCAATACCTGATCTACAAAACCCAAAAAAAGGCTTAACTCAGAATTCTCTGAGTTAAGCCTTTTTTTGGGTTTTGTAGAAGCTTTTTCACACATATTTGGATTAGATTGTGCTAGTTAAGGTTCATGATAAAGTTCTCATCAATACCTGATCTAACTAAAAGCAGGTTTATTTTATTTTTTTGGAAATTTTTTATGATTTTTATTTATATTACAAGTTAACCAATTTTAGGCCTAAATGACTATTTCCAAATGAACCTAAGGCCTTGAATGGAATCTATGTGATGGAAATACAACTCATCCACTCAGAAATATCCAACACAGCATATGAGAGGTATTCAAACATTCAAACTTGATTTTCAATTTAATTTCATTCAAATTTATATTTTGGACAGTTATAGCATTTAATAAATAACTGACAAAAGTTTTAAATCAGAAATTACAAGCATTTATATTAAATAAAAATCCATCCTTATACATGAATGCTTGTTCACAAAATTCCTATACTACAAAACAAGTCAGCTCCATTTCATTTCCAAGTTCATCCCAAAATTCCACATGACTTAGATCCTTCTTCAACCAAAACAGTGGCTGAATTGCTAAAGCCAATAGCTACTGCTGCTGTCACAGCTGTTGTCTGTTGAAATGCAACTCATATCAGATCATGAACAGCTATTCAGACATCTTATAATAAATGTTGCTGCTATCTTAGCAGCTACTCAACTATGAAGCTAGCAGCTGGTAGCTGCTGTGACTTATGCAGCAAGATTGCTATTGCTGCCAGATGGAAATTCAGACCTTAGAGGCCTGATCCAAGGCTCATGAAGTCATTCTAGGGTATAGACAATCAAATCTAAAGGCAGTTCTTCCTAGAAAAAATCTATTTCTTCATCAAATCACTTAAAATCAAAGAATAAAATCCATAAATCAATCAATTCCAGCAGTAGAATAGCTGCTTAAGTTCTGATCTGAATCAAATCAGATTTTGATCTTAAAAATTCAATTCTCAGTTGTGGAAATATTTTCAAACAAAATTTGGAAATCATTTAATACCCTTGTAAACATCAAACATCCATAAATCTCCAAATTGAAATCATTTTGAGTTAATAATAATAATAATAATGTTACCCTATTTTGGGTTGTTACTTTTGATTCTTAGATGATCTGATCACCTGATCACCCTGTATACCATTAGTTGGTGTATAGGGTAATCTAATGATTCTATAAAAATCCCTTGGGTCATTGTTTTGCCTTGAATCAATACAACTGATTTTCCTTGGACAAAACTACCCAAAATGCAATTAAATTGGGTTTATGCTCATCCACACATTCAAAACCAAATCCAAACCTTGGATTCATTGCATTACACCCAATTAAGCAAATCTGAACTCAAATCACTCGATTAAAATCATTTAAAACCAATTTGACTTCGAATCACAAGATCGAGCATGAAAATCAAATCAAAAGAATTGAGCAAATCAAGTCAATCAAATCAGATCGAGAGATCTTTGTGTATTTATGGAATGAATGGGAGATCCCCCATATGAATTTTAGGTGCTAATTTCAGATCTAGGAACCAAGATTCCCAGTTCTGAATTAGGCTCTGATGAAGGGGTGATTAGCAATTAAAATGCGAGGGAAAATAAGAAATGAATTGCGATGCGTAGGGAAAGCTGTATGAGTTGAAATGGAGGCGGAAAAACACCTCTCTAATTTGAATTAATCAGAGAGGGTGAAGTGGATCTAAGCTAATCTACTCCTAACAAATTTAACAAAAACATTAAAATCTATCATTTAATCTACTCCTAAACTACACTAACAAATACTACATTAATCTAAAAAGCGATTGAAATCCTAATCTAACAAAAGAATGGGACCTGTGGATCTTCACCCGGCGGATGGAGAGGAAGAAATGGAGGGGGAAACTCCGACAGACTGAAAGCCCACTAGTGGAGCTCTGGGTCACCCTGGGGTGCTACGAAGTCCTTAGTGGCAAGGGGGATTGGAGAAAATGATCTCCACTGCCGCAGCAATGGAGTAGGGACAGGGTGAGGAGAAGAGACTGGAGGGATGAATTACTCAGCTCAAGAGATGTAGGTGGGGAGCTGATCCTTTGCACGCGACACCAAGGAGGTCCTTAAGTAGCTTTGTCACTGGATCTGGGCACCGCAGTGGTGGAATCAAGCGCCTAGGTCTTCAATGGTGAGATGGAGAGAAGAGGAGGGCGCGAAGCTTCAATCCAAATCACAGCCGTTGGATGAGATCTAGAGGGGATGGTGATTGCATGCGCAAGGGCGCGCGAAGCTTCAATTGGAGTTGGCCCCTTGGATCAAGAGTGAAAGGAATCAACGGTCGCGATCACACTTGTTCTTGCGTGAACAGTGCACCTAGAGGTACACCGCTACTGCAGCTCTTTTGGTGAATTTGCGGAGAAGCCCTATGGTGCGAAGGGGTAGAGAATTTGCATGCAGACCCTAAGTGGTGAAGAAGGATAACAGAGCAGTCCTTGGAGTCTTCAGATAGGTCCTCGGCAGTTTCCAATTAGGTCCTTGAGAAGTCAAAGGCAAATAGAATGTTATAACCTAAGGACCTATATGTGAAACTCTAATGCAGGGTCGTAGTGATGTCCAAACGCTACCAAGTTTTTATTTAAACTTAATTGAATATTTAGGAAGGTGATTACACTTTTGATTTGAACTTTTGAACTCAAATGCGTGTTCAATTTTGCAATCGGATCATCAATTTACATTAATGAATAGAATATCTCATTTTATAACCTAATTTTGCATTTTTAGCGCAAATTGGATGTTTTAGGTCATTTCCGTTAATTCTCACACTTAACCCATTTCATGTGTTAATTCAGTAGTGTTTAACCTAATTTTTAGATAAACTTGGATATTTTAGCTATGATTAGCCACACCTCATCAATAATGTAATATGATTACATTTGCATCTGAATAAAAGAATTAGATTCTTTGTTAGTAAATAAATTAGGTCCCTCAGTACAAATAGGGTGACATACTTGGCCAAATTGAATAAACTCGATATGTGTTGATTTGGAGATCTAAATGGTTTAGAGGGTTCGATAGCACATCAAAAAATCATCTAATTCAATCAATTGTTTCTAGTCCGAGTTGGGATGTAACCTTCTTTAGAAATCATCACCTAATTGATGTTCTTAAATGGAGATTCTAAATTGTCATGTACGTTGGGTTAAGAAGTTTACTTGATAAAATAGAAGATAGCCGAAGTTTTTCTCTAATGTCGTCATGGAGAAGGCTTATACTTTGACCTAAGACAGATATGTGTCTCTATTTACGAACACATGCATGTGGTGACCAATAATAGATGCACCCACATTGGTGCTAATAGTGGAAAGTTGGTGTATGTGAGAAGGGATGGGAGGTATATGATTAGGGATACAAGTTTTAATAAACCCAACCTAAACCTGACTCAACCCGACCTGAAAAGAATGGGTAAAACCTGAACCCGATTAGGTTCGAGTATGGGTTTTATCCAAAAAACCCGACCAGGATATAGGTATGGGTATGACTCTATACCCGATTACCCTACCTGAATACCTGAATAAAACTCCATTTACCCAAGATATATGAGTCCCATCATAAGTCCCTCATTCCCCCAGCCATAATCTTTCTCATGATTCCTTCCATGATTTTGAAAGTTGGGAATGCATATGAAGCTTTCATTGAACATTTATTTCGGGTATGAAGATTTTTTGTTTGAAAGGTACTTATATATAGTCTTTCTTTGTGTTTTTATATTTTTATTTTTGATGTATTCCCCTTGAAAGGTTATTTTTGTAATAATTTTAGTCGAGATCAATAAAATTAGAGTAGCCTGAGCTCTTATGTTTAGAACTTATTTAAAAATAAACAATTAATGAATTGTGTTATAGATTTTTTGTCTTCTTTGACTCTAATTTGGTACGATTTGATTGTAAGATCAATTTATAAATGGATATTCGATGGGTAAATGGGTACCCGATAGGTAGATGGGTATGGGTATGGGTTTAGATTTTTGTACCCGATGGGTAAATGGATAGGGTATGAGTATGGATTTTGTAAATGAGTATGGGTATTTGTAAAGACCCATTCTTTCCTGAGCCTTTTAAGACGTTTGGACTGTCCGTCAAACGTCTTGTCAGACTCCTGGACCCCTTCCCAGACGTCTGGAAATCGAAATTTTTGGTACGAGCTTCGCGTCTGCATGCGAGCTGCGCACAGACAGTATGCTTCTTCTCTCTCCTTCCCTTTTCTCTCCTCCATCCAAACCCTAACACACCTCTTTATAAACCCCACTTCACCTCTCTTGTTCTCCCCACTCCACAGCCTCCTTCCCTTCCTCTCCACCGAAGTGAGAGGAGCGAGCGCGAGAGAGAGGATGAGAGCGGCGACAAGAAGGAGAAGATTGAGCTCACAAGCCCGTGTGGGAGCTTGCTGGAGGGCGCACGACCGGAGCAACGCGTGCAGGAGGAGGAGAGCGTCGGGGGAGTCGTCTCCGACACTGCTGCAGTCGGAGCTGCAGGCGAGGAGGCGAGGCGTGGCTGCACGCGATGAGGGCGAGCAAGAGGAGGTTCTGGTTCTAGGTTTATCCCGGAATCAGACGTCTGGAGTGACGTCCAGACGACAGAGTGGACGTCTGGAGACGACTCCAGACGTCTGAAGACAGATCTTCGTGAAGGTACATTTCCTTTTGCAGATACGGCCATGCAGGCTACTCCGCAGCTACGTTTTGCATGGCTTATTGTGGGAGATTTGCTGTCGCATGCAGGGATTACTTTGGGAAGGCACGGACACAACCTCCCACACGTTTCAGATGTCTAGGCAGCTTACCAGACGGCTAGAAGCACTCCCAGACATCCAGAGAGGAGGTCGGACATCTGGAACTGGGTCCAGACGGTCCAGAAGAGGTCCTGGACGTCTGAGGACGACGCAGAGCCTGAGGTGCATTTCTGATCAATTTGAAGACGTCTGGGCATTATGCTAGACTTCTGATTTGAGTCTGTAGCTCAGTTTTTGACCCGTTTAGGATCCGTTTGAGGTCCGTTTTATGCAAACAAGTTATTGACGTTTTCCTTGAGAGTTCCTCTACTTGTTAGAGAGTTCCTCTACTTGTTAGAAGGCTTGTTATACTATTCTGAATGTTCCATTGTGATTGTTCCTTATTATAGGACTTCGTTTCATTGTGGGTTCGGGACTTGCTGAGGCACGTGAGCCTACCATTCGAGCCCCCAATACTCCTGGGTTGTCTGGTAGAGTGGCTTTCCCTAATTTAATTATATACCTGAATGCATGTGTGGATTGCATAACTAGAACCTAGGATATGGCATAAATCCTAGGACGAGAAGTACTTGAAATGTCTGTATGCGTGTTTGAATTGCAGTCTTGAATGAGTAACTAGAAATGTTAACAACTGCCTGTTAATGAACAAGAGCTGCCTGTGAAATATGAATTACCTGTGTTAGTCAAACAGTTACATGTGACCTTACCTGTTGTATACGTTAAATGATAGAATACAAGCTGCATGTGTATAACCTGAGAATGGAAATGTGGATGATAGAAATACGAGCTGCATGTGTATAACCTGAGAATGGAAATGTGAATGATAGAAATACGAGCTGCATGTGTATAACCTGAGAATAGAAATGTGAATGATGAAACCTGGTATGGAATGGCATGAGAAATATGAGCATGAACCCTACGGGGAATTAGGAGTAGAGCTCCTGTGGATAAATGGAATGGATCTGGAAATGTGACGGGAATTGTGCTGGCCCTTAAGTACGTGGTACCAAGGGGAGCACCTGTTCCCTCTTAGTGTAGAGGGGAGCTTGCCGCCTTTCGGGTTGAGACCTAGGGTGGGTTTGTCCACTCTATATCGACTTCTATTGGCCCTCGCATACACAGTACCGGGGAGAGCTATTAGTGTAGGGAGGGAGCTAGCCACCTCACCGCGCCCGGGGTTAAGCTAGCTAACCTACACCGACTTTTCTTGGCCCTCTGGGCAAACCGGGGTAGTAAGACGAGGGTGCACGGATTGTGGAGGGGCGAAACCCCTGTTTAGTTCTGAGGGGCTAGACCCCTATTACTGAGAGGGCTAGGCCCTATACTGTTCTGTGCTGTACTTTGGGCGTACCCGCTAGAAGAAACGACTAACCGCATGCCAGTGCGAGGTAGCTACCCGTGCGCTTATCGCGTATGCCATAGTCACCTCTATGTCTAGACAGTGACCCCGGGGTGGTTGACTAAGTGTAGAATTATCACGGGGGACTCTCCCGGCCAAGAGAGCATCACATGTGCCTTCTACTCTTCGGAAAAGACTGCAATCAAGATCGTTCTCACGAGGAACATTCGAGATCAAGAAAAAGATTTGAAAATATATAAATCAATGGGTGAAAAGGAATAACTTGTAAATTAAAGAATTGGAATATCTAGTTACCTGTTCGCTTTACTGCTTTAGTTAGTTGGATCCACTCTACTCAGTGTTCGTTGACTGTGTTTACTCATAACCCTTTTCAGGTTCAGGTGTTGAGTAGCTCGAGTCTCCGACTGCAAAGAGTGTTGGGCCCAGTAGAACACAGTAGCAGTAGCCTTCTTTTTTTAGTACTTTCTGTTGTAGTGAGTTCAGACTCTTGTACTTTTACGTTTCTGTACCTTTACGTTCCTATACCTTGTTACTGTTTTACTGTTGTGGTGGTGATATGTACTGTAGCAGCTTTTACTTTCCTTACTGCTGTACCCTTTTACTGTTACTTGCTTAGCATAGTAAATGTGGCTTTCTTTCCTACTTTTTGGTTATTTCTTGTTGGATGACTGGGTTTTGGGATTAGTCGAGTCGAGCCGGTCTCGAGTCCTGTAGGGATTCGGGAACTAACTAAGTGTTTGCAGTTGAATACCAACTAAGTAACCAGGTACCAGTACTTACCATTAGTATCGGGACTTGTGACTCACAGGTTTGAAAACTGTAACCTACATGTACCGGTACTAGTGATAAGTACCCATATTTGTAAGGTCCAAGCACTACCAGTATTCACAAACTGTAAGCACCTCATACAAGTACTCATGATTAGTACTAGTACTTGTTCAAATCTATGCTTTACATATACAGGTACTTATGAACCGTACCAATACTTGCAACAAGTACCTTGAATTTACTCTTTTAATCAATTTTAGAGCTTTTCAAATTCAATTAAACTATTAATATTATTGAGAAACGATTGTGATTTTTCAAACAAATAATTAAACGTGAGTTTGATACCTAATTATCTCTATTTTGATTTTACTTCCTAAATCAATTTTTCTTGTTTAGGAGACATACAAATTTCTAGATTACAATAAATAAACAACATAAAAAATCTTTATCAACTTGAACACTTCTTCCTTGTCATCATCTACACTTCCTATAATCCTGTGATTTCCCTGTAAATATCACTTTACAAACTCATTAGATTAAAATAGTTTTGTTAATATCATTAGATTAAAACAGTTTTGTTAATACCAAAACATAAAAGAAAAGTGCAACTAAGTTCCAACAAAGGAGGGATAGTGCCATAAATCCACAAATCTTAATGTTTCATTATTAGCGTAATGAAATCAATAATGATTTTGATGGCTACCTAATTGTAGATTAAGCAATTGTAACTTAAAGAGTTACGTTGTACTTGATTTGCTAATTAATTGCACATAATTTGATTAGGTAGAAAATCAAGAGTTGTATTGCAATTAATTTATGTTGAATGCTAAAACCAAACATCCCATAAGTTGTTATGAACTAATTTTATAAAAATCAAGTAGGATTTGATCCCCACCCTTGATGGAGATCCAAGGGTTGCCATCAAATTAGGATTAAGGTTAGATTCTTAGAAATATCTCCTAAGGCAACCCGCTAATTACTCCTAATCAATCACATTGATTTTCAGTTGTAACGACCCGATTCCCGAATCCCTACGAGACACGAGAATCAGACCGACTCGACTGATTCCAAGACCCAGTCGTCCAACGAGAAAGTAACCAAAAGAGCAGTAAAATAAACCATATTCACAATGTATATAACTAGCAGTAACAAAATACAGCAGTAAAGAAAAGAAATACTACAGTATACACCACCACAATAGTAGAGAATTAAACAGGTACATAAATATGAAGCTTACAACGAAAAGAGTACAGGGGTAACAGAAACTACTCACTACAGCGGAAAGAAAAGTACAGTAGGTACTACAAGTAATACTACTGGGCTCTACTAGGCCTAGCGCCCTCTGCAGCCGCTGACTCTGGCTGCTCAACACCTGGTCCTAAAAAGGTAACAAGGGTGACACGTCAGCGAAACGCTGAATAGAGTGGCAACTAAAAGCTAAAAGAAACAGTACAGTGAACAGTAGTTGTTATATTTATTATTTCTTGCTTTTATTTTTCCATTTATTCACTATTGATTATTTCTCAGATCCTTCTCTTGATCTTGAATGTTCTTCGTGGGAACGATCTTGATTGCAGTCTTTCCCGAAAAGTAGAAGTAACACATGGTGCTCTCCTGGCCGGGAGACTCGACCGTGGTGGTCCTACCCTCAGTCGACCACCCCAAGGTCGCTGACAGACGTAACAGTGACTACGGCACGCACGATAAACGCACGAGTAGCTACCCCGCACTGGCACGCGATCAGTCGTTTCCGTTAACGGGTGCGCCCAAAGCACAACACGGAACTAGTATAGGGCAGAGCCCTCTCTGTAACAGGGGTCCAGCCCCTCCACAGTAACCAAACAGGGGTCTTGCCCCTCCACAGTCCGCGCACCCTCGCCTGACTACCCTGGTTTGCCCAGTGGGCCTAACAAGTCAGTGTAGGAGAGCTAGCAGAACCCCAGGGCCCGTGGGGTAGCTAGTGCTCTCCCTACACTAGTAGCTCTCCTCGGTACTGTGTACACGAGGGCCAAAAGTCGGTACAAAGTGGCCAGACCTAACCCCGGGTCCCTGGGGGGGCTGGCTCCGCTCTGCACTAAACAGGGGGGGACAGTTGCTCTCCTTGGTACTCCGTACTCAAGGGCCAGCTCACTTCCCCAATTCTATTCTATTCACTTTCCAGGAGTTCTACTCCTAACTCCCCGTAGGGTTCATGCTCTTTTAACTCAGCCAGTTTAGGTTAACCCATGTTCTCAACAGTGATTATTCATTCTTAAACAGGCAGCTGTTAACAATTTTACAGGCAGTTATCATTTCCTTTCTACTTTTCCCAGACTGTAATGTATGTATAATCAACTAGTTTTCCAGTCCTAGGATTCATGCCATACCTTAGGATCTATCATTCAATCTAGTTTTCCAGTCCTAGAATTCATGCAGTACCCTAGTATCTATCATTCAATCTGTTTTTTTCAGTCCTAAGGTTCATGCAATGCCCTAGACTCTATTAATTATTTCACACTTGCATAATTTTTGATAATTAATTGAAAGGGCCACTCTACCCGCGAAATTGGGAGTACTGGGGGCGTGGTCGGCAATCCCGCGCGCCTCCGCAACCCCCACAGTTGCGATGGAACGGGGTCCTAACACAAGGATCAACACAAAGAGTTTCTCAGAACAGTATACAATTACTGTAAACAGGTAGAGGAAATAAATCTGGAAAGAACGAAACTTGAAACGCGGAAAACAGAACCCGAACGGACCCTAAACAGGTCAAGAACGACGAGTCTGCCCAAAATCAGATGTCTGGAACTTCTTCCAGACGTCTTAAAAGGTCGATCATGTCATACCTTGATCTGTGCAGTCCTTCAGACGTCCAGAAGCTCTCTGGATCGTCTGGACTTAGTTTCCAGACGTCCGATTATCACCCCGAATGTCTGGAGGTCTTCTCCGTCATCTGGTACCGTGCCCAAACGTCTGATCTGTGTGGGATGGCGAGCCCTCGCGCCCTCCCGAGCAAAACCCTCACACACACACGCCCGCTCTCATCACGAAGAGGTACAGAAGAACGCGGCGGATGGCTGCATGGCCGTACACGCGTAAAAAGGAGAAGATCAGAAATATTGTACCTGCCAGACGTTTGGACCTTCCTCCAAACGTCTCCCGCGTCGTCTGGACGTAAGTCCAGATGTCTGATTCTGGGAAATTTTCCCAGAATCAGGACCCTTCTTGCTCTCCGCCCGTAGCGCACGGCCGCGCCGCGCTGCGTCCACCTGCTGCCCGAGCTGCAGCACCTCCTCCGCGACACCCCACGCTCGCTACTCTCCCGCCCACCGGCTCTAGCTGCCCCAGCAAGCTCGCACCCTCGCGGTTGAGCTTCTTCTTCCTCTTGCAACAACTCCTTCCCGCACGCTCGTAGCAGTTGCTGCTGCCGCTCTCACCCGCGCGCTCTCTCGCTGACAGGGAGAAGAAGAAGAAGAAGGCGGTGAAGTAAGGGTGAGGGAGGGGAAGGCTCTATTTGAAGGCAGCGCAGGGAGAGAGAGAGAGGAAGGCTGCGTCGTCTGCAGGGAGGGAGAGAAAAGAGAAGAACGAAGGCGGCGGGTTCAATCTGCGCGCGCACGCGCGCAGACGCGAACCCGTATGCCGAAAAAATTTAATACCAAACGTCTGGGAAGTGTTCCAAACGTCTGGCCAAATGTCTGGGCCACTTCCCAGATATCTTAAACTACGTCAGATGCCCTGTTCGTATCAATATAACAAACTCAAAGGAAGTTTCGTCCCCGAAACTTGTGCTAACTAGGGTGCGGGAAAGAACAATATATGCATAACAAACTCAAAGAGGATCGAAGCCGATTCGAAAAGACGTACCCGTGAAAAGCTCCGAATACCACTCCCACATCGCCGCCTCAGGCTCCCAGGTAGCCTCCTCGTACCGCTAGCTCCTCCACAAAACCTTCACCAGGGGTACTTGCTTTCATCTCAGACTGCGGACGGCTCTGTCAAGAATCTACACTGGTCACTCGGGGTAGGTCAGGTCGTTGCCCACCTCTATGCTCTCGTGGCTCAGGACGTGACTGGGATCGGCGACATACTTCCTGAGGTTGGACACGTGGAACACGTCGTGCACGCCAGAAAGCTGAGGAGGGAGGGCAAGCCTGTAAGCAACGGCGCGAGCTTCCCTCTCACCCCAAACCGCTGCAGGCCCTTCATGGGCGAAACGCGAAGGAAGACGTGGTACCCAACCTCGAACTGCACCTCTCTGCGTTTCCGATCTGCGTAGCTCTTCTGCCTGCTCCTGACAGTGCGGAGTCGCCTGTGAATCTGCTCGACTACCTCCTGACTCTGCCGGATCAACCTGGGGCCAACCTCCCACTTGGTCCCCACTTGGTTCAGGCATCTGTAAGTCCAGACATCTGATTCTGGGATATTTTCCCAGAATCAGGACCCTTCTCGCTCTCCGCCCGTAGCGCACGGCCGTGCCGCGTCCGCCTGCTGCCCGAGCTGCAGCAGCTCCTCCGCGACACCCCACGCTCGCTGCTCTCCCACCGACCGGCTCTAACTGCCTCGACAAGCTCGCACCCTCGTGGTCGAGCTTCTTCCTCTCGCAACAACTCCTTCCAGCACGCTCGCAGCAGTCGCTGCTGCCGCTCTTGCCCGCGCGCTCTCTTGCTGACAAGGAGAAGAAGAAGAAGGCGGTGAAGTGAGGGTGAGGGAGGGGAAGGCGCTATTTGAAGGCAGCGCGGGGAGAGAGAGAGGAATCCTGTGTCGTCTGCAAGGAGGGAGAGAAAAGAGAAGAACGAAGGAGGCAGGTTCAGTCTGCACGTGTGATGAGAACCTCATCATGAGCCATAACTAGCTCATTTTGACCTAATACAAAGGATAAAAGCTCCTACATAACTCAAGGAAAGGCTTAACTCAGAGAATTCTGAGTTTAAGGAGAAAACAAGTCATAAGGGGTAAAAATGCAATTTTACCAGTATAATCTGCATACAGGGTAATTCAGGGCCCAAACATAGGTCAAAGCAACTTAATAAGAATAAAAGTGGGATGAGATGATCTAGCAAGGGCTACAGCAATTCCAAGAAACTAAATGATAATCTGTAACCCTAAAACAACCCACTTCAATTCACGAGGTTCGAGGCAAAGTAAAAATAGAATAAACCCTCTAAAATTCATAGAAAAATAATTTTTAGGGTTTAGAACCTTCAATTTGGCCTTCAGAACCCCTTTTGACCTACATTGAGAACCATGCCCAATTAATAACTTAATTTGGGTTTTCGCATAAATTGACCGGTCAAACAAGGTTTAATATAGAAATGAAATTCACCATCAGATTCCTTAGGTCCTAATTAGTCATGTATAAAAACTTGAGCCTAAGAAGAAACCTCCTTGACCAACTTTACACTTTGGTCCTCATATATTTACTTTTTGGCCCTCAACTTTTGAACCCTCGCATTTTGGCCCCTAACTCTCCTTCGTTCTTTGCGTTCAGGTCCCCCCTGCAAAACCTGCCAACACCATGCTCCGGCGACCTTGCGCGGAGCATGGCGCCGCGCAGGGTGAGGGGGAGAGCCTGGCAAGTAAACCGGGGGTGCCCTGCGTCGTCAGCCGTCGCAGGGACACCCCCCTGGTCGCTGTAGCCCACCATACCGGCCGTGCGAACGCACGGACGGTATGGGTTTTCGTCTCCGGCCATCCTCCGGCGAGGGAGACACGTTGTCTCCCTCCGCCTTCCTTCCTGTTTTGATCCCTATAAATACCCCTCGTCGCTCCACCGACCTCGGCAGCTGGGATCTGACGGAGAAAACCCCCAACTTTCCTCTCCTCTCACTCCGGCAGACGCCCGCCAGCTCCGGCGGTTCCTCCTCCTCCTCTTCGCTCTGCCGCAATACCAGCAGCAGAGACTTCTTCCCCTGCTCTTCCCGCGCCACGCCGTACCCAGCTGGCGCATCTCCGGCCCTCTGCTCGCCGCCGCCCCTTCCCCTGGGCATCTTCTTCTCCGGCGACAGTCGATACGACTGTCGCCCTGCCCCGGCCCCTTTCGTCTCCATAGCTAGGTCAGAACTCCTCCCATCTCCCCCTCTTTCTTTTCCTCACTGTCTTTTATTTGATTAAACCTTCGACCGCTCCTGTCCACCGTCACCCCCTTCGTCTCCGGCCATCCTCCGGCGAGCCGCTCCCATCACCCCAGCATCCCACACGACTCGCCGACCACCGCAGAACCTCCGCCTCCTCACCCTGATCAACCCCCGCCTTTCCACTTCCCCCACATCACCCTCTGCAACCCCACCGAACAAACCCATCCTCCGACCCACAGTCCGACCTAGGGCAGCCCTTGCACGCCGCCCCACGCCTCGCCACCACCCACACGAGCTTCGCCGCACTCTGGCGAAGCTCCCGGCACCTTCTGATTAGGCCGAGAGGCCGTTTTGCTGTGAACAGGCCACCCGACCTCCGCCGCCATTGCCGTGCAGAAGGAGCTGCTTCCGCCTGCAGCTGCAGGCGCGCTACGCCCAGCGCCACGCCCAGTTTCGACTCACAGGCCTTGCGAGGCATTTCGACAGAACATCAGGCTCACAGCTGGGGCGAAGGCTTCGCGTGAAGCCGCGATCGCCCGCTGCTTTCTCCGCTGCGGGCGCTCAATTGAGGTGGGACATTTAGTCCCACCTCGGAAAAGTCTGAAGAGGCGCAGAGGTTTAAAGCGAAAAAGTGCTGGAGGCTTACTGCCTCAGCACACGGGGTGAGGTCCCCTTCACCCGCCCGGTTACCCGGTCTCGTCCGTGCTCACGCCCCGCGGATCTGACCCGACCCGACTTAGACTGACCTGCACTCCTCGCCCACCACGCACGCCGGTGGGCCTGGACCCGGGCGCGACCCGTACCCGACTACCCGGCAGCTCTGGGAGAGCTTTCCCAAGAGTGGCTTCTGAGAGAGAGAGACGCAGGGGGGGGGAGGGTAGAGTAGGTTTTGTCCTCTGATGTAAACTCTGAAGTGTGCAGGCACAGGTGAAGAAGAAGGACCGCGGAAGAAGAAGGAAGCTGAGGGAGACACTGTAGCAACAAGCAGTTTAAGTCGTCTGATTGGAAAATCAGACGACGTCCTGAAGGGAAAAGAAGAAAGAAGGAGGGACGACGTCCTGACTGGAAAAAGAAAAGAAGAAAGAAGGAGATCTGAAGAACAACAGAAGAAGGCGAGGCAGAGGAGAACACAAAAGAACAAGGGAAGAACTGAAAGAAGAAGAACAAAGAAGAAGAAGATCTGAAGAAAGGAAAAGAAGAAGAGCAGGACCGCTCTGCAGAAGAAAAAGGAAGAGCAGGAACAGCTGAAAGAAGAAGAACATCACCACTGCAGAAGAAGAACATCACCACTGCAGACAAAGAAGAAGAAGATAACAGAAGATCTGAGACGAGGAGAAGCAAAGAGAAAAGAAGACAACAAATTCTTTCTCTCTCTTTCTTTATTTTTGTAAAAGAAACATGTATATCTCTAGAATACAACTTGCTCCCTGAGTTCGACCTCGGGAACTCTTTTATTTTCCGAGTAAAAAATTTATATATTTGAAATGTTGGTAATAACTGGCTATACTACAACGTTATAACAATAAAACCCGGTTGTCACAACGTTTCAGCGTGCTTGCACGCAGACGCGAACCCGTACGCCGAAAAAATTTAATACCAGACGTCTGGGCCACTTCCCATATGTCTTAAACTACGTCAGATGCCCTGTTCGTAACATCAATGAAGCCAAATCCCTCCACTACTAATGAGAGCAAGAGAGACGAAGAGAATAGAGTAATAGCAATGGCTCTTCCCCCTTCAAAATTGGACTTCTGATCATTGTATCAAAAGTTCGAAGGGCTTTCTAAATGTCTAGAGATAATTCTACACATCTAATAAAGGCCTCTATAGATGTCTGAAATCAGTTTCAGAGGTTTGATTATGTGAAATCTCTTCTTTTAACTCCCGAACGTCAAGAGTTCTTGGTGAGGAAGGAGGATGATTCTCATCCTCGATTTCCACGAAAGCGTTTGCGGATCTTGTATGTGATTAGACATCCTCAACACCCAGGGTCTCATCCAATCTTATTGGAGGAGTTCTGGATGTGTCGGGACTTATTGTAGGAGTTTCAGGCACATTGAGACATCATCGTATGTGTTGTACTATGCCACCTGCAAATGTATAATCCATTATACTCATGGGATCCTAGTAATTTGAAATTAATTCCAATCATATGGCTCTGGTTTAAGCTATTTTTATTTTCATTACTTGATCAAGTCTTGGCATTGATTTGATCTCGATTTCGAAATTTTTTAAATGTCGTCTTTCACGCTTTTGCGATGCCACGGATTGATCCCTTCATCATTTGCTAGATGTCATGGCCATGGTATGCAACTATAGCTAGCAATATTCGAATGGATTTAAGTATAGTCAACCCCTTCGTTCTGGGTATATTAGCTATGCTTTAAAGGTCTCTACTTTCCTATCCAAACCGCAAAGTTTTTTTTAAGAGATAATGATGGAGATAATGCAAATTTGAAAGTCCTAACAACTAGGAGTAGGAATTCACTTACCTAACTAGGCTAGTCTGGATTGGCAAAGGGTTTGAGTTTTCACCTGCAAAATGCACAAACAAAGAAAATACAAATAAGATAGTAATCTAAGATGCAAAACAAATGCAAACTAAATACATGCAAAGCAACACAGTAGAAAGCAACTTGAATTTGTGCCTCCCTCGAGACGATCCCAAAAACTAATCACGAAATTCACAAGATAACATCATTGTTGCAATGTAAAATCACAATCGTTTAATTAATTTCTGAACTCTTAAAGAGATAAAATCAAATATAATGATAGTTCAAGTCGTACCATAAGGTGGCTAAATCATTCATATTGCTTCCTATTATTCTAAACTAATGTATTTTTATTTTTTTAATTTTTAAAATTTTTTGATACTTTTAAAGTAGAGAAAAATAATATATCTTGAAGAGAAAGACTAAAACAAAGAATAGGACCGAATACATTTCATAAAAACATAAATTTTCATAATGTCAAATTCTAATAAATTTACTTGACGTCTTTACCCACTTAACTAAGAATTCTATAAAATTTCACACAAAAATAACATCTAGGGGGTGTTTGTCTGCTCGAAAATGTAAGAAAATAATTTTAGGATTAAATGAAAAATAAAAGAAATGACATTAGATTTTCCTTGAATTCTTTTTATCAACTTTCTTACCGTTGTGCATACATTCTAAAATACAAGGAAAATGATGGAATATCTTTTGTTAAATAAAAATATTTTCTTTCCTTTACTTTCCTCATTTTTCAAGTGCACAAACCCCCCTCTAGAATATATGTACTAAATTTAAAAAGATAATATAAGAACTAAATTGCAACAATGAAAGTACTACACCATAAAAGAAATTTTATCTCTTTTCTGTAAAGAGTTTGTAAACGAAATTCGGATGGGAATTAAGTCTACTACGCGGAAATCAATGCCAAATTTTTTGAGATTTTTGGGAGCATGGAAATTATGGAATATGTTTGGACATTGATATTGATATTTGCAAACGTAAACGTAAAGGAGAATATAACAAATTAACTAAAGGTTTTGAAATTAGATGTCGTTGGTAAATGTGAAAGTTAACGTAAACAATGATGTATAGGAGTGTTAATGTGATTTAAATTGATGTATTTCTTTTTATATATTCTTTTTATATAGCAAATTTACTCATATGTGATGAAATCTACTACTATTGAAATCAACAATCATATTTGTATAGGTGTAAATCACTCAAATCATCTTTGAAATCACTTTTTACATGTGTAAAATTACTTTGCATATTTAAAATAATTTTGCATCGGTGTAATCTTACTTTACACTGGTGTAAAATTAAATTCCAAGTGTTTTTCACTTATGACAAGTGATTTTATACTTAAAAGTTGATTTTTCCTTTTATAGTTTAGGGTTTAATTTTTAGTGTTTAAGGTTTAGCTCTCTAAATCCTAAACCCTAAATCCTAAGGTGTAAAATTATCTTTTAGGTGAAAAATTACTTCTTATAAGTGAAATCACTTTCTATAAACCTAAACCATAAACCTAAATCCCAAACTCATAAATCAAAATCACTTTACACAGATGCAAAACTACTTTGCACCAGTACAAAATCACCAAATCATTTTTCGAATAATTTTGCATGGGTGTAAAGACACTTTAGAATAATTTATCACTGGTGTAAAATTACCTAAAATAATTTATCACTGGTGCGAAGTAATTTATCATCGGTGCAAAGTTATTTATCACTTATATATTTTAATTAAAGTAATGTGATGATTTTTTTGAATATGATAGAATCCACAATATAACAAACCTTACGTCTTTTTGTTTCTAAATATACAATATCAATTATCAAGTGGAGTCTATATTTACATCACGTTACGTTATTTTTATGTCAACTTTTATATTTGCTTTTTAACTTTAAAATAAATATGCGAGAGAGTAGAAAAGAAAGAGAACAATTAAATAAAATACTTTTATTAATAAATTAATGTCAACGAAAATTGAAATTACAACGAAGATTTGAAGAGTGCAAACTAAAATAAATTCTAAAATGTAAATATAAGAACAAGACTACTAAAAAAATCACGAAAGCGTGGCAATGTCTCGACGATGATGAGAAATCGGAAATGGAAGACGGAGGTTGAAAAACGACCAAGACCATCGAAGGCTACCCGCCTCATGGAAGTCTCCTGAGAAAGGGTGAGGTAGAAGATAAAATGATTTTTTTTTGTTTTTTATAGATCTCAAGGTATATTTATAGACTTTAAATTCTTTAGGAGCTCCCAAAAAAAAATATTGACATTTGTAACAAAGGAATGTGAAAATTATTTTGAGTTTAAAACAACTCTTAATTCTATCAAAATTTTAATTTGTGACTTTTATCTTATATATATGCTATCATTTAACTTAAATGAATTTATTTCTTGATTTTTTAAGACTCAAATAACTAATCTAATTTATAAAAAGTATTCTTTTCAATCATAGCTCATCTTATAAGTCTTTCTTTGTCTAATCTATGATATAAAATAAAAAAATATTATTATTTAAAAATATAAAAAAATATCTAAATTATTAAACATATAAAATAAATATATAAAAATAATAATAATTAAATATATAATCTATATAAAATTATGACTCGATCACCCCTCAAAGCCTTACCACCTTCCCTGACCCCCACCCACCACTTTGCTTTGACCCTCTGTCCCTCCCCTAACAACTTGCGGCCCCTTCTTCGACCCCCCGTACCACTTCGATTTGCCCTCCCTTGACTGTACAAGAATACAAATATTAGTATTAGTTGAGTTCATTAGTTTTAGGCTTTTCTTTTTTTCTTTTTGAAAGTTTCTTTTTAGCTTTACTAACTTTATTGGCTTTATTATAAGATAGAAGTTAGGAGCTTAAAATTTGTTCTTATTAAATAGGAAGGACATATAACAAACATGCAGGAATAAATATAAATTGATTATTCAATAACTCACTTAACCTGATTTTATGAGTTAGGTTGAGTTGAATTCACTCGTGAATGGGTTGGATTTGGTTAGAAAATTCTAAATCCACAAATCGTGGATTGGGTCTAGGTTAAGTAACAATCCGAGCCGTGTGTACCCATAAGAAAACCCATTAGCTCAATCATAATAAGTGCATACCATGCCACCTTCATCTAGTCACCCCTTCACTACATCCACCCTCATTTGTGTCTAATTCTTAACATGTAGCAAAATCCTTTCCATATAGTAGGTTAACTAGCTTAAACGTAACACAAATTATGTGTAAATCCTCATGGATTCAAGGAGAATGCAAAAGAGAAGGGTGGAGGATCGTCCCGACCTTTTGTATGCTACAAGGAGAGGGCACCAACTCTTCCTTCTTCCTCCTAAGCTTCTCCTCCACCTCCTAGCAAGTTCTTAGGAGTTGAGCTCCTCTTATAAAAGCTCTAGCAGCAGCATCTCTCCCTTCCTCTTCCTTTCCTTCACAAAATTGCAACTCTAAGCATCCCATTGCTTAAATGGGATGAAAATGAAGGAGAATGGCTATAAAGTGAAGGGATTGGCGTTTTCTTGTTGAGGGAATGGTAAGGGGAGAGTGGAGAGGGGTGTGGTCAGTAAAGGTTTGGAAGAAGAGGAGCTATAGTGCTCTCCCTTTATCAGAGGAGTTAAATGTGAGTTGGAAAATTGCCTTCTCAACCTTCAACCATGGATGAAAGAGAACCTATAGGTTCATAGTAGACAAGATTGATGAGAAGATGAAGCAGGTTATAAATCTGAATTTTTCAGCCTTTCATTTCCTTAAGTCTGTTAGATGACTTTGTCAAAATTCATATGCATGATTGCTCGAGGAGGGATGGGATGAGATTCAGATTGGAAGTAGTACAAGTGTGTGAATAATTATGTTTATTTTATTTACATTTTTGGCTTAATGAAGTGGCAGGAAAACCAATACTTGAATGGTGTGGCAATATTTGACGGTTGAGATCATTCTGGAAAATTACAGAAATTTGTTCAATATAAGTTGCTTGGCTAGATAACTCTTGGATGCTCTTCTGGTGTCATTGCGCAAGCTTAGCATCTTCATAAAATATTTTATTACTTTTGTAAATAACATACGTAACCAAAGGGTAAAAAAGTAAAAAATAACACCTTCCAACAACCTTCTAGTTGGATGATATCACCTAACAACTAATTTATCCCCATTCATATGTCTCCACCAAACACTAAACAAAGGATAACTCATCTTTATCCCTCCCCCAACATCCCATGTCTAACTAAACATCAAAACTCATTTGTCCCTCATTTTTTCCTTTATCTCTTGTCTCACAAAATTTATCCCTCTCAATTTATTCTCCAAAACAAACAGGACCTAAAGGAGGTTGGCCTGTGTGTCTCTTAGTACCCCCAACTGTGTTCACCTCCTCAATCGCTGTCCCCAACCGTGTTGCTCCTTGTGCAGTTTCCATCCCACCCCCAACACTGGTCCTTGCAACTTGATGATGCATCCATGGTTATTTCCTCGATCACGGGGACCTCCCATCTCTTGTGGAAACCACAATCAAAGGTCCACCTCCTCCCCTTGTCCCCCGCAGCAATTTGTCTACTTCTGGAGCGTGTGTTGTTGGGTTGGCATCTTAGAATATTTAAGTGCTCTACATCCGGTGACGTGTTCATCTTGTTAGAAAACCTTATTCCATTTTTTCTATACATGGTCTTTTGAGGAACATTGTAGTGGCACAGCAAAATTTCTCACTGCCTACTATAATTGAGTATCTTTGATATTACTTCTTCTTGCTTAATCTATATGTTTTTTTGTTCCTGTGTGTATCTACCTATCTACCACACTTCCCCACCACCCCCCCAATTTCGGGGATTTGTGTTCCATGTTCTTCTCTTGAACGAAACGTTATTTTCAAAGGGAGCAAAACCTGGAGCCCACCCCAATCGGGTAGGTCAGTAGGTAAAGCCTAACTAAGCATCACCATGCCTGCCTGAACCATTCTTTCCAACCACCTCAGCTTCGTCCTCGTTATTCCTCTTTACCAACATCTAAGCTCCGCTTCATCAGGGTTTCCTTCAAGAATAATGTTCGATTACAGAATGTGGACATCGCACATCGCCTCATCATGCCATATCCACGAGATTGCCATGAATCTATTTCTTCTTTGCTTGAATGGATTACATCTCCCCTAAAAACTCAAAATTCTTTCATTAGTACCACCAAAGAGAAGTTATACTAATATTCCCCCGAGCTTTATGAGCTCTCCAACTTGTGATACCGGGTAAATTGCAAGAGGACAGATTTCATTTCTCGATCCCACAACAATAGGAAATTCCTCTATCTGGCACAAACAGATAACAGTTGTTCACAGTTATTTCACAATTAGTATACAATCATAAACCAACTTAGAAGTGGAAAGGTGCACTACCGAGCAAACATCTTGCTAAAAGCTAAATTGTAAATTGTAGCATCCAAAGCAGAAAGGAAAGAAATATGCTAACAGCTTGTGAAAATATGGAGTCTGGTTAAACGCGCCACAAAATTGGGTGGGGAACAGAACAAAAAAGGTCATGATAAATTCATCGACTGCGAACTACTGCAGCAACCCCACCAACAAGAAGCCCAACAGCAGTAGCAGCAATGCCTAGGCCAATCAAGCCATCTGCTTGTAAGGGAATATGAGTTAAATATATGTGACATCAGCACTCAATAACCCAATCTGAATGGTTGTTACCAAGAGTGAAAATGTTTTACCTTTCGCTATTTGATCTTCAACCACTTTCTTCAGAGTCTGCACTTGCTGCCAGTCTGGTTGAAGCTGCAGCAACAGCTCTATGAAATCTTTTTTTTTTTTTGTTGAGCAACAGCTCCATGAAATCATGGTAATGATACCAGTATATATCATGAACTAAGAGACAAAATCCAGAGTGATATGGAAATATTATGTCCATATGAGAAGCCAGAAGTGACTCAGCATGGACTGAATTAATGAAGCAATAATGGCAGTAGAGATGTAAAAAACTAGCACATAAGCCATACCTCCAAGCATAGGTCTATAACCTGGCGGCTTCTTGCATAATTTCCACTTCTGTAGTATCCAACTGCCAGAAGATAGAGTTTCTCTCTTTTCTCTGACACATCCTTTGAATTATCCACAGAAGCTGCAGATAGCAATTAACACATGAAAACGGTTTCAGTCATCAATTGCTCAGTAATTATCCACAAAAGCTGCAGATAGTAATTATCAATTACTCAGTAATCATTAAAGGCAATGTCACAATACAAAAGCTATAGAAATTAGTAAAGAAGCAAATCCAAAGTGAGGGTTTTTGTGAAAAGAATCCGACTGTGGCATTTTTACCTTCAAGCATGGCAATGCCACGCTGCACATCCTCTCGTTGTCTAGAGTGAACAAGGGACCAAGACAACCTCATGATGCTTTCATTTTTCTTCTCTTCTGAATCACTCTCGGAAACTTCCTTTTCACAACCCTGTCAACAAAGTAGGTATAAATTAAAATATGTGTTGAGACATAATATGTATAAGGAACCTGCAGAAATACTAGGCACATGGACTGTCTCCAAAAGTCCAGCTCCTATGGTTACTCAGAAAAGGAACTAACTTTAAAAATAAGCTACACATTCTCCAACCTCCAAAGTACCATCTACAACTACAAAGTTGTAAGTTAGAATCTAAGATGTCTTTAGAAACATAGTTTGCACTCTAATTGGACATAGCCCTTAGATTAACAATTTAATATATGCACAAGAAATTTACTTGGAATATTGTGGGAAGCTTTACAGGAGAAACATGAAATCACAATGCCACTGATTCTAAACTAGAAATAACACAACAATATGCTTTGCTCTGAGATTGTGGACCCCAAACCTTTATATCACTTTCAGTTTCAACCTTGTGTTGGTCAAAGCCCTCTTCATTTCAAGCCAATAAATGTGGAGAGAAAGAAGAGAGAGACTGAGCAGCAGCAGGCATTAATGAGCTTCAAGTAATCTGGATTTCAAAGATGCACAGGATTGCACAAAGTAGTTTCTTCTCCAAACACATGCATGATGTTATCATTGACACACTTTCAGAAGGGATATTATTATTATCATATATGAGAATGGGATATATCATAAGTTGGATTTACTTTCTCACCAATATGAGGTTTTGTAGTGGATCATTATTTGCTTGAATTAGAGAGACTATTTGTAATTTGATTGCTTTACTACCACACCACTCTGTTATTATCAACTTGGTTGATGCCTATTTGATAAGAGCCTACTGTTGCAGCCTCGGCCATATATAGATGGAATCTTGGTCCTAAACCAAGCTTGATGATGTCTAGTTCCCTAAAGCTTCAGAATGTCAGGGCTTTGTGCTTGTATGAGATGATGACTTGGTTGCCACATCGCATGAATACCCTAAAGGTCAGATTGCAACACCAGGGCTTCATCAAAAAATTCTAATTTTGTTCCTTTGATTTTGTATCTTTTACATTTATAGTGGATTGTTTTTACCATGCTGAACTGGGTTGCAACTTGACTTCAAACATCAGTCCAAGGGTAATGTCCTACACAACAATTTTGGCCCGGGCAGTCTCACCATCAACACATAAACCTCCATGAACCCCCCACACCCAAACACCCCGGAGGTAACAAGAAGAGAAGAATAAGGAAAATAGGCACCGACATATATTCGTCACTTCTAGGAAAAGAAGAAGCAAAGAAAGAAGAAAGATGGCGAACTTCTGGCACTTCTCCAGGTCAGTGCCATTATCGAGCCATACTCAACTTGACAGCTCAGATGATCAACAGCTGCATCTATTAAATGAAATGATTAGATACACAAACAAAACAGCATAATCCCAACCAAACAGAACAAAAAAATCCTATCAGAGCTTGTTTATGCATGTCCAATTTGGCCTAGTTATTGATGACAGCAATCGATTTGTTAATTCAGCAGAACTCGATCCCAAAGCACAATTCCTTCCATTGCTCCCCTAAATAAAGACTTCCAGAAGCTTGCAATTTGGATTCAGATATTCCAACAAAACATTTGTTGCAATGTTCTATCATACATCCATGCAAAGAGATCATAAGAAACCGAGTACACCGGAAGTTGAATAACAAAGGATGACATAATCGGCTTCCACCACACCAGGAAACTTCAGTAAACTATCTAACAGGAACACGTATCTCCTATGACCAAGATAGTTCCATGTTCCCGAAGACCTTCCCGACGTCCCATTCGTTCAACGTTTCCCATTCCCTTTTCCACCTCAAAGGATGATCGGTACACATCCACAATGTGTTCAGAACACCTAACAACCATTTGCAGGATTTCTTGCTATATTCAATATCTTCCTTCCTATCCTTTTTCTTATCTTTTGTTTTTGTATTTTTTTGTTGAATTCATTCGATTTCCAGTGGATCAAAAGGCACTTTCCATGTGCAAAAATGCTATCTTTCGCCATGCATAGAATGCAAAGATTAAACAAATACTCAAATATGAATCAGCTGGAGATCATTTCCATTAAATTCCCGTTTCACCGGGAAAATAGCCCCCTTTTTGCCCTAATTGCAAACAGAACCAACAGGAGAGGCGGATTTAACAGCAAGGAAAGCTCGGGACAGCAACCGATAGCACTTGAAATGGAACGAGAAGTGGAGAAGATCGAGAAATAGAGATGGGTGAGGTTGGTTACAGCGACGATGTCGCGATCGCACCAGGGGATGGCGTCGCCGCCGGTGAAGAAGGAGCCGATGGACTCGAAGAACCTCCCGATGTGAGCCTCCATGACCGATCGAATCTCTAAACTCACACCTTCGATCCACCACCGATTCCAGATCTCCACGACCGAGTCTGTGGCTTGCACGGGGATGTGGTCGGACTTGGGAGGGCCGACGACAAGATGGGGGGAAAGGGGTTGAACGAAAATTTGCTAAATCGAGGGTGTACATCTCAATGTCCTCGTGTTTTAAGTAATCGGATGGGGATGTGGACGTTGGTGTTACGAGAATCATTATCCTAAGGACGTTAGAGATGGACATCTAGGAATAGTTTATGAAGGGGTTAATCTTTTTTTTTTTTGGGTAATCTTTATTTACCTTGTGGATAATTTAATTTTATTTTGAATTTTTAATCTGTACTATCTTAACATCGGTTTGGAGGGAGGTTGACCCAACCCACTTACATTTCAGGATAATCCATATTTTTAATCCTTATTTAGTAAATATGAATAAGGGTTAATTCCTATTTGTAAGTAAATAAAAACATAGGTTAACCTCTGTTGTAATTTTGTTAACCTGAATTAGATAATTCATACCGTAAACTAATCCTTAAGATTGCATTTGAGATGAGATAGTATTATATAAGGATAAAATAAAAGTAGAATAAGTATAAAAGGTATTAGATTGATGCTATTGTAATGTTTAGTGAGATTGTTAATAATTGATATATTAATTTTGTGAAAGAGGAGAGAAAGATAGTGAATTTTAATGTGATAAATTATAATTATTAGATAAAATTATATAAATTATATATGAAAAAAAAAAATTTATGAATTTTAATATAAAAAATTCATTAAAATTCCTGTTATTTCTATTACATTCCACCTGTTATTTCCTATTCTAATTCTTATCCCAAGACCAAAAGCTGCCTAAGTTTATGGTATTTAAACTGGACATACGCGTTTCCATATCCGGCCCTTTTTTACTCTCCGATATGGATTCTGGCGAGATCGGCGGATTAAGCTTATTGCATTGGATTGAATCTGATGTGGGTGTTGCGATATCCCCATCATTTTTTAATCTTTTTTAAGTGGATACTCGTGGATGCGAGATGATGTGTTAGCATCACTGTAAGATATGTATGATGGATGTTGACGCAGATGATGAATTTCATCATGTGTTTTTATGTATAACTAGTGATTTATCCGTAATTCGTTGCGAGAGTTTACATAACCTTCGTATATCTAATTATAATATATAATTTAGTTAAATATCTAAAAATTTTACTTTAATAAAATTTAATATATAATTCAATTTCTATTTACATTTAATTTGATGATTATTAATAATATAAATTACATTATATTGTCAAAATTTAAACAATGCAACAGGAGACACATGATTTTCCTGGTCGACAATTATTTGGTTGATCTGAGAGTAAAAATATATAATGTTGGGGGTTTTTCGTGTGATTTATTTTTGAAGGAAAGTAAAGAATTTTTTATAGAATTTATTTTGGGAAGAAGATTTTTCTTTTTTTGAGGTAAAATTTATAATGATAAAGAAATCATATTTTTAAGAAATTAAATTAATTGATCGGATAAGGGGATGGGAGATATTTTCTTTTACAATGGGATGACTTTACTCGGATAAAGGGGGGAGAGACTTTTATTTTTTGGGTAGTATTATATATGATTTATTATATACATTAAAATATATCTCAATTTTACGTGGAATTGTACTAGAATTTTATGTATAACCCCATCTCTCTACACCCCTTTTCTAAATTTTGGTTATAAAATAACATCCCAATCACAAATTCCCCCTGCCACATCACACACCCACCCACAACCTCCTCTGGTCACCACCATCGTCACCTTCGTCGCTCGCCAACATAACGAGGAGCTTCGTCGTTGCCACCTGTAACGACTCGATTCACGAATCCCTACGAGACCGTGAATCGGACCGACTTGACTGATTCCAAGACCTAGTCGTCCAGTGAGAAAGTAACCAAAAGAGTAATAAAATAAACCACATTCACCATGTATATAACTAGCAGTAACAAAATACAGTAGTAAAGAAAGAAATACTGCAGTATACACCACTACAACAGTAAAGAAAATAAACATGTACATCAACATGAAGCTTACAATAAAAAGAGTACAGGGGTAACAGAACTACAAACTACAATGGAAAGAAAGGTACAGTGGGTACTACACAAGTAACACTACTGTGCTCTACTAGGCCCAGCACCCTCTGCAGCCGCCGACTCTGGCTGCTCAGCACCTGATCCTAAAAAGGTAACAACAGTGACACGTCAGTGAAACGCTGAGTAGAGTGGCAACTAAAAGCTAAAAGAAACAGTAGAGTGGACAGTAGCTATTATATTTTTAATTTCTTTCTTTATATTTTTCTATTTATTCACTATTGATTTATTTCTCAGATCCTTCTCTTAATCTTGAATGTTCCTGGTGGGAACGATCTTGATTGCAGTCTTTCCCGAAAAGTAGAAGTAACACGTGGTGCTATCTTGGCCGGGAGAGTCCCCCGTGGTGGTCCTACCCTCAGTCAACCACCCGAAGGTCGCTGACAGACGTAATGGTGACTACGGCACGCGTGATAAACGTACGGGTAGTTACCCCGCACTGGCACGCGGTCAGTCGTTTCCGTTAACGGGTGCGCCCAAAGCATAGCACAGAACCAGTATAGGGCAGAGCCCTCTCAGTAATAGGGGTCCAGCCCCTCCACAGTAACCAAATAGGGGTCTTGCCCCTCCACAGTCCGCGTACCCTCGTCTGACTACCCTGGTTTGCTGAGTAGGCCTAACAAGTCGGTGTAGGATGGCTAGCTGAACCCCGGGGCTCGTGGGGTGGCTAGCTTCCTTCCTACACTAGTAGCTCTCCCCGGTATAGTGTACGCGAGGGCCAAGAGTATGTACAAAGTGGCCAGACCTAACCCCGGGTCCCTAGGGCGGCTGGCTCTCCTCCACACTAAGAGGTAACAGGTGCTTTCACTGGTACTACGTACCCAAGAGACAACAAACTTTCCCATTCACTTTTCGAGTTCCATCCCATTTATTTCCAGGAGTTCTACTCCTAATTCCCCGTATGGTTCATGCTCATGTTTCTCAGGCCAAGCCATACTAGGTTTCATCATTTCAGATTGATTCGCATATAGTACGTGTTCCAACATTCAACTTCTTTTTCTTTCTAATTTGTATACAAGCATCTCATATTTAATTTCAACCAACAGAAATTACATGCAACAGTTACTAGTAACAGTACTCTACATTTCATAGGCAGCTGTTATCCAATTATAGACAATTATCATTATTTTATCTACTTATCCAAGACTGCAATTCAGGCATTCAAGACATTTGTTTCCATGTTCTATGTTCCTAGGATTCATGCCATACCCTAGGATCTATCATTCAATCTAGTTTTCCAGTCATAGGATTCATGCAATACCTTAGGATCTATCACTTAATCTAATTTTCAGCCCTAGGATTCATGCAATACCCTAGGATCTATCATTCAATCTAATTTTCAGTCCGTACAAGGCCTCATATGGTGCCATGCCGATGCTCGAGTGATAACTGTTATTATATGCAACTCCGCCAGGGGCAAGTGCTCCTCCCAAGAGCCCCTTCAGTCCAGTACACAGGCACGCAAAAGGTCCTCAAGTGTCTGTATCGTGCGCTCAGACTGTCCGTCTGTCTGGGGGTGGTAAGCTGTACTGAACCTCAACCGCGTCCCCAAGGCCTGCTGAAACTCAGCCCAAAACTGGGACGTAGAGCAGGTGTCCCGGTCGGATACGATCTCCCGCGGAACTCCGTGTAGACGTACCACGTCGCGGATATACCTCTCTGTCAATTGTGCTGGTCCCAAGGTGACTCGGATCGGCAAGAAACGCGTCGTCTTGTCAATCTATCAACGATTACCCAGACTGCATCGTGTCCTCGCTGGGTAACAGGTAAGCCCACCACCAAGTCCATGGTGATGCTCTCCCACTTCTACTCAGGCACTAGACGTGGCTGTAGCAGCCCTGCGAGCCTCGGATGCTCGGCTTTCACCTGCTGGCAGACTAAACACTGCTACACGAGTTCACCCACATCCCGCTTCATCCCCCTCCACCAAAACTCGCGTCTCAAGTCATAGTACATCTTCGTGTTTCCAAGATGTATGGTGAATCTGGAACCGTGTGCCTCAGTTAGGAGCTCTCTCAACAGCTTCTCGTCTCTGGGAACGCACAAACGTCCCCTTAGGTGCAGCACCTGGTCTGTGAAAGAGAAGTCCCCCGGGTCTCCTGACAGTACTTCGTCACGCAAGGACTGCAAGTACAGGTCGGCCATCTGTCCTGTGATGATGCGAGCTATCATCTCTGGCCTCGTCTGTCGTGTCATAGTCACTACCCTACAGTGCCCCGTAACTCTAAGGGTCGCCAACTGCCCACCTCCTCCAAGAGGCTCCAATGTTGCACCTGTAAACTGGCCAAGTGTGCGGGCGCCTTCCGGCTCAAGGCGTCAGCCACCAGTTGGCCTTTTCCGGGTGGTAGGAAATGCTGCAGTCATAGTCCTTCAGGAGCTCCAACCAGCGTCTCTGTCTCATGTTGAGCTCCTTCTGATCAAATAGGTATCTGAGGCTCTTGTGATCTGTGAAAATCTCAAAGGTCTCACCGTACAAGTAGTGCCTCCAGGTCTTCAGCACGAAGACAATAGTTGCCAGCTCCAGGTCGTGGGTAGGATAGCTATGCTCATGGGGCTTCAGTTGCCGCGAAGCATAGGCGACAATGTGACCCCTCTGCATGAGCACACTCCCTAAACCCCGCAAAGAGGCATCCGTGTACACAACGAATCCGCCACTACTGTCTGGGGTGGTGAGCACGGGAGCTGAAGTCAGCCTCTCCTCCAACTCCTGAAAACATGCCTCACAGGCATCAGTCCAAGTGAAAGGCACGTCCTTCCGAGTCAACTATGTCATAGGACGTGCAATATGTGAAAAGCCCCTGATAAACCGCCTGTAGTAGCCTGCCAGTCCCAAGAAACTGCGACTTTTAATAACCGTACGTGGTCTCTCCCACCCAAGCACTACCTCGACCTTGGCTGGGTCCACTGCCAAGCCATCTCCAGAGATCACATGACCTAAGATGGTCACCTCCCTCAACCAGAACTCGCACTTGCTGTATTTGGCGTACAGCCTACGTCGTCTCAGTGTGTCCAGAACCATCCGCAAGTGCTGTCCGTGCTGCGTCTGATCTCGAGAATAGATGAGCACATCATCAATGAATACCACCACAAACTGGTCTAAGTACGGTCTAAACACCCGGTTCATCAAGTCCATGAAGGCAGCTGGGGCATTGGTCAGCCCAAACGGCATGACCAGAAACTCGTAATGTCCATACCGGGTATGGAAAGCTGTCTTGGAGACGTCTACCTCCCTGATCCTCAACTGGTGGTATCTAGACCTCAAGTCGATCTTGGAGAATACCGTGGCACCTCGCAGCTAGTCAAATAAGTCATCGATCCTCGGTAGCGGATATTTGTTCTTGATGGTGACCCTATTCAGCTGTCGGTGGTCCACACAAAGGCGTAGGGTACTGTAACGACCCGATTCCCGAGTCCCTACGAGACACGAGAACCGGACCGACTCGACTAATCCCAAGACCTGGTCGTCTAACGAGGAAGTAACCAAAAGAGCAGTAAAATAAACCACATTGAGCATGAATATAACTAACAGTAAGAAAATACAGCAGTAAGGAAAGAAACCACTACAGTATATACCACCACAACAGTAGAACAACATTCATAACATAATATGAAACTGCAGGTAAAGAAAAGTACAGCGGTAACAAGAACTACTCACTACACTGGAACCAAAAAGAGGTACAAGAGAACAGTGGTAACTCTACTGGACCCTACTCGGCCCAGCGTCCTCTGCAGCCGCTGACCCTGGCTGCTCAACACCTGGTCCTGAAAGGTAACGAGTGTAACACGTCAGCAAAACGCTGAGTAGAGTGGGAACTAAAACAAAAGAAACAGTAGAGTGTATAGTAGCTGTTATGTTCTGTTACTTTCTTTAATTACGTCTTTCTATTGTCTCACAATTTATCTATTTCTCAGATCCTTCACTTGATCTCGAATGTTCCTCGTGGGAACGATCTTGATTGCAGTCTTTTCCGAACAGGAGAAGTAGCACGTGGTGCTCTCTTGGCAGGGAGAGTCCCCCGTGGTGATCCTACTCTCAGTCAACCACCCCAGGGTCACGGACAGACGTAATGGTGACTACGGCATGCGCGATAAACGCACAGGTAGCTAACCCGCACTGGCACGCGGTCAGTCGTTTTCGTTAACGGGTGCGCCCAAAGAACAGCACGGAACCAGTACAGGGCAGATCCCTCTCAGTAACAGGGGTCCAACCCCTCCACAGTAACCAAACAAGGGCCTTGCCCCTCCACAATCCGCGCACCCTCGCCTGACTACCCTGGTTTGCCCAGTGGGCCTAACAAGTCGGTGTAGGAGGCTACCACAACCCCAGGGCCCGTGGGGTAGCTAGTACCTCCTTACACTAGTAGCTCTCCTCGGTATTACGTACACGAGGGCCAACAAGTCGGTACAAAGTGGCCAGTCCTAACCCCGGGTCCCTGGGGCGGCTGGCTCCGCTCTGCACTAAACAGGTACAGGTACTTCCCTTGGTACTACATACCCAAGAGACAGCACACTACCACGTCTTTCTTTCTCAGTTCCATTCCATTCTCTTTCTAGGAGTTCCACTCCTAATTCCCCGTATGGTTCCAGTTCTTTTAACTCAGCATATTCAGGTTTCACCTTCCCAATTTCACATTCATACATCTCATATTCCCAGACATGCTCATTTATTCATAACAGGCAGTTGTTAAACCAATTTACAGGTAGCTATTATTTCCTTTCCACATTTCCAAGACTGCAGTATTCATATATTCCACTAGTTCTTCCCATCCTAGGATTCATGCCATACCCTAAGATCTATCATACAATCTAGTTTTCTAGCCCTAGGATTCATGCAACACCCTAAGATCTACCATTCATTCTAGTTTCTCATTCCTAGGATTCATGCAATGTCCTAGGTTCTATTTATGGTTCCATAATTAACAGATTATACTAATAAACTTAAAAGCCACTCTACCAGTTACAACAGGCGTACTGGGGGCGTGGTCGGGAATCCCGCGTGCCTCCGTAACCCCCGAGACTACAACGGAATGGGGTCCTATCACAAGGATCAAACACAAGGAGTTTCTCAAAATAGTATACAACTACTGTAGACGGGTAGAGGATGTAATTCCGAAAAGCACGCAACTCGAAACGCGGAAAACGGACTCCGAACGGGCCCTAAACGGGTCGAAAACGACGAAACAATGCAAAATCAGACGTCTGGAACCTCTTCCAGACGTCTTAAAAAGTGGATCAGAGGTTACCTTTGCTCTACGTGGTCTCTCAGACGTCCAGAAGCCTGCGGGGGCGTCTGGCCTAGTTCCCAGACGTCTGATGGTCACCCCGGACGTTTGGAAGTCGTTCCCGTCGTCTGGCACTGCAGCCAGACGTCTGATTCGCGTTGGATGCGAATCTCAGAACCTGCGCGTACCCATTTCCTCTCTCTCTTAGTACGGTCAGTCGAAGAAGAGGAAGAAAGACGGAATAACTCACCTTTCAGACGTCTGGACAGTCCTCCAGACGTCCTCCCCGCCGTCTGGTTGTAAGCCCAGACGTCTGATTCTGGAGAAAATTCCAGAATCAGGGCGTGACTCGCCCTCCGCTTGCGACGCTCGGCCACGCCGCGACTCGTTCGCCTGCTGCTCGAGCCGCAGTAGGCCTCCCGCATCACCCCGCGTCCGCTGCTTCCCCCGTCGGCCGGCCCTAGAAACCCCGGCGAGCTCTCCCTCACGGTCGAGCTCCTCTTCCCACGTGCAGCACCTCCTCCCACGCTCACCGCGGCTGTCGCTGCCGCCGCTCACTCGCCCTCGCTCTCGCGCACCGGCTGGAAGGAGAAGAGGAAAGGGGGCGGAGGTGACGGGAGAGGGCGCAGGAAGGAGAGGGAAAAAGAGAGAGAGAGACGCTCGCAGGTCTGCGCGCTCAGGCGCGCAGACGAATCACGCGTGCCGAAAATAATCGAATCCCAGACATCTGGAAGGGGTTCCAAACGTCTGGTCAGACGTCTGGAACACCTCCCAGATGTCTTAAAAACGTCTGAAGCCGCGCGTTCGTAACAGGTACCATCCTCCTTCTTTACAAACAGTATCGGGGCTCCCCAGGGAGATGTACTAGGCCTCACAAAGCCCTTCTCCAAAAGGTCCTGCAATTGAGACTTGAGCTCTCGCAGCTCAAGTGGTGCCATCCTGTATGGTGCGGTGGAGATGGAGCTGGTCCTTGGTACTAGTGAGATCTCAAATTCGATCTTACGCTCGGGCGGTAGTCCTGGCAACTCGTCTAGGAACACGTTGGGGTACTCTCTGACCACCGGGATACTCTGGAAGTCTGCCACAGGGCTGGGCTCTGCCACCACACAAGCTAGGAAGCCCTCACACCCCTGGCTCAAAAGTCTCGTCACCCGAAGTGCAGAAATGCACCTGAAGCCTCCGTCCACTGGCTGCCCGTGGAACTCGAAAGAAGGCAACTCCGGTATGGAGAAGACGGTCTTCCTCTCAAAACAGTCCACCAAGGCGTGGTAAGCGGACTGCCAGTCCATCCCCAGAATTACGCCAAAGTCCTCCATCTGTATCATAATCAGGTCAGCGGGAAGGTTGTGTCCCCCAATACTGACCTCGCAACCCGTATTACCTCCCTAGCTACAACAGCTGGCCGCCTAGATTTCTAATTACCACTAATTCCCTAATGGAGTGCTATCGGACTCCATAGTAGTAACAACTCATGTGGCAAGATGGTACATCGTACTGGAATGCAGGAATTTCATACTCCAAAAAGTCCAAACCATGTAACCATACCTGTCACCGTATGGACTGAAGCTATGATGTCTCCGTGGGTCACGACGTCAGGACACTCCTCGGTACTGGGGGTGGACAAAACAGGTAGGCCCAGGGGGGAGCTAGTAACAACGGGCCGGTATCCTCCTCGTGGCGGCTGTCCTCCCTTAGGTACCTCGAACCCACGACCACCCGACTGGCCCTCAGTGCTCGAAGCGGTGAGCGTCTGCTGTGCTCTAGCCCTAGACGGGTAGTCCCTTCTGAAATGGCCCATCTGGCCACACTAGTAGCAGAGGGGAACTCGCCTCCTCTCGGTGGGTCCCTGCTGGAGGCAGGGCGGGGGTCCGATGCTAGCAGCTGGCCCTGGGCGAGGGCCTCCAAAGGCCACTGATGGCCTTGCAAAACGTGACGGCTCTCCTGCGAGCGCCACGTGCTTCCATTGAGCTCTCCTAACCCGCCTAATGTGACAGTGGAAATCTCGTTCGACGATAAACTCCCCTGTCGTACCCTCGGAAGAGGGATGAGGGGGTGGCAAAGTGGGTGGAAGCTGGAATTCTTCTCGAACCACCTCATGGATCAAATGGACGAGGTCTGGAGACGGTATGCTCAAGAGAAGAGAAGGGGTAGCATGTACTCCAAGCTCGACACATCTGTCCCTCGGGCCTCGGCCGCGCCCGCGGCCCACCCTCCTAGTTCCATGACGAGGCATCTCCTGCAATGGAGACGCGAAAACAAAATGGAAACACGTCAATATGCAACGATATCTAACGAAGAAGTCTAAGAGCTTATGCCAAAGAAACGTTGTTGTGGCTACTTTAGTTGCAGACACGTGAATTGGTTATTTTCTTGTCACTTGGTTCACTTCTTGGGACGACCTTACTCTGATACCATCTTGTAACGACCCGATTCCCGAGTCCCTACGAGACACGCGAATTGGACCGACTCGACTGATCCCAAGACCCAGTCGTCCAGCGAGAAAGTAACCAAAAGAGCAGTAAAATAAACCACATTCACCATGTATATAACTAACAGTAACAAAATATAGCAGTAAAGAAAGAAATACTACAGTATACACCAGCAGTAAATAAAATAAACATGTACATCAACATGAAGCTTACAATAAAAAGAGTACAGGGGTAATAGAACTACTCACTACAACGGAAAGAAAGGTACAGTGGGTACTACACAAGTAACACTACTGGGCTCTACTAGGCCCAGCACCCTCTGCAGTCGCTGACTCTGGCTGCTCAGCACCTGATTCTGAAAAGGTAACAACGGTGACACGTCAGCGAAACGCTGAGTAGAGTGGCAACTAAAAGTTAAAAGAAATAGTAGAGTGGACAGTAGCTGTTATATTTTTAATTTCTTTCTTTAAATTTTTCCATTTATTCACTATTGATTTATTTCTCAGATCCTTCTCTTGATCTTGAATGTTCCTCGTGGGAACGATCTTGATTACAGTCTTTTCCGAAAAGTAGAAGTAACATGTGGTGCTCTCCTGGCTGGGAGAGTCCCCTGTGGTGGTCCTACCCTCAGTCAACCACCCTAAGGTCGCTGACAGACGTAACGGTGACTATGGCACGCGTGATAAACGCATGAGTAGCTACCCTGCACTGGCATGCGGTCAGTCATTTCCGTTAACGGGTGCGCCTAAAGCATAGCACGGAACTAGTATAGTGTAGAGCTCTCTCAGTAACAGGGGTCCAGCCCCTCCACAGTAACCAAACAAGGGTCTTGCCCCTCCTCAGTCCGCGCACCCTCTCCTGACTACCCTGGTTTGCCCAGTGGGCCTAACAAGTCGGTGTAAGACGGCTAGCTGAACCCCGGGACTCGTGGGGTGGCTAGCTCCCTCCCTACACTAGTAGCTCTCCTCGGTACAGTGTACGCGAGGGCCAAGAGTAGGTACAAAGTGGCCAGACCTAACCCCGAGTCCCTAGGGCGGCTGGCTCTCCTCTGCACTAAGAGGTAACAGGTGCTTTCCCTGGTACTACGTACCCAAGAGACAACAAACTTTCCCATTTACTTTTCCAGTTCCATCTCATTTATTTCCAGGAGTTCTACTCCTAATTCCCCGTAGGGTTTATGCTCATGTTTCTCAGGCCAAGCCATACTAGGTTTCATCATTTCAGGTTGATTCGCATATAGTACATGTTCCAACATTCAACTTCTTTTTCTTTCCAATTTGTATACAAGCAGCTCGTATTTAATTTCAACCAATAGAAATTGCATGCAACAGTTACTAGTAACAGTACTCTATATTTCATAGGCAGCTGTTATCCAATTACAGGCAATTATCATTATTTTATCCACTTATCCAAGACTGCAATTCAGGCATTCAAGACATTTGTTTCCATGTTCTATCTTCCTAGGATTCATGCCATACCCTAGGATCTATCATTCAATCTAGTTTTCCAGTCCTAAGATTCATGCAATACCCTAGGATCTATCATTCAATCTAATTTTCAGCCCTAGGATTCATGCAATACTCTAGAATCTATCATTCAATCTAATTTTCAGCCCTAGGGTTCATGCAATGCCCTAGACTCTATTAATTATTTCACAATTGCATAATTTTTGATAAATAATTGTAAGGGCCACTCTACTCGCAAAACCGAGAGTACTGGGGGCGTAATCGGCAATCCCGCGCGCCTCCGCAACCCCTAGAGTCGCAACGGAACGGGGTCCTAACACAAGGATCAACACAAGGAGTTACTCAGAACAGTATATAATTACTGTAAATAGGTAGAGGAACCAAATCTGGGAAGAACGAAACTTGAAACGTGGAAAACGAACTCTGAACGGACCCTAAACGGGTCAAAAACCACCAATCTGTCCAAAATCAGACGTCTGGAACTTCTTCCAGACGTCTTAAAAGATAGCTCAGGTCATACCTTGGTTTACGCAGTCCTTCAGACATCCAGAAGCTTGCTGGACCGTCTGGACTTAGTTTCCAGACGTCCGATTGTCACCCCGGACGTTTGGAGGCCCTCTCCGTCGTCTGGTGCTGTGCCCAGACGTCTGATCTGTGTGGGATGGCGAGCCCTTGCGCCTTCCCCAACAAGTCCTGCACACACACACGCTCGCTCTCATCACGAAAGGGTGCAGAAGACCTTGGCGGAACGGCTGCATGGCCGTACGCGCGAAAGGAGGAGAAGATAAAAAAATAACGTACTTGTCAGACGTCTGGACCTTCCTCCAGACGTCTCCTGCGTCGTCTGGACGTAAGTCCAAACGTCTGATTCTGGGAAATTTTCCCAGAATCAGAACCTTCTCGCTCTCCACTCGCAGCGCACGGCCGTGCCGCGCCGCGTCCGCCTAGTGCCTGAGCTGCAGCAGCTCCTCCGCGGCACCACACGCTCGCTGCTCTCCCGCCGGTCGGCTCTAGCTGCCCCGGCAACCTCGCAACCCGAGATCAAGCTTTCTCTCTCTCTCTCCCTCTCACAGCAGCCCCTCCTCCCACGCACTCACAACAGCCGCTGTGGCTGCCCTCGCCTGCTCACGCCCTCGCTGACAGGAAGGAGAAGAAGAAGAAGTCGGTGGAGTGAGGGTGAGGGAGAGGGAGAGGAGAGGGGTGTATTTGAAGGTGGCCGAAGGGAGGGAGGAAAGAGAAGGAGGGCGGCGGGTTCAGTTTGCGCGTGCATGCATGCAGACACGAACCCGTACACCGAAAAAATTTAATACCAGACGACTTCCCAGACGTCTTAAACGACGCTTGATGCCCTGGTCGTAACACCACCACACCGCTGTCGCTCACCAGCACGACAAGGAACTTCGCCGTCACCACCGCGCCTCCGCCACCCACCAATGCGATGAGAAGCTCCGCACCAGGAAGTGCCTCGTCGAGGAGCAAAGCTGCACCATCATGGCTATGTCTCTCCCCAGTGCGACGAGGAGCTCCGTGCCAAGCAGCGCCTTGTCGAGTAGCAGAGGTACTGCTCCTCCCCATCCGATTCCCCAATCTACACCCACCACCTCGAGGACCACCTCGATCTCCTACATGCACACCGCCAACCACCTCCTCCTCATCGGTGACCTCAAAGATGAGGCCCTCCTTGCCGCATAGCCTGGTTCCATCCTCGCCTTCAATCGTCAGCCAGCTTGGCCTCTCTTGTCAGGTTGACGGTGCCCCCCCTCTGGCCCTGCGTCTCCCTCGACAAGGCTTTTGATGCGATTGCTTTTTTTGCCTTTTGGAAGTGGAGTGTGTATTTATGAACTTGCAATCGGTGTTCTTGCTGCTATAGGAATTTTTTTTTTTTGCTTTTTCTGGTTGTTCAAGTAAGTGTTACAATTATGAAATGTGGTTATTATGTTTGTTTAAACTAAGCTTTTTGATTTATTGATCTACTAATAATGGAACTTATCAGTTGAATTCTCTTATGTAATTGTGATCCATACATAGGAACCAATGTATTCGTCTAATGATCTTAGTTTGAATTGCTGACCTAGATAACTGTGGTAACAATGATGCTGTCAGCACTAATGGGAGATGCTGCCAACACCAATGGTGGTGCCGTCAACATCTACTTGTCTTCATCGATATTTGAACTGGTGGTGCTGTTAGGATCTATTGTAGTGCTGACAGCACCTATTGAAGACAGAGTTTCCCTCTCCCTCCACCGAAAATTGAATTCGAATGTGAGGGGCACATGTGACTCCATGTAACTCTCTTTTCTCTTAGTTAAAAATGGTAATAGTACTTCTAATGTCTAAAAAGGTAGTTTAACCTTTTATATCCATGAAGAATGTGACTCTCCTTTGTGGCTCCACCTCATCCACATGGCATCCACCTTAACAAGATAAGTGATAAGTAATTGATGCCAACAACAACATGAAAATGTACGTGGTAGCATTGGTATCTAAACTTACGTGATTGGTGATGTTGCCATTCGCAGCAATGATGATGCCATCAGCATTTGCGGTGGTACCGTCAGCATCTAGCTGTCTTCATGAAAATTTGAGATGGTGATGCCGTTAGCATCTATTGTAGTGCCAGTGACACCCATTGAAGACAGAGTTCTTCTCTCCCTCCATTGAAATTTGAATTCAAATGTGACGGGCACATGTGACTCCATGTGAGTGTCCTTCTCTTAGTTAAAAATGTTAATAATACCTTTATGGTATAAAAAGTTGGTTTAACCTTTTATATCGATGAGTACATGTCTCTCCTATGTGGCTCCACCTCATCCACATGCCATCAACCTCAACAAGATAAGTCATAAGTAATTTAAAATTACGCAACTGATGCTGTTGGCATCCGCATACATGATGTTATTAACATCCGCATGCTGCTTACATGATTTTTACGTGATGCTACCGACATCTGCATACATGATGCTGTCTACATGATTTTTACGTGATGCTGTCGGCATCAGCATACATGATGCTATCAGCATTTGCAACCATTACTTTCTTCATAATGATGCTGACATGATTTTTATGTGATGCTATTGGCATCCGCTTACATGACCATACCTTCAACACTTAACCTTTAATGAATAAAAGTGCATTGAAGGTTTATTGAAGGACGGTGCTGAGGACATTATGAGAAGTAACTGAGAGAGAAAAATTAATAAAGAATGTAGTAAACAGACATGCCTTAACCATCAAAGGTGGTGCTTAGTAGAAGAAATTGATATAGAATTTATCTATAGTTGTTTGAAGTTTATATTATCCCAGCAATCATCTAAGATAATGCTGCCAGCATTTATATAGTTGTAAAATACTACATATAGGACGTAGATATGCTGTCAGCACCAACGGTGGATGCTGTTGACATTGAATGTATGTGCTGCATGCAGATGCTGTCAAGTCACTCACATTCATTTGCTTCTCCTTGCTCTCTTCTTGTTCTTCAGATTCAATGTTCCAGACTCTGATTTTAGAGTTAAATAGCAAAACAGATGAATTAAAGCATCAACTTACATGATATTTACATGATGTTGTCGGCATTCGCAACCATTTCTTTCTTCATAACAAGGCTTACATCATATTTATTTTATGCTGTCGGCATCTGCTTACATGATGCTCTCAGCATTCGCATCCGTTTGTTTCTTTATAATGTAGCTTATATGATTTTTACGTGATGTCATCGGCATCCGTGTGCATGATGCTGTTAGCATTCGCAATCATTTCTTTCTTCATAATGATGCTGACATGATTTTTACGTGATGCTATCAGTAGTCGTTTACATGACTTTACTTTCAACATTTAACCTTCAATAATTAAAAGCGCATTGAAGGTTTATTGAAAGACGGTGCTGAGGAAATTATGAAAAGTACCTGAGAGAAAAAAATTCATAAAAAATGCAGTAAAAAGAAATGTCTTAACCATCAAAGGTAGTGTTTAATAGAAGAAATTAATATGAAATTTATCTATGGTTGCTTGAAGCTTATATTATCTCAGCAATCATCTAAGATAATGTTGTCAGCATTTATATAGTTGTAAAGTATTACATATAGAACATAGATATGCTATCAACACCAATAGTGGATGTCGTTGGCATCAAACATATGTGTTGCATGTAGATGCTGTCAATATAAAGGATAGTGTCATGAGCATCAATCAGACTGCTAAAGGTATGATAATTGATTTTCAAATTAGTCCTTGCATATGAGTGACCTAAAGGTTTTATGTTGGTAAAGAAAGAAGACTGATATCATTCACAATTATAACAATGTTACCTAAAAGATGTAACATACAGGAACACGGATTCAACCGTCAAACTGTAATAGTCAACCATTTAAATATAAACTAGTAAACTCAATTATAGAGGAAGAAATATACATATAAGATAAGATGTCAAATCATTATAAACATGACTGACACGTTAATCTTATATGAAATAAAGTATATCTCTCTCGTTTTTTTTTGATTTTATTTATAATGAGATGAAATTGACTGGAACAGGAGGAGAGACTTTTATTTTTTATTTTTATAATCGGATGAGCATTCGTCGGTGGAGAAGAGGGGAGAGAGTCTGGACGTGTGGCCGAAAGTTGAGGCTCGCACCTTCCTTTAATACATGTTATTGCAGATGTCCTAAATTATATATATACACACACATTAATTAGTATCAAATGCGGATCCATAGAAGCTTCTCGCATGATGTTATTTAGAAAAACAGATAATCCGTAGTAAAGTATAAAGAAATTGGACCAGACATTTGAATGAAAAAGATTTTATTAGAAATTTAACGTGATTTGACCAATGGCCTCGGATGGTCTAAGTCAACAAGGACACCAGAATTGTGCCAAACACCAGATAAAAACTAGACAACTAGCTTTTACAAAATCTGACCCGACTTTTAGACCAAACGAAATTAGATTTAGGTGCCTCTCTCTCTCTACATTTATTATCTACATCCACATTTATATCTTTCTCTACGTGAAATATTTTGAGATGAAATTTTGTGATATGAAATTATTATATAACAATACTATATGTCAAATTTTATCTAAAATAAGCACTTATAACACCTCCATCAAGTAGGTTAACTTTTGACAATTATTAAATAATTAAAAATTATTGAAAGTTGATTATCTTTGATTTAAGGGTTAGAGGTGTCCAATTGACTTAAAATTTGATACATGCCATGTTTATCCGAGGTAATCTAAATTTACAAAATTTCATTTCAAAATATTATTCATGGACAAAGATATAAAGGTAGACATAGAAAAGTTTTCCTACATTCAAATATTGGCACCTTTTTTCCATATATATATATATATATAATTGATGAGGGAGAAAAAATTCCTATGAGCTCGACTAGAAGAGGTGCGTGATAGACTTTAAGCCCAAAGACTTATCCTCAAAATCAAAGAAAAATTCCATCAAAGCAGGTGGACCATCTCCCTCTCCTAAATAGATGGAGGGCTGCCTTCTCTTGAAACGAGTAGACAGCCCACCTCACCAAATTAGATAGGCTTGCCTGCCTTTCCCTCATATCCATGTCATCCTCGACCAAATTATGCATACTGACCCTTCGACGCATTATTAGACATATTTCCTATCTGTTTTAAGTCAAGTAGATTAGATCTAATCCGACTAATCATGTGGACTTTCTCACGTAATCCTGGCCTAAGAGTTCTAATGGATGAACTCCATCAAAGAGGCGAGTGATCATGCAATAATCAGATGTCTGAAAGTGGTTCAATAATGACATTGTTACCGTCTCAGATCAAAGAGGAGTCAGCGGAACATGTAAGATGTATGTAGGCTAATGTGCACAGGAAAGACTGTTGTAAAGGACCACGCCCGACAATCATGGGATTTGAATTGATTAGTGAATATCTTGGAGCATATTCATGTGAGGCATTATAAAAAGGGTGTTGGAGAGGATCTGTGGGAATGTGAAGAGGAAAGCTCTAAACTACTCTCTTTCTCTCTCTCTCTTAGAAACTTACTGAAAATTTTGAGAGTTAGATCCCCTTCCGAGACGTACACCCTTTGAGACGGAACTGAGTTACCAATATCTTATCTTTTTGTGCTTGCAACTTCCAGTTAGACCTTTCGTCTATCCTGAACCTGATAGAACTCATTTTTGGGCATTGATTAATAACCTACATCGATCAGATATTTATTAAGATCCAAAACCTAACTAATAAGTATGCAAGTAGAATAACAAAATACAAGCATAAATATTTATATAATTTAATGAAATTTCAAAAAAAAATCCAATCTTAGTTGAAATTTCATATAAAAATGTTTCTTTTTTTTTTTTTTTGATGAGGAGGTTTCCTCTTGCAAAGTAATCCTCGGGGATCACAAGTGCCCCAACTCCACGATCTCCAGATAAATTCAACGTTGGTAAGACTTGAATCAGCAACTCCATTCTCCCAATAGTAATATAAGGGCCTTACCAGCTGAGTCACACGCTGGGAGCTATAAAAATGTTTTAATAGTATAATGGGAAAGTGGGAGTTAGAGGTTTAATTCTCCCACGGGATAAATCTAGCTTAAACAAATGGTTCAACTCAAGGATTTGATTAGATTAAATTGGACTAGTTTAATAGGCTAATCACAAGTCTTATCGTCCATTAGCACTCTCTTTAAATTGACAAATCATTTGAATCAGTTCAAGTAAACTTGGCTCTTACTCTTATTAATTGGTCAAATTAGTTGGTTTAGTTTAGTTTTTTAAGCATTGATCGTTTATAGAAGAGTTGGCAAAGATCATTATTTTAAAGAAGTTTTTACACGTATGTCACTAAAAACTATCAAAATTATTTTTTTGTCACTGGGTTGCAATTGCTATTAATATCATTGAAAAGGATGGCCCTTTTGCAGAAATATCACTTGCATTAACATCTATCTAATTTGACTTAACGGACGTTAAGTCCCCCTTTCCCTCCTCTCCTACTCCACCCTCCTCTCGACATCATGACCACCACCACCACCAAAGCAACAGAAGCTACAATAACAACAACAAGAACAACAACAATAACAATAGACCACCGCCATCGCCAAAGCAATAGCAGTAATAGCAACAACAATAGTAGCAATAACACCAACAACAACACTAGTAGCAGCAGCAGCAACAGTTGACCACCACTAAAGCAGTAGCAACAACAATAGCCACAACGACGACAACAACATTAAAAACAACAGCAGCAGCAGTTGATCACCATTGTCGCCAAAGTAGCAGCAACAGCAATAGCAACAATGATAACAACAACAACAGCAGTAGCAACAATAGCAATTGACCACCACCATCGCCAAAGCATCACCAGCAACACTAGCAGCAACAACAGTAACAGCAATAGCAACAACAATACTGGTAACAATAACAATAGTAACAACGACAACAACAACATGGGTGTGCTCTGTGGCCTTCGTTAGGCTTTTCATTCAACATTGACAATGTCCTCCTTGGTCACACCCCCATTGGTGGGTAGGAGCAGGAGATAGAGAACATAGAGGCGGAAGCATAGGTGGAAGGAGGATGTGGACGTGATGGTGGGGTGGGGGGGGGGGTGGGCGTAGGTGGGAGAAGGATTAGGAGGAAGTGAAGGTAAAGGGGTACAGGTAGGAGGGGGAGGTGGAGGTAGAGGTGGGGGGCCACAGGTAGGAGGACATGGAGGTGAGGGGGCACATGTGGGAGAAGGAGCTGGGGGGGGGGGGGGGGGGGGGGGGGGGTGGTGATATGAGACTCATCATAGCTCTTAATTACTCCTAATTAACTAGTTTCTCTAGTTAATTAGCTAAGAATATACTAAATACATGGTTAATTATACTATAAGGGATTAAATAAAAAGGACCTTTAAAATAAGTTTAAAATATTAAATTAAATATCAATTAATATTATTATTAATTTAATTAATAATTTGGACTCAAATATTAAACACTTAGCTACCTACTTAATATTTAAACTAACTTAGTTAATCTTATGACCTAAGTATTTAATTAACTTAAGTAAATTAGTCACTTAAGTAAATATAGCTAAAAGGAGAAAAAATGTAAATTCAAGGCATAAATATAATATTTACCTAATTTATAATCATATATAAAAAGTTGAAAAAGAAATAAATTAAAATAGCCTAAAAATCAACCATTTACGTTTAGGTCCTCAGTTTTTATGTCAATGAGTCCTTTTCCTACAAATAGGTTCTTAATTTTTATTACATATAGGTCCCTATGTGCACAACACCTTCGTCTTCTTCTTCTTCTTCTTCTTATTCTTCTTCCTCAAGCTTGGATGGCTGAGGAGGATCGACGTCCACATCATTCGATCACCCTCCATGTCACAGTTGCACACCTTCTTCCTTGCCACCAATCTTCGCTCACCGTCATCATTTCATCCAATGGCTCCACTCCTTCTTAACCTAACAAACTCCGACATGGTGACTTCACCGTTGCCGAAGATGAAGGACCTTAAACCTCTACACCTGGATGCGATTGTGTCCAGATGCAGGCCCCCTACCCTTCTCCGGTACCTATAAATACTCTCCTTGACCTCTGATCGCAGGGAGAGATCCCTTTCCACCTTCCCCCAACTGATCGTTCAATAGGCTATTTGTCAACAAACTTCAACGATTCCTAGCCACCTTCCTCCAGACTTCTCTGAAGCCCTGACCACCTCGCAACCTCCGCCTAACTCTACCGCACCTAGCGACGAAGCTACGCCGTGTCTTCTTCCTTCTTCTCGATACCCTCTTCTCTGCTAGAGCTCTACCTCCCAACCTTCTGATTTCCTCCTCCGTCACGACCCTTCGACGGAGATCTCTACCTCCTTCGTCCAGGTAACAGTAGAATTAGGTCGGTAACTTAGTGTAGAATAGCTTAGTCTAGTTAGTTAGCTAGTTAGCGTAGTTTAAATGCCTTGTATTCCGTTATCTTCTTCAGCTCCGGCGAGCTCCTTGAGCTTGTCTGGGGCATCGTTTTGTCTTTTTAGACCATTGATCACACTCTACAACTTTCTACGACCATTTCTAACTCATTAATTACATGTTTGTATCACTTAAACGCCTAAACCATCACACCTCCATCGGAGACCTCCGCTGTCCACGGCGAAGGTTCTTTGGCATAGAACACACACCCTAGAGGCCCTTCATCACTTTTACACTACTTCAGGGCCCCGATTCTATATCTAATTCACTTAATTACTCAACATATAAGAAACACCCAATTTCATTTCAACCTCCTGAGCTTGCTGTCAATGGCAGCTCATGAGGAGTTTTATCACCTATTCATACACTCATAAAGCATCGTAAGACTCATCTGAATCTTTTCCCTCACTCAATTGAGTGAGGGGATCAATCTTGAGTTCAGCCTAACTCAAAAGAACTTTTATTGAATTCAAGGTAAATCTCTAAGTTTGATTATTAATTGGATTAATTGAGAAGCTCTTGAGGTTCCTTGTGACCTTAGGAAGCTTTTAAGGTCATTTCTATTGTGATTCATCAAGAATCCACAACCAACGATTTCACACAGAGTTCACTGGAGCTCTGGAGCTTCGGCGAACTTAGCCCTTAGCCTCAGCCTTCAGAAACCCTTAAGGAGCTCTAGATCAATCCCTTGTGATCTCAGGATCAAGGATTACACTTGATATTTGTGCGCAAATGTTTACACCTCCAAATTGATCGTCGTCTTCTCCAACTCTGGCGGAGTTGGAGAGACTAATTTCTTGAGGTTTTAAGTTTGGTAATAGATCTAAAAGCATGTGTACAACTTTAGAAACTTATTCTAAGTTTTAGAAAGCTCTCAAAATCACCTATCTGATCTGTTGAATAGACCTTACTTCGACTTCAAGCGATGAGTCTGGCGATGAAACAAAGTCCCACCTCCGGGAGAACTCTAGAGTGCCTAGTTCCCGGAGATCGGATCTTCAAGCGATCTTCAAGGAGACGTTGGAACAAAGTCCCACCTCCGGGAGATGCGGAGCATTGCCTTAGTATAATAGTTTCTCGTGCACCCAGTGTTTCAGTCGATAGCACTGGGCGCACAAAATAACCTTACCTCTTCCTCTGAACATATGATCAATTGGGCGCGTGTGTGCATGTGCATGTTCGTGTGTGCGCAGGCGTGTGCTTGTGTGTGTGCTTGAGTGGCCGAGACTGTGCATGGTTGGCTAAAACGATAAAAATATACCTAATAAAAACTAGGCCCAGGCTGAGTAGGGTCTGGTTCTGCCCCTTTGTGGGCGTTGTGTATCCTCGAAAGGCCTGGACCGCCCACTAACAAATTTTTGTTAAAATGGCTAAGTGACGGTTCGTGCACAGTAAAAGATAAAAGGGCTGAAGTGATAAAAGGGTTAAGTAAAGAACAAAGGAAGCAATGGAAGGGCAGAGATGAAATAAAAAAATGTCTAAGTATGGAGAACTCTAGAGTGCCTAGTTAAACAAGAGCAGAGTTAGAGAAAAGAAGAGAGAAGACAATAAAATGATAAGAAAAAGAAGAGCTAAGAAGAGAAAGAAAAAAAAAGATAGAGAGAAGAAAATCTAAGGTTGGTTAAGTGAAAAGATAAAGGAAAGAAACAGACGTGAAGGCTGAGACGAGAGAAGGAGCTTGAGTTTAAAGAAGGCACTTATTCATGTAAACATTTTTTCATGCCTTTTAATTTTTGTACAAATTGTAATAAACATTTTTCTACTTAGTTTTTATTGCAAATCATTCATGTACATTTCTCTTTTGTAAATGGGATAATTGCATGCTTTAATTGTCTACTTTTTTTGTGCAATATTCATGTGCTTAACATATGTTGTAATTATTGTAATAATTAGTTAGTTATTAACTTAACTAATAAGAATTGGTGAATTAAAACTACAATTATGCCTCCAAATGAACAACCTGAACTCAATCAGTTAAAAAGAATTTAAACCTAAATGTTAGGTTAACTTGACCCTATACTACCTAATTGATATAAATTCAAGTTTACCTAAGTTATTTCTTACACGATTAATTAAGACTTTTAACCTTAATTAACTGTGTTGAGAAATTACACATAGGGGGGTGTGTGTGTGGAGGCAGTGGGGTGGGTGCATAGGTGGGAGGTGTCAAAGGAGGTTGAGGGGGTGTAGTTTAGAGGAGAAAGATGAAAGAGGAAGGATGAGCAAGTCCAAGGAGGAGGTTGAAGGAAGAGGAAGGAGGAGCAAGTTGGAGAGGGGTAGCTTGTAGATGTGATGTTGTCATTGGCAATGGAGAGGTAGAGAGGAAGGAGGAGGCACGCATCCCTAATAAACCTCAACTGTCCAATACATTCTCAAAGATGACTTAAATTACTACTATCCATTTTCCTTTGAGATGAGCACTTTTAATTCAACTTGAGTCAAATTTCTCCTAACCTTGGTTAGTGAACTAACAGAGAGATAACGGGATATTATTTACGTTAAGTATATAAGTTCCACAATGACATTGATAGAAATATTTGTAACTCATTGATAACAAAATAATTTCAATAATTTTAAATAAGATATGTGTAAAAATCCTTTTTTAAAAGAGCTTATCTTAGAAAGTGGTCTCATCATCTTCTTTTATTATGGCTTTTTAATGAAAAATTCCGTATATTAATTAACCAACGAATAAGCAACCATAACTCGATATCAATTTTTTTGGATATGAAAATTTTCAATAACTATTAAAATTTTACAAGTCTAAATCTAAAAGCAATAGTATCCATTATACTATGCTATTTTGACATCGAATAACCTTAATGAAATGCTTCCGGTCAATTTGTTATCACAAAATACGTCAAGGAAGAGAACCTTCAAAACATAACCTTTTTGACGATGTGGTCAATGGGGTTGGAGAGAAGCCTTGTGACTTGTCAAAAAGCCCAAATACACTGAAGTCCTCTTAAGAAAAAAATAATTTCCTACATATAAGTTTAAAGGAAACTTATTGGTGTTTTAAAAATGTGGAGAGAGAAAATAAACTTTCTTCTATCTATAGAAGATTTTTTTTTTTTTTTTCTTTAGTTGTTTTTAGGCCTTGCAAAGATTATCATTAACTTTCATCCATTATCTCTAACGCATCTTTCAATATTGTCGAATGCACAGGCTAGAGCTTGTGACTATTTTGGAGGTTGTTGGAGCACAAACTCATGCACCTTGCCTTGAAGTCTTGGATTTGCCATTCCTCTTCTCAAAATTGGATGTTTTTGTCAGGTTTTAAACAAGGTTGTTCTTGGTTTGTTTGCTTTAGACCAGTGATGCTAATCGCTAAAGGTGCTTAAAGGAGACAAAGGTCCTTAATCCTAAAGGTTCTAAGACTACACTCGGGACAAATGAGGTGCTTCGTATACACATCCCCTTTTGACATAAAAGCCATGGTGTTAAACAATAAAGCTATAAGTTAAAAGTGATGAAGTCTAACCATATGTAACATACATAAGAAACAATGGTCCAACCATACATATCACAAATAAAAAACAATAGTCCATCTATGATGTTTATAAATCATAAACATAAATTCACCCATGAAATTCATAAATAAGAAGTATGAGTTCAACCAGAGCATAATCAATCCCTTTTTTGCCCTAATTGAGACACGTGTTTATCAATAGCAAACCGAGGATAATAGTAGCACTTGAAATGGAAGGAGAAATGGACAAGATCGGAAGATAGAAAGGTATGGCTATAGTGACGACGTCGCAATCACACCAAGGGATAGTGTCACCGTCGGCAATGAAGGAGTCGACAAACTCGAAAAATCTCCTTATCTGACCTTTCATGATGAAGCTTTAAATCTCAAACTCATGGATCATAATCAAATCTGTGGCATGTAGAGGAATACGATCAGACTTAGGAGGTTGGAGAAGAGAGGGAAGAGGGGGCTGGCTGCAAGAAAATTTATTGAAATTAAGGGGGAAAATCCTTAATGTCATTTTACGTTAATCAAATGTGATGTGAATGGTATCGTATAGGAATTATTTTTTTATGACCTTGGAGATGGATATATTTATAGTTATGATATTTTAATTGGACATATGTGTTTGCATATTCGAATCATTTTTTAATCTTAGGATGGATACTTGAGAGATCGTCCATTATCATGTTGGATCTAGTGTAGATATACAGGGCCATCAATCAAATTGAAAGAACTCAAATGCATATGTTTTAGTTCAATAAAATGCTTGAAGTTTGAGTTTTTTTAAAGTTTGACATATGTTTGATTGGTTATTTTCAAGGTTGGTATGACAAATATTAATGTGAAAGTTCAAAGTTCTGTTCATTAATGATTTGTATAAACTATTTTCAACGAACAAGTTTGTTAATAGTTTGATAAGAAGTTCTACATGCTTATTCAAGTTTAGCTTGACAGTGGCTTAACCTTAGTGGTAGATCTATATACATGTATATATGACAAGGTTAGATTTTCTCAAATCACCTAAAGGTTCCACAAAAGAAAAATCTGATCTTGGATTTGTCATGAAATGGATCTCTCCTTGAACTCATCTCATGAATTTCCTTAGTTGACAAGACAAGGCGAAGTTGGACAAAGGATCCAAACATGGAATGAGGAGCTTGAGGAACGTAACAACCTTCTATTCTTACCCTTGCCTAGGATCTGTATTCTCATGGAAGCCCCAAATTTAAGTTATATGTGCTATCCTTAGGTTGGCCGCCTTCAACGAATGAGGAAGAATCTTCATCTATCACGACTTGAAACCCTACCACAGTAAGGGCTTGAGTTGATTTGCTAAATACCTAAGATCTGGTCATCCATCTCATAAACATAAAATAATAAAAACATTCACAACACATCACATCACAAATTATGAAACAATAGAAAGGAAAACTGAACTGAAAATAGGTTATTATTAGAATATTCATAGCCATCACAAGAACAGACACATAATTGAAAAGAACGAACAAGGACTGAAAGACACAAAATTGAAAAGAATGATCAAGGATTGAAAGAAACTAAGTACTACTGAATTGAAAATAAAAGAAAACACCGAAACTAGAACTATAACTACCAACTATGATGCTGTCTCGAACCAGCACCGTCAACTCTTGTAGCCGTACAATCTGGCTGTAGCTCTCCAGGACTTGAATACAGTGTTCACAATAAACATCAGCGAATGCTGAGTATAGTAGCAAAATAGCAAAAAAGAAGCAAGCTAAATAGATACAAAACAAAGAGCATGTACTATTTTCAATTAGTTCAATTTATCTTTTATTAACTCATTATTTGTGCCTCGCCACAATTGCAGTCATTATCGGTCTAAATCAGTTTCCCAATAATGCATAAGGAAATCTTGCTACGATATCCTAGATAGTAGATTGCATACGACTCACCCCCTTGTTCGAGGGGACAACCCGTATCCGTTCTACCGCCTAGTTAACCGCCTCAGGGTCTAAGCTAATAAAGTGAAGTGGTGACTATGATCCGTGTAATAAACATGTGGGGAGCTACCCCGCACTAACACACAGTCAGTCCTTTCCACTACAAGGTACGAGAACAACCCCTCCAACCTCTCGTAACAACAAAACGTACCCAACACCTCACTACTCGATCGGGCAAAATGACCTAACAAAGTGAGTCACAGGAAGGCTAGCTCACTCCTTGAGCCAATCTTTGCCCCTAAAAGGTATAGCCGGCCTTGCCGTTGATACTAGATGAAACGTTGGCTTCGAGAGATAACCGGGTTTTATTGTTATAGCGTTGTAGTATAGCCAGTTATTGCCATCATTTCAAATATATAAATTTTTTTACTCGGAAAATAAAAGAGAGTTCCCGAGGTCGAACTCAGGGAGCAAGTTGTATTCTAGAGATATACATGTTCTATTACAAAAAAAAATAAAGAGAGAGAGAGAGAGGGAGAGAGATGAAAGTTTGAGTTCTTCTTCTTTTCTTCTTTTCTTTCTCTTTGTCTTTCTCCTCTTTAGCTTTTGTTCTTCCTGTTCTTCTTTTGTGTTTATCTCCTTGTGGTCCTCTTCTTCACCTGTGTTGTTCTTCCTTGTTCTTTTGTTCTTCAGATCTTCTTCTTTCTTCTTTTCTTTTACCTGTCAGGATGTCGTCTCTCCTTCTTTCTTCTTTTCCCTTCAGGACGTCGTCTGATTTTCCAATCAGACGACTTAAATCGCTTGTTGCTACAGTGTCTCCCTTAGCTTTCTTCTTCTTCCGCGGTCCTTCTTCTTCACCTGTGCCTGCACACTTACACAGCTTGATCAGAGAGAGGGCAAAACCTATCTCTACCCTCCCCCCGCGTCTCTCTTACACAGAATCCGCTCATAGGATAGCTCTCCCAGAGCTGCCGGGTAGCCGGGTACGGGTCGCGCCCGGGTCCAGGCCCACCGGCGTGCGTGGTGGGCGAGGAGTGCAGGTCAGTCTAAGTCGGGTCGGGCCAGGTCCGCGGGGCGTGAGCGCGGACGAGACCGGGTAACCGGGAGGGTGAAGGGGACCTCACCCCGTGTGCTGAGGCAATAAGCCTCCAGCACTTTTTCACTTTATACCGCTGCGCCTCTTCAGAGATTTCCGAGGTGGGACTAAATGTCCCACCCCGAGTTGGCGCCCACGCGGAGGAGACAGCTGGTAATCGCGGCGTTACGCGAGGCCTTCGCGCGAGGGCTTCGCTTCAGCTGCAGCCTGACGCTTTGTCGAAATGCCTCGCAAGGCCTGGGAGTCGAATCTGGGCGTGGCGCGCCTGCAGCTGCAGGCGGAAGCAGCTCCTTCTGCACAGCAATGGCGGCGGAGGTCGGGTGACCTGTTCACAGCAAAACGGCCTCTCGGCCTAATCAGAAGGTGCCGGGAGCTTCGCCAGAGTGCGGCGAAGCTCGTGTGGGTGGTGGCAAGGCGTGGGGCGGCGTGCAAGGGCTGCCCTAGGTCGGACTGTGGGTCGGAAGATGGGTTTGTTCGGTGGGGTTGCAGAGGGTGATGTGGGGGAAGTGGAAGGGCGGGGGTTGATCAGGGTGAGGAGGCGGAGGTTCTGCGGTGGTTGGCGAGCCGTGTGGGTTGCTGGGGTGATGGGAGCGGCTCGCCGGAGTTTGGCCGGAGACGAAGGGGGTGACGGTGGACAGGAGCGGTCGAGGGTTTAATCAAATAAAAGACAGTGAGGAAAAGAAAGAGGGGGAGATGGGGAGAAGTTCTGACCTAGCTACGGAGACGAAAGGGGCCGGAGCAGGGCGACAGTCGTATCGACTGTCGCCGGAGAAGAAGATGCCCGGGGGAAGGGGCGGCGGCGAGCAGAGGGCCGGAGAGGCGCCAGCTGGGTGCGGCGTGGCGCGGGAAGAGCAGGGGAAGAAGTCTCTGCTGCTGGTATTGCGGCAGAGCGAAGAGGAGGAGGAGGAAGAACCGCCGGAGCTGGTGGGCGTCTGCCGGAGTGAGAAGAGAGGAAAGTTGGGGGTTTTCTCCGTCAGATCCGAGCTGGGAAGAACGGTGGAGCGACGGGGGTATTTATAGGGACCGAATCAGGGAGGAAGGCGGAGGGAGACGACGTGTCTCCCTCGCCGGAGGACGCCGGAGATGGAAACCCATACCGTTCGTGCGTTCGCACGGCCGGTATGGTGGGTTACAGCGACCAGGGGGTGTCCCTGCGACGGCTGACGACGCAGGGCACCCCCGGTTTACTTGCCAGGCTCTCCCCCTCACCCTGTGCGGCGCCATGCTCCGCGCAAGGTCGCCGGAGCATGGTGCTGGCAGGTTTTGCAGGGGGGACCTGAACGCAAAGAACGAAGGAGAGTTAGGGGCCAAAATGCGAGGGTTCAAAAGTTGAGGGCCAAAAAGTAAATATATGAGGACCAAAGTGTAAAGTTGGTCAAGAAGGTTTCTTCTTAGGCTCAAGTTTTTATACATGACTAATTAGGACCTAAGGAATCTGATGGTGAATTTTATTTCTAGATTAAACCTTGTTTGACTGGTCAATTTACGCAAAAAGCCAAATTAAGTTATTAATTGGGTATGGTTCTCAATGTAGGTCAAGATGGGTTCCTAAGGTCAAATTGAAGGTTCTAAACCCTAGAGATTATTTTTCTATGAATTTTAGAGGGTTTATTCCATTTTTGCTTTGCCTTGAACCTCGTGAATTGAAGTGGGTTTGTTTTAGGGTTACAGATTATCATTTAGTTCCTTGGAATTTCTGTAACCCTTGCTAGATCATCTCATCCCACTTTTATTCTTATTAAGTTGCTTTGACCTATGTTTGGACCCTGAATTACCCTGAATGCAGATTATACTGGTAAAATTGCATTTTTACCCCTTATGACTTGTTTTCTCCTTAAACTCAGAATTCTCTGAGTTAAGCCTTTCCTTGAGTTATGTAGGAGCTTTTATCCTTTGTATTGGGTCAAAATGAGCTAGTTATGGCTTATGATGAGGTTCTCATCATACCCCCATGCCTAGCTTTTGCCAGTCCCTTAGCAAAAAAACTTAAGGTTTCAATCCTTGTTCTAGACCATTAAGTTCTTAATAGCTTCAGATAAGTGCTTTTTCATTTGAGCTTAGATTAGGTTAGAATGCTGACCATAGGCCTAAAAGGTACTCTAGTACCAATCAAGATCCAAATCTGTCTAGCTTTAGCCTCAGTCTTTAGCAAAGGTTTTTAAGGCCCACAAGAATTAACCTAAGGTTTATTGGACTTTGTGGTTAAAGCACCCGTGCTTGAAATGATTTTAGCCCTGGCTCAGTTCGCAGTGCATTTTGTAAGAGAGAGATAGAAAGTTATTCTGTTTGGAGAGTTTTCTCTCTCTTTTTCTTTTTAGTTCTAGCCTAGGATTGGCTTTTCAACAGGTCTGTATCAGATTCCTTGCTCCCATCATCAATCCTCAAGGGTTCCTGGCAATCGATGCTTCGAGATAGCACCGCCCATGGCAACCCCCGGAACCCTGGCTATTGAGATTTCGAGATAATCCCATCCATGGTGTTCCGTGGCCGAATCCAGACCCTGGCAATTGACACTTCGAGATAATGCCATCCATGGAATCTGAATCAGCAGAGTGCTTACATGCCCCCAGTAGGATATGTAAATATCCTAAGAGACAGGCACCGAGGAGATGATATTTTGTTACGCATCTTCGAGGGGATTTCCCGCCTCTCCGCGCTGGGAACTCGTCCAAATCAACTTGTGTCGATCGGCCGCTCCTATTCTAGGTGTTCTTTTCAGAATTTTGCGACGCTTCTGCGTGATTTTGATTTTTACGCTTACTGAACCAGGCTGTGTGTGAGGTTAGGGTGCTTAGGTTACTGAGTCCCGTAAACCAAAAATTAGTTAACGAGGCCAAATACTCCCTAAGCCTTAGACCTAATACTTCAGCTTTTCATTTTCCTCAACCTCTTGAGGAGTGTCTAGATCTTAATGGGTACTAAGAGTCTATTCAAGAATGCCTAAGGTTTGCGTTCTTACTAATCTCATTATGCACTTTTCAGTTATTTTCTTGAATGAGGTCTAGAACTTAGGTTAATTCCTTAGTTCCTTACTAATGACTATCACCTTTTCTTATAATTTTGTGCTCCTTTTTCATTTTGTTTCTCTTCTCCTTCTCCTTCACAAAATTTCCTTCTCCTTTTATTCTTTTTCGAAAAATTTTTTAATTTTTATGGTGTTTTTGGCATATGTGAATTTTTTGTTTGAAACCTTTTCTTACAAGTTTTGCACTTTCATACCCCCCCATGCCTAAGATTTGCAATGTCCTCATTGTAACCTAGGGGGTTTTTATTTAACTTAGTTCATTCCTTAAGACAGAAATTTGGATGAGTGGATGGGTCGGGTTGAATTTTTGCGGACGATTTCTAATCCCAGATGCAAGCATCTGAGGTGAGGTCGGCTGTCTACAAGGGTGAACCTCAAGTGCAAAAAGGTGTCAGAACAAGTTTCAGGTTTTCAAAGAGAATGACGGGCTGCCTCCCGTTAAGCGCTGAGTTTTACGCCATCGGCTGGGCGCAATAAGCTCAAGGGGAAAGGAGGATATAAGATGCTTCAGCCAAATCAGTAGAAGTTACATCAATGAACGGCTTGAGTCTCTGACCGTTCACGATGAAAGGTTCAGAATCGTGGCTGAGTGGACTGATTTCGATTGCTCCATTTTCAAAAACCTGTCGGACCAAATATGGTCCGACCCACTTGGATCTCAGTTTTCCTGGGAAGAGTTTTAGTCGGGCATCAAAGAGTAGGACCTTTTGACCAGGATGAAAGATCTTTCTCGAGATGTGTTTGTCGTGGAAGGCTTTAACCCGCTCCTTGTAGATTTGCGAGTTCTCGTACGCGTCTAGGCGTAATTCATCGATCTCGCTGATTTGGAGTTTTCTGTGGGTCCCAGCCTTGGAAAGATCTAGATTACAGTTTCGTACTGCCCAATAGGTTTTATGCACCACTTCTACGGGAAGGTAGCATGCCTTTCCGTACACCAGCCTAAAGGGAGACATGCCCAATTGGGTCTTGTGGGCGGTCCTATAGGCCTACAATGCTTCCGGAAGTCGGGACGACCAGTCCTTCCTGTCAGGTCGAACAGTGACTTGCAGGATTTTCTTGATCTCCCGATTAGACAGCTCAGCTAGACCATTAGTTTGGGGGTGGTAAGGAGTAGAGATTCGGTGAGACACCCCGTATTTGGTCATCAGTGACCTAAACTGAGCATTTGTGAAATGGGTCCCCCCATCAGAGATTATTGCACGAGGAATCCCGAACCTTGAGAAAATGTGTTGATGAATGAATTTGAGAACGATTTTGTGATCACAGGTTCGGGTCGGTATGGCTTCGATCCATTTGGACACGTAGTCCACAGCCAACAGAATGTATTCGAAACCATCCGAAACAGGAAAGGGGCCCATAAAATCAATCCCCCAAACATCAAAGATTTCGCATACTAGAATCGGTTGCATAGGCATCATGTCGCGATGGCTCATGTTGCCCAAAGTCTGGCAACGACTGCATGCCTTGCAGTGATTGTATGCGTCTTTGAACAGTGTGGGCCAGTAAAAGCCGCACTGGAGGACTTTTGATGCGGTTTTATGCCCGGCGAAATGGCCACCGCATGCCTGGTCATGGCAGAAAGAGAGGATATTGTTGAATTCCCCTTCCGGGACACATCTCCGGATGATCTGATCGGCACCTATGCGGAAGAGGTACGGGTCTTCCCAAATGTAATACTTGGCATCGGAGCGTAATTTGTCTTTCTTGGCCTTCGGCCAATCGGACGGGATCTGATGAGATGCCAAGTAATTTACTACATTAGCAAACCATGGAAGGCTAGTACCAATAGTCAGCAGGTGCTCATCGGGAAAATGCTCAGTGATGGGTCCGGGAGGGTCAATTATTTCAGAAGGAAGACGGGACAAGTGATCAGCTACCACATTTTGCTTTCCCGCTTTGTCGCGAATTTCATGGTCAAATTCTTGCAACAGCAAGATCCATCGGATTAATCGAGGTTTCGCGTCCTTCTTTGCAAGGAGATGCCTCACAGCTGTGTGATCCGAGTATATGATGACACGGGAACCCAGAAGGTACGATCTGAACTTTTCTAGGGCAAATACTACAGCTAGCAGCTCTTTCTCAGTAACCGTATAGTTACGCTGAGCCTCATCGAGTGTTTTGCTGGCGTAGTAAATGACCACAGGTTTCCTGTCAATTTTCTGTCCCAAAACCGCTCCTACAGCGAAGTCGGATGCATTGCACATGATCTCAAAGGGTTGAGACCAATCAGGGGACTGTAGGATCGGGGCTTGGGTGACTCGGTCACGCAGGATTTCAAATGCTTGAGTGCATTCCTTGGAAATTTCGAAAGGAACATCCTTGGAGAGAAGAGTGGTCAGGGGGCGTGCGATTTTTGAAAAATCAGGGATAAATCGTCGATAAAAATCGACATGCCCTAAAAAGGAACGGATGTCCCTGATCGAGCTAGGCATAGGAAGGTGAGAAATCAGATTAACCTTAGCTCGATCCACTTGGATACCTTTCTCCGAAATTGAGTGTCCCAGGACAATTCCCTCAAGCACCATGAAATGGCTCTTTTCCCAGGAAAGAACCAAATTCACATCGATGCACCGCCTGAGTATCTAGACCAAGTGTTGGAGGCAATCGTCGAATGATGCTCCGAAAACTGAAAAGTCATCCATGAAGACTTCCAGATAATCACCTACCATATCTGAGAATATGGCAAGCATGCATCGCTGAAAAGTAGCGGGTGCATTGCAAAGACCGAAAGGCATCCTTCGGAAAGCGTATGTTCCGAAGGGGCAGGTGAACGTGGTCTTTTCTTGGTCCTCAGGATGGATTGCCACCTGGTTATAACCGGAGTACCCGTCAAGAAAGCAGAAGAACCTATTTCCCGCAAGTTTTTCGAGAATTTGATCAATGAAGGGTAGTGGGAAATGGTCCTTCTTCGTGGAGGAATTGAGTCGGCGGTAATCTATACAGACTCTCCACGAGTTGGCTAATCGGGTAGGAATGATTTCTCCGGTCTCAGTCGTTATAGTGGTGAGTCCTGCCTTCTTGGGCACGACCTGAATTGGGCTCACCCAACGACTATCGGAGATCGGGTAGATGATTCCGGCATCTAACCACTTGATGATCTCCTTTTTCACGACCTCCTGCAGATTGGGGTTTAAGCGTCTCTGCATTTCACGAGAAGGTCGTGTGCCCTCTTCCGAATAGATATGATGAGTACAATAAGAGGGACTTATTCCAGTCAAATCATCGAGAGTCCACCCGATGGCTCTGCGATGTTGCTGGAGGACAACAATCAGACGGAATTCCTATTCAGGACTGAGGTTGGAATTGATAATCACAGGAAGGGTCTGATTAGAACCCAAAAAGATGTATTTCAAGTGAGCAGGAAGGGGTTTCAGTTCGAGGATGGGGTTATCAGCAGCAGCGGGTGGTTCAGTATAGATGTGAGGTTCGAGGGTGGGAGTTACTGGGTTATTCATATCTGGATTCGACTCCTCTGTTTGCGGGTCAAGATCCTTCTGTGGTTGATGAGGCATAATCGCGTCATCCTGGAAGTGTGATTCATCAACCAAGGTCCTGATGTCACAAATTTGTTCGATGACGCCGCAATTAATTCCTTGTTGGGCCTTAAATATATCAATTTTCAGTGTTTGATCTCCAAACTTAAGCTCTATTTGGCCCTCCTCACAGCTGATGTTGGCTCTAGCAGTAGCCAAGAAAGGTCTCCCTAGAATGATTGGTGTATCCCTAGGGTTCTCAGGTGCATCCATATCTAAGACTATAAAGTCCACTGGAAAATAGAAATCCCGCACTCTTACGATAACATCCTCGAGAATCCCTTTTGGTGACTTTATAGATCGATCTGCTAATTGTAATGTCACCTCAGTTGGTTTTAGCTCAGATTCTTCTAGATGGTCAAGTAAGGATGTGGGTATCAGGTTTATGGATGCACCCAAGTCTAACAATGCTCTATCAAATTGGGTACCACCTATCTTGCAGGAAATCAGGGGAGTACCAGGATCTTTTGCCTTGGGTGGGAGTCTACTGAGGATTACAGAGCTGGCTTGTTCTGACAGAACAATTGGGCTCCCTCCCTTGGTTCGTGGCTTACGCTGGGGTGTACATATATTCTTTAGAAATCGTGCGTAAGCTGGTACGTGGCGGATTGCATCCATCAAGGGGATGTTTATGTGGACCTGCTCAAAGAGCTTGACCAGGTCCTCCTCAGGGGCCACGGGTTTGGTGGTCTTCTTTCCCTTGGTCAAGGCCTCGGGAAACGGGATCTTGGTTGGTTCTTCTAGGATAGGTCCAGGTTGTGGATCTGGGACAGTGGTATCTTGGATAACTATCCTAGGGTCATAGTTATCAGGTTTGGAGTGGTTTGGATAATGCGAGTCTTGAGTTGTTTTACCACTACGTGTTGTTACAGAATTTAATCCGGCCTGATTTTGGTTTGGGTTTTGTAAGAGGGGTGGCTGCTGCTGAAATCTCGCATAAGAAGTTGAAGCATCCATCTCGTCTGGAGATGGAGCAGTAGGGGCCTGATAAATCCATTGTGCGTGGCCTAAATTTGGATTCATAACGCGCTTCTGGGTTGGCACGTTATTTGGGTTAGGAAGGGGTTGGGAAGGGAGTGTGCCTGGCTGGCGAGATTTTGCCAACTGGACCAGTTGAGTTTTAACTTCTGTAAGTTCGTCCTTGTGCTGTTTTTGAATAGCCGCATTCGTTTTTTGAATGTCAGCCAGAGTCTGAAGGATTAGGGACATTTGATCCTGATTTCGCCCTGATGGATAAGTAGGGTTGGGCCGAGGCTGAGGCGGCTGGTAATGACGAGAGGGCTGTGGGCGGGACTGAAAAGGTGGTCTTTGGGTTTGGGAATTTCCCGCCCACTGAAAATTGGGATGGTTTCGCCATCCAGGGTTGTAAGTGTTGGAGAATGGGTCATTCTGGATGGCGTTGAGGTCCTCGCAGATCTGAGGAACCTCCTGAGAATCAGGGAAAGGGGGAATGGAGTTCCCCCGGCTGGTGTAGCAAGGATCGGATGATCCTCCGATCCAAGAATCAGATGGGGATGGATATGGATCCATCCTAGGGGAAGATCGGTGGAGGATGTTTTGCACAGTCTCCTGTGTGGAAGGAGGTTGTGCAAAGGAGTTACGCGCGGAGGTGGCTCGCTGCAAGTGCTGAGTCAGCTCATCCACCTTCTTTTCAATGATTGAGACCTTGTCCAATCGACTGGCCATTAATTCCAGGTCGACTGATGCGGACAGGCCCTGTGTCTCATGTGCTCCCTTAAGATTCGTCGCTGCGCGGGTATTCGTCCTGTCGAATAATCCCATGGAGTCATTGTTGATGGAGTTCTCGCACATGTTTTCGAGAATCTCCCATACGGTGTCTTCATGTTGACCCATGATGTTTCCTCCGCAAGTTGCATTGACGAAAAGGCGGATGTCCTCACGGAGTCCCTGGTAAAAAGATTGGACTTGTTTCTATTTAGGAACTCCGTGATGGGGGCACTTTCTCATGAGATCCTGAAAACGATCCCATGCCTCATGGAGAGGTTCTCCTGATTGTTGAGTGAAGTGTGTAATCTGATGGCGCAAGGCGTTGGTCCGACCAACGGGAAAAAACTTTTTCAAAAACTCGGATTGAAGTTCTTCCCAAGTGTTGATCGGCCGGGTCTGAGTTTGATACCAATGGGCGGCCTTGTCCATAAGAGAAAAGGAGAACATCTTCATGAGAAGAATATCCCGATTTTGCGCATCTGATCCAAAAGTGTGGGCCAGATGCTTTAGCTGTTTGATGTGCTGGAAGGGATCTTCAGAATTAAGCCCATGGAATTTAGGTATAGCATGAATCATGTTGGGCTTTAATTCGGAATCAGGTCCTCCAGTCGGGATTCTGACTCGAGGCTCAATGGCCACCGCAGCAGGATTGTAGTGGTCCCGCATCATAGGACGCTGTGGTGGGTGCACGGAGTTTTGGAAGAGGTCATTGAGTCGCTGGAGCTGGTGTTCCAGATTATTTTCTTCCTCAACTGGCTGAGCCATGATGGGGGAAGAAGAAGAACTTGGTTCTGAATCAGAAGAGAGAATAATGTGAGGGTGTTGCTGCACAAACACGGGCGTCGAGGCTTGGCCTTGACGAGAGGGAATTTCTAAAGGAGGTCTTAAGGGTGGTCTTAAGGACCTCCTTCCGTACATGCACTGTTGGAAGAGGTAAGTTGAGAAGGTGCTGGACCCAATCAAGACACCCAAAAATGTGTTGGGTGACTATAGAGGTGCGGGGCAGATGGACCCCTTGATCAGAAAGATCGTCCACCTGAGAATTACCTGGGCAGCCAGAGAGGGAGAGTCCCGCGAAGACCCCTACACGGTAGAGCGTCCCCACGGGTTACAGGGTTTCCCCCACCCGACCTCTCTTGTCACTGCGGTTCCAGGTAGACCAGAATGGGGATCTTGACCTCTTAAGTCTACCAATTTTAAGATCAGGGTGCTTAAGGTTTCACTTGAACTTTAGTCTTTTAAGTGCAAAGAGTGACCTAATTTAAGGTTGGTTGACCCAAGGGGTTAACTTTACCTCTTGTTTTCTTTGAGAGCTTTTAGGTCTTGTCTTTTAGGGTTCAAGTGTTTAGAGAGCCAATTGTTTTAGGTTTTCTTTTGAATAGGTATTTTCAATCAATGGTTTAGGCACACTTATTTTGGATTTTCTCCATTCTTGATTTAAGTAGTGTGTCTTTAAAACCCTAAGGTTGAATCTTATGTTGGCTCTACTTGGTCCAGTTAGTTCTCTGTTGGGTAATTAGGGCTCAAGCAAGAATGTGTTAGCCCTTAAATACCCTTAATAGTGTGCAGGACTAATGAGTTGAAAACATGCAACTCTTTATGGTTACTAAGTATGGAAGACAGGTTAGCCCTATATTGCTTGTTCTTTTCTTTTCTTTAGAGTTTAGGGGTTAATAGCGAGAGGAAAAATTTACCTGTCCTCGGAGTGGTTGTCGTGCGGTTGCTTGTCTTCTTGATTTCCTGTAGCTGCACAAAAGAGGGGAGATTATCAGAAATTAAAAAGAGAAACAGGAATGTTTACCTCTAGAATAGCCGTTGCTCCCCGGCAACGGCGCCAAATGAAACGTTGGCTTCGAGAGATAACCGGGTTTTATTGTTATAGCGTTGTAGTATAGCCAGTTATTGCCATCATTTCAAATATATAAATTTTTTTACTCGGAAAATAAAAGAGAGTTCCCGAGGTCGAACTCAGGGAGCAAGTTGTATTCTAGAGATATACATGTTCTATTACAAAAAAAAATAAAGAGAGAGAGAGAGAGGGAGAGAGATGAAAGTTTGAGTTCTTCTTCTTTTCTTCTTTTCTTTCTCTTTGTCTTTCTCCTCTTTAGCTTTTGTTCTTCCTGTTCTTCTTTTGTGTTTATCTCCTTGTGGTCCTCTTCTTCACCTGTGTTGTTCTTCCTTGTTCTTTTGTTCTTCAGATCTTCTTCTTTCTTCTTTTCTTTTACCTGTCAGGACGTCGTCTCTCCTTCTTTCTTCTTTTCCCTTCAGGACGTCGTCTGATTTTCCAATCAGACGACTTAAACCGCTTGTTGCTACAGTGTCTCCCTTAGCTTTCTTCTTCTTCCGCGGTCCTTCTTCTTCACCTGTGCCTGCACACTTACACAGCTTGATCAGAGAGAGGGGCAAAACCTATCTCTACCCTCCCCCCGCGTCTCTCTCTCACAGAATCCGCTCATAGGATAGCTCTCCCAGAGCTGCCGGGTAGCCGGGTACGGGTCGCGCTCGGGTCCAGGCCCACCGGCGTGCGTGGTGGGCGAGGAGTGCAGGTCAGTCTAAGTCGGGTCGGGCCAGGTCCGCGGGGCGTGAGCGCGGACGAGACCGGGTAACCGGGCGGGTGAAGGGGACCTCACCCCGTGTGCTGAGGCAATAAGCCTCCAGCACTTTTTCACTTTATACCGCTGCGCCTCTTCAGAGATTTCCGAGGTGGGACTAAATGTCCCACCCCGAGTTGGCGCCCACGCGGAGGAGACAGCTGGTAATCGCGGCGTTACGCGAGGCCTTCGCGCGAGGGCTTCGCTTCAGCTGCAGCCTGACGCTTTGTCGAAATGCCTCGCAAGGCCTGGGAGTCGAATCTGGGCGTGGCGCGCCTGCAGCTGCAGGCGGAAGCAGCTCCTTCTGCACGGCAATGGCGGCGGAGGTCGGGTGACCTGTTCACAGCAAAACGGCCTCTCGGCCTAATCAGAAGGTGCCGGGAGCTTCGCCAGAGTGCGGCGAAGCTCGTGTGGGTGGTGGCGAGGCGTGGGGCGGCGTGCAAGGGCTGCCCTAGGTCGGACTGTGGGTCGGAAGATGGGTTTGTTCGGTGGGGTTGCAGAGGGTGATGTGGGGGAAGTGGAAGGGCGGGGGTTGATCAGGGTGAGGAGGCGGAGGTTCTGCGGTGGTCGGCGAGCCGTGTGGGTTGCTGGGGTGATGGGAGCGGCTCGCCGGAGTTTGGCCGGAGACGAAGGGGGTGACGGTGGACAGGAGCGGTCGAGGGTTTAATCAAATAAAAGACAGTGAGGAAAAGAAAGAGGGGGAGATGGGGAGAAGTTCTGACCTAGCTACGGAGACGAAAGGGGCCGGAGCAGGGCGACAGTCGTATCGACTGTCGCCGGAGAAGAAGATGCCCGGGGGAAGGGGCGGCGGCGAGCAGAGGGCCGGAGAGGCGCCAGCTGGGTGCGGCGTGGCGCGGGAAGAGCAGGGGAAGAAGTCTCTGCTGCTGGTATTGCGGCAGAGCGAAGAGGAGGAGGAGGAAGAACCGCCGGAGCTGGTGGGCGTCTGCCGGAGTGAGAAGAGAGGAAAGTTGGGGGTTTTCTCCGTCAGATCCGAGCTGGGAAGAACGGTGGAGCGACGGGGGTATTTATAGGGACCGAATCAGGGAGGAAGGCGGAGGGAGACGACGTGTCTCCCTCGCCGGAGGACGCCGGAGATGGAAACCCATACCGTCCGTGCGTTCGCACGGCCGGTATGGTGGGTTACAGCGACCAGGGGGGTGTCCCTGCGACGGCTGACGACGCAGGGCACCCCCGGTTTACTTGCCAGGCTCTCCCCCTCACCCTGCGCGGCGCCATGCTCCGCGCAAGGTCGCCGGAGCATGGTGCTGGCAGGTTTTGCAGGGGGGACCTGAACGCAAAGAACGAAGGAGAGTTAGGGGCCAAAATGCGAGGGTTCAAAAGTTGAGGGCCAAAAAGTAAATATATGAGGACCAAAGTGTAAAGTTGGTCAAGAAGGTTTCTTCTTAGGCTCAAGTTTTTATACATGACTAATTAGGACCTAAGGAATTTGATGGTGAATTTTATTTCTAGATTAAACCTTGTTTGACTGGTCAATTTACGCAAAAAGCTAAATTAAGTTATTAATTGGGTATGGTTCTCAATGTAGGTCAAGATGGGTTCCTAAGGTCAAATTGAAGGTTCTAAACCCTAGAGATTATTTTTCTATGAATTTTAGAGGGTTTATTCCATTTTTGCTTTGCCTTGAACCTCGTGAATTGAAGTGGGTTTGTTTTAGGGTTACAGATTATCATTTAGTTCCTTGGAATTTCTGTAACCCTTGCTAGATCATCTCATCCCACTTTTATTCTTATTAAGTTGCTTTGACCTATGTTTGGACCCTGAATTACCCTGAATGCAGATTATACTGGTAAAATTGCATTTTTACCCCTTATGACTTGTTTTCTCCTTAAACTCAGAATTCTCTGAGTTAAGCCTTTCCTTGAGTTATGTAGGAGCTTTTATCCTTTGTATTGGGTCAAAATGAGCTAGTTATGGCTCATGATGAGGTTCTCATCACTATACATAAGCAATGACTATCAACAAATGTCTCGATTTTCTAGGTATACCAACCCATTGTCGATCAATTGTCCTTTAGTGGTTATCAAGATTTGGAATTGTAGATTTAAATAATCTCTTAACTTGTTTATAACTTATCTGTCAATTGGATTCACCATTGTAATCAAGATACAACAATTAATTCTTTCCCTTCATTCAATCATCATATTTCAATATCCATGTCATTATCAATTATCCGCGTGTCTTAATTGTTGTTAATAAGTGAGTTAGAAATTTGATTATTTAACAAAAGGTTGTCAACGTGGTTTATCTATTCGAACAAACATAAATCATTATTAGTTATTTACACAGGCAATTTAATTGGTACATTAATCAATTCAGTACCCATAAGACTTCTTAATTACATGAGAATCATGAACTCGGCAAGGGGGATACAACAACCCAATATTGATTCAGTGAACAGTTAATACATATAATAGGGCCATTAAATCAGAGGTGTAGGGCTACTCTACCTAAGGTCACTGGGAGGTCACAATAACTCTGCAAGTCATGTTGGAGAATCCTCGGACTTCGCACTTGCCTTAGGTGTCCATCTCTAGTTTTTGATGAGAGAGAAAAAAAATGTCAAAGTTAAATAAATAGAACTTAAGGGTATAGATGTAATTTACCACTTCTGATGCAAAATCACATCTTACCACGTTAGAGTACTTCTCAACGTGATTCCAACGACAAGTGACTTGTCGAAATCGGGTTTCAAATGCTCCTTGAATCAAACAATCAAAGAGAACATGATGCGGGGCCAAAATCCAATTTCAAAAACTCAGAATTTTCCTTTTATAATTTTTTCAAAAGCCCAACGTTGCCCTTGTGACGACCCAAGCCTCGCCAAGCGACGAAACCAGAGTCGCCATGTGCTAACAAGCAGCACCAATAACCTACAAGATCGCAGTCACCCAACACATAGTAATAAAATATTAATAACCAACATTCATTCATAATGTATTAAATGAAAAATAATTAAAGTGTTAAGAACGGTTGAAATGCGAGTAGGGTTATTTGATTAAGTGATATTAGCGTTGAAATATCTACAGTGGGAGTGATTTCCTACAGGCGATTCTACACCAGTTTATTGAAATTTATTAACTTGGACTAAATCAGATTTTAAGATAGTCACTTTTAAGCCCAGGGTTGAACTCAGGGAGGCGGGTTTTGGATTAGTCGATTTCTATGCAATTCCTAATGACGGGTAAATTCCTTTCGATTATTATATTTTTGATTTTTTTCTTAATTTTAGATTTTTTTTGGATAGACTTGTCCTTGAGGTACACCATCAAAACTGTCCTTGGCTATACGCCAAAAAATTAAGTCAGAAACGGTCTCACCACACGCGAGACCGTGTACCTATAGTTTAAGAATTATATTTTCTGATTATATTTTTTTATCTTTTCTTAATTAACAAAAGAAAAGAGAATAATAAAATAAAGGAAAGAAAATGCGAAATTGAAATGCAAAAAGGAAATGAATGGAAATACTTAACTTATTTATAGATATGTATATATATAAGATATAGAAATATAATATATAATAGGGGGGAATATTGAATCAAAGATTCAATAGAGTGCAAAACCATGCTAGGTTAACCGTCGTTTAGAGAGACACGATTAACCTAGCTATGTGCCGCATGCAGGTGTGTTGCAGACGTATGTGTGTGTGTGTGGAGATGCTTAATGTGCGTGAACATCGCGAATGTGTACGCAGTTGGTGCGTACACACGGGTGATAAAATGCGCGATAGATGGATAAGTGTGTAATATTGTGAATAGGACTATGTATAGGTTGATGTGTGGGAGAAATGTATATATAGGTGTATAATTATATTATTGATATATATGTATATGTGTGTGTGTGTGTATGTATCTATATGTACATGTAAGTATATATGTATATATATGTGTGTGTGTGCGGAGTATATATAAATGTATGTATGTATATGTGTATGTGGGTGTGTGAGTGTCTGTGTGTGTATGTATGTATGAGGGTATGTATGTCTGTTTGTGTGAGGGGGGGCAACAGCACACAAGCATTGGGATGAGGCTGAGCGCGTACATGAGGGAGCGGTGAGAGAGTGGGTGACCGGCAGGTGCAGATGGCGAAGAGGAGAGAGAGAGGCAGGTGACCGGCTAACTAAGGAATGCCCGGTCACCTGCTTCGTGTGCGAAGAGAGAGTGGCGGGTGGTGATGCCATCGATTGGCGTGACTCTGACCGGCAGGGTTTCTCACCTATTCGGTCAAAAGGAGAGAGAAGAAAGGCGCTGCCAGGGAGCGTGACCGACTGGGGCTATGCGTGGATGGCAGGGTGCATGGCTTTGTCACAGGATAAGTGAGAAGCTGCAGGTGACGAGTGAAGGAAAATGAGTTGCGATGGATGCTACAGTGCGAAATGGAGAAGAGCTCCTTAAAGCTCACTAATGGGGATGGAAAAAGATAAACGAAAGCAAAAGTACAAAGGAAAAAAAGAAAAGAACCACCATGCCCACCTACTCACGAGGGAGCTGAGCGATGGTGGAGCTCAAGGTGGTGTTTGAAACCACAAAGAGCTCACTCCCTGCTTGCTGCATGCACTCTCAATTGGTGAGAGAGAGCAGCATATGGGAGAGAAAAAGAGGGAGAGAGTAGAGGGAAGTGTGTGGCAGGCTATAGTGCGTGAATGTGAGTGTGTGAGGGGGGGATTGCTGGTGGATGGAGGTGGTGTTGGGTGGTGTCGATAGACCACGCATGGAAGGGGTGGTGAGGGGATGAGGGTGGCGGGCGAGGAAAAGTGATGTTAGGAGATTTTTTAGTGGGGATATTTTGGGATTTTTATAAGTAGGCACTTGGGGTGTTAGGTAATTAATGTAAGTGGTGAATAGGTGGTGTTGTGTTAGGTGGTATTAGGTAGTGAAAATGAAATGGGAATGAGGTGGAATTGAGGGGCTCAATCTCTCTCTATCTTCCTCTCCATAAAATGCACAAATGCCAATATTTACAAAATGCATGCAAAGATATCTAATCTAAATGCATAATGTTAGGAAATAGCATAAGAGGGCATATTTACTAGCGTGAATTACTGCGCAATCAAGAACATGATAAATTTCACCACGAAAGCAGAAAGTAAAAAGTGACCGTACAGTCACAAAAAGACAAAAATAAAATCTAACAGTGGAAAGGACAACTAAGAGCCACTTGCTCAGTATGGATCGTCTCCTCAAGTAGAACTTGGTTCCATAGAGAACTGATCAACAGTAGCTGCTGCACCTGACTGCTCAGCAACACCTGAGTATGGAACCCGAGAAACACGTTAGTACAAACTAAGTAGAGTAGAACAACTATAACAAGTAGCAACGGTGACAAGAGTAAAAGAAAGGCACTATATCAACAGTTCATCCGTTTACAAATTTTTACTTATCTAGTTCTGTTTATGTAATTTACCCATATTATTATAGTTCACAATCCGTTAATTGACATCTCGGGCACAAGACGATCTCATGTAACTTCCTGCGATGCAAGACCGGTATAAGTCACCCTCCTAGTTGGGAAGACGGCTTATACCTATCAAGTTGCCACTCTCCGTCACCCTTGGGTCATTGTTGAAAGAGGTGGTGGCTACATTATGTAGTGTGAACACGTCCAAGCGCTATGTACACTGAACCATAGACAACTAATGACCCACCTAGAGGTTGAGAAAGAAACCACTCTAAACCTCGAGCCACTTATCTCGCTGTCCTACTTGGCCGCTAAGCCTAACCAAAGAATCATAGGGAAACCAGCAACTCCCTAAAGCAGCCCCAAAATCGATTTGAAAGATCAAAGCTATAGCCAAATCTGACGAGTAGCGGGGCTAAAACCAGTTATCATTTTTTTAAATCCTGACTAAATAGTTGTTATTAAATCAATTATCATTTTATTGTCATCAATCAAACATGCTAACATGTTTACATCATTAAGTACAGATTTAACAAATATTCATGTTCTCCTCCAACTTGTTAGTTTACAGATAATTTCCAACTTATTCCAGTGGTCCTACACTATTTATCAATTAATGAACACGACAGAACTTGTCTCACGACAATCGGAGTTCATTCCATGCATGCAATAATAAGGTCACGTGTTAACATCTTAGCACTCAATGATCATAAGATATCATGATAATCTACGTTTAAGTACCCAAAAGCAGAAACCATACTCTCATAGGATTCCAAACTCAGCAAAGAGGGAAATGTACACCAATAGGTGCGAGCTGACACCCAAAGAATCAAGCGAAACGGGTCTACAGTTACTCGGAATCTAGATGGAAACAAGAGAGTAGACTACTCTACCTAACGTCACTGGAGGGTCATGGTGACTCCAAACCGTGAGCACAAGGCCTGGGGGCAATCTCCACACTCGCCTCGAAATCTGTGCACGCACTGAGGGCAAGATTTGGTTCATACGAACCAAAAATAAGGTCAGAATCACCTAATTACGTTTCTGATTTTCCACTAAGGAAAAAGTAATAAAAAACATAAATAAAGTATACCAACACGTAGTACACGTTGATATGATTCCAACGGTACCTTATTTATCGAAATTCGAGGTCAGGAAGGCCTTGAATCAGTCGAAAAGACGTGAAAGGGTCATGAAACAGATCAGATCGACCAGTCCGCTCAAACTGATAGCGAGTCCATGCTTTGCCACGTGTTGCTGCAAGATTGGTCCACGCGGCCTTATGCGGATCCTGTCTGCTTGCCCCAACACGCACCCGATGCTGCTGGATTGCAGCACGTGTCGTGCATCCATGCAATTGGGCTTCGCCTCTTCTCGCAAGCGTGCGCGCGCGATAGCGCCTGCCATACGTCGCTTGCTTGCTACACGCGGTCATCACAGCAGCAACATTTGCGGTGGGAAGCTCAGGTTTTTTACTATCACGAAAAGGTCCCTACGAATTTCTAATGAAATCTTAATTCCTTTCTCTCTCTTTTCTCTTAGGTCTTGGTGTCTCTAAGGGTTAATGATGACCCAAAGACCCAAGAGGGTCTATTTATAGACCCAAATTAGGTTTAGGTTTAGGATTAGTGGAGTGAAATACCTAAAATACCCCTAGGGTTGGGTCCACCTTACATTTAGGTCCTCTTCAACTTATTTTGGCCATAACTTGAGCTATACACCTCAAATTCACGCAAAACAAACGTCGTTGGAAAGCTTGTGATGAGAGAATCTAACAGTACCATACATGGCACCCTTTTGATGATGTTTTACTAGGGTTGACTCGAAATACTAGTTTTTTGTCAATTTTAAGAGGTGTTGGTACTAGTACTGAGCTGAGACCATGTTTACGGGTTTGAATTGACCCAAATCACCCTGAAATGACTCAGAGCCTAGATTTTGGTATGCTACAACCCTCTTCTTCCTCTTCACGCCTTTGTTCTTCCTTGCATGATACTATTTACACAAGCACCATGCTTGCTTACATGTAGGGCCTCTGGCCATCACCGCTGGCCATGGCCAACCGTTTCGATCCATGCCGGAGCCCCACCAACCCTCGTTGAATCCTTGTTGGTCCTCGCCAGCCGCTGATGTCCTCTCCTGCTCCTTCCTTCACCGATTGCAAGTGGGTTCAAGGACCCACCGACAATGCACCTGTTCACATTTGTGTCGATATTGAGTGGTTGTTAACGAACACGGTCGCTTCCCCAACCTCACCTCGTGGTCGCCCACCCCTCCACCTCTTTGCTTCTTCCTCCTTGCGACAACTCTCCCCTTGCATAACCCATGCATGAGTGAAAATAAGGAGGCTGACCTTGATTGCGTCTTATCGCCGTCGACATCTCTGGTCATCGTCCGACCTTCCCCTCGATAGACGTTGTCACTGCCACATCATCCTCTCTCGTGGTGTGGAAGGGAGGGGAAGAAGGGAAGGACAAGAAGGAGAACAAGGAGTGGGCCCTCTTCCTCTCTTTTCTTCTCTCTCTCTTCTTGTGATCTCACACCTGGAACACATCGAGAGAACAAAAAGAAATGACGGCTGTTGGATTTAACTAGGCCCTATGTGGGCCCTCTAGGGTTTTAGAACTTGTGGGTCACCCTATGTGGCTCAACCCTCTAGGGTTTTTGAACTTGGCCAAATGACCGTTATAACCTCAGGTTGGGTTTATGTAAACCGTGTTCCCATAAAATTCACTTTTCGTGTACAATTTGTCACACAACTTGAGTTAGCACAAAATTAGTCTCGTTGGAAAGCTTGTGACGAAAGGAATCTAACGGTACCAATTAAGACACCATTCGTGTAAATTTTTTCTAATGGTTGACCCAGGTTGACCAAAACCCAAAATTTCTTATTTTCGGGATATACTAACCCAATTCGTGTCCGACAAGTGCTGATGGGTTCGTCTCAACACTCTTAATTTAGATTTAAGCTTGAATTTGAATTTTGGGATGTAACATCATCTCCAAGCAAACCCTCCTCGCTGTTGCAAAACCTGCACCATAGGACAAGGAAGACATCCAAAGTAGAATGAAAATGGAACTAGTGCCAGAAAGGGTACAAGGAGACCTTCCCTCTACAAAGAAGTCACTTCCCTTGCCTGTGGAAAGCCAAGCCAATGTGTTAGGAGCTCTAATTGGCTGAATACTCCATGTCATTATTTAGATGGGACAGAATGTAACACCCTAAAAAATAGTCTCACATAGGAAACTCATGAAAATGAGTAGAGAGATATTACTTCACAATTTGGGCTTAAGCATTTTGAGTGGTTGTCTTAGGTCCATTAAGCCCGTGCTTGATAACGTTTTAAGGATAGTTTTTCTAAATTAAACTCGGGCCTAGGCTCGATTGTTGCAAAAAATACATATCAGAGCCGAACTCTCTCTAGTAGGAGGATTGGGCTTAAGCATTTTTGGTGGTTGTCTTAGGTCCATTGAGCTCATACCTAACAAGTTGTTGAGGCTAGTTTTTCTCATTTAACTTGGGTTTATGCCTAGGTCGTTATGTGAAACACTTGTCACAACTATCCATCATTGACAAAAGGAGGACATGACCCCAGAGGAGGAAAAAGAGAGAGAAGCGTGCCCGTGGAAGTAGATCTCCACCCAATCTCATATCACCAATCAAGCTCATCTAATCAAGGTAACAACTTGCCTTTTTCTTTCTGTTTTAATGTAATCCATGGGATCTCAAATATAAGGACATAAAGGCATGCATAACAGCATGAGTGCATTGGAGTATTACTCATCACCTAATATGTATGCAAACCATGCTATAAGGATAGAGTAGGGACTACACTTGTTATCGCATTCATACATAATAAATGGGAGGAGCAATCCTCTCTAGGATTTAACCCATTGATTATAGGTGAAATTGGTTAGAACTTCTTGCATTTGATCTTTTGTCTTACTTTCATCACTCTAGTTGCATTACCTTGGTAAAGGGTTTGACAACCCAAAAGGAACAACTACACTGGGCCAACTTAGAAGACCAAACCTGAAAGACCCTTCAAAGTATGTATTAGTATTTATCAATATATTTTCTAGATAAAAATAATATATAGGTGTGTATGTGGATGTGTATATGTATGTATATATATACATACACACATGTTATTGATCTTGAAGTTTTATTGAAAGAACACATTCCAAGTGTAGAGTTAGTTCATTAGGCTATCAAACCTAAACTTAAAGTTCATGTTTAGTTTGCATATGAATTGACGTTTTTCTTCAAGCTATTTTTAAATGAGGTTGAATAAAATTCAAATATGTTGAGTTCAATTAGTAGCCCTAGGTGTAGGATACATGTATATACAAGAGAATATGCTAGCATGAATGGTGGATGTGAATGTAGATTATGAACTTTGTAATGCATTTTTTATATACAATGTCCGATACATACACTAGTATCAATTGTTGATCGACTAAAGCTTCTTACATGAAGTTATTTAAAGAAAAGTTAGTAAGTTTTAGGAAATTGGACCAAATATTAAACTCAAAATGTTGTGGTTGAAGTTTAATGTGGTCTAACAACTGTTCAAGGTGGTCAGATAGAAATCAAATTGCTTATTTCTAAAAGGTCATATTAGATTTCTAGGCTCGATAAAATAAATTTATGTGCATCACTTAATCTATATGGATCACATAAACAATAAGATTCAAACTATAACTAACAACTAAGCAAGTAAAATAACAAAGTTACAAGTACAATAACCATATAACACACTTAAAGGAATTATAAGACAACAAGATTCTTTGTCAATGTTAAGCTTCATTTAGAAATGTTTTGATGATATGATAAAAGAGGACAATTTAGGGATTTAATTCTCTTGTAAGGCACTTTTAGCTTAAGCAAATTTTGAAAATAGCTCAACAAGAGGATTTGCTTATGCAAAATTGGACACTTGTTGGTCAAATGCACTCTTTTTGAACTAGTAAAACATTTAAGCCAATTAATCAAGGTTAATTCTAAATCCACTTACTAGATGAGTTGGTCCCATTTGATTATTTTTTGTAAATTTTGCTTGTAAGTGTCTATAAAAGAGTTTACGCTAGAAAGATTAGTTTATGACAAGAAAGTATCTAACAAAGTTGGTTTCTTCTTCTTCGTTTATTATGATGTCCCGAGGAAGTGTGGAAGAGTGCCTTGTGTATGCTAACCAAGGAAAATGTTGTTGGAGTTGTATGCTCTTCGTGAGACACTTGATTATGTAATTCATACATAATTAGATTTGCCTTCTCCATTCATATGAATAAATGCTTATTTTTTACTATGAATATGCGTTATTGGTCTCATTTGTGCTTTTATGATTACTGACACAAAGGCTTGATCAAACAAGTAACAATAGTTGTTCAATTATCCAAAATGATTCTAAATAGGAAATTCAAGATGCAAATCTATATATAATCACTATTTATAACTCATTGTCTTGATCATAGTACCCAATCTCAAAGGAGGTGGCAATCTTCCATGTCTATCATATGAGACTAGCACCTAACTGAATTCCTAATGGAAGGAGTTCTATAGGGAATGCAAATTCCAAAATTGTCACGTAAGTAGGATCAAAGGGTTGATCGATGGAATCGAGATCATGGAATTACTCTTTCAATAATTGTCCTTAGAGAAAGAGGCATGTGTCCTTATACCTAAGAGAAGAGTCTATGTTGATATTTCGGCTATGTAGATTTGGGAACCCATTGATTAGGTTTTGCAGAGTGTGAAGCCAATATGTTAGGAAGGTGGTCTACATAATTTAATGCTAGATATAGATGTATTCTCAAGATGGGATTCACACAGCTCCAATAGTTGAAGTGGAGTTTAAGCTCTATCATTATAGCTTTAGAGGTTCAATTCCACCAGTGGTCATTTTGATAGATAGATCGAAGTAGGAATAAAGGAACTAGATGAACTTGGAGAAGTTATCCAATATGTCTTCCATCTAAAGCATGATGGGAATTCACACAGACCAGTTCTTGAAGGGACAATAATGGGATAAGATCCTAAATCACGAATTGCTTATATGTGTCTACATGTGTGTCGGAAATATGGGACAGTACATGTTAAGGGGTTGGCTATTGCCATAACAATCCACTAACCATCACACTTCACTAGGGTTTTGTAATGAACACTGATAAGTCCATATTAGTGGACTAAATTAGAGCATAAGTACCTCATTATTGGAATGAAAATGTAACCTGAATAATGCATTGCATGGATAAATTTAATAAAGCTGAAGAATTATCATTTAATGCATTGCATCAAGTTTTTCATCTTAATCAAGTCGAGTCAGTATGGAAGGGACAATCTGGATGGAATTATACCTCAATTGGGAATATCATTTTTGGAGATTACCAATTAATTTGCTACATAAGATAGGAAAGAACTCTTCAATTACCAATTAAAAATCTTCCCCAAAAGAGATTTTGGAAACCACATACAATAGGAAAGGAAAAGAAAGAAAGAGAAAATAAATAAAGAAAACTTTCTTTGTTTTCTTTCTCTCTCCCTCGAATCTCTCCCTCAAATCTTTCCCTCAAATATCTCTCTAATTCTTTCTCTCTTTTCTCTCTTTATAAACAGGGCAAAGGATGGGCACCGGACATATCATCTTCCTCCATGGGGAGGAAGCCCCCCTCTCCACATCCTCTCCCCATGCACCAACCGAACACCACTGCGAGCCTCCATCAATGCCTGCTCCTCCTCGACCTCCATCCCATGAACGACCACACGCCGACCACAACAACCAGACCGCGAGCCTCCACCTCGACTCCTCAAACGCAACCTCTGCCAACAACCACCATCGTGCTTCATCCTCAATCGTGTGCCCATGACTCGCCTCTCTTCATCACCTCATCTTGCCTGCCTTCAACCACGACAAGCCAAACGATGACAGCGTGTGGCTTGCGTTGTGACCACCACCACGAGCCACCACAGCCCCACGCGACTACGAGCTTCCTCTGCCTCGATGTTCATCACCGTGCTCTACCATCTTCCTCAACTGCGACCGTGCTTCACTACCGCACAACATCCATGACTGTGCCTCCTTCGGCAACCACCGCAACCTCCAACCATGCAACACAACCGCGAGTCACCTCCGACTCTCGCCGCTATGACCTCTTCTCTCTAGCTCTCCCTCTCGAGGACCCACAACAATAACCACAACCATAGAACCATACACCACCTTCCTCACCATCGCCTACAACCGACGCCATCAGAGCCACCATCGCACCCGTGCTCAACTGGCCTCACATCCTCCAGCCAAGACCGACCTCACACCCTCCGTGCCATCAGCGACTACAGCAACCAGCAACAGCGCCTTCTTCAATCAACGCATCTTCCTCTTCTTCCAACACTGCTCATCTTCTCCAATTGAAGGAACCTATCTCCTCCGACCACCCCCTCCCACACGTTCGGCATCCGTTTACCATGCCGTCGACTCCAACAGACTTGCTGCACCCTCACGAGCTCAGCCACTCCCTCAGAGCCGACCATGAAAGCCTGTGCATGTGCGTGGACACCTGCCGCCACCACTGCCACCGCCCCTCCTCGTCATTGGAGGCGGCTCCAGCCACCGTTCTTGTCGCCGTGACCTCCATCGGAACGACCTCGCCCTCCTCAACCTCCTCCGAGCTTCCCGCAACCTGCCATCGCCTCCTCTTCACGCACGCATGAGGGGAAGAATTCCTCTGTTTTGGGTGCAATTAGTATTTACCAAAAATTCCATTGCCATATTACTACTCCTTCATTTGATGCATTAAATATATTAAGGTAAATTTACAACAGTGCGCTTACGCTTTCTCGTATTTGTTTGGCTCTCGTTATACACTTCATTGCACATTAGATTTGGATTCAAATTTGCACAATTTCTCTCTGGTATGAGTGCTGTTGGAAATTACATGAGATGCCACTACTGATCACATCTTTACGGAATATTTTATTGAGGAAAAATTGTGCACATAACCTTGCATTCTCGAATTATTGTGTCTTCTTTTCGTCTCTTTTCGCAGCAGATTTGAGCATAGATCCCGCACTCGATTGGGTGAACATAAAGGAAAAATATTCATGAATTTATTGATTTATTCCTCCCTGTGGATACGACCTAACTCTTCATGGTTAGTTTTATTGATAAATATTTTTGTTCGGGATTTTTCCACCACGATTAACACACTTTGACAATGTATTTTTCTGACGTAATTTTCCTACGAGCGAAAACTCCCAATCAAATGGCGCCATTGCCGGGGAGGCAACAGATTTAATAGATTTGTCACGATTATATTTGAGATTATTCTAAGGTGCACATTGGTCTAACTAGTTGATTTTTTTTTTTCTATACAAGGAATCTGACAAGGTGACAGACGTAGCTGAGCGACGACATCGACCTTGAGCAGTGCCCACACACGTGGAGAGGACACAAAGAAAAGGAGACCTGGATGCCGCTTTCACAGGGGATTCTCCTTCATCATGAATTTTATTTCAATTCTGTCTTCTCGCACTCGTAGCAATTGGGGTTGATTTTCGGGGGTCTGTCCCCACATTCTTTAGTGGCTAGGGACTATTTTTCTACATGTGTGATTCATTTTCTACCTGCTTGCTCTAAAAGGAAAAGATAAAAATATCAAGCTTCCTGTTAGGAGTTGCATACTCTTAGGTGCGCGCATTTAGGGGTAATTGAGTAGCATATTAGATCTCTTTCCTTACATTGCATACATATCTGCACGAAATTTGCTGGAGCCAGGTATATTGTTCTATCTTTGCATCTAGCTCCTATTCACGTGTTTGCATTTGGATTAAATTTCAAGACCACCAAACTGATTGAATTGACCTAATTCAGTGGCCGCCTAACTGAAATTGGGATTGCTAATCAGATTCGACCTTAAAACCAAACTTACATTTGATTTGATCAAAAGGGACTTATCTGCTATTCTTCTTAAAAACAAACTGACTTGTGGTGTGATGCACACTTCTGACACTGCACGCATACTAGGCACCGCACTAGATCTCGATCCCTTAAGGCTATAGGCATTGATCTCTTTATCGGTGCAGACCCTCCTATTTCACTTTGTGGTGGTGGTACTATCTTTTGACCAAGTGTTTTGATACTTTAAGGAGGAAGGCACCCCTTAAAAGAACAAAAGGGTAATTAAGAGGCACCGCTTCGCATTGCCTCAAAGGAAGGGTTTTCCCTACTTGCATCCCTTAGTTAGTCCTTGGAGTAACTTCTCACTTGCTCAGTTGAGAGTATCATTGAAGCAAAGTATAGGTCTTAGGGCACGCAAAGGTCGACTTAGGGCACGTAATTGATTGTGCAACTTCTTTGGCCACCAAGAGATAACGTAACCAACCTCTGTTCTTCTCCAAGGAGCTTGTTAGGGATCTCAAGTCACAACTCCCTCTTATACCACTAAAGTGGGAATGAACGGGCGCAAACTTGACCCCCTTTTGACAACTTTTAGGGGTAGGTTGGAGGTTGGCTCAGATTTGCTCTAAGAAGAAGGAGAGTCCCATTATCTTGTGTTTGATTGGGGTGTGTTGTTCAAGTCGTGTTTTCAAATGGATTATAATAACTACTTCACTTCTTACTTTCACCCTAGAACACCCAATCCCAATTCCATGACCTGTAGTTATCCATCATCTGATGAACAATGGGATCCTTTCTACTCCTACTATAGGAGCATTGGTCTGATTATTCCCCAATCCTGTGATCCTGAGCAGAACCTAGGAGAGGGATACACCATCCCTAACCCATCCATGACTATGCCCAACCCACCCGTCCGTGATGATTCTTACACTCCTGGTTGGATAGCAATTCCTAGGTATTATAACCCTGAGTTTAACTTTCCTCCTGAAAAGAATGATAGCCTCTCCACATTCAAGTTTGAAATGCAAAAACAACAAATGAAAATGATGGAATATTTAGGAGAGTCTTTGAGGACAAGTCAATAATTAAATGAAGAAATTGGTCACTTGATTTACTCTCGTAAGGTTGATTATAATCCCTCCACACTAGATGCATCTCCCTTGAGAAAGCCATGCCATAAGATGGAAGGGGACATTAGTGACTCAATCTTGGAGTATAGCTACCCTCTTGAAAATAAAGTAAACCCCTCCATACTCAATAACTCATCTTTGAGAAGTCCTGACATTAAGGGGGAGGGAGGCTACATGGATACAATAGGAACTGAAAGGAGTAGCCAGTCACTGAATTGTGATATAGAATGGTGGTAGCTAGCAGAGGAGGACTCCTCAGATTTTCCACTTGAGCTTTATTGGAGCCAATCAAAGGGGAAGATGGTCCCATTAGATGAACTCGACCCGAATGATGGTATCTTTATTACATTTGATGAAACGGGTCGCAGTCAAATAGTCAACCTAACTCCTAGTTTGAATTTTGAGGTGGAATCTGTACCCCATCCTAGAGATGTTGAACATCTACCTTGCACTTCTAAGGACCTTGCACCTTAGTTAAATCTCCCTGAGGATTGTGATTATGAAGTTAACAAATTCCAAGACTTTTTGATGCCAGACGAAATCATATTGGAAGGAAGTGATAATAACCACACTCCTCTATCTAGGGGACCAACACCTGTCATTGAATATTCTGAGGATTCACAGGTACCCAACACAGGTGACTATGAGGAAATTGATACTGAATTAGAAGACTTAGATCAATATTGGTCTTAGGGACGTGAAGAGTTGATTTTTGAGGAAGACAATGAAACACTTGATCTTGGAGTGGAAGATTTTCCTGAGTCTTCGGGGAAAGAGGGATGAAACGTAAAAGAGGATGGTAATGACTTTGAAGGGACTAGACTCAGAGTATGGAGTGACTTTAGGGGAGAATATGTTTTGTTCGAGGACTTAACCCCTGAGGATCTTACTGATTTAGCCAAATCCAGATTCCTAGATACCTTTCACTATCAAGATCATCCTCTCAAACATTCGGAAGAAATGGAAGCAATTACTACTCTTGAGGAAGGAATCTATACACCCCAGGGACAAGATCTTAACATTGGACAAGAACCTGAGGATGTCGTTGTTAAGGACACTCACACTCCTATTGCTTCCAACCCATTTCTTCATGATAATGAAATAGGCGACACCCCTGGTAGGGGTGATTTGGAAGATGAACATTTGGGCCCATTTCAGGATGAGCACGCCAATGATAGGTAGCATGGAAGTCAATCTGTAACTAAGGATGCTTCTGATGAATTGGAATGGTTGTCGAGGAAGAATGCTGAACCTTTCAAGCCCTCTTTGACTGTCGTCCCTACATTGCAACTGAAAGAGTTTAACTCTTGCAAAAGTAGCTTCCTAAAATCTTTGCTCACATTCCTACTTTACAGGGGGATAACCAGACCAATACATCCTGTGGTAGAGTGGTGAGTTTGGATCGACGCTTTTTCATGTCAGCCCATCAATTTTAGGGTATCCTTCATCGCACCCTCTATTTCCCACACATATCAGCTTGAGGAGCCTTTGCCTCCTCACTGCACACTACCGGAGGTCACTACTCGTGGGTATTATCTGAAACCTCCAACAATAGCTTTGGAGTACCCTATTGTCACCTGCTTTTGGCAAGTATTTGGCCTCACTATCCATCACCAGCTTGCCAACATCTTAGGTTACTTACTCACCAGGCCAAGTTTGTTACGTATCTTATTTGGGTCTCCTTTTGCTTCCCTTCTAGAGCTCGATTTGCGAGACATCCCAACTCCACCTCAGGTAATATCTCTCCATACTTTTACTTTCTAGTGAGGACATTGTCAGATTTAGGCATTAGGGGGTATAACTTGAGGTTATTCATAGCATAATATATATTCTGCATGCAATTAGGGCATCCATCTTACATAAAAAAAAGAGAGAGAAAAGAAAAAGAAAAAGAAAAAAAGAAGAGAGAGAAAGAAGGAGATGGAATCTTTGTAAACTGAATTGCAAATATGTTGAGAAGGAAAAGGAAAGAAAAGAAGAGCGAGACATAGAGAGAAAATGTGCAAAAATTGTGTTCGTCCCAACATTTGATTGTGGAAGAGTTACCTAAGTTCTGAGCTAGAATGAATGATTAATTAAGTCCTGAAGTGCTAAAGAGGAGATAAGTAAGGGATACCGACTTTAGGCCTTCTAGGTTTGTTTTAGGGCTTAAACACTCACGTATTTGTTAAGATCTGGACTATTCCTCAAGAGGTTGAGGGAGTTGCAAGGCTGATGTATTAAGTCTAAGGTTTAGGGAGTATTTGGCCCTGTTGCCTAACCTTTCGTTTGCAGGACTTGGTAACCTAGGCACCCAAAAATCACACACTGGTCTAGTTTAGTGCGTATAATGAAGAACAATGCCAAAAAGTGTCTATTCTGAAAATGTTTTCCCGAGAATTTGACTTAGGAGTGGCTCGAAGACACAAATTGATTGAACTAGTTTCGAGCGCGAAGAGGAGGAATGAAAAATACTCCCCTTGAAGATGTGTTATAACATACCGTCTCCTCGATGCTTGTCTCCTAGGATATCTAAATATCCTACTGGGTGCATGGAAGCACCTTATGCTGGTTTAGGTGCCATGGGCGTCATTATCTCAAAATGTCGATTGCCAGGGTCGGAATTTAGATACAGAATGCCATGGGTGGCACTATTCCGGAGTGTTGAAAGCTAGGGTTTTGGGGGTTGCCATAGGCGGTGCTATCCTGAAGCATTGATTACCAGGGACCCTGCGAGGATTGATGGTGGGGACAAGGAATTCGATATAGATCATGTTTAGGGCCAACCCGATGTTGGGTTTAGGGGAATTTAAAAAGAAAGAGAAAAACCCTCGAAATAACATCTTTCTCCATCTCTCTTACTAAAAATGCACTGGCAAACTAAACCTAGACTTGCTGCACATATGCACGGGTGCTTTAACTGCTGGGTAATCGAGTCTGCAGTTCGAGGTTTAAAAAGATATTCATTGTAGTATCTTTGAAATCACCACGAAAATGATTATCAATTTTATTACTCGAAATTCAAAGAATATTTTGAGGTCGAACTCAGGGAGTAAATTGGTATTTTAGAAGCAAAAATCACAATTCTCAAAATTTGGTATTTAACAAGGATATAAGTGAAAGTTTATGTAAAAGAAAACTAAAAAGAAAATAGAAATGGAAGAGGAAATATTTTCTTGATGGCTTCTCCCTTCTCTTTCTTGCCTTTCTTTTCTCTTCTTCGCCGCACCCTTTTCCTTCTTTCTTTCTCTGTCTTTCTTTTCTCAGATGTCTGATTCTGTGAATCAGATGGCTTATCTTGCAGATTGCTACACTGATTCTTCTCTTTTGTCTTCCCTGTTTTCTTCCTTTCCCTCTGTCTTCTTCGTCTACGGCTACTTCTCTCTTTCTTCTGCTTTCTTCTCTTGGCTTTCCTCTTTTCTTCTCTACTACAGCTCCTTCTTCCTCTTTTCTTCTTCACTTGGCTTTCCTCCTTAGCTTCTTCTTCTTCTCTTCTTCTGCTTCTCTCTGCTACGCCTCCTCCTTCTTCTCCAGCTCCTTCTTCTTCCCTACGCACACAGAGGCAAAACCTAACCCCTACCCTCCCCGCGTCTCTCTCTCTCTATTTCACTCTCAGGACAGCTCTCCCAGAGCCTTCTTGAGTTATTGGGTCGAGTATGTGTGCCTGGGACCAGGCCCACCGACGTGCGGTGGTAGGTGAGGAGTGCACAGGTAATCGGGTCAGGCTACTAGGTCTGCGGAGTGGTGAATCGCGGACGAGGCGTGTGGGCGAGTGGAATCTCACTCCATGTCAGGAGGCGATAAGCCCCTGACACAATTACAATTTATTCCACACCTCCCGCTCTAAACATACCGAGGTCGGACTAAATGTCCCACCTGCTTTTTTTGCGTGCGTCCGCAGGGGCCACGTTCAATTGCCAAAGCTGCGAGGGTCTTCAAAGCCAATCACTGGCTGAATGTGTGCGGGCGACAAATCCGTGTTGCTTGGAACCTGGGGCTTGGAGCGAGGCTGCCTAATTCGAGCTTGCGAGCAAGCTTTGCTCCTGCTTCAATGGCGAGAGAGGTCAGAACCTACGCTCAAGTAAAACAGCCTTGCGGCCTCATTAAATCACACAGGGGGCTTCGTCGTGGCATGGCAAAGGTGTCTCGGTGGGTGGCATGGCATGGGGCGGCCTGGGCATTGACGAGTCGATTGTTCGCTTTAAAGTCGTTTGCAGTTTTATGTGGTGGAAAAATCGACTAATCAATATTTAAAAAGAAATAACCACTCGCAGAAGAGCGGGTCATATCCATAGGGAGGCAATGACGTATTTAAATTCGCACCAGTTAAAAACGTTTGTTCGTAGTTAGTTTGGACAAGAATCAAGCCAAAATTGCCTTCAGATTAAGGTTGAATCAAGAAATCATGCTGAAATAGCAGTTCTGAGTAACTAGAGGATATTTGTCGCAATGCAGAATCAATAAAATATTATTAAAAACTGACAATGGAAGAAAATGTAAATTTTAATGGCCATGTTACTGTAGCAAAACAGGGGATTTTTTCCCCTTTGTAGTGTGTGACGAGGAGTGGACGGCCGGACGTGGGAAGCTCGGAGGAAGTTCCTTGGACCGAGGGCTTCGAAGTGGTGGTGGCGGCCGGAGCCGGCCGGACGAAGCTCCGGTGGAGGTGGCTGCAGTCGATGCTGCAGCTACTGTTGGCGGGAAGTTCGTGCGCTGCAGGCGGGTACACGCTCTGTTGGCGGAAGCGTTGCAGCCAGTGCTGGCGAGCGCACGCTGGAAGTGGCAGTGAGACGCAGCAGGGGCACGCGCAGGCGGAAGGCGTGGCACGGGGGAATGCCGCAGCTGGCGCGGCCTGTTGGAGGTGAGCGCGGGTGAGGTTGTGGGCGTGGGTGCGCAAGCGGGTGGTCGCGAAGGCTGGAGGGCGTGGGTGAAGTACTGCAGGCTTGCGGGTGAGCGGCGAGTGTGGTTGTGCGGGTGCGGTTGTAGGCAGAAGGTGAGCGGGCGTGAGCGGTGAGGCGCTGCAGGCTATGCACGCCTTGCGTGCGGCTGGAGGCGATGCGCGGCCTGGAGTGGATGCGGGAGTGAGCGGGTGGTGGAGGGTCGTTGCCGCGGTTGAGGCCGGCGGTGTGGAATGGAAGAGAGAAGCACTCTCTGCACAGTGGTGGGTCGGTGGTGGAGGCCTCTCCCGCTCAGCATCCTCTCTCCTCCTTTTGTAGTGGCCTGCACAAATTTGAATGGAGAGGCGGGAGCAGATCCACCTTCTCCGCTGATCCATGAATGTACTTTTAGTGCGATCGGAGGCGTTGCAGCGGCAGCCGAGCCGTTGCTGAGAAAAAGAAGAATAAAGGATATTATTAAAATATTATGGTTATTTATATACAAACCCTCAACTTTTATGTTAACTAAAACAATGTACCTAATTGGTTAACTAATTAGATGAATGCCATTCTAAGCTAATTCTAAATGCACTTAAAATATGAATGCAATGCATGGATTATGTAATTAAATTAAAAATATGAATTAATCTATTTACATCCTAATTTATGCTAAATAAATGTTAGAATTAACCTAATGTCTAGGCACTTAAATACTTAAATAGCCCACAACTATGGGCTAATCAAATATCCCCATGCCTAGTTTTTGCTAGTCCCTAACAAAATTAAGTGAAACCTAGCACTCCAAGTAGACTAGTTAACTCACTTAGTCTTCCTTCAGAAGTATGTTAAGTTCAGACTCTAGACCCAAGGTTCCTAAGTAGTTGTTAAGTTACAGACTAGGTCGGCTAAAGACGAGTTGCAGGCACAAGTTTCCCTGATTTCTGACTCTACCCTAAAGTTTATTGATCCCTGAGATTAAAGCATTCGTGCCTGTGCATTGGTCTGAGTTATTTGAGTTAAAGGAATATATATATATATATTTTTTTTTTGTTTGTTTGATTCTTCTAAGTCTAACCTCAGATTAGCTATCAACACGGTCTGTGTCGGATTCATTGTCCCCATTATCATACCTCGAAGGGTGCCCGGCTTTCGATGCTTCGAGATAGCACCGCCCATAACGACCCCAAGAACTCCTGGCAATCGACACTTCGAGATAGTATCGCCCATGGATTTCTTAAGCGAATTCAGGCCTATGGCAATCGGCACTTCGAGATAGGGCCGCCCATGGTACCTGAACCACACAATGCGCTTACATGCCCCCAGTAGGATGGATATCCTAAGAGACAAATGCCGAGGAGGTAATATGTTATCATCGCATCCTCAAGGTGAGTATATACTCCACCTCTCCTGTGGTGGGATCTCTTCTAATCAAAATGTGTTTTCAAGCCTCTTCGAAGTCAAAACTGAGAGAACCAAATCTCTTTTCAGAAAGACAGAAATTAAGTTAATTACCAGACCATGTGTGTGAAATTTGGATGCTTGGGTTACAAGGACCCGTAAACCAAAAGGTAGAATAAGACTCCAGGTACTATCCCACCTTTTAACTCAAATCCTAGCTTCCCTTCCTCAACCTCTTGAGGAATGGTCCACAACTTAACTCCTACTTAAGTTTTTAAGTCCACAAAGGACCCTAAAGGTCTAAAGCTAGCAGCTCATTTAGCTTCTAAAGTTTGACCCTAGAATTAATTTAGTCTACCTTAGAGTTCGGATTTGTTTAAGAATGCAGGACTTAGCCAGTTAAGCTCAAAACTTTTTTTTTTTCTCTTCTTTTTTTTTTTATATGCAAGCTATAAACAAAATGCCTCAGGTCCTCTCCCCCATGCCTGGTTCAAACAATGTCCTCATTGAAAACAAAAATAACTAAAGGAAGATATTACCTGATGCGGAGAATGGTAGGAGCTAAGGCTCCTCAAGTGTGACTTCGTCAACCAGATGGCCATCTAAAGTTATGTACGGTTTTAACCGTTGATCGTTGACGATAAAGGGAGTTGCTGAAGAGGAAGGATTTTTAATCTCCACAGCTCCATGTGGAAATACTTTGGTGATTATGTAAGGCCCATCCCAACGAGATTTTAACTTCCCAGGAAAAGGCTTAAGTCTGGAATTGAAAAGCCAGACTTGTTGGTTGGGCTCAAAGGTCTTTCGAAGAATAAACTTATCATGCAAGACCTTAGTTCTTTCGTTATAAGCTTGAGAGGTGTCATAAGCATCATTCCTCAGCTCCTCAAGCTCACTTAATTCTAGAAGTCGTGCCTTACCTGCCTTCTCTAAATCCATGTTAACACTTCGAATAGCCCAAAGTGTTTTAGGCTCCAACTCAATAAGTAAATGGTATGCTTTTCCATACACAATCCGAAAGGGAGAAGTACCCAAAGGGGTCTTATAGGCCGTTCGATAAGCCCACAAAGCATCATCGAGCTTTTGGGACCAGTCTTTCCTATCAGGTCTAACGGTCTTTTCCAAAATATTTTTTATCTCCCTATTTGATACTTCAACCTGGCCACTTGTCTGAGGGTGGTAAGGGGTAGCAACCTTGTGAGTCACTCCTAAACTCTTGATTAACCGATTGAAGTGGTGGTTTAGAAAATGAGGTCCCCCATCACTTATAATAGTCTTGGGGCAGCTGAAACGGGATATGATATTGGCCTTCACAAATTTCAAAACCACAGAGTGGTCATTTGTGCGCGTAGGAATGGCCTCTATCCATTTAGAGACATAATCAACTGCCACCAAGATATATTCAAAACCATGGGACGACGGGAAGGATCCCATAAAGTCAATTCCCCACTCATAAAAAATTTCAATAGATTGAATAGGATGTTGAGGCATTTCATTCTTCTTCCCAATCATTCCAGTCCATTGACATCTAATACAGGCCTTAACAAAATTATGAGAATCCTTAAATAAGGAGGCCACCAAAAATCGAACTGGAGAATCTTAAAAGTAGTTTTCTTAGCACCAAAGTTTCCTCCACAATGAAGTTCAAGGTGGAAACTCATCACACTTTGTTGTTCCTCTTCAAGCACACAACGTCTCAATACTTGGTCTTGTCCAATTCTAAATAATTCTGGCTCTTCCCAATGAAAATATTTTGCTTGAGAAATGAATCTCTTTCTTTTCTGCTCATCCCAAGAGCCAAGAGTTTGTCCAGTGGCCAAGTAATTTATAGTGTCTGCATACCAAGGTAAAGTTGGTGTTACCGCCATCAGAGTTTCATCGGGAAATGTCTCGCAAATGTCTCCAGAAAGAGAGTCATTAAGAGGAAGGCGAGACAGGTGGTCAGCCACAACATTTTCTACTCCTTTCTTTTCACGTATTTCTAAGTCAAATTCTTGAAGGAGTAGGATCCACCTAATCAGACGTGGCTTACAATCTTTCTTAGCAATGAGATGTTTCACTACTGCATGATCAGTAAAAGTAACCACCTTAGACCCAAGTAGATAAGACCTAAACTTCTCCAGAGCAAAACCTACAACAAGTAATTCTTTTTTAGTGATGGTGTAGTTTTGCTGAGGTTCGGTTAAAGTCTTGCTTGCATAATGCAGCACATGAGGTCTTCCCTCAACCCTTTGTCCAAGGACTGCTCCCACTGCATAATCCGAAGCATCACACATAAGCTCAAATGGGAGTGTCCAATCAAGAGCTTGGAGAATAGGCGCAAAGATCAAGGCCTCCTTTTGAGTTTGAAAGGCCTCGGCACACTTTGAATCAAAACTGAAGGGAGATTCCTTCGCCAACAAGTCACAAAGTGGCCTAGAAATCTTACTAAAATTTTTAATAAAGCGCCTGTAAAAGCTAGCATGGCCCAGAAAGGATCTAATCTGTTTGACATTCGTAGGCAATGGAAGTTTGGAAATAGAATCAATCTTGGCTTTATCTACTTCCAAACCTTGCTCGGATACAACATGCCCAAGTACAATTCCTTTCTGTACCATGAAGTGACTTTTCTCCCAGCTGAGGACTAAACCAGTCTCCTTACATCGTTTCAACACATTCTCCAGGTGAAGGAGACACTGGTCGAAAGACGAGCCATAAATAGAGAAGTCATCCATAAATACTTCGACACACTCGTCAATCATGTCCGAAAAGATAGGCATCATACATTGCTAGAAAGTTGCAGGGGCATTACATAATCCAAACGGCATACTCCTGAATACAAAAGTACCTTAAGGACTAGTGAATGTCATCCTTTCCTGGTCATCAGGAAAGATTGCCACTTGATTGTACCCAGAATATCCATCAAGAATGCAATAATACTTATTCCCTGCCAATTTTTCGAGAATTTGATCAATAAAAGGCAAAGGAAAGTGATCCTTCTGGGTAGTGGTGTTCAGCTTGCGGTAATCAATACAAACCCTCCATCCAGTTGAGGGTCTAGTGACAACTTGTTCCCCTTGGTCGTTGAGTTCCACAGTAAAGCCTACCTTCTTTGGCACCACATGAATGTGACTGACCCATTTACTGTCAGCAATGGGATATATGATCCCGGCGTCCAACCACTTCAGGATTTCCTTTCTTACAACCTCCCTCATATTAGAGTTCAGACGTCTCTGCATGTCCCTAAAAGACTTGATGGAATCATCAGTATAAATGTGGTGCATGTAGAGTCTATACCCTTAATGTCGGCAATGCTCCAAGCAATAGCTTCCTTGTGCCTAGACAGGCATTCAATCAAGGCTCCCTCCTATGCCTCAGATAGCACAGCCGAAATGATAACAGGGAGCGTATCATTGGCACCTAGGAAAACATACTTGAGAGTGTCAGGGAGGGGTTTCAACTCAAGGTCGGGGGCTTGTATGGTTGAGGGTTTCATAATAGATGTCCCCATCTTAGGTAGCAAATCTACCTTTGGTGAAAATGATGGGGGAAGAGACTCAGTAGAAACTCCCAGCAATTCCTCTAGTTCTAGTATATCCCCTTCACATTCCTCCAAGAGATGGGAATGCTCATTTAGCATGACATGCTGAAGGGGGTCATCACATAACAAGTCAGGAGTTGCCTCTTCAATTAGGTCATCTATCACCTTAACTTGAGAACAATCCTCAAGTCCGGCTTGTTTGTAAGCATCAAAAACATTAAGCCAGATTTTCCTGTTCCTAAAGCCCATTTTCAATGCCCCAATATTGCGATTGATTAAAGCATGAGAAGTTGCAAGGAAGGGGCGACCCAAAATGATGGAGGGTTTGGTTGGCTTGTTGGTAGGGTCAGTGCCCAAAACTAAGAAGTCAACGAGAAAGAATAAATCCTCCACTCTTATGAGGACATCTTCCAAAATTCCTCGTGGTGTCTTAAGTGATCGATCGGCAACTTGAAGGATTACAGGGCTAGGCTTCAGATTGCCTCCCCCAAGTTGTTCATACACGTAGCTCGGAAGGATGTTCACCCCCACACCCAAATCAAGTAGAGCCTCATCAATTTGTAAGTCACCAATAACTACAGAGATGTATGGGGCTCCTGGGTCCTTAAGTTTCGGGGGTGTGCCATGTTGAACAATTGAGCTAACAGAATCAGGCGTGACAACTTTTGATTGGACCCATTTTCTAGATTGTCACTTTTTCGTGCACAGGTCCTTTAAGAAGCGGGCATAAGACGAAATCTGGCTGATAGCTTCACGCAAAGGCAGGTTAATCTGCACTTGCTTGAAAGTTTCCATAATCTCATCCATCTTATCTTTGGCTCCAGATGAGCCAGCAGAAGTCTGCCCAGAGGTGGATAAGCGCTATGGAAAAGGCACTCTCGATCTCTGGGTGGAAGGGTTGTCATGTCGAGTAAGGGGTGGAACGGGGGCAACTTCTTTCGGTGAGGTGATTTCAAGCGGAGAAGATTTGGGCAAGTCTTCTCCGGTGGGGGTGAAAGTCGGGGTGGATGGTTTTTTAGGGGGTGAGACTATAGGAGCATCGGGTTTGGAAATTTCTTTCCCACTCCTCAAAATAGTCACCGCCTGAGCATGCTCCCTAAAGACAATCCCTTTTCCTTTAGGATTTTCCTCAGCAGCACTGGGTAGCTTCCCAGTCTCCCTCTGTCTAATGGCCTCAACAAGGTGTCCAATTTGTGATTTCATCTCATGTATAGCCTTGTCATGAGATTGGATGATGGCACTTTGACTTTCTTGCATAGTTTTCAACATCGCCTTCAATTCATCCATCTCAGAGATTTTAGGTTGGGCAAAGGTCTGAGGTTGGTTCATTTGATGGTTTTGAAAGGATTGTGGTTTGTAATTCCCTGAATTTGAGACATTTCCTTGTCTCCATGAAAAGTTTGGATGGTTCCTCCATCCCTCATTATAAGTGTTGGAGAAAGGGTCATTACAAGGTCTTGGACGGAACCCTTGAGCGGCATTCAAATCCGCTTGTACAAGCTCAGGGAATTGGGAGGCCAAGTGGCAATCCACAGTGGCGTGTGTATTGCCTTGACAAATTAAGCATTCGGAAGCTTGGGATGTGGAGGTGTTAGGTACGAAAGAACTCGGGTTCGACATAAGCCTTTCCATGTTTTGATTCAATACTTGAATTTGATAGGCTAAATTCTGGGTGTCCCTTGCTTCATTCGCCTCCTTCTTTGCATGAGAGTGGGCTTTCTATCCATGTAGACAGAATTCAAATGAATAGAATTATCACTCAAAGTATCAAATAAGTTCCAAACTTCATCCTCAGTCTTAGATAGAAAGGTTTCTGCATAGGCACCATCCACAGTTTGCCTATGCGAATCATTAAGTCCGGTGTAGAACCTTTCAACCAGTTGCCATTTAGGCACCTGGTGATGTGGGCAAAGTCTCAGCAAATCGGTAAAGCGCTCCCACGCATCATGGAATGCTTCCCGATCCTTTTGAACAAAACTCATAATTTCCCTCCTAAAGTGATTTGTTTTGTTCATGGGGAAGTACTTCTTCAAAAACTCCTTCTTTAGGGCATCCCAAGTATTTATATTATCAAGGGTGTGATACTAATACTTGGCTTTGTCCTTTAGGAAGAAGGGAAAGAGGGTCCGCATTTGAGCGTCATCAGTAACACCCTGCAGCTTCACCGTGGAACAGACCTCGGTGAATTCCTCAATATGCCTGTAAGGGTCTTCCCTAGTAGTACCATAAAAGGAGGGTAGTAAGGATATGGTACTACTTTTGATCTCATACGGATTGTCCCCTCCAGGTCTATGTAGTGCTGGGCCAACTTGATTAGTTGGGATGAAATATTCCTTAAGGCTCCTTTGACCGGCTATTTCTACCCTTGGAAGGTCTCTTCTTAGGATTCTTTCAGGTTCAGGATCAAATACAAGTTGTCTCCTAAGTGAACGCCTACCAAGCATGCACTACAAACATAATTCAAAAGGACTTGTTTGGTCTTTACAGATTTAGGCTTTTGACTTTTGTTCAAATTGTAGGTGACAAAACAAGTTGCCCAATCAATTATGCACCTATTGTCAACCTTCAAAATGCCTAAAAAGACCTAGTTGGAGCTTAGGTATTCTTCCCTAAATCTCAAATGGTCAAGTAAATCCAAAGATGGAAGATCGAGGGATGCAAGTAGGCCTAAGCCTTCCTTTGAAGCTGTGCTTTCGTGGTGCTTCTCAACTACCCCCAAAAATCCGTGACAGGGTATCCCCCTCTTTGGATTTACAAAACCTTTGATCTCAAGTTCCAAACACTTCAGAATCTAACAGTAGGAGGGCTCTTGTCCTAGTCGTTTCAAGACTTAAGAGTGTCTAAATGAGTGCTGTGGTGCAACAGATATAAGTGTGCATTCACCGCAAAAGGATTTTGAATTTTGAATCGCACACCATGTTTTACAATCAAGTCCTTGATTTTTAGATGTCCCTCCTTTAATTAGTCCTTTTTTCGAATATATGTGACCACTTAGATCGCTTCAAGACAAACTTTGTGGTCTTTGAATTAAATCCAAATGCAATGCGTGATCAAGAATATGATGCAAAGTAAGAGAATGCGTACCTTGCTTCCAACAATCAACGATGCAAGAATGCACGCAATGCAGAGAAGTAAATCTAGAGGCTGCTCATACAGACCTAAATGGTTCTTCCTAGGGCAGGCAGCTTCTAGCAGGCAGCTCATTTTTTTTTTTTTTAATTTTTAAACTACTTATGCACAAGCAAATAAAAGTGATCAATAAACTAAAAACCTAAATCTAAAGAAAAGGGAACAGGCTCCCAAAAATTACCCAACACGGGCCCAAAACAAAATCGGGGAACAAACCCCTCAAAATATACCCCAGAACAAGGGTTTCAAACAAAATGCAATGAAAAATTAAACCTAAAGTCTTAATTCTATCAAACTAGCGACTAAATATACAATGGTGTCCATCGCGTCCTCGTCCTTCTCCTCCTTTCCAAAATAGCTCGTCCAATCCTCCTCTGGCGACGTCAAGGGTCGCCTCTCACACTGGTTGATTCTTGCACAAATTCTATTGCACAGAAAAGAAAATAATAAATGGTCAAATCACTGTGCAATTAACAAATAATCAAAATAAAATTAGGTGAAATTATTGTGTCTGTTGCTTCCCCGGCAACAACGCCATTTGACGAGTCGATTGTTCGCTTTAAAGTCATTTGCAGTTTTATGTGGTGGAAAAATTGACTAATCAATATTTAAAAAGAAATAACCACTCGCAGAAGAGCGGGTCATATCCACAGGGAGGCAATGACGTATTTAAATTCACACCAGTTAAAAACGTTTGTTCGTAGTTAGTTTGGACAAGAATCAAGCCAAAATTGCCTTCAGATTAAGGTTGAATCAAGAAATCATGCTAAAATAGCAGTTCTGAGTAACTAGAGGATATTTTTCGCAATGCAGAATCAATAAAATATTATTAAAAATTGACAATGGCAGAAAATGTAAATTTTAATGGCCATGTTACTGTAGCAAAACAGGGGATTTTTTCCCCTTTGCCATGCGCGACGAAGAGTGGACGGCCGGACGCGGGAAGCTCGGAGGAAGTCCTTGGACCGAGGGCTTCGAAGCGGTGGTGGCGGCGTGTCGCGCGGCGGCCGGAGCCGGTCGGACGAAGCTCCGGTGGAGGTGGCTGCAGTCGGTGCTGCAGCTGCTGTTGGCGGGAAGTTCGTGCGCTGCACGCTGGTACGCGCTCTGTTGGCGGAAGCGTTGCAGCTAGTGCTGGCGAGCTCACGCTGGAAGTGGCAGTGAGACGCAGCAAGGCGCACGCAGGCGGAAGGCGTGGCGCGGGGGAATGCCGCAGCTGGCGCGGCCTGTTGGCGGTGAGCGCGGGTGAGGTTGTAGGCGTGGGTGCGCAGGCGGGTGGTCGCGAAGGCTGGAGGGCACGGGTGAAGTATTGCAGGCGTGCGGGTGAGCGGGCAAGTGTGGTTGTGCAGGTGCTGCTGCAGGTGGAAGGTGAGCGGGCGTGAGCGGTGAGGTGCTGTAGGCTGTGCACGCCTTGCGTGCAGCTGGAGGCGATGCGCGGCCTGGAGTGGATGCGGGAGTGAGCGGGTGAGGTTGCGGTTCAGGTACTGGAGGTGAAGTGGGCGGACGGTGGTTGCTGCTGGAGTGGGGAGGTGGCTTCAGACGTCCGGGAAATTTCCCGGACGTCTTAAGTGACTGAGAAGATGATTGCAGTGACGGTGGTTGTTGATGAGGACAGCGGAAGGTGCACGGTGAGGTACTCACGGTAATGCGAACGACCTCCGGATGGCGGTGTGTCCTGTCACACCACACGCCCACGGTGGTGGAGGGTCGTCGCCGCGGTTGAGGCCGGCGGTGTGGAATGGAAGAGAGAAGCACTCTCTGCATAGTGGTGGGTCGGTGGTGGAGGCCTCTCCCACTCAGCATCCTCTCTCCTCCTTTTTTAGTGGTCTGCACAAATTTGAATGGAGAGGCAGGAGCAGATCCACCTTCTCCGCTGATCCATGAATGTGCTTTTAGTGCGATCGGAGGCGTTGCAGCGGCAGCCGAGCCGTTGCTGAGAAGAAGAAGAATAAAGGATATTATTAAAATATTATGGTTATTTATATACAAACCCTCAACTTTTATGTTAACTAAAACAATGTACCTAATTGGTTAACTAATTAGATGAATGCCATTCTGAGCTAATTCTAAATGCACTTAAAATATGAATGCAATGCATGGATTATGTAATTAAATTAAAAATATGAATTAATTTATTTACATCCTAATTTATGTTAAATAAATGTTAGAATTAACCTAATGTATAGGCACTTAAATACTTAAATAGCCCACAACTATGGGCTAATCAAGCATGCATGCCTAGGTCGTTCTGTGGCCGTGAAGATGGGTTTGTTTGGGGCATTGTGTGGAGAGTGTGGTGGTCGATGGAGAGGGGAAAAATGATCAGTGGAAGGTGGTGGAGCTTCTAAGGTGTTTGGTGAGGTGGATGGGTGCGTGGAATGACAGGAGCACCTCACCGGTGGTTTGTCGGAGGTGGAAACGATGGTGGTGGTAGTGGCAGTCGAGTGGTCGAAAATAGAAATTGATAAGGGGGAAATGAAGAGGGGAGAAAGAGGAACTTAATTGTGGGACTTGGAGCGAAGGGGGGAGGCAGAGGGTGAGCGGTGCGTGTCTGCCGTCGCTGGAGATGAAGGCCATGAGATGAGGAACGGCGACGAGGAAGAGGGTCGGAGGGGCGCGCGCGGGTACGGCGCGGCGCGGAGGAGTGAGGCGGAGATGGCTCTGCCATACGTACGGTGCCAGAGAGATGAGAAGAGGGAAGGAGAGTCGCCGGAGCCTGGGGGTAGTTGGCAGGAGGAGGAGACGAAATTGGGGGCAATCTTTGGCCAAAATAGGCTTGGGAGAAGCGGTCGGTCTTGAGGCTTCTTAAGTAGGCACGGGCAGAGGGGGAATCGCAAGGAAGCAGCGGGAACACCATGCTGGAGGTGTGGCCGGAGTGAGACCCATATCTCTCGAGTGTTCGCATGAGAGGTATGGGGTGATTCAGGGTATGAGGAGCTGCTCATGCGGTAGGAGGCTTCGTAGAGAGCTCCCTTTTTAAATCTGAGAGTAGCTCCCCATGGAAATGAGGAGAAAACCTCCTCGCAAAGTCACCGGTGGTATGGGTCCCTACTGTAATGGCAGAGGGACCAAAATGAAGAGAGTGACGAAGAAGTTGAGGGGGATTTGCAAGGATTTCAAAAAGTTAAGGGCCAGAATGTAATTGGGTGGACCATTTTGCAAAGTAGGTCAAGATGACTTTCCCTTAGGTTCAAATTTTGGTATAAACCTAATTTGGACCTAAGGAATCAAATGGTGAAGTTGGATTTTAGGTTTGACCACGTTTGACTGGACATTTTACACAAAAATCAAAATTAGGTCAAATATTGTGCATAGACCCCAATTTAGGTCAAAATAGGTTTCAAAGGCCAAATTGAAGGTTCTAAACCCTAGGAGATATTTTTTCATAAATTTTAGAAGGTTTAGTTGATTTTTATCCTGCCTGGAACCCTGTGAATTGAAGTGGATTTGTTTTAGGGTTACAGAATGTCATTTAATTCTTAAATTTCACAATAACCCTTTTCTGACTGAATCATCCCACTTTTTCTCTTATTAAGTCCAATTGACCTATGTCTAGACCCTGAGAAATCTCGTTGATGCACTGCAATGGTAAAATTACAGTTTTACCCCTTAATTTATGTATTCTTTTCAGATCAGTAATTCCCTAAATTAAGCCTTCCTTTAGGTTAAGTAGGAGCTTTTGTTCTCTTTCTTAGGTCAAAGTAAGTTATTTAGGACTCATGATGAAGTTCTCATCATACCTCCATGCCAAGCTTTTGATAGTCTCTTAGTAAAATTTCAAGGTTTTAACTTCTGTTCTAGACCATGAGTTTCTTTTACCAATTATGATAAGTACTTTTTCTTCTTTTTCCTCTGTGATTAGGTTGGAATGCCAACAATGGGCCTAAAGGTACTCTAGTACCAACCAAGATCCGGACCTGTCTAGCTTTAGCCTCGATCCTCTACGAAGGTTTTTAAGGCCTGCAGGAAACTATCCTAAGGTTTATTGGAATCCGTGGTTAAAGCACCCATGCTTGAGACATATTTTAGCCTTGGTTCAGTTTGCAGTACGTTTTTGTAAGAGAGAGATAGATGATTTATTTGTTTGGAGAGTTTTCTCTCTCTTTTCTTTTTATTTCTAGCTTCGGATTGGCTTCACAACACGGCCTGTATCGGATTCCTCATCCCCATCATCAATCCTCAAAGGTCCCTGGCAATCAATGCTTCATGATAGCACCGCCCATAGTAACCCCCAGAACCCTGATTTTCGAGATTTCGAGATAATCCCGCCCATGGCGTTCCGTGGTCGAACCCAGACCCTGGCGATTGACATTTCGTGATAATGCCATCCATGGTATCTAAACCAGTAGAGTGCTTACATGCGCTTGGTAGGATATGTAAATATCCTAAGAGATAAGCACCGAGGAGACGATATGTTGTTACGTATCTTTGTGGGGAATTTCCCACATCTCCACGTCAGGAACTCGTCTAAATCAACTTGTGTTGATCGGCCGCTCCTAATCTAGGCAACATTTTCAGAATATTAAAATGCTTCTACGTGATTTTGATAGTTATGCGCACTGAACCAGACTGTGTATGAATTAGGGTGCTTAGGTTACTGAGTCCCGCAAATAGAAGGTCAGTTAACGAGGCCGAATACTCCCTAAGCCTTAGACCTAATACTTAAGCTTTGCATTCTCCTCAACCTCTTGAGGATTATCTAGATCTTAGTAGATACTAAGAGTCTAGCCAAAAAGGCCTAAGGTCAGCGTTCCTACTAATCTCTTTATGTCTCTTTAGCACTTTTCTTTACTTTTCTTAATGTGGTTTAGAACTTCAGTTAATCTCTTAATCTCTTACTAATGACTCTTTCTTTCTTTTTTTATTTTGTGCTCCTTTTTAACATTTTGCTCTTTTTCTCCTCCTCATGATTATGTGTAGCCCACAAAAATTGTCTTTCATCTTCTCAGTTTTTTTTTTAGATGATATGTGATTTTTTTGTTGAAACCTTTTCTTGATATAAGTTTTCATACATTTTGCACTTTCATACCCCCCCATGCCTAAGATTTGCAATGTCCCCATTGTAAATTAGGTGGGTTTGTATTCATCTTGGTTCATTCATTAGGATAGGTGTTGGGTGAGTGAACAGGTCGAGGTGACTGTTGCGGACGATTTCTAGTCTCGGGTACGGGTACCTAAGGTGGGGTTGGCTGTCCTAATGGATGAACCCTAAAGTGCAATATGAATTCAGCAAAGAAATGTCAGGAAAGGTTTCGGGTTTTTGAAAGAATGACGGGTTGCCTCCAGTTAAGCGCTGAGTTTTACGCCTACAGTCAAGAGGGAAATGGGATGGAGAGAGAATGGTCCAATCAGCGGAGTTTTGTATAACAAGCACCTTGATCAAGAGCCTGGTTGGTCCAATCAGGTGCTTGTTCAGATTAGTAGGCTGATGATGCGGCCTAAACCTAATCAATCTGGTGGGTTGATGAATGTAGATCAAGAGGTGTGGAGCCCACCATATACTATGAAGCTCAGACTGATGTGGAAGTGTGAATGCGAGGTTTGGCTGAGTCGAATCAACCTGGTCAGAGTAGGGATTTGTAAAATAATTAGTGAATGATGCAGAAATCCTACAGGGGTGATCAGAGAATGATGGAGCATGGTCTTCAGTCTGATCAATGTCCGAAACCCGGTATAGATGTGGAGTTGAATTGTTTGCAATTGGCTCAGTAAGAGGGGAATTAGAATAGAAATTGAGTCCGGTTGCGGGTTGGGGTTGAAAATGGGTTTTGATCAGTTCTGTATGTGTAGAAGAGGTGGCTTCAATGAGAATTGTGTATAAGGGCTCTTCTAGAAATGAATGACAGGTGATTTCCTGTAGAGTCCTCATAGTAGCTTTCAAATTCAAAAGTGAATGCCTAGAGAGTGTCTATAGGATGAGGGAAATTTGAATTGAGAAAATGTTTGAATTCTAGGTTACAATTACTCTCGGCATTTTCTCGTTTTGGTTCCTAAGGATAAAAAAGAAATGATTCCATGTCACTGGAACCTGAACTGAAATCAGTGATCTCGGGAATCGGGACCTCAGAATTGGAGTCAGAGAATGAGTCATGTGAGCTGAGGTCGTAGATGGGCTTGGTGTATTCAGGAAGCAGAGTCTCTCCGAAATTATAGTCAGATTCGAAATCGTCGGAGAGTTTACGAAAATCAAGTTCTGAATGAGATTCAAGATCATGAATTCCACCACAGAATAAATCACATGATGTGGATTTAGCAGTCTGATTGGGGTCTAGCCTATATGTCAATTCTGAGCTTAAAAAGGTATTCTCACTAGGCTCAATATCCAAGCTGGTAGGACAGACCCAATTGACACCCCACTTGTCCAACTCCTCGGTTTCTGTATCGTAAATTGGCCTGACTTCCGGAAAATCGATCTGATTTCCTAAGGAAGTTAGAGAGGGATATTCATCAAATAGAGGCCCGGAATCATACTCTTTATTGAAAATTTGATCTTCATCATACAGGGCCTCGTAATCTTCCCAATAAGTTTCAGATCCAAATCTAGGCTTAGGATGTGGGTGGAATTACTAGAATCTAAGTCCGAATAACCTTCGAGGGTCACCTTATCAGAATAAGGGGCGGGATTTACACCCTTAGGAGGTTCAATTCTAATCTCATTATTGCAGGAGTCTTAGAATTCTAAGCTTGGTGATTCATGGTCTAGGGTTGGATCGACATTGTGTTCTCCTGCAATTTCCCAACCTAATTCAATATTAGGCATGTTGTCTTCTATCTGGTTTGGGAATCCACAACCACTCTATGCCTCAATCCCAAGATCTGGGAAACCGGATTGATCCTCAATACTTTTCCAAGATGGTTCATCCTCTGTTTGTGGCATATACGGGTATTTTTGGTCGATAGTTTGTTTCAGTAATCTCATCATCTCCTATTTTTCAAGATCATATTGGTGTTGTTCCCAAAGTACAGGATTTGTCATGCATTGAAGGTATTCAAAATTGTGCAATTTTTCTATCTCAATGTATCATGTTATGAGCATGTCTCGGGTTGATCCTTTTGTGACTTCAGTCAATAATATTTGGTCACAGTTTATGGTGAAGGTTGTAGTTGTTGGGACATCAACCTGAATGTTTTCTATTGGTGTTGAGGTTTTGTATTCAATTTCATAGAATTCAAGGGCATTCTCAACCATCTTATCTCTCATGGATCTTTGTGATTTAGGTTTCTTGAAGGGTAATCCTAAGTAACTAGGCTGCATATTTGGATCAGGTGGTGGAATCAAGATGTAGAATCAGAATTTTGATGTAGAATCAAGTTGTGCCATGATGGAAGAAGGAGAACTTGGTTCTGAATCAGAGGAAAGGTCTATGTGGTGGGGTTGCTGCACAAACAAGGGTACCGAGGCTTGGCCTCGGGGAGAGTGGATTTCTAAAGGAGGTTTAAGGACCTCCTACCAAACATGCACTGAAGGATTGGATAAGATTAGAATGTGCTGGACCCAATCGAGACACCCAAAATATGTTGGGTGACTATAGAGGTTCGGGGCGGATGATACCTGTTAGTCAGAAAGGTCATCCACCTTAGAATTACCTGGGCAGTTAGAGAGGGAGAGTCTCGCGAAGACCCCTACATGGTAGAGCATCCCCACAGGTTACAGGGTTTCCCCCACCGGACCTCTCTTGTCACTGAGATTCCAGGTAGACCAGAATGGGGACCTTGACCTCTTAAGTCTACCTCTTTTAGTTAAGATCAAGGTGCTTAGGGTTCCACTTGAACTTTAAGCCTTTTGAGTGCAAAGTGACCTAATTTAAAGGTTGGTTGATCCAAAGGATCAACTTCACCTTTTTGTTCCTTTGAGAGCTTTTAGGCCCTTTCTTTTAGAGTTCAAGTAGATTAAGAGCCTAATTTGCTTAGGGTTTCTCTTGGATAAGTCTTTTCAAACAAGGCTTAGGCACACCTCTTTTTGAAATTTTTGCTTCTTTTCTTAGAAAAAGATGTGTCTTTAAAACCCTAGCTTGTAATACTTAGGTTGGCTTTAGTTGGTCCAATTTAGTTGCCTCAGAAATGGGTATATAGGGCTCAATCAAGAAGGTTTTAGTCCTAGTTACCTTAAGTGGATATGCAATTAGAAATGTGTTGAAATTAAAAATCAGGCAACTTTTATAACTTATAGAAATAGGTAGCCCTAGATTGATTTTTCTTTGTTTTTCCTCTTTAGATTTTGAGGGGATTAAGAGAGAGGGTTAATAAGAGTTTACCTGTTTCCTGGTGTTGTTGTTGTGCGGCTGTTTGTCTTTCCACGACTTTCCCTGCAACAAACACAACAAAAGAGAGAAATTAAGTTAGTAATGAATAAAAAATTATGATTAAAGCTTCTAAAATGCCCGTTGCTCCCCGGCAACGGTGCCAAAAATAATCGAGTCTGCAGTTCGAGGTTTAAAAAGATATTTGTTGTAGTATCTTTGAAATCACCACGAAAACGATTATCAATTTTATTACTCGAAATTCAAAGAATATTCCGAGGTTGAACTCAGGGAGCAAATTGGTATTTTAGAAGCAAAAATCACAATTCTCAAAATGTGATATTTAACAAGGATATAAGTGAAAGTTTATGTATAAGAAAACTAAAAAGAAAATAGCAATGGAAGAGGAAATATTTTCTTGATGGCTTCTCCCTTCTTCTCTTTCTTGCCTTTCTTTTCTCTTCTTGGCCGCACCCTTTTCCTTCTTTCTTTCTCTGTCTTTCTTTTCTCAGACGTCTGATTCTATGAAACAGATGGCTTATCTTGTAGATTGCTACAGTGATTCTTCTCTTTTGACTTCCCTGTTCTTCTTCCTTTCCTTCTGTCTTCTTCGTCTACGGCTACTTCTCTCTTTCTTCTGCTTTCTTCTCTTGGCTTTCCTCTTTTCTTCTCTACTGCAGCTCCTTCCTCTTTTCTTCTTCACTTGGCTTTCCTCCTTGGCTTCTTCTTCTTCTCTTCTTCTACTTCTATCTGCTATGCCTCCTCCTTCTTCCGCAGCTCCTTCTTCTTCCCTGCGCACACAGAGGCAAAACCTAACCCCTACCCTCCCCGCGTCTCTCTCTCTCTCTATTTCGCTCTCAGGACAACCCTCCCAGAGCCTTCTCGAGTTATCGGGTCGGGTATGCGTGCCCGGGATCAGGCCCACCGAAGTGCGGTGGTAGGCGAGGAGTGCACAGGTAATCGGGTCAGGCTACTAGGTCTGCGGAGTGGTGAATCGCGGACGAGGCATGGGGGCGAGTGGGACCTCACCCCGTATCAGGAGGCGATAAGCCCCTGACACAATTACAATTTATTCCACACCTCCCACTCTAAACTTACCTAGGTAGGACTAAATGTCCCACCTGCTTTCTTGCGCGTGTCCGCAGGGGCCACGTTCAATTGTCGAAGCTGTGAGGGTCTTCGAAGCCAATCACTGGCTGAATGTGTGCGGGCGACAAATCCGCATCGCCTGGAACCTGGGGCTTGGAGCGAGGCTGCCTGATTCAAGCTTGCGAGCAAGCTTCGCTCTTGCTTCAATGGTGACAGAGGTCAGAACCTGCGCTCAAGTAAAATGGCCTTGCAGCCTCGTTAAATCACACAGGGAGCTTCATTGTGGCACGGTGAAGGTGTCATGGTGGGTGGCGTGGCACGGGGCGGCCTGGGCATGCATTCCTAGATCATTCTGTGGCCGTGAAGATGGGTTTGTTCGGGGACAATGTGTGGAGAGTGAGGTGGTCGATGGAGAGGGGGAAAATGATCAGTGGAAGGTGGCGGAGCTTTTGAGGTGTTTGGCGTGGTGGATGGGTGCGTGGAATGACGGGAGCACCTCACCGATGGTCTGCCAGAGGTGGAAACGATGGTGGTGGTAGTGGTAGTCGAGTGGTCGAAAATAGAAATTGATAAGGGGGAAATGAAGAGGGGAGAAAGAGGAACTTAACTGAGGGACTTGGAGCGAAGGGGGGAGGTGGAGGGCGAGCGGCGTGTGTCTGCCATCTCCGGAGACAAAGGCCTTGAGATGAGGAACGGCGACGAAGAAGAGGGTCGGAGGGGTGTGCGTGGGTACGGCGCGGCGCGGAGGAGTGAGGCGGAGATGGCTCTACCACAGGTACGATGGCAGAGCGACGAGAAAAGGGAGGGAGAGTCGCCGGAGCCTGCGGGCAGTTGGCCGGAGGAGGAGGAGACGAAATTGGGGGGCTATCTCTGGCCAAAACAGGCTTAGGAGAAGCGATCGGTCCTGAGGCTTCTTAGGTAGGCACGGGCAGAGGGGGAATCGTAAGGAAGTGGCGGGAATGCCATGCTGGAGATATGGCCAGAGTGACCCATACGTCTCGAGCATTCGTATGAGAGGTATGGGGTGATTCAGGGTATGGGGAGCTGCTCATGCGGTAGGAGGCTTCGCAGAGAACTCCCCTTTTAAATCTGCGAGTAGCTCCCCATGGAAATGAGGAGAAAACCTTCTCGCAAAGTCGCCGGCGGTATGGGTCCCTGCTGCAATGGTAGTAGGACCAAAATGAAAAGAGTGAAGAAGAGGTTGAGGGGGTATTTGAAAGGATTTCAAAAAGTTAAGGGCTAGAATGTAATTGGATGGACCATTTTGCAAAGTAGGTCAAGATGACTTTCCCTTAGGTTCAAATTTTGGTATAAACCTAATTTGGACCTAAGGAATCCAATGGTGAAGTTGGATTTTAGGTTTGACCACGTTTGACTGGATATTTTGCATAAAAACCCAAATTAGGTTAAATATTGGACATGGACCCCAATTTAGGTCAAAACAGGTTCCAAAGGCCAAATTGAAGGTTCTAAACCCTAGGGGATATTTTTTAATGAATTTTATAAGATTTAGTTGATTTTTATCCTTCCTGAAATCCTGTGAATTTAAGTGGGTTTGTTTTAGGGTTACAAAATGTCATTTAATTCTTAAATTTCACAATAACTCTTTTTTGACTGAACCATCCCACTTTTTCTCTTATTAAGTCCAATTGAACTATATCTAGACCCTGAGAAATCCCATTGATGCACTGCAATGGTAAAATTACAGTTTTACCCCTTATTTTATGTATTCTTTTCAGATCATTAATTCCCTTAATTAGGCCTTCCTTTAGGTTATGTAGGAGCTTTTGTTCTCTTTCTTAGGTCAAAGTAAGCTAGTTAGGGCTCATTATGAGGTTCTCATCACTAGGGTCAACGAACCTTTGGCCAGTTTTTGGAGGCCTTAGAAACCTTTGCGATGTACCTAAGGCTAAAGTTGGTTAGGTTCGTATCTTGGTTGGTACTTGAGTACCTTTAGGCCTATAGTTGGTATTTCGATCTAATCTTTAGAGGTGTGGACAATAAGGCTTCTTGACGATAAAATATAGTCTAGAGAGTTGGTCTGTTTCGTATGATTTTGTTCAGGACTAGCAAAACTTAGGGGGTATTTGATAAGTTCATATTAGTGGACTAAATTAGAGCTTAAGTATCTCATTATTAGAATGAAAATGTAACTTGAATCATGCATTACATGGATAAATTTAATAAAGCTGCAGAATTATCATTTAATGCATTGCATCAATTTTTTCATCTTAATCAAGTCGAGTTAGTATGGAAGGGACAATCTGGATGGAATTATACTTCAATTGGGAATACCACTTTCGGAGATTTAATTTGCTACATAAGAAAGGAAAGAACTCTTCAATTCTCAATTAAAAATCTTCCCCAAAAGAGGTTTTGGAAACCACATACAATAGGAAAGGAAAAGAAAGAAAGATAAAATAAATAAAGAAAACTTTCCTTGTTTTCTTTCTCTCTCCCTCGAATCTCTCCCTCAAATCTTTCCCTCAAATATCTCTCTAATTCTTTCTCTCTTTTCTCTCTTTATGAATAGGGCAAAGGATGGGCATCGAACATCATCATCTTCCTCCACGGGGAGGAAGCCCCCCTCTCCACATCCTCTCCCCATGCACCAATTGAACACCACTGCGAGCCTCCATCCATGCCTGCTCCTCCTCCACCTCCATCCCATGAATGACCACACGCCGACCACAACAACTAGACCGCGAGCCTCCTTCTCGACGCCTCGCATGCAACCTCTACTAACAACCACCACCGTGCTTCATCCTCAACCATGTGCCCACGACTACGCCTCTTTTCACCACCGTAACTCATCCGCCTTCAACCACGACAAGTCAAACAGTGATAGCGTGTGGCTTGCGTCGTGACCACCACTGCGACCCACCACAACCCCACGTGACTGCGAGCTTCCTCCGCCTTGACGTTCATCACTGCACTCTACCATTTCCTTAACCGCGATCGTGCTTCACCACCACGCAACATCTACGACCGTGCCTCCTCTGACAACCACCTCAACCTCCAACCGTGCAACACAACTGTGAGTCACCTCCGGCCCTCGCCGCCACGACCTCTGCTCTTTAGCTCTCCCTCTCGAGGACCCACAACAATAACCACAACCACAGTACCGTACACCACCTTCCTCACCATCGCCTCCAACCGACACCATCAGAGCCACCATCGCACCCATGCTCAACCAGCCTCACATCCTCCAACCAAGACCGGCCTCACATCCTCCACGCCATCAACGGCTGCAACAACTCGTAACAATGCCTTCTTCAGCCAACACATCTTCCTCTTCTTCGAACACTGTTCACCTTCTCCAACCTAAGGAGCCCATCTTCGCCGACCACCCCCTCCCACACGTCTAGCTTCTATTCGCCACTCCGTCGACTCCAACAGACTCACCATGCCCTCACAAGCTCGGCCACGCCCTTAGCGCCGACCACGACAGCCTGCACATGCTCGTGGACACTCGCCACTGTCGTCGCCCCTCCTCATCGCCAGCGGCAGCTTCGGCCACCATTCCTGTCGCCATGACCTCCATCGGAATGGCCTCGCCCTCCTCGACTCCTCCGAGCTTCCCGCAACCCACCATCGCCTCCTCTTCACACACGCACGAGGGGAAGAATTCATCTATTTTGGGTGCAATTAGTATTTACCAAAAATGCCATTGCCATTTTACTATTCCTTTATTTGATGCATTAAAAATATTGAGGCAAATTTACAACCGTACACTTACGCTTTCTTGTATTTGTTTGGCTCTTGTTATGCACTTTATTGCACATTAGATTTGGATTCAAATTTGCACAATTTCTCTCTTATATGAGTGCCGTTGGAAATTACATGAGATGCCACTACTGATCACATCTTTGTGGAATATTTTATTGAGGAAAAATTACGCACACAACCTTGCGTTCTCGAATTATTGTGTCTTCTTCTTTTCGTCGTGTTTCACAGCAGATTTAGGCACAGATCCCGCACTTAATTGGGCGAACATAAAGGAAAAATATTCATGAATTTATTGATCTATTTTTTCCTATGGATATGACCTAACTCTTCGTGGTTAGTTTTATTGATAAATTTTTTGTTCGGGATTTTTCCACCATGATTTACACACTACGATGATGTATTTTTCTGACGTAATTTTCCTGCGAGTGAAAACTCCCTATCAAACACCAAGTGATTTTGATTAGAAATGGGACTACGTGCTAAATTAGAGGTTACTCATAATTGGAGAATTATGGAGTAATGCTCATATTAATTTATTAATGCATATATCTCAATTGGAGAATTGAGAAATGATTATTAAAATCAAATTAGACCAATATTTGATTTAAGTTGTTGATCTAGGGTGATCCTAATCATAGACAAACTTTAGATTGCCTACAAGATCTCCTTGCAACATGATACAACAAGTAGCAGTGCGAATTGAAGGGAATATTAATTATATGTTTCAAATAATTGTGCTTATAGAAGCACCGAGGGCATTTTGGTAATTACCAAAGTATTGGAATTTTCTCTATTTAGAAAGAAGATTAGAGAAAGGCATTGTTGAAATATTAGAGAAATAGGATTTCTCTAAAACCCTAATTGGAACTCTCTTTAAAAGGAGAGGTGTTCTAATAATGAGGCTAATCAATCAATTTTTTAATTGAGAGCCAACAAGAGAGAGCCTACCTAGGATGTCCCCCCTCTCCCCTCTTGGACACCCCCTTTAGCCCTTATCCTCCTCTGTCACCTCCTCTTCGGCCTTGCATCTTTGCAAAGAAGTAGTGTTTGCATGGAAAAGGTCTTCCTTATGTGACTCTAGTGCTCTCGCTGATCAATAGATCTGGAGGAGTTGCGCTTCATGTTGGAGATTTCAAGTAGACGTGTGGATTTGCATCCACACATTGCCTTATTCCTGTGATAATCAATCACGGAGGTATAAACCTTATCTCGTAAGATTGGTAGGAAAAAGGTTTCCATTGTTTTAAACCTATTTGATCGATTTTGGGTTCATGTTTTCATTTTTTAAAAAGTTTTGAATGATCCCCTACGCTTCTATGATGCACTACTTCCTTTAAGTGCTATTAGAGCCTTAGTCGTATTGGATTTCAGAGTTAAAAGTTTGGAGTTTGAAATTTCACAGTAGGGCAAATTTTAATCTATCCAACAAATTAGAAAGGTGGCTAAGACAAGTTTTGGTTGACCGATCGAACCATCACCACAAATTTTAGCGCAATTCCTAGTTGACCTGAAGATGCAAGAATTAGGTCCACCCTGTCGGAAAAGTTCTTAATCGGTCATATTTTAAGCAAATTGACAAATTTGCAACTTCGATTTGATCCAAACTTTGGGGACTTTAGGGTTTGGATTTGTTAGAAATATGAAGTCCTAATTGTCTTAAAGACCCTATATGAAAGGCTACCTAATTGTCTTGAAGACACTATATGAAAGGCTGCCTATGTTCTTGTTTGATTTTGGATGTTTCATGTGTGTTAAATGTAATATATGTATGTATGTATCTATGTGATAGAATTTCAAAGCTAAATCAAACAAGGATTTTTCAAAATCAGACCTTCTTTTGTCATTAATTAAGTAATGGATCAAAAGGATGATTTCAAAATTGGGATTTCCACATGAACTCATATCTCACACAACAAATTAGGATTTTTATTAGTAAAAATTGAAATTACTCGGATAGTATGATTAGTTAGTAATCATAGGAATAATCAATCCATGCATCCCTCATATATGATATGTTGCGATGAATACATGTACTTTTCTTGTTGGTTTTCATGTGATGATTGTTGGTGATGATGATGTGATCATGTGTATTGAATGCACAACAATCATAAGTTCTAAAATACCTAGATTAAGGCAGATTCCTAACATCATTATAAATATTGCATACATTTCAAGCATAATTTGCATTTACATCATGTTTACCTACTTATTTATAAATAATGTGTGTTATTGACCAATTTATATTATAGTGTCATATCTTGTGATTGCAGGTCTACACGTGAATAATAAAGCAAGAAGAAGACCAAGAAATAAGGCAAAAGAAAGTGAAGAAAAGATCCAAGAAGCCAGAGAATAATGAGGGAAATAAAGGGAAATAGAGGAGAAGGAATAAACCCATATTTCATCCAAACTTAAAACCTATGTCAACCTAGGATAAACCCTATCCCTATTCCACTATCCCCACTTTCCTATCCACCTATACCTTTTCTAATCACCCCTTTCCCATCCCAAGTAGCTTATCCCTAGATTAATTAGACATCCCCACCACCTCTAATTCCCCCATTGGGTTCCTATTGACTCAATTAGGTCCATTTGTTCCTAATTAGATCCCTACTAAACCAATTGAGTTAGCCTAGTCACGTAAGAATCACTTAGTATAGCTTATGCCCTCCTTATCCTGCACCACCACACTACCTTAACCTATACCTTCCTTAACCCCTCCCTACGACGGACCTAAGGACCAACACACCACCAAACTCCAAACTCGCGGCACCCATAAAACCAAAAAAACCCAAAACTTGCGATCTCTACTCCCCTCCCCTTCCAAAATCACCGAACCCCCGAACCACACCGCGCCCCCCAAAAGGGCGTGGCCCACCTTCTTACCTCTCCTCCTCTCTCCAAGGCCGATACCCATGGCCTCCTCCTTTGAAGGCCGCCGCCTATGGCCTCTCCCTTGATGGCCGCCACCTTTCTCTTCTCCACGATGAGGTGACGCCCTCGTCGTCCTCTCCCCCAACAAGGAAGAAGCACGGCCATGGTGACGTGGACTTTCCCTTGAAGGTAGGAGAACGTCCAAGTCTCCACTCAACATCCACGGCCTCGTAGCACCTCCGACGTGGACACCGTTCCTCATTCTAAGATCTTTCTTCTCATTCTCCTTTCCTCCTGTTTTTTTTTTTCCCTCTATTAGATGTTAATATTAGTGTTTCATGTTTATTTGATGTGTTAGATAATTTGATGTGTTGGATTTATTTGCGGTGATGTTTTCATATTAATAAAATGCAAGTGCTTTTTGATGTACTTCTTTCTTTTACTGTTCTTGCCATTGTAACGTGGAAGTGAATGTGTTGATGCCACCTAAGGATCCAATGGGAACCGTTAGAAACACCCATATTTCGGATCTGAAATTAGCTCCTAAACCAGCCCTAAGCCCATTAGATCACCCCCTTAGTGGCTGCCCATATGCACAATTAAACTCCCCTTCACCTGCCTACGTAGGAACCCCATAGTTACCTATTTCTAAGTCATTCCCTACACCAATTAGGACCCTTCGTTGCTGCCATTTTTCATACCTTTGATCAGTCCCAAAAACCTCTCCATAGGTAGCCTTTTATAAGCCTAAACTATCCCCATCTAGAGCCTTGACATCTACCCAAACCTATTCCCTTACCAACCCTTAATACCCCCAAGTAGGAATCCCTTTTATGACTATATTTAGGAGCCATTTAGACCCCATTTCCAGATCTAAAAGTGAATCTAATTTAGGCCCTTAAACCCTCCTAAAGCCCTCCTATTTAGATCCCCTAAGTCCTATATCTATCTATCCCTTAAATTCCACCTTTAGCCTTCCTAATCCTATCCAAAACCAACCCAATTTCAGACTTAGAACCTATCCCAATCCCAACCTATCTAGATCCCTTAGGAACCTATATCCCATGTCCCTTAGGTGCCTTGACCATTCCTTTTTGTCACCTTCGTCTTCCCTCTTCTATTCTATCCTTCTTCCTAGTTAGTTAGCATTTAGGATCGTTGCATCTAGGCTAGAGGTAAAAAAGAGACAAAAGAAAATGGAAAAGCATAAAAAAAAGTAAAAGAGAAAAAAAGATCAAAAAGAAAATAAAGAAAAAGTGAGAGAAGAAATCAAGTTAATAGACTCAGTTGTCTCTTTGCGAACGACTCGAGACTCACCGACCTGAATTTATAAAGTTTATTTGTTTCAATAATTTGTACGACTATGACGATTGAACAAATTTTGTCTTAGTAAATTTATGTCGAACATGCAGGTATGTCATGTCATGTGGATGTATGTTTGGGGATGCATGTGTACAAATGCGAATCTTAGGTTAACAAAATTATAGAGTATGATTCTAGAATAAGGTGAGCCTAGTAATTTAATAGGATTTAGTTGGTGCTCACCCAATCACCCCAATGTAATTGGTCCCTCGTTTTTCAAATTTAAGCGCATTAAGTAATTAGAGAATTACTTAGGCCTTTCACCAGCAACTTGGTTGGTGTAACCATTGGCCAAGATATGTGCTACACGCTCCCCTATGAGATGGTGCATATTTAGGTTTCTAGTGGAGCACCATCCTCGTTTCCTTGTGAAGGATGAACCATGCATAGACAATCCCTAATGTCACAAATATCCCAAAGGGAGAGGCACTAGCTACTCTAGGTAGAATGCAATGATGCAATTAGTTTAAAAATTGCTTCCCTTGACTAATGCTATTTGAGATCAATAATTGGTACAAGTATCACTAGAGACCGTTGTGTTTAGGAATGCAAATAGAGATTTGCGTGGAAGAATAGCTCTTAATTGTCTTAATGAATTCATGAGCAATGCCAAAGTTAATCCTTGAGCCCATTGGAGATAAAATCTCGACCCCATTTGAGACATTTAAGTCAATGTGTCTCTTATCTCATTTGATCAGAGTGAGATCCATGAGATGGAATGGTGGGAACTTGTTTTGTTTCAAAATACACAAATGAAATTTTCTCGAAATGCATTTTCTCCCAAACACATATGTATGTACTCATATCTCTTATACATTTATTTTGAGATGGGACAACTCAATTCGCTGTAACGACTCGGTTCCCGAGTCCCTACGAGACACGAGAACCGGACCGACTCGACTAATCCCAAGACCTAGTCGTCCAACGAGGAAGTAACCGAAAGACAGTAAAATAAACCACATTCAGCATGAATATAACTAACAGTAAGAAAGTACAGCAGTAAGGAAAGAAACTACTACAGTAGGTACCACCACAACAGTAAAACAGCATTTATCATATAACAAGAACTGCAGGTAAAGAAGGTACAGCGGAAACAAAAACTACTCACTAGAACAGAAACAAAAGGGGTACAAAAGGCTGTGGTAACTCTACTGGACCCTACTCGGCCCAGCGTCCTCTGCAGCCGCCGACCCTGGCTGCTCAACACCTGGTCCTGAAAAAGGTAACGAGTGTAACACGTCAGCAAAACGCTGAGTAGAGTGGCAAACTAACTAAAGGCAACAGTAGAGTGTACAGTAGCTGTTATGTTCTATTACTTCCTTTATTCACATCTTTCAATTTTTCTCACTATTTCATTTATTTCTCAGATCCTTTACTTGATCTCGAATGTCCTCGTGGCAACGATCTTGATTGCAGTCTTTTCCAAAAGTAGAAGTAGCACGTGGTGCTCTCCTGGCCGGGAGAGTCCCCCGTGGTGATCCTACCCTCAGTCAACCACCGCAAGGTCACTGACAGACGTAACGGTGACTACGGCACGCGCGATAAACGCACAGGTAGCTAGCCCGCACTGGCACGCGGTCAGTCGTTTCCGTTAACGGGTGCGCCCAAAGCACAGCACGGAACCAGGGCAGAGCCCTCTCAGTAACAGGGGTCCAACCCCTCCACAGTAACCAAACCGGGGCCTTGCCCCTCCACAGTCCGCGCACCCTCGCCTGACTACCCTGGTTTACCCTAGTGGGCCTAACAAGTCGGTGAAGGAGGCTAGCAGAACCCCGGGGCCCGTGGGGTAGCTAGTACTCTCCTAACACTAGTAGCTCTCCTCGGTACTACGTACACGAGGGCCAGCAAGTCGGTACAGAGCGGCCAATCCTAACCCCGGGTCCCTGGGGTGGCTGGCCCCACTCTGCACTAAATAGGTACAGGTACTTCCCTTGGTACTGCGTACCCAAGAGACAGTACGAACAACATCTCAGTTCCATTCCTTTCTCTTTCCAGGAGTTCCACTCCTAATTCCCCGTAGGGTTCCATCCTTTAATCTCAGAACATCTTATGTTTCACTTTCCAGTTTCACGTTCTTACAAACCATGATTTCAGCCATGTTCCTTATTCATAACAGGCAGCTGTTAATTAAATTTACAGGCAGCTTTATATATTCCTTTCCATTTTTCCAAGATTGCAGTAATATACATTCCACTAGTTTTTCCATCCTAGGATTCATGCCATATCCTAGGATCTATCATACAATCTAGTTTTCCGGCCCTAGGATTCATGCAACACCTAGGAGCTATCATTTCATATATTTCTCATTCCTAGGATTCATGCAATGCCCTAGGTTCTAGTTATGGTTCCATACTTTAACAGATTTTATTAATATTTAAAGCCACTCTACCAGGTACAACGGGAGTAATGGGGGCGTGATCGGGAATCCCGCGTGCCTCCGCGACTCTCAAGACTGCAACCGAACGAGGTCCTATCACAAGGATCAAACACAAGGAGTGTCTCAAAACAGTGTATAGCTACTGTAGACGAGTAGAGGAATTAATTCTGAAGAGAACGCAACTCGAATCGCGGAAAACGGAGCCCGAACGGGCCCTAAACGGGTCGAAAAAGACGATACTGTGCAAAATCAGACGTCTGGAACTCCCTCCAGACGTCTTAAACGGTGGATCAGAGAATTACCTGTTCAGCGTGGTTTCCCAGACGTCCAGAAGTCTGCAGGGACATCTTTCCTAGATCCCAGACGTCCGATGGTCACTCCGGACGTCTGGAGGTCACTCCCGCCGTCTGGTACAACTTCCAGACGTCTGATTCGCAAAGGATGGCGAATCGGCGAACCTGCGCACAGCCAACCCCCCTCCCTCAGTACGGTCAGTCGACAAGCAGGAAGAATAAGGCGGAAACTCACCTTTCAGACGTCTGTATGATCTTACAGACGTCGACCTTGCCGTCTGGCTATCAATCCAGACGTCTGATTCTGGAAATTTTTCCAGAATCAGGGCCCTGCTCGGCCTCCGCTCGCGACGCCGCCCGCGTCGCGCCTCGCGCTCCTGCTGCTCAGACCGCAGCAGGTCCCTCTCCGCGTCGCTCCGCGCCCCCTGCGCCCTCCGCCAGCCGGCCAAGCCGCTCCGGCGAGCTCGCCCCCACGGCAGAGCTCCGCCCTCGCACGTCGCACCTCCGTGCTCACTGCGGCCGCCGCTGCCACCCTCGCGTCCGCTCGCTCTCGCGCACAGGAAGGAGAAGAAGAAGAAGGCGGTGGAGACGGGAGGGGAGGCGCGCCCCTTTTAACGCCGCGCGGAGAGGAGAGAGGAGGTGGCAGGCCGCCTGCAGCCGCAGAGAGAAAAAGGGGGAAAAAGCGGTCTGCGCGCTCAGGCGCGCAGGCGACTCGCGTGTGTCGAAAATAACGGATTTCCAGACGTCTTTAAACTATCCCAGACGTCTTATCAGACGTCTGGTTGTTATCCCAGACGTCTTGTCCGACGTCTAAGCCACCTCCCAGACGTCTTAAAAGACGTCTGGGGCACACATTCGTTACATTCGTTTTCTAAGATTGTCGATGAAAACAAACTGACAGGAGCAAACTATATGGATTGGATCTGTAACCTTGAGCTTGTACTTGCTACGGAGCCCATCAAGTATGTGGTCGATATGAAAAGGTTCCTCGATCCTAAGACTATGAAGGAAAAGGACTTCAAAAAGAAGTGGGACGAAGACAATGTGTTGGCTCATTGTTGCTTCCTTGCCCCTATCTCTAATGTGCTTCAGAAGCAACATGAGGAGATGAAGACTAATGGTGAGATCCTTATTAGTCTTAAGTAGATGTTTGAGGATGTCAATGATGCTCAGAGACTCCAGATCACCATGGAGTTCATGTCATGTTGGATGATTGAGGGAGCTTCTGTGAGGGTTAATGTTCTGAAGATGATCAGCTACCTCACTAAGCTAGAGAGGCTTGGGTCAAAGATGACTAGACTCAAGAATGATATCATCCTAGCATCACGACCTCTATCTTATGGTCCATTTATTGTATCATACAATTTATGTAGGGTAGAGCTAATTCTCTCTAAACTCCTATCACACCTCAAGGCAGTTGAGGATGTGATGAAGAAGGAGCATCCAACTACAATGGTTGTAGTAGGAGGTTGTAACAAGAGGAAGGGGAAAGGAGACCAATTCCAATCTTGTAAGAAGAAAGGGAACAAGGTAGGGCCCAATTCCTCAATGTTGACTCTACAATTATTAGTGTTAATTATATCAATTAGAGTCAATTTTGAGGGCACATGTGCATTAATGACATATCATAATGGGCTTGAGAGCATGGCATGCATGTTATGTTAAAATTGCTTGTAATTCATGTTTAATGACCATGTGTGCAAGTGCGTATTAAAATAGGTCTCAGATGAGTAATTGGATCATACAGATGGATCTGGATCGACGAATGGAGTCCAACGAACTTAAAATTACCTCAATCCGACCTCTGTGGCCCCTACAATAAGTACGGGAAGTTCTGACCATTAATCTACTGATTAACGGCCCAAAAGCTAACACGTGGCAGCCGCCCAACCCTCACCAACGCGCCTTGCTCCTCTTCATTGTGCATAGGAGCAACCATGGGCGTCCGATCTTCCATTGGAAGACTAAGGATTCGTGAAGAACATGACCATCTGGCGTCGCTGGTGCAATGGTGAGTGCCTCAAATCCACACATGAAGACGTGCGCTCGAGCCTTAGCGAAGCTCAAATCGATAGCAGAGGCGCACGCAATCGAAATTCAACTGTAGATGCAGGCGCGGACGGTGCGGAGGGCGGCTACATGGCACTCTCTGATGCGCGCAATCTCTCATGCACGCGTCGATGCGCCATCCATCGCACGCCTAAGGCGCAATCTAGCACACGATATCGTGCATGATCTTAACCCTTCACGCACAATTAGATGGCCAGGATCGTCTCTCGCGTGGAAGCTCAAGTCATCTGGGAGTGACCTCAGTCGTCCGATGGCGATCTGCGCCACACATCCAACGGCTGAGGTTGCGAGCACATGGCATGCGAAGGAAGAAGCACACGCACGAGAAGGGACCGATGGGTGAGGGGCTACACTGACATTTTTGGAGTGGTTTAGCGATGTCCTGAACGTCGCTAAAACCCTTACCTAATTTGGAAACCTCTTCTCCATTATAAAAACCCCCACACCCACTCCATTAAGGGGCATTCACTCCTAGCTTCGTCTTAACTCTACCAAGCACACTTCGCACTCTCTCGGAGTTGTCGAGCCGTCGACAGATGCCCCATCCACCGCCGTGGCTGCCTCGCCTCTCCCTTTTGCATTTCTCTACCCTAGTTTAATGTTTACATTGTTTTAAGCTTTCCTTTATCATTGTAATTGTAAAACAACTCTATTTGCGTAATATATTTCATCATGTTATGTTTCATGTCTAGCTAAGTAATCACCATACTATAATCTCAAGTCTCTAACCCTACTCTCTCTCTCTCCCTCATTCTTTTCGCAAGCAAACAAAACAAACATTTTTGTGACACCTTAAAGCAACAAACTAATCTGATTCCACACCTCCTCGTGTTCAACACTTAGACTCACCTAATCCATATCTTCATTTAAAATCGATGTTGCAAACACATGCTATAACGATGGATTTAACTTAACACATTTCAATGACGTCAGTTTTTAGCGTTGTTGCTGAAGATGCAATGGATCTTTTTGTTGCTTTTATCCTTGCATTGGTATTCACATTTTCTAACCCTCTTTTCTCTCTCTTTCTCTGGTTGCAGGAACTCGATGTGTCGGCAACGAGAGGAGAGCAATCCACATTGATAGAATCAAAGTGCGGTGAAGAACTTTTGTGAGTACCACTTGACCTAGTGTAGTCTCATCTCTCCATTATCTAAAAAAAAAATTGCATCTAGGCTCGTGCATAAAACCTAGGATAGTTGATTGTTTGCTTGCTTAAAAATAAAAAAAAAATTTTAAAAATGACGTGGTGAATGATCACTTGACCCACATCTCAAATCCATCACCCAAACAAAAAAAAACACTCTAATGTTCTTGAAGAAAATCTTTGTGGAGTGTTCTTTTCCTTTCAAGTGGTGTTTGTGAAGCCACCCGTGCTTTGTATTTGGCCGCACCACTTCAACTAAAATTAATTCACTTGGTAGAATTGCATGAACTATAGGGTGAATACATTAGGGTTGTTTTTATAGGGCCACATCATTCTCTCAAAAGGAAATCGACTTCAACTGTTGTGTGCAAAACATTGTGTGCCGAATTAAACATTGTCTGAATCCATTAAGAAATTTCAACCCTAAAAATCACTAAAGCAAGGATGAATAATTAAAAGACACCACATCCTAAAAATCTTGCTTGAAAATCATGTTTTGTTGAGTGCACACACATGCTCAATTAGATTAACTAAGAGGCACAACCCCCAACAATGCCTCATCACATATCTTGAGCACAAGCACTAACCTAGCCCCATATTAAAATGGAGTAGACGTGCCCTAGGTAAGACTAATCTAAGTCCTGGAAGAGTGATTGGGTTTATCAAGTGCTTAACCTTAATTCCCATCGTAAAATCTAGTGTCTAGGCTACAGGGAAGTGTCAAACGACCGCGGTTGTGGGGTACAAAGGAACCAGTGGTGTGAGCTAAAGGAAGAACCCTCTTCTCAATCCCCTCGTAATCAACCTGGCCGGATTAACTTTGAGAAGGAAGGTTTAAGTGCTTGCAGACTTGATTACTCTTTCCAAGACTTTTAGGTCACCTAGGTCTACACTATAGGGACTAGACCTGTTTGCTTGATTATGCACATACTTTTCTCGCACCTGTCTCTCTCCGCACCCCTCCCTGTTCTTCTCTAGTGTATGCATAGAAGACGATCACTTCATCCTGAGTTGGTGTTTTAGAAAGGGAGATCAGGAGGAAACTTGATTTTTCAAGGGATATGATTGAGGAAATGGCTGGCCCAAGAATTGAGGAGATTGAGGACCAACCTTAACCCGATGCTATGGCCATCATTCAGGCTCAAATCTCTGCCAACCACCAACTCCAACAACAGCAGATCCAAAGCATCATGCAAGCCATACATCGATTGCAGAACCCTCAAGGGCAACCCCCACTAAACCCACCTAACCCACAACAACCTCCCGATGGCCAACCAAGGCCTCTCCGTGATTTTTACGATCCATCTGCTATTCGGATCGAGCCACATCTTAGGGTCCCTGAAGGGGGAGATGATTTTGAGTTAAAACCTAATGTCCTTAGCTTAATTCAAAGCTACTTTCATGGGAGCTCAAATGAGGACCCCTTCCAACACCTAGAGGACCTAGACCGGATTGCCTAGACTGTGAAACCAAGGAACATTAGCTTAGGTATTGTTTTAATTAAGATGTTCCCTTTCTCCCTAAAAGATAAAGCTTCTCACTAGCTTAGAACCTTAGGGAGACCCATCTCCACCTGAGAGGAACTGAGGCATGAATTCTTGAAGAAATTTTTCCCCATAGGTAAAACTAATGGCCGTAGAAGAGCCATTACCACATTCATACTACAAGGTGAGGAACAATTTCATGAGGCATGGGAAAGATTTAATTAATTACTGAGGAAATGCCCACACCACGAGGTGCCAAGGTGGTAATTGGCCCAAATCTTCTACCATGGTCTGGACAGCAACCTTAGGAATTTTGTTGATGCCTTACGTGGAGGAAATTTTCTGAACAAAGACAAGGAAAGCATGTTCGAACTCTTTGAGTCCATGAGTGAGAATTCGCTTAATAATGCCTCCATGACCCAATTCAACAGGTCCAGTCAACCCCGTGGTGGGATTTATGAAGTGCAAACTAATTCAGGGATGGTTGACATAGACATCATAGCAAAGAAGCTGGATCGAGTTGAGATGGTAGACAAGAAAATTGATGAGCTTCTGAATCAATCCCGGACCCCCTTGCAAACCTTCTCCCTAGCAAAGGGAGCTCACAATGTTGACTTGGTTCAGTCTATGAACCAAACACACCTGTAACAACCCTTGCCTATGTTCCAGGGAGAGACCTTTTCTCCCTTATACCCCGACTCTTATTTCCCCTCCCCTTCGACACCTCCTACCTTAGAAGATGCCAATGCCATCCAAGGTTACTCCAAACCTGACTCTTTCTCTAACACTTACAATGCTGGATAGCACAATCACCCAAATTTTGCCTGGACAAACCAAAAATCGAACCAATTCCAGAACTAACCCAGGCCAAACCCTCCCTCCTATCAGCAAGGTCCACCTACTACACCACCCTATAACCAGAATAGGGCGGCTCCTACATAACAAAACCAACTGGACACCCTGATCAAGATGATGGCTGATATGAATAAGAAACATCAGGAGAAGATGGCTTCAGTGAATGGACAATTGAGTCAGCTGTTGAATAACAAACAACAGTGATCCCTTCCATCTTAGCCACAACCAAAATTGAGTAATGTCATGAACAGAGGCCATAATCCTCAAGGGTTCCAACAAAATCAGGGGCAAGCCCATGTGATTCTACAAGCCCCACATACAACCCCTGGGTTTACTGCTTCTTGTTCTTCTCAAGGACCTAATCCTGGTCCCAATGCCTCAGCCAATGCGATTACCTTGAGAAGTGGCACCCAAACCCAGGATCCTAAATGGCCGGCTCCTCCCATGACTACACTACTCAAGATAGTTGATTCTCAAGATGAACGGGAGGAACCCAAGGATCAGGAACTTGACCTGGTTCAAATCCAAATCCCATACCTTGAAGCCTTGGATAAGGCCAAGAAGAAAAGAAACATGGCTGAAAATGAGGAGTTGTTAGAAATATTCAAACAAGTACATATCAATATACCCCTCCTCGATGCAATCAAACATATCCTAGCTTATGCAAAATTTCTGAAGGATGTTTGCACACCTAAGCGTAAGCCAAAAAGCCAAACACCTAGGAAGGTAGTGCTATCTGAGCAAGCTAGATCGGTGATATTGAGTAGCCTACCTCCAAAAAGGACCGACCCTGGAGCTCCTTTGATCTCATGTAATATTGGGAATTTGACTTTTGATCAAGCGCTCCTAGATCTAGGTGCTTTGATAAACCTGATCCTGATTACCCTTTACCACCAGTTTGGATTTGGAGAACTAAAGCCTACACCTGTGACTATCCAACTGGCCAATCGATCTGTGAAAACCCCGAAAGGGATAATTTAGGATGTAATTGTTTAGGTTAAGGACTTCTACTTCCCAGTTGACTTCTTGGTCCTTGACATGGAGGTCCCCAAACAATTACAAAACACACCCATCATCCTAGGTAGACCTTTTTTGGCTATGGCCAAGGCTAACATCGATTGCGACACGGGATGTATGGAGATTGCCTTTGGTGATAGGAAGATGCAATTGGATATCTTCAAGGCAACAAAGTCTTTCGATTGCGATTGGGTCGAGGAATGCGATCCTGTGGAAACTCTGGTTGAGGAATGCTTGATAACAAGCTCTTTAGAGGACCATCTAACTCAACCAGCTTTAGACTACCGTGACCCACCCCAATCTCTGGAGGTTGCAGAACTTTGCCGAACTGATTTCCACCAGCAACCCCCATTTGAGGAGATTGATGTCACTCAACTCCCTCCTTTCCCCTACCCATCCAATATTGTGCCACCAGCCCCCGAATTGAAACCTCTGCCTGGCAACCTCAAGTATGTCTTCCTAGGACCTGATCGTACTTTCCCTATGGTTATCAATGCACATCTGACCAGGGACCAAGAGCTTAGGTTGACTACCACTGTTTCTGAATATCGGGCTGCAATTGGGTGGACAATTTCTGACCTAAGAGGCATTAGCCCTAGCTATTGTACACACTAAATCTATTTGGAGGACGGGGCTCAACCTTCTCACCAGATGCAAAGGCGACTAAATCCAACCATGCGGGAGGTCGTTAAAAATGAGATCATCAAATGGCTCGACACGAGGATCATCTACCCGATTTCCAACAGCCCCTAAGTGAGCCCTACTCAAGTGGTACCAAAGAAGGCTGGGCTCACCATTATCACGAATGATCATGGTGAACCCATTCCTACCTGCACCACCACCGCATGGTAGCTATGCATTGACTATAGGAAGCTCAATGAAGCTACTAAGAAGGATCATTTTCCTCTGCCATTCATTGACCAGATTCTCAAATAGTTGGTAGGGAAGAAATACTTTTGCTTCCTAGATGGATATTCAGGATATAACCAGGTTGCTATTTCACCCGAGGACCAAGAGAAGACCACGTTCACTTACCTATATGGTACGCTTGCATTCCGCTGTATGCCATTTAGGTTATGTAACGCACCTGCTACCTTTCAGCGTTGCAGCCATCTTTTCAGAGATGGTGGGTGAATATTTAGAGGTCATTATGGATGATTTCTCCATCTTTAGAGACTCATTCGACCATTGCCTTAGCAACCTGGAGAAAGTCCTGGAGCAATGTATCGAGGTCAATCTTGTTTTAACTTAGGAAAAGAGCCATTTTTATGGTTTAAAAAGGGATTGTCCTCGGTCACATCGTCTCGCATCGGGGCATAGAAGTCGACCGAGATAAAGTTGACTTAATCTCCAAACTTCCACCTCTGAGCTCAGTTAAACAAATCAGATCTTTCCTAGGACATGTTGACTTCTACAAAAGGTTCATAAAAGACTTCTCCAAGGTATCCAAGCCCTTAACTGACCTTCTAGCCAACAATGTGCACTTTGACATGACACCTAAGTGCATGAAAGGCTACACCACTCTAAGGGATACAGTCTCAACTGCACCTATCTTACAACCCCCAGATTGGTCCTAGGATTTTCAGATAATGTGTGATGCATCAGACTTTGTCGTTGGGGCCGTCCTAGGACAGAGGCAGGAAAAGAAACTCGTGGTGATCTACTACATGAGCAAAACCTTGGATGATGCTCAACGAAACTACACTGTAACAGAGGAGCTGCTCGTCATAGTTTTTGGCCTAGAAAAGTTCAGATCATACCTGTTGGGATCCCACGCCATCATTTATACTGACCACTCAGCTATCCAGCACTTGTTAGCCAAAAAGGATGCTAAACCCAAGCTAATCAGATGGATCCTGCTCTTGCAAGAATTTAACTTGGAAATACGCGACAAGGCCAGATCCAAGAATGTTGTAGCCGACCACTTATCCAGACTTCACCCGGAGCATATTGGACCTTCACTACCTTTGATTGATACATTTCCTTGAGCAAATCCTGGCTGTACAAGGAAAATGCCTCCCCTGGTATGCAGACTTGGTTAATTACTTAGTGGTAGGGTAGATTCCACACGACTGGTCCAGACAACAGCAGGACAAGTTCTTGGCTGAGGCCAAACATTATCTCTGGGATGATCCCATGCTGTTTAGACTTTGTGCTGATCAGATCATTAAGAGATGTATACCTGAGGAGGAGGTCCAAAGTGTGTTGTCCTTCTATCATGACCAAGCTTGTGGTGGCCACTTCTCTAGGAAACAGATAGCTACAAAGGTTTTGCAGTCTGGCTTCTACTAGCCATCACTATTCAAGGACACACATAGCTTTCCTAAAACCTACGATAGATGCTAGACTTTAGGGACCATGACCAGGAAAGATATAATGCCTCTACAACCCATTATTGTCATCGAAATATTCGATGTTTGGGGAATTGATTTCATGGGTCCCTTCCCATCATCAAATGGCTTCGAATATATACTAGTCTCAGTTAACTTCGTCTCAAAATAGATCGAAGTCATCCCTACCTGTAAATGCAATCATAAGGCTGTCATGGACTTTGTGAAAAAGATCTTTTCCCAATTTGGGATACCCAAGGCCATGATTAGCGATGGTGGGAGCCACTTCATCAATGCCCAGTTCGTGATTTACTCGAGAAATATGGGGCTACTCACCGCATTGCCACCCCGTATCACCCACAAATGAATGGGCAAACTGAGGTCTCAAACAGACAAATCAAGAATATTCTGCAAAAGACCGTGAGACCTGACTGGAAGGATTGGTTCACACGATTGGATGATGCCCTATGGGCCTATAGGATCGCTTTTAAGACCCTGATCGACATGTCACCATACCGATTAGTCTTTGGCAAAGCTTGCCACCTTCCAATTGAGTTAGGGCACTGGGCATACTAGGCTGTCAAACAATGCAATATGGATTCCCATATGGCCAGAGCTCAAAGGAAGCTCCAACTCTCTGAGCTTGAAGAGATTCGTCAGGATGCTTATGAGAATAATAGACTTTACAGAGAGAAAATGAAAGCTGTCCATGACCGGCATATCACTCTGAAAACCTTTGAGCCAAATCAACAAGTCTGGTTCTTTAATGCACGGCTCAAACTATTCCCGGGGAAGTTATGATCTAAGTAGACAGGACCTTACTAGGTGGTTAGACCATTCTTAAACGAGGTGGTAGAAATTGTTAATCCTAAAATTGGGCAAACCTTCACGGTAAATGGCCAAAGATTAAAACACTTTCTTGCCCATGCCCCCCCAAAGGAAGTTGTAACCCTCACTGAGGGTTAAACCGGAGCTTCACCCAGCTGAAGGCAATAAACTTAGCGTTTCCTGGGAGGCAACCCAGAGGATTCAAGCTGACAGGATGCACAGCTAAACTCAAGTGATTTCTTTCTTTATTCCCCTACATACATTTATCTTCAAATGAGGACATTGTCCAACTTAAGCATGGGGGGGTGATAATTCACATTCTCTGAGTTTATACTATCAGCTTGAATTATATTATGAAGAAAAAAAGAAGAAAAAAAGAATGAGGAAAAGAAAATTCAGGCATTAGGAGCTTGTCAACTATAGGAAATAATGAGTTAAGAACCTGAACACTTAGACTCTTCAGGTCTTTAGGCTTAATCAGCCCAGGTGTCCACTAAAATGTGGATTTGTTCTCGAGTCCTCGTTACCTTAATTTATATTAATCTGATCAATAAAGTAGGGTGATAAGTATACGACTTATCAACCCGCCCTCTGATTCGGAGGGACTCTCAATCTAAGCATCTACACACATTTTGCACTGACTCACTCCTCGGCAATTCTAACAGAAATTGGGTAGCTAATGAATCTTCTAGGGTGGTATGGCTGGCAAACTGTCGTTCGTAACAACCCATTGGCCGATTGTCCAGAACCCAGGCACAGGACCATTCTCTTTTATTATTGCCTTTAGGTAAATCTTAAATCAGGAAAGCCACCTACTAAACAACAAAAGAAAGGAAAGAAAAGAAAAAGAGAAAAAGAAAAATAGAAAAAGAAGAAAATAAAAAAAGAAATAAGCCACACTTCACCGCACGAGTATAGCTAGTAAGTAGTCTGTGGTAACAGCTCATTGGTCGGTTGTTCAGAACCCAACTTATAAAATGCACATAAAGGTCCAAAACACTTAATGAAGAAGCGAGGGAGTAGAACAATCCGGGGAGATATACACTAGAAACACCCTTGTGTTGACCCCACACAAAATAAAAGTAGGGAGAAAGCTACCGGTCGGACAGATACACTTTTAGGTAATATCTTCTTTTTGGGTCACCTAGGGGTGTAGAAACTTGAAGTCTGTTTTAATTACCGTTAAGTGAGTCTATCACAATTTTCATGCCAAGATGCTTAGCATTTAGAGTCCTTTTCTAGTTTTTGGTGGGTTGGGTAGCTGTAAAAAGTTACCCAGAAACTCTCAACTCCAAAAATCCAAAAAAATTATAAAAAAATGAAAAGAAAAAAATATATATATGCTTCTATACAGAATAAGGCAAGGACTTGGGCGGTTTGCATTTTGGCAGACACCTGGGCACTGTTTAGTCTCTGTGGATTACGTTCTTAGTATAAATTTTCTCTTGTTGACAAGTAATATATGCCTAAGCAATCGAGTCCTTATTCTAGCTGGAAATAATAGGATAACCTTGCTAGGGACTAGCAAGGGATGAGATGGGGGTATGATGATTCTACAATTATTAGCATTAATTATATCAATTAGAGTCAATTTTGAGGGCACATGTGCATTAATGACATATAATAATGGGCTTGAGAGCATGGCATGCATGTTGTGTTAAGATTGCTTGTAATTCATGTTTAACGACCATGTGTGCAAGTGCATATTAAAACAAGCCTCAGATGAGCAATCAGACCATATGGATGAATCTAGATCGACGAACGGAGTCCAACCGATTCAAAATCACCTCAATCCGACCTCCGTGGCCCCCACAACAAGTACGGGAAGTTCTAACCATTGATCTACTGATCAACGGCCCAAAAGCTGACATGTGGCAATTGCCCAGCCCTCACCAACGAGTCCCGCTCCTCTTCATCGCATGTAGAAGCAACCATGGTTATTCGATCTTCCATCGGACGGCTGAGGATTCGTGAAGAACGTGACCATCTCGCATCGCTGGCACAATGGTGAGCACCTCAAATCCATGCACGAAGACGTGCGCTCGAACCTTGGCAAAGCTCAAATTGGTAGAGAGGCACACGCAAGCAAAATTCAGCCATAGATGCGAGCGCGGACGGTGCGGAGGGAGGCTACATGGCGCTCTCTAATGCGCACAATCTCTCATGCGCGCATCAACGAGCCATCCTTCGCGCGCCTAAGGCGCGATCCAACACACGACATCGCGCACGATCTCAGCCCTTCGCACACGATCAGACGGCCAAGATCGTATCTCGCATGGAAGCTTAAGTTGTGTAGGAGCGACCTCAGCCATCCGATGGTGATCCGCACCACACATCCAACGGTTGAGGTTGCGAGCACATGGCGCGCGAAGGAAGAAGCATGCGCTCACGAAGGGACCAGTGGGTAAGGGGCTACATCGACATTTTTGGAGTGGTTTTAGCGACATCCTAGTGAATGCCCTTTAATGGAGTGGGTGTGGGGGTTTTTATAGTGGAGAAGAGGTTTCCAAATTAGGTATTGGTTTTAGCGATGTCCAAGGGGCATTCACTCCTAGCTTCGTCCTAGCTCTACCAAGCACACTTCACACTCTCCTAGAATTGTTGAACTGTCGATGGAAGCCCCATCCACTGCCGTGGCTGCCTCACCTCTCCTTTTTGCATCTCTACCTTAGTTTAATGTTTACATTGTTTTAAGCTTTCCTCTATCATTGTAATTGTAAAACAACTCTGTTTACGCAATATATTTCATCATGTCATGTTTCATGTCTAGCTAAGTAATCACCATGCTATAATCTCAAGTCTCTAACCTTACTCTCTCTCTCTCTCTCTCGTTTTTTTCTCAAGCAAACAAAACAAACATTTTTGTGACACCCTAAAGCAACAAACAAATCCGATTTCACGCCTCCTCGTATTCGATACTTGGACTCACCTAATCCATATCTTTATTTAAAATTGATGTCGCAAACACAGACTATAAGGACGGATTTAATTTAAGACATTTCAACAACGTCACTCAACCACTGGCGGAGAGCAGAAGAAGGACTAGAGTAATGAATCTTGCCACTCTAGCAAAAGAAGGGCCATTGAAAGTGCATCTATCTACTATTTCAAGTCCTTAAAGAAGACCAAAGGTATAGACCTAAAGGGTATACACTCTGTTTACATCATTGAAATCAACATACTAAATGGTAGATCTGGTAGTTAGGTTGTTGATTTTGTTGCTATTGTTCGTGTTTGCAATGTGTTGCATCTATTTCAAGAGACTAGAACATTGAGTAAAGGAGTGGTGATTCTACGAATGGGATCTAAGCCAATGGTTGCATTCGAGGCCATTGGCACATATGGAATTAGGTTATCCAAGAATTTTGTTTTAGTTTTAAAAGATTATCTTCACATTCCATTTGTTAGAAGGAATCTCATTTCTGTTTCCAAACTAGTTGGACATGAATACAGTTTTCATTTTAATGAAAGTCTTATTATTGATCATTATAATAGATGTGTAGCCAATGGTTTCTTGGATGTGAATGGTTTGTATATCTAGGATATGAATGATGATGAATCTCTCAATGTGGATTGTGTGGATAAATCATCTAAAAGAACTAGAGAGGAAGATAATTCCACTATGCTATGATATCTTAAGCTAGCGCATGTGTCTATTGATAGGATCAATAGATTGGTAAAAGATGGATCGCTAAATTTTCTAGAGGTCCACTCATTACCTACCTATGAATCTTACATTTAAGGTAAAATGTCAAAACCTCATTTCTTAGGAAAGAGTTTGAGATGAGAGGGGGTGTTGGATGTCATACATATAGATGTATGTGGTCCATTTAACACATCTACCCAGAATGGTCACCAGCAGTTTGTTACTTCTATAGATGACCATTCAAGATCTGGGTATCTTTATCTAATGAAGTACAAGTTTCAAGTCTTTGAAAAGTTTAAAGAGTTTCAAGCTTTGGTTAAGGACCAATCAAATAAACAAATTAAGGTAATGTGGTAGTGAATAGCTATCATATGAATTCAAGGATTATTTCAAGGAGAAAGGAATCATCTTCGAGTTGACTCCTCTTGGTACTCCTCAACTTAATGGCATCTCAGAAAGACACAATCGAACCCTATTGGATATGGTTCGATCAATGATGAGCAAGACAGAGCTACCTTTGTTGTTCTGTAGATATGCATTGGAGATTGCAGTATACATCTTCAATAGACTCTCAACTAAATCGATTCCTAAGACTCCATATAAGATATGGACAAGATGCAAGTGTAGTGTTAGGCATATGAGAGTATGGGGTTTCTTGGCACACATAAAGAGTATGAACCCAAGTAAGTTGGCATCTAGAACAATTCGTTGCTACTTCATTGGTTATCCAAAGAGTGATAAAGTTTTCTGTTTCTATGATCTTCAATTACAAAATATATTTGTCAGTCAAAATGTGAGATTTCTAGAGAATGAATTTTTGAGACAAAGGGGATCCAATGAAGATATGAGACTTGAAGAGTTACTGGAACTCATTCAAGTTGAAGAATCGAAACAACAAGAGTAAGCACTAGAAGATCGTACTCCCATTCCTATAAAAACTTTTAGGATTGTGAGACCTCAGAGAGGTATGGTTTCCATATCTCAAAAGAGTCTAAGGTTGATCCTAATATCTTTGAAGAAGCTATGAGGGATCAAGATATGAAAAGATGGATGGTAGCAATGAAGTCAGAAATTGACTCGATGCACACCAATGGCGTGTGGACTCTCATAGATCCACTTGATGGGGTGAGACCCATAAGGTGTAAATTGATCTTCAAGAAGGTAGACACCTTAAAGTCAATACCTATTGCCAAGGGAAATAGTCAATTGAAAGGCATTGACTATGAAGAAACAATCTCCCCTATGGCAATGTTGAAGTCTGTCCAGATATTGCTAGCTATAGCTACGAGTCTTAACTCTGAGATCTGGCAAATGGATGTGAAGACTACCTTTCTTAATTGATATCTTGAACAAGATATCTATATGGACCAACCTAAAGGCTTCGTTTCTCCAAGAGAGGAAAGAAGGGTATCCAAGCTGAACAAGTCCATCTATGGCCTCTACTAGGAATCCAAGAGGTTGAATATCAAGTTTAATGAAGCTGTAAAGAGTTTATGGTTCATTCAAAATCTAGATGAGGTCTGTGTTTACAGAAGACTAGTGGGAGTCCAATTACTTTTCTAGTGTTGTACGTAGATGATATCATACTCATTGGGAATGATGTAGGAATGTTGACTAGTGTAAAAGCCTACCTATTCCAAACCTTTTAGATGAAAGATTTGGAAAATGCATCTTACATTCTAGGATTGAAGGTGTTTAGAGACTGGAGTAAGAGGATATCAAGATTATCCTAATATGGGTACATCAACCAGATCTTGGAGAAATGCAAAATGGAGAACTCAAAGAAAGGTTTCATGCTTTATAGGCATGGCATAACTCTTTCGAAGAAAAAGTCACCTCAAACAGTTGAGGAGAAGTCCATGCCTGGATGTCCATACTCATCAATCGTTGGAAGCTTATCGTATGCCATGCTTGTTGGGAAATTTCAGGTTCCTGTGGGGAACTCCACTCGACAATCGAGGGCTTGGAATCGAACAATTCAATCCCCATTTCCCATGGCATCGTGGAAGTGTAAAAACATAAGTTTCAAAACTTTTATCGAAATGAAACTTGAGTTGATGCCCGAAAAACTTGAATATCAAAAATCAATAACTTACGTAACCGGAACCACATGGAGAGGTCTAATATCTTCCCATTCTGGGATCCCCATGAGTAAGAAGTATACCTGTGGGTGGCGTAGCACAGCACCTCACTTGTTGTGCCTCCACAAACAAGTCCCACCTCAGGAACTCCCTTCATCTTGGCAGGCGGATGAGGCCCTTCGTGCCAAGGAAGATCGATTCTAAAGTGTGCCCTACGAACATTTCACATCCCATGAACTCCTTTGTGAGCTAGAAGGTGATCCTTGCCTAAAAAATCACCAAAAGAGGGCTAAGAGGATTTGTACTGGCCGGTCGACTTACTCCCCTTCCCAGTCGGCACCCAACACTTGGGCACTGAAATTAGGAAGGGGTAAGGGCCTCCAGGAGCCAAGACCCTCCACGATAGCACAAGTAGGTTGGCCTACTTCCTTACTAGTCAATGCCCTTGTGCTATTCTAAGGGAGAAGGCGATGGCTAGTTGAGGAAGGCCCACTTGCTTCCTTCCTTTTCCTCTCTTTCTCCATGACAGGAAGAAAAATAAGAAGAGAATAAGAGAAAATCAAGAGGCCAAAATTCCAACTCTTCTTCTCCTTATATAATTTCCCTTGCTCGGTGATTAAGCCATTAAATCAAATAATTTGATTAGAAATTAAGGCAATCAATCAACTAATTTGATTGATTTGATTTAGGAATCAAAATGGGACTTCCCTTTTGGCTTTGGGAGATATTTGCTGGGATCCAAATAAATCTTAATTTACTGTGAACCGTTAGATCTCCATCCAAGTGTTAGGATTAATTCCTACATAATTTTGCATGATTGCCCATAACTTTTATGGGATGTTCAGATCAAGTATCTAAACATTAATTAATTACAATTTAACCTTTGAATTTTATACCTAATCAAATTAGGTGCAATTAATTACTAAATTGAAGGATTTAACTCCTTAAATCCCTTCAATTATTTTAATCAAATAGGAACACACTAAAATGATTATTGGTTTCATTATGTTAATAATCAAACACTTAGTATTAGGGGAATTATGGCACTACTCCCTCAAGTATTCCGAATACTTGTGAATCATTCATACTGGAAGACATCTGTAACCTCTTGAGATTGAATTCCAAATTCAATGTTCATCTCATCATGAGTTACATACTTTTCACAATCTCTTTATACTGTTGGGACGAGAATGAAGACCATATCCTTTCACAAAAGACTATCTTCCTCTCTTCATGTATGGGTCTGATCAGGACTCGTATGACCATGCATGAAAATTCATACTTCCCAACACACACTGAGTGAGCTCAAGTCTCCCGATTTACTATGTACACGTATGTCAACAGATCTGTGTGGTCCCTTCAAGAGATCATGTGTCTCTCGTGTCCTCGTATGCTCACTGGCTTTCTTGTTTCAACACTATGGTGGGTGCATCCCCAATTGATCCACCAAATGTGCATACTCAGACATGGAGACACATCTCAATCTTAGGCCAAAGGATGCGCCTACTTCATGACAGTGATAAGAGAAGGACTCCTGCATCTCCATCTCATCAAGTCAACTCTTTGACTCATCTTGCATGACAACCCCGAATCTTTATTCCCATCAAAGGATGTGCATTAAGGGCATCGGTCAGGCAATGATCTCTAGAGAAGATTGCCACTCTTTTCAGATTAAAGACTATAGTTAGATATCATGATGGTTCTTAATATCTTATCAAAATCCTCAATCCAAACTACTTGGATCCTTCAATACTCATCACCGATATATCCAACATGACATAGTACATTATCTCGATTATACTAAGGGACCCATCTAACCATATTAGTGTGTCCACATGATCTGACACTCAGATCTGAATCACCAATCCAATGATTCGACTCAAGTTGGTTCACTTAGGGCACATAACTCCAACAATGCTATGTAACATTCCTGATATAAGCCACGCTCTTGGCATGGTAAGCCGTTACCAATCTAATTCTCGACAAGAGAACTAGACCACAATGAAATAGATATGTAAATATTTGATAACCAAAGAATATTACCTTATCTTTGGTGAAGGTGATCTTAATATGTTGGGATACACCGACTTAGAATTCCAGTCCAATGTGGATGATAGAAAGTCTACATCTAGTTTCATCTTCACTTTTGCTGGTGATGTTGTTTGCTAGATTAGTAAGAAACAGGACGTCACTGAGGTTGAGTACATAGCAGCTTGTGAAGCACCTAAAGAGGTTGTGTGGATACGCAAGTTTGTGAGAGAACTTGGTGTTGTTCCCTCTATTGAGGCACCCATTCCCTTGTACTATGGCAACAATGGGGTCATTTCTCAGGGTAAGGAGCCACATCTCACTAGAAGACCAAGCACATAGAAAGGAAGCTCCATATCATCTGGGAGATAGTAGGATGTGGAGACATGGTTATCACCAAGGTTGCATCGAATGATAACTTGGCGGATCTGCTGACTAAGACACTTAATCAAAGTGTCCTTAACCATCATGTTGGTTTTATGGGTATTAGAATAGTGATTCAGTGGTTCTCAAGGAAAGTGGGAGATTGTTGGAGTTGTATGTGCTTGGTGAGCATCTAATTATATAATTCATACAAGTGTTATTTGTCTTTTCCATTCATCTGAATAATTTTTGTTTTAGTACGAATTCGTGTTATTGGTCCCATTTGTGCTTTTATGGTTGCTTACATAAAGACTTGATTAGACAAGTGAGAATAGTGGATTAGCTATCCAGAATGGTTCTAGATAGGAACCACAAGATATAGATCTGTATATGATCACTATTGTTAACTCATTGTCTTAATCATAGTTCCCTATCTTGGAAGAGATAGTAATCTTCTTGGTTTATCGTAGGAGAATGGCACCTAACTGAATTGCTGACAGAAGGAGTTCTATAGGGAATGCAAATTCCAGAATTGTTACCTAAGGATGATCAAAGGGTTGATCAACAAAACCAAGATTGCGGAAGTCCTCTTTCGATCACCCCCCTTAGAGAAAGCGACACATGTCCCTTTACTTGGGATAAGGGTCTATGTCAGTATTTGGGCTATGTAGATTCTGTAACCCATTGACCAAGGTTTTGTAGAGAGTGAGGCCAATATATCAGGAAGCTAGTTTACATAATCAAATATTGAATATAGATGTATTCTCAAGATAGGATTCGCACAACTCCAATAGTGGCAGTAGAGTTTGAGCTCTATCGTTATAACTTTAGAGGTCCAATTCCACCGATGGTCATTTTGGTAGATAGATCAAAGTAGTAATAAAGGAACTAGCTGAACTTGGAGAAGTTATTCAATATTGCTTCTGTCTAAAGCGTGATGGTAATTTACATAGACCGATTTTTGAAGGGACAACAAGGGGATAAGATCCTAAACCTTGAACTGCTAATATGTCTCCACGTGTGTGGGGAATATGGGATATATAGTATATCTTAAGGGGTTAGCTATCATCTTAACAATCCGGTAGCCATCATATTTCACTAGGGCAGTGTGATAAATACCTAGTGATTTTGATTAGAAATGGGGTTAATTGATAAACTAAAGATTACTCATAATTGGAGAATTATGGAGTAATGCTTAGATTAATTTATCAATGCGTATATCTTAATTGGAGAATTGCATATCAGCAAGAGCTTTCATGATCATGCCTAATTTCTCATCTTGTGTAGGCCCACATTGAGAGTATTAGGTGGGCCATGGTTGGGCCTGCTGGTAGGCACGTGTGGATAACCTGACTGTGCTTGTGGTGGAGGTGGTGGCTTGGTCAGGTGTGGAAGTGAAGGTACAGAAGGTGATTGGAAATCAGGTCTCTGTGTGTTTCCTGACCAGGAAAAGTTTGGATGATTATGCCATCCAGGATTGTAGGTCTGTGAATATGGATTATTTTGAATGGCGTGGAGCTCCCCCGAAGCTCCAGGAGTAGGGAAGTCAAAATATGGAGGAAAAAAGGTTCCTCTAGCTGGTGTGGAAGGATATGGAAGTGAATAGGTAGGTGGTGTCATAGAAAGGTTATTCATAGTTTGCCACCCTGTAGGACAATGTGAAGAAGAGTGACGTGCAGGTGAATGAGAAGAAGATGGCTTAAAGAGGAATTTCCACACCTCATCTACCTTCTTCTCTATTAAGCCCACTTTATCAAACTGACTAGCCACTATTTCCGTGTCGCATGAGCTGAATTCAGCTTCATGTACCCCAGAGTGTGTATGGGAATTGAAGGATCTTTGATTAAAAACACTCATCGAAGCGTTATTAATGGAATACATTCGAAGAGCTCGAAGGCTGAATCTTCATCTCGACACAAGAAATTTCCTCCACAAGTGGCATCAACAAAATTCCGTGTGTCTTTATGGACCCCATGATAGAAGATCTGGACCTGTTGCTAGTGTAGGACACTATAGTGGGGACATTTTCAAAGGAGTTCATGGAATCTCTCCCATGCCTCGTGCATTGATTCTCCCGAATTTTTGGTAAAGGTGGTGATAGCATGCCTTAAGGCATTTGTGCGGACTATAGGAAAATACTTCTTAAGGAACTCATGTTCCAAAAGAAGCCATGTTTCTATGAGTGTAGTCCGTGATAATGTATGGTACCAAAAGGTGACTTTGTCTTTCAGATAGAAGGAGAACATTTTCATTAAAAGCGTGTGCTGATCATGACCCTATAGATCCAAAGTTTGGGCGAGATTTTTTAGCTCCTCTAAATGCTGGGAAGGGTCCTCAGAAGCAAGACCATGGAAGTGAGGAATAAGAGCAATGATATTTGGCTTCAGTTTAACAACACGACCCCCAATGGGAAATCGAACCGCAGGCATAATGGGTGCAACTACGAGATTACAGTAATCCCAAAGTTGAGGTCTATGAGCCTGGGGTTGGGGGTTGGCAAGAAAATGAACAACTTTAGTAAACTGTTGCACCTGTTGTGTTAATGTGTTCATCTGCATTTTTGTGTTGAACAGGTGTTGTAGGTTTTGTGGACCTCTCTCCAATCTAGGTGGATTCTCAAAATTAGGATACAAAGGAGGTGAGAAAGGTGGTGGTGGATGTAGAGGAGGATGATGTGGATAATGAGGAGGATGTTCTTCAAAATTAATCTTCATATTGTGGTGAATCATTGTCATCCTTTGGATGGATAGGGTGGTGGGTAAGAGTACAAGGCTTAGGCGGTACAAGATTCGAAGTGGAAGGCATAGCAGAAGAGGTTTGGGCTTCAGTACCCAAAGGAGGTACAAGTGGTGGGTTTTGGGATCTCTTACCATCCATAAGTCAATTTTTGAAAAATCGTTATGACGTAGTCACAATCCCTCAATGGTGCTATCAAAAATCAATCAATCTAATCAAATCAGAAATCAGAAATCTCAATCAATCTCAATATCAATCATAAGACAACAGAATACAAGGAGACATACACGAAACTTTCCCTTAGGGTTTGCTACAAGAAAATAGATTGCGTAAACAAATATTTTCAGTACAGTTATACGCTTCCTAAGAAACAACCTAACGAAGTGCAGATCTCTATAGTCCACCCAGAACTTGGATAAAACTGATGTGCGAATCCAAGTCCCCGTGGGTGCTCAAATAGATGAGATAGAAATCCGTGTGTTTTGTGTACCTTATGTGATTGTGTAGTGTGTACATGATAATCAATCAACAGAGAATCGATGTAAACCACACAAGGTATTAGACAAATTATTACGTCACACTTTTGAATTAAGTTCTTCTATTTAAGATGTGTATTAAAGGAAGAAATGGTCTCACTTGTTAATCTTTTTCAAACAAGAAATGGTCTTGTTTACTTAGTCAGATGCAAGGATGGTAGGAGCTAAGGAAGGATAGGAGATGCGTACCTGGCTCCATCACTCAACAGTTATGTAATTTGATAGAGAAGTAAATCTAGTAGGAAGAATGCAAACCTAAGTATGGAATGCCTATGTCATGCTGCTGCTAGACAAGTAGAGATGATATATTTTGGTATTTTTGATTTTGTAGATTTTTTTGGATTTTCTTAATGTAGCAAAATCCAATCGAAACAAAGCGGTAAAACCAAAGCGAAAACGAAAAGGCAAAGAATAAGTATCCACAATCCAACTTATTACAACAAATGTGTGAGAACAGGCTCACACAACTTATGCCTATATAAATTTCTAAACCTAAACCATAACCTAATATCTATATCAATCTAGGAAAGCAGGAAAAACAACTCTAGGTCATAGAAGCTCTGGAGTCGAAGTCGTAGCAACCACTAGTAAGCAAAATCGCCTCCTCAAGTGCTGCAAAAACACAAAGGATTAGTAAGACAATTATATACAAATGAATTAAAGAATATATATACAAAAAGAATAAAAATAAAAGAATGAATATTTGCAAAAAGAACAAAAATATATATATTGAAATAATAAAAGAAAAATTTTAGCGTATAGAGAGTTGTCTCTTCGGCAACAATGCCACAAAAATGATCCTTTATTTGGATCATATGTTAATTTAGGGTTTATTAATGTCATTGTTGTGTCTGTAATATAGTTTCACAATCCAAATAAAAGTCATTTTTTTTATAGAATTTTTACTGATTTTATTTCAGGTCATTCATTGGGAAGTTGTTATTGATATATATCACTCTCTAAGATCTAAATTTAATATTTTACTCCAAAAATGTCAATTTTATTTACAAAAGAATGAATCAGAAACTAAATAATCAAAGAATCAATTAATCTTAGTTATTTACAAATTAAAATAAATGGATTAATTTCCTAAAACATGCCTTAAAAATATTTACAAAGTGAAAGCATAAAAAATAATTCTAGACTAAACTATGTTTATTGCATTTGATCTCTATATACAAGATAAACTATATACAAATGAATCAAAGGAAAGAGAAAACTTATGTACACAACTCTTACCTAAAAAGCTATATACAAAGACAAGACAAAAACAATACTAATTAAATTACTACAACACACTAAACTAACGTATACTAATCATACTTAATTTACTTAACACATATATAATACACACTACCTATATATATTACTCAACACTAACACTAATACTTATACTAAACATACACACAATACATATATACATAATGTACATATATATAATACACACGCATAACACTGACATATAACTTAAACTTAATGCCTTAACACTTAGTTTTTTTTTTTAGTTAGTTTCAACCCACACATGCGTGGCCCAAAAAGAATGGTGGACTGTTCGCACAGATCAATAGCCATGGGTCGGATCAGCCCCTACTAATCCCACCCCATAAAGGACACAAGGTCACAGCTCTACCTCAAGGCCCACAATAGTACAATTTAGACCCGCATAGGCCCACACATGCACACATACGCCCGAATGCATATGCGTACGGGCAGCGCATGGGACTTTCAATAACACGCAAGGCACGTTGTAGCGTCCGCATCCAAGTCACTTGATGAGATGCAGTGGCACATTTACTTAAATATGGTGCAGGCGCTTCATGACACCCAATGTGGTGCTATTCCAGCATGAATTTCAATTGTGTTGTGTTACGACTCGATTTCCGAATCCCTATGAGACACGAGAATCGGATCGACTCGACTGATCCCAAGACCCAGTCGTCCAACGAGAAAGTAACCAAAAGCAGTAAAATAACTCACATTCATCATGCAAGCAACTAACAGTAACAAAAGTACAGCAGTAAAGAAAAGAACTACTACAATACACACCACAACAACAGTAGAGAATTTTAAACAGGTACAGAAATATTAAGTTACAATAAAAGAGTAAAAAAGTGTAACAAAATACTCACTACTACAGAAAACAGGTACAACAAAAGTACCATTACTGGGCTCTACTAGGCCCAGCACCCTCCGCAGCCGTAGGCGTTGGCTACTCAACACCTGGACATGAAAAAGGTGGTAAGTACGACACGTCAGTGAACGCTGAGTAGAGTGGCAACCAGTTAACTAAGAGAAACAGTAAAGGTGGACAGGTAGCTATTGTTTTCAATTTCTTTCTTTATTCAACTAGTTATTCCTTCTTTCATCCCTTGGTTTATTTATCAGGTCTTTTTCTTGATCTCGACTGTTCCTTGTGGGAACAATCTTGATTGCAGTCTTTTCCGAAAAGTAGAAGTAGCACATGGTGCTCTCCTGGCCAGGAGAGTCCCCCGTGGTGGTCCTACCCTCTATCAACCACCCTAAGGTCGCTGACAGACGTAACGGTGACTACGGCACGCGCGATAAACGCATGGGTAGCTACCCCACACTTGCATGCGGTCAGCCGTTTCCGTTAACGGGTGCACCCAAAGCACAGCATGAAACCAGTATAGGGTAGAGCCCTCTCAGTAATAGGGGTCTAGCCCCTCCATAGTAACTAAACAGGGGTCTCGCCCCTCCACAGTCCACGCACCCTCGCCTGACTACCCTGGTTTGTCCAGTGGACCTAACAAGTCGTTGTAGGATGACTAGCTGAACCCCGGGCCCCGTGGGGTGGCTAGCTCTCTCTCTACACTAGTAGCTCTCCCCAGTACTGTGTATGCGAGGGCCAAAAGTCGGTACAAAGTGGCCAGACCAAACCCTGGGTCTCAACCCTAGGGCGGCTAGCTCCGCTCTGCACTAAGAGGTAACATGTGCTTCCCTTGGTACCATGTACCCAAGAGACAACACACTTTCCCATTCACTTTTCCAGTTCCATTCTATTTATTTCCAGGAGCTCTACTCCTAATTCCCCGTAGGGTTCATACTCATGTTCTTCAGGCCAAGCCATACTTGGTTTCATCATTCAGGTTTATTCGCATATAGCATGTGTTTCCAACATTCAATCTTTCTTTTCCAATTTATGTGCAAGCAGCTCCTATTAAATTTCAACCAATAGAAATTACATGTAGCAGTTACTACCATAGTACTCTACATTTCACAGGCAGCTGTTATCCAATTACAGGAAATTATTATTCCATCTACTCATTTCAAGACTGCATTTCAGGCATTTAATACAATCATTCTAGTGTTTCTAGTCCTAGGATTCAAGCCATACCCTAGGATCTATCATTCAATCTAGTTTTTCTGGTCCTAGGATTCATGCAATACCCTAGGATCTATCATTTATTCCAGATATGCATTTATGTTTGTAATTAACTAAGGGAAGCCACTCTACCCACAAAATCGGGAGTAATGGGGGTGTGATCGGCAGGTCCACGTGCCTCCGCAAACCCCAAATCCGCAACAGAACGAGATCCTAACACAAGGATCAACCACAAGAAACCACTCAGAACATGATAAAAAGCATTCCAGCAAGTAGAGGAACTTATACGAAGAAGAATAGAATCGTAAATGCAGAAATCGGACCTCGAACGGACCCTAAATGGGTCAAAAACGGCAACTCTAACTCAAATCAGACGTCTGGAGCATCTTCCAGATGTCTTAAAAAGGGGTCCAAATCATACCTCACTCTGTGCTGCTCCTCAGATGTCCAGAGATCTTGCTGAATCATCTGGACCTAGTTCCAGATGTCTGACTATCCCTCCGGACGTTTGGAGACACTCTCCGCTGTCTGGTGACTCGCCCAGACGTCTGAACCGCGTGGGAGGGAGTGTCCTATGCCTTCCCGAAGCGAAACCTGCACACGTATGCAAAATCTCTCAAACACAGCATGCAACAGACGTCCGCAAAAGGAAGCGTAGGAGGCAAAACGTACCTCTCAGTCATCTGGAGCCTCCTCCAGACGTCGTCCGCGTCGTCTGGATGTAGGTCCAGACGTTTGATTCTGGGAAAAATCCCAGAATCAGAACCTCCTTCATCTTCTTCCTGCTGCGCGCGGCCGCGCCTCGCTTGTCCGCCCGTTGCTCTAGCTGCAGTAGTGTCGGGGAGGACATCCCCGACACAACACTCCGCCTCGCGCACGCCCGACCGGCCTCTAACTACTCCGGCAAGCTCTCTCTCACGGCCCGCGCGCTCTCCTCTCTTCCTTCTCTTGTTGCCCTTCTCCTCTCCGCCACTGCACTCGGCTACAGCTGCTGCTCGCTCTCACTCTCGCTCTCGCGCTGGAGGAAGGAGGAGACGGATGGGGTGGGGTGGCGTGAGGGAGAGGAGGGGAGTATTTGTAGGCACGAGAGAAATGGTCCTGTAGGTCGGCGAGGGGAGAGAAAGAGAAGAAAGCGGTTGGGGTTCAGTCTGCGTGCGGCACGTGCGCAGACTCACGGTCATATGCACGCAAAAATTAATTTCCAGACATCTGGGAAGGTGTCCATATGTCTGACTAGACGTCTGGACCAACTCCCAGACGTCTTAAAATGGTTTTGGTGGCATGGGTCTTAACAACATAACAAACTCAGAGGAAGTTTCGTCCCTGAAACTTGAGCTAGCTAGGGTGCGGAAAAAGAAGAATATATGCATAACAAACTCAAAGGGGACTGAAGCCGGTTCGAAAAGACATGCCCTCAAAGAGCTCCGGGTACCGCTCCCGCATCGCCGCCTCAGGCTCCCAGGTAGCCTCCTCGTACCGCTGGGTCCTCCACAAGACTTTCACCAGGGGTACCTGCTTCCATCTCAGACTCCAGACGGCCCTATCGAGAATCTGCACTGGCCGCTCGGGGTAGGTCAGGTCATCACCTACCTCGACGCTCTCATGGCTCAGAACGGACTGGGATCGGCGACGTACTTCCTGAGGTTGGACACGTGGAACACGTCGTGCACACCAGAAAGCTTGGGAGGAAGGGCAAGCCTGTAAGCAATGGGTCCAACCCGCTCCAGGACCTCAAAGGGTCCCACGAACCTCAGCACGAGCTTCCCCGTCACCCCAAACCACTGCAGGCCCTTCATGGGCGAAACACGAAGGAAGACGTGATCCCCAACCTCAAACTGCACCTCTCTGCGTTTCGGATCTGCATAGCTCTTCTGTCTGCTCCTGACAGTGCGGAGTCGCCTGTGAATCTGCTCGATCACCTCCTGATTCTGCCGGATCAACCTGGGGCCAACCTCCCACTTGGTCCCTACCTCAACCTAACTCAAGGGTGCCGTACACCTACGTTCGTACAGAGCCTCGTAGGGTGCCATGCCGATGCTCGAGTGATAACTGTTATTATATGCAAACTCCGCCAGGGGAAAGTGCTCCTCCCAAGAGCCCCTCCAGTCCAGTACACAAGCGCGCAAAAGGTCCTCAAGTGTCTGTATCGTGCGCTTAGACTGTCCGTCCGTCTAGGGGTGGTATGCTGTACTGAACCTCAACCATGTCCCCAAGGCCTACTGAAACTCAGCCCAAAACTGGGACGTAAAACAGGTATTCGATCAGATACGATCTCCCGCGGAACTCCATGTGGACGTACCACATCGCGGATATACCTCTCTACCAACTGTGCTGGTCCCAAGGTGACTCGAATCGACAAGAAACGTGCCATCTTCGTCAATCTGTCAACGATCACCCAGACTGTGTCGTGTCCTCGTTGGGTAATGGGTAAGCCCACCACCAAGTCCATGGTGATGCTCTCCCACTTCCACTCTAGCACTGGAAGTGGCTGCAACAGCCCTGTAGGCCTCTGGTGCTCGGCCTTCACCTGCTGGCACACTAAACACTGCTGTACGAATTCACCTACATCCCACTTCATTCCCCTCCACCAAAAGTTGCATCTCAAATCATGGTACATCTTTGTGTTTTCGGGATGTATGGTGAACCTGGAACCGTGTACCTCAGTCAGGAACTCTCTCCACAGCTCCTCGTCCCTGGGAACGCACAAACATCCCCTCATGCGCAGTACCTGGTCTGTAAAAGAGAAGCCCCCAGGGTCTCCTGACAGTACTCTGTCACGCAATGACTGCAAGTACGAGTTGGCCATCTGTAACGACCCGGTTCCCGAGTCCCTACGAGACACGAGAACCGGACCGACTCGACTAATCCCAAGACCTAGTCGTCCAACGAGGAAGTAACCAAAAGACAGTAAAATAAACTACATTCAGCATGAATATAACTAACAGTAAGAAAGTACAGCAGTAAGGAAAGAAACTACTACAGTAGATACCACCACAACAGTAGAACAACATTTATCATAAACAAGAACTGCAGGTAAAGAAGGTACAGCGGAAACAAAAACTACTCACTAGAATAGAAACAAAAGAGGTACAAAAGACTGTGGTAACTCTACTGGACCCTACTCGGCCCAGCGTCCTCTGCAGTCACCGACCCTGGCTGCTCAACACCTGGTCCTGAAAAAGGTAACGAGTGTAACACGTCAGCAAAACGCTGAGTAGAGTGGCAAACTAACTAAGGCAACAGTAGGGTGTACAGTAGCTGTTATGTTCTATTACTTCCTTTATTCACATCTTTCAATTTTCTCACTATTTCATTTATTTCTCAGATCCTTTACTTGATCTCGAATGTCCTCGTGGGAACGATCTTGATTGCAGTCTTTTCCAAAAGTAGAAGTAGCACGTGGTGCTCTCCTGGCCGGGAGAGTCCCCCGTGGTGATCCTACCCTCAGTCAACCACCCCAAGGTCACTGACAGACGTAACGGTGACTACGGCACGCGCGATAAACGCACAGGTAGCTAGCCCGCACTGGCACGCGGTCAGTCGTTTCCGTTAACGGGTGCGCCCAAAGCACAGCATGGAACCAGGGCAGAGCCCTCTCAGTAACAGGGGTCCAACCCCTCCACAGTAACCAAACCGGGGCCTTGCCCCTCCACAGTCCGCGCACCCTCGCCTGACTACCCTGGTTTACCCTAGTGGGCCTAACAAGTCGGTGAAGGAGGCTAGCAGAACCCCGGGGCCCGTGGGGTAGCTAGTACTCTCCTAACACTAGTAGCTCTCCTCGGTACTACGTACACGAGGGCCAACAAGTCGGTACAGAGTGGCCAATCCTAACCCCGGGTCCCTGGGGTGGCTGGCCCCACTCTGCACTAAATAGGTACAGGTACTTCCCTTGGTACTGCGTACCCAAGAGACAGTACAAACTACATCTCAGTTCCATTCCTTTTTCTTTCCAGGAGTTCCACTCCTAATTCCCCGTAGGGTTCCAGCTCTTTATCTCAGAACATTATATGTTTCACTTTCCAGTTTCACGTTCTCACAATCCATGATCTCAATCATGTTCCTTTATTCATAACAGGCAGCTGTTAATTCAATTTACAGGCAGCTTTATATTCCTTTCCATTTTTTCCAAGACTGCAGTATTATACATTCCACTAGTTTTTCCATCCTAGGGTTCATGCCACATCCTAGGATCTAGCATACAACTAGTTTCCAGCCCTAGGATTCATGCATCACCTAGGAGCTATCGTTCCATACATTTCTCATTCCTAGGATTCATGCAATGTCCTAAATTCTAGTTATGGTTCCATACTTTAACAGATTTTAATAATAAACTTAAGCCACTCTACCAGGTACAACGGGAGTAATGGGGGCGTGATCGGGAATCCCGCGCGCCTCCGCGACTCCCAAGACTGCAACTGAACGAGGTCCTATCACAAGGATCAAACACAAGGAGTGTCTCAAAACAGTGTATAGCTACTGTAGACGGGTAGAGGAATTAATTCTGAAAAGAACGCAACTCGAATCGCGGAAAACGGAGCCCGAACGGGCCCTAAACGGGTCGAAAAAGACGATACTGTGCGAAATCAGACCTCTGGAACTTCTTCCAGACGCCTTAAACAGTGGATCAGAGAATTACCTGTTCAGTGTGGTTTCCCAGACGTCCAGAAGTCTGCGGGGACGTCTGTCCTAGCTCCCAGACGTCCGATGGTCACCCCGGACGTCTGGAGGTCACTCCCGTCGTCTGGTACAACTTCCAGACATCTGATTCGCAAAGGATGGCGGATCAGCGAACCTGCGCACAGCCAACTCCCTCCCTTAGTACGGTCGGTCGACAGGAAGGAAGAAGAAAGCGGAATACACACCTTTCAGACGTCGGTATGAGATACCAGACGTCGTCCTCGCCGTCTGCCTATCAACCCAGACGTCTGATTCTGGAAATTTTTCCAGAATCAGGGCGCGACCCGGACTCTGCTCGCGACGTCGCCCGCGTCGCACCTCGCGCTCCTGCTGCTAAGACTGCAGCAGGTCCCTCTCCACGTCGTTCCGCGCCCCCTGCGCCCTCCGCTGGCCGGCCAAGCCGCTCCGGCGAGCTCGCCCTCACGGCAGAGCTTCGCCCTCGCACGCCGCGCCTCCTCCGCGCTCACTGCGGCCGCCGCTGCAGCCCTCGCGCTCGCTCGCTCTCGTGCACAGGAAGGAGAAGAAGAAGGAGACGGGAGGGGAGGCGTGGCCCTTTTAAGGCCGCGCGGAGAGGAGAGAGAGAAGGCGCGGCAGGCGTCTGCAGCCGCAGAAGAAAAAGAGGGAATAACGAATATGCGATCTGCGTGCGCAGGCACGCAGACGACTCGCGGGTGTGGACGATAATGATTTTTCAGACGTCTGTAAACCATCCCAGACGTCTGGCAAGACGTCTGGATGTGATCCCAGACGTCTGGTCAGACGTCTGGGCCACCTACCAGACGTCTTAAAATACGTCCGGGGCACGCGTTCGTAACAATATAACAAACTCAAAGGAAGTTTCGTCCCCGAAACTTGCGCCAACTAGGGTCCGGGAAAAGACGTCCAAATAACCATAACAAACTCAAAGAGGACCGAACTCGGTCCGAAAAGACGTACCCGCGAAAAGCTCTGGGTACCGCTCCCGCATTGCCGCCTCAGGCTCCCAGGTAGCCTCCTCGTACCGCTGGCTCCTCCACAAAACCTTTACCAGGGGTACTTGCTTTCGTCTCAAACTGTGGACGGCTCGGTCTAGGATCTGCACTGGCCGCTCGGGGTAGGTCAGGTCATCGCTCACCTCGACGCTCTCGTGACTCAGTACGTGGTTGGGATCGGCTACGTACTTCCTGAGGTTGGACACGTGGAACACGTCGTGCACACCAGAAAGCTGCGGGGGAAGGGCAAGTCTGTAAGCAACGGGTCCAACCCGCTCCAGGACCTCAAAGGGCCCCACGAACCTCGGCGCGAGCTTCCCTCTCACCCCAAACCGCTGTAAGCCCTTCATGGGCGAAACACGAAGGAAGACGTGGTCCCCAATCTCAAACTGTACCTCTCTGCGTCTCCGATCCGCGTAGCTCTTCTGTCTGCTCCTGACAGTGCGGAGTCGTCTGTGGATCTGCTCAACTACCTCCTGACTCTGCCGGATCAACCTGGGGCCAACCTCCCACTTGGTCCCCACCTCAACCCAACTCAAGGATGCCGTACACTTTCGTCCGTACAGAGCCTCGTAGGGAGCCATGCCGATGCTCGAGTGATAACTGTTGTTGTATGCAAACTCCGCCAGGGGCAAGTGCTCCTCCCAAGAGCCCCTCCAGTCCAGTACACAGGCACGCAACAGGTCCTCAAGTGTCTGTATCGTGCGCTCAGACTGTCCGTCCGTCTGGGGGTGGTAAGCCGTGCTAAACCTCAACCTCGTCCCCAAGGCCTGCTGAAACTCAGCCCAAAACTGGGACGTAAAGCGGGTAACCCGGTCGGATACGATCTCCCACGGAACTCCGTGTAGTCGCACCACATCACGGATATACCTCTCTGCCAACTGTGCTGGTCCCAAAGTGACTCGGATCGGCAAGAATCGCGCCGTCTTCGTCAATCTATCCACTATTACCCAGACTGCGTCGTGTCCCCGCTGGGTAATAGGTAAGCCCACCACCAAGTCCATGGTGATGCTCTCCCACTTCCACTCTGGCACTGGAAGCGGCTGAAGCGGCCCTGCAATCCTCTGATGCTCGGCTTTCACCTGCTGGCACACTAAGCACTGCTGCACGAACTCACCCACATCCCGCTTCATCCCTCTCCACCAAAACTCGCGTCTCAAGTCATGGTACATTTTCGTGTTTCCGGGATGTATGGTGAATCTGGAACCGTGTGCCTCAGTCAGGAGCTCTCTCAACAGCTCCTCGTCTCTGGGAACGCACAACCGTCCCCTCAAGCGTAACACCTGGTCTGTGAAAGAGAAGTCCCCTGGGTCCCCTGATAGTACTCTGTCACGCAAAGACTGCAAGTACGGATCAGCCATCTGTCCTGTGATGATACGGTCTATCAGCTCTGGCCTGGTCTGCCGTGTCACCGTCACTGCCCCACAGTATCCTCGTAACTCTAGAGGTCGCCAACTGGCCACCTCCTCCAAAAGGCTCCAACTCTGTGACTGTAGACTGGCCAAGCGTGCGAGCGCCTTACGGCTCAAGGCGTTAGCCACCACATTGGCCTTTCCCGGGTGGTAGGAGATGCTGCAATCGTTGTCCTTCAGGAGCTCCAACCAACGTCTCTGTCTCATGTTGAGCTCCTTCTGGTCAAAAAGATATCTGAGGCTCTTGTGATCTGTAAAAATCTCGAAGGTCTCACCGTACAAGTAGTGCCTCCAGATCTTCAGCGCGAAGACAACAGCTGCCAACTCTAGGTCGTGGGTAGGGTAGGTATGCTCATGGGGCTTCAGTTGCCGCGAAGCGTAAGCGACAACATGACCCCTCTGCATGAGCACACCTCCTAACCCCTGCAAGGAAGCGTCCGTGTACACAACGAACCCGCCACTACTGTCAGGGATGGTGAGCACGGGAGCCGAGGTCAACCTCTCCTTCAGCTCCAGAGAACACGCCTCACAGGCATCTGTCCAAGCGAAAGGCACGTCCTTCCGGGTCAACTGTGTCATAGGACGCGCAATCTGTGAAAATCCCCTGATGAACCGTCTGTAGTAACCTGCCAGTCCTAGGAAACTGCGAATCTCAGTGACTGAACGCGGTCTCTCCCACCTGAGCACTGCCTCGACCTTGGCGGGGTCCACCTTCAGGCCGTCACCAGATATCACATGACCCAAGAAGGTCACCTCCCTCAACCAGAACTCGCACTTGCTATATTTAGCGTACAGCCTGTGTCGTCTCAGAGTGTCCAGAACCATCCGCAAGTGCTGTCCGTGCTGCGTTCGATCTCTAGAATAGATGAGCACATCATCTATGAAAACCACCACGAACTGATCCAAGTACGGTCTAAACACCCTGTTCATCAGGTCCATGAAAGCAGCGGGGGCATTGGTCAGCCCAAACGGCATGACCAAAAACTCGTAGTGTCTGTACCGGGTGCGGAAAGCTGTCTTGGAGACATCGGTCTCCCTGATCCTCAACTAGTGGTATCCAGACCTCAAGTCTATCTTGGAAAACACCGTGGCACCCCGCAACTGGTCAAACAAATCGTCGATCCTCGGCAGCGGATATCTGTTCTTGATGGTGACCCTATTCAGCTGTCGGTAGTCCACACAAAGTCGTAGGGTCCCATCCTTCTTCTTCACAAACAGTACCGAGGCTCCCCAGGGAGACGCACTGGACCTCACGAAACCTTTCTCCAAAAGGTCCTACAACTGGGACTTGAGCTCTCGCAGCTCAAGCGGTGCCATCCTATATGGCGCGGTGGAGATGTGGCTGGTCCCTGGTACTAGTGAGATCTCAAACTCGATCTCACGCTCGGGCGGTAGTCCTGGTAACTCGTCTGGAAACACGTCGGGGAACTCTCTGACCACCGGGATGCTCTGGAAGTCTGCCACAGGGCTGGGCTCTGCCACCACACAGGCTAGGAAGCCCTCACACCCCTGGCTCAAAAGTCTCGCCGCCCGAAGTGCCGAAATGCACCTGAAACCTCCGTCCACTGGCTGCCCGTGAAACTCGAAAGGAGGCAACTCCGGAATGGAGAAGACAATCTTCCTCTCAAAATAGTCTACCAAGGCGTGGTAAGCGGACAACCAATCCATCCCCAGAATCACTCCAAAGTCCTCCATCTGTATCATAATCAGGTCAGCTGGCAGGCTATGTCCCCCGATGCTGACCTCGCAACCCGTGTACACCTCCTCAGCTACAAACAGCTGACCACTCGGACCTCTGATTACGAACGGATTCTCTAACAGTGTATAATCCTGGTCCAAACTAACTGCGAAACTGGCTGCGACAAACGTGTGTGTAGCGCCGGAATTGAAAAGCGTGTAAACGAGTCTGCCAGAAATTGAAACCATACCTGCTACCACGGATCCCGATGCTCCGGCGTCCCTGTGTGTTAGGGCGTTGATACGCCCCTCAGCTCTAGGTGCGGACGAAGCAGCCACACTCTGCGTCGGACGGGTAGGTGCTGGCTGGTACCCTCCTCGCAACTGCTATCCTCCTCCTCGTGCCTCGGAACCGCGGCCTCCTGCGCGCCCTCCAGTGCTCTGCACGGGAAGTATCTGCTGACCTCCTGCCCTAGATGGGCAGTCCCTCCTGACGTGGCCCGGCTGGCCACACTGGTAGCAGAGGGGAACCCGACTCCCGCCCTCAGTGAGTCCCTGCTGTCGGCTAGGCGGGGGTCCGGTGCTGGCGACTGGCCCCTGTCGAGGGCCCCCAAAGGCCACTGATGGCCCTGTACAACGTGACGGCTCTCCTGTGGACGCCACGTGTCTCCTTTGAGTCCTCCTAACGCGCCTAGTGTGGCGGCGAAAATCTCGTTCCACCACTTACTCCCCTGTCATACGCTCGGAAGGGGAGGGGGTGGCGACGTGGGTGGAAGCTGAAATTCTTCTCGAACCACCTCTCGAATCAGTTGGACGAGGTCCGGAGACGGTATGCTCAGGAGAAGAGGAGGGGTAGTATGTACTCCAAGCCCGACACATCTGTACCTCGGGCCCCGACCTCGGCCGCGGCCCACCCTCCTAGCTCCACGACGAGGCATCTCCTACAATGGAGATGCGAAACAAAACGAAAAAATGTCAAAACAGACGGTACCTAACGAAACTTCTAAGAGCTCATGTCAAGAGATATGTTGTGGTGGCTACTCTAGTTATAAACCTGTGAATTGGTTATTTTCCAGTCAATTGATTCACTTCTCGGGATGACCTTGCTCTGATACCATCTTGTAACGACCCGGTTCCCGAGTCCCTACGAGACACGAGAACCGGACCGACTCGACTAATCCCAAGACCTAGTCGTCCAACGAGGAAGTAACCAAAAGACAGTAAAATAAACCACATTCAGCATGAATATAACTAACAGTAAGAAAGTACAGCAGTAAGGAAAGAAACTACTACAGTAGATACCACCACAACAGTAGAACAACATTTATCATAAACAAGAACTGCAGGTAAAGAAGGTACAGCGGAAACAAAAACTACTCACTAGAACAGAAACAAAAGAGGTACAAAAGACTGTGGTAACTCTACTGGACCCTACTCGGCCCAGCGTCCTCTACAGCCGCCGAGCCTGGCTGCTCAACACCTGGTCCTGAAAAAGGTAACGAGTGTAACACGTCAGCAAAACGTTGAGTAGAGTGGCAAACTAACTAAAGGCAACAGTAGAGTGTACAGTAGCTGTTATGTTCTATTACTTCCTTTATTCACATCTTTCAATTTTCTCACTATTTCATTTATTTCTCAGATCCTTTACTTGATCTCGAATGTCCTCGTGCGAACGATCTTGATTGCAGTCTTTTCCAAAAGTAGAAGTAGCACGTGATGCTCTCCTGGCCGGGAGAGTCCCCCGTGGTGATCCTACCCTCAGTCAACCACCCCAAGGTCACTGACAGACGTAACGGTGACTACGGCACGCGCGATAAACGCACAGGTAGCTAGCCCGCACTGGCACGCGGTCAGTCGTTTCCGTTAACGGGTGCGCCCAAAGCACAGCACGGAACCAGGGCAGAGCCCTCTCAGTAACAGGGGTCCAACCCCTCCACAGTAACCAAACCGGGGCCTTGCCCCTCCACAATCCGCACACCCTCGCCTGACTACCCTGGTTTGCCCTAGTGGGCCTAACAAGTCGGTGAAGGAGGCTAGCAGAACCCCGGGGCCCGTGGGGTAGCTAGTACTCTCCTAACACTAGTAGCTCTCCTCGGTACTACGTACACGAGGGCCAGCAAGTCGGTACAGAGCGGCCAATCCTAACCCCGGGTCCCTGGGGTGGCTGGCCCCACTCTGCACTAAACAGGTACAGGTACTTCCCTTGGTACTGCGTACCCAAGAGACAGTACGAACAACATCTCAGTTCCATTCCTTTCTCTTTCCAGGAGTTCCACTCCTAATTCCCCGTAGGGTTCCAGCTCTTTATCTCAGAACATTATATGTTTCACTTTCCAGTTTCACGTTCTCACAATCCATGATCTCAATCATGTTCCTTTATTCATAACAGGCAGCTGTTAATTCAATTTACAGGCAGCTTTATATTCCTTTCCATTTTTTCCAAGACTGCAGTATTATACATTCCACTAGTTTTTCCATCCTAGGGTTCATGCCACATCCTAGGATCTAGCATACAACTAGTTTCCAGCCCTAGGATTCATGCATCACCTAGGAGCTATCATTCCATACATTTCTCATTCCTAGGATTCATGCAATGTCCTAAATTCTAGTTATGGTTCCATACTTTAACAGATTTTAATAATAAACTTAAGTCACTCTACCAGGTGCAACGGGAGTAATGGGGGCGTGATCGGGAATCCCGCGCGCCTCCGCGACTCCCAAGACTGCAACTGAACGAGGTCCTATCACAAGGATCAAACACAAGGAGTGTCTCAAAATAGTGTATAGCTACTGTAGACGGGTAGAGGAATTAATTCTGAAAAGAACGCAACTCGAATCGCGGAAAACGGAGCCCGAACGGGCCCTAAACGGGTCGAAAAAGACGATACTGTGCGAAATCAGACGTCTGGAACTTCTTCCAGACGTCTTAAACAGTGGATCAGAGAATTACCTGTTCAGTGTGGTTTCCCAGACGTCCAGAAGTCTGCGGGGACGTCTGTCCTAGCTCCCAGACGTCCGATGGTCACCCCGGACGTCTGGAGGTCACTCCCGTCGTCTGGTACAACTTCCAGACGTCTGATTCGCAAAGGATGGCGGATCAGCGAACCTGCGCACAGCCAACTCCCTCCCTTAGTACGGTCGGTCGACAGGAAGGAAGAAGAAAGCGGAATACACACCTTTCAGACGTCGGTATGAGATACCAGACGTCGTCCTCGCCGTCTGCCTATCAACCCAGACATCTGATTCTGGAAATTTTTCCAGAATCAGGGCGCGACCCGGACTCTGCTCGCGACGCCGCCCGCGTCGCACCTCGCGCTCCTGCTGCTCAGACTGCAGCAGGTCCCTCTCCGCGTCATTCCGCGCCCCCTGCGCCCTCCGCCGGCCGGCCAAGCCGCTCCGGCGAGCTCTTCCTCACGGCAGAGCTCCGCCCTCACACGCCGCGCCTCCTCCGCGCTCACTGCGGCCGCCACTGCAGCCCTCGCGCTCGCTCGCTCTCGTGCACAGGAAGGAGAAGAAGAAGGAGACGGTGGAGACGGGAGGGGAGGCGTGGCCCTTTTAAGGCCGCACGGAGAGGAGAGGGAGAAGGCACGACAGGCGTCTGCAGCCGCAGAAGAAAAAGTGGGAATAACGAATATGCGGTCTGCGCGCGCAGGCGCGCAGACGACTCGCGGGTGTGGACGATAACGATTTTTCAGACGTCTGTAAACCATCCCAGACGTCTGGCAAGACGTCTGGTCAGACGTCTGGGCCACCTCCCAGACGTCTTAAAATACGTACGGGGCACGCGTTCGTAACACCATCTGCCCAGTGATGATGCGGTCTATCAGTTCTGGCCTCGTCTGTTGTGTCACAGTCACTACCCCATAGTGCCCCTGTAACTCTAGGGGCCGCCAACTACCCATCTCCTCCATGAGGCTCCAACTCTGCACGTGCAAACTTGCCAAGTGGGCGGGCGGCTTCCGGCTCAAGGCGTCAGCCACCACGTTGGCCTTCCTCGGGTGGTAGGAAATGCTGTAGTCATAGTCCTTCAGGAGCTCTAACCAACGTCTCTGTCTCATGTTGAGCTCCTTCTGATCAAACATGTATCTAAGGCTCTTATGATCTGTGAAAATCTCAAAGGTCTCACCGTACAAGTAGTGCCTCCAAGTCTTCAGCGTGAAGACGACAGCTGCCAGCTCCAGGTCATGGGTAGGGTAGCTATGCTCATGGGGCTTCAGTTGCCGCGAAGCGTAAGCGACAACGTGACCCCTCTGCATGAGCACACCCCCTAACCCCTGCAAAGAGGCGTCCGTGTACACAACGAACCCGCTACTACTGTCTGGGATGGTGAGTACGGGAGCCGAAGTCAGCCTCTCCTTCAACTCCTGAAAACACGCCTCACAAGCATCTGTCCAAAAAAAGGGTACGTCATTCCGGGTCGGCTGTGTCATAGGATGTGCAATCTGCGAGAATCCCCTGATAAACCGCCTATAGTAGCCAGCTAGTCCCAAGAAACTGCGGATCTCAGTAACTGTACGCGATCTCTCCCACTTGAGCACTGCCTCAACCTTGGCTGGGTCCACAGCCAAGCCATCCCCGGAGATCACATGGCCCAAGAAGGTCACCTCCTTCAACCAGAACTCGCACTTGCTGTATTTGGTGTACAGCCTACGTCGTCTCAGTGTGTCCAAAACCATCCGCAAGTGCTATCCGTGCTGCGTCTGATCTCGAGAATAGATGAGCACATCATCAATAAAAACCACCACGAACTGGTCCAAGTATGGTCTGAACACCCAGTTCATCAAACCCATGAAGGCAGCGGGGGCATTGGTCAGCCCAAACGGCATGACCAAAAACTCGTACTGTCCGTACCGGGTGCGGAAAGCCGTCTTGGAGACGTCTGCCTCCCTGATCCTCAACTGGTGGTACCCAGACCTCAAGTCTATCTTGGACAATACTGTGGCACCTCGCAACTGGTCAAACAAGTCGTCAATCCTCGGCAGCGGATACCTGTTCTTGATGGTAACCCTATTCAGCTATCTGTAGTCCACACAAAGGCGTAGGGTACCATCCTTCTTCTTCACGAACAATACTGAGGCTCCCCACGGAGATGCACTGGGCCTCACAAAGCCCTTCTCCAGAAGGTTCTGCAACTGAGACTTGAGCTCTTGCAGCTCAAGTGGTGCCATCCTGTATGGTGCTGTAGAAATGGGGCTGGTCCTCGGTACCAGTGAGATCTCAAACTCGATTTCATGCTCGGGCAGTAGTCCTGGCATCTCATCTGGGAATACGTTGGGGTACTCTCTGACCACCGGGATACTCTGAAAGTCTGCCATAGGGCTGGGCTCCGCCACCACACAAGCTAGGAAGCACTCACACCCCTAGCTCAAAAGTTTCGCCGCCCGAAGTGCAGAAATGCACCTGAAGCCTCCATCCACTAGTTGCCCGTGGAACTCGAAAGAAGGCAACTCCGGTGTGGAGAAGACGATCTTCCTCTCAAAGCAGTCCACCAAGGCGTGGTAAGAGAACAACCAGTCCATCTCAGAATCATGCCAAAGTCTTCCATCTGTATCACAATCTGGTCAGCGGGAAGGCTGTGTCCCCCAACATTGACCTCACAGCCTGTGTAAACCTCCTCAGCTACAAACAACTGACCACCCGGACCTCTAATCACAAACGGATCCTCTAACAACACACAGTCCTGCCCCAAACTAACAGCAAAACTGGCAACAACAAACGAGTGCGTGGCGCCGGAATTGAAAAGCTTGTAAACAAGTCTGCTGGAAACTGTAACCATACCTGCCACCACTGATCCTGAAGCTCTGGCGTCTCTGTGTGTCAGGGCGTTGATACGCCCTTCAGCCCCAGGTGCGGACAAAGCAGCCACACTCTACGTCGGACGGGTAGCCGCTGGCCGGTACCCTCCCCGCGACTACTGTCCTCCTCCTCACTCCTGGAAACCGCGGCCTCCTGCTCGCCCTCCAGTGCTCGGCGCAGGGAGCATCTGCTGACCTCCTACCCTAGATGGGCAATCCTTCCTGATGTGGCCCGGCTGGCTACACTGGTAGCAAAGGGGGACTCGACTCCCACCCTCAGTGGGTCCCTACTGACGGCCGGGCAGGGGTCCGGTGCTAGCAACTGGCCCTTATCGGGGGCCCCCAAAGGCCGCGGACGGCCCCACAAAGCGTGATGGCTCTTTTACGGGCGCCACGTGCCTCCTCTCTCGTCGACCCTATGAGAAGTTTGGCTGGTGGGGCCTCTTCCGCCCGCTGTCAGTGTCACGTGCAGACGGGTTGGTCTCTTCATACGTCATAGCTGCCTCTACCACCCTCGAGAACATAGGCAGCTTCAAAGGTTTGACATACCCCCGTATAGCAGGTCGGAGCCCCTCAGTGAATCTCCAAAGGCGCTCCTCCTCGGTAGCCATGACTGTCGCGGCGAAACGAGACAACTCCAGAAAACGCGTGCGGTACGCGCTCACGGTCATCGTCCCCTGGCGGAGAGTGTGAAACTCCCGCCTCCTCTGGTCTTGCCACGTCTAAAGGAAATATGCTCGCAGAAGAGGGTGACAAACTGGTCCCAAGTTGGCTCGTCCCTCTCTTGACCCTTGACCGCCCTCTACCACCTGTGTGCCGCGCTCTCCAGCTGGTACGTGGCAAAGGCCACGCAGCACTCCACGGGGGGGCGAAGGGTGTCAAACACCTTCTCGATCTGTTCGAGCTAATCCTCCTCCTCGGTCGGGTCCTCATCCCCCTTGAAGGAGGGGGGCTTCAGCTTCTGGAATTGTCCGAAAAGCTCGTAATAGCGCTAAAGGGGAGACACCGGTACGCCTCTTGATAAGGAGGCCTTGTGCTCTGAAGTGCCGAAAGAAGGTGGGGGCGGTGGAGGGACACCCCCTCCCCTACGTCCAGCGCCTTGTCCGTCTCGCGGTCCCACAGAGGACTCCCCCTCCGCAGCCCCAGGGAGAGGCGCTCGTGGTGGCGGGTGAAGCTCCTCTCGTACGATCTCTCGTATCAGCTGGGCGAGATCCTAGGCCTGAATGCTCGGGAGTAGTGGCTGGTCTACTGAGGCGTCGGTCTCAACGTGCCCAACCCTTCGACCTCGTCCTTGGCCGCGTCCGCGGCCCGCCTCGCTACCTCTTCGTCGAGGCATCTCCTGCAAGGAGACGCGAACACAGAACAGAAAAAGACGTCAACTCCAATCGTCATTCAATGAAAGAACCCTAGAACAGATGTCAAGAGATACGTTGTGGTGGTTACTCTAGTTACAAGCACGTGAATTGGTTATTTTCCAACTAGTTGGTTTACTTCTCGGGACAACCTTGCTCTGATACCATCTTGTTACGACCCGATTCCCGAATCCCTACGAGACACGAAAATTGGATCGACTCGACTGATCCCAAGACCCAGTCGTCCAACGAGAAAGTAACCAAAAGCAGTAAAATAACCCACATTCACCATACAAGCAACTAACAGTAATAAAAGTACAGTAGTAAAAAAAAGAACTACTACAATACACACCACCACGACAGTAGAGAATTTTAAACAGGTATAGAAATATGAAGTTACAATAAAAGAGTACAAAAGTGTAACAAAATGCTCACTACTACAGAAAATGGGTACAACAATAGTACCACTACTGGGCTCTACTAGGCCCAGCACCCTTCGCAGCTGTAGGCGCTGGCTGCTCAACACCTGGACTAGAGAAAGGTGGTCAGTACGACACGTTAGCGAACGCTGAGTAGAGTGGCGACCAGCTAACTAAGAGAAATAGTAAAGGTGTACAGGTAGCTGTTGTTTTCAATTTCTTTCTTTATTCATCTAGTTATTCCTTCTTTCATCCCTTGGTTTATTTATCAGGTCTTTTTCTTGATCTCGACTGTTCCTCGTGGGAACGATCTTGATTGCAGTCTTTTTCGAAAAGTAGAAGTAGCATGTGGTGCTCTCCTGGCCAGGAGAGTCCCCCGTGGTGGTCCTTCCCTCAGTCAACCACCCCAAGGTCGCTGATAGACGTAACGGTGACTACCGCACACGCGATAAACGCACGGGTAGCTACCCCACACTGGCACGTGGTCAGTCGTTTCCGTTAACGGGTGCGCCCTAAGCACAGCATGGAACCAGTATAGGGCAGAGCCCTCTCAGTAACAGGGGTCTAGCCCCTCCATAGTAACCAAACAGGGGTCTCGCCCCTCCATAGTCCGCGCACCCTCGCCTGACTACCTTGGTTTGCCCAGTGGGCCTAACAAGTCAGTGTAGGATGGCTAGGTGAACCCCGGGCCCCGTGAGGTGGCTAGCTCTCTCCCTACACTAGTAGCTCTCCTCGGTACTGTGTACGCGAGGGCCAAAAGTACACCAGACGTCTGGACCAACTCCCAAATATCTTAAAAGGGTTTTGGTGGCACGGGTCTTAACATGTTGTGTGTGATTTATTTGAGAGTTTGGGGTTATAATTAGCTATTAATTAGGATTCTAATTTATGAATAAAATGCACAATTATGTAGTTAACATATAGAGCTATCAATTGCAGTAATTAGGTTAAGTTAATTATGCATATAAATAACTATTTAAATTAGTTAAACTTAGGTGCATTATATGGTTACAATTAGTTATAATTACTAGTGTACATTATAAATTACTGTTCAAACTACCTAATTAAGGTTCAGTTAAGTTTATTTATATATTTACATGATTAATTAAGATTTTTAACTAATTTAATTATATTTATTAATGTATTTACACATTTTATAGACACGTATACATTATATACATATAAGTTATTCATATTTTACAAACTTAATACTATATAATATAAATGGGATTTTAAATATACTTAAAATAAGTTAAAATATAAATTATGATAATATAATATAAATTATTATATTAACTAGTTAAATTATTAACTTAGATTAGCTTAATTTACTAATAGACTTCATTAAATTATAATAATATACATATAAAATACATAATTAAGTAGATATATCATAAATTTGTTATTTTAAATAATAAATACTGTAATTAGTATGTTAAGTTATATATATATATATATCCTTACATACTATTATACATACATTTTAGTTAAGTATATACATATATAATACATAGTCATAACTCATCTTATATAATATATATATACAATATCTACAATATTTGTACACTATAATTTAATATAATATATACATTATACATAAGTAGATATAAGTTACTATATATATATACATATATATATATACCTGTGTGTGTATATATATATATACATATATATATGTATATACATATATATATATCTGTGTGTATATATATATATGTATATACATATATATATATCTGTGTGTATATATATATATATACATATATATATATGTATATACATCTATATAGATAGATATATATCTATATATATATATATACATATATATATGTATATATATATATATATCTATATACATATATATATATGTATATATCTATATATACATATATACATACATCTATATATATATATATACATATATATACATATATATAGGTCTTTTTGTAGGATTTTTTTTTGAGTTTTTCATATTTTTATTTTGCTTTTGAGTTTTAAAAGGAGAAAGAAAGAGGAGAGATAGCTAGGAGAGAAGGAAGAACATTGTCTATGATTTTTCTTTTTAGCTTCTTTATTTCTAAACCTGAGAAGTCTAAAACTTCTATAGGTATGTTCTCTAAATTAAAGGACTCAAATCCTAAATCTAAAGATAAAACACCTTCTAAACACTTAAATCTCACTCAAGGCACATTTTAATTATTTATTTACATTATTTTTGTATTTTTTAGGAAAATGCTAGAAAATGGGTATAAAATGGTTTGAAATTGTTTCCATGTCACAAAACTCATGTAAAAGTGTTGGAAATAAAGATCTAACCATGATGAACTTCTAGACATTCATAAAAATTAGAATCAAGCATAAAAACATGATTGAATTTTATCAGAATAATGAATTGGACTGATATCAGTGTTGGTTTTGGTTGACAAAAGAATTACAACTCAAGTTTAACCTGGTTTTCTCTTCATCTAAACATCAAGACATGCTTCTAAAGACCTATTCTATCATTAGACTATCTTAGAAATTCATTGAAATTTGAAATAAACTTAGGAACTTCTTCAATTCATGGACCAAACACCAATAGGTCTGGTAGTTAGCAAGGTTGCTACTAGTGTCCAAATGCATCAGTAGGCCATTCTTACGCCTACTCCCATCATCCAAAACTCATCTAATGGTCATAAAAATTAAATCTCAATCAAAACACTTTAAGAAAAATTATTGGGATTATAATCCATTCAAACAATCACTTTAAATTCACGTTAAAGCATTAAAACTTTTCTATCAGATTTCCATTGCTGCAGCTGTTCAAAAACATATCAGATCTAATTTGAAAGCTCAAACATTTAATAATGGCCTTCAAACATGTTGCATAACCCTCAAAATCCTTTTAGAATCCTATTTAAATCATCAGAACCTAAATTGAAACCCAAAATCTTCATATTAGTCTAATAGCTCTGCTCATAAGTCAAGAACTGCAAATCCTATTCAAACTAATTAAATACTAGTTACACTTGTCACAATTACTCCCTGAATGTCTTAGAACTCAACGCAAATCAGATCTAAGGTCATAAGGCTTTCAAAAACCCTAATTAATTTCCCTTCTTACATTATAGATAGCGTGAAAGAAGGAATCAATTCAAACACTGAGAACAACTAGAATTCGATCTTAGACCTTCATTAAAGTGTCTCAAACATCATTCAAGCTTTGATGGGTGGACTGAAATAATTTGGCATCCAAACTCTTGATGGGAACACCATCATGAGCCATAACTAGCACAATTTGGTCTGATAAAGTTGATAAAAGCTCCTACATAACCATCAGGGGGTCCTAAGTGCTTAATATTTTATTTTGAGAAGAAAAGATGAAAACAGGATTATTTCTGCAATTTTGCCATCTTATCACAACTACAGAATAACCACAAGATTTTCTAAGGGCAAACTAAAAGTCAAATGATCATAAAAGTCCAAAAAGGGGGTCCATGTAGATAGAAACAGGGTTTCACGTGTTTCGAGAATTAAATGACATCTGAAACCCTAAAAACAGATCCTCTTAATTCACTAAGGTTCTGGTCAGTATAAAATTCACCTAAATTCTCTAAAATTCATATAAAAATATTCTCTAGGATTTGGCATCCTTGATTTGACTATCTGAACCCATTTTGACCTAAAAGAGAGTCTCAGACAGATAGTTACCCTAATTTGGGTTTCTGTACAATTTACCTAGTCAAACTTGATCAAAACCTAAATCCGACTTCACCATCAGATTCCTTGGGTCCAAATTAGGTTTGTACCAAAATTTGGGCCCAATAAGAGATCACCTTGACCTAGTTTGCATTTTGGTCCAATCTGACTCTTTTCTCTCACGCACATGCCCCTAACTTTCGAATTCTTTGCAAATAGCCTCCCAACTTCATCTTCTTTGCAGATTGATCCTTGCTACCATTGGAGGTCAACCAACCTCCAGGCAAGCTTTGACCGGACCAAATCCTACTCTAATGGCAATCAAATCCCACCAAATTTGGTGGGATTGATGTTCACACCTATACAAACCTACTGGGACAGATCTTAACTCCTAAAACCCTTTGATTCGTGTGTGTGAATGCAAGGAATCAATGGGTGCTTCTTGATTTCCTAAAGAGCAAATCATAGCTCTTTCCTAATCTAGAGCCCTCTTTGGAGCTCTATTTAAGCCTTGGAACTCTTGCCTTACCTCCTTATCGAGTTTTGGCCTGAGAAAACCTCCTCTTCTCCATCTCCAAACACCTTCGAACTCAGCTCCAGCGACTCCCCTCCCCTCTCCTCTTCCAGCCGTCCAACCATCAAATTGGACGACTAACTAGCTTCCTTTCTTACTCGCGAACCTCTCCAGCCAAAGAGAGGTCGTTCTTCTGCCTTACTTGCCGTCGCTGCCTCACCGTCTCCATCTCCTTCTCCAGCTCTGGTCAAGCCATGACCGGAGCTCTCCGGCTATCTTCCTCACTCCTAACACCCTCTACCTTCTCTATCCCTCTACATCATTTCCCCCTCACCTACACTTCCAAACGAACACCACACCGCCCTCCCGCACTTCATCTTCTTCACGGCCGGTAGAACTTCGGCGAGCTCGCCTGGTCTCCATAGGCCACCAAATCACCTTGCACCAACTCCACAAGCTTCACAACTCCACTCTCAACTAAACTCCTCAAGAAATTGAGGGTTCACGCACTCAAATACCCCCTCGAACATAGCACTCCTTGCACGCCTCCTTCACGCTCGCCCGACCTCTTCACTCACTCACAAGCGCCACCACGACCACCATCACGTTCGCCACCCTCAGGCGAATCTTTTGAGTGCTCTAATTGGGACTTAGAGCCCATATTTCCTGTTTCAGATACTCAGCCGGACGACCATCGCCGCCTCCACCTTCTACGACTTCGACGATCGTGCTCTCACGGCATTCTTCCTTAGTGACATGCCTAGGTCTTGCGAAAAGCCTCCAGGAAGCTCTTCAGGCTTCCAATCAAAGGACTCGATGCTATAGCACCTTCAATTCGGCCAAATCCCAGTTGCAGCTCATGCAGGATTTCCCAAAAGATAGCAATGGGATTTAGTCCCACATCGGAAATTGCTAAAGAGCCCGTGCAACTTAAATTGTTTTTGTGCTTGTGGCTAGTTGCCTCCAAGAGCACCGGGGTGAGGTCTCGCTCGCACGCTCCACGCACATGCCCTCGCCTGCACTCACGCCACGCGAGTCTGGGTCTTGATCCGATTGCCCAACTACCCAGATCCAGTCTGGTTTGCCTGTTCTGAGAGAGAAAAGAAAAGAGAGAGAGGGGGGGTTTGCCTCACTCTCTGAACTCTCTACACTTAGTCTCTGAGAGGACCTTTGTTCCTCTGTTGGTGTTGTACTGTACGCCTCTCCCTTGAGGCTTGAAGGAGAAGAGAGGCCTTTGCCTCTGTTGCTAGTTCTAGGCCATTGTTGTATTATTGAGATACTTAACTAACATGGAATATTAGTTGATAATCACTGTTGATACATTTGATAGATTTGAAGCTTAACATTAAAAGGCTTAATTGGTGATTCAAATCACCATTTTAACCCATCATTTTTGCATATTGATACTTGAATTATTGATAAATCATTCTTGAATAAGTTTTGGTTGCAATTGCTTATATCTTTTACTCAGAATTGTGATTTGAGATTGATTTGCTACTTGCTCCTTCCGTTCGACCTCGGATTTTTATTCAAGTATAAATTCTATTTGTTTTCGCACTTTTTCGGCCATACTGCAACGTATCATTTTTAAAATCCCAATTCAAAGCGATAAACATTTTGGCACCGTTGTCGGGGAGCAACGCGCAAGTTGATCTCTAATTACGATTCCTGACTTGATACTAACTTGATTTATCTCTTTTGATGTGATTGTGAAGGAATTTAGCCAAGGAGCAAGATCAACCGCACAACAGCCACTCCAGGGGTAGGTAAACCACGAATCCATCTTTGTTAAGCCCTTGATTCTTAAAGGCTAAAAAAGGAAAAAAATCAATTAAGACCAACTTACATTCTATTTTTAGATTCAATCATAACAAGTTGCCTGATTTGATTCATTTTTAAAAATATCTCAAACCTAATTCTTGTACCTATTTAGGGATTTAAGACACCTAGGGCTACCACTTTCTTGATTAAGCCTTAAGTGCCAGATTTGGAATTAATTGATTGGACCAATTAAAGCCAATTAGGGTTTCCATTTTAGGGTTTTAGTGACACACTTGTTTAAAAAAGATCCAATCTTCCCAAATTGTGTGTGTTCTAAGCCTTGGTTGAACTTACCTAAACAAGCAAACCCTAAGAATCAAGCTCTAAATCTCACTTGAATCCTAAAAGAGGGACCTAATAATCAAGGACAAATCAGGTGAAGGTGACCCACCTAATGGGGTCAACCAATCTTCAAATGAGGTCACCACTCATAAAAACATCTTAAAGTTCAAGTGAAATCCTAAGCACCCATGCTCTAAACTTAAAATTGGTAGACTTAAGAGGTGAAGTTATCCATTCTGGTCTACCTGGATCCTCAGTGATAAGAAAGGTCAGGTGGGGGAAACCCTGTAACTCGTGGGGGCGCTCTACCGTGTAGGGGTCTTCGCGGGACTCTCCCTTCCTGGCTACCCAGGTAATTCTTAGGTGGACAACTTTCTAATCTAGGGGTATCATCCGCCCCGAACCTCTATAGTCATCCAAAGATATTTGGGTGTCTTGATTGGGTCCATCACACATTCTATCCTTCATTTTCTCCATTGGTGCATGTTTGGGAGGAAGTCCCTAAGACCACCCTTGAGGCCTCCATTAGTGATGAGAACACCATCATGAGCCTTACCTAGCTCATTTTGACCCAATGAAGTCAATAAAAGCTTCTACATAACCAATTGAAGGTCATAATTCATTGCATAATCATTCTGAGAGAAAAATAAGAAACTAGAGGTAAAACTACAATTTTACCAGCTTATCACAAATGTAGTACAACCACAAGTTTTCTCAAGGGCTGAATAAAGGTTAAATTGTCTTAATAAGATAACAAGTGGGTTGGATTAGACAGAAAAGGGTTTGTGAGTGTTCTTAGAATTAAATGACTTTTGAAACTCTAAAAATAAATCCACTTAATTAATCAAGGTTCTGGTCAAGATAAAATTCACTTAAACCCTCTAAAAATCATACAAAAAATATTCTCTAGGGTTTAGTACCTTCAATTTGGCCATTAGAACCCATCTTGACCTAAAATGGAGTCTCAAACAGATATTTGCCCTAATTTGGGTTTTTGCATAAATTACCTAGTCAAACGTGGTCAAAACCAAAATCCAACTTTACCATTGGATTCCTTAGGTCTAAATTAGGTTTGTACCAAAATTTGGACCCAAGATGAGCTTGCCTTGACCTAGTTTGCAAAAAAGTCCTATCTGATTACATTTATACCGCCAACTTTCAAAAACCCTTGCGAATGGCCCCCTAACTTCTTCGTCGTCTTCACAATTAGGTCCCTCCGCCATTATCGCAGAGGAAACCTACTCCGGTGACCTTTGACAGGTGATTTCTCCTTGATTGCTTGGAGAATCTCTTCCAAAATTGGAAGGGAGATCCTTTGACAAATTCTCTCTAGTATGAACCCATCCATGTGCTCTGATTCCCTCCCAATCTCTCATGCGAATGCATGAGAGATTTGGGTCTCTTGAAAGCTCCCAAATCCGGCGACCTTCCAAGCTTGGGAAGCTTGCTTCCCAAGCCCTAACCGCCCCTCAGATCCTTATTTAAAGAAGCCCAGATCCTCCCGAACTCCTCACGCTCGAATTTAGCCGTGAATCCCCTCAAATTCTTCTCTCTCTCACGGTCGAAGGCTTCTCGACATCCAGTGATCCCCTCTGCTCTTTCTCATCATCCGTCCACCATACCTGCGGCGGATTCCTCTTCCCCATCTCCATCCACGTCTCCCCGTACCAGCAGACACCCCTTTCCCTTCATCCTCACCGTTCCCACCTCACCGGAGTTGCCTTCGTCTCCTGCGTTGGCCACACCAGACCTGACGCCATCACTGTTCCCCTTCGTCCATCAACCTCCTAGCTAAGTCCCCTGTCACTTCTACGTTCTTCTCCGCTCTTTACTTTCCAAAATCGACCACTTACGTCCCTTCACACCTCCATCTCCTCCATCTCCGGCCACCCCCTCCGACGAGGCCATCCCACGTCCACAACCCACCAAAACCCTCGCCGACCATCGCAAAACCTTCGCCACACCTCACTGAGCATTTCCCCTCTCTTCATTCACCCATCCACTCACTCACACGCACCCCCGAACACACCCACTCACACGCACACAGTTTGACCTAGCCACGCACTCATGGCCACTGTCACGCCACGCCACCACCCCCATCATGTTCGCCGTGCTCCGGAGATACTCCCTGAACGTCCTAACGTGGCCGAGAGGCCATTTTACTGAATTCAGGTGTACGCCCCCCGGTCCGCCATTGGCGAGCAAGCTTCGAGCTAGCTTGCAGGTTCGGCCCAGGTGCCGTTGTCTTAGGTCTTTGTCCCAGGTTGCGCGGAAGAGCCTCGCGCATGGTCCCAGGTCCTCAATTGAAGACACGAGCCTCAGTCGTTGAGGCAATTGCGAAGGAGATTCCTGCTGCAGACGTACGAAGGAGGGGTGCGTGGATAGTCCCACATCGAAAGCTGTTGAAGCCGCACACCCGCATAAATTGAAAAAGTGCCGGTAGCTGTTCACCTCAAATCCACGGGGTGAGGTCCCTCTCACCTTCCCCCGGCCTCGTCTGCGACATGCCCTCGCGGACCTGGCCTGACCCGACCCGACCTGCACTCCTCGCTCACCACCGCACACCGGTGAGCCTGGACCCAAGTACACGCCTGACCCGATAACCTGGATACCCATGGCTCTAGGAGAGTGGATCCTAAGAGAGAAAAAGAGAGGAGAGTCGCGCGGGTAGGGGGAGGGTTTTGCTATAGGAACCTTTGGCCGACACTTAGCCAAATTCTGAAGAGGTGAAGGCCTGAAGAGAAGAAGAAGAGAGGAAGAGAAGAATCGCAGAGAAAGAAAAAGAAGAAGAAAGGAAGAGTCAGAGAAGGAAAGAAGAAATAAGAGGAAGAGCTAAATGCTTGAAAGAAAGAAGAAGAAAGGAGAAGCTATTGCAGAAGAAGAAGAAAGGAAGAATCAAAGAAAGCAGAGAAAGAAAGATCAGACTTTAAGACGTCTAATTTATAAATCAGATGCAGGGGTTTACTCTCATTGCATACAAACATTGAGTTCCTTAGTGATATTGTAGGAGTATTTGGTGATCTAAATCACCATTTTACTCCCATCTTTTTGCACATTGATACTAATTTTATTGCAAATTCTTTTAGTTGAATTGTGATCTTGATTTCTAAATCCCATATTGCTCCCTGTGTTCGACCTCGGAACTTATTCGAGTAATAAAAATTGTATTTGTTTGAATGCTATTTCGGCTATACCGCAACGCAATTATTTTAATCACCGATTTAGCGCAATAAACAATTAGCTATTCACTCTCGCCGAGGCCAAGCCTCGACTTCCCTCTTTGTGCAACAACCCGACCAAATTGATATCTCTTCTGATTCATCTGAGCCTAGATCTCCTTCATCCATAATCATGGAACACCCAGCAGAAGAAGAAAACAATCTCCAGAATCAGGTTCAACGCCTTAACGATCTACTCCAGGCCTTTATGAATCCATCGCAGCATCCTATGATGTGAGATCACTATAATCCTGTTGTGGTTGCGATCGAACCTCGAGTCTAAATCCCAGCTAGAGGTCCTAATAATGAACTCAAGCCCAACACGATTCATGCTATTCCTAAATTTCATGGGCTTAATTCCGAAGATCCCTTCCAGCATATCAAGCAACTCAAGCATCTGGCCCAGACCTTCGGGTCAGAAGCTCAAAATCGGGATATCTTTTTCATGAAGATGTTCTCCTTCTCTCTATGGACAAGGCTGCTCACCAGTACCAAACCCTAATTCATCTAATCAACACATGGGCTAAATTGCAATCTGAGTTTCTGAAAAAGTTCTTCTTTGTTGGTCAGACAAATGCTCTGTGGCACTAGATCACACATTTCACGCAGCAGGCACGAGAACCGCTTCATGAGGCATGAGATCACTTTTTGGATCTCATGCGAAAGTGCCCCCACCACGGAGTTCCTAAATGGGAACAAGTCTAGTCTTTTTACCAGGGGCTCTGTGAGGATATTCGATTATTCATCAATGCGACCTGTGGAGGAAACATCATGGGTCAACACGAGGACACCGTGTGGGAGATTCTCGAGAACATGTGTGAGAACTCCATCAATAATGAATCCATGGGCATGCTCGACTGGACGAATGCCCATGCATTGACGAATCCGCGGGGAGCACATGAGACGTAAGGCCTGTCCTCTTCCGTCGACTTGGAGTTAGTGGCCAATCACTTGAACAAGGTCTCGATCTTTGAGAAGAAGTTGGATGACCTGACTCGACATCTGCAACGAGCCACCTCTGCACAAAACCCGTTCGCATAACCACCTTCTGGGAGAGAGGCTGTGCATCACATCTACCACCGATCTTCTTAGGGGATGGATCCATATCCACCCCCGTCTGATCTAGGGTTTAGAGAAAACTTCAGATCTACCTACTCTAGTTGGGGGAACTCTGAATCCTCGTCTTCTAATTTCTCTGAGGTTCCTCAGACCTGTAAGGACTTCAACTCCATCCAGAACTATCCTCTCTCAAACACTTATAACCCTGGATGGCGTAATCACCCTAATTTCACATGGTTAGGGAATAATCAAAATCAAAGACCTCAATATCAACCCCGACTACAAGCTTCTCATCCTATCAGCCGCCTTAGCCTCGGCCCAACCCAACTTACTAATCCGGGCCAACTCGGGAAGATCAATTGACCCTAATCCTTCAGACTCTAGCTGACATTCAGAAGATGAATGCAGCTATACAAAAATAACACAAAGACGAGATCACAGAGGTTCGCAATCAACTCGCCCAGATGGCAAACCTCGCCAACCTGGTGCACTCCCTATGTAACCTTTGCCCAATCCAAATAATGTGCCGAACCAAAGGTGCGTTATGAACTCGACTCAGGGCCAGGCTCACTATGTCTATTAGGCCTCTTCTGCTCCATCACCCAACGGGATGGAGGCTTCGACATCATACGCGGGTTATCAACAGCAACCACCTCTTTTGCCTACCCCAACCTAGAACCAGGCAAGACTGAACTCTGTTACCACCCGTAGTGGCAAAACAACTTAGGGCACACATTACCCAAACCACTCTCAACCTAGTAGTTCAAACCCAAACCCTAGGTTAGTCATCCAAGATACCCCTATCCCAGATCAAGAACCTGGACCAATTCTAGAGGAACCTACAGAGGTTCCATTTCTGAAGGCCTTGACCAAAGGAAAAAGGAAACTCAAACCTGTGGCTCTCGAGGAGGACCTAGTCAAGCTCTTTGAGCAGGTCCAAATAAACATCCATTTTGTGGATGTGATTCGCCACGTACCGGCTTATGCGAGATTTCTGAAGGATGTATGTACACGTAAGCGTAAGCCGTGAACCAAAGGTAGTAATCCAATCATACTGTCGGAGCAAGCCAGCTCCATCATTTTGAGCAATCTCCTACCTAAGGAAAAAGACCCTGGTACCCCTTTGATTCCATGCAAGATTGGTTATTTAGAGTTCGACAGAGCCCTTTTAGACTTAGGAGCTTCCATCAATTTGATCCCTACGTCCCTACTAGATCATTTCGAGGAAACTGAGCTAAAACCGACTGAGGTAACTAACTCTACAGTTAGTTGACCGATCAATCAAGTCACCTAGAGGAGTTCTCAAGGATGTTCTAGTTCGGATCCGTGATTTCTACTTTCCTGTGGACTTCATTGTGTTGGATATGGAGACTCCTGAGAATCTGAGGAATACATCGATTATACTAAGTCGACCATTCTTAACGACAACTAGGCCAAACATTAATTGCGAAGAGGGCCAGATTGAATTGAAATTCAAAAACAAGAGGCTAAAAATTGATATATTTAAGGCCTAGAAAGGAATTAACTACGGGGCAGTGGAACAAGTATGTGACATCAGTTCTGTGGTTGAGGACATGTTTCTCGAGGATGACCTGATTATCCCTTATTGTCAACCCCAAGAAGATCATACCCCACAGATGGAGCCTAGCACCAATCTAGACCTACCCACAGCTCCCACCTTTTCTTCTGAGGCCCATCCCAACCCACTTGCTGCTGTTTATAATCTCGTTATGGAACTGAAGCCTCTTCCCAATCATTTGAAATACGTCTTTTTGGGTTCCGATAAGACATTTCATGTGATTATCAATTCTCGCCTCACCTCTGATCAAGAAACACGTCTGATTTCTGTCCTCCAGCAACATCGGAGAGCCATTGGTTGGACTCTCGATGATCTGACTGGCATTAGCCCTTCGTATTGCACACAATGCATTCATACAGAAGAGGGCGCATGACCATCTCGTGAAATGCAAAGATGTCTGAATCCTAATCTGCAGGATGTTGTGAAGAAGGAGATCATCAAGTGGTTAGATGTAGGGATCATCTACCCGATCATCGATAGTCGGTGGTTGAGTTCAATCTAGGTTGTGCCTAAGAAGGTAGGACTCACTGTGATCACGACTGAAACTGGAGAGACCATACCGACCCGTATAGCAAACTTGTGGAGAGTCTGCATTGATTACAAAAGACTGAATGCCTCCACGAAGAAGGATCATTTCCAACTTCCGTTCATTGATCAGATACTCAAGAAACTAGCGGGAAATCAATTCTTCTGCTTTTTTGGATGGGTACTCCGATTATAATCAGGTGGCAATCCATCCTGAGGACCAAGAGAAGACCACCTTCACCTACCCCTACAGGACATACGCGTTCCGTAGGATGCCTTTCGGTCTCTGCAATGCACCCGCCACCTTTTAGCGGTTCATGCTTGCCATATTCTCAGATATGGTAGGTAAATACCTTGAAGTCTTCATGGATAACTTCTCGGTATTTAGGGAATCTTTTGATGATTGCCTCATGCACTTGGTCCAAATCCTCAGGCGTTGCATCGTCGTGAATTTGGTTCTTTCCTAGGAGCCATTTCATGGTTCCTAAGGGAATTGTCCTAGGTCACCTTGTTTCTGAAAACGGCATCCAGGTTGATCGAGCCAAGGTTAATTTGATATCTAAACTACCCATGCCTAGCTCTGTCAAGGACATCCGCTCTTTTCTGGGGCATGTTAGTTTTTATTGTCGTTTCATTCTCGATTTCTCGAAAATCGCATGCCCCCTGACTAATCTTCTCTCAAAGGATGTCCCTTTCAAGATCACTGATGAGTGCACTCACGCATTTGAGAGCCTACGTGATCGAGTTTCTCAAGCACCAATCCTACAATCCTTTGACTGGTCTCTACCCTTTGAGATCATGTGTGATGCGTCTGACTACGCAGTGGGGGCGGTGCTTGGGCAGGAAGTTGACAAGAAACCTGTGGTCATCTACTACGCCAGCAAGACGCTGGACGAGGCTCAGCATAACTACATGGTTACTGAGAAAGAGCTGTTGGCAGTAGTATTTGGCCTGGAGAAAATCAGATCTTATCTTCTGGGTTCTTGTGTCATCATTTACTTAGATCACACCATTGTGAGGCACTTACTCGCGATGAAGGACACGAAACCTCGATTAATCCGTTGGATCTTGCTATTACAAGAATTTGATCTCAAGATTTGCGATAAGGCTGGAAAACAGAACGTGGTAGCTGACCATTTGTCCCGTCTTCCTTCTTCAGTCATCAACCTGTCTGGTCCGATCACCGAGCATTTTCCGGACGAGCATCTACTAGCCATTCACGGTCTCCCCTTGTTTGCTTATATAGTGAACTACTTGGTTATGGGGAAAGTCCCACCAGATTGGGTGACTTCCAGGCGGGACAAGCTGATTTCAGAGGCCAAGTACTATATTTGGGAGGAACCGTATCTCTTCCACATTGGCAATGATCAAGTAATCCGGAGATGCATTCCTGACGACGAGGTCAACGACGTAATCTCATTCTGTCACAACCAAGCCTGTGGTGGCCATTTTTCTAGGCGTAAAATCGCAGTGAAAATTCTCCAGTGTGGGTTCTTCGGGCCCACAATGTTTAAAGACACACAAATGTATTGTGGGGCATGTGCTCATTGTCAAACCCTCAACAACATGGGCTTGTGGGATATGATGCCCTTGAACCCGATAATTGTGTGTGAAATCTTTGACATATGAGGAATTGATTTTATGAGACCCTTTCTCGGATCTAACAGCTTCGAATACCTCTTGCTCGCTGTTGATTACGTCTTTAAATGGATTAAAGCTGTCCCCACTAGAACTAGCAATCATAAAGTTGTTCTCTGATTCATCCAGGAGAACATCTTTTCCAGATTTGGCGTTCCTAAGGCCATCATCAACGATGGTGGGTCTCATTTCAACAATGTGCACTTCCAGTCCCTGATGAAAAAGTATGGGGTGTCGTATCGTATCTCGACTTCTTACCACCCTCAGACTAATGAACTGGCAGAACTGTCAAATCGAGGGATCAAGAAGATCCTTCAGGTCACTATTCAGCCTATGGAAGGACTGGTCTACTCGCCTTCTGGAAGCTTTGTGGGCCCATAGGATCGCCCACAAGACCCAATTAGGCATGTCTCCCTTCAGATTAGTGTATGGAAAGTCGTGTCACCTTCTCGTAGAGATGGAGCATAAGGCCTATTGGGTAGTACGGGAGTGCAATCTGGATCTGATGAAGGCTGGAATATACCATCGATTGCAAATGAGCAAGATTGAGGAACTACGCAATGACGCGTTAAGAACTCATGTATCTACAAAGAGCGAGTCAAAGCCTTCCATGACAGGCACATTGTGCGAAAATATTTCCACCCTAGTCAAAAAGTCCTACTCTTTGATGCCAAGCTCAAACCCTTCCTAGGCAAACTCAGATCTAAATGAATTGGACCTTTCCTGGTAAGAAAAATATTTGGAAATGGAGCCATTGAAATTAGTGAACTTAGCCATGATTCTGAACCTTTTATCATAAACTGTCAGAGACTCAAACCGTTCGTCGAACTCACCAACCCGAACGTGGCTGAGTTATCTTTTGATCTCCATTCTCCCTAAGCTTATTGCACCCAGCCGATGGCGTTAAACTTAGCGTTTAACAGAAGGCAACCCATCATCTTTTGAAAAAAAATCCGAAATCCTTTTGACATATCTCTTCACTAAAATCATATTGCACTTTAGGGATGTCCATTAAAACAGCCAACTCCACCTCTGGTACATGTACCAGAGCTTGAAATTGTCCGTAACAGTCACCCCGACTCGTTCACCCACCCTTTGAACTTGTTCTAATGTATGATATAAGCTGAACTCGAGCCTACCTAATTTACAATGAGGACATTGTAAATCGTAGGCATAGGAGGGTATTAAAGTGCAAAATGCCGTGAAAATCAATTCATACAAAAGAATTTCACATAAAAATATATATATACATAAAATAAAAAATAAAAATAAATAAATAATGTAGGTTGAGGAAAGAGAAGGTCCATTTAAGAAAAAATGAGAAAAAGGAGGGAGGAAAAATTGAAAAGAAAAGAAAGGAGCAAAAACATAAAGGAAGAAATTAAGTCCCTTCAAAATGATATGGAACTTACCTAACTTCTACGTTTGATTGAATGATGAATTAAGATCTAGAAGGCTAAAACTTAAGGAATTAGTGGCAAATACCGACCTTAGGCCTCTTGGATCTGTTCTGAGATTTAAACACTCATGTACTTGTCAAGATCCGAATTAGTCCTCAAGAGGTTGAGGAAAATGCAAAGCTTTTGTATTAGGTTCTAGGCTTAGGTAGTATTCAGCCTCGTTAACTGACCAGTAGTTTGCGGGACTCGGTGACTTAAGCACCCAAAAATCACACACAGTCTGGTTCAGTGCTCTTAAATATGAAATCATGCCAAAAGCATTTATGTTATTCTATAAATGGTCCTAAGATCTAGATTAGGAGCAACTCAAAAACATAAGTTGATTTGGATAAGTTCCCGGTGCGAAGAGGTGGGAAATTCCCCTCAAAGATGCACAATAACATATCGTCTCCTCGCTGCTTGTCTCCTAGGATATTTAAATATCCTATCGGGGGCACGTAAGCACCTTGTGCTAGTTCAGACGTCATAGGCAGCATTATCACGAAATGTCGATTGCCAAGGTCTGGATTTAGCTACAAAATGCCATGGGCGGCACTATCCCGAAGTGTCGAAAGCTAGAGTTTTGGGGGTTGCCATGGACGGTGCTATCTCAAAGCATCGATTGCAAGGGACCCTGCAAGAATTGATGGTGGGGACCAAGAATTCGATACATAACATGTTTAGGGCCAATCTCAGGTTGGATCTAAGGAAAAATATAATGAAAAGAAAAAGAGAGAGAAAACTCTCCACAAATAAAAATCCTCTTCTATCCCTCTCTCTCTTATAAAAATGCACTAGCAAACTGAACCTAGGCTAACCATGTTACAAGCATGGGTGCTTTAACCGCTGGATCCAATGAATCTTAGGTTAGTTCCTGTGGGCCTTAGAAACCTTCGCGATATGACCAAGAACTCGTAGTATCCGTACCGAGTACGGAAGGCTATCTTGGGGACGTCGGTCTCCCTAATCCTCAGCTGATGGTAGCCTGACCTCAAGTCTATCTTGGGGAACACCATGGCGTCTCTCAATTGGTCAAAGAGGTCATCGACACGAGGCAGCGGATACTTGTTCTTGATGGTGACTCGATTCAGCTACCTATAATTGACACAAAGTCGAAGGGTACCGTCCTTTTTCTTCACGAATAACATGGGGGCTCCCCACGGGGATGCACTGGGCCTCACAAAGCCCTTCTCCAACAAATCCTGTAATTGGGACTTGAACTCTCACAGCTCAAGTGGAGCCATCCTGTACGGTGCAGTAGAGATGGGGCTGGTCTCCAATACTAGTGAGATCTCAAACTCGATCTCACACTCAGGCGGTAGTCCTAACAGCTCCTCTGGGAAGATGTCGAGGTACTCGCAGACCACTGGAATACTCTGTAAGTTGCCCACAGGGCTAGGCTCTACTACGACACAAGCTAAGAAACCCTCACACCCCTGGCTCAGAAGCTTCGCTGCCCGAAGTGAGGAGATGCACCTGAAACCTTCGCCTACCGGCTGGCCTTAAAACTCAAAGGGAGGCAACTCCGGTATGGAGAAGATGATCTTCCTCACAAAATAGTCCACCAGGGCGTGATAGGCAGACAACTAGTCCATTCCTAGGATCACGCCAAGTCCTCCATCGAGATTACGATCAGGTCGGCAGGAAGAATGTGTCCCCTCCATAGCGACCTCGCAGTCTGAGAAGACCTCTGCGACAAACAACTGTCCACCTGGGCTTCTAATCAGGAATGGAACCTCCAACAGTATACCGCTCAGGTCCAAACTGACGACAAAACTCGTGGCAACAAAAGAATGTGTGGCACTAGAATAAAAAAGTATGTAAACAAGTCTGCCGAAAACTGGAATCATACCTGCCACCACGGAGCCTGAAGCTCTAGCGTCTCTATAAGTCAAGGCATTGACACACCCCTCAGCTCTGGGTGCGAAAGACGCCACCATGCTCTGTACCGGATGGGTAGCAACTGGCCGGTATCCTCCACATGACTCTGTCCTCCCTCACGAGCCTGGTACCCACGGTTGCCTGATCGGCCTCCAGTGCTCGAATCGGGGAGCATCTAGGGTGTTCCAGCCCTAGACGAGCAATCCCTCCTCATGTGGCCCAGCTGGCCACACTAGTAGCAGAGAGGGAAGCGACCTCCTCCCTCGATCTGTCCCTAATGGTAGTTGGGCAAGGGTCTGGTGCAGGAAGCTGGCCCCTGTCTGGGACCCCCAAAGGCCACAAGTGGCCCCACAGAGAGAGACGACTCCCTTGGGGGCATCGTGTGCCTCCTCTCTTGACGGTCCTGTAAGTGCTCCAGCTAGTAAGGCCTCCTCTGACCTCCTCTGGCTCGCCTGGCACTATGGTGACTTCGCTGTCTCATGGGAGACTCCCCCTCCGCACCCTCGAAAGAGACATGAGAGGACGGTGGAGTCGACATTAGATGGAATTCCTCTTGCACGATCTCTCGAATCAACTAGATGAGGTCCTGGGCCTGGACACCCTAAAGAAGGGGCAAGGCAGCACAGGTCTCAGGTTTGACTCGTCTACCTCTGCGCCCACAACGAGGCATCTCCTACAAGGAGACAGGCAAAAATGAGAACAAAGATTGTCGACGTTGACATGCTCAAAATACGATTCAGATGCAGAGTTCAAGAATACGTGTTGTGATGGCTATCCTAGCTACATGCACATGAGTGGTTACTTCCAGACCATTTGGTTTATTTCTCGAGACGACCTTGCTCTGATACCATCTTTGTTACGACCCGATCCCATCTCCCTACAGGACCCGAGATCGGCTCGCCTCGACTAATCCCAAGACCCAGTCGTCTAACAAGAATAACCAAAAGCAGAAAATATATTACAACCACAGTTGCAATGTAACTAAGCAAAAATAAATAAGAGATAGTAATGGAAATAAGAACGAAAAATCTCAAATATTACATGCCGCAAGCGGAAGAGTACTATAACATACATAGCCATCAAAACTACAACAGGGGAAAATATAACATGAACAAAATATAACAGAGATAGCTAATAGGCTAAAAGTACTCACTACTACAAAAACTCTAAAACAGAAGAGTAACAGGCTGGGCCCAACACCCTCTGCAGCCGATGACGCTGGTTGCTCAACTCCTTGACCTGAACATGGTTATACAATCTACGGTCAGCTAACGCTGAGTAAAGTGGTGGTTAAGCTATTTACATACAACTAAACAATATTAAACAAGCAACTAGCTAATTATGCTTTACCGGTTATTATCATTCATTTTCGTTTATCTCATTTATGCGTTTCTGATTCGAGTACTCTAATCAGGATCCATAACATTGCTAAATCTTCTTATTCCCTAAGGGAACAATCTCAATTAAGATCTCACTAGTTTTCCCACGATGCTACACCCGGTCTACTACCCCGAGATCACGGTCGCGATGTAGTGGTGACTACAACACACGCAATAAATGCACGGGCAGCTACCCCGCCCTGGCACGCGATCAGTCATTTCTGCTAGCACAGGGCCTTGCCCTCTCAAAACAGGGGTCTCGCCCCTCCACAATCCACGTACCCTCGTCCGACTATCCCGGTTTGCCCAGTGGGCCTAACAAGAGTCGGTGTAGGGTGGCTAGTCCTAACCCCAGGCCCCATGGGGCGGCTAGCTCCCTCCCTACACTAAGTAGCTCACCTCGGTATCACGTACACAAGGGTTAAACAGGAGTCAGTGTAGAGTGACTAATCCTAACCCAAGGTCTCAACCCAAGGGCGGCTTGCTCCCCCCTACACTAAAGTAACAAGAGCTCTCCTCGGTACTGCGTACATGAGGGTCAGCTCACTTCCCATGCAAAAGGGATAGTTGCTCTCCTCAGTACCGTGTACTCAAGGGCCAGCTTACTTCCCTTCTACATACGATATTCGTTTCGTATACATGAGTTCCTTTCTTGTTCCCCGTAGGGTTCATACATAGACTTTCTCATTTCAACATCCAGTTCATTAAATGCATAACAGGAAGCTCAAGATTTCACAATCGATTATTCGGTACACCGCAGGTATTTTCATTCATGTCATGGTTCATTAAAATGTGGTACAGGCAGCTCATTGTTTACTATCTTTCGTAAGCATTACAGCAATTTAATCATTTAATACATGTGCATTCGTCTCTTTCATCCCAAGTGTTTATTTAACAACCTAGGGTTCAAGCGAATATTTCTAAAGTAGCATGCATTCATCTTTTTCAGCCATAGGGTTCATTTCACAACCTAGGGTTCAATCAAATCTTTCTAAAGCATGCAATTTAATTATTAATTCTGGAATTAAAGAGAGAACCTCTCTACAGGGATACACGAGTGGAATGGGGTTTCGGATCGCAGATCCTGTCGTCTCCATGGGCCCTGTGTACTCAACTGGTTGAAGACCTATATATTTAACCAACCACATCAAATGAGTTCAAAAAGGGTATACAAGTGACACTAATACATAGAGAAACTTGAACGGAAACTAACGGTACTTCGTTTGCGTAAAACTGACTCCATTTGGGCCCTAAATGGGCCAAAAACATGCATACTGTAACGACCCGGTTCCCGAGTCCCTACGAGACACGAGAACCGGACCGACTCGACTAATCCCAAGACCTAGTCGTCCAACGAGGAAGTAACCGAAAGACAGTAAAATAAACCACATTCAGCATGAATATAACTAACAGTAAGAAAGTACAGCAGTAAGGAAAGAAACTACTACAGTAGGTACCACCACAACAGTAAAACAACATTTATCATATAACAAGAACTGCAGGTAAAGAAGGTACAGCGGAAACAAAAACTACTCACTAGAACAGAAACAAAAGGGGTACAAAAGGCTGTGGTAACTCTACTGGACCCTACTCGGCCCAGCGTCCTCTGCAGCCGCCGACCCTGGCTGCTCAACACCTGGTCCTGAAAAAGGTAACGAGTGTAACACGTCAGCAAAACGCTGAGTAGAGTGGCAAACTAACTAAAGGCAACAGTAGAGTGTACAGTAGCTGTTATGTTCTATTACTTCCTTTATTCACATCTTTCAATTTTTCTCACTATTTCATTTATTTCTCAGATCCTTTACTTGATCTCGAATGTCCTCGTGGGAACGATCTTGATTGCAGTCTTTTCCAAAAGTAGAAGTAGCACGTGGTGCTCTCCTGGCCGGGAGAGTCCCCCGTGGTGATCCTACCCTCAGTCAACCACCGCAAGGTCACTGACAGACGTAACGGTGACTACGGCACGCGCGATAAACGCACAGATAGCTAGCCCGCACTGGCACGCGGTCAGTCGTTTCCGTTAACGGGTGCGCCCAAAGCACAGCACGGAACCAGGGCAGAGCCCTCTCAGTAACAGGGGTCCAACCCCTCCACAGTAACCAAACCGGGGCCTTGCCCCTCCACAGTCCGCGCACCCTCGCCTGACTACCCTGGTTTGCCCTAGTGGGCCTAACAAGTCGGTGAAGGAGGCTAGTAGAACCCCGGGGCCCGTGGGGTAGCTAGTACTCTCCTAACACTACTAGCTCTCCTCGGTACTACGTACACGAGGGCCAACAAGTCGGTACAGAGCGGCCAATCCTAACCCCGGGTCCCTGGGGCGGCTGGCCCCACTCTGCACTAAACAGGTACAGGTACTTCCCTTGGTATTGCGTACCCAAGAGACAGTACGAACAACATCTCAGTTCCATTCCTTTCTCTTTCCAGGAGTTCCACTCCTAATTTCCCGTAGGGTTCCATCCTTTAATCTCAGAACATCATATGTTTCACTTTCCAGATTCACGTTCTCAAAATCCATGATCTCAAACATGTTTCTTTATTCATAACAGGCAGCTGTTAATTAAATTTACAGGCATCTTTATATATTCCTTTCCATTTTTCCAAGACTGCAGTAATATACATTCCACTAGTTTTTCCATCCTAGGATTCATGCCATATCCTAGGATCTATCATACAATCTAGTTTTCCGGCCCTAGGATTCATGCAACACCTAGGAGCTATCATTCCATATATTTCTCATTCCTAGGATTCATGCAATGCCCTAGGTTCTAGTTATGGTTCCATACTTTAACAGATTTTATTAATACTTAAAGCCACTCTACCAGGTACAACGGGAGTAATGGGGGCGTGATCGGGAATCCCGCGTGCCTCCGCGACTCTCAAGACTGCAACTGAACGAGGTCCTATCACAAGGATCAAACACAAGGAGTGTCTCAGAACAGTGTATAGCTACTGTAGGCGGGTAGAGGAATTAATTCTGAAACGAACACAACTCGAATCGCGGAAAATGGAGCCCAAACGGGCCCTAAACGGGTCGAGAAAGACGATACTGTGCAAAATCAGACGTCTGGAACTCCTTCCAGACGTCTTAAACGGTGGATCAGAGAATTACCTGTTCAGCTTGGTTCCCCGGATGTCCAGAAGTCTGCGGGGACGTCTGTCCTATACCCCAGACGTCCGATGGTCCACACGGACGTCTGTAGATCACTCCCGCCGTCTGGTACAACTTCCAGACGTCTGATTCGCAAAGGATGGCGAATCAGTGAACCTGCGCACAGCCAACCCCCCTCCCTCAGTACGGTCAGTCGACAAGAAGGAAGAAGAAAGCGGAATCTCACCTTTCAGACGTCTGTATGATCTTACAGACGTCGACCTTGCCGTCTGGCTATCAACCCAGACGTCTGATTCTGGAAATTTTTCTAGAATCAGAACCCTGCTAGGCCTCCGCTCGCGACGCCGCCCGCGTCGCACCTCGCGCGTCTGCTGCTCAGCCCGCAGCAGGTCCCTCTCCGCGCTGCTCCGCGCCCCCTGCGCCCTCCGCCGGCCGGCCAAGCCGCTCCGGCGAGCTCGCCCTCACGGCAGAGCCCCGCCCTCGCACGCCGCACCTCCTCCGCGCTCACTGCGGCTGCCGCTGCCGCCCTCGCGTCCGCTCGCTCTCGCGCACAGGAAGGAGAAGAAGGAGGAGACGGTGGAGACGGGAGGGGAGGCGCGCCCTTTTAAGGCCGCGCGAGGAGGAGAGAGAAGTTGGTCGCAGCGCGCCTGCAGCCGCAGAGAGAGAGAGAGAGGAATCGCAGGTCTGCGCACACAGGCGCGCAGACGAATCTCCCGTGCGAACATAACTGTTCTCCAGACGTCTGTAAACGATCCCGGACATCTGGTCAGACGTCTGGATGTGATCCCAGACGTCTGGTCCGACGTCTGGGCCACCTCCCAGACGTCTTAAAAGGCGTCTGGGGCACGCGCTCGTTACAATATAACAAACTCAAAGGAAGTTTCGTCCCCGAAACTTGCGCCAACTAGGGTGCGGGAAAAAGATGTCCAAATAACCATAACAAACTCAAAGAGGACCGAAGCCGGTCCGAAAAGACGTACCCGCGAAAAGCTCCGGGTACCGCTCCCGCATTGCCGCCTCAGGCTCCCAGGTAGCCTCCTCGTACCGCTGGCTCCTCCACAAAACCTTTACCAGGGGTACTTGCTTTCGTCTCAACCTGCGGACGGCTCGGTCTAGGATCTGCACTGGCCACTCGGGGTAGGTCAGGTCGTCGCTCACCTCGACGCTCTCGTGACTCAGTACGTGGCTGGGATCGGCTACGTACTTCCTGAGGTTGGACACGTGGAACACGTCGTGCACACCAGAAAGCTGCGGGGGAAGGGCAAGTCTGTAAGCAACGGGTCCAACCCGCTCCAGGACCTCAAAGGGCCCCACGAACCTCGGCGCGAGCTTCCCTCTCACCCCAAACCGCTGTAAGCCCTTCATGGGCGAAACACGAAGGAAGACGTGGTCCCCAACCTCGAACTGCACCTCTCTGCATCTGCGATCTACGTTGCTCTTCTGTTTGCTCCTGACAGTGCGGAGTCGTCTATGGATCTGCTCAACTACCTCCTGACTTTGCCGGATCAACCTGGGGCCAACCTCCCACTTGGTCCCCACCTCAACCCAACTCAAGGGTGCCGTGCATTTCCGTCCGTACAGAGCCTCGTAGGGAGCCATGCCGATGCTCGAGTGATAACTGTTGTTGTATGCAAACTCCGCCAGGGGCAGGTGCTCCTCCCAAGAGCCCCTCCAGTCTAGTACACAGGCACGCAAAAGGTCCTCAAGTGTCTGTATCGTGTGTTCCGACTGTCCGTCCGTCTGGGGGTGGTAAGCCGTGCTAAACCTCAACCTCGTCCCCAAAGCCTGCTGAAACTTAGCCCAAAACTGGGACGTAAAGCGGGTATCCCGGTCGGATACGATCTCCCGCGGAACTCCGTGTAGTCTCACCACATCACGGATATACCTCTCTGCCAACTGTGCTGGTCCCAAAGTGACTCGGATCGGCAAGAATCGTGCCGTCTTCGTCAATCTATCCACTATTACCCAGACTGTGTCGTGTCCTCGCTGGGTAACAGGTAAGCCCACCACCAAGTCCATGGTGATGCTCTCCCACTTCCACTCTGGCACTGGAAGCGGCTGAAGCGGCCCTGCAGGCCTCTGATGCTCGGCTTTCACCTGCTGGCACACTAAGCACTGCTGCACGAACTCACCCACATCCCGCTTCATCCCTCTCCACCAAAACTCGCGTCTCAAGTCATGGTACATTTTCGTGTTTCCGGGATGTATGGTGAATCTGGAACCGTGTGCCTCAGTCAGGAGCTCTCTCAACAGCTCCTCGTCTCTGGGGACGCACAACCGTCCCCTCAAGCGTAACACCTTGTCTGTGAAAGAGAAGTCCCCTGGGTCCCCTGATAGTACTCTGTCGCGCAAAGATTGCAAGTACGGATCGGCCATCTGTCCCGTGATGATGCGGTCTATCAACTCTGGCCTGGTCTGCCGTGTCACCGTCACTGCCCCACAGTACCCTCGTAACTTTAGAGGTCGCCAACTGCCCACCTCCTCCAAAAGGCTCCAACTATGTAACTGTAGACCGGCCAAGCGTGCGGGCGCCTTACGGCTCAAGGCGTCAGCCACCACATTGGCCTTTCCCGGGTGGTAGGAGATGCTGCGGTCGTAGTCCTTCAGGAGCTCCAACCAACGTCTCTGTCTCATGTTGAGCTCCTTCTGGTCAAAAAGATATCTGAGGCTCTTGTGATCTGTAAAAATCTCGAAGGTCTCACCGTACAAGTAGTGCCTCCATGTCTTCAGCGCGAAGACAACAGCTGCCGACTCTAGATCGTGGGTAGGGTAGGTATGCTCATGGGGCTTCAGTTGCCGCGAAGCGTAAGCGACCACGTGACCCCTCTGCATGAGCACACCTCCTAACCCCTGCAAGGAAGCGTCCGTGTACACAACGAACCCGCCACTACTGTCAGGGATGGTGAGCACGGGAGCCGAGGTCAACCTCTCCTTCAGCTCCAGAAAACACGCCTCACAGGCGTCTGTCCAAGCGAAAGGCACGTCCTTCCGGGTCAACTGTGTCATAGGACGCGCAATCTGTGAAAATTCTCTGATGAACCGTCTGTAGTAACCTGCCAGTCCCAGGAAACTGCGAATCTCAGTGACTGAACGCGGTCTCTCCCACCTGAGCACTGCCTCGACCTTGGCGGGGTCCACCGCCAGGCCGTCTCCAGAGATCACATGACCCAAAAAGGTCACCTCCCTCAACCAGAACTCGCACTTGCTGTATTTGGCATACAGCCTGCGTCGTCTCAGAGTGTCCAGAACCATCCGCAAGTGCTGTCCGTGCTGCGTCCGATCTCTAGAATAGATGAGTACATCATCTATGAAAACCACCACAAACTGGTCCAAGTACGGTCTAAATACCCGGTTCATCAGGTCCATGAAGGCAGCGGGGGCATTGGTCAGCCCAAACGGCATGACCAAAAACTCGTAGTGTCCGTAGCGGGTGCGGAAAGCTGTCTTGGAGACGTCGGTCTCCCTGATCCTCAACTGGTGGTATCCAGACCTCAAGTCGATCTTGGAAAACACCGTGGCACCCCGCAACTGGTAAACAAATCGTCGATCCTCGGCAGCGGATATCTGTTCTTGATGGTGACCCTATTCAGCTGTCGGTAGTCCACACAAAGGCGTAGGGTCCCATCCTTCTTCTTCACAAACAGTACCGGGGCTCCCCAGGGAGACGCACTGGGCCTCACGAAACCCTTCTCCAAAAGGTCCTGCAACTGAGACTTGAGCTCTCGCAGCTCAAGCGGTGCCATCCTGTATGGCGCGGTGGAGATGGGGCTGGTCCCTGGTACTAGTGAGATCTCAAACTCGATCTCACGCTCGGGCGGTAGTCCTGGTAACTCGTCTGGAAACACGTCGGGGTACTCTCTGACCACCGGGATGCTCTGGAAGTCTGCCACGGGGCTGTGCTCTGCCACCACACAAGCTAGGAAGCCCTCACACCCCTGGCTCAAAAGTCTCGCCGCCCGAAGTGCCGAAATGCACCTGAACCCTCCGTCCACTGGCTGCCCGTGAAACTCGAAAGAAGGCAACTCCGGAATGGAGAAGACAATCTTCCTCTCAAAACAGTCTACCAAGGCGTGGTAAGCGGACAACCAATCCATCCCCAGAATCACTCCAAAGTCCTCCATCTGTATCATAATCAGGTCAGCTGGCAGGCTATGTCCCCCGATGCTGACCCCGCAACCCATGTACACCTCCTCAGCTACAAACAGCTGACCACTCGGACCTCTGATTACGAACGGATTCTCTAACAGTGTATAATCCTGATCCAAACTAACTGCGAAACTGGCTGCGACAAACGAGTGCGTAGCGCCGGAATCGAAAAGCGTGTAAACGAGTCTGCCAGAAACTGAAACCATACCTGCTACCACGGATCCCGAAGCTCTGGCGTCCCTGTGTGTTAGGGCGTTGATACGCCCCTCAGCTCTAGGTGCGGACGAAGCAGCCACACTCTGCGTCGGACGGGTAGGTGCTGGCCGGCACCCTCCTCGCGACTGCTGTCCTCCTCCTCGTGCCTGGGAACCGCGGCCTCCTGCGCGCCCTCCAGTGCTCTACGCGGGAAGTATCTGCTGACCTCCTGCCCTAGATGGGCAGTCCCTCCTGACGTGGCCCGGCTGGCCACACTGGTAGCAGAGGGGAACCCGACTCCTGCCCTCAGTGAGTCCCTGCTGTCGGCTAGGCGGGGGTCCGGTGCTGGCGACTGGCCCCTGTCGAGGGCCCCCAAAGGCCACTGATGGCCCTGCACAACGTGACGGCTCTCCTGCGGACGCCACGTGTCTCCGTTGAGTTCTCGTAACACGCCTGGTGTGGCGGCGGAAATCTCGTTCCACCACTAACTCCCCTGTCGTACGCTCGGAAGGGGGAGGGGGTGGCGACGTGGGTGGAAGCTGAAATTCTTCTCGAACCACCTCTCGAATCAGTTGGATGAGGTCCCGAGACGGTATAATCAGGAGAAGAGAGGGGTTGTATGTATTCCAAGCCTGACACATCTGTCCCCCGGGCCCTGACCTCGGCCGCGCCTGCGGCCCACCCTCCTAGCTCCACGACGCGGCATCTCCTACAATGGAGACGCGAAACAAAACGGAAACGTCAAAACAGACGGTACCTAACAAAACTTCTAAGAGCTCATGTCAAGAGATATGTTGTGGTGGCTACTCTAGCTATAAACATGTGAATTGGTTATTTTCCAGTCAGTTGATTCACTTCTCGGGACGACCTTGCTCTGATACCATCTTGTAACGACCCGGTTCCCGAGTCCCTACGAGACACGAGAACCGGACCGACTCGACTAATCCCAAGACCTAGTCGTCCAACGAGGAAGTAACCGAAAGACAGTAAAATAAACCACATTCAGCATGAATATAACTAACAGTAAGAAAGTACAGCAGTAAGGAAAGAAACTACTACAGTAGGTACCACCACAACAGTAAAACAGCATTTATCATATAACAAGAACTGCAGGTAAAGAAGGTACAGCGGAAACAAAAACTACTCACTAGAACAGAAACAAAAGGGGTACAAAAGGCTGTGGTAACTCTACTGGACCCTACTCGGCCCAGCGTCCTCTGCAGCCGCCGACCCTGGCTGCTCAACACCTGGTCCTGAAAAAGGTAACGAGTGTAACACGTCAGCAAAACGCTGAGTAGAGTGGCAAACTAACTAAAGGCAACAGTAGAGTGTACAGTAGCTGTTATGTTCTATTACTTCCTTTATTCACATCTTTCAATTTTTCTCACTATTTCATTTATTTCTCAGATCCTTTACTTGATCTCGAATGTCCTCGTGGGAACGATCTTGATTGCAGTCTTTTCCAAAAGTAGAAGTAGCACGTGGTGCTCTCCTGGCCGGGAGAGTCTCCCGTGGTGATCCTACCGTCAGTCAACCACCGCAAGGTCACTGACAGACGTAACGGTGACTACGGCACGCACGATAAACGCACAGGTAGCTAGCCCGCACTGGCACGCGGTCAGTCGTTTCCGTTAACGGGTGCGCCCAAAGCACAGCACGGAACCAGGGCAGAGCCCTCTCAGTAACAGGGGTCCAACCCCTCCACAGTAACCAAACCGGGGCCTTGCCCCTCCACAGTCCGCGCACCCTCGCCTGACTACCCTGGTTTGCCCTAGTGGGCCTAACAAGTCGGTGAAGGAGGCTAGCAGAACCCCGGGGCCCGTGGGGTAGCTAGTACTCTCCTAACACTACTAGCTCTCCTCGGTACTACGTACACGAGGGCCAACTAGTCGGTATAGAGCGGCCAATCCTAACCCCGGGTCCCTGGGGCGGATGGCCCCACTCTGCACTAAACAGGTACAGGTACTTCCCTTGGTACTGCGTACCCAAGAGACAGTACGAACAACATCTCAGTTCCATTCCTTTCTCTTTCCAGGAGTTCCACTCCTAATTCCCCGTAGGGTTCCATCCTTTAATCTCAGAACATCATATGTTTCACTTTCCAGATTCACGTTCTCAAAATCCATGATCTCAAACATGTTTCTTTATTCATAACAGGCAGCTGTTAATTAAATTTACAGGCATCTTTATATATTCCTTTCCATTTTTCCAAGACTGCAGTAATATACATTCCACTAGTTTTTCCATCCTAGGATTCATGCCATATCCTAGGATCTATCATACAATCTAGTTTTCCGGCCCTAGGATTCATGCAACACCTAGGAGCTATCATTCCATATATTTCTCATTCCTAGGATTCATGCAATGCCCTAGGTTCTAGTTATGGTTCCATACTTTAACAGATTTTATTAATACTTAAAGCCACTCTACCAGGTACAACGGGAGTAATGGGGGCGTGATCTGGAATCCCGCGTGCCTCCGCGACTCTCAAGACTGCAACTGAACGAGGTCCTATCACAAGGATCAAACACAAGGAGTGTCTCAGAACAGTGTATAGCTACTGTAGGCTGGTAGAGGAATTAATTCTGAAACGAACGCAACTCGAATCGCGGAAAACGGAGCCCAAACGGGCCCTAAACGGGTCGAGAAAGACGATACTGTGCAAAATCAGACGTCTGGAACTCCTTCCAGACGTCTTAAACGGTGGATCAGAGAATTACTTGTTCAGCTTGGTTCCCCGGACGTCCAGAAGTCTGCGGGGACGTCTGTCCTATACCCCAGACGTCCGATGGTCCACACGGACGTCTGTAGATCACTCCCGCCGTCTGGTACAACTTCCAGACGTCTGATTCGCAAAGGATGGCGAATCAGTGAACCTGCGCACAGCCAACCCCCCTCCCTCAGTACGGTCAGTCGACAAGAAGGAAGAAGAAAGCGGAATCTCACCTTTCAGACGTCTGTATGATCTTACAGACGTCGACCTTGCCGTCTGGCTATCAACCCAGACGTCTGATTCTGGAAATTTTTCCAGAATCAGAACCCTGCTCGGCCTCCGCTCGTGACGCCGCCTGCGTCGCACCTCGCGCGTCTGCTGCTCAGCCCGCAGCAGGTCCCTCTCCGCGCCGCTCCGCGCCCCCTGCGCCCTCCGCCGGCCGGCCAAGCCGCTCCGGCGAGCTCGCCCTCACGGCAGAGCCCCGCCCTCGCACGCCGCACCTCCTCCGCGCTCACTGCGGCTGCCGCTGCCGCCCTCGCGTCCGCTCGCTCTCGCGCACAGGAAGGAGAAGACGGAGGAGACGGTGGAGACGGGAGGGGAGGCGCGCCCTTTTAAGGCCGCGCGAGGAGGAGAGAGAAGGTGGTCGCAGCGCGCCTGCAGCCGCAGAGAGAGAGAGAGAGAGAGAGGAATCGCAGGTCTGCGCTCAAAGGCGCGCAGACGAATCTCCCGTGCGAACATAACTGTTCTCCAGACGTCTGTAAACGATCCCGAACGTCTGGTCAGACGTCTGGATGTGATCCCAGACGTCTGGTCCGACGTCTGGGCCACCTCCCAGACGTCTTAAAAGGCTTCTGGGGCACGCGCTCGTTACACATACTAACTAAAATCAAACGTCTGGGATTAGACCCAGACGTCTTAAACAACCTCAAAATCTCACCTTGCTTCACGGCAGCTTCCTCAGTCGTCCGAACCCCTCCGCAACCGTCTGGGGGAGATCCTAGACGTCTGACACTCCCTTCGGTCGTCTGGGAGTGCAGTCAGACGTCTGGAACCATCTCTAGACGTCCTAAAGAATCTTGAAAGGCACGCCACGTGCCTTTCCCACGTCCTGTACCTATGCATGCGTGCAATTTTAAAAATGCGACATGTAAAAAGAAGATGTGCGTGCATGCGACGCGTACACAGGACATACCTCGGCACTCTATGTGTTGTCAGACGTCTGGTGCCAGCTCTAGACGTCCTGAGGATCCTTCAGACGTCAGGATGGAGTTCCAGACGTTTAATACTGCGGAAAATGGTTCTACAGTACCCTCCTGCGAGCTTTCTCCTCGCATTCTCCTCTGCTCGCAGGGGCCGTAGCAACACCTCCCTCGGCTGCAAGAGGTCGCAGAGCTCTTGTCCACGAGATCCCTCAGCCGCAACTTTGGCCGTTCCTCCAGCTCCTCCCCTTGCCTTCTCTCTCGAGCTCCCTCCGAGCTCCTGACCGACTCCTCTCCCATGCTCTCCCTCTCCTTCACCCACGCTCTCCCTCTCTCTGTCTCCTCTGTCTCTAGCTCCCCTCCTTCCCCACTCGTGGCCGCAAAGGGGACGGGGAAGGGGAAGAGGTCGCTGGCTGGTGGTGGAGGAAAAAGGTGGAGGTGGTGGTGTGGAGAGGTGGTGGAGATGGTGAGGGTAGTGGGGGGTTAAATAGGGAGTGGGTGAGGGTTGTGTGCATGGGTGGGTGTGTTGTGTGTGAAGAGAGAGAGAGAGAAATTGTGAAATTTCCCCTGCAAAATCTTTCTCTTCCCACAAGGCCCACACACCTAAACCTAGGGGGTTTAAAATTGTGCTCACGCCTCTATCTTTCCGAAAATCTATGAACGACCCTTGGGAAGGGTCATTTCAGTTGGTACTTGAGTACCTCTAGGCCTATTGTTGGTATTAAGATCTGATTCCTAGATATGCGGCTTAGTAGGGCATCCTGACGGTTACATCCAACCTAGATATCTGGTTTGGTCTATAAAATTTTGCTAAGAGACTAGCAAAAGCTAGGCATGAGGGTATGATGGGAGCACAATCATGAGCCATAACTAGCTCAATTTGGTCTGATAAAGTTGGTAAAAGCTCCTACATAACCATCAGGGGGTCCTAAGTGCTTAATATTCTATTTTGAGAAGAAAAGATGAAAATAGGGTTATTTCTATAATTTTGCCATCTTATCACAACTACAGAATAACCACGGGATTTTCTAAGGGCAAACTAAAGATCAAATGATCATAAAGGTCCAAAAAGGGGATCAATGCAGACAGAAACGAGGTTTCACGCATTTTGAGAATTAAATGACATCTGAAATCCTAAAAACAGATCCACTTAATTCACTAAGGTTATGGTCAGGATAAAATTCACCTAAACCCTCTAAAATTCACAGAAAAATATTCTCTAGGGTTTGGCATCCTTAATTTGACCATCTAAACCCATTTGATATAAAACAAAGTCTCAGATATATAATTGCCCTAATTTAGGTTTCTATACAATTTACCTAGTCAAAATTGGTCAAAACCTAAATCCAACTTCACCATCAAATTCCTTGGGTCTAAATTAGGTTTGTTACAAAATTTGGGCCCAATCAAAGATTACCTTGACCTAGTTTGCATTTTGGTCCAGTCTGACTTTTTCTCTCACACACATGCCCCTAACTTTTGAATTCTTTGCAAATAGCCCCCAGCTTCTTCATCTTCTTTGCAGATTGGTCCTTGTTGCCATTTGGTGACGGGTTTTTGATCATCACCGAGTTTGATTAGATTTTATTACTCGAATATCTCAAAAATTCTCCGAGGTCGAACTCAGGGAGTAAAGCTTGATTTTAGAAGTATAAAAATCTACAATTTACAATAATGTACTGTTTTACAAAAAAAACTAGAGAGAAAGGAAATAAAATGTTTCTTCTCTTTTCTTTTTTTCTGTCTTTCTTCTTTGTCCTTCTTTCTCTTCTTCCTTCAGTCTTTAGATGTCTGATTCCATGAATTAGACGCTTTAAATAGCGTTCTGCTACAGTGCACGTCTCCTTCATCTTCCTTTCTCTGCTGCTGCTACTGCTTCTTCTTCTCCTTGGTGTTTTCTTCTTCTCTTACTTGCTTGGCTTTCCTCTTTGCGACAGCTTCCTCTTTCTTTCTTCTTCAGTTGGCTTCTTCTTCTTCTTCTACTCCTGCTTCTGTCTTCTTTCTCTTCCTTTTCCTTCGCTTCTGCTCTGTGCCTTCTTCTTCTTCACAATTGCTTTCGCGGCTAAGTCCTCGGCCACTTCTTCTTCTCCTTCCTCTTCTTCAGCTCCTCTGCACAGGCATGGTTAGGAAAAAACCTACCCCTACCCTCCCCACGTCTCTCTCTCTATATTTCACTCTAAGGTTCGCTCTCCCAGAGCCTGCTTGGGTATACGGGTCAGGTTAACGCACCCGAGACCAGGCCCACCGGCGTGGTGGTGGGCGAGGTGTGCAGGGTTAGGTAGTCGGGTCAGGGGCCAGGTCCGCATAGCGTGGCCACGGACGAGGCGTGAGCGGGCAAGGGGACCTCCCCCCATGTGACTGAGGCGATAAGCCTCTGTCACTTTTACAATTTATGCCTTGTGGGGCGCTCGAAAATGCCCGAGGTGGGACTAAAGTTCCCACCTTGTCGCATGCCTGGCAGCAGCAAGCGCGAGCAATCGCCGCTCAAGCAAAGGCTTCTCACACCAATTGAAGACTTGGAGCTGTGTGCAGAAGTCTTCCACGAAACCTGGGCTCGTATCCTGGAGCTGGAAGGGCCTGAGCTTGCTTCAAGCTCAGCGTCAATGGCGGCGGAAGCTCGGGACCTGAAATCTCAAATACGGCCTTGCGGCCAGTCAGAACGCTCGGCGAGCTTTGCCAAAGCACGACAAAGATAACTCGGGGACCAGCGTGGCGTGATGACGCCTGTGCACGTGTGCCTAGGGCACACTGTGTGCATGCAGGTGGGTGTATTCGGGGAAGGGTTTCAATGGGCGGCATGGTCAGTGGAGGGTTGCAAGGTGATCGGTGGGTGGAGGTGATGCTTTTGAGGGGTCTGGCGAGGTGGATGGGTGTGGGGAGGTGACGGAGACACCTCGCCGGTGGTCTGCTGGAGGTGGAGAAGATGGTGGTGGTCTGTAGTCGTCAAGGGGTAGAAATAACAAATTGGCAGAGGGGAAATAAAGAGGAGGGCAAGAGGAACTTATCTACAGAGTGAAAGGGGTAGATGCAGAGGTGGCGGGCGACCGGTATTGCCGTCGCCAGAGACGAAGGTGCCAAGGGGAGAGAACGGCAACGAGGAAGAGGGGCTGGAGGGCGCCCACTGGTACGGTGCGGCGCGGCGGAAGACGGCAGAGGTAGCTCTGCCACTGGTACTGTGGTAGAGTGATGAGAGAGGAGAGGGAGAGTCGCCGAAAGCTCTGGCAGTCAGCCGGAGTTGGGAAGAGATGAATTGGAGGGAGGATCTCAGGCTAATCGAAGCTTGAAGGATGCGGCGAGGTGTGCCGCTCCCTAAATAGGCAAGGGTAGGCCGGGAGGCATGCGAGAACGGCGGGACAAGCCTCGCCGGAGGTATGGCAGACGGAGACCCATACCTTTCACGCATTCGCGCAAGAGGTATGGCGGTCCTCAGGGCATGGGAACCGGCCCATGCGGTAGGGGGCTCCGCAGGGAGCTCCCCTTTCAAATGTAGGGCCGGCTCCTCATGCATGCACGACGCCATCTTCCGCAGAAAGTCGCCGGAGGTATGGCTTGCTGCTGCGGGTCGCAGAAGGACCGGATTGAAGAAAGAGACGAGAAAGATGAGGGGGTAAACGTAAGGGATTCAAAAAGTTAAGGGTCAAAAAGTAATTTTGAGGACCAAATTGCAATGTAGGTCAAGACGACCTTCCCTTAGGTCCAAATTTTATTATAAACCTAATTTGGACCTAAGGAATCCAATGGTGACGTTGGATTTTAGGTTTGAGCACGTTTGACTGGATATTTTATGTAAAAACCCAAATTAGGTCAAAAATTGGGTATAGACCTCAATCTAGGTCAAAATAGGTTCCAAAGGCCAAATTGAAGGTTCTAAACCATAGGGGATATTTTTTCATGAATTTAGAGGGTTTAGTTGATTTTTATCTTGCCTGAAACTTCGTGAATTAAGTGGGTTTGTTTTAGGGTTACACGATGTCATTTAATTCCTAGATTTTGCCATAACACTTTTCAGACCAAACCATCCCACTTTTTATCTTATTAAGTCCACTTGACCTATGTCTAGACCCTTAGAAATCCTGTTCATGCACTGCAATGTTAAAATTACAGTTTTACCCCTTGTGTCATGTTTTATTCTCAGATTAATAATTCCTTGAATTAGGCCTTCCCTTAGATTATGTAGGAGCTTTTGTTTACTTTATCAGGTTAAAATGTGCTAGTTAGGGTTCATGATGAGGTTCTCATCACCATTGGAGGTCAACCGACCTCAAGGCAAGCTTTGACCGTACCAAATCCTACTCTAATGGCAATCAAATCCCACCAAATTTGGTGGGATTGATGTTCACACCTATACAAACCTACTAGGACAGATCTTAACTCCTAAAACCCTTTGATTCATGCATGCGAATGCACAGAATCAATGGATGCTTATTGATTTCCTAAAGAGCAAATCAAAGCTCTTTCCTAATCTAGAGCCCTCTTTGGAGCTCTATTTAAGCCCTGGAACTCTTGCCTTACCTCCTTAGCGAGTTTTGGCCTGAGAAAACCTCCTCTTCTCCATCTCCGAACACCTTCGAACTCAGCTCCGGCGACTCCCCTCCCCTCTCCTCTTCCGGCCATCCAACCATCAAATTGGATGACCGACTAGCTTCCCCTCTTACTCGCAAACCTCTCCAACCAAAGATAGGTCGTTCTTTTGCCTCACTCGTCATCGCCGCCTCATCGTCTCCATCTCTTTCTCCGGCTCTGGTCAAGCCACGATCGGAGCTCTTTGACTATGTTCCTCACTCCTAACACCCTCTACCTTCTCCTCTATCCCTCTACATCATTTCCCCCTCGCCTACACTTCCAAACGACCACCACATCGCCCTCCTGCACTTCATCTTCTTCACGGCCGGCAGAACTCCAGCGAGCTTGCCCTGTCTCCATAGGCCACCAAATCACCTCGCACCAACTCCACAAGCTTCACAACACCACGCTCAACTAAACCCCTCAAGAAATTGAGGTGTTCACGCACTTAAATACTTACTCATGCATGCCTCCTCCGAGCTCGCTCGACCTCTTCACTCACTCACAAGCACGACCACGACCACCATTACGTTCGCCACCCTCAGGCGAATCTTTTGAGTGCTCTAATTGGAACTTAGAGCCCATATTTCTTGTTTTAGATACTCATTCGGACGACTGTCACCACCTCCACCTTCTACGACTTTGGCGATCATGCTCTCACGACGTTCTTCCTCAGTGCCATGCCCAGGTCCTGAGAAAAGCCTCCAGGAAGCTCTTCAGGCTTCCAATCGAAGGACTCGACACTGCAGCACCTTTAATTCGGCCAAATCCCAACTGCAGCTCGCGCGAGACTTCGCAAAAGATAGCAGTGGGATTTAGTCCCACATCGAAAATTGCTAAAGAGCTAGTGCAACTTAAATTATTTTTGTGCCCGTGGCTGGTTGCCTCCAAGAGCACCGGGGTGAGGTCTCGCTCGCACGCTCCACGCACGTGCCCTCGCCCGTGCTCACACCACGCAACTGTGGGTCCTGATCCGATTGCCCGGCTACCCGAGTTCAGTCTGGTTTGCCTATTCTGAGAGAGAAAAGAAAAGAGAGAGAGGGGGGTTTGCCTCACTCTCTGAACTCTCTACTCTTAGTCTCTGAGAGGACCTTCGTTCCTCTGTTGGTGTTGTACTGTGCGCCTCTCCTTTGAGGCTTGAAGGAGAAGAGAGGCCTTTACCTCTATTGCTGGTTCTAGGCTACTGTTGCATTATTGAGATACTTAACTGACATGGAATATTGGTTGATAATTACTGTTGATACATTTGATAGATTTGAAGCTTAACATTAAAAGGGTTAATTGGTGATTCAAATCACCATTTTAACCCATCATTTTTGCATATTGATACTTGAATTATTGATAAATCATTCTTGAATAAGTTTTGGTTGCAATTGCATATATCTTTTACTCAGAATTGTGATTTGAGATTGATTTGCTACTTGCTCCTTGTGTTCAACCTCGGATTTCTATTCGAGTATAAATTCTATTTGTTTTCACACTTTATCAGCTATACTGCAACGTATCATTTTTAAAACCCTGATTCAGAGTGATAAACAACTCTATGTCACCCACCTGGGCATTTGATGTGTGATCATCCAAGTGATTTGATCACTTTAGATTTCTGCACACCATTGATTGGTGCTCAAGAACCTATCATGATCCTCTAAAACCCATCAGGTCATTGCAATGGCCTCAAATTAGTGCAACTAATTTTCCTCAGCCATTGCTACCTGAGCAATGGATAAATATAGTGATAGAGATAAAAATCGAGGACAGGAAATCCATTCAATAAAAATCCAATCAAATAATTCCAAAGCAATCGCAGTATATTCAATTACACTAAAATCAACTTAATTCCGTCATTTAAATCCAAATCAGATGCAGTTGCCTCAAGCATCACCCTATCAACCACTAAAGTCAAATATCACTTAATTCAATTCAATTCAAACCAAGGGAAGGGTCCTCGTGAACCTCTGAAATGAATGGATGGATCCTTCATCGATTTAGTGCATCTTATGATCTAGAAACTAGAAAGCTTTAAACCATAAGGTGGCTCTGATGGATATGATGGTCAGATGATTAAAACAACGAGGGAATTAGTGAGAATTGATTATGAAATGTAGAGGAAGGCTTGTGATCAAAAGGGAGTGGGTGAATTCACCTCTCTGATCAAGATTGATCAGGGAGGTCTGATCGAGGGAGTGAAGTACTAACACTAATCTACTTTTAATCTAAACCAATTAACTAGTAAATTCTAATCTAAACTATCTAACTAAGCTAAGAAAGCAATAAATCTAAACTAAGAAAGCGTTAAATTCTAGTTTAATGGATGAATGAGACCTCTGAGAAGAACCACAGCTGGTGGCTATGGCAACGAAGGGGGAGGATGCTCCAGTGATGAAAACTTGTAGAGGGGAGCTCGAAATTGTCCTTAAGTGTTTCGTGATCCCTAGTGGCAAGGATGAGTTGAGGAAGAGGGAATGTTATTGTCACTAGCCTTCGACGAGGGGGAAGGAGAGCTAGAGGGGAAGAAGGGATTGGCTTAAGGGGAGGGAGTTGATAAATAAGCATAGGTCACTAGGGAGATATTTAAATAGGCAATGGGGAGCTCAAGTGACCGAGATTATTGGGTGAAGGACGTTAGGGATCAAGGGCTCTCACAGGATCTAGCGTGCGTGCAAAGTCTAAGATTGAACTTTGATCGTCAGATGTGATCTAAATGTAGGTGCAAAGCTAGGTGCACCGACTCTAGCAAGTTGATTCGAGATCCACCATTGGATCAAGATGAAGAGAAATGAACGGTGGAGGTTGCTCGAGTTCATCATGTGAGGCAGCTGAAGAATAAGGTCAGTTGCAAGTGTTTTGGTGAATTTGCAAGAAAAGCCATAAAGTGAAACGATGGAAGAACTACAAGGTGAACCCATAAGTGAGTTTTTGTAACATAAGAGTCCCTGGAAGCTTGCAGAAAGGTCCCTACAACTCTTTGAGTGTATAAAATGTGAATGTTGGGTTATGCAGATAAGGCCTAAATTTAAAACATTAAATCAAAGGTCCTAAAGAACTCAAAACCTCATGATATTTTTATGGCAAGTATTTTGAACATTTTAGAATTTATTCCAACCCTTGATTTGGGAATTTAAGCTCAATTTGATGTTCAATTGACTTTTTATTTGGCCATTTATATATTTAATAAAGAATCTCTCAAAAGTGACATAATATTGCATTTTTAACATAATTTGGTGTTTTAAGTCATTTTCTATAAATCCCACACTTAACCCTTTTCTTGAGTTACTTAATAGTGTTTTAACTAAGTTTCTAGCTTAACTTGGGCATTTTAACTATGATGAGCCGCACCTCATCAATATTCTTTTACGATCTGTGGTCTAATTCATAGCCTAACCCATTGGCTTAGGATCCACTAACAATCTAGCATGGAACAAACTCCTTTGGGGTCACTTACACATGTGTATTTTCAATGAGCTATAATAGTGCCTTAATAGAACCCTTAAATCCTCACACAAAAGCAAGGTTTTCCTATTTCCAACCTTTAGATCTATGTATAGCATCTATAATTGTTGCCTATAACTTAATGGCTTAATATATAGTCACCTTTCATAACCTAATCCTCATAGATATATCTTATTGCACGACCAACCAACTTGGGATCTACTATTAGTTCGGTGTGGTATCAACCCTTTTAGGTCCAGTAATACTTGTGCATTAACACATCTAAATTGTACCATATAGACCTCTTGGATCCCAAAATTAGACATGTGTTAACCAGCCAAACACATGTCATGGTCGAGGAATAGTCAAACAGATGCCACAATCACTTGTTTGATCTCACAAATCATTTCCTTAACCAAGTTTTATCACATGTGTCATGTTGAGGCATCTTCCAAGAAGCTCACAAGTATAATAGGTCTTGTTGTCCCCTTAGAAGCCTCAACCATGAAACTCCCAAACTTTAGCACCTCTACAAGAGCTCATACCTCCAAGTGACCCAAGTACTCATGTGTCGAACTGGTGAACCAATGATCGTATCTAATTTTTAGGTGATACCATTGAGTTATAGCTTAACTAAGTGATTGGAGACACTAGCTTCATCATTTTACTTTGTTAATTAATTCTACACATATTTTTCCAAATCAAGAGTTAGATGGTTGTGCCTTGGCCATGCCAAGGACCAAGGCTGCCAAAATCAATTTATGCGATCGATTAATTGGCCAATTAATAGTATGTGGTCAAGGATCGAATCACACATCCATATTTAGGCCTATAATTGAGTAGGCCAATTATCATTAATTGATTGATTAATCAATTGACCAAACATTGGGGGTTCAATTTTTTTGTCTTGATTGGTGCACCTAACACAAAGGGAAGCCTACCTGACTTCTTCCTCCCCCTCCCCTAACATTCAACTCCCCTAACCAAACCCTACCCTCCAGCTCTCCTTAGTCCCCATCACCACTGCCCTCCCTTCATAGCACTTGCAGGGACTCCTCCAGTTGGTTCTCTCTTGCTTACTCTCCTCCAGCTGGTGGTTTCCTTCATTGCTACTCATATAGCAAGTTCTTGCTGCTTCTAAGTCGGTGGTGGTCTCCTCATCACCACTCCAATAGTCAACTTTGGTCTCCCCCACTCTTCTAGTCAATCCTCTCCTCTCCTCTCATTGTCGATGTTTGGTTCTCCTCCCCACTCATATCATTTTTTTAGTATACTAATTTAATGATTTTAGATTTTTACTTTAGTTTGTTGCATATGTTTAGAATAGTTTTTATTATTGTGAGTTGTGTTCATGTTTTATTTCATTTTGTTTTCTTTTTGCACTATTCAGATCTTATTCTTAATTTCTTGTTCTCAAAAATGCATATTTTCCCATTCATGTTCTAGTTAATATTTTTTTCCCTAATAAGGTGTCTATCACGAAATAATAGTTTTTCTTAATTTTATGTTGTATTTGTTCTCTAAATTATATATTTGACCTAATTTCAGTTCATTTTTTTGTCTTTCTTCATTGGTATGTTGATTATGATGCAAGTCTACAAGATGATCCATCAATCTTAGTTTATTTGTCATGTTTAATTTATATGATATAATAGTTATTTGTTAAAAGTTACATCCATAGATTATACTTGTCAAAAAATAATATTAATAAATATGTGAATATTTTAGTTTATATATATGTATATATAATATGTATAAGTATATATAGTTATATTTAATTTTTCAAATATTTGAAAATACTTAACCAAGTAATCTCTAATTAATCACTCACATACTATATACTCAGTTGGTAACCTCATTAACTGAATACCGATTACCGATTTTTACAGCCTTGCCAATGATTTGCTTGAATCCTTTAATGCTTCAATCGTAACTTGCTCCCATGAACCATGTAGCCATCTTTCAACTTCCTACAATGAATTTGAAGGAGTTGAGCCTTACGTTGGTGATGGGCCTAGGAGGCTATCATTAAGGCCTCAAAGGCTATCAAAGAATTTGTATATTGTGAGGAACATGAAAAGGCCAAGAAAAATGGAAAATTAAGCAAGCACACAAAAATAGGGGATTAGTGACCAAGTTCCACATTTGTCTGAGTGTATGCCTAGCGAGGGAATCTAACCATCAATGGATCCACTATGTATAGAATGATAGAGAGAGCACAATGAGTTTCCATCTCTTTTTCCCTCACTCCCTTGTGCCGTGTCCCCCTGCACAATGTACATGGGGGTCCTTTTATAGAGAATAAAAAGGGTATAATAGTTACATGCAATTATTTCTTTTTAGGGAAGTGTAACGGTTTGAATCGCTCCTTAAAGACCCTCATTTTGTATCTCATCATCTTCCCAGGCAAACTAACTAGCTCTAGTGGGCTAGTTCAAGCTAACAGACCAACTCAAGTAGGCTAGTCAACTCAAATAGTTTGGAATTCAGGTGAGAGTGCCATCTCTAGTCAAACTAGCCAACTCAGTCAACCTGGAACTCAGGGGGGCTGGCCAACTTAGATGTCCTAGAACTTAGGCAAGCTGGCCAACTTAGGCAGACTGCTCAAGCAAACTAGTTATTCTGACAGTTTGGGCTACTTACTTGCCACTCAATGGGGTTGGTCTCTTTTAAGCCTCTTGGGCTTTGGCTTGCCATAGTGGGCATCTTGGACCTGTTTTGTGAGGGTTAATTTCTTCACTTATCAATTGAAGATTTCAAATAGAAGCATGGTTTACTTGTACAATATACTACATTAAACCTATGTTTAATCATGGGGAGAGAATTTCCAGCCCATGTGATTGGAAATCAGTTTGATTGTTTCGATTCAATATGCTTGTATTTGGAATTATTGCATTTAAACTTCCAAAAATTTTTCATGATCTTCTCTGTTTTTGTAATGCATTACTTCTTGTATATTGTATCCGTGCCCATTTTACCAATCATCATTTCAACCTCTTATAAACACTTTTTATAGTATTGATGCTTCTCTAAGGACATTGTAATAAGCATTACTCTTATAGGTACAATGAATCCATTTTCTAGTACATGCAATGCCCAATAGTTATCTAACCTAAGAGTTTAAGGAGGATTGCTCATTCTTTGCAATCTGTAGTTCTTGATTAAGATTATAAAACCAAGCTTGTTCATCATGAATCTTTGACCTTCTCTATGTATTTCCTAATCATGATATGACTTATCTTTATAACATCAACAATTTGTTTGGAATAACAATCATAGCTCAATAGAAGTATAAACTTAATTAAACATTTGTTTTCTACTTTCATCATCATTTACCACCTTTGATGACCTAAAGATGAGGGAAGATTTGTTAGAGGACTTGACCAACCTAGATATCACAATCTACTTGACAAAACCAAGCCAGACCTGACTCTGACAACACATGTTTCCCATATCCAAGTTAAATTTGATGAGACATATTGCCCCAAAGGAAGAGTTCATCTCATCAACTAGGGAACGACCTTAGCGTGATCCACTTAGTGAGAATAGGACACTTGCAATAGCTTGTTAAATAAGGGAAAAATAGGACCAAGGCATTACCTCAAGGTCCTCTAAGTTGGCCTTTTCAGGAGAAAGGATAGAGCACCAGAAAGAAGGCCTAACCCACTTGGTCGTGTCAGCAACACCGTTCAAGACTCTTGCCTCTACCATTTTGGGAAGCAAAGCTTGATAAGGGTCTAGGGTGCATTCACAATAAGGGAGGAGGCCTTGGAAATCCCCAACCATACACGGGGTGAAAAGGAAACACCCAAGACAAGTAGAGCCCATTTAAGCTAGTGCTTGTTAGACTCCAACCAAGCATTGGTGACACTATTGTCGGGGAGGCACAAATTTTAGTTGCTTTCTACCATGTTTATTTTTCTTGCATTTATTCATATTATTGCATTTAGTTTACATTTTAGAAGACTAACTTACTTGCTTTTGTTTTTTGTGCATTTTGCAGGAGAAGACCTTGGACCAATCCAAACCGACCCAAAAGATAAGTCGACTCCTCTTATCCCTTAATTACATTAGGATAGTTATCTGTTCTACTCATGGAAGTATACGCGAAAGTGTGTAATCATTGTAGTAAATGTGCGTAGAAACTCTTAAAATTTTTGTAAATCAAACTCGAGAATAATAAAATCAATATTTTCAAAATGGAGTTCAAGTCATTCGCAAGGAGGCAAATGAACTAATTCACTTTCCTAAAATCTAGGGAATAGGCAAATAGATGGTGAATATAAAATCAAGTTGAACTAGAAGAACTAGAACTAAAGTAGAAATAACTAGAACTAAAAGCAGGTAACAACTAAAACTAACAACTAGAAGTGATATGAATACTTGAAGGCAAGTAGAACATAAAACAAGTAGAACCTTCATTGAATCTCAAAAGTTGTAATACATGAAAGATTTCTACTAGAAGAATATGAGTAGAGCTAGATTTCTACTAGAACAAAAATAACTAAATCTATCTAAAGGCCTCGAAGGCGAGGCATAGGCGATGGTAAGGAAGTAGAAGCAGATGTGAAGGTGCACTTGTAGAATATCTAAGGGGAGGCATGCAAGTAGAAGAAGAAGGGTTGAGTTCTAGTTGGAATTTTTGGAGGCTAAAAGATGGAGAGGGGGGTGACTAGGGTTCTTGTTACGACCCGGTTCCCGAATCCCTACAGGACCCGAGACCGGCTCGATTCGACAAATCCCAAGACCCAGTTGTCCAACTAGAAAGTAACCAAAAAGCAGGAAAGTAAACCACATTCACTATACTAAGCAACTAACAGTAAAACGGTACAGCAGTAAAAAAGTAAAACTGCTACAGTACATACCACCACAACAATAGAAAGTAACCAGGTACAAGAATATAAAGTACTAAAAGTAAGAGTACAAAACGTAAAGATACAAGAGTCTACTCACTACTACAAAAGAGTACAACAAAGAAGCTAAAGCTACTGGACTCTACTAGGCCCAGCACCCTTCGCAACCGTAGACTCGAGCTACTCAACACCTGGACCTGAAAAGGGTTATGAGTACACACAGTCAGCGAACGCTGAGTAGAGTGGCAACCAACTAACTAAAACAGTAAAAGTGAACAGGTAGCTGTTGTTTTCTAATTACATTATTTCACAAATTATTCCTTTTTGGCCATTAGTTTATTTATCATATCTCTTTCTTGATCTTGAATGTTCCTCGTGGGAACGATCTTGATTGTAGTCTTTTCCAAAGAGTAGAAGGCACACGTGGTGCTCTCTTGGTCGGGAGAGTCCCCCGTGGTGATCCTACACATAGTCAACCACTCCAAGGTCACGGACAGACGTAACGATGACTACGGCACGCGCAATAAGCGCACGAGTAGCTACCCCGCACTGGCACGCAGCCAGTCGTTTCCATTAGCAGGTGCACCCAAAGTACAGCACGGAACCAGTATACGGCCTAGCCCTCTCAGTAATAGGGGTCTAGCCCCTAAGAACCAAATAAGGGTCTTGCCCCTCCACAGTCCGCGCACCCTCACCTGACTACCCTAGTTTGCCCAGTAGGCCTAACAAGTCGGTGTAGGGCGGCTAGCTGAACCCCAGGCCCCGTGGGGTGGCTAGCTCTCTCCCTACACTAGTAGCTCTCTCCCTACACTAGTAGCTCTCTCCAGTACAGTGTACACGAGGGCCACCGAGTCCGTGCAAAGTGGCCAAATCCACCCCAGGTCTCAACCCGAAGGCGGCAAGCACCCCTCTACACTACGAGGTAACATGCACTCCCCTTGGTACCACGTACGCAAGGGCCAATACACTTCCCAATGCATTTCCAAATCCATTCTCTTTATTTCCAGGAGCTCAACTCCTAATCCCCCCCGTAGGGTTCATGCTCATATTCCTCATGTTATATCATACCAGGTTTTATCATTTCTATTTCCATTCTTAAGTTATACATATGCATCTTGTATTGCTATCGTTCACATTTCCATACTCAGGTTATCCACAGGTAGCTCGTATTTCCATCATTCACATTTCCATTCTCAAATTATATACATGTAGCTCGTATTTTGTCATTTAACGTATACAACATGAAAGTTACAAGCAACAGTTAACTAGCACGAGTATTTCATATTTCATAGGCAGCTGTTATTCATTTACAGGCAGTTGTTATCACTTTCATCTACTCATTCAAGACTGCAATTCAATCATCAAATACAGACATTCAAGTGTTTCTAGTCCTAGAATTCATGCCATGTCCTAGGTTCTAAACATTCATTCCACACATGCATTCAGGTTTATAATTAAATTAGGGGAAGCCACTCTACCAGTAAACCCACGAGTATTGGGGGCTTGAACGACAGGCTCACGTGCCTCAGCAAGCCCCGAATCCGCAACGGAACGAAGTCCTATAACAAGGAACAATCAAAAGGGAATTATCAGAACAGTATGGAAAGCCTTCTAACAAGTAGAGGAACTCACAAGGAGCACATCAGTATCTTATTTGCGTAAAACAGACCTTAAACGGACCCTAAACGAATCAAAACAGGGTTACTGATGCAAAATCAGACGTTTGGAACAACTTCCAGACGTCTTAAAAGTGTCAAGTATTGTACCTCAGTCTCTACGTCCAACCCAGACGTCCAGGAACTCTTCTTGACCATCTGGACCCAGCTCCAGTTGTCCGACCACCTCTCCAGACGTCTGGAAGTGCTTCTAGCCATCTAGTACATCTCCCAGACGTCTGAAATGAGTAAGAGGGCGTGTCCCGCGCCTTCCCGATGCAACTCCTGCACGAAATCCACTAAATCTCCTCAAAAAGGCATGCAACAGGGTAGCAGTGGAGCAGCCTGCATGGTCGTATCCGCAAAGAGGACGTACCTTCGTGAAGCCCTCTCCTCAGACGTCTGGAATCATCTCCAGACGTCCGCATCGTCGTCTGGATGTCACTCCAGACGTCTGATTCTGGGAAAAACCCAGAACCAGACCCTGCTTCCGCTCTCCCGCGCCACGCGTGGCCGCGTCGCGCCCCCTCTTCTGCTGCTCCGGCTGCAACAATGTCGGAGAGGACCTCCCTGACGCACTCCTCCTCACGCACGTGCCGCTCTAAACATGCGCTCACCGGTGAGCTCCCAGGTGAGCTCGCAAGCTTGCTCTCCTCCTCTCCTCACGCCGCTCCTCCTCAACGTCGCCCGCGCGCTCTCTCACTCGTGCTGCCTCTCTCGCTGGAGGGAAGAAGAAGGAAGGTGGCTGGTGGCTGAGAAGTGAGGGGAACGGGAGAGGAGGAGGGGGGGTTTTATAAGGTTGGGGTTAGGGTTTGCTTGGAGGTGCGGGAAGAGAGAGAAGAAGGAGGAAAAATAAGAGGGTACTGTCTGCACGCAGCATGTGCGCAGACGCGAGCTCGTACCTAAAAATTTTGATTTCCAGACGTCTGGGAAGGTGTCCAGACGTCTGACCCACAGTCCAGACATCTTAAAAGGCTCAAATAGCACGGGTCTTAACATCATAACAAACTTAAAGGAAGTTTCGTCCCCGAAACTTGAGCTAGCTAGGGTGTGGAAAAGGAACCATATGCACATAACAAACTCAAAGAGGACCAAAGCATGTCTGAAAAGACGTACCCTCAAAAAGCTCCGGGTACCGCTCTCGCATCGCCGCCTTAGGCTCCCAAGTAGCCTCCTCGTACCTCTGGCTCCTCCACAAGACCTTCACTAAGGGTATCTGCTTCTGTCTCAAACTCCGGACGGCTCTGTCTAGTATCTATACAGGTCGCTCGAGGTAGGTCAGGTCGTCACCCACCTCGACACTCTCGTGGCTCAAAACGTGACTAGGATCGGCGAGGTACTTCCGGAGGTTGGACACGTAGAACACATCGTGCACATCAGAAAGCTAGGGAGAAAGGGCAAGCCTGTAAGCAACGGGTCCAACCCGCTCCAGGACCTCAAAGGGCCCCATAAACCTCGGCGCGAGCTTCCCTTTCACCCCAAAACGCTGCAAGCCCTTCATGGGAAATATGCGAAAGAAGACGTGATCCCCAACCTTGAACTGCACCTCTCTACACTTACGGTCGGCATAACTCTTCTGTCTGCTCCTAACAATGCGAAGTCATCTATGAATTTGCTCTACCACCTCCTGACTTTGCCAGATCAGCCAGGGGCCAACCTCCCACTTGGTCCCCACCTCAACCTAACTCAAGGGTGCAGTATACCTCCATCAGTACAGAGCCTCGTATGGTGCCATGACGATACTCGAATGATTGCTGTTATTAAATGCAAACTCTGCTAAGGGCAAGTGCTCCTCCCAAGTGCCCCTCCAGTCCAGTACACAGGCCCGCAAAAGATCCTCAAGTGTCTGTATCGTGCGCTCTGACTGTCCAACCGTCTGGGGGTGGTACGCCGTGCTGAACCTCAACCATTTCCCCAAGGCCTGCTGAAACTCAGCCCAAAACTGGGACGTAAAGCGGGTATCCCGGTCGGATACAATCTCGTGCGGAACTCCGTGCAAACGTACCACGTCGCAAATATACATCTCTGCCAACAGTGCTGATCCCAAGGTGACTTGGATCGGCAAGAAACGTGCTGTCTTCGTCAATCTGTCAATAATCACCCAAACTGCGTTCTGTCCTCGCTGGGTAACGGGCAAACCCACCACCAAGTCCATAGTGATGCTCTCCCACTTCCACTCTGGCACTGGAAGTGGCTGCAACGGCCCTGCAGGCCTCTGATGCTCGGCCTTCACTTGCTGGCACACTAAACACTGCTGCATGAACTCACCTACATCCCGCTTCATCCCCCTCCACCAAAAGTCACGTCTCAGATCATGATACATCTTCGTGTTCCCGGGATGTATGGTGAACCTGGAACAATGTGCCTCAGTCAGGAGCTCTCTCAACTCCTCGTCTCTAGGAACGTACAAACGTCCCCTCATGCGTAGTACCTTATCAGCAAAGGAGAAGTCTCCAGGGTCCCTTGACAGTACCCTGTCTCGCAACAATTACAGGTACGAATCTGTCATCTGTCCTGTAATGATGCGGTCTATCAGCTCTAGTCTCGTCTGTCATGTCATTGTCACTGACCCACATTACCCCTGTAACTCTAAGGGTTGCCAACTGCCCATCTCCTCCATGAGTCTCCAACTCTGTGCTTGTAAGCTAGCCAAGAGGGCGGGCGCCTTCCGGCTCAAGGCATCAGTCATCACGTTGGCCTTCCTCAGATGGTAGGAGATACTGCAGTCATAGTCCTTCGGGAGCTCTAACCAACGTCTCTATCTCATGTTAAACTCCCTCTGATCAAACAAATATCTGAGGCTCTTATGATTTGTGAATATCCCAAAAGTCTCACTGTACAGGTAGTGCCTCCATGTCTTCAGCGCGAAGACGACAACTGCCAGCTCTAAGTCAAGGGTAGGGTAGCTATGCTCATGGGGCTTTAGTTGCCACGAAGCGTAAGTGACAACGTGACCTTGCTGCATGAGCACACCCCCTAACCCCTGCAACGAAACGTCTATGTACACAACAAAACCGCCACTGCTGTCTGGGATGGTAAGCACAGGAGCCAAAGTCAGCCTCTCCTTCAACTCCTGAAAACATGCCTCACAAGCGTCTGACCAAGAAAAGGGCACGTCCTTCCGGGTCAATTGTGTCATAGGACGTGCAATCTGTGAGAAACCCCTGATAAACCGTTGGTAGTAGCCTGCCAATCTCAAGAAACTGCGGATCTCTATCACTGTACGTGGTCTTTCCCATCTGAGCACTGCCTCAACCTTGGCTGGGTCCACAACCAGGCCATCCCCTGAAATCACGTGACCTAAGAAGGTCACCTATCTCAACCAGAAGTCGCACTTGCTGTATTTGGCATACAGCCTACGTCGCCTCAATGTGTCCAGACCATCCGCAAGTGCTATCCGTGCTGCGCTTGATCCTGTGAGTAGATGAGTACATCATCGATAAACACCACCACAAACTGATCCAGATACGGTCTGAACACCCGGTTCATCAAATCCATGAAAGCAGCGGGGGCATTGGTCATCCCAAACGGCATGACCAAAAACTTGTAGTGTCCGTACCAGGTGCGGAAAGCTGTCTTAGAGGCGTCGGTCTCCCTGATCCTCAACTGGTGGTAGCCATATCTCAAATCTATCTTGGAGAAAATCGTGGCACCTCGCAACTGGTCAAACAAGTCATCAATCCTCGGCAGCAGATACCTGTTCTTGATGGTGACCCTATTCAGCTGTCTGTAGTCCACACAAAGGCGTAAGGTACCATCCTTCTTCTTCACAAATAACACTGGGGCTCCCCACGGAGACGCACTGAGCCTCACAAAGCCCTTCTCCAAAAGGTCTTGCAACTGGGACTTGAGCTCTTGCAACTCAAGTGGTGCCATCCTGTAAGGTGCTGTAGAAATGGGGCTGGTCCCCGGTACCAGTGAGATCTCAAACTCAATCTCATGCTTAAGTGATAGTCCTGGCAGCTCCTCTGGAAACACGTCGGGGTACTCTCTGACCACCGGGATGCTTTGAAAGTCTGCCACGGGACTGGGCTCCGCCACTACACAAGCCAGAAAGCCCTCACACCCCTGGCCCAAAAGTCTCGCCGCCCGAAGTGCAGAAATGCACCTGAAGCCTTCGTCCATCGGCTGTCCGTGAAACTCAAAAGAAGACATCTCCGGTATGGAGAAGATGATCTTCCTCTTGAAACAATCCACCAAAGCGTGGTAAGCGGATAGCCAATCCATCCCTAGAATCACGCCAAAGTCCTCCATCGATATCACAATCAGGTCAGCGGGGAGACTGTGTCCCCCAACACTGACCTCATAGTCTGTGTAAACCTCCTCAGCTACAAACAGCTGACCACCCGGACCTCTGATCACGAATGGATCCTCTAACAACACACAGTCTTGTCCCAAACTGACAGCAAAACTAGCAACAACAAACGAGTGCGTGGCGCCAGAATCAAAAAGTGTGTAAACTAATCTATTGGAAACTGTAACCATACCTGCCACCACTGAATTTGAAGCTCTTGCGTCTCTGTGTGTCAAGGCGTTGATACGCCCCTCAGCTCTCGGTGCGGAAGAAGCAGCCACACTATGCGTCAGACGGGTAGCCGCTGGCCGGTACCCTCCCCTCAACTGTTGTCCTCCCCTACGTGCCTGGGAACCACGGCCTCCTGCTCGTCCTCCAGCGCTCAGTGCGGGGAGCATCTGCTGACCTCCAGCCATAAACGGGCAGTCCCTCCTGATGTGTCCTGGCTGACCACACTGGTAGCAAAGGGAAACTCGACTCCTGCCCTCAGTAGGTCCCTGCTGACGGCTGGGCAGGGGTCCAGTGCCAGCAGCTGGCCCTTGTCGGGGGCCCCCAAAGGCCACTAATGGCCCTGCAAAGCGTGACGGCTCTCCTGCGGATGCCGCGTGCCTCCTCTCTCACTAGCCCTGTGAGTAGTCTGGCTGGTAGGGCCTCTTCCATCCACTGTCAGTGTCACGTGCGGCCGGGTTGGTCTCCTCATATGTCATAGCTGCCTCCACCACTCTCGAGAATGTGCGCAGCTTCAGGGGTTTGACATACCCCCGAATAGCAGGCCGGAACCCTTCGGTGAACCTCCACAGGCGCTCCTCCTCAGTAACCACAGCTGTCGCGGTGAAACGTGACAGCTCCAGAAAACACGTACGATACATGCTCACAGTCATCGTCCCCTGGCGGAGAGTGTGGAACTCCTGCCTCCTCTGATCCTGCCACGTTTGCGGGAAGTACTGCTCACAGAAGAGGGCCACAAACTGGTCCCACATCGGCTCTGCCCTCTTCTGACCTCTGACCGCCCTCCACCACCTGTGTGCTGTGCTCTCCAGCTGGTACGTGGCAAAGGCCACGCGACACTCCGCAGGGGGGCGAAGGGTGTCAAACACCTTCTCAATTTGGTCGAGCCAGTCCTCCGCCTCGGTCGAGTCCTCATCCCCCTTGAAGGAGGGGGGCTTCAGCTTTCGAAACTGTCCGAAAAGCTCGTAATGTCGCTGTAGTGGGGAAACAGGCACGCCACCAGGCAGGGAGGGCTCGTGCTCGGAAGTGTCATAGTGCGGTGGGGGCGGTGGAGGACCACCCCCTCCCCCACGTCCAGCACTGCGTCTCTCTCGTGGTCCCACAGAGGACTCCCCCTCCACGTCCCCAGGGAGAGGCGCCCATGGAAGCGGGTGGAGCTCCTCTCATACAATTTCCCAATCAGCTGGGCGAGGTCTTGGGCCTAAATGCCCGGAAGAAGTGGCTGGTCCACTGAAACGTCGGGCTCAACACGTCCACCCCTCTGACCTCGTCCACGGCCGTGTCCGCTGCCCGCCTCAATGACTCCACGTCGAGGCATCTCCTGCAAGGAGACGCGAACAACAGACAAGAAGACGTCAATTCCAACGGACATTCAGCCAAAGAACCTTAAAATAGATGTCAAAAGGTGTGTTGTGCTGGTTACTCTAGTTACAAGCACATGAATTAGTTATTCTCAAGCTAGTTGGTTCACTTCTTGGGACGACCTTGCTCTGGTACCATCTTGTTACAACCCGGTTCCTGAATCCCTACAGGACCCGAGACTGGCTCGACTCGACAAATCCAAAGACCCAGTTGTCCAACGAGAAAGTAATCAAAAAGTAGGAAAGTAAATCACATTCACTATGCTAAGCAACTAACAGTAAAAAGGTACAGCAGTAAAGAAGTAAAACTGCTATAGTACATACCACCAAAACAGTAGAAAGTAATCAGGTACAAGAATATAAAGTACTAAATGTAAGAGTACAAAACGTAAAGGTACAAGAGTCTACTCACTACTATAAAAGAGTACAACAAAGAAGCTAAAGCTACGGGGCTCTACCAGGCCCAGCACCCTCCGCAGCCGCAGACTCAGGCTGCTCAACACCTGGACCTGAAAAGGGTTATGAGTACACACAGTCAGTGAACGCTGAGTAGAGTGGCAACCAACTAACTAAAATAGTAAAAGTGGACAAGTAGCTGTTGTTTTCTAATTACATTATTTCACAAATTATTCCTTTTTGCCCATTGGTTTATTTATCAGATCTCTTTCTTAATCTCGAATGTTCCTCATGGGAACGATCTTGATTGCAGTCTTTTCCAAAGAGTAGAAGGCACACGTGGTGATCCTACACCTAGTCAACCACTCCAAGGTCACGGACAGACGTAACGATGACTATGGCACGCGCGATAAGCGCAGGGTAGCTACCCTGCACTGGCACGCAGTCAGTCGTTTCCGTTAGCGGGTGCACCCAAAGTACAGCATAGAACCAGTATAGGGCCTAGCCCTCTTAGTAATAGGGGTCTAGCCCCTAAGAACCAAATAGGGGTCTTGCCCCTCTACAGTTCGCGCACCCTCGCCTGACTATCCTGGTTTGCCCAGTAGGCCTAACAAGTCGGTGTAGGGCGGCTAGATGAACCCCAGGCCCTATGGGGTGGCTAGCTCTCTCCCTACACTAGTAGCTCTCCCCGATACAGTGTACATAAGGGCCACCGAGTCGGTGCAAAGTGGCCAAATCCACCCCAAGTCTCAACCCGAAGGCGACAAGCACCCATCTACACTAAGAGGTAACATGCGCTCCCCTTGGTACCACGTACTCAAGGGCCAACACACTTCCCAACGCATTTCCAAATCCATTCCCTTTATTTCCAGGAGCTCAACTCCTAATCCCCCCCGTAGGGTTCTTGCTCATATTCCTCATGTCATACCATACCAGGTTTCATCATTTCTATTTCCATTCTCAGGTTATACATATGCATCTTGTATTGCTATCGTTCACATTTCCATACTCAGGTTATCCACATGTAGCTCGTATTTCCATCATTCACATTTCCATTCTCAAATTATATACATGCAGCTCGTATTTTGTCATTTAACGTATACAACATGAAAGTTACAAGCAACAGTTAACTAGCACGAGTACTTCATATTTCACAGGCAGCTGTTATTCATTTACAGGCAATTGTTATCACTTCCATCTACTCATTCAAGACTGCAATTCAATCATCAAATACAGACATTCAAGTGTTTCTAGTCCTAGGATTCATGCCATGTCCTAGGTTCTAAACATTCATTCCACACATGCATTCAGGTTTATAATTAAATTAGGGGAAGCCACTCTATCAGTAAACCCAGGAGTATTGGGGGCTTGAACGGCAAGCTCACGTGCCTCAGCAAGCCCCGAACCCACAACGGAATAAAGTCCTATAATAAGGAACAATCAAAAGGGAATTATCAGAACAATATGGAAAGCCTTCTAACAAGTAGAGGACTCACAAGGGACACATCGGTATCTTATTTGCATAAAACGGACCTTAAACGGATCCTAAACGGGTCAAAACAGGGTTACTGACGCAAAATCAAACGTCTAGAACAACTTCCAGACGTCTTAAAAGTGTCCAGTATCGTACCTCAGTCTCTGCGTCCACCCCAGACGTCTAGGAACTCTTCTGGACCATCTGGACCTAGCTCCAGTCGTCCGACCACCTCTCCGGACGTCTGGAAGTGCTTCTAACCGTCTGGTACGTCTCCCAGACATATGAAATGCGTGGGAGGGCATGTCCTGTGCCTTCCCAAAGCAACTCCTGCACGAAATCCACCAAATCTCCTCAAAAAGGCATGCAACAGGGTAGCAGTGGAGCGGCCTGCATGGCCATATCCGCAAAGAGGACGTACCTTCACGAAGCCCTCTCCTCAGACATCTAGATTGCCTCCAGACGTCTGCACCGTCGTCTGGATGTCACTCCAAATGTTTGATTCTGGGAAAAACCCAGAACCAGGCCCTGCTTCCGCTCTCCCACGCCGCGCGTGGCTGCGCCGCACCCCCTCACCTGCTGCTCCAGCTGCAGCAGTGTCGGGGAGGACCTCCCCGACGCACTCCTCGCGCACGCACCGCTCCAGCCGTGCACTCACCAGTAAGCTCCCACGCGAGCTCGCAAGCTTTCTCTCCTTCTCTCATCACGCCGCTCCTCCTCGACGCTGCTCGCGTGCTCTCTCGCTCGCGCTGCCTCTCTCGCTGGAGGGAAGAAGAAGGAAGGTGGCTGGTGGCTGAGAAGTGAGGGGAACGGGAGAGGAGGGGGGGTTTTATAAGGTTGGGGTTAGGGTTTGCTTGGAGGCAAGGGAAGAGAGAGAAGGAGGGAAAACGAGAGGGTACTGTCTGCGCGCAGCCCACGCACAGACGCGAGCTCGTACCCAAAATTTTTTATTTTCAGACGTCTGGGAAGGTGTCTAGATGTCTGACCCACAGTCCAGATGTCTTAAAAGGCTCAAACAGCACGGGTCTTAACAGTTCTTTTATAGAGAGGATGGAGGGTTTTGATTAGTTGATCCAAGTTGCCTTGGATCACCAAAATAAAGGGCTAAGATTAAGAGTCTAGGAGTTAAGGGGTGGGATGAAGGGATAGGTGGATAGGATAGGTTACGTGTTGTTGGAATTGATGGAGGGCTAGGATGGCTTTAAGACGATGATGGAGGGATATGATTCTCTCAAATTTTTGGCCTCTTTCTGTTTCGAATTTCAAGTTGTACATAAAAGCAAAGTTGTAGCCCTCAAAATCAGCTTTCCAATGCAACTTGAATCACTTAATTTGGATTTGAAATATAAAGGTTATGGCCAAAATACTAAAGAGATGTCATGCTGTTATGAATTTCAAGATTAAGCTTAGGATTAGAAATAGGATTTGGTTTAAGGTTTTAAGATAAGGATTTAGGTAAGCAATATAGGAGCCTAAGATTTAGATCTAGTGATGGATAAATTATAATGTATTTTGACCATCCAAAATAATTTTTATTGGAGGATACAATCATTGGCCAAATAAGGTTTGTTGGGTTAGGATTTAGGACTATATTGCGTAGAAAATTAGGGTTGGTTTAGTCAATAGTGGCTAGCCAATAAGGTTAGAAATTGAGGTGTGGTATCTGCCCATTATATAGGGAAAGTAGGTTAGGTTGGGTGGAAATTAGGTGAGGGAAATTAGGCTCCTAATTAGGCTAGGTCTAAGGGCTAATTGGGTTAGGGAATTTGGTTCACCAACTTGACTCAACCTCCAACCAAGTGAGCTCATTTCCAGATCTCCCTCCAACCATGGTTCAATTAGCCTGAGACCTAGCACCTACATACATATGAACACGAACATCAAGGCACCAGATATAGCTAAGGGAAAAATTGCATAAAAATCCAAACTTATGCATTATTTACATAATGCACTAAATAACTAATCTAACCTATATAAATACATTCTAACCCAAATTACCCTTAGATTAACATTATTTAGGCATTAGTTAATGTAAATAAATATGAAATTATCATTATCTTTCAAAAAAAAGTAGAAATAAAAAAAAAATCAAAATTTCCCAATTAATTGTTTCTCCATTATCCTATTATCTCTTATAAAAAATTTAAAAAATGTCAGTTATCTCATTAGGAATTATTTAGTGAATATTTGCATTATTATCTTTTCAAAACAAAATCTTGGTAGTTAATTAGTTTTCATGCATTATCTCCTAAAAAAATCCTACTTAGCTAGCTAGTTATTTAGTGTACTTTTTCTATTATCCTCTTAAAAAGACTATTTCAGATAGTTAGTTGATGTCTTTTATTTTCCTCTCGCATTTGAAAATAAATTCAAAAAATATCTCACCCTAAAATCGTCACTTGATTAGAAGATATTTTGTTATTAGAGCAATCATTTTAGGGTTTAACTATCAGGATTCAAATCATATCTCTTATGATTAATTTTCTTGAAATTCATCACACATCCTTTTGTATTGGACTCTAATTGCTTAAAGGATGAGACATCACCCACAACAACTTATATTTGAACCTCTAAAAATCTCCATTGAAACCCTAAAACACATTTAACCAAGGCGAGACTTTAAAAGTTTTAAACATTTCAAAATTAAAGACCTTGTTTGTTTGATTGTTGCTCCACACTTCACAATTAACTATTTAAGGGCAACCACCCCGTAACACCATCATATCCTAAACTTGAAAATCCTAAGCCTAAAATTCAGTAGACGTGCCCTTAGGTTGGATTAATTTTCTTAGCACTTTGGAATCCAAGTTGAATCAACTTGAGACTTTGTTTACTTGGAACCCCCAATGACAAGGTAGGATGATGTGATAACTATGTTAACAGCTTGGGTGAACCATCTGCGAATTGTCCAAGTGGGTCCCTCTCACCTGGTCGGCCAAGTAATTCAAAGGTCAATGAGACCCAATTTGAATCTCAAGGGTACAAGGATTAGGTCCAATAAGGTCAAACCTTTTATGGCTAGGGGTGTGTGCTTGATTTTTGCAGTTAGGGACTACTTCTCTCATCTGTTCTCTTCTCATTTCTAGCCTTCTTCCATAGTGCATGCACGGTAGGAGATCACAACACATCCTTCTCAATGGCCCCTTGCATAAGACTCCTGAGAAACACTTTCCTAAAGAACCAATTAAGTTTGAGATGGACCCAAAACAACTTCAAGATCAAATGAACCAACTCCAACAAATGCAACATCAATCGCAAGACATGTTAAATCGAGATCAAGCTCATGAACAACAAAAACTACTTAGAAATTTCTACAACCTGACTAACTACATGCCTATACCCAATGGCCACATCCCTCAAGTTGATGTTGATTACGAGATCAAGCTGGCTACAATTGCTTTGTTACCCTACTTTTATGGAAATAACTCTGAGGACCCATTTCAACACTTAGAGGACTTTTTAGTAATTAGCTAGACTGTTAAGATCAAGAACTTAAACAATGACACCTTAAGGATGAAATTATTCCCCTTCTCTCTTAATGATAACTCTAGCCATTGCTACAAAACCATAGGAAGACCTATAATGACTTGGAATTAATTAAAGACTGAATTTTTAAAAAAGATTTCCCTATTGGTAGAACTAATGCCTTAAGAAGATCCATAACCACTTTCCAACAACAGCAAGGGGAACAATTGCATAAGGCCTCAGAAAGGTTCATGAACTTGACTTGGCAATGCCCACATCATGAAGTACCCAGGTGGCAACTAGTGTAGATTTTCTACAATGGGCTAAATGATCAATTAAGGAACTTTGTAGATGCATCTTGTGGAGGGAATTTTCTGAGTAAAGATGAGAACACTGCTTTTGAGTTGTTTAAGAACATGAGAAAAAATTCACAAAATCATACTTCTATGAATATCTTTGGTCAGTATGGTCAACATAAAGGTGGCATTTATGAGATTCAATCTAGCTTGAACTAGGTTGACATGGACTTAATTGTGCAGAAGCTTGATAAAGTGGATTTAGTTTCTAAGAAGCATGATGAGTTGATGAATCAAACTGGAAATTCACCAAGACTTAACCATCAAGCCTCTGATTATCCTTCTTCCCTCTCTACTCCTTTTAATAAGGAGTCTGTACACCTACTAGACCAGGAAACTCAATAGGGCCCTTACACTTTGGGATCGCAATTTCCATATTCCTCAGGTTATCCATACACGACTCCCTCCTCTATTCTCACTCCTAATTTTGAGGATGTTCAAGTGATCCAAGGAAATTCTAGAACCAACCTGTACTCCAACAAGTATAATCCAAGTTAGAGAAACCACCCTAATTTTTCTTAACAAAGCCAAGAGTAGGAAAACCTGCAACTAAATCAGACCAGATCCAATTCCATGACCCAAAACTCTTATGGTGCATCAAACCAAATCCAATTCCAAAATCAAGTGACTGCACCCCTGCCTACACAATAGGCAATCACCTAGAATAAATGATTCAAAGTCAGACTAAAATTATGAGTGACATGCAAACCTTGATGGTTCAGATGATGAAACAAATGACTAATTAGTTTCAACAAGCACGTAATGAAATCCAGAACCAATAGAACCATCAGAACAACACTAAACAATTTGAGTCATGCTACTTTCAAGGCTAGCATCAACTATAAATTTGGAGATATGCAAATTGTGAACCCGCCTCCTAGGTTTAGTCCCAATCCTAGAAATGTGCCACCAAAAGTGAACCGACCTCCTAGGTTTAATTAGAATTCTATACCCAAATGTGAACCAAGACACAAACCAAGCCCAATTCCAAAACCAAGTTCACATAGCTAGCCAAGTACCTTAGATGGCACAACCACAACCCCTTCTGATTAACCAAGCCCCAATTTTGCATCCGTAGCAGAATGCGAATGCAAGGAAAAATCCTAACCCTTTAGCTAGTTGTAGTTCTATTACCTTAAGAATTGGTAGGGTGACCAAGGATGCAATCCAAGATGAGGGGAAGGAACCTAACATGATTGAGGAACAAAAATCTAAAGAGGAGACCGAGTGTGAAGCTTCAAAAGAACCCCCACTTGAGGATGTTTCATCTCATATCCTGTTTCCTAATGACGTTAAGAGGGGATCGAAGAAGAAAGCCACTAACAATGAGGAACTTTTAGAATTGTTCAAACAAGTACAAATCAATGTACCCCTCATTGATGCCACTAAACATGTTCCTACATGTGCTAGGTTTCTTAAGGAATTATGTACTCAGAAGTGTAGGACAAGGACTAAGCTACCCAAGAAAGTCATACTATTTGATCAAGTGAGTTCAATTATTCTTAGGAATCTTCCATAGAAAATGCAAGATCTGGGCACCCCTTTGATCTCTTGTACCATAGGTGATCAAACTTTTGAAAAATCCTTGTCGAATTTGGGAGCCATATTAATTAACCTCTTGCCAACACCCATTTGTAAATAGTTCAGATTCGAGGAGCTCAAACCGACTTCTGTTAGACTCCAACTAGCCAACTGATTTGTCGAAAACATGCATAGGGTGTTGGAAGATGTGATTATTCGAGTTAAAGATTTCTACTTTCCTGTGGACTTCATTGTCTTGGATATGGATATTCCTGAATGAATTAGTCAAGCTTCGATTATCTTAGGAAGGTTGTTCTTAGCTACTTTCAAGGCTAGCATCAACTACAAATTTGGGCATATGCAATTTGCCTTTTGGGACTAGAAGATGAATATTAATATCGTTAAGGCATAGAAGAATTTTAAAAGAGAGAATAACTATTACTTAATTAAGGAAATTAGTCAAGTAGAATATATCATAGAAGAGCACACACAAATTCATCTTATAAAGGACCCATTAGAGACATGCCTGACCCAATCTCAACATGAGCCTTTGGAAGAAAGTCTGCACCTCAAGGAGGTGAATAACTTGCTAAATACCCAACCCACCCAGAGACAACCCTGGACCTATCAAGTTGAGAAACTACCTAAAACCCTCACCGAATGTTTGATGCCCTCAATTCATAGCCCACCTCAAGTAGAACTGAAGCCCTTGCCAACTAATCTTAAATATACATTCCTAGGACCTGATCAGACTTTACCTATGATTATTAGCTCCACTTTAACTAAGAACCAAGAAGCTAAATTGATCAAGGTCTTGATGAATCAAAAATCAGCAATTGGATGGTCAATAGCTGATCTTAAAGGAATTACTCCTACTTCTTGCACCTATCACATTTACATTAAGGATGCAACTAGGCCCTCTCATGAAATGAAGAGAAGATTAAACATGAATATGCGAGAGGTAGTCATGAAAGAGATCATTAAGTGGCTAGATGCAAGAATTATCTATCCTATTTCAGACAGCCCTTGGGTAAACCCAATTCAAGTGGTACCTAAGAAAGTAGGGCATACCATAGTCACTAATGAACAAGGAGAATCCATCTTGAATCGCACCACGACTGCATGGCAAGTATGCATTGATTATAGGAAACCGAACTCTGCAACTAAAAAGGACCACTTCCCCTAACCCTTCATAGACTACATCTTAGAAAGATTAGCTGGGAGGAAGTTCTATTGCTTCCTAGACGGGCATTTTGATTACAACCAAGTTGCAATCAACCCCGAGGACCAAGAAAAGATTACCTTTACCTATCCTTATGGAACCTTTGCATTTTGTAGGATGCCCTTTAGATTTTGCAATGCATCTGCAACTTTTTAGAGGTGCATGATAGCAATCTTCTCAGACATGGTGGGAGACTATCTAAAGGTTTTTCATGGATGATTTTCTATATTTGGAGATTCTTTTGACTAATATCTAAAAAACTTAGAGAAGATTTTAAAGAGGTGTGTCGAGGTTAGTTTGGTATTAAGTTGGGAAAAGAGTCATTTTATGGTTTAAGAGGGCATAGTTTTAGGGCACATTATCTCTGAAAGAGGAATTGAAGTTGACCGATCCAATGTGGATTTGATTTCTAAATTACCACCCCTACCTTGGTTCAACAAATCAAATCTTTCCTAGGACATGTGGGATTTTATAGAAGATTTATCAAAGATTTTTCTAACATTCCTAGGCCCCTTACCACCTTGTTATCTAAAGAAAATCCTTTTGAAATGAATAAGGCTTGCATCGGGACTTATATAACTCTAAGGGATGCAGTGACCTAAGTCCCAATTTATCAACCTCCTAATTGGTCTTAGCCCTTTGAGATTATGTGTAATGCATTTGATTTTGATATTGGGGCCATCTTAGGTCATAAAATTAAGAAGAAACCCGTGGTGATCTATTACGCTAGTAAAACTCTTGATGATGCTCAAAGAAATTATACCACAATTGAAAAGGAATTGCTACATGTTGTTTTTGCTTTGGAAAAATTTTGATCATATCTCTTAGGATCCCATGTGATTGTTTATTATGATATTTGGCCCTCTGGTAGTTATTGGGGAAAAAAGGTGTCAAACCTGAGTTAATTAGGTGGATTTTACTATTACGAGAATTTGACCTAGAAGTCAGAGAAGATAGTGGATCTCAAAATGTTGTAGTTGACCACTTATCTGGAATTATGGCTGTTAAAGTTGGATTGGTGCCCCCAATTAAGGATGCTTTTCTAGATGAGTAATTGTTGGCTACTTCTGAAAAATGGACTCTGTTGAAGGGAAATTTGTTGCAAAAAGATTTGAGTTTTAGAAAGTCCATCGTCGTAGTGTAATTTGCGAGAAAATCCGAACAATCAAATAATTTTTACCGAAGCTAAGAATGAATCCCGGGTCGAATACGGGGAGGCATACGTTTGATCAAAAATCGCGTTTATATTTATTGTTACAAAGTAGATTAACTAGTCAAATTAAATCTACCCTAGCTATTCTACTTAAAGAATAAACAATAGAAGATAGAGAAAGAATAATGCAAATAAAGAGAAAATAGAGAGAATAGATAAATGTTTCATAATCGCATAATCATGTTCATTACAACTACATGCTACACTAGAAAGCAGGAAATCTAATCTAGAAAGCGATAAAGAGAAGAGGGAGAGAAGTTATCCTCCTTAACGACAGCTTAGAAGATGAGCCACGTTAACGGAGCTCTCAGACGAAGGTGGTGAGACGTTGGACAAGGGAAAACGGAGACGAAGGAAGGTGGACGAAGCAGGGAAACATCGCAGCAAGATCTGCTTCCCGAACGGCAGTGAAAAGACAACCACGAAATGCTCCACGAATGGGATGAGAAGGTGGAAAAATCATATTTTTAACTCTAATGGAGCATCCTGGGTTTAGGACAAGCTCGTAGAGCTTTGGAGAGGGTGAGAGAAGAGAGGAAGAGATGATCCATATGTGAAGGGCGTAGGGCCTTTTATAGGTGTACTTATGGGGGCAAAAGGATCATTTTATCTTTCAACAATTAATTCTGCTACCTTTAGTGACGGATACGTGCGTCACTGTAGATAAGCATTGGTGAAGACGCATGTCTCATCACTGCCACTCGCTTCTGATTGAATGTACCACAACATGCCACATCAACACTCAATCCACCTTCGGCCATTCACTCCCTCATCACGTTCACACGCTCTCAGCCGTCCGATCAAGAGATCGGACGGCCTAAAACCCACGCATGCCTCTTCGTCTTCAGATTTGGGCAGCGCTTACGTACAATGGCACGTCTGATCGTGCGTCATCGCGCGCGTGCGTGATGGACGTCTCTCCATGTGCCACGTCACACCGCATCCACCGACTAATCGCAATCCAGCGGCTGAATTGAGCCACGTGCGCTCCTTCAGCTGATTTGAGGCGAGGCGGGATTCAAACCCGCGCCTCCCTCTTCGTGGATGCGTGCTTAACCAACGCTCTACAATTGCTCTTATGTCGCGCTTATGAATTAAGGGGTGAGTGCCCTCAGTCATTGGATCTCGACCCAACGGCTGAGATTGAATCTTGATCTCACCTTAGAGGTTGAGCGAAGGGGTGCAGGTGGGTTTGGATGGTTGGGATGGTGCCACGTGGCACCATCCTAGCCATCCATCTTCATATGCTCGTAAGTGGTGCCACGAATGTCGGATTGAACCGATTTTCGCACTGTTGGGCTGCAATTATCGATCTGAACCCATCCGTATGGTTGGATTTGTCATATGAGGTATGAATTTACACCACCTGGCCCCTTGATCTATGGTCTTCCTCGGACTGCATATGATGCTATGAAGGTCTGATTAGGGCGATCTTATAGTCGTTGAATTCCGATCATCGCCCTGATCAGATCCGTACGGTTGAATCTTTAATCCGAGGCCCTGATTAAATATCACCATATTCCCTGACCACAAAAAAGAGAGAATTAACCTAAAATTTATACAATTTAACCTAAATGCATGATAATGCATGCTATGCAATATTTATAATGATGAATGCTTCTTTGGCACTAGAAATATGCATAAATAAGCATTTTAGGTCAATTAGATGTGTGCACATCAAACTCCTTTATAGGATTTGAATATACAAGCACACTAAAAAGGGGGACGAATAGTGCGGTACAAAAATAAAGAAATTAAAAGCAAACCACAAAATTAAATACAAGATATATAGTGGTTCCCCTCACTTGGGTACTCCACTACCTAAGTCTCCCGACTTAGGATTTTTAACTCAATTCCCTCAACCCAGAGGAAATAATTCACTATAATAAAAGGTAATTAACAGGTTACCTTAACCTAATTATAAGACAATAGAAAGATATAAAGAGTACAAGTGCAAGCAAAAATAAAAAGCTTAAAACATGAATCCTAAGCCTCCGAACACGATATAACTATAAAGATATTATCAATGGAAGCTAAGGAAGGAATTAGCATGCAAAATGAATCAAAAAATGAAATTCTTCATGCCTAAGGACTTGTTGAAATCTCAGAGAATCTACTTGCAGGCTCACTAGGCAACAAGTCTAGCTCCTTGCTAGAAAAATAGTGCATAAAAGAATTCTTTAGAGCAAGGGAGAGAAGTGTATTGTTGTGTGTAGAAAAAAGGACCCAAAGGGGTCTATTTATAGGTTAGACTACACCCACCCATGCACTATAGCCAATGGGTGCCAATTAAGGGTGATTCAAATGGGAATTAAAACAAATAAGTTGTTCAAATTTGACTCAACGGGTAGTTGGTACTAGTACTAATGTATGGTTATTGATACTAGCTGCTCACTGACTACCAGCAACTAGTACAGATAAAGTTTGGGTACTAGTACTCATCATAAGTACTAATACTCAGCACTCCCAGTTGAGTGCCAACTATATAACAAGTATCGGTACTCATCTTGAGTATCGATATTTGTTACTCACAAGTTAAGTTTTAAGTCAAAATTCGTAACCCACATGTATCAATACTTATTAGGTTCAGGACAACTCTTTAACTCAAAATTGTAAACACCATGTACCGGTACTTTGGTACTTGTTCATAGTTTGAGTCAAAAACTCAAACATGTGCCTTGCATGTACCAGTATTACTTACAACAAATACCTTATTAAACTATTTGTTAAACCACATTGAATTTGATTAACACTTCTTATGAAACGATTTGGATTTTGAAAAAATATCGTTCTTTGCAAATGTGATGCCTAATTATATCTCATTAATTTTAACTTCTATTTTCAATTTATTTGTTAGGAGGCAATACATAGTCTAAGAAAAATAAATAAACAAATGTGGTCCTCCTTCTATCATAGCCATCATATGTCTCCATCATTCATCATTCAAGCCATTCCATTCCTAATTCCTGTACAATAGACTCACAAAAATTCATTAGATCAAAAAGGGTTTTGCTAATACCAAAACTTATAAGAATGTGGAACTAGGTTCCAACATCCTTGGTATGCTAATTTGGTTGATTACTTAGCTACAGGAAGAATACCACCTAACTAGACTAAGCAAAAGAAAGATAGATTCTTCTCTAAAGCTAAGTACTACTTTTGGGAAGACCCTTTGTTATATAGACTTTGTGCTGATCAGATAATCAGAAGATGTGTTCCTAAGAATGAGATCAATAATGTCTTGACCTTTTGTCATAGTGTTGCTTGTGGAGGCACTTTTTAGGGAAGAAGATCGTTGCAAAAGTACTGCAAAGCAGGTTTTATTAGCCTACATTATTTAAGGATGTTCACAACTTTTGCAAATCTTGTACTCGTTGCCATTCTTTGGGAAATATAACTAGAAGGGGCATGATACCCTTGAACCAATTTTGATTTTTAAAATTTTTGATGTCTGGGGGATAGATTTTATAAGACCCTTTATAGCATCATTTGGCTTTGAATACTTCTTAGTTGCTGTTGATTATGTTTCAAAATGGATCGAGGCAATTTCTACCTGGACTAATGACCATATCACTATGATTAACTTTGTGAAAAGAACTATCTTTGCTAGATTTGGAATGCCTTGTGTAATCATAAGTGATGGTGGGACCCATTTTTCTAATGCCCAATTCAGAGCGTTACTTAAGAAATATGGAGTGACACACTAAATTGCAACACCTTACCACCCCCAGGTTAATGGGTAGATTGAATCTCTAATCGGGAGATTAAAAATATTCTGCAAAAGATGGTTAAACCTGATAGGAAGGATTGATCTACTAGACTTGATGATGCACTTTGGGCCTATCGAACCACTAATGAAAGACTTATCATGGCTCTTAAATACCCCTAAACAACTAGTTTCCCTAGTTAATTAGCTAGGAATATGCTTTATTAGGGTTTAATTATAATATAAGGGACAATATATTAAAGGACCATGAAATAAGTTAATAATATTAAATTAAATGTCAATTATTATTATTATTAATTTAAATAATAATTTGGACTTGAATTATAAATATTTAGCTACCTAATTAATATTTAATTTAACGTTATAAATATTTAACCCTAAGTATGTAATAACTTAACTTAATTAATTAAAATAAATAAAGCTAAATGAGTCAAAAATGTAAATTCAAGTCATTTGTATAATATTTATCTAATTTATAATTATATATAAAAAGTTGGAAAAGAATTAAATTAAATTTAACTTAAAATAACTCAGTTTACATTCTGGTCTTTAGAAATCATTTTAATCGAGTCCTTTTCTTCGAAAATGGTCCCTAGTTTTTATTGCATTTCAGTCCCTATGAGCATAACCCGTCTTCTTCCTCTTCTTCTTCCTCGCACTGGACGGTCCTCATCAACTAGTCACTGTATCGCTTGATCACCGCCCATCTACCATTAGAACTTCTTCGCCAAGCTTCCAAAGCTTCAGCTTACTCTCCCCTTTCCATCCGATGATGTGGATGAAGCTCTAATCCTAATCAGGGTTCAAGGTTAACTTCGATGCCGGTGGTTACCTTGAACCTAGACCTTCTAGTGTCCAGGTACTGCCCCCTATACCACCACCGCAACCTATTTAAACCCCTCCACCCCTCCGATTTCAAGGATCGACTCCCTTCCCTCTTCTCCTACCATAGTCGACAATAGGCTATTCCTCCTTAACCTCCGATGACCTCTCACCTCTCCTTTGGAGCGTCTCCGCCAGAGGCATTCGCCTCCCTCACCTCCTCTTCCTCTCCCGCTACTATGACAGGGCTTAGGAGCGCATCGCCCTCCTTCCTCTTCATTTCTTTTCTCGCCGGAGTTCTATCTTCAACCTTCTGATTTCATCCTCTGTTACGTGGCTTTTGACGGAGATTCCTCCTCCCTTCGTCCAGGTAACAGTAAACTAGGTAAGATTTAATGTATGATAGGTTAGGTAGCTAGATTAGTGTAGTTTAGCTCAATTCCAGTATTCCTTCTCCGACTCCGACGAGGCCAAGTCCGACCTCGGTGGACTTTATTTCACTGTTTCATGCATATAATCACTTATCTCACCTTTCCATGATCATAATCCACTTCTTTTCCATCACTTTTATCAGTTTATGCATCTAACACATTGTCACCTTCACCGACGACCTCCGTTGTCCACAACGGAGGCTTCCAAACTTAGATCACATCCATTTGGGGTCCTCCATCACCTCTTCACCTTTTCAGGGCCCCATGCTACCTTAAAATTAACTGAATTGAACACATTAACGCCTAAATCACCAACACATTCACCTGAACATCTCGTTGTCCATGGTGAGGTGTTTAGAGCTAATTCACATCCATTGAGATCCTCCATCACCTTTGCAATACCATAAGGATCCTATTTACCTAATTAATTGCCCCTATAAGGCACTACATCGTAAACGCCTAAATTCACTCAACCTCCTGAGCTCGCTGTCAATGGCGGCTCAGGAGGAGTAATATCTCCTAATTAATCACTTCTCCACCTTCGCCACTTTCCTTGGAGTAGTTTCCCTCATTTAATTTTGAGGGAGAACAACTCTTGAGTTCTATCAAACTCAGGGTTGAATTTCCTGAATTCTTAATGAATTCAGGTTTGAGATTAGCAATTGATGTGCTTGTTGATCTTTTGAGGTTCCTTGTGACCTTAGAAGTTTATCTGGACCATTCATGGTCAGTTTTGCAAAGGAATTAACTTCTGCATCCATTTCTGAGTTTGCCAGATCTCTGGTGAGCTCCGACAACCTAATTTCGAGCTTTAGCCCTTGGGAAACTTTGAGAAGCTCTAGATTGCTTCTCTAGGATCTTAGGATTATGAAGCAGTAATTCGATTTGTGTTTTAATGACCAGAGCTCTCTCTTGATCTTCGTCTTCTCCAACTCTGGCAGAGTTGGAGAGACAATTTTGTTAGGGTTTAGATTCTGGGAATAGGTCTAGAAGCTTCAGCAGAACCTAGGAAATCCATCCTAGGTCTTTAATTGGACTGAAAATCTATAGATTGCTTTGCCGGACACACCTCCTTCTCAACCCAGGTGGCACTGTCTGAACCCTCAAAACCCTACTTTGATGCATTGAATGAATTCCTAAGGGTGAACTGAGTCCGACTAGGGCTTTAATTTGATCTATGAAGCCCTAAACTAGAAAGTCAAATCTTGGCTGCAGAAGGTCAACCCTAGGTTCAATTTATGGATTAAATGGATGAAAGTCTGATTTAATAGGTTACTTAGGTTCCTGGGATGATTTTAATGTGTTTAAGATTGATTTGGTTAAGTTTGATTGAGGAATAATAAGGATTTGAATTTACTATGTGTTTTGGGTTACAAAGGGAACCCAATACTGTTCCTGGGTATTCTGTTGAGATTTAAACTCAAATCCTACCCAGATCTATTATTTTTGACCTCCTGAAACTATTCAGATCACTTTTTGAGATTGTTATCTCTCTATACGACAAATTCGAGCTTAAAATTGAGGTTTGAAGCTTCCAGCGAAGCTCTCAAGTTTCTGGGCCTAACTGAAGCATCTCCAGACCTCCTTATTTCTTCTAAACCCTGCAGAATGCCTTACTAAAAGCATTTAGATCCTCAAATGAGGGCGATAACTCTTCTGCAGGTCGTTAGACCTGAAGAGTCCTCTTTGAACTCCTTCCAGGCATGGTCGAACAGCCATGTTCCCGTCTGAAATCTGTGGATCTAACTTGATCCAAATCCCAAATTGACGCTAAAATTAGATAGAGGATCTTTAAAGCTCTCCAATGAGTTTTGGATCAATCGATTTGGTTGAGCGAGTTGATGGGAATCTGCATCGGAAGTTCGGCCTAGATGCCCGAACAAGGTCCCACCATGAGAGTGAGTGGGTGAGTGCCTTAGTATAATACGATTTCATGCACCCAGCACTTTAGTCGACAGCGCTGGGCGCACAAAATCGAACCTGATCTCTTGAGCTTAGTGCGGGTGCGTGCGTAGGCACGTGCATGGGCCCGAGTGTGGGCATGGTTGTGTGTGGGCCTTGATTGGGCTCGGTACTATGCATTGATAAAAACAAATGAAATCCACCTTAAATAAACTAGATTGAAGCTAAAGTAGGGTCTGGTCCCACCCATTTGGGTGCTGTGTATCCCCGAATGAGCTTGGGTCGCCCATTAAAAATCTAATTTTTATAATTAGAGTAAATGGGTTAAGTTGGTGAAAATTTGGCTAAGTATGGACATAAGGCATAGTAAAGAGGATAAAGAAAGAAAGGAAGAGAACAAAGACAAGAGCTCAGGAGAAAAAGATAAAGGAAAACAAAGAAGGCTTAGGGAGAATTAAAGAAGAACAAAAGAAGAAGAGGGAATAAAAAGAGTTAACAAAGAGAGAAAGTTGAGTTCGTAGAAAAGATATAGAGAAGAGAAGAAAATCAGACGTCCTTACTATTGATCAAAAGTCCAATTTATATTTTTAAGTCGTCTAACTCAATTTTCAGACGTCTGATTTCAGGGCTGAAGCTATTATATGATTTGTTTTGAACTTTTAATTGTTGTAAAGGCATTGTTGACTCATGTATTATATTCTATGCCTTATGCTTTTGTAATAAATGTTGTAATAAATTGGTTTACCTGATTTTAAATGCTAGATATCTTTTGTAAACTTATTTTCCTTTTAATGGAATTTTGTATGCCTTTACTTGTTCAATCTTTTGTGCAAGATTCATGTGCTTAAATATATTGTAATGTTAATCTGATTGATTAAATAGATAGTAATTATGTTTTAGGAATTAATGGTGAATTAATCCTACAATTATGCCTCCCAGTGAATGACTTGGACTCAACTATTTAAAAAGAACTTAAAAATTTTAAATGTTAGGTTAACTTGACACTATACTACATTTCCAACATTAATTCGAGTTAACCTAAGTTATATTCTTATGTAATTAATTAAGTCTTATTAACTTAATTAACTGTGTTGAGAATTAACGAACCAACCTCCTACAAAAGTCCCATTAACATGTCCCCATATAGGCTTATCTTTGGTAAACCCTGTCATCTTCCCTTGGAGCTGGAGCATCAAGCTTATTGGGCCGTTAAAAATTATAATTACAATCTAGATTAGGCTGCAGAACATAAGAAGCTCCAGCTAAGTGAGCTTAAAGAAATCAGGAATAAAGCTTATGAAAGTGTTCAGATTTACAAGGAAAAGAGTAAAGCCTTTCATGATAAGCATATTGTACAGAAACACTTCAAGCCTAATCAAAAAGTTTGGCTCTTTGATGCAAGACTACAACTCTTCTCTGGGAAACTCCAATCTCAAAGGTAAAGCCCATATATGGTTGTTTGATCTTTTGAGAAAGGAGCTATGGAAATTTCCAATCCTAAAATAGGGCAAACTTTCACTGTGAATGATCAAAGGTTAAAACCCTACATTGAAAATTTGACACAATCACCTTTGGTTGATAAGATGGCCTTAATAGAATCTGAGTCTTGATCTATGATTAGGATCTCTGTTTGGCAGAAGATGTTAAATTTAGCATTTGTTGGGAGACAACCTAACGTTGATTTTACTAACTGATGTCCTACATGCTATCTTTGGTGAGGGTAGATTGTGTCAGAGTCTTGTACAGAATAATCAAAATTGGTCGAACTCATTGATGTTGAGTATTAGGTTGTATTATTCCTTTCTCCTACTTTCTTATTCATTCATTTTATGATTGCTGCTTACATTGGGGACAATGTGTGACATAGGCATGGGGGGAGAGGTGTATATTTTGTTGATTTAAACTATCTTTGTTTTTCATTTTGATTTGTCTATCTTCCGTATCAACTTTTTGTGTTTTCAAAAAAAAGAAAAGAAAAAAATCAATATTTTTAAAGTCTTGAGCTAGGAAAGGATTACGATACTTAGGCATTTAGAAATTACCAGCCATAAAAAAAAGTATGATTATGGTCTTTTCACTTAGACTCTTTAGGTCATTTTCAACTGAATCAACTGGAGTATTTACTAAGATGCGAATCTATTTTCTAAGTGCTTGAAGAGTCTTGTTAGCTAAGGTATTAAGCCAACAAAGTAATAAATATGTGACTTATCTTTTCACCCTTTGGTTTGAGTGATTTGAAATCTTTTTTTCGATTCCCTTATCGACCAGGGTTAAATTGAGCTCCTCGTATCGCATGAATGTCTTAAGCGTAGTCTTGTAGGGTTAGTTTACTTCTTGGCTTAGGAAATTGGTGTTAAGAAATACGAAATTAGTGTTAACCCTCGTTTTTTGTTTACTTGCAGAGTGATGTCAACATCAATTTTTGTTTACCTAAACTGATGTTAAGCTCTGATGTTAATCCTTGTAGTGTTTATTTGAATCAGTGTTGACACCAATTTCTAGAGAGTGAAGTTTGAGTGTAGGGGAATTACGAAATTAACAACTATTTTACTAACACCCCTTAAAACTGGTGTTAGTAAAATGGATATTAATCTCCTAAAACATGTGTTAAAATTATGCAAGTTAACCCCTCAAAAAAGAGGGTTAACCCTTTAAGTAAATTAACCTATAGAGAAAAAGCCTAAAATTTCGAGATATGATTCCTAACTAAATGCCTAAATCTGTTGAATTAACTCTTTTTGGGCCAATTTACTTAGGATTTAGGTCAAGATATATTCCTCCTTCCTAGTCTCTTTATCGAGTAGCTCTAATAAGAAGAACATTATTGTAATAGAGGAAATATTTGACAATTAAGGTGATCAAGCCCACCTAGATCACACGCCTAGACCACACGCCATAATCAGGAGATGGATTAGATCTTCGATGCAGGGAGTTTAAGGTGGAGAGTAAGGAGGTAAGTACTCACCACAGCACATAAATTTTTACCATCCTCCACCTACTAAGGGAGTACATATCTTGGGAAAGCTGAGGCTTCTAAATCACTTAGCATGAAGTGTCAACAGGCACCCATGCGTGCCCTTACTACAAGAATTCAGGGGTGTGACACCTTGCATTGTAATTGTGCCTTCTATTATAATGAGAACTTCTACGGTAAATTCATGTGCTTGAGGTAAAAATTTACATAATAGAGATTATTACTGGGATGTTAATTTAACATCTAAATATAAGGATTCATCTTTACTTGCCCACCCGCTCAAGGAGTAAGAATCTCGTTTGTGCACTCGCCATGATCTGCTCTATGACGAGATTGTGGGAATTTGGTGAACGTAATGCATGTGACCTGGCTTGCTTGGAAAGCTAGAATTGTTGACTCACACCTTGCACGAGGTGAGCATTTCACTAATGCCATAGGGTACAAGTTCTTGATGGCTAATTGATCAAATCATAATTTTATATAAATTATGTGTCTCATTATTGATATTTTGGATATTTATATTGTAAATATAATAATTTTAGATATTTCTTTATATTTTATGAATAATGATATTTCCTTTATTTTTATATCATAGACTACAAAAGACTCACAAGGTGGCTCAAGATTGAAGATAATGTTTTTTTAGGCTCATTTAGGTGACTGAATCATGAAAAAATCAACAAATAAGTCAGGTTAAGAGGTGGTATATATATAAGATAAAAAATAAAAAATTAGAATTTTAGTAGGATTAGGAGTTATTTGACTCCAAAACAACCTCATTATCCCTTGATCACAAAATTTAAAGATTTTTAGAGGTTTTTAGAGACTCCCATAAAAATATTCTCATCAATTTTGGGTCACCTTGTGAGCCTTTTGCCTCCTTACTTGTGATATAAAAATAAAGAAAATATCATTATTTACAAAATATAAAGAAATGTCTAAAATTATTATATTTACAAAATAAATACCTGAAAGTAGCAATAATTAGGCAAGTAATTTATATAAAATTATGGCTTGATCACATCTCTATGTCTAAGTTTTGTCAGTCCTCGAGCAAACAAAATAGAAAAACAAAACCAAGATGTTTCAAAAAAAAAAACAAAAGCAAGATATAAACCTAGCTCACTTTCGCAGGAATCGTGATTGCATTTACCGTATGCAACAAGGCTTTTAAACCCTTAGGTTGCCCTAGTGAAGTAGTTATAGTCTCCTAAGGGTTCGTAGCCAGCACACTCACAAAATCGAGATACCAAACCACTGACGATAAAATAAAACCAAGTTTGAGCTAGGATATTATTAGTTAGGAGACATCAATCCTCACCAATCAAAGGAAAATGTATACGAGATCTTAACAGTAGTGTTTCAATAGCACTATGGTTGTGAACAAAATGCAAATCACCTAATCCCATCGGAGCTCTATTAGCTGCAGTTTTCAGCCTCTTGAGCAACTTTTTATGGCTCATATCTCCACCCAACATTTGAATAGAAATTGAAATTCTAAGCATCTTTACTTGTGATGCTGATTTGTCAAGTAGGCAATAGGATAAAAACTTTGCTTTCTCTAAAGCATTAGACTACCCTTTACTTCTCTAAACCTTGTCTTCGGATTTGCCTTACTACAGACCGATAGTGTTTTCACTCACTTTTTCTAACCAGAGGTTAACACAAGATCGAAATCAGTATATATTTCCTTGGCCATGCCATTTGGCATCTTTTATTCATTTTTATTTCTCATAATCAAAATTGGTCGAACTCATTGATGTTGAGTATTAGGTTGTATTATTCCTTTCTCCTACTTTCTTATTCATTCATTTTATGATTGCTGCTTACATTGGGGACAATGTGTGACATAGGCATGGGGGGGGGGGGGGGGGGGGGAGGTGTATATTTTGTCGGTTTCAACTATCTTTGTTTTTCATTTTGATTTGTCTATCTTCCGTATCAACTTTTTGTGTTTTCCAAAAAAAGAAAAGAAAAAAATCAATATTTTTAAAGTCTTGAGCTAGGAAAGGATTATGATACTTAGGCATTTAGAAATTACCAGCCATAAAAAATTATGATTATGGTCTTTTCACTTAGACTCTTTAGGTCATTTTCAACTGAATCAACTGGAGTATTTACTAAGATGCGAATCTATTTTCTAAGTGCTTGAAGAGTCTTGTTAGCTAAGGTTTTAAGCCAACAAAGTAATAAATATGTGACTTATCTTTTCACCCTTTGGTTTGAGTGATTTGAAATCTAAGCATCTCATCCTTTGCATGTACACATTGACTAGCTTGTGGACAACTACATTTTGAAAACTAGGTTTTTAATGAGGCTGAGATCTGAGGGTCTGACTCAATAATCGGACTTAATCTCACATTTGATCTCAAGACCCTCACGGGTATGGCTAACATATTGCACTAGGTATGCTCCCTAGGTGTAGGATGTTTAGATCCCAACCTTGTACCCTTATCTTCTCTGGATTCTTATTCAGGAGACGTTCATTAACTAGATTTAGAAGAGGCACCTACCCTAGGAAGAAAAGTGAAAAATGGAGTAAAAAAAAAAGAGATTTAGTGTAGTAGGAGGAAGAAAAGGAGAAAAAAAAGAGAAACATACGTTTAGAAATAAAAGAAGAAGAAGAAAAATAGAGTGAGTTAGGTAGTGAGAAATAAAAATGAATAAAAGTGCCAAATGGCATGGCCAAGGAAATATACACTGATTTCGATCTTGTGTTGACCTCTGGTTAGAAAAAGTGAGTGAAAACACTATCGGTCTGTAGTAAGGCAAATCCGAAGACAAGGTTTAGAGAAGTAAAGGGTAGTCTAGTGCTTTAGAGAAAGCAAAGTTTTTATCCTATTGCCTACTTGACAAATCAGCATCACAAGTAAAGATGCTTAGAATTTCAATTTCTATTCAAACGTTGGGTGGAGATATGAGCCATAAAAAGTTGCTCAAGAGACTGAAAACTGCAGCTAATAGAGCTCCGATGGGATTAGGTGATTTGCATTTTGTTCACAACCATAGTGCTATTGAAACACTACTGTTAAGATCTCGTATACATTTTCCTTTGATTGGTGAGGATTGATGTCTCCTAACTAATAATATCCTAGCTCAAACTTGGTTTTATTTTATCATTAGTGGTTTGGTATCTCGATTGTGTGAGTGTGCTAGCTACAAACCCTTAGGAGACTATAACTACTTCACTAGGGCAACCTAAGGGTTTAAAAGCCTTGTTGCATACGGTAAATGCAATCACGATTCCTGGGAAAGTGAGCTAGGTTTATATCTTGCTTTTGTTTTTTTTTTGAAACATCTTGGTTTTGTTTTTCCATTTTGTTTGCTCCAGGACTGACAAAACTTAGACATAGAGATGTGATCAAGCCATAATTTTATATAAATTACTTGCCTAATTATTGCTACTTTCAGGTATTTATTTTGTAAATATAATAATTTTAGACATTTCTTTATATTTTGTGAATAATGATATTTTCTTTATTTTTATATCACAAGTAAGGAGGCAAAAGGCTCACAAGGTGACCCAAAATTGATGAGAATATTTTTATGGGAGTCTCTAAAAACCTCTAAAAATCTTTAAATTTTGTGATCGAGGGATAATAAGGTTGTTTTGGAGTCAAACAACTCCTAATCCTACTAAAATTCTAATTTTTTATTTTTTATCTTATATATATACCACCTCTTAACCTGACTTATTTGTTGATTTTTATTCAATCACCTAAATGAGCCTAAAAAAAACATTATCTTCAATCTTGAGCCACCTTGTGAGTCTTTTGTAGTCTATGATATAAAAATAAAGGAAATATCATTATTCATAAAATATAAAGAAATATCTAAAATTATTATATTTAGAAAATAAATATCCAAAATGTCAATAATGAGACACATAATTTATATAAAATTATGATTTGATCAATTAGCCATCAAGAACTTGTACCCTATGGCATTAGTGAAATGCTCACCTCGTATCCTCGTGCAAGGTGTGAGTCAACAATTCTAGCTTTCCAAGCAAGCTAGGTCACATGCATTACGTTCACCAAGTTCCCACAATCTCGTCATAGAGCAGATCATGGCGAGTGCACAAACGAGATTCTTGCTCCTTGAGCGGGTGGGTAAGTAAAGATGAATCCTTATATTTAGATGTTAAATTAACATCCTAGTAATAATCTCTATTATGTAAATTTTTACCTCAAGTACATGAATCTACCGTAGAAGTTCTCATTATAATAGAAGGCACAATTACAATGCAAGGCGTCACACCCCTGAATTCTTGTAGTAAGGGCACGCATGGGTGCCGGTTGACACTTCATGCTAAGTGATTTGGAAGCCTCGGCTTTCCCAAGATATGTACTCCCTTAGTAGGTGGAGGATGGTAAAAATTTATGTGCTGTGGTGAGTACTTACCTCCTTACTCTCCACCTTAAAAACTCCCTGCATCGAAGATCTAATCCATCTCCTGATAATGGCGTGTGGTCTAGGCGTGTGATCTAGGTGGGCTTGATCACCTTAATTGTCAAATATTTCCTCTATTACAATAATGTTCTTCTTATCGGAGCTACTCGATAAAGAGACTGGGAAGGAGGAATATATCTTGACCTAAATCCCGAGTAAATTGGCCCAAAAAGAGAGTTAATTCAACAGATTTAGGCATTTAGTTAGGAATCATATCTCGAAATTTTAGGCTTTTTCTTCATAGGTTAATCTGCTTAGAGGGTTAACCCTCTTTTTTGAGGGGTTAACTTGCAAAATTTTAACTCATGTTTTAGGAGATTAATATCCATTTTACTAACACCAGTTTTAAGAGGTGTTAGTAAAATAGTTGTTAATTTCGTAATCCCCCTACACTCAAACCTCACTCTCTAGAAATTGGTGTCAACACTGATTCAAATAAACACTACAAGGATTAACATCACAGCTTAACATCAGTTTAGATAAACAAAAGTTGATGTTGACATCACTCTGCAAGTAAACAAAAAACGAGGGTTAACATTAATTTCGTATTTCTTAACACCAATTTCCTAAGCCAAGAAGTAAACTAACCTTACGAGGCTACGCTTAAGACATGCATGCGATACGAGGAGCTTGATTTAACCCTGGTCGATAAGGGAATCGAGAAAAGGAACATCGTAAATTGTACTACCAGGAATAGGTATCATTCATACCTTCTTTGAGGATGACAGGATTTATCCCGCTCTCTGGTAAGTTTAATGATAACGAGCATTTCATTTGCGTGCCCGTGGTGATCACCCTAGGCGCAATTTAACCTAAGTAGTTGCCTCCGAAATTACCTCGAGATGCGTAATGTAAACTTAAACATAGCAAGAAGGACCCCCACCAGCCCAATGTTCCTTGTGTGGACCAGCGTGCTGGCAGGCATCATCGAGACATCACTTTCAAACCTATCCTACACATGTTTTTTTTGTTTGCAACCCACGGTTTCTAACCTCAAGCACATCGCCAACAAGATCGCGTATAATATCAAATCCTGTAAGATATGCAGCGCCACCACACCTCCTCCCACAATTGACTGCTGACTGGAGAACAGGTCTGCAGCTCCTTGAATTCAAGGAAAGATACGGGGGTGTTGAAAAGAGGAATCCCATGAGGAGTGGTGGTGCAAAGGAGAACAAGGGGAGCCCCACACCTGACATCACCAGATCTTCTCCCGGGATTGGACGGGGCCCTCAACTACACTCCACCCGATCTATCCTCCCCCTCCTTCCCCCCTATCCCAACACCCAATAAATTAAAGCCTTTCCTGTGCTTTGTGACCCATGAATAATGAATAATGATGATGACGATGATGATGATAATTGATTTGATACATGTCCATACAGTCATGTAAAATATGAAAGTTAGCTGAATCTCCCGATCACCATTCCTTATTCTGAGTAAGCAGCCAGGAAATTAATAACGCGATTCTGATATACACCAGACGGCAAGCGAAACTAATCGATTAAATCTTTCGATGATAATATATGGTTAGGACAGACAGTGGTATTCATTTATCTTACTCGATGTTGGTTAACTTGCAAGCAATTGATTTCATAAGATAATAGGTGCAACAACATGTTTTGTTTTGTTTTCCCGATGAAATCTAGCAACCTATGCCAAGAGATCGACAAAGGGTTTGTCTGTAATTATGTCTTTCTGTAGGAGTAAATGGTAAATCCAAAATTCGAATGATGTATGAAGAAATGTCTCCTAAACTAAACGTTTCTCTCTGTCTCCCTCTCTATGTCGAGAGAGAGGAGAATTAGATAAGGACAATTGAGAGGGGAGAGTGGGGAGATTATGGAGATTTTCTACTGCAGAATCTGGTTGGAGATCTCTGCTTTCCAGGACATGAGATTTTGTTGGTGGGTCACCACCTCATTTACTTTTCCTTTCCTCCAAATCCCCGAGTTGCTTCCCTCTGCATATATGAGGAGGGCACCCCCTTCTTCCCCACACCTTCCACATTCCAAGCAAGCAAAGGGAACCCAACTCTAAGGAACACGATTTCCAGTTTAGATGGCTGTTCCTCCAGCTGCCCAATACCATGTTCTGGCCGTTGATGACAGCCTCTTGGATAGGAAGCTCATTGAGAGGCTCCTCAAGATCTCTTCCTACCAAGGTATCTTGATGAGTAAAAATTGCATCTTTCTTGCTTATCTTGTGAATCAGACCATGCTTTGCAATTTCTTATCGTTGTTGATCCCTTTGTTTGTACTGTTGCTTCAGTGACCACAGTTGATTCTGGGAACAAAGCTTTGGAATTTCTTGGTTTGCAAGATGTCCAGGGTGTCTCACCATCTGTGTCTTCCAATCAACAGGTAGTTCGCAATCATCAAAGGCACCATTTTTCCATATCTCCTGAGAGATTTTATGTCGCTTGATCTGAACCTGTTCCTATGTTTCTGTCAGGAAATTGAGGTGAATTTGATAATCACTGACTACTGTATGCCTGGGATGACGGGTTATGATTTGCTCAAGAGGATTAAGGTAATTATTGGCCAATATGCACATAAGTAGGCGAAAGATCTTATATATATATATATATATATATATATATAATGTTGCCGGATTCTAAACAGTAATGCTTGTTTCTGCCAGGAATCAGCATATCTGAAAGACATCCCTGTGGTCGTCATGTCCTCTGAGAACATCCCTTCCAGGATCAATAGGTGAGTTGCGTGATTACTTGACTGCCTTCTCCCTCCTTCCTAATTATAGTTAGCACATGTTCAATGAAGCCTCCAACTTCCTTTAAGAAGGTGGAAAGCAGAGGGAAAAGTTTAATCAAGTGCTTAACTCTCCTTTATTAAGTTATATGGTGGTAGACAAAGTGCCATTCAAGAAAGGGGCAATGATTAGCTTGATTCAGGAGGAAGAGTTTCAAAAGGAAAAGGAAAATAAATAAATAAATAAAAAGGAGACTTTAGCTTTTGCATCACAATTTTACCACCTTTTCTCGTTTAGTTTAATATTTCTTAGAAACCACCAAGATTATCCATGCTTAAGAATACCCTCTGCTTAAGAAAAATGAATCATAGTTTCTGCAAACATATTATGTTAAGGTAACGAAATATAAGGACAGGTAAACAAAATTTTTGTTTTTCTCGAAGAAGATTTTAGAAAGTGTCTATGATCCGCCCCAGATTTGTTGGGCATTTATCTTCTCAATCTGATTGCTCATGTATGTATGTTCTTGGCAGATGTCTGGAAGAAGGTGCTGAGGAGTTCTTCCTCAAACCAGTGAAGCTGTCAGACATGAAGAAGCTAGGACCCCATCTCCTCAAAGCCAAGTCCACTCCCAAAGAGCAAAAGCCACAGCCACAACATCGCCCACATGAAGAAGAGCAGCTGATCCTTACTCAGCAACAGCCCTGCTCCCAACAGCAAAGCAACCACATTGGCAACCCTCCTCTCAGTGCTCCCATCCCCACCACCGCAATTGCTCCCAAAATAAGCAACAGCAACAAGAGGAAGGTGATGGATGGGGGCATCTCACCTGAGACGACAAGGCCAAGCTACAAGGACTATGGCCTGACCGCGGCAGTGGTCTAACATCTGAGGCTGGTCCTTACATGGCATTTCCTGAGGCCTTCTTTTCTTTCTTGGATTTGGGCATCTCAGTTTTGGTGTGCTTTTTGGCTCCACGGGGAACCAAATTGAGGAAAAAGTACTGGGTACTACTACTGTACATAGTGGTGGAGGAAGTGGGGGGATTCGCAAGTTGGTCCTTTTTAATTGAACAAGGGAGAGGGATTTCCTTCTTGAATGGGGGTATGGTATGATGATGGCTTTGATCACTGGCATGGCATGGGGGAGGTGGGGGTGCAGGGACATGATAGGAACTTTTCTAATCCAAGGAAGATGCGATTCAGTGCCTTCTCAGTGGCATTTTATGACTTTTTTTCCTTTTTGCTGACATTCGTATCGATCGGCCATGAACAGTGGTGCAGAGTGCAAGTTGTTCCCGCGTGATTGTTGTGTACTTTGTTAAACTGCCACTGAAAAGGGTTCCCACCTCTTCTGATGATGATTTCTTCAAAATTGTTTTTGGAAGCTGAGAATTAGATTTGGGTCTCTCATTTTGGTCATCAAATTATAGTTCTTTTGAGCAACCCGAACGAATAGAGATGTAGATTTGAATCTCCAACTCATTTAGAAACAGAGTCTTGAGATTTTTCTTCACAAGCATTTATCATAAACTTCTGTTAAGAGGTGATTTTCAGAAAAATGGCACAAAGAAACTCTTTGATTTTACCTTGAGATGATGTAAAGATTATTTTTTCTAGAGATGATCCAAGTGGCTATTTGATATAGATAAACATCTAAATGCAACTGAACACGTGTGGTTGCGATCCTAAACGCGTTCAATATAGTTTAAGAGGGCGGACCTGCACGTTCACTGCACACATGAATTGATTGAGGAACATAACCGAACATGGAGACAAACATTATGAAGAAAAAAAAAGGATCATCATGGATAATTTATATCATAAATAGTGGCATATAATATCATTGTTTACAGTTATACGGAGATATATATGAAGCTAATATTTGACGGGGCAAAAGTACAAAAATTTCTTGAGTAGTTTATAGCTACAAAATATCGTTCAGAAAGTATAATCTCAATTACATGCGAAAAAAGGTGAAAGTCATATGAATTTTCAAATCTTGCATATGCAATGAAGTACATAGGTCGCGTGGTTGTCATTAAAGATGCCACTGAATGATATATTCTAATACGCATTCGTTCATTCAGGCAAGTACCTTTTCTTACTTTTGTTTTTTTAGAAAGAAAAGCAATCCTTTGGCAAGCTTTGATCTCGAAACCTTACCGCTTGGCTAATAAGCACGTAACAAAGCTAAGCCGTTATTTCTTTATGCGATTGGTGTTAGCACAGGTGTAACCCCCACTTCCCCACCCACCATAGATTGAGTTGCATCGGTGCTTTTTATTTTTCACTGGCTACCGATATCTGCTTTTCTAATGATGTGCAATATTTCGCGTGAACTTTTACGTTTCTTTACCGCAATCCTTGTTGTTACAGGTCACCCTTACTCTCGTCCTTCTTGTTCTTGGAATTGAAGATATCTTGGATATGATTTGGAGGGATAGGGTTTGAAGCTCCCTTCTTTTATTTTTTTATTTGGATATCAGTTAACAAAAGCAGGAGGATACGCAGAAATGGCAGTTCCCCTTCCCATCCTAACTCTAGGCACATCCAACTCCTCTCACACTATCCACCTTCTATGTACAGGGGTTTGGGTTTGCATACACGTAGACGTGTTTTTTCATTTTTGCCTTTTTCTTTTCTTGTTGCTTATCTCAAATTGTTCAGAAAGAAGACCAGAGAATTAAGCCACTCAAATCAGGATGTTCGTCACTCGATGATGCTCGTTCTAGCCTCACGCACGGACTTGCCATTTTTTATTGAGATTTCCCTATGTTTTCATGTAGCTAAATAAGATTTTTCATATGTTCTGTTGAACTTCTCACAAGCTTCTTCTACATCCTCAATCCTTTGTTTTCTACATTGAATGGAATAAAGAGCTTCAACATTCCCTTTTCCTGCTCAAAAATTAAAGAAAAAATTTCCTTAACTGTTCATTTTTTTACTTGAGCAAGAAGGAGACTATATGCCCCTGTCTTCGTGAACTCCCATATTGATGGATCACAAGAAAAAATTTCATCAATCACAATAACAATACGAAGATTTGGTTAGGATTTATAGTAGATCCTTTTTCTTTCCTTGTCTCTTTTTTTTTTTTTAATGAATCGCCGAGCTCATTCCCATAAAGTTGGAGTTCCAGTAGATCACTAGCATACTTTTCAAGGAGGGATCTAACCTTGAAATCACTACTAAAATATTTGAAACTTATTGTAGAATCCTTTCAGTTACGAGGTGGAGAACAAGAGGATGAATGGAATCAAATGAGAATAATTGCAATCAGACATACAAATGAGGAGCTTGAACACCTACTATTGGGCATCAATGATCTAGTGATAACTGGTATTAGTGACATAGACTTTTTACCACAGCCTGAGAAAGATGCCAAATTTACATAAACGTCCATGCCAACATTTTTTTCTGTGAGACCTAAGAATGCAACAATTCAATCATGTATATCATTCATTTATCATAAAGGAAATAACTAGAGTATCATCAATAGAGGAAGAAATAAAGACAATCCATAATACATACAGAAATATAAAGCTGATTCTAGTATGAAAGGAAACAACTAACTAAAGTATTTATTATATCTAATCAGAAAGGATGCAACTAAGAAGGTTGAAGTTAAGAAAGTTTGGGATATCCTCCTTGATTGCAAGTCATGTTAGTGTAATCATTTAAGCATAATGACCCATATTGGAAATTGTCATTAGAAGACTCATGAAGTTTGAGTTTGAAATTTGAATCTAGGTTCATATTCAAATTTGCTTACGCAACTTGAAGTGAAATTATTCTAATTTGATGATTGATAAAATTGATTCAACTTGGGATTTAAGTTATACTCTTTTTGAGGATATGTGTGTTGGAGGATAAGAGTTGAAGTCCAGGTGTGTATTGGAAGAATAAAGACATATGAGAGAAAATGTGCCCTAACTACCCAATTAAGTACACAAATCTAGCCTTAATTGGGGTTTCACCTTAAGGGACCTAATCCTAGTGACTTTATAACCTAAATTGAGTCTCCTTGATCTTTGAATTACTTAGCCAACTAGGTAGGAGAGGCCTACTTGGACAATCCACATAGTAGTTCACCTAAGTTGTTAATGCAGTTAGCACCATCCTACTTTGTCATTGGTGGTTTTAAGTAGACACAAATTTATGTTGATTCAATCTAAATCCCAAAGTACTAGGATAATTAAATCTATCCCAGGGTCACATCTCTTCAATTTAAAATTTTTAAAGCTTAAGATCTATATGATTGAAATGTGATGGACGTTCAGAGGGTGGTTGCCCTTAAAGGTCAATTCAAATGTGGTGCAGTGCAACACCCAAGAAAACAAGTCCTTTGATTTGTAGCTTGATTCTTTTAGGGTTTTGCCTTGATTAAGTATATTTTAGAATTACACATGCATATTTTAGAGGTTGAAAGAAAGTTATTGTGGGCGGTGTCTCTTCCTTTAAGCAATTACATTCAAATGCAAGTAAATGCGTGCCCAATTTCAGAAAGATTGACAAGCAAAAGTATGGTCTAACATGCTTAGTTATGCTGATTTTTTAGCATCATTTGCATTAGAATTAGGGTATTTTTTATATAATTGCATCCATGCATCTTAGAATTAGGATTGCATAATTAAGCCTAGTTATTCCATGATTATTAATATGAGGCTTTTTGTTTCTTATAGGTATGCCTGAGCTGAGGGAGCTAACAAAACCTACCACTACATTCAAAACCCTAATCCTAATCTCAAGACCAATCCCTAACCCTAACCTTAACTCTCTCCACCAAATAAAAGCCTCCTAAACCCTAATTCCACCACCTAAAACCCTAATCCTAAATACCTAAATCCCATACCCACTGATGAAAGCCTCATCATGAGCCCTAACTAACTCATTTTGACCTAAGAAAGAGAATAAGAGCTCCTACATAACCTAGAGAAGGACCTAATTCAAGGAATAAGTGTTTTGAGAAGAAAACATGAAATAAAGGTTAAAACTGCAATTTTACCATTGCAGTACATAAACGATGTTACGACTCGATTCCCGAATCCCTAACAAGACACGAGACCAGACCGACTCGACTGATCCCAAGACCTAATCGTCCAACGAGAAGGTAACCAAAAAGTAGGAAAGTAAACCACATTCACTATGCTAAGCAATTAACAATAACAAAAGTACAGCAGTAAAGAAGTAAAACTATTACAGTACACACCACCACAACAGTAGAAAAATAAACAGGTACAGGAATATAATGTTCAAAATGTAAGAGTACAGAGGTGCAAGAACTACTCACTACAACTGAAAAAGGAGTACAACAGAAAGCTACAACTACTGGGCTCTACTGGGCCCAGCACCCTCTGCAGCCATAGGCTTTGGCTGCTCAACACCTAGACCTGAAAAGGGGTTATGAGTATAAAACGTCAGCGAACGCAGAGTAGAGTGGCAACCAACTAACTAAGGCAGTAAAGGTGGATAGGTAGCTGTTATTTTTTTTCAATTTCTTTCATTCTTTAACTAATTATTCTTTCTTTCACCACTTGGTTTATTTATCAGGTCTCTCTCTTGATCTCGAATGTTCCTCGTGGGAACGATCTTGATTGTAGTCTTTTCCAAAGAGTAGAAGTCGCACGTGGTGCTCTCCAGGCCGAAAGAGTCCCCCGTGGTGGTCCTACACCCAATCAACCACCCCAACGTCACGGACAAACGTAACGGTGACTACGGCACGTGCGATAAACGTACGGGTAGCTACCCCACACTAGTACACGGTCAATCGTTTCCGTTAGCGGGTGCGCCCAAAGTACAGCACGGAACTAGTATAGGGCATAGCCTTCTGTTACAACCCGATTCTTGAATCCCTACGAGACACGAGAATCAAACCGACTCGACTGATCCCAAGACCCAGTCGTCCAACGAGAAAGTAAGCAAAAGAGCAGTAAAATAAACCACATTCACCATGCATATAACTAGCAGTAACAAAAGTACAGCAGTAAAGAAAAGAACTACTACAGTACACACCACCATAACAGTAGACAATTAAACAGGTACATAAACATGATGCTTACAATAAAAGAGTACAGTGGTAACAAAAAATACTCACTACAACAAAAGAAACGGTACAGTAGGTACAACACACGTAAAACTACTGGGCTCTACTAGGCCCAGCACCCTCTGCAGTCGTAGGCTCTGGCTGCTCAACACCTGGTCCTGAAAAGGTGACAAAGGTGACACGTCAGCGAAATGCTGAGTAGAGTGGCAACCAACTAACTAAGAAAAACAGTAAGGTGGATAAGTAGCGGTTATTTTTAATTTCCTCCTTTAATTCTATTTACTCATTCTTGATATTATTCCTCGGATCTTTCTCTTGATCTCGAATGTTCCTCGTGAGAACGATCTTAATTGCAGCCTTTTCCGAAAAGTAGAAGTAGCACGTGGTGCTCTCCTGGCCGAGAGAGTCCCCCGTGGTGGTCCTACCCTCAGTCAACCACTCCAAGGTCACTGACAAACATAACGGTGACTACGACACACGTGATAAAAGCACGGGTAGCTACCCCGCACTGGCACGCGGTCAGTCGTTTCCGTTAAAGGTGCGCCCAAATCACAGCACGGAACCAGTATAGGGCAGAGCCCTCTCAGTCACAAGGGACTAGCCCCTCCACAGTAACCAAACAAGGGTCTTGCCCCTCCACAGTCTGCGCACCATTGCCTGACTACCGTGGTTTGCCCAGTAGGCCTAACAAGTCGGTGTAGGAAGGCTAGCAGAACCCCGAGGCCCGTGGGGTGGCTAGTGCTCTCCCTACACTAGTAGCTCTCCCCGATACTGTGTACGCGAGGGACAAAGTCGGTACAAAGTGGCCAGACCTAACCCCAGGTCCCTGGGGCGGCTAGCTCCGCTCTGCACTAAACAAGGGGACAGTCGCTCTCCTTGGTACTCCGTACTCAAGGGCCAGCTCACTTCCCCAATTCCATTCCATTCGCCTCTCAGGAGCTCTACTCCTAATTCCCCGTAGGGTTCATGCTCATATTTCTTTAACTAAGCCAATTTAGGTTTCATCATTTCAGCTTTATATTCATATAGCCCATGTTCTCAACAGTTAATATCCATTTATAAACAAGCGACTGTTATCCAATTACAGGCAATTATCATTTTTCTTTCTACTTTTCCAAGGCTGCAATCCATATATTCACGACATTCGTTTTGGTGTTTCTGTTCCTAGGATCCATGCCACACCCTAGGATCTATCATTCAATCTAGTTTTCCAGTACTAAGATTCATGCCATACCCTAGGATCTATCATTCAATCTAGTTTTCCAGTCCTAGGATTCATGCCATACCCTAGGATCTATCATTCCATCTAGTTTTCCAATTCTAGGGTTCATGCCATACCTTAGAATTTATTAATTATCTCACAAGTGCATAATTGTTGATAAACAATTAAAGGGAGCCACTCTACCCGCAAAATCGGGAGTACTGGGGGTGTGATCGGTAGGTCCACGCTCCTCCGCAACCCCCAGAGTCGCAACGGAACGGGGTCCTAACACAAGGATCAAATACAAAAAACTACTCAGAATAGGATATAAGTACTGTAAACAAGTAAAGGAACTAATTCTGAGAAGAACGAAATTTGAAACGCGGAAAACGGACTTCAAACGAACCCTAAACGGGTCAAAAATAACCAGTCTGTCCCAAATCAGACGTCTGGAACATCTTCTAGACATCTTAAACGATGGTTTAGGTCATACCTTGTTTCTTCGCAGTTCTTCAGACATCCAGAATCCCGCTGAACTGTTTGGACCTAGTTTCAGACGTTCGACTATCACTCCGGACGTCTGGGGACCCTATCCGCCGTCTGGTGCTGTGCCCAGATGTCCAATCTGTGTGGGAGGGCGTGCCCTTGCGCCTTCCCTAACGAACCTTGCATGCGTACGCAATCGATCTTAGCACGGCAAAGAAGCAGATCCTTCGGCGGAACGACCTGCATGGTTGTACACGCGAAAGGAGAAGGAAAAGAAATATTGTACCTTTCAGACGTCTGGATCTCACTCCAGACATCCCCCGCGCCATCTGGACGTAGGTCCAGACGTCTGATTCTGGGAAATTTTCCCAGAATCAGGACCTCCTCACCCTCCGCCTGCTGCGCACGGCCGTGCCGTGCCGCGCTCGCCTGTTGCCTGAGCTGCAGTAGCACCTCCCCAGCGCCACGCTCCCGCTGCGCACCCGCCGGCTGGCCCTAGTTGCTCCGGCGAGCTCACACACTCGTGCTCTACCTCTTCTCCCTCTCGCTGCACCTCCTCCTCCCCGCGCACACCCGGCAGCAGCTGCTACCCTCGCCCTCTCACTCTCACGCTAACAGGAAGAAGGAGGAGACGGTGGAGTGATGGTGAGGGAGAGGAGCGGGGGGAGGTATTTGAAGGCACCATGGGGAGAGAGAGAGGAAGAAAAGATGCGCCTACAGGACAGGGAGGGAAGAGAGAGAAGAAAAGAGGGCGGCGAGTCAGTCTGTGTGCGCATGCGCGCAGACGCGAATTCGTACACCGCAAAAATTAATTTCCAGACATCTGGGAAGGCTTCCAAATGTCAGGACCAACTCCCAGACATCTTAAAAGACGTTTGATGCCGGGGTCTTAACAACATAACAAACTCAAAGGAAGTTTCATCCCCGAAACTTGCACTAACTAGGGTGCGGAAAAAAATGATATATGCATAACAAACTCCAAGAGGACCGAAGCCGGTCCGAAAGGACGTACCCTCAAAAAGCTCCGGGTACCGCTCCCGCATTGCCGCCTCAGGCTCCCAGGTAGTCTCCTCGTACCGCTGGCTCCTCCACAAAACCTTCACCAGGGGTACTTGCTTCCGTCTCAGACTGTGGACGACTCTGTCGAGAATTTGCACTGGCCGCTAGGGGTAGGTCAGGTCGTCACCCACCTCGACGCTCTCGTGACTCAGGACGTGACTGGGATCGGCAACGTACTTCCTGAGGTTAGACACGTGGAACACGTCGTGCACACCAGAAATCTGGGGAGGAAGGGCAAGCCTGTAAGCAACGAGTCCAACCCGCTCCAGGACCTCAAAGGGTCCCACGAACCTCGGTGCGAGCTTCCCTCTCACCCCAAACCGCTGCAGGCCCTTCATGGGAAAAACGCGAAGGAAGCATGGTCCCCAACCTCAAACTGTACCTCTCTGCATTTCCAATCTACATAGCTCTTCTGCCTACTCCTGATAGTGCGGAGTTGCCTATGAATCTACTCGACTACCTCCTGACTCTGCCGGATCAGCCTGGAGCCAACCTCCCACTTGGTCCCCACCTCAACCCAACTCAAGGGTGACGTACACCTCCGTCCGTACAGAGCCTCGTAGGGAGTCATACCGATGCTCGAGTGATAACTGTTATTTGACGTGCCGTAGTGCGTGTGTGTTAAGAGGTGTTGTTATAGTTGCACTTGATACGTCGATTTTAAAAGAAGTAAACGGAGGTGAGTCCGAGTCTCGGTCTCAGGGAGGCGTGGAAATCGAATTTTGTTTACCACTTGTTGTCACGAAAAAGGAGGAGTTTTGCTTGCGAAAGAGACGGTTTTGAAAAGCGAGAGATAGAGAGAGAGTTTAGGGTTAGAAAGCTCTTGGTTTTGATCATGCACTTTAAATAGAAATTAAAATGGCGACTAAACGGAAAATAATTTCATTAAACATGCATTCATAGTTCATGGTTTACAACATTAAATACATGTTTCAACAAAAGTAAATGAAAGCTTAAAAGAGAGAGAGAGAGAGGTAGAGAGAGTGTGGAGAGCGACGAGGCAGCCACGGCGGTGGAGGAGGCTCCGTCGGCGGCTCGTCGTCTCCGGTGATTACAAAAGTGCCTAAAACTAGCTAGGAGAGGAGTAGAGTAGTTGCAAGTGGGAGAGTATCCTTAAATGGTGGTAGAAGGGGGTTTAAATAGAGTAAGGGCTTCCTAAAGATGATGTGCTTTAGCGACATCCAGAACGTCGCTAAAATCGCTTCCAGATACGTCGGTGAAGCCCTCCTGCCGCCGGTCAGTTGCCCGCCCCGCTTTCTCTCCATGCGCGATCCGTGGACGTTGGACGAGAGTCGTCCGATCGAAGATCGGACGGCTGAGATCCTCCAGCGCCCGCGCTGAGATCGCGCCTCGGGCACGCATGCGCGCGCGCGTTTCCGCCCGGCGTGCGCGCACGCGTGGGCGCTCGGGAGCTGTCATCGCGCTGCGTGGCGCGATCCTGGCCGCCCGCTGCTGATCGGGAAGTCCAATTTTGCCGCGCCCTTCGCTCTCGCTTGATTTCCGCTCCGCGCGATTCGAACGCACGTCGCTGCGATGCGGGCGTGCGCGCTAGCCGTTGCGCCACGCCCGCGCTTTGTCGCGGCGACCACGGGCGAGTGCACGGATCTCGGTCGTTCGATCGAAGATCATCGGCCGAGATTCGTCCTTGGCTGGCTTGAGGGCGTGCGAGCGGTGGGGGCGGGGCGACGTGGCGCTTTCTGGGCCGTTGATCTCCAGATCAACGGTCAGGATTTCTTGGGCCCATTGTGGGAGCTCCGAATGTCGGATTTGGCCGATCTTGAGTCCGTTGGACTCCATTCGTCGTTCTGAATCCATCCGTGCGGTCCGATTGCTCATCTGAGGCCTGCTTTGACACATGCTTTACACAAATGGCCATTAATGCAGTTTATAAGAAATCTTGCTACTTTATGCATGCAATGCTCCTATTCTACTTTATGTTGTGCCTTTTATTCTAAAGATGGGCCATATTCAACCTAATTACTACCCCCTTGCATGGTGTTATCATTATTATATGCAAACTCCGCCAGGGGCAAGTGCTCCTCCCAAGAGCCCCTCTAGTCCAGTACACAAGCACGTAAAAGGTCCTCAAGTGTCTATATCGTGCGCTCGGACTGTTCGTCTGTCTGGGGTGGTATACTGTACTGAACCTCAACCGCGTCCCCAGGGCCTGCTGAAACTCAACCCAAAACTGGGACGTAAAACAGGTATCCCGGTCGGATACGATCTCCCACGGAACTCTGTGTAGACGTACCACGTCACGGATATACCTCTCTACCAGCTGTGCTGGTCCCAAGGTGACTCGGATCGGCAAGAAACGTGCCATCTTCGTCAATCTGTCAACGATCACCCAGACTGCATCGTGTCCTCGCTGGGTAACGGGCAATCCCACAACCAAGTCCATGGTGATGCTCTCCCACTTCCACTCTGGCACTGAAAGTGGCTGCAACGGCCCTGCAAGCCTCTGATGCTCAGCCTTCACCTGCTGGCACACTAAACACTGCTGCACGAATTCACCCACATCCCGCTTCATTCCCCTCCACCAAAAGTCACGTTCAAATCATGGTACATCTTTGTGTTTCTGGAATGTATGGTGAATCTGAAACCGTGTGCCTCAGTCAGGAGCTCTCTCAACAGCTCCTCGTCTCTGGGAACGTACAAGCGTCCCCTCATGCACAGCACCTGGTCTGTAAAAGAGAAGTCCCTAGGGTCTCCTGACAGTACTCGGTCACGTAAGGATTATAAGTATGGGTCGGCCATCTGCCCTGTGATGATACGATCTATCAGCTCTGGCCTCGTCTATCGTGTCAAAGTCATTGCCCCACAGTGCCCTCGTAACTTTAGGGGTCACCAACTACCCATCTCCTCCAAGAGGCTCCAACTCTACGCCTGTAAGCTGGCCAAGTGGGCAAGCGCCTTCCGGCTCAAGGCGTCAGCCACCACGTTAGCCTTTCCCAGGTGGTAGGAAATGCTGCAGTCATAGTCCTTCAGGAGCTCCAACCAACGTCTCTGTCTCATGTTGAGCTCCTTCTAGTCAAACAGGTATCTGAGGCTCTTGTGATCTGTGAAAATCCCAAAGGTCTCACCGTACAAGTAGTGCCTCCAAGTCTTCAGCACGAAGACGACAGCTGCTAGCTCCAGGTCATGGGTAGGGTAGCTATGCTCATGGGGTTTCAATTGCCGCGAAGCGTAAGTGACAACGTGACCCCCTGCATGAGCACACCCCCTAACCCATGCAAAGAGGCGTCCGTGTACACAAGGAACCCGCCACTACTGTCAGGGATGGTGAGCACGAGAGTTGAAGTCAGCCTCTCCTTCAGCTCCTGAAAACATGCCTCACAGGCGTCTGTCCAAGTAAAGGGCACGTCCTTCCGGGTCAGCTATGTCATAGGACGTACGATCTGCGAGAAGCCCCTGATAAATCGCCTGTAGTAGCCTTCCAGTCCCAAGAAACTGCGAATCTCAGTGACCATACACGGTCTCTCCCACCTGAGCACTGCCTCGACCTTGGCTGGGTCCATAGCCAAGCCATCCCCGGAGATTATATGACCTAAGAAGGTCACCTCCCTCAACCAGAACTCGCACTTGCTATATTTGGTGTACATCCTACATCGTCTTAGTGTGTCCAAAACCATCCTCAAGTGCTATCCATGCTGTGTCTGATCTCGAGAATAGATGAGCACGTCACCAATGAATACCACCACGAACTGGTCCAAGTACAGTCTAAACACCCAGTTCATCAAATCCATGAAGGCAGCAGGGGCATTGGTCAACCCAAACAGCATGACCAGAAACTCGTAGTGTCCGTACCAGGTGCGGAAAGCTGTCTTGGAGACGTCTGCCTCCTTGATCCTTAACTAGTGGTATCCAGACCTCAAGTCGATCTTGGAGAATACTGTAGCACCTCGCAGCTGGTCAAAAAAGTCATCAATCCTCGGCAGCGGATACCTGTTCTTGATGGTGACCCTATTCAGCTATCGATAGTCCACACAAAGGCGTAGGGTACCATCCTTCTTTTTTACAAATAGTAACGGGGCTCCCCAGGGAGACGCACTAGGCCTCACAAAGCCCTTCTCCAAAAGATCCTGCAACTGAGACTTGAGCTCTCGCAGCTCAAGTGGTGCCATCCTGTACGGTGCTGTGGAGATGGGGCTGGTCCCCGGTATCAGTGAGATCTCAAACTCGATCTCACGCTCAGGCGGTAGTCCTGGTAGCTCATTTGGAAACACATCGGGGTACTCTCTGACCACTGAGATACTCTGGAAGTCTGCCACAAAGCTGGGCTCCGCCACCACACAAGCTAGGAAGCCCTCACACCCCTGGCTCAAAAGTCTCACCACCCGAAGTGCGAAAATGCACCTGAAGCCTCCGTCCACTGGCTACCCGTGGAACTCGAAAGAAGGAAACTCCGGTATGGAGAAGACGATCTTCCTCTCAAAGTAGTCCACCAAGGCGTGGTAAGTGGACAGCCAGTCCATTCCCAAAATTACGCCAAAGTCCTCCATCTGTATCATAATCAGGTCAGCGGGAAGGCTGTGTCCCCCAACACTGACCTCACAACCTGTGTACACCTCCTCAGCTACAAACAGCTGACCACTCGGGCCTCTAATCATGAACGGATTCTCTAACAACATACAATCCTGCCCCAAACTAACCGCGAAACTGGCCGTGACGAACGAGTGTGTAGCGTCGGAATTGAAAAGCGTGTAAACAAGTCTGCCAGAAACTGAAACCATACCTGCCACCACTGATCCTAAAGCTCTGGCATCCCTGTGTGTCAGGGCGTTGACACGCCCCTCAGCCCTAGGTGCAGACGAAGCAGCCACGCTTTGCATCGGGCGGGTAGCCGCTGGCCGGTACCCTCCCCATGACTGCTGTCCTCCTCCTCGCGCCTAGAAACCGTGGCCTCCTGCTCACCCTCCAGTGCTCGGCGTGGGAAGCATCTGCTGACCTCCTGCCCTAGACGGGCAGTCCCTCCTGATGTGGCCCGACTGGCCACACTGGAAGCAAAGGGGGACTCGACTCCCGCCCTCAGTGGGTCCCTGTTGTCGCTGGGCAGGGCTCCGGTGATAGCATCTATCCCCTGTCGGGGGCCCCCAAAGGCCACTGATGGCCCAGCAAAACATGACGGCTCTCCTGCAGGCGCCACGTGTCTCCTCTCTCGTCGTCCCTGTGAGAAGTCTGGCTGATAGGGCCTCTTCCGTCCACTGTCAGTGTCGCGTGCGAACGGGTTGGTTTCTTCGTATGTCATAGCTGCCTCCACCACCCTCTAGAACGTAGGCAGCTTCAAGGGTTTGACATACCCCCGAATCGCCGGCCGGAGCCGCTCGGTGAACCTCCAAAGGCGCTCCTCCTCAATGGCCACTACTGTCGTTGCGAAGCGAGATAGCTCTAGGAAACGCGTGCGATACGCGCTCACGGTCATCGTCCCCTGGCGGAGAGTGTGGAACTCCCGCCTCCTCTGGTCCTGCCACATCTGGGGAAAGTACTGCTCGCAAAAGAGGGTGACGAACCGGTCCCCAGTCGACTCGTCCCTCTGTTACGAATGTGGGCATCAGATGTAGTTTAAGACGTCTAGGAAGTGGCCCAGACGTCTAGTAATAAATTTTTTCGGCGTACGGGTTCGCGTCTGCGCGCCTGCGCGCGCAGACTGAACCCGCCGCCCTCGTCTTCGCTTTCACTCCCTGCAGGCGCCGCTCTTCTCTCTCTCTCTCCTCGTGGCTACCTTATAAAACACTTCCCCTCTCCCTCACCCTCACTCCACCGCCTTCATCTTCTCCTTCTCCCTGCGAGCGAGCGAGCGAGTGCGCAACAGCGGCTGCAGCGAGAGTGTGGGAAGGAGTGTTGCGAGAGGAAGAGAAAAGCTCGACCGCGGAGGTGCGAGCTTGCCGGGGCAGCTAGAGCCAGCCAGCGGGGGAGCAGCGGGCGTGGGGTGTCGCGGAGGAGCTGCTGTAGCTCGGGCAGCAGGCGGACGCGGTGTGGCACGGCCGTGCGTCGCGGGCGGAGGATGAACCGGGTCCTAATTCTAGGAAAATTTCCCAGAATCAGACGTCAGGACTTACTTCCAGACGACGCGTAGGACGCCTGGAGGAAGGTCCAGACGTCTGACAGGTACTACATTTTCCTTCCTTCTTCTATTTACGCGTGTATGGCCATGCAGTCGTCCACCGCGTTCTCTACGCCTCTTCGTGATGAGAGCGGTTGCGTGTGTGTGCAGGTGTTGTTCGGGAGGGCGCGAGGGCTCGCCATCCCACGCGGATCAGACGTCTGGCCACAGTACCAGACGACGGAGAGGACCTCCAGACGTCCGGGGTGACAATCGGACGTCTGGAAACTGACTTCAGACGATCCAGTGAGTTTCTGGACGTCTGAAGGACTGCGCAGAATAAGGTATGGCATGATCGACGTTTTAAGATGTCTGGAAGAAGTTCCAGATGTCTGATTTTGGATAGACTCGTCGTTTTTGGCCCATTTAGGGTCCGTTCGGAATCCGTTTTCCGCGTTTCAAGTTGCGTTCGTTCCAGATTTATTTCCTCTACCTGTTTACAGTAATTGTATACTGTTCTGAGAAACTCCTTGTGTTGATCCTTGTGTTAGGACCCCGTTCCGTTGCGGCTCTGTGGGTTGCGGAGGCGCGCGGGATTGCCGACCACACCCCCAGTACTCCCGATTTTGCGGGTAGAGTGGCCCTTTAATTTACTTAACAAAATTTGAACAATTACGAAACAATCAATAGAGTCTAGGGCATTGCATGAACCCTAGGACAGAGGAATTAGATTGAATGATAGATCCTAGGGTATTGCATGAATCTTAGGACTGGAAAACTAGATTGAATGATAGATCCTAGGGTATTGCATGAATCCTAGGACTGGAAAACTAGATTGAATGATAGATCCTAGGGTACGACATGAATCCTAGGACTGGAAATGATAACTAGTTGAATATATAAACATTGCAGTCTTGGAAAAGTGGAAAGGAAATGATAACTGCTTGTAAATTGGTTAGCAGTTGCCTGTTATGAATGAATAAATACGGTTGAGAACATGGGTTATATGAATATAAAGCTGGGACAGTGAAACCTAAATTGGCTGAGTTAAAAGAGCATGAACCCTATGGGGAATTAGGAGTAGAGCTCCTGGAAATAAATGGAATGGAACTAAGAAAGTAAAACATGAAAGTGTGTTGTCTCTTGGGTACTTGGTACCAAAGAGAGCACATATTACCTCTTAGTGTAGAGGGGAGCTTGCCGCCCTCAGGTTGAGACCGGAGTAGGTTTGGCCACTTTACACCGACTTTCTGGCCCTTGTGTACACAGTACCGAGGAGAGCTACTAGTGTAGGGAGAGAACTAGCTACCCCACGTGCCCCGGGGTTCTGCTAGCTCTCCTACACCGACTTGTTAGGCCCATGGGGCAAACCAGGGTAGTCAGGCGAGGGTGCGCGGACTGTGAAGGGGCTGGACCCCTGTTACTGAGAGGGCTCTACCCTATACTGGTTCTGTGTTGTGCGTTGGGCGCACCTTTAACGAAAACAACTGACCGCGTGCCAATGAGGGGTAGCTACCCGTGCGTTTATCGCGCGTGCCGTAGTCACCGTTACGTCTGTCAACGACCTTGGGGTGGTTGATTGAGGGTAGGACCACCACGGGGGACTCTCCCGGCCAAGAGAGCACCACGTGTTACTTCTACTTTTCGGAAAAGACTGCAATCAAGATCGTTCCCACGAGGAACATTCAAGATCAAGAGAAGGATCTGAAAAATAAATCAATAGTGAATAAATGGAAAAGTATAAAGGAAGAGAGTAAAAATATAACAGCTACTGTCCACTCTACTGCTTCTTCTAGCTTTTAGTTGCCACTCTACTCAGCGTTTCACTGACGTGTCATCCTTGTTACCTTTTCAGGACCAGGTGTTGAGCAGCCAGAGTCAGCGGCTGCGGAGGGCGCTGGGCCTAGTAGAGCCCAGTAGGGTTACCTGTAGTACCTTCTGTACTTTCTTTCCACTGTAGTGAGTAGTTTTCTGTTACTCCCTGTACTCTCTTTATAAGTTTCATGTTTATGTATATGTTTATTTCTCTACTGTTGTGGTGGTGTATACTGTAGTATTTCTTTTCTCTACTGCTATATTTTGTTACTACTAGTTATATACATGGTGAATGTGGTTTATTTTATTGCTCTTTTGGTTACTTTCTCGTTGGACGACTGGATCTTGGGATTAGTCGAGTCGGTCCGATTCTCGTGTCTCATAGGGATTCGGGAATCGGGTCGTTACACCCTCTCCTGTCCCCTGACCGCCCTCCACCACCTGTGTGCCGCGCTCTCCAGCTGGTACGTGGCAAAGGCCACGCGGCACTGCACAAGGGGGCGAAGGGTGTCAAAAACCTTCTCGATCTGCTCGAGCCAATCCTCCGCCTCGGTCGGGTCCTCATCCCCCTTGAAGGAGGGGGCTTCAACTTTCAGAACTGTCTGAAAAGCTCAAAGTGGCGCTGAAGGGGAGATGCCGGCACGCCTCCCGGTAAAGAAGCCTCGTGCTCAGAAGTGCCAGAGGAAGGTGGGGGCGATGGAGGCCCATCCTCTCCCCCGCTTCCAACGCTAAGTCCATCACGTGGTCCCACAGAGGACTCCCCCTCCGCAGCCCCAGGGAGAGGCGCTCGTGGCGGCAGGTGGAGCTCCTCTCGCACGATATCCCGTATCAGCTGGGCGAGGTCCTGGGCCTGAATGCCCGGGAGCAGTGGCTGGTCCACTGAGGCGTCGACCTCAACACGCCCGCCCCTCCGACCTCGTCCTCGGCCACGCCCGAGGCCCGCATTGCTAGTCCCGCGTCGAGGCATCTCCTGCAAGGAGATGCGAATATAGAACGGAAAAACGTCAATACGAATCGATATATAATGGAGAAGTCTAAGAACATATGTCAAAAGAAATGTGGTGGTGGCTACTCTAGTTACAGACACATGAATTGGTTATTTTCCAGCAGTTGGTTCACTTCTCGAGACAACCTTGCTCTGATACCATCTTGTTACGACCCGATTCCCAAATCCCTACGAGACACGAGAATCGGACCGACTCGACTGATCCCAAGACCCAATCATCTAACGAGAAAGTAACCAAAAGAGCAGTAAAATAAATCACATTCACCATGCATATAACTAGCAGAAACAAAAGTACAGCAATAAAGAAAAGAACTATTACAATACACACCACCACAACAGTAAAGAATTAAACAGGCACATAAACATGATGCTTACAATAAAAGAGTACAGTGGTAACAGAAAATACTCACTACAACAGAAGAAACTATACAGTAGGTACAACACACGTAAAACTACTGGGCTCTATTAGGCCCAGCACCCTCTGTAGCCGCAGGCTCTGGCTGCTCAACACCTGGTCCTGAAAAGGTGACAAAGGTGACACGTCAGCGAAACGCTGAGTAAAGTGGCAACCAACTAGGTAAGAAAAATAGTAAGGTGGATAAGTAGCGGTTATTTTTAATTTCCTCCTTTATTTCTATTTACTCATTCTTGATATTATTCCTCGGATCTTTCTCTTGATCTCGAATGTTCCTCGTGGGAACGATCTTGATTGCAGTCTTTTCCGAAAAGTAGAAGTAGCACGTGGTGCTCTCCTGGCTAGGAGAGTCCCCCGTGGTGGTCCTACCCTCAATCAACCACCCCAAGGTCACTGACAGACGTAATGGTGACTACGGCACGAGCGATAAACGCACGGGTAGCTACCCCGCACTGGTACGAGGTCTATCGTTTCTGTTAACGGGTGCGTCCAAAGCACAGCACGGAACCAGTATAGGGCAGAGCCCTCTCAGTCACAAGGGACTAGCCCCTCCACAGTAACCAAACAAGGGTCTTGCCCCTCCACAGTCTGCGCACCATTGCCTGACTACCGTGGTTTACCCAGTGGGCCTAACAAGTCGGTGTAGGAAGGCTAGCAGAACCCCGAGGCCCGTGGGGTGGCTAGTGCTCTCCCTACACTAGTAGCTCTCCCCGATACTGTGTACGCGAGGGACAAAGTCGGTACAAAGTGGCCAGACCTAACCCCGGGTCCCTGGGGCGGCTAGCTTCGCTCTGCACTAAACAAGGGGACAGTCGCTCTCCTTGGTACTCCGTACTCAAGGGCCAGCTCACTTCCACAATTCCATTCCATTCGCCTCTCAGGAGCTCTACTCCTAATTCCCCGTAGGGTTCATGCTCATATTTCTTTAACTAAGCCAATTTAGAATTCATCATTTCAGCTTTATATTCATATAGCCCATGTTCTCAACAGTTAATATCCATTCATAAACAAGCAACTGTTATCCAATTACAGGCAATTATCATTTTTCTTTCTACTTTTCCAAGATTGCAATCCATATATTCACGACATTCGTTTCGGTGTTTCTGTTCCTAGGATTCATGCCACACCCTAGGATCTATCATTCAATCTAGTTTTCCAGTCCTAGGATTCATGCCATACCCTAGGATCTATCATTCAATCTAGTTTTCCAGTCCTATGATTCATGCCATACCCTAGGATCTATCATTCGATCTAGTTTTCCATTTCTATGGTTCATGCCATACCTTAGAATCTATTAATTATCTCACAAGTGCATAATTGTTGATAAACAATTAAAGGGAGCCACTCTACCCGCAAAATTGGGAGTACTGGGGACGTGATCAGCAGATCCGCGCACCTCCGCAACCCCAAGAGCCACAACGGAACGGGGTCCTAACACAAGGATCAAATACAAGGAACTACTCAGAATAGGATACAAGTACTGTAAACAAGTAGAGGAACTAATTCTGAGAAGAACGAAATTTGAAACGCGGAAAATGGACTTCGAACAGACCCTAAACGGGTTAAAAACAACTAGTCTGTCCCAAATCAGATGTCTGGAACATCTTCCAGACGTCTTAAGCGATGGTTCAGGTCATACCTTGTTTCTACGCTGTTCTTCAGACGTCCAGAATCCCGCTGAACCATCTGGACCTAGTTCCAGACGTCCGACTATCACTCCGGACGTCTGAGGACCCTATCCGTCGTCTAGTGCTGTGCCCAGACGTCCGATCTGTGTGGGAGGTGTGCCCTTGCACCTTCCCGAATGAACCCTGCACGCGTACGCAATCGATCTTAGCATGGTAAAGAAGCAGATCCTTCGACGGAATGGCCTACATGGCCGTACACGCGAAAGGAGAAGGAAAAGAAATATTGTACCTTTCAGACGTCTGGATCTCACTCTAGACGTCCCCCGCACCGTCTGGACATAGGTCCAGATGTCTGATTCTGGGAAATTTTCCCAGAATCTGGACCTCTTCGCCCTCCGCCTGCTGCGTACAGCCGTGTCGTGCCATGCTCGCCTACTGCTTGAGCTGCAGCAGCACCTCCCCAGCGCCACGCTCCTGCTGCACGTCCGCCGGCCGGCCCTGGCTACTCCGGCGAGCTCGCACACTCGCGCTCTACCTCTTCTCCCTCTCGCTGCACCTCCTCCTCCCCGCGCCCACCGGGCAGCAGCTATCCTCGCCCTCTGACTCTCATGCTAACAGGAAGAAGAAGGAGGAGACGGTGGAGTGATGGTGAGGGAGAGGACAGGGGGGAGGTATTTGAAGGCACCGTGGGGAGAGAGAGAGGAAGAAAAGATGCGCCTGCAGGACGGGGAGGGAAGAGAGATAAGAAAAGAGGGCGGCGGGTCAGTTTGCGCACGCATGCGCGCAGACGCGAATTCGTACGCCGCAAAAATTAATTTCCAGACGTCTGGGAAGGCTTCCAGACGTCTGGACCAACTCCCAGACGTCTCAAAAGACGTTTGATGCTGGGTCTTAACACCTTCCCAGTAACAGGGGTCTAGCCCCTAAGAACCAAACAGGGGTCTCGCCCCTCCACAGTCCGCGCACCCTCGCCTGACTACCCTGGTTTGCCCAGTGCGACTAACAAGTCGGTGTAGGGCAGCTAGCTAAACCTCGGGCCCCGTGGGGTGGCTAGCTCTCTCCCTACACTAGTAGCTCTCCCCGGTACTGTGTACACGAGGGTCACAGAGTCGGTGCAAAGTGGCCAAACCCACCCCGGGTCTCAACCCGAAGGCGGCAAGCTCCCCTCTACACTAAGAGGTAACATGTGCTCCCCTTGGTACCACGTATTCAAGGGCCATCATACTTCCCAGCACATTCCCAGATCCATTCCATTTATTTCCAAGAGCTCATCTCCTAATTCCTCGTAGGGTTCATGTTCATATTCCTCGTGCCATTCCATACCAGGTTTCATCATTTCTATTTCCATTCTCAGGTTATACACATGCAATTTGTATCTCTATTCCATATTCAGTTTATTTACAGATAGCTCGTATTTCCAACATTCACCTTTCCATTTTCAAATTATATACATGCAGCTCATATTATGTCATTTCAAGTGTGCGATAGGAAAGTTACATTCAACAGTTAACTAACACAAATAATACCTATTTCGCAGGCAACTATTATTCATTTATAGGCAATTGTTATCATTCTATCCACTCATGCAAAACTGAAATCCATTCATTCAATACAGACATTCCAGTATTTCTAATCCTAGGATTCATGTCATATCCTAGGTTCTAATCATTCATTCCACACATGCATTTAAGTTGTAATTAATTTAAGGGGAAGCCACTCTACCAGCAAACCCAGGAGTAGTGGGGGCTTGAACGGTAGGTCCACGTGCCTCACGAAGCACCGAACCCGCAACAGAACAAGGTCCTATCACAAGGATCAATCACAAGAGAATACTCAGAACAGTATAAAAAGTATTCCAACAAGAAGGGGAAATCATACGAGAAACATCGGTATCTTAATTGCGGAAATCGGACCTCAAACGGACCCTAAACGGGTCAAAAACAGTGTTCCTGACTCAAATCAGATGTCTGGAACAACTTCCAGACATCTTAAAAGTGTCCAGTGTCATACCTCAAGTCCTACGCCACTCCTCAGACGTCCAGGAACTCCACTGGACCATCTGGACCCAGTTCTAGATGTCCGACCACCTCTCTGGACGTCTGGAAGCGATTTCTGTCATATGGTGTCTCGTCCAGACGTCTGAAGTGCGTGGGAGGGCATGTCCCGTGCCTTCCCGAAGCAACTCCTACGTGAATCAATGAAATATCCTCAAAAAGGCATGAAACAGTGCCTCAGCGGAGCAGCCTATCAGGTCGTATCCACAAAGAAGATGTACCTTCGTGAAGTCTACTCCTCAGTCATCTGGAACCTCCTCCATACTTCGGCTATGTCATCTGGACGTCTCTCCAAACGTCTGATTCTAGGAAAAACCTAGAATCAGAACCTGCTTCCGCCCTCTTGCACCGCGCATAGCCACGCCGCGCCCTCTCACCTGCTGCTCTGGCTGCAGCAGTGTCGAGGAGGACCTCCCCGACGCACACCACCTTGCGCACGTACCACTCCGGTCGTGAGCTCACCGGCGAGCTCACAAGCTTTCTCTCCTCTCCTTCTCACGCTGCTCCTCCTCTCCTCTCACACCGCTCCTTCTCTCCTCCGTTCTCGCTCTGCTGCTCTCATTGGAGGAAGGAGGAAAGTGGTTGGGAAGTGGGGGTGGAATGAGGGAGAGGAAGGGTTTATAAGGGTGAGGTTTTAGGGTTTTCGCTGGGAGCTGAAGAGAGAGAGAAGACGGAGGAAAACGAGGGGTACTATCTACGCGCAGCACGCGCGCAGAAGCAAGTTTGTACCCAAGATTTTCGATTTTCAGGCATCTGGAAATGAGTCCAGATGTCTTACAAGACGTCTGACCCTCAGTCCAGATGTCTTACCAAACGTCTGACCTAAAGTCCGGACGTCTTAAAAAGGCTTAACAGCATGGGTCTTAACAAACGAGATTTCTCAGAGGCAAAACATAGGTCAAATGATCTGAATAAGATAAAAAGTGGGTTTGTTCAATCAGAAATGGGTTAATGTGCAGTCTAGGAATTAAATGATATTTTGTAACCCTAAAACAGATCTGCTTAATTCAACAAGGTTCTAGTCAGGTTAAAAATCAACTAAACCCTCTAAAATTCATGGAAAAATATCCCCTAGGGTTTAGAACCTTCAATTTGACCTTTGGAACCTATTTTGACCTAGATTAGGGTCCTAGCTCATTAATTGACCTAATGTGGGTATTTGTGCAAAAAGTCCAGTCAAACGTGGTCAAACCTAAAATCCAACTTCACCATTGAATTCCTTAGATCCAAATTAGGTTTGTACCAAAATTTATACCTAAGGGGAGGTCATCTTGACCTACTTTGCAAAATAGTACACCCAATTACATTTTGGCCTCTATCTTTTGAAAACCATTGCACAGACCCCTAACTTCCTCGCCACTCTTACAAACAAGTCCCTCCACCATTAATGGGGAGAAATCCTACTCCGGAGAGGAATGGAAGGGGAGTATTCCCTGATTCCTCAGAGATCTCCTCCCAGATTTGGAAGGGAGATTCTCTGAGGAATTCCCTTCCATCTGAGCTTGATCCTAATCCCTGATTCACACCCAATCTCTCGTGCGAACGCACAAGAGATTTGGGTATCCCACAGACTTCCCACTCCGGCAAGGACTCTTGCGTTTGGAAGCTTTTCTTCCAAGCACAAGAGCCCCTGCCAGTGCCTATAAAATGATCCTCAACCCTGGCCGCACCTCTTAAGCTCGACTTGGCCAGAGATTCACCCCACTTTCATCTTCTTCTCCTCTGGCCAAGTAGTCCAGTGAGCTCCGTTGAGCCTCCCTCCTCTTTCTCGTCGCTCTGCCACCATACCAGTGGCAGAGCCGCCCTCTCCATCTTCCTCCACATCGCGCAACACCTACGCGAACATCTCTAGCCCCGTCATCGCCGTCGTCTCCCTCCACTGGATACCTTCTTCTCCAGCGATAGCAGGTACTGCCAGTCGCCACTTCTCCCCTTTCGTCCACTTAATTAGGTTAGGCTTACTCCTCCTTGTCCCCTCTTCAATTCCCCTCAATCTATTTCACAAAACACCCCTCGACTGCCACTGTCCACCCTCATCTTCCCCATCTCCGGCCAACCTCCGGCAAGATGCATCCATCACTCCATACCTCCACACGTCTCACCACCAACCTCTTCACCTCTGCCACAGTCCACTGAACATCATCCACCCACTCACAAACCGCCAATACCTCCCTAAATGCCCCCCCGACCTAACCCATAAACCCAACCACAGAGTGACCTAGGCACGCATGCCTAGGTCACCCCGTGGCTTGCCACCTACCGTCCCACCTTTGCCTTGACACAGCGAAGCTTCCCATGTATTTTAATGAGGCCACCAAGCCGTATTCATGTGTGACAGATCAGAGCTCCCATCCGCCATTAACAAGCACACGAGCTTGCTTGTTCTCCAGCTTGAGGCCGCAAGCTTCAGGATTCAGGCTCCTAGGTTGTGCGGGTTGAGAGTGTGCGCAAGTCCAGCCTAAGAGCAGTTGCCGCGAGACCTTCAGTTGAGACAATTGTGCGAAGTCACCCGCCTACAGGTGCGCGCAAAAGCGAGTGGGACATTTAGTCCCACCTCGTAAACGTATGAGCGCAGCGCGTGCGATAAATTGATTTTGTGTTTTACTCTATTCGTCTCGAGACACACATGGGGTGAGGTCCCTCGCCCTTACCACACCTCGTCCGTGAATTGACCCTGCAGACCTGGCACCTGACCCAACTAACCTATCTGTGCACTCCTCGCGCACCACACCCACGCCGGTGTGCCTGGACTCGGGCACGCATCCGACCCGATTACCTAGCTCTGGGAGAGCGTACCGAAGAGAGATACACAGAGAGAGAGAGAGAGAGACGCACGGGGAGGGTAGGGGAATAGGTTTTGCTGTGTGGTGATTGTGCAGGAAGAGGAAGCTAAGGGAGGAAGAGGCACAGCAAGAGAAGGAAAGGAAGAAGGACTTAGCCGTAGCAAGAGGAGGAGAGGAAGAAGAGAGACACACTATAGTAGAGGAGCGGCAGACCAAGGGAAGAAAAAGAAGAAGGAAGGAAAAGAAAATGCCAGAGGAAAGCCAAGGCTGAAGAAGGAAGAAGCTAAGAAAGAAAGAAGACTTGCAAAGGAAGAAGAAGGATAAAGGCACTGTGCAGAGGAAGAAGAGAAGGAAGAAAGCAAATAAGAGAAGGCAGAAGAGAAGCAACTGAAGCAGAGACAGAAAGAGAAGACTTAAGAAGACAAAGGCTGAAGCTAAGGGAAGCAGAGCTAAGGAAGGAAGAAGAAGGAAGAAAGGCAATGTGTAGAGGAAGAAGAGAAGGAAGGAAGAAATAAGCTAAGAAGGCAAGCAATTGAAGCAGAGCAAAGAAAGGAGCTGCAAAGAAGAGACAAGGAAGGAGAAGCAGATGGCCAAAGTCAAAGAAGAATAGAAGAAAAAGATCTAAGGAAAATCAGGGAAACAAAGAAGAAGAAGAAGAGAAAGCAGACATGAGAAGAAATAAGAGAGTTAAAAGAGAAAAATATCTTTTTAAGACATCTGATTCTATAATCAAACGTCCAATTCTATTTTGCTACAATTTTAACTCTTAAACTCTTGCATTTATATTCTGAATTAAGTTTTGAGTAATTCTAAATGTTCAATTACATTATTGATATTAGTGAATAAATTCCATTTGCTCCCTGTGTTCGACCTCGGATACTTAGGTTTTCGAGTAATAAATTCTTATTTGTTGTTAATGCTTAGTCACGTATACTACAACGCAACTGACTTAAAACATGATCAAGCGTTGCAAACACCCACCACGAAGCCATCTCCCATGGTCCACCACCTAGCCACATCAGCAATCCATGCCACATGAAAAAGATTTGTCTCTATTTGTGTGATGATTCATGCAATCCCATAGCTCCTCCATGTCGCATGATAGGAGGTCCTCCATGTTGTTCTAACAGTCATTATCCAAGAGGCCCTGCTTGAATAATTGGATGGCTATCTGATCATGCGACCTCCAACAGTGGAAGTACTAGGCCTTGTAGCAATTAAGGTAGGCCCTGAATGTCTCTCCCTTCCGCTGGCAAATCTCCACTAGCTTCTTGGGGTTATCCCTAGTCCACTGCTAGATAGAGAAATACTAGTAGAACTTCTCCTTTAGTTATTGGAATGATCCGATCTACCTCGCTGGAAGGTTGCTAAACCACTCATGATCGTTGCTAGTTAAGAGAAATGAAACACTCAACACATGATAGCATCCAAGCAACTGTGGATCGGTATGTGCTATTGGTAGTTGCCAACAAAAATCGTCAAGTTGATTATCCCATCATATTAAGGCAGCATAAACTTCTTAAATTACTAGGGAAAGGGGTCATTCATGATCTCCATGAAGGGAAATGCAATCACAAAAGGCTTCCTGTGTATCCTCCTCATCGCCCGGCTGACCTACCGAACAATGCCTCCTCCAATTATTCGCCCTCCTCATCTGAGAAAGGGTGGGATGGATTGAGAGAGGATCGGGAGTTTACCTCAGAGATTCTGGGTAGCTCCTCCTGGCCTCGTCCAATCTGGCAATGGACGAGTTCGCATAGCTCCTCCAATTATTGCTTGAGGCAAGCATTCTTCGCCTCAACTTGATGGATGTGGGTGTTGCCTAACTTCTCAGGTGTAGGCTCTTGGTTCACAAGGCTCTCCTTGACTTTTAGAGCCACCTCCCTTCAAGCCTGAGTGTTATTCGCTCTGAAACGGGTTTTAAAATCGTTGCGTTGTAGTATAGATTGAATCAGTGCGAAAAGCAGATAATATTTATATTCGAATGAAGTCCGAGGTCGTTCGCTGGGAGCAAGTGGCAAATATGAATCTCAAGATTGCAGTTTGAATCAAATATATGAGCAATTGTAATCAAAACTTAATTAAAAAGGATAAAGAGATGGAGCTTAGTAATAAAGTGCAAAAAGATGGGGTTAAATATGGTGATTTGAATCACCAAATTAACCCTACAATTTAATAACAATTAATGGATATGCTTGAACAGTGAATATCAATCAATTTCCACGTAAGTAACAATGCAACAGCAGTTTAGCAACAACAGCTTATCAGACGAAGGCACAAGGCGTTGGACGCCTTAACTCGCAACTCTGAATACCAACAGAGGCAAAGGCCTCTTCTCTAAACCTTAGTGAGAGGCACAAACACAGCTCAGAGGCACGAAAACCTCTCTGAGACCAAGTGTTAAGAGGTGCAAAGGGCAAAACCCCCTTCCACCTCCTCTGTTTCTTTTCCTTTCTCTCGAAGGCTAGGCAGACCTAGGTATCTGGGTAATTGGATCAAAACCCAGACCCACATGGCATGACCATGGGCGAGGGCGTGTGAGCGCACATGGAGAGGGACCTCACCCCATGCTTACTGAGGCAACGAGAGTGAGGCACAAAAATAATTTAAGTCACGCACGGACTTCAGCAACTGACGATGTGGGACTAAAGACTCCCGCTTCTTCCGCGTACACTCTTCAACAGTTGGGCTTCCAATTGGCGTCAAAGGGATGGATGATGGCTCCAATTGGATGCCTGGAGATGGACCTGGGAGTCTTCTGCGTCGCCTGGGCGTGGAAGCGAGGAGGAACTTGGCTGGAGGGCAGCAACCGGAGGTAGAGAAGATGGTGCGACGGCGGAGCTCTGATGAAGGTACCAAAGACAGAAATACAGGCTATAAGCCCTAGTTAAAGTGCTCAGGAGGATCGCCGAGGACCGATGAGTGCAACGGTGGCATCGGTTTGGCGTGTGAGTGCGTAAGGAGGTCTGGTGAAAGTCGGAACGGAGATGCGGTGAGGGTGGTGTTTGGGGGACTCATGGAGAGGTGAATCAACAAAATAAACAAATGGCTTTTCCCTCCGTGTGATGGTGAAGCTCGTGGCGGTGAGAGCAGCAAGAGTCAAGTGGTGTAGCGGCATGTAGGCGTCGCCAGAGCGGATGAAGATGAAGGCATCAAGGGAGAGTCAGTGGTCAAAGGTGAGATGTGAGTGCGGGAAAAAATGTAGAGAGAGATAGAGATACTTAGAGATGAGGTAGAGAAGTGGAGACAGTCGGCTGTGGTAGACCGGCACCGGAGAAGGAGGAGAGATCGGCAAAGCAGCGATGGCGAGGTAGGCAGAGGCACGTCCTCCCTTTAATCGGAGAGGAACACGACGAAGAGGAGAGTCGAGAGGACCGACCAATTTGGTTGTTGGACGGCCGGAGGAAGGGGATCGAAGAAGTCACCGGAGCAGCGGTCGTTGGTGGCTGGAGAAAGGGATTCAAGGGCTTTTGGCTTGCCAAGACTTGCTGAAGATGTGCGATATGCAATAGGGCGTCTTTCATAGGCAATAGGAGGCCTTTCCAATCTTGGAAAGAAGCTTCCAAGCTCGGAAAGGCTTCATGAAATAAGATACCTGAACCTTTGAAAGGTTTGCATGAACTTTTGGGAAAGAATTGGAGCCCAAGACCGATCTCATGTGGAAGGAAATTTCACAAAAAATCTCCAGTTCAATTTTGGGAAGGTTTAATTGAGAATCGAGCGATAAATCTTCGCTCGAATCTTGTCGGAGCACGGTGCGTTCACACCAGTGGAGGTAGGGACCAGCTTGTAAAGAAGATGACAAAAGTTAGGGACTCAAATGTAGATTTTTCGAAAGTTAGGGGCACGATGTGAGAAAAAATAATCAAACAGGACCAAAATGCAAACTTGGTCAATATGATCTCATATTGGGCCCAAATTTTGGTACAAACCTAATTTAGGCCCAAGAAATCCAATGGTGAAGTTGGATTCTGGTTTTGACCAAATTTGACTGGGTAAATTGCACAGTTTCCCAAATTATGGCAACTTTCTATCTAAGACTATTTTTGATCAAATTAAGTTCTGATGGTCAAATCAAGCATACCAAACCTTAGAGAATATTTTTCTATAAATTTTTGAGGGTTTAGGTGAATTTTATCCTAACCAGAACCTCAGTAGATTAAGCGGGTCTACTTTTAGGGTTTCAAATGTCCATTAATTTTCGTAACGCATGAAAACCCGTTTCGTTCTGTATGAGCACTCTTGTTAGACTCTAAAGCACATTTTTACCTTTATTCAACCCCTAAGAAAACCCGTGGTTATTCTGTTTTTGTGATAGAATGGTAAATTTGCAAAAATAACCCTATTTTCTTATTTTCTCCTTAAATCAGTGTTTTGTGCCCTTAAGACCTTCTCATGGACATGTAGGAGCTTTAATTCACTTAATCAGATCAAATTGAGCTAGTTATAACTCATGATGGTGTTCCCATCACTGACCATCCCAAAGCGATTTCGCCAACTTATGTGCCTCCTCGGCATTGGCTTAGAGTCTTTTGATACTTCTCTTCTTCCTTTGCCTAAAGGAGGGGGTCAGGGTCCTCCTAACTTGGTGTCTCAAGCTTGAGGGACCCTGTTACGACCCGATTCCCGGATCCCTACAGGACCCGAGACCGACTCACCTCGACTAATCCCAAGACCTAGTCGTCCAACAGGAAATAATCAAAAGCAGGAAAGTAAACCACATTCACATATGCAATATAACTAAGCAGAAGAAACGTACAAAGTAGTAAAGGAAAATAGATCTGCTATTTCAGTACATACCACCACAACAACAAAAACAACGAAAAGCAGAAAGTAAACAGTAGTAGCAGAACAGTAACTAAAAGTCCATTACTCACTACAACAGTAGAGAAAAGAAAAGGAAGTGCTGAAAGAAACTATGGCTGGACTCGACTAGGCTCAGCACCCTCCGCAGCCGGAAACTCAGGGTGCTCAACTCCTGGTCCTGAATAATGTTATGAAAAGACAGAGTCAGCGAACGCTGAGTAAAGTGGTATCTATATTATCTAAGTACAGAACAGTAAAATTAACAGGTTTAATTCTCATTTCCATTTATCTGTTTTATATGTTCCAGTGTTATGCATTTCTCAAAGTATTCAGATATATCTTGATCTTACAGGTTCCTCGTGGGAACGATCTTGATTGTAGTCTTTTCCGTAGAGTAGAAGGTACACGTGGTGCTCTCCTGACTGGGAAAGTCCCCCGTGGTAGTCCTACACCCAGTCAACCACCCTGAGGTCACTATCAAGACATAGTTGTGACTACAGTAAGCGGATAAGCGCATGAGTAGCTACCCCGCACTGACACGCGGTCAGTCATTTTCACTAGCGGATACGCCCAAAGTACAGCACGGAATAGTATATAGCATTGCCCTCTCAGAACAGGGGTCTCGCCCTCAGAACCAAACAGGGATCTCACCCCTCCACATTCCGCACACCCTCGTCTGACTACCCCAATTTGCCCAGAGGGCTTAACAAGTCGGTGTAGGGTGGCTAGTTGAACCCCGAGCCCCATGGGGTGGCTAGCTCCCTCCCTACACTAGTAGCTCACCTCGGTACCACGTACGTGAGGGCTAATAGGAGTCAGTGTAGAGTAGCCAATCCTGACCCCAGGTCTCAACCCAAGGGAGGCTAGCTTCGCTCTACACAAAAGGGGACAGTTGCTCTCCTTAGTACCATGTACTCAAGGGCCAGCACACTTCCCGCCTACATTCTAATTTTTCGTCTATCCACAGGAGTTCTACTCCTAATTTCCCGTAGGGTTCATGCTCGTATTTACCTCATTATCCAGATCCAGATCTCAAGTTTCATAATTCATTCCTCATTCATATACAGGCAGCTCGTGTTTTCATAGTTCAATTCTTAATACATGCAACTGGTGTTTTCACAAGTAGTTTCATCAAACACAGGCAGCTCATATTCTAACAGGCAACTCGTAATTATAATCCAGGCATTTACTAGCAATTTATCTTAAACACGCATGCATGTAAACCTTACAATACAAACAAGCTCATTCATTCTCTACCCTAGGGTTCATACCACATCCTAGGGTTCCATTCAGCTACTTCCACAAGTACATTCTTATTAAATATTTTATTAACGGAATTAAACCACTCTACCAGGAAACTCGAGAGTAATGGGGGCTTGAACCGCAGACCTAGATGTCTCTGCGAGCCCCAAATGCGCAGCAGACTGAAACCCTATACTAGGGAATATATCACAAAAGGAGAGTTCAGAATAGTGTAAAACAGACTCTAGTACGTAGAGGAACTCGTGAGGAAAGTACAGGTATTTCGTTTGCATAAAACGGACCCCGATCAGACCCTAAACAAGTCAAAAACGTGCCTACTATTCAAAATCAGACGTCTAGGAATAATCCCAGACGTCTTAAAAGGCGTCAGATCTTACCTTATGTTCCTGCGGTATCCTCAGACATCCATACCTTCTCTGTAATCGTCTGAAGGCAGTTCCAGACGTCGGACAATGTCTCTGATCGTCTGGACGCACCTCCAGACATCTGGTAATGTACTCAGACGTCCAAAAATGTGTGGAAAAGAGTTTCGCGCGCCTTCCCAAGGGTCTTTACCTACGTACGAATTCGCAGGTCCAAATCAGGCCCAACTAGCTTCTATGGTGAGGCCTGCATGGCCGTAACCGCGAAAAAGAACGTACCTTGCTATATAAGTGCTTTCAAACGTCTGGTCTCAAACCTGGACATCCAGCTGCCGCCACGGTCGTCTGGTTGACTCTCCAGATGTCTGATACTAGAAAAATCCTAGTATCAGCAACTCCCCGCAGCTCGCTCCGCTTTCTCGCCTCGCGCCACAGCAGCTGCAGCCGCTGCAGAGGGCCAGGAGGCCACCTCCTTGAGCCCTCTCCTCCTCCCGCATGCGCCCGCTGGTGGCCATGCAAGCTTCGCCAAGCTTCCACCGAATCTCCACAGACCTTAGGACTCCTCCCGCGCTCTCCTTCCTCCCTCTCGCTCTCCCTCACTCGCCCCCTCTCGCTGCTCCCACACAAGCACTGATGGTGGTGGTGGCTGGTGTGTGGAGTTGAGAGGAGATAGGAGGGGGGTTTATATAAGAGGGCGAGGGCTTTAGTGTTCGGGGGAGGTGAGGAAGAGAGAGAGGAAGGAGCGGTTCTGCGTGTCGCCCACGCGCAGAGCGCAGTGTGCAGTACAAGAATTCCACTTTCAGATGTCTAGGAATGGGTCCAGACGTTTGGACAGATGTCTGACTGAGACTCCAGAAGTCTTAAAAGGCTAAAAAGTAACGGGTTCTTACAGACCCTAACTCATTTTCTTCTTATTCAAGGACATGCTCCTCCTCGAGGGACAAGGGGGACTCCAGGGGGACTCCTTAAAGCACTTCCTTGGGTCTTCCGATGGCAGGATGGGCTCATCTTCCATTTTCCTGCTTTAGTTGGAAGCCTTACATTTCTTCATCTTCAGGGCCATGCCTCAAGGCTTCACGTTCAACCGTTTCAATTGGTCAAGCGTTCAGATTCTCACAAATGGTGTCACCTAGTTGATGTCCAAGGCCCCAATTGAGAGAAAAGTATAACGATTGTGTGAATAATGCAAACTAGGGAAAAGATGGGAGATTAGTGACCCAATTCCACCTTAGCGGAGTACATCTAAGGGGATCTAACCCTTAACTGATCACTATAAGAGTATACTTTTGTCCTCTGGAATATGACATGGGTGATTACCCTTTCCTGAGTACATGAGCTCCCTTTTATAAGGAATTTAGATTGCAATTAAGGATGAAAATAATTACTTGCTCCTTGGGGAGCGTAATCAACTCACATGCCTTTTTGCCTTTTGAGTCGTCGCATCGTTCCTTGCATTGTCGTTTCACCTTCTTGCTCAGCATTGCATAACTTGGCTTGGTGGTAAGCAGGTCGGCCTTACTCCTTCTAGCAAACATTTACTACCTAAGTATTAGGCGAACAAGGCGAGCATGTCGAACCGAGCAGTTCTAGCAGGCAAATAGACCACGCGGCTTGCCCTAGGTGCTAGTGGGAAGTCCATGGAGGGTGCTAATGACTAGGTCATCCCTCTCCTTAGCCCAATCAGGGCTTACCTAGGTTTCATGGGCCAGTTCTAATGGGCCTGACTTTTCCTTCCTCATTAGTAACTAAACAATTGTTTAACCTAAGTACTTGGCATACTAGATTTTCATGCATCAATCTATACCTAACTAATCAATAAGATTAGATATGGAAAGTTGTCTATGATTTGATTTAATTAAATAAAGATTGATGGTTTCTTGCCTAATCCGATAGATAATGCCTTTATGCTTGTTATGCATAAATGAACCTTATTTTACTTATAACTTCGAATGGGAAAGTGAGGTGCTTTTAACTTTTCAAATAATTCCCTAAATTCAAATGCGAATACTATTTCCAAGATGAGTGTTATCTATAATTCCCAACGAGAGGGGGTGAGATTTGAGAAAAATGTAAATGATACAGAAATTAAATATGCAACAATCTCACAAAAACCACAAACACAAGTACACAAGGATTTTTAAGTGGAAATCCAAACCCGGTAAAAACCACCACCTAAGCCTCTCGACTTAGGATTTCCCGATCGATTGAGTCGATCAAATCTACTATCCGAACTACTTGAACGAGGATAGTTCAACCTCTCACAACCAATGGTACTTTGAATGAGGGTAGCATGCCTCAAATCCTTCTTCTTCACGAGGAGTATTTAGTCTCTTGATGGAGATGGGAATTCGCAAGGCGAATACCTAACCAAAGATAATAAATAAAATATCCTATAAAGCCACAAAGTATGTAAATGAAACTAGCTACTATAGGAAAAGAAGACTTCCCTTTGATAGAAGTGCGTTGACAAGTGATGCAGGTGGGTGATGCATGCAATGGCACGGCGACGCTCTCGTATGCAACAGCGGGAGAGCGGGTGCACAGCTAAGATAGTGCTCTCAAGATGTAGACTAAGGCTTGTGAGAGCTAGTACTTCTACTTCTCCAGGACACAAATATGGTGAAAAGAAGTGATACTTGTTGTGTCTTGAGTGTCTTAGGCGTGTCTAACAAAGGAGGGCTCCCCCTCTATTTATAGATGGTCTAGGAAGGCCTTGGAAGGCTTCTATAGCCGTTGAGAACAAACCTAAGGCAAATTAGCCCAGAATCAAGGTCATTAATGATTCTGACAATGTTATCAGACGTCTGGGAAAAGTATCAGACGTCTGGAAACTACATTTAAGACGTCTGAAAAGTAAATCAAACGTCTAATCCTAGACGAGTTTCCCTACTGACTTGAGTCAGACCTAAATAAGGTTCTAGTGAAAGTTAGTCAGATGACATCTTGGACGTCTGGCACTAGATCTGGACATCTAGAAACCTAAATAACTGCGGGAATGGATTTCCCGAGACACAAATGGCTATATCTCTGATGAGAAGTGATTTTGTCTTAATCGAGGGCTAACGTCTATTTATCAGACATCTTAGGTCCTCTATGGACGTCTGAAATAAGATTAAGGGTTAAACCTCAACAAATATATTTCTAAGCCAACGTTCCACTAATTAGACGTCTGGCAATGTCATCAAACGTTTGCTAAGATGTCTAGACTAAAGGCTGAATGTTTAAACAAAGCAAACAGAGAGTGGTTTCCAACCTAAGTATTTTTGGATGTCTAACTAAGCAGTCAGACATCTTAAAGTCAAGGATCAGACGTCTAATGTCCAGATTGGATGTTTAATCTGGCTGTCTGATCCCTACTTTGTTTTTCTAAGTTAACTACAAAAAGTCTAAGTATCCTAGGGTTGAGTAAGTATTCCTAGGACTACTGTTTTGTTACTTTAAGGCTCTTTAATAAGTAATCTAGGAAAATAAAGAACAAAGAACGAAAGATACAAAGTACAGACTACAAGACAAATAGAAATTTATCATATTATTCTTATCTTCAAGCTCTCGCTCCAAGCAAAGCTCCTTCTCCTCTAATGAGCTCCTCCAATCCACCATGGATGCGACCTCTTCACAGTTCTCCTTCAAACTTATATCCATTTACAAATAACCTGAAATCTTAGACTTCAAATGCAAATGTTAAATACAAGTGTTTTGTTATTATCAAAATTAACGATCGTGGTGCCCTTGCACCAACATTATCTTCATTAGATAACCTAATCCTTATTAAATAATAAGAACCCTAATATGGAAACTAGTAGACAATGAATGAATGTCGACTATACCTTATCAAGAATAATATGAACCAAAACATCTTGACTAAAAATTAGTTATCTGAGGAATAATTATCAAACTAAGATATGGCATATTGTTGGGGTATACAGGAAATGGACAAGTGGTCCAGTCCTGCTATTTGCCAATGTTTGGTTGTATCTTGATGTCAATTATCAATTTAATTTATTTATTACTCGAAATTTGAAAATATTTCGAGGTTGAACTCAGGGAGCAAATTCGATTTTAGAGCAGAAAAATCACAATTCACAATATTGTAATTGATAACACTACATATAGGAGTGATAACTCTGTTGAATAAGGCCCATCTTAAGAATAAAAGGCACAACATAAGTAGAATGGGAGCATGTCATGCATCATATACCAAGATTGCTTATAAAACTGTATTAATAGCCATTTGTGTAAGCAGTTGTGAAAGCAGGCCTCAGATGAGCAATCGGATCACACGGATGGATTCAGAACGACGAACGAAGTCCAACGGACTCAAGATCGGCCAAATCCGACATCCAGAGCTCCTACAATAAGCCCAAGAAGTTCTGACCATTGATCTGGTGATCAACAGCCCTCATTGCGCCACGTCACCCCCGCTCCACCGCACGCTACCTCATCCATCAGCTGAGATCAAATCTCGGCCATCGATCTTCGATCGGACGACTGAGAACCACGCAACCGACGCGACAAAGCGCGGGCATGGTGCAACGGTTAGCGCACACGCCCGCATGCACGCGACGCGGGTTCGAGCAGCGTGGTGCGTGAAATTGAAGATGAAGGAAGCACGCGGCAAAATTGGGCCACCTGATCAGCAGCGGGCAGCCGAGATCCCGCCATGCGGCACGCCCATAGATCGCGAGCGCTCATGTGCGCATGCACGTCGGGCGATGACGCCTGCGCACACGCCTGCCCGAGGCGCGATCCGAACGCATCCAAGGGGAGAGTCCGATCTTCGATCGGACGGCTCTCACGCAGCAGCCGCGGATCGAGCGTGAAGAAGAACGGCGCGGGCGGTTGACCGGCGAGCTGGAGGGCTTCACCGACGCTTTTGGAGTGATTTTAGCGATGTCCCGAACGTCGCTAAAGACCCTTCTTCTTTTAGAAAGCCCTTAACCCTATTTAAACCCCCTCCAACCACTCATTCAAGGCATTCACTTCCCTTGCAACTACTCCACCCCTCTCTTAGCTAGCTTTAGGCCCTCTTGTAATCGTCGGAGACGACGAGCCGCCAACGGAGCCTCCTCCACCGCCGTGGCAGCCTCGCCGCTCTCCCCCCTCTCTCTCTCTTCCTCTTTTTTAAGCTTTCCATTACTTTTGTTTGAGCATGTATTTAATGTTGTAAGCTATGAACTAAAAGTGCATGATTAATGAAGTTACTTTCTGTTCAATTGTTTACTTTAATTTCTGTTTAAGTTGCATGATCAAGTAAGAAACAACTCTAACCCTAATCTCTCTCTCTATCTCTCTCTCGCTTTTCAAACCGCACCTCCACAAGCAAAACTCTGCGCTTTCCGTGACAACAAGTGATAAGAAAAATTCGATTTTCACGCCTCCCTGAGACCGACACTCGGACTCACCTCCATTTATTTACTTTAAAACCGGCGATGCAAGTGCGACTATAACGACACTTCTTAACACACACGCACAAGCGCACGTCAGTTTTTGGCGCCGTTGCTGGGGAGGCAACGGATTTGTTTTGTCATCTCTATTCCACATCCATTCTCACATCGTCTAATGCCTTGTTTCCTTCTTACTTGAAGGTTGTAGGAATTCGGTGCTTGGACGGCGAAGCGACTCATCCCATGACGGTAACAAGGGAGTAGGCGCAACAAGGACCAATAGTGAGTAATTCTTCTCTCATGATTGTTTGCTTGCAGGAAAAAACTAAAAAAATTGTAAAAATTGAAAAAAATTGGCGTGGTGTATGATTGCTTGACGCACATGCTTAACACATCACCCCACAAAAAATGTACACTCTAACATTCTGAATAAATTCTTGGAGTGTTCTTTTCTTTTTTTTGAGTGGTGTTTGCGAAGCCGCCGTGAGTTGACCTGGGCCGCACCACTCAACCCTAAAATCGACTCATCTAATAGAAGCTGCATGATCATTAGGATGAGTACATTAGGATTTTAGAGCCTCTACAGAATAAAAGAAAATCTACTTTCACTGAATTGTGTGCAGAACTTGACGTGCCCACTGAAACTTGTCTGAAAACATTAAGACACGTCAACCCTAAAAAGCACTAAAGTAAGGATGAAACACTAAAAGACACCACATCTTAAAAATCCTTGCTTGAAAACCATGTTTTGATAGAAGCACACACTTTGAAATTGGAAAATTAAGAGGCACCACCCCAATCAACGCCTCATCACATAACCCTAGCACAAGCACTATCCTAGCCCTCTAAAACTAAGTAGACATGCCCTAGGCAGGATTGAGTTAAGTCTCGAAAGGCAAGGTTTTGTTCGCTGGGCACTTGGCTTTCATTCCCTTGGTAGAATCTGGTGACTAAGCTGCGGGGCAGTGTCAAACAACCTCGATTGTGGGGTCTACGGAATCGAAGGCGCAAGCTAAAGGAAGAACCTTCCCTGCAATCCCCTCGTAATCAACCTGGCCAGATTAGCCTTGGGAAGGGGAGTCCAGTGCTTACGAACTTAATCACCCTTTGTGAGATTTCTAGGTCTCCTAAGGAATGCACCATAAGGACTAGGCTTGTGTGCTTGATTGAAACACATTTCTCCCATCTATCGCCCTCCGCATCTCCTCTTGTTCTTCTCTAGTGTATGCACGGGAGACGCTCATTGCATCCCGAGTTGTGTGTTTTGGGGCAGGAATCTAGGTGACGTGATTCTGTTAGAAACATGGCTGAACCTAGGGTAGATGAGGCTGAGGATCAACCCCCACCAAACGTAATGGCCATCATCCAAGCCTAAATTAATGCAAACCACCAGCTTCAGCAACAACAAATCCACACCATCATGCAAGCCATACAACAGTTACAGAACCCACAAGAACAACCACCACCACCTTTCCAAGACATACCAGGGCAACCACCACTTGATATACCACCATTTCAGGATCAGCCGAGGCCCCTCCGCGATTTCTATAATCCCTCCGCTATTAGAGTCGAGCCACACCTTAGGATCCCCGAAGGGGGAGATGATTTTGAGCGGAAACCGGATGTCTTAAGTCTGATCCAGAGCCACTTTCATGGAAGCTCAAATGAGGATCCCTTCCAACATCTAGAGGATCTCGACCGCATAGCATGAACTATGAAACCTAGGAACATTAGCCTTGACATTGTTCTAATCAAGATGTTTCCCTTCTTATTAAGAGACAAGGCTTCTCATTGGCTTAGAACCCTAGGTAGACCCATCACCACCTGGGAAGAACTGAGGTATGCATTTTTAAAGAAATTCTTCCCCATAGGAAAGACCAATGCCCTCAAAAGAGCTATCACTACCTTTACACTCCAGGGTGGGGAACAATTTCATGAGGCGTGGGAAAGATTTAATGAACTTTTGAGGAAATGCCCACACCACGAAGTACCAAGGTGGTAATTGACCCAGATTTTCTACCATGGTCTGGATAGCAACCTATGGAACTTCATCAATGCCTCATGCGGGGGGAACTTCCTGAACAAGGACGAGGAGAGCGCATTTGAGTTCTTTGAGTCTATGAGCGAGAATTCGCTCAACAATGCCTCCATGACCCAGTTCAACAGGTCCAATCAACCCCGTGGTGGGATTTATGAGGTACAAGTAAATTCTGGAATGGTTGTCATGGACATCATTGCCAAGAAATTGGATCGAGTGGAATTGGTGGACAAAAAGATTGATGAGCTACTGAACCAGACCAGGAACCCCTTACAGACTTTCTCCCTAGCAAAGGGAGCGCATAATATTGACCTGGTCCAGCCATTAACCCAACTGAACCTAGAACAACCCCTGACCATGTTCCAGGGAGGGACCTTTGCTCCATCAACCCTTGATTACTCCCTTCCCTCTTTATCAACATCAAGTATCCTTGAAGATGCGCAAGTTGTCCAAGTTATGCGAAACCGGACCCTTTCTCCAACATTTACAACACTGGCTGGCGTAACCACCCCAACTTTGGTTGGACAAACCAAAAACCACCACAATTTCAAAATCAGCCCAGGCCAAACCAGCAACCACACTTGCCCCCTATCAGGAAGGACCACCAGTTAGACCCCAATATAATCAGAATAGGGCAGCCCCTCCCCCACAAAACCAAATGGATACCCTAATAAAGATGATGGCTGACATGAACCAGAAACATCAGGAGGAAATGGCCTTGGTAAAGGGACAGTTAAGCCAACTCTTAGACTGTAAACAAGGATCCTTACCTTCCCAGCCACAACCAAACCCGCGAAACATAATTAAGAGAGGCCCCAATTCGCAAGGGTTCCAAGGCAACCCCGGGCAGGCTCACATGGTCCAGCCAGCCCAGCAAACACCCCCTGGGTTTGGTGCTTCTTCATCCTCGTCTTCTCAAGGATCAACCCAAGGACCCAATGCCTCTGCGAATGAGGTGACCTTGAGAAGCGGCACCAAAACCCAGGACCCCAAATGGCCGACTCTCCCCGAGACTTCACCCGCTGAAATACCTGACTCAGAAGAGGCACCAACCAAGGATCCAGAAATAGACCCGATCCACATTCAGACACCCTACCCCGAGGCCTTGGAAACAATCAAGAAAAAGAAGAATGTTGTGGAAACTGAGGAGCTGTTAGAAATCTTTAAGCAAGTATAGATTAATATTCTGCTCCTTGAAGCCGTCAAACACATCCCTGCCTACGCCAAGTTTTTAAAGGATGCCTGTACACCCAAGCGTAAGCCGAGACCTCAAGCACCTAGGAAGGTTGTGCTCTCTGAAGAAGCAAGTTCCGTAATATTAAGCAACCTTCCACTCAAGCGAACTGACCCAGGAACGCCCCTAATTTCCTGCAATATCGGGGACATGACGTTTGATAGAGCGCTCCTGGACTTAGGTGCTTCTATCAATCTGATTCCAACAACCCTGTACCACCAATTTGGTTTTGGAGAGCTGACACCAACCCTTGTCACCATCCAGCTGGCTGATAGATCAGTGAAAACCCTAAAGGGGGTTGTCGAGGACGTGATTGTACGAGTCAAGGACTTTTATTTCCCAGTCGACTTTTTGGTGCTCGACATGGAAGTCACTGAAAAATTACAGAATGCACCCACAATCTTAGGCAGACCTTTCTTAGCTACGTCTAAGGTAAACATTGATTGTGACACGGGATGTATGGAAATCGCCTTCGGGGACAGGAAGATGCAATTGGATATCTTCCGGGCGACAAAGTCTTTTGATTGCGATTGCGTTGAGGAACATGATCCCGTGGAAACTCTAATCGAGGAATGCCTCACCCTTAGTTCTGTATCAGACCACCAAACCCGTAATGACTGTTCTGACCCATCATTACCCGTGGACCTCTGTAAGGCTGAGTACCATCACACAACACCGTTTGAGGAAATCGATGTTGATCAACTTCCGCCCTTTCCCTTCCCATCGACTGTGGTTCCACCCGCACCTGAACTTAAGCCATTGCGCGAGAATCTCAAGTATGTCTTCTTGGAACCTGACCAGACTTTCCCAGTGATTATTAATTTTCATATAACCAAGGATCAAGAACTCAGATTGACTGCGACCCTTTCACAACATCGGGCCACCATTGGTTGGACCATTTCTGACTTAAGAGGAATTAGCCCCACCTATTGCACCCATAAGATTTACCTGGAAGACGGGGCACGACCTTCCCGCCATATGCAAAGACGTTTAAACCCAAACATGCAGGAGGTCATTAAGAAAGAAATTATCAAGTGGCTTGACGCCGACATCATCTACCCTATCTCCGATAGCCCCTGGGTAAGCCCCACTCAAGTGGTTCCCTCGAAAGCTGGGCTCACCGTTATCACCAATGATCATGGCGAATCCATCCCCACCTGCACCACCACCGCATGGCGGGTGTGTATTGATTATAGGAAGCTCAATGAAGCCACTAAGAAGGATCACTTCCCATTGCCATTCATTGACCAAATCCTTGAAAGATTGGCAGGGCAGAAGTATTTTTGCTTCCTGGATGGATATTCATGATATAACCAAGTCGCAATTGCTCCAGAGGATCAAGAAAAGACCACATTCACTTGCCCGTATGGCACATTTGCATTCCGTCGAATGCCGTTCGGGTTTTGCAACGCACCTACAACCTTCCAGGGTTACATGCTAGCCATTTTTCGGAAATGGTGGGTGAATACTTAGAGGTCTTTATGGATGATTTCTCTGTATTCGGGAATTCATTCGACCATTGTCTGAGCAACTTGGAGAAAATCCTGAAACGATGTATCGAGGTTAATCTGGTGTTAAGTTGGGAAAAGAGCCATTTTATGGTTCAAGAAGGAATTATCCTCGGTCACATCATATCGCATAGGGGCATCGAGGTAGATCGGGCTAAGGTTGATTTGATTTCCAAACTTCCTCCACCTAGTTCGGTCTGACAGATTCGTTCATTCCTAGGACATGTTGGCTTCTACCGAAGGTTCATTAAAGACTTTTCCAAGCTTTCCAAACCCTTGACCGACCTTCTAGCCAACGACTCCATATTCCACATGTCTTCTGATTGCATCCAGGCTTATCACACCCTCCGGGACTTAGTCTCCACCGCACCTGTACTTCAACCTCCAGACTGGTCCCAGGACTTTGAGATTATGTGTGATGCATCATATTTTGCCATAGGCACTATCCTGGGACAAAGGCAAGATAAGAAACCCGTGGTGATCTACTACGCGAGCAAAACGTTGGACGAGGCCCAACAAAATTATACGGTCACAAAGAAAGAGCTGCTCGCTGTAGTCTTTGGACTTGAAAAGTTTCGATCATACTTGCTGGGATCCCACGTGACGATTTACACTGACCATTCAGCCATCCGGCACCTGATGGATCCTGCTTTTGCAAGAATTTGACCTGGAAATCCGCGACAAGGAAGGATCAAAGAATGTGGTGGTTGACCACTTGTCTAGACTTCATCCAGACCACATTGGACCCTCCCTACCTTTATCTGATGCTTTCCCTGATAAACACATCCTGGCTGTGCAAGACAAGAAAATGCCATGGTATGCTGACTACGTCAACTACCTGGTTGTAGGAGAAACCCTACACAGCTGGTCCAGACAGCAACGGGACAGGTTCTTGGCTGAGGCCAAGCACTATTTCTGGGATGATCCCATGTTGTTTCGCCTCTGTGCTGACCAGATCATCAGGAGGTGTATCCCCGAAGACGAAGTTCAGAGTGTGTTTCCTTTTGTCATGACCAGGCTTGTGGTGGCCACTTCTCTGGAAAGAAAACAGCTGCAAAGGTTCTACAGTCCGGATTTTACTGGCCGTCCCTATTTAAAGATGCACACAACTTTGCCAAGACTTGCTCACGCTGCCAAACGCTAGGGACCATGACCAAGAAAGATATGATGCCCCTCCAGCCCATTTTGATTGTCGAAATCTTCGACGTTTGGGGTATCGATTTTATGGGCCCCTTTCCACCATCCAACGGCTTCGAGTACATCCTGGTCTCGATAAACTATGTTTCCAAATGGATTGAAGCCGTCACCACCCGCCAATGCGATCACAGGACTGTCATGGACTTTGTTAAGAAGAACATCTTTTCCCGATTTGGAATACCTAAGGCCATGATCAATGATGGTGGAAGCCATTTTATCCATTCCCAATTCCGTACCCTACTTCGAAAATACGAGGTGAACCACCGCATTGCTACCCCGTATCATCCACAAACAAATGGGCAGACTGAGGTCTCAAATAGACAAATCAAGAACATTTTACAGAAGACTGTGAGACTTGACAGGAAAGACTGGTCCACACGACTTGATGATGCCCTGTGGGCATACAGGACCCTTTCAAGACCCGATAGGCATGTCGCCTTATCGCCTGGTCTTTGGCAAAGCCTGCCATCTTCCTGTCGAATTGGAACACCAGGCTTACTGGGCTGTCAAGCAATGTAACATGGATCCCTAGTTAGCCGGTGCACAGAGGACGCTCCAATTATCTGAGCTCGAAGAAATTCATCGGGATGCCTTTGACAATAGTCGACTGTATGAGGAGAAAATGAAAGCCATCCACGATCGACTCATTCATAGAAAAACCTTTGAGCCTAACCAGCAAGTCTGGCTATTTGACGCCCGCCTAAAACTCTTCCCGAGGAAACTCAGGTCCAAATGGACAGGACCATTTCGGGTGGTTAAGCCCTACTCTAATGGGGCAGTTGAAATCGCTGATCATAACACTGGGCACACTTGTACAGTTAATGGTCAAAGATTGAAGCACTTCCTAACCCAGGTTCCCCCAAAGGAGAGTGTCACCCTCGTTGAGGGATGACACGGAGCACCGCTCAGCTGGATGCGTTAAACTCAGCACTTCCTGGGAGGCAACCCAGAGGATTTAGACTGATCCGGTATTTTACATCACTCAGGTACTATCTTTTTGAACCCTTATGCATCCATGTACTTGCCAATGAGGACATTGTCCAACTTAAGCATGGGGGGTGGTAAATTGTATAATCCTGAGCTCATTTAATCAGTCTGAATAAAAATAAAAAAAATTAAAAAAAAATTTGAATTTAGGAAGAAAACTTAGGCATTAGAAACTTGTCAATAGTAGGAAATAATACAAAAAAACTTAAACACTTAGACTTTTCAGGCCTTCAGGCTTAATCAGCCCTGGTATCCGTTAAAATATGAATTTAGCTTATAATCCTTGCAACCTTAAGCTATTCTAATCCACCTACTAAATAAGGTGATAAGTATACGACTTATCAACTCACCCTCTAACTCAGAAAAGCTTTGAGTCTAAGCATCTGCACACATTTTTGCACAGACTCACTCCTCGGAGATTTTGACAGAAATTGGATAGCTAATGAACTCTCTAGGGTGGTATGGCTGGCAAGTTGTCATGGGTAACAGCCCATTGGCAGGTTATCCAAAACCCAGCCACGGACCATTTCTTCTTCATTGCCTCTAAGTACATTTGAGATCAGGGAAGCCACCTACAAAAAAAAAAGGAGAAGAAAAGAAAATAAACCACACTTCACCGCATGAGTATGGCTGGCAAGTGATCGTGGGTAACAGCCCATTGATCGGTTGTCCAGAGCCCAACTCAACAACTGCACAAAAAGAACCAAAACACTTAAGGAAGAAGCGGGGAAGTAGTACAAGCCAGGGAGATATACACTGGAAAAATCCTTGTGTTGACCCCAATTAAAACAAACGTAGGGAGAAAGCTACCAATCGAACAAATACACCTTCAGGTAAATCTATCTCCTCTTCCAGTCACCTAGGGGTGTAGAAATCCGAAGTCTGTCTAAATTACCGTTAAGTGAGTCTATCACAACCTTCACACCAAGATGCTTAGCACTTAGTGTTTTGACCGAGTTTTGGGTGGGTTGGGTAGCCGTAAAAAGTTACCAACCCACACTGAATTCTGAAAAAATTCTAAAATATATATATATATACATATACATATGTATAGTTATATACATTAAAGCAAAGATTCGAGCGATTCGTATTTTGGCAGACACCTGGGCACTGCTTAGTCTTTGAAGATTAAGATCTTGGTATATTTCCTCTTATTGACAAGTGACAAAGTGTCTAAGCAATTACTTCTTAAATTCTGAAAGAAAATAACTAGAATAAACCTTGCTAGGGACTAGCAAGGAGTAAGCATGGGGGTATGATAACACTACATATGGGGGTGATAACTCTGTTGAATAGGGCCCATCTCAAGAATAAAAGGCACAACATAAGTAAAATGGGAGCATGGCATGCATCATACACCAAGATTGCTTATAAAACTGTATTAATGGCCATTTGTGTAAGCACTTGTCAAAGCAGGCCTCAGATGAGCAATCGGACTGCATGGATGGATTCAGAACGACGAACGGAGTCCAACGGACTCAAGATCGACCAAATCCGACATCCGGAGCTCCTACAATAAGCCCAAGAAGTTTTGACTGTTGATCTGGTGATCAACGGCCCTCATTGCGCCACGTCACCCCCGCTCCACCGCACGCTACCTCATCCATCAGCTGAGATCAAATCTCGACCGCGACCCGACAAAGCGCGGGTGTGGTGCAACGGTTAGCGCGCACGCCCGCAAGCACACGACGCGGGTTCGAGATGCGCGGTGCATGAAATTGAAGACGAAGGAAGCGTGCGGCGAAATTGGGCCGCCCGATCAGCAGTGGGCAACCGAGATCGCGCCACGCAGCGCGCCCACAAATCGCGAGCGCTCACACGCGCGCGCACGCCCGAGGCGCGATCCGAACGCATCCAAGGGGAGATCTCAGATCGGACAACTCTCACGCAGCAGCCGCGGATCGAGCGCGAAGAAGAACGGCGCAAGTGGTTGACTGGCGGGCTGGAGGGTTTCACCGACGCTTTTGGAGTGGTTTTAGCGACGCCCTGAATGTCGCTAAAGCCCCTTCTTCTTTTAGAAAGCCCTTAACCCTTTTTAAACCCCCTCCAACCACTCATTCAAGGCATTCACTTCCCTTGCAACTACTCCACCCCTCTCTTAGCTAGCTTTAGGCCCTCTTGTAATCGTCGGAAATGACGAGCCGCCGACGAAGCCTCCTCCACTACCGTGGCTGCCTCGTCGCTCTCCCCCCTCTCTCTCTTCCTCTTTTTGAAGCTTTCCATTACTTTTGTTTGGGCATGTATTTAATGTTGTAAGCTATGAATTAAAAGTGCATGATTAATGAAGTTACTTTCTGTTCAATTGTTTACTTTAATTTCTGTTTAAGTTGCATAATCAAGCAAGAAACAACTCTAACCCTAATCTCTCTCTCTCTATCTCTCTATCGCTTTTCAAACCGCACCTCCACAAGTAAAACTCCGCGCTTTCCGTGACAACAAGTGATAAGAAAAATCTTTTTTTCACGCCTCCCTGAGATCGACACTTGGACTCACCTCCGTTTATTTACTTTAAAACCGGCGATGCAAGTGCGACTATAACGACACTTCTTAACACACACGCACAAGCGCACGTCAGTAATGTTTTACAAAAAATGTAGAGACTAAAAGTAGAATTTTTCTTCTCTTTTTCTTCTTTTCTCTCCTTCTTTGCTCTCTCTCTTTTCTTTTCTCTATCTTCAGACATCTGATTCTAGGAATCAGACGCCTTAAGTGGCATTTGCTACAGTGCACGCCCTCTTCTTCTTCTTCCTTTCTTCTCTTTGGTTGCTATTGCTGCTTCTTCTTCTTCTCTTCCTTTCCTCTTGGCTTTCCTCTTTGCGGCAGCTCCCTCCTTCTCTTTTCTTCTCTTCCTCTTTGGCTCTTTCTTCTTCTTCAACTCCTTCTTCTGCCTTCTTTTTCTTCCTTTCCTTCTGCACTGTGCCTCTGCCTTCTTCTTCTTCAGCTCCTGCTCCTTCTTTCTTGGCACAACTAAGTCCTCAGCCTCTTCTCTTCTTTAGTTGGCCTCTTCTTCTCCTCTTCCTCTTCTTCTTCCCTGCATAGGTACATGGTTAAGAAAAACCTACCCCTACCCTCCCCGCACCTCTCTCTATTTCTCTCTCAGGTCACAGCTCTCCCAGAGCCTGCTAGGGTATACGGGTCGGGTTGGCACGCCTGTGACCAGGCCCACCCGCATGCGGTGGTGGGTGAGATGTGCAGGGTTATCGGGTCAGGTCAGCCAGGTCCGCGGAGGAGTGAGCACAGACGAGGCGGTGAGTGGGCGAGGGGACCTCACCCCGTGTCAGGAGGCGATAAGCCCCTGACACTTTTTCAATTTAAGCACCAGAGCCAGCTCGAAAACTCCACCCGCTTCTGCCTGCGCGCCCGCAACAGACGGCGCGAGCAATTGCAGCTGCAACTAAGGCCTTCAAGGCCAATTGGTTGCCTGGAGCGTGCGCGAGGGAAGTTCACGCCTTCTGGACATGGAGGCTTGGGGCACTGGGACCTACAGGAAGATTCAAGCAAGCTTCAAGCTTCTGCACTAATGGCGGAAGAGGTCGCAACCCTGAAATCACAAGAATAGCCTTGCGGCCCTGTCAGAACACTCAGCAAGCTTCGCCGGAGCACGGTGAAGGTGGCTCGGGGGTCAACATGGCGTGAAGACGCTTGTGCGTTGTGCCTAGGGCACACTGTGTGCGTGCAGGTGGGTGTGTTCGGGGGGAGGTTCCAGTGGGTGGCGTGGTGAGTGGAAGGGTGAAAGGTGATCAGTGGGAGGTGGTGAAGTTCAGGGACCGGACGGCGAGGGGTGAAACGGGCTGTGGTGGTGGAATGGTCTCATCGAAGTTGGTGGTCGGAGGTGGAGAGGGTGATGGCGGACTATGGTGTCGAGGGGTCGAAAGAACGAATTAGCAAAGGGGAAATAAAGAGGGGAGTGAGGGAAACTTATCTAATCGAGTCCGGAGCGAAGGGGGAAGGCAGATGGCGAGCGGCTAGTACTGCCATCGCCGGAGACAAAGGTGCCTAAGGGAAGAAGATGGCGATGAGGAAGGGGGTCGAAGAGCACGTGCTGGTATGGTGCGGTGCGGCAGAGGACGGTGGAGGTAGCTCTGCCACTGGTACGATGGCAGAGCGACGAGAGAGGGAGGAAGAGGTCGTCGAAAGCTTTGGGCAATCGGCCGGAGTTGGGAGGAGACAAATTGGAGGGGGATCTCAGGCCAAATTGAGCTTGGAGGAAGCGGCGTGGCGTGCCCTTCCTTAAATAGACACTGGCAAGGTGGGAAGCACACGAGGGCGGCGGAGAGGCCATGCCGGAGGTAAGGCCGGTCAGACACCAATACCTGTCACGCATTCGCACGAGAGGTATGGTGGGTTTCAGGGCATGGAGAGTAGCCCATGCAGTAGGAGGCTCCGTAGAGAGCTCCCCTTTCAAAGCTGGGGGCAGCTCCCCATGCAAGGGAGGCGCAAACCTCCGCGCAAAGTTGCCGGAGGTATGGCCTCTGCTGTGTATGGAAGAGGGACCGAAGTGAAGAAAATGATGAGGAAGCTGAGGGGGTAATCGCAAGGATTTCAAAAAGTTGAGGGTTAGAAAGTAATTTTGAGGACCAAATTGCAAAGTAGGTCAAGACGACCTTCCCTAAGGTCCAAATTTTGGTATAAACCTAATTTGGACCTAAGGAATCCAATGGTGAAGTTGGATTTTAGGTTTTACCACGTTTGACTGGATATTTTACATAAAAACCCAAATTAGGTCAAAAATTAAGTATGGACCCCAATCTAGGTCAAAACAGGTTCCGAAGGCCAAATTGAAAGTTTTAAATCATAGAGGATATTTTTACATAATTTTTAGAGGGTTTATTTGATTTTTATATTTCCTGAAACCTTGTGAATTAAAGTGGGTTTATTTTAGGGTTACAAAATGTCATTTAATTCCTAGATTTCTCCATAACCCTTTTCTGACCAAACCATCCCACTTTTTCTCTTATTAAGTTCACTTGACTTATGTCTAGACCCTTAGAAATCCCGTTGATGCACTGCAATGGTAAAATTGTAGTTTGACCCCTTGTTTCATGTTTTCTTCTCAGATTAGTAATTCCCTGAATTAGGTCTTCCTTTAGGTTATGTAGGAGCTTTTGTTCATTTTATTAGGTCAAAATATGCTAGTTAGGGTTCATGATGAGGTTCTCATTATAGCTCAATTTAGATTTAGAGCAATTGAGTTGGTTAGGGAGTTGCTGATCTTTCTATGACTCGAAGCTAGGCTTAATGGCCAAGTGGAGTAGCAGGGTGCTTAGCTCGAGTTTGGAATTAGTAGTTCTTTTCTTGACTAGTGAGTGGAGGTATAGTTGTCCATGGATCAATGTGTCTAGCTAGTACGTGTTTATACCACACAATATAACCATTACTTCTCCTTCGCGATGACCCAAGGGTGATGGATTGAGTTGTAGGATAAACATAAGACATCCTTCTAGCGAAGAGGGTGTCTTGTATCAATTGTAGTTCTCAAAATATCACATCAAGATCGCCACATGCCTTCCAAGTCATTAATTGGGATAATAAGAATCATAATTGCTGAGGGAAATACACATGATAATTGGTAAATAATGGTTAATAAATAAAGCTTTGATAAATGAATTAACATATAAATAATACTCACCTCTTGTGATTTGTTCTCTTTATTATTTGTTTAGCACTAGTTCACTGAGCTTTTGGTGATGTATTCTTTAGACTTTGTACTCAAGTATAGGTGAGCATCTCAACATAGCGACTACATTTGGAGTGACTAGCATGGGACTTAGCTCAACATTAGGAGACGATCTGTGATGGCAAGAGTTCTTTAGTTGATTAGTCTTTCTTTTAGTTTTTAGTGAATGTACTCGTAGACTTTAGAATTCTCTCTTACTTCCTAATTTTTAGGACTTGTAGACTTTATTATCTATTTCTCATTAACAATTTACTTCTTATTTATTTTATCCTTTATTCATTATTGGTTTTTGGTGATTATGTACTGGGTGACTACAATCCTGTATTTGGTTTGATAATTTGTATTCAGCAACTCAGGTTCCACCAGATTGAGTTAATTGATAGGAATGCACACAAGTCATCATAATAGGTGTAACCCTAACGTTATCCTTTCTCATCTCGACATAACATGCTTGCCCAAGTGTGAGGATTGATGACAAGAGCATGACTTTTGACATTATTGTTGCAATCATAGAACTTTTAATTATAGCTAGGTTGCATCTCACTTACTAGTTGGTTGGATAAATTTCAGTGCACATTTGAAAGGCACTTGTAACCTTAATTAGCCAAGTATAATGCCTACTTTTCTGGCAATATGTTGGCATGCCTTTAAAGGTAATTCCATCATCTTCACCCTTGATTACTTTATTCATTTTTATCTTATAGTCTAAACTTTAGAGAACTACATTTTAGTCCTTTAACAATTATCGATATCACCTACCGAGAGATCATGTGATAGCCTACAAATCCTTTTTTGGAGACCTCTAATACATCTCTCTCCTATTTCTCCAAAATGAAATTAATGTCGATCACCATGTTAGTGAAATCTTACAATATTTGTGGATTGAAACTAATGGCTAGTCCCAATCTACCTCATAAGATTCAGTCAGGTTTAAAATAACTTTAACTCATAAGATTCTCAATGCATGTTTATGCATGTTTCAAATTAACTCCACTTAGATGTGCTTAGGGATATTGGAAAAAGCCCAAGCTTTATAGGATAAGGGTTTATGAGCCTAACTAGATAAGTTAACAAGCCAAATTTAAAATAAGCCTTAAGCTTGAAAAGAGGTGCAAGGAGTACAAATTTTAAAAGAATATAATTTATATTTATCAAAATAAATTGTACTATAATTAGTAAAATTGAGTCTATCCATGACATATAGTTGTCAACAAAAGCAGGCTTGTTAATAAGCTTAATAAGAATAGATACATGTAACTTTTAAATATACAATATATGCCTATATATAAGCTTGTAAATTATCAACCTTATGATTAACCAACTAAGCCTTGAATTAAGATTTTAATGAGTTAAAGCAAAGAGGAATAAGAAACAAGAGTGTTAAAGGAGAATGGATAGAGAAATGAACTAAAATAGTCAAATAATGCTACCATAGCTAGCTATTAAGTTATGTATGACACAACAACCTAGATTTCAACATAGGACTTAAGTAGCTTGCTATGAGCTTTTATAACTAGTTACAGCAATACAATAAACTTACAAACTAATGAGAATTCACATGGAAATTAACATTGTTCTAAAAGAAAAGAAGTCCTTAGAAAGGGCAAAAGGCTTAGCTTATTTTATTTTCCTCTATTAAGTGCTTCTATCTATTTGTAAGTCCTTTAAAAGATAAAATGTATCTTTTGACAACATTATTTGGTCATTGTAGTTCAATTTTATACCTTTGCTCCATTAACACTCTTTTTCCCCTTAGCTTTAACTTATTAAAATCATAAGCTGTGGTGTAGTCAACTATAACTTTAGAAGTTCTTGAAATCATATAATTGATTAATGTATTTGATGATACTAAATTACAATAATTTCCCTTTCAATAAACATAAGGAAAATTTTTTGATTGAAGAATTAAAACAAATACACACACATTCACTTATATCTTATTCTACAAAATAGAAAAAAGCATTTAGTAGAGGAAAATGAAAAATAATATCTCAAACCCTCAACCTAAATGGGTCATATGGCTATATTTCTTTGTTGTCTAGACCATGTTGTTGTGGCATGTGAGAAGGAAGGACATTGGCTATGATGGAGTTGTCTAGAGGAGAGAATGAGAGTGATGATGGAATTCTTTGTTGTGGGAATAATCAAAAGAGAGAGAAAATATTGTGGGGATAAAAAAGATAATGGAATTGTTAGGAAAAATTTTGTGAAAAATTTTAAATATGAACAAACAACTAAATACAAGAACTTTATACACAATACTTACCCTCAATTTGTCTTTATATGTGACAAGTAAGAATCCAACAAGTTGTAGGAGCATGTATTTTCCATCGTCGCTTCATTCATTCGTCCCTCTTAAGTATCATTTCACCCTTTCATAATAAATATCCCTGTATGAGATTTCTTTCTAGAATATTAAATTCATTTAAATTCCATTTATAATTACAAATAATTTCGTAATAGTTAACACATGTAATATAATTATTGATTTCTTTAATAATATGACATCAAAAGTATATGCATCAATTAGACTATTTAAATGTTTATCTTAGATTTTAATTTAAGAAAGATAACTTAATGCATCATGTGATTTTTTCATTAAACTTAAAAATTTTAATCTAAAATTAGTTGTGCCATAAAAATAAAAGTAAAATTTCTGATCAATTAATATTTATTTTATTTATCCTACGAGTAAAATCAAATCTACGTTAAAACCTGACATTGGCATGCAAGAGGTCGCATGCTGGAATTCCATGACTCACACCTTTACCTTATCGAAAGAGGAAAAATGGGCTTCTAATGAAAAGAACATAAGGCAGAGTGGAGGAGAAGAGGCAGAGAGCCATTGCCACATTCCACGGAGAGATCAAAGCTGATACAGCTGTGGGTTCTTCTTCCTACCCTATTCTCCAAATAGGAGGACTGCTACGCTGCCTGGAATCGAAGAGGCGAGGGATCTATCTCATGGGGAAAGCAGGAGACCTCGTGTTCAAGACGGTGACGGCAGGGCTCGGCGTCGCCACCATCTTCCTCGGCGTCACCTTCTCCATCAACGTCTACAACGGCCTCTCTTGGCACCATGCCCAATCTGTAAGCCTCCCCTCACCCTTCACAAAGATCCCATCTCTCACATCATGTTGCTGCCCTTCGATGAACTAGGGTTTTTGGGTAACCCCAGTTCGAGCGAGTTGATGCCTCTGTTGGAGTTTTGCTTTCTCGTATCACCATAAGTGTCGGGTCGTGGTAACGGGGGATTCCATAGTTGGGGAAGCTCCAGTTCTAAATCAAGAGATGGGAAAGGGGAAGTTGGGGCTTAGGGTTGAGTTGGAGTAGGATTAAGTTAGGAATTGAATGGTTAAGTTTGCAGTAGAATATGGGATATGTCGGTTAGCATATTTCGTTGAGATCAAAGTCTAGCAAGCAGCTATGGTTGATTGAGGGAGATAATTAAGGAGTTTTCATATTCTGTGTATAATAGTCGAACTACGATGCTGAATACGAGAGGATGGATTAGTAAATATCGTAGGTACTAGGATTGCATTTGAAGCCAATGACTTTTGGATGTGGTATCAGGCTCTATTTTATGCCATGCCTATGCTATGCTACGCATAGCTGGAATTTAGTCATAATCCAGTCTTTATATGGCTTATTATTTTGTTTTGGGGAGTAGGTGTGGTTGTATACGTATGCCTAGATATCGCAATCTAACTTCAGGGTGTTCTCGTGGGTACAAGAGCCTTAAACTAAATGGTCACTTGTTGTTGGCATGGGGGTGGGTGCTCTAGGATGGTAGGATGGAGGACTTACTTTTGATACTTGGTAGGAGTTCCTAATGCCTAGATCTTGCTGACTCGCTTTGATGTTGATTTCTTTGTTTCCGTATATGATATTGCAATCTTAAATGAGTAAAGATCTTTAGAAAATGCAATTGAATCATAATATGTGGTATGGAGAGGGTAGAAATGTTGAAAGTGTGCTTGCTACTGAAGCGGGTTCTAAGAGGTCTTGGGCTCCTTATTTATAGGGAGTTGTGTATGCAACTTATGTAATTTGATGTATTTTTGCAACACAGTGGATGTTCACTGATCTCGAGTGATCATCCATTTTGCTTTCAATTGTTTATTTCATTATTGTAATATCTGAGAGAAAGGTCCGAGGGGATGGCCTCCAGGAAATTTTCTAATGGTTTGCTGTTACATCCAGAGTCTTTGTGATGGATTCCAATTGCTGAACATAGCACTTAGGATGAAGTGAATCTCACTGCAATAGAAGTGACAAAACTATGCTTTGCATTTTGGAGCCTATTACAAGAAAATATACTTTCAATATGAAAAGATTGAAATGTAATGGAAAATAATCGACACTTCTATTGGAGATGGTTCCTTCATTAATAAGCTAGAATCAAAGAAGAAATCCCATGGTTTGTAGTTACAAACTAAAATCTTTAGTATTCACTACTTTAGAAGCATTACCTTTATAAAAGGTTAGATTTTAAATTAGTGCAGTGTTCAGTGTTCAGGAAGTCGGTCAAGTAGGTCGACTATGCGGCCGCATAGTCGTCAATGTTGTCCTCTCCGCACCAAGTATCCTTAGGTGATCCACTAAGCGGGCAAGGTCGACTACTCGGGCCAAATACCCGAGTAGTTGGCTAAGTAGGTGGTCGATTTTTTTTTTTTTGAAAGGGGAAAGGGTAGTTATCCAAATGATAACCACCAAGAAATTGCGTTCCAACAAAAGGGCACTAGGCCATATTACAAGTTGGAGCTCCAAAGGGAAATAAACGACAATATAGATTCTACAACATTCTTAACATACGGACGTTGACTTCTGAACACCACTACATTCCTTTCCAACCATATGCCCCCCAAGACCGCGAGATGCCTCGCCCTCTCTTTCTTCGTCCTGAAAACATTGCAGCTCCCATCTATGTTTCCACATCTGAATGACCTCTAAAAATCATGGAAAGAACCGAGAGTCCACCATCCAACATCAAACTGACTCCAAACTTTAATCTCAAAAGGGCAACTAAAGAACAAATGCCCAATGTCTTCATCCACCCCAAGACAAAGGGGGCATCTCATGTTTGCATCTGGAACCCACCCAGCCCTCCACATCATTATAACTCTGCATCTCCTAGGCAACCAAGCAAATATCTTCACCATCAGAGGACACACTACCGACCAAACCTGATTGCAATCTCTTATAAGGTCAATGTCCCCTAGCACAGTAGGGTTCCCCAACCTTCTATAAGCATCACTAACCGGGAAATCTACCTCTTCCCATTCGTAAGCGTCCACTCCACCCTCTGGCTGAAAGCCTTCCAACTCCTGTAACAACATCTGAACCTCCAAGATCCTTTTATCAGACAGATTCCCTAAGAACGTGGGGTACCTACACTCATCCCACACATCGGCCACCGTAGCCTCCTTGTCAACCGCCAACGTTGAGAGTCTAGGGAACCGGTCACATAGCTTCCCTTGTCTCATCCAATCATCAAGCCAAAACCTAAAGAAATTCCCAGAACCAAGCACTAGTGTAAAAAAGCTCTGTACTCTGGGTGCCACCAAGGGAGACCTCTAATAAAGTGCGAGGCTCCCCAGTGGCCAAACATTAAAAGATCCCAAGTCAACGAGCCACCATAGCAAGTTTGCATGATCCTGTCCACCAAACACTCTTCATTCCCAAGCAACTTGGCAATCCACTTGGTTAAGAAACTGTCATTCACCCTCTGCACCTCCCTAACTCACAGGCCCCCTTCCTTGACAGGCTTGCAGATCTACTCCCATGCCACCAACTTCCCCCCCTTCCCACCTACTCCATAGTTTGTCCAAAAGAAGCTTCTCATCAATGTCTAGATCTTCCTCTCCACCTGCCTCAGCATCTTCAACGCTGAAGCAAAGTAGGATTGCCAACACTACTTTGAGAATCACCAACCTTCCCCCTTTAGACAAGATTTTAGATGCCCACCCTACCAATCTCCCTTGAATCCTCTCCATCAAAGGGATCCAATCGTGCGCCAAGACCCTCCTATCTGTCAAATGTAACCCTAGGTATGAAATAGGCAAGGCTCCCCCTTGTGTACTCAAAGCGGCACTGCAACCCATGGCCTCAACAACTGATTTGTGGAACGAGACAAAAGTCGACTTCAAATAGTTTATTTGTAACCCCAATGCCTCTCCAAACAACTCCAAAAGTATACGAATTCACCTTGCCTCTATCACAATGCCCTCCACAAAGAAGAGCATGTCATTTCCATACTGAAGCGTCGGAACAATAACCCCATCATCCAAAGAGAATCCCTTGATCAAATTTCCCTCACAGGCTCTAACAGATGACCTTGCTAGTGCATCCACAACCAAGACAAATAGCATAGGCGCCAAAGGATGCCCCTGTCTCACACCCATTCTTGGTTGTATCCAACCCCCTGTCGGGTTACCGTTAATAAGAACCGAGAAAGATGTTGTGATGCATTACTTCATCCACTTGATCTACACTGGTGAGAATCCCCTTTTGATCAAAGACGCCCATAGGAAGGACCAGTGTACCGAGTCATGAGCCTTCCTAAAGTCGACCTTCCACAGAAAAGCCGTCCTCTCCCTCTTCCAATAGGTAAGGATCTCCGAAGTCGCAACATAACCATCCAGAATGCTCCTTCCTAGCACAGAAGTAGTCTGCACTTGAGACACCACTCCACAAATCACTCCCTTTAGTCTGTTTGCCAGGACCTCTGCCACTATCAGGTAAACAACAGTGGAGAGGGCAATAGGTCGAAAGTTGTTGATAGCCTCCGCCCCCTCCTTCAACAACAGGAACATGAAGAACTTGTTGAACCAATTAAAGCCAAGATTCCTTTCCCTGAACTCTACTAATACCTGCATGACATCATCTTTAAGTTGTGTCCAGAATTCCTTATAAAAGTATATCGGAAAGCCATCCGGGCGTGGGCAACCATCCACATGGAGGCCCCAAACTACCTTCCTCACCTCCTCCATGAAAGGCGAAATTTACCCCTCAGCCTGTTCATCAGTAATGGTAGGTATATCTGATCCCATCCATCTCCAACTGCCCCCTCGCCTCCTGCTAGTGAACTCCTTAAAAAAGTATGCCACTGCCTTGCCAACCGCCTCTTTGCCAACAAACTCTGTATCACCTACCCATAATCTATCAATTCAATTCCTTTGCCGCCTCCTTGATGCCATCATATGGAAAAATCGATTGTTGGAGTCTCCTTCTTTAAGCCACCTTTGCCTATACCTCGTTCTCCACTCCATCTCGGCCTTTTTGTCTTCAGCCTGGACGATCTTCAAATGTTCTGATCTGACAACTTGTTCTTCTTTTGATAAAAGTCCAAATCATCAACTCTATTTAACCTCTCAAAATCCTCCAATGCCTCTATGTTTCTCCTATTCCGCTTTTCCTTGATCTGCCTCCTACACTCCTTAAGGAAAAGCTTAAGGTCACAGAGTTTGGTCTCCAACCTTGCTGTCGTCGAACCACCTGGCTACATGGACCTCCACTTCTCAACTCTTCCCCTAAACCCCTCCTCCAGCAAACAAGTCTTGTAAAATTTAAAGTAGGTGTCATATCGAATACCTTCGTTGGAGACCCAAAGTAGCGGCGTGTGATCTAAGAATGGCCACTCCATAGGCTGGATCTCTGCCAAAGGGAACACCTTTGTAAGTTCCACTGACGAGAAAAATCTGTACCCTCGACATCTGGTACTCCTCCAAGTGAAGGCGCAGGAACTTGGAGGTATGTCCACCAAGCCATGTGCAACCACAAACTCCTCAAACTCCTTTGAGCCATAATCCCACCCACCTCTTCCCCCTATCCTATCATCTGCTACCAGGGTGATATTAAAATCTCCACCAATCATCCAAGGGCATACCTAAATCTGATTGCTACCTAACTGAGGTCTTCCCATAGCACCCGTCTGTTAGCGTCTTCATTTGGCCCATACACGACCGACATTATATAGCAGAAGCCATCCCGGTGTCTCCTTAACTATATAGATACCACACAAGATCACACCAACGAGTCTACCAAAGAGTATGCATCCTCCTTCCATCCCACAATAATCCCACTTGAGCGCCTTACTGCATCCAAAGCCACAAACTTGCCAAAAGCTTCGCCCCCTATCTCCCTCCAAGTCTACTAATCACACTATTGAAGCTTTGTCTCCTGAAGCATCACAACTTCTGCTCCCCATTTATGCAAATAGGATCCCAGTGTTGTCCACCTAGAGGGGTCATTTAGGACCCTAACATTCCATGTAAGGACCTTCAACATGGTCAGTGGAAAAACCTCCCCCACAAGTACGTCTGAAGATCGTAGCCTCCGCAATTTGATTCACTTCATCAGAGTCAAAACCATGCTCCCTCCCCACCGCACCACTTCTCCCCCTATCGGCCACCTCCTCTCCCTCAAAACCTCCAGATGCCCTATTACCAGCCATCGGACCTTTAGCAAGCTCCCCCTCCTCCAACAGGGGCCCCCACTTCAGTCCCAAATCCCCTCCTCCAATAGCCCCCCCTCCAAGGATCACCTTCTCTATTCGACCCCCATCGCTTACCACAGCCAACGCTAGCACCTCCACCGGTGGTCCCTCCCCAACAACCCCCACCACATCACCAGCTTGCTACTCCGCCGCCACACCATCGCTCCAAACCACCTTCATTTCCCTCCTCCCCCTCCAGTGGGAGATTGACCTCATCTCAGGTCCCTCCCCTCCCAGGCCAATCCCACCCAAAGCCTTCGATTTGCATGCGAGGAAGCTCCACCGCCGGTGACAACGCAATCTCACCTTGCATCCTAGATAGGGTCTCCATCGTGCAAGCTCCAACTCTATAGCCGATCTTCACCGAGCGTCATGGTCTGATTGACCAACCCCTGGTTAGATGAGTAAGGTCCCCCACTCGCAATAGGATCCCGTGCCTTCAAAGCAAAGGCCCTCCTAGGTTGTTGTCTAGGTGTGAAAATCGAGTCCGAGTTGGGTTTCACCACCAGCCCCGGGTCCGACCACCTCCCCTCACATCCAGATCTGTGTAAAGATCTGACTCCAAGCCCCATTGAATCCTCCAGCTCAGCTCCCAACAAAAATCCTCTATCCTTAAAAAGTGTCGCCCTTCAAATCCCTCTTAGTCGATTTGTCAGTCGAAATCTCCTCACCAGCCATACCAACCTCGGGAACGGCAACTGATGTCATCAAAGCTACGCCCTCGTCGCAATTTTCGTGACTCACCTTCTAAATTTGTTGCACGGTTCTTACGTCAGCACCACCGTCTTTCGTCGCATTTGCAACTAGAGGATGGGGACCCTCCTCCGCAACACCACCAGGCCCTCCCACCTCCCAGAGCCTCCTTCCAGAAGCTGCTGAGCATTCATTTCCCCTATCGTCCCAAGAAGAGCATGCTTGTACAACCTTCCACCCACTCCGAGCACTCCTAACATCAGTACCCACGCCGCACCCCTAAGCCTTAACACCACCTTCGGAGGGACCTTCACATCAGTGATGAGCTCCACCCCCACCCTCAATGTCATATCCCCCTCCCTCACACCCAGAGCCATGCACCTCTTGAGTGTCGCAAAAGGCGCCATGACGGCCTTAAGGATCTCTCTCGTGCAAAGCTACAGCGGGACCCCTAGAATCTCAATGGGCACCTCCACCTTCGCAGGCAATCGCTTTGCCAAGGCCCCATCGTGCTTCATCGACCATCGCCATCGCACCACATCCCCATCGACCATGGTAGTCTCAAAAGCCATCCTACTCGCCACCTTCTGTTGAAGACCGAAAACAAGGTACCTTGAGGCGGATAGTTTAGCCACCTTTGCATTAGCCCCTCCTCCCATCAGAGAAGTCAACACCTCCCTCAGCCTCGTCCACTCCAAGCACCCTTCAACCACCTCACCCACCAAGGCCCCCGCTAACTGCTTCTCAATGACCCATACCTGCGAAGACCAGGGTACCCCAACCTCGAGGAGTGGGGCACCTAGAGGGGGGGGGAGTTCCTCCATCTCCCTCTCGTTCCTTATACTGCTTCGTCCAGCAACGCAACCGTCCCTACGTTGGCCCAGAGCACTGCATCTCAGACAACGAATTGGTTCCCAACACACCGTTGCGATGTGCCCTTGCCCAAGGCATCTGAAGCAGCGCACCGGCGACCTCGCCTCCCTCCTACGCCGCCTTCCTTGGACCTCTACCTAGGCACCACTCCCTCCGACCTTACCTTTTGTGGGCACCGCCCACCCTCCCCCTTTGCTACACACACATCACCCTCTCTCATGCTCTCTCTCATCTTTTCGATGATAGGAAGCTACACAAATCCTATTCCCCAGAGTTGATGTCTCTTGTTATGTCCTCCTAAGCTCTATTCTCTACACTTTCTCCCACATCTTGGAAGTAAAAATAGTAGGTGGTTGATTTTGTGATAGAATATATTTTAGGTCTGATTTCTTTTAAAAAGGGTATTTTTGGTCTGAATTTGTTGTGTGACTGGTTGTTATGATTTTAGGTGTGGGTTTAGGTCTCATTTTAGTTGTGGTTGATGTTTATTATTTATGTATGATTCGTCAGAACACAAATTTTAATAAGTTGACTAATTATTTTCTTTTTTTAAAATAAAAATACGAAGCTGCATACTTGTCTACATACTCATTTGAATACCGTATATTCTCTATGTTGGGACCCAACAAACCGCATACACCGACTTCTCGAACCTTGAATTAGTGTGTGGTAATATATTAGGATTTCCAAGTTGGTTGTTTTTACTTTCCCAATTTCACCTTTACCCTACATGTCCCTTATGATGTATGTGTAAACTTATTTATGTGTTACCTATGTTTTCTTCTGCGACATCGTATATTTGGCTTCACGTAACCTTACATGTATGGTATATTCCTTGTGGCTGCCTTCTTAGCCATACCATGGTCCCATTAAGATCTTTCTCCTAATTCATTTTAATCAAAGCACTCATCTGTTTAAAAAAAAAATCTTTTAAATCATATTTCAGAGATGTTGCTGTAGGTTGTTAAGATATTTTTCATTTATGAAATATGGGTGGTTTCAAGAACCATGGTAGAAGATCCAATAACATTTTTTGGTAGCAACTGACTGCCAAAATCACCCTGTTATCATTCTAGGGCAAAACTTCACTACAGTAACTGCTGTTATAAAGCCAAAACCAAAACCTCATGATGAATAGGCATTATGGTTCTTGGGTATCGGTAGTGGGGTTATATCAGTATGGGGAAAGCTTATGAAGTGTGATCTAATTAAACAGTTTACATGGCAACTATGCAGCTAATATAATAAAGCACTAATCAGTCTAGTATTACATGCTAAAGAAAAAAAGGACTGAGATTATGCTACAAAATATAATCACTTGTACAAGAAAAATGCATGCTTAATCCAGCACAGTAGAAGGAAAATTGCAATTACAATGTAAAAGGAATGATGAAAGAAATCTAACGGCAACAAGAGAACTATACTCTGATGATTTGAGCCAAGCTTTATAAGCAGTGAGGGAGAGGAAGGAGCAGAGCCTTGAAGAATCCAGCAGAGCATCATATGCATTGTGAGGAGTGGTGGAGGGGCATCCATTACTCCAAGATCCAATGGTTGATGAGTTGCAAAGACACTACAGGTTCCTATTTTTGGGCCAAAAATGTCATCTCATGACATGGACTTGAAGTCCTGTTTCCATTGTCTAGCTAAAGCTAAAGTAACATCAGGTTTGCGAACCCAAAAACATGGTCAATCACATATCTCCTGCAACAGTTGCAATGATGGTGACAATAAGGTGCATTGGTGCATGTTCCCTTGTCATTATTGCTTACTGACTAATCTTGCATGCCGAGACTATATGCTGACTGCTCTCACTTGCTTCTCATAGATGTGGCCACACTGTCCTATACAGAGCTGTGCTCTCCCCTTTCCTCCAATAGTGCATGCATTTTGGAGGTTATTATTTATTGTTATAGCTGTATTATATGCATCATGTATAGTCCACATGTTTAAATTTATTTTATGTAGTTCCAAAAATAAATTAGAAATTATATATAAATCCCATGCTTCCTATGAAATAAGTTTCCACACATTTTTTGTAGAATCAACTATAGCTACATTTGCAAAATTGCATCCTCTTTGATGTTTTGACTTGAACTCTGTGAGCTTATTTGAATTAGTGTTCTGAAATTGCAAAACAAACATGAGAGAAGTGTATGAATATTTAAGCTAGTTATTTATTTGCCTTGGATGCGTGTGGTTTTCAACCAATGCTTTGTTGCATGGCTAAACAACAATGTGTACCCCTCAATTTCTCTAATCTCTAGTGGTCAGGTTGTAGAAAAATCTTGTGGCCAAGCTACATTGCTGGAAAATCACTTCTGAGGATCATGGTCATCTCCAATAAACACTCATTGCTCAAATTGGAGATGCTGTAGGTGATTTCTTTAGATGGGGTGGTAATATTGGTTATAAGGGAAATACATGATTTGATCTTCAAAAGTGTGAGAGAGGGGACAAGGGGTGGTTGGCTATCTCTCAAAAGGGCAGCCCAGTGCTTGCAGCTCTCGCTATTTGTTGGGAAGGATCAGACACGTTGCATCTGTAGTACATAGCTTTGTCCTACTTTTTCCCGAGAGGTGATTTCCACAATCAAGGTTAAAGTCTAATATGGCTTCTATTAAGTGGCAAGATGATAACAAAGGTCCAACTGAATTTGGAGGTTGGATAGCAAGTTTGCTGTCCACAATATGAGCAGGACCTTGAACAGTTACTCCTGTAGGGCCTTGCCATCAAGGGTATTGCTGGTTTGGATATTTGGTCACTTAGAATATGCCGATGGATGCCTTTAGCTTTCACCCCTGGTGGGGGTGGGGATAGATGTTAACATCTATACATAGATCTTATTGGTGATTGCCAACCTATTTGCAGTACTATGGTGGAATGCAAATCACAGTTTGATTATAAAAAGGCTCATGCAGGGAGAATCTTTGAGAGGACATTGGTTTTTGTTTCTTTTTATGGAAGGTGAACGAATCACGAATTATTGTATTGGTTTGTTACACTGTTATCCAAAGAAGTTGTGAGGTAAGTTGTTGGTGCCAGGGAGAAATCCACATCGATTTCTCTTGGGGATGGGAGGCATTTTTTCTTATTTGGAGGTCTGGACCTATATCTCTTGATCTCCATAATCCATCAGCATTGTATCATCCACTTACATCCTCTATTCGTGATTTGATGAATAACTCCGAGTAGTACCATACTATTTGAATTATAATCACATGTCTATTTTAGATAGAAAATGTTGCTGATCAAGGTCTCCCTGAAGCTTAGATATAGACAGATAATAATACTGGAGCACATCAATGGTTTGGTTTGTTCAATTAGGTGAACTTCAATTTCTGAAGATGTTGGTTCCTCAATTAATAACTTTGTTTTCTAATTAAGAGAGAGGAGGTCAAGAATGTTACTTGATTTGTTGCTATTTCTAATTCAAAGTTTATGATTCGCTGTATTTGTCCTCGCAGAAACTTGAGAAGGAAGCACCTGCTGATCAGGGCCAGCAATATCAATAAAATGCCTTCTCTAGTATTTATAGATTATTATCTGTTTCTTTTTTTTTGTGCCCCTCCTTTTAGCTTTTCAGTAAATGTCCGTACTTTACTGGTGCAGCCACGAAAGTCTGAAATTGTAACTCACATTAGAATGTAAGAGCTGCTACTCTTATTGATGTAGCTTGGCAAAAGCTGTTCTTTCTTTATTGAGATATTTGTCTAGCTGTAAGAAATTCTTCTTGCTGAGACAGATTTTATTGGACTTAGTAAATGTATGTTTTGCTTCTGGTCATGACCACCAAGTTCCATTTTCTGTCATCGGAGACTCTTGTTTTTTTTTGCCGGATATCCTGTTAGTGTGAGAGAAACGTGATAAAGGAGGAAACTCCAGACCCTACTACAGGATAAAGTAATTTTTCCTCCTCTCAAACATCAACGTAGCTCTCTCACAACCAAACTTGTTGTAGATCAAAGTTTAATTCGCTTCTACGTCACCCTCTTCCTCTGCCAAAAAAAAACAAAAATTTCAAATCCTCCTCCACAACACCCCCCTTCTTTGGTTGCAGCAGGGAATCTGAAATTGTAGTTTATTGTTAATTTATATTTGATGCAAGATTAGTATCATTATCCTTTTTGGTTGGTAATAGGATGCATAATGGATAGGACGTAGATTAATGTCTTGAGAGAAGCTCGGGATTCTCCTAGAGATGCGTTTCAAATCAATTCGAGTTGATGGCTTCCCTCCGGTGTATGAGTTGCTAGATGCGAGCCATCTTCACTCATTGTGCTTGGGTCTAGTGTTGCACCCGTAGCTAACCTTGCATCAAGAATAGCGACAGCAGGAATCTATTAATTGTTCGAGAGTTCATCAATGGTAAGCAACTTGCAACGCAGCCATTTACCCATGAAAAATGGAAAATCTAAAATTGCATTTGGCAGGAGGATAAGGTTTATGTTGGGATAAAATATTGTAAGGATAAGTTGAGCGGTATTTGGTTGGTGGTATTTGAATAAGTTGTAGGATAAAATGATTGGTAGTGTGAAGTGATGTTAGTAAGTATTTATTTAATGATTTTTTAGGTTGAGTGGATGTTTTTTTGATATGATGGTAATGATTGGTTGTTAATATGTGTAAGTTTGTGTTGGTTTGATGATATAATTTTTAAATAAAAGAAAGTAAATGTTTATATTGTTTTATATAATAGATGTGATTTATATGATTTGATATAATAGATAATAGTAATTTATTTGTAAATTTAATTTTATTATATCTTTCAGATTGCATGCAATCTCCCAACATCCGATCGGAACTTGTTGCTGCGCCATCAAGTCTGACATCAAAAGTCATGCTGCACCATCAACTTCATGCCTATCTCAATTTTGAGCAAACCCCTACTTATTCCATGTGTTACAGAGTGCCAAACCCACTACAGGGTGCTAATCCTACCCCCCAACCCGCAACCAACCGTGCTCTTGATAAACATCAGTTTATCATCATTCTTATGCATTAAAATAAACTATCTCTTAGGATTTTGCTCTGCAAACAGATTTTTTGGGCTGCATTTAGACATTAATTAGGTTAGGTATACATTGCATTTGTTATTTTATTTTTGATATGTTTCTTGGAGTGTTAGGGATAAGTAAAGAGTCAGATCCTTAGAATCCTAGCATTCAAGAAGGCGACTGTTGAAGAGGAAGCTCAATCAGGCTGGGATTTAGCTAATTCCAACTCATCATGGTTGGATACCAATTTCTTGGACAAAGGTTAGCTCCAGTTAGCTCACTTTAGCTGAATGGTAGCTCAAGAGAGCTCATCTTAGCTCACCCTAGCTCAAGTCTGCTCAGATCTAGCTCAACCTAGCTGAGTCTAGCTCATCTCAGCTCCCACCAGCTCTCTGAGAGTTCCAGCTAGCTCAACTAGGTTCACATGAGTCCACCTCAGCTCAAGCTTAGTCCATCTCAGCTTAAGCTCAGCTCACCTCAGCTCCAACCAGCTCACAATAGCTAATCTCTAAGCTAGTTGAGCTACTACTTGTCAACTAGTAGCTTAGCTAGCTCTGGAGTCCTCACCAGAGGCAATCCCAACTCAACCTAGCTCCAACTAGGTTGAAGCCAACTAAACTAAGCTCAATTACCCAAGCTTTGCTACTTGCACAAAAACTAAGTAGCTAAAGCTCAGTAATTAAGCTCCCCTTCAAGCTACCTTAGCAGACCCAGCTCCAGCATAGCTGCCATCAGCTCCAGAATACTCTTTTCCAGCTCTCCTCCATAAAACCCTAGCTACTCCACCTCTACTCTGCTAGCTAAGCTAGCTTAGCTAAGCTCCAACTCTACGTAAAAATCCATAGCCTTCCACTCCTCCACCTTAACCATAACTAACCCTAACCCACTCCCTTTTGGCGCCAACCCACCATAACCACCACCTTAGACACCTCTTCATGTTGGCGCCAAAAAGTCCTAGACATCCCTTCATTTTGGCGCAAACATGAGTCTCCATCCTAGCCTTACACCTCACCCTATATACACATCTAAACCCTACACATAACCCCCTTCTAGAAACCTTAAAGTGGCACCACCTAACCCCCCTTTTAACCCACCTAAAATGGTGCCAACTCCACCTAAACCTAACCTCCATGCAACCCTTCATGTGGCGCCAAACAACCTACACCCTCCACCATACAACCACCACCTAAAGGCCTCATCCTAACCCTTCATTCACCTCCACGCCAACCTTAACCCTTAACCCCAAAAGAGTTGGCGCCAACATCCTAACCACCACCTAACACAACCTTACAAATGGCGCCAACTTATCCTCTCCCTCCATATTATAATCACCACCACATTACTCCATCTCCACCATACAAAACCTAACCTACCCTTAACCCTAGCTCCTACATAGGGTTGGCATCAAATAGCATGCAACCCTCCACCTTGGCGCCACCCATATCAACCCTTGGATCCTATAACCACCCTTTACAACCCATCCTAGCCCTTCATCCATTAACTACCCCTACCCCATCACCACTTCTATATAAACCCCCTACTACCACCATTAAAGGGCACCCTTGGCTACAATTTTTCTACCTATATTTCCACCTACATAGAAGGTCAAGAGAAGAAGAAGAAGAAGAAGATTAAGGGGATGCTCTATCCCCTTGGTGCCTTCCCCTCTTCTCTTCTCTCTTGTGCCCATGCCAGTCAAGGAAGGAAGCTGGGCATTGGAGGACAACCTAGGGTACACGCCTACCCTAGGAAGTGGAAGATTTGAGGGTGGTACAGTACCACCCCTCGAGGAGGAATCAAAGGTGGTCCACGCCACCTTAGGAGAAGCCTTTGAAGGTGGAACTCCATCCACCTTGGAGGAGTCAAGCACGCCCCCCTTGGGCTTGCTAGGAGGAGACTATCTCTGGTTCAAGAAAAAGAGGAGGACCCTTTTTAACTGTGGGAGCAAACGCAGTTAGAGTAAGGAGCATTCGCTCTTCACCATCATCATCTAAGATTTGTGTTTTAATTTTTGTAGTTTTACTTTTTGAAGTAGAAGCTTTCATCTACTTTTTAAAACAGAAATCCACTTAATATTAAGTTGCCTTTTCTACTTGGTGGAGCTTCTTCTTGCTTTAGTTTTTTTTTCTTTAGCACTTTCACTCCCTCTTCTCAATTATCCTAGGCCTTCACGCACCTAGGGTGAGCTTGAGAAGAAGTCTTTCTTGTCACCTAGTAGTTAAATTAGATTTAATTTTTTTTCTACCACCATCTTACGATTGTCCCTTTATTTCAAAAACCTAAAAAATACATATATATTTGAAAAAATAAAAAAGAAAGGTGATTTCCACATTTCCAAGCAAGAAATTGATTTATCAAATAGTTGCCTCCTTGGATGACCCTAAATACTCTCCTATCTAGGTTATAACTTTTAAAAGCAAACAGATTTACACGTTGCAGCGACTTAAATCCTAATCTTAAAAATCGTATAATTTTTTGCATCGGCCCTAAATCTTAATCTACATCCCTTTCTACGTTCCCCATACCAAAAAAGAGGTAATGATTTCGGATGTTGCAATCGCTACTGCTGTGCTATTGTTGTGGGTAAAAATGGAGGGTGATGGTGTACTGCGTGGAAAAAGGGATTGGAAAGAGGGGTCGATCCTCCAAAGTTCTTTATTTATTACTTGATCGGTGCCTACCTATTCCACCACCTAATTTGGCACCTTATGATCCAATACATCAACTCAATTCACATTGTGCTGGCAAATATGCTCCTTAAAAGACCTTAATTTTGGGTTTTACCAATAAACAACTTTTCAAGCACTTGAGATCATTGGTTATACTTGTACTATTTTAAGTGTTCATAAATCGAGCGTAGCGCATGTCATTAATTCCACAAAGAGCAAGATGTTCTTGAAAAAACATGCTGATTAATTTTAAAATCGACCAAACTGCTAGATTCCACCTACCAAGTCTTCCATAGAGAAACTTGGTAGGATGAGAAGCTTGATTAGAGAAGAGATTGACTTTATTCCTGCTCCAGTACCGATGAGGTCTGATCTCACTTCTTTACTAAAGGGTCAGAGAACTATCAGCTAAACAGAGGGAGAAGTTTGACTTTGGGATCCATAATTTTGGGTTAGCAAAAAGGGGAAGTGAAATGAAACGAGTAAAGGTCATCTCTTTCAAAAGTTTCTCATCCATCTTTGTTCCTTTGTAAAAGTTGAACTTATGCCATTGTTATTGGGTGTTTAGCTTTGGATGTTGAGAAGTGTTTGACCTTGATACATGCGGTACTTCTATGCTTTTCCCTTTGGGTGTTTGCATAATATTCCTACAGTAAATTACAAGTTTTCAAAAAAAAAAAAAGGTTAGAATATAACAAAATGTTATTAATTTCCACGAAAGCTATCACTTCCACGTCTCAAAATGCTATCTAGATTTCCAAACCCCCGTTAGGCAAGATGATAGGGTGCAGGAGGTGGGTAGGAAGGGTGAGGGAAAAGATTGTACGTTGTCCGTTAATTTTGTTTGGAACCGATCGAGCGCTTGGATAGACTTCAAGATCCAAACTAATCAGATTTGCTTGTAATAGTTGCCTAATCCAAACATGCAAGTTTGAAAAATTACAGGAGTAATTAGGTGAAGCAATGGCAAGGGGACATAAATTTAGACACACCTACTTACATCGTACACCTGGGGGTGTAACTCGTGATCTCTTCCAACAGCAGTGGCATGTCATGTGTGTATAAAAATATGTATATTTTTGTGTACGCAAGTGTTTCTCTTGGGGGTAAACTTCCTCCTTTTTTTTTTTTTTTTTTTCCATTCTTACATCCGCAATCCCATCTGGATTGCAACTAGCCAATTCCAATTCGTGCAAGCTCGCTCTTGGAATCCATGTTGCCTCCAATGCACGGGAGGGTGTTTCCTCGCTTGTACTCTTGCGAGGTTCTCTCTTTTTCGCCGCCAATGGAATGCCCTCTCTTTTGTCACCTGTACGTCCTCCTTACTTTGTGGGGTCGCCGAATCTTAGCTTGTATCATCCAACTCTCATCTTATCTTCAGTTTCATTAAAAAGAATTCTTACAAAAAAAGAAAAAGCCAGAGACTGAAGCACAAGTTTTCCTATAAATGCCTCAGAAGGGATCGCGTGGCTGTGGACCGCCTCCAAAAAAAAAAAAAAGAAAAATAATAATAATAATAGTTAATGCCCCCAAAAAGAAGAAGAGAAATTAACAGGAGTACTGCTTCAACGCAGATGCTACCGACCAGAAGCACAGTACAAGTACTGCCGCAGTACAATCCTCACTCCTCTCGTGGTACACACGCGTTTATAGCCTCTTGCCACTGGATGCGCAGTACATAGATACCTCCAATGCCCGTGTACTCTCCCTCCACCGGCGGTACACTCTCCCCCACTTCCACACCCTCCTCTTCACCCATCTACCAAAGTTATTACGCGTATATATATTTATACACAGACGTGCACCTCCACGCCCAACAATCAATTTGTGGGTAGATTCCGAAGATGTGGGAGAGAGCATAAATTTACCTTCCATCATGTCATTATAGTGGCTTTCTCTTCTTCCACGTGATGGCTTCATGGTAGCACCGAGCACATTTGAGGTAATTAAGGGCGGGAAGGAGAGAGGACAAGACAGGGATGTGGCAGAGCATGGAAAGGGTCCATAAACATGCTGCTGATGTTGGTGGCCTTCCCATGCACTGCCTCTTCCCTGGCTCTTCCCATCCTTTTTTTTTTTCCTTCCCACTCTTTATATATTTGTTTTACACTATGATTAAGAATTTTCATTTGATGACTTCGTTCGTAGATGCCAATAGCTACTATGCCACTGACCCGTAACCCCTCAGTGGCTCCTATATAGCTACATATAGTTTGTTTTGTTGCACAATGGTAATTTCATGCAGCTTTTCTCGAGATGAGGTTCGTCTGGCAGGGCACTTTGGGAAGGAAAAAGCCTTTGCCTGCTGAGAATTCCATGGTTTTGCCTTCTCTTTCCATCGAAGGGTACATTTACTTTCTTAAGAATAAAGGAAGTTTACGTTTATCAGATGGGTCTCTTGGTATGTCATACCTTCCACACGTTGCCGAATTGAAACCGTGAGAGCAGGAGAAGAAATGATTGGGATGTGAATGTTTAGGTTTCCAATTTTGCATACCGCTTGGCAATAAATTGGGACTTTGCCCAAACCTTATCTGCAGGTAAATCCGCTGTGTCTTCAAAGATTAGTGACATAGGTATCATTTGTTTCGAGAGATTCATTCTGACATATTAATTTTGTAAGGGATGGGATGGTAACATAAACCTACATTATTATTAAGTTTTTGTATTTAGAGAAAAATATGAGTCACGTTATGAGATACTTGAAAAGGATAGACGAAAACCTTCTCTCTCAAGAGGATTCCGTTGGAATTGAATAATTTCTGAAATTGAATGCTATATTCTAAGATTGTTATAATCCGAGATTAAAGAATCAAATGCACTGCAAAGGATCCAATTCCTACGAACAAACCATCTCTAAGAATATTTTTTATTATAAGCTTCTATGATTGAGTAGAGGTTTGTCGACCCTGATTGACGAAGGTCCAGCAGCGGGGGCACCCCTTGCCATACCGCTGTTAACATCGCCGGTATTTTTCTGAACTGCTAAAAACATCTAAAAAAGAACAAAAACAAAAAAACAAAAAAAAGAAAAGGAATTTGGTGTAGTACTGGCTAAACTAAATTCTCAGATAAAACCCAAATTATAGATAATGATTCCCTAGGGAAGCCGGTAAGGTTATAAACGAAAATCAAACTGCAGAACGTTTTACAAAATATAAATATGCAAATTAAAGTATACAGCTTCAGTGGAACGGGAAAATGGCCAAATGGTGTGGCCACCATTTTGCCGCTTGGCATCACCATCGAGTCATTGGTTCTCTACACTTCCTTTCAAGTTGCTCTTTGTTAAAAACAAAGTATGGAGGGGGAGAGAGAGAGAGAGAGAGAGAGAGTACACTAAATTAGCTTTGCATTTACTGATTTCAACTTTCTTTTTCTTTCTTTGTATTTTATTGATAACTTAAAACCCAGCACAACAAATGGTCGGTGGAGTTTGATTCTGAATTCCAGTTAGAAAGTGTCACTTCAAAAGCTCCCTGGTTCTTTTATATGGGCCGGTAAAATGCTTTACTTATCAAAAGTGCTAAACTGAGCAAGCAACCTTCAGAGTATATATTCAAATCCTTCCCAATCTGGATCTGGATTGGGAATGTTCCTCCGTAGTTCAAATCTTAGTGAAGAAACTACAAGTAAAAGATCAGTCAAAGTTGAGATCCAAGTTTTATGCAGAGAGGCCTATTGATACAACGATAACATATCCTGCAGGGGGTGGCGAAACTATGAAGTTCCCGGTTAATTTTGATAAATTCCCTAGGTATTATAGATGCTGTGGAAGGCCTGGACATGGAATGGATCGATGTGAAAAGAAATTCAAAGATATGGTGAAGGTTGCTACTTTCTCCAATGAAAAGATCAGGATGCAATCAATGGAGGAAATCAAAATCGAAATAAACTGAAGATGATATGGGATACAGAGGTAGATTTGAAGGCAAAAGCATTAGATTTGAGGATAAAAATCCTGGTTTAAGATGTAACCCTCCCTCAATGGACCAGATCACTTCCTGCGAAACCCTCTCACTCTAAACTGTTCTTGGGAAGCTTCCATTCCTTGTCTACTTCGTCTTAATCTTGGTCGTTATGGAGGTTCTTCTGAATCTTAAGCATAATTAAGAACCTTGTTAATTATGAAAAGGGGGAATGCTCTTCCCAGAATACGCTCTTCTGTTTCCGAGGTTGGTCTTTTCCATCAAAATATTTGACCAGCTCAAGCTTTGTTGGAAAGAAAATTGGTTTGCACAACCTTTTTTCCAATAGTATTACTATATCCCACCCCTCACACGCATGTCCCCACACTTGCCAATCCCAATGCCTCACCGGAGCGCATAAACCATCACCCTTGTTCCAACCACCTTCTCCAACACATACCGGTTAGCTTCAAAGGGAGAGGAGGAGGAAGAAGGCCGATGGGGGAGGCACCAACTACAACACACTCAAATAAAGTATATATCAGACCAAAAAATAACTTAAAAAGTCAATTTAATGCAACTATAAATTAAATCTTGAGCACATCGTAAGGACCAAAATCGATACAAGACAATTGGAAAATGAGATTAATGTGCTATATGTGCTCTCTATTGTAAAACACAACACATCAAATTTGAAAACGTATCACTCAGTACAACATATCAAATTTGAAAATATGACGTGTTGTCTTAGAAGGAACAATTTTTATTAGGTTCGGTAAAATTTACTTAGGAAAGGAACAAATTTTATTGGATTTCGTGAATATACCTTGGGAAGGGAAGAGGGTGTAGAAATTTTCTTTTTAATATAAGTGTATTGTATTGCTCAAAAAATTGTCAATCGGCCAAAGGACAGGTGTAGGCACCTTATACAGTCAACAGTCAAGATAAGAAGATTACATAGATAAAGCCCCTAAAATTTCATCCAACAAGGTGGTAGCAGGCTTGTTGGAAGTTGCATGCCTCCTTCCATTTCTCTCCCCGCAAAGAAACGAGATGGCTGCTGCAGCGTTCTTCCAGAAGAGTCTGAGTTTACACCATGTGAGGCTGCCAGATTCTAATCCTCGACAAGAGAATATCTGGGAAGGACACTGAGTGTAAGAGACTCCCAGATCCTATCCCAAATGTAGGAGGAGAAGTTGCATTGGAAGAAAAGATGTGGATGCTGCTCGTCATGATCCTGACAAAACAAGCATGTATTGTCCACGTTGAGATCCCACTCTTTCAATTTGGCATTCGTTGACAACCTTCCTTTGATGGCCAACCATGCATAGCAACTCCACTTTGGGACATGACCTTTGCCCCAGAGGTGCTTCCAGATGGGTTATGGGTTACCTTTTGTGCTGATGATGTCCCAAACCTTCTTCAAGTGAAGGGAGCCGTTTGGCCTACAAGGTCACATCCAGCTGCCAGCGACCAAGAAAAGTTCTGAAATGGGTTGTCCTCCATAAGTGTGAATTAGTAGGCGAAGTTTGAGCAAGTGAAAGACCCCCATATCTTTCTTTCATCCAGGACGACCATATGGAATCGTTGCAAGAGGTTAATCTATGAATTAGCCTACAACAAGAGAAAAGTTGGAGATCTTCAAGCAGGTAGAGGCCCAATCCCCCCTCTTCAAGAGGTTTGCAAATCTCCTCCCATGCAACAAGGTGTCCCCTTCCATCCCAAATGAAATCAGCCACAAGGCATTTAATTCTTTTCAAAGTACCCTTTGGGATAATAGTTCTGGCCGTCCAATACCTGAGCAGGCCCTCTATTCCCCATTTTACTAAGCGCACCCTGCCCATCCTAGAGAGGAGTTTTCTCTTCCAAACCCCCCAGTAAATCCTTGACTTTGTCTTCAAGTGTTCTGCCCAAGGAGTGACCCTACCAACGGAGAGAGGTATCCCCAAATACTTTGAAGGGAATTTGCCTTCCAACATGCCAAGATTAAGGCAAATAGACCATCTGCATGCCACATGACTGGGAAGGAAAACTCTACTTTTGTTGTCGTTTAGCTTGAGGCCAGAGAGTTTAGCAAATGCATAAAGAACATTTCGAACTCCTCTTGCTGAATTTTCATCTACTCTACAGCAAATGAGGATATCATCTGCGAAGAGTAGATGGGTGGAGAAGACTCTACATCTGATTTTGGAGGGAGCAATTCTGTCGTGGTTCACTTGGAGGTGGATGATGCAAGAGAGCACATTCATAACCATATTGAACAGTAATGGGGATAGGCGGTCTCCTTGCCTAAGGCCACGAGAAGTTGAGAGGAAGCCTGTAGGGATACCATTGATGGGGGGGAAATAGTGGGTGCTTCAATGCACATTTTTATCCAGTTTACCCATTTCTGACAGAAGCCATAGGATGAAAGCACCATAAAAATGAAATCCATGTCCATAGTGTTGAATGCCTTCGATGTGTCAACTTTTATGCACATCCGAGGGGCAAGATCGGATGAGTGAGCCTTTGAGAAATTCCTAGGCAAGTAGTGCACAATCAGAGATATACTTCTTCCATGGACAAAAGCACCTTGAGACTTATGAGTTTTGGCATAACATGGCTCAGCCTTTTGGACAAGATTTTTGTGATTATCTTGTAAAGGGAATTGTAACAAGAGATAGGCCTGTAATCCTTAAGAAAGGATACATTTGATTGCTTGGGGATTAGAGTTAGGAAAGTATGATTAAGCTCCTTGGCCATGCCTCCACCATCTTGGAAAGAGAATCTCACTCCATCTATAATATCAATCCCAATAATATCCCAAGCTTGGTAGAAAAAGTAGCCATTGAAGCCATTGAGATCGGATGCTTTACTGGGGCCAATATCCCATACAGCTTCCTTAACTTCAGCAGGTGATGGGATGGAGGTGAGGTGAGCATTGCATTGTCTTCATCAGATAGCGTCTTACCTGAGTGCGGGAAATTAGCCCATTTGGCGATGTTCTCATCTTTGGTGAAAAGGTTCGAGAAAAAGGTAAGGGCTTCAGATTTTAACTCTTCTTTATCAACGACTTCACCATCTGGCTTGAACAATTTGGTGAGGGAGTTGAAGTTCTGCCTAGCTCTTGTAGCTTTGGTGAAAAATTGTGTTCCAATCTCCCAATTTTTGCCAATCCAATCTGCTCTGCTATTTCCAAAAATCCTCCTCTTCCTTTGAGGGAAGCAACTAATTTGTGAACTCATAACTCATCATCATGAAGTGAACAGTTAAGAGGCTCAGAGTCTAGTGAGTGATGGATTCCATCAAGAGATAACTCAAGATCAAGGATGCGGGAGCTTCAAGAGTGGTCTTCCTTCGCCCATTCCTTGAGCACAAACTTAACATCTTTAAGCTTCATTATACATCTAAAGAGGGGGTTACCTGCATATTTGGCACTCCATGCCTTTACAATCATTTGCAAGAACAACGGCCTTCCAACCCAATAACTAAGGAACCGAAATGGCTTGCGCTTCCTGGAGGAGGGGGCAAGGCAAACAATCATACACGCATGATCACTTAGATTTAAGAGTTGAATTGGGTTTTTGTTTTCGATTTTCCTTTTTTTAAGCTATTTTCCAAGCAATCTATTTCCCAAGGCCAAGAAAAGATGCTTTTCACAAATTCCCAATGCAATGTCTAGTGATTTAGATATTGTGCTGTAGTGATCTGTGTTGATGTATTGTGTGCTATGATAGAGAGAAGCAACACATCGCCCTCACTTTCTTTTTTTCTCTTAAATATTTTAGACAGCCCATCACCCTCATTTTCTCGAATTTCAATGTGGTTCCAACAATGCATTGTATTGTATATATAAAAGCAAAGCTTACATTTTTTTGATTATTTTGGTTGATTTTTTGTTTGAGATTTTTTTTTTCCCTTTTGAGTTCAAAACCCCTTTCAAGGTTGTTTTTGTTTGGTGGTGTTGAGGGTGTTGGTGTAGTGGTAGTGGCAGTGGGAGGAGGTGTTGTATGCTGTGGACGAGGAGGTTGCGGTGATGGTGGAGAGAGAAGGTGATGTGCTTCCTCCCTTTTTATTCTGGACACCTACTTGCTAGACTGACTGAGGAAAATCTAAGAGTTTGTCTCTTGAGTGGAATTAAATTAGCTAATACTGCCCCTCCTATTTGTCTTTTGACATATGCTAGTGAATATGAGGCAGCCCTCATTAAACACATCCTTGAATACTACTGCACTATCTTGAGACAAAAGGTTAATTTCGACAAGTCTTCTATATGTTTTAGTTCTAGTTGCCTTTCTCGAACCCAAAATAATATCAAGAATCTTTTGGGTACTTACAATAACCTTGAGAAACAATTCTATCTTGTTGCCCCTAAAAACCATACTCAGAAAGTGGCTAATAAGATTCTTGACAACATACAGAAAGCTTTGCAAGGCTGGAAAATCAATTCTCTATCCCAGGCTGGAAGAACTATTCTTGTTAAATCTACACCATCTTCAATTCCAATCTACTTGCTCTCCACTTGTATTATATCAAGTAGTTCATCTGACAAAATTGATACTCATGCTAAATCTTTTGGTGGGGTGAGCAAGGTAATCATAAGAAAGTTCAAACTCTAGCCTGGACCCAAATTACATCCCCAAAGCATGCAGGTGGTCTTGGTATAAGAAATACCCACATAAATAATCTTGCGTTATTTATGAAATTTGGTTGGCGACTTCTGTAGAACAATGATTCTCTGCTGTACAGGACTATTAGGAGTGTTTATTTTCTAATTGTGATTTCTGGTTAGCAAGATGTCTTCCTATTCATTCCAAATTTTGGAAAGACATTTGTAGCATTAGACCTTACTTATATGATGGGCATATCTGGAATATTGGTGACGGTTCATGTATAAAATGGATAAACAATTGGATTCTGGGTAAAAAATGCTCCTATTTTTGCAAAGTCTGCTCATGCTTATACTCTTCAGAACGTAAGTTCTTTTATTCATCTAAATAGCAGGAATTGGAATAAAGAAATAATTGATAAAATCTTCTCTGTGGAAACTGCCGATGCTATCAAGAACATTGTCTCAATAGAGAGTTTCCTAATAGTTTACTCTGGAAACCGATCAAGAAAGGTATATTCGCTAATAAGTCTACATATCATTACCCTTTACATCAAACTACTGAGTTACCAAACTATAATGTCTCTTTGATTAAATTGATAAGGAAGATCTGGTCTTCTAAGATCCCTCCCAGATTAAAAATATTTCTTGGAAGCTTGTGTTAAATGCTTTACCTGTCAAAGAAAGATTAGCAAGGTTCCTCAATTTAGATGACCTCTATCCTCTTTGCCTTAATAGAACTAAATCTGTGGAACGTCTATTCTATACTTTTAATTTCACCATAGGACTATGGTTGAAATTAGGTTCAAGAATTGATGATAACTTTGATAGCTTCATGCATCATATTATAAAGAATTAAGATATTGATCCTACAAGTAGAATGGCAATTTTTGTTCTTGATGCTGTATGGGTTGCTAGATGTGAACTTGTCATTGAAAACTCTACTCCAGATATCACTAAAATTCTTAAGCATACTGAAGCTGCTCATAACTTTTATAATGTGGATGATAATACTGTTATCTCTCTAGTTGATACAACGCAGATAAATGCTGATTCAAATCATCAACTCCAACATATACTATTGGCAAATAATTGTGCCGTTTTTGTTGATGCTGCATGTGATCACCTCAACTCATATGGTGCTGCAGTCTGGATACTTAATGGGAAGCTGTAGGGACCGTTAACTTGCAAATTCCAGGCTCTATCCGCTGCTACCTCTGAAGCCACTATTTTCTAGAAAGCTGAGGAAGACCTAAGAACTGATCAATCAAAATCTTATTGTGGCTAATGTTTCCCTAGTCTTCCTTACTGATTCCAGAGTGGTATATCTTAGTCTTTGTGTGAACTCTACCGATATGTTGTGGGAGTCCTGTAATATTATGGATAGGTGCATATTTTGTTTAAACTCCTGTGACGCAAGATGTATGCTTATACCTAGATCTTTGAATTATATGACTCACTCTTATGTTCAGGGTTGCAAATATTAAAGTTGTATGGATTTTGGCGGTCTTTAAAACTTCCAGATATAGGTAACATATGTAATGAACTTTAATGTTTGTGAAATGAATAGTTCAGTTTTTTAGTTTTCAAAAGGAAAAAAAACAAGACTCTCAACAGTATTTATAATTCAGAAAGCCAGGCAAATTAGTGATAGGAAAATGTATTGGATACAGGGAAATAATTGCAAATGTACATATGTTGATTACTGGTTGTTAGGGCCAATTGCTAAGGGGTTGTTACGCCCTCCTCTATAAATACTATCAAGCAGGAAGCAAGCCCCAGAATTGATCTCCCAGAGTTCTCCGCCTTCCATTTTCCGCATTCCTTCTTCTCCTCCACCTCCTTCCTCCAGTTCCTTTCTGTTATCACAGTCAACTAGATTCATCCGGTTAAATTCAAGCTATCCATCACCATATCTCAATCCAATAGCAGTAGCTACCAAGTGGTGTCTGGGCCCTCCTCAGGCCCTTCTTCGTCAAGCATGTCACCTGAGGAGATGGAAGTGATTCGGCAGATGTTTAAACAACTATTGGCATAGTTGAGAGAAAAGACCAAAGATCAATCAGAAGATCTCCAAGAAGACTAGCAAGGTACCTGTTAAGGATGGTGCGGACGTCCTTCAACCAGGTTCTTCCCAATCTCAATTACCTCCTAAAGTCAAGTGGTTGGAATTTCCTAAGTTTTTTAGCGAATAAGTTACTGAGTGGATTTATAAAGCCAAGCAATATTTTCAATTGTATTCTGTTCCGAAAAATCAAAAAGTTACATTAGCATCATTTCACCTTGAGAAGGATGCATTGCAGTGATTCTGGTGGTTTAATACTTCCAAGAAGTCATTGTCTTGGGAAGAATTATTGGAGGGGTTGCGTGGTCTATTTGGATCTCAATTATATGAGGATCCACATGGTGCACTTAGCAAACTAAAACAGGCCAATTCATTACAAGAGTATCAAAAAGAGTTGAAAGACTCTAATAACATAAATGATATTCTTGAAAAGCATTTATTAGGCACATTTTTGAGTGGTTTGCGTCCTGATCTTTGTTCTTTTCGACCTCAAATGGTGCAAGAAGCTTTGGAGATTGCCCGCTTGCAAGTGCATAAGCTCCAGGCTAAACTGAAAGGACCATATAAACTTGAATTTAAAGACCTTCTTCCTACACTGACAAATGATAGTCAGTTATCTCTTAAATCTTCAGTGCCTATTAGGAAGATTTCTAATTCCCAATATGAAGAACGTTTAAAGAAAGGATTATGTTTAAAATGCAGAGAAGGTTGGGCTAAAGGGCATCGTTGTAAAACACTGTCTATTATTCAGATTATACCTGAAGACATGGATCACAATTATTATGTTGAGGAACCATCCTCGGCTGAACCTTCTTCATATGATAGCTCCCACATTATACCTGAAATCTCTTCACAGGCAGTCAGTGGTACTCCATCTAATTCAACAATGTGGGTGCATAGGGTATTGAAGGGAGTAGAAACATTAGTTCTTATTGATTCTAGAAGTTCTCATAATTTTATAGACCCCTCTTTGGTCAACAAGCTGAATTTGCGCATTGATGATCCTTCCCCTTTTCAAGTAATGCTTGCAAATGAGGCTAATTGTGAAGGTATTGGACGGTGTCTAAATGTTTGGGTGAAACTCCCAAGATTTTTCATTCTGCTTCAATTTCTACATTTTTTATTTGGGCGGTTGTGATGTGGTTCTTGGTACGGAATGGTTGAAGACATTAGGCACTATTGAGCAGAATTTTGAGACACTTATTATGAGTTTTAAAGTTGATAATCAATATTGCTTCTTGAAGGGAATTCCATCTGAAAAATTGCAAGCTATATCTGAAAAAGCAGCAGCAATTCAAAGTGCTAAAAGTACTTATATGATTCAACTACTCCAGGAAGATACCATTGTTCTTTCAGCCAACCCTTTTGCCCCTAATGTGTCAAGTCTACTGGATGAGTACACTGATATTTTTGAAGAAAAATTCAGGTTGTCGCCAAAGCGTAGTTATGACAATGCTATTCCATTAACTAATGAAAATATAAGTATCTCTGATCCACCTTACGAACATTCACCATTACAAAAAAATGTGATTGAACACACAATCAGTGAGGCCTTAGCCAGTGGCTTTATTCAGCCTAGTACTAGTTCATTTGCTTCCCCAGTCTTATTAGTTAAAAAACATGACGGCTCATGGCATATGTGCATAGATTATCGTGCCCTTAATGCCAAAGTTATCAAGGATAGATATCCTATTCCTTTGATAGATGATTTGCTTGATGAATTAGTTGGCTCACACTATTTTTCAAAGCTAGATCTTCGTTCTGGTTATCACCAAATTCGAGTTAAAGCTGCTGATGTGCATAAAATAGCCTTTAAGACGCATGGTGTAAATTATTTGATAGATGATTTGCTTGATGAATTAGTTCGCTCACACTATTTTTCAAAGCTAGATCTTCATTCTGGTTATCACCAAATTCAAGTTAAAGCTGCTGATGTGCATAAACTAGCCTTTAAGACGCAAGGTGTACATTATAACTTTTCGGTTACACCCTTTGGGCTAACTAATGCCCCGGCTACATTCCAATCTTTAATGAATGATATTTTTCGGCCTTCCCTCCATAAATTTATTTTGGTCTTCTTTGATGATATATTAGTCTACAGGAAGGACTAGCCTTCGCACTTATCTCATTTAAGAACAACGTTTCGCATATTGCATGCCAATAAGCTTTTTGTTAAGAAGTCCAAATGCAGCTTTGGTGTTAAAACAGTGGGTTATTTGGGGCACAAATTTTCTCGAGAGGACATTGCTATGGAAGAAGATAAAGTGGCAACAATTCTAGATTGGCCAATTCCCAAGAATTCTAAGGAGCTATGAGGATTTCTTGGTCTTGTGGGATATTATTGGAAGTTTGTCAAAAACTTTGGAAAAATTACTCTTCCATTAACGTCCTTACTCAAGAAAGATAATTTTCAGTGGAACAATGCCGCTACTGATGCCTTCCAACAATTGAAGTCCATTATCACTTCTAGCCCTGTTCTTGCCCTACCAGACTTTTCTAAAACTTTTGTTGTTGAATGTGATGCTAGTGGTGATGGTATTGGAGCAGAACTTCTTCAAGACGACTGGCCTATTGCATTCATTAGCAAAGGATTTTCCACTGCCCAGAGGACATTATCTACTTATGAAAAGGAGTTGTCAGCCTTTGTCCTTGTTGTTACCAAGTGGTGCCCATATCTTTTGGAAAGGAAATTACATATAAGAAATGACTATTAGAGTTTACTATACTTGCTGTAGCAAAAGGTGAAAACTCCTCTACAGTGTAAATTTCACACCAAACTATTGGTCATGGATTCTGAAGTTCATTATAAAGCAAGCATTCATAACCAAGCTACTAATGCCTTGTCTTGACACCCTTCTCACACCTCGGTAATGGCCATTTTGCATGTTATACCATCTTCAGTTAGTGAAGTAAAAGATTCGTACTTGACAGAACCTAGCTTATTGCATCTATTAAAGAGATGGAATGCCGGTGAACTTCCTATTGATTTCTATCGCTTGCGTGATGGGATCTTATTTTATAAGGGACATATCCTACCAACAAGAGAAGTTAATTTCATTATTAAGGTCCTCCAACATCACCATGACACACTTGAAGGAGGACATTCAGGTTATCACAGAACCTTGCACCGCGCTACCCATTCAAATTACTTGACCTCCCTAAAGTCAATACAATTAATTGAATTAAAGTCTCCAATTAACTAAATCTAAATTTTTTTAAACCTAAATAAGTTCTACCAAACCCATTATTATACCAACCTTGATGTTGATATCCTCTAGGTGACCATCCCTAATTTTTTTTGAAATGGTTGTATGGCTTGAAGTTAACTCCACCTATGTTAAGATTCGTGTGCCTTTTCATTGCCGGTCCCAAGCCCAGGTAAAGGAGGAGGGTTGCGTTAGGTAGCCGACAACCAGCGTAAAATTTGTTGGATCTTTAAACATGGATTCTAGCAAACACTCTGATTTCGTTGGGACGTTCCCTACTTGCGATGCGTTGCATCGACGCCCGGGTGTAATGATAAATGAGCAAGGGTTCTCGCATGAGGAACGTATGCGAGTAAAGAAGTTAGTTCCACTACATCGTCGCCTGGATGTAGTCCAAAATGAGCAAGGGTTCTTGCATGAGGAACACATGCGAGTAAAGAAGTTAGTTCCGCTACATCACCGCCCGGATGTAGTCCAAAATGAGCAAGGGTTCTCGCATGAGGAACGCATGCGAGTAAAGAAGCTAGTTCCACCACTTCGTCATCGAAGTGTGTCACAAAGAATGCTGAGATTCGGTAGTTGGAATATTGGTACCTTGACCAACAAGCTCATGGAGATTGTGGATACAATGGTAAGGAGAAGGATTCAAATTCTTTACCTTCAAGAGACTAAGTGGGTTGGTGAAAAAGCAAAGGAAATCGAGGGAACAGGTTTCAAACTTTGATATTCAGGAAGGGACAAAGGTAGAAACGGCGTGGGTATTATAATTCATAAGGATTTGAAGGAGAACGTGGTTGAGGTTAAGAGATTGGGTGATCGAATTATTTTGATAAAATTAATCTTAGAAGAAGAGATCTTGAATGTCATTTCAGTTTATGCACCTCAAGTTGGTCTAGAGGAAAGAATAAAGAACAAATTTTGGGGAGAGCTTGATATGATAATTCAAGGAATCCCACAGACAAATGATTTGCTTGGGTGGAGATTTAAATGGGCATGTGGGAAAAGATGCTTTAGAGTATGCAGGAGTGCATGGAAATCATGATTTTGGTGTTAGGAATGAAAAAGGGAAGACGTTCCTTGATTTTGCTATGGCTTATGATCTTTTCATAGCAAATACTTTCTTCAAAAAACGGGAAGAGCATTTGATTACCTATAAAAGTGGCTTAACAAGAACGTAGATCGATTACTTTACTTTGAGAAGAAGGGATCGTTTATTTTGTAAGGATTGCAAGATTATTCCAGGGGAGAGTTTAACTGCTCAACATCGTCTTTTGGTGTTGGATGTTCATTTGAAGAAGGCAAAGAAGAAAAAATTAGTGTCTAAGAATTTGAGAATTAAATGGTAAAATCTTAAGAAAGAGCAAGTGAGATTTAAAGAGAAGATGATGCAACAAAAGGCTGGGGATCTTGATGGTAGTGCTGATGAAATGTGGTTAAATATGGCAAACTGTATTAGGAAGGTGGCAAAGGAGGTGTTAGGCGTGTCTAAAGGAGGTGTTCCAGGACAAAAGGAGGGTTGGTGGTGGAGTGAGAAAATGCAGGAAAAGCTTAAAATTAAAAGAGTCTGTTTTAAAGTCTTATATCGAGATAAGACTGATGAAAATATGGAAAATTACAAAAGAGCAAAGAAAGAAGCAAAGAAAATTGTTAGTGAAGCAAAAGTAAAAGCTTGGGAGTATTTTTATAAGAAACTTGATTCTAAAGAAGGTGAAAAAGATATTTTCAAGTTAGCTAAAGCAAGAGAACGGAAAGCAAAGGACCTTACGCATGTAAGATGCAGCAAGGATGAAGAAGGAAGGGTGCTTATAGCTAGTGAGGATATAAAGACAAGATGGAAAAGATATTTTCATAAGCTATTTAATGAAAAACAAAAGAATTATATCATCTTAGGGGAGTTAGTTAACTCAGAAGAGTATGTGAATCGATCATGTTATCGAAGGATACAAAAGAAAGAAGTAGAGGAAGCTCTGAATATGATAAAAAGTGGGAGGGTTGTTGGACCTGATGATATTCATATAGACGTCTGGAGAATAACGGGAGAACGGGGTATAACTTGGCTCACAAATTTATTTAATACTGTATGTCGAGACAAAAAGATGCCAGAGGAATGGAGGAAAAGTTTTGTGGTACCTTTATACAAGAACAAGGGTGATATACAAGATTGTTCCAACTATAGAGGTATTAAGTTGATGAGTCATACGATGAAATTTTGGGAAAGAATAATTGAAAGAAGGGTGAGGCAAGTCTCTGTGGTAACTGAAAATCAATTTGGCTTTATACCAGGTAGGTCTACTATTGAGGCAATACACCTCTTGAGACGTATGATGGAGACATACAAAGTGAAGAAAAATGATTTACATATGGTTTTTATTGATTTGGAGAAGACCTATGATTCTGTCCCAAGAGATATCTTATGGAGAATTTTGAAGAAGAGACAAGTGCCAATTATATATATCAACCTCATAAAGGATATGTACTATGGAGCTGCAGCTTGTGTAAAGACTAAGGATGATTTGGCAGATTACTTTGATGTCACCATTGGTCTGCATCAAAGTTCGACTTTAAGCCCTTATCTTTTTGCCTTGGTTATGGATGAGTTGACGAAGCATATCCAAGTTGAAGTGCCTTGATGTATGCTTTTTGCTGATGACATTGTGTTGGTTGATGAGACAAAAGATAGAGTGAACAGAAAACTTGAGCTTTGGAGAGAAGCCCTGGAAGATAAAGGATTACGCATAAGTAGGACGAAGACTGAGTATATGGAATGTAAGTTTAGTAGTAGAGGGAACAACGAAGGGATTGATGTAAAAATTGGAGAAGAGTGCATTCCAATGAAAGATATTTTTAAGTACTTGGGATCCATTTTCCAACTTGATGGTGGAATTGATGGAGATGTTACACATAGAATTAATGCAAGGTAGTTGAAATGGAGGGGTGCTTCTTGTGTTCTCTGTGATAAGAGGGTTCCTTTAAAAGTCAAAGGAAAATACTATCGAGCTGTGGTAAGACCAGCCATGTTGTACGGTTCTGAATGCTGGACTATAAACTATAGGCATGTATAGAAGATGTCTGTGGCAAAAATGAAGATGTTAAGATGGATGTGTGGTCATACAAGAAAGGACCGTATTTTAAATGAATTTATTAGAAACAGGGTTAGGGTGGCACCGATAGAGGATAAAATGAGAGAGGCCCGTCTAAGATGGTTTGAACATTTACAAAGAAGGCCATTAGATGCTCCAGTTAGGAGATGTGAGAAGTTGGAAGCTGAACCCGCTAAGAGAGGGCGAGGAAGACCAAACAAGTGTTGGAAGGAAACTATTAAGTATGAACTCAATGACTTTAATTTAAGTCCTAAAATGGCTGAAAATTGATCTGTGTGAAGGCAAAGAATCCATATAGCCAACCTCACTTAGTGTGGGAAAAGGCTTGGTTGTTGTTGTTGTTGGTTGTATGGCTTGAAGTTGATTTCTTCTAACTTGGTAGATCCAATCTCTACGGTCAATCTGATTCCTTCTTTGGTGACTTGTATAAGTTATTCGTTTACACTTGAATTGGTATTCATTCCTTTTTAACCCTATGTTGATTATCTATGCACCTTTTTGGATAAATTGTCACAGGTGATTACAGTCTTCTATTTAGGTACCTATACATGTATGTCTATGTAAGGCTGAGCATTGAGCTGAGTCATCCTTACCCAACCTTAGGCCTAACCCACTAGGCCTAGCCTAAGTCCAAGCCAATAAGTATTAGGGTTGGGCTTAGACCAAGAGCTTAGCCTATTTATTAAATGGGCTAGGGCAAGGGCCTAGGTTTACCCAAGGCCTAACATAAGGGCTCCACCTGTTCAAAGCCCATATATATAAAGGTATAATATTTGTATATATAGTAAATAAAAAGATAGTTTGCACGCATGCCTGAAAAACAAATCCCATAAGCATCTTTCTGGAAAGGAACAATTAACTTTTTAGTCTTGCCTTTATGAATATTTCGAGCTTCTTCATTATATTGCTACAATTGCATGTAAGTGTACTAAATTTAAAAGTTGATGACTTTAATTCGTTTATTGTTCTAATGGCAAGTAAAGTACTTTGTATTCATTTTCAATTAGAATCAAGTTACACAATTTCTTAACCCCATCATTCTTAAGATATTCAATTCACTCATACATTTGGTATCATGCCTACACGCTTAGAATACAATAAATCTTGGACTTCAACCTCCTTTTCGAGTAATAAATGGGCCCAACACTAGCATTTACTTTGAGCCGAGCTTGGGCCTAAGCTAAACTTTTAGAAATTAAAAGGGCACGAGCTTGACCCATAAGCTTGCCTACTTAAATGGGCTTGGTCCAGGCCTTGCTTAGCCTTGAAGGACTTGACCCTATGCTCAACCCTTAGTTCTAAGTTTGAACCCTTTGTTTAACCAAGTAGTTTGCTTCCTAAGCATCCTTGTTATCCTCACTAGTATATCCTAATCTATATTTATGTTATATTGGAACTTATGAAGCTAGAATCTTTTCTAGGTTGCCCATGTTCATATTCTATTCAATTTTGCATTTACATTAAAATTAGCCACAACACGTTGAACATCAGGAATATAACCCCCCTTCTTCCATCAAGTCTCCTACAAAGACCATTCATCTAGAACTTATTTCAAAATTAGTATCTACATGTTCTACATCACTATATCATTGTCTTAACCATTAAAGTTGTTAGCATTCCCCACATCCATACTTGCAATAGATGCATCATCAAAATTAACAATAGGCTCTACACTTGTACCAGTGGAGTGAGCATTGAATATTACTATCATCTCATCTTAGATTTATTAGTAACATATAAGTATCTATCTAACTTAGGATCTCTACACTTCAAATTAAGTACTTCTCAACTACAGGACAAACAATTCAGTGATAAAGTCCATCAAATCAAACCAATAGATAGTACAAAAACTATAATCTGCTTATCCATCACATATCTCACGCCCTTCTACCTTATGCTTCCTTGAAGTACCCTCCATACTTGACTAGGAGCTCGAGTTTGTCAACTTGATTTTGAAACCAACCCATCCTAAGATCAGGAAATTTAGAAATTAGTTTTACAACCAAATCAACACATGGAATTGACATGCATGTACAAAGCTCATGAGTGTTTACTTGGCATGTGCATAAACCCTAGATGCTCCTTTACAGGTCCTCTTCCATAGATCCTTCAAACCCTTTTTTCCGTTTGCTTGTTCATCTGCAATGATGGGGACTTGATTAGTACCTACAAGTGGATGGAAAAAAAAGAGAAGAGGAAGATGCACCCTAGCAAGCTTCATTGCAAGCCCTCTTTTGCACAGGTCATTGCAAGTTCTCCTCAACCGTGCGATCTTTTCAATTGCTTCTCATCTACATCAAACAAGAGAATATTAGTGGCAAGAGAATGACAGTAAAGGATAGAGGGGAGATGGAGGCACCATTGGGTCTGTTCGTATTGTCATTATATGCACAATTTAACAACAGGTCAAACTGAAAACATGTAGTTAATGGTGAGTTGAGTCTATCCCACGAGGAAGCTACTTTAATGAATCAAATCTTAATTATGGATCTAATTTATTGTTTTTTGATTTAACAATGTAAGAACACTAATCCAAATGCAATTGTGGCTGCAAACACGAAGCGGGAAAGCACAAGAAAATGTGTGACCTGAGATGCGTGATCTAAAAATTACTCTAACATGATCCAAAATTTATGATAATTTTACTGACAACACCTAACGTAACAAAGATTATTCACACAGAATTTCATGCAATTCCGTTGGGTACAAAATTCTGGAAAATTCAGCAAAGTAGAAAGAAATATCCTAAAATGAAATGATTGGGATATCAACTTATGCAAATTTATCTTCTTTTTCTGTGTGAAATTTTATATGAAAGCTAACCTATAGATGAGAAATGGATATAAAAATTTTCAAAATTTTTCGATGCACAGTTCTCAAATTAAAAATCCGTGAATTTACCAAGAAATTACAAGTTGCAAATATGAATACGAGACACGGAACATGTCAAATGTTAGAAATGGGGAAGCATGCTATCTAAATGCAACCTAGAACAATTTTTAAACATCATAAAGTGTTTGGAACATAGATAAAAACCCCAACACGTCAATTACGAAAAATTTGGATTTTAGAAGCCGATAGTGATAACGTTTTGCCTAGGCGTAGATTACCCTCAAAGACAAGACTTTTAAGGATAAAACCTACTTCGGATATTAACGAGATCAGAGGTCAACCAAATAAATAAAATATAAATTTCACTAATTGACAAAATTCTAATTTATTATAGATTCAAACAGACCAATCACATATTTCACAAATCACCCAAATTGCATGAATACATACACAATTACACAATTAACGTGCATGCAAATTGGGATACATCCAAGATCTAAAATTAGGGTCGTTCAAAATTCAACAAAATGGGAGGATTAAAAAAGAAACATAGATAAGAATCCAAATAATCCTCCCAGTAGAAAAACTTGAAAGTCTTGTTCCCGTGCAACACGAAAAGGGGTAGTGAATCACGCACCCGAGACCACGAACTTTTCCCGTCTCCGCCTCCCGCCACGAGTTCCCTTCTTTCCTTCGGCTTCCCAAACGCGTGATCGGCAACGTTGGTGATCGCGTGGAGATGTGGACGGAGGTGAGTGGACGTCGAAATAGAAGCGGAGGTGATGACATTAATGACAGTGGGCGTCGGAGTGGAAATGGAGGTGGCGTATAGGTGACGGTGGTGTGGTATTTCGAGATGGGGGATAAGGAATGGTTGTTCGGATGGGAGGAGAATTGGGAGGGGAGGAGAGCTTGAGATGGGGAGGATAGGAGGAGAAGGAAGGTAGGTGGTTTAGATGGGAAGGAGGATAAATATATCATATATACGGGTGATGGGAGGCGATGAATTTTCTTAAACACGGTAATTACGAAAAAAAAAATTCTTAATTAATCAACAGCATGTCAAATTTGTCTCTAGTCACTTTTTTTTTGTATGTAACTTGTCTCTACTAGATGCGAGTTTAACATGTATCGTTAGTAGAAGAGTCGAGTTTGTCCCTACTTTTAATGGACACCCAACCTTCCTCTTTCTCCTCTATCATTTTAAACACAAATCGCACTCCTCCTTCTCCAGTTGCTGCTGCTACTGGTGCTTCTACAACCCTCACCGCCGCTACTTCTCCTACTGCGACCGTCGACACTACTGTTGTTCGTACCGTTATTCGTCTTGCTGCTGCAGTCGTCCCTCACCTCAACTTCTACTGCGACTGCTTCCTCATCAAATCTCCCCCTCGCCGCTACATGGAGGTTCTCCCCCTTTCGCGTGCCATTTGTTTGTTTTTATTTTTTATTTTTTAGTTTCTTTCTTGTTAGTTATATTATTTGTAATTTTCTTAGAGTTTAGGGTTTACTTTATAATTCTAGAATTAGAATTAGAGAACCAATTTAGGGTAAGTTTTGGCTTGACTTGAGATAAATGGGATAAAATGTTTTGTTAAAAAATGAATCAATGGTTGAATTTTATAAGTAGGAATTTGTTACAACATCACTTCTAAATCACTTTCATTGCATTTACACTATTCATATAAATCTGTCAAGTCATGGCAAAGTCCTAATTTTTTATGTATCTACTTCAATACTTTGGTTCAAAATTAAGAGGTGTAATCCATCGATCATTATTTTGTTCATATGTTGTCATTTCATCTCATTAATTTTATAATTTATCCAGGTTAATTGACATGGTTGAATTTGTGTCATGTTTGGTATATTTTGGTGATTTTATTAAACGGAGTACATTATGACAATGATCCACATAAAAAGATTAGAATATATACGAATTAGAGGTTAAAGCAATTATTAGATAGGATTTGTACGAGTTTGGAAATTGATCGTCAGAATCATGGTTCCTTATTTATGAGGGATTAATTATTGTTTGACTATTGTAGGTGACGATGATGATTTGGAATCTATGATGGATTGGACGATTCCTGCCTGGAGAAGAGAGATTTTTATTAAATTTTACGTTGAGGTTAAATGTGAGAGTAGACATACAACTCAACCATATAATGTTCTTACAGAATGATCACTTTAGGCACCACCACTAGAACCACCTCACATACCTCGGCGGCATGACTCTCCTCAAGAAATGCCTGTCGAGGCAGTAGATGTTCACAATGAAGATGAAATTGAGAAGAGAGATTTTTATTAAATTTTACATTAAGGTTGAATGTGAGAGTAGACATACAACTCAACCATACAATGCTCTTACAGAATGATCACTTTAGGCACCTCCACTGGAACCACCTCACATACCTCGGCGGCATGACTCTCCTCAAGAAATGCCTGTCGAGGCAGTGATGTTCACAATAAATGTGAGAACCTCATCATAAACCCTAACTAGCACAATCTAACCTAGATATCTGAGAAAAAGCTCCTACATGACCCAAAGAAAGGCTTAACTCAGAGAATTCTGAGTTTAAGAATAAAACAAATCATAAGGGGTAAAACTGCAATTTCACCAATGCAGTTTGCAAACAGAGTAATTAAGGGTCCAAACACAGGTCAAACAAGCTTAACAATGAGAGAAGTAGGTTGATCTGATCTGAAAAGGGTTGTAGCAACTTCTAGAAATTAAATGACATTCTGTAACCCTAAAACAAATCCACTTCAATTCACGAGGTTCGAGGTAGGATAAAAATCAACTAAACCCTCTAAAATTCATATAAAAATACTCTCAAGGGTTTAGAACCTTCAATTTGGCCTTAGAAACCTATTTTGACCTAAAAAGAGAACCATACCCAATTAATAACCTAATTTGGATTTTTACGCAAATTGGCTGGTCAAACATGGTCCAACCTAGAATTAAAATTCACCATTAAAATCCTTAGGTTCAAATTGGTCTTGTATAAAAACTTGAGCCTAAGAAGAGACCTCCTTGACCGACTTTACAATTTGATCCTCTTCATTTACTTTTTGACTCTTATCTTTTGAAACCCTTGCATTTAGGCCCCTAATTTTTCATCATTCTTTGCAGAACGATCCTCCCTGCAACTTCTGCACAGTGCCATACTCCGACGACCTTGCACAGAGCATGACGCCGCGCAGGGCAGGGCTGCCGTCCTGCAAAGCAGAAGTAGGGTTCCCTGCAACGTCCTCTGTCGTAGGGACTCGCCCACGTCCTCTGCCGACCACCATGCCTTCCGTGCGAACGTGCGGAAGGCATGGGTGTCATCTCCGACCTTACTCCGGCGAGGCTGGCACGACACCAGCATGCCCCTTCCTCTACGCCAACCCCTTTACAAGGAGCGGCACACCTTGCCAACTCCGATAAGCTTCCTTTGACGGAGAATCACCCCCCTCTTCATCCCTTCCTCCTCCGGTCAGAGAGCCCGAAGCTTCCGGCAACTCCTCCTCTTCCTCCTCGTCGCTTTCCTGCCTTACCTGCAGCAGGGTTTGCCTTTCTCCATCGTCCGCGCCGGGCTGTACCCGCCTGCTTCCTCGTCACCGAACTCCTCCTACAAGGCATCTTCGTCTCCAGCTCCGGCAGATACGAGCCGGCTGCTCTGCCCTCCCCCTTCGTCGAATACTTAGGTAGATAGCTTCCTCTGTATTTCCCTTGCATTTCCCCCTTTTTAAACTGCCATTTCAACCACCCAACCGCCACTGTCCAGACCACCCTCTCCACCTCCGATCATCCCCTCCGGCGAGACCATCTCACGACCACAGACACTCCCGCACCTCGCCGACCATCCCACAAGCTCCCTCACACTCCACTCTATTGATTCCCCATCTCCATTCACTACCAAACGCCACCTGACCACCCCCCCGAACAAACCCACCTCTCCAGCCACAGTCGGACCTAGGTCAGCTTCCTCACGCAATCCCACACCCTGCCGACCACCACATAAGCTTCGCCTCACTCCGGCGAAGCTTCCTGCGTATTCTGACTGGGCCGAGAGGCCGTCGTTGTGATTTCAGGTGCGCGCCCCTCGCTGCCATTGACGACGAGCTGCAGCAGCTTCACCTGTAGCTGCAGGCGCCCTCCAGCCCAGGTGTGCGTCCCAGGTCGCGCGGGTTGTCTCTGCGAAGGCACCCAGGCCTGCAGCTGGGGCAAAGGCATCGCGAGCCGCCTCAATTGGCAGCAGGTAGCTCGCCTGCAGGCGCCAATTTAGGAGGTGGGTCTTTAGTCCCACCTCGGAAGTGCGTGGCCAAGCACCCGCACTTAAATTGAAAAAGTGTCTAAGGCTGATCGCCTTCGAACACAGGGGTCAAGTCTCTCTCTCGCACGCTACGTGCCACGCGCTCGCTCGCCCTCTCCTGCGCTCACTCCCCGCGAATCTGGGTAGGATCTGATTACCCAAACCGCGCACTCCTCGCCCACCATCGCACGCCGGTGGGCCTGGTCCCGAGTGCGATACCCGCACCCGATTACCCGGCTCTGGGAGAGCGGTCCTAAGAGAGAAATCTGAGAAGGAGAGAGACGCGGGGAAGGGTAGGGGTAGGTTTTGCTCTGACCCTTGTGTGAGCGTGCAGGAAGAAGAAGAAGGCAAAAAGGAAAAGAAGAAGAAGAAGAGAAGAGAAGCAGCCGAAGCCTTAGCCACTCAAGGCAGCTGAAGAAGAAGAAGACAGGAAGGAAAAGAAGAAGGAAGGAAGGAGAGAAACAGAAGAAGAAGAAAAGAAGAAGGAAGGCACTGTAGCAAAACCACGGATAAGTCGTCTGAGCACAGCATCAGACGTAGGAATCACCACAGCTGCAGAAGGCAGAGAAGAAGGAAAAGAAGAAAGAATGCAAGAAGAAAAGAAGAAGAAAAAGAAGGAAGAAGACATTGCCGCCAGAAAAGAAAAGAAAAGAAGATCAGAAGAAGAAGAAAGCAAGGAAGAAGAAAGAAGAAAGAACAAAGAAAGAAAGAAGAAGAGAAGAAGAGAAATGGCCAAGGAAGAAGAAGAAGAAGAAAAGAGAAAGAGAAGAAGAAGAAGACAAGAAGAGATCTCTCTCTCTCTTTCTCTCTCTCTCTCTCTCTCTCTCTCTCTTTTATTTTTGTAACATAATAGAGATCTTATTTAGTCTTCTAGAAACATAGTTGCTCCCTGAGTTCAACCTCGGGAAAACCTTGTTCCAAGTAAAAAAAATTCTGTAATAGTAATCTGGTAACTGTTTTGTCTTATACTATAATGACTGTACTTAAACTATAAAACAAAACACAGAATAGCCTTACCAGCATTACTACCATTTTGGCGCTGTTGCCGGGGAGCAACGGCTATTCTAGAAGCTATAAAATCTCTATTTGTGAGTTTCTAATAATCCCTTCTCTCTTTTATGTGCAGGTACAGGAAAATCAAGAAGCAGCCACACAACAACCACTCTAAGGACATGTAATTTCTATCCTCTCTCTATTAACCCCTACATCCTAAAGAGGAAGAAAAAGAAAAGAATAAACAATATAGGTATAACCTGTCTTTCATACCTAGTAACAGCTGCATATTTTCAAAATACTATTCCTGCACACACTATTAAAGGTATTTAAGGGCTAACACCTTCTTGCTTGAGTCCTAATTACCCAACAAGGAATTAACTGGACTAAGTAGAGCCAACATAGGAATTAACACTAGGGTTTTAGAGACACACTCCTTAATCAAGAATTGAGAAATCCCAAAAGAAGTGTGCCTAAGCCATTGATTGAAAATACATGTTCAGAAAAACCCTAAGCAATTGGCTCTCTAAAAACACTTGAACCCTAAAAGACAAGACCTAATAAGCTCTCAAAAGAACTAGCATGTGAAGTTGACCTCTTGGGTCAACCAACCTTCAACTTAGGTCACTCTTTGCACTCAAAAAGCCTAAAGTTCAAGTGAAAATCTAAGTACCCTAATCTTAAACTAAAAGTGGTAGACTTAATAGGTCAAGATCCTCATTCTGGTGTACCTGGAATCTCAGTGACAAGAGAGGTCGGGTGGGGGAAACCCTGTAACCCGTGGGGACGCTCTACCGTGTAGGGGTCTTCGCAGGACTCACCCTCTCTGGCTGGCCAAGTAATTCTCAGGTGGTCGATCTTCTGATTAAGGGGTCCATCTGCCTCGAACCTCTATAGTCACCCAACATCTTGGGTGTCTTGATTGGGTCCAGCACCTGCTAAACTCATCCCTTCCAATAGTGTATGTTTGGTAGGAGGTCCTTGAAACCTCCTTTAGAACTTCACTCTCCTCGAGGCTGAGCCTCAGTGCCCTTGTTTGAGAAAACAACACTTCACATCGACCTCTCCTCCGACTCCGAACCCAACTCACCTTCTTTTTCCACAATGGCTCAGCCAGTTGAGGAAGAGAACAATCTGGAGCACTAGCTCCAGCGACTCAATGACCTCTTCCAGAACTTTGTGCACCCACCGCAGCGTCCTATGATGCGGGACCATTATAATCCTGCTGTGGTGGCTATTGAGCCTCGAGTCAGAATCCCAACTGGAGGACCTGATTCTGAATTAAAGCCCAATATGATTCATGCCATACCCAAATTCCATGGGCTTAATTTTGAAGACCCCTTCCAGCACATCAAACAACTAAAGCATCTGGCCCAGACTTTTGGATCAGATGCACAAAATCGGGACATTCTCCTCATGAAGATGTTCTCCTTCTCCCTTATGGACAAGGCCACTCATTGGTATCAAACACAGATCCGGCCGATCAACAATTGGGAAGAACTTCAGTCCGAATTTTTGAAGTTCTTTCCCGTTGGTCGGACAAATGCCTTGCGCCATCAGATTACCCACGTCACTCAGCAAATGGGAGAACCTCTCCATGAGGCATGGGATCGCTTTCAAGATCTCATGAGAAATTGCCCCCATCACGAAGTTCCTAAATGGGAACAAGTCCAGTCTTTTTACCAGGGACTCCGTGAGGATATTAGGCTTTTCGTCAATGCAACTTGCGGAGGGAATATCATGGGTCAACATGAGGACACCGTGTGGGAGATTCTCAAAAACATGTGCGAGAACTCCATCAATAATGACTCCATGGGACTATTCGACAGGACGAATACCCGCGCATCGACGAACCTTAGGGGAGCACACGAGACGCAGGGCCTGTCCGCATCAGTCGACTTGGAACTGATGGCCAGTCGATTGGACAAGGTCTCCATCATTGAGAAGAAGGTGGACGAGCTAACTCAGCACTTGCAGTGAGCCACCTCTGCGCATAGCTCCTTTGCACAGCCTCCTTCCACACGGGAGACTGTGCAAAACATTCTCCACCGACCTTCTCCTGGGATGGATCCATATCCACCCCCATCTGATTCTCGGATCGGAGGATCATCCGATCCTTTCTATACCAGCCAGGGGAATTCCATTCCCCCATTCTTTGATTCTTTGGAGGTTCCTCGGACCTGCGAGGACCTCAACGCCATCCAGAATGATCCATTCTCCAACACCTACAACCCTGGATGGCGAAACCATCCCAACTTCTAGTGGGCAGGAAATTCCCAAACTCTGAGATCACCCTTTCAGCCCCGTCCACAACCCCCTTGTCCTTACTAGCCGCCTTAGCCTCGGCCCAACCCAACTTTTTCATCAGGGCCAAACCAGGACCAAATGTCCCTCATCCTTCAGACTCTGGCTGACATTCAAAGAATGAATGCGGCTATTCAGAAACAACACAAGGACGAACTTACAGAGGTTCGAAATCAACTGGCCCAGTTGGCAAATTCTCGCCAACCGGGCACACTTCCTTCCCAACCTCTTCCTAACCCTAATAAAGTGTCAACCTAGTGGCGGGTTATGAACCCAAACCCAGGCCAAGCACACATGATTTATCAGGCCCCCTCTATTCCTTCACCTGACGGGATGGAGGCTTCCACTTCCTATACGGGTTACCAGCAGCAACCCATCTTATCCAACCCTAACCAAAACCAGGCAGGACTGAATTCGATGACAACCCGTAGTGGTAAGAAAACCCAAGATCCACCCTATCTAGACCACTCCAAGCCTGGTAGTGATCCCAACCCTAAGACAGTAATCCAGGACGTTCCTATCCCTGTCCCAGATCAAAAACCTGGACCTATCCTAGAAGAACCAACCAAGGCTCCATTTCCCGAGGCCTTGACCAAGGAAAAGAAGATAACCAAGCACGTGGCTCCTGAGGAGGACCTAGTCAAGCTCTTTGAGCAGGTCCAAATAAACATCCCCTTGATGGATGCAATTCACCACGTACCGGCTTACGCACGATTCTTAAAGAATGTGTGTACACCTCAGGGTAAGCCGTGAACCAAGAGTTGGAGTCCAATTGTACTGTCAGAGCAAGCCAGCTCTGTAATCCTAAGCAGGCTCCCACCTAAGGTAAAAGATCCTGGTACTCCCCTGATTTCCTGCAAAATAGGTGAAACCCAATTTGACAGAGCATTACTAGATTTGGGTGCTTCCATAAATCTGATACCCACATCCTTATTTAGCCACCTAGAAGAATCCGAGCTAAAACCAACTGAGGTGACACTACAATTAGCAGATCGATCTATAAAGTCACCTAAAGGGATTCTCGAGGATGTTATTGTAGGAGTGCGGGATTTTTATTTCCCTATAGACTTTATAGTCTTGGACATGGACGCACCTGAGAACCCTAGGGATACACCGATCATTCTAGGGAGACCTTTCTTGGCTACTGCTAGAGTCAACATCAGCTGCGAGGAAGGCCAAATAGAACTCAAATTTGGAAATCAAACCCTCAAAATTGATATCTTTAAGGCCCAACAAGGAATCAATTGCGGTGTCATCGAACAGATTTGTGATATCAGGGCTTTGGTTGATGAAACGCATTTTGAGAATGACCTGATTATACCTCATCAACCACAGAAAGATCTTGAACCGCAATTAGAGGAGTCAAATCCAACTTTAGACAGACCCATAACTCCTACCCTTGAACCTTACATTTACCCTGAACCACCCGCTGCTGCTGATAACCCCATCCTTAAACTGAAACCCCTTCCCGATCATTTGAAATACATCTTTTTAGGTTCTAATCAGACCCTTCCTGTGATTATAAATTCCAAGCTTACTCCTGAACAAGAATCCTGTCTGATTGTTGTTCTCCAGCAACATCGCAGAGCCATTGGATGGACTCTCGATGATTTGACTGGAATAAGTCCCTCTTATTGCACACATCATATTATTTAGAAGAGGGCGCACGGCCTTCTCGTGAGATGCAAAGACGTTTAAACCCTAATCTGCAGGAGGTCGTGAAAAATGAGATCATCAAGTGGTTAGATGCAGGAATCATCGACCAGATCTCCGACAGTCGTTGGGTGAGCCCCATTCAAGTTGTACCTAAAAAGGCAAGGCTCACCACCATTACGACTGAAACCGGAGGTCATATCTACCCGATTAGCCAACTCGTGGAGAGTTTGCATAGATTATCGAAGACTCAATTCCTCCACGAAGAAGGATCATTTCCCACTACCTTTCATTGATCAGATTCTCGAGAAATTAGCGGGAAATCGATTCTTCTGCTTTCTTGACGGGTACTCCAGTTATAACCAAGTAGCTATTCATCCTGAGGACCAAGAGAAGACGACGTTCACCTACCCCTTAGGAACATACGCATTCCGAAGGATGCCTTTCGGTCTCTGCAATGCACCCGCAACTTTTCAGCGGTGCATGCCTGCCATATTCTCTGATATGGTAGGTGATTATTTGGAAGTCTTCATGGATGACTTTTCAGTTTTCGGGGCATCGTTTGATGATTGCCTCCAGCACTTGGTTCATATACTCAGGCGCTACATCGACGTTAATTTGGTTCTTTCCTGGGAAAAGAGCCATTTTATGGTGCCTGAGGGGATCGTCCTAGGACATCTGATTTCTGAGAAGGGCATCCAAGTGGATCGAGCCAAGGTTGATCTAATCTCTCACCTTCCTATGCCTAGCTCGATCAGGGACATCCGTTCTTTTCTGGGGCACGTCAGTTTTTACCGTCGTTTCATTCCTGATTTCTCGAAAATCGCGCGCCCCTTGACGACTCTTCTCTCTAAGGATGTACCCTTTGAAGTCTCCAAGGAATGCACTCAAGCCTTTGAGAACCTCCGTGACCGAGCCACCCAGGCCCCGATCCTACAATCCCCTGATTGGTCTCAACCCTTTGAGATCATGTGCGATGCATCTGATTTCACTATAGGAGCGGTTCTGGGGCAGAAAATTGACGAGAAACCCGTGGTCATCTACTACGCTAGCAAGACACTTGACGAGGCTCAGCGTAACTATACAGTTACGGAAAAAGAGCTGCTAGCCGTAGTATTTGCCCTTGAAAACTTTCAATCTTATCTTCTGGGTTCCCACGTCATCATCTACTCTGATCACACAACTGTGAGGCATCTCCTTGCCAAGAAGGACGCGAAGCCCCGACTAATCCGATGGATCTTGCTGTTGCAAGAATTCGACCTCGAGATTCGCGACAAGGAGGGAAGACAAAATGTGGTAGCTGACCATTTATCCTGCCTTCCTTCTGAGATCATCAACCCTTCCGGACCCATCACGGAGCATTTCCCTGATGAGCACCTGCTGACTATTGGTACTAAACTTCCATGGTTTGTTGATATAGTAAACTACTTGGCATCTCATCAGATCCCGTCTGATTGGCCGAAGGCCAAGAAAGACAAATTGCGCTCCGATGCCAAGTATTACATTTGGGAAGATCCATACCTTTTCCGCATAGGTGCCGACCAAATCATCAGGAGATATGTCTCGGAAGATGAAGTCAATGATATTCTCTCCTTCTACCATGACCAGGCATGCGATGGCCATTTCTCTGGGCACAAAACCGCATCGAAAATCCTCTAGTGTGGCTTTTATTGGCCAACTCTGTTCAAGGATGCATACAATCACTGCAAGGCATGCAGTCGTTGCCAAACTTTGGGCAACATGAGCCATCGTGACATGATGCCTTCGCAGCCGATTCTCGTATGCGAAATCTTTGATGTTTGGGGGATTGATTTTATGGGCCCCTTTCCTGTTTCAAATGGTTTCGAATACATTCTACTGGCTGTGGACTACGTGTCCAAATGGATCGAAGCCATACCGACCAGAACCTATGATCACAAAATCGTTCTCAAATTCATTCATCACAATATCTTCTTACGGTTCGAGATTCCTCGTGCTATCATCTCAGACGGGGGGACCCATTTCACAAATGCTCAGTTCAGGTCACTGATGACCAAATACGGGGTGTCTCACTGAATCTCTACTCCTTATCACCCCCAGACTAATGGTCTAGCTGAGCTGTCAAATCGGGAGATCAAGAAAATCCTACAGGTCACTGTTCGACCTGACAGGAAGGACTGGTCGTCCCAACTTCCAGAAGCCTTGTGAGCCTATAGGATCGCCCACAAAGCCCAATTATGCATGTCTCCCTTTAGACTGGTGTACGGGAAGGTGTGTCACCTTCCCGTTGAACTGGAGCACAAAGCCTATTGGGCAGTACGGAATTGTAATCTAGATCTTTCTAAGGCTGGAACCCACAGAAAGCTTCAAATCAGCGAGATCGATGAACTACGTCTTGATGCGTACGAGAACTCGCGAATTTACAAGGAGCTGGTTAAAGCCTTCCATGACAAGCACATCTCTAGATCTTTCATCCTGGTCAGAAGGTCCTACTCTTCGATGCCCGACTCAAACTTTTCCTTAGGAAGCTGCGATCTAAGTGGGTCAGACCATACCTTGTCCGATAGGTTTTTGGAAATGGAGCCATCGAGATCAGTCCACTCAGCCATGATTCCGAACCTTTCATCGTGAACGATCAGAGACTCAAACCGTTCATTGATGTAACCGCTACTGACTTGGTTGAATCATCATTTATCCTCCACTTTCCCTGAGCATATTGCACCCAACCGATGGCGTAAAACTCAACGCTCAATAGGAGGCAGCCCGTCATTCTCTTTGAAAACCTGAAACCTTTTCTAACACCTTTGTACACTTAAGGTTCACCTTTTAGGATAGCTGACTCCACCTCAGGTGCCTGCACCTGAGATTATAAATCGTCCGCAACAGTCACCCCGACCCATTCACTCATCAAAACATCTGTCCTAATGTATGAACTAAGTTGAATAAAAACCCCTAGGTTACAATGAGGACATTGCAAATCTTAGGCATGGGGGGATATGAAAGTGTAAAACTTGTAAGAAAAGGTTTTAAACAAAAAAATTCACATATGCCAAAAACACCATAAAAATTAAAAAAAAAATTTGGAAAAAAATAATAAAATGAGAGGAGGAAAGAAAATTTTGAGGACTCTACAAAGGAGGAGGAGAAGAAAAAGGAACAAAATGAAAAGAAGGAGCACAAAAGGAAAGAAAAGTGATAGTCATTAGTAAGAAATTAAGGAATTAACCTAAGTTCTAGACCTCACTTAGGAAAAGAAATGAAAAGTGCACAGTAAGATTAGTAAGAACGCGAACCTTAGGCATTTTTGGATAGACTCTTAGTACCCATGAAGATCTAGACATTCCTCAAGAGGTTGAGGAAAATGAAAAGCTTAAGTATTAGGTCCAAGATTTAGGGAGTATTTGGCCTCATTAACTAACTTTTGTTTTACGGGACTTAGTAACCTAAGCACCCTAACTTCACACACAGCCTGGTTCAGTAAGCATAAAAATCAAAATCACGCAGAAGCGTTACAAAAATTCTAAAAATGACACCTAAAGTAGGAGCGGCCGATCGACACAAGTTGATTTAGACGAATTCCCAACGCGGAGAGGTGGGAAATTCCCCTTGAAGATGCGTAACAAAATATCATCTCCTCAGTGCTTGTCTCTTAGGATATTTACATATCCTATCGGGGGCATGTAAGCACTCTACTGGTTCAGATTCCATGGATGGCATTATCACGAAATGTCAATTGCCAGGGTTTGAATTCGGCCACGGAACACCATGGATGGGATTATCTCAAAATCTCAATAGCAAGGGTTCTGGGGGTTACCATGGGCGGTGCTATCTCGAAGCATCGACTACCAGAAACCCTTGAGCATTGATGATGGAGACAAGGAATCTGATATAGACCGTGTTGAAAAGCCAATCCTAAGCTAGAATTAAAAAGAAAAAGAGAGAGAAAACTCTCCAAACAGATAAATCTTCTATCTCTCTTTCTTACAAAATGCACTGCGAACTGAGCCAGGGCTAAAATTATCTCAAGCACGGGTGCTTTAACCACAAAGTCCAATAAACCTTAGGTTAGTTCCTGTAGGCCTTAAAAACCTTTGTTAAGGATTGAGGCTGAGGCTAGACAGATCTGGATCTTGGTTGGTACTAGAGTACCTTTTAGGCCTATAGTTGGCATTCTGACCTAATCTAGGTTTCAAATGAAAAAAAAAAAGCACTTATCTGAAATCATTAAAAACTTCATGGTCTAGAACAAGGGTTGAAACCTTAAAATTTTGCTAAGGGACTAGCAAAAGCTAGGCATGGGGGTATGATGAGAACCTCATCATAAACCCTAACTAGCACAATCTAACCCAGATATGTGAGAAAAAGCTCCTACATGACCCAAAGAAAGGCTTAACTCAGAGAATTCTAAGTTTAAGAATAAAATAAATCATAAGGGGTAAAACTGTAATTTCACCAATGCAATTTGCAAACAGGGTAATTAAGGGTCCAAACACAGGTCAAACAAGATTAACAATGAGAGAAGTAGGTTGATCTAATCTGAAAAGGGTTGTAGCAACTTCCAGGAATTAAATGACATTCTGTAACCCTAAAACAAACCCACTTCAATTCACCAGGTTTGAGGCAGGATAAAAATAAACTAAACCCTCTAAAATTCATATAAAAATACTCTCTAGGGTTTAGAACATTCAATTTGGCCTTAGAAACTTATTTTGACCTAAAAAGAGAACCATGCCCAATTAATAACTTAATTTAGATTTTTATGTAAATTGGCCGGTCAAACATGGTCTAACCTAGAATTAAAATTCACCATTAAAATCCTTAGGTTCAAATTGGTCTTGTATAAAAACTTGAGCCAAAGAAGAGACCCCCTTGACCGACTTTATAATTTGGTCCTCTTCATTTACTTTTTGACCCTTATCTTTTGAAATCCTTGCATTTAGGCCCCCAACTTTTCATCATTCTTTGCAGAATGGTCCTCCCTGCATCTTCTGCACAGCACCATACTCCGACAACCTTGCATGGAGCATGGTGCCGCGCAGGGCAGGGCTGCCGTCCGGCAAAGTAGAAGTGGGGTTCCCTACGACGTCCTCTGTCGCAGGGACCCGCCCACGTCCTCTGCCGACCACCATGCCTTCTGTGAGCATGCGCGGAAGACATGGGTGTCATCTCCGACCTTATTCTGGCGAGGCTGGCACGACGCCAGCACGCCCCTCCCTCTGCGCCAACCCCTTTACAAGGAGCGGCACACCTTGCCAACTCCGATAAGCTTCCTTTGACGGAGAATCACCCCCCTCTTCATCCCTTCCTCCTCTGGTCAGAGAGCCCGAAGCTTCCGGCAAACTCCTCCTCTTCCTCCTCGTCGCTCTGCTGCCTTACCTGCAGCAGGGTTTGCCTTGCTCCATCGTCCGCGCCGGGTTGTACCCGCCGGCGCCCTCCGCCTGCTTCCTCATCACCGAACTCCTCCTACAGGGCATCTTCGTCTCCAGCTCCGGCAGATACGAGCCGGCTGCTCTGCCCTCCCCCTTCGTCGAATACTTAGGTAGATAGCTTCCTCTCTATTTCCCTTGCATTTCCCCCTTTTTAAACTGCCCTTTCGACCACCCGACCGCCACTGTCCAGACCACCCTCTCCACCTCCGATCATCCCCTCCGGCGAGACCATCTCACGACCACAGACACTCCCGCACCTCGCCGACCATCCCACAAGCTCCCTCACACTCGACTCTATTGATTCCCCATCTCCATTCACTGCCAAACGCCACCCGACCACCCCCCCGAACAAATCGACCTCTCCAGCCACAGTCGGACCTAGGTCAGCTTCCTCACGCAATCCCACACCCCGCTGACCACCACATAAGCTTCGCCTCACTCCAGCGAAGCTTCCTGCATATTCTGACTGGGCCGAGAGGCCGTCGTTGTGATTTCAGGTGCGCGCCCCTCGCCGCCATTGACGATGAGCTGCAGCAGCTTCACCTGCAGCTGCAGGCGCCCTCCAGCCCAGGTGTGAGTCCCAGGTCGTGCAGGTTGTCTCTCTGAAGGCACCCAAGCCTGCAGCTGGGGCAAAGGCATCGCGGGCCGCCTCAATTGGCAGTAGGTAGCTCACCTACGGGCGCCAATTTGGGAGGTGGGACTTTAGTCCCACCTCGGAAGTGCGTGGCCAAGCGCCCGCACTTAAATTGAAAAAGTGCCTAAGGCCGATTGCCTTCGAACACAGGGGTCAGGTCCCTCTCCCGCACGCTGCATGCCACGTGCTCGCTCGCCCTCGCCCGCGCTCACGCCCCGCGGGTCTGGGTAGGATTCGATTACCCAAACTGTGCACTCCTCGCCCACCACTGCACGCCGGTGGGCCTGGTCCCGTGCGCGATACCCGCACCCGATTACCCGGCTCTGGGAGAGCGGTCCTAAGAGAGAAATTTGAGAAAGAGAGGGACGCGGGGAAGGGTAGGAGTAGGTTTTGCTCTGACCCTTGTGTGAGCGTGCAGGAAGAAGAAGAAGGTAGAAAGGAAAAGAAGAAGAAGAGAAGAAGAGAAGCAGCCGAAGCCTTAGCCTCTCAAGGCAGCTGAAGAAGAAGAAGACAAGAAGGAAAAGAAGAAGGAAGGAAGGAGAGAAACACAGGAAGAAGAAAAGAAGAAGGAAGGCACTGTAGCAAAGCCACAGATAAGTCGTCTGAGCACAGCATCAGACGTCGGAATCACCACAGCTGCAGAAGGCAGAGAAGAAGGAAAAGAAGAAAGAAGAAGGAATGAAGAAAAGAAGAAAAAGGAGGAAGAAGACATTGCCGCCAGAAAAGAAAAGAAAAGAAGAACAGAAGAAGAAGAAGAAAGCAAGGAAGAAGAAAGAACAAAGAACAAAGAAAGAAAGAAGAAGAGGAGAAGAAGAGAAACGGCCAAGGAAGAAGAAGAAGAAAAGAGAAAGAGAAGAAGAAGAAGCCAAGAAGATCTCTCTCTCTCTCTCTTTTATTTTTGTAACATAATAGAGATCTTATTTAGTCTTCTAGAAACATAGTTGCTCCCTGAGTTCGACCTCGGGAAAACCTTATTCCGAGTAAAAAAATTCTGTAATAGTAATCTAGTAACTGTTTTGTCTTATACTATAACGACTATACTTAAACTATAAAACGAAACACAGAATAGCCTTACCATCATTACTACCAGAGAATATTGAAGTAGAGCATACAGTTGCACAAAATCAAGGCAGGGTAAGGCACATAGCTCAAGTTGTTGACGACGTACGTGCCTCACAACATGAGAATAACATAGATGAAAAAGACGACTTGGATGAGAGAGAGAACATTCAGGAAAATGCTCCTTCTCATGTCCCACTTCATAATAGGAGGGTGCGTCAGTTTCCTTTAGGTTCCAGCAGCAAGCATGACAGTAATTAGTTGCTCGATAATGGAGCAATAGCATTTCATGGCGATTTGCCTAGTCCTAAAACAGAAGATGGCTCTAATGAACGCTCTCAAATTGGAATAAATAATCCAAATACATAGCTGATGAAGGGAATGACATATAAAACCAAGCATGACTTGGTGTTTGCTGTAAAAAAATTTCACATTGATAATCATGTGAATTTTGTAGTTCGAGAATTAGATAGATACGTTTGGTCAGTGATATGTTCATGTAAATTTGAAGGGTGCATGTGGAGATTGCGCGGCCATTTCAGAAGTTTCAATCAACAGTGGGTATTGAGCACTTTACATGGCTAGCACAGTTGTGCCCATATCCAAGATAATAAAGATCACCCTCAACTTGATTGCAATTTCATGAGACGATACCTAATGGGTTATGTGAAATGATCACTTATGGTTAAGATGAATTTCTTACTGCAAGTAATTGATGAAAAATTTAAGTATAAAATAACTAGGAGAAGGGTATGGGATGCAAAGCGAAAAGTCATTGAATTGGTATATGGTGAGTGGGACAAATCGTATGAAAACTTGTCATATCTCCTTCATGACATTAGGGACTCAAACCCCGGGACATGCATAGATTTAGAATCTATCATTGTCAATGATACAAACAACATGTATTTATGAAAGCCTTTTGGGCATACGGATTGTGCATCGAAGTGTTCAAATATTGTATGCCAGCTATTACTATTAATGGCACACATCTATATGGTAAATACAAGCATGAACTGCTAACTGCATATAGCATGGATGGTGATCAACACATTGTATTGCTTGCATTTACCATAGTCTATGAGGAGTCGACAGATGCGTGGTCTTAGAATATAAGAAGAGTAAATGATTGTCTGATCCGCAATCAGTAAGATCCAATTTGTATTATTTCTGACTGCCATGGGGGGATTCTTGCTACAGCTGCTAATGAGGATGTTAAGTTGCGTCATGTACAATAGAGGTTTTGTACATTGACAGCGAAATACGTGTGATTTGTAAAAGCAGGTTTTTAACGTCGTTGTAATACGCGAATCCGCTTTCGCTTTTAAAATTTATATCCTAGATAGGGGAGTATCTAGGGTCGTCCAAGGAGGCCAAATGTTTGCAATAGTGATTCTCTTGCTAGGAATATAAATCTCAACTTTCTTTTTGGTATTTTTCAATATATCATTTTTTTTTATTTTTAAACTGAGGCAACATGCGAACTGATGGCGGGAAAAGTGTTTACACTTCGAATTAAATTACTACTTTTAGGTGACAAGCAGAACCTCTCCCTAAGCTCACTCTAGGCAAGTGGAGGCCTAGAATAATTAGGGAGAGGGAGTGAAGAATGCTGAAAATAAGCTAATAGAAATTCAAACAAAAAAAATTGCAAAGAAGGCAACTAGATAATTGATAAAGTGTTTTACAAAAGGCCTAGTAGAGGAAAGCTTGTACTACTAGAAAATTGCAAATAAGAAAATAAAACACAAATCCTCTAGATAGATGGTGAAGAAGAGGGCTTCTTGCTCCAAGGTTGGTGGCTCCCAAGCTTGAAAAGAATCCTTCAACTCCTTCCTTGCAGTACTCCGCCAAAGTGATGACCTCCAAGGCAAGCCCTAAGGGGGCGTGCCCAAAGTTTCTCTCCAAGGGTGGACGTCCACCCTAAGCTTTTCTCCTTTGCCTGGCCGTCCTCCTTGAAGTTGGAGAGTCCTCCTCCTTGGCGTGGCTCAAGTTGAAGAGAGTGGGGAGAAGAAGGCACCAAAAGGGCTGGTGATGTGCCCCTTTAATCTCCTTCTCTACTCCTTCTTCTTGGCCGTAGGTATAGGTGGTTTAGGTAGAAAATATACTAAGGGAGGATGCTCCAAAATGGTGGTGGGTGGTGGCTTTTTATAGAATAGGATGGGGGGTTAAGGTGCCCCTTGAAATGGAGGGCTAGGATGGAAGGATGAGGGTGGTTGGTGATCCTATGGCTAGGGTGAGTTGGCGCCAACCCAAGGGGTGTTAAAGGGGGTGGTTATGGTGGTGTTGGTGTCTTTTGGTGGTGGAGAGACACCCCCATGTTGGCGCCAACATGGGGTCTTCTAGAAGGGGGGTCAGGTGGATGGTGGAGATGGGTTCAAGGGAGATTGTGTGGTGGAGATGAGGGGGGATTTTGGAGGGAAAAGTGGCGCCACTAAGGGGTGGTTATGGGTAGTTTTTGGCGCCACTTTTAGGTGTCTTTTGGAGGTGGTGGGTAGGTTAGGTTGGTGCCAAGTAGGTTAGCTTATGTGGAGCTTAGGTGGAGCTAGTTGGGTGGAGTTGGTAGGTGGGTTTTTGGGGTGGTACAAGCCAAGGAAGTTGGAGCATAGTTAAGCTAAGATAAGCTAAGCTAAGCTAGCTTAGCTAATGGAGGAGTAGAGGAGAAGGTGTTGGAGCTAGGGTTTAGAGGAGGGAGCTGAGGAGAAGAAGTCTGGAGCTGGAGCTGGAGCTGGCTGCTGCTGAAGAGGCTGGCATGGGGCTACTCTAGCTGGCTTAGCTTGCTAGTTCTTTGCTAGTTGCTAAGCCAAGCTAAAGTGAGCTAGCTTCTACCAAAATGAGCTAAGGTGAGCTAGGTCTGGTGCTATCGGGGAGAATCAAGCTGGTTGAGGCAGCTAAGGTAGCTTAGCTCAACTGAGATGAGCTAAGCTGAATCCCCGGGAGCTGGACTTGAGCTTCCTGAGCTGAGATGAATTCTTCTTCAGCTGGCTGGAGTTGAGGGGAGCTGGATGTAGCTGGATCTGAGCTGGGGTGAACTCCTGTCAACTCAGCTGAGCTAGCTAGAGCTCCCTGTGAACTAGTGGGAGCTGAGGTGAGCTAGACTCAGCTAAGTTGAGCTGGATCTGAGCTGACTTGAGCTAGGGTGAGCTAAGGTGAACTCTCTTGAGCTGCCATCCAGCTGAGATTAGCTGAATGGAGCTGGGATGAGCTAACCCTAGTTCAAGTAAGCTAGGTTCCAGCTATGGTGAGCTGGATCAAGCTGGGTTCCAACTAGTCTGGGCTTCTCCTTCACCAATTGCCTTCTTGAGTGCTAGGGTTTTAGGGATCTGTGAATCTGTACATCCCTAACACTCACAAAAACACATTAAAACAATAAAAAATGCAATGCATGCCTATCCTAATTTATGCCTAAATGCAGCCCAAAAACCCGTTTGCGGAGTAAAATCCTAAGAGCTAGGTTAGTTTTAAAGCATAAAAATGATGATAAACTGGTGTTTATCATACATGTCACGTTACAAGCAATTTTAACGTGACTCAGAAGAATGTGCATATGAAAAAGTTAGTGATGAGGGCTGCACTACAATAGTCACCCCTCAAATGGGAGTTTTGCATGAATATGTTGAGAAACATTAATGAAGATGCTCCTAAATGGTTTGATGAACGCGGGATTGATAAGAAATGCTGGACCATGGCTTCCAATGGTGATTTTAGATTTGAAAACATGACGACAAATCTAAGCGAGAGTTATAATGCGGTGCTAAAAGAAGTTAGGAAATTGTCTGTTTGTGCCTTAGGTAGAAAGATATTCTACAATTGTGTTGCCTATTTTAACAAGCACCGTGAAAAAGCACATACAACCTTGGCAAGAAATGAAAAACACACAAGATATGCAAATGATTGCTTCAAAATTGGATGAATATCGGAAGAAGTCATAATGTGACCCATTTTCATAGGAATCTAGATCCATACTATGAAGTTCTCACTGGTAGGCGTGAGACACCACACAGTTTGAAAGGTGAAAATTTTCACAAAATTGACATCAGGAATATGTCATGCAGTTGCACCAAGTGGAAAACATATAGAATCTCATGCTTACATGTGTGTGCAGTTTTAACATCTAGATGCATTGACATCCATACCGCTGTAGCTCATTGGTACACATGGGAGTAATATATGTTAATCTACCAAAGAAAATTTGAGCCTATACCTGATTAGAAAGCATGACAGCCATATGTATTTCAAAAGCACATCCCATGGTGGGAGAAAAAATGAGACAAATGACAACCGAAGTCATCTCGTATTCACAACGAGATGGATATTCGAGAAAGCCAGCAAAGTAATAATTATCAAGTGTGCATGCAAGAAGGCCATACTAGAAGACATTGCCCCTATATACAACATGCAAGCTCGTCGTCTACACAACAGATCTCACAGTCAAACACTTGTCGACAAAATAGAAACATCAATAAATACAGTGTTTGTAAAAATATTGGTTATAATAGGAAAAGTTATTATTTTTTTCCCAATAAATGTCTCATATACCTACAGTTACAATGTGTAATTAAACTTTTCTTTGTTTAAATGTAGACGGAGGCAAGACCAATTGACCCATCTGTTTACATAGACAGGATATGTACCGATCCATGAGTGTCTGAGATAGTGATATAAGTATCCAGAATTTGGTATTTACATAAGATACTCTCTTAAATCTAAAAATTCCAAAAAACTAAACATTTAAACATTCCTCAATTACCATGCATTGGATATTATTATTATAATGGGTTGGTTGCCATCTTCATTAATGAGTTCCATGTTATACTTATACAGGCTTACTTAGCGTTGAGGTGTCGTCGTCGTGATATAGTTATGTGTTCCATTCTAGTACATCCACGGGTTGCCAAACTTGTTCGGCAAGAGGGATTTGGAGGGATTTTAAACTTGGGCATTATATCATTGGATTGGTATCTTATTACAATCCTGGTTGATCAATGGAGGTGGAAGACTCATACATTCCACATGGTTGCAGGTGAGATGGTAATCACTTTGGAGGACATAACTATTATCACTGGATTACTTGTAGATGGCTTAGTGGTCATAGGAGTGCGTGACCATTGTTCCTAGTTGGATTGGATTATACCATCGATTACTTAGAGCGATACCCAGCAAGAGCCAAATCACCAGTTCAAGGGTACAAATGACTTGGTTGTAGGAGACTTTTGCCAACATGCTAGATGATGCTGATGATGAGACATGTTGACGTTATGCTTGAGCTTACATTTTACAATGCATGGGAAACATACTTTTTCCAAACAAGTCCGATAACTACATCTCATTGATGTACTTGTCATTATTAGATGACTTGCAGGTTAGTAGAATTTATACTTAACATTACATTATTTATTTCTTAAGATTTGATCGCCACTTACATCTTTTATTTCCCATTATTGAATACATTACACAAGCTGCAGGATAGTTTAGTTGGGGAGCAGCTTGTTTGGCATTTCTCTATCACTAACTCTACTTAGTTGCCCGTGCGGGGACTAATGAGATTGGTAGAGCATTAATCATGCTCCAACTTTGGGCCTGGGAGAGGTGAACATTGCACCTATCGTGCCTTAACGTCCCGACTGGCAGGGACAACCATTGGGTGCTTATTGGTTGGTTGCTTTTGATGTTCGTAAGCAATCAACCAACATTGTTATTCCTTATAGGGATGAATTTGACCTCCAAAGTCTAGATTAGGTATACAATTTATTGTTTCCTCCTAATTTCTTACAATAACAGTCATGTTATAATTATTTAACTTATGTGAATACGCAGGTTGTATGGAATTCTTACATGCAGGATATACAGCAAAACCTACCTGCATATTGCTTGGTTGGGAGGGAGACTTGGTGTGCACGAGTCCCTTTTATATGTTTCCATATAGTGGAGCATCATTTTTCAGACCGAGCCCTTAGGCAGTTGGAGGTCTTCAGGGTGTTCCTATATAGTGAGATTCAGATGATCGCCTCCTTGATATCAATCTAAGAGGAAAATTTGAGATTGATTAGCGTTAACATCATTCATCATACATACAGGAGTGGTGCTAGGACCCAACATATCGTTCCATCGACACCGATAGATAGCCCTACTACTAGACCTGAGTACGTGACTTGGTATAACTGGATCACTAGGAGATTTATAGGTTGACTTAGTGCATTACTAGATTACAACGTAAGTAATCATACAATTCTCTTTTGTAATTATATTTGAGGTTGCCATGTATCGTTGCTACTTATCTATCTGCTACTAAACACTTTGGAACACACTTGTGTGCCTTATGCAGTCTCTAAATGGGTTTAAGTTTGCAAGATGACGTGTAATCACCCTAAGTTTGTGGACATCCATAACCTAACTAGCTAGGCAATCGAGATAAACACTAACACAATAGCACATCATTTCAAACCCCATGAGCCTCAAGCAATAGACGGTGAGGATGACGCACCTTCAAGGGGACATGGGCAGGGGCAGGGACGAGGTTGAGGACGTGGTTGAGTACAAAGGCAAGGAAGGGGGCATAGGAGAGGACAAGGGGATAGGGACCACCAGATGCTCCACACCCTCCACCAGATGCCCTAGACCCACTACCAGAGGCCCCACACCCTTTACCAAAGGCCCTACACCCTCCACCTGATGTATAACTCCCCCAGGATCACGATGGTCTACCATTGGTGAGATCCTTTTATTCAATTTAAATTTTGTGTGATATCAATACATTGACACAATTGATAATTTTATCTTGTAGCAGCATATAAGGGAAGAACCCTCCCAGGTCTCACAGGATCAAACAGAGGTGGAAACCCCCCAGGATCTACAAGCTCCATTTGAGGTAAAAACTTTTAATGAATTTAATATTTCCTTTCTCATTAATTCACCGACACACTTCAAATTTTTCCATGCAGCAACCTCCACGAGAAGAACCCTCCCAGGCTTCATAGGATCACATAAGGGTGGAACCCCCCTAGGATCTACAGGCCCCATATGAGGTCAAAGCTTTTAAAGAATTTAATATTTTCTTTCTCATCAATTTATTGACACACTTCCAATTTTTCCATGCAGCAACCTCCACGAGAAGAACCCTCCCAGGCCTTATAGGATCAAACGAAGGTGGAACATCCTCAGGATCCACAAGCCCCATCTGAGGTAAAAACTTTAAACTAATTTAATATTTCCTTTTTGCAGACTACATTGACACTTCAATATTTCCCTTGCAGCAACGTAACAGCGATGATCCATTCACGACTCCAGCCATTGATTTACCTATTGTCTCGGATATTACACTGGGAGCTAATGGTAACACCATCATGGGTCCTAACTAACCATAATTATTCAAATTCAAATGATAAATTCTCCTAAATGATCATCTAGGGTCACAATTCCATTCTAAACTGGTTTGAGAAGAAAATAAGAAAATAGGGTTAATTCTACTATTTTAATAGTACATCACAAATGCAGATTAACCACGGGGTCACTCAAGGGTTAATTGAAGGTAAAAGACATAAAAGACTAAAAAGTGGGTTTACATTGACTGAATCAGGATTTCACGCATTTCGAGGACTAAAACAGCATTGAAAACCCTAATTATCAACCCCGCTTAAATTAAAAAGGTTTTGGTCAGAATAAAATCAATCTAAACCTCTTAAAAATTATTGAAAAATATTCTAAGAGGTTTGGTAGCTTCACCTTGACCATCTGAATCCATTTTAACCTAGAACAGAGATTCAGATGGGAATTTGCCTTGATTTGGGCTTCTATGCAATTTACCTAGTCAAACATGGTTAAAACTAAAATTCAAGTTTATCATTAGATTCCTTGGGTTCAAATTAAAATTTGGGCCCAATCAAAGTCTATTTTGACTTAGTTTGCATTTTGGTCCTTAAAATCTTTATCCTTTACATTCAGACCCCTAGGTTTTGAGTTTATTGCATACAGGCCCCTAATTTTGTCGTCATCTTTACTTTTTGGTCCCTGCTGCCATTGTTGTGTGAACACACAGCAGGTCGAGATTCAAGAGAGGAGACCTCTCTAATAAGCACCAAATCCCTCTAAATTTGGAGGGATTGGTGTTTAGACCATGGGGAATCCATTAGACTCGATCCCACATCCTAACTCGAATCCTAGAACCCTAGCAAGCTCGCAAAAATTAGGGGTCATGTTTCTTAAAAAGCTCGACTCAAATGCATGAAATCTTCCAATTAGAGCTACAATCTAAGCTCTATATAAGCTCCCCAACATTCCATGGTCAAATTCAGCAAAGATTAGATCGGTAATACCCTTCCTCCCTTTCGACCAACCTTGCCTTTAGATCCGACGACTGCCTCCGCCTCCCTCCTCTAGCCGTCCAACCATCAAATTGGATGACCCTCCTTCCTTCTCTCTCTCGTCTACCTCTCATTGGTCAAAGCAGAGGCCCCCAATGCCTTTGTCGTCACTACCCTCTCTCGCCATCTTTCTTGTCTTCCTCGCATCCAGTCGACCAACGCTAGACGTGCCTCACCTCTAATCATCCAGATAAACCCCTTTCCTTTATCTTCCTAGAGTCTTCTTAGGTCCTTAGAACTTAGGATTAACCATCGACGCACTCTCTCACACTCCATCTTCCCCACGTCCTGCACACACACGCAAACTCACCTCCACCACCTCCCACACCTTTGTTGTGCCTCACTGAGAAAAAGCCCCAAACAAGTTTGGGCTTTTGAACTCTCTCTCTCCCCGTCGAACGCACCCACCTTCGCTTACCCTCTCATACCTCAGCACACCTCGACAGACCATCAAACACCATGAAACCACCTCCATAACACTCGTCCTCCGGCGATCGTCCTGAACTAGTTTAATTGGGGTGTTAAACCCGTGTTCGTGCTTCAGAGTTCACCGGACTTCCGTCGCCTCTGTCGTCTTCCTCGACAACGTTCGCCTCTCTTCAGCTACCAACTATGCTACTACCACTCCCAATCAACATGGACACACTTCACCAACTCACTCGCAACAGCAAGTGAGGATTGAACCCTAGCTGTAGCCACAATCGACGAAGAAGCCTACTGCAGCTTCACGAGAAGAAGGCATTGGGATTAGTCTCACATCGGGTGCGCCTAAAAAGATTTTTGATTTATATGGTTTTTACACCATTGCCATAATGACTCAGCACATGGGGTGAGGTCCCTTTCACTGCACTTGTGCACACCTCGTCTGCCACCACACCGGCAGGCCTAGTCCCTATTACGACCCAGTTCCCAGATCCCTACAGGACCAGAGACAGGCTCGCCTCGACTAATCCCAAGACCTAGTCGCCCAACAAGAAATAACCAAAAGCAGGAAAATAAATCACATTCACACATGCAATATAACTAAGCAGAAGAAAAGAACGAAGCAGTAAAGTAAGTAGAACGACTGTCTCAAAAACATAGTACATACCACCACAACAATAGAAAATGGAAAGGAAACAGAAAGTAACAGGAACAGTACAATATAAGTTCATTACTCACTACAATAGTAGAAAAATGAAAGAGCTGAAAGAACGACTACGGCTGGGCTCAGCTAAGCCCAGCCGTAGTCGTTCTTTCAGCTCTTTCATTTTTCTACTGTTGAGCCCAGCACCCTCTGCGGCCGAAAACTCCGGCTGCTCAACTCTTGGTCTTGAACAGGGTTACGAATAGACAGAGTCAGCGAACGCTAAGTAGAGTAGTGTTTACATTATTTAAGTGCAAGTACAGTAAAACAACAACAGGTTTATTTCTCATTTCTATTTAGCTCATTTATGTGTTTCTAGTTCATCTATTTCTCAAAGTACTCAAGTATTTCTTGATCTTGCATGTTCCTTGTGTAAACGATCTTGATTGCAGTTTTTTCTATAGGGTAGAAGGTACACGTGGTGCTCTCCTGGCCGAGAGAGTCTCCCGTGGTAGTCCTACACCCAATCAACCACCCCGAGGTCACTATTGAGATGTAGCAGTGACTACGGCATGTGTGATAAGTGTACGGGTAGCTACCCCGCACTGACACGGGATCAGTCATTTCTGCTAGCGGGTACGCCCAAAGTACAGCACAGAACAGTATAGGGCCTTGCCCTCTCAGAACAGGGATCTCACCCCTTCACAGTCTGCGCACCCTCGTCTGACTACCCCGGTTTGCCCAAAGGGCCTAACAAAGTCGGTGTAGGGTGGCTAGCTGAACCCCGGGCCCCATGGGGTGGCTAGCTCCCTCCCTACACTAGTAGCGCGGTACCACATACGCGAGGGCTAACAAGTGTAAAGACCCATCCCACTTTTAGCCTTTTAAGATATCTGAAGTGTCAGTCAGATGTCTGTCCAGACGTCTGGACCCTTTCCCAGACGTCTGGAAAATAAATTTTTGTATGCACTCTGTGTTCTGCGCACAGGCAGTGTGCAGAACTCCGTCTCTCTCTCTCTTTTCTCCTTCTCCCCCCTGCCGAACCCTAAACCCCCCAGCTCTATAAAAGGCCACCCTCCCCTCCTCTCCTCTCCACCCCACACACCACCATCTCCACCTTTAGAGCGCGGCGAAGCGGCGAGAGGAGGTGAGCGAGGGAGCGCATGAGAGCGAGGAGGAGGAGAGTGCGTGAGGAGGAGGAGAAGGCCAAGGTCGGGAGCTTCGTGGAAGCTCGTCGGAGATCGCACGGCCACTGCGGGCGCGTGTGGGAGGAGGAGGGAGTCCGGAGCATCATCCTCGACCACCTGCAGCAGCTGGAGCTGCGGTGAAGCGAGGGGAACCGCGGCGAAGCGCTGGGAGCGCGGTCTGATATCGAAATTTTTCCAATATCAGATGTCTAGAGTGCAGTCCGGACAACTGGTTGAGCGTATGGACGTCTGGAGTCAAGACCAGATGGTCGAAAGTACCTATATCGTGAAGGTACGTTCTCTCCACGGTTACGACCATGCAGGCCGCACCGCAAAGAATATTTGTCGGTTTGATTTTAGGTGGCTGCTCTGTCGCATGCAGGAGCAACCTTGGAAAGGTGCGCGGAACGCCTTTCCACTCACTTTCGGACATCTGAACAGCTCACCAGACGACCGGAGGTGCTTCCAGATGACTGGAAGAGTGGTCCGACATCTGGAATCGCTTTTAGACGATCATAGGGGAGTCTTGGACGTCTGAGGGCACCGCAGGAACTTGAGGTGAGACTCTGTAACTTTTAAGATGTCTGGACTTGTTTCCAGACATCTGATTTTGGTCAGCAGACACATTTTTGACCCGTTTAGGGTTCGATCGAGATCCGTTTTACGCAAACGAAGTATCTGTAGTTTCCTTGCGAGTTTCTCTACGTACTAGAAGTTTTTGTACACCATTCTGAATCCTCCTTTGTGATGTGTTTCTTGGTTTAGGATTTCGACCTACTGCGTGTTTAGGGCTCGTAGAGGCGCCTGGGTCTTCGATTCATGCCCCCATTACTGCCAAATTGTCTGGTGGAGTGGTCCACTTTGTTAATCTTATTAAATAAGAATGTATCTGTGAAATTAGTCAACTGGAAACCTAGGATGGGGCATGAACCCTAGGACAGAGAAATGAATAAACTAAATTATTCTGCATGATTGTACTTGTATACATGAATGAGTTAAACTGCTAGTCATTGCCTGTAATAAAGTATGAGCTACCTATTAGAGAATATGAGCTATTTGAGATAATTAAACAGTTACCTGTAAAATCATTAGTTGCATGTATTAAATTGTGGAAATATGAGCTGCCTGTATATAACGAGAACTGAATTGTGAATGATGGAATCTAGATCGGAATAATGTGGTAAACATGAGCATGAACCCTACGGGGAGTTAGGAGTATAGCTCCTGTGATTAGATGGAAAATCTAGAATGTGGATGGGGAGTGTGCTAGCCCTTGAGTACGTGGTACCAAGGAGAGCGACTGTCCCCTTTTGTGTAGAGCGGAGCTAGCCACCCTTGGGTTGAGACTCGGGGTTAGGATTGGCCACTCTACACCAACTTCTATTAGCCCTCGTGTACACGGTACCGAGGCGAGCTACCAGTGTATGGAGGGAGCTAGCCACCCCATGGGGCTCAAGGTTCAGCTAGCCACCTGACACCGACTTGTTAGGTCCTCTGGGCAAACCGGAGTAGTCAAATGAGGGTGCGCGGATTGTGGAGGGGCGAGACCCCTATTTGGTTCTAAGGGGGCTAGACCCCTGTTTCTGAGAGGGCTAGGCCCTATACTGTTCCGTGCTGTACTTTGGGCGTACCCGCTAGCGGAAACGACTGACCGCATGTTAATTTGGGGTAGCTACCTGTGCATTTATCACGAGTGCCGTAGTCACTACTACGTCTTGACAGTGACCTTGGGGTGGTTGACTAGGTGTAGGACTACCACGGGGGACTCTCCCGGCCAGGAGAGCACCACGTGTACCTTCTACTCTTCGGAAAAGACTGCAATCAATATCATTCCCACGAGAAACATGCGAGATCAAAAAAATTTTGAAAGTTGACGAAAAGGGGTGAAAAGGAATTACATGTAAATAAAATAACTAGAAAAGATAATTATACCTGTTACTTTTATTGCTTTAGATAGTATGGTTATCACTCTACTCAGCGTTCGCTGACTCTATCTTTCCTTACCACTGTTCAGGACCAGGAGTTGAGCAGCTAGAGCTTCCGACTGCGGAGGGTGTTGGGCCAAGTCGAGCCCAACCGTAGTTTTCTACACTCTTTGTTGTACCCTCTTTATTGTTGTAGTGAGTTTCAGACTTTTAGGTACTGTTCTTGTTACTATTGCTTTCGTTTCCGTTATTCCTGTGTTGTGGTGGTATGTATTGGAATAGCAACTTTTACTTTCCTTTACTGCTTGTATATTTTTTTACTGCTTAGTTATATTGCATATGTGAATGTGGTTTATTTTCCTGCTTTTTGGTTATTTCTTGTTGGGCGACTAGTCTTGGGATTAGTCGAGGTGAGCCGATCTTGGGTCCTGTAGGGATTCGGGATACAAGACCGGCTCGACTCGACTGATCCTAAGACCCAATCGTCCAACAAGAAATAACCAAAAAGCAGGAAAGTAAACCACATTTACTATGCTAAGTAACTAACAACAAAGGAGTACAAGCAGTAAAAGAAGTAAAAGCTTCTAATAGTACATATCACCACCACAACAGTAAAATGGAAACACAGTACAGAACATGAACGGTAACAAGAGTTTGAACTCACTAACAGAAGAAAGTACTACCACAAGAAGACTACTGCTAGGCTCGACTGGGCCCAGTACCCTCTGCAGCCGGTGACTCAGGCTGCTCAACACCAGGACCTGAAAAGGGTTATGAGTAAACGAAGTCAGTGAACGCTGAGTAGAGTGGTAACCAACTATCTAAAGCAGTAAAAGCTAATACATAATCTATCTATTCCATTTACATTATTTCACAAGTTATTCATTTTCACCCATTGGTTTATTTTTTAGATCTCTTTCTTGATCTCGAATGTTTCTTGTGGGAACAATTTTGATTGCAGTCTTTTCCGAAGAGTAGAAGGCACACATGGTGCTCTCCTAGTCGGGAGAGTCTCCCGTGATAATCCCACACCTAGTTAACCACCCTGGGGTCACTGTAACGACCCGATTCCCGAGTCCCTACGAGACACGAGAACCAAACCGACTCGACTAATCCCAAGACCTAGTCGTCCAACAAGGGAGTAACCAAAAGAGCAGTAAAATAAATCACATTCGGCATGAATATAACTAGCAGTAACAAAATACAGCAGTAAGAAAAGGAACCACTACAGTATATACCACCACAACAGTAGAACAACATTTATAACATAACATGAACTACAAGTAAAGAAAAGTACAGAGAGTAACAAGAAATACTCACTACAGTGGAACAAAAAGGGCACAAAAGAACAGTGGTAACTCTACTGGGCCCTACTTGGCCCAGCATCCTCTGCAGCCGCTGACCTTGGCTGCTCAACACCTGGTCCTGAAAAGTAACGAGTGTAACACGTCAGCGAAACGCTGAGTAGAGTGGCAGCTAAAACTAAAGAGTAGTAAAGTGTACAGTCGCTGTTTTATTTTCTTTCTCTCTTTATTTAAGTCTTTCTATTATTTCACAATTTATCCATTTCTCAGATCCTTTACTTGATCTCGAATGTTCCTCGTGGGAACGATCTTGATTGCAGTCTTTTCCGAAAAGTAGAAGTAACAAGTGGTGCTCTCCTGGCCGGGAGAGTCCCCCGTGGTGATCCTACTCTCAGTCAACCACCCCAAGGTCACCGATAGACGTAACGGTGACTACGGCACGCGCGGTAAACGCACGGGTAGCTACCCCGCACTGGCACGCGGTCAGTCATTTTCGTTAACGGGTGCGCCCCAAAGCACAGTACGGAACCAGTATAGGGCAGAGCCCTCTCAGTAACAGGGGTCCAACCACTCCACAGTAACCAAACAGGGGCCTTGCCCCTCCACAGTCCGCGCACTCTCGCCTGACTACCCTGGTTTGCCCAGTGGGCCTAACAAGTCGGTGTAGGTGAGATAGCAGAACCCCGGGGCCCGTGGGGTAGCTAGTGCTCTCCCTACACTAGTAGCTCTCCTCGGTACTGCGTACACAAGGGCCAGCAAGTCGGTACAAAGTGGCCAGACCTAACCCCGGGTCCCTGGGACGGATAGCTCCGCTCTGCACTAAGAGGTAATGTGTGCTCTCTTGGTATCACGTACCCCAGAGACAACACACTTCCACATCTTTCTTTCTCAGTTCCATTCCATTCTCTTTCCAGGAGTTCTACTCCTAATTCCCCGTAGGGTTCCAGCTCTTTTACTCAGCACATTTAGGTTTCACCGTTCCAGTTTCACGTTCATGCAACCCATGTTCTCAGTCATGTTTATTTATTCATAACAGGCAGCTGTTAACTCAATTTACAGGCAGCTATTATTTCCTTTCCACATTTTTCCAAGACTGCAATATTATATTCATATCACTAGTTTTCCAGTCCTAGGATTCATGCCGTACCCTAGGATCTATCATTCAATCTAGTTTTCCAGCCCTAGGATTCATGCAACACCCTAGGATCTATCATTCAATCTGGTTTCTCATTCCTAGGATTCATGCAATGCCCTAGGTTCTATTAATTGTTCCATACTTGTAACAAATTATATTAATAATTTTTAAAACCATTCTACCAGCTACAACGGAAGTACTGGGGGCGTGGTCGGAAATCCCGCGCGCCTCCGCAACCCCCAGGACTGCAATGGAACGGGGTCCTATCACAAGGATCAAATACAAGGAGTTTCTCAGAACAGTATATAATTATTGTAGACGGGTAGAGGATTTTATTCCGAAAAGAACGCAACTCGAAACGTGGAAAACGGACTCTGAACGGGCCCTAAACGGGTCGAAAACGACGAAACAGTCAAAAATCAGACGTCTGGAACCTCTTCCAGATGTCTTAAAATGTGGGTCAGATGGTACCTTTGTTCTGCGTAGTCTCTCAGACGTCCAGAAGCCTGCGGGGGCGTCTGGCCTAGTTCCCAGACGTCCGATGGTCACCCCGGACGTCCGGAAGTCCTTCCCGTCGTCTGGCACTGCGGCCAGACGTCCGATTCGCGTTGGATGGCGAATCTCAGAACCTGCACGTACCCACTCCTCGTTCTCAGTATGAACGATCGCAGAAAAGGAAGAAGGACGAAAATAACTCACTTGCCAGACGTCTGGACAGTCCTCCAGACGTCTTAACCGTTGTTTGGTTGGAAGCCCAGACGTCTGATTTTGGAAAAATTTCCAGAATTAGAGCTCGACTCGCTCTCCGCCCACGACGCACGGTCGCGCCGCGCCTCGTCCGCCTGCTGCTCGAGCTGCAGAAGCCCTCCCGCGTCACTCCACGCCCGCTAGTCCCCCGCCGGTCGGCTCTAGCTGCCCCGACAAGCTTGAGCCCTCACTGTCGAGCTTCTCCTCCCTCGCGCAACACCTCCTCCTGCAACTCGCCGCGGCTGCCGCCGCTCGTTCGTGCTCGCGCTTGCGCTCGTGCTCTCGCACCAGCTAGAAGAAGAAGAAGGAAGCGGAGGAGATGAGAGTGAGGGAGAGGGTGAGGGCCTTTTAAGGCCGCATGGGGAGAGAGAGAGAGAGAGAGCGTAGCCTGCACCTGTAGGAGGAGAGAGGGAAAAAGAGGGGAGGTGCGGAGGTTGTAGGTCTGCGCGCGCTTGCGCGTAGACGCAGCCCCGCACGCCACAGAGAATAAATCCCAAACGTCTGGAAGGGGTTCCAAACATCTGGTCAGACGTCTGGGCCACCTCCCAGACGTCTTAAAAAATTTTCTTAGAATGCGTTCGTAACAATCATTGTCTAGATATAGCGGTGACTACGGCACACGCAATAAACACACGGGTAGTTACCCCGCACTGGAACGCGGTCAGTCGTTTCCGTTAGCGGGTACGCCCAAGTATAGCACGGAACAGTATAGGGCCTAGCCCTCTTAGTAACAAGGGTCTAGCCCCACAGAACCAAACAGGGGTCTCGCCCCTCCACAATCCGCGCACCCTCGTCTTACTACCCCGGTTTACCCAGAGGGCCAAAGAAAAAGTCGGTGCAGGTTGGCTAGCTTAACCCCGGGCCCCGTAGGGTGGCTAGCTCCCTCCCTATACTAATAGCTCTCCCCGGTACTGTGTACGCGAGGGCCAACAGGAGTCGATGTAAAGTGGCCATTCCTAACCTCGGGTCCCAACCCAAGGGCGGCTAGCTCTGCTATACACTAAAAAGGGACAGTCGCTTCCCCTTGGTACCACATACTCAAGGGCCAGCACACTTCCCCTTCACAGTTCCAGATCCATTTCATTTATTTACAGGAGTTCTACTCTTTATTCCCCCTAGGGTTCATGCTCGTATTTCTCATGCCATTCCATACCGAATTTCATCATTCATATTTCCATTCTCAGATTAACCACATGCAACTCGTAGTTCCATCATTTAACATATACTACAAGTAGTGTCATAGGTAACTGTCTAACTAACACCGACACTTCATATTTCACAGGCAGCTCTTGTTTATTAACAAGCAGTTGTTCACATTTCTACTCATTCAATTAAGACTGCAATTTCAACCACGCATACAGACAGTGAAAGCACTTCTCGTCCTAGGATTCATGCCACATCCTAGGTTTTCTACTTATTCAATTTCATATATGCAATCAGGTTTTATAGTTAAAAATAGGGGAAAACCACTCTACCAGACAACCCGGGAGTATTGAGGGCTCGAACAGCAGGCTCACGTGCCTCTACAAGCCCCGAACCCGCAACAGAACAAAGTCCTATACCAAGGAACAATCACAATGGAACATTCAGAACAGTATAAAAGGCCTTCTAACAAGTAGAGGAACTCACAAGGAAAACACCGATATCTTGTTTGCGTAAAACGGACCTCAAACGGACCCTAAACGGGTCAAAAATAGGGCTATAGACCTAAATCAGACGTCTGGCACATGGTCCATGTTACGAACGCGGCCTCAAGATGGATTTTTAAGATGTCTGGGAAGTGGCCCAGACGTCTGGTATTAAATTTTTGCGGCGTACGGGGTTGCGTCTACGCGCATACGTGCGCAGACCTACACCCGCCGCTCTCTTCCCTTTTTTTCCCTCTCTCCTCCTGCAAGGCGCAGCGCTTCCTTCTCTCTCTTCCCACGCGACCTTATAAGGTCCCCACGCCCTCTCCCTCACTCTCATCTCCTCCGCTTCCCTCTTCTTCTTCTCTCAGCCGGTGCGAGGGCGCGAGCGAGCGGCGGCAGCAGCAGCCGCGGTGAGTGTGCGGGAGGAGGTGTTGCACGAGGGAGGAGGAGTTGCGTGAGGGCTCGAGCTTGCCGGGGCAGCTAGAGCCGGCCGGCGGGGGGAGCAGCGAGCGTGGTGCACCGCAGAGGGACTGCTGCAGCTCGAGCAGCAGGCGGACGGGGTGCGGCGCGGTCGTGCATCGCGGGCGGAGAGAGAGTGGAGCTCTAATTCTGGAAATTCTCCCAGAATCAAACGTCTGGGCTTACAACTAGACGATGGTGAAAACGTCTGGAGGATTTTCCAGACGTCTGACAGGTAAGATATTTCGTCTTCTTCCTTTTTTCGCGCATACGACCATGCAGCCGTTCGCCGCGCCTTCATTTGCGACCCATCGTACTGAGAACGGGTATGGGTGGTGCAGGTTCTGCTCGGGAGGGCGCGAGACTCGCCATCCAACGCGAATCGGACGTCTGGCCGTAGTGCCAGACGACGGAGAGGACTTCCAGACGTCCAGGTTGACCATCGGACGTCTGGGAATTAAGCCAGATGCCCCCGCAGGCTTCTGGACGTCTGAAGGACTGCACAGAGCGAAGGTATCATCTGAACCACCTTTTAAGACGTCTGGAAGAGGTTCCAGACATCTGATTTTGGACAGTTTCGTCGTTTTCGACCCGTTTAGGGCCCGTTCGGAGTCCGTTTTCCGCGTTTCGAGTTGCGTTCTTTTCGGAATAAAATCCTCTACCCATTTACAGTAATTATATACCGTTCTGAGAAACTCCTTGCATTTGATCCTTGTGTTAGGACCCCGTTCCATTGCAGTCTCGGGGGTTGCAGAGGCGCGTGGGATTTCCGACCACGCCCCCAGTACTCCCGTTGTAGCTGGTAGAGTGGCTTCTAAATTTATTAGGATAATTTCTTACAATTATGGAACCATTAATAGAACCTAGGGTATTGCATGAATCCTAGGAATGAGAAAATAGATTGAATGATAGATCCTAGGGTATTGCATGAATCCTAGGGCTGGAAAACTAGATTGTATGATAGATCCTAGGGTATGGCATGAATCCTAGGACGGGAAAACTAGTGGAATATATAAATATTGCAGTCTCGAAAAAGTGGAAAGGAAATAATAGTTGGCTGTAAATTGGTTTAACCGCTACCTGTTATGAAAAAAATAAACATGATGGAAAACAACGGTTGTATGAATGTAAAACTGGAACGGTGAAACCTGAATGAGCTGAGTTAAAGGAGCTGGAACCCTACGAGGAATTAGGAGTAGAACTCCTGGAAAGAGAATGAATGGAACTGAGAAAGTGAAACACGGAAGTGTGTTGCCTCTTGGGTACGTGGTACCAAAGAGAGCACACATTACCTCTTAGTGTAGAGGGGAGCTTGCCGCCCTCAAGTTGAGACCGGGGTGGGTTTGGCCACTGTACACCGACTTGCTGGCCCTCGCATACGCAGTACCGAGGAGAGATACTAGTGTAGGGAGAGCACTAGCTACCCCACGGGCCCCGGGGTTCTGCTAGCCTCCTACACCGACTTGTTAGGCTCACTGGGCAAACCAGGGTAATCAGGCGAGGGTGCGTGGACTGTGGAGGGGTTGGACCCCTGTTACTGAGAGGGCTCTGCCCTATACTGGTTCCGTGCTGTGCTTTGGGGCGCACCCATTAACGGAAACGACTGACCGCATGCCAGTGCGGGGTAGCTACTCGTGCATTTATCGCACGTGCCGTAGTCACCATTACGTCTGTCAGCGACCTTGGGGTGGTTGACTGAGGGTAGGACCACCACGGGGGACTCTCCCGGCCAGGAGAGCACCACGTGTTACTTCTACTTTTCGAAAAAGACTGCAATCAAGATCGTTCCCACGAGGAACATTCGAGATCAAGTGAAGGATCTGAGAAATAGATAAATTGTGAAACAATAGAAAGATGTAAAAATGGAAGAAAGAAAATAAAACAGCTACTGTACACTTACTGCTTCTTTAGTTTTAGCTGCCACTCTACTCAGCGTTTCGCTGACGTGTTACACTCGTTACTTTTCCGGACCAGGTGTTGAGCAGCCAGGGTTAGCGGCTGCAGAGGACGCTGGGCCGAGTAGGGTCCAGTAGAGTTACCGCAGTTCTTTTTGTACCCCTTTTGTTCCACTGTAGTGAGTAGTTCTTGTTGCTCTCTGTACTTCTTTACTTGTAGCTTCATGTTATGTTATAATTATTGTTCTATTGTTGTGGTAGTATATACTGTAGTAGTTCCTTTTCTTACTGCTGTATTTTGTTACTACTAGTTATATTCATGCTGAATGTGGTTTATTTTACTGCTCTTTTGGTTACTTCTTCGTTGGATGACTAGGTCTTGGGATTAGTCGAGCCGGTCCGGTTCTCGTGTCTCTTAGGGACTCGGGAATCAGGTTGTTACAAGATGGTATCAGAGCAAGGTCGTCCCGAGAAGTGAATCAACTGACTGGAAAATAACCAATTCACATGCCGATAACTAGAGTAGCCACCACAACATATCTTTTGACATGAGTTCTTAGACGTTTTTCGTTAGATATCGTTCCGTATTGACGTGTTTCGTTTTGTTTCGCGTCTCCTTGCAGGAGATGCCTCGTCGCGGGACTGGCTCGAGCAGCTCGAGAAGATTTTCGACACCCTTCGTCCCCCGGTGGAGTGCCGCGTGGCCTTTGCCACGTACTAGCTGGAGAGTGCGACATACAGGTGGTGGAGGGCGGTCAGGGGACAGGAGAGGGACGAGCCGACCTAGGATCAGTTCGTCACCCTCTTCTGCAAGCAGTACTTTCCCCAGACGTGGCAGGACCAGAGGAGGCGGGAGTTCCACACTCTCCGCCAGGGGACGATGACCGTGAGCGCGTACCGCACGTGTTTTCTGGAGCTGTCCCGCTTTGCAGCGACAGCGGTAGCCACTGAGGAGGAGCGCTTTTGGAGGTTCACCGAGGGGCTCCAGCCTGCGATTCGGGGGTATGTCAAACCCCTGAAGCTGCCTATGTTTTCGAGGGTGGTGGAGGCAGCTATGACCTACGAGGAGACCGACCCATCCACGCGAGACACTGATGGCGGGCGGAAGAGGCCCTTCTAGCTAGACTTTTCACAGGGCCGAAGAGAGAGGAGGCACGTGGTGTCAGCGGGAGAGCCGTCACATTTTGCAGGGCCATTAGTGGCCTTTGGGGGCCCTCGACAGGGGCCAGTCGCCAGCACCGGACCCCCGCCCAGCCGACAGCAGGGACCCACTGAGGGCGAGAGCCGGGCCACATCAGGAGGGACTTCCCGTCTAGGGCAGGAGGTTAGCAGATACTTCCCGCGCAGAGCATTGGAGGGCGCGCAAGAGGCCGCGGTTCCCAGGAGCGAGGAGGACGATAGCAGTCACGAGGAGGGTACCGACCATCACCTACCCGTCCGACGCAGAGTGTGGCTGCTTCGTCCGCACCTAGAGCTGAGGGGCGTATCAACGCCCTAACACACAGGGATGCCAGAGCTTCGGGATCGGTGGTGGCAGGCATGGTTTCAGTTTCCAGCAGGCTTGTTTACACACTTTTCGATTCCGACGCTACGCACTCATTTGTCGCAGCCAATTTCGCAGTTACTTTGGGCCAGGATTATACGCCGTTAGAGAATCCATTCGTAATCAGAGGTCCGAGTAGTCAGCTGTTTGTGGCTGAGGAGGTGTACATGGGTTGCGAGGTCAGGGTCGGGGGACATAATCTGCCAGCTGGCCTGATCATGATATAGATGGAGGACTTTGGCTTAATTCTGGGGATGGACTGGCTGTCCGCTTACCACGCTTTGGTGGACTGTTTTGAGAGGAAGATCGTCTTCTCCATACCGAAGTTGCCTTCTTTCGAGTTTCACGGACAGCCAGTGGACGAAGGCTTCAGGTGCATTTTGGCACTTCGGGTGGCGAGACTTTTGAGCCAGGGGTGTGAGGGCTTCCTAGCTTGTGTGGTGGCAGAGCCCAGCCCTGTGGTGGACTTCCAGAGCATCCCGGTGGTCAGAGAGTGCCCTGACGTGTTCCCAAACGAGTTACCAAGACTACCGCCCGAGCGTGAGATCGAGTTTGAGATCTCACTAGTACTAGGGACCAGCCCCATCTCCACCGCACCATACCGGATGGCATCGCTTGAGCTACGAGAGCTCAAGTCTCAGTTGCAGGACCTTTTGGAGAAGGGCTTCGTGAGGCCCAGTGCGTCTCCCTGGGGAGCTCCAGTACTGTTTGTGAAGAAGAAGGATGGTACCCTACTCTTTTGTGTGGACTACCGACAGCTGAATAGGGTCACCATCAAGAACAGATATCCGCTGCCGAGGATCGATGACTTGTTTGACCAGTTGCGAGGTGCCACGGTATTCTTTAAGATCGACTTGAGGTCTGGATACCACCAGTTGAGGATCAGGGAGGCAGACGTCTCCAAGATAGCTTTCCGCACCCGGTACGGACACTACGAGTTTTTGGTCATGCCGTTTGGGCTGACCAATGCCCCCGCTGCTTTCATGGACCTGATGAACCGGGTGTTTAGACCGTACTTGGTCCAGTTCGTGGTGGTATTTATTGATGACGTACTCATTTATTCTCGAGATCAGACGCAGCACGGACAACACTTGCGGATGGTTTTGGACACACTGAGACGACGTAGGCTGTACGCCAAATACAGCAAGTGCGAGTTCTGGTTGAGGGAGGTGACCTTCTTAAGTCATGTGATCTCTGGGGACGGCTTGGCGGTGGACCCAACCAAGGTCGAGGCAGTGTTCAGATGGGAGAGACCACATTCAGTCACTGAGATTCGCAGTTTCCTGGGACTAGCAGGCTACTACAGACGGTTTATCAGGGGTTTTTCACAGATTGCGCGTCCTATGACACAGTTGACCCGGAAGGACGTGCCCTTCACTTGGACAGATGCCTGCGAGGCGTGTTTTCAGGAGCTAAAGGAGAGGTTGACTTCGGCTCCCGTGCTCACCATCCCTGACAGTAGTGGCGGGTTCGTTGTGTACACGGACGCCTCCTTGCAGGAGTTAGGAGGTGTGCTCATGCAGAGGGGTCACGTTGTCGCTTACGCTTCGCGGCAACTAAAGCCCCATGAGCATACCTACCCTACCCACGACCTGGAGCTGGCAGCTGTTGTCTTCGCATTGAAGACCTGGAGGCACTACTTGTACGGTGAGACCTTCGAGATTTTCACGGATCACAAGAGCCTCAGATACCTTTTTGATCAGAAGGAGCTCAACATGAGACAGAAACGTTGGTTGGAGCTCCTAAAGGACTATGACTGCAGCATTTCCTACCACCCGGGGAAGGCCAACGTGGTGGCTGACGCCTTGAGTTGGAAGGCGCCCGCACACTTGGCCAGTTTACAGTTACAGAGTTGGAGCCTTTTGGAGGAAGTGGGCAGTTGGCGACCCCTAGAGTTACGGGGGCACTGTGGGGCAGTGACGGTGACACGACAGATTAGGCTAGAGCTAATAGACCGCATCATCACAGGATAGATGGCTGATCCGTACTTGCAGTCTCTACGCGACCGAGTACTGTCTGGAGACCCAGGGGACTTCTCTTTCACAAACCAGGTACTGCGCCTGAGGGGACGGTTGTGCGCTCCCAGAGACGAGGAGCTGTTGAGAGAGCTCCTGACTGAGGCACACGGTTCCAGATTCACCATACATCCGGGAAACACGAAGATGTACCACGACTTGAGACATGAGTTTTGGTGGAGGTGGATGAAGCGGGATGTGGGTGAATTCGTGCTGCAGTGCTTAGTGTGCCAGCAGGTGAAAGCCGAGCATCAGAGGCCTGCAGGGCCGCTACAGCCGCTTCCAGTGCTAGAGTGGAAGTGGGAGAGCATCACCATGGACTTGGTGGTGGGCTTACCTGTTACCCAGCGAGGACACGACACAGTCTGGGTAATTGTGGATAGACTGACGAAGGCGGCATGATTCTTGCCGATCCGAGTCACTTTGGGACCAGCACAGTTGGCAGATAGGTATATCCGCGACGTGGTACGACTACACGGAGTTCCGCGGGAGATCGTATCCGACCGGGATACCCGCTTTACGTCCCAGTTTTGGGCTGAGTTTCAGCAGGCCCTGGGGACGCGGTTGAGATTCAGTACAGCCTACCACCCCCAGACGGACGGACAGTCGGAGCGCACGATACAGACACTTGAGGACCTTTTGCGTGCCTGTGTACTGGACTGGAGGGGCTCTTGGGAGGAGCACCTGCCCCTGGCGGAGTTTGCATACAACAACTATCACTCGAGCACCGGCATGGCTCCCTACGAGGCTCTGTACGGATGGAGGTGTACGGCACCCTTGAGTTGGGTTGAGGTGGGGACCAAGTGGGAGGTTGGCCCCAGGTTAATCCGGCAGAGTCAGGAGGTAGTCGAGCAGATCCACAGGCGACTCCGCACTGTCAGGAGCAGGCAGAAGAGCTACGCGGATCAGAGACGCAGAGAGGTGCAGTTTGAGGTTGGGGACCACGTCTTCCTTCGTGTTTCTCCCATGAAGGGCCTGCAGCGGTTTGGGGTGAGAGGGAAGCTCACACCGAGATTCGTGGGGCCCTTTGAGATCCTGGAGCGGGTTGGACCCGTTGCTTACAGACTTGCCCTCCCTCCTCAGCTTTTTGGTGTGCACGACGTGTTCCACGTGTCCAACCTCAGGAAGTACATAATCGATCCCAGTCATGTACTGAGTCACGAGAGCGTCGAGGTGGGCGACGACCTGACCTACCCAGAGCAGCCAGTGCAGATTCTTGATCGAGTCGTCCGCAGCTTGAGACGAAAGCAAGTGCCCCTGGTGAAGGTTTTGTGGAGGAGCCAGCGGTATGAGGAGGCTACCTGGGAGCCTGAGGTAGCAATGCGGGAGCGGTACCCGGAGCTCTTCGCGGGTACGACTTTTCGGACCGGCTTCGATCCTCTTTGAGTTTGTTATGTTTTTATATGTCGTTCTTTCCCGCGCAAGTTTCGGGGACGAAACTTCCTTTGAGTTTGTTATATTGTTACGAACACGGCCTCAAGACGGATTTTTAAGACGTCTGGGAAGTGGCCCAAACGTCTGACCAGACGTCTGGAACCCTTTCCAGACGTCTGGAACCCTTTCCAGACGTCTTGTATTAAATTTTTGTGGCGTACGGGGTTGCGTCTGGGCGCATGCGCGCGCAGACCTGCACCCGCTGCTCTCTTCCCTCCTTTTCCCTCTCTCCTCCTGCAAGGCACAGCGCTTCCTTCTCTCTCTTCCCGCGCGACCTTATAAGGTCCCCACTCCCTCTCCCTCACTCTCATCTCCTCCGCTTCCCTCTTCTTCTTCTCTCAGCCGGTGCGAGGGCGCGAGCGAGTGGCGGCAGCAGCAGCCGCGGCGAGTGTGCGGGAGGAGGTGTTGCGCGAGGGAGGAGACGCTCGACCGTGAGGGCTCAAGCTTGCCGGGGCAGCTAGAGCCGGCCGGCGGGGGGAGCAGCGGGCGTGGTGTACCGCAGAGGGACTGCTGCAGCTCGAGCAGCAGGCGGACGGGGTGCGACGCGGCCGTGCGTCGCGAGCGGAGAGCGAGTGGAGCTCTGATTCTGGAAATTCTCCCAGAATCAGACGTCTGGGCTTACGACCAGACGACGGTGAAGACGTCTGGAGGATTTTCCAGACGTCTGACAGGTAAGATATTTCGTCTTCTTCCTTTTTTCGTGCGTACGGCCATGCAGCAGTCCACCGCGCCTTCGTCTACGACCCGTCGTACTGAGAACAGGTATGGGTGCGTGCAGGTTTTGCTCGGGAGGGCACGAGACTCTCCATCCAACGCGAATCGGACGTCTGGCCACAGTGCCAGACGACGAAGAGGACTTCCAGTCGTCCGGGTTGACCATCGGACGTCTGGGAATTAAGCCAGATGCCCCCGCAGGCTTCTGGACGTCTGAGGGACTGCACAGAGCGAAGGTATCATCTGAACCACCTTTTAAGACATTTGGAAGAGGTTCCAAACGTCTGATTTTGGACAGTTTCGTCGTTTTCGACCCGTTTAGGACCCGTTCGGAGTCCGTTTTCCGCGTTTTGAGTTGCGTTCTTTTCAGAATAAAATCCTCTACCCGTTTACTGTAATTATATACCATTTTGAGAAACTTTTGCATTTGATCCTTATGTTAAGACCACGTTCCATTGCAGTCTCGGGGGTTGCGGAGGCACGCGGGATTTCCGACCACGCCCCCAGTACTCCCGTTGTAGCTGGTAGAGTGGCTTCTAAATTTATTAGGATAATTTCTTACAATTATGGAACCATTAATAGAACCTAGGGTATTGCATGAATCCTAGGAATGAGAAAATAGATTGAATGATAGATCCTAGGGTATTGCATGAATCCTAAGGCTGGAAAACTAGATTGTATGATAGATCCTAGGGTATGGCATGAATCCTAGGACGGGAAAACTAGTGGAATATATAAATATTGCAGTCTCGAAAAAGTGGAAAGGAAATAATAGCTGGCTGTAAATTGGTTTAACCGCTACCTGTTATGAAAAAAATAAACATGATGGAAAACAACGGTTGTATGAATGTAAAACTGGAACGGTGAAACCTGAATGAGCTGAGTTAAAGGAGCTGGAACCCTACGAGGAATTAGGAGTAGAACTCCTGGAAAGAGAATGAATGGAACTGAGAAAGTGAAACGTGGAAGTGTGTTGCCTCTTGGGTACGTGGTACCAAAGAGAGCACACATTACCTCTTAGTGTAGAGGGGAGCTTGCCGCCCTCAGGTTGAGACCGGGGTGGGTTTGGCCACTGTACACCGACTTGCTGGCCGTCGCGTACGCAGTACCGAGGAGAGCTACTAGTGTAGGGAGAGCACTAGCTACCCCACGGGCCCCGGGGTTCTGCTAGCCTCCTACACCGACTTGTTAGGCTCACTGGGCAAACCAGGGTAGTCAGGCGAGGGTGCGCGGACTGTGGAGGGGTTGGACCCCTATTACTGAGAGGGCTCTGCCCTATACTGGTTCCGTGCTGTGCTTTGGGGCGCACCCATTAATGGAAATGACTGACCGCGTGCCAGTGCGGGGTAGCTACGCGTGCGTTTATCGCACGTGCCGTAGTCACCATTACGTCTGTCAGCGACCTTGGGGTGGTTGACTGAGGGTAGGACCACCATGGGGGACTCTCCCGGCCAGGAGAGCACCACGTGTTACTTCTACTTTTCGAAAAAGACTGCAATCAAGATCGTTCCCATGAGGAACATTCGAGATCAAGTGAAGGATCTGAGAAATAGATAAATTGTGAAACAATAGAAAGATGTAAATAAAGGAAGAAAGAAAATAAAACAGCTACTGTACACTTACTGCTTCTTTAGTTTTAGCTGCCACTCTACTCAGCGTTTCGCTGACGTGTTACACTCGTTACTTTTCAGGACCAGGTGTTGGGCAACCAAGGTCAGCGGCTGCAGAGGACGCTGGACCGAGTAGGGTCCAGTAGAGTTACCGCAGTTCTTTTTGTACCCCTTTTGTTCCACTGTAGTGAGTAGTTCTTGTTGCTCTTTATACTTCTTTACTTGTAGCTTCATGTTATGTTATAATTGTTGTTCTACTGTTGTGGTGGTATATACTGTAGTAGTTCCTTTTCTTATTGCTGTATTTTGTTACTGCTAGTTATATTCATGCTGAATGTGGTTTATTTTACTGCTTTTTTGGTTACTTCCTCGTTGGACGACTAGGTCTTGGGATTAGTCGAGTCGGTCCGGTTCTCGTGTCTCGTAGGGACTCGGGAATCGGGTTGTTACAGTCCAAATGTCTTAAAAGTAAATAGGAACTCACCTCAGGTTCTGCATCGACCTCAGACATCCAGAACATCTTCCCGACCGTCTGGACCCAGCTCTAGACGTCCGACCTCTCTTCTAGATGTCTGGGAGTGCTTCCGGTCGTCTAGTAAGCTGTCTAGACGTCTGAATCACGTGGGAGGGCATGTCCCGCGCCTTCCCAAAGCAATCCCTGCATGTGACAGCCAAATCACCTATATTTAGCCACGCAAACCGTTGCTGTTGTGCGGCCTGCATGGCCGTATCCGCAAAAGGAACATACCTTCGCGAAGATCTACTTTCAGACGTTCGATGTAGTCACCAGAAGTCTGCCCGTCGTCTGGACGTCACGCTAGACATTTGATTCTGGAAAAATCCCAGAATCAGAACCACTTCCTACTCTCCCTCACCACGTGCAGACGCGGCCTCGCCTCTTCGCCTGCAACTCTGGCTGCAGCAGTGTCGGGGATGTCTCCCTCGATGCACTCCTCCCACACGCGCCACTCCGGTCGTGTGCCCTTCGGTGAGCTCCCACGAGCTCGCGAGCTTAAGCTCTTCCTCTCTCCTCACGCCACCTCTCCTCCTCGTCACCGCTCTCGTGCTCCCTCTCGCTATAGTGGAGAGGAAGAGAAGAAGGTGGCTGGCTGTGGTGAAGTGGGGAAGAAAGGAAGAGGGGGAGGGGTTTTATAAAGGTGCATTAGGGTTCGGTGGAGGAGGGAAGAGGGAAAGAGAGAGAAGAGAGGTACATCTACGTGCAGCCCGCACGTAGACGCGAAGGCTCGTACCAAAATTTTGATTTCCAGACATCTGGGAAGGGATCCAAACATTTGACCAGACATTCAGGATAGAACGAGTCTTTACACAAGCTTTAACCTTACTTCTCTCTCTCTCTCTCATTTTTGCAAGTAAACCACGCTATCATTTTGTAACACCCAAAGCGACTAAAACTAACATGATTTCACGCCTTCCTGAGATCGACACTTGGACTCACCAAATCCAAATCTTGAATTAAAACCGACATTGCGAACGTATGCTACAATGACATAATTAAACCAACGCGCTTCGTGCACGTCACCAACCAACCTAGAAGTAGACCAAGTGGTCCACTTGACCACTTAGGGGACGCACACACACACCCATACACATTCACGCACGCACACACACCTACACACACTTGGTGCCACCTAGGTTTCCAAAAATAACAAACCAACCTAGTCATTCTTAGAACCACAATTGGTGGATCTAAGAAGACTCACTCTTTACTAGGTTGGACGGCCACCTAAGGGTCTCTCTAGAGTCTTCTATAGTTCTCTAAAGAAATCATTTGAAAGCCACCCCTTTGTCTATTTAAAGACCCCCTTGGACATGCACCCAATCTTGGACTCCATTCATCATTCCATCCACAAGCTCCATCACCTCCACCATCTCCATGTCCAAGAGCAAGCTTCTCCACCACCTTCTCAAGAGGTCGGCCTACACACCTTGGCCATCCCTTTCCTCCTTCCTACCACCACTAGCCACACAGCCATTGGAGACCACCTCCAATGTCCTGATCTCTAGTAGCTAGATTCATGTTCTTCATAGTTAAATTCTTGCATTAATATCTTGCTAGTAGTAGTAGTAATACCCTCTCTAAGAATGCATGCATAATCTACCCTAGATCCATGCATGCGTATCTTTTCTGTTAGCCAGAATTAGTATTTTCAAGTTTTATGTACAATCTTTCCTCTAGAATCATTGTAATGACAATATTTTTGAAGGAATAAAAATCATCAATTGCCTGCTTCATATATATATTGTAATAAACATGTCGGTTCCAGAGGATATTAATGATTTAGCGATAGATTCGTTTTCTGCTAGTCACCATCACCTAATAGAGGTTGTGCGAACACAAACACACACATTCACATTTGTGATTTATCATATGCACGCACATGTTTTACGTGTTAACAACGGAACTGGCGCATCTTTTACTCGCACCCTCGAAACTAGAATCCAATTTTAAGCAAGTAAAGAGAGAAAAATCAAAATCAATTTTGCTATTATTTGCCTTCCTAAGATTGACTAGGACTCACCTTCTCGATATTAAATTTTTGTTTGAATCGTGATTTGCTCTATACTATGACGCTTTCTTAATCAAATATGCGTTTCGCAAACCAAATAGTACAACCTCTTAGAATATTTTTTTATGATTTTTAGGAGGTTTTGATGACTTTTATCCTGACCAAAATCTCTTTAATTTAAGTGGGTTGATAATTAGGGTTTTGGTGTTGTTTTTGCTCTCGAACTAAGTGAAACCTTATTTCTGTCGGTGTTGTCCCATTTGTTTTTGAACTTTTGAGCTCATTTGACCTTCATTTAACCCTTGAGTGATCCCATGGTTAATCTGTATTTGTAATATGCTGTTAAAATTATATAATTAACCTTGATTCCCTATTTCTTCTCAAATCAGAATGATGTGAAGTTGTGGCCCTCAGATAACTAGGTAGGAGTTTTTATCTTTCAAACCTAACTAAATGTGGCTAGTTAGGGCTCATGATGATGTTACCATTAATTATATATGATTGGTTGGTTGTGATTGATTGTGTGTGTGATTTGAAATTATTTAATTGGTATGCTAGTTTAAGAATTTCACCTTAATGTGAAAAACAAAAACCCAGTAGCAACAAGACCAAGCAGCAATGGCAAGAGTAGCACCAAGTAACATTTGCACTAAGCAGTAGCTACATCAGCAGCGCCATCAGCGCCTATGTAAGCATATGCTGATTTAGTTGATGGTCACCACTATCATTTGACCACCCTTATTCTCATATGTATGTATAGATATACATATCGCTGGTATTCAGATCTAGCACCTTGGTTTGATAACACACACCAAGATATTGTGCCTAAAGTTTTTTAAAAAAAGGAAAACTCTAGCATAAGATGACCTAAAAAGTCCTTTGATGAAAATGATGTAAAAACTTGCCCTCAGCATTCTTTATTCTACTCTAATGCACCTGGTTGGGAGTGCAATGGGGTTAATTTTATGAGAGAAAAGTGTCGTGTAGATAGTGTAGAGCTTCCTCAATTTGTACTACATAGTGGTGTAATTTAGCTCTTTTATTAATAACCTAGAGAATTAACAGCCTTTGCTAATCCTCCTCTTTCCTTTCCCACAAAAAAAAATCCTACCTTTAGGTGACTTGATCCCAATATCTTCATATAATTTAAGATGGGTACGAGGAAGTTCAACTGCTTCTTTAATTTCTTGGATTTCAGAATCAAGTCCAATAATACTAGCACATGATTCTAGAACAGCATCGACAACAACATTAGCAGCACCACCACCAAGTAGGGACACCAACAGCTACAAATAACAAAATCTGCCTCTAGTAAAGGCAAGTTATGTATTGAAAAATTTTTAACATAACTCACTTATACACAAGGTAAGTTTTGTATGTAACCCCCTTTCCCAAAGTCGCACTAAGGAAAAGGGTAAAGTGTAAAAGTCACCTCTAGTAGAGGCGAGTTACACATGGAAAATGACCTTACCTCTAGTAGAGGAAAATTTGACACGCTATGAATGTTTTTTAATCCTAAAGATGGTAATCAAGGATTTTTTTTCCCTGATTACCTATTTAAGAAAATTCTTCGATGGGAGGCGGATGAGAGGGGACGTGGAAGCGTGCATTTGTGATCGATACATGCATGGGGTTAGAACAAGAATTTGGAGCGGAAACAATCACCTAGTCGCTCCACAGGGGGCAGTGAAGGTCCGTCCTATAGGGGAGTCCCCTTCTAAGGTGTTGTACCCACTAAGGTGGAGCCCTATACCCTTTTGAGGTGTTGTTATCCCCATTGAGGTGGGGCCCTGTCCCCTTTTAGGGCTCGTCGGAGATCATTGTTCTTTGTCAAATAGAGGGGGTTCCTTCTTCTCCAGTGAAGGTGCCACCTATAAACAGTTCTCCATTGTGATCAACTTCCTTTCCCTTTTCCTTCCTATTCCTTTCTTTCCCCTTCTTCTTCCCATCCCCCCTTCTGAATGTAAATGGGGTTAGGGGTGGGGCATTGTCTTTCTCTTGCTTTTGCTTTTCTCTGTTATTTCTATTACTTGCCAAGGGACAAAGAAGAGTAGGTCTGTAGCAAGGATTTCAAGGCTGAATCAGTATATTCTATGGTTTCAGATCTTCAGGTGGTTTGCTCTGAGATGAAACTAGATTTAATATCAGAGGAGGCAGGGGTTATTGTTCTGATAGAAGAACTGAATCAGTATAGCAAATGGGTAGGAGAAGTTAATGGTTAGCAAATGTTGATGATGAATTCAAATGAGATGTCAAAAATGATACAAATAAGGTCAGATGAGCAGTTGGCTACTGATGTGATAAATTCTGAATCAAGTGGGAAGGATCCATCTCGTAGCAGAAGAGGATTCAATAGAATGGCTAGGGATATTAAGCTAAAAGTTTGGCAATCAACAAATTGTGGGAAGAGGAAATATACAGACGATGATATTTCTTGCAGTGACAATGGGGAAAGGAAAAGAATGCGTGGGCTTCTAGCAGCTAAGCCAAATCAGCTGTCATAGACACAATGACTATATTGGCTTGGAATTGTAGGGGTTTGGGATCACCCTATGCAATTCCTCACTTAAAATCCCTTATTAATGCGACAAAGGCTGATATTTTATTTATTTCAGAAATCCAGTCAGGAAAAAGAAAATGGAGGCGATTAAGAGAAGGTGTGTGGCTTCAATCTGTTTGTTGTTGACTCGGAGGGAAGGTCAGGAGGATTGGGACTATAGTATAGGGACACCTTAATGGTTGATCTTATTTACTCTGAAAAGCATTGTTTGCTAATGAGAATCACGCTGGATGGTCATTCTTGGCATATGGGTTGTATATATGGAACTACGATTTAGAATGCAGGGAAATTTTTTTGAAATCATACGACATGTTTGTTCGAAACCTTTGCTGAAAATCTTCTCTGTATAGGGGATTTTAATAGAATACTTAATGCACCAGATTAGTCAGGTGGGGCAGCGGTTCCTTCTAGTCAGGTCTTGCATTTGCTGAGGTTTATTACAATTCTTAGATTGATGGACTTGGGTTATTCTGACCAAGCTTACACATGGTCTAATAAAAGACAACCTCAGTTCCTAATCAAGGAAAGGTTAGATAGGGTCTTCGCATCACGGACTTGGAATCTATTATATCCAAATGTGAGAGTGCTGCATTTAGCCACTTTGGGCAGTGACCACAATACTATTTTATTGAGGTTACAAAGGAAGAACATGAAGGGGGGTTGTGTTTGGAGAATGGGAGTAGAGTGGACTTTAAAGGATGACTATTAGGAGATTGAGAGGAAGGGATGGAAGGAAGATACAATGAACAATAACTTATCTATTTTGGAAAGGGGACAAAAATTAGCTTGTAAATTTCGACAATGGAGGAAGGTAGATGTAATAACTTGGGAAAAGAAAAAAAAAATGATAATAGAATCAGAATTGGCTAAATTACAAGGCAGGGATATGGATGATAGTGATTGGCTAAGACAAAATGAACTCCAAAAAAAATTATGAAGATGTCTTATTGTAAGAAGAGATATATTGATTTCAATGATCAAGGCATTCATGGGTGTCCAGCGGGGACAGGAACACAAAGTATTATCATCTTTACGTTCAACACAGGAGGAAAATAAATTTTATAGACTTTCTGGTCCTTCCTACAGGAGAAGAAACTAGGGATCAAAGTAAGATAAAAATTGTTTCTTTGAATTTTACTCTCAGCTATTTAAGTCCCAATTAAAGTAATTTAATCCTGCAGAGCTTTTTAATGCTAAGGATTGGCCTTCTAAAGGGGAAATAATGAAATGCTCTCAAGTGCCTAGAGAAGAGGAAATTAAAGATACGTTGTTTGCGATGGCATCGTGTAAGAGTCCGAGTCTGGATGGGTATCTTGCACTTTTCTATCAGAAGAGATGGGATATTGTTAAAGAGGATGTTATTTCCTTTGTGCAGGGATGCTTCAGGGACCAAAGAATGCCTTCACAAATGAGTGAGACTTACATAACACTCGCCCCAAAGCTTCTACACCCAAAGCAACCTAAAGATTATCGTCCAATGAGTTTAACAAATACTCTTTACAAGCTAGTAGCCAAGATTGTGGCAAAAAGGATTAAACCCATTTTGAAAAGGGTGGTATTGCCGAATCAAAGTGGGTTTTTATCTGATAGACAAATAGCCGCTAATTTAATTTTAGCAAAAGAAGTGGTGCATGTGATGAAGTCCAAAGGAAAAAAAGGAGCAGTGATGATTAAGCTGGATATGAAGAAAGCCTTTGACATGCTAGAGTGGAGGTTCATCCAATTTTGTTTAGAACAGATACATATATCATCGGTGTTGATCAAACTTATTATGTCTTGTATTTCGTCTGCCACTTTTCAGGTGTTGGTTAATGGTAGAGCAACGGAGAAATTATTTCAACAAGGGGGAGTTCGACAAGGCTGTCTGCTATCACCATATATCTTTATTCTATGTGGAGAATATCTATCAAGAAAACTGGATTTGGCATTGCATAGTAAGAGGATATCAGGTTATAGAATTCACAGACATGCTCAACCTATCACACATTTAATGTTCGTAGATGATACGATATTGTTTGCTTGTGCATTAGTGAATGAGATAATGGAATTACAAAATATTTTCTATTCATATGATAAAAAATCTTTTGGAAAATACAAGGCAGCTGTTATATGTTAAAGACATGACTGTAAAGGAACTCTATCTTGGTTGCCCAATATTAGAACAAGCAAGACAAACTGAATTAAAGGAGTTACTAACTACGAAATACTTCAATAAACTTGCCGGTTGGAAGGGAAGATTGCTATCTCAGGTAGGAAGGGGAGTGTTGTTACAATTGATATTATCTTCTATACCTTCTTATTTCATGTCTATTTATTTGTTCGCAAAGAAGCTTCCTTTTTGTCTTGACAAGTTGCGAAGAGATTTCTGGTGGGGATTTAATGATGACCATAGGCATATGTATCTCAAATGGAATTTAATGTGTAGGCCAAAGCACCTTGGAGGTGTGGGTTTCAGATCTACAAGACTATCCATCCTTGCCTTTATGCTAAAAAAGGCATGAGAGCTTACTACTGATCATGAAAGACTGTGGTAGTCTCAATTGCGAGTTAAATACTTTCCAAATGGGCAATTCTTTGAATATTTGGTCAAGTCACGAGATTCAAATTTCATGAAGGCTTTGTCACATATCAAATTGTTCTTTCATGAGCATGCGTTATGGCTGGTTGAAAATGGCAGTCAGATTAATTTATGGTCTGACAGATGGTTGAAAAATGGAGGTATGCAAGTGTGGCCCAAGGATAATTCGGCTATGGTGATATCTAAAGTTGGCGACCTGTTGCATAGAGGGGCAAACTATTGGAATGAGGAGATGATAAAGAATATGTTTGATAAAGAGTTGGCTAAGGAGATAATGGAACACACCACTGCACTTGGGGGAGGACTGTAAAGACCTGTTCTGTCTTTAGCCTTTTAAGACGTCTGGAGTGTCAGTCAGACGTCTATCCAGATGTCTGGACCCTTTCCCAGACATCTGGAAGTTAAATTTTTGTACGTCTTCTGCATTCTGCTCGTGAGAGGCACGCAGAACCCTTTTCTCTCTTTCTCTTTCCTCCTCCTCCCTGCAGAACCCTAGCCGCAGCCTTATAAAAGGCCACCCCCTTCCTCTCCTCTCCACTCCACCACTACCACCACACCCCACCTCATTGTCGTGAGCAAGGGCACGCGAGAGAGAGCGTGAGAGCGAGGAGGAGGAGGGTGCGTGAGGAGGAGGAGGCCGAGGTCGAGAGCTTCGTGGAAGCTCGTCGGAAGCTCACATGGCCACCGCGGCACGTGCGGGAGGAGGGCGTTGGAGCGTCGCCCTCGACCACTTGCAGTAGCTGAAGCTGCGGCGGAGCGAGGGGAGACGCGGCAGAGCGTGGCGAGAAGCATAGGAGCGCGGTTTGATACTGGAATTTTTCCAGTATCAAACGTCCGGAGTGTCTTCTGGACGACCGGCTGGATGTCTGGCTTCAACACCAAATGTCTAAAAGCATCTGTATCGCGAAGGTATGTTTTCTTCGCGGTTACGGCCATGCAGGCTGCACCGCAGATGATTTGGTTTAGTCTAAAGTAGGTTGCTGCTCTGTTGTGCGCAGGAGCAGCCTTGGGAAGGTGCTCGGAACTCCTTTCCACGCACTTTCGGACATTTGGATAGCTTATCAGACGACTAAAGTCATTTCCAGACGATCGGAGGACTGGTCAGATGTCTAGAACTATTTTTAGACGATCGCGGGGGAGTCCTAGACGTCTGAAATCACTGCAAGAGCTTCAGGTGAGTCTCTGTGACTTTTAAGACGTCTTAAGACGTCTGGACTTGTTTCTAAACGTCTGATTTTGGTCTGCAGACACGTTTTTGTCCCTTTTGGGGTTCGATAGGGATCCGTTTTACGCAAACGAAGTATCTGTGGTTTCCTCACAAATTTCTCTACGTATTAGAAACCTTTATACATTGTTCTGAACCTTCTGTTGTGATGTGTTCCTTGGTATAGAACTTCGATCTGTTGCATGTCGGGGGCTTGCAGAGGCGCTTGGGTCTGCGGTTTGAGCCCCCAGTACTCCCGGATTGTCTGGTAGAGTGGTCCACCTTTGTTATACTTATTAAATATGAATGCATCTATGAAAATTAGTCAACTGGAAACCTAGGATGTGGCATGAACACTAGGACAGAGAAATGGTTGAACCAATTGTTCTGCATAATTGTAATTATATATTTATGAATGAACTAAATTGTTAGCCACTACCTGTAAATAAGTATGAGCTGCCTGTTAGAATGTAAGCTGCCTAAGATAATTAAACAATTACCTGTGATATCACTTGTTGCATGCATTAAAATGTGGAAATACGAGTTGCCTGTGTATGAATGAGAACTAAATTGTAAATGATGAAACCTGGATTGGAATAATATGATGAACATGAGTATGAACCCTACGGGGAGTTAGGAGTAGAGCTCTTGTGGATATATGGAAAAGCCTAGAATGTGGACAGGAAATGTGTTGGCCCTTGAGTACGTGGTGCCAAGGAGAGCGACTGTTCCCTTTTAGTGTAGAGTAGAGCTAGCCGCCCTTGGGTTGGGACCCATGGTTAGGATTGGCCACTCTACACCGACTTCTGTTGGCCCTCGCGTACACGGTATCGAGGCGAGCTACTAGTATAGGGAGAGAGCTAACCACCCCACGGGGTCCGGGGTTCAGCTAGCCACCCTACACCAACTTGTTAGGCCCTCTGGGCAAACCAGTGTAGTTAGACGAGGGTGCACGAATTGTGGAGGGGCGAGATCCTTTTTTGGTTCTGAGAGGCTAGACCCTTGTTTCTGAGAGGGTTAGGTCCTATACTGTTCCATGTTGTACTTTGGGTGTACCTGCTAGTGGAAACGACTGACCGCATGTCAGTGCGGGGTAGCTACCTGTGTGCTTATCGCGCGTGCTGTAGTCACCGCTACATCTGTTAGTGACCTTGGGGTGGTTGACTGGTTGTAGACTACAACGGGAGACTCTCCCGGCCAAGAGAGCACCACGTGCATCTTCTACTCTTCGGAAAAGATTGCAATCAAGATCGTTTTCACGAGGAACATGCAAGATCAAGAGAAATCTGAATGTTAACCAAATGGAGTGAAAAGGAATTACCTGTAAAATAAAATAACTTGAAAAGGATAAAAATATCTACTATTTTTACCGCTTTAGCTAGTATGGTTACCACTCTACTCAGCATTCGCTGACTCCGTCTTTTCATAACACTGTTCAAGTCTAGGAGTTGAGTAGCTCAAGCTACCGACTACGGAGGGTGTTGGGCCTAGTCGAGCCCAGCCATAGTTTCAGTACTTTTTGTTATACTCTCTTTACTGCTACAGTGAGCTTCAGACTTTTGCTACTGTTCCTGTTACTATTGTTTTCATCTCGTTTTTTCTGTTGTTGTGGTGGTATGTACTGAACTAGTAGCTTTTACTTTCCTTTACTGCTTGTACATTTTTACTACTTAGTTACATTGCATATGTGAATGTGGTTTATTTTCCTGCTTTTTGGTTATTTCTTGTTGGACGACTGGGTCTTCGGATTAGTCAAGGCGAGTCGGTCTCGGGTTCTGTAGAGATTCGGAAACTGAGTTGTAACAAGGACTCACCGACTTGGATGCCTCATCCTAAAGGAATTGCATCCTAAAGGAAACTTCTTAGTAAAATTAGCATACTAATCACTATTTGTGGAATATGGGATGCTGAATAATGTTGAGGATAGCAAGATTAATTGTTGTAAGCAGTTATGGGTGATTTCTAGACTAGCGCCAAGAACCAAAAATTTTTTTGGAGAGCAATTATGAATGCACTGCTTGTGAAAGCTTTAATTGCTACAAGAATCAACTTGACAGAAGCTTGCTACCCTTTGTGTGGCATGATGAAACTTGGGTACAACTGTTATGTCGATGTGCTTTCTCTTATGCTATTTGGTTTTTTTGGGATCTGCATGTTAATGACATTGGAAATGATTGGCAAAATTTTGTTATAAGGCCAACCAATCCTATAGCAAGGTAGGTTTTCAATAATTTTTTGTGTTTTATGTGATACATGCTTTATGGACTTATAGATGTAAAGTAGTTATTGATGGTGATTCCCTTGATACGGTAGCAGTTATTAATGGGGCCAAATTTATGGCAACTTTCTATGAAGTGGATGAATTGCATTCCATATGCAATGGAGTGGTAGATAATGAGCCCAGAACTTCAAGAAGTAGGGAATTTTTCTTATCCAGAAATGACTTGGCTAGAAATGCTGTTATAATGGTGGATGTAGCCATGGGAACGATTTCTCCATTGGTGTGACTATATTGCTGGATATCATTGGTACACCAATCTCGACCACTGCTGCTAAAGGTAAATTTAATTGCATTGAATATACGGAATCATGGGTAATATTCTAAGGTCTATAACTGACCTTAAATGCTGGTTTCTCAGAGGTGACGATATTATCTGATGCTATCACCTTGTTGAGTCAAATTTTAACCCAACAACAACCATATTAAAAAATTAAAAGTATCATTCAACGTTCAAAGTAAATTATACATGATAATATAGGATTTTAATTCCTTAAAGTATCCAAAGATAATGTTCATTCTACACATATTCTTCCCAAACACGACTTTACTTGTAATGTTAAAAAAAAAAAAGGATTATTTCAACTTTCCTTGTCATATATTCGGCTCCTACTGAAATTCGTCCTCGTGCAACAGGAAAAAAAAAAAAAAAAAAGTACATGCGTGGGGTGAGTTCCGTGTATTTGCGTTTTGTGATCTCGTTAAAACGCACCCTTCCTTCCCGTTCTCGGTATCCACAACTCATCAACGTGGCAAAATAACACCGACGCATGATAACGCCAAATAAAAACGAAACGTATCCAACGGTCCACACTGCAGAAACACCCCCCTCGACACACATGTATCCCATCCATTCACATGATGTAGAATTCATGTAAACCCAAGATAAAGGGCGAAGAAAAAGAAAAGAAAGAACCTCAACGCCCGCCGATCGGAACCGCCAGAAAGCTACCAGAGAGAAACAGAGCAAAGACGAGCGTCATGCCATGAGTCATGACTACAGCTATGGCATAGCACTAGCGAAGTTTCTTTATTTATAAACAAAGGAGCACTTCCCACCGACCGGTGGTCATCCCTCCCGTCCTCTACGCTCGAGAAAATGGCCGTAGCCTACCGCTTCCTTCGCGCGCCACCCGCGCTGACCCCACGCGCGAGGGCTTCCCCGCGCGCGCCCGCCCGCGTCGCGGTCATCCGCGCCGCGGGGGAGGCTGTGGCCCTCGGGCAGAAGGGTGGCAGGATGGTCGCGGAGCTCGTGGGGGCCTTCAACGAGCTCGCCGACCGCATGGGCACCCCCGTCCTCTCCTCGGGGTCCTCCGCCCTCCTCTTCCGCTGCCTCAAGCTCTCCATCCCCCTCCTCCACCCCCTCCCCTTCGGCCCCGACGGCCGCGCCCCCCTCTCGCGCGCCCTCTCCCTCTCCTCCCTCCTCGCCGACCTCCAGATGGATGCCGAGGTCATCTCCGCCGCCATCCTCCGCGTCGCCCTCGAATCCGGCGCCCTAACCATCTCCGACGTCCGGACCCAAATCGGCACCAGCACCGCCCACCTCCTCCACGAGAACATGCGGATGACGAGGATCTCCTCCACCGTGGAGATCCTCGACAACGAGACCGCCGGCTCCTTGCGAAAGTACTGCCTGTCCTACTACGACATCAGGGCGATGGTTCTAGAACTCGCCCTCAAGCTCGACCGCATGAGGAACCTCGATTACCTCCCCAGGTACGATCAGCAGATGCTCGCCCTGGAGGTCCTCCAGATATACGCCCCCCTCGCGCACGCGATCGGTGCCGGCGCGCTGTCCCTGGAGCTGGAGGACCTTTCCTTCCGCTGCTTGTTCCCTTACTCTTACCTCTATGTCGACGATTGGTTGAGAAGCCACGAGAAGGTGTGTAAGCCTTCGCTGGACATCTACAAGGCGGAGCTCTTCGAGGCGCTGAGGACGGATCCCGAGCTGAAGGACTTGGTCGATGATATCACAATCAAAGGAAGGTACAAGAGCCGGTTTAGCACCATGAAGAAGTTGCTCAAGGATGGGCGTAGGCCGGAGGAAGTGAACGATCTGTTGGGGTTGCGCGTTATCTTGGATCCTAAGCCCGGGGATGCGGCGGCGGAGAGAGGTGATAGAGCGTGCTACCAGACGCGTGAGGTAATACGGTCGATGTGGAAGGAAGCTCCGAAGAGGACTAAGGATTACATCTCTAGACCTAAGGAGAATGGATATAGGAGCCTACATGTTGCGGTGGATGTAAGCGGTGGTGGAGAGGTCAGCCCGCTGATGGAGATACAGATACGCACCTCCGAAATGGATTCTTTCGCCAATGGAGGTACGGCCTCCCATTCGCTGTATAAAGGTGGTTTTACGGATCCTGATGAGGTATCGACAAGTCCCAACCAAATTGTTATTCTCATTGAGTTGCCCACATAGGATGTTAATCACAGCTGGCAGTGCTTAACTCAGTAGAAGCATCCTTCATTACTTACCGCAATGGTACCAATTCTTGTTTAGGCGAAGCGTTTGAAGGCTATCATGATGGCTGCGGCTGAGTTTGCTGCAGTGCGTCTTCAGAATGTTCCTGTGTTGAATCATATAGGCAGTGTTGAAACCGACAGGAGGGATCGGGTCTTCCGCCTTCTTGATAAGAACGGCGATGGCAGGATCAGCATTGAAGAGCTCAAAGAAGTGATTGAAGAGCTTGGGGCTGAAGGGGATGATGCGCAAGAGTTGATGGAACTCCTGGATGCAAATAGTGATGGATCGTTGAGCTCAGAGGAATTTGATTCATTTCAGAAACAGGTATAACTGATTTTGTTATTAATTTGGTGAAGTTGCAAAATTACTTATTTGACTCATGGTGAGACTGCCCTTCATTGACATAACCTATCTCTGGCATGAATGTCAGATGGATAATCAAATATAAAACATTGATTATTGGATACTATTGAATAAACTGGTAGTACCGAGAAAATCCCATTTTCCAGGTGCATGCCATTGCCTTGTAAGGAAAGGCCGTAGCTTTAATTTATTTGTCCCAAAAACCTATTCTTGTATTTTTGAAATGCAGAGGAAGGTTCTCTGAACTTTTTGAAAAAATAATAAATGTTTGCCAAGAAATATTTTAGATTGAAGCATTTTAATTGGGGGTGTGCTGTTCTTTTGCTGGAATAGTTATACAGATAAATTCAATGTTGTCAAGGCTATCGCTTTTGGCTACCGAGCTAGGCGAGAAAATCAAAGGTCGCCTTAGAGCTATTCTAGGCTAGATGCTTCATCCGGGTTATGGCCGTATGTGTTGGAGAATGTGGGTTGGTGTTTAGTGCTACATCTTGAGATGTGGTTTGTTGGAGTGTGTGGTGGCCTATCAATAGGCATGTAACCCTCACTTATTCCTTTGAGAAGAAATGCACAGAAACACACCCATAGGGAGGATACTTCTCCCATAATTTTCTCCCAGCTCTTCATGAGTGAGGTATTCACGTAAACCTAAGTGTTCTTGATTGATTTATTGTTTTGATATTATTATTTTCGCATTATTTTAGATATCAACTTGGTATCAGAACAGTTGATTCTTGGGTTATCTTTTTTGATTGTCATGTTTATCTTTGTTGGAAGTTCTTTTTACTCCATGATCAGGAACATGTGAAGCCAAATGCCTCCTTCTAGGGTTCTTGCTTGAGGAGGCGGTGGTCTGTGGAGGCACTGTAGGATTGATCTATGGATTGGTGAGGAGGGCCACGGGGTCCACTTGGAATAGCCCTACCACCTCCGAGATCTTCAGGTCCGTGTAGAGCGTGTACCCCTCCATGGCATTGCATAAGTCTGAGGTAGAGCACAATTCGATTGTTGACTTGGAAGACGATGGCGGGAGCAAGATGGCAAGTATGAGGGCGAGGGCTGGTGCCCTAGGACTTGGCGGAGGTTTGGTGCCTTGCGTGCCTGGTGGTGGTGATAAGAAGGAAGGCGATGGTAGTGGTGGCGACGACGAGGTCGGCATCGTCGGTATCTACCCCACGGCAGAAGGAACCTGCCCGTCGTTCACAACTAGGCTGTTCCCGTTTCCCCCTCTGCGCCTCATGGATCTCTGCCATGCTGGCACAACTGTAGCCAAGTTCGCAGCTGCGGGTTTTGCCTGTGGGGTTGGAGCTGCGGTTGGCTTCTTCGACAATTTGACGGCGGTACGGATAGTGGGAGGAGCGGTGGCATCCATCACGACGCTGATTTTGCTGGCACCGTTGGAGGGGCGATTCTAGGCGGTCTTCCTCACACTCGACGATGATGAAGGAGCGGTGATCAGAGGAAGGTGAAGAGGAGCGACACCAAGATTAGTGGCATTGATCTCGCAATGTCAATCTCGTGATGGCACGACGATGATCTCAGCGAGGACTTGGCATTGATCTCGCGTGGATCTTGGTGATAGTTGGGGCGAAGATGGCGAAGCAGGGGTCGATTGGTCATGACCTGAGGGGAGGTTGAGTTTGTTTACCGCGTGAAGACCTTAGGTTTTTGATATGTTTCTTGGTTTCAGTCTCTTATGTTTAGCCTCATTTATTAAACAAAGGGGGAAGAAGAAGAAAGGAGAAAGGAAGGAAAGAAAAATTGAAGAAAAAAAAGGGAAGAAAGAGAAATAAAAGGAAGAAGAGGAAAAATCAGAAAAATAGATAAAAAATGAAAATAAAAATGATGATGAATGTTCATGAGAAAAGGGGGAGAAGCTCTTCTTTAGTATTATTATTTCCTATGTTTATGATTGAATTTCTTCTCATTATTATTTTCTTCTCCCATACGAGTATTGGAGAAAGGAGGTGTGTTGGGCCTGTTATAGTTATCCCCATTTGGGAGTTCCTTTGTTGCATTTTTAAGGCACGATGACATCCTCCAGTAGTTGAGGTGACATTAGATATCGTTACGGACATTAGGAGTAGCTGATCATCACATGAGAAACCTAACTCTGGGAGATCCAGAGTTTCGAGGTCTTCAGAGAGAGGGAAATCCTTTTTCGAGGTCCTCAGAGGAAGTGCACAGCTGGTTTCTATGTCAGAAATATAGCTTCAAGGCCTTCAGAGGAAGTCCTTTTATAGGAATACTAAATGGGGTGCCACCAATACCAGGTCTCCAGAGGAGAGGCCACTTGTCAGAGCTAGCTACAGTTAGTCCAGTAGCTCCAGATATCACTGATGTGTTGTCATCAGCATACCCGCTTATAAGCAAGAACCAGTCTAGAGAGTTGTGTTATGTTGTGTGGAGTTGGTTTTATTTTTGTACAAGCTGAGCATTCCATGCTTTAGCTTGAGGGGGAGTGTTGGAAAATGTGGGTTAGTGCTTAGTGCCACATCTTGAGATGTGGTTTGTTGGAGTGTGTAGTGGCCTATAAATAGGCATGTACCCTCTACTTATTCCTTTGAGAAAAAATACACAGAAACATGCTCATAGGGGCACTTCTCCTGTGGTTTTCTCCCTACTTTTTATAAGTAAGGTTTCTATGAAAATCCAAGTGTACTTGATTGATTTATTGCCTTGATATTATTGCTCTTGCATTATTTTAGATTTCAACTCGGTGCCTAGGTCTCCTTACGCCTTGTCACCTTTTCCTTAGTTCACTTTAGGTAAAGACTATTGGACTCTTATTTAGTCTTAAGTTACGTATATTATATATATGTTTGTGTTATATATTGTTATATATATATAATACATAGATACACATGTTATTGACAACTTTTATATGGTCAATTTTGCCTTATCTTCCTAACTTAGACTATTGTGTCTGTGAAGACATACATGTATAAGTTATACATATATGTTATTATATGTCTGGAATGATATAATTATGATAATTGTAGTTTAATGATGTGTGTATGTATATATTTGTTATTACCTTCAACTCTCTAATGATATATAACAATATATGTATAAGTTATGGTATTAAAGTTTGTATTGTATTGTAAATATAACATATTATAATACATGCTATTGTCTTGAATATGACTTAGAGTTAATCTTTTGAGCTAGCATTTGCAGGCCGTTGGTGGATGCCTCTACCTTGAGGAAGGTCTTTACTTTATTGTGGGGTGCATTTGGCTCGAATACAATAGAGCGATTTTCCATTGGTAGTTTCAATAGAGGGAGTGCTTTATCATTATAATGCGCTTTGTAAGTGTTGAGTGTATATATATATAGGGCATTTTCTCTATTTCATTATCTTGTTGGGTATCATTGTAATTTTCTCAAAATCTCTCCCCTATAAAAGAGAGGCTAGGGTTTCTTTTCTTAATATAGACTTCATTTTTCCCTAACATGGTATCAGAGCAGCAGTCCTAGGCCAGTGTTGTGATATCTCACCAAATATTCTCCCCAAAAATGGTTGAATCTTCGAACCTATGAAGATCCAAATCCTAGAATCGACAATGAAGAGGAGCGGTGGTTGTGGTAGCACGCGCTGCCCCTTTATCACTGCTGTTCTCGCCTCGCAGCAACCACCTTCCACTGCAGCGATGCAGAGGCGGTGTGAGGTTGCTGCAACATTGCGACCTGTAGGGCTGGTGTGAGGCATGTGCGTGAGGCGACACGACGAAGTAGTTGGTGCTGCGTTGGCGATGCAGCAATCTAGAGGCGGCACGAGGCTACTGGGACGGCGCGAGGTGACGCGATGCGGCGATTGAGAGGTGGCGCGAGTCCATCAACATCGCAGGCTGCTCCCACAGATGCAATATCGGTCAACAGGCCACTGCGGTTTGTTGCAGATTTGTTGATGGTGCTGCTACGTATGGACAACAGGTCGTAGACTTCTCCCAATCCTCATATAGGTCCAACATGGGTCTGACAAGGAGTCAAGTAGTGATGAGTCTTCTCTCACTAAATTAGAAGGTGATGGATTCTCCAAGAGATCCGTCAGGAGAGGGGTTGGCAATGGCAACCTAAGGTAATACACGGTAGAAGAACATGGTCAGAGGGTGTTGGATCGTAAATTCTGGCACCACTGTACACCTCACAAGAGATATGCGATGACCTGAAGATCCCAAGCGTCTGTCTGGAATTAAGGAGGTTAGGGTGGCTAATAGAAGCACGTCCTCTATTACAGCAGTGGGGCAGGTACGTGCTTCTTAGAAAGATGCTGATAGAAGTTCATTATGCACCACAGTTACCTATGAGCCTACTGTCAGTCAGTCGCATTTGTAAACAATTGGGATGTTGTGTTATATTTGATGAGGGCTACTGCTACTTTCAGGACAAGTAGATAGTGACGTTGTTCGTGGGGTATAGAGCATGATGGACTTTATTACCTTGATACACCCACACTATTTGCTGGAGCTGCATCTATAGCTTATGATCTATGGATGTGGCACAGGAGACTTGGGCATTCCTCGCTCAAGAAAATGTGCCAGATGTATCCTGATTTACCAAACTCCTTGACGTTACAGTGTGAGGACTGTCAGCTCAGGAAGCACCACAGGGGTACTTACAGAGGGATGCTGGGGTAAGTGCTACTCCATTTGCTTTGGTACATGTGATGTATGGGGACCATCTAGGGTGCCTACTCCAAGAGGGCATTGATATTATGTGGCAATTGTAGACGACCATAGTCCAGCGCTATTGAGGTGGTCGCCTCAGGCGAGGAGGCGACGCGACTGAGGTGCGTTTCGCCTCGAGGAAGGCCCAGGCGAGCTGCTTCGACCAGGCGACGCGCCTCTTCGACTCAAGCGGCGCCTTGTCGCCTCGCCGCCTGAACCCTAGCAACTGTTTTTTTTTTGAAAAATGAACGACTTGACGACCTTTCACCTTCCATATGAGAGGCTATTTACGTGCTTGTCATCTGCGACACCATCGCCGCCTCACGCCTCCGCTGGAGCTTCTCACCTTCCATTATCCCCTCTCATGCATCTACTGCTTTATGTGGAGTGTAGAAGTAGAAAGAGATTCATTATCCAAAGATGGAGATGGCGGAGCATGAGACTCAGGTGCATGCAAGCGAAGGGAAGGTGATTGTTCAAGGCTCAACTATCAAGCTCCAAGGCACCTTAAACTACATCATATGGGTAAAGGTGTTCAAAATCTTTGTAAGTGGCTAGGACAAGTTGCACGTCTTACTAGAGGAGGCACCTGAAGCCAAGGACACGACCATGAAGAAGTGGTAGAAAGAAAATTACATGGTAATGAATTGATTGATAAACATAGTCGATTTATCAATAGTCTCAAACATGCTTTACATAAGGACCGCACTTGAAATCTGGGAGACCTTGGAGAAAAGATACCCCATGAAGTCAAGTAATGCTCACATCTTCGACATCTACATGTGGATCTTGACTATTAATCAAGGGGACCTTCCCCTTGATAAGTATTATTCGAAGATGGAGGCCATGTTTGAGGAGCTCAAGATTTTCGAGCCAGTTTACTGTGACAAGCAGGTCGATACACATGCCAAATGGCAAGTAGTGAAGTTCTTATCGGTGCTGCACCCTTGATTTCGATTAGATTTTGGCCTTAGATGAGGAGATGGATCTTGGGACGATCTACAGTTGTCTCGAGAAACTTGGAGAACCAGAGGCTGAGATAAGTGTAGTCGTGGTGTTAGAAAACACTGCGTTGGCCATAACTAAAGGTGGTGTCGAGCATGGGAAAGGACGAGGTCGAGATCAAGGTCGAGGCTCGGGTTGAGTCTTCCACCTTGTCAACACTGCAAGTGCACAAATCATGCATATGACAAATGTTGGGACAAGTTTAGGAGACTTCCACATGGGATGTCTAATTCCTTATGAGAGTTCTCTCTTTTGCCTGTGGATTTAGAGAAGATCCAGTCCATGTTACTTGATGACAAAAAGATCACGATGGCCATTGTGACAACTATCGAGCCACGAGGCAATGACTTCAGAGGTCACTAAAGGACTCTCCGTGGCTTCCAAGGATCCAAACAAGGAAAGCTCGGGTATGGAGGATGACGAAGAATGGTGGGGGCTCTAGCCTCACCAAAATCGTGCAAGTCTTTAGTCTACTCCAGCGTCAACTTGAGGGGGAGTGTGGAGAAATAATAGGCCATGTGGACTACCACATGACAACATTTTCACGTAGACCCCCATCTGCGTCCAATAAGGCCATACAACCATTAGGGTTTGTGGTTATTTTGTGCTAAGTATGGCTTTATTTAGTAGGAATAATTGTGAGTTGCTAGAATCAATTAGGATTTTCTGTCTTAGGAAATAGGTTTAGTGATTGAGATTTGATTTGTTATTGAGATTGGTTCTCTATAAATAGGGACCAATTCTCTTTTGTTTTTGAGTTGCAATAAACAAGTTTCCATCTACAACTCTTCTCCCAACTTCTCTCTCTCTCTCTCTCTCTCTCTTGCCGATGCTCTCTCTCTCTCTCTATCTCTCTCTCTCTCTCTCTCTCTCTCTCTCTCTCTATCTCCACGCTCCGCGCGTGGAACCTTCATGTGCCTAGGCTCGCCACACTTCGCAATTCTCCATAAATAGAAAACACAAACTAGGAAACACTAAAAATAGGAAAGACACAAGACGGAACTTTCCACTTCCAACGTGCAGAATATCCACGTCCTAACGTAGATTTTTCTCCAATACTCTCCCGCAAGTTGGACATACACATTCCAACTTGAAGGAGTACATAGTAGACACTCGCCCCTTTTGATGTTGTCGAGGTTGGAGCACATGTGCATGAGTCTTCATGTATAGGCTTTAGCTTCAATGGGAGTTGATCCCAAGCATAAACTTGAATTGAATTGGATACTTGAACTGGGGTATGTTCCTAAGCACTTTGGTGACTTCTGCAATAGTTGCCACGATAGTAGATGTCGAGTAGAGTGAGGATCGTAGTAGAAGTGGCCACACAATGAATGACCATAGTAGTAGTATCGGCCATACATGGGAAACGTTCCCAAGCTGTGCTGCTGTGGTAGAGGAGGCCTCACGCAGTAGAATTTTTTTTTTACTTTTCAATAGATCAACAACAATTTGGGGACTTTGAAAATTTGATAGCATTGTAGATGAGTCTCCTTTAGTTATGACGCTATCCACGTATGCTCTTCACACACATGAGGTGCAACTGGTTAGATTGAATTGAGAAATCGGTAGAAAACCAATCTGCGATCCAGTTTAGGTACTTAGAAAATAGTTTGGTCCCTTTATATAGAGATGGTACCATTACAAGAAAGGAAACAAACTCAATCTAATTAAATCCCTTAAAATCCTATCATATCTCTAATAACTTACCAAAAATTAAAAATAAAAAATACAAATTAGGAAACACTAAAAATAGGAAAGATACAAGATGAAACTTTCCACTTCCAACATGGAGAATGTCGACATCCTATTGTGGATTTTTCTCCAACATGTTTAAATGGATAAAAACATCAACATCAATGCACCATTATCGGCAAGAATAATCGACTAATTGACATTTAATGCAAAAAATCCAATGAGAGATCAAACAATTAATTAATGTTAGCACATATTTTATATTTCTATTTTTATGTTGGGTTTGGTTTGCTCCTCAGGGGCTTTTATGTACTTTCACCCTTTCGGTTTCTCTCTATGTAAGAGAGCCCTAGGATTTCTAATTCAAGTTAAGTCATTTCATCCAATTTGGTATCAGAGTATCGGTCCTAGACTGTGGCTCTAGGTATCCTACCCCTCACAGCCTCCAAAACCCTAACCACCAACCCTAATCACCTCTCTCTCCCTTGTAAGCGGTAGTGGCTCTCGGCGGAGCTCCGGTGGTGCTTGCGGTGACGCAAGTGAGCCTGCTGCACCATCAGTAGCGCTCATGCGGCACTTAAGGCGGCGATGTGGCGAGCTTGGAGGCTCTCCTTGCCTCCGACGGCAGTGCTGTAGCCCCTTGGTTGATTACAGCGGCACCACAGCGGCTTTGGAGCCCTTCCTAGGCTCCGACGACGGTGTTGCAGCACCGAGGGTTTAGCGCGGCAGCGCTGTAGTGCCCTTGGAGGCCTATCTAGCCTCTGGCTGCGGCGCAGCAACTGCTTGGTGGGCCTGCGGAGGCCCTTCAGGAGGTTGGAGGCGGTATGCATCAAGGTTGGAGGTCGATCTGACCTTCGACGGTGGCGCAGCAGCTCGTGGTGAACCTGCGGCGGCGCTACAGGTGCACTGCAGGCAACGACGGTGGCGCAGCAGTTTGCGAGCCTACGGCGACGCTACAAGAGCACGGTAGTGGCACAGCAGCCCATGATTGACCTTGTGAGATAGGCTATAGGGATAACTCTATATTTGAGAATGAAGACAAGCTTAGGGAAGCGTTGAAGCTTTCAAATGCCTGCGGAGCCTTTGATGCACGACAAAGAAGCATTGATGCAGTATGTTTTAGTATTTGATAAGGAGTTGTTTAGCTCCCTTTGGACATGTTGAATTCATCGAGAATTGTTAAGTTCATGATGGAGGCTGCTACGGAAGTAGAATTAGTCAGTCTTGACAGAGACCATTGTGTTAGACAATGTCACCTAAATAGACGAGGAGGCCGTTCTACACGAGGTAGGGGGCGTCGTCGTCGACAGGGTAGTAGGTAGTGGACCACTGGTATGTTCCCTGGCAAAATATGTTTTGTTCAAACTGTGACTAAAGCTGTCAAGTATGCCGATGAGATTGTTACGAAAGAGGATGAGGCTGTGGTGTCTACCACTTTAGATACTGCAGCTCTTGCTTCTTCTGCAGATGATGGATGGTTAATTGATTCCAGGACATCCAGGCATCTTAGTGGAGATCGAGAGTGCTTCCGCATGGTGCGTGATGTTCCTCCTAGTAGGACTGTTTAGGTGGCTGATGGACACCTTTCTCAGGTCCAGGGGGAGGTTACTATATCCCCTACCTTAAGACTGCCCAATGTTCTATTTGTTCTCGATTTTCCGATCAATTTATTGTCAGTTAGCAGGATTAACAAAGTGCTCAACTGCATAGCAATCTTTGGTGATGTGGGGTGTGTTTTCCAGGATAGATTCAAAGGGAAAACTATTGGTGGACACGAGGAAGGAGGCGTATACCGCTTAGCTCAATCTCCATTGGCAGTTGTTAGATAGGCAGATGGGCTTACAAGGTAGGGACAACACTTCAGTGGCATCGTCGGCTGGGACATCCCTCTTTAGATCGACTGAGACGGGTTATTCCTTATTTATCACCTGCTACTGATCTTCTTTGTGATGCTTGCCAACTAGGCAAGCATCATCGTTCCAGCTATTCTTCTAGCACTACGGTTGTGTCATCTGCATGTTTTGACTTTCTCCACATGGACATATGGGGCTCGAGTCGTACTCCAGACAGGCAGGGATTCTGCTTCTACTTGGTGGTTGTCGATGATTTCTCCATACTATCATGGACCTTTTTGTTGCGTAGTAAGTCAGATGCAGGAAATACGATTGAGATGTTAATTAATTAAGTCAAGACTCAATTTTCTATAGTTGTAAAGATTGTTAGAACCGACAATGCACTTGAGTTTTGCACCAGGAGATTGGCTCAGTTTTACAGCTCCTTAGGCATCATACATCAGACCTCCTGCTCCCATACATCCCAGCAGAATGGTGCTACAGAAAGGAAACACAGATATCTTTTAGATGTGGCCTAGACATTGTTGATACATCACAATGTTCCATCTTCCTATTGGGGAGATGTCGTTATGACTGCTTGCTACCTAATCAACGGGATGTCTAGTTCGGTCCTTCATGTGCAAATTTTATATCAGATATTGTATCTAGATAGATTTGTTTGTTGTGCCTCCTCGAGTTTTTGACTGTGTTTCATTTGTTCACATTCTTGGTCCTTGCAGGGACAAGCTTGCTCCCCATGCGGTCAAGTGTCTACTTTTGGGTTACAGTGCCACTTAGAAATGCTACAAATGTTATGGTCCCATTGGTAGGAGACACTATGTTAACATGGATGTCACCTTTCATGAGGAGGTGCCTTATTTTTCTATAAGGGGCCACCATATGTCTACTTTAGATGCACCCGCCCCGATGCCCATTCCCCTTGTCCAGCTTGAGGATATTCCTATCTCGACTCCCCTACCTTCCGCTTCAGACTCTAGGGAGTTCGTGGATGATTTTGAGAGGCTATATGGCTCGATGCGCATGTACAATAGACCTCACTTGACTCTGCAGAGGCCATTTCCGTCTACGCCACTAGATTCTCCTGCACAGGTGCATGTTGACTCCATTGAGCTGCCTGTTGATGATGGTCCCACAAGTCACTATACGGTGCCTGATGGTACTGAGGATCTTCCTATTGCTATTAGGAAGGCTCCACGCTCTTGTGCTTGCTACCGCGTTGCAGGTGATCTTCTCAGTGCTCATCTTGGGAAGTTGTTTGTCCAGTTTACTTTTGCCTTGTCAGCTGCACCACTACCTACCAGCAAGTCATGTTTCATCCAAAATGGCGGGCTGCTATGGAGGATGAGATGGCTGCACTTCGGGGTTGTGGGACCTGGGTGCTCACTCCACTTCCTGACGGAGCTATTATTGTTGGCTGTAGATGGGTATTTACAGTGAAATTCAATCTAGATGGAGGCATTGCCAGGTACAAGGCACGTCTAGTGGCAAAGACCTATGGGGTAGATTTCTTTGACACCTTTGTACCAGTTGCTAGACTTCCTATTGTACGGGTATTGGTTGCAATGGCAGTTCAGTTATATTAGCCTTTACATCAGCTGGATGTGAAGAATACCTTCCTCTATGGGGATCTCTAAGAGGAAGTCTATATGCAACAGCCACCTGATTTTGAGGCTAAGGGGGAGTGTGTAAGCTGATTACAGAAGGCTATCTATGGCCTTAAGCAGACTCCCAGAGCTTGGATCCAGACTATCAAAGGTTGTAGAGGCAGCTGGGTTCAGGAGGTCGACAACTGACTTTTCTTCTTTTGTCAGGAGGACTGTATGATGTACGGTGGTATTTTTTGTTTATGTTGATAACTTGACTGTCACAGGAGATGATGAGCAGGGTGTTGTTGAGATTAAGCGCATCCTAGCAGAGCAGTTTGTCATGAAGGACTTAGGAGCTCTATGGTACTTTCTCGGTATTGAGGTTGCTCGGAGCAAAAAAGGCGTAGTCTTATCTCAGAGGAAATATACTTTGGACATCTTACAGGAGATTAGAATGCTTGGGACCAAGGAGGTCAATATTCTTATGGACCCCAAGATGCTACTATATGATGAGAGTGCACAGTTGGTGGATAGAAGGCAGTATAGGTAGCTTGTGGGTAAGCTGTTATATCTCACTATTACGAGGCCAGACATCTCCTTTGTAGTAGGGAAACTGAGTCAGTTCATGGCCAAACCAACATGCCAGCATTGAGATGCAGCATTGATGGTGCTTAGATACATCAAGAAGGCTCTTGGGAAGGGTCTTCTTTTTTCCAAGAGCTCTTCCATGACTTTGGTTGGATACTCCGATGTGGACTATGCTGGATGTTATGTGGATTGCAAATCCACTACTGGGTCCTGCACTTTTCTAGCAGGAAGTTTGATTACATGAAGCAGAGCACAATTGCTAGATCTAGTGCTGAGTATGAGTATAGGGCTATGGCTCAGACCATTGCAGAGATGATGTGGATCAGATCCCTGCTTACTGACTTACAGATATAGTTTTCCAGTCGATGGGGATGAGATGTGATAATAGAGTAGCTACCTTTATTACCAACAACCCAGCATTTCATGAGAGGACAAAGCATGTTGAGGTTAATTGTCAGTACACCAAAAACATCATTCAAAAGGGGTTGTTTTTTACCACGCCAATTACATCTGAGTAGATTGCTGACATCTTTACCAAGCCCTTAGCCAGATCTCTATTTAATTCATATGTATCTAAGTTGAGTATGATAGATATCTATATTCCAACTTGAGGGAGAGTATTAGTATATATTTTATATTTCTATTTTTATGTTAGGTTTGATTTGCTTCTCAGAGACTTTTGTGTATTTCTACCCTTTTAATCTCTCTTTATATAAGAGAACTTTAGGATTTTTAATTCAAGTTAAATCATTTCATCCAATTATTAACATGAAAAATTAATTTTCAACACATTATCAAATTATGCAGATAATCAATAATCAGCACATTTGACACCGAAAATTCGACAAAGTTGCATCGAATAATCATTTAACATGGAAAGACCCACTTTTAATATGCAAATAATCATCAAATCATACAAGTATCATTCCAATTTGATTTGATGTCCCTGAATGGACATCAAATCATACAAGTAATCTACGTATCGGCATATTTAACGTTACTGAGACACCAGCTAATCATTTAACATGGAGACAAATAAAATATCCACATTTACCATGCAAATAATCATTAATTTGGGCAGGGAGGAGTATTACACGTTTCGTAGGAGGGGTCATTGAATAGGCAGGGCATTGATTTGGGAGGGAGGGGGTTGGTTTAGGGGGTTTTTGTTTGTCTTGTGACAGTCACTAATCGTAATCAGTTGATTAATTAGCTAACTAATTAGAAAAGTGGCTGACTAATCAGCCCAACTATGGGTCTGACCATAAATATTTGTGTTGGTCCATGACCAAATACAATTAATAGGCCGATTAATTAGCTTACTATGGACCAACAATAAATATTTGTTGTTGAGCATGATCACCGATGGGTCAATTGAACATTGATGGCTCACTCTTGGGATCCTGTTCCTCATCTGTGCTAACGCAATTGGGCATCGATTGGTTTTCATAATTAAGCATAATCACCGATGGCTCAGTTGAACATTGAAGGCTCACTTTCTTGCCAAAGGCTACAGTTAAACATATGATGTTGACTACTTTGATTCTCTCATGCTAACTAGTTGACTTCTATTGGAATTATTATTTATGTTGCTACTGTCAGGGATGGGCCAATATACATCAAAATTGAATTTTTCTGTCGTGACTTGACTGCAGAAGTCAAGTTGTCTCAAACTACTTGACTATGGGACCAAGAGAGAAAATCTAGCATGTAGACTCAAAAAAGCAATCTATGGCTCAAAGTGAAATTCAGGCATTTGATTTGCGAGACAAAGCACAGAGATGATGAAGACTGGTTTCAAAGGATCTGTATCTCATCATTTTCGTTAAAAATATAGATACTGGCATGGTTATCCTTGATATCTGCATAGATGTTTCGTTTATTGGTGATGGTACCTCTGGTATTTTGGAGATAAAGACCTTTCTCTTTCTCTGTAGGACGTTTACAACCAGGGATACTGGTGAATTAAATTGTTTGCATGTAGAAATTATGTAGTAGAAAAAATATCTTGATATGTCTGAAAGGAAATATCTAGAGATTCTAACTGAGAATGGGTTTCTTGGGACCAAGCCTTTTGTACCCATGGATCTTAAAAGTATCTTTGAAGAAGCTGAGGAGCAAGAGTTTGGTGACACGTGAAGGCACATAAATATTGTTGGCAAACTCTTGTATTGTACTGCTAATCATGTCTATCAATTTATGAAACCATTGGAAGACAATACATCTTGCATGTTCCCAAGGCTCAGTTGTGAAAGATCTACAGTTGAGAAGATACGTTGTCTTGATTTATGTGCATATGCTGATTGTGCAATCTCTCCAAAGGATGAGAAATCCACTTCTGGTTGCTTCTTGAAGGTATCTAGTTATTTGGAAGGGCAAGAAGTAAATTGTTGTATCCAAATCAAATGCTAAAGTAGAAGATTGGACTATAGCTCATATGGCAATGAGTGTTTATGGATAAAGTCCTTATCTAATCTAAGAGCGGTGAGACCATTTTCTCCAATTATGTTGTGCAATAACAAAGCTGTAGCTCATATTGCCATAAATAATTTCTTCTATGAGAGGGTTGAGCATATAGTAGTTAATTGCCACTTTATTGAAAATGCATAAGGTTACTAGACATCTCTAATCTCCACATTACCAATGTCTTCACTAAACTTCCAAAAAGTGCTATAAATTTCTTCCTAGCAAGCTGGATTAGTGTTTTAATTGCCGATGGCATGTTGCTATTTTTGAGGATCGATCGTGCCAACACATGCAAGGTATTGATTTGTAAGGATATTGGCAAGCTGCTGACCATTTCGATGGCATGCTGATGATATGGGAAGTGATGGGTGGGAGGTTGGGAAATTCGAAAAGGGGACACACACACAGTATTTTTTGAAATTGACATCATTTTGAGTATTTATGTGATTTTTTATCTGGTACACAATCAGTATGCATAGAGTATTATTTGAAAACACAGAGTATTTTTTGAAAACACACAAGCATGCAATCAACATCATTTTAAGTATGTGTGATTTTTTGTCACAGTATTTTTTGAAATTGATATCATTTTGAGTATTTATGTGATTTTTTATTGGTATGTTGTTGACATGCCCATCGGCGTGGCCATCGAAAAATGGATATTTTCACGGCATGCCAACGAAATGCACACTTAGTTTCATCGGCATGGCGTCGAAATCTACATTTCAAACCTTGAGCTGGATTTGCAGATCCATCTGCCTCACTTTAGGGTGAGTGTAATATGTACATGGGTTTGTCTCTTGTTTTAGGTTTATGTAATTTTCTTGTAATTTGTCTAGTTTGCTATCATCTTCTCATGTAAGCCTCTATGTATTGGGAATCAAGATTTCTATCAATGGTAAGATCTTTTCCACTCATCTTGGCACCTCTAATTCTTAAAATTTCAAATGAGGAAATACATGGAAACAAGGTGCTACAGGTAAATATGCAACTTGGCCAACTCATTTGAAACACAACCATCAGACACTTCAAATTGAAGGGGCTAATGGGACCCCTAAAATGGACAAGAATACTTACCGAAATCTTCTTGTAACTTCATTATGCTGCTAGCACCCCTATTAGTTATAATTGGTGTCGGTTGTCAACATCGACGTGCTCAACGTCTATGCCAACACATCACCCCTCACCCCTGGGGAAAATGTTGTCTCTGCCAGGATCCTGTCTGGACATCTGACCTTGTGTCAGGTATTGCTATTGTCCAAAGCTTGTTCAACGCCCCATGTCTATGCCATGGATTTTAACAATGGTTCCTGCTGTGAAAGAGCTGAAACTCCAATCTTCCAGTTAAGCAAAAGAGAGATTATGTCTTAGTACGCATCAGTTTCACCATAAGGCAGTTGTCTGTCTCTGGATAGGTCGCTTTCATGGCTGCTTAAGGTAGTCTTAATATTTTTCTGAAAGATGGGATGCGTTAGCATTGGTAGTGCTTTCTTAGTTGATGCTTCCTCTCAAGTAGCTGTATTTGAGGACCTTGATCGTTGTCATCGTCGTTACTTGTATTTGTCGCCGTCATTATCTTCAAAATGTCTACCAAGGAAAGAGGTTGAGGAGAGAGAATGTAGTGGTGGCAACACCATGTGCTACATTGTGCTGTGGCAACAGGCAGCTGCCACGCTAGGATTTGGGAGTGGAAAAAGGCGAATATATCCATATTATGCTGACCTGATTTTGGCAAAGGTTTAAGATTGCTAAGGACATTGGAAGGATGCATGATGCATTCTTATATGTTTGTGTTCCAGTTATTAGGCTGAAAAACATCTCATCCATAGAGGGTACTAGATTTATATGCATGCAGAATGATGTTGGCCAATGTTACTCATTCCAACATAAATATTCTCCTCATGCATAGAAAGAAAACACTGCAATTCCGAAAACTACAGGAAGGCCTTTGTGATTGTATGGAGAGAGTCTGCATTGTTCTATGATATAAAGTACAATGCTCAATAGGTCGGACAAGTTAGAATGGCTAGCTGCCAATGTCTTCTTCGGTTTGCACCTTATGAAAGAAGATTGTTACACGAGTAAAGAACTGACGTTTTATTTTCTTGATTGCTTTCAGGTTAGATTCATGAGAAACGTGGAGAATAAGGATGACAAATACAGGGCCTTGTTGGGAGAGCGGCTTCCAATGACAGACTCCACTGGTTTGATCCAGGTGTATAGCAAGGAGTTGAGTGACAGATTGGCACCTACCTAGTCTTTGATGACACTTACGATGTAAGTAAACCGTGTCCATACAAAAGTTATGTTCAAATGCCCTCCAACATGTAAGTAATCACTTGGTTGTAAAGTTCTTATCCATCTAGATTACCTTTACAGTGTAAATGAAATCAATCATCTTAATGTGAATGAGAATCGTTGTAGCTTGTGGTCGGTTCAAACTCTCCTCAACGTTGTTTCATAATTTTCACAAGTGACATTATTATTGTTATTATTATTATTATTATTATTATTATTAGTAGTGACATTAAATTATGCCATGTGTGATGGTTGTAATTTCCTGTTACTTGTCAAGGTTATAAACTTATAATACAGCTTCAGTATTTCAAATCAATGGCCGAGATTCTACGTTCGCACCCGTGCCATCTCTACTTGAAGATATGCAATTGTTGATGAGTTCTTGGTTTCAACAAAAGAAATTTTACCATTGGTCTCGACAGGAAAATGTTGTGAGGTTTGCGGCGGCATCACAACCTGTTTACTCTTATGGTGGTGGAGGGTATTCCGTTATTCTTCAGCAAAATGGGTTCGGCACTGGTCTCCTCCATCAGTAGTATGATTTCTTTTGCGAGTTGTTGGACAAAGGTTTGAAGAGAGCGAGAGAGGAATTCCCATCTTGGTTTCAAGGCCCAAAGAGATCAATTATCCAACCTTGAAGAAAATGTTTGAAGTACGCTGTCAACTGCGTTTTGAATCCATTCAGAAATTGGGAAGAAGATAAAAGGTGATTATGTGTGTGATATCTTTGGGATTAATTTACTTGGAGGATTAAGAAAGTGGTGTTAAGAAATGGGAAACTGGTATTAATTTTCAATTATATTTATTTGAAGAGTGATGTTAACATCAATTATGTTTACTTGAATTGGTGTTAAGTTGAAGTGTTAGTACTTGTGATGTTTATTTGTTAGTGGTGTTAAGAATTTGAATTATAGATCGCGAGAGTACAGCAAAATCGTGTGATTTAAACATGGATTTGCTTAATATATATCAGTAGCAATCGGTGTTAGATAAATCAGTGTTAAGAATACTTAACCTGTGTTAATCAAAAGAGGATTAGCTCTTCAAGTAAATAATGGTTAACTTTTTAATAAAAAATTTAATCCTTCAATTAAATTAACCCTTAATATTTCTATTTGAGAAAAGAATAAATAATCCAATCGTAAGAGCTTCCTATTAGTTATGTATGGTGGCTCAACTTTAGAATAATTACTGGGGTTAAATCTGATGTAAATTGAAATCAGCTGGCGATACCTCAGATTTCCTGCCAAAGGGGCAAAAAAATCATGATACAAATTTTGAATGGGGAGTTGGCCTCCAGCCTAGTTTTTCTCTTCCGTATGAAATTTTTTTCTTTTCATCATTGGTTGTGTATCCTTCTTTTAAGCATTTTGGTTGCATATCAGTAGACATATGTCCTCTATCCTAATATAAACAGAAGAAGCGGTCTCCTAAAACTGCTATTGGCATCCTTGAGCGTAAAAGCTGTGATGTTAACTTGGATTTGCTTAACCTGAATCTGACTCACCTAACTTAATTGGAGATAAAACCTAATTCATTTAATTTTTAATTGAGTATAAGTTGTTTATTACAAATATAAATAGGCATATAGGTTTGACACTTTACCCTTTTATTTGACCTGTTTCTTGATAAATATCTATCCATACATATTTATATATATTTGTGTCTAATGTGATAAAATTTATAATAATTTATTTTTATTCTAAATTTACTTTTTCTGTTTTTGTATATGGAACATTGCAAAACTCATCTTTGTGTACAAATCATATGCTCTTTATTGAGAGAAACCCATATGCTATGATGGATCTTGCAATCCTCTCCGTAGAAAAAGAATTGTACACACAAGCATGGTGAGTACTTGATATAGTTCTCACCTTGAATTTGTCTCTGCTTGGAATAAAATCACATGCAAGAATTCCAGGAGGTCTTATTAAGACTACAACTTCTTCGTTCTAATCCACTCATGGTCGATTAATATCTTGAATCATGTTCAAATTGGCTTCATTTGGGTCATGTAATTATTCTCTTTACTTAAATGGAGAGGTTAGGATGTCATTCCTTGATTTTTGACTATGAAATAAATGTTTCACTTTGCTGTAGCTAGCTGCTATAATAGAGCTAAGCCCACACCTCCACTTGAGTCCTTGCATAATCTGTTAAATAACCTTTTTAGCTGGCTATGACAGGAGGTTTTATCATAAAAAGAAACAGATTAAGCTATGGTTCAAGGAAAATTTGATTGAATTCTTTTATGTAAAGTGCTCGAGTTTAAATCTAAGCTTAATCGAGAAAAAAATTACTTTGACAACTTATTAGGTATGAGCCTAATAGATCAAAGACAAATATCTAAAATGTTTAAGCCTAATTTGTTAGGTAAAATTAGCTTTGAGAACTCATTGGGTATGGGCCTAATAGATTAAAGACAAATACCCAAAATGCTCAAGCCTAATTTGTTAGGTAGTAATTTTCAATTCTTAATTTTTTGCTACTCATTTTCATAAGTTTTTCATATGTAGGATTATTTTGAGGTGTTGCAATCTCTCAACTTGAAATCTTGACATTCTCAACAAGATTGGTGTGGTCAATCAATAAGTAGACGATACAGGATTCTACCATTGGCTCTAGAGGTGGCCTCCATGATTACTTTTATGGTGTAGCATTTAACTCTATATGACACTTAATTCCCACATTGTTGCTTAGTTCATGGCTCTATACCATCTGCAATGCCTTGAGCCTAAATCTATAATCTAATAAAAAAAAATTGACTTTGACAGCTTGACGAATATAGGCTTAGTGGATTCAAGATAATTATCCAAAATGCTTAAATCTAAATCGTCAACAAGTTAGGAAGGCCCTTTGTACCTCTTGAAGTACTTGACTTGTGCTCCCACCATCAAACCCCCTCAACCTAGACGTCAAACCACTAGTGTAGCACAAGGATGGCCACTCAAAGCTGCTTAAAGGTCCAAAAGGCCTTTCCCAAGTCTTCTCATCGTCATATTGGGAGAGCAACCTTATCTCAGGAGATTCAAACGGGCTCCCTCCTCTCTAACGTTGTTGAACTACTGCCCAAATGCTTGCTTGCTAGACTCTTCTTAGGAAGTTCCATATGAAGCAAAGAACTCGTTGAATCTAACTAATGGGTTATATATGCCCCTTGTCACATTTACTGCTTTTGTAATTTCCCACTTGGAGCAATTTGATACCACTCACATGGATGGTCTACTTTCTTGAGTGTTTGCATGTGACATGTTGTCTTTGTAAAATCCTTCGGAGTCCTGCCAGCACAGCCTAAAATACAGCTCTCACCTACTCAAAATGAGTTACGTTTTTTTTCTTTTTTTTTTTTGGGATGGGGTGATCTGTGCCCGTCCGTCCAAGCCATCGTCACATAATTATTTGTCTCGTACATCGTTTCCTTGAGTAATTAAACTTAGCCTCCACCGTCTCACCAATTACTCTACTACGATTACACGTTTAATTAACTAATCTTTGACCTTGCCATCCAATGGTAAAATCCGGCGTATTCTTTGTCCCTAAATTGGAGATACTCCCAATTGGGACAGATGGATCGATGTTAATTAACCCAAGAGAGCTTACCATGCATGCAGATTTTATGCCTTAAAAAAGGGGAATGGAGGGTGGGGAGGGTAGCTTTAGCCATCGAAATGGGGTGCCTTTTCCAGTTTCTCTTAAAAAATAGCAGCCACGTTTAGAAACAGGAGTCGATGAGGTGGTGGCCTCCTCTCTCACCCTTTAATTACTACCCCCATCAAGCCACACGACATAGCTTGGAAATATTAAACCCAATCCAATGGCGCAACTTGCCAGGCAGCCTGCCTCCCATCCACAAATCACCACAATAATTTTTTCTCCCCTTATATTTCCATGCACCAAACAAGGATAATATGGATGTCCATGCACATATGTTGAAAAGTGACTTGAGGGAAAGGAACATGCAGACTTCACGAACCAAATCCACCATAAATAAATTTAGGTAAGATCCAAATTTTCAAGTCCATCACCATGATTATTCCATCTCTATGTAAAGTTAAGCAGAGAATCAACGGACAGAGAGGAAAATTTAGTGGTCTAGATTTATTTGGAATTAATATAATCTTTTCTTTCCGGATAAAAAGAGATGTGTAATATTTTATACGTACCATTATATTTATCTCACATGATATATTGAGGTGAAGATCATGTGGATGAGGTAGAGTTACATAAGAGAGTCAATGTGTTCATAGATATAAAATGTTATGCTATATTTTTAGATTCTAAAAATACTATTAGCATTCTTAGCTGAGAGAAGTGTGAGTCATATGGAGTCACATATATTCTTTACATTCAAATTCAAATTTCGATGAAGGGAGAGAAAAACTCTATCTCCAATAGATGTCGTCGGCACTATAATAGATGCTAATGGCACGGCAATCTCAAATTTCGGTGAAGACAAGTAAATGTTGACGGCACCATTGTAGATGCTGACGGCATTACCATCAGTCGTGTAAGTTTAGATACTAATGTTGCCACGCACATTTTCATGTTGTTGCCCCTGCCACATATTCAGTAACTTTTATAGTGCTTAAATATCTATTACAAACACTTATCACTTTTCTTGGTATTATTGGCATCAATTACTCATCACTTATTTTGTTGTTGTAGGCATCAATTATTTAAACACCTATTGTGGTATTAACGACACCACTATATATAGGTGCTAACGGCATCACCCATAGGTGCTAATGGCATCACCACCAATTACGTAAGTTTAGATACCAATGTCACAACGTACATTTATATGTCATTGGTATAAATTAATTATCACTTATCTTGTTGAGGTGGATGCTATGTGGATGAGGTGGAGTTACATAGGAAAGTCACATGTGCTCATGGATATAAAAGGTTAAACCAACTTTTTATACCCTAAAAGTACTATTACTATTTTTAACTAAGAAAATGACACTCACATGGAGTCACATGTATCTTTCACATTCGAATTTAAATTTCGGTGGAGGGAGAATTAAACCCTATCTTAAATAAGTGCCGTTGGCACTACAATAGATGCTAACGACACCATTATCTCAAATTTAGGTGAAGACAAGTAGATGATGATGACATTATCATTGGTACTAATGACATCACCACCAGTCGTGTAAGTTTAGATACCAATATCATTACCTACATTTTCATGTTGTTGGCATCAATTATTTATCATTTATCTTGTTGATGTGGATGCCATGTGGATGAGGTGGAGTTACATAGAAGAGTCACAAGTGCTCATAGATATAAAAGGTTAAACTACCTTTTTAGACCTTAAAAGTACTATTATCATATTTAATTAAGAGAAATGAGTCACATGGAGTCGCATGTGCTCTTCACATTCAAATTCAAATTTCGGTGGAGGAAGAGGAAAACTCTATCTCCAATAGGTGCTGTCGACACTACAATAGATGCTAACGGCACCACCAGTTCAAATTTCGGTGAAGACAAATAGGTGTTGACGGTACCACCATTCGTGTTGATAGCATTACCATTGATGCTGACGACATCAATGTTATCATAGTTATTTAGGTTGACAATTTAAACTAAGATTGTTGAACGCACACATTAATTCCTATGCATGGATCACATTACATAAGAGAATTCAATTGATAAGTTCCATTTTAGGCAGATTAGTAAATCAGAAAGCTCAGTTTAAACAAACATAATAACAACATTTCATAGTTGTAACACTTACACAAACAACAACCACAAAAAGGAAAAAAAAAATCCTACAACATCAAGAGCACCAATTGCAAGTTCAAAAATACATACTCCACTTTCAATTAATAATTAACTCAGCAAGAACTCTAAAAGGGCAAAAAAATCATCCCGCATCAAAAGTATTGTCAAGGGAGAGGTGGGGCTGGAGGGGGGCACCGCGGACCTGGTCTGAGAGGTCGAGGTGGCTGACGATGAGAAGGTCCTTGGAGATGGTGGCAAAGACAAGAGTGGAGGAGAAGGTGGGATGCAACTGGGCTGCGTGGTGGGGAGGGCCTCATCTTTGAGCTCCTCGTCGTGTTGGCGGGTGGCGGAGGTGACGATGGTGGTGATTGGAGGAGGTTGTGGGTGGGTGGGTGGTGTGGCAGGGGGAGGATTCGTAGCTGGGATGTTCTTTTATAGTCAAAATTTAGGGGAAGAGGGTAGGGGGAGGGGTTACACATGAAATCATAGTAAGATTTCACTTAAAATTGTGGTATATTTTAAGATATGTAATATAGTATATGTAATATTACCCTTTCTTTTACATGGTGTTAGGATTTCTCATTCATTGCAACCTTTGAGATGTCCGTACAAACTCATGACTAATTCTTTGGCTGCTGCTTTTCATACTTGCCAGCATTTACAATAGTTCCCACCCATCTAGAATCATTGAATCAACCAAATCTTGTGTAACTTTCAAAGTTTTGACATAAATCCTCCTAATAAATACTATTTCTAAATAGAAAGGAGATTACGTACGTACAGGGGTCCAAAAGAGTTTATAATATATGCTTTCTATATTAATATTCGTTTGAAGTCCAAAATGTCACCTCAAAATGGACAAAAAAATGTTCTCTAAGACAAATGTGTATGCTTAGTTTTTCAAACCCCATTTAGAGGTTGACCAACCAATGAGGGCAATGGCAGTTGGCATAAATGGGACCCCCTCTTCTTGGCAGCAGTGATGCCTTTGTTTGGCCTTAATTTCTTGGTTGATTTGCTACCATGTACATTCCTTTCCCTAAATGCTATATATATAGACACACACACACACACCCACACACACACACACAACTTTGGTGCCCATATTTGAAACACCGAGTTCATGGGGGACAAAAATTGGAATATGGACGTACGTCATCCATCAAAGATGCTAACATTAATATTAGGATGAGGGCCTCTGCTGTTTTTTTTTTTCTTGTTTTCTCACTTGAGATCCACATGCCACAAGTACTCTTTCTCCTTTTCAATATTTTCCTGAGATCCAGATGAAATAGGTAGAGCATCTGAAATGGGTGGGAGAGGATCTGATGGAGGAGTTGGGGGTACTGGTGGTGGTGTGTGGAGTTGGGAGGAGAACAAGTTGTTCGAGTTGGCCTTGGCAGTGGTGGACCAAAAGGATCCCAAAAGGTGGGAGGCGGTGGCCTCCATGGTGAAGGGGAAGAGTGCAGTGGAGGTGGAGAGGCACTATGCCATGCTCTTGGAGGACGTCGAGTCCATAGAATCGGGGAAGCTTGATCACAAATTTGCAGATGGATGTAAGTTATCCAGCAGCTTGGGAAGAATAATGCTTGCAAAGAACCTGAGCTTGTGATCCAGTAAGTTAATTAATTAAATATTTCTTCTAGTTTTTCTCTTTTTTTTTGCTAAATTTATTTAATTTGGTTTATATATGATTGACTACTATATCATGGGGTTATGTTTCTGTCCTCTTATATATGTCTTTTATTGTTAGTTTAGAGTATTTACAAGTACTACTGGAAAGATGGTAATTAAACTTTGTGCCTCTTTTTTGGGCTTTAATTATTGCCAGTATGCATGCTACATGAATTGGGTTTGAGAGTTTCACAACACCTTCATCCGAAGTTGTGCTGGGGATGGAGAGCTTGATGCTTTAATTCTTATTTAAACAATAATTGCAGCTACCGTATGTGCTTTTGAGGCTGCTAACCTAAGCTATACCATAGATTTTCATCTACAAGTCATGTGTGTTTTCAATTGTTGACCTTTTATATATATATATATATATATATATATATATATATATATATATATATATATATATATCCGAATGAGTCTCCAATCAAGTCTAAATGCAGCATTTAGCATGCAAATAATTGTCGTACTTTCTATACCAGCTTTGGCATCCAATGATAATCTCTAAATGAGAAATAGGTTAGATCTGAGGTAGGGACTCTCAATGTCGTTCGTGGTCCATATATATCTATATATATATCTATCTATATACATATATATATGTTAATTCTAGACGAAAAGATCAGGAGTTAAAAACACTTCACATCACTTATGAGACACTTTGGATATTATGCACTAATGCAAGAGACATTCATGCATAAAGCCATAAATACTACATATTTACTGTGGATACAGTAGCCCAACTACAGTACATCAAGGTAGGAATCCGATCAAGATGGACTGTGGCTACCTCCCAGAGTTCGACAAACTGTAGTTGAGACAGATAAATGCCCAAGCCTGCAGGCAAGGGATGCGAATATTTATTTGGAATATCCTATAGCCTCAGCATCCGCTCTCCAGATGCACACAATGACAGGGGGTCACTTCTCTTTCATTAGTGCATGCAATGATGGACTTAAATTTGGATAAAATTAAAATTATATATATATAATTTCAAGAATAATCTATTTTCTATATTATCAATCAAAATACAAATGAAAAAGGAAAATGATGGAGGGATATCTGAATTTATCACTACGGAAGCATTGAGGAGATCATGGAGATCCTCTAGAGCAATGGAATTTGCTTCTTCAACGAAAGGAGGTGGCAATAATGCTTCCAGAGGGTTTAGAGAGCGAAAGTGGAAGAGAACTGAATGGGAGCGTACTCAGGTTCTGTCATGGGCCCTATTTATATTTTTTCTGCGAAGGGATGTCCACTTCGAATGTCCACTTCGCTTGCACCCCTTCAGGAGCCATAACCGTTAAATATAAAACGACAATCCCACACATCACGGATTGCATTTCCCTTAAAGTTTCTATGTTTTAAATCGCATATCCTAATGAGATGTGAATGATCAATTTACATAATTAGACCATTTTAATGACCGTAAATGTGATGTCTAATGAATGTATATATATATGACATATAATTTCGTAATAATAACATATGTCGGTTTGCATTATAATTCTATCAATCTTCCACTCGAACAATATATATCATCCTTATAATCATACGCTCTTATATACCTGTATAAGTTCATTAATACAAACATCACAATAAACTACATCACCAATCTTGTCTATAGTCTGTTAACGTACAACCAAAGTTGGTTTTCACCATTATGAAATCGACTAGACCAATCAATGATCACATATATTAATACAAGTAATGACATAGATCTGATATATGTACATAGCATGAAAATTACATATCAATATAATTTACACATACCTATTTTCAACTAGTCCGGAACTTTATTATACAAGAGATCATATGTTAAGGACTAATGTGTTCAAAAAATGGAGAACTTTATTATTATGTGCATAATCCAAAACATGTCAATACATGAAAACACTAAAATAGAACAAACTTCCACTGAATTATTGTATTACAAAATAGATATAATACCTATACAGACAACATGTTCATGAAAAACCTTTGGCGTTAGCCCTTCAGTGAGTCGGTCTACTATCATGGAGTTGGTCCCAATGTATTCAATGGATAGCTGTCTACTTTGAACTCTTTCCTTGATCGCTAAAAACTTGATATTGATGTGCTGTGACCTCGAAGAACTTTTGTTGCTGTTGGAGTACATTACTGCCGAATTATTGTCACAGTAAAACCGAAGTGATCTTTCAACACCATCAATGATCCGTAGTGCTGTGACAAAATTCCTAATCCATACTCCATGATTTGAGGCCTCGAAGCACGTTATGAATTTTGTTTCCATAGTGAAGGTAGCTATCAAGGTTTGCTTTGCACTCCACGAGATAGTTCCTCCAGCTAGTAGACAAATGTATCCCAAAGTAGATCTTCAGGTATCCTTACATCCTGCAAAGTTAGAGTCAGAATATCTTAGGACTTCCAAATGATCTAATCTTCTTTATGTGAGCATGAAATCCTTTGTTATTTGTTGGTAGTGCATGACCCATTTGACTGCCTTCTAGTGGTTGGATCCAAGCTTGCTTAAATATCTGCCCAACATACCAACAATGTATCTTAGGTCTGGCCACGTGCAGACTTGGGTATACATCAAACTTCTCATTGTCGATGCATAGGGAGTATTTTCCATCTCTTTAGCTTCAAATTCATTCTTGGGGCATTGGTTAAGAGAGAATTTATCTCCCTTAACCACTAAAGTATCTCCTGCTTTGCAATTCTCCATGATAAAATGCCTTAAAATGGTATCAATATATCTTTTTTTTGACAATCTAAGAATATCTCAAGAATGATCACGTTGTATCTGGATTCCTAATACAAAGGATGCTTTACCAAGATCCTTCATTACAGGAAAAATTACTAGAGACAAATGTCTTGGTTTCCTAAAGTAAACCATTGTTATTACAGGAAGGGAGAATGTCATCCACACACAATACTAGGAAAATATGTTCCCCCTATAAAATTTGTAGTATACACAATCATCAACCAGATTTATCTCAAAATCAAATGAGACAATTACTTAATGAAAATTATAATACCACTATCTTAAAGCTTGCTTTAGTCCATAATGGCTTTATTTAATTTGCAAACTATTTTATTTATGTCTCTTAATGCAAAGTTTTCTGGTTGCACCATGTAAACTGTTTCATTAATGTTTCCATTAAGAAACGTTGTCTTTACATCCATCTGATGTAGCTCAAAATCAAAATAAGCTACTAAAGCCATTATGGTTCTAAATGAATCCTTAGATGAAACAGAAGAAAATATCTCTTTATAATCTATGCCTTCCTTTTGAGTAAATTCCTTAGCAACAAGATGAGTCTTATATTTATCTACATTATCTTGTGAATCCCGTTTGGTTTTAAATATCCATCTATAACCAGCTTTCATACCTTCAGGCAATGGGACAACATCCCAAACCTCGTTGTCACTCATGGATTTCATCTCTTCATTCATGGCATTGATCTAGTCTTGAGAATGGGAACTCTTCATAGCATGAGCAACTGAAATGGGATCTGTATTCATTTGATCTGCCTCTAGTTCTTGGAGAAAGACAACATAATCACTAGATATTGTACTTTTCCTTTCTCTACTAGATCTCCTATTGGGTGTAGGATTTGAAATATTTTGAGGTTATTTGGTTTGATTGATGCGAAGATTATGCACATTATTTTCTTCCCCTTATGTTGTTGGAACAAGATTTGGAATAAGAACTTGATCCTGTCAATGGCTTCCTTATAAACAGGATTTGGTTCTTCAAATGTAATGTGGCGACTATCACCCTTCAAAGCAACATCTTCAAAGAAATGGGCATTCCTAGTCTCAAAGAATGAGCGAGTCGTTGGGTTATAAAACTTATAACCCTTCGACCTCTCAGAGTACCTTACAAAATAGCAGATGACTGCCTTAAAGTCCAGTTTCCTTTCAGCAGGCCTGTATGACCTAACCTCAGCTGAACACCCCCAAATATGAAAATATTTTTGACTAGGTACCTTATTAGTACACATTTCATATGGGGTTTTAGGCATTGCTTTAGTTGGTACTCAATTGAGAATACACATAGTTGTCTTTAGCGCTTCTCCCCATAAAGACTCAGGTAAAGAGGTATGACTAATTATACTCCGTACCACATCCTTAAGAGTTTTGTTGTGGCGTTTAACAACACCATTTATGCTTGATGTTTCAAGCATAGTGTACTGAGGCATTGTGTCGCACTCATCTAGAAAAGAAGCAAAAGGTCCTAGATGCTGTTCTCTTGATCCATCATATCTGCTGTAGCACTCACCACCACGGTCAGATCTGATGACCTTAATCCTTTTCCTGAGTTGGTTTTCTACCTCAGCCTTATAGGACTTGAACGCATCCAAGGATTGCAATTTTTTGTGAAGGAGAAATAGATGCTCGTATTTAGAGTAGTCGTTTATGAACATAATAAAGTACTGTTGCCCATTACAGGAAGCCACATGGAATGGACCATAAATATCTGTATATATTAGTTCTAAGACATCTGTAGCTCTAGTGGCACCTACACCTGTTTTGTTTGTTCTTTTCCCTTTTAAACAATCTACACAAACATCCAAATCCGTGTAATCAAGGAAATTAAGAATTCTATTTAAAATAAGCCTATCCATTCTCTGTTTAGAGATATGGCCTAAACGCTTATGCCACGGTAAAATGGAATTCTCTTGACTTATTTTATGCTTTGTACCACTCAAAGTTGCATTGAAGGTTTTTAAATTGGAGGAAAACGTATGCAGCATATGTAATTTATCACTAACACACAAAGAACTAAACCAACTAAATTTGAATTAAGAAACAACTGAAATTGTCTATTTTCAAATGAATAAGAATAACCATATTTGTCCAATAGATAAATAGAAACTAAATTCATCTAAACGATAGTACAATGAAAGTTTCTTTCAAATCTAATTAGTAACGGGTAGTCAGTGATAACCTAAAATCCACAATGACTTCTATCTCCACCTTCTTGCGGTCGCCCATATAGATGTATCTTTCACCATCACTTGGCATTCGGCAACTTAGGTAACCCTACACAGATACACTAATGTGAATAGTAGTTCTCGAATCTATCCACCAAATGTTTGAGGGTACAGAAGCATAGTTAACTTCTGAACAAACCAAAGAGAGTGATGTACCTTTCTTTTAACGCCAAGCGTGATATTTGATACACTCCTTCATGTGTTCTTCTCCCTTGCAGAAGAAGCAAGAAGCATTAGGCTTCTTCTGACTCCTTCTAGAGGAGGACGAACTGATAACAGCTGTATCCTTAGCCCACTTCCTTTTGGGCGTAGAAACCAGATGAGCACTCTCTGGTTTGTCCTGTTTCAGCCTCTCTTCCTCTTGCACACAATGAGAAATGAGCTCATTAAGAGTCTACTTCTCCCTTTGGCAGTTATAGCTAACCTTAAATTGCCCATATTGTGCAGGGAGGGAGATCAAAACCAAATTTATGAGGAGGTCATCCGACAACTCCAACTTAAGTGCCTTTAGTTTCGAGGCCAAATGAAACATTTCCATAGTATCCTCCCTTATGTTTTTAGTGCCCCTCTACTTAAGTGAGATAAGTTTGCTAAGGAGATTGCTTGCCTCAGCTTTTTCATTCTTAGCAAATCTTTTCCCAATCTCATCAAGGAATTTCTTGGCATTTAATTCCTCTGAGATAGCACTCCTAGAGTTTTCTAGGATAGCACGTTTCATGATCATTAAACACATGTGATTTGATCACTCCCACATCACAGAGTTCTTTATTTCATCAGAAGAAATCTTATTTGTAAAAGGGAAGGGAGGATCAATCTTAAGGGCAAGGTCTAGATCTATGGATCCTAGAACAATAAGGACACTTTCTTTCAAGAACTTAAAATTAGATCCGTTTAGTTCTGGAATAGAGTTTAGGTTGGCAGTTATGGCAGATGCAGAGGAGTTAATTGGAAAATAAAGGAAATAAACCAAATACATACTTAGAATCAAGTAAACTAAACAATACAATCATTAATATTTAGTTTTTGGATAATAAACATTAATATTGTAAATAAATTGCGTTTGAGGGGACAACTACTGCAGCCCAAGCATTAGGACATATGGTGAACATCTTTGGGGATCTATCTAGTCTGAGATTAAACAAGGAGAAATCCACCCTAATATGTTTTGGCATGAATGAGCAGGAGCAATATGCACTGTCAGTCACGTTGGGAACTCCTCTATCAAATTTGCCAATCAGATATTTGGGGCAGCTATTGTGTTACGACCCGGTTCCCGAATCCCTACAGGACATGAGAATTGGACCGACTCGACTGATCTCAGGACCCAGTCGTCCAACGAGAAAGTAACCAAAAGAACAGTAAAATAAACCACATTCATCATGCATGTAACTAACAGTAACAAAAGTACAACAGTAAAGAAAAGAACTACTACAGTACATACCGCCACAACAGTTAAGAGTTAAAAACAGGTACAGAAATACGATGTCTACAATAAAGAGTACAAGGTGAAACAGAAATACTCACTACTACAGAAATACGGTACAACAAAAGTACAACTACTGGGCTCTACTAGGCCCAGCACCCTCCGCAGCTGCAGGTTCTGGCTGCTCAACACCTGGTCCTGAAAAGGTGACAAAAGTGACACGTCAGCGAAACGCTGAGTAGAGTGGCAACCAGCTAGCTAAGAAAACAGTAAAGGTGGACAAGTAGCTGTTATTTTTAATTTCTTTCTTTATTTCTCTATTTACTCTTTCTTGAATTATTTCTCAGATCTTTCTCTTGATCTCAAATGTTCCTCGTGGGAACGATCTTGATTGCAGTCTTTTCTCAAAAGTAGAAGTAGCACGTGGTGCTCTCCTGGCCAGGAGAGTCCCCCGTGGTGGTCCTACCCTCAGTCAACCACCCCAAGGTCACTGACAGATGTAACGGTGACTACGGCATGCGCGATAAACGCACGGGTAGCTACCTCGCACTGGCACACGGTCAGTCGTTTCCGTTAACGGGTGCGCCCCAAAGCACAGCACGAAACCAGTATAAGGCAGAGCCCTCTCAGTAACAGGGGTCCAGCCCCTCCACAGTAACCAAATAGGGGTCTTGCCCCTCCACAGTTTGCGCACCCTCGCCTGACTACCCTGGTTTGCCTAGTGGGCCTAACAAGTCGGTGTAGGACGGCTAGCAGAACCCTGGGGCCTGTGGGGTGGCTAGCGTACTCCCTACACTAGTAGCTCTCCCCGGTACTGTGTACGCGAGGGCCAAAAGTCGGTACAAAGTGGCCAGACCTAACCCTGGGTCCTTGGGGCGGCTAGCTCCGCTCTGCATTAAACAAGGGGGACAGTCGCTCTCCTTGGTACTCGTACTCAAGGGCCAGCTTACTTCCCCAATTCCATTCTATTTCCTTTCAGGAGTTCTCCTAATTTCCCGTAGAGTTCATGCTCATAATTCTCTAGCCAAGCCATTTTAGGTTTCATCATTTCAATTTTATTCTCATATAGCCCATGTTTCCAACATTTAATATCAATTTATATACAAGCAGCTCAATTTTTGTTTTCAACAACTGGAATCACATGTAGCAATTACTAGCAACAGTACTCTATATTTTACAAGCAGCTGTTATCCAATTACATGTAATTATCATTATTCTATCTACTTTTCTAAGACTGCAATTCATGTATTCACGACATTCGTTTCAGTGTTTCTGTTCCTAGGATTCATGCCACACCCTAGGATCTATCATTCAATCTAGTTTTCCAGTCCTAGGATTCATGCCATATCCTAAGATCTATCATTTAATCTAGTTTTCCAGTCCTAGGATTCATGCCATACCCTAGGATCTATCATTTATCTCAAGATGCATTAATGTTGGTAAATAACCAAGGGAAGCCACTCTACCCACAAAATCGAAAGTAATGGGGGCGTGATCGGCAGGTCCGTGTGCCTCGGCAACCCCCAGAGCCGCAATGGGATGAGGTCCTAACACAATGATCAATCACAAGGAACCACTCAGAACATGATAAAAATATTTTACACAAGTAGAGGAACAAATTCTGAGAAGAATGGAATCTCAAACGCAGAAATCGAACTTCGAATGGACCCTAAACGGGTCAAAAATGACAACTCTGCCTCAAATCAGACGTCTGGAACACCCTCCAGACGTCTTAAAAGGTGGTCCAGGTCATACCTCACTCTGAGTTGTTCTTCAAACATCCAGGATCCCGCTGAACCGTCTGGACCTAGTTCCAGACATCCGACAACCTCTCCGGACGTTTGGAGACTCTCTCCGCCGTCTGGTGCTGTGCCCAGACGTCTGATCTGTGTGGGAGGGCGTGTCATTGTGCCTTCCCGAAACGAAACCTGCACGCGCGACCAAGACCTCCTCATCACGACACGTCTCAGCCTTCGGCGGATCGGCCTGCATGGCTGTATCCGCAAAAAGGAGGAAGAAGGGAAATATCGTACCTTTCAGACGTCTGGATCTCTCTCCAGACGTCACCCGCGTCGTCTGGACGTAGGTCCAGACGTCTGATTTTGGGAAAATTTCCCAGAATCAGGACCTCCTCGCCTTCTTCCTACTGCGCACGGCCGCGCCGCGCTCGCTCGCCTGTTGCCTGAGCTACAGCAGCACCAGGGTAACCTCCCTAGCACCACGCTCCCGCTGCGCGCTTGTCGGCCGGCCCTGGCTGCTCCGGTGAGCTCACTCTCTCTTCCTCACGCACTCTGCCTCTTCTCCCTCTCGCTGCACCTCCTCCTCCCCGCACACACCCGGTAGTAGCTGCTGCCCTCGCTCTTTCACTCTCACGCTAATGCTAGAAGAAGAAGGAGGAGACAGTGGAGTGGTGGGTGAGGGAGAGGGAAGGGGGGAGAGGGGTATTTGAAGGCGTCGGGGGAGAGAGAGAAAGAAAAAAAATGCCTGCAGGTCGGCGGGCTTACGCGTGCAGACTCGCAATCGTACGCCGCAAAAATTTATTTCTAGACGTCTTGGAAGGCGTCCAGACGTCTGACCAGATGTCTGGACCAACTCCCAGATGTCTTAAAAGTGTTTGATGTCTCGGTCTTAACACATTGAGATATTCAAAGCTGCGGAAGAGTGATTGGAATGCCCTCTTTGACAAGATTTCTGTTAAGCTAGAAGGATGGAACAGTAAGTTCTTATCTAAGGGTGGAAGGCTAATCTTGTTAAATTCTGTTATCACTTCCATTCCGATTTTCTACTTTTCCCTTTTCAAAGCTCCGAAATCCATTTGGAAACGGTTGGACTTCATTCGAAAGAAATTATTTTCGAAAGGTGCCTGATATGAGGGTACGTTCATGCAACCACTGAAATGGGAACATCTGTGTCACCCCAAGGAAGAAGGTGGACTGGGGGGATTAAAGCACTTAAAGAGTTTAATGAAGCCTTATTGATTAAATGGGCTGTCAAAATTCTAAATGGGGTGGAAAGGTTATGGACTGAACTTATTAATGATGGCTATGGATGCTCCAATAGTGCTCTAAACAGATTATACCCCTCCAAACCCTCCCCATTTTGATGTTCTGTCACTCAAGCTATCAGAGATAATTGGCACTTATTGCAACTGGTTCTTGGAGATGGTAGGCACTTCAGTTTCTGGAAAGAACAGTGGATGTCGTTGGGTGCCTTGCAGGAGGCTTACCCGAGGGTCTACTCGACTTCTACTAACAAGGATGGGGTGGTTAATAACTATTGGTCTGAATCTGGCAGATGTTGGCGGTTGATTGAATCTGAGGCAGTTAGGGAGGGGACCAGATTATGGGAAGAAAAGCAGTGTTTGGTTTCAGACTTGCAAACCATATGTCCAAGACCCGGTGTGGAGGATACTTATGCATGGGATGGCATCTATACGAATCAACACGCCTATGAAAAAATTAGGAGTTCTAATAGTGGTATGGGAGGTGATTACATTGATAAGAAACTTTGGCTATTAAAGGTCCCCTTCAAGGTACAAATCCTTCTCTGGTTATATAGAAGGGATGGTCTGATAATAAGAGACCTTAGGCACAGGAGGATGGGGACAGTACTACATGAATGCCATCTTTGTGGGATGCACACTGACAGTTTGAATCATTTGTTTTTCTCTTGTTTGGTCACTGACATGATTTGGAGAAAAACATGTAACAAGCCCCTTCCATCCTGGGAATCTTTATGGTATGGTTTTGGGATAACTGGGAAGCCACATTTACACATGGTGGTGACCCTTTGGTGCATGTGGAGGGCGAGGAATGAGAGATTATTTCAGGAGAGACCAGTTTATTGTGTACAAATTGTAAATGAGTGCTGGTCTCTCATATATAGAAGGGGATCTAATTTGTAGGTCTCTTTGTATTTCTTTTTATTATTAATAAATTACCCTCCCAGATTGCTATCGTAGTACAATAGCTTTCCTTTCAGTTTCAAAAAAAAAAAACAAAACTGACACAAGAAGCAAACCGCTTTAGCAACTAAATGTGACAGAGTACTTAATACATTAAAACTAATCACCAATGTTTGTACCAAAACAATCATGATCACAAAATTGTATCCCAATCAACATGCCTGTATCGGTACTTATGATGGATACCGATACCAACAGCAATGACCAAGTACCAGTACTGGATCTTATGTACTAGTACCAGAATGATGTGTATCGATACTGATTTTATGTACTAGTACTACATTAGTATTTGATCGATCATGGAATAATTATTAGTATCCTACTTGTACCGGTAAGTATCGGTACATGTGGGATACTGGCAGTGCTCCTGGGGCCTGACTACTATCCCACATGTACGGCTACTCATCATGAGTATCGGTATTCCATCGATACTGGCAGTGCTCCTTGGGCTTGAGTAGTATCCCATATGTACCAATACTCATCATGAGTACGGGTACTCCATCGATACTAGCAACACTCCAGGAAGCGCTCGATTAGTACCCGTACCTTACTAGTATCGGTACTCATGAGGAGTATCGGTACCGGATCAGTTATGGCCCGATTCTAGGGCAGAAATCTGAAATCGAGATTTGGGGAAAAAACCCCAAATCACGATTCTGATCATGAAAACTTGATCTGATGATCATATATGGGATACAAACAATCATGAAAACTGAAAATAAACATTAGTTTGCATTGATTCATCAACATGAGTTTGAATCAATCCAAAAACTAATCGAAGAACAATCCCCTAAAATCGAACGGAAAATTATTTTTCTCAAAATTCGAATAATTAAGGCAATGATATAGCAAATAGAAAAGCTTTGATATCACTTGATGAAATTAAATTCAAATAAAAATCAAAACCAAATATTTACTATATATATATATATAATCTCAAGAACAATTTATTCCTCATATCATCAACCAAAATGAAAATGGAAAAGGGAAATGATGGAGGAATACCTGAATCCATTGTTGCAGAAGCATTGAGGAGATCACGGAGATCCTCTGGAGCTGTGGGGTTTGCTTGTTTAACGAGATGCAGTGTCAATGGTGCTTCTAAAGGGTTTAGAGAGCGAGAGCGGAAGAGAACTGAAAAAGAGCATATCCCTTGGGTTCTGTCATGGGTCTTATTTATATTTTTTCTGCGATGGGATGCATAAAATCGAATGCCCACTTCGCTCACACCCCTTTAGGGACTATAACCACTAAATATGAAATGACAATCCCGCCTATCACGAAATTACATTTTCCTTAAAATTTCTATGTATTAAATCCCATATCCTAATGAGATATGAATGATAAATTTATATAATTAGACTACTTTATTGATCATAAATGTGATGTTTAATGTATGTATAATTTTATAATAATAATATATGTTGATTCACATTATGATTCTAACCTGCAATGCTTGTCCTTCTGATTTGAATTAGGCACTCTTTTTTCTTTGGTGAAAATTAAGAAGGAATTAAAAAAAAGAAAGGGTGTTTGGGTGAAGCATCATGTCATGTCAAGGAATTACAGGAGATTAAAACACAAAGAAAGGAAATTGAAGGAGTAAAACAATTCCACCTCCACGATAGAATTGTTTTCGCAATAAAACAACTACAGAATTGTTTGATCCAAACAAGGAATCAGGAGTTTTATTCCTACGACCAAATTAGCCCTTACTTGTGAGAAAAGAGAATAATTAATTAACAACTATGTTGCAGTTGATTTGCAGAATTTGCCTTTGAAAACACCTTTACAGCTAAAGTGTTCCCTTCCTACTTGCTTCGTTAGTAGGTCTTTGAGTTTCTTTTTATGATTTAACCTAGTCATTTAACATGACTTCCCATTTCTAAAATGTACCATATATATATATATATATATATATATCAAGCTTGATAAGTCAAGCTCAACTAGTTAGGACTTGATAAGGTTAATATAGGTTTGAGCTAGCTGTCGAGCTCGTATCGATCAGTCTAAGCTTAGACTCAGTTGAACGTCAACCCTTGTGGAGCCAACATTTAAAAAAAGTGGGCAAGACTCAAACTTGCATATGATAGCTACAATGTGTATTTACTTATCAATTATGCTGCATCTTTTCATTGATAAGAAAATTTTAGATATTTCACATAGTTTAAAATCATATATACCTACTCTTAGCAAGTTCCTTAACGAGTTCATTTTTGTTGAAAACTAAGGATGCTGCTTTTTTAAATTTTTTTTTCTTTTTTGAAAAAGTTCGTTTTTCTAAACATAAAATCAAATACTCATGTGGATGCCCTTCCTCCTCCCACATTCCACATCAGCCACTCCTAATGGCAACTCATCATACCTATCTCATTCTCCTCCTTCACTCCCCCGCACCCATGAGCCCTCCCCACCCCCTCATGAGACTGCTTGCACCATTATCCCTCACTAATGTTGAAAGTTGAACATAGAGGAGAGATGAATTGTTCCCCTTAAAAAGTAATGATATGATAACGTAGAACTAAAATATATATCTAAAGTAATGAGCAACCAACCACAGTTGATCAAACTAATTGTACACTAGTTCACCCACCTCTTGGGCTAGGCTAGTGCTTAAGATTGATCGCTCAAGTCATCACTAGTGTTCCTTGAATTGGGAATTGGGCCAAGAATTCAATTCAACACTCTTGGTGCAATCCTTTTAAGAGCAATTATTCTTTTGATTTGTAAGAGAATGGTCCTTTCTCAACCAAGATACCAACAATTAATGATAAAATAAAAAATTTCCAATTGGTGCAAGTATATATTATATATCCTACTCTTGTTGTTATATCAAAAGATCCATAAATTATCAATGCAATGACTTGGATAAAAAAATCAACATTAATTAGGAAGAGTTTCTAGTTGACAAGATATCACCCATGCTTAATCTCAAGAAGATCTAAATTGAAGCAAATTACTTAAGGAGAATATAGCTCAAAAGTTAGTAGTCATAATTAATCTCAAGGAAAGCTCTTTGATATTATCAAGAACAACTATGAGCTTAAGCACAAGAGCAAAAGAGAGACTTTTCTACTTAATATTTATCGGCAACAGTTGTGTTTTGTTTGAGTGCTTTAACTTCTCATGTATTTATAGGTGAACTCTTTTTAAGGACTAAGTCTTATTCCTCTAATAACTAGAAGTTTGTTCCTCTAATAGATTGAAAGTTCTTAGACTGATTAGTTCATTGTCTCTTTTCTTGCCTTTTCTTTTTTTTTCTGAGACGGTAAATATGGTGTGCATGGGATTTGATCCATAACCTCTAGGATGTCAATTGAGAGCTTTACCATTGAGCTAACCCTTAGGTGGCCATCAATTCATTGTTGAATCACTTGGAATGTGTTGGATTAGTTTATCCTTTAATTTCTTTCAAATAGGTTGTAATAGGCCGAGGATAAATCAAATAGATAATAGATTGGCTAGTTAAGATAGTTCGATTGATAAAGATCTCTTGTGAATGTTATTTACTTGACCCAATTATACCTGTATGGTATGAATTCTTAAGTGATCAAGGAATGAAGCTATCCTACTTGACCTAAAGTGTATTTTTTTTGATAAGGCAAATGTGGTAGGGATAGGATTTGATCTCATGACCTTTTAAATGCCAATGAGACAAATCCTTGGTGGTGACCTAAAGTCTATTATATTTTAATTTTTAGTGTAACGGATAAAAATTGATATAAATTGATTAGAGTTGCATGAAAACCTATCAACAAGGTTGTTAAGATACATGCTACCATTGCCATCACTATCTTCGTCCTACCACCATCACCATAGTACTTAGTAGTGAAAACTCATACGACGAGAGTTCCATGAGACTAATTTGATAGTAAGTCTTGAAAATTACTATTTGATAACTTGAACATAGGAATTTTGGATGGTTGTCATGGTTCTATTGCCTTAAGTCCTATAAGTTATCAAATCAAAATTTTCTCCATTGGACTTGATTTGGGTCTAGGTCATTGCAAATGACATTAGATTCATGAACTAGCTAGAAATGTTGGAGTTAAGCGCTATTTATGACTAAATGCTACGTCATAAATGACTCACCTCTAGAGTCCCTCATCACCTAGTAATTTATTGAAGGAGTTTAGAGGTCATCTTTAGAGCCTGATGAACCATTGCTAATCAATGATTAAAGCTTATTGATATTCACGAGTCCAATGCATGCATGAGGTTGTACCATCTTCTTCATTTGATATAAAACTAAAGAAGACAAAATTGAGAGAAACCATCCAAGAGCAGTGACCAAAGATTGGAAGGCCTTAGTTGTAGCACATGACTATTGCTCTACTATGGCTTTTATTTTCTCATGTTTAGCGTTATTGCCCTATGTCAAAGACACATATATTTGGCTCTAGTCTTAATTTATATTGACAAAGAAAGAAGTAAACTTAATGATCATTGAAATTTACAGCCCTATAAACATATAATCAACATATCTTCAACCAATTTTTTAATTATTTCCACCACGGTGAAGTTCATAAAATACTAATAGATAATTTTCTCTAGAGTTCTTCAAGAAAGCATGCATGTATAGCAAATATTGGATAAAGCTCCACCAATGATAAATAAAGTGTGTGGACATCTAATTAGGACAAAGGATAGCCAGAGTATGGATGTGAAAAGGACATGAATTTTTGCCTTGAATATGAACCCACACAAGAGCATCAATCATCAACAAGAGAAAACTATCCCTTAGGTAGGCAACTCTTTGTTAAGTTCATGAAATCTATGAACATATGTTACTTCCCATTTAGTTTCTTAGCCATCAAAATACTTGGGGGTTTTATTCAGCATAAAGGAATGCCTCTGTAAATCAAAGAAGCTTGGTTGACTTCAGTGATGGTTCTATGGATTTGTGCCACTGTGCTTTCTTGACTAACATAAACGATTGGTCAACACTGAAAGGTGGTGTTGGATAACCCCCTTGATTCCACCCCTTCCAAAATAGAAGTATACCATGCAAATTAAAGCATTGGAATTGGGTTAAATTAAAGAAAACCATGAGATCGGTGTCTCCTTCCTCTTCAAGCTTATAGGCTGAATCATACCAACTTGCTGGGATCATTTGAGGATAGCTAGAGAAACATTGTAGACTATCAATCAAGGCCAAAGGAAAGGTTTTTGTCCATCTTTAGTGGGAGCTGAGGGAGAATAAACTTAAACCTTTCTCTGGAGTTTGCACCATAGAAGATGCAATCCGTGATTCATCACTTTGCCTCACTTCCTCCACTTCTTAGGCTTGGCAGGACTTTGCAATATTAATCCCACTTGAATTGTAACAAATGTGTATCTTTTCCCAGTTTAATTCCAAGAAGGGGAAGAAAATAATATGCAGCAACTGTGAAAGGTACTTCTTTGTTTATACCAACTAAAAAACCTATTATTGGTGGACACCACATTAAACTCAGAACCGCTGAGACAACATATATCTCGGTTACGAAACCACACACATATATATTTTGGCCATTTACTCTCAAATTAACTGGAAGCACAATATATATTTCTAACTCCTTCAGGAATTAATGCTGTCTTGTGCAGGTTTCTCACCGAGCTGAAAATTTGATACAACTGCCTTAATTCTCTCGTACGTTATGCTTAAAAGAGGGTTAGATTATTATCATCACGAGCTGATTACAATTCCATCTAATTAGTTGCATTACATGCAACGGTAGTAGGAGGTTCTCACAAGGACAGTCGTCAGGGGGATCACTAACTAAGAGCTTGTAGAAAATTGTTGCTTCTGGGACATGAAGGATGGCAATCGATCTAGTTAGCTGTGACAATCTGAAGTACATCATTAATTTGGTTTGATTTTCCATACATCTTGTATTGTTTGTTTGGTTGATGGCATCAGAAAGGAATAAAGCTGCCACACGCATTTGATACTCTTTTCTTCCGTGATATGCTTGACTCGATTATGATCATTCCAAGTGAATATGTTATAAATTGAATTTACAGTTAATTTGACACTTTTAATATCTTCATTAAAGGAAATATATTTTTGATGACTTAAGTATTTCGAAATTTAACTATAAGGAATATAGGTGTTAGAAATATCAGATTGATTTTAAATTTAGTATATAATATATTTATAAAGTGATCTCAATTTTTAAATTTTTAATCTAAAATATTATTTATAATGAAAGATATTACCATCTCTTTTCCATATCTATATAATAAGCACGACCACCTTGTAAAAGAAGGAAAACTCATGTCCAGCACCCATGCGTTGAGGTCTATGTTAATCTTATAGTCACATGGGCCGGAAGTTCAAAAAATTTAGCTGTCAAGGCTCAAAGTCTAACCCCAATCAACCAGGGGTTTGGGCCGGGTTGAGCCTTTTCTAGTTTATAACATGACTTCTTTCAAATAGAACCAAACTATGTATCTCTTGAGGCTATCTACTTAGCTAAGATCGTTTTAAAATATTGTAATATGTTTTACGTAACAAGCAAATTTACATATGCAAATAAATACATACATACATTATACATACATTCTTGCTTACTTACCTGCCTAGGTATGTGTATGAAAAAGGGTTGTGCATCCAACTTGGGCTTTTCCCAAAGGAAAATGTTTAAGTTGACGGTCCAAGTCCAGCCCATATAAATTTTGAGTTTGGGTCAGATCTAATTTGGGTCAGTCCAGCATTCACGACAAGTACATGTGCGCCTCATGTAATATAATCAAAAGTTAAAATCAAATGTCAATGATACTTATCACAGCAGTATGTTAACAATTACCATGTCATTGCTTGTAAGCATAGTCCAAAGCGTCCAGCATTACTCTCGAGGATAACTATGTGTTCTTCTATTCTAACCAATAAAGATAGTCACCTTTTCAAATTCCTTTAAGAATTTATTTACATGTTAGGATGACCATAGATTGTTAATTTCCGGTCTCTGAACTATCAAATATTTACTTGCTTTCGTTCAATACATGTCCCATGTTTAATGTATTCTTCCTTTAAATGATTTGACATTTTGTAGTGGAATCTTTCTTTGTCTTTATTCACTTCATGTGTGATTTTCTGCGTAATTTCCTTATGCTTGAAAAAAAAAATGATATAACACTCATTTTAATTGGATCGCATTGAAGTTGGTAGTTCGTTGGTAGATTATCTAAGTTTTGAGATCCAATCCTAACAAATGGGAGCAAAGTCATGGCCATCAAGCAATTTGTAGACCAATGACATTGATGTACTGGTTGAGACTACAGGAAAAAAGACATAAATAAAGAAGATGCTCCAAGGAATTTCCCTGGCAATATATGTCGAGATAAATTAATTTTTCTGTTTGGATGCATTGGCATCAAATCAGGAAATAAATGAACGTTATCCCTAGTCATGGAGGGATAAGATAGTTGAAAAGCAATGAGACAATGAATTTACCCTTCATCTAATTTTGAAAAATATTGGATACAATTGACCCATGTATATCATTGAATACAATTTAGTAGTCTATATCATAACATATATAACTAACACTTTAAAATACCGATCTGCACGTAACATGTGTGTACACGCAAATACCTTATATGTATGAGTTATACATAGACATACGTGTATATATATACATGCATACATACATAAATAGGAGAATTATCCAATTTGCCTAAGGCTCAAATAAACTATTTAAGTCCATTAGAAAATGCTCCTATATATTTTACATCACTGTTGATGCACTCCTACGAATTACACCATTAGTAAATAAATATGTTTTACAATATAATCTATAAAATAGTGTTTTTATTACTTTTTCATCAAGGTGTCCATCAAAATTGAAAAGCACACTAAAGGTCAAGTGAAAAGTACTGTAAAAAGATAAAAATGTTTATGAGAGAATAAGCACAAATCACCACAAGAGAGAAGAAATTTTTAAGTGAAAATCACTAGGTAAAAATCACTATCTAAATTTTCTCTTAGAATTTCTTTGAGCAAAAAAATTAATCAAATCCACTAATTATACCACTTAAAACAAGAGTGGTGTAACCCCAAATATAATCATCTCTTCGATCCCAATCAAAGAGCTTTTCTCTCCCCTTTTGAGGAAGAATTTAAGATTTGACTACCCATAAATCCAATGCAAGGAAAGAAGAAAAGAAAACAAAAATGCAATAATCTTATAGGGCTACAAGACATAATTTAATTGAATTGGGCTACTATATGTCAAATAAACTTCTCTTTAGATCAAAGTTGAAGTACAAAAATAAGGAATCAAATGCTTTCAAGAAGTTGAAGTGAAGCTCAAGAGAGAGAGCTTGAGCACTTGGAGAATATGTTCACAATTGAGTGTGCAAGTGCTTTGTTTATATGTACTATTGTTGTGTCTAGCAAGGGAAACCTTCTAGGGTATTTATATACTTCTAGGAGGTGTTTAGAATGGTTTAGGAAGGCCTTACAATCATTAAAGTTTGTTGGATTGAATAGTGTATAGCAAATGGAAAACAAAATAGTCACATGAACTACAATACTAGTTGGATGTCTGACTAATTCATCATCATCAGATGTCTGCTTAGTAGAAGAATAGGTCATCCAAAGGTTTCCTAGGAGATAGCAAGTTTCCCCCGTCGCTCCACCGACCTCGGCAGCTCGGATCTGACGGAGAAAACCCCCAACTTTCCTCTCCTCTCCCTCCGGCAGACGCCCACCAGCTCCGGCGGTTCCTCCTCCTCCTCCTCTTCGCTCTGCCGCAATACCAGCAGCAGAGACTTCCTCCCCTGCTCTTCCCGCGCCACGCCGTACCCAGCTGGCGCATCTCCGGCTCTCTGCTCGCCGCCGCCCCTTCCCTGGGCATCTTCTTCTCCGGCGACAGTCGATACGACTGTCGCCCTGCCCCGGCCCCTTTCGTCTCCATAGCTAGGTCAGAACTCCTCCCATCTCCCCCTCTTTCTCTTCCCCACTGTCTTTTATTTGATTAAACCCTCGACCGCTCCTGTCCACCGTCACCCCCTTCGTCTCCGGCCATCCTCCGGCGAGCCGTTCCCATCACCCCAGCAACCCACACGACTCGCCGACCACCGCAGAACCTCCGCCTCATCACACTGAGCACCCCCCACCCCTTCACTGCCACTCCACACCTCCGTAACGCTCCCCCAAACAAACCCATCCTTCGACCCACAGTCCGACCTAGGGCAGCCCTTGCACGTCGCCCCACGCCTCGCCACCACCCACACGAGCTTCGCCGCACCCTGGCGAAGCTCCCGGCACCTTCTGATTAGGCCGAGAGGCCGTTTTTATGTGAACAGGCCACCCGACCTCCGCCGCCATTGCCGTGCAGAAGGAGCTGCTTCCGCCTGCAGCTGCAGGCGCGCCACGCTCAGCGCCACGCCCAGATTCGACTCCCAGGCCTTGCGAGGCATTTCGACAAAACATCAGGCTCGCAGCTAAGGCGAAGGCTTCGCGTGACGCCGCGATCGCCCGCTGCTTTCCCCGCTGCGGGCGTGCAATTGAGGTGGGACATTTAGTCCCACCTCGGAAAAGTCTGAAGAGGCGCAGCGATATAAGACGCAAAAGTGCTGGAGGCTTACTGCCTCAGCACATGGGGTGAGGTCCCTTCACCCGCCCGGTTACCCGGTCTCGTCCGCGCTCACGCCCTGCGGACCTGACCCGACCCGACTTAGACTGACCTGCACTCCTCGCCCACCACGCACGCCGGTGGGCCTGGACCCGGGTGCGACCTGTACCCGACTACCCGGCAGCTCTGGGAGAGCTATCCCATGAGCGGTTTCTGAGAGAGAGAGATACGCGGGGGGGGGAGGGTAGAGTAGGTTTTGCCTCTGACGTAAAACTCTGAAGTGTGCAGGCACAGGTGAAGAAGAAGGACCGCGGAAGAAGAAGGAAGCTGAGGGAGACACTGTAGCAACAAGCGGTTTAAGTCGTCTGATTGGAAAATCAGACGACGCCCTGAAGGGAAAAGAAGAAAGAAGGAGAGACGACGTCCTGACAGGAAAAATCTGAAGAACAACAGGAGAAGGCGAGGCAGAAGAGAACACGGGGAAGAACTCAAAGAAGAAGAACTCAACAGCTGAAGGAGGAAGAAGAACATCAACACTGCAGAAGAAGAACATCAACACTGCAGAAGAAGAACATCACCACTGCAGATAAAGAAGAGGATAACAGAAGATCTGAGACGAGGAGAAGCAAAGAGAAAAGAAGAAAAGACAACAAATTCTTTCTCTCTCTTTCTTTATTTTTTTTTTTTGTAAAAGAAACATGTATCTCTAGAATGCAACTTGCTCCCTGAGTTCGACCTCGGGAACTCTTTTCCGAGTAAAAAAAATTTTATACTTGAAATGTTGATAATAACTGGCTATACTACAACGCTATAACAATAAAACCCGGTTATCTAACCCTCGTTTCATTTTGGCGCCATTGCCGGGGAGCAATGGCTATTCTAGAGGTAAACATTCCTGTTTCTTTCTAATTTCTGATAATCTCCTCTCTTTTGTGCAGAAAAAACTACAGGAAATCAAGAAGACAAGCAACCGCACGACAACCACTCCGAGGAAAGGTAAATTTTTCCTCTCGCTATTAACCCCTAAATTCTAAAGAGGAAGAAAAGAAAAGAACAAGCAATATAGGGCTAACCTGTCTTCCATACTTAGTAACCATAAAAGTTGCATGTTTTCAACTCATTAGTCCTGCACACTATTAAGGGTATTTAAGGGCTAACACATTCTTGCTTGAGCCCTAATTACCCAACAAAGAACTAACTGGACCAAGTAGAGCCAACATAAGATTCAACATTAGGGTTTTAGAGACACACTACTTAAATCAAGAATGGAGAAAATCCAAAAGAAGTGTGCCTAAACCATTGATTGAAAATACCTATTCAAAAGAAAACCTAAAACAATTGGCTCTCTAAACACTTGAACCCTAAAAGACAAGACCTAAAAGCTCTCAAAGAAAACAAGAGGTAAAGTTGACCCCTTGGGTCAACCAACCTTAAATTAGGTCACTCTCTGCACTTAAAAGATTAAAGTTCAAGTGAAACCTTAAGCACCCTGATCTTTAAATTGGTAGACTTAAGAGGTCAAGATCCCCATTCTGGTCTACCTGGAACCGCTAGTGACAAGAGAGGTCGGGTGGGGGGAAACCCTGTAACCCGTGGGGACGCTCTACCGTGTAGGGGTCTTCGCGGGACTCTCCCTCTCTGGCTGCCCAGGTAATTCTCAGGTGGACGATCTTTCTGATCAAGGGGTCCATCTGCCCCGCACCTCTATAGTCACCCAACACATTTTTGGGTGTCTTGATTGGGTCCAGCACCTTCTAAACTTACCTCTTCCAACAGTGCATGTACGGAAGGAGGTCCCTAAGACCACCCTTAAGACCTCCTTTAGAAATTCGCTCTCGTCAAGGCCAAGCCTCGACGCCCGTGTTTTGTGCAGCAACACCCTCACATTATTCTCCCTTCTGATTCAGAACCAAGTTCTTCTTCCCCCATCATGGCTCAGCCAGTTGAGGAAGAAAATAATCTGGAACACCAGCTCCAGCGACTCAATGACCTCTTCCAAAACTTCGTACACCCACCGCAGCGTCCTATGATACGGGACCACTACAATCCTGCTGCGGTGGCCATTGAGCCTCGAGTCAGAATCCCGACTGGAGGACCTGATTCCGAATTAAAGCCCAACATGATTCATGCTATACCTAAATTCCATGGGCTTAATTCTGAAGATCCCTTCCAGCACATCAAACAGCTAAAGCATCTGGCCCACACTTTTGGATCAGATGCGCAAAATCGGGATATTCTTCTCATGAAGATGTTCTCCTTTTCTCTTATGGACAAGGCCGCCCATTGGTATCAAACTCAGACCTGACCGATCAACACTTGGGAAGAACTTCAATCCGAGTTTTGAAAAAGTTTTTTCCCGTTGGTCGGACCAACGCCTTGCGCCATCAGATTACACACTTCACTCAACAATCAGGAGAACCTCTACATTGAGGCATGGGATCATTTTCAGGATCTCATGAGAAAGTGCCCCATCACGGAGTTCCTAAATGGGAACAAGTCCAATCTTTTTACCAGGAACTCCGTGAGGACATCCGCCTTTTCGTCAATGCAACTTGCGGGGGAAACATCATGGGTCAACATGAAGACACCGTATGGGAGGTTCTCGAAAACATGTGCGAGAACTCCATCAACAATGACTCCATGGGATTATTCGACAGGACGAATACCCGCGCAGCGACGAATCTTAAGGGAGCACATGAGACGCAGGGCCTGTCCGCATCAGTCGACCTGGAATTAATGGCCAGTCGATTGGACAAGGTCTCAATCATTGAAAAGAAGGTGGATGAGCTGACTCAGCACTTGCAGCGAGCCACCTCCGCGAGTAACTCCTTTGCACAACCTCCTTCCACACAGGAGACTGTGCAAAACATCCTCCACCGATCTTCCCCTGGGATGGATCCATATCCATCCCCATCTGATTCTTGGATCAGAGGATCATCCGATCCTTTCTACACCAGTCGGGGGAACTCCATTCCCCCTTTCCCTGATTCTCAGGAGGTTCCTCAGACCTGCGAGGACCTCAACGCCATCCAGAACGACCCATTCTCCAACACTTACAATCCTGGATGGCGAAACCATCCCAATTTTCAGTGGGCGGGAAATTCCCAAACCCAAAGACCACCTTTTTCAGTCCCGCCCACAGCCCTCTCGTCATTACCAGCCGCCTCAGCCTCGGCCCAACCCTACTTATCCATCAGGGCCAAATCAGGATCAAATGTCCCTAATCCTTCAGACTCTGGCTGACATTCAAAAAACGAATGCGGCTATTCAAAAACAGCACAAGGACGAGCTTACAGAAGTTAAAACTCAACTGGCCCAGTTGGCAAATTCTCGCCAGCCAGGCACCCTCCCTTCCCAACCTCTTCCTAACCCAAATAACGTGCCAACCCAGAAGCGCGTTATGAATCCAAATTTACGCCACGCCCAATGGATTTATCAGGCCCCTACTGCTCCATCTCCAGACGAGATGGAAGCCTCAACTTCTTATGCGGGATTTCAGCAGCAGCCACCCCTCTTACCAAACCCAAACCAAAATCAGGCCGGATTAAATTCTGTAACAACACGTAGTGGTAAAACAACTCAAGACCCGCATTATCCAAACTACTCCAAGCCTGATAACCATGACCCTAGGATAGTTATCCAAGATACCGCTGTTCCGGATCCACAACCTGAACCTATCCTAGAAGAACCAACCAAGATCCCGTTTCCCGAGGCCTTGACCAAGGGAAAGAAGACCACCAAACCCGTGGCCCCTGAGGAGGACCTGGTCAAGCTCTTTGAGCAGGTCCACATAAACATCCCCTTGATGGATGCAATCCGCCACGTACCAGCTTACGCACGATTTCTAAAGAATATATGTACACCCCAGCGTAAGCCGCGAACCAAGGGAGGGAGCCCAATTGTTCTGTCAGAGCAAGCCAGCTCTGTAATCCTTAGTAGACTCCCACCCAAGGCAAAAGATCCTGGGGACTCCCCTGATTTCCTGTAAGATAGGTGGTACCCAATTTGATAGAGCATTGTTAGACTTGGGTGCATCCATAAACCTGATACCCACATCCTTACTTGACCATCTAGAAGAATCTGAGCTAAAATCAACCGAGGTGACATTACAATTAGCAGATCGATCTATAAAGTCACCAAAAGGGATTCTCGAGGATGTTATCGTAAGAGTGAGGGATTTCTATTTTCCAGTGGACTTTATAGTCTTAGATATGGATGCACCTGAGAACCCTAGGGATACACCAATCATTCTAGGGAGACCTTTCTTGGCTACTGCTAGAGCCAACATCAGCTGTGAGGAGGGCCAAATAGAGCTTAAGTTTGGAGATCAAACACTGAAAATTGATATATTTAAGGCCCAACAAGGAATTAATTGCGGTGTCATCGAACAAATTTGTGACATCAAGACTTTGGTTGATGAATCACACCTCCAGAATGACTCGATTATGCCTCATCAACCACAGAAGGATCTTGACCCGCAAACAGAGGAGTCGAATCCAGATATGAACAACCCAGTAACTCCCACCCTTGAACCTCACATCTATACTGAACCACCCGCTGCTGCTGAAAACCCCATCCTCGAACTGAAACCCCTTCCTGCTCACTTGAAATACGTTCTTTTTGGGTTCTAATCAGACCCTTCCTGTGATTATCAATTCCAACCTCAGTCCTGAACAGGAATCCCGTCTGATTGTTGTCCTCCAGCAACATCGCAGAGCCATCGGATGGACTCTCGATGATTTGACTGGAATAAGTCCCTCTTATTGTACTCATCATATCTATTCAGAAGAGGGCACACGACCTTCTCGTGAAATGCAGAGACGCTTAAACCCCAATCTGCAGGAGGTCGTGAAAAAGGAGATCATCAAGTGGTTAGATGCCGGGATCATCTACCCGATCTCCGATAGTCGTTGGGTGAGCCCAATTCAGGTCGTGCCCAAGAAGGCAGGACTCACCACTATAACGACTGAGACCGGAGAAATCATTCCTACCCGATTAGCCAACTCGTGGAGAGTCTGTATAGATTACCGTCGACTCAATTCCTCCACGAAGAAGGATCATTTCCCACTACCCTTCATTGATCAAATTCTCGAAAAACTAGCGGGAAATAGGTTCTTCTGCTTTCTTCACGGGTACTCCGGTTATAACCAGGTGGCAATCCATCCTGAGGACCAAGAAAAGACCACGTTCACCTGCCCCTTCGGAACATACGCTTTCCGAAGGATGCCTTTCGGTCTTTGCAATGCACCCGCTACTTTTCAGCGATGCATGCTTGCCATATTCTCAGATATGGTAGGTGATTATCTGGAAGTCTTCATGGATGACTTTTCAGTTTTCGGAGCATCATTCGACGATTGCCTCCAACACTTGGTCCAGATACTCAGGCGGTGCATCGATGTGAATTTGGTTCTTTCCTAGGAAAAGAGCCATTTCATGGTGCCTGAGGGAATTGTCCTGGGACACTCAATTTCGGAGAAAGGTATCCAAGTGGATCGAGCTAAGGTTAATCTGATTTCTCACCTTCCTATGCCTAGCTCGATCAGGGACATCCGATCCTTTTTAGGGCATGTCGGTTTTTATCGACGATTTATCCCTGACTTTTCAAAAATCGCGCGCCCCCTGACCACTCTTCTCTCCAAGGATGTTCCTTTCGAAATTTCCAAGGAATGCACTCAAGCATTTGAAATCCTGCGTGACCGAGTCACCCAAGCCCCGATCCTACAGTCCCCTGATTGGTCTCAACCCTTTGAGATCATGTGTGATGCATCCGACTTCGCTGTAGGAGCGATTTTGGGACAGAAAATTGACAAGAAACCTGTGGTCATTTACTACACCAGCAAAACACTCGATGAGGCTCAGTGTAACTATACGGTTACTGAGAAAGAGCTGCTAGCTGTAGTATTTTCCCTAGAAAAGTTCAGATCGTACCTTCTGGGTTCCCGTGTCATCATATACTCGGATCACACAGCTGTGAGGCATCTCCTTGCAAAGAAGGACGCGAAACCTCGATTAATCCGATGGATCTTGCTGTTGCAAGAATTTGACCTTGAGATTCGTGACAAAGCGGGAAAGCAAAATGTGGTAGCTGATCACTTGTCCCGTCTTCCTTCTGAATTAATTGACCCTTCCGGACCCATCACTGAGCATTTTCCCGATGAGCACCTGCTGACTATTGGTACGAGCCTTCCATGGTTTGCTAATGTAGTAAATTACTTGGCATCTCATCAGATCCCGTCCGATTGGCCGAAGGCCAAGAAAGACAAATTGCGCTCCGATGCCAAGTATTACATTTGGGAAGACCCGTACCTCTTCCGCATAGGTGCCGATCAGATCATCCGAAGATGTGTCCCGGAAGGGGAATTCAACAAAATCCCCTCTTTCTGCCATGACCAGGCATGCGGTGGCCATTTCGCCGGGCATAAAACCGCATCAAAAGTCCTCCAGTGCGGCTTTTACTGGCCCACACTGTTCAAAGACGCATACAATCACTGCAAGGCATGCAGTCGTTGCCAGACTTTGGGCAGCATGAGCCATCGCGACATGATGCCTATGCAACCGATTCTAGTATGCGAAATCTTTGATGTTTGGGGGATTGATTTTATGGGCCCCTTTCCTGTTTCGGATGGTTTCGAATACATTCTGTTGGCTGTGGACTACGTGTCCAAATGGATCGAAGCCATACCGACCCGAACCTGTGATCACAAAATCGTTCTCAAATTCATTCGTCAACACATTTTCTCAAGGTTCGGGATTCCTCGTGCAATAATCTCTGATGGGGGGACCCATTTCACAAATGCTCAGTTTAGGTCACTGATGACCAAATACGGGGTGTCTCACCGAATCTCTACTCCTTACCACCCCCAAACATATGGTCTAGCTGAGCTGTCTAATCGGGAGATCAAGAAAATCCTGCAAGTCACTGTTCGACCTGACAGGAAGGACTGGTCGTCCCGACTTCCGGAAGCATTGTGGGCCTATAGGACCGCCCACAAAACCCAATTGGGCATGTCTCCCTTTAGAATGGTGTACGGAAAGGCATGCCACCTTCCCGTAGAACTGGAGCATAAAGCCTATTGGGCAGTACGGAACTGTAATCTAGATCTTTCCAAGGCTGGGACCCACAGAAAACTCCAAATCAGCGAGATCGATGAATTACGCCTAGACGCGTACGAGAACTCGCAAATCTACAAGGAGCGGGTTAAAGCCTTCCACGACAAACACATCTCGAGAAAGATCTTTCATCCTGGTCAAAAGGTCCTACTCTTTGATGCCCGACTAAAACTCTTCCCAGGAAAACTGAGATCCAAGTGGGTCGGACCATATTTGGTCCGACAGGTTTTTGGAAATGGAGCAATCGAAATCAGTCCACTCAGCCACGATTCTGAACCTTTCATCGTGAACGGTCAGAGACTCAAGCCGTTCATTGATGTAACCTCTACTGATTTGGCTGAAGCATCTTATATCCTCCTTTCCCCTTGAGCTTATTGCGCCCAGCCGATGGCGTAAAACTCAGCGCTTAACGGGAGGCAGCCCATCATTCTCTTTGAAAACCTGAAACTTGTTCTGACACCTTTTTGCACTTGAAGTTCACACTTTAAGACAGCCGACTCCACCTCAGGTGCTTGCATCTGAGATTAGAAATCGTTCGCAACAGTCACCCCGACCCTTTCACTCATCCAAATTTCTGTCTTAAGGTATGAACTAAGTTAAATAAAAACCCCCTAGGTTACAATGAGGACATTGCAAATCTTAGGCATGGGGGTATGAAAGTGCAAAACTTGTAATAAAAGATTTCAAACAAAAAAATTCACATATGCCAAAAACACCATAAAAATTAAAAAAAATTTTCGAAAAATAATAAAAGGAGAAGGAAATTTTGTGAAGGAGAAAAGAAACAAAATGAAAAAGGAGCACAAAATTATGAGAAAAGGTGATAGTCATTAGTAAGGAACTAAGGAATTAACCTAAGTTCTAGACCTCATTCAAGAAAATAACTGAAAAGTGTACAAATGAGATTAGTAAGAATGCAAACCTTAGGCATTCTTGAATAGACTCTTAGTACCCATTAAGATCTGGACACTCCTCAAGAGGTTGAGGAAAATGAAAAGCTGAAGTACTAGGTCTAAGGCTTAGGGAGTATTTGGCCTCGTTAACTAATTTTTGGTTTACGGGACTCAGTGACCTAAGCACCCTAACCTCACACACAGCCTGGTTCAGTAAGCGTAAAATTCAGAATCACGCAGAAGCGTCGCAAAATCCTGAAAAGAACACCTAGAATAGGAGCGGCCGATCAACACAAGTTGATTTGGACGAGTTCCCAGCGCGGAGAGGCGGGAAATCCCCTCGAAGATGCGTAACAAAATATCATCTCCTCGGTGCTTGTCTCTTAGGATATTTACATATCCTACTGGGGGCATGTAAGCACTCTACTGATTCAGATTCCATGGATGGCATTATCTCGAAGTGTCAATTGCCAGGGTCTGAATTCGGCCACGGAACACCATGGATGGGATTATCTCGAAATCTCAATAGCCAGGGTTCCGGGGGTTGCCATGGGCGGTGCTATCTCGAAGCATCGATCGCCAGGAACCCTTGAGGATTGATGATGGGAGCAAGGAATCTGATACAGACCGTGTTGAAAAGCCAATCCTAGGCTAGAACTAAAAAGAAAAAAGAGAGAGAAAAACTCTCCAAACAAAAAAAAACTTTCTATCTCTCTCTTACAAAACACACTGTGAACTGAGCCAGGGCTAAAATCATTTCAAGCACGGGTGCTTTAACCACAAAGTCCAATAAACCTTAGGTTAGTTCTTGTGGACCTTAAAAACCTTTGCTAAAGACTGGGGCTAAGGATAGACAGATTTGGATCTTGATTAGTACTAGAGTACCTTTTAGGCCTATGGTCAACATTCTAACCTAATCTATGCTCAAATAAAAAAGGCACTTATCTAAAACTATTAAAAACTTCATGGTCTAGAACAAGGGTTGAAACCTTAAGTTTTTGCTAAGGGACTAGCAAAAGCTAGGCATGGGGGTATGATGAGAATCTCATCATGAGCCATAACTAGCTCATTTTGACCTAATACAAAGGATAAATGCTCCTACATAACTCAAGGAAAGGCTTAACTCAGAGAATTCTGAGTTTAAGGAGAAAACAAGTCATAAGGGGTAAAAATGCAATTTTACCAGTATAATCTGCATACAGGGTAATTCAGGGCCCAAACATAGGTCAAAGTAACTTAATAAGAATAAAAGTGGGATGAAATGATCTAGCAAGGGCTACAGCAATTCCAAGGAACTAAATGATAATCTGTAACCCTAAAACAACCCACTTCAATTCACGAGGTTCGAGGAAAAGTAAAAATAGAATAAACCCTCTAAAATTCATAGAAAAATAATCTCTAGGGTTTAGAACCTTCAATGTGGCCTTCAGAACCCATTTTGACCTATATTGAGAACCATGCCCAATTAATAACTTAATTTGGGTTTTCGCATAAATTGACCGGTCAAACAAGGTTTAATATAGAAATGAAATTCACCATCAGATTCCTTAGGTCCTAATTAGTCATGTATAAAAACTTGAGCCTAAGAAGAAACCTCCTTGACCGACTTTACACTTTGGTCCTCATATACTTACTTTTTGGCCCTCAACTTTTGAACCCTCGCATTTTGGCCCCTAACTCTCCTTCGTTCTTTGCGTTCAGGTCCCCCCTGCAAAACTTGCCAGCACCATGCTCCGGCGACCTTGCGCGGAGCATGGCGCCGCGCAGGGTGAGGGGGAGAGCCTGGCAAATAAACCGGGGGTGCCCTGCGTCGTCAGCCGTCGCAGGGACACCCCCCTGGTCGCTGTAACCCCCCATACCGGCTGTGCGAACGCACGGACGGTATGGGTTTCCATCTCCGGCGTCCTCCGGCGAGGGAGACACGTCGTCTCCCTCCGCCTTTATCCCTGTTTTGATCCCTATAAATACCCCGTCGCTCCACCGACCTCGGCAGCTCGGATCTGACGGAGAAAACCCCCAACTTTCCTCTCCTCTCCCTCCGGCAGACGCCCACCAGCTCCGGCGGTTCCTCCTCCTCCTCCTCTTCGCTCTGCCGCAATACCAGCAGCAGAGACTTCCTCCCCTGCTCTTCCCGCGCCACGCCGTACCCAGCTGGCGCATCTCCGGCTCTCTGCTCGCCGCTGCCCCTTCCCTGGGCATCTTCTTCTCCGGCGACAGTCGATACGACTGTCGCCCTGCCCCGGCCCCTTTCGTCTCCATAGCTAGGTCAGAACTCCTCCCATCTCCCCCTCTTTCTTTTCCCCACTGCCTTTTATTTGATTAAACCCTCGACCGCTCCTGTCCACCGTCACCCCCTTCGTCTCCGGCCATCCTCCGGCGAGCTGTTCCCATCACCCCAGCAACCCACACGACTCGCCGACCACCGCAGAACCTCCGCCTCATCACACTGAGCACCCCCCACCCCTTCACTGCCACTCCACACCTCCGTAACGCTCCCCCCAACAAACCCATCCTTCGACCCACAGTCCGACCTAGGGCAGCCCTTGCACGCCGCCCCACGCCTCGCCACCACCCACATGAGCTTCGCCGCACCCTGGCGAAGCTCCCGGCACCTTCTGATTAGGCCGAGAGGCCGTTTTTCTGTGAACAGGCCACCCGACCTCCGCCGCCATTGCCGTGCAGAAGGAGCTGCTTCCGCCTGCAGCTGCAGGCGCGCCACGCTCAGCGCCACGCCCAGATTCGACTCCCAGGCCTTGCGAGGCATTTCGACAAAACATCAGGCTCGTAGCTAAGGCGAAGGCTTCGCGTGACGCCGCGATCGCCCGCTGCTTTCCCCGCTGCGGGCGCGCAATTGAGGTGGGACATTTAGTCCCACCTCGGAAAAGTATGAAGAGGCGCAGCGATATAAGACGCAAAAGTGCTGGAGGCTTACTGCCTCAGCACACGGGGTGAGGTCCCCTTCACCCGCCCGGTTACCCGGTCTCGTCCGCGCTCACGCCCCGTGGACCTGACCCGACCCGACTTAGACTGACCTGCACTCCTCGCCCACCACGCACGCCGGTGGGCCTGGACCCGGGCGCGACCCGTACCCGACTACCTGGCAGCTCTGGGAGAGCTATCCCATGAGCGGTTTCTGAGAGAGAGAGATACGCGGGGGGGGGGGGGGGGGGGGGGGGAGGGTAGAGTAGGTTTTGCCTCTGACGTAAAACTCTGAAGTGTGCAGGCACAGGTGAAGAAGAAGGACCGCGGAAGAAGAAGGAAGCTGAGGGAGACACTGTAGCAACAAGCGATTTAAGTCGTCTGATTGGAAAATCAGACGACGCCCTGAAGGGAAAAGAAGAAAGAAGGAGAGACGACGTCCTGACAGGAAAAATCTGAAGAACAACAGGAGAAGGCGAGGCAGAAGAGAACACGGGGAAGAACTCAAAGAAGAAGAACTCAACAGCTGAAGGAGGAAGAAGAACATCAACACTGCAGAAGAAGAACATCAACACTGCAGAAGAAGAACATCACCACTGCAGATAAAGAAGAAGAGGATAACAGAAGATCTGAGACGAGGAGAAGCAAAGAGAAAAGAAGAAAAGACAACAAATTATTTCTCTCTCTTTCTTTATTTTTTTTTTTTGTAAAAGAAACATGTATCTCTAGAATACAACTTGCTCCCTGAGTTCGACCTCGGGAACTCTTTTCCGAGTAAAAAAAATTTTATACTTGAAATGTTGATAATAACTGGCTATACTACAACGCTATAACAATAAAACCCGGTTATCTAACCCTCGTTTCAATGATCCTTAGGAAACTTATGAGAAAACTTATCTTTGATGTGCGAAACATGGAGATGATGACAAATACTAGGAAACATAATTGATACAACATTAATAATGGCTTGGCATTGATCCATAATGATATATTTGGGTTGTATCCCTGACATACATGATAAGAAAGTGCAAAATAACCACATAAAAATTTTCGTCATCTCATTTCCTAATAGAGTACAACAAAATAAAACCATATGGCAATGGTTGCTTATACCAACAAATAGAGCAAAAAGCATATCATAGTGGTTGGTCACTATTACAACCCGATTCCCGAATCCCTACAAGACACGAGACCGAACCGACTCGACTGATCCCAAGACCTAGTCGTCCAACGAGAAGTAACTAAAAAGCAGGAAAGTAAACCACATTCACTATGCTAAGTAACTAACAGTAACAAAAGTAAAGTAGTAAAGAAGTAAAACTACTACAATACACACCACCATAATAGTAGAAAAGTAAACGAGTACAGGAATACAATGTCCAAAATGAAAGAGTATAGAAGTGCAATAAACTACTCACTACAACTGGAAAAAGAGTACAACAGAAAGCTACAACTACTGGGCCCAGCACCCTCTACAGCCATAGTCTCTGGTTGCTCAACACCTAAATCTGAAAAGGGTTATGAGTACACGAAATCAGCGAACGCTGAGTAGAGTGGCAACCAACTAACTGAACAGTAAAGGTGGACAAGTAGCTGTTGTTTTTGCAATTTCCTTCTTTCTTGAACTAATTATTCTTTCTTTCACCACTTGATTTATTTATCAGGTCTCTTTCTTGATCTCGAATATTCCTCGTGGGAACGATCTTGATTGCAGTCTTTTTCGAAGAGTAGAAGGCACACGTGGTGCTCTCCTGCCGGGAGAGTCCCCCATGGTGATCCTACACCCAATTAACCACCCCAAAGTCACGGATAGGCGTAACAGTGACTACGGCATGCGTGATAAGCTCACAGGTAGCTACCCCACACTAGCACGCGGTTAGTCGTTTCCGTTAACGGGTGCACCCAAAGCACAGCACGGAACCAGTATAGGGCATAGCCCTCTCAGGGGTCTAGCCGCTAGGAACCAAACAGGGGTCTCGCCCCTCCACGGTCCGCGCACCCTCGCTGACAACCCTGGTTTGCCCAGTGGGCCTAACAAGTCGGTGTAGGGCGACTAGATGAACCCTGGGCCCTGTGGGGTGGTTAGCTCTCTCCCTACACTAGGAGCTCTCCCCGGTACAGTGTACACGAGGGCCAAGAAGTCGGTACAGAGTGGCCAATTCTAACCCTGAGTCCCAACTCAAGGGCGACTAGCTCCGCTTTGCACTAGACAGGGGGGACAGTCGCTCTCCTTGGTACTCCGTACTCAAGGGCTAGCTCACTTCCCCACTCACATTTCCAGTTCTATTTCGATTATTTCCAAGAGCCCTACTCCTAATTCCCCGTAGGGTTCATGCTCATATTCCTCAGGCCATTCCATACCAGGTTTCATTATTTCTAGTTCCATTCTCAGGTTATACACATGCAAATTGTAATTATATTATTCACATTCCCATATTCAGGTTATTCACAGGTAGCTCGTGTTTCCAACATTCACCTTTCCATTTCCAATTCATATACAAGCAGCTCATATTACGTTATTTCACATGTGCGATAGGAAAGTTACATACAACAGTTATTTAGCAGAAACACTACATATTCCGCAGGCAACTGTTATTCATTTACAGGCAACTGTTATCATTCTATTTACTCATCCAAGACTGCAATTCCAATATTTCTAGTCTTAGGATTCATGTCATATCCTAGGTTCTAATCATTCATTCCACACGTGCATTTAAGTTGTAATTAATTTAAGGGGAAGCTACTCTACCAGTAAACCCAGGAGTAGTAGGGGCTTGAACGGCAGACTCACGTGCCTCAGCAAGCCCCGAACCCACAACGGAAACAAGTCCTATCACAAGGATCAATCACAAGAGAATACTCAGAACAGTATATAAAGTCTTCTAACAAGTAGAGGAATTCATACGGAAAACATCAGTATCTTAATTATGGAAATCAGACCTCAAACGGACCCTAAACGAGTCAAAAACAGTGATTCTGACTCAAATTAGACGTTTGGAACGTGTTCTAGATGTCTTAAAAGAGTCCAGAGCTATACCTCAAGTCCTACACTACTCCTCAGATGTCCAGGAACTCTATTGGACCGTCTGGACCCAGTTTTAGACGTCTAACCACCTCTCCGGACGTCTAGAAACGGTTCTTGTCGTCTGGTGCTTCGCCCAGACGTCCGAAGTGCGTGGGAGGGCGTGTCCCGTGCCTTCCCGAAGCAACTCCTACGTGAATCACACAAAATCTTCTCAAATCGGCATGAAACAGTGCCTCGGCGGAACGACCTGCATGGCTGTATTCGTAAAGAAGACGTACCTTCGCGAAGCCTACCTCTCAGTCATCTGGAACCTCCTCCAGACGTTGGCTACGTCGTTTGGACGTCGCTCCAGACATCTGATTCTGAGAAAAACCCAGAACCAGAACCAGCTTCCGCCCTCTAGCTCCACGCGTGGCTGCGCCATACCCTCTCGCCTGCTGCTCCGGCTGCAGTAGTGTTGGGGAGGACCTCCCCGACACACTCCTCCACCTTGCGCACGTGTCGCTCCGGCCGTGAGCTCACCGGTGAGCTCCCACGCGAGCTCGCAAGCTTACTCTCCTCTCTTCCTGACGCTGCTCCTCTCCTCTCACGCCGCTCCTTCTCTCCGCCATTCTCACTCGCTGTTCACGCTGGAGGAAGGAGGAAAGTGGCTAGAAGTGGGGTGGTGTGAGGGAGAGGAGGGGGGTTTATATAAAGGAGTGGGGTTAGGGTTTTCGTTGGGCGGAAGGAGAGAGAGGAAGGAGAAACGAGGGAAGTGTGCTGTCTGCGCGCAGCACATGCGCAGACGCGAGCTCGTATTCAAAATTTTTGATTTCCAAACGTTTGGGAAGGTGTCTAGACGTCTGGCCCAAATTCTAGTCATCTTAATAGGCTCAGACAGCATGGGTCTTAACATCATAACAAACTTAAAGGAAGTTTCGTCCCCGAAACTTGAGCTAGCTATGGTGCGGAAAGAGAACAACATACGCATAACAAACTCAAAGAGGACCGAAGCCTGTCCAAAAAGGCGTACGCTCAAAAAGCTCTAGGTACCACTCTCGCATCACCGCCTCAGACTCCCAGGTAGCCTCCTCGTACCTCTGTCTCCTCCACAAGACCTTCACCAGGGGTACCTGCTTCTGTCTCAAACTCCGGACAGCTCTGTCTAGCATCCACACTAGTCGCTTGGGGTAGGTCAAATCGTCACCCACCTCGACACTCTCGTGGCTCAGAACGTGACTGGGATTGGCGACGTACTTCCTGAGGTTGGACACGTGGAACACATCGTGTACACCAGAAAGCTGGGGATGAAGGGTAAGCCTGTAAGCAACGGGTCCAATCTGCTCCAGGACCTCAAAGGGCCCCACAAACCTCGACGCGAGCTTCCCTTTCACCCCAAAACACTGCAGGCCCTTCATGGGTGAAATGCGAAGGAAGACATGATTCCCAACCTCAAACTGCACCTCTCTCTGCTTCCGATTGGCATAGCTCTTCTGTCTGCTCCTGATAGTGAGAAGCCGTTTGTAAATCTGCTCAATCACCTCCTGACTCTGCCAGATCAGCCTGGGGCCAACCTCCCACTTGGTCCCCACCTCAACCCAACTCAAGGGTGCAGTACACCTCCGCCCGTACAGAGCCTCGTAGGGTGCCATGCTGATGCTCGAATGGTAGTTGTTATTATATGCAAACTCTACAAGGGGCAAGTGCTCCTCCCAAGAGCCCCTCCAGTCCAGTACACAGGCACGCAAAAGTCCTCAAGCGTCTATATCATGCGTTCCGACTGTCCGTCCATCTGGGGGTGGTATGCTGTACTGAACCTCAACCGTGTCTCCAAAGCCTGCTGAAACTCAGCCCAAAACTGGGACGTAAAATGGGTATCCCGGTCGAACACAATCTCCCACGGAACTCCGTGCAGATGTACCACGTCACGGATATACCGCTCTGCCAACTGTGCTGGTCCCAAAGTGACTCGGATCGGCAAGAAACGTGCCGTCTTTGTCAATTTGTCTATAATCACCCAGACTGCGTCATGTCCTCGTTGGGTAATGGGCAAGCCCACCACCAAGTCCATGGTGATGCTCTCCCACTTCCACTCTGGCACTGGAAGTGGCTGCAACGGCCTTGCAAGCCTCTGATGCTCGGCCTTCACCTGTTGGCACACTAAACACTGCTGCACGAACTCACCTACATCCCACTTCATCCCCCTCCACCAAAAGTCACGTCTCAGATCATGATACATCTTTGTGTCCCTGGGATGTATGGTGAACCTGGAACCGTGTGCCTTAATCAAAAGCACTCTCAACAACTCCTCGTCCCTGGGAATGCACAAACGTCCCCTCATTGCAGCACCTCGTCAGTAAAGGAGAAGTCTCCAGGGTCCCATGACAATACTCTGTCACGCAACGACTGCAGGTACGGGTCTGCCATCTGTCCTGTGATGATGCGTTCTATTAGCTCTGGCCTCGTCTGTCGTGTCACAGTCACTGCCACACAGTGCCCTAGTAACTCTAGGGGTCGCCAACTGCCCATCTCCTCCATGACTCTCCAACTCTGTGCTTGTAAACTGGCCAAGTGGGCGGGCGCCTTCCGGCTCAAGGCGTCAGCCATCACGTTGGCCTTCCACGGATGGTAGGAAATACTACAGTCATAGTCCTTCAGGAGCTCTAACCAACGTCTCTGTCTCATGTTGAGCTCCTTCTGATCAAATAAATACATGAGGCTCTTATGATTCGTGAATATCTCAAAAGTCTCACCGTACAGGTAGTGCCTCAAAGTCTTCAGTGCGAAGACGACAGCTGCCAGCTCTAGGTCGTGGGTAGGGTAGCTATGCTCATGGGGTTTCAGTTGCCGCGAAGTGTAGGCGACAACGTGACTTCGCTGCATGAGCACACCCACTAACCCCTGCAAAGAGGCATCCATGTACACAACGAAATCGCCACTGTTGTCTGGGATGGTAAGCACGGGAGCCGAAGTTAGCCTCTCCTTTAGCTCTTGAAAACACGCCTCACAAGCGTCTATCCAAGAAAAGGGCATGTCTTTCCGGGTCAACTGTGTCATAGGACATGCAATCTGCGAGAAACCCCTGATAAACCGCCGGTAGTAGCCTGCTGGTCCCAAGAAACTGCGGATCTTTGTCACTGTACGTGGTCTCTCCCACCTGAGCACTGCCTCAACCTTGGTTGGGTCCACAGCCAAGCCATTCCATGTAATCACATGACCTAAGAAGGTCACCTCCCTCAACCAGAACTCACACTTGCTGTACTTGGCATACAGCCTACGTCGTCTCAATGTGTCCAAAATCATCCGCAAGTGCTGTCTGTGCTGCGCCTGATCCCACGAGTAGATGAGCACATCATCAATAAATACCACCATGAACTGATCGAGATACGGTGTGAACACCCAGTTCATCAAGTCCATGAAAGCAGTGGGGCATTGGTTAACCCAAATGACATGACCAAAAACTCGTAGTGTCTATACCGGGTGTGAAAAGCTATCTTGGAGACGTCAGCCTCCTTAATCCTCAATTGGTGGTAGCCAAACCTCAAGTCTATCTTGGAGAAGACCGTGGCACCTCGCAACTGGTCAAACAAGTCGTCAATCCTCGACAGCAGATACCTGTTCTTGATGGGGACCCTATTCAGCTGTCTGTAGTCCACACAAAGGCATAGGGTACCATCCTTCTTCTTCACAAATAATACCGGGGCTCCCCACGGAGACGCACTAGGCCTCACAAAGCCCTTCTCCAAAAGGTCCTGCAACTGGGACTTGAGCTCTCGCAACTCAAGTGGTCCCATCCTGTAAGGTGCTGTAGAAATGGGGCTGGTCCTCGGTACCAGTGAGATCTCGAACTCGATCTCACGCTCAGGCGGTAGTCCTGGCAGCTCCTCTGGAAACACGTCGGGGTACTCTCTGACTACCGGGATACTTTGAAAGTCCGTCACGGGGCTAGGCTCTGCCACTACACAAGCCAGAAAGGCCTCACACCCCTGGCCTAAAAGTCTCACCTCCCGAAGTGTAGAAATGCACCTGAAGCCTCCGTCCACCGGCTGTTTGTGAAACTCAAAAGAAGGCATCTCCGGAATGGAGAAGACGATCTTCCTCTCGAAATAGTCCACCAAAGCGTGGTAAGCAGACAACCAATCCATCCCCAGAATCATGCCAAAGTCCTCCATCTGTATCACAATCAGATCAGCGGGGAGGCTGTGTCCCCTAACACTGACCTCACAACCTATGTAAACCTCCTCAGCCACAAACAGCTGACTACTCGGACCTTTGATCATGAACGGATCCTCTAACAACACACAGTCCTGCCCCAAACTAATAGCAAAACTAGCAGCAACAAATGAGTGCGTGGCACCGGAATCAAAAAGTGTGTAAACTAGTCTGCCGGAAACTGTAATCATAACTGCCACCACTGAACCTGAAGCTCTGGCGTCTCTATGTGTCAGGGCATTGATACTCCCCTTAGCTCTAGGTGCGGATGAAGCAGCCATACTCTGCGTCGGACGGGTAGTCGCTGATCGGTACCCTCCCCGCGACTGCTGACCTCCCCCACGCGTCGGGAACCACAGCCTCCTGTTCATCCTCCAGCGCTTGGTGCGGGGAGCATCTGCTGGCCTCTAGCCCTAGACGGGCAGTCCATCCTAATGTGGCCCGGCTGGCCACACTGGTAGCAAAGGGGAACTCGACTCCCGCCCTCAGTAGGTCCCTACTGACAGCTGGGCGGGGGTCCAGTGCTGGCAGCTGGCCCTTGTCGGGGGCCCCCAAAGGCCACTGACGGCCCCGCAAAGCGTGACGGCTCTCCTGCGAGCACCGCGTGCCTCCTCTCTCACCAGCCTTGTGAGTAGTCTGGCTGGTAGGGCCTCTTCCGTCCGCTGTCAGTGTCATGTGCAGCCAGGTTGGTCTCCTCATATGTCATAGCTGCCTCCACCACTTTTGAGAACTTAGGCAGCTTTAGGGGTTTGACATACCCCTGAATAGCAGGTCGAAGCCCCTCGGTGAACCTCCATAGGTGCTCCTCCTCAGTAGCTATAGCTGTTGCGACGAAATGACATAGCTCCAGAAAATGCGTACGATACGCGCTCACGGTCATCGTCCCCTAGCGGAGAGTGTGGAACTCCCGCCTCCTCTGATCCTACCACGTCTGGGGAAAGTATTGCTTGCAGAAGAGGGTGACAAACTGGTCCCAAGTCGGCTCAGCCCTCTCCTGACCTCTGACCGCCCTCCACCACCTGTGTGCCGTGCTTTCCAACTGGTACGTGGCAAAGGCCACGCAGCACTCCACAGGGGGGCGAAGGGTGTCAAACACCTTCTCGATCTGCTCGAGTTAGTCCTCTGCCTCGGTTGGGTCCTTATCCCCCTTGAAGGAGGGGGGCTTCAGCTTCCGAAACTGTCCGAAAAGCTCGCAATGGCGCTGAAGTGGGGAAACTGGTATGCCTCCAAGCAGGGAGGGCTCGTGCTCGGAAGTGTAAGAGGATGGTGGGGGCGTGGAGGACCACCCCCTCCCCCACGTCCAGCATTGTGTCTGTCTCGCGGTCCCACAGAGGACTCCCCCTCCGCAGCCCTAGGGAGAGGCGCTCGTGGAGGCGGGTGGAGCTCCTCTTGTACGATCTCCTGTATCATCTGGACGAGGTCTTGGGCTTGAACGCCCGAAAGTAATGGCTAGTCCACTGAGATGTCGGGCTCAACATGTCTGCTCCTCCGACCCCGTCCACGGCTGCGTCCGCAGCTCGCCTCAATGGCTCCACGTCGAGGCATCTCTTGTAAGGAGACGCGAACACAGAACAGGAAGACATCAAATCTAACTGACATTCAGCAAAAGAACCTCAGAACATATGTCAAAAGGTACGTTGTGGTGGTTACTCTAGTTACAAGCACGTGAATTGGTTATTCTCAAGCTAATTGGTTAACTTATCGGGACGACCTTGCTCTGATACCATCTTGTTACGACCCAGTTCCCGAATCCCTACAGGACACGAGATCGGACCGACTCGACTGATCCCAAGACCCAATCGTCCAATGAGAAGTAACCAAAAAGCAAGAAAGTAAACCACATTTACTATACTAGGTAACTAACAGTAACAAAAGTACAGCAGTAAATAAGTAAAACTACTACAATATACACCACCACAATAGTAGAAAGGTAAACGGGTACAGGAATATAATGTCCAAAATGAAAGAGTACAGAAGTGCAATAAACTACTCACTACAACTGGAAAAAGAGTACAACAGAAAGCTACAACTACTAGGCTCTACTGGGCCCAACACCCTCTGCAGCCATAGGCTCTGGCTGCTCAACACCTGGACCTGAAAAGGGTTATGAGTACGCGAAGTCAGCGAACGCTGAGTAGAGTGGCAACCAACTAACTAAATAGTAATGGTGGACAGTAGTTGTTGTTTTGGGAATTTCTTTCTTTCTTGAACTAATTATTCTTTCTTTCACCACTTGGTTTATTTATTAGGTCTCTTTCTTGATCTCAAATGTTCCTCGTGGGAATGATCTTGATTGCAGTCTTTTCCGAAGAGTAGAAGGCACATGTGGTGCTCTCCTGGTCGGGAGAGTCTCCCGTGGTGATCCTACACCCAGTCAACCACCCCAAGGTCACGGACAGACGTAACGGTGACTACGGCACACACGATAAGTGCACGGGTAGCTACCCCGCACTGGCACACGGTCAGTCGTTTCCGTTAGCGGGTGTGCCCAAAGCACAACACGGAACCAGTATAGGGCATAGCCCTCTCAGTAATAGGAGTCTAGCCCCTAAGAACCAAATAGGGGTCTCGCCCCTCCACAGTCTGCGCACCCTCTCCTGACTACCTTGGTTTGCCCAGTTGAACTAATAAGTCGGTGTAGGGCGGCTAGCTGAACCCCGGGCCCCATGGGGTGGCTAGCTCTCTCCCTACACTAGTAGCTCTCCCCGGTACAGTGTACACGAAGGCCAAGAAGTCGGTACAGAGTGGCCAATCCTAACCCCGGATCCCAACCCAAGGGCGGCTAGCTCCGCTCTGCACTAAACAGGGGGGACAGTCGCTCTCCTTGGTACTCCGTACTCAAGGGCCAGCTCACTTCCCCACTCACATTTCCAGTTTTATTTCAATTATTTCCAGGAGCTCTACTCCTAATTCCCCGTAAGGTTCATGCTCATATTCCTCAGGCCATTCCATACCAGGTTTCATCATTTCTAGTTCCATTCTCAGGTTATACACAAGCAAATTGTAATTCTATTATTCACATTCCCATATTCAGGTTATTTACAGGTAGCTTGTGTTTCCAACATTCACCTTTCCATTTCCAATTCATATACATGCAGCTCATATTAGATTATTTCACATGTACGACAGGAAAGTTACATAGAACAGTTATTTAGCACAAACAGTACATATTCCGCAGCAACTGTTATCATTCTATCTACTCATCCAAAATTACAATTCCAATATTTTTAGTCCTAGGATTCATGCCATATCCTAGGTTCTAATCATTCATTCCACACGTGCATCTAAGTTGTAATTAATTTAAGGGAAAGCCACTCTACCAGTAAACCCAGGAGTAGTGGGGGCTTGAACGGCAGGCTCACGTGCCTCAGCAAGCTTCGAACCCGCAACGGAAACAAGTCCTATCACAAGGATCAATAACAAGAGAATACTCAGAATAGTATAGAAAGTCTTCTAACAAGTAGAGGAATTCATACGGAAAACATCGGTATCTTAATTACGGAAATCGGACCTCAAACGGACCCTAAACGGGTCAAAAACAGTGATTCTGACTTAAATCAGACGTCTGGAACACCTTCCAAATGTCTTAAAAGAGTCCAGAGCCATACCTCAAGTCCTGCGCTACTCCTCAGACATCCAGGAACTCTGCTGGACTGTCTAGACCTAGTTCCAGACGTCTGACCACCTCAACGGACGTTTGGAAATGCTTCTCGTTGTCTGGTGCTTCGCCCAAATGTTCGAAGTGCGTGGGAGGGCATGTCCCGTGCCTTCCTGAAGCAACTCCTGCGTGAATTACACAAAATCTTCTCAAATCGGCATAAAATAGTCCGTCGGCGGGATGACCTGCATGGCCGTATCCGTAAAGAAGACGTACCTTCGCGAAGCCTACCTCTCAATCGTCTGGAACCTCCTCTAGATGTCGGCTGCGTCGTCTGGACGTTGCTACAGACGTCTGATTCTGGGAAAAACCCAAAACCAGAACCTGCTTCCGCCCTCTCGCGCTGCGCATGGCCGCGCCGCACCTTCTCGCCTGCTGCTCCGGTTGCAGTAGTGTTAGGAAGGACCTCCCTGACGTACTCCTCCACCTTGCGCATGCGTCACTCCTACCGTGAGCTCACCGACGAGCTCCCATGCGAGCTCGCAAGCTTACTCTCCTCTCTTCCTCACGCTGCTCCTCTCCTCTCACGTCGCTCCTTCTCTCCGCTGTTCTCGCTCGCTATTCACACTGGAGGAAGGAGGAAAGTGACTAGAAGTGGGGTGGTGTGAGGGAGAGGAGGGGGCTTTTATAATGGCTTGGGGTTAGGGTTTTCGTCGGGCGAAAGAAGAGAGAGAAGAAGGAGAAACGAGGGAAGTGTACTATCTGCGCATAGCACGCGGGCAGACGCGAGCTCGTACTCAAAATTTTCGATTTCCAGATGTCTGGGAAGGTGTCCAGATGTCTGACCAGATGTCTGGCCCAAATTCCAGACATCTTAAAAGGCTCAGACAGCACGGGTCTTAACAGTCACGTACATTGTATCAAATGACATTACATTTCCAAAAAACTATAAGCCAATGGATTACTAAAATCATACCAAACTATGTTATGGATGCAGCCATCATTGTCAAAGTCTATGGAATAGAAGTTACTATTCTTCAATTGCATCTTAACAAAATAATCTTGAATGTCCCCTCCATCGCCTATGCGAAGCTTCAAATTCCTTGATCTATGTAGTACATTCCTTACATCTTGAGTGGTAAATGTCAAATTTTCAAAACCATTGTCGTAAATAGTAAAGTATGTAGTCGATTTAGACAAACAGATACTAGTTTGATTATTTAACACCATTCGACACTTTCTTCGTAATAGAATTTTTCTCTCAGACTGAAAATACTTTATTATAGTAGAATCACAAAACATGTGATTATGATTGTTAGAGAAGGAAATAACATACTTCCTAGAACCATTGTAAAATTAGACACAAACATGAGCCTTATCTAAGCTTAGACATCAATCTCTTTGATTTAAAAAATTAAATGAGTTTTTAGAAGATTCATTACCTCTTTAACATATAAAATTTTCTCTACATACCAAAGTTTTGTCAATCTCATCATAATTTGTATTCTTTAGAAAATACATAAATCCACTACAATGAGCAAATCTTGATAATAAGAAATAATAACTTCACATGAATGAAATTTCATTTCAATTTTAATATTTTGATCAATAATGACACTTAACAAAAAATAACTTACGTCATAAAATAAAACATATACATATACAAAAAAAAAGAAACAAAATAAGTAAATCAGGCATAGATAACAAAATATCATTGGTGCAGAACGGAATGCATCAGTGACATACTTAAATAATAAAACCAAAACAAATATCATCAGCAAAATAAAAAAGTACTCGTGTAAATTGATATGCACCGAAAACAGAGAGTAATTAAATCTAAATATCATCGAAGTAAAATAAAAAAATATTGATGTAAAATTACAAACTCGGGTGATATTTGAAAATAATTTTTTCAAAGATGATATTTTTTTGGTAAAATGAACATAATCACATCAAAATATTATCTGTGAATCCTTTCAAAAGAAAATATTATCGGTGAAGGATGAAATGTATCGGTGATATTCAAAGTCAAATATAAAAAATAAAGAGACTATCAATTATAGTAAATAAACCTTGATTTTTAACATCACTTGAGAGGTTCTGATCCTTGAGATCAGAATAAGAAGTACAAGTAATTGTAGTTTTATTACCATATTCATTAGTAACATCATAAACGTTATCATCTAGTGGGGCCTAATGATTAGATTCACGCACGTAAATGCTAGCGAACCCATCTAATTTTAAGTTTACATATATTTTTGTTAAATAAATTTAATTACATACAAATTTTCAAATTAATCACCATGATTATTTAGTCTAATGTAAACTTGTTTGTGCATAAAACAAGTAGAGAACCAACGGATGAAGAGGAAAATGTAGTGGTCTAGGTTAACTCGGAATGTAGCCTTCTCTTATATGGTGTCAAGAAGTCCGGACAAACCTAGCTAATTCTTTGTATGCAGCTTTTCATGGTTGTCTGCATTTATTATACTTCCCACTCATCTAGAATCATTGAATCAACGAAAGTTTGTGTGACTTTCAAAGTTTTGAAATAAACCTTCCTAATAAATACTATTTCTAGATAGAAAGGAGATTACGTATTAGCTAATTCTTCGTATGTTGCTTTTCACAGTTGTCTGCATTTATAATACTTCCCACTCACATCTAGAATCATTGAATCAACGAAATTTTGTGACTATCAAAGTTTTGAAATAAACCTTCCTAATAAATACTGTTTCTAGATAGAAAGGAGATTACGTACGTACAGGGGTCCAAAAGAGTTTACATTAATATTCGTTGGAAGTTCAAAATCTCACCTCAAAATGGACAAACAAATGTTCTCTAATTAAGTAGTCCACGGGAAAGACAAATGTGTATGCTTTATTTTTTAAACCCCATTTAGAGAGATTGCCCAACCAATGAGGGCAATGGCAGTTCTGGCAAAAATGGGACCCCTCTTCTTGGCAGTTGTGGCAACCCTCTGTTTCCCCTTAATTTCTTGGTTTGCTACCATGTATTTACGTTCCTTTCCCTAATTGCTACATCCCATAATCAAGATATATATATACATGTATACAACTTTGGTGCCCACATTTGAAACAGTACCGATCGAGTTCATGGGTGTACAAAAGTGGGAATATATATGGACGTTATCCATCAAAGATGCCAACATTAATATTATGAGGTCCGATCCTTTGCTGTTTTTTCCTCACTTGAGATCTACATGCCATAACTCTTTCCCTTTTCAATATTCCTCCAATATTTCCTGAGATCCACATGAAATAGGTAGAGCATCTGAGATGGTTGGGAGAGGATCTGAGGGAGGTGTTGGGAGGAGAATAAGGTGTTTGAGTTGGCCTTGGCAGTGGTGGACCAGGAAGACCCCAAAAGTTGGGAAGCAGTGGCCTACACGGTGAAGGGAAACAGTGCACTTGGGATGGAGAGAAAGAAACAATAACATATTTTATATAATCATCACAAAAATCGGAAACGAGTACGAACTTTGCTTCAAATTTTAGACGTTAATTTCTTTGAATAGAAGTAATTAGATGAGTTCCTAACTTTTATTTACGTATAAAAGTCTTTCCAACCTCGTTATAATTTATGTACTCTTAAGAGAATAATCAAAACCATTACAATGAATAAAAGCTTGACAATTAAAAATAAAAATTACAAATGAATCAAATTTCATTTTAAGTTTAATCTTCTGATCTGACACTAGCAACAAGCTAACTTAAGTTACAAAACCAAACACATACAAAAAAATAAAAGAAAAGCGAGCAAATAAAAGTATAGATAACAAATATCATTGGTGCAGAAGAGGAATGCATCGACAGTATCCTTAATTAAATAAAAATCACAACAAATATCATCGATATAAGATAAAAAAGCATCTGTGCAAATTGAAATGCACCAGTGGTAATCAAATTCAAATATCACCAATGTAAAATAAAAAATTACCTATGCAAAATGAAAAAGTATCAATGTAAAAATACAAAGTATTAATTGGTGACATCTGGAAATGAATTTTTAAAGATGATATTTTTATAAAAAAAGCATAATCATATCAAAATATCATCTGGGAAGAATGAAATGCACCAATGATATTGAAAGCCAAAATTAAAAATAGAAAGAATCAATTGTGATAAAGACACTTTCATCTCCCGTGGCACTTGCAAGATCTTGATCCTCAAGATTAGAGGACGAAGCACAATTGACTATAACTTAATCACTATATTCATTATCAACATCATTAAAAGAATCTAAATCATATGAAATGCTCAGATCTACAATAAAATATCATGAAAAACATAAAAAAACATAACATATTCAAAAAAACATCTCAAAACATACAAAAAAAAAAAATTATTGAAAATAATCAATAAGGAAGATCTTGTCAAGAAGAATTGTAACGAAGAAGACCAATGAAGATAGTAGAAGAGCAGAAGATGAGAGATAAGAAAGAGCATCAAGAAAAAAGCAAAAGAAGAATTCTATGAAGAGAAAGCAAAGTGCAAAAAAGGAAATGATGCAGTAGAGCCCAATGAACAAATTCACGCATGTTAAATGTTAGTGTGTTCGGTAGGAACCATGCTAACTAGTTACGTGCTCTACAAAACGCATCAAGTTTTGAGTCTCCATACTTTGTCACAAAACATAGCATCCCAGCTACCAAGATAGGAAATGCCAATCCATCACAAATCTAGCAACTTCCCCACATAACTACCAAGACAGAACCTTTTCAATGAATGCCACAGATAAATCCAATCTCACATATATATACAACCTCTGCAACAATACAAAAACAAACTTCCCCACTCTGGAATCACCGAAATGAAAATCGGAAAAAACAATTCTATCGGTACAATGGTAAAGAAACAACAAATATCGAAAATCCAAAGCAGAAACACATGATTTTTTTTATTCACACCCTGCAGCATTAATTTCCCTCCTGCCAAGAAAAAACGAAATTGTTCAAAGGCAAAGGCTCGGGAGGATCCATACTGCTAGATCCCATCGAAACTCCTGTACAGGTCGGCAACTCGGTGGCGACGGCACCACCTCCTTGATGCTCCCATCCTTCAAGTCGAATATCCCCACAATGTTCTTCATGGGATCGGTGAAGTAGACACAATCCCCTTTCCCTCCCCATGCCCCCACCTTCTCCGACATAACCCCCCAACTCATGTCCACGAAGAGAGCTCGACCTCCCAATTCCTTCACCTTCTCCCACGTCCCCTCGAGAAAGTTATACCGTCTCGCGACGAACCCGTCGATGCCTCGCGGAGGGTCGAGCTTGTACGTGCAAGTGACTGCGATGAGGTCCTCCCCACACGCACCAAGCCACGAGCCCTGATTACGAGAGACAAGAGAATCCAATCCCATTTGATTATCGTAGCGTAAGTTGCTTAATTAATGGCTACGTATAATTGGGAATGTGCTTGCTAGTTTCAATCATATCGTGAACGACATTGATCGATGCAGCCTACGTACAAAATCTCAAACAACAAGTGATTCCTTCCAACGGTGCTTGTTTACCAAGAGTTTGGTGTGGTGAGAATACCCCCATTTATTATTATTATTATTATTATTATTATTATTATTATTATTATTATTATTATGTTACAGAGGCTCTTTTGGATACGAAGATTCTGCAGACAGTAAAGGGTGAATAATCAAGGAACCTAGCTGACCAAGAAAAATCGCCTGTCCATTAAGCGGCACCAGAAAATTAAAAGGCTAAAACCTTTTATTTGGTAGAACTTCTTGTTATTGACCAGTGACCCCTCAACAATTTTAGGAAGGAAAACAGCCATCAGACGGCGGTACCCTCCTAAAATCTCCCACCCACCGTGAACGAGTGATGCTTAAGAAGATAAATCGCAGGGTTTCTGGTGCAAAATTCTCAGCAACCAGGCGTCCAAAATTCAAGGCCCTTTCCGCAACAACACAAATGTTACCTTTCAACTTCCATTTTAAATTTGTACTCTTAGAACTAATTTACTTGGAAAGTTATGAAAATATTGGTAAGAAATATAGAATTAATGTTAATCTATAATTATATTTACTTATATAATAATGTTAACACTAATTTATGTTTATTTGAATTTGTGTTAAGTTGTGTTGTTAATCCTTGTGACGTTTATTTGATAGTGGTATTAAATATATAAAATATAAGAGATATCAGAGATACGAGTAGTGTATAATTTTAACACTAATTTAACTAACACCAATTGAAACTGGTGTTAGATAAACTCTTGTTAAAATGGATAAATCCAGATTAATAAATTATGAATTAAGTAGTTAAGTAAATGAAAGTTAACCTTTTTTTTTTAAGATATTAATCTCCTAAATAAATTAGACCTTAACTTTTATTTAGAGCTCTTATCTACCGAAAGAAAGACTTAAAATAGAAATTAACATGCACGCCTCAATTCATCGTCAGAATTTCAAAAACTCTGCTAGTGAATTAAATCATGTCTGCCACAACTCTTCTACTAAATTCATTCATGTCTGCTATATTTAAGAAATGGTATGCTAAAGAAACTCGCATGCGCATGCAGAAGGTAACGAGGAGGGTGAGAGTAGATCATTTACCTGAGTAGACCACTATCCAAAATATTTAAGTTCAACTTGTCAAGTAATAATAACTTTTACTATTTATATTTCATACTTATTTTCATAAGTTTACCAATAGGACTATATTTTAGAGTATTATAACTTTCCTAATTTTGAAATCCTGACATCTTTACTTGGGTTTAATCAATCAATCAAAAAATATACTCCTACTAATAATGATAACTTCATCTCATCATACACTCTTCAACCATCCTAAGAGCAACTCCTTTCTCATACCAAATGGAGTTTGGTAATGATGCAATTTGTACTGATCTAGATTTAAATTCAAATTAAATTAAAAATTACTACTTGACAATTTAAATTTAAAGATTTTTGATAGTTACTGTGAATCCATCGAACTCATATTTAATAAATTATTAAGAATAATTTTTTTTGATTACACTTAAATTTAGATGATCACATTTATCTTGGGTGAGGTGATAAATAACCAGCAATTCTATCCCTCTAGTTTAGTCGAAAATTAAACTAAGGATCTTTCATTTTCATTTAAGTGATATAAATCTGCTAATTTTCATTTTCATTTTCATTTATTTGAATTTGGGCTCAATAGTTACATGAACAATGTAGATTTTTAGATTCCCAACTTAAAAATGGTAGTAATGCACACTCTAGATGGGATGATACTAGGGACAAGTCGGAGCAAAAAATAGGGGAAAATTACATGCACAGGCACAAACATATGCACATACATACAAATGATATTATAATCGAAGACGGCACTGTTTGAGAATAACAACATAAATAATTTCTATCGTAACTTTTCAGATGTGTTGGGTATGGTTGAGTTGGTAGATACGATTTATATGATGTTTGCAGCCAAGGTATCGGATCTTATTACATAAGCAACCCTAAAATGTAAATATATTGTATGCCGTAATCAATACAAATATTTAAGGATCAAAGATAATATTAAATTAAGAAGCTTTTAACTTAAAATCATGCTTAGATTTCGTTTTCCAACAATAAATGCTAGGTACCTTTTTCTGGTACGCTAAAGTTATCACATTTCAAAAATTCTTCCAATGTCTAATTTTTTTATGATTTTTAATAAATAAGTTCAAATTGTCATTTATTTAAATATCATCTCTTTAATATATATACACCTTTAGAAATGTGTAGATCTAAATAATTGGTTCTAGCTAGATACCATATCTATAAAAAGTAGAAGATAACTTAATATAATTGCTCACCTTTGCAGTCTTCTAATATTATAGTTAATACATCATGCAACCAAGTTAAACGAGCAACAAAATCAACTTTTAGGTTATATATATTTATTTAGAATACAAATTTAATATTCTACTAATAAATGTTCGATTATATAAACGGCCGTTTCTTGCACGTTATACACCGAAAATCACGAGACCCATGCTAGTAAGGAAAATTGTTATTAGATGCCCGCAAGTGAAACCAAGGCTTTCCTTTTTTTATGTTGAGTAATAGTTTGAGTCAGTCTCGAATGAGCCCTTAGAAAGTTTGAAGCAAGTGAACGCTCTTGTGGAGAAAGGTATACTCGACTGGGAATCCTATAACCCTCCTTCCATCATTTCTAAGTCCCCTTCTTTCTCTCTCCTCTCTCATCTCCTTTTGCCTGGCTTGCTGCTTCCGAGGGTTTTGTACTTCGATAGAGGACATGCATTTAATCTAAATCTTGCACTTACGTCAGAAAGTATGTAATGTGAGAGACATGTCTTCCAAAATCAAAAAATGTTACCGTACAGGATTAGGCCGCTCAACCAGTCTTTGCCTTAATTTGTTCTCCCATTTAACATCAGAAGCAGCGGAAAAGGCACATGTTAACTATGGTCCTCTACTCCTCTTCACGGTACCTCAGCTAATATATGTGCTTGCGTGCTTGTTAGTGATGAGGATCAACATATATAGTTTGACTGCAGGTTGCTATATATTTAGATGAGCGCATGGGATGCATGGATGTGACAACCTTCATCTCCGTATGGTTCAAATGTAACCGAAGGGCAAGGAATGGTAACACCATCGTGCCATCATACTGTTCCCTTTCAAAATTCCACGTCATCCTGCAAATTTACGCTGCTTAGGCAATAACTAATTAATTCCTGTTATCCTCATCTCCCTCCTCGATCGACATGAGTCCATCCTTGTCTCTTTTATTTTTCTTCCCATATTTATCGTGCAAGTAATCTGCACTCTTTATAGAATGCCTGCACGGAAAGATACAGGCTAACTTCGACTTGATTTGTTCATTCTCTCACAGACTTCTGCCTTTGCCTGCAAATGCCATATTATAGAATGCTCTACACACGACTGTATATATCTCCGGAAACAGAGAAGAACCTTTTTTTTTTTTTTTCCTTTTTGAGACAAAATAAAATCTCTCTCTACTCCAATTCATGGTTTCCTTGTCCAATTATTTAGCAAACGTTATCAACTACAGGAATCGTGCATTGTTTCCTGATGCGTGCACACCAAAAAAAACAAAAAAACAAAGGGCCATGCATGCAAAGTCCTCCCATTGAAACACTCACCTGAAACCTCCCTAGAGGGAGCCTCTGCCCCTCCAACAGCTTCACCTGCGGCCTCGCCGCGAGCTCGATCCCGGCGAGATCTCCATCGACGGTCAGCCCAAACATCTTCTCACCCAACACTCCCATGTTCCTGATGGGCCCCACACCCCGTTCCTTTGGGAACTCCCACACCCGCCACGTCTCGTCCCCTGCGCAGCAGAACTGCGCGACGTTGGAATCGAATGCCACCATCATGCAGTGCTGCCGCGCTGTTCTCATGACCACCGCACGTGAGAACACGTGCGGTGCCTCGGGAAATGCGTGCAACTCCTCCCCCGTGATCGGGTTCGCGAGGAGCAGCCTACCGAGGGAGGAGGAGGAGGACTCCGCGAGGATGAGGTATCCCGCGGAGGACCCGACCGCCCACCGTCTCGGCTCGCGGCAGGCTCCCTCCTTTGTGAGGAAGTGGCCGCCGCCGCGTGCGGGGCAGAAGAGGCGGTCGTAGGAGACGGAGCAAAGGAGGGGGGCATGGGAGGAGAGGAAGAAGGGGAGGCAGGAATCGGAGGCGGTGCGCCAAGTGGAGCACACGTGGCGGAAGGAGGAGAAGTCCGGGAGGGAGGGGAGGCGAGAGGCGACGGAGAAGAGGGGGAGCTCAGGTAGGTCCGCCCACGGGGGGTACATGTTGGTGTGGGGGTTATCTTCGAGCGAGGTGGGCATTATTATCATTATTATTATTATTGTGCTGTTGCTTGCGTTGGGAGGAGGTGTGGTGGAGAAAAGTGGGTGGATGTGTGTATATATAGGAGGGCAAATGACGTATTTTGGTTGGAAAATTTTGCATGCGTGCATGTTTGGCAAATGATTTTGCAGGCTGGCAAAGCTACCTCTTGCCAAGTATTTTGCTTGCTTGGTGACTCGACTTGCCCACAAATAAAAAAAAAAAAAAAAAGGGAAAAAGAAAAAGCCCCAGTACGGGTCTACGTGCATTTGGACTTAAGTCCGGGCCAGGGGTATATTTTGTGGAATAATTTGTATTATAAGTGAATTATTTTTTATTTTTACTTGAAAGTTATAGATGTTGTTTCGATGGATTAATCTATGACTTTTTGAATTTCAAAGAGAGAACTTAGATGGTTATCTTATGCGTACAAGTTTATTGTTTAGGAGTTTATTGGTAGGATAAAGTGTAACGTGACATTTTTATTGCAGTAGTTCTTGTTTTGAAAGTATAATAATTGTTTATGGTAGTTGGTTGTGGTAAGATAAATAATTATGATGTTTTATTTGATGTAAGAAATTTCATGTGTTTTAGTTGTGGTTAAAATAAGTTATCATTATATGTAAGTAATATTTCACTAACTACATTTCTAATTAATAATAGATATCTTTTCCTTCTTATTTTTATCAAAGTAAAGGAATCTTAACTTTTAGTAATCATTTGTAACTTGTGTTCTTTTTGAATTTAATAAATATGAGTTTAATATGAATTTCGATTAATCACTAGAGGAGATATTTTCAAAAGATATGCAAACCTTAGTTTGCTTTCTACTCTTTTTAGTTTATGGTAATCATTATTAAGGTGATTAAGTAAAAATAAAATAGTAAATAAACATAAAAATATTGAAACAAAGGATATATGGCAATATCAAATTGAGGTGTTTTTCATTTTTTTCCTTTGTTGATTTTAGCTGTAAGCGATCAATTGGTTGAAAAGTTAGATTTAATGAAAGACAACTTCAATTAATGAGATATTAATGGTTGAGAATAATGCATGACAGATAAGATTTCAAGGGTTGATCGATAAAAATTTATGGAATAATCCTCCAAAATCCTTATTCAATATGAATCCAGGAATAACTTATTTCGGATTAAGTGCCCTTAATGTAGGCCTAGGGATGCAAGTTTTGATAAACCTGATCCGAACCTAACTCAATTCGACCTGAAAAGAATGGGTAAAAGTCGACCCGAACCCGATGGGTTTTATCTAAAAAAACCCGATTGGGTATGAGTATGTGTATGGGTATAGATTTATACCTGGTTACCCGACTCGAGTACCCAAATAAAATCCTCATTTTCCTGAGATATAGAAATTCCACCCTAAGTCCCTCATTCCCTCAACTTTAATTTCCCTCGTGATTCCCTCAATGATTTTGAAGGTTCGGAGTGCTTCTGAATCTTCTATTTAACATTTATTTTTGGGATGGAGATCTTTTATTTGAAATATACTTGTATTTTGACTTTCTTTGCATTTTTTTATTTTTGATATATTCCCCTTGAAGTTCTTTTTTATAATAATTTTAATGAATATCACTAAAATTGGAGTAGCTTGAGCCCCTATATGTTAGACTTGTTAAAAATAAATAATTGATGAATTGTGTTATAGATTTTTTTTTCTTAAACTCTAATTTGGACACGAATTGATTGTAAGATCAATTTATAAATGGATACCTGATGGGTAAATAGATATCCGATGGGTAGATGGGTATGGGTATGGATTTGAATTTTTATATCCAATAGATAAATGAGTAGAGTATGGATATGAATTTTGTAAATAGGTATGGGTTTTGCTAAACCCGACCCATTTGCATCTCTATGTGAGCCTAATAGAATATCCCATCTACTAAACGTGCTTAACCTCTATTTTTATGGGTTAACCTTATTAGCAAACCATACGCCTTAAGGTTTATTTTTACTTCGAGGGTTCACCCCTGCTTACTTGTCACTCAACCCTCTATGCATCTCGTAACCCATGCAGGTTTGGTCACTTTAGCATGGATTTGTCTAACACTGATATTAGCCAAATCCGCGTTAAATTCGTATACCACTTCTGCATTTGATACCTCTCGCATATCATATTCTTAACGTTACTACCAAGTAAATGCCACAAAGGTTAACACCACAACTTAACACCAATTCAAATAAACATAAATTACTATTAGCATCACTTTGTAGATAAACATAATTTCAAGTTAACATTAGTTTCATATTTTTTAACATAACTTTCCCAACTTCACAAGTAAACTAGCCCAAATAATTTTTTTGAGATAAACTTCAACTAGCTATTGCACTATACATTTAGGTTGTGTTTAAACATGGGATAAAATATTGTAGGGATAGTGTAAGTGGAGAGAGGTGTCTGCTTGGGTGGTGAAATAAGTAGTGAGATAAGTGATAGGATAAAATAATCGGTGTATTGATGTGATATTCGTAGGTATTTATTTAATATATTAAGATATGGGTGTGAGCCCCCCACGGGTGTCTTAGCTAGTTAGTGGGAACAGTCACATCAGCTTGAGACTTACAAATGTGAAATTTACCTAGAGGTTGCAAGTTAGGGCACTTTCAGTTTCGGGTGATACAATAAATATATTGCAATGGATATGTTACCTTAAAGAAAGCATATTTTAATATATATCGATATTGATGCGATGTAATAAGATAATTTAATTTAAATATTAATAAAAATCATAACTAATACTCAAATTCTCATTTTGGATCATGACTTATCGGGGGTGATTTTAATGTCACTTTTTCCACGGATGATAGACCGAATGGTAGGCAGGAAGATCGTGGCACGTGGGATGTTGGCCCTTAAGGACGATGTTATGAGGTGAGATCCACAGAGGAGAATCAGCATCTTCTTCAGACTTTGGCGTCATTCCAACCAAGGGAGGGGTTGGACGGGTTCACGTGGAAGCATGGGGTATGCCCTTCGCGGAAAGCATACGAGCAGATGGTGGGCGGCTGGGAAGAGGATGAGCATGGTCATTTCTATGCGGGTATTTGGAAGTTGAAAGTTCCCTTGAAGGTGCAGGCCTTCCTCTGGCTTACAAGACGTGAAGGCCTAATTACTGGAGCATTGTGGAGATGTGTCTTGGGTGCAAATGTCATTCCATGTCCTCTGTATGGGTATGCTGAGGATGACACTAGGCATTTGTTTAGTAGCTATCTCTTCATTGATGAGGTGTGGCGTAGGTGTTGTGGATGTCTTGCCCCAACGTGGGAAACTTTGTGGTGTGACTTCGTTTCTAAGTTTAGGCCGCATGTGGCTATAGTTGCTTCTATGTGGGTTGTGTGGAAGACTAGGAATGACGCCTTGTTTAATGGGGGGAGGGTGTGGTTGGAGAATGTTTGTAATGAGATGTCATCATGTATTAGGTTGTGAAAACCTTTGTTGATAAAATTTTGATTAAGTGCATAATGTTGGTGCTAGAGCACTACGATCGTTTATTTTGATTATAACAAAACATGTGTTATTTAACATTTGCATTTTAAGTCTTAGATTTCAGGATATTTGCAAATGGAGACATGTTTAGACGGAGTTCGAGCTCGCATCCATGGCAGATTGGAAGAGCTTGACAGAGGAGAAGGAGCTTCACGAGGAGCGAAAGCTTAAAGAAGGAAGGAGATGAAGAATATGATAGATTTCCTTCATTGTATTTTATACTCTATTTTTTCTCTTTATTTCTTAGATTCTATGTTAAAGAGCTTCAAAGAACTCTTAAAGTAGTCCTAGGAACACTTGCACAACCCTAGAATATTTAGGTTTTCTGTAGAGAACCTAGAAAATCAAAATAGGGTTCTGACAGCCTAATCAGACGTCTGATAGTGACTTTTAAGACATCTGACTGTTGACTCAGACGTCTAATAACTTAGGCTGAACTTAGTAGGTTTTGTCTGATGAAATCAGATGACCACCTTAGTCTAGACATTTTAGAAGACGTATGATGGTTGTGCTAGACGTTCAATTAGTGGAACGTTGGCTAACATAGTAAACGTTGAGAAAATAATCTTTAGGCTTATATCAGACGTCCGGGGTCAAGACGTCCGTAGAGGACCCCAGACGTCTAATATGTGACCGTTGAGCCTCGCCTGACCCAAAATCACTTTGTCATATTATTCTAGTCGTTAACCTGTCTTAGGAATCCATTTTCGCTATACAATAGGTTTCTAGACGTCTGAACCTAGTGCCAAACGTTTTGTACATCGTCTGATAGCCTTACACTAGAACCCTGTTTAGATCTTATCAAAGTCAGGAAGGAAACTCGCCTAGAATCAGACTTCTGACTTAGTTCACAGATGTCTTAAATTAGTTTTCTAGATGTCTGATGCCTGGACTAGACATGTGATGACCATGTCAAAATCATACATGATTCTGATTACAGCCTATTTGTCTTGGGTTCAACCCCAACAGCTATGGAAGCCTTCCAAGGCCTTCCAAAGTCTTCCTAAGCCCTCTATAAATAGAGAAGGACCCTTGCCTTGTGAAGACACACTAAGACACACCCACGCAACATATTTCCACATCTCTTGTGTTAAAAAGTAGAAGATTATCTAGAAGAAGCTCTAGCTCTCCAAGCATTTATTCCACATCTAGAGAGCTTTAATCCAGTTGCACACCTGCTCTCCCTTCAACGTCATGAGAGCGTTGTTGTGCCAAAACATAGTTCACGCATCAGCGTCGTCACGTCGACACACTCCCACCAAAGGGAAGTTCCCTTACCTATAGTAGCTAGATTTAATCATTCACTTTGTGACTCTATAGGTTGTATTGTAATTTATCTTTGTAATTGTGTTGAGTATTTGCATTGTGAATTCCCGTCTACTTCTTGAGACAAAATCCTCCTTGTGAAAAGGAAGGGTTGAGGAACGCTACTCTTATACTTGTAGCGTGGTTGTAATTGAGGTTGTATTACCCTCGCTAAAGTAGTACGTTAGTGGATTTGATCGACTAGGTCGATCGAAAAATCCTAACTCGAAAGGGTTAGGTGGTGGTTTTTACCCGAGTTTGAATTTCCACCTAAATATCTTGATGTACTTGTTTGATTGCTTCTGTTGTGTGAGATTACTATTATATTTCCACATTTTATTACGTTACTCATATCTCACCCTCCTCCTATAGGGATTTACACATAATATTCTAGACGTCCTTTCTTTCGATAAAAAAAATACTCAAATTCTCGTAAATAATATCTTAAACCCTCCTACAAAGGATATTCCCCTGCTATATTTTACGGGCCTATACGTAACACATTGCATACCGTAGATGATTTTACAAAACCACCTAGTCATGTATCTTTCCTAAGGTAGCCATGATGGATTATAAATCGAATGAAAATCAATCCACCCATAAACAAATCATTGGAAAGGTTTGCAATTTCCAAAATCTTTGATTTCCATATGCATTGATAATCTTTAAACCAAAGAGAATGTAAATTGATACTTGTGTCTATCGTTTGATCTTCTTAATGAAGGATGCAAGCAATGATCCTTCGATTCTTGTAGAGTTTTCCAACGAGGTCTGGTAATGGTGCTTTCACGGATCTAGAGGAATGAGTGCGGAAGAGAGAGGGAGACGTTATGTTCTCGTATTCCTTTGATTTCTACTTAGGACTCTTATATTTCTCACGATGGGATGTGAAAAAATAAAACTACACATTACTCACGTATCCTCGAGATTATAACCACAATATTTTATAACCGATAGTTATACCCAACGTAATTTTCCTTAAGATCTCTGTGCAATTAATCTTGAATTCTTAAAAATATAATTTATCCCATTTTTATTAGATCTCCTAATAAATATATTAATATAAATTATTTTTATAATAATATATTTGTGTCCACCGATGATTCTATCGAGCCACCATTGGAAACAGCTCCCTCGAGAAGTAGGAAATATTCATCCATTATATAAAGAAGATACCGGACATTAATTTCCTGTATTTCTTGCAAGTTGACGATTCAGAAAGCAAAGCACGCCTTTGTTGGAGACACGGGAACCACCTGAATATTTTAGGGGCATTTGCTTTGGTGTATATAAATGTTTACGCAAAGAAAGTCAATTAATTAATTAATTAAGTTGCAAGAGTCTACTGCTTTTTTTTCTTTTTCGTTACTGATCCTATGCCTATGCGACCTTTGGAAATAAAATTAAACACTTGTAAATAGTTTACACGCTTTCGTGGAAAGCAAGCATGGTTTACGCATTCGTAGGAAATATCCTTTTACATTATGAAATGGAAGGTGCGCATCATCTGATAATTACTGCTGATAATGGATAAGCAGAAATGGAAAAGATGACTACTATTTACAACCATTTCTGATGATATAGGAAATAATATAATGTTCCATTTTGATCCTCCCTCCACATCTCCGATTATGACATGGTCGTAGAAATTTTTGTGGTTTTATGTAAGAAGAAGGGTGTTTCATTCATAATCATATGATGCAAATGCAACAAGATGACGAAACTTGGCTCAAATAACCTATTTAAGTTTTTAGATTCAATGGAAAATTCACCTATATATTTGAAAATGTACATCCACATACATGAAAATGTGACTACATATATATATATATATATATAGAGAGAGAGAGAGAGGGGGGCAACTTTTCAATGAACCTAAGGCTCAAGCACCTTGTTTTGAGGCAAAATAATTTTCACCGATGCATTGTTGAAATTTATGAAACTTATGGACTTTTAACCAGTAATTTCAAGAAGTAATAGGATGTTTTGCAAGTTTTGCTTAAATTTGTTAAAACATAAAAGAATGTGAAAGGCATTTACTAAATGTCTTCTATATTTTAGAAATTAATATTTTGACTTTTTGCTTTAAATAAATGTTGCAATTTTCTTTCTTCGCGGTGAAATTTCATGCACGATCTCCATAGGTAAAAAACTTTCTGATCAAATGGTTGGTTTTTTTTTATATGAATTTCAAAATTGCTCAACTCATATTGACTCATTTAACATTTTTGAGCTTTAGGCTTACTAAATGAGTCTGATAGAAATACACATACATGTGTTTGGAAAGATTTATGTGTTATTATAGTGTAATCCCCAGTAATTATAAGGATCTAGCGATTCGAAGACACGGTCAATACATAAACAGGCAAATGATATGAACTGTTCCTTTGGCGACACCTCCCTGAAGCTTTCTACAGTTTATGCTTCTTGTGACGGTGCCCAGCGCGATCTACTTTGGGACTTCCTTTTCCAGGTCTTTGACTCTAATCCTACTCCTTGGGTCATTGGTGGAGATTTCAATTGCATTCTCCAGTCTTTTGAGAAATCTGGTGGTGCTCCTTTCTCCCACTCTCAGGCCAAACCTATGCTCTCTTGTATCCATAACTTGCCCTCATTGAAATGTCTCTATTTGGTTCACAATACTCTTGGTGCAACGGCCGTAGGGGGGGTAGTTCTCGGATATATCAAAAGCTCGATCGTGCTCTTCTCAATTCAGATGCCCTTCCGCTCTTCTCCTCCTAATTGTATGCCTCTCAAACCAATTCTGACCACGCTCCTATCATCCTTCTTAGTCCTGACAATTCCCCCACCCGTCCGTGTCCTTTCCTCTTTCAAAACATGTGGTTCAGATCTCCTCAATTTAAGCAATTCGTTGTGAACATTTGGATTGAAGCCCTCGTTAATCCCCAACTTGACCCCATTTCCAGATTCTACTCCAAGCTCCACATTCTCAAAAATGCTCTTAAGGATTGGAATAGATCGACTTTTGGGGACATTAATCAAGTGGTTAAGGACCTTGAGACTTGCTTTGAAGATGTTGATTCTAGACTTTCGTCCCTTTGCGATGGTAACCTAGCCGCTAAGCTCAGTGCCATCCAAATCTAACTTAATGATGCCTTAATTAAACTTAATGATTTCCGAAGTCAAAAAGCCAAAATCGATTGGATTGGGGAGGGTGAGAGGAACACTAAATTCTTCCATAGCACCATCCGTAAGAGATTTACCAAAAGAAATAGATCTTCCATTACTAACTCCATAGGTGGGGGATGTTGGGACTCAACATCCTCCATTACTGTGGACATTTTTACCACTCTTCTCAAATCGGACTCTCCTTCGGGTCCTTATCCCCTTCTGAATGTTATTCCTCCTATCATGACGGAGGAGGACTCCATCTCCCTTATCTGTCCTCCTGACTCTTCTAAGATTCACCAAATCTTATCTAAAATGCCTTCTAACCGCACTCTAGGACTGGATGGTTTCAACGTGGAGTTTTACTCCTACTTTTGGGACTTGCTCAAATATGATATGGTTCTAGCTATGGCTCACTTCTCCCACCGCCTCGCTCCTCGGGCTTTCAACAACACATTCATCACTCTGATTCCCAAAAAACCTGTCGTCCACGACCTCTCCGAGTTCCATCCTATCAGTCTTTGTAATGTTCTTTACAAGATCGCCTCTGGGGTTTTCGCGAATAGACTTCCTTCCTCCCGAAGCTTATTTCCCCTGAGCAGGTAGGCTTCATTCAGGGCAAATCCATTCTTGATCACATAGTGACTGCCTTCGAACTCACTCAGTGTCTGGATCGGAAAGTCTTTGGTTCTAATATCATTGTCCAGCTCAATCTTCAGAAAGCCTTTGATAGGGTGGAGTGGAAGGTCCTTTACCAAATTCTCCACAATTTGGTTTCTCTGCTTCCACTATCTCCCTTATTTCCTTGTTCATTGAGCATGAAGGTTCCTCCGTTCTTGTCGATGGGATCTCTAGCCCATTCTTTAAGGTCTCCCATGGCCTGCATTAAGGAGATCTGGTCTCCCCTCTGCTTTTCAACATCTTTATGGAACCTTTCATCCGCGGCATGAGCTTGCCTTTCAAAGCAAAATCCTACCCTTCGCTATCAGGCATGGTATATCCCCTCCCTTAGGTCTTTGGTATGAGGATGATATTATCCTCTTCCTTAATGGGAATCTGCACTCCATCTCCAACCTTTCTAGGTTCCTCCGCACCTTTGAAAAATTCTTGGGTCGGTGGATTAGCCACACCAAGAGCCAATGCTTCATTGGCAAGCACTTTCCATTTGGTAGAATTTCTCGTATTCTCCAATCTCTGGACATTCAACTTGGCTCCTTCCCTTTCCATTACTTAGGTTGTCCTATTTTCACTGGGAGAGCCAAAACAACCTATTTCAACCAGATCATCGACAAAATTCAATCGAAATTAGAGGGTTGGAAAGCGTCCATGCTCACCTTAGCCTCTAGTGTTCTGCTCATTAAGCATGTTTTGTCTTCCATCCCCATACATGTCCTGTCTGTTCTTGATGTCCCTAAAACCATCATCCACAAACTTGAGTCTATTTTCGCTACCTTCTTCTGGGGCGATGAGGAGTTGGACAGGAGATATCATTGGATTCCCTGGAAATCTATTACTAAACCTACTGATTATGGAGGGTTAGGGATTCATGATCTGAACCTCTTCATCTCTGCTCTTAGGATGAAGAGGGTCTGGCACATCCTTTTTATGGACTCCCCTTACTCATCTCTTATGATACAACTCTATGGCAAACTCTCCTACAACTCTCCCAATTTTCCGTCTAGAATCAAAAGCCTCTGTGAGACTTACACTACTATGAAACCTTTAATCAGATGGGAGATTCATGAGGGGCATATTGACTTTTGGGCTGACCTTTGGATTGGGGATTCCTTACTCTGAGACTACCTTCCCCCTACGTGCTCTCCTGACCCTATTCTGGTTAACTCTGCCATTGAGAACCTTAGTTTCAACCCTTTTTTTACATACCTTCCTTCTCGTATCATTGCCAAAATCACGGCCACTGTCCTAGACAACAACTGTGACGTTCCCATCTGGACCCCCAATCATTCAGCCTCTTTTCTGTGGCCTCCGCATATAACAACTTCTTCAAAAGTCTCCCTATCATCCCCACCCACAAAAACCTTTGGTCTCTCAAGATCCCCCTTAAACTATCTATTTTGGCCTGGAGAGTCCTTCTTGCCAAGCTTCTTATTGACAATAACATCTCCAAACTTGGCATACCGCTCCCCTCTATTTGCTCTTGCTATCCAAACTCTCCAAAGATTGAGATGAACTTACATCTCTTCTCCAATAGCTACCTGGTTGGTCTCATCTTCGATTGGACCTTTTCCAGAGCTCATCTCCGTCCATTACACCCGTCCAAATTCTTCCTCCTTATGCAATCTTCGGTCAGACTCCATAATGAGCGTATGTATAGGGGCCTCATCTACTTCATTTGGCCTAATGTTTGGAATGCTAGAAACAAAATTAGGCATGATTAGCTATCCTTTTCTGATATTTACCCATTCTTGCATAAAAACTGGTTTAACTTCGATTTTGATATGTGGCTTAGGAAATGTCGCCCGTCAACTTTTGCAGTGAACTGGATCTAGCCTGCTTTTGGATTTAAAGTTAATGTAGCTGCTTTCTCCTCTGGACCCAATTCTATGATGGGTTGGGTTTTGAGAAATCACCTAGGCAACTTTGTCAAAGCCGCCTTGTGCAGATCCCCCTTGGTGAATACAAACATAGCTAGATTGCTTGCCTTCTCGCACGCTCTCCAAAACATCGATGGAGTGCATTCTCTCCATCTAGAATCAAACTCAACCCTCCTGCAGTTCTGGTGGAATGGTAAACTTCCCATTCCTTGGGCCCTCAAAGCCCAATTCAGACCACTCCGAGATAGCAAGAGCCAGATCACATCTATTCAGTACATTGCGCCAGTAGCCAACGCTCTTGCTTCCCATTTTGCTACCAAAGCCACTGATGGTTGGGATATCTTTCACGATCTCTCCCTACTTTCAGCTAGGGCCAATGGTCTTGTCAGGCTTGACAAGATCTAGTTCCCCTAAGTATTCTCTTTTGAGTAGTTAGCTTAGGTTTATTTTCTGTTTGCCATACTAGGCCACGAGTCATGGTTTCTTTCTTGTACCATGTAGGTTTTGGTTAATCCCCCTGCCTTTTGTCTGCCTCTTGGGAGTAGGGGATGAATAAGATCCACTCCCATTTTTCTAAAAAAAAAAATTTGGTGACCTAGTTCCACCATTAGGACAGTGTACTAACTGTTGGGACCATTCATAATGACCTTGTGACATCGTGGAAGCATGAGAAACACAAGAATAGATGTTTAAAACATTTTGTACATGAGATTAAAAGGATGCCAGAAATCGACCAAGTAACATGAAATCAAAACACCTAAATCGATCGGAATCACATGGGAGGAACTAGTTTCCTCTCGTTCTAGGATTACATAAGTAGAGGGATTATAACTTCGAGGTAGCGTGGTGCAGCACCTCACGTGGTTGTGCCTCCCAAAACAAGTCTTAGGAGAACCTTGCTTACACCTCGTCGATGAGCAGATGAGGCCATTGCGTCGTGGAAGATGAATCCCATCGGAGATCCGCGAACTCCTTCATGAATCGAGGTGATCTTTGCCTCAAAATCCTAAACTGACCTCAAGAGCAGCTTGAGAAGGTCCTTTAGCAGCCTCACCCTCAGTAGTCGGTCGATGCCCGGAAGTGTCGATCGACAGACTACAAAAGGGTAGAAGGAATGGCATTAAGAATAAAAAGTTGTAGTATCAACCTTCAGTAGTCGATTGGTTGATTTGCTAAACGGTCAACTGGCTATAACTATTGGTGCTGATCAATATTTTATTGGGTAATTGGCTACAACAGTGGCAGAAGGTGTCATCGCTTGGTCTTCTTCCTGATGTCACGGTTGGTGGCTATTGGTGGGTTTCAATCAACTTTTTGATTGAATGAGATCGCAATTAGATGATAACCCTCATCTTAAGGGGAAGAAGTGAGATGCCTGCTTCCCCCTACTTCTCTAGGTAATGTTTGGGACTCAATTGCATCTCCCATTGAGGTGGTTTTGATGTCTTACCAGTTGAGATACCCCAAGCGGGCAAGATTGCAATTAGGGTTTTTTCCTTTAGGAGATATTTATTGGGATTCCTTTCCAAATTCTAAATTGATGGGATCCATTGGATCACCATTAAATGGATGGGATTAATTCTTAATTGGTAATTGCATCTTGAGCCCAAAACAAAATTTAGAAAGTTTAGATCAAGTATCCAAACTTAAAATAATTGCAATTCAACACTTGAATTTTGTACCTAATTAAATTATATGCAATTAATTACCAAATCAAATATAATATAACTCTTTAAATTACAATTGATTTATTCTTCAATTAGGAATCCACCAATATCATTATTGGTTTTATCACTTCAATAATGACTCATAGGATAAGTGTAATTTTGGCACTTTACCCCCTCAAGTATTCTAAATACTTGTGAATCCTTTACACTTGGAGGAAAATATTATCCCGAGGTCTAATCTCATTAGAAACTGTCATTCATCTTTGAATAATATTATTCTTGATATCTCCTTGTATCATTGAGACGAGAATAGAGATCAGAACCTTTCCTAAAGGTCTATCTTCTCTTCATGCCTTAAGTTTGATCAGAACTCTGCAACCACATCTGGAATTTCTCATTCCCAATACACATGGAGTCATCTCATGCCTCAAACCTATTACATGCACCCATGTAACAGATTTGTGTAATTCCTTCGAGAGATCATGCACATCATGTCATTTCCTACATACACTAGCTTTCTAGTACAACTTTAAGGTGGGTGCATCAACTTATTGATCTATCAAATGCATGTGTTTGTGAACAGAGATACACATTTATCTCAGGTCAAAGGATAAGTCTTCTTTATGATAGCATTGGAGAAAGACTTTCGCTATCTCATATGTCATTAGGATAACTCCTTAACCAAACCTATATGTTAGTTCTTGAATCTCCATTCGAGAACATTAATCAAGCGATATTTTCTAGAAAAGGTTTCCATCCTAACTTAAACCAGAAAACATATTATCAAATCGAGCAGTTTCTTGATGTGTTATAGGATCCTCTAAACTATTTAGATCTCCAAATCAACATACATCAAGTTTATTCGATCTGACCAAATACATAACCCTAATCGTACTAAGAGATCCAAATCATTAACTGGAAATCAATCGAATGCTTTATTTAGATAAAATGTAATCTTATTACAAAAATTCAGATGACTTGCCTAGGGCATACAAAATCCAATACTAACCCTCAAATCCATTATATGTAGATCAAAGTACAATGTTTAACTCTTATTATGGTAGGAAAAACTCTCTTACTTGCCCTTGTCGACTTTCAATGACCATGTCTTATTGGATAGCGTGGCATGAAGCATTTATCGTCAAACATTGTGGAGGGGTTTCCACTCGTCATGTTGCCAATTATCCCTTTCATTGCTCCACATTCTTTCTTCTTTTGACCATGGCAGAGTACGTGGCATTGAATGTGGCCTGCCAACAACTTAAAATGGAACAATTGAATAAATATTTTACACAAGGACATTTACTTGTAATTATTGTAGTTTAGCAATTAATAACCTTAATTTTTTGTTACAAGACCTTGCGAGGTTGAGGGTTATGAGTTGCGGCTTTCATATCGGTCTTTGCTAGTGGCATGGATACCCGAACGGGGTGTTGGTATTGCCCGTTATGGCTTGGTATTCTTGGGCATTTGTCAAAGTTTTTATCCATAATGGCTATGCCGCTAAGTATTTCAGTGGCTAATAGTGAGGTTGTTTATCTATGGGAACATACGTCTTAATTTGAAACATAAGAGGTTTTTTGCCTCATCATTTTCCTCCATATGTCTTTTGGCATATTTTCATACAGCCTAAAGACATTATTGATCATTGGCCACTACTATTTATCCCTTAGTGTTGTATTGTCGAGGGCCTTAACATTTAATCCTTGAAGGGAAGCATGGTAAGAGGGGGAAATCATTGCATGTCACCTTAGGCCCTGTTTGGCTCCAAGGAGTAAGCGGTGTATCCCCACCTTGCCGCCCTTAAACTCGGCATTGAAATAACCAGGGTTGGTTTCATCCCATTGGGGGAGGTGGGATAGAATAAACCTATTGTTTTATTTCGTGTCCACCGATAAATATTTTAACTAATCAAATGGAGAATTAATTCCTCTAATTTCTTGATTTGACCTAAAAATGTAAAGAAACACCAAAACTATCACACTTCCTTAATTATCTTAAATTCTCATGTACATAATTTACGATCCCTTAAAACTAATCCCTTGATACATAAGGTGCCTTAGAGAAGGTCTATCATTTCTCGACATCCTAGGGAGGATGAACCATCAAACCTTGAAAGAATTCAAATTCTATTGTGGCACTTCGAGTAGTTTAGAATTTTTTGTGGAATGTTCTCGGCATCCACTATAGTTGGATAATAATTGTGCAATCGTCAATTAGGTAGCAGGATTACAGGTGGGTACGTGTGCCCTCCGTAATGAGGTTGTTCACAAAGAACTAGGTTCTTACGCCCAACATGACTACCACTATAACGGAATAATCATTTAGAATACTTTTGGATGCACGTATATGCTGTATTAGAAGCACATGATTTTTCAAAAAATGTAATTATGGTGAAACATGCGTCTTTTTATGCATGACGACGTGACGGTATGGCCTTCACATCATTTTTGAAATGGATAGTGGATTTTGATAAAATGGCCAAGAATTACACCGTCGTTGGTATAGATAGTCTCTTTTTTAATATCATCTATTACTCTTTCATCATCTACCCTAGGCTGTGTGGCCTCCTTACTCAGTTCCGTCATTCCTCTGACCTTCGTTATCCGCCGTCTGCAATAGATCATTTGAACAACCTCAATATTGTTATGACCTAAACCCCTGTTCTGGTAGAGAATCAAGTCAATTTTTAAAGATCTCTGTCCAATATATAAGTATAAAACAAAATACATATATAAGAATAAAACAAAATACATGTACAATGTATAACATCATTTATATCGAATATATGAGAGAAGAATACAATATGAACTTAAATAAAAGTCTAAGCATAAATCATTTTTCATAGCCATTAAAAAAGGATGGAGAGCAATTTAAAGAAAATAGTATTGAAGAAAATATTGAAAAGTATAACTAATAGAATGGCCCTACATACCAGCTAAGGTGCTGAACTCGAATTAACACTATCCCTCCTACAACTGTAGGACTTGATTACTGCTTATCAAAATCGGAGTATAGAGTCCAAAGAAAAAAGACATCAAAAGATAACTAGAGTACTGAAACAAGGGCGAAATATCAATAAGGATAAGAGGAAACTAAAAGAACCAAGAAGAATGGGTACTTATTCATATTAATTCCTTAATTATTCATTTAATGCTCAATTTCTAGATTATTTATGCTTTCTCACTCTTATGGTTGTTATCAACTCATAATCATTTTCCTCAAAAAGCGTAAGGAGATATCGCTGCGATATCTCAAACAGTAAGGTTGATGCAAAACACTCTCTTGGCTAGGAGAATGACCCACACCTACCCTACTACTTGGTTAATCGCCTTAGGATCTTCAGCTAGATGAAGTAATGATTACGAACTCATGTGATATGCATGCAGGGTGCTACTTCGTATTGGCTTACAATCGATCATCTCCTTTCCAAGGTACAGAAAAATGGTACTGAAACCTCTCACAGTAAGTAATGCGTATCGAATCACACTTAGCTACTTGGTTCGCTACACAACCTAACAAAAGAATTGCAAGAAGGCTAGCTGATGGCATCGCTATCATCCCTTGTATCTAACTTAATTTGACTAAATTTTAAAGCTAAATTCACTTAATTAACACATTAAAGGGTATAATTCAATCAGGGCTAAATCAAGAGGAATTGAGCTAAATTGGGTTAATTCTGTTATTTTAACAAGAAAATTTTAAATGAAGACTAAAGGGATGAAACTATGATTAATTTTTTTAAAAGAAGTGGATTAATATGGAGTAATTTAGGATTTTCATCCAAATTGAATGTTAATTGTTAATTAAAAATCTTAATTTTAGCGCTACTTCAATTAAAAGGCTTCTGATATAAATAAATGTAATCTAAACCTTCTAAAAATAATTTAAAAATATTTCATAAGGTTTAGAGTAATCAATTTGACAAAAGGATCCTATTTTAACTTTAAACAAAGACTTAGGTGGGTATTTGATATATTTTGGATCAAAATGTAAATTGATTGATTAAACATCATCAAAATTAAAAATTAAAGTCAACATTAAATTTCTTGGGTCTGAATTAGGTTACTATAAAAATTTAGGTTCATTTGGAATTCATCTTCACCTACTTTGGATTCTAGCCCTCAATTTTCAATTCTTACAATCTGGTCTAAAATCATTTCTTCTAGGTCCTCGAGTGACATCATGGTGATGTCACCTCATCTTCCTCTTCTCACCAGCAGCCATGGTAGTGAGTTGAGCTTCCGAGCAAGCTTTAGGGAGAAATTTCCATTGACTCTCGATGAAACTCCTCAAAATCATGAAGACTTGATCTACAACCATTCTCGCATCTATTGGCAAAGACCACATTGTCGGATACCCACTCTCGAGCTCAATTTTCATGGCCAGAGGTGTTTTGCTCCTTCACATCCAACAAAGCTCTCCTCACGAATGTTCGCCTCATTTCACACAGCCCTAGTTCTATAAAGATCGACTATCATCTAAGGTTCAATTTCATGCAAAAATTGGATGTGGAAACCCCTTCCTTCCCTTCTTCCTTCTCGCACCATTCAAGCACCTTGAAGCTCCTTCATCCTCTTCATCCGCCATCGTCTGCTCGAGCTTCACGCAAGTTCCGAGCTTCTCCCTCTTTCGCTCCGATGACCTCCCCCTTCTTTTTTGTCCTCGCATTCAGTAGGGAGTTCTACTTCTCTATTTCACAAATTACATTCAGGCTTTCATAGATCTAGGTACTAATTACATTTTTGGAGCTTTTGAGCTCCATTCATCGACTCCTCTCCCCCGTCACCGAGTCCATCACTATTGATGGTGAAAGAGCTCCTTCATCGAGCTCCTTCAACTACCTCTGTGGTCAATCACCATAAGGCTTTGATCTGGCACCTCACACCGAAGCTCTCTACACCATCTTCTTCAACTCTGATCACCTCCCATGCTTCCATTGCTGCTCTGATCACCGATCATCCACCACCATCAGTCGGCGACTGTTACGAATGCGCGCTTCAGACGTCTTTTAAGACGTCTGGGAGGTGTCCCAGACGTCTGGGAATTAGTTATTGTTGGCACGCGATTCATCTGCGCGCCTGAGCTCGCAGACCTGTGTACGCTCTCTCTCCCTCTCTTTTTCCCTCTCTCTTGCAGCCGTAGACCACCCTGTCCCGCTCTCTCTCTCCTCCTCGCACAGCCTTAAAAGGCCACGCCCTCCCCCTCACTCTCGTCACCTCCGCCCCCTTCCTCTTCTCCTTCCAGTCGGTGCACGAGAGCAAGCGCGAGTGAGCGGCGGCGGCGATAGCCGCGGCGGGTGCGGGAGGAGGTGCTGCGCGGGGGAGGAGGCGTCGACCGTGAGGGCTCAAGCCTGCCGAAGCAGCGGGAGCCGGCCGGCGGGGGCGCAGCAGACGCGGGGTGGTGCGGGAGGCCCGCTGCAGCTTGAGCAGTAGGCGGAGCACTCGCACCGCGGCCGTGCGTCGCGAGCGGAGGGCGAGTGGCGCCCTGATTCTGGAAAATTTTCCAGAATCAGACGTCTGTGATTCCAACCAGACGACGGGGAAGACATATGGAAGACTGTCTAGACGTCTGAAATGTGAGTTATTTCCGCTTCTTCGTTTTCTTCGACTGACCGTACTAAGAGAGAGAGGAAATGGGTACGCGCAGGTTTTGAGACTCTCATCCAACGCGAATCAGACGTCTGGCTGCAGTGCCAGACAACGGGAACGACTTCCAGATGTCCGGGGTGACCATCGGACGTTTGGGAACTAGGCCAGACGCCCCCGCAGGCTTCTGGACGTCTGAGAGACCACGTAGAGCAAGGTAACCCTAGATCCACTTTTTAAGACGTCTGGAATAAGTTCCAGACGTCTGATTTTGCACTGTTTTGTCGTTTTCGACCCGTTTAGGGCCCGTTCGGGTTCCGTTTTCCGCGTTTCGAGTTGCGTTCTTTTCGAAATTACATCCTGTACCCATCTACAGTAGCTGTATACTGTTTTGAGAAATTCCTTATGTTTGATCCTTGTGATAGGACCCCGTTCCGTTGCAGTCTCGGGGGTTGCGGAGGCACGCGGGATTCCCGACCACGCCCCCAGTTCGCCGGTTGTAACCGGTAGAGTGGCTTTAAGTATAATCTGTTAAATTATGAAACCATAAATAGAACCTAGGATATTGCATGAATCCTAGGAATGAGAAACGAGATTGAATGATAGATCCTAGGGTGTTGCATAAATCGTAGGGCTGGAAAACTAGATTGTATGATAGATCCTAGGGTATGACATGAATCCTAGGATGGGAAAACTAGTGGAATATGTGAACACTGCAGTCTTGAAAATGTGGAAAAGAAATAATAGCTGCCTGTAAATTTGTTTAAACAGCTGCCTGTTATGAATAAATGAACATGAGTAAGAATATGGGATGTATGAACGTGAAACTGGAAAGGTGAAACCGGAATGCGCTGAGTTAAAGAGCTGGAACCCTACGGGGAATTAGGAGTAGAACTCCTGGAAAGTGAATGGAATAGAATTGGGGAAGTGAGCTGGCCCTTGAGTACGGAGTACCAAGGAGAGCGACTGTCCCCCTGTTTAGTGCAGAGCGGAGCTAGTCGCCCCAGGGACCCGAGGTTAGGACTGGCCACTTTGTACCGACTTGCTGGCCCTCGTGTACGTAGTACCGAGGAGAGCTACTAGTGTAGGAAGGTACTAGCTACCCCACAGGCCCCGGGGTTCTGCTAGCCTCCTACACCGACTTGTTAGGCCCACTGGGGCAAACCAGGGTAGTCAGGCGAGGGTGCGCGGACTGTGGAAGGGCAAGGCCCCTGTTTGGTTACTGTGGAGGGGTTGGACCCCTGTTACTGAGAGGGCTCTGCCCTGTACTGGTTCCATGCTGTGCTTTGGGCGCACCCGTTAACGGAAAATATTGACCGCATGCCAGTGCGGGTTAGCTACCCGTGCGTTTACCGCGCGTGCCGTAGTCACCATTACGTCTGTTAGTGACCTTGGGGTGGTTGACTGAGAGTAGGATCACCACGGGGGACTCTCCCGGCCAGGAGAGCACCACGTGCTACTTCTACTGTTCGGAAAAGACTGCAATCAAGATCGTTCCCACGAGGAACATTCGAGATCAAGTGAAGGATCTGCGAAATAGATAATTGTGAAATAATAGAAAGACGTAAATAAAGGAAGAAAGAAAATTAAAACAGCTACTGTACACTTTACTGTTTCTTTAGTTTAGCTGCCACTCTACTCAGCATTTTGCTGACGTGTTACACTCATTACCTTTCAGGACCAGGTGTTGAGCAGCCAGGGTCAGCGGCTGCAGAGGACGCTGGGCCGAGTAGGGTCCAGTAGAGTTACCACTGTTCTCTTGTACCTCTTTTTGGTTCCACTGTAGTGAGTAGTTCTTGTTTCCGCTGTACTTTTCTTTACTTGCAGTTCCATATTATGTTATGAATGTTGTTCTACTGTTGTGGTGGTACATACTGTAGTGGTTTCTTTCCTTACTGCTGTTTTTTCTTACTGTTAGTTATATTCATGTTGAATGTGGTTTATTTTACTTCTCTTTTGGTTACTTCCTCGTTGGACGACCAGGTCTTGGGATTAGTCGAGTCGGTCCGGTTCTCGTGTCTCGTAGGGACTCGGGAATCGGGTCGTTACAGCGACCTCTCCGCGACCGCCTCCTCCCTCAGTTAGCCTCATCTAACGATCGGAGATGAAGGCCGACCGTGCTTCGATGAGCCCCACCGGCTTTGAAGAAGAGAAGACTGCTGGCAGGGACCTATCTATAAGGAAAGTAATGTTGCAGGGACCTTTTTAAGAGGCTTTAGGGACCCAATTGCAACAACTCAAGGGCATATTTGCAAATATTATTGCATTTTCTTCAAGATTTGTTTCTAAGTGGTTTTTAATGCAATATCTTGTCTAACATTCTTGTTAATGCTCATTTGTGCCTACTTAGATGAATACTTATTTATTAATTTTTATTGAGCATTAAATAACTATTTAATCATCTTTTTAAGGACTTGATATCATCGCCTTATTTTGCAACTTGGAGTACCATTGTGAGCTTGCTGAATTTTTTTAGATTTCATCCATAATACAAGTTCACCAAAATCATTTGTAAATGATTAAATAGTAGTATTTGTGCCCTTGATTGCTCTGAGAGAACAACCTTGTAATACTTTTATTTCGAGATTAAAAATTTTAAATGTTAACCTCACTTTAATCAGCTATATTACGACACACATTTTTAAAATACGATTGAGGTGAGTTAACACTAGCCCACTCCTTGAAGTAGCCTTCGCCTCTAAGTACGATATAGCTAGCCATGTCATTAATATTAGGTACGAGATTAAATTATTTAATTGTTCTCATGAGTTTCCATGGTTATCATTAATCTAACCATCCATTATTTCAACTCATTTACTATATATGCTACAAAATATAACAAATATTTTGTCACCTCTTTCATAAATTTTGAATCTCTTAATCTCTTAAATGAATTCATGATATTTTAAAATGTAAATAAGCATCTGCAAACCAATTATTTCTTGATAATACTTATCTGAGTCAATAAATTTACCACTTAGAATTTTATAGCATGGTTTCATATTCATTGGTTCGTTAATCAACTCATATTTAACCAGGTTGTCAAACCATGCTAATTATCAAGTGATCTCAAGTATCTAATTAGCTATTCAAGTACCCAAATATGTGCAACAATATTCAAGACAGGACTCCTGTACTTAGTAAGAGGGTAGAAATGCATACAAGGTAGAGAGAGATATCAACTTATTATCTTATCATGAATGCAGATCATAGTCAGGTAATATGAATATAGGGCTACTCTACTTAAGGTTATTAGAGGGTCATGATGACTTTAAGAGATTAGTTTGGAGGCTCCTGATACTGTTTGCGCCTCCTTGAATCTTGTGTACACTCTTGGATGACTAGGGTGAGTAATGACCTTGGCCTTTCAGGGTCAACGTAGGCCCGATCGAAGCCTAAGCCCAACCCAAAGTAAATTGGTTAGGGCCTGGATGTGTCAAGCCCATTTATTATTCAAAAGAAGGATGTGCAATTTAGTAAATAACTATCCTAAAAATGATTAAGAAAAATTGTGTAACTTAATTCTAATTGATGGCAAATATGAAAGTGTTGATCATTTGAATAAGATATTGCTAAAATTAGAGACTTTTAAATTTAGCATACTTACCTATGATTTTAATAATGAAACAAAGAAATAGTGAATATTCAAAAAAGTAATGAAGAAATTAGGGAGAATTGTGTTATTTACTAAGTTATCCCTAATATTTGCTATTTTAATTAAAGTTTGAATACATAACACATATAGGTTATTTATTTGTGTATATACATATAATACATATATGCACATATTTATATATGGGTCTTAAATGGGTCGGGCTAGCCTTGTTTCAACCTAAGCCCAGACCCTAGCCCATTTAATTAATGGATGAAAATCTTGGCCCAAGCCCGACCCTTAAAGTTATGGTCTTCATCAGGCCTAGTGGGCGAGGCCAAGGGTTGGGCCAAGGCGACCTGGCCCAATGCTTAGTCTCAGGGATGACATCCTTAAGTCAAGAGAGTATGAAACAAGGTCAATAACCCATCATATGACTATTTTAGGTTTTCCATGACAAATAGTGGTCAAAGTCATTTTCAATGGTACTAAGATGTAGTTTACAAAATTAATAATCCAACAATATTCTATTTGCTCAATTTCGAGGTTGAGAAGGCCTCAAATTGGCCAAAATATGTTGAAAGGGTCCCTGAACTAGTTTAGATCGGCTTTGAACCATTTGGTCCAATCAAATCAGTCGTCTTATGCACCTGTGCCACATGTCCACCTCTATTTGGTCTTCTCTGCATGCCCTAGATTGCCACCGAGGTTGCATCTCCATCGCTCGTCATGCATATGCATGATGATGTATGCCCATTATCTCTCTGTGCAAGCTGTAGCATGCTCTGCCTTCACCACACATACACTCTTCCCTACACCGTGCACTCCTACAGTTTTCCTTACGTTATGTGCATCACGGTTCACCTCACGTGCCCCGGTGCACACTTGTGCACCTGCATTTCCTATCTCTCTCTCTCTCTCCTTCCTCTTCTTTCTTATATCTTTCCTCTCTCTTGACAAATGAGTTACTATACTTTGCGAAGCCATTTTTGTGATGTTTAAGTAAATACCTATTAGTAAAACTTACTAGCTAACTTTTATTTTATCAAATGTAGATGCAACGCAGAGTAATTATCTGACAGGTGGTCTAGGGACAAATCACAGACAACCTTGTGGCCCATACATCTCAGATAATACAGGAGCATCAAGGGAAGACATTGCTGAGTAGGCCAAGCAAGTATGTTGCCATCTTTTTTAAGGTTCATTGGTGTAATGGCACGAACATGGTGAGATTATAACTATAAATAAAATTTTGAACAATTAAAACTTCTTGTAAAAAAATATATACTTAGATAAAAATCAAACAATATAGAGATATAGTGAGCATACATATGGTACCCTCCTCAATATCAAGATATCACAGTTGAAGGCTCTCATGAAGAATCATCCATATGGTACCAAATAACAATGATTGAAGGACAATTGAAGATAATCAAATGGATGTCCCCTATCTCCACAGATGATAAAATTTTTAAACTACTATCTTGATCACCTAGAATGATATTTCTCGTCCACCAAGAAATTTGCTATCTAGTTTCAATTGAGGACCAGCATCACATTGAAGATAACAAATAATAATAGAATGAAAATTTCATTATAATGGGATCACATATACCTGCATATTTGTTGAAGGATTCCAGTCAGAATCATAGAGAATTACTTGATTTGTACTTGTCAGATTTGTCCCTAGACCACTAACTTTTGTAGTTGAAGTCCTTACCCAGATTTACTGTATTTTGTGGCATAGGCAAGATGTCCTTATATGCTGTGCAAGTGTTATGTGTGGGATGGGCATGCCAATACATGTATTTTTCTTTTCTTTCTTCTTCATTTACTATTGGTTTTCCCTCCTTTATGAAGAAAGGTTAGTTTAGCAATTAAAAAGGAAAAACAAGTTTCATCTTACTCTACAAGATTTCAACCTCTGAGATTCCCCTTGGAAAAGGATAGAATGGAAGAAAAATGAACCCTGGTTCTAACATGAGTGAGGATTGATTCATTTAGGAATAGTGTTTGTGGATATATTTATATTTCTATTACTTCTGTCAATATATGTTTATTGAAGACTAGAGTCCACATGCTAGTACCTTCTGTTAGCCCCAGCTATATTATGCCAAATGAGGTTTCACCTTGGTTGTCACAAAGCATCTAGCCTCCTCATCGTAAAACATTTTTGGCTGTTAAAGTTATCTCACATTTTTCAAGTTTTTGCAAAAGGAGTTAAAATTATAATCCATTTTCTTGTAGGCACACTTTTTTCCATCTGGTACCTAGGTAGGGAGTATATTCATTCAACCAATTTCAAAGAGAAATTATGTAATTTGGTAGTAGTATTTTTGCTATCTTTTTCAAAGTATGGGTTGCAGATGTGCTGCATATTGACTTATTTGCAAATGTCGAGGATATGATTTAAGAGGTCACTAGAACTGGATCTTGTTGAGGATGTTATTGACCTCGAGGTTACACAAATCCTCTAGTTGGTGAGTGGAAGAGATAGAGGCTCAAGATCCATAGATCGTGACGACATTGATGACATGCTTTCTTTTGCTTGCATGGCTCTGTAGATCTATAAATTATTTTTATTTCTTTTTGTCTATTGAACTTTTTGTTAAACTATGCTCAAAATCTTATGTTGTAAAACATGCATATATTCTAGAATTTTAGATGTTAAGTTAGATTAGTATAGTGTTGAATTAGAAAAATTATGGTGAGAAAGAGATGTATATATGGTGGCCTTATATAGTGACTTTTTTGGATTGTCAAGTTCTTATTTTAGTATACGTAAAGAAAACATGTAGCAATTTTCGCTGCGAGACCCTCCACTTGCTCTGCTAGGGTTTTCTTCCCCTCTTAGTCTGCTCCACGCTCCCATCGGCAGGGAGGGGTGTTGCCTTGCCGCTATTGATGCTCCCCTCATGGAGTGTTGGCTAGGGCTTCCTTCGCCTCTCCACTGTCCTTGCCCTTTGCCCTCTGCTTTTCGTGGCAGCCCCGATTTGCTGGTGGTCTCCTCGTGGTTCCCCCGACGTTGCGAGGCCGGTCACGAGCATGGCATCTGCAAAGTCTTCCCCGGCTATGGCGGTCCCTCGATTTGTCCCCTCCCAGAAGCCTTCATTTGCTTCGATGGTGGCAGATCAGCGCTCTACTGACCTCGTGCCCTATGTTGAGCTTGCCTTACTGGTTCACCTCCTGATCCAACACAAGGGAGCTTCGTGCACCTCGTTCACTTCCTTGGAAGTTGACAAGCTGGCCAAGAGCTTTGAGTCATCAGTTATTATTCGGGCGATGGGTCCTAAACCCTCATTCCAGGTGGTGAAGGACTTCCTCTCCCTTAAGATCCAGATCTCGAATTTTGCTCTGGTCTCGTTGGACATGAGACACTGGTTGGTGCGTTGTGCATCTTACCTCGATTTCTGCAAGCTCTTCTCGATGGGCTCGACCTCCGTGGGTTCGCTTTGGCTCCAGTTCATTCGCTGGTCACCCGCCTTCTGCACGGACTCCTCGGTGACCATGGCCCCCGTTTGGGTTGGTTTCCCAGGCTTGTACCTGCATCTTGTCCATCCCAATGCCCTATTGTCACTGGCCTACCAACTCGGTTCCCTTGTTTGCGTTGATCTGAGGATGGTGCAAGGCTTCTGCCTTGGTTATTTCCATATATATGGAGAAGGGAGTCGCGCTTCCCCAAAACTCGAAACTCTACGCTGGCCCAGCTTATTGAAGTAGGGCCTAGTTCACTGACTTCTTTATACATCTACTATACTCATACCCATATTACATGTTCACCTTATTGTATGCTCATGACCGGCTTTTACTAGGAACCAACCATACACCAAGCCGCTTTTGTAATCCAATCCCGGGAGTGGGTGGTCCCTAGTCAAGTAAATAGGGGTTCAACACAAGTGACGGAGTCAATCAAAGACATGCACCGAGTCTTAAGATCCAACACCATAATAAAAGACTACCCTCATGATTAGACCATGTCTCTGAGATTTGATAAAAGAAAGGTGCCTCCGCGGTGGAGACGTTGGGAGGGGATAAGTTCTTCGAAATATGACAGAACAAAAGACCAAGTAAAGTAATAAGAATGCACCAAAATGCAAGTGCTGCACCAAACGCAGGTGGTTCTTTCTTGTTGTAAGTGAATGCAACGAAAAGACCCAGAAATAACGAATAATGAGACAATTCAAAAAATGTCATTTCCTAATTTTAGCCTTCCCATCATCCGAAATGCAACACCACAGGATGATCCACAAGAAAGGTGGCAGGATTCGAACCCCTTGCCAGCCTGCCCCCACCTCGCTAGGTTGGGTGGCCGTTTCCGCACCCCTCGTCGCCTCTGTACCCGAAACAGATGTGCTGTGCTACCCAGTGCATTTTTTGTTTGGTATCTAGAAAAGACCCCTCTTCTGGTTGTGCCATTACCAATCGCGGGGGACAATTGGGTCGGCCACCCCTGCAATGATCATGGTAGCTGCGGTGAAGTAGGCACGTGTATCAATGTCTAAGCCCACAGTAAACATATGGTGAGCCCAAACCAGGAATCCAAGAACACCTATACTGATCATGGCATAAACCATGCCTAGATACCTGAAGATCGGTTTTCCCGAAAAGGTCGATACGATATGACTAATAATACCGAATCCAGGCAAAATGAGAATATACACCTCTGGATGACTGACATGGAAGAGAAGGGATTTTACAAAACCATCATTCTATGGAGGAGTAGGAGTAGTAGGTATGGTATGGCATGGCTGTCTCCGAAATGATATGAAATCCTCATGTTGAACCTCTCTCCCCCCTCAATTGAAGTCAACAAAAACAGATGTGAACCTCCAAATTCATACCTTGTCAATCAAAACCAATGAGAACCTGCATCCTGTCAAGCAAACAATAAAAAGCACTAATATCACTGGCACATTAAAAACCCAGCTCTATGAGTCTACGGTGCATGCGAGTCTGCGAGTCAGTAAGTCTACGGTGCAAGCGAGTCGTAGAAAAACCCTATTGGTAAAGTCGACAAGCTTTTCATGGTATTTCTTTACGAGAGTGGATGTCTGTCAGTAGCAAATTGGGAATTGTGATTGACTTATTTCCAATTTCATTACAAATAGTGGATTGGATGTAGCATATCACTTTATGTGTTTGTATGTAGGGAATGTGAAGTTGAAATTTCTTTGTTTGACATTACTTTAGAATGTTGTGTGGTTGTTTACTGGTAGCTTGAATGCAAAGAAAAAAAGAAAAAAAGAAAAAAAGGAGAAAAAAGAAAGAAAAATGAAGAAAAAGAAAAAAAGAAAAACAAACAAAAAGAAAAAGAAAACACAACTCAGAAGATATGGACTCCAAGGGATACATGCGCTATTTTAGCAGCCATGAAAATGCCCCTTGGAGTACCAAAAGTGCCCTTTAGAATCCTTGGGGATGAGGATGCAACTTGGGTTTACTTATATAATTGACTTTATCGAGAGAGAATCCTTTTCCTAGGAGAAGAGATTGATCATGAGCTCGCAAATATCATTGTGGGTATTATAAGATATCTTTCTATGGAGGATGAAGATCGTGATCTTTTTTTGGAATCGCAGCTGGACTTGGTCTAGATCTTGAATGGAGACTCATTGATCAAACAAAAGGTGGCATATGAAAAGCTCCCCCTTTGATGTGCTTACTACCTTAAGATTGGCCATTCGCTCCTATCGTGCTCCTCCTTTTCACATTCAGGTCATTCTGGTGAGGCTTTTCCCGGTAGTCCTGACGTGGAGCTCCGCTAGACTGCTAACGCTCCTCCCTTTGCCTCGAAGCCCTCATCGAGTCTAGGCTCTTCTCCTCCCCCGTCGGTGGTTTAGGGGGAGACGGCTAATCCGTCCAGTCCTTCCCCCTTGACTTCTTTGGGGGACCCTAGTTATGCAGTTACCTTTGGGCGACTTAAGAAGAAAAAGAAGAAAAAGAGGAAACTCCACCTCAAAGATAACAAACCTTAGCCCCCTCTCTCGATCACAAACCTGATGGTTGAGGATGGTTAGGAGATCCCCCCATATGTGGTCGCCAAAGCCACGTAGGTATATCATTCCTCTCCTCTCCCTTCTAGCCTCGTTGATCTTGTGCTCGATGTGGAGCTTGTTTCCTCGCTCGAATTGCTAGTTGTCGATGGGTCCCCTGATGTGCCTTTGCTGGATTCACGATTTTCTCATGTTTTTTTCGATCCTCTCGCCAATAGTGTTTGCTTGGATTTGCTTTCCTGCCTTTATGGTTATTAGCTGCGGACTGCTAATGTGATGGATTCTTGTCTTCTTATATCTCTCTCCAAGATTTCTGTTGAATTTCCTTCATTCTGCCTTAATGGTCCGTCCCCCCGGTTTCTCTCATCTGCTCCTTCTATCCCCAAGCCTTCTATCGCTAAGCTTGATTTTTCAAGACCTTACTTGCCATCCTCCTCATATTCCTTCCCTCAATTGGCCTCAATTGGCCTCCTGGGGAATTTACCTCCCCCTCTCCGCCCCTCCCCCTTTGGATCCAGATCCCGAGCCTCCTAAGATTATGGAAATCTCTAATTTGGAAGGGCACTCTCTTGTGAGCAATGATGCAAACTTCATTGACATTTTGGATAGACTCTCAAGGGTCCCTTGATTACCTTGCTCTCAAATCCGCCCCTCTCACCCTGTCACATACGAGGCACACTCTCCATTGCGTGCTAGAGGAGCCCATGGTGGTGACAGCGTGAGAGTCGTTGGTAGGATGACTAGAAGCCATTGTAAATTGCTATCTCAATATTGTTCCAAATGAAGGGTCTCTTCTGGAATTGTAGGGGTGTCATGAATCTCCCTACCATCAACTGCCTTAAATCTTTGATCCATCATCTCTCTGGACATCTTGTTCCTCTTTGAACCTTTTGTTGATAGGTCACTTGCCACTGTCTTTAAGGATTCTATTGGGTTCAACAACATCCTGGCTGATCCCATCTCTCCCAATATTTGGTGTCTTTGGCAATATTCTATTGACCTCACTCTTTTACATGCCATGCCTCAAGCCATCTCTATTAGCTATAGAACCCATTCCTCCATGGTTTGTCTTACTAGTGTTTATGCCTCTTGTTCGGTTGATTCCCGTAAAGATCTTTGGGACCACCTGTCTCTCATCCATCCCTTGCTCCCTGCTCCCTGGCTGATAGGTGGGGACTTCAATTGTATCCTTACGGCTGCTAAGAAAAGTGGGGGTAATCGGTTCCATGAGTCCCAAGCTGTTGATTTCAGTTCCTGGAAGGACTCTCTTGGCCTTCTTGAATTCCCTGCCTGTGGTAATCAACTCTCTTGTTGTAATGGTAGGAAGGGTAGCTCCAGGATTTACTAAAACCTGGACCGCATTTTTGTTTCCTCCTCCTATCTCTCCCTCCTGCAGGAAGCTAGATATCTTTCCAAAAGGAACTCGAACCATGCCCCCTTCCTCTTCTCGTTCCAGAAGACTTCTCCTACCAAACCTCACCCTTTTCGCTTTCAAAACATGTGGATTCGTGATTCTGGTTTCAAAACTATTGTCTCCAACATCTAGTCCTACTTTGGCACTGGCTCTTCCTCTAATCCTATCAACCTATTTTATTTCAAGCTCTACTCTCTTAAGAAGTCCCTTCAACATTGGAATAGATTGACCATTGGCGATATACATGCTTTGGTTGGGTCCCTTGAGACTCGTCATGATGACCTTGAGGCTAAACTCACTTTCCACTGGGACGAAGCCTCTGCCGTTGAGCTCTCGGATATTCGTATCCAGCTTGACGATGCCCTTGACAAATTATCTAACTTCCTTACTCAAAAAGCCAAACCCTGGGGAGGGGAATAACGCCTTCTTTTTTGCTTCCATCAAGAAACGTTTTGTGAAACGTAACAACTCTCTCACCACTCCCATTGGGGATGACTCCTCGGACCGAGCTGCGTCTAAGGTGAACTTCTTCCATACTCTTCTTTCTTCGAAAGGGATTGGTGATATTGACCACCTGCTTCAGGCGATTCCCCACACTATTTCCACTACAAACTTGGCTCTTTTTACCCAATTGCCTTTGAAAACTGAGATCTTTGACTCCCTTTCCCAAATGCCATCTAACTCGACATCGGGTCCAGATGGTTTTAATGAGGAATTTTACCTCTCTTGTTGGGATAGTGATGAGAACCTCATCATGAGCCATAACTAGCTCATTTTGACCTAATACAAAGGATAAAAGCTCCTACATATCTTAAGGAAAGGCTTAACTCGGAGAATTCTGAGTTTGAGAAGAAAACAAGTCATAAGGGGTAAAAATGCAATTTTACCAGTATAATCTTCATACAGGGTAATTCAGGGCCCAAACATAGGTCAAAGCAGCTTAATAAGAATAAGAGTGGGATGAAATGATCTAGCAAGGGCTACAGCAATTCCAAGAAACTAAATGATAATCTGTAACCCTAAAATAACCCACTTCAATTTACGAGGTTCAAGGCAAAGTAAAAATAGAATAAACCTCTAAAATTCATAGAAAAATAATCTCTAGGGTTTAGAACCTTCAATTTGGCCTTCAGAACCCATTTTGACCTACATTGAGAACCATGCCCAATTAATAACTTAATTTGGGTTTTCGCATAAATTAACCGGTCAAACAAGGTTTAATATAGAAATGAAATTCACCATCATATTCCCTAGGTCCTAATCAGTCATGTATAAAAACTTGAGCCTAAGAAGAAACCTCCTTGACCAACTTTACACTTTGGTCCTCATATATTTACTTTTTGGCCCTCAACTTTTGAACCCTCGCATTTTGGCCCCTAACTCTCCTTCGTTCTTTGCGATCAGGTCCCCCCTGCAAAACCTGCCACCACCATGCTCCGGCGACCTTGCGCGGAGCATGGCGCCGCGCAGGGTGAGGGGGGGACCTGGCAAGTAAACCGGGGGTGCCCTGCGTCGTCAGCCGTCGCAGGGACACCCCCTTGGTCGTTGTAACCCACCATACCGGCCATGCGAACGCACAGACGGTATGGGTTTTTATTTCCGGCCATCCTCCGGCGAGGGAGACACGTTGTCTCCCTCCGCCTTCCTCCCTGTTTTGATCCCTATAAATACCCCCCGTTGCTCCACCGACCGGGGCAGCTTGGATCTGACGGAGAAAATCCCCAACTTTCCTCTCTTCTCTCTCCGGCAGACGCTCACCAGCTCCGGCGGTTCCTCCCCCTCCACCTCGTCGCTCTGCCGCAATACCAGCAGCAGAGACTTCCTCCCCTGCTCTTCCCGCGCCACGCCGCACCCAGCTGGCGCCTCTCCGGCTCTCTGCTCGCCGCCGCCCCTTTCCCTGAGCATCGTCTTCTCCGGCGACAGTCGATACGACTGTCGCCCTGTTCCTCCCCCTTCGTCCCTGCAAGTAAGCTAGAACTACTCCCCTTCTTCTCCTCTTTCTTCCCCCGCTTTCAATTTATTCAATTAAGCCCTCGACCGACCCTGACCATCGTCACCCCCTTCGTCTCCGGCCATCCTCCGGCGAGATGCTCCCATCGCTCCACAGCCTCACACACCTCGCCGACCTTCACCGAACCTCCGCCTCATCACACTGAGCACCCCCCACCCCTTCACTGCCACTCCACACCTCCGTAACGCTTCCCCCAACAAACCCATCCTCCGACCCACAGTCCGACCTAGGGCAGCCCTTGCACGCCGCCCCACGCCTCGCCACCACCCACACGAGCTTCGCCGCACCCTGGCGAAGCTCCCGGCACTTTCTGATTAGGCCGAGAGGCCGTTTTCTTGTGAACAGGCCACCCGACCTCCGCCGCCATTGCCGTGCAGAAGGAGCTGCTTCCGCCTGCAGCTACAGGCGCGCTACGCTCAGCGCCACGCCCAGATTCAACTCCCAGGCCTTGCGAGGCGTTTCGACAAAACACCAGGCTCGCAGCTAAGGCAGAAGGCTTCGCGTGACGCCGCGATCTCCCGCTGCTTTCCCCGCTGCGGGCGCGCAATTGAGGTGGGACATTTAGTCCCACCTCGGAAAAGCCTGAAGAGGCGCGGCGATATAAGATGCAAAAGTGCTGGAGGCTTACTGCCTCAGCACACGAGGTGAGGTCCCCTTACACCCGCCCGGTTACCCGGTCTCGTCCGCGCTCACGCCCCGCGGACCTGACCCGACCCGACTTAGACTGACCTGCACTCCTCGCCCACCACGCACGCCGGTGGGCCTGGACCCGGGCGTGACCCGAACCCGATTACCCGACAGCTCTGGGAGAGCTTTCCCAAGAGTGGTTTCAGAGAGAGAGAGACGCGGGGGGAGAGGGTAGAGTAGGTTTTGTTCTCTGACGTAAGCTCTGAAGTGTGCAGGCACAGGTGAAGAAGAAGAACCGCGGAAGAAGAAGGAAGCTGACTGTAGCAACAGGCAGTTTAAGTCGTCTGATTTGGAAATCAGACGACGTCCTGAAGGGAAAAGAAGAAAGACGGAGGAAGATCTGAAGAACAACAGAAGAAGGCGAGGCAGAGGAGAACACAAAAGAACAAGGGAAGAACTGAAAGAAGAAAAACAAAGAAGAAAGAAGAAGATCTGAAGAAAGACAGAAGAAAAAGGAGGAGCAGGAACAGTAGGAAGAAGAAGAAGAGCATCACCATTGCAGAAGAAAGACATCACCTCTGCAGAACAAAGAAGAAGAAGGAAATCTGAAGAAAGAAAGAAGAGCATCACCTCTGCAGAACAAAGAAGAAGAAGGAGATCTGAAGAAAGAAAGAAAGAAGAGCATCACCTCTGCAGAACAAAGAGAAAAGAAGACAACAAATTCTTTCCCTCTCTCTTTCTTTTTGTAAAAGAAACATGTATATCTCTAGAATACAACTTGCTCCCTGAGTTCGACCTCGGGAACTCTTTTATTTTCCGAGTAAAAAATTATATTTGAAATGTTGGCAATAACTGGCTATACTACAACGCTATAACAATAAAACCCGGTTATCTCTCGAAGCCACCGTTTCAATCAATTGGCGCCGTTGCCGGGGAGCAACGGCTATTCTAGAGGTAAACATTCCTGTTTCTTTTTTTTAATTTCTGATAATCTCCTCTCTTTTGTGCAGCTACAGGAACTCAAGAAGACAAGCAACCACACGACAACCACTCCGAAGACAGGTAAATTTTTCCTCTCACTATTAACCCCTAAACTCTAAAGAGGAAGAAAAGAAAAGAACAAGCAATATAGGGCTAACCTGTCTTCCATACTTAGTAACCATAAAGAGTTGCATGTTTTCAACTCATCACTCCTGCACACTATTGAGGGTATTTAAGGGCTAACACATTCTTGCTTGAGCCCTAATTGCCCAACAAAGAGTTAAATGGACCAAGTAGAGCCAACATAAGGTCAAACATTAGGATTTCAGTAGAGACACACCCCTTAATCAAGAATTGAGGAAATCCAAAAGAGGTGTGCCCAAGCCATTGATTGAAAATAATTAACAAGAAAAATCCTAAACAATTGGCTCTCTCTAAACACTTGAACCCTAAAAGACAAGACCTGAAAGCTCTCAAAGAAAACAAGAGGTAAAGTTGACCCCTTTGGGTCAACCAACCTTAAATTAGGTCACACTTTGCACTTAAAAAGACTAAAGTTCAAGTGAAACCTTAAGCACCCTGATCTTAAAATTGGTAGACTTAAGAGGTCAAGATCCCCATTCTGGTCTACCTGGAACCGCAGTGACAAGAGAGGTCGGGTGGGGGAAACCCTGTAACCCGTGGGGACGCTCTACCGTGTAGGGGTCTTCGCGGGACTCTCCCTCTCTGGCTGCCCAGGTAATTCTCAGGTGGACGATCTTTCTGATCAAGGGGTCCATCTGCCCCGCACCTCTATAGTCACCCAACACATTTTTGGGTGTCTTGATTGGATCCAGCACCTTCTAAACTTACCTCTTCCAACAGTGCATGTACGGAAGGAGGTCCCTAAGACCACCCTTAAGACCTCCTTTAGAAATTCGCTCTCGTCAAGGCCAAGCCTCGACGCCCGTGTTTGTGCAGCAACACCCTCACATTATTCTCTCTTCTGATTCAGAACCAAGTTCTTCTTCTTCCCCCATCATGGCTCAGCCAGTTGAGGAAGAAAATAATCTGGAACACTAGCTCCAGCGACTCAATGACCTCTTCCAAAACTTCGTGCACCCACCACAGCGTCCTATGATGCGGGACCACTACAATCCTGCTGCGGTGGCCATTGAGCCTCGAGTCAGAATCCCGACTGGAGGACCTGATTCCGAATTAAAGCCCAACATGATTCATGCTATACCTAAATTCCATGGGCTTAATTCTGAAGATCCCTTCCAGCACATCAAACAGCTAAAGCATCTGGCCCACACTTTTGGATCAGATGCGCAAAATCGGGATATTCTTCTCATGAAGATGTTCTCCTTTTCTCTTATGGACAAGGCCGCCCATTGGTATCAAACTCAGACCCGGCCGATCAACACTTGGGAAGAACTTCAATCCGAATTTTTGAAAAAGTTTTTTCCCGTTGGTCGGACCAACGCCTTGCGCCATCAGATTACACACTTCACTCAACAATCAGGAGAACCTCTCCATGAGGCATGGGATCGCTTTCAGGATCTCATGAGAAAGTGCCCCCATCACGGAGTTCCTAAATGGGAACAAGTCCAATCTTTTTACCAGGGACTCCGTGAGGACATCCGCCTTTTCGTCAATGCAACTTGCGGAGGAAACATCATGGGTCAACATGAAGACACCGTATGGGAGATTCTCGAAAACATGTGCGAGAACTCCATCAACAATGACTCCATGGGATTATTCGACAGGACGAATACCCGCGCAGCGACGAATCTTAAGGGAGCACATGAGACGCAGGGCCTGTCCGCATCAGTCGACCTGGAATTAATGGCCAGTCGATTGGACAAGGTCTCAATCATTGAAAAGAAGGTGGATGAGCTGACTTAGCACTTGCAGCGAGCCACCTCCGCGCGTAACTCCTTTGCACAACCTCCCTCCACACAGGAAACTGTGCAAAACATCCTCCACCGAACTTCCCCTGGGATGGATCATATCCATCCCCATCCGATCCTTTCTACACCAGCCGGGGGAACTCCATTCCCCCTTTCCCTGACTCTCAGGAGGTTCCTCAGACCTGCGAGGACCTCAACGCCATCCAGAACGACCCATTCTCCAATACTTACAACCCTGGATGGCGAAACCATCCCAATTTTCAGTGGGCAGGAAATTCCCAAACTCAAAGACCACCTTTTCAGTCCCGCCCACAGCCCCCTCGTCATTACCAGCCGCCTCAGCCTCGGCCCAACCCTACTTATCCATCAGGGCCAAATCAGGATCAAATGTCCCTAATCCTTCAGACTCTGGCTGACATTCAAAAAACGAATGCGGCTATTCAAAAATAGCACAAGGACGAGCTTACTGAAGTTAAAACTCAACTGGCCCAGTTGGCAAATTCTCGCTAGCCAGGCACACTCCCTTCCCAACCTCTTCCTAACCCAAATAACGTGCCAACCCAGAAGCGCGTTATGAATCCAAATTTAGGCCACGCTCAATGGATTTATCAGGCCCCTACTGCTCCATCTCCAGACGAGATGGAAGCCTCAACTTCTTATGCGGGATTTCAGCAGCAGCCACCCCTCCTACCAAACCCAAACCAAAATCAGGCCGGATTAAATTCTGTAACAACACGTAGTGGTAAAACAACTCAAGACCCGCATTATCCAAACCACTCCAATCCTGATAACCATGACCCTAGGATAGTTATCCAAGGTACCGCTGTTCCAGATCCACAACCTGGACCTATCCTAGAAGAACCAACCAAGATCCCGTTTCCCGAGGCCCTGACCAAGGGAAAGAAGACCACAAAACCCGTGGCCCCTGAGGAGGACCTGGTCAAGCTCTTTGAGCAGGTCCACATAAACATCCCCTTGATGGATGCAATCCGCCACGTACCAGCTTACGCATGATTTTTAAAGAATATATGTACACCCCAGCGTAAGCCGCGAACCAAGGGAGGGAGCCCAATTGTTCTGTCAGAACAAGCCAGCTCTGTAATCCTCAGTAGACTCCCACCCAAGGCAAAAGATCCTGGAACTCCCCTGATTTCCTGTAAGATAGGTGGTACCCAATTTGATAGAGCTTTGTTAGACTTGGGTGCATCCATAAACCTGATACCCACATCCTTACTCGACCATCTAGAAGAATCTGAGCGAAAACCAACCGAGGTGACATTACAATTAGCAGATCGATCTATAAAGTCACCAAAAGGGATTCTCGAGGATGTTATCGTGAGAGTGCGGGATTTCTATTTTCCAGTGGACTTTATAGTCTTAGATATGGATGCACCTGAGAACCCTAGGGATACACCAATCATTCTAGGGAGACCTTTCTTGGCTACTGCTAGAGCCAACATCAGCTGTGAGGAGGGCCAAATAGAGCTTAAGTTTGGAGATCAAACACTGAAAATTGATATATTTAAGGCCCAACAAGGAATTAATTGCGGCGTCATCGAGCAAATTTGTGACATCAAGACTTTGGTTGATGAATCACACCTCCAGAATGACTCGAGTATGCCTCATCAACCACAGAAGGATCTTGACCCGCAAACAGAGGAGTCAAATCCAGATGTGAACAACCCAGTAACTCCCACCCTTGAACCTCACATCTATACTGAACCACCCGCTGCTGCTGAAAACCCCATCCTCGAACTGAAACCCCTTCCTGCTCACTTAAAATACGTCTTTTTGGGTTCTAATCAGACCCTTCCTGTGATTATCAATTCCAACCTCAGTCCTGAACAGGAATCCCGTCTGATTGTTGTCCTCCAGCAACATCGCAGAGCCATCGGATGGACTCTCGATGATTTGACTGGAATAAGTCCCTCTTATTGTACTCATCATATCTATTCAGAAGAGGGCACACGACCTTCTCGTGAAATGCAGAGACGCTTAAACCCCAATCTGCAGGAGGTCATGAAAAAGGAGATCATCAAGTGGTTAGATGCCGGGATCATCTACCCGATCTCCGATAGTCGTTGGGTGAGCCCAATTCAGGTCGTGCCCAAGAAGGCAGGACTCACCACTATAACGACTGAGACCGGAGAAATCATTCCTACCCGATTAGCCAACTCGTGGAGAGTCTGTATAGATTACCGTCGACTCAATTCCTCCACGAAGAAGGATCATTTCCCACTACCCTTCATTGATCAAATTCTCGAAAAACTAGCGGGAAATAGGTTCTTCTGCTTTCTTGACGGGTACTCCGGTTATAACCAGGTGGCAATCCATCCTGAGGACCAAGAAAAGACCACGTTCACCTGCCCCTTCGGAACATACGCTTTCCGAAGGATGCCTTTCGGTCTTTGCAATGCACCCGCTACTTTTCAGCGATGCATGCTTGCCATATTCTCAGATATGGTAGGTGATTATCTGGAAGTCTTCATGGATGACTTTTCAGTTTTCGGAGCATCATTCGACGATTGCCTCCAACACTTGGTCCAGATACTCAGGCGGTGCATCGATGTGAATTTGGTTCTTTCCTGGGAAAAGAGCCATTTCATGGTGCCTGGGGGAATTGTCCTGGGACACTCAATTTCGGAGAAAGGTATCCAAGTGGATCGAGCTAAGGTTAATCTAATCTCTCACCTTCCTATGCCTAGCTCAATCAGGGACATCCGATCCTTTTTAGGGCATGTCGGTTTTTATCGACGATTTATCCCTGATTTTTCAAAAATCGCACGCCCCCTGACCACTCTTCTCTCCAAGGATGTTCCCTTCGAAATCTCCAAGGAATGCACTCAAGCATTTGAAATCCTGCGTGACCGAGTCACCCAAGCCCCGATCCTACAATCCCCTGATTGGTCTCAACCCTTTGAGATCATGTGTGATGCATCCGACTTCGCTGTAGGAGCGGTTTTGGGACAGAAAAATGACAAGAAACCTGTGGTCATTTACTACGCCAGCAAAACACTCGATGAGGCTCAGCGTAACTATACGGTTACTGAGAAAGAGCTGCTAGCTGTAGTATTTGCCCTAGAAAAGTTCAGATCGTACCTTCTGGGTTCCCATGTCATCATATACTCGGATCACACAGCTGTGAGGCATCTCCTTGTGAAGAAGGACGCGAAACCTCGATTAATCCGATGGATCTTGCTGTTGCAAGAATTTGACCTTGAAATTCGCGACAAAGCGGGAAAGCAAAACGTGGTAGCTGATCACTTGTCCCGTCTTCCTTCTGAAATAATTGACCCTTCCGGACCCATCACTGAGCATTTTCCCGATGAGCACCTGCTGACTATTGGTGCTAGCCTTCCATGGTTTGCTAATATAGTAAATTACTTGGCATCTCATCAGACCCCGTCCGATTGGCCGAAGGCCAAGAAAGACAAATTACGCTCCGATGCCAAGTATTACATTTGGGAAGACCCGTACCTCTTCCGCATAGGTGCCGATCAGATCATCCGGAGATGTGTCCCGGAAGGGGAATTCAACAATATCCTCTCTTTCTGCCATGACCAGGCATGCGGTGGCCATTTTGCCAGGCATAAAACCGCATCAAAAGTCCTCCAGTGCGGCTTTTACTGGCCCACACTGTTCAAAGACGCATACAATCACTGCAAGGCATGCAGTCGTTGCCAGACTTTGGGCAACATGAGCCATCGCGACATGATGCCTATGCAACCGATTCTAGTATGCGAAATCTTTGATGTTTGGGGGATTGATTTTATGGGCCCCTTTCCTGTTTCGGATGGTTTCGAATACATTCTGTTGGCTGTGGACTACGTGTCCAAATGGAGCGAAGCCATACCGACCCGAACCTGTGATCACAAAATCGTTCTCAAATTCATTCATCAACACATTTTCTCAAGGTTCGGGATTCCTCGTGCAATAATCTCTGATGGAGGGACCCATTTCACAAATGCTCAGTTTAGGTCACTGATGACCAAATACGGGGTGTCTCACCGAATCTCTACTCCTTACCACCCCCAAGCTAATGGTCTAGCTGAGCTGTCTAATCGGGAGATCAAGAAAATCCTGCAAGTCACTGTTCGACCTGATAGGAAGGACTGGTCGTCCCGACTTCCGGAAGCATTGTGGGCCTATAGGACCGCCCACAAGACCCAATTGGGCATGTCTCCCTTTAGACTGGTGTACGGAAAGGCATGCCACCTTCCCGTCGAACTGGAGCATAAAGCCTATTGGGCAGTACGGAACTGTAATCTAGATCTTTCCAAGGCTGGGACCCACAGAAAACTCCAAATCAGCGAGATCGATGAGTTACGCATAGACGCGTACGAGAACTCGCAAATCTACAAGGAGCGGGTTAAAGCCTTCCACGACAAACACATCTCGAGAAAGATCTTTCATCCTGGTCAAAAGGTCCTACTCTTTGATACCCGACTCAAACTCTTCCCAGGAAAACTGAGATCTAAGTGGGTCGGACCATATTTGGTCCGACAGGTTTTTGGAAATGGAGCAATCGAAATCAGTCCACTCAGCCACGATTCAGAACCTTTCATCGTGAACGGTCAGAGACTCAAGCCGTTCATCGATGTAACTTCTACTGATTTGGCTGAGGCATCTTATATCCTCCTTTCCCCTTGAGCTTATTGCGCCCAGCCGATGGCGTAAAACTCAGCGCTTAACGGGAGGCAGCCCGTCATTCTCTTTGAAAACCTGAAACTTGTTCTGACACCTTTTAGCACTCGAAGTTCACCCTTGTAGACAGCCGACCCCAACTCAGATGCCTGCATCTGGGATTTGAAATCGTCCGCAAAAATTCAACCGACCCATCCACTCATCCAAATTTCTGTCTTAAGGAATGAACTAAGACCTCCTAGGTTACAATGAGGACATTGCAAATCTTAGGCATGGGGGGGTATGAAAGTGCAAAACTTGTAAGAAAAGGTTTCAAACAAAAAAATTCACATATGCCAAAAACACCATAAAAATTAAAAAAAAAAAAAAATTTCGAAAAAGAATAAGAGGAAAAGAGGAGAAGGAAATTTTGTGAAGGAGAAAAGAAACAAAATGAAAAAGGAGCACAAAATTATGAGAAAAAGTGATAGTCATTAGTAAGGAACTAAGGAATTAACCTAAGTTCTAGACCTCATTCAAGAAAAGTGCACAAAGAGATTAGTAAAGAATGCAAACCTTAGGCATTCTTGAATAGACTCTTAGTACCCATTAAGATCTGGACACTCCTCAAGAGGTTGAGGAAAATGAAAAGCTAAAGTATTAGGTCTAAGGCTTAGGGAGTATTCGGCCTCGTTAACTAATTTTTGGTTTACGGGACTCAGTAACCTAAGCACCCTAATCTCACACACAGCCTGGTTCAGTAAGCGTAAAAATCAGAATCACGCAGAAGCGTCGCAAAATTCTGAAAAGAACACCTAGAATAGGAGCAGCCGATTAACACAAGTTGATTTGGACGAGTTCCCAGCGCGGAGAGGCGGGAAATCCCCTCGAAGATGCGTAGCAAAATATCATCTCCTCGGTGCTTGTCTCCTAGGATATTTACATATCCTACTGGGGGCATGTAAGCACTCTGCTGGTTCAGATTCCATGGATGGCATTATCTCGAAGTGTCAATTGCCAGGGTCTGGATTCGGCCACGGAACACCATGGATGGGATTATCTCGAAATCTCAATAGCCAGGGTTCCGGGGGTTGCCATGGGCGGTGCTATCTCGAAGCATCGATCGCCAGGAACCCTTGAGGATTGATGATGGGAGCAAGGAATCTGATACAGACCGTGTTGAAAAGCCAATCCTAGGCTAGAACTAAAAAGAAAAAGAGAGAAAACTCTCCAAACAGAAAAACTTTCTATCTCTCTCTTACAAAACGCACTGCGAACTGAGCCAGGGCTAAAATCATTTCAAGCACGGGTGCTTTAACCACGAAGTCCAGTAAACCTTAGGTTAGTTCTTGTGGGCCTTAAAAACCTTTGCTAAAAGACTGAGGCTAAGGCTAGACAGATTTGGATCTTGATTGGTACTAGAGTACCTTTTAGGCCTATGGTCAGCATTCTAACCTAATCTATGCTCAAATAAAAAAGGCACTTATCTAAAACTATTAAAAACTTCATGGTCTAGAACAAGGGTTGAAACCTTAAGTTTTTGCTAAGGGACTAGCAAAAGCTAGGCATGGGGGTATGATGAGAACCTCATCATGAGCCATAACTAGCTCATTTTGACCTAATACAAAGGATAAAAGCTCCTACATATCTCAAGGAAAGGCTTAACTCGGAGAATTCTGAGTTTGAGAAGAAAACAAGTCATAAGGGGTAAAAATGCAATTTTACCAGTATAATCTGCATACAGGGTAATTCAGGGCCCAAACATAGGTCAAAGCAGCTTAATAAGAATAAGAGTGGGATGAAATGATCTAGCAAGGGCTACAGCAATTCCAAGAAACTAAATGATAATCTGTAACCCTAAAACAACCCACTTCAATTCACGAGGTTCAAGGCAAAGTAAAAATAGAATAAACCCTCTAAAATTCATAGAAAAATAATCTCTAGGGTTTAGAACCTTCAATTTGGCCTTCAGAACCCATTTTGACCTACATTGAGAACCATGCCCAATTAATAACTTAATTTGGGTTTTCGCATAAATTGACCGGTCAAACAAGGTTTAATATAGAAATGAAATTCACCATCAGATTCCTTAGGTCCTAATCAGTCATGTATAAAAACTTGAGCCTAAGAAGAAACCTCCTTGACCAACTTTACACTTTGGTCCTCATATATTTACTTTTTGGCCCTCAACTTTTGAACCCTCGCATTTTGGCCCCTAACTCTCCTTCGTTCTTTGCGATCAGGTCCCCCCTGCAAAACCTGCCACCACCATGCTCCAGCGACCTTGCGCGGAGCATGGCGCCGCGCAGGGTGAGGGGGGGACCTGGCAAGTAAACCGGGGGTGCCCTGCGTCGTCAGCCGTCGCAGGGACACCCCCTTGGTCGTTGTAACCCACCATACCGGCCGTGCGAACGCACGGACGGTATGGGTTTTTGTTTCCGGCCATCCTCCGGCGAGGGAGACACGTCGTCTCCCTCCGCCTTCCTCCCTGTTTTGATCCCTATAAATACCCCCCGTTGCTCCACCGACCGGGGCAGCTTGGATCTGACGGAGAAAATCCCCAACTTTCCTCTCTTCTCTCTCCGGCAGACGCTCACCAGCTCCGGCGGTTCCTCCCCCTCCACCTCGTCGCTCTGCCGCAATACCAGCAGCAGAGACTTCCTCCCCTGCTCTTCCCGCGCCACGCCGCACCCAGCTGGCGCCTCTCCGGCTCTCTGCTCGCCGCCGCCCCTTTCCCTGAGCATCGTCTTCTCCGGCGACAGTCGATACGACTGTCGCCCTGTTCCTCCCCCTTCGTCCCTGCAAGTAAGCTAGAACTACTCCCCTTCTTCTCCTCTTTCTTCCCCCGCTTTCAATTTATTCAATTAAGCCCTCGACCGACCCTGACCATCGTCACCCCCTTCGTCTCCGGCCACCCTCCGGCGAGATGCTCCCATCGCTCCACAGCCTCACACACCTCGCCGACCTTCACCGAACCTCTGCCTCATCACACTGAGCACCCCCCACCCCTTCACTGCCACTCCACACCTCCGTAACGCTTCCCCCAACAAACCCATCCTCCGACCCACAGTCCGACCTAGGGCAGCCCTTGCACGCCGCCCCACGCCTCGCCACCACCCACACGAGCTTCGCCGCACCCTGGCGAAGCTCCCGGCACTTTCTGATTAGGCCGAGAGGCCGTTTTCTTGTGAACAGGCCACCCGACCTCCGCCGCCATTGCCGTGCAGAAGGAGCTGCTTCCGCCTGCAGCTACAGGCGCGCTACGCTCAGCGCCACGCCCAGATTCAACTCCGAGGCCTTGCGAGGCGTTTCGACAAAACACCAGGCTCGCAGCTAAGGCAGAAGGCTTCGCGTGACGCCGCGATCTCCCGCTGCTTTCCCCGCTGCGGGCGCGCAATTGAGGTGGGACATTTAGTCCCACCTCGGAAAAGCCTGAAGAGGCGCGGCGATATAAGATGCAAAAGTGCTGGAGGCTTACTGCCTCAGCACACGGAGTGAGGTCCCCTTACACCCGCCCGGTTACCCGGTCTCGTCCGCGCTCACGCCCCGCGGACCTGACCCGACCCGACTTAGACTGACCTGCACTCCTCGCCCACCACGCACGTCGGTGGGCCTGGACCCGGGCGTGACCCCAACCCGATTACCCGACAGCTCTGGGAGAGCTTTCCCAAGAGTGGTTTCAGAGAGAGAGAGACACGGGGGGAGAGGGTAGAGTAGGTTTTGTTCTCTGACGTAAGCTCTGAAGTGTGCAGGCACAGGTGAAGAAGAAGAACCGCGGAAGAAGAAGGAAGCTGACTGTAGCAACAGGCAGTTTAAGTCGTCTGATTTGGAAATCAGACGACGTCCTGAAGGGAAAAGAAGAAAGACGGAGGAAGATCTGAAGAACAACAGAAGAAGGCGAGGCAGAGGAGAACACAAAAGAGCAAGGGAAGAACTGAAAGAAGAAAAACAAAGAAGAAAGAAGAAGATCTGAAGAAAGACAGAAGAAAAAGGAGGAGCAGGAACAGCAGGAAGAAGAAGAAGAGCATCACCATTGCAGAAGAAAGACATCACCTCTGCAGAACAAAGAAGAAGAAGGAGATCTGAAGAAAGAAAGAAGAGCATCACCTCTGCAGAACAAAGAAGAAGAAGGAGATCTGAAGAAAGAAAGAAAGAAGAGCATCACCTCTGCAGAACAAAGAGAAAAGAAGACAACAAATTCTTTCCCTCTCTCTTTCTTTTTGTAAAAGAAACATGTATATCTCTAGAATACAACTTGCTCCCTGAGTTCGACCTCGGGAACTCTTTTATTTTCCGAGTAAAAAATTATATTTGAAATGTTGGCAATAACTGGCTATACTACAACGCTATAACAATAAAACCCGGTTATCTCTCGAAGCCACCGTTTCAATCAGATAGTATCAAAGGGGATGTGGTCAAGGCCATTGGTCATTTCTACTCTAAGCATTCTGCCCCAAGATCCTTCTAACTTCATTACCCTCATTCCCAAAAAACCCACTGTCAATGACCTCATGGATTTTAGGCCCATTAGTCTTTGCAATGTTCTCTACAAGATTGCTTCTACCAGTGTTGCTTCTAGATTATCTACCCTCAAGCCGAAAATCATTTCCCCTAAACAAGCTGGCTTCATCCATGGTCGTTCCATCTTTGATCACATTTCTACTACTTTTAAGCTTTCCCAATGCTTGGACTGCAAGGTCCACGACTCCAACGTGATTTTTTAGTTAGACTTGAGGAAAGCTTTTGATCATGTGGAATGGAAGCGCTTTTTCCTATCCTCAGTAAATTTGGCTTCTCCATTTATGCCATCAACCTCATCAAACAATTTGTTTGGCATGATGGCTCTTCTATCTTGGTTGATGGCTGCTCCGCTCCTTTTCTCAAGGTTTCTCAAGGCTTGAGACAAGGTGATCCTCTATCTCCCTTCCCCTTCGACATCTTCATGGAACTTTTCATTCAGGGCATCAAAGAATTAGCTTTCAATGGCCAGATCTCCCCCTTCTCCATCAAGAGAGGAGTCCCTTCTCCTCTATCCCTGCTTTATGTGGATGACATTGTCCTTTTTCTAAACGGGAACCTTAGATCCATTTCCAACCTCAATGTCTTCATTCAGAATTTATTTGGCCAAAGGGTCAACTTGTCTAACTGCTTCTGCTTTGTTGGGAAGCACTTCCCTCTTGGCCAGTTTTCTCGGCTCTTTCCTCTTCACCTACCTCGGATGCCCTATCTCCACTGGTCGCTCCAAAATCTCTTATTTCTAGCCTCTCATTGATAAAGCTCTCTCTAAACTTGCGAGTTCGAAAGCTAATCTCCTTTCAAACATAGCCAGACTTCTCCTCATCAAACATTTTCTCACTTCTATCCGCATACACATCCTAGCTGCCATGGAGGTCCCCAAATTTGTCATCAAGAGACTGGAGTCTGCTCTCACTAATTTCTTTTGGGGCTCTTCTGATTCTTTTAAGCATCTTCACTGGATCGCTTGGAATCGAATCTTCCATCCTACCCACTGCAGAGGTCTTGGGGTTCGCAATATCTCCTTGGTCACCCATGCCTTCAGAATGAAACGTGTCTGGGACATTCTCTTTGGTGACTCTCCATATGCTACCTTGATGAGAAATCTTTATGGCCATCTATCCATTTCCTCTCCTCGCCTCCCTCCCAGACTCAAGCCTCTAGCGAAGGCCTATCGGGACATGCTTCCTTTCCTTCTTTGGAATGTGAAGGAGGGTATGATCGATTTTTGGACGGATCTTTGGATAGGTGACTCGGCTCTCAGAGCTTTCCTTCCCCCGGAAGTATCTCCTGAGCCTGTTTCGATTAAGGATGTCATCTCGAATCCCTCTCAGGTCCAGAATTTTCACCATCTAGCGAATCACATATTGTACCAAATTTCGCATACCCCTCTCGCTGACTTAGACAAACCTATTTGGTCTCCTTCCCCCCATGGTAACTTCTCGATTTCCTCTGCCTATCTCCTCAACTTCACGAACTCCACTCATCACCCGATCTACAAAACCCTGTGGAAGCTCAAACTTCCCTTGCGTATGACCCTCCTTGCTTGGAGAGTTATTCACAATAGGCTTCCTATGAATGATCAAATCCAACTTCGGGGCATTCCCTTGGCTTCTAAGTGTCTTTGCTGTCCCAACGGCCCCAAAGTTGAAACCTTGTTCCATCTCTTTTACTCCAGTGACATCTCCTCGTGCATCTCTTCTTGGGTCTTCCATCTTGCACATCTTCATCCTATTCCCCCTGACCTTTACCTGGACATTCTTAAAGGGGACTACCCTCAATATGGTTCCAAAGGTATTAAGGAGATCATCTTATTCATTTGGTACAACATTTGGTGGGCCAGGACTAAATGTAGAAATGAAGGTTTTGTCTTTAAGGAGATCCCTTACTTTCTTGAGCATAATTGGAAGAGGTTTAATATGGTCTCCTGGTTTCGTCTTTTCCGTCCCACTCATTTTGCCCTCTCTTGGGTTCGTCCCTCCCTAGGGTTTAAGGTTAATTTTTTTGCCTTCTGGTCTAGTTCTTACTCCTTTATAGCTTGGATTGCTCGTGACTCTTTGGGTAACTTCTCTAAGGTGGCCGCAGCTAAAATTGCCGCTCTCAACACCGATTTAGCTATTCTCAGCTCCATCCACCACTTCTGCAGTTTTTGGCTCCACAGAAGCACCCCTGTTATCTTAGAGGTTGATTCTTCCATGATTTACTTTTGGTGGAAAGGCAAGCTGAAAGTTCCTTGGAGGGCTCGTTGGCATTACAACCATGCTCTTCACCTCATGAACCACCACATGTTGTTGCAATTCATTCACCCTTGCGTGAACAGCCTGGCTAATTTGCTTGCCATTTCGATGAAAGGGCCTTGGAGCTTCATCAATTTGGATCACCTTGACCCCAGATCCATAGGTCTCATCAGGCTAGACAAAATCCATTTCCCCTACGTCACTGGCTGAGGTTTGGCATGCTTCGTTCTGCTTTCCCTTTTTTGTTTGTTGGTATTTTCTATACTAGGCCACGAGTCGTGATCCTCTTTCTCTATACTTGGCAGGTTTTGGTCTAGTCCCCCTGCCTCCTTTTTGTTACCTCCAGGGAGTGGGGGATGGATAATGTTGACTCCCGCTTTTCTTTTTTTTTCTTTAAAAAAAAACATATACATAAGGAAATGATTTCAGTATTTTTTTTGAATGTGAAATGTAAATATTGATTGTCATTTCAGTGTGAATTGTACTTTCTTTATAAGTGTTTGTTGTGATTATGGTAACATGCACATGTAGGAAATATGAGTAGTAGGAATGGAAAACAAATATCTTATATGATCTTAAGGGTGACATTTAAATATCGTATAAAGTGTTTAAAGACGATGTTTAAATGTCATCTAAGATAGTCTAAAGTGAGGTTTAAACATTGGTAAAAATACATAAAGTGATGTTTAAACGTCATTAAACTATGTGTAAACATTATCAATTGATCATTCAAGGTATCTAAATAGGACAAAAAATGTATTTAAATGTCATAAAAAAAAGATAAGATCACATTAAACATTTTTTGAAGTTATCTAAAGTAAGGTTTAAACATCATAATAAGATGAATAAAAGGATGTTTAAATGTTGTTAAACAAAGTATAAGATGACGTTTAAGTATCTTTGAAAGTCAGGTAAATTAGCATTTAAACGTCATAGTAGGATAGATGAGAAAATGTTTAAACATCACAAAAAAAACATTAGATGATGTTTAAACATAACTAAGAGAGATATAATATGGTGTTTAAATGTCTTCAAAAGTTACTTAAATAACATTTAAACTTTAATATAGAATATGTAAGATGACGTTTAAATGTTATTAAAAGTTATATAAGATGACGTTTAAGTGTCGATAAAAGTTATTTAAAATGATGCTTAAACGTTATAGTAAAATAAATAAGGTGACATTCAAATGATACTAAAAGTGATATAACATGACGTTTAAATATTTTTAAAAGCTGCCTAAGGTAATATTTAACTATCAATATCCAATACGTAAGAAGACATTTAAATGTTGTTAAAACTTATATAAGATGACATTTAAGCAACGGTAAAAGTTACCTAAAGTAACACTTAAACGTCATAGCAGGATAAATAACGTGACTTTTTAATATCATTAAAATGGATATAACATGATGTTAAATGTCTTTAAAAGCTACCTCTGATAACATTTAAACATTAGTATAAAATATGTAAGAGGATGTTTAAGCGTTATTAAAAGTTTTATAAGATGATGTTTAAATGTTTTCAAAAGCTATCTAAAGTAACATTTAAATATCACAGTAGTATACATAAGAAGTCATTTAAACGTCGCTAAAGATTTCGTAGAAACTTAAGGAAAAGTTAAAGTGACGTCTAAACATCTTCAAAATTATTAAATGTAATGTTTAAACATTATCTTACGTAAGATATGGTGACATTTAAATATCTCCTTAGTTATTCTTTGGCGACATTTTAACATTGTCAATAGATATCTAAGATGATGTTTGCATAGGTTCGGTTATGTGGTGGGACTTTTAAGAGACATTTAAATGTCACTTTATATGTTATAAGAGATTTTTATTTAATGTCAGTAGAATTCTTTTAGGTGACGTTTGATTTTCGATGTTGATATAGACCTAAGACAATGCACCTAAGGAGATGTCTATGGTGATATTTTTTTAATGTTTACAAAAACTTATGACGTCGTTTATTTTACTTGTGGTGACGTTAAATAAACGTCACCTTAGGTCTTTTTTTGTTGTATTGATTATGATGTTTTTTTTTTATTATTCCTTTTTGTAATTTTTTCACAAAATTATAACAAGTACTTTGTATTTTAATATCAATAAAAATGATGTCTTATGTCAAAGATCACTTTTGTCACTAGTAGAAAAGTAATGTTCGCGACGGAAATTTTTGACCATTCAAGTAATGGTCGACAATAATGTTTTTCTCGACTGTTTTAATAGGAACAGTTACCAAAAGTCCGATCATTAAGTTTGGCATCTACAAAACAGTCGAGGAGGTTGAGACTATTCTCGACCGTTATAAACGGTCGAGAATAAAAATTTAATCGACAGTTGTTATATAAACGGTCGAGGATAAATGAAATCCTCGATTATGCAACATATAACGGTCGAAAAAGTGAAGTATAATTAAGATATCTGGTTGACACCATTTTCGACCGTTTCTAACTATCGAGAATAATAATATAGTCGATTGTTTTCATATTAACGGTCGACGATAATGTTTTCATTACCCACCAACGCAGCCGAGCAAATTTTCAAAGTCTATTGTCAACCGTTCCATCTTAACGGTTGGAAAAGGAGTTATTCCTGACCGTTATTAATAGTTGATAATAAGCATATCATCGACTGTTACTAGGAACAGTCGAGAATGTTGAGTTAAATCTCTAGCGCAAACCCGACTCCCCCCTCCCCCCTTCATCCCAAATCTAAAGCGACCTCTTCCACCTCGCGACCTCCTCATGCCCTTCCCCTCTATGAGACCTCCTCCCCTCGGCTCCTCCTCTGCGAGTGTCGCTGCGGCTCCTCCTCCTCCTCCTCGGCACCTCCTTTGTGACCTCAAGGGGTAGCCGTCCTCCTCTTGTTCTTCCTCCTCCGCCCTCCTCCTCCTTCCCCTCCCCCTCATCGTCGGCCTTCCCTGACCCCTCCCCCTCGCCCACCACCAACACCCCCACCACCAGCTGCCACCTATAGTAGTAGCACTCGCCGCCACCACCTCCTGCCCCTGCGGCCACCACCAACACCACCACCACTCGTCGCCGCCACCTCTGCCACCACCACCTCCTGCCCCTGCCGCCCACCTCCAACACCACTACCACCCGCCACCAACACCACCACCACCACCACCTTGCAGCCACCACCACCACCACACCACCACCTTGCACCACCACCACCACCCTGCCGCTAGCCGCACCATCAATGTGCACCACCACCACCCCCTGCCACCACCAGCCCCACCACCACCACCTCCTGTCACCTCCATGACCACCTCCTCCTGCCCCGACCACCACCACGCAACTACCACCACCATCACCACCTCCTACCACGACCATCACCTCTTTCTCATTTTTACTGTAGTATTTAGTTATAGATTTAATTATGAATGTAATTTAATTGTATGTTTCAATGCATCAATGTTTAGTTAAAATGCATTAATTCAGCTTAAATGCTCAATGGTCTCTTCCATTTGTCATTATTGTTATTATGTGATGGTGTGCACATGAAATGTGGGGTGTGCCCACATGGTAGTTGATTTTTTTATTTGATCCGAATGTAGGGTGTACCTACGTAATGTGTTTTATATGTAGGAATTAGAGAATGTGCATATTATAGGGAAAACTCTGTCGAAATTTATTCAACTTTGACTTTACTTTCTAGGTTTAGGGTTTAGGATGTTGCGTTTAGGTTTTCGATTCATAGTGGCATGGAAATTGACAAATGATTGAAGTCCAATGCCTCATCCACCTCCTCTTTGATTGCCTTGCTTTTCTTTAGCTAGCCATAAGAGTAGGAGACACCTCTTTCTTTCGCTTTTGCTACTTCTCGTACCTTTCATCAGACATGGAGACTAGAGAAAGGCTATATCTCCACTCCTTGCCTCCTTATGGCATACACCTACAAGGCGAAGCAAGATATTTATATATGGACCATGGTTACTATGCTAGGGCCATACCCATCTTCACAACCCCTTAATCTCAACCATTCATTCCCACATGAAACCAAAAATGGGGAGTGGGGCCCATGCCATATAACCATGCCTCCCACCACGATAGCTAATGTGTGACCCTCTAAGTTTGAATCACCATCAAACTTCTTCTTTCCTTTAATATCTTCGAGATCCTTCCTCATCTTATCATCTTCCTTACATCTTCAACAATCAAATATTCTCTAACCCTCTTTGTCACAACATAAGCATGTGAAGGAATCACAAGATCTAGAAGAACGTCTTCTCCTCAATATCTTCTTTGATCTATCTCACTTGTTCTTTGCACTTAGCACTTGACCATTATCAAAAGTGCCTTCATCTATGCTCTTACTTGAAAACTCATTCATTAGTAATTAAGCGATCATCTCGTCGAATATGATAGTCGCCTTATCATAGAGCAACATCATCACAATATGGCCAAAGGATGGGGGAAGTAAATTCAATAAGATCAATAAAGAGGGAACTTGATCTTGAGGAGGAGGTAGGAGGAGGATCTTGAGGAGGAGGAACTAGAGGAGAGAATTGAATGTGTTTCCAATGAACTGCATGTTTGAATTGTGTTTCCAAATTATTTGAATTATTTGATGTTTTTGTTTGATTATGAAATTTTTATTACAACCTTGCAGATATACACACTTGTACAAATTTAGTTGCACTTGGTGACAAACAATAGGAATTCTAACCCCTAGGTAACAGGTTGTGGGAGGGATATAATTATGTCAAAATACTAGCCCGTCGAGACTTATGATTATATTATACGGACAATGCAGAGTGTGTGTATTCCTCACTGATAACTCCATATCCAATGATGATAATTCCATCAACTAGAATTAGTTTTGAAGATATATGTGCGTTAATGACATACCATAATGGGCTTGGGAGCATTGCATGCACTACGAATTAAGATTGGTTATAATCAATGTTTAATGGCCATGTGTACAAGTGCGTGTTGAAACATGCCTCAGATGAGCAATTGGACCGTATGGATGGATCTGAATCGACGAACGGAGTCCAACAAACTCAAAATCACCTCAATCCGACCTCCATAGCTTGCACATCAACTCCAAGAGTTCCTGACCGTTGATCTGATGATCAACGGTCCTTGTTGCTCCACGTGGCTCCTGCACTAGCCTCCATCGCGCGCCAACACACCTGCAGCTCCTCCAGCATGAAATCCTCACCATTGGATTTCCATCCAACGACCCACGTCGCCCACACCCGGCCTCACCTTTGCAACAACTTTTGAAGATGGCATAGCAGGTGAGCGCTCCACTCGCGAACAACTGACGAGCGTTCAATCCCGACCACCGCCAAATTCACTACAGCACGCACCCATAGAGCGCAAGGCGCTCAAGGTGAGATCTCAGTCATCTGATCTTTGATTGGACGGCTTATGGTGCGAGCACGTGGATCGTGAGGGAAGAAGCACACGCGCGTGTGTAAGTCAACGCAGGGCATCCTCAGTCGTCCGATGGCGATTCGCGCCTTCGATCGAATGGCTGAGGATGTGTGGGCGCGGCTTGAGAAGAAGAAGAAAGGGCACGCGTAAGGACCGATGGGCGTGGGGCTTCAACAACACTTTTGGAAGGGATTTAGTGATGTCCTGGACGTCGCTAAAGACCCTTACCTCTTTTGGAAGCCCTTTTCTACTATATAAACCCCCTCAACCACCCCATTCAAAAGCATTCAATTCTCATTCACTATCCATACAATACTAGCCCTCTCCTAGCTCCACCAAACACTCCATATCCAACCTCGGAGTTGTCGAGCCGCCGACGGAGCCCCCCTCCACCGCCGTGGCTGTCTCATCTCCTCCTTGTACTCTCTTTTACTCAAGTTTTATGTTGCACTATTTTAAGCTTTCATCTATTGTTGTAGTTGTAAACGATCTCTAATTGCATGCTATATGTTAATGTTGCTTCTTATATCACAGTTCACATCTCCTTAAGTGATTGTCATGTTTTAAATGCAAGCCCTAACCCTACTCTCTCTCTCTCTCGTTTTTGCAAGCAAACCACGCTACCATTTTATGACACTTAAAGTGACTAAAACTAATCTGATTTCATGCCTTCCTAAAATCGACACTTAGACTCACAAATCCATATCTTAATTTAAAATCGACGACGCGAGCGGATGCTATAATGACATAATTAAACCAACGTGTTCCGTGCGCATCAATTTTTGGTGCTGTTGCTGGGGAGGCAATGGATTTTTTTGTCGCTTTCATCCCGCAATAGTATTGACATCTTCTAACTCATTTTTCTCTCTACAAGAACTCGAGGCCTTTACAACGGAGGAGCGTGATCTGAGACAGTAGATGTGGAGTAGAGTGCTGTGAAGACCTTTTGTGAGTATCACTCCACCTATTGAGTGTTTGCTTGCTTAAAAAAAATATACAAAAAAATATAAATTCAAAATTGACGTGGTGAATGGCTACTTGACCCACATTCCAAACTCATCACCCAACCAAAAAAAAATATACTCTAACATTCTTGAAGAGATAATCTTTTTGGAATGTTCTTCTTTCTTTTGAGTGGTGTTTATGAAGCCACCTTGACTTGACTTGGGCCACACCACTCACCATAATTAAAATCAACTCACCTGGTAGAACTGCATGAACACTAAGGTGAATACACTAGGGTTGTTTTTCTAGGGCCACATCATTCTAAAGGAAATCGACTTTCACCCGTTGTGTGCAAAGCTTTGTGTGCCCACTTGAACCTTGTTTGAAGACATTAAGGAACTTCAACCCTAAAAAGCATTAAAGCAAGGATAAATCATTAAATGACACCACATCCTAAAATCCTTGCTTGAGAACCCTGTTTTGTTAAGTGCACACACACGCTCAATCAGACTAACTAAGAGGATGCCTCATCACATATCCTGAGCACAAGCACTGACCTAGCCCTCATTAAAATCGATTAGACATGACCTAAGAAGAACCAATCTAAGTCCTGGAGGAGTAATTGGGTTTGTCAAGTGCTTAGCCTTAATTCCTATTGTGGAATCTGGTGTCTAAGCTGCGAGGAAGTGTCAAACGACCACAGTTGTGGGGTCTATGGAACTGGTGGCGCAAGCCAAAGGGAGAACCTTCCCTTAATCCTCTCGTAATCAACCTGGCCAGATTAACTTTGGGAAGGGAGGTTAAGTACTTGCAAGTTTAAGTATTCCCTCCAAGGCTTTTTAGGTCACCTATGTCTACACCATAAGGACTAGACTTGCTTGATTGTTTGTGCACGCATACTAATAACACTACATTGTACAATGCTAACTCTGCCAAAAGGGGACGGTCTTAAAGGTAAAATGCACAGTGGATACATCATAAATAGGAATAGGAGCATCGCATGCATTACACATCAAGATTGCTTATAATGCATTATTAATGGCCATTGTTGAACGGTATTTTGCGAACGCTACGCTAACGTGTTCGGTTTTGGAAAACCTGTCGTTGTAGTTCGAAAGCGAAGAATTCGTGTTTAACAAATAAAATTTATACCGAAATTAAAATTCCAGGTTGAACATAAGGAGGCGGACGTTTGATTTAAAAACTACGCGTTTCTTTTTATTTGTTACAGAATAATTCAATTTAGAACTATCTAATTATTTACAATAAATAGAAGAGAGAGAGAGAGTAAGAGAGAAAGAGAATATTACACAGAGAAATCAAAATGAGATGTAGAATAAACAAGGACTTTTTGCATTGAAGAGATTGTTCATTACAACTAGAAAGCATAAAACAATTACTCTAGAAAGCATTAAAAGAATGGAGGGAGAAATTCCTCCTCGACGGTTGCTTAGAGGACGAGTAGATTAATCTAGAAAGCAATAAATCTATACTAGAAAGCGGTAAAAAGAATAGGGAGAAGGAAATCCTCCTTGACGGTTGCTTGGAGGATGAGTCGGACGGGACGACGCCTGGACGAAGGAGAACGAAGTGGGACAAAGGAGGACGAAGCAGAAGAACAGGAACGAAGCAGCATGCCGTCGTCGTCGCGGGATCCACTTCCGAAGGGGAACGAAAATTGGACTTTATCTCGCGAGAAGCATCCCGGGTGTGGGACAAGCTTCTCTTGAGCTTTGGAGGGGTAGAGAGGAGAAAGAAGGGATGAGAATTTCGTATGGAGGAGGTCTCCTTTTATAGTTGCAAGGAGTGGGGGCAAAATGGACATTACATCTTCAAAATAATAAATAAGGGGTCTTTAGTGACGGATAAATCCGTCACTAAAGCCCCGACGTGGTCGTCGCCGCCGCACCCACGCGCGCCTCCTCGGCTGCCCGCTCGTCAACGCTCGCGCACGTCCAGCGCTTTTCAGCCGTCCGATCGCGAGATCAGACGGCTTAAGATGCGTTCGCGCCTGCGCGTTGCGCACCCCCCGCGCGTCTGATTGCGCGTTCGATCGCACGTCGGCGCTATCGGGCGCGCGCGGCCGTCCGATCTCCATCCGACGCTCCAATTGCTCGCGCCCGCTGCTCCTCGCCACGGCTTGAACTCGCGCCTCGCGCTCGTGATAGCGCGCTCGACCGCTGCGCTATGGGGCGCGGATGGTCGAGCGGGCATTTTTAAATGCGGGCGCCCACTGCCGTTGGATTGAGATCCAACGGCGGAGAACGATTGGGTGCGGGGCTTTCACAAGACGCAGGCGGCCGTTTGGGCGGCTGAGATGGCGCCACATGGTGCTATCTTGGCCGTCCATCTTCTGGAAGTTGTAGATGGTGCCACGGATGTCGGATTGACTTGATTTTTGTGTCGTTGGGCTGCGATCGTCGATCCGAATTCATCCGTGCGGTCGGATCTATCATCTGAAGTGCGAATTTACACCACCCTGGCCCTTGATCTTCTAGGGTTCCCGGGTCACTATCTGATGCTACGGATGCCTAATTAGGGCGATCTTGGAGTCGTTGAACTCCAATCGTCGCCCTGATCACATCCATACGGTTGGATCTTTGATCCGAGGCCCCGATAAAATATTTGCCCTGTCCAAGCACATAAAAGGAGACAAGTAACCTCCATTTTATTCAAACTATTCTAAATGCAAGATGATGCATGAAATGCAATCCTATGCTTAAGAACATGCATAAATAGACATCCTAAGTAGTATAAATGTGTTTACATCAGCCATGTGTACAAGAACATGTCAAAACAGGCCTCAGATGAGCAATCGGACCACACGGATGGATTCAGAGCAACAAACGGAGTCCAACAGGCTCGAAATCGGCCAAATACGACATCCGAAGCTCCTGCAATAGGACCAAGAAATTTTGACCGTTGTTCTGATGATCAACGACCCACAGCGCGCCTCGTGGCACCCGCTCGTCGCTCCATCACCACCGCCCGTTTTTGCCTTCACCCAAAGGATAACTCTCAGCCGTCGATCTTCGACGTCCGTGCACCCGCCCTCTCCGTGACAAACCACTGTGACAGCGCAGCGGTTGACTGCTCCACACCCGCGCATCTGGGGCAGGATCGAACCGCGCTGCGTAGCAATTGGGAGGCGAAGACGTGCTGCGAGAAAATTGAGCCGCTCAATCAGTACGAATGGAGAAGATTGAACCGCGCGGCGCAATGGATGCACGCGGATGCTCACGCGCGCGATGACGCGGCAGAAGCGCGTGCCTCAGCAGCAATCCGCGAGCGTGCCCTTCGCGAGATCTCAGCCATCCGATCTTCGATCGAACGGCTCACAACATGCGCACGGATTGCCACAGAGAAAGCACAAGCCACGCTGACGGCCTGCGGGAAAAGGGGGCTACACCGATGGATTTGGTATGGGTTTAGCGACGTCCCGGACATTGCTAAAGCCCATACTTAAATTAGAAAACCCTTTTGCCTATATAAACTCCATCCAACCACTCATGGAAGGGCATTGAATTCACTTACAAGTGATCTACCCCACTCCTAGCCACCATTAGCTCTCTTTGTAATCACCAGAGTCGACGTGCCGCCGACGGAGCCCCTCTCCACCGTCGTGGCTGCCTCACCGTCTTCTCTCTCTCTTTCCCTCTTTATCTCAAGCTTTACTTTACTCGTGTTTAAGCATTTATCTAGTGTTGTAATTGTAAAACCAAAGTTGCATGTCAAATGAAGTTGTTTCCTATCTAGTTACTTGCCCTCTTTTGTGTTTAAGTTGCATGTTGCGAATGAAAGATTCTAACCCTATTCTCTCTCTTTCTCTCTCTTTCTCTCTCTCTCACTTGCTTTTCGCCCATGTCTTCTCACAAGCAAAAACTCGTTGTTTCCGTGACATTAAGTGACAGAAAAAAACCCGATTTTCATGCCTCCCTGTGTTCGACACTCGGACTCATGTCCGTTTCTTGATTTAAAACCGACGTAGCAAACGTGAACTACAACGACCCATTTAAACATATGCATTTTGCGCTCGTCAGTTTTTGGTACCGTTGCAGGGGAGGCAACGGATTTATTTTGTCACTTCCATTTTACACCCATTCTCACATCATCTAACGCCTTGCCTCCTTCACTTGATGGTTGCAGGAATTCGGCGCTTGGATGGCGAAGCAGTGCAACTCGTGACGGCAACAAGGGAGTAAGCGCACCAAGGACCAGCCGTGAGTATTTCTTCACCCGTGGTTGTTTTGCTTGCTTAAAAATCTAAAAAAATTGTAAAATAAAAAAAAATTAGCGTGGTACATGATTGCCTGACCCACATCCTTAACACATCACCCAACAAAAAAGAAAATAATAGTACACTCTAACATTCTTAATGACCTAAGCTTTTTGGAGTGTTCTTCTTTTTTAGTGTGCTTGCGAAGCCACCATGATTTGACTTGGGGCGCACCACTCACCCCTAAAATCGACTCATCCAATAGAAGCTACATGATCACTAGGATGAGTACATTAGGTTTTAGAGCCTCTTCACATTAAAGGAAATCCACTTTCACCAATTGTGTGCAAAACTTGACGTGCCCACCTGAAACTTGTCTGAAAACATTAAGACACGTCAATCCTAAAAGACACAAAAGTAAGGATGAAACATTGAAAGACACATCTTAAAAAAATCCTTGCTTGAAAACCATGTTTTGGTAGGAGCACACACGCTGGAACTGGAAAACTAAGAGGCACTACCCCAATCAACGCCTCATCATATAACCCTAGCACAAGCACTATCCTAGCCCTTTTAAAACAGAGTAGACGTACCCTAGGCAGGATTGGGTTAAATCTCGAGAAGCATGGTTTTGTTCGCTGGGCACTTGGCTTTCATTCCCTTAGTAGAATCTGGTGACTAGGCTGCGAGAAAGTATCAAACGACCGTGGTTGTAGGGTCTATGGAACCGGCGACGCAAGACAAAGGAAGAACCTTCCCTACAATCCCCTTGTAATCAACTTGGCCAGATTAGCTTTGGGAAGGGGAGTCCAGTGCTTACAGATTTGATCACCCTTTTGGAGATTTCTAGGTCCCCTAAGGAATACACCATAAGGACTAGGCTTGTTTGCTTGGCTGTACACTCACACTTCTTGCATCTGTTTCTCTCCACTTCCCCTCCTGTTCTTCCCTAATGTATGCACGGGAGATGATCACTGCATCACGAGTTGTTTGTTTTGGGACGGGAATCCAGGCGACCTGATCCTGCTAAAGACATGGCTGAACCTAGGGTAGATGAGGTTGAAGACCAACCTCCACCAGACACAATGGCCATCATCTAAGCCCAGATTAATGCAAACCACCGGCTTTAGCAGCAATAGATCCATGCTATCATGCAAGCCATACACCGGTTGCAGAACCCACAGGGGCAACCACCACTACTTTTCCAAGGCCCACAAGGGCAACTGCCACTTGATCCACCACCATTCCAGGACCAACCTAGGCCCCTCCGCAACTTCTATAATTCTTCCGCTATTCGGGTCGAGCCGCACCTTAGGATCCTCGAAGGAGGAGATGATTTTGAGTTAAAACCAAATGTCCTAAGTCTGATTTAGAGCCACTTCCATAAAAGCTCAAATGAAGATCCCTTCCAGCACCTAGAGGTTCTTGACCGAATAGCCCAAACTGTGAAACCTAGGAATATTAGCCTTGACATTGTTTTGATCAAAATGTTTCCCTTCTCACTGAGAGACAAAGCATCCCACTGGCTTAGAACCCTAGGTAGACCTATCACCACCTGGGAAGAACTGAGACATGCTTTCTTAAAGAAATTCTTCCCCATAAGAAAGACTAATGCCCTCAGAAGAGTCATTACTACCTTTACACTCCAGGGTGGGGAACAGTTCCATGAGGCGTGGGAAAGATTTAATGAACTATTGAGGTAATGCCCACACCACGAAATACCAAAGTGGCAATTGGCCCAGATCTTCTACCATGGTTTGGACAGCAACATATGGAACTTCGTCGATTCCTCATGCAGGGGGAACTTCCTAAACAAAGACGAGGAGAGCGCGTTTGAGCTCTTTAAGTCTATGCGCGAAAATTCGCTCAATAATGCCTCCATGACCCAGTTTAGCCGATCCAGTCAACCTCGTGGTGGGATTTATTAGGTACAAGCAAATTCTGGAATGGTTAACATGGATATTATTGCCAAGAAATTATATCCAGTGGAATTGGTGGATAAAAAGATAGATGAGCTACTGAACCAGATCAGGAACTCGTTACAGACCTTCTCCTTAGTAATGGGAGCTCACAATGTTGACCTGGCCTAGCCCTTAAACCAATTGAACCTGGAACAACCCCTGATCACGTTCCAGGGAGGGACCTTTGCTCCCTCAACCGTTGATTACTCTCTTCCCTCCACCTCGACATCTGCTATCGTTGAAGATGTACAGGCTATCCAAGGCTATTCCAAACCTGACCCCTTCTCCAACACTTACAACACTGGCTGGCGTAATCACCCAAACTTTGCTTGGACAAACCAGAAACCGCCTCAATTCCAGAACCATCCCAGGCAAAACCCACAGCGAAACTTGCCCCCTATTAGCAAGGACCACTAGTTAGACCCCCATACAATCCGAATAGGGCAGCCCCTCCCCCATAAAACCAAATGGAACCCTAATAAAGATGATGGCTGAAATGAACCAGAAACATCAGGAGGAAATGGCTTTAGTAAAGGGACAGTTAAGCCAGCTGTTGGACTGTAAACAACAAGGATCCCTGCTTTCCCAACCACAACCGAACCCGTGAAACATGATTAACAGAGGCCCCAATTCGCAAGGGTTCCAGGGTAATCCCGAACAGGCTCACATGGTCCAGCCAACCCCACAAACACCCCTTGGGTATGGTGCTTCTTTGTCCTCGTCTTCTCAAGGATCAACCCATGGTCCCAATGCCTCTGCTAATGCGGTAACCTTGAGAAGCGGTACCAAAACCCAGGATCCCAAATGGCTGACTCTTCCCAAGACTTCATTGTCTGAAACACCCAACCCAGAGGAGGCACTGGAAAAACCCAAGGACCCAAAAATAGATCCTATCCACATTCAGACACCATATCCTAAGGCCTTGGAGACTATTAAGAAGAAGAAAAGTGTCATGAAAATAGAGGAGATTTTGGAGATCTTTAAGCAGGTTTAGATTAATATTCCGCTCCTCGAAGCCGTCAAGCACATCCCGGCTAACGCCAAGTTTCTAAAGGATGCCTGTACACCCAAACGTAAGCCAAGACTTCAAGCACCTAGGAAGGTTGTGCTCTCAGAGCAAGCAAGTTTCGTGATATCAAGCAACCTTCCACTCAAACGAACTGACCTAGGAGCACCCCTGATATCCTGCAATATCGAGGACATGACATTTGATAGAGCGCTTCTGGACTTAGGTGCTTCCATCAATCTGATTCCAACAACCCTGTACCACCAATTTGGTTTCGGAGAGTTGACGCCCACACCTGTCACCATCCAGTTGGCCGATAGATCTGTGAAGACCTCGAAGGGGGTTGTCGAGGATGTGATGTGCAGGTCAAGGACTTCTATTTTCCGGTCGACTTCTTGGTGTTCGACATGGAAGTCCCTGAAAAACTACAGAATGCACCCATAATCTTAGGCAGACCTTTCTTAGCTACGGCTAAGGCAAACATCGATTGTGACACGGGATGTATGGAAATCACCTTCGGAGACAAGAAAATGCAGTTGGATATCTTCTGGGAGACCAAGTCTTTTGATTGCGAGTGTATTGAGGAGCATGATCCCGTGGAACCTTTGGTCAAGGAATGCCTCACCCTTAGTTTTGTCTCGGACCACCAATCTTGTAATAACTGTTCTAACCCAACACCATCTACGCCTGTGGACCTCTATAGGACTGATTACCCTCAGCCAACACCATTCGAGGAAATTGATGTTGATCAACTCCTGCCTTTCCCCTTTCCATCAAACATTATCCCACCTACACCTGAACTAAAGCCGCTACCTGAGAATCTCAAGTATGTCTTCTTGGGACCTGACCAGACCTTCCCTGTGATTATTAACTCTCATCAAACCAAGGATTAGGAACTCAGGTCGACCGTGACCCTTTCGGAACAGTGGGCCGCCATTGGATGGACCATTTCAGACTTAAGAGGAATTAGCCCCACCTATTGCACTCATAAGATTTTCCTGGAAGATGGGGCATGACCCTCCCGCTAGATGTAGAGACGATTAAACCCAAATATGTGAGAGGTTGTTAAGAAAGAAATTATCAAGTGGTTTGACGCCGACATCATCTATCCCATCTCTGATAGCCCCTTGGTGCACCCCACTCAAGTGGTTCCGAAGAAAGTCGGGCTCACAGTTGTCACTAATGAACGTGGTGAATCCATCCCCACCTGCACTACCACCGCATGGCGGGTATGTATTGATTATAGAAAACTCAATGAAGCAACCAAGAAGGATCATTTCCCCTTGCCATTCATTAACCAGATCATTAAAAGATTGGCTGGATGGATATTCAGGATATAACCAAGTCGCAATTGCTCCTGAAGATCAAGAGAAGACCACATTCACTTGCCCGTACGGCACGTTTACATTCCGTCGTATGTCATTCGAGTTATGCAACGCACCTACTACCTTTCAGCGTTGCATGCTAGCCATTTTTTCAGAAATGGTGGGTGAATACTTGGAGGTCTTTATGGATGATTTCTCTATATTTGGGAATTCATTCGACCATTGTTTGAGCAACTTGGAAAAAATCTTGAAACGATGTATCGAGGTTAATTTGGTGTTAAGTTGGGAAAAGAGCCATTTTATGGTTCAAGAAGGAATTGTCCTCGGTCACATCGTATCACATAGGGGCATTGAGGTGGATCGGGCTAAAGTTGACTTGATTTCCAAACTTCCTCCACCTAGCTCGGTCCGGAAGATCCATTCATTCCTAGGACATGTTGGCTTCTACCAAAGGTTCATCAAAGACTTCTCCAAGACTTACCACACCCTCTGGGACTTAGTTTCCACAGCACCTGTACTTCAGCCCCCAGATTGGTCCCAGGACTTTGAGATCATGTGTGATGCATCAGATTTTGCCATAGGCGTTGTCTTGGGATAAAGACAAGACAAGAAACCCATGGTGATCTACTACGCGAGCAAGACATTGAACGAGGCCCAATGAAATTATACGGTCACAGAGAAAGAATTGCCCGCTGTAGTTTTCGGACTTGAGAAGTTTCGATCTTACCTGCTGGGATCCCATGTGACCATCTATACTGACCATTCAGCCATCCGGCACCTGTTGGCTAAAAAGGATGCGAAGCCCAGGCTCATTAGATGGATACTGCTCTTGCAGGAATTTGACCTGGAAATCTGCGACAAAGACGGATCAAAGAATGTGGTGGCTGACCTCCTATCTAGACTCCACCCAGACTACATTAGGCCCTCCCTGCCTTTATCCGACACCTTTCTCGATGAGCACATTCTGACTGTGCAAGATAAGAAACTACCTTGGTATGCTGACTATGTCAACTACCTAGTTGTAAGTCAGATCCCGCACAGTTGGTCAGACAGCAACGGGGCAAGTTCTTGGACGAGGCCAAGCATTATTTCTGGGATGATCCCATGCCGTTTCGCCTCTGTGCCGACCAGATCATCAGGCGGTGTATCCCTGAGGATGAAGTTCAGAGTGTGCTATCTTTTTGTCATGACCAAGCTTGTGGTGGCCACTTTTCAGGAAAGAAAACAGCTGCGAAGATCCTGTAGTCCGAATTTTACTGGCCTCCCTTATTTAAGGATGCACACAACTTTGCCAAGACTTACTCTTGCTGCCAAACGCTGGGGACCATGACCAGAAAAGATATGATGCCCCTCCAGCCCATTTTGATTGTCAGGATTTTCGACATTTGGGGTATTGATTTTGTGGGCCCCTTCCCACCATCCAACAGCTTTGAGTACATCCTAGTTTCGATAGACTGTCTCTAAATGGATTGAAGCCGTCACCACCCGTCGATGCGATCATAAGATTGTCATGGACTTTGTTAAGCAGAACATCTTTTCCTAGTTTGGAATACTAAAGGCCATGATCAGTGATGGTGGAAGTCATTTTATTCACACCCAATTCCGTGCCCTACTCAGAAAATATGGGGTTAACCACCGCATTGCTACCCAGTATCATCTGCAAACAAATGGGCAGACCGAGGTCTCAAATAGGCAGATCAAGAATATTCTATAGAAGACTGTGAGACTTGATAGGAAGGATTGGTCTGCATGACTGGATGATGCCCTATGGGCATATCGGACCGCTGTTAAGACCCCGATCGGCATGTCACCTTATCGCCTGGTCTTTGGCAAAGCCTGCCACCTTTTTGTCGAGTTGGAACATTGGGCTTACTGGGCCATCAAGCAGTGTAACATGGATTCCTAGTTAGCTAGTGCGCAAAGGACACTCCAACTCTCTGAGCTAGAAGAAATTCGTCGGGACGCCTTTGAAAACAGTCAGCTGTATAAGGAGAAAATGAAAGCCGTCCATGACCGACTTATCCATAGAAAGACCTTTGAGCCTAACCAGCAACTTTGGCTTTTTGATGCCCATTTAAAACTCTTTCCAGGGAAGCTCAGGTCCAAGTGGATAGGACCATTTAGGGTGGTCAAGCCCCACTCTAATGGGGTAGTTGAAATCGCTGATCCGAATACTGGACACACTTTCACAGTCAATGGCCAGAGATTGAAACACTTCCTAGCCCAGGTTCCCCCAAAGGAGATTGTCACCCTCCTTGAGGGATGACACGAAGCATCGCCTAGCTGGAGGCATTAAACTCAGCGCTTCCTGGGAGGCAACCCAAAAGATTCAGATTGATCAGGTAATATCTTTTCGAACCCCTATTGCATTCATGTATTTGTCAATGGGGACATTGTCCAACTTAAGCATGAGGGGGTGGTAAATTGCATGATTCTGAGCTCATTTAATCAGTCTGAATAGAATAAAATAAAATAAAAAATTGAATTTAGGAAGAAAAACTTAGGCATTGGAAATTTGTCAATAGTGGGAAATAATATGGAAAGAACTTGAACACTTAGACTTTTCAGGCCTTCAGGCTTAATCAGCCCTAGTGTCTGTTAAAATATGGATTTAGCTTCAAATCCTTGCAACCTTAATCTACTCTAATCCACTAACTAAATAAGGTGATAAGTATACGACTTATCAACTCATCTTCTAACTCAGAAGGACTTTTAGTCTAAGCATCTGCACACATTTTTGCACAGACTCACTCTTTGGAGATTCTGATAGAAACTGTGTAACTAATGAACTTTCTAGGGTGGTATGGCTGGCAAGTTGTCGTGGGTAACAGTCCATTGGCAGGTTGTCCAGAGCCCAGCCATGGGACCAACTTCTCTTTATTGCCTCTAGGTAAATTTGAGATCAGGGAAGCCACCTGCCAAATAAAAAAAAAAATAGAGAGAAGAAGAAAAAAAAGGAAAATAAATCACACTTCACCACACAAGTATGGCTGGTAAGTGATCGTGGGTAATAGCCCATTGGTTGGTTGTCTAGAGCTCAGCTCAATAAATGCACAAAAAAACCAAAACACTTAAGGAAGAAGCAGGGAAGTAGAGTAAGCTGGGGAGATATACATTGGAAAAATCCTTGTGTTGACTCCAAGTAAAACAGACGTAGGGAGAAAGCTACCGATCGAACAAATACACCTTCAGGCAAAACACTTCCTCTTCCGGTCACCTAGGGGCGTAGAAACCCGAAGCCTATCTAAATTACCGTTGAATGAGTCTATCACGATCTTCACACCAAGATGCTTAGCACTTAGAGTTTTGTCTGAGTTTTCGGTAGGCTGGGTATTCGTAAAAAGTTACCAACACACTTTTAACTCCAAAAATCTAAAAATAAGAATATATATATATACATGCATTAAAGCAAGGATTCAGGAGATTCATATTTTGGCAGACACCCGGGCACTACTTAGTCTTTGTAGATTAGGATCTTAGTATATTTCCTCCTATTGACAAGTGACGAAGTGTCCAAGTAATTACTTCTTAAATTTTGACTAGAAATAAAGGCTAGAATAAACCTTGCTAGGGACTAGCAAGGTGTAAGCATGGGGGTATGATAACACTACATTGTACAATCTAACTCGGCCAAAAGGGGACGGTCTTAAAGGTAAAATGCATAGCGGATACATCATAAATAGGAATAGGAGCATCGCATGCATTGCACATCAAGATTGCTTATAATGCATTATTAACGGCCATGTGTACAAGAACATATCAAAACAGGCCTCAGATGAGCAATCGGGCCACATGGATGGATTCAAAGTGACAAACGGAGTCCAACGGACTCAAAATCGGCCAAATCCGACATCCGGAGCTCCTGCAATAGGCCTAAGAAGTTTTAACCGTTGATCTAATGATCAACGACCCACAGCATGCCACGTGGCGCTCGCTCGTCGCTCCCACACCACTGCCCATTTTTGCCTTCACTCGGAGGATAACTCTCAGCCGTCGATCTTCGATCGAACGGCTGAGAGCCGCCAATGCACCTGCCCTCTCTGCAACAAATCGCTGCGACAGCGCAGCGGTCGACCACTCCACGCCTGCGCTTTCGGCGCGGGATCAAACCACGTTGCGTAGCAATTGGAAGGCGAAGGTGCGCTGCGAGAAAATTGAGTTGCCCGATCAGTAGCGAACGGCGAAGATCGAACCGCGCGGTGCAATGGATGTGCGCAGACGCTCACGCGCGCGATGACATGGCAGAAGAGAGCGCCTCAACAGCAATCCGCGAGCGCGCCCTTTGCGACATCTCAGCTGTCCGATCTTCGATCGGACGGCTCACAATTTGTGCGCGTAGATTGCCACAGAGGAAGCATAAGGCGCGCTAATGACCGGCGGGCAAAGGGGGCTACACCGATGGATTTGGTATGGGTTTAGCGACGTCTCGGACGTCACTAAAGCCCATACTTAAATTAGAAAACCCTTTTTCCTATATGAACTCCATCCAACCACTCATGGAAGGGCATTGAATTCACTTACAAGTGCTCTACCCCACTCCTAGCCACCATTAGCTCTCTTTGTAATCACCAGAGCCGACGAGTCACCGACGGAGCCCCTCTCCACCACCGTGGCTGCCTTGCCGTCTGCTCTCTCTCTTTCCCTCTTTATATTAAGCTTTACTTTACTCGTGTTTAAGCATTTATCTAGTGTTGTAATTGTAAAACCAAAGTTGCATGTCAAATGAAGTTGTTTCCTATCTAGTTACTTGCCCTCTTTTGTGTTTAAGTTGCATGTTGCGAATGAAAGATTCTAACCCTATTCTCTCTCTTTCTCTCTCTCTCACTTGCTTTTCACCCATGTCTTCTCACAAGCAAAAACCCGTTGTTTCCGTAACATTAAGTGACAGAAAAAACCCGATTTTCATGCCTCCCTGTGTTCGACACTCGGACTCATGTCCGTTTCTTGATTTAAAACTGACGCAGCAAACGCGAACTACAACGACCCTTTTAAACATACGCGTTTTGCACGCGTCACATACTTCTCTCACTTGTTCTTCTCTCACCCCTCCACCTCTTCCCAACCATGGATTTCAATGCCTATACATCTTACCCAAACTATCCCCAACATGATTTGTATTCTAACTTAGGTAGACCGTATCCACAACTTACTTGGGATAACCAGCCACCTAGTTGGGGATATAGCCCAGAATACCCCCCTTTCCTCAACTATCCCAATTGTAACCAACCCACACCAACCTCTTACTAGGATACATACAACCTACACACCCAGGGGTACGATCCAAACCTTTGGGATCCTTATCTTGATTCGCCTCATGACGACTCTCCAGTTAGGTCCCACCCACTAACTAACCACTTTGATGGGACCTACACTCTAGGAGAACACCAAGATCCCTGCCCTTCCCAGGACTATAACCAAGAAAGGTCATCTGAATTCAAGGATCTCTCCTACTTGACCTTTGGATTGGAAGGGCTTCTAGACAAATGGAAATCAAAGGATGATCAGAAACCTAGGCAAATCAAGAATGATCAACCTTTGATTTGGTCTCCTGATGAAGAATTCGATTGGGAGGACTTAGAACCTCAATTATTCTGGAGTAGGACTAAACATAGAATGGTTCCTCTTGAAGAATTGGACCCTGAAAATAATAGAATAGAGGACCCACCCAAGAACTTAAACCCCAGTGCAGATCCTAGTACACAACTCAACCACACCTTCCTAGCCCTGATCTGAAGGAAGAAATCCAAGGGAAACTGAATGACATCCTGTCAATTCTAGATAACCTCCAGTTAGAGTTACACAGATAGAATCAAGAATTGATTAAAGGGCAATAGGTCATGATGGATATGTTCCAACAACTGGAGAAAGAGGGCCAAAGAAAACTATTGAAAACAACTCCGTTCATGAAATTTGTGAAGCAAGGCCCTACCGTGATCAATTGGACTACACCTATTTACCCAAAATTGGTTCAGTCCACCATTGATACTCCCTAAGAGTTGGACAACTCCATAGAAGATGTCATTAAGGATTCCTTAGAATATGATTTGGGGAGAGTTGACGACACACATCAGGAGGAAACTGAGAAATTGGGGGGCGATGTCATGGAAGCCAAATCTAATCTTCCTGAGGAAAGTGATTCGGTGGAAAAGACATCCAACATTGGAGATGGGGAATGGGATTGCAACTTCGAAATAAATGATTTCAAATCATTTGAAACCCCCATCACAAATTTAGAGGAGGACTAAGAGAGAGAATCTGAGCTAGAGGATAAAATCAGCCCTACCTCTAATGCAACCTCGAACAATAAGTCAGATATGAAAGAGGTTGAGGAGAATATTTTTGGGGTCAAGGACTTGGAGGGAATAAGCATTGAAACCATAGTTGAAGAAGAGATGGATTTTTCTTTGGAGAGAGACCTCATGCTTGATTTTAGGGCTCATTATGAAACTCTTGATTTTATTACATGCCCTATCAGAATAGAAATCCCGCAACCCGAATGCACTAGAATTGATATATCTTTGAGGGATTATAATTTTATAGGGACACAAGTTGAGTATAGAATCTACATCTTTAGTGTCTGGAATTTTAGATTCGGGGTGTGCTCGTCCACATCAACTTCTCTGCATGCCCACAGACTAAGAAAGGAATAAACACGAGCATGCATGTTACATCTGTTGCAGAGTTCCCGTCCCTTCTGGATGGGACTCCACCACAACCTAGTTCGCATCTGCGGACTTCTGATTTTGGGTCTTGCTGATTTTGTTTGCACCCTCTTGACCCAGACCATTCCTGTTTGTGCATTATACCCAGCTGAAGGCATTAAACTCAGAGATTCCTAGGAGGCAACTCAGAAGATTCAAGCTGATCAGATACACAGCTGCACTCAGGTGATTTCTTTCTATACCCCCTTGCATACATTTATTTCCCAATGAGCACATTGTCCAACTTAAGCATGGGGGGGTGGTATTCGCATTCTCTGAGTTCATATTATCAACTTGAATTATATATATACAAAAAAAAGAGTTAGGAAGGAGAACTTAGGCATGAAGAGCTTGTCAACTGTAGGGACCAATACGAGAAGAACCTGAACACTTAAACTTTTCAGGCCTTCAGGCTTAATTAGTCCAAGTGTCCACTAAAATGTGGATTTAGCCTCGAATCATCGCAACCTTATTTTACATTAATCTGATCAATAAAGTAGGGTGATAAGTATATGACTTATCAACCCACCCTCTGACTCAGAAGGACTTTTAGTCTAAGCATCTGTACACATTTTTGCATTGACTCACTCCTCGGAGATTCTAACAGAAATTGGGTAGCTAATGAACCTTCTAAGGTGGTATGGCTGGCAAGTTGTCGTGGGTAACAGCCCATTGGCCGGTTGTCCAGAGCCCAACCATAGGACTATTCTCTTTTATTATTGCCTCTAGGTAAATCTTAGATCAGGGAAGCCACCTACTAAAACAACAAAAGAAAAAAGAAAAAGGGAGAAATAGAAAAATAGAAAAAGAAGAAAAAGAAAAAAAAGATAAATAAGCCACACTTTATCGCATGAGTATGGCTGGCAAGTGATCGTGGGTAACAGCCCATTGGTCGGTTGTCCAGAACCCAGCTCACTAAATGCACGAAAAGCTTAAAACACTTAAGGAAGAAGCGGGGAAGTAGAGCAATCCTAGGAGATATACACTGGAAGCACCCTTGTGTTGACGCCACACAAAATAAAAGTAGGGAGAAAGCTATCGATCGGACAGATACACCTTTAGGCAAGCATTTTCTTTTTCAGTCACCTAGGGGTGTAGAAACCTGAAATCTGTTTTAATTACGTTGAGTGAGTCTATCACAATCTTCACACTAAGATGCTTAGCACTTAGAGTCTTTTTCGAGTTATGGGAGGGTTGGGTAGCCGTAAAAAGTTACCTACACTCTTTCAACTACAAAAATCCAAAAAAATTAGAAAAGATGAAAAAGAAAAAATATATATATCTGTATATATGCTTTAAGGCGAGGACTTGGGCGGTTTGCATTTTGGCCGACACACGGGTGTTGTTTAGTCTCTATGGATTAGGCTCTTAGTATATATTTCCTCCCGTTAACAAGTAACATATGTCTAAGCAATCAATTCCCAATTCCAACTAAAAATAATGGCTAGGATAATCTTGCTAGGGACTAGCAAGAGATTAGCATGGGGGTATGATAACTCTACATCCAATGATGATAATTCCATCAACTAGAGTTAGTTTTGAAGATATATGTGCGTTAATGACATACCATAATGGGCTTGGGAGCATTGCATGCATTACGAATTAAGATTTCTTATAATTAATGTTTAATGGCCAAGTGTGCAAGTGCATGTTGAAACAGGCCTCAGATGAGCAATTAGACTGCACGGATGGATTCGGATCGACAAACGGAGTCCAATAGACTCAGAATCCCCTCAATCCAACCTCTGTAGCTCACACATCAAGTCCAAGAGTTCTTAACCATTGATCTGATGATCAACGGTCCTCGTCGTGTCACGTGGCGCCCACACCAACCTCCATCACGTGCTAACACACCCGCAGCTCCTCCAGCATGAAATCCTGATAGTTGGATTTCCATCCAATGACCAACGTCGCTTGCACTTGGCCTCACCTTCGCAACAACTTTTGAAGGTGGCACAGCGGGTGAGCACTCCACTCGCGAACAGCTGACGAGCATTCGATCTCGCCTACCGCCAAATTCGTTGTAGCACGCGCCCACGGCGTGCAAGGTGCGATCCAAGCAGCGCTCAAGGTGTGATCTTAGCCATTCGATTTTTGATCAGACGACTTATGGTGCGAGCACGTGGATTGTGGGGGAAGAAGCACACGCACGGGCGTAAGTCGATGCAGTGCATCCTCAATCGTTCGATGGCGAACCGCACCTCTAATCGAACGGTTGAGGATGCGTGGGCGCGGCTTGAGAAGAAGAATGGGTGCGCCTAAGGACAGATGGGCATGGGGCTTCAGCAACACTTTTCCAAGGGATTTAGCGACGTCCCGGATGTCGCTAAAGACCCTTACCTCTTTTGGAAGCCCTTTTCTACTATATAAACCCCCTCAACCACCCCCTTCAAAAGCATTCAATTCTCATTCACTCTCCATGCAATACTAGCCCCCTCCTAGCTCCACCAAACACTCCATATCTGCCCCCGGAGTTGTTGAGCCGCCGACGGAGCCCCCCTCCACCGCCGTGGCTGCCACATCTCCTCCTCGCACTCTCTTTTACTCAAGTTTTATGTTGCACTATTTTAAGCTTTCATCTATTGTTGTAGTTGTAAACGATCTCTAATTGCATGCTATATGTTGATGTTGCTTTTTATATCATAGTTCACATCCCTTAAGTGATTGTCATGTTTTAAATGCAAGCTCTAACCCTACTCTCTCTCCCTCTCTCTCTCTTTCGCTCTCGTTTTCGTAAGCAAACTATGCTACCATTTTGTGACACCCAAAGTGACTAAAACTAATTTGATTTCACGCCTCCTTGAGATCGACACTTAGACTCATAAATCCATATCTTAATTTAAAATCGACGACGCGAGCGCATGCTACAATGATATAATTAAACCAACGCATTCCACGCTTGTCACTCACTTACATCACGATGTGTTGTCTTTATAACATGCCATAAGTGTCATCATCATTTGTTTAGAGAAATTTTGAACAAAGGGGGGTCCTTGAAGATTTGATCACAACTTAGGGTTACTTCTTGCATGTAGCTAGTATTTGGAGAAATTTTGATCGCATTTTCTTGCTCTTCTCTGGTATGCCAACTTATCTTAGCTCCATTTCCGAAGTGTTCTTTAGTGGGGGCTATTGGGGATGTAGTTAAGGTTAGTTTTGGGGGGTATACTAGAGAAGTGCGGGGAAATGCTGCCGAAATTTCTCCAAATACTGGTTACATGTAAGAAGTAATGTTGTGATCAAATCTTCAAGGATGGACTATCAAGTGAAAATCTTCTTAAAATACACACCTCTTCCTTATACGAGTCTAACTTATGAGTGATTTTAAAATACACATTTTTACCTTATTCAAGTCCAACTTATGAGTGGTTGTCTTTTACATTTAGGTTAATTATCATGGATAAGTCATGGATCAGTATGAGAAATTCAAATTACCATGAATACAAGAGTGGAGTGATTTTATTTTTGGAGTGGGCATTTCATGATGATAGGAAGACATTTAAACAAGGTGAATTCCTTCAACTGATTTTATATCCATGTAGACATTGTTTGAATGGACTTTTCTATGACCAGGACACAGTTTTGAAGCATGTTGATTAGCCCATTTTTGTGGGCTATTTAATTATTTAAGTGCCTAGATATTAAGTTAATTTTAACATTTAGATAGCATACATTAGGATGTAAATAAATTAATTCATATTTTTAGCTTAATTGCACAATTCATGTGTGGCATTCATATCTAAATGCATTTAGAATTAACTTAAATTGCATGCATTTGATTAGTTAACCAATTAGGTGCATTACATGCATTGTTTTAATTAACATAGAAGTTAAGGAGTTATGTATAAGTAATCCTAATTATTTTATTATTATTCTTCTTTTTCCGCTGGTAACTGCTCTGCTTCCTTCTCCTGCACCCATTCATTCCTCACAGCTGCCAGCATTCACGAGGATCTGCGCCTGCCTCTTGTGATTTCAAATGTATTGGCTGCAGCTACAAGAGGGGAGAGGAGACGACTGTGTTCGGGAGGCCTCCACCTTGATTCATCACTGTGCAGAGAGTTGACCTCTCGTCCGCTCCACCACCACTGGCCTTAATCGTGGCGACGAGGCTCCACCATCGTGGGCGTGTGGCATGACAGGCCACACCGCCATCTGGAGCTCGTTTGCATTATCGTGACCACCTCAAAATGCACCATGCCTTCGCTCGTTCCACGGCCAGCAGTGCACCTACACGCACAGCTGAGCGTGCCGCCTGCATACACCTCCAGCTCACGCAGGAGCTGTAGCTGCAGCAACATGCGTGGCCTGCACTCCCCCTTTCCTTTAGCATGCACACCCCCTTGCTACGCCTCCGCCATGCCTGCAACAATAAGCATCTCTCTAGCTCCCCCCCGTGCCGTGCGAGCCCAGCAGCAACCCTCTCCACAGTGCGCACGTGTCTGTGCGCCTTCCTCGCCATCCTCACTGACGCCCTTGCCTGGCGCTCCTACAGCATGCACTCGCGTGGTTGTTGCGTGTTCCACACCATTGTAGTAGCCAATGCCACCACTACCTTCATCCTCTTCTTCTTCAACCCCCCCTTCTCCACCACCGTTCCCTACAACTCCAAAGAACCCAAAGCTACAGCAGCCCTTCCACACCATCTGGCAATGTTTGGCCACCTCAAGACCACGCTCCACCTTAGATCCATCGAGCAATGCCTAAACAGCTCGCTGATGACCTCTTGCCTTGTGCGACAAGTTGTATCGACGCTTCACGCTTCATCTGCAGCACCAGCTCGCCGCTGGCCTCTGCTTCGCCGTTTGGCCACGTCCGATCGTCCCAATCCACGCTACCACTGCTAAAGCAAAGGCCTCAACCCTACGCGCCTCCACTGAGCTCCTGGTCGCCAACAACCTCTCCTCCCTTGCTCACTAGCTACCACAATTAATCCTCTGTTTTGACGTTAATTAAATTTTACATTCATTGCCATTGCTGGCTATTTTGAATTTCTAGATAATAATATTCTATTCGATTGATTTTATGAGCATATTCCTCTTATTCTGCATAAATTCAATATCAGCATGATAATGTCTTATTATCTCGGTTGAAAAGCGATTTTGATTTGGTTTCTTGATGAAACTAATCGTGAACATCTTTTTTTAACCGGTGTGAGTTTAAATAGGCCATTGCCTCCCTGTGGATACGACCCGCTCCTTTGTGAATGGTTTATTTAATTAGTTTTGATTTGCGTTATTCCCCACTTGATTTCTAAAACTGCAACGATCATGGTTTAAATTTTCGAAAACTAAAATAATGCGGTCACATGTGATATGTAACGGCTGGTGGCAACATTACGTAAATTGGACAGCTCATGTTGAGCAAATGAGGGAAGTTAGAAATGCGAGAATTGAAGCCTTTGAAGGAAGTGATGATAATCAAGAAGATGAATTAGATGAAATGTTACATGATATGAGAGTAGCAGACCATGGGGATGTAGATGACGATGAGACATTACGGGATTGTAATGAGTTGTATGATGCAGTTAAGGTAGTAGAGGATCCTATTGCTCCTGGAATAATGTTAATGTTGAAGTTGTTATTCCTTCTGAAATTATTTCAGATGAAAGTGATGAATAGAGCTACAACGAAATTAATGACTGAGGTTCTAGAATTCATTGGAGATCTACTGAATAATCCTACTGGTTATCCTAAGTCATGGTATGATGCGAAGAAGCAGATACGTGGGCTCGGACTGAAATACGAGAAGATTGATGCCTGTTATAATAAATGTGTCCTGTATAGAAATGAGTACTCAGGGTTAACTAACTGTTTTGAATGTGGTGAAGAGAGATATAAGGTGGGTAAGTCAACAAACACTGGCAGGAAGAAATCGAAGAAGGTTCTCCATTATTTTCCACTGATCCCTAGGCTATAACACCTATTCATTTCCAGTAAAACAACAAAATTGATGTCGTGGCATCAGGATAATAAATCGAAAGATGGACACATCTATCATCCAATAGATTTCGATGAGTGGAATAGATTTAACGAGAATCACGCATTATTCGCAGAGGAGGCACGAAATGTGATACTAGGTCTTGTAAGAGATAGATTTAACCCATTCAAGAGCATGTATCCATCATATTCCATGTTGTAAGCGATAGATTTAACCTAAGCGAAATACGTTTAGGTCATCTTTTCAAGAATGACTTGGATTCCTTGTGACATTCAAGGTTTAGGAAGAAAAGCATATTTTTTATGGAGCTTCCATATTAGAAGGATTTGACAGTGCGACACAATTTAGATGTTATGCATATCGAGAAGAATGTAATGGAAAACATTCTTGATGTATTAAACCTAACAGACAACCCGAAGGATACAATTAAAACAAGGAATGATATGAAAATTTTGGGTATTCGTCTTGAGTTGCACATTGAAGGAGGGTCTCACTTTCCAGAAGCTAAATTATTGGAAGGGGTCTTAGATAGGAGTTTTAAGTGTGCTTCGTTGTAGTAAAGTCTCTTAAATAGCTCTCTCAAAAAATACAATTTATTACTCGAATTCTAAAAATGAAGTCCAAGGTCGAATACAGGGAGCAAATATGGAATTCATGTGCTAATCTCAATCAAAATATAAATAAGCATAAGAATTTAAGTACATTAATGATATTCAATGAATACTAATCTGTCATATTAAATACTTAATGAAGCTCAATGTATCTTGAGATAAAAAGAATAGAAAAGTTAAAAGTGGTGATTTAAATCACCAACTAAGCCTTCTAAGCAAGCATCACAATTTAACCAAATAATCCAACAGTAATTAGATGTCTGGCTCTTAAATCAGACGACTTAAATGTCCCTGCTACAGTGCATTTCTTCTTTTCTTCTTCAAAGTCCTTTAGCTTCTTCTTCTAAGGGTCTTGTTACGACCCAGTTCCCGAATCCCTACAGGACCCGAGACCGACTCGACTCGACTAATCCCAAGACCAAGTCGTCCAACAAGAAAGTAACCAAAAAGCATGAAAGTAAACCACATTCACTATGCTATGCAACTAACAGTAGTGAGGTACAACAGTAAAGAAGTAAAAGCTGCTACAGTACATATTACCACCATAACAGTAGGAAAGTAACAGGGTACAGGAACATAAAGTACAGAACATAAAGTATGAGTCTAAACTCACTACTACAAAAGAGTACAACAAAAGAAGCTACTGCTACTGGGCTCTACTGGGCCCAACACCCTCTGTAGCCGTAGACTCGGGTTGCTCAACACCTGAACCTGAAAAGGGTTATGAGTACACAAAATCAGCGAACGCTGAGTAGAGTGGCAACCAACTAAAGCAGTAAAGCTAACAGGTAAACTAGCTATTCCAATTTCTTTAATTTACAATTCATTCCTTTTTATCCATTGCTTTATATGTTTCCAAATCTCTTTCTTGATCTCGAATGTTCCTTGTGGGAACGATCTTGATTGCAGTCTTTTCCAAAGAGTAGAAGGCATACGTGGTGCTCTCTTGGCCGGGAGAGTCCCCTGTGGTGATCTTACACCCAGTCAACCACCCCAAGGTCACAGATAGATGTAACGGTGACTATGGCACGCGTGATAAGCACACGGGTAGCTACCCTGCACTGGCACGTGGTCAGTCGTTTACGCTAACGGGTGCGCCCAAGTACAGAACGGAATAGTATAGGGCCTAGCCATCTTAGTAACAGGGGTCTAGCCTCTAAGAACCAAACAGGGGTCTCGCCCCTCCACAGTCCGCGCACCCTCGCCTGACTACCCAGTTTTGCCCAGTGGGCCTAACAAGTCAGTGTAGGGTGGCCAGCTGAACCCCGGGCTCCATGGGGTGGCTAGCACTCTCCCTACACTAGTAGCTCTCCCCGGTACAGTGTACACGAGGGCCAAGAAGTCAGTGTAGAGTGGCCAAACCTAAACCCCGGGTCTCAACCCAAGGGTGGCTAAATAGGGGACAATCTCTCTCCTTGGTACTTGACGTGCGGTTGTGCGTGTGTGTTAAGAAGTGTCGTTATAGTCGCACTTGCAACGTCGATTTTAAAGTAAATAAACGGAGGTGAGCCCGAGTGTCGGTCTCAGGGAGGCGTGAAAATCAGATTTTTCTTATCAGGTGAAAGCGTGGAGTTTTGCTTGCAGAGGTGCTGTTTGAAAAGCAAGAGAGAGATAAAGAGAGAGAGAGATTAGGGTTAGAGTGTTTCTTGTTTGATCATGCAACTTAAACAGAAATTAAAGTAACAACTGAACAGAAAATAACTTCATTAATCATGCACTTTTAGTTCATAGCTTACAACATTAAATACAAGCTCAAACAAAAGTAATGGAAAGCTTAAAAGAGAGAGAGAGAGAGGAGGGAGAGCGACAAGGTAGCCACGGCGGTGGAGGAGGCTCCATTGGTGGCTCGTCGTCTCCGACGATTACAAGAGGGCCTAAAGCTAGCTGAGAGAGGGGTGGGGTAGTTGCAAGGGAAGTGAATGCCTTGAATGAGTGGTTGGAGGGGGTTTAAATAGGGTTAAGGGCTTTCTAAAAGAAGAAGGGGCTTTAGCGACGTCCGGGACGTCGCTAAAACCACTCCAAAAGCGTTGGTGAAGCCCTCCAGCCCGCCGGTCAACTACCCGCGGCGTTCGTCTTCACGCTCGATCCACGGCCGCTGCGTGAGAGCCGTCTAATCGAAGATCGGATGGTTGAGGTCTCTCCTTGGCTACGCTTGGATCTCGCCTCGAGCGCGCATGTGCGCGGGCGTCATCGCCCAGCGTGTGCGCACGCATAGGCGCTCACGATCTGTGGGCGTACCGCGCAACGCAATCTCGGCTGCTCGCTGCTGATCGGGTGGCCCAATTTCGCCGCACGCTTCCTTCATCTTCGATTTTACGCACCGCGAGGCTCAAACCAGCGTCGCGTGCGTGCGGGCATGCGTGCTAACTGTTGCACCATGCTCGCGCTTTGTCGCGGCGACTGTGGGCTGGCGTGCGAGTCTCGGCCGTCCGATCGAAGATTGACGGTCGAGATTTGATCTCAGCTGAAGGGAGAGCGATGTGCGGTGGAGCGGGGGTGACGTGGCACAATGAGGGCCATTGATCTCCAGATCAACGGTCAGAACTTCTTGGGCCCATTGTAGCGGCTTTGGATGTCGGATTTGGTCGATTTTGAGTCTGTTAGACTCCGTTCGTCATTCTGAATCCATCTGTGCGGTCCGATTGCTCATCTGAGGCCTGCTTTGACAACTGCTTACACAAATGGCCATTAATACAATTTTATAAGCAATCTTGGTACATGATGCATGCAATGCTCCCATTCTACTTATGTTGTGCCTTTTATTCTTAAGATGGGCCATATTCAACATAATTATCACCCCCTTGTGTAGTGTTATCATACCCCCATGCTTACTCCTTGCTAGTCCCTAGCAAGGTTTATTCTAGCCTTTATTTTCTTTCAGAATTTAAGAAGTAATTGCTTAGACACTTCGTCACTTGTCAATAGGAGGAAATATACCAAGATCTTAATCTACAAAGACTAAGCAGCGCCCGGGTGTCTGCCAAAATACGAATCGCCCGAATCCTTGCTTTAATATATATAACTATACATATGTAAATGTATATATATATATATATATCTTTTAGAATTTTTTTGGAATTCAGTGTGGGTTGGTAACTTTTTACGGCTACCCAACCCACCCAAAACTCGGTCAAAAACCCTAAGTGCTAAGCATCTTGGTGTGAAAGTTGTGATAAACTCACTTAACTGTAATTCAGATAGACTTCGGGTTTCTACACCCCTAGGTGACCGGAAAAGAAAATATATTTGCCTGAATGTGTATTTGTTCGATTGGTAGCTTTCTCCCTACGTTTGTTTTAATTGGGGTCAACACAAGGAATTTTTTCCAGTGTATATCTCCCTAGCTTGTACTACTTTCCCGCTTCTTCCTTAAGTGTTTTGGTTCTTTTTGTGCAGTTATTGAGCTGGGCTCTGGACAACCGACCAATGGGCTGTTACCCACGATCACTTGCTAGCCATACTTGTGCGGTGAAGTATGGTTATTTTCTTTTCTTCTCCTTTTTTTTTTCGTAGGTGGCTTCCCTGATCTCAAATGTACCTAGAGGCAATAAAGAAGAAATGGTCTGTGGCTGGGTTCTGGACAACCTGCCAATGGGCTGTTACCCATGACAACTTGCCAGCCATACCACCCTAGAGAGTTCATTAGCTACCCAATTTCTGTCAAAATCTCCGAGGAGTGAGTCTGTGCAAAAATGTGTGCAGATGGTTAGACTCAAAGTTTTTCTGAGTTAGAGGATGAGTTGATAAGTCGTATACTTATCACCTTATTTAGTAGGTGGATTAGAATAGCTTAAGGTTGCAAGGATTCAAAGCTAAATCCATATTTTAATGGACACCAGGGCTGATTAAGCCTGAAGGCCTGAAAAGTCTAAGTGTTTAAGTTCTTTTTGTATTATTTCCCACTATTGACAAGTTTCTAATGCTTAAGTTTTCTTCTTAAATTTAATTTTTTATTTTATTTTATTTTATTTCATTCAGACTAATTAAATGAGCTCAGGATTGTGTAATTTACCACCCCCCTATGCTTAAGTTGGACAATGTCCTCGTTAGCAAGTACATGGATGCATAAGGGTTCAAAAAGATAGTACCTGAGTGACGTAAAATACCAGATCAGTCTAAATCCTCTGGGTTGCCTCCCAGGAAGCGCTGAGTTTAATGCCTCCAACTAGGCGGTGCTCCGTGTCAGCCCTCAACGAGGGTGACACTCTCCTTTGGGGGAACCTGGGCCAGGAAATGCTTCAATCTTTGACCATTAACTGTAAAAGTGTGCCCAGTGTTAGGATTAGCGATTTCAACCGCCCCATTAAAGTAAGGCTTAACCACCCGAAATGGTCCTATCCATTTGGACCTGAGTTTCCCCGGGAAGAGTTTTAGGCGAGCGTCAAACAGCCAGACTTGCTGGTTAGGCTCAAAGGTTTTTCTATGAATGAGTCGGTCGTGGAAGGCTTTCATTTTCTCCTTATACAGTTGACTATTGTCAAAGGCATCCCAACGAATTTCTTCAAGCTTAGATAATTGGAGCGTCCTCTGCGCACCGGCTGACTGGGAATCCATGTTACATTGCTTGACAGCCCAGTAAGCCCGGTGTTCCAATTCGACAGGAAGATGGTAGGCTTTGCCAAAGACCAGGCGATAAGGCAACATGCCTATCGGGGTCTTGAAAGCGGTCCTGTATGCCCACAGGGCATCATCAAGTCGTGTGGACCAGTCTTTCCTGTTAGGTCTCACAGTCTTCTGTAAAATGTTCTTGATTTGTCTATTTGAGACCTCGGTCTGCCCGTTTGTTTGTGGATGATACGGGGTAGCAATGCTGTGGTTCACCTCGTATTTTCTAAGTAGGGCACAGAATTGGGAATGGATAAAATGGCTTCCACCATCACTGATCATGGCCTTGGGTATTCCAAACCAGGAAAAGATGTTCTTCTTAACAAAGTCCATGACAGTCCTGTGATTGCATCAGCGGGTGGAGACGGCTTCAATCCATTTGGAAACATAGTCTACTAAGACTAGGATGTACTCGAAGCCGTTGGATGATGGAAAGGGGCCCATAAAATTGATACCCCAAACGTCGAAGATTTCGACAATCAAAATGGGCTGAAGGGGCATCATATCTTTCTTGGTGATGGTCCCCAACGTTTGGCAACGTGAGCAAGTCTTGGCAAAGTAGTGTGCATCCTTAAATAGGGACGGCCAGGAAAATCTAGACTGCAAAACTTTTGCAGCTGTTTTCTTTCCAGAGAAGTGGCTACCATAAGTCTGGTCATGACAAAAGGAAAGCACACTCTGAACTTCGTCTTTGGGGATACACCTCTTGATGATCTGATCAGCATAGAGGCGAAACAATATGGGATCATCCTAGAAATAGTGCTTGTCCTCAGCCAAGAACCTGTCCCATTGCTATCTGGACTAGTTGTGTGGGGTTTGTCCTACAACCAGGTAGTTGATGTAGTCAGCATACCATGGCATTTTCTTGTCTTGCACAGCCAGGATGTGTTCATCAGGGAAGGCATCAGATAGAGGTAGGGAGGATCCAATGTGGTCTGGATGAAGTCTAGACAAGTGGTCAGCCACCACATTCTTTGATCCGGCCTTATCTCGGATTTCCAGGTCAAATTCCTGCAAAAGTAGGATCCATCTGATGAGCCTGGGCTTTGCATCCTTCTTGGCCAACAGGTGGTTGATGGCTGAATGGTCAGTATAAATAGTCACGTGGGATCCCAGCAAGTACGATCGGAACTTTTCAAGTCCAAAGACTACAGCGAGCAACTCTTTCTCTGTGACCGTATAATTTCGTTGGGCCTCATCCAACGTTTTGCTCGTGTAGTAGATCAAAGGGGGCTTCTTGTCTTGCCTTTGTCCCAAGACAGCGCCTATGGCAAAATCTGATGCATCACACATAATCTCAAAGTCCTGGGACTAGTCTGGGGGTTGAAGTACAGGTGCGGTGGAGACTAAGTCCCGGAGGGTGTGATAAGCTGGATGCAATCAGAAGACATGTGGAATAGGGCGTCATTGGCTAGAAGGTCGGTCAAGGGTTTGGAAAGCTTGGAAAAGTCTTTAATGAACCTTCGGTAGAAGCCAACATGTCCTAGGAAGGAGTGAATCTATCAGACCGAGCTAGGTGGAGGAAGTTTGGAAATTAAATCAACCTTAGCCCGATCTACCTCGATGCCCCTATGCGATACGATGTGTCCAAGGACAATTCCTTCTTGAACCATAAAATGGCTCTTTTCCCAACTTAACACCACGTTAACCTCGATACATCATTTCAAGATTTTCTCCAAGTTGCTCAAACAATGGTCGAATGAATTCCCGAATACAGAGAAATCATCCATAAAGACCTCTAAGTATTCACCCACCATTTCTGAAAAAATGGCTAGCATGCAACGCTGGAAGGTCACAGGTGCATTGCATAACCCGAACGGCATTCGACGGAATGCAAACGTGCCATATGGGCAAGTGAATGTGGTCTTTTCCTGATCTTCCAGAGCAATTGCGACTTGGTTATATCCTGAATATCCATCTAGGAAGCAAAAATACTTCTGCCCTGCCAATCTTTCAAGGATTTGGTCAATGAATGGCAAGGGGAAATGATCCTTCTTAGTGGCTTCAATGAGCTTCCTATAATCAATACACACCCGCCATGCGGTGGTGGTGCGGGTGGGGATGGATTCGCCATGATCATTGGTGACAACGGTGAGCCCAGCTTTCTTTGGAACCACTTGAGTGGGGCTCACCCAGGGGCTATCGGAGATAGGATATATGATGTCGGCGTCAGGCCACTTGATAATTTCTTTCTTAACGACCTCCCGTATGTTTGGGTTTAAACGTCTTTGCATCTGGCGGGAAGGTCGTGCCCCATCTTCCAGGTAAATCTTATGGGTGCAATAGGTGGGGCTAATTCCTCTTAAGTCCGAAATGGTCCAACCAATGGTGGCCCGATGTTCTAAAAGGGTCGCAGTCAACCTGAGTTCCTGATCCTTGGTTAGATGAGAATTAATAATCACTGGGAAGGTCTGGTCAGGTCCCAGGAAGACATACATGAGATTCTAGGGCAATGGTTTAAGTTCAGGTGCGGGTGGAACCACAGTCGATGGGAAGGGAAAGGGCGGGAGTTGATCAACATCTATCTTCTCAAATGGTGTCATGTGATGGTACTCAGCCCTACAGAGGTCCACGGGTAATGATGGTGACGGGTCAGCATAGTCACTACGGGTTTGGTGGTCTGATACAGAACTGTGGGTGAGGCATTCCTCGATCAGAGTTTCCATGGGATCATGTTCCTCAACGCAATCTCAATCGAAAGACTTTGTCGCTCGGAGGATATCCAATTACATTTTCCTGTCCCCGAAGGTGATTTCCATACATCCCGTGTCGCAATCAATGTTTGCCTTAGCCGTAGATAAGAAAGGTCTGCCTAAGATTATGGGTGCGTTCTGTAATTTTTCAGGGACTTCCATGTCGAGCACCAAAAAGTCGATTGGGAAATAGAAGTCCTTGACCCGTATAATCACGTCCTCGACAACCCCCTTCGGGGTTTTCACTGATCTATCAGCCAGCTAGATGGTGACAGGGGTTGGTGTCAGCTCTCCAAAACCAAATTGGTGGTACAGGGTTGTTGGAATCAGATTGATAGAAGCACCTAGGTCCAGGAGCGCTCTATTAAACATCATGTCCCCGATATTGCAGGAAATCAGGGGCGCTCCTGAGTCAGTTCGCTTGATTGGAAGGTTGCTTGATATTATAGAACTTGCTTGTTCAGAGAGCATAACCTTCCTAGGTGCTTGAGGTCTCGGCTTACGCTTGGGTGTACAGGAATCCTTTAAAAACTTGGCGTAAGCAGGGATGTGTTTGACGGCTTCAAGGAGCAGAATATAATCGGTACTTGCTTAAAGATTTCCAACAGCTCCTCAGTTTCCACAACATTCTTTTCCTTGATTTTTTCCAAGGCCTCAGGGTAGGGTGTCTGAATGTGGATTGGTTCTATTTCTAGGTCCTTGGTCGGTGCCTCTTCTAAGTCAGGTATTTCAACGGGTGGAGTCTCGGGGAGAGTCGGCCATTTGGGATCCTGGGTCTTGGTGTCGCTTCTCAAGGTCACTGCATTCGCAGAGGCATTGGGGCCATGGGTTGATCCTTGGGAAGACGAGGATGAAGAAGCACCAAACCCAGGGGGTGTTTGTGGGGCTGGTTGGACCATGTGAGCTTGCCCGGGATTGCCTTGGAACCCTTGCGAGTTGGGGCCTCTATTAATTATGTTTCGCAGGTTCGGTTGTTGCTGGAAAGGTAAGGATCCTTGTTGTTTACAATCCAAGAGTTGGCTTAACTGTCCCTTTACCAAGGCCATTTCCTCCTGATGTTTTTGGTTAATGTCAGCCATCATCTTTATTAGGGTATCCATTTGGTTTTGTGGGGGAGGAGCCACCCTATTCTGATTATATTGGGGTCTAACTGGTGGTCCTTGCTGATAGGGGGCAAGTGTGGCTGCTGGTTTGGCCTGGCCTGGTTCTGGAATTGTGGTGGTTTCTGGTTTGTCCAACCAAAGTTGGGGTGGTTACGCCAGCTAGTGTTGTAAGTGTTGGAGAAAAGGTCAGGTTTCGCATAACCTTGGATAGCTTGCACATCTTCTAGGATAGCCGATGTTGAAGAAGGGGGAAGGGAGTAATCAAGGGTTGAGGGAGCAAAGGTCCCTCCCTGGAACGTGGTTAGGGGTTGTTCCAGGTTCAGTTGGGTAAAAGGCTGGACCAGGTCAACATTATGCGCTCCCTTTGCTAGGGAGAAAGTCTGTAAGGGGTTCCTGGTCTGGTTCAGTAGCTCATCAATCTTTTTGTCCACCAATTCCACTTGATCCAATTTCTTGGCGATGATATCCATGTCAACCATTCCAGAATTTGCTTGTACCTCATAAATCCCACCACGGGGTTGACTGGACCCGTTGAACTGGATCATAGAGGCATTGTTGAGCGAATTCTCGCTCATAGACTCAAAGAGCTCAAACGTGCTCTCCTCATCTTTGTTTAGGAAGTTTCCCCCACATGAGGCATCGACGAAGTTCCGCAGGTTGCTGTCCAGACCATGGTAGAAAATCTGGACCAATTGCCACCTTGGTACTTCATGGTGTGGGCATTTTCTCAAGAGTTCATTAAATCTTTCCCACGCCTTATGAAATTGTTCCCCACCCTGGAGTGTAAGGGTAGTAATAGCTCTTCTGAGGGCATTGGTCTTTCCTATGGGGAAGAATTTCTTTAAAAATGCATGCCTCATTTCTTCCCAGATGGTGATGGGTCTACCTAGGGTTCTAAGCCAATGAGAAGCCTTGTCTCTTAATGAGAAGGGAAACATCTTGATTAGAACAATGTCAAGGCTAATGTTCCTAGGTTTCACAGTTCACGCTATGCGGTCGAGATCCTCTAGGTGCTGAAAGGGATCCTCATTTGAGATTCCATGAAAGTGGCTCTGGATCAGACTTAAGACATTCGGTTTCAGCTCAAAATCATCTCCCCCCTCGAGGATCCTAAGGTGTGGCTCGACTCTAATAGTAGAGGGATTATAGAAATGCGGAGGGGCCTCGGCTGATCCTGAAATGGTGGTATATCAAGTGGTGGTTGCTCTGGTATGTCTTGGAAAGGTGGCGGTGGTTGTTCTTGTGGGTTCTGTAACCGTTGTATGGCTTGCATGATGGTGTGGATTTGTTGTTGCTGAAGCCGGTGGTTAGCATTAATTTGGGTTTGGATGATGGCCATAGCGTCTGGTGGGGGTTGATCCTCAGCCTCATCTACCCTAGGTTCAGCCATGTTTCCAACAGAATTACATCGCCTAGATTCCTGCCCCAAAACACACAACTTAGGATGCAGTGAGCGTCTCCCGTGCATACACTAGAGAAGAACAGGAGGGGATGCGGAGGGTGACAGATGCGAGAAATGTGTTTCAATCAAGCACACAAGCCTAATCCTTATGGTGTATTCCTTAGGAGACCTAGAAATCTCACAAAGGGTGATTAAGTCCATAAGCACTAGACTCCCCTTCCCAAGGTTAATCTGGTCAGGTTGATTACGAGGGGATTGCAGGGAAGGTTCTTCCTTTGGCTTGCACCTTCAGTTCCATAGACCCCACAACCGCGGTCATTTGACACCGCCCCTCAGCCTAGTCACCAGATTCTACCAAGGGAATGAAAGCCAAGTGCCCAGCGAACAAAACCTTGCCTTTCGAGACTTAACTCAGTCCTGCCTAGGGCACGTCTACTCAGTTTTAAAGGGCTAGGATAGTGCTTCTGCTAGGGTTATGTGATGAGGTGTTGATTGGGGTGGTGCCTCTTAATTTTCCACTTTCAAAGTGTGTGCTTCTATCAAAACATGATTTTCAAGCAAGGATTTTTAAGATGTGATGTCTTTTAGTGTTTCATCCTTACTTTAGTATTTTTTAGGGTTGACGTGTCTTAATGTTTTCAAACAAGTTTCAGTGGGCACGTCAAGTTCTGCACACAATTCGGTGAAAGTAGATTTCCTTTTATTCTGTAGAGGCTTTAAAACCCTAATGTACTCATCCTAATGATCATGCAGCTTCTATTAGATGAGTCGATTTTAGGGTTGAGTGGTGCGGCCCAGGTCAACTCACAGTGGCTTCGCAAACACCACTCAAAAAAAAACGAAGAAAAGAACACTCTAAGAATTTATTTAGAATGTTAGAGTGTACATTTTTTTGTGGGGTGATGTGTTAAGGATGTGTGTCAAGCAATCATACACCACGCCAATTTTTTTCAATTTTTACAATTTTTTTAGTTTTTTCATGCAAGCAAACAATCATGAGAGAAGAATTACTCACTATCAATCCTTCTAGCACCTACTCCCTTGCTACCATCGTGGGATGAGTCGCTTCACCGTCCACGCGCCGAATTCCCACAACCATCAAGTAAAAAGGAAAATAGGGCATTAGACGATGTGAGAATGAATGTGGAATGGAGGTGACAAAACAAATCCGTTGCTGGGGACATGCGGTTGTGCGTGTGTGTTAAGAAGTGTCGTTATAGTCGCACTTGCAACGTCGATTTTAAAGTAAATAAACGGAGGTGAGTCCGAGTGTCGGTTTCAGGGAGGCGTGAAAATCGGATTTTTCTTATCACTTGTTGTCACGGAAAGCACAGAGTTTTGCTTGCGGAGGTGCGGTTTGAAAAGCGAGAGAGAGATAGAGAGAGCGATTAGGGTTAGAGTGTTTCTTGTTTGATCATGCAACTTAAACATAAATTAAAGTAACAACTGAACAGAAAATAACTTCATTAATCATGCACTTTTAGTTCATAGCTTACAACATTAAATACAAGCTCAAACAAAAGTAATGGAAAGCTTAAAAGAGAGAGAGAGAGAGGAGGGAGAGCGACAAGGTAGCCACGGCGGTGGAGGAGGCTCCGTTGGTGGCTCGTCGTCTCCGACGATTACAAGAGGGCCTAAAGCTAGCTGAGAGAGGGGTGGGGTAGTTGCAAGGGAAGTGAATGCCTTGAATGAGTGGTTGGAGGGGGTTTAAATAGGGTTAAGGGCTTTTTAAAAGAAGAAGGGGCTTTAGCGACGTCCGGGACGTCGCTAAAACCACTCCAAAAGCATCGGTGAAGCCCTCCAGCCCGCCAGTCAACTGCCTACGCTGTTCTTCTTCATGCTCGATCCGCTGCTGCTGCGCAAGAGTCATCCGATCGAAGATCGGACGGCTGAGATCTCTCCTTGGCTGCGCTTGGATCACGCCTCGGGCGCGCGTGTGCGCGGGCGTCGTCGCCTGGCATGCGCACGCGCGTGGGCGCTCGCGATCTTTGGGCACGCCGTGTGGCGCAATCTTGGTCGCCCGCTGCTGATCGGGAGCCCAATTTTGCCGCACGCTTCCTTCGTCTTCGATTTCACGCACTGCGCGGCTCGAACCCGCGTCACGTGCGTGCGGGCGTGCGCGCTAACCATTGCGACACGCCCGCGCTTTGTCGCGGTGACTGTGGGCGGGCGTGCGAGTCTCGGCCGTCAGATCGAAGATCGACGGTCGAGATTTGATCTCAGCTAAAGGGAGGCGACGTGAGGTGGAGCGGGGGTGACGTGGCGCAATGAGGACCGTTGATCTCCAGATCAACGATCAGAACTTCTTGGGCCCATTGTAGGAGCTCCGGATGTCGGATTTGGCCGATCTTGAGTTCGTTAGACTTCGTTCATCGTTCTGAATCCATCCTTGCAGTCCGATTGCTCATTTGAGGCCTGCTTTGACAAGTGCTTACACAAATGGCCATTAGTACAGTTTTATAAGCAATCTTGGTACATGATGCATGCAATGCTCCCATTCTACTTATGTTGTGCCTTTTATTCTTAAGATGGGCCATATTCAACAGTACTATGTACTCAGGGGCCAGCTCACTTCCCCACTCACATTTCCGGATCCATTCCATTTATTTCTAGGAGCTCTACTCCTATTTCCCTGTAGGGTTCATGCTCATGTTCCTCATGCCATTCCATACCAGGTTCCATCATCTCTATTTTCATTCTCAGGTTATACACTTGCAGCTTGTATTTCTATCATTCACATTTCCATTCTCAGGTTATACACATGCAGCTCGTATTTCTATCATTCACATTACCATTTTCAGATTATACACATGCAGCTCGTATTGTATCATTTAACGTATACAACAGGAAAGTCACATGCAACTGTTAACTAGCACAGGTATTTCATATTTCGCAGGCAGCTTTTGTTCATTTACAGGCAGTTGTTAACATTTCTATCTACTCATTCGAGACTGTAATTCAATCAAGCATACAGACATTTCAAGTATTTCTCATCCTAGGATTCATGCCACATCTCAGGTTCTAATCGTTCATTCCACACATGCATTTAGGTTTATAAATAAACTAGGAAAAGCCACTCTACCAGTCAACCCAGGAGTATTGGGGGCTCGAACTGTAGGCTCACATACCTCAGCAAGCCTCGATCCCACAATGGAACGAAGTCCTATCATAAGGAACAATCACAATGGAACATTCAGAACAGTATAGAAAGCCTTCTAACAAGTAGAGGAACTCACAAGGAAAATACCGATATCTCGTTTGCGTAAAACAGACCTGAAACAGACCCTAAACGGGTCAAAAACAGGGTTACTCACTCAAATCAGACGTCTGGAATAGTGTCCAGATGTCTTAAAAGTGTCCAGGATTGCACCTTTGTCTTTGCGGCGTCCTCAGACGTCCAGGAACTCTTCTGGATCATCTGGACCCAGCTCCAGATGTCCGACCACCTCTCCGGACGTCTGGAAGTGCTTCCAGTCGTCTAGTAAGCTTCCCAGACGTCTGAAATGGGTGGGAGGGCATGTCCTGCGCTTTCCCGAAGCAAATCCTGCACGCAACCACCAAATCTCCTCAAAATAGGCATACAAAGTGTTCCTGCGGAGCGGCCTGCATGGCCGTATCCGCAAAGGGAACATACCTTCGCGAAGCTCTCTCCTCAGACGTTTGGAACCGCCTCCAGACGTCCGCTCCGTCATTTGGACGTCACTCCAGATGTCTGATTCTGGGAAAAACCCAGAACCAGAACCTGCTCCCACTCGCTCTCACCGCGTGCGACCGCGGCTCGCCTCCTTGCCTGTAGCTCTGACTGCAATAGTGTCGGGGATGACTTCTCGACGCACTCCTCCTCCTCTCACATGCGCCGCTTCGGCCGTGCGCCCTCCGGTGAGCTCCCATACGAACTCGCGAGCTCACTCTCCTCCTCCTCTCCTCATGCCACTCCTCCTCGTCGCTGCTCTCGCACTCTCTCGCTCGTGCTGGGGTGGTGAGGAAGGGAAGAAGTGGCTGGAGTAGGGAGAACGAGAGAGGAGGAAGGGGGGTTTTAAAGGGTTGGGGTGTTAGGGTTTGCTGGAGGAGGGGAGAGAGTAGAAGGGGAGAAAGAGAGGGTGTACTGTTTGCACGCAGCCCGCACACAGACGCGAGCTCGTACCCAAAATTTTTGATTTCCGGACGTCTGGGAAGGTGTCCAGATGTTTGACCAGACGTCTAACCGACAGTCCAGACGTCTTAAAAGGTTCAAATAGCATGGGTCTTAACATCATAACAAACTTAAAGGAAGTTTCGTCCTCGAAACTTGTGCTAGCTAGGGTGCGGAAAAAGAACTATATACGCATAACAAACTTAAAGAGGACCAAACTCGATCCGAAAAGACGTACCCTCAAAAAGCTACGGGTATCGCTTTCGCATCATTGCCTCAGGCTCCTAGGTATCCTCCTCACACCACTGGCTCCACCACAAGACCTTCACCAGAGGTACCTGCTTCCATCTCAAACTCCGGACGGCTCTATTTAATATTTGCACTAGTCGCTCGGGGTAGGTCAGGTCGTCACCCACCTCGACACTCTCGTGGCTCAGGACGTGACTGGGATCGACGACGTACTTCCTGAGGTTGGACACGTGGAACACGTTGTACACACTAGAAAGCTGGGGAGGAAGGGCAAGCCTATAAGCAACGGGTCCTACCCACTCTAGGACCTCAAACGGCCCCACAAACCTTGGTGCGAGCTTCCCTTTCACCCCAAAACGCTGCAAGCCCTTCATGGGCGAAACACGAAGAAAGACGTGATCCCCAACCTCTAACTGCACCTCTCTGCACTTCCAATCGGCATAACTCTTCTGTCTACTCCTGATAATACGAAGTCGTCTGTGAATCTACTCTACCACCTCCTGACTCTGTCGGATCAGCTGGGGGCCAACCTCCAATTTGGTCCCCACCTCAACCCAACTCAAGGGCGCAGTACACCTTCGTCTGTACAGAGCCTCGTAGGGTGCCATGCCGATACTCAAGTGATAGCTGTTATTATATGCAAACTCTGCCAGGGGTAAGTACTCCTCCCAAGAACTCCTCCAGTCCAGTACACAGGTGCGTAAAAGGTCCTCAAGTGTCTGTATCGTGCGCTCTGATTGTCCGTCTGTCTGGGGGTGGTACGCCGTACTGAACCTCAACTATGTCCCCAAAGCCTGCTGAAACTCAGCCCAAAACTGGGAAGTAAAATGGGTATCCCGGTCGGATACAATCTCACGCGAAACTCCATGCAGACGTACCACGTCATGAATATATCTCTCTGCCAACTGCGCTGGTCATAAGGTGACTCGGATCGGCAAGAAACGTGTCGTCTTCATAAATCTGTCTACAATCACCCAGACTGCGTCGTGTCTTCGCTGGGTAATGGGCAAACCCACCACCAAGTCCATGGTGATGCTCTCCCACTTCCACTTTAGTACTGGAAGTGGCTGCAACAGCCCTGCAAACCTTTGATGCTCGGCCTTCACCTGCTGGCGCACTAAACACTACTAGACGAACTCACCTACATCCCACTTCATCCCCCTCCACCAAAAGTCACGTCTCAGATCATGATACATCTTCGTGTTCCCAAGATGTATGGTGAACCTAGACCCATGTGCCTCAGTCAGGAGCTCTCTCAACAACTCCTCATCTCTGGGAACGCACAAATGTCCCCTCATACGCAGCACCTCGTCTGTAAAGAAGTCTCTTGGGTCCCCTGACAGTACCCTGTCTCGCAACGACAGTAGGTACGGATCTATCATCTGTCTTGTAATGATCCGGTCTATCAGCTCTGGTCTCGTTTGTAGTGTCACTATCACTGCCCCACAATGCCCCAGTAACTCTAGGGGTCGCCAGCTACCCAACTCCTCCATAAGTCCAACTCTATGCCTGTAAATTGGCCAAGTGGGTGGGCGCCTTCCGGCTCAAGGCGTCAGCCACCACGTTGGCCTTCCCCGGATGGTAGGAGATACTGCAGTCATAGTTCTTCAGGATTTCTAACCAAAGTCTCTGTCTCATGTTAAGCTCCTTCTAATCAAACAAATACCTGAGGCTCTTATGATCCATGAATATCTCAAATGTCTCACCGGACAGGTAGTGCCTCCATGTCTTCAGTGCGAAGACGACAGTTGCCAACTCTAAGTCATGGGTAGGGTAGCTATGATCATGGGGCTTCAGTTGCTGCGAAGCGTAAGCGACAACGTGACCCCGCTGCATGAGCACACCCGCTAACCCCTGCAACGAAGCGTCCGTGTAAACAACGAAACCGCCACTGCTATCTGGGATGGTAAGCACAGGAGCCGAAGTCAGCCTCTCCTTCAACTCCTGAAAACATGCCTCACAAGCGTCTGTCCAAGAAAAGGGCACGTCCTTTCAGGTCAACTATGTCATAGGATGCGCAATCTGCGAGAAACCCTTGATAAACCATCGGTAGTAGCCTGCTAGTCCCAAGAAACTGTGGATCTCTGTCACTGTACGTGGTCTCTCCCACCTGAGCACTGCCTCTACCTTGGCTGGATCCACAGCCAAGCCATCCCCTGAAATCACATGACCTAAGAAGGTCACCTGCCTCAACCAAAACTTGCACTTGCTGTGTTTGGCATACAGCCTACGTCGTGTCAACGTGTCCAGAACCATCCGCAAGTGTTGTCCGTGCTACGCCTGATCCTACGAGTAAATGAGCACATCATCGATAAATACCACCACAAACTAATCCAGATATGGTCTGAACACCCGGTTAATCAAATCCATGAAAGTAGTGAGGGCGTTGGTCAGCCCAAATGGCATGACCAAAAACTCGTAGTGTCCGTACCGGGTACGGAAAGCTATCTTAGTGACGTCGGTCTCCTTGATCCTCAATTGGTGGTAACCAGATCTCAAATCTATCTTGGAGAAAACTGTGGCACCTTGCAACTGGTCAAACAAATCAGCAATCCTCGGCAGCGGGTACCTGTTCTTGATGGTAACCCTATTCAGCTGTCTATAGTTCACACAAAGGCATAGGGTACCATCCTTCTTCTTCACAAATAACACTGGGGCTCCCCATGGAGACGCACTGGGCCTCACAAAGCCCTTCTACAGTAGGTCTTGTAACTTGGACTTGAGCTCTCACTGCTCAAGTGGTTCCATCCTGTAAGGTGTTGTAGAAATGGGGTTGGTCCCCGGTACCAGTGAGATCTCAAACTCAATCTCACGCTCAGGCAGTAGTCCTAGCAGCTCCTATGGAAACACGTCGGGGTACTCTTTGACCACTAGGATGCTCTGAAAGTCTGCCACGGGGCTGGGCTCTGCCACTACACAAGCCAGGAAGCCCTCACACCCATGGCCCAAAAGTCTCGCTGCTCGAAGTGCAAAAATGCACCTGAACCCTCCGTCCACTAGCTATCCGTGAAACTCAAAAGAAGGCATCTTCGGTATGGAGAAGACAATCTTCCTCTCAAAATAGTCCACCAAAGCATGGTAAGCGGACAACCAATCCATCCCCAGAATCACGTCGAAATCCTCCATCGGTATCACAATCAGGTTAGCGGGGAGGCTGTGTCCCCCAACACTGACCTCACAGTCTGTGTAAACCTCCTCAGTTACAAACAATTGACCACCCGAACCTCTGATCACAAAAGGATCCTCTAACAACACAGTCCTGTCCCAGACTGACAACAAAACTAGCAGCAACAAACGAGTGCGTGGCGCCGGAATCAAAAAGTACGTAAACTAATCTGCCGAAAACTGTAACCATACCGGCCACCTTTGAACCTGATGCTCTGGTGTCTCTGTGTGTCAGGGCATTGATACATCCCTCAGCTCTCGGTGTGGAAGAAGCAGCCACACTCTGCGTCGGATAGGTAGCCGCTAGTCGGTACCCTCCCCGCGACTGCTACCCTCCCCCCCACGCCTGGGAACCACGGCCACCTGCTCGTCCTCTAGCACTCGGTGTAGGGAGCATCTGCTACGCTTTAGCCCTAGATGGGCAGTCCCTCCTGATGCGGCCCGGCTGGCCACACTGGTAGCAAAGGGGAACTCGACTCCCACCCTCGGTAGGTCCCTGCTGATGGCTGGGCGGGGGTCCAGTGCTGGTAGCTGGCCCCTGTCGGGGGCCCCCAAAGGCCACTGACAGCCCCACAAAGCATGACGTCTCTCCTGCTAGAGCCACGTGCCTCCTCTCTCGCCGACCCTGTGAGTACTTGGCTGGGTTGGTCTCCTCATATGTCAAAGCTACCTCCACCACTCGCGAGAACGTGGGCAACTTCAGGGGTTTGACATACCCCGGAATGGTAGGTGGAGCCCCTCAGTGAACCTCAACAGGCACTCCTCCTCAGTAGCCACAGCTGTCGCAGCGAAATGGGACAGCTCTCGGAAACGCGTATGATATGCTCTCACAGTCATTGTCCCCTGGTGGAGAGTGTGGAACTCCCGCCTCCTCTGATCCTGCCACGTTTGCGGGAAGTACTGCTCACAGAAGAGGGTCACAAACTGGTCCCACATCAGCTCTGCCCTCTCCTGGCCTCTGACTGCCCTCCACCACCTCTGTGTCACGCTCTCCAGCTGGTACGTGGCAAAGGCCACACGGCACTCCGTAGGGGGGCGAAGGGTGTCAAACACCTTCTTGATCTGCTCTAGCCAGCCCTCCGCCTAAGTCGGGTCCTCATCCCCCTTGATGGAGGGGGGCTTCAGCTTCCGGAACTATCCGAAAAGCTCGTAATGTCACTGTAGTGGGGAAACGGGCATGCCTCCATGCGAGGGCTCGTGCTCGGAAGTGTCGGAGTGCGGTGGGGGCGGTGGAGGACCACCCCCTCCCCCAAATCTAGCGTTGCGTCGGTCTCGTGGTCCCACAGAGGACTCCCCCTCCACGTCCCCAGGGTGAGGCGCCCGTGGAGTCGGGTGGAGCTCCTCTCGTACTATCTCGCGTATCAGCTGGGTGAGGTCCTAGGCCTGAATTCCCGGAAGAAGTGGCTAGTCCACTGAAACGTCAGGCTCAGCACGTCCGCCCCTCCGACCTCATCCATGGCCGCGTTCGTGGCCCGTCTCAAGGATCCACGTCGAGGCATCTCCTGCAAGGAGACGCGAACAACAGAATAGAAAGACGTCAACTCTAACGGATATTAGCAAAAGAACCTCAGAATAGATGTCAAAAGGTACGTTGTGGTGGTTACTCTAGTTACATGCACGTGAATTGGTTGTTCTCAAGCTAGTTGGTTCACTTCTCGGGACGACCTTGCTCTAATACCATCTTGTTACGACCTGGTTCCCGAATCCCTACAGGACCAGAGACCGACTCAACTCGACTAATCCCAAGACTCAGTCGTCCAACAAGTAAGTAACCAAAAAGTAGGAAAATAAACCACATTCACTATGCTATGCAACTAACAGTAAAAAGGTACAGCAGTAAAGAAGTAAAAGCTGCTATAGTACATATCACCACCACAATAGTAGAAAAGTAACAAGGTATAGGAACATAATGTATAGAACGTAAAGTACAAGAGTCTGAACTCACTAATACAAAGGAGTACAACAAAAGAAAATACTGCTACTGGGCTTTACTGAGCACAGCACCCTTTTCAGCCATAGACTTGGGCTGCTCAACACCTGGACCTGAAAAGGGTTATGAGTACACAAAGTTAGCGAAAGCTGAGTAGAGTGGCAACCAACTAAAGCAGTAAAGCTAAAAGGTAAACTAGCTATTCCAATTTCTTTAATTTACAATTTATTACTTTTTACCCATTGGTTTATATGTTTCCAAATCTCTTTCTTGATCTCGAATGTTCCTCGTGGGAACGATCTTGATTGCAGTCTTTCCCAAAGAGTAGAAGTCACACGTGGTGCTCTCCTGGCCGGGAGAGTCCCCTGTGGTGATCCTACACCCAATCAACCACCCAAAGGTCACAGATATATGTAACGGTGACTACGGCATGCGCGATAAGCGCACAGGTAGCTACCCTGCACTGGCACGCGGTCGGTTGTTTCCGCTAACAGGTGCACCCAAGTACAGCACGGAATAGTATAGGACTTAGCCCTCTCAGTAACAGGGGTCTAGCCCCTAAGAACCAAATAGGGGTCTCGCCCCTCCACAGTCTGCGCACCCTCACTTGACTACCCTGGTTTGCCCAGTGGGCCTAACAAGTCGATGTAGGGTGGCTAGCTGAATCACAGGCCCCGTTGGGTGGCTAGCTCTCTCCCTACACTAGTAGCTCTCCCTGGTACAATGTACACGAGGGCCAAGAAGTCGGTGCAGAGTTGAAAATCGTAACCCCAGGTCCCAACCCAAGGACGGCTAGCTTCGCACTACACTAAATAGGGGACAGTCGCTCTCCTTGGTACTACGTACTCAAGGGCTAGCTCACTTCCCCACTCACATTTCCGGATCCATTCCATTTATTTCCAGGAGCTCTACTCCTATTTCCCCGTAGGGTTCATGCTCATGTTCCTCATGCCATTCCATACCAGGTTTCATCATCTCTATTTTCATTCTCAGGTTATACACATGCAGCTTGTATTTCTATCATTCACATTCCCATTCTCAGGTTATACACATGCATCTCGTATTTCTATCATTCACATTACCATTTTTAGATTATACACATGCAGCTCGTATTATATCATTTAACGTATACAACAGGAAAGTCACATGCAACTGTTAACTAGCACAGGTATTTCATATTTCACAGGCAGCTTTTGTCAATTTGCAGGCAGCTGTTAACATTTCTATCTACTCATTCAAGACTGCAATTCAATCACGCATACAGACATTTCAAGTATTTCTCGTCCTAGGATTCATGCCACATCCTAGGTTCTAATCATTCATTCCACACATGCATTTAGGTTTATAAATAAATTAGGGGAAGCCACTCTACCAGTCAACCCAAGAGTATTGGGGGCTCGAACGGCAAGCTCATGTGCCTCAGCAAGCCCTGAATCCACAACGGAACGAAGTCCTATCACAAGGAACAATCACAATGGAACATTCAGAACAGTATAGAAAACCTTCTAACAAGTAGAGGAACTCACAAGGAAAACACCGGTATCTCGTTTGCGTAAAATGGACCTCAAACGGATCCTAAATGGGTCAAAAATAGGGTTACTGACTCAAATCAGATGTCTGGAACAGTGTCCAGACGTCTTAAAAGTGTCTAGGAATGCACCTCTGTCTCTGCAGCATCCTCAAACATCCAGAAACTCTTCTGAATCGTCTGGACCTAGCTCCAGACGTCCGACCACCTCTCCGGATGTCTGGAAGTGCTTCCAGTCGTCTGGTAAACTTCCCAAACATCTGAAATGCGTGGGAGGGCGTGTCCTACGCCTTCCTGAAGTAAATCTTTCTCGCAACCACCAAATCTCCTCAAAATAGGCACACAAAGTGTTCCTGTGAAGCGGCTTGCATGGCTGTATTCGCAAAGGGAATGTACCTTTGCGAAGCTCTCTCCTCAGACGTCTGGAACTGCCTCCAGACGTCCACTCCGTCGTTTGGACATCACTCCAGATGTCTGATTCTGGGAAAAACCCAGAACCAGAACCTGCTCCCACTCGCTCTCGCTACGCACATCCGCGACTCACCTCCTTGCTTGCAGCTCCAGCTGCAGCAGTGTCGGGGATGACTTCCCAACGCACTCCTCCTCCTCTCGCACGCGTCGCTCTGACCGTGCGCCCTCCGGTGAGCTCCCACACGAACTTGCAAGCTCACTCTCCTCCTCCTCTCCTCACGTCGCTCCTCCTCGTCGCCGCTCTCATGCTCTCTCGCTAGCGCTGGGGTGGTGAGGAAGGGAAGAAGTGGCTGGAGTGGGGAGAATGAGAGAGGAGGAAGGGGGGTTTTATAAGGTTGGGGTGTTAGGGTTTGTTGGAGGGGGGGGAGAGAGAAGAAGGGGAGAAAGAGAGGGTGTATTGTCTACACACTGCCCGTGTGCAGACACGAGCTCGTACCCAAAATTTTTAATTTCCAGACGTCTGGGAAGGTGTCCAGATGTCTGACCGATAGTCTAGACGTCTTAAAAGGCTCAAACAACATGAGTCTTACTAGGTCTTCTCCTTATCAGCGACTAACGTCTCGTTTGGATTGCAAGTTATGGGCCCGTATCACTCGTTTGGGCCCACTAACCTCGTGTGGAAAGAACCCCATGTGTAAAGTGCAAAACATGGGATAAATGCCATTCCGCTGTGGCTGCATACTCCTCAGAGCCATCGACAACCTATGGTTTATACCGCTGTGGCGAAACCTGGGTGTGCATCGTGATCCTCCATGGCTGCCGCAAAACCCTACCCATTTCCTCCATCACTACCCCTCAGAGCCATTGACGACCTCCCCCCCCCACACGTCCTCCTCTGCCGATGGTGTGCTCTGGCGATCTGCAATAGGCGAAACACTATCATTTCATTCTTGCTACCCTTCGCAATCTACAAAACCCTATTTGCGATCTGCGATTGGAAACCCTATTGACGTGATGATGAGTACGATGTCTTCGTTTATTTGCGATTTTGTCGCACATGCGATCGTCAGGTACGGATTGAACCATGTTTCTTTGTCGATTTGTGGTGGATTCGATTCTTCATTTGTCGTGATGATTCATCAATCCATGATCATCCTTCCTTCACGCTACGTATTGTCGATGATCTTGAATGCACCCATGGGACTTTTGCTCTACTTCGACCATTCCTTTCCCAAGAATCCTGGGAGCAGCAATGGTCTTTTATTTAGACTTTTGTAAGTCTTGAATGTGGCTTGCCATTGTCTTTAATGCGTGCCTGAAGATCCCACGTACACAATAAAATGGACATCCAATGGATCTCCATTTTGGCAACCTCCACTTGAACCTTTGGAGCAGAGCTTAGATCCATTGGTTCTTCATAAAGGGCATCTCCCCTTGAAGCTCTGTAGCAGAGCAACCTTTATCTGAGGACGTCTTTGTTGCATCCCTTCATGGTTTCATTGCCTTTTTCTGCATCCCATGCGTCTGTCATTAGTGCTGGCAGATGGAGGAGGGTAACAATGGGTGTGAGTCACCGGCTTGGCTATAAAACAACACTTGATGTTGTGATGGTAGCTGGCTTCCTCATCCTACTGTTCATCCTCGAGAAGGAGAGAGTGGTTGACAGCGAGGAGTCCTCGAGCAACTCCATTAACAAGGAAGGTAGTTTCCCTTCCATCCTGGTTTTGTTTTTTGAAGATTGGTTAAAATGTGAACTTTTTTTTTTTAAATGAAGGGGTTCGAGAGAAGGAGGAAGATGTGGTTGATTCCCCCACACAGAAAAGTGGGTATTGCCAATAGCTTGCCACAAAATCTATCTCTATTCGGAGGAGGTAATCCGTTTGTTACTTTCGGTTATTGTTGTTTTCTCATTTTTTGTTGCTGTTGTCGTTAAATTTTAGTCCTTTTTTTGTATCGGAATGTCTGGTATCCCTGAGTATTGTGGCTTCAGTTGAGGTTCCCCTACCCCCCCCCACATTTGTGACTATAGTTGAATTTAATTTAATCCCTTCGATTTCATGGCTATTAGCTCTTCCCCCATTGTTTCACTATGATAGATTATATTTGTCTTGGCACATGAGGTTTAGTAAACGTCATCCCCATCTTTCGTGGAGTTGTTTCATTGTACAGATTACAAAGCCTATCTTGATGAAAATGTGGCCCTGAATAAAACCATTTTGTGGAATAAATAGAGGAATTGGGGAAGTGTGAAATAGTATAGAGGAATAAGTGGATTTTAGTGTTTGGCTAGAATAAATTTGTACTAGGTTAACCCAGGTCAGATGTGCACTGGTATAAACTCAGCCAAAGTAGGGGTTAAGTGGACTTAACCTACTTGCAAATCTAAGTGCAAGACATTCTCCACCAAGAAAAATAATAAGTTAGAGCATCAACTACATAATAATTTGTTAGGAAATCAGATTATTGGATGCCATAAACCCAAAATCCTCCAACATTAAACTTCATAACATAGTTTTAAGTTGCATAGTTTGGATATACAGGTACATTCTCTATTCAAGTAATCTAAACAACTTGTACTAACCAGTTTACATCAGCTGAATGGAAATTACACTCAAAAGTTGGATCACTAATGACATTTACGTAGTCTCTACCTTTGGAGAGCAGGGTTAGTTATTTTTCTTCATTTTTTCTTTGTGAATGATAATTGATGGTTTAGGATGGAGATACTTGACAAACTAGTTCTATGCTTTAATGATAATTAATGTCTTTTATATGTATTAGAAATTTTAGTCTTTTTTAGTTCGTAAATAGTGTAATTGTTGATGACATGCATATACATGATATATCATCCTCCACTGATTTGGTATAAATTTAAACATTTATGAAATCTGAATCCCCTCCGGTGACAGCTTGATTATCATATGAAATTTGAATCCCCTCCACCTTCCATTTTCTTTTGCTTTCTCAGATTAAAAAAAATGGAGAAATAGGAACAGAACAAAATCTATTATTGCTTTGATGAGCTTTAATATTTTTCCCAGATAGTTTTTTGTTTTTTAAACTTTGTTTCTTTTCCATTGAGTTGCAGAATCTTGGGGAGTGATTTTCCACTGAATGAAGTACAAGGGAACGAAACTTGGGTCTATCAATGTATATATTTTCCATTGAGTTCATAGAAAAAAATGGGATATGTTGGTAATGACTTTTAAGGAGGTTTTTAAGATCTATAGGGGAAATTTTTGTGTGCCCTTCACATTTTTGTTACCCTTCGAAGCATACTCCCACCTCATATTTATGAGTATGTAGAAAGAGCCTCCATAAATCCATTGCAAGGTCGCTTGTCCAAATAAAAGTTGAATACATCTTGATCATGTGTACATGGTAACATAAATATTTAGCTCTGTGACTGGTTATAAATTTCTTTTAATGCATGTGCTTTTACCTGTTCTTATTTTTCCTGCATTGTGCTTTTACCTTTTTGGTTGTTTTAAAATTGTAAACTCTTCAAAAATTAGATTCATGTGCACTCTTTCTGTGGATTATGCAAGTGTGTGCATATTGAGTGCAAGTCGTAAGTCTTCATGAGACAAAATTGGTTGGAGAAAGATGGGAAGATTGGAAGATTACCTTTTCATTTTTTTGAATAGTACAAAGCTTGAAATGAGGTTGGCATTTATTGTCTATATGGAGTTAAAGGAGGATGTAAAATCAAATTAGCTTGATAAAACTCTGGCAAGGTCAAAAGTAATTAGCTTGACACAAACTATGGAAACTCATGAAGCATGCAGTGGTTAATAAATCTTAATAATCAGTGGTGTGGATTTAAGAAATTTCATCAGTGGCTTAATTACTAAGTCCATTTGGTCCATTCTTAAAAAAAAGAGAAGAGAAATGAGGATCAATTTTCGATAATTAGACTTAGGTCCAGCCATTATGTTGATACATTGAGTTTCCTCTACTTGGACTATCTAAGCCTAAGGGGAAAATTACAAATGAAACTTTTTTTTAGGAGGCTCATAAAAGGCGGTATCGACTAAGTAGCCTTCTTACAAGTTTTATCTAACCAATGCCTTTAGGTTAAATTAACAGTATGAAAATAGGATATTGCAGTCCACTTATAGTCCATAATCCATGTCAGAAAATTTGGAGTTTATTTAGACTTGTATTCGAAGCAACAATGCAAATGTATTTGTCAACGCAAATATATTTGTAGTTTAAGGATATTCTAGATTCCTACAAGCAATGGGGAAAATTAGGTAGATGTAACCTTATTTAGGGATTGTGGAATTTTATTAAGAAATTTGTTCCTATGTAGAATGAATATCTCCGATCAAGCGGGATCGTCTTCATCAAAGACATCTGAATGTAAGAATTAGGATTATGAGATGACCATGGAGCTTCTTAAGATCCTCAGGAAATACTACGATGTTGGACGTTGGGTGAAAGGATCATTCAGCAAGATGACTTGGAATGGGATAGATCGAGACTTTGAAGCAGTTACTCATGCCAAGTACAAACATTTCTAGATACTGAATAGGTGGAAAGAGGCTGAAGCGGAAACATGGTCAGTGTGCGCAATTGTTAGCGAAGAGTGGTTGGAGAATAGACTCGATCGCAAATTGGCCTGTAGATCCTTCGTCAGATGTCTGGGATGAGGTAATCACGACATGTACATGCCACAGATACTTTTTTTTCAATCTGTTACCCACTTTGGAATTTTCTAATCGATTTCGTATATTTTATTTGTGTAGCTACCTAGTGAACTTCGAAACCTAAGGAACAAGCCTTTCCCTTACTGGAACGAAGTTCATGCTATCGTCGAAAATGATACCGCTACTAGGGAGAACGCAATGTCTTCCACTCGGGAAGTGGATGTCACTGATCTTACAGTTGATCAGCCTGTAGAGGAAATTCACACATCACAACCTCCTCAATTTGAGTTTGGTTTTGTACCTTTTGATGATGTATATGCGTACTTGCAGCAACCCTACAATGGTCCTGATGCATTTGCTAGCCCTGCTATACCAAGTACTCATAATGCAAACCCAACTCAAGTGGCGAAATATGTACATTCAAAGGTACCTAGTGATGGAAGTGGGAGTAAGCGTCCTTCGACATCAACGTCCGATGGGGGGAAGAGAAGAAGGTCCGAAGCATTTGCAATAGCGGCATTGGTTGCGAATGCTAAGGAATTCACGGAGCTTATGAGATGCCTTGTGGACCATCACATCAACCCTCAGCAAAGACTGGATCCTGTATCTGAGGAAATTAATGATTGTCTAAGGCTACTTCGGTAATGCATCCCTACCATCACCGCAGAGGATGTGGTCACCCTGTCAAAGTTGCTCGTCCACAGAAGCCATCGGGCCATTTTTAGGAATCTCCTTCCACATGATGCAAAGTTTAGGGCATTTCTCCGTAGACATACCAGTAGTGACTACGGATTCTGAGTTTCTTCTCTACAATCCACAGAGATATCATCTCCTTATTCTCTACTCCATCTACATTATTTATGCATTTTGGTTGTGTAATATTTAACGGGAGAAATCACACTCCTGTTGAACATTTCAAACTATTTTAAATATTGCCGTATTTAGTCGAACAGTTTTATTTAGATTGACGTTGTTATTTTGCACCGTAACATCTATCCACGTCTATATAGTCTAAACTTTATAGGTATGGATTCCAATGAAGAAAGGTCATCTTCTAGTGAGTTGGGTTACAAGGATAATAGTTGGCAAATTCCAGCGACGGTATTGCCACTGGCATTCCAATTCCCACCATTTCATGAGATCCCAATCCCACGTCAACCACGAAACATTAATCCAAATTTATTCGGGCACGGTTGGATACATGAGATACTTGGAGGACATAAAGCTAGATGTTTCAATGAGTTTAGAGTCACGAAGGAGGCATTTACATCTATTGTTGAGTTCTTAAAGGAGAGAACAGATTTGTATGATTCCCGCAACGTCACAGTTAACTAGCAGCTTGCCATATTTCTTATGACAATCACTCAAGCCGTGTCAAATCGCCATTTAATTGAGAGATTCCAGCATTTAGGGGAGACAATATCCCAGTATTTTAACAACGTCTTGAATGCTATTTGTTCACTAAGAAAGTTGTTCATACGACTTCGTGGTTGCAATGTAGAAGTTCCACCAGAAATCAACAACAATAGGAAATTCTACCCATACTTCAAGGTATGCCCATACATACTCTATTTTTATCAGATATCCAATTCCACATATCCATATCTAAGCATTGTATGTTTCAACATGAAAGGATGTTCTTGGAGCAATAGTCGGGTGCCACATTTCAGCAACCGTTGCCCCGTCTAAACAAGCTCACTTTCGAAATCGTAAAGGATGGACTAGTCAAAACGTCATTGCAGCAGTTGATTTTGACATGCAATTTGTTTACATTGGAACAAGATGGGAAAGCTTCGCTGCCAACATGAGGGTTTTAAAGTGGGCAACACCTAATGGACTCATTGTACCCCAAGGTCGGAGGTATTTAGTCGACCTGGGGTATGCAAACACCGACCGATTAATTGCGCCATTTCGTGGTGTCTCATACCATCTCCAGGACTACAAAAATTAGGGTACTAGGTATAGGAACTACAAGGAGTTGTACAACCATAGGCATGTGCAGCTTCGAAATGTGGTTGAACGGTCATTTGGGGTTTTGAAGAAATGGTTTAAGATTTTGGAGGGCAGACCATTCTTCCCTTTGAGAACCCAATGTTGAATTGTTATGGCATGTTGTGTTGTACACAACATGATTCGTCGATGGAACCTTGCTGATGAACTGTTCGCTAACAGTTATGAGGTTATGTGTCAGGATATTGATCAACAATCTGTTCATGCAGGGGAGTTCATTAGAGAGCAGATTGCAAATCACATATGGGAGGATCGTAACCATGCCCGAAACTAGTAGAGCAGCTCCTTTATATATTGTAGTTTATGTTCGACCTTTATTTGAACTTTGTATTATTGCTTTGTTCCATTTCAAGAGGATGTTAATTTCTTTTGGACACTATCGGTATTTAATTTTTAATATTTACTTAGTCTACTTCTCTTAGAAGTAATGAGTGACAGGTCCCAAAGTTGGAATATGCACCAAGATAGGGTTTTGTTGACTATTCTACACAACTTGAAGCTTCAATGGCTATTTCATGAAAGCTGCATGGCACTAGTGTGTAGTTGAAATCAATGTACAACTGCAAACCGAATACAAAAAACATGATGTTCTTCACAGATGGATGCATTTCAAGGTGATTTACAGAGCCATTCATGGTTTACTTAATGATGATGAGTGGCAATGGGTTGAAACCACAGATACAGTTGTTCCTGCAACTAATATCTTGTGGAATGAGGTAAGGGAAATGCTATCTACATAGGTTATGATCATAGATAACCTCTCGATTACATTTCTTAATCTCATTCCAGGTGCATTCGCGATTAAGTTGGCTTCAGAACTACCGTTTCTCAATGAAGTGGTTTTTAGATTCCATTTTCAAAACAAGTTGATGGAGTCGACATGCCTTTAAGGAACTTCTTCATGACTTCTCTAATTACTATCTTTCTATCAATTGAAATGTGATGAATCTTTCTATCAATTGAACTAAATGTGATGAACTTCTCCTATGATATGTGGTAGTCATATGTACTATGAGTAAACCTGATGTTACCTAAATAGGTTCTGTTTCACAGTAACAGTGAAATGACTTATCTGTATTCAAGTAGAATATGAATGATTCAGTTGCGAGATGGTTTCTTATGAACTGTACAGAAGTGCAGGTATGGCCAATGGATTCATGACCACAACCCATGGTCAGAAATGTTATTGTGGGCTTCCTGGTAAGTTGACCTTGGAGGCATACAAGGGAACTCAGTTCTCGACGATGGATCGAGTTTTCTACATTTGTCATAGAGGGAATGAAGTAAGTATTCCTACCCAACAATTCCTAATTTGTTCATTTCAATTAGGAAATTAATGGGAATATGTTATCACTAGGGTTGCAACTACAGGGTCTGCTCTACTACACTGGAACCAACCATTGACTCCACAAGAGTAGAGTCTTACTTCTGAGTTTGCAATACCGATTCCTGGAGGTAAACCACATTCGTCTATCTGGTGATGGATAGGCAAATGAGGAGTGCATTGAATGCTCCTCAACAAGGTCAATGATTTGGAAGGGGATTTGGAACTCAGGGATAGTAAAGTTCATTAGATAGAGGTTTAAATTTTTTCTTATTAGGGGGATCTTCAAAGGATGTGAGAGAGGCTAGATGTCATTGAAATTGACCACATCGTATGGGAAGTTGAATTACATGCCCAACATGCAGGAATTGTTGACAAGCTTAGGGATTTGTCCTGTTAGAATCCATGGTTATATCGTAACCTGCCTTCCATAATTATGTTTGTTGTTTTCTCTTTTCATTAGGACTTTTCATAATGCCTTCTCGATGCAGTACTTCAATTTTATAATCATCCTCTTTCATTTCAATGCCATGCCATGTTATATGTAGCATAGTTGTAATGATGCTTCTGATAATTTCAAATTTCTTTACTCTTACGCTTGCAAAATACCTTCATATCTTCAATATTAGGATGACCACTCCATTCGCTTGGTCTCCCTATGTGGATATCATGTTTCTTAACAACATGAAACATCAACAGCTTTGTGAAGAGTGGATGAACAACACCCTCACTAGTAAAGGATGGAGAGAAGTTACTGTTAACTTCAACACTCAATTCAGCGTCAATTTTCATATGAGGGCATTTTGTAATAGGTGGATGGAGATTAAGCGGACATACACCTTGATCTGCCAGCTTCTAGACATGGAAGGCTGGTGTGGGATGACGAGACAAGTCTCGTTGTTCCACCTTCCCTACAGTCATGGGATATCGTTGCTACAAAGTTTTGTCGACACGTTAGGGGCAAACCATTTCCGCAATACTTTCTTCTGGAGGATCTTCTTGGTGAATGACTATTTTTTTACTAGGCATCTTTCTCTTAGTACTTCGTAAGTCATAATGCGTAGGCGATGTTATTTGTAATAACAATTTTGTGGATGTAGTAGCATCCTCGACAAGTAAGTACGAACAAACTCATGTATTAAGTAACTTTATTGCTTTATGATGGTTTAAATTTCAATCCACTGTCAGAGAGAAATTAAGAAGCGTCCATTTATACATCAATTACATGGTAAGGTTTGTAGTAAGTACAAATTTTCCTCTATTAAGGGCCTTTAGCATTTTGATATATGAATTTCTTCACTTAATTATATGAATTACTGCATTATCTTCTGTTTCTTCATATAGGTACATTCCAAACAATCCATGAGCGACGACGAAAGATTTTACAAAGAAATTTTACAAGGACAGGAGCACCACATTTTGGATGGATGGCGTGAGATAATTTTCACGCAACCTCAAATTGTAGGAAAATTAAGGTGCAAACAGGTTATGGTTGGCATCATCGATGCCAATCCCTGTTGTGGCATCCTAGCAATTGCGTGTGCACTTGATGACTATATTTCACTATACTGTACAAATCTAACTGAGCCCACTTACATCCAATCACCAACAAGTTCTACCTTCATACCATAATACAAATGGCAAGATTCTTTCCACTCAAGTTTTTTTAACTAGCGCTCAATATGTAGCTAACAATTTCCATTTGAAATAACAAATTCCATTGTTTGTCGTTTAAAGGATCTGAAACGAATATTGTCATTCATTGAGTTCGATGCCATTTATCTCGTTAGATAAGTCCTCTCTCATTATCTTTTTCCCTTATGATAATTATCATTATCTGTATGTAATTTCATTAGCGCTTGTTCTATGGATTAATTTGACATTGCCATTGGGCTACTAAAATATCCCTGTTGTTTGCTGCTGTTCATTTGGAATGTATGTGAATTGTTGGATCTACCATGGTTGGAGTATGTTTTCCTGGAATGTTTGCCACTTTGTATTGCCATTCCTTCTATTTTTATGTTATTCCTTTGATTTTCACATGCAACCCCAATGTAGTAACTTGGCTTGTTTGTTTTTATGTTACCACTCAGTGGTGCTGTATCTATAGCTAATTGTTGCAACCATAGTGAATAGCGAGTTTGTTTTTATGTTAACCCTTGCTTTTATGTTACCACTGGGCTTGTTTTTATGTGCTGTATCACATGCAGCCCCCTTGGTGGTGCTGTATCAGTAACTTGGTTTTCACATGCAGCCCCATTAACAAGTAGTTCTTTCTATGGTTGCTCCCACTTCATTTTATAGGCTTTAAGTAATGAGGTTTGCATCCAACTAATAATCTAGAATGCTTGAGACGAAGGTGATGAGTAGCGTTTCAGATTTATGCAACTATTTCCACGTACACTAACAATGCAGTCCATTTTTTTTGTATACAATCTTTAATACTTGGCCAATATATTTGTATGTTAACTATTACATCTCCTTGCATCAAGCAGTCTGTTACAGCTTCAAAATATTCCAAAGATGACTCTGTTTTCGCTATTTCATATGCAATATCTTCTCTTCGAATGTTTCATTATCTCTTCACCCAAACTTTGGAAATGAAAATTGAGCTGAAAGCTTGGAAATGTTAGAGTTGCTCAAGGATAAGCTTTGGTTTTTTATGCAAAGATGCAACAACAAGTGGTGTTCTCCTAATAGCTCAACTATTCATGACCAGTCTTATCGTTTATCTCAGTATTTTTGCTTTTGTTTACTATAAAATTCTCTATTTTCAAGGTGGGTTTATTGCTGGAAGACTCTTCTTTGTTTTCAAGAACAATGAAGACAGGGATATCACCATGCATATTTTATACTGTGGGATTTCTCACACTAATCTTCACACTCTCAAAAATGATTGAGGATTCAGCATGTACCCTTTTGTTCCTGGTTATGCAAAATTTGACGGGATGCATCACCTCGCAGCAAGGGGATATGGCAAAATAGTACCTGAGGTGCTTTCATTCCTTGGTAAGTTATGAATCACCGGACATTGAAACCATTCTTATTTGTGATACAACCTAGGATGCCAAGGAATAAAAGAGCTAACGAAGCCCATCTATCTCTTATTTGCAGCTCTAGCCCAAATCCTGTATTGCTTGTTGATGCATTCAACTACATAGATCATTACATTGCCTCCACTGTTGCCCATTATGATGGGAATGTCTACTCGGCAATCTACGAAGAGGCTTGGAAGGATCCACTAAACGACTCCATCTTGCTTGAAGGTTACTCAGAATATATCCAGCCTTTTCTCAAACAATCTAGGGTGTGAACATTCTTATTTCGAAGCTGTAAAGATTTCATTGGTCAAGAACAACTCCTTCGTGCCAATTTTATTTTTTGACAATTACTAAGTTATGTTAATCAAAATGTCCGACCAAGGGATACCTGGGGTTGGGATTTGGCATCATAGTGCATGTCGAGAATGCCATCACAGACCAATGAAATAAATGTTGGCTTCAATACTTCCCTTTCAAAAAAGCAAGGTGTTTTGAGAAATAAAGATCGACTTGTTGATTTTTGTTTGAGACTTGGTTTATTTGTTGTTTATACTCTTATTTACTCATCCGAAATTTATCGATGAATGGAGTTTGATGTGATGTGAGTTTCATTTATTCTTTTACGGATGTGGCTATCTTGATTTAGAAGTATATTTTTTAAAATGTAAAATATATAATCTCAACAAGTGTTATATATATTTATTCGTTGCAAAATAAATGAAATTATAAAATGAGAGGATATCATGAAAATTTCAAAGTTAAAAAAAATAATTTTATAAGATATTTTTCCCACTCCAATTTCATCTATAGACTAACTAATCCCCTTATCACGTCAGTGAATGTCACGTATCTATTTACGGCTCTTAACTTCTTCCTCATAAAAGAGTTATATTATTATTCCTTCAGGACATACCATAAAAATTTATAATAAATTCTTAATCCAATAATATTTCGTTATCATTAATCTATCACTTTAATTTAATCAATCATTAAGAATGGAACCAAAGTTAACAATGTTTCATTTAATCAATTGTGACTAGACAAAATTCAATTTCATCAATTTCTCATGTCATAAATATCCTACTAAGCGTAACTTAATCAATTAATCCATAAAAAAAATTTAATATAATCATACATGTTACATTCGTGGACTTTTATCATTTACCTACTTTACATAAAAACAATAACTTTCTTCATGTCTTAGAAATTTTAAGGTAAACATTAGGGTAATATTGTCCATTCGCATCATCTCAACTAACTTTCCCTCCAAGTTAAACACATAACTTCCAACTCCATTCTCATTACCAAACATCCATATCCCCCCAAATGCAGAATAACCCAAATTTATCGCATCGCACCACCCATGCGTCTCCGAAATAGTATATCCTATTTATCCTGGGATAAATGACCTATCCCTTACACAACTAAATCTATCCCTCATAATTTATCCCATGATCCAAATGAGCCCTAAGTGTCGCACAAAGTATAGAGGAGCAAAACCCTCCTCTCCCCCACTCACTCTCTCTTTCCTTCCTTCCTTTCCTCTTCTCTCAAACCTGGACTTAATCTGGTATTCGAGTTAAGCACAGTAACTGGGTCTAGGCTCACTGGGGGTGGTGATGAGCAAGGAGTGTATAGACGGGTCGGGTTGTGTGCATGGGTGAAGCGGGGACCTCACCCCTAAGTGTTCTGAGGCAAATAGCTGATATTAGAAAAATAATTTAAGCGCGACCAAACGCTTATCCACGCATGATGTGGGACTAAACGTCCCTCTTCTCTTCACGTGCGGTTGCTGAGATGAGGCATTGTAATTAGAGTAGCTAAAAAGGGCGTGGCTCTCAATTGACCACCTGGAAGTGATCTAGGGGCACTTCCGCACAGCCTGGAGGTAGCACCTAGGGCTTGCATGGCTTTGAACTCGAAGAACAAGGTGGTAGTAATGGTGGTGATGGTAGAGCGATGAAGAAACCTGAAAAGCACACAAATGGCCTCACAACCACATTAAACTTGCTCAGGAGGTTCGTCGGATGTTGGTGAATGTAGTGGTGGTGGTTTCGTGGAGGATGGCGGCGTGTGGTGGTCAAGCAAGGTCGAAGATGGTGGTGAGGCAATGGGTTGTTCGGTGGACGTTTGGAGGGATGAATAGCCCTAAATAGGAGAGGGCTTTGGTTCTAGTGGATGAGGTGGAGGTGTGTGGCTTGTCGGTGAGGTGTGCAGTGCGGTGGAGTGACGGGGGAGCCTCGCCGGAGGAGTGGCCAGAGTGGAGGAAGATGATGGTGATTGCCGGCGTCAGGGGTTTGTTTTTGGGCTTTGGATAGAGGGAATAAACCTAATAACCTAAGGGAACCTAACTAGCCTACTTTAATTGGACGAAAGGGATGATTTCCCATGCCAGTGGTACACTGGACGTGGGGAAGATGAACTCTATGGTGATAAGTGTGGCGACGACGAAGAGGCGAAGACAGCGGTCACCGGTATTGCGATGCGCGGAGTAACTTGAAGAAGAGGAATCCACCTACTATGGTCTGTGAGGGTGGACGAGGAAGGTGGTCAGAGCAGGTCACCAGAGCTCGTGGAGCATTTGGCCAAAGAGGAGGGAAGAAGGAGGTTTTCCGACCAAAAACAAGTTAAGGATGTAAGGTTGTGCATGAGGGTCTTTTATAGGGCATTGGGTCGAGCTTCAAGCTTGAAAGCTCGGAAATCATGGAATAGGACTCGCGAATTCAAGGATTTCACATTGGCATCTCGATTCAAATCTGAGCTCGAGATTGCAATTAGATGGAAGAGGAAGGTCTCAAGATCCTCCCTTCCAATTTTGGAAGGGATTGGTCGTGAAATTAGGGAGCTCTTCCTGATTGAAGGTCGGCGCAAGGTGGGTTTAGGAATTCTGTAGGTATGGAAGGGGTAGGGACCATTTAGTGAAGAAGATGATGAAATTAGGAGGGTCTTTGCAAGGATTTCAAAAGTTAGGGGCATATGTGTAAGGAAAAGAGCTAGAATAGGATTGGAATGCAAACTAGGTCAAGATGATCTCTGATTGGGTCCAAATTTTAGTACAAACCTAATTTTGACCCAAGGAATTTGATAGTGAAGTTAGATTTAGGCTTTGACCAAGTTTGAATGGGTAGTTTGCGTTGAAACCCAAATTAGGGCAACTGTCCAACTGAAACTCTATTTTAGGCCAACATGGGTTCCAATGGTCAAAGCAAGCATATCAAACCTTATAGAATATTTTTCTATGATTTTTAGAAGGTTTAGGTGAATTTTATCCTAACTAGAACCTTGGTTAATCAAGCGGGTCTGTTTTTAGGGTTTCAGATGTCCATTAATTCTCAAAACGCGTGAAAACTCATTTATGTCTGCATGAACCCACTTATTAGACATTTATGACCATTTGACCTTTAATAAACCCATAGAAAAATCCTGTGATTATTCTGTAATTAAGATATTAAGTTAAAACTGCATATTTAACCCTGCTTTTATGTTAATCTCTCAGAAAGGATATGTAACAAATTACGGTCTTCTACCAGTTATGTTGGAGCATTTATATGTTGATTATGACTAATTAAAGCTAGATAGGGTTGATGATGACGTTATCATCATATATAGAATCTTACCGGAGAGTAGAGGCAAAGGATTTTCTCGTTCCTTAAAGACATTCAGGTTTCAGATGGGTATGCATCACAGCTTTCACATTACGTAAATGAAGCGCAAAAAAAGATTACTGGGTTAAAAAGTCACGATTCTTATGTGTACATGCAAATCTTATTCCTACTAGCGCCACGTGGAGTGATGCCTGATCCAGTAGTTGATTCTTTCACGGAGATGAGCAGATATTTTAAAGTCATCTGTTGAAAGACATTAGATCCCAAATTACTAGACTGTTGGGATAAACAAATTGTGATCACACTTTGTAAAATGGAGCAGATTTTCCTACCTGCATTCTTTGACGTGATGGTTCATGTCACACTTCATCTTTCGAATAAAGCGAGAATTACTGAACCCGTGCAGTACAGATGGATATATTCAATTGAATAATATTTGAAGAAACTGAAAGATTATATCTTAAATAAGGTTAACTTAGAAGAATCAATCTTTGAAGGCTATCTTGTAGAAGAATGTATTAACTTCTGTGTCATGTGTATGAATGAAACAGACAATCGATTTAATCATCTTGAACGGAACTATGAAGGAGAATTTAATGGTAATAATGAAGATTATCTGTCCATATTTAACATCGGGGGAAGGTCGATCCTTCGAACAGTGGTTAAACCCATCTCGGAAATGGACCGACGATTAGCACACTTGTACATTCTGAAGCAAATTCCAGAAGTGGTTGAATTTTACAATGAATTCAAAGCATCCTCTGTGTCATCTACTCATGACTTGCAGTTCCTTGATTAGTTCAAGGATTGTGTAAATAAACTAAAAGAAGATGGGGGTCAACGGTTGGTATAGGATTTTGATGCAATTGCTGATACACCTTTGACATATGGATGTTACCATTCGCAATACATAATTAACAGTTTTAGATTCAGAGTACGATCCATTGATGATGCAAAGGCCATGTAACAGGCGGGAGTTGTCATCAGTTGTGACTTAAGCACTAGTTGTGATGGGTATTACGGTTAAATTGAAGAGATTGTAGAAATGAGTTTCAGGTTTGACCGTAAGGTAGTTTTATTCAAGTGTGATTGGTTTGATGTTTTTAAAGAAGGAATTTGATTCAAAGTTGATAAAAAACATAGTTTCTTGAGCTTAAGTAAGGACCATCGCATCATCCAATTATCATAACCATTCACACTAGCTTGTTAGGTAGCACAAGTATTCTACCTGCTTGATAATAGCAGAAATGGGTGGATTATACCAGTTAGGGCTCAACCGCATAAACAGTACGATGCGAGAAATGATCTACACCAAGATGTTAAATCTGAAGCATATCAACAAAACCCACAAAGTGAAGAACTTGCCTTTGGTTCAACTGACATTGACATATATGGTAATTTGTTAAAAGTATTAATCCATAACCATAAATATAAATAATTTAAGAAATTCTTAATTGTCTGTTTTGCTTAAATTTTCTTTAAATTGTTTTATTTTTTATCAAAGCTTATATTTATTTATATTTCAAAACTAAAATTTATTTTATTGTCATTTCATATAGGTTCTTCGCATTCTCTTACTGTTTGTGCATAGTTTGCATATCATTTCGTTACTACAGTGAGTTTCTTACTACCTTTTTTCTTGAAAATGCTCTTATCATGTTAAATGTGGGGTGTGTCCACTTGGTTTATTTTTTGTGTAGGGTGTGCCCACTGTTACGACCCGGTTCCCAAATCCCTAAAGGATCCGAGACTGGCTTGACTCGACTAATCCCAAGACCTAGTCATCTAATAAGAAATAACCAAAAAGCAAATAAGTAAACCACATTCACTATACTAAGTAACTAATAGTAAAGAGTACAAGCAGTGAAGGAAATAAAAACTACTAATAGTACATATCACCACCACAACAGTAAAGTAGAACAATGTACAGAAATAGAAACGGTACAACTTTCTAACTCACTAGCAAAAGGAAATACAACAAAAACAGGAACAACTGCTGGGCTCGACTGGGCCCAGCACCCTCTGCAGCCGGTGGCTCGGGCTGCTCAACTACTGGACCTGTAAAGGGGTACGAGTAAAACGGAGTCAGCGAACGTTGAGTAGAGTGGTAACCAACTAATTAAAGCAGTAAAGGCTAATAGGTAAATTATCTTTTCTAATTATTTATTTTACAAGTCATTCTTTTTCACCCATTGGTTTACTTTTCATATCTCTTTCTTAATCTCATATGTTCCTCGTGGGAATGATCTTGATTGCAGTCTTTTTCGAAGAGTAGAAGGCACACGTGGTGCTCTCCTGGCCGAGAGAGACCCCGTGGTAATCCTACACCCAGTCAACCACCCTGGAGTCACTATCTAGACGTAGTGGTGACTACAGCACACGCGATAAGCGCACGAGTAGCTACCTCACACTGGCACGCGGTCAATCATTTCTGCTAGCAGGTATGCCCAAAGTACAGCACGAAACAGTATAGGGCCTAGCCCTCTCAGCAACAAGGGTCTAGCCCTTCAGAACCAAATAGGGGTCTCACCCCTCCACAATCCGTGCACCCTCATCTTACTACATCGGTTTACCCAGAGGGCCAAAGAAAAAGTTGGTGTAAGTTGGTTAGCTTAACCCTGGGCCCCGTGGGGTGGCTAGCTCCCTCCCTACACTAATAGCTCTCCCCAATACTATGTACGTGAGGGCCAACGGTAGAAGGTGTAGAGTGGCCATTTCTAACCCCGGGTCCTAACCCAAGGGCGACTAGCTCCGCTCTACACTAAAAAGGGGACAATTGCTCCCCCTTGCTACCAAGTACTCAAGGGCCAGCACACTTCCCACTCACATGTCCAGACCTTTCCATTCATCCACAGGAGCTCTACTCCTAGCTCCTTGTAGGGTTCATGCTCATATTCACCATACTATTCCATACTAGGTTTCATCATTCACAATTCCATTCCCGTATTATATACATGCAACTCGTATTTCCACGATTTAACATATACAACAAGTAATGTCACAGGTAACTGTTTAACAGGTGTTTCATATTCCACAGGCAGTTCATATTTATTAATAGGCAACTATTTACAATTCTATTCATTCATTTATGACTGCAATCTCAAACACGCATACAAACAGTGCAAGTACTTCTTGTCCTACGATTCATGCCACATCCTAGGTTTCTAGTTATCTAATTTCACATATGCATTCATGTTTTATAATTAAAACAGGGGGAAACTACTCTACCAAACAATCCGGGAGTACTGGGGGCTCGAACATCAGGCTCATGTGTCTCTGTAGGCCCCGAACATGCAACATATCGAAATCCTATACCAAGGAACATAACACAACGAAATATTTAGAATAGTATAAAAGGCCTTCTAACATGTAGAGGAACTCGCAAGGAATCCCCAGATATCTCATTTGCGAAAAACGGACCTCAAATGGACCCTAAACGGGTCAAAAACAAGATTGCAGACCTAAATCAGACGTCTGGCACAAGGTCCAGACGTCTTAAAAGTAACCAATGTAAAGACCTGTGTTGTTTTGAGCCTTTTAAGATGTCTGGACTGTCGGTCAGACGTTTGGACACCTTCCCAGGCGTCTGGAAATCAAAATTTTTTGGTACGAGCTCGCGTCTACATGCAGGCTGCGCGCAGACAGTACCCTCTCTTTTTCTTCCCTTCTTCTCTCTCTCTCTCCCCCTCCAACGAACCCTAACCCATGTCTTTATAAACCCCCCTTCCACCTCTCTCATTCCCCCCACTCCAGCCACTTTCTTCTCTTCCTCTCCACCTTAGCGCGAGAGTGGCGACGAGGAGGAGCGACGTGAGGAGAGGAGGAGGAGTTGAGCTCGTGAGCTCGTGTGGGAGCTCACCAGAGGGCACACGGCTGGAGCAGCGCGTGCAGGAGGAGGAGGAGTGTGTCAGGGAAGTCATCCCTGACACTGCTATAGCTGGAGCTATAGGCGAGGAGGCAAGTCGCAGCTGCACGCAGCGAGAGCGAGTGGGACCAGGTTCTGGTTCTAGGTTTTTTCGAGAATCAGACGTCTGGAGTGATGTCCAGATGACGGAGCGGACATCTGGAGGCGGTTCCAAACATCTGAAGAGAGATCTTCGCGAAGGTACATTCCCTTTGCGGATATGGCCATGCAGGCCACTCCGTAGCTACGCTTCGCGTGGCCTTTTTGAGAAGATTTTATGGTCGCATGTAGGATTTGCTTCGGGAAGGTGCGAGGCATGCCCTCCCATGCATTTCGGATGTCTGGGCGGCTTACCAGACAGCTGGAAGCACTTCCAGACGTCCGGAGAGGAGGTCGGACGTCTGGAGCTGGGTCTAGATGGTCCAGAAGGGTTCCTGGACGTCTGAGGTCAACGCAGAGCTTGAGGTGCGTTCCTGGACACTTTTAAGACATCTGGACATGGTGCTAGACATCTGATTTGTGTCAGTAACCTTATTTTTGACCCGTTTAGGGTCTGTTTGAGGTTCGTTTTACGCAAACAAGATACTGGTGTTTTCCTTGCGAGTCCCTCTACTTGTTAGAAGGCTTTCTATGATGTTCCGAATGTTCCATTGTGATTGTTCCCTGTTATAGGACTTCGTTCCGTTGCGGGTTCAGGGCTTGCTGAGGCACGTGAGCCTACCGTTCGAACCCTCAATACTCCTGGGTTGACTGGTAGAGTGGCTTCTCCTAATTTAATTATGTTATGAACGCGTGCCCCAGACGTATTTTAAGACATCTGGGAGGTGGCCAGACATCGGACCAGATGTCTGGAATCACTTCCAGACGTCGTATCAGATGTCTGGGATCATTTCCAGACATCTGGAAATCTGTTATTTTTGACACGCGCTGGTCGTCTACGCGCCTGAGCGCGCAGACCGCATATTCACTCCTACGGCTGCAGATTCTCGCCGCTGCCGTCTCTCTCTCTCCTCCACGCGCGGCCTTAAAAGGCCACGCGCTCTCTCCCGTCACCTCCACCCCTTTCCTCTTCTCCTTCCAGTGCGCGAGAGCGGGCGTGGGGTTGCTGCGGCGGCGACGGCCGCAGTGAGTGCGGAGGGGGTGCTGCGTGCGAGAGCGGCGCTCAGCTGTGAGAGCGAGCTCGCCGGGGCTGCCAGGGCCGGCTGGTGGGGAGCACAGCGGACGCGGAACGACGCGGGAGGCCTGCTGCGGCTCGAGCAGCAGGCGCACGAGGTGCGACGCAGGCGGCGTCGCGAGCGGAGGGCGAGTCTCGCCCTAGTTCTGGAAAAATTTCCAGAATCAGACGTCTGTGCTGATAGCCAAACTGCGAGGTCAACGTCTTTCAGACTGTCCAGACGTCTGAAAGGTGAGTTTTCCGTCTTCTTCTTACTTCTTGTCGACTGACCGTACTGAGGGAGGGAGATCGGTGTGCGCAGGCTCGGTGATTCGCCATCCAAAGCGAATCAGACATCTGGCTGTAGTACCAGACGGCGGGAGTGACCTCCAGACGTCCGGGGTGACCATCGGACGACTGGGAACTAGGCCAGACGTCCCCGCAGGCTTCTGGACGTCTGAGAAACCATGCAGAACAAGGTAATTCTCTGATCCACTTTTTAAGACGTCTGGAAGAAGTTCCAGACGTCTGATTTTGCACAGTGTCGTCGTTTTCGACCCGTTGAGGGCCCGTTCGGGTTCCGTTTTCCGCGTTTCGAGTTGCGTTATTTCCGGAATTAAATCCTCTACCCGTCTACAGTAGCTATACATTGTTTTGAGACACTCCTTGTGTTTGATCCTTGTGATAGGACCTCATTCCGTTGCAGTCTTGGGAGTCGCAGAGGCACGCAGGATTCCCGATCACGCCCCCATTACTCCCGTCGTACCTGGTAGAGTGGCTTTTAAGTATAACCTGTTAAATTGTGGAATCATAAATAGAACCTAGGACATTGCATGAATCCTAGGAATGAAAACAGATTGAATGATAGATCCTAGGTGTTGCATGAATCCTAGGGCTGAAAAACTAGATTGTATGATAGATCCTAGGATACGGCATGAATCCTAGGATGGGAAAACTAGTGGAACAGATGAATACTGCAGTCTTGGAAAAATGGAAAGGAACAAATAGCTGCTTGTAATCGAATTAACAGCTGCCTGTTGAATAAATAAACGTGTTTGAGAACATGGATTGTGATAACGTGAAACTGGAAGGTGAAACTTAGACGTTCTGAGCTGGAACCCTACGGGGAAGTAGGAGTAGAACTCCTGGAAAGTGAATGGAATAGAATTGGGGAAGTGAGCTGGCCCTTGAGTACGGAGTACCAAGGAGAGCGACTGTCCCCCTGTTTAGTGCAGAGCGGAGCTAGCCGCCCCAGGGACCCGGGGTTAGGACTGGCCACTCTGTACCGACTTGCTGGCCCTCGTGTACGTAGTACTGAGGAGAGCTACTAGTGTAGGGAGGTACTAGCTACCCCCCGGGCCCCGGGGTTCTACTAGCCTCCCACACCTACTTGTTAGGCCCACTGGGGCAAACCAGGGTAGTCAGGCGAGGGTGTGCGGACTGTGGAGGGGCAGGGCCCCTGTTTGGTTACTGTGGAGGGGTTGGACCCCTGTTACTGAGAGGGCTCTGCCCTGTACTGGTTCCATGCTGTGCTTTGGGCGCACCCGTTAATGGAAACGACTGACCGCGTGCCAGTGCGGGTTAGCTACCCGTGCGTTCACCGCGCGTGCCGTAGTCACCGTTACGTCTGTCAGTGACCTTAGGGTGGTTGACTGAGAGTAGGATCACCACGGGGGACTCTCCCGGCCAGGAGAGCACCACGTGCTACTTCTACTGTTCGGAAAAGACTGCAATCAAGATCGTTCCCACGAGGAACATTCGAGATCAAGTGAAAGATCTGAGAAATAGATAAATCGTGAGATAATTGAAAGACTTAAATAAAGAAAGTAACAGAACTTAACAGCTACTGTACACTCTACTGTTTCTTTAGTTTTAGTTGCCATTGTACTCAGCGTTTTGCTGACGTGTTACACTCGTTACCTTTCAGGACCAGGTGTTGAGCAGCCAGGGTCAGCGGCTGCAGAGGACGCTGGGCCGAGTAGGGTCCAGTAGAGTTACCACTGTTTCTTGTACCTCTTTGTTCCGTTATAGTGAGTAGTTCTTGTTTCCGCTGTACTTTTCTTTACTTGCAGTTCATATTTTGTTATGAGTGTTGTTCTACTGTTGTGGTGGTATATACTGTAGTAGTTTCTTTCCTTGCTGCTGTATTTTCTTACTGTTAGTTATATTCATGTTGAATGTGGTTTATTTTACTGCTCTTTTGGTTACTTCCTCGTTGGACGACTAGGTCTTGGGATTAGTTGAGTCGGTCCGATTCTCGTGTCTCGTAGGGGCTCGGGAACCGGGTCGTTACAAGATGGTATCAGAGCAAGGTCATCCCGAGAAGTGAATCAACTGACTGGAAAATAACCAATTCACATGTCTATAACTAGAGTAGCCACCACAACATATCTCTTGACATGAGCTCTTAGACATTTCCGTTCGGTATCGTTCCGTAATGACGTGTTCCATTTTGTTTCGCGTCTCCTTGCAGGAGATGCCTCGTCGTGAGACCAGTGAGGCGGGCTGCGGGCGCGGCCGAGGACGAGGTCGGCGAGGTGGGCGTGCCATTGCAGACACCCCAGTGGACCAGCCACTACTCCCGAGCGTCCAGGCCCAGGACCTCGCACGGCTGATACGAGACATTGTACGAGAGGAGCTCCACCCACCGCCCCGAGCACCTCACCCTGGGGTTGCGGAGGGGGAGTCCTCTGTGGGACCACTCGACGGACGCGGCGCTGGACACGGGGGAGGGGATGGGCCGCCGCAGCTCCCACCTTCCTCCGATACTTCCAGGCACGAGGCACCTTCACCTGGAGGTGCACCAGCACCTCCCCTACAGCGCCACTTCGAGCTTTTCGGGCAATTCCGGAAGCTGAAGCCCCCCTCCTTCAAGGGGGATGAGGACCCGACCGAGGCAGAGGACTGGATTGAGCAGCTGGAGAAGATCTTCGACACCCTTCGCCCCCCGGTGGAGTGCCGCGTGGCCTTTGCCACGTACCAGCTGGAGAGTGCGGCACACAGGTGGTGGAGGGCGGTCCGGGGACTGGAGAGGGACGAGCCGACGTGGGACCGGTTCGTCTCCCTTTTCTGCGAGCAGTACTTCCTCCAGACGTGGCAGGACCAGAGGAGGTGAGAGTTCCACACTCTCCGCCAAGGGACGATGACCGTGAGCGCGTACCGCACGCGTTTCCTGGAGCTGTCCTGCTTTGCAGCGACAACGGTAGCTACTGAGGAGGAGCGCCTTTGGAGGTTCACCGAGGGGTTCCGGCCTGCGATTCGGGGGTATGTCAAACCCCTGAAGTTGCCTACGTTTTCGAGGGTGGTGGAGGTAGCTATGACTTATGAGGAGACCAACCCATCCGCGCGAGACACTGACGGCGGGCGGAAGAGGCCCTTTCAGCCAGACTTTTCACAGGGACAGCGAGAGAGGAGACACGTGGCGTCCGCAAGAGAGCCGTCACGTTTTACAGGGCCATCAGTGGCCTTTGGGGGCCCTCGACAGGGGCCAGTCGCCAGCACCGGACCCCCGCCCAGTCGACAGCAGGGACCCACTGAGGGCGGGAGTCGGGTTCCCCTCTATTACCAGTGTGGCCAGCCGGGCCACATCAGGAGGGACTGCCCGTCTAGGGCAGGAGGTCAGCAGATACTTCCCGCACAAAGCACTGGAGGACGCACAGGAGGCCGCGGTTCCCAGGCGCGAGGAGGAGGACAGCAGTCGCGAGGAGGGTACCGGCCATCACCTACCCGTCCGACGCAGAGTGTGGCTACTTCGTCCGCACCTAGAGCTGAGGGGCGTATCAATGCCCTAACACACAGGGACGCCAGAGCTTCGGGATTGGTGGTAGCAGGTATGGTTTCAGTTTCCGGCAGACTCGTTTACACACTTTTCGATTCCGGCGCTACGCACTCGTTTGTCGCAGCCAGTTTCACAGTTAGTTTGGACCAGGATTATACACTTTAGAGAATCCGTTCGTAATCAGAGGTCTGAGTGGTCAGCTGTTTGTAGCTGAGGAGGTGTACACGGGTTGTGAGGTCAGCGTCGGGGGACATAGCCTGCCGGCTGACCTGATTATGATACAGATGGAGGACTTTGGAGTAATTCTAGGGATGGATTGGTTGTCCGCTTACCACGCCTTGGTGGACTATTTTGAGAGGAAGATCGTCTTCTCCATTCTGGAGTTGCCTTCTTTCGAGTTTCACGGACAGCCAGTGGACGGAGGTTTCAGGTGCATTTCGGTACTTCGGGTGGCGAGACTTTTGAGCCAGGGGTGTGAGGGCTTCCTAGCTTGTGTGGTGGCAGAGCCCAGCCCTGTGGCAGACTTCCAGAGCATCCCGGTGGTCAGAGAGTACCCTAACGTGTTTCCAGATGAGTTACCAGGACTACCTCCCGAGCGTGAGATCGAGTTTGAGATCTCACTAGTACCAGGGACCAGCCCCATCTCCACCGCGCCATACAGGATGGCACCGCTTGAGCTGCGAGAGCTCAAGTCTCAGTTGCAGGACCTTCTGGAGAAGGGTTTCGTGAGGCCCAGTGCGTCTCCCTGGGGAGCCCCGGTACTGTTTGTGAAGAAGAAGGATGGGACCTTACGCCTTTGTGTGGACTACCGATAGCTGAATAGGGCCACCATCAAGAACAGATATTCGCTGCCGAGGATCGACGACTTGTTTGACCAGTTGCAGGGTGCCACGGTGTTTTCCAAGATCGACTTGAGGTCTGGATACCACCAGTTGAGGATCAGGGAGACCGACGTCTCCAAGACAGCTTTCCGCACCCGGTATGGACACTACGAGTTTTTGGTCATGCCGTTTGGGATGACTAATGCCCTCGCTGCTTTCATGGACCTGATGAACTGGGTGTTTAGACCGTACTTGGACCAGTTCGTGGTGGTTTTCATAGATGATGTACTCATCTATTCTAGAGATCGGACGCAGCACGGACAGCACTTGCGGATGGTTCTGGACACTCTGAGACGACACCGGCTGTACGCCAAATACAGCAAGTGCGAGTTCTGGTTGAGGGAGGTGACCTTCCTAGGTCATGTGATCTCTGGAGACGGCTTGGCGGTGGACCCAACCAAGGTTGAGGCAGTGCTCAGGTGGGAGAGACCGTGTTCAGTTACTTAGATTCGCAGTTTCCTGGGACTGGCAGGCTACTACAGATGATTCATCAGAGGATTTTCACAGATTGCGCGTCCTATGACACAGTTGACCCAGAAGGACGTACCTTTCGCTTGGACAGACGCCTGTGAGGCGTGTTTTCTGGAGCTGAAGGAGAGGTTGACCTCGACTCCCATGCTCACCATCCCTGACAGTAGTGGCGGGTTCGTTGTGTACACGGATGCCTCCTTGCAGGGGTTAGGAGGTGTGCTCATGCAGAGGGGTCACGTTGTCGCTTACGCTTCGTGGCAACTGAAGCCCCATGAGCATACCTACCCTACCCACGACCTAGAGTTGGCAGCTGTTGTCTTCGCGCTGAAGACCTGGAGGCACTACTTGTACGGTGAGACCTTTGAGATTTTCACAAATCACAAGAGCCTCAGATACCTTTTTGATCAGAAGGAGCTCAACATGAGACAGAGACGTTGGTTGGAGCTCCTGAAGGACTACGACTGCAGCATCTCCTACCACTCGGGAAAGGCCAATGTGGTGGCTGACGCCTTGAGCCGTAAGGCGCCCGCACGCTTGGCCAGTCTACAGTTACAAAGTTGGAGACTTTTGGAGGAGGTGGGCAGTTGGCGACCCCTAGAGTTACGAGGGTACAGTGGGGCAGTGACGGTGACACGGCAGACCAGGCCAGAGCTGATAGACCGCATCATCACAGGATGGATGGTCGATCCGTACTTGCAGTCCTTGCGCAACAGAGTACTGTCGGGAGACCCGGGGGACTTCTCTTTCACAGACCAGGTGCTGCGCTTGAGGGGACGGTTGTGCATTCCCAGAGATGAGGAGCTGTTGAGAGAGCTCCTGACTGAGGAACACGGTTCCAGATTCACCATACATCCCGGAAACACGAAGATGTACCACGACTTGAGACGCGAGTTTTGGTGGAGGGGGATGAAGCGGGATGTGGGTGAATTCGTGCAGCAGTGCTTAGTGTGCCAGCAGGTGAAAGCTGAGCATCAGAGGCCTGCAGGGCCGCTACAACCGCTTCCAGTGCCAGAGTGGAAGTGGGAGTGCATCACCATGGACTTGGTGGTGGGCTTACCTGTTACCCATCGGGGACACGGCGCAGTCTGGGTAATAGTGGATAGACTGACGAAGACGGCACGATTCTTGCCGATCCGAGTCACTTTGGGACCAGCACAGTTGGCAGAGAGGTATATCTTGGATGTGGTACGACTACACGGAGTTCCGCGGGAAATTGTATTCGACCGGGATACCCGCTTTATGTCCCAGTTTTGGGCTGAGTTTCAGCAGGCCTTAGGGACACGGTTGAGGTTTAGTATAGCTTACCACCCCCAGACGGACGGACAGTCTGAGCACACGATACAGACACTTGAGGACCTTTTGCGTGCCTGTGTACTGGACTGGAGGGGCTCTTGGGAGGAGCACCTGCCCCTGGTGGAGTTTGCATACAACAACAGTTATCACTCGAGCATCGGCATGGCTCCCTACGAGGCTTTGTACGGACGGAAGTGTAAGGCACCCTTGAGTTGGGTTGAGGTCGGGACCAAGTGGGAGGTTGGCCCCAGGTTGATCAGGCAGAGTCAGGAGGTAGTCGAGCAGATCCACAGGCGACTCCGCACTGTCAGGAGCAGACAGAAGAGCTACGCGGATCGGAGACGCAGAGAGGTGCAGTTTGAGGTTGGGGACCACGTCTTTCTTCGTGTTTCGCCCATGAAGGGCCTGCAGCGGTTTGGGGTGAGAGGGAAGCTCGCGCCGAGGTTTGTGGGGCCCTTTGAGGTCCTGGAGCGGGTTGGACCCGTTGCTTACAGGCTTGCCCTCCCCCCGCAGCTTTCTGGTGTGCACGGCGTGTTCCACGTGTCCAACCTCAGGAAGTACGTAGCCGATCCCAATCACGTACTGAGTCACGAGAGCATCGAGGTGGGCGACGACCTGACCTACCCCGAGCGGCCAATGCAGATTCTAGACCGAGCAGTCCGCAGTTTGAGACGGAAGCAAGTACCCCTGGTAAAGGTTTTGTGGAGGAGCCAGCGATACGAGGAGGCTACCTGGGAGCCGGAGGCAGCAATGCGGGAGCGGTACCCGGAGCTTTTCGCGGGTACGTCATTCGGACCGACTTCGGTCCTCTTTGAGTTTGTTATGGTTATTTGGATGTCTTTTCCGCACCCTAGTTAACACAAGTTTCAGGGATGAAACTTTCTTTGAGTTTGTTATATTGTTATGAATGCGTGCCCCAGACGTATTTTAAGACGTCAGGGAGGTGGCCAGACGTCGGACCAGACGTCTGGAATCACTTCCAGACATCGTATCAGACGTCTGGGATCTTTTCTAGACGTCTGGAAATCAGTTATTTTCAACACGCGCGGGTCGTCTGCGCGCCTAAGCGCGCAGACCGCATATTCGCTCCTGCGGCTGCAGATTCTTGCCGCTGCCGTCTCTCGCCGGGGCTGCCAGGGCCGGCCGGCAGGGAGTGCAGCGGGCGCGGAACCACGCGGGAGGACTGCTGCAGTTCGAGCAGCAGGCGCACGAGGTGCGACGCGGGCGGCATCGCGAGTGGAGGGCGAGTCTCGCCTTGGTTCTGGAAAAATTTCCAGAATCAGACGTCTATGCTGATAGCCAGACGGCGAG